>CM056998.1:177924163-180561569 GCA_029891345.1 Dryococelus australis | reverse complement strand
ACTTTCGATCCATCGTTAGCAACTTTACTGGACGCATGATACTCAGTGCGCCCGTTGAAATATATGCAGGCCGAGGCAGTGACTTTTTCTAAGGTCGATCTAAAAAGTGCTCACTTTATCGTGAACAGCCCTTATCACGCCTTAGGATTCGCACGGATATCGACGACTGTCAAGGCCGACCATCTGTAGCAAGGTCAGTGTCTTGCTGGACACATGCGACTATTCACACATTCACACGAACACCTTCTGATGCCTAGTGGCGTGCTGTTGTGTCAGTCATTACACCCACAACGAGCTCTGACTATCAGCCAATAACTACACGTTGATAATGACAGTTCACGATAAAGTGAGCACTTTTGAAATCAGCCTTAGCAAAATGTCACTGCCCTGCCTGCATATATTTTAACTGGCGCGCTAAGTGACATGCGCCCGGTAAATTTGGTAACTATGGATAGAAAGTAGTTCCATATGTTAACGTCGAATAAAAAGTGTTAGGTAACAATTTGTGATAATTTAAATTAACTTTGGCATTCTGGTTTTTCTTTAACGCCTCAGTGTGTAAAAATGAGCAGATTTATAGAATCTTTACTTGTCTTTACATTTCACAGTCTCGCTTAACCGACGCATGAATAAAGTGGTGAGACCCATGTGAATGCAAGTAGATCTTAAGCAATGCTTTAAAAAGTGGCGAGATTACTGTGAACAGCTTGTATAAGATAATGGATTAATGAACTGACTGCATCGCAAATAAAAGTCATCGTTAGCTACAGCCGATTTTCGCGGAAATATTTGGTCCCTTGCAGTATTTCGAAACACTTTAGCTCGGACAGCGCTTCTGCAACTGTATGGTCGCAACTGTTAAGCGCCTTAGCGGTGTGCTTGTGAATTGCAGACATCCAGTAGCGAAGTAAGTAATTACGATTCTCTCAAACACCACAATGTCTTTTCACAGGTACATACGGCCAATAAGCTGAGGAAAAGTGCAGGTTTGCAAGTAGCATATTGAAGTATGGCCTGAGTAGAAAATATGACATCCCTAGTCATGGTGTTTAAAAGGTCGCTTTTCAAAATTAACATTTTTTACTGTCGGATATCTTGGGTTATGTTTTTTGCTTGCCAGGCTACGTAACCAAACTGAACACGTATTTGTAAGATATTTTATAAGCTACCAGGTATGTTACTTCCCCTCGACGTAAATTGGTTTCCGAACGAAACTTTCTTATTTCGTTTTTTTTTTTCTATTATAAGCAATCTTCCTTGCGACGGTCGTTGTGTTTCCTTCGAGGCACAACTCGACTGCAACGCGAACCTTGACAGGCTTGTTTGAAACTGCATTTGTTGTGAAACATAGTGTGCCATGGTAGTTTCCCAACCTTTGTGGTTTCCTGTACTTCACTGACTGGATGGCAAATGTGCAAAATGTTCGAAGGCGAATCATGCATGTTCGCGCGTCTCGGCGAACCAGTCCAACAAAGAAGTACATGTGCTGCAGGAAAGAAGGAAAATAATTCTGCTGATATGTGAATAGAACGTGGAAAACTAACGTGCTGTCCACACTGTTGCGATAAACCACCAGATACAGAGATTTGCTCACACTGTAAAATTATTCAATTCTGATTTCCAAAAGAAACAGTGGGCTAATAACTGTGAATTCCCGCCATGTGGTTTACACACTTGTACGAGTAATTACATCAGGAGATGATTCTAAACATCCCCTCCTTAACAGGTAGAGAGGTCATTACCATAAATAATGCTTTTGCTATATCCTCAGATTTGTTTATTGCTTTTGTTTTAGTACCACTATTTCTGTTTTTAATTTTTTGTTTCAACGTATATTGCCTATCCAATCGCAACCCTTTAACCCTTTCAGTTCTCGTGTCCACAATCAAAGTCATGTTTACTTAAAGAATATTTATGTTCGGCACTGTACACAATGAGGAATTAGTAACCTATGTTTTGAGCGTCTTTCTTGTGAAACATATGGGCTATTGAAGTTTCTGCACCTCTCAATTGTGTACAGCTGACATCGAGGAAAACACACCGTAATTTGTTCACGTTGCGACAAGCACACTCAACACATGCACAGTGCACATGACAAAAATAAACGATTGCAACAGTTGAGCGTGTATACAAATTTGGTACTGACCATGTCTGTACGTTGTACCTAGAATATTTGTTTTGTGTAGGCGTGCTGCAGAGTCGCTATATCACTGCGGTAGCTGTGAAAATAGCACCAGTAGGCTACACTCGTATAGCCTTGCTGGTATCTGGCGTTCATACTTCATAACTGGTGGTTGCTTGTTCTACCAACTGTAGGCTGTTCACGGTAAAATGAGCACTTTTGAAACCCTAGTAACTTTTTTCTTCCAGCCATTTCTCATTCTTGAACCTCCTTTCAAAATAATTATTGTCATATAAGTAATGAACAGAATGCATATATTCCACCGCACTCGGAAGTTTACGTCTAAGGTTATGATAGAATGTATTTATTGACAATTATTCCAAATGAGAGGGCATTCAAAAGTGCACCGTGAACAGCCTATATCACACACTGCCCTCGTAGGCTCACTGTTTCCAGAGTACCAGCCAAACCAGACATAAAGCGTTAGGGGAACTACATCTTCACACCTCGACATCAATTTAACATTATTCAACTTTGCCCTTTGAACGGAGAAATGTCTAAAGGCCGTTCACGTTAAAGTGAGCACTCTAGAAAACAATCCTTAAACAAAACCACCGCCTGCAACAGCGTATGTATAATCATGTGTGCCACCACACAGACTGGGGATGAACACACCCAGTTATGTTGGCAGTGAAATGTGAAAAGTAGTTCTACGAAATAACGCGGTATTGCAAGTGTAATGTTTAAATTTATGGCTACTTAAACTGTTTGAAGTTTATTTTATACACTATAAATTAATTATTGGCGTAAAGGTAATGTATTTACTGTAACTCATAATTATATTGTGTCATGTGATCGGAGCAAAGGTCAAAAGCAACGGTCCGTTGTTGTGGTTCCTTCATGCTTGTTACTTGGCTTTGCTTGTGTGGAGTGGCTGCGAGGCATACTACAAATTTCGAAACTGGAAGTTGTTGTGTTTTAATATTTTCATTTATTTTTCAGCTTATCTGCAATCAGCATTGCTTTATTATAGGTCGTACAGTGTTTAATGTGTTATAGGGTTTTTATGCATACAATTAACATATTTTAAATTTCCCTGTTCTTATGGCTACACATATTGTCATGCAACAGTCAATGTAATATTTTTTCACACGTGTCACTTTTATGATTTCATCTGCCTATGTAAATTTTATTTATTTTATTAATTTTACTTTTATTAACACGATTTTTAAAACTTAGATGTATGGTGGCAATAATAACTATGTGTAATTTTGACAGGCTAGTTAATTTTTCATAGTGTATTTATTTTTATAAAATTAATATTTATTTTTGGTGTGATCTCAATGTTGTATGTGTTTCTACTTTTTATTGTATTATATCTCAGTTCCGAGATCACGTATTCTTTGGTTTTTCTTCATTTAGGTCGTTAGAAGTGGTTCATGTGGGTGGTTTGAATAGTTTTGATCCCCATTGGCCCACAGGTTAAAATCCTGATTGTTGATTGGCTGGCGCTATAGGCCCCTTAAGCTAGCGTCAGCCTGCAGAGACGAACGCTCTCTTCGCTAGCAACCTCCACGACGTCAAGACGTAGGGCAGGACCTCCCGTCTGTAGTGGACGGAGAGGTAGGACTTTAAATTAGTTTTAGTGTGTAGACGTGTCCCTGAACCAACTTTTAAGTACACTTGTAACCAGCAATGGAGCTTGTGTCAATGGTCGTCCATTCGCGAGGTTAAGTGGTCAGGAGCTAGATAGTTTAAACACCCGCCTACGTACGTGTAGAGCGGAGCTCCACGTATCTCACCTTAATCCTGCTATGCCAAATCTTGCAAGAGCATCCTACCTTCAATCCACTTGGTGATTTAAAGATTAGTCCTACCAAAAATCTGGCATTTTCATTGGACCTAATTTTATTTACAGTTTCATTCAGCTCGATGTCCGTTAGCATCAGTACACAAGCGACGCCATCTTGACTTTTATAAGTACATAAATTTCCAGCACACATACACCACTGCAAAACCTGTGATAAGAGTAGTTTCTACCAGAGCTAGACTGTTTAGTGAGAGCACAGTTTATTTTAACGTAATATTTACTACAGAGAACAGTTTAATTAATTTGATTTTGAAACCAGTATATTCAGACTCTGGCAAACTATGTTACGTAACCGTAAAAGGGTTCGAGGAGGCTAGGCATGACCACTTTCAGCGTTGTGTGTTGTCTTTATAGTTTTTCTCATATTGCCATCAGGGATTTTAATTTTATTTCTGATTTAAACAATCAAAATACAAAAATGAAAATGAAAAGTAAAATGAATGAAATTTATTTAAAGGGCGTATCTGATATGTCGTTTTCTCTACTGTAGTGTCCAGTTACCTATTTCTTACCCAGGGTCTTACATATTGTTTACTAGAGTTTTCAATTGTCTGCTTTATTTTGACGTACATACATAAATGGTGTACGTGCCAAATGCTAGTTTCTAGAGGGTGCTAATGGTAATAAACTTGTTCCCCTACCGGCCCAGGACTGCACCGGGCAATTATACAGAGGCAGCCTAGGCAATACCACACCTTTCCCACTGATATATTGCAAGTTAGCTGTACAGCCTGGTCACTCAAGTGTTATATGTGTTGTCCCACTGTTGCATATGCAAATTCTACACCATACATAGGACATATCTATTTGAATATGATATGATTATATCTCATATTGGCTATGCAACGAGGAAGCCTTGTGTGTGTTCTTCACAGCTCCCTACACACTATATTACATATTTATATTAAATATAAGTTATAGTTCAAAAGTTATGAATTCCAGCAAATTACGTTCAAATATTCAGCATCAGGAGGACATTATAAATCTCGCCTAAAGTATTTATTCTTTAATTCGTCGAGGAGAGATGAAGCCGTGCATGTTGATCGAACGAGTTGCAGAAATGATGAAAATTTCAACTGCAACTGTCCGGAGGTAAATGAAATTTTTTTTTTACGACGTGTTTTCGCCGCTTATCCGCAATAAAAAAGTGAAAAAGAACAAGTATAAATCGACAGTTAGAAACGTGGTGTTATAAACTGAAAGTTAAATAACAATTATAAAGTAAATGAACGACAGCAGAAACGCAACATTAATATATTCATGTGAGTTTGCGAAGTCATGTTATATCTAAGTTTGACAAATAATATTAAAAGTTATCTGTACGTATCTAGTTACGCCCATCTGTTTAACTTTTATTTCAAATCTGGCATTATAACAAGTGCAAATTTGGCAGTCAATAATTATTATTTTACGTCTATTTTATTATAACCCACGTATTCTATATCACTGTGTAGTTTTGTAATTGAGGCCTAACCTCAAAATTGTGTTCATTGTAGTTATTCATCCCAAGTTGCAGTGTTAAGTTTTACTATACATATAAACTATAAAATCTTGAAGCTGGTTTTGTTAACTATAGACCTATAGCTGTGCTTGTTGTCGACATTCTTCGTGATGCAAGTGTGGGCCTAATTGTTTTATTTGTTAATGCTTGCCGTAATAAGAATTAAGAAAGTATTATACAAATAATTGTTCAACAGTTAGGCCTATAGAACAATTCCATGTTTAAATTTCGAAATGGATATTCGACAACATAACTTGCTACCTTTTGAGAAATATCAACAAAGATAGTATGCATTATTGGCTGAAAAAAAATATTGTAGTTATTGAAATCTAATGTAACTGTATTTCACACGTCTTAGTCAACAACCCAGACTCCCAGAGTTCCTGTTTACTTGCAGGTGAAAATTTTGTAAATGGTTAGATTACATTACGCAGTGTATGTGTTAAATTAAGTATTTATAAAGAGCTGTATGAGCTAGCTTTCAATAAGGACCGGGCTACAATTGACATACCAAACACATTCACAGTTATTGGGATAAGCACATACAATACACAAAGGCACAGTGGCCTGGCTACAATTGATATAACGATAATAATATTAGTTTGTTTATGTTGCTACATTTTTACCAAGAAATTACCTGTACATAGTAGTTTTCGATTAGTGGTTTTTTTTTTCTAAATATAAATATATTTCAATTATCTTCCCGATGTATGAAGTCAAAATAACTACTTTCTTGACTTGTAATAAGTTTTTCAATTGATAACATGGTATAAGTGTCGGGGCTTTTGATTGGCTGTTTATTGACGCACAGTGCATATCGCTATGCACAGTAACTTGCCTGTAAGTATTACTTTTATAATTTGTCCTTTACATTATAATTTTGCTGTCATTTGTTGATATGTATTGGTTTCACATTAATAATAAGACATTTATTTCAGCTTTCTGTGTGCACGCATGAACAATTTTTGTAAGTACGGTAATTTTCTTTAAATACTTTTCTCATTTAAGTTTTCAGTTTTGCTGCAGTCAATGCAATAAAGGAACCACAACAATGATGAGAGTCCATGCACTTTACTTGTAAAATTGGTTTCTTGAGGTATGTGTGGGTTTGACAAAAAGGAAATGTCACACCCATTTGGTCCACAAGAGACACCAGAAATGTGGCCATCACCGGATCGGCATTTCACTAAGCTATAAATAATATACATTATTTTTAGAATTATTTTGTACAAATGAAGGTGGTGTCAGTTACAAGCATGGTATATCCTTCTTTTACCACTCCAATTCACAGTATAAATGTTCAGTTCTTTTTTGGAGGGTTTCAGAAGGGTACAAAAACAGAGTAACGGTGTCAAAAAAAACCATATGTACATATACACAGTTACATTTGTTGATATATTTGTATTTTTAGTGTAAATTATTTTTATTTTATATATATTCGTTATAGGCTTATGTTGAAATATGTTTATCTCCATATATAAAGGCGCATATAAAACTATCTTTAAAATGTACATATACATGCACATATTTTATATATTTTTATTTTTTATATATTACATATCTTATATACTGCCAGGTTTGTGACGTCGCGTTAAGTTTATTAGCACCATCTACTTCTGTGCAGTGGTGTACTCTTTGCTTGGCTCAGATCCCCTCGTCTTGCCTTGCCTCCCTGCCTTCCCCTTTCCCCTTCTTGAGTCATTATTTTTTGATTTGTCATGTTTTATTTAAGTCCTTGCACGGCCTCGCTCTGTCTACTTTATACGCTTCAGACATCTGCTACGTTACGCCTCTACCTTATGCCTGCAGGATGTATGTTTTTTTCCTGATGGCTTAATTGCACCTAACTTCAGTCAGCTGAGGCCAAACACAGCTACCATGTGTTAGAACTGACGTTTTACTTGTCAGCTATAGAGCGATGGGGCACTTAGAAAACGGTTAGTCATGGGAAACGTTAAGTTTTGCGGTACAGTTTTTAAATGTTTGGTAATTTATCAGACAATTCGTGTTGTACCTTGGGTATGCAGTAGTGCTAGTCTATTTCGAAATCTGGATTTGGTTGCCCTTCCAAATTATTATTCGGCTTAACTAATGCGTGTCATTTTTTAACGTGTCGTGTTGGTCCTTGTTCACCACCAAAGTTTAATGTTTGCTTTTTCACAGTTTCCATGACTTCATCGCTAGGGCGTTCATTTTTCAATTGTATTCTGTGTAAAGTTCTTGTTTATCGGAGCTGTGAGATGACCCAAACAATTATATATGTTACGTATTTTATATATATTGTATATTTTACATGATATATACACATATGTATGCATACATATATACATATTTATGGATATATACCTTATATATATCATGTGTCATATACATCATATATGTTACATGTTTTATATATATATAATATACGTGTTACATTTAGCAGTCCTAAAATGTAAACATTGAGTTTATTAACATGTGGCAATTACATGGTAGTCACATGGCAATGTTTGTTTACATGTGGTGGAAAGATACATAATGGGCAAGAAAGTAGAATTTTAGCACGGCTTTCAAAAGTGCTCACTTTATCGTGAACGGCCTATACACCACAGAAAGTTTCTTCTCCTTCTTTGAACAAATTGGGACACGTCTGCTGAAGAGATTTGAAGCTAGTGAATGATTTTGGGGGAATTAAAAGACGAGTTGTGACGTCAGAAGGCCACGTGTACCTATCAGCAGTTAGGACGAGCTGTTGTTGACAAGGCCTTATGTAGTGTGGTAAGCTAAAGATGAGATGAGCCAACTGTCGTCTTCTGATTATGTATCTAGCATTGCTTCGCCAGTGGCGCCAGTACATACAACTGTACAAGTCACGTGGTCAACACTGATCAATGTATGTCTGTTTACATTTGAATTTTCAACACACCCCCACTTTTACCCGAATAAAATACATCCACTAACTTGAGTATATTCTAGTAGTATTAAAACTAGCTTTGAAGGTTTAACAACATCTAGAAGTATTATCTTGCATCAATATTGTTCCATAGTCCACTCATGTTTACGTCCAACTTTTCTGAAGCCCTTCTAAAGTTCTACTCCCAGGGTATTTCTCCGTCACAAGCCAACTGGGATTAAAGCAAGCCTGGAAAATTACACCACATTTATGGACACTCCGTTTAGTAATATGTATTTTTCATTAGAACTATGTTTTACTAGGCATTATCAACGTTCCTATTTTCTCCCTATTTTTATTCATATAAAGTAGAATTGAAATATAATTTATATATAAAATATAAGTAAAAGTTTGATTTAATCAAAAAAGATAGTTCTATGTTAACAGAAGTTTAGAACGTTTGTGACACATGACACATATTAGTAAACAGCCAAACATGCAATACATATGGTGATTTTTCAAAGATTGAAATCGAAAAGTGTGAAGAAACTGCGAATACACTACAACCTTAGATCGTACCCACGTTGCTTTTTGAAAGTACACTTGGCAGATGAGCCATCAGTTCAGTGCTGTGTAGTGGCTACTACGAAGCATATATGCTCACTCTAATCCATATTGTGCAATGCTGCGTGTCGGGTAAGGAATGCCTAACTGTAATAAGTAAGACAAGACAGGTGTAGTATGTGAAATGCATGTATTGACGAAGATGAGCTAGGTACAGAGAATGTTGGTAGTGCTGGGGGGCGGTGGAGGCGGCAGTTACTGCTCCGGATGAGGGACTACGGCGACGACCTTGCGGACCCCGGCGGCGGCGGGCTCTGGTGACCTCTTGAACCTCCAGGTGGGCACTGGTCTTGGGTACCTGGGCTGTTCGGGCATAGGAATGGGCACCGGTTGCACTGGCGGCGGTCTGGGCACAGGCATTGGAGCTGGCCTGGGCTCGGGCATTGGAGCTGGCCGGGGAGCCTGAAACAAAACATACGTGCTCTTACACATCTGTGAATCGTTAATAAGACAGTCAACGTAACAGCTAAACTACTCCGCGGGCTATTCTTCGTGATGGGCGAAGACAGAGTTATCGGGCATATACCGAAAATATGGTACACATGAAGTAAAATAAGGTTACCCTTAGTAATGCGAGTTGCTTTTAAACTAATTATGGTACGTTAAATGGAATTATGGTTTCAATACCGAAACTATGGTACTATGGAAGCCATAATTTCGGCATGTGTACCATAATTTGTTAAATTCATGTGCTTTATGTACAATATTTTGTTTCGAAGCCCTTCTGCCCATTAAGTAAAGATCAGGCCACTCATAACTCGCTATACCTGCTTTCACTTCAACGGCCTCATGGAAACGTTAATGTTCAGTCGATGACCAAATAACATAAAAATAAACAACTTTCTTTGTTGCGGCATATTAGCCATGATTAAGCAATGTTCCAAGTTGTTTCATTAATAATGTTCTAAATTCGGTAACGCCAGACTAAGTTGTTAATATTACAAAGCTCGAAGTATGAATACTCACAGGGGGATTCTGTCCTTGGCAAAACGCCACTGCAGTCACTCCGGCCACGAAGAGAATCACGTAGACCTTCATGATTTCTGCGTCAACCTGCAGAGAAAGAAATTGCCTGTTATCAGTTGCCCTTTAACTAAAAGTTAGAGAGACACCCTATAATCTAGACATGAGACACAGTCACTGAGAGTCAGTTAAGGAGCTGTTACAGAATTAGAACTACTAGTTTCTCCAGGAACAAGTGACTGGTAATAGTAGCTTTCTATCGTTACAACCTTAGAGACACGTTTTATTACACTTGTGCATGCAATTAGGACTTGGAAGTATTTTACACCGTTCATATAACGTTAAAAGCACTTATTATAAAGATTAATTAAATAATTTTAATTTTAAATTTTCAAATAAATATTGTGAAAGTGGATACTATCGTTCTTCTTCCCAAAACATGCAGGAAACCAAGCGTGATCAGTCATTCATCTCATTATTCTGTTCCAACATATGGTTTATTATCTCGCTTAAATATCCTTAATGGGTTTTTAATCACAAAAGGACGTCGAACTTTTCGCGACGTAAATATATTTAACGTTTTTGAAATAAAGTCATATCGTCTACCCTCCAGTGCCTCTGCGAAGATTGACAGTTACACATGCAACAAACTATATTAAGATTTGTAATATAAAATAGATCGGTTTCAATTTACGATGCCATCGCTACTCACAAGTATTTACTATTGTAACATTTTAAAAAAACTTGTCTCGAGTAAGGTCTGCAGCGAAACTTAATGCCGGTGGAATTCAGCCACTAAAATGGAATTTCCCAACCTATACATTATATGGAAATAATACCACAGAACAAGCTGCAGATATAGGAATGTTTAGTGTCGCTTCTATACAAAGTTGGGAACTTCTCTACGTATTTGACTGTTTCCTGAGAAAATGTAGGATCGCTACAATGTATGTATAAGGGAATAAATAAATATTCGCTCTTTCTCACTAAGCATAATACACTGGTATGGTAAATTTCCGAATAATCTCTTAGAGTGAAGCATTATTACATGTGTGACTGCGGAAACCACTTTAAGCGGTGACGTATCACTTTATTGTAGACGCGACATTGTAACCAAGTCCAGAGCACTCCCTTGTCGTAGTTTCACATGAATCCGGTTCGTATAGTTTGAGAAACAGCAGTCAGGAAAATTCCTTTTTCACTCATGTTGGAGGACATTAAAATAACGTTTCCTATGTGGGCGATAATTTGAAATTGCCATGCACAACTAGTTGGAAGTGTGTATGGTTTTCGTAGCTAACCATTTTGGGTGCACGTGTACTAGTTTCCAGAAAAAAAAAATGATGGGGCCGTGGTGGGGTACCGGTTTAGACTACTCGCCTCCCACCAAGGTGAACCGGGCTCAATACCCGGCTGGATCACGCCCGGATTTCAGCATGTGAGAATCGTGCCGGGCGATGCCACTGGTCGGCGGGTTTTGTCGGGATCTTCCGTTTCCCCCCACCCTTGCATTCGGCGCTGCTCCATACTCGCCTCACTCACCGCCATCGACTCTCAAGACCTCGCTTCACTCACTCTTCACTCTACAGCACGGCTACAGATGGCGAGACAATGGTCAACTATTTCACCCAATAGCAACCTATTGTGCTCTAAATATTAATCGAAAATATCACACTCTCAAACTTTGGTTAACTTATCTGAATTGTGCTAGTTAATTGATTTCTGAAACTAGTATAACTTTAAGAACCTAAACATATTTTATACAATTTTTACTTGAATGGTTACTGGCATCAGTAACACATTGAGTAAAAAAATCTGACATATTGAAATCTGTAAAATTCATTTCGTACAGGATAAAATATGTGAAAGGAATTTGACTGTTAAAACGAACAAGTTGTCCAAGACGATAAGTAAGGGTGCTGAAGTCTAGCGTAGGCGTGAGGAGTAAACTTACCGTACAGTTGTCGAGGAGGCTGTGGCTGGTCCAGACAGTGGGTGCACTCTGCTCACAGCCTCCCAGGCTGGGTGTTATATAGGAGGACAGGCGCCATGTAGAAGGGGCCGAGCAGTGACCCAGGTCAGTTCCCAGTACGCGGTGCTTCCCCGACATTTTTCGAGGCGGGTAATACCTGAGCAAGTCTCTTCTCGGACTTAGCCTCTCGTCTATCTCAGCGCACCAGACCTCTGACATCTGTGGTGTTACGTCGCGTTGTTTGTGGTCCCGACGTAACAGAACATAATCATGTTCAATCTTCGTCAACAACATTTTTGCTCGTTTTATTTGGAAGTGTTTTCTCTTCAGTGACGTAGCGTCGTAAAAAGGAACCCGGAAACTACACAGTATATAGCGCGTTGTTAGTCAAACACTTGTTAGCACTGTTCATTGGGCACTTTTGAAATCAACTTTTGAAAATGTCACATTGACCGTCGTGTGAGAGCCCAGTGACGTGCGTGGAGAGATTTGGGCGGCTCTTAATATCGAGGTCTTGTGAGCCGGTGAGGTGAGGTGAGTATGGAGCTGCGCCAGAACGCATGGGTGGAGAAACAAACGGGAGACCCCGGGAAAACCCGCCGACCAGCGGCATCGTTTGGCACCATTACCGCATGTGAAAATCCGGTAAATACTGATTATTTTTATTTTTCTGCGATTTTAGTGCAATTAATTATAATAATTACCAAATTTGTCAAAGATTAACTTGACCGACGCATGGGTAAAGTAATCAGGCCGTGGCAGTTTTAATATTACACGTGAAGGAAGATTACACAATATGCATGCAAGTGAATGTTTAACGAGTCGTTCATAAATGCTCAGTTTACTGTCGACAGCTAAGAGACTTTTAAGACCTTATAATAATTTGTTAGTGTTAATGATTGAGTTGAGAGTTGAGAGGTTTGGCGCTTTATTCAGCGTCGTCGAGGGTAAAATGAGGTGAGAAACAGGAATGTTCCAGAGAAAACCCGTGGACCGTAGGCAACGTCTGCCATGTTTCCCACGTGCGAAACTGCAGGCATGGCGGGAGAGTAGATAAATACACCGCTGCCTGATTGGCGCCACGTTTTGGTGTGAGACATTGGCACAGAGCACTGGACAATACAGAAGCGAACTGCAGCTGCACACACTGTCCATCAAATGGCGTAACTGTTCTGCGACATGCCGGGACATCGTTCGCCAATCAGCGTCCGGTAACGTAATCGCGAGCCGGCGGTTAGCCAATAGCAGCACGCAGTGGCCGATCAGCCACAAGACGTTCCCAGAGCCTAGCATGGCCATTCAGAGAATAGACAAGTGATCGCTATGTTGCTGTGTGCTAGTGTCCTGCGCATCTCAACGACACGAAGACACAGAGTAGATAAGCAAACAGAAAAGAAATGGCGTGCCGATGTCAGCTCGTCCACACTGACAAAAAATCGAACAAAATATTTGTTTGTATACGGCCAGCTATATATTTAGTTGCCCTAACAAAATATATTGTTGAGCAAACAAAATTTGAAAGCAACAAAATTACTTTTGTTCGTCTAACAAAATTTATTTTTGAATAAACTAAAGCTCTGTGTTGGGCCAAAAAAAAACTTAACTGTCAACTAAATATTTTGTCGAATCAACACTGTACATATTTGTTTGGCCACTCATTTTAGACTGCCTTCGTTCCAAATTACAACTCGAGAGTTCGTTTGTATTTTTGTGACAATTAGGATAGTGACCGTGTTTCTTAGTACATCTATTGATGCTTAACAATCGTATGAACAAATTAATAAAACAATATAACAAGAAACTGGCAAGTAAAGTTGTAAAATTTGAAATATTTGTTTGCATGTGTTGCCCAATATTTGCAGTATATCTATTTAAAAGCTCTACGTTGTCATCAGTTGTCACACTAGCTGTGATGTAGGTTCAAAACTCGGTCGAACTTGTAAAATTTATTTATATTGGCCCAAACATTTTAATGTACACGTAGCCAAACAAATCTTCAGTTGCATCAACCAATACTTAGAGTTTGGGGAAACCAAATGAGAACAACAAAATATTTTGGTTTCAGCCACCATAATTTTTCATTGCCCCTATACAAACAAATAATTTGGTTGCAGCAAACAAATCTTATTTGATTCAACAAAACATTTTTCTTAGTGCATTCTCTGATAGGCCGCGCTAGGCACTGGACACGTGTCTTGTGTCTGATTGGCCACTGCGTGCTGCTTATTGGCTGGGCCGCTGGCTGGCAAGTAGGTAACCGGGCGCTGATTGGCGGACGACGTCCCGATATGTTGCAGGACAGCGACGCCATCTTGCTGGACAGGTTGTACAGCCGCAGATGTGAGAAAATGTTTGACTAAACATTTTTCACCTTAAATTTCTACTTCGTTGAGAGGAGAACCTCAGATAAGTTTTACTAATTACGGGAACTAAACAGCACCTGCCCCTTTCAAAATCTTGCACCTGCTTGCTATGCGAGATGTCCTTGACCTTCATTATCGGAGGTCGCAGTCAGCTGTTCATTGTTGTAATCTTTCTTGTCGATTGCGCATCTCGTTACATTCTTTAGTTTTGAAGGTTGTAAACTTTTCCCTGAATTTTCTCGACGTACAAGTAATAGGAATGTGAGAGTCAACTTGACTTGAGTAAACACATGTGTCTGGAAACGATAAAGTGTCTTTTTGAAAAAAATGCATCGATCGTTAATAAATGAGGAATAATTAATAATTTTGTAGTGGGCAGGTTTGGGCGGCTCGAGGTCATAAGAGGGCGTGGGACATGTGGCTACGAACCGCGAAATCGACGTTTCTAAGCGCAAGAAATTCTGTGAAAACCATTACATATTTTGAAATCAGGCTAATATTAAGTTATTGTGCAAGGTTAGGTTTTATATTGCCATTACTCGAAATTCCGAAATGAGTTTTATTTTACTAATTACATAGTCGTTCGTCAATATGACGAACTTCAACACACGACTTCTAATAAATTTGCATTGAGAATGGAAAACTGAAAAGTGTCAATCTACACCACATTTGTGTATATGACGTTGAAAATTTCAGGATGTAAGTAAACGTAACACAATACTTAAAATGTACTGCGCTGGAAGCCTTGAAAACGGCTGTTCACGCGGGATTTGGCACTGATTAGATACGTCTTAGTTCACGCGTCTACCCATGGGTGGCGGGCTCTCCGCGCGCAGTGATTCATTATAGTAACAAATCACAGGTGTCGTGCGTGTTGTTTACGTTAAAGGATCGCGAAACCACTTATGCTTATTTCTGCCTGACGGAAAAGAAGCCAAGGGAAATAACTTTAAATGTTTATATATTTATTTATTCATATCCCATATACATTACATCCAATACACTTTGGAAATGATTTGTCAATTAATGATATATTTAAAATATTTGTTATACAATATGGATTTTTGCACACAATGACATTAACATAAAGATATATATCAGTTAAATACCATAATTAACACACTTCTTAATTCTAGCATCTCTGTTGCAGTACAAGTTATTACAATTCATGTATACATAGATATTAAAATTATAAATACTTCATGCGTGCCCAGTCTCCAAGGTAAGCACGCTCCCCAATAAATTGGTAAGATTTTTCCTCCCCAGCAGCCCCGCCCTTACACTTCTCGCCACCTCATCCTCATTCAAGCCCATATGTACCTCCCGGTCGGAGGGGCTTTTCCCCACACGAACACTCCAGGGCTCACAACAACAACACATTACACTAAAAAAAAAAAAAAAAAAAAAAAAAAATATGTAAAGTCTACATTAAATTGAAACACAAGGTATTTCATGAAGTCTCCTTATGTCAGTCTTGTTTTGCATTATATAAATCCATCTTTATGTAAGTATTCTTCCACGGAATAGAAGGCCTATATAAAAAGGACAATTTAACAATTATTTTTAATTTCGGTAAACTATTAATTGACTTGAAATGAGAGGGTAGGTTATTTATTAGTTTTGCCCCAGCATAGTATCGATTTGATGGGAATTTCGATGTTCTGTAGGAGAACAGGTGAAGATGATTAGCTTGTCTGGTGTAGTAATGGTGCAAATCACCATTTTTAACTTTTAAATTTTTTTTCCGTGTAAAAAGAATACTACGGCACATATACATATACAGAAGAGTGAGGATTTTGTTATTTATAAAAGGCGACCTACAATGACTTCTTTTTTCCTTATTACTTATTAATCTCACTATTTTCTTCTGTAAACTAAAAGCCTTTTTCCATTTTGTCGATTTACCCAGAAATATGATTCCATAATTTACTATGGACTGACTATTTGAGAAATAGTATGCAAGTATTGTATTATTATTACCAATCTTTTTTTAAAATTATATTCTTCAAAACACATAGAACTCAATTTTCTACAGAAACTATCAACATGCTCATTCCATGTTAAATTACTGTCTACAATTAGCCCTAGAAATTTAGTACCATTTACTGTCTGTAACCCGTCTTTTTCTATTGTTGTGTATCTTTCATCCTGCATTGTATGTTTATTTATTTGCATGAAACTCATGAGCACAGATTTGTTTACATTGAATACTAATTTATTATACTAGAACCAACTGGACATCTCAGTCACTGTTTGTTTTATATTTTCTTCAAGAACAGCGTTATTTGAACTAGTTACCAAATTGTTTGTGTCATCCACAAACATTATAGCTGAGCTGTTGATTATTTGTTCTAGAAAATCATTAATAAATATTAAGAATAACATTGGTCCTAGTATTGATCCCTGTGGCACTCCTATTCGAGTAGTTTTGGTATTGGACATAACATTTGTAATGTGATTTTTGTCATAATATCTTATGGAGGTGATTTGTTTTCTGCCTTCAAAATATGATTTAAACATATTATTGGTTACACCTCTTACTCCACACTGTTCAAGTTTTTGCGATAAAATATTGTGGTCGACACAATCGAAAGCTTTTGAAAGGTCTGCGGGTATACCTGTTGAGAATTGTCTTTTATCAAAAAGAGTTAATATTTCTTCAGTAAATCTGTAAATAGCTTGATCTGCGGGTCAGCCCTCTTCCAAGCGATACTGACGTAATGAAATAACGTTGTTTTGGTCATTAAGAATTGTGTCAATTTATTTGCTATCAATTTCTCCAAAAAATTTTAAAAGGTCGTAAGAAGAGCAATAGGCCTATAGTTATAAATCAATGCCTTGTCACCTTTTTTATGTATTGGTAGTACTTTCGCATATTTGAGTCTATCAGGAAAAATTTCCTTGGCAAGGCATTTATTGAAAATGTGTGTGAAAGGCTGTTTTATTAAATAAGAGCACTTTTCTGTTAGCAGAGTCATAAGTACGTCATCTATTCCACACGAACTTTTACTTTTGAAATTTTTAATTACATTTATGATTTCTTCATAGATAGGTGTGAAGAACAGCATGTTAGCATTCCAGGTGTTAGGTCTTTGGGGTATGTGTACAGGACTAATATTTGTAGCTTTGTGTTTATTTTGCAATTTTATTGGGGTGTTTGTGAATTAGCCATTAAAACTATTAGATATTCCTTGCTATTTTCGATTTTGATACCATCAACTTTCAAGGAAAGGTTAACATAAGGTTTCAATTCATTATGAATAATGTTCCACATTGCTTTTGTTTTATTTGAGGAGGAGGCTATTTTTTCCCCATTGTATTTCCGATCTGTTACTCCAAGTAACTTGTTATATAATTTTTCGTATTGCTTACAGTATAATTTTTGTTTTTCCCCTTGGTTCTTAGCATTTGACGCATTGTTTTTAACCTGTGTCCTGGGACTGTCAGAACTTTACTAATCCATTTTATTTTCGAGCTACTGCTACATTTTACAGATTTGAGTGGAAAGCCATGATTATAATGACAAAGAAATGTATTAATAAAACTGTCCCAGGCAATGTTTGGTTCAGTTAATGTATAAATGATGTTTGTTCTGGAGAGGTTGTTCGTGGTGGTTGTAGAAAATTTTGTTTGTGGTCGTTTTGCAGTGTCCGTGGTTGTTCTGTAAACATCATCCCATTTTCATTTACAAGTAGGCTTTTAAAAAATTTAACATTTTCATCTAAATATCCATGATTCATCATCAATATTAGAATAAGCTTATGTCCAATTAGTTGTCCTCAAAATTAGAGTTGGAGAAATCATTAAGAAGGGTGAAATAGAATTTAAAGAAAATCACGCGATGTTTTTCTATTTTGCAGATGGTGTAGTTATAGGCAATAATTGGCTTTATCTAAGTTTTCTTTCTTTATTTTGACTACCTTTGTAAAATGATAAAATGTATAAACATGTCATCTACTGTAATGATTAAAGCCTATCGTTAAATTCATAACCATCTAAATGAACAAGTAAACTTTATTTATTTAACTTAACATCTTGTCGACAGCAGGTTCATTAGAGAATAGTAAACCAAGAACACAATGAAGGGAATACAAGGAAGGAATTGGTCAAATTGTCTTTATTGAGTCACCCCAGAAATTGCATGGAGTGAGTTCGAGAAACCTTGGAAATTGCAAATCATGAAGGCTACATTCAGTAGCTATTAAAAACATGACAACTGATTTGGATGTAGGCCTATATTCGTGTATTGATAAACAGCTGATTTCTTGTTTGTCACTGCAACTCTGCTGATTTGGGGAGAAAAAATTGTAAGAGTGGAGTTTTTATAAGGTGTAGCATTGTATTGGTTTACGAGATGATTTGCCATTACTAATAAATTAATTCCATAAACTCCTACACTTAAATAGCAAATCGCAATTTAGAAAAATCCATATCTGCACTTTTACAAAAGTGCCTCTACCTCTAACGAGTCCACAACTTACAGGTTAGACCTTAAACATTTAAACATACATACATACACTCGCAATTAGGCTACCGTCCGGTGGCGAGCTCTCTCACCTCTCCTTCACCCAACTGACTCCTTTTCCACTCCCTTTCTGAACTTACCAACCCCTCTCACAGAAACCAATTCCTCCCTCAAAACATTCCACTCCCTCACAGACCTCACAAGCATGGACTGCCTACCCTGCTCCATTCTCCTCCACACCCTCTGAAGCTTCTCGCTGTTGTTTCCTCTTCCTCTAAATACCCCCTTACTTAGCTTGCAGTGTAACCCTCCCCATCCTCCCTCTTCATTCACCACCCTGTACATCCTGACTAGCCGTTCAAATTTCCTCCTGTACTTCAATGAGCTCCACCCCATTTCTTTCATCATCACTGATGGCCTATAGTTCCCTTCTTCCTCATCATCCTGCCCTGCCTTCCCCACCTGCCCTTCGTCCATCTTGCTGTCCTTCTCTGCACCTTTTCCAGTTCTCGCACCTCCACCTCTACATATGGGTCCCATACTGCTGCAGCATATTCTAACATTGGCCGTACCATTGTGCCATACGCCTTCTCCTTCATCTCACAGTTGACTCCCTTCAGCATCCTTCCCAGCATACCCAGAGCCCTTCTTCCCTTTGCAACCACCCTCTCTACCTGTTTTTTCCATCTGAGGTCTCCCTTAACTTCGCGGCACGTTAGTAATCGCAACCGCATTTGCAAAAATTAAACATATTGCAATTGTTAATTTACAAACTTACGCAGATAAAAATAAAAATATCCCTATACACACTATAATTGAGCAATATCTTTCACGAATGTAGCCACGGTATATACAAATACACTAAACATTGCAATCGCATGGTCCGCCTCGTACGCATTTTCATACATTAATATTACTTTTCGTTGGTAGCCGAATAAAAAAAAATAGATTATAGTTTTAAGGCATGTTTACATGCCAAATTCACATTTCACAAACGCAAACATAACACTAATTTAGAGAATATTCAGAACTAGTGAGTTCATTTAGCACTCACAAGGCTGTTTAATTTCAATGTAAACAAAAGTTGTCTCTATCCCGCATGGCTGCTCCATTTGTAACGCACTCGCAAACGACTTCGATAGCGAATTTTATTCGATTTTAGTACGGTTAAAGTTTTGTGATAACTTTGAAAAGCTCATATAGTCCTCAGAAAATTATTTCCTGGAATATTTTCAAGGCAAATATATAAGGAATGGGTAACAAGTCAACAAAAACACAGTATACAACACTCCCATTTAAATGTAAATAATTTATAACTTTACTTATTTAATGGCGAAATTTAATCTAGTTGCCTGAGACAAACACACTCACACTTTGTGTATATTATCGTTTAGGTTAAAAATGGTTTTATGTCTATTTATGTAGATTTTAATAGTCATCCAAATACACGTGAAAGAAACTTAATTTTGGTCTACTGTTGATCACGTGACCTTTTTTTACCGGAAAACAACCGTCTAACTACAATCTATAAACTGGCTTCACTTGTTAATACTGCATGTAATAGGACATTGACACACCCTGACTAGATTTGTACTAGATCGGTATCGCGTATGTTAATATCTTTGACCGAGGATAAATTGCGATCGTAGCGTCAAATATGGTAGAACGACAATATGGGAAAAAGGCGTTTAAACATTGTCAACATGCGAGACACGCAACAACAGCGCTCCTAGCAGCTTGTGCTGACGAATACCCAGGAAATTAAAATTTACATGGCTCGGCATGCGCGATTAAAGTGCAGTTGTTGTCTCGTAGTATTAAAACGTGTTGTTTTGCTGAACTTAATATAATAATTGCTTATTCATATTACTATGACGTAGTTAAAAGTGCGTTGAAAACATAAATATTGTCACTTGAAACAAGTACAATCAGTTGGAACAGAATCATGGTACTGGGCACAGACTTAAATTTGCAAGTTACAAAGGACAAATGTTAACCAATTATAAGTAAGAGAATGGAATGCTAAACAGCTTTTATTTTTATCAGATACATAACCGACTGCATTTATTCAATAAATTCTTGAGAATGGAGCTCTCACCGATCTTATTTTTCTGCAAAAAAAATCGGGAATGAACATAACCAAAAATTTTTTTGATAGAAAAATCTCCACAACTTATTTTTTTTTATTAACGAAAGATTAATTAAAAATAGCACTACTACAGTTAGTAATTTAACACTATGGCTTTTATTAGCTCTTTAAGTAGCAATATATTTTAGATTTACCAAGCAACAAAATAAGTTTACTAAATATTAACTTCCTCCATTTGAATTTTTTATCATTAAATTAGCATCAAAATAAATAGTTCACAAATTTCTATTCCTAACAGATATGGTTTTTATTATGTTTTATTCTTTAGTAGAAGGTATATTTTGATTGGAAATTCATTTTCAAGAGAGAAACATTTTGGGGAAATTAATTTTTATGTGACAAAAATGTATACTCAATTATTGTTTAAGTTTTAATTTCCTGAATTTATCACCAAGATAAATAAACACATATCCACCGCGTTGCATTTTATTTCAAAGTGCGTATTCGTTTCTACAGAAACTCGTCGGAAGGTGGTGGTCCATATGTCGTTCCATCGAAGGTTAAAGTTTGACGGATTAAAAAAGTTGCTCTGCGATTGGTTGATCACATGACCACCTGACGGGTGAAATGGATGGTTGCGAGTCCACCTTTACACATATAAATCAGTTTTGTTGGGCAGTTACGCCACAACTACACTGCCTCAAGTGAAACGGAGGCAGCTATGGTTAACACACTAGCAGCCATGCTTCAACCATAAGTAACAAACATTTGAAACCTCTGTCACTTCTTCATAATCTGATTGAACCAGTTTTGAAATTTTGGGGCTTGTAAAACAAATTATACACAATGGACTATTCTGTAGCTTGGTAATATCTAGTGTCTGTTCATCAACAAAATAAAGTATATTTGAAGTACAGAGCAACTCAGGATTGGGGGAAATTTTAATATAAATGGGTGTACTGTCAAATTTGTAACTGTACTAAAGGCACAGTTGAGTACAGAAGGGGCAAGCGTATCACCTCCTCCTCCCGCTCATTTCCAAATGCTGGTTTCTTAGACACTTATTGATCACTTCATCATTTAGCAGGTTTTTATAAATTATGGTAAAACAGCTCACCTCACTCCTTTATTTGTACATATTTATGGAAAAAGAAACACACACACCCAAACATACCACACATAATGAGACTGTGTTCAAAGTTACCATTTAGTACAATCATATTTTAACATGTAGTAGTGTTCAGTTTCGATGCTATTAAGTCAATTGTTCAGAAGTGGTTGCGATTTGGTAATTTAGGCTTTTAGTAAGTATCGTTCCATAGTAAAATATCAAATGAGTCATTATTTTACTTGACTAATTCAGTTCACGTTGTCTCTAGAATACTATGCCAGTGCCTATGGAGAGAACCTCAATTAAATTTTGTAAAATTATTAAGGTTGATCATTACTTTGACCACCACACATGGTGTGTTCATATAGTACATACATGCATTGCAACACAACTTCATACTTAAGACATATATTTTCTTGGCTAGTGTAGATAATCCACGGAGGAAGCAGCAACATTGACTGCAAAATGCTTACAGCTTTCAAAAACACAATGGTACGCCTATACCAAATATGAAAATATACAATCGCATCTGATATCATGCCACTTAAGTGACATTTGAGAGCTTATAGATGAGATATATAATTTAAATACTATGCAAATTATAAATAACATCTACTGTATTAAGGAGAGTATTTCAGAACATAACTAGATGACAATCTTTAAACATTTTAATCAATCATTTCCCACCATTTACTAATGAAATTTATGCAGTACAGCTGGCGCTAGGATGAAAATGCAATTGGTTAAAATATTTGATAGTATATACTAACATATGTACTCAAGCCATTCAGCTTATTTACTTCACCTCTAAAGTTTTGCATGCAGTAAGCACATTTAATTTTGTAATTCACTTCCAAAAACAAAGCTTATTCCTTAATTTTTATAACATTAGATCATCATGAACAAGTCACTTCTAATAACCGACCTAAATTTCACTACAGATTTTCATATGCTTCATGGCAAGAAGACTGGAAAACATGTTACAGAATTCAAAAACAGATGAACTGAAAATAACTTACCTTGGTCATGAATTTAAAGTACTTTCTGTTCAAATTCATGGCACTTGTCATTGCAATGCAATTTGCAAGTACTTTCTCCAATAATGTGATCACCGCAAACAAAACTCTGTAAATAGACTAACAGGTCAAAAGAAATGTGTGCATAACACTATAAGTGACTTATCTGCATTGCAGAATGTAGCAAATTAATTCATTGAAAACACCTCATTTAAGTTAATACTATAGGTGTATGCACAAAGTTAAAATACTGAGTACTTCAGGGAGTAATTAGGAGGAAGTGAAATAAAAAAAAAATTCTTTATTAATTTGTAAAAAATTTATAATAAGTATCACTGAAATGTAACGATGACTCTCAGGAGTGAAATATTATAGTTTGAAGGTTTTTTACACAGTTGTGTAAACAAATGCGAGTACGGCTAGGAGGGGGGAATGTTGCCACTACTTTTGATTGGTTTTGACAGTAACACTCACTCGACAGCTCGTTCACACTCTGCAATATATACACTGTCTTGCCAACTGTAGACAATCTGATGACATATCCACTGCTGCAATTAAAGTGTCTGGCGTGTGGTGTCAGTACATGGTGTTTAGCACACAGAATGAACTTTTATGCACTGGGTGGAGAAGAATTATTCTCCCCACCGAAAGCTGTACTCAACAACTCTCCATTCATTCAAATTAAAATTACTTGCAAACTCAGTATGTAGAGAAATTAAAATATTTGCACAGGAAAACAGTAATGATATGTAGAGCTTAGTGTGTGTAAAGGGAAAGCGACTACTTAGAAAGGAAACCATTACAGTTTTCATTCAGTTGTTTCTTTAATAAATCATAGAAAATATTTGGTAGTTGGTGCAAACACAACCCAAATAACATACAAATTAATATTCAAATGCATAGTTTCCCAAGTGTAAACAATAACATTTAAAAGTATGAAAGTACACTGAAAAAGTATATAAACAGTTGGAACATGTACATAAACAAAATAAATATGCTGAAAACTGGGCAATTTAAAAAAATGGGGGTTTAATAAAAATCCCAGAAATAGTTATAATTCCACTCTACTAATTACACAGAACGGGGCATCAGCATTTGATTAATAGAAACCCCAAAAAGGATAGTGGGGACGGCTATGAAGATAAGGGAAATTGTGGGGTAAAATAGGAGGAAAATATGTAAACAATGTAATATTTATTTATGAAAATACATTCAATTGCAAAAAAAAAAAAAATTAACCATACATTAACTAAATAAACAATATTACCAATACAAGCTACAAATACGACAGTTGGGAGGGCTATGGAGATCAAGGAAATTAAGGGGTAAAAAAATACAAAATATGTACATTTTCATTATAAACTTTTACTCCTCAATTTCCCTCAAGTTCATAGCCCTACCCACTATCGTATATTTAAATTGTATTGGTAACATTGTAAATTTAGGTACGGTTCTTAATGTTCAGTTCAATCCTTTTGAAATTATACATGTTTTCATGAGACAATATTACACTAATATTACAAATAATACATAAATATGTTAAATTGCAAAAAATACATACATTAATTCTCAGTGCAAATAGGCTATAAATGACAATCATTTATGGGGAAACTCCCATTTTCGCTGATGCGTTATGCTTGGTGTTACCACCTAAAATAAATTGCCGGGGCACCTTGAATCATTTGTTTTGGGTATTTATTACCCTGCTGATGCTGGTACTCTGGCTCGGTGAATAATGTTTGGCTAATATGTAAACATTGTACGAGCAATCACCGACACAAATATGAAAACACTATTTTGACACAATCAATTTTATCCCTAGCTCAACTTGTTGATCTATACAAACACTTATAGAGGCCCCAGCCAGTTTAATACACGAACACTAATTATGTAAACATTGTACGAGTAATCACTAACACAAATATGTAAACACCTTTTCTGAAGCAATCGGTTATATCCCTAACTCAACTTGCTGAACTAAACACAGACAACAAGAGACTTCAGCCAGTTAACATTGTTTACTTTTATTTTTCGAAGGTCTCGCGCCAAGAAAAGCAAACCTGGACCTTTCAGGTTAAGGGCTATCAAACTTCGCAAGGCCCTTCAGTGTACATGATTAGAAATAGTAGCTACGACACTCAAGTGATTTCGTTCTTGCTCTTGTGGAAGCAAATTTGGGTTGCGAAAATCCTCTCTTCTGAAAAGTTGGAACACACTATTCTCGTGTAGGTTTAAACCGCCAGTCCATTTTTTCTTCATTACATCCAGATCTGTTCCTACATTTCTGCACCCATTGCTTGCACCTAGGAAACAACAAGACAGTATTTAAGTAAATTAAAGTTTGTGTGATTGAAATTTGCAATAAATACACGAATGGAAAACAATATCCACTACAGCTCGTGTACTTACCTACCTGCATCCTTTAAAATCTTAAAAAGGACTTGCTGTATTTCGCAACGATGTAATTGTTGCAGCCAAAACTACACAAATCTTTCCTGCCACAATAAATAACTACTCAAGCGAAAAAAATTGAATTAAATTGCATCCAAAATACTGTTTAAAAACATTATATATATATATATACATATAAATTACTAATAATTAAAAACATTTTATATTATATATAACATATTTATATATAAATATATATAGATAAAATATAATTATAAATGTAATGTATTTATGAATATAATATATCTATATATAAACTTTATTTGTATAAATATATTTATTTATACAAATTTAATTATATACATAAAGACATATTAATCTGTAAGGAATGCATTAGACCTCCATTTTAATTCAAGACCAACCAAAGTTTCATTTCAGCACTTGTGTTTTTATTTATTTCCAATCTTTTCTTTTAACTTTTGAATTGTTTCATATTTTAAATGGCAGTCACTCGTACTTTTATATTGGATTTAGAGTGGCGCGACTGTAAATTGTGGTTGTAATCAAAACACTATGATGCGATGCGACCACAAAAAAAAATATTTTGACCACTCGTGAATGAAAATACAAAAATGTTGCAGAAGGCCATATGTGTGTCTACCAAAATGATGATAGAATAATAACATAACACAAACCACATCAATGTTATGTGTTGTAGTTCGGAAATAATTGTATGGGTCTAACTCTATCCATGCAGGATGTTATAACTAGATTGGCATTCCAGCTGGTTTTATTTTTACCTAGTTATGTTTGTTTGGGTTCGGTTTATTTAATTTTGAGGGAAAAAGGAAAACCGCGATTGAACTGTTTTGCGGGGGCTGGGGAGGGGTCCTTTAACTTTACATATTCCGTGAGACATCACTGTTTTTATGTTCTTATGAGTGAAAATTTTAACTTCAATGAAAAAACAAAATGCGATATATATGTCACTGTTCGTATTCGTACAGATGCAGCAAAAAAAACACACACACACGCACGCACTCACGCACGCACACGCACACGCACGCGCACACACACACACGCACGCGCGCGCGCGCGCGCACACACACACACACACACACAGTTTCACCGAAATTAACCTTAAACCATTATCTAATCAGATATTTGTTTTCCTGAAAAATAAAAGTAACTGGAAATTAAAAAATTTGACTTTTCAAAACCCGAAATTAAAGAAGAAAATGAAATTTTAAATCAAATATTACCTTTTGAACAAATTTTTTTAAAATGAATGTGTAGAAAGGAGACCATCGGCTGAAATTCGTAAACGTGAATATTATTTTAATGATACATACATCATTTGGCAAACCAAATACAGCATTCACATATATAATTTACATGACAATTTGATAGAAAAAAATGAATGCTGTTATAAATGCTGTGCACGCAACAATGAAAGCTGCAATATAATTAACGGGTTATAGAAATGGTGATCGAATGAGAATATATGCAAATTATCAGAATTTTCGCCATACTTTTTCGGTTGCAAGAAAAAACAATATAAAAACAGAAAATTTACTTAATCAAATTGAGAAAATAATTACATCAAATGAAAATGTAGATATAAATGAAACTACTTTCGATATTTATGTTTATAAAATACCCAGTAGTAATGGTGAAAGAGGTAAAAGAAAATGTAAATTTAACTAAAAATATAAAAGCAAAATAAATTATATTACTAGAATTAACAATGACGATAATTTACGTTGTCCTAGAGTAATAATTACATCTTTAACATATGAAACTAATATCATTTTGGATAGAGAATTAACGAATAATGAATTGAAAAAGAAAAAAAAAATAACAAGGACAACTGTCTCGTGAACTTTGCATACGAATGGGAGAAAGTTGTGAAATTGGTTTTAGTTTGGAAGATAATATGGATGCTGAAAATTTTCTCATTATTCAAATTAAAGTTGTTTCCACTGCACATTTAAATTCAATTATACATTCTGAAACAAAAAAAAAAATCAAAAACTATTTATTTGTATTTACAAGATGAACATTATGTTGTAATTAATAGTATGAAAGCATTTTTAGGCAGTGTTTATTATTGTAAAAATGTGACAAACCATACAATAATAGAGGTCAAAATGAATGTGAGAAAAATAAAAAAAATAAATGTAATTTGTGTAAAAAACTACAACACAAAAAAGTTTGGGAAAATGAAGATCGTATAAGAATATTTGCCAAAAATTTAATAGATATTGTTTTGGACAGAAATGTTTTACTAATCACGATGCTGTGTGTAAGACGTTTTATAAGCGTAAAACATGTTACAAAATATGCTTGAGAAAAAAAAACACGAATGTGGTTCTACCAAATGGAGTTGCAAGGAAATTGTGAAAACTGATGAACATAAATTTTATATGTAAGAGAAGCCTCACAAACGTGATTTTTGTACAAAAGCTTGTACTTGTGATGGGCGAAACAAGAAAAAAGATGATTCGTTCTTACACTGAAAAATACTACTTTTTTTTTTACTATGAAGCCATACAAGATACTGGTTTTCACACACCAAACTTTATATCTGTTCAAGATTTTTATGGTAACAAAATACATTTTAAGACAAATGATGAGTTTTGCGAATGGGCAGAATCTGAATAAAAATAAATGATATACATTATTGCACACAATTTCGAAGGCTACGATTCATATTTTATTTTAAAATATCGTGTAAGAAACAGTATAAAACCTCAAACAATATATTCATGTTAAAAAATTATGTAGCTTAAAATATCGAGTCTAAATATCAAACTAATTGATGGTATAAACTTTATTCAAGGAAGTCTTGCAACATTTCCCAAAACAATTGGTTTAAAATAGCCTAAAAAAGGATATTTTCCACACTTTTTTACCTGCTACAAAATATAATGAAGTCAATTCAATGAAACAAGAACAACGAAAAGACTTTTTAAAATGGCATGCTGAAAAAAAACAAAATAAAATTATATCTTCGATTTAAAAAAAGAAATGGTTGAATATTGTGATTCCGATGTTGATATTTTAAGACGTGGTTCTCTTAAATTTAGAAAAATCTTTCTAGAAATAGCAAATATAGATCCAGTTTGCTACATAACAATTGCATGTGTTTGTATGGCTGTTTATAGATCAACTATTTTTATGAATAATGCTATTGCAGTAGTTAAAGACGATAAAAAAGAAATGTATAGTAAAGAATCAATTTCGTGATTAAATACATGTCCAAATGTTCGACTTGCATTCAATTGTGGAAAAGTTGCTATTTGTGGAGCAAAATGTGATGGTATGATGACAAACCTGAAACAATATATCAATATCGTGGCTGTTTTTGGCATGGTTGTCCTGATTGTTATTCACCAGACACAATACATAATTGTGACAGTAAATTTATAGGTGGTAGACCAACTGCTTCAAAATTAAAAGTTTCACAAAAAAAGTTAAGATATATAGATATATGTAGTTTATATCCAACAGTGATGTTTTATGATTATTACCCAGTTGGTCACCCGATGAAAATATTTAACACTAAAAATTACAACGAAAATTGATTTGGATTGATCAAATGTAAAGTTTTACCACCTAGAAATTTACATCATTCAATACTTCCAATTAAGCAAAAAAAAAATTTTTACTTTATGTTCAAAATGTGTTGTAGAGAAAAAAGGAGAATGTAAACATAGTGACAAAGAAAGAGCAACAAATGGCACATGGACTACATTAGAACTAAATGAAGCTATTGAAAAAGGCTACAAATTACTTAAAATTCATGAAGTTTGGCATTTTGAGAAAAAAGGTAATAAAATGTTTAGAGACTACATTAAAACATTTGTGAAAATAAAATTTGAAACTAGTCCTTGAGAAGATGATGATAAATCAAAAGAAAAATTTATCCGAGTTATTAAAAAAAGAACGAGATATCGATTTAAACATAGAAAATATTGAAAAAAATCCAGGAAAACGTGCGGTTACCAAAATTCGTTTAAATTCACTTTGGGGAAAATTTGGACAAAGACAGAATTTGACACAAACAGAATATATTACTAATCTAACTCGCTGGTACGAATTGTTATTAGATGACAGAATAGAATTAAATAATGTTGTTTACTTCAATGGAAAATAATTGAAGTGTCATAAATAAAATTATAATTATGTAGAAGACAGCACCACAACAAATATATTTAAAACAACTTTTACCACTTCAAATGTTAGATTATGTTTATATCAAATGCTAGATATATTAGGTGATAAAGTACTATATTATGATACAGACAGCATGGTTTACATTGATGATGGTAAAAATAATGTTAAAACAGGCTGTATGCTTGGCGAATGGACAGACGAATTTGGAAAAAATGATTATGATGTCGAATGGATAAGTACTGGTCCAAAAAGCTATGGTTATGAAAAAAATTTTGGAAAACAAGATACAAAAATTAAAGGGTTCACACTTAATCACGAAAATGCTTTAGAATTGAACACGAAATCGATAGGTAAATTAGTACAAAAACTAAGAAAAATGTGGTTATAAAAACAATATGATTACAAGAGATAAGAAAACAAAAAAATTTGGCAAAAGAATTTAATTTTAACTATAATAAACACATGATTTTGAATGAAAAATATTATATTATTAACACATTACCATGGGGTTATTAATCAAAATAATTTTATATTCATTATGGAATGACAAATAATTCAGTAGTCAGTGCACTGACCAATGAAATTAAACAAAACATATTTTAAACATCTTTGATTTCCAAAACAATATCGATATCAGAATCATACTAAACAATTAGTTTACAATTTTCATCTCTAATTTATTAAACAATATGATTAAAATGTTCATTATTTATTTTATAAAAAATTGGATATGTGGGCTTATAATTAATATAATCTCTAAAATCAAACAAAGTTTTCGATGGAAAACTAGCAATTATATTCGTTTCTAAATGATTAGATTTATCATCATATATTATTAACATTCTATATGCTAAGTTGCAATGAACATTTATTGTTTTATTTGGATTAAAATTAGGTAATTGAGTACCTACAACAATTTTGTCTTTTTCAATACTCATATTTCTTTCAAAGCCAAGAATATAGGAAAATTGACCGTCAAATTTAATATCAAACTTAGCTTTAATATATATTATATTTTTTCACATTATCTGCTGTTAATTCAATGTTGTTTGCTGAAAATGGTTCGAATGAGTTTATAGATTCAAAATGGTATTCCCCTCTTGGAATAGTTATAACTTTATTTTCAATCAATGATATAGTATTACTGGTTATATTGGATGTGACAAATTTTGTGCAAAAACTAATCAATGCTATAAATTTATCTTTATGAGTGATATAACAATGAAGTTTTTTTCTTTAGAATGGAACTATTATTAGCTAACTTAAATACTTTATTGTTCATCTAATAAAAAAGTTATAAATGAAAAAGTCAATTGGGGTGTTGGTGTCACCATTTCTGAACAAAATGCAAAAGAAATCAAAAGAATGGTGAACTTTTGCCTGACATCATGAGAGTCATTATCACCGGACCCAGTAAAGTAGCAAAACCAACCTGTTGATCAATTTTGTTTATACGAATTGTTGGTTAAATTTCAATAAATTGTATGTTTGCTCAAAAAGTTTAAATCAACAAAAATATATTCAGTTACAAAATGACTTTGATGTAATATTCAATAAGTGTAATGAAATGATGGCTTATTTTAAAAATAACAATGATGAAATGATTCTACTAGAGCAGTGTGAAAATAATTCTCTAGATATTTTCGATGATGTCATTTTAGAGAATCAAGATTTATCTGCAAGTACTTTGCTATGGGAAGACATAAAAATGATGATGTATTTTATTTGGCACAGACTTAATCAAAAGTACCTAAAAAATTAGTAAAAGATATTGCAAAATTTGTGTGTATATTTAGACAAGATGAAACAAATTTAAAACACATATATAACGATTTTGTTGGTGGAGATATGGCATGAGAAATTTAAAGAGATTGGTTCAAAATGCCGGGGCGAAGATGATGGATTTATTACTTAGATTTGAATAGACAAATGACAGAAGGAAAGTATCATAATGAGATCAAAGACTTTTATAGAATAACTTCATCTCAATAAGAAGTGTGTAACTTAAAGATGCACTTGTTATGCGAGAATTCTTTTATCTGCTTCAACAAACATGCTGCAACCTAGTTGAGACAGATTAAAGCTTTTGTAATGTGCTGGCCTCTACAAGGAACAGGAAAAAGCCTACTGTGTCCAGAGAGAAGAAAAAGAGAGTAAACCTTGATGTAGCAAGTTGCTCTCAGGCTGTGAATGGTTTCACTTGTCGACCTTGGGCGAGCTCGGGGCAGCAGTTGCGACACACTCGACAAGTGAATTGCAATAAAGAAGCTTTCAACTTGCTACATGAAGGCTTGATTTCATTGTAGCAAGCATTCTGTCACATTGGCTCGGTGACAAGGTGTTTTATTTCAAATGTGAACGTCGTGTGTTCGAACCCCAGTCTGACCAGATAATTTAATAACGTGAAACCAAATCATTAAAAAAGTAGAGCCAAAAAACCTTGCACATGCTCATTTCAAAATACAAGCTGTAGATGACATTAATAACTACCACCTCAATCTCCACCAAAATACTATCTACAATATAAATCTAATATAATATAACAGATGTATAGCTGGAGTGTCCCCATATGATGTAAGGTACCAACATCATATGGGAAGGGAGGCATTAGAAAATAAAAATAAAAATAAAAAAGGCTGGTCGGTGATGAAGTGGGAAGTTTCTCCAATTAGAGTTTTCCTGGTGTCAATATCAAGGCCAGAAAAATATATAACAGATCACTGGCGTGGCATAACCACCCATAAACCTTTTGTAATTTTTAAAAATAAAGCTCACTATCGTGCATTGAATGAACAAACTATAAATGAAGAATGATGAACAAACAAGTGATGAATGAACATTGAATAAATTATAAAACAAAGTTACTTTTGAAATATATGGGGGTAATTATTCGTTACTCCCTTCAAATATGCAACCACATACAAAATGTATCAATGAATCTGGTCTGTTTTCTTTAATTTTATTTTCTTTAATTTTTCATTTTCTTATTAAAAATTATATATAAAACATATTTTCCTGCTTACAAAATGTTCTAAACTAGAACTTAAAACTAAACTAGAACTAGAAAACTTAAAATTAGACAATAATAAGAAATTGATTATATTATTTGATTTAAATAATTTTATATTTAATAATAAAAATATAACTGTTGTGCTAGACGAGAATAATAAACCCTGGTTTAGAGGAAATGATGTGTGTATTGTATTAGACTATTGAAGAATAGAAAAACTTTTAAACACATTGATGATGAAGACAAAATTATATTAGCAAGTTTGAACCACCCCAATTAGGGGCCATTTGTAAGAAACCAAAAGTCTTCCATATTTATTAATGAATCTGGATTATGTTCTTTAATTTTATCCTCTAAAAACAAAGAAACTAAATCATTTAAAAAAATGAGTTACTAAAAAAGTTCTTCCTTCAATTAGAAAATATGGCTCTTATAAATTACAAAAAAAAAAAATTGAGCAGATATAAATGATAGAACATAAATCTGAACAACTCGCTATTCAAGCTCAAAATGAAAAACTTAAAAATGAACAACTCACTTTAGAAAATAAAAAAAAACTAGATCATTTACAAATTAATATGAAAAATTTTATTGACTAAGGTAAACAAAAAACAAGAAATGGTTTTATAATTATATATATATATATATATATATATATATATATATATATATATATATATATATATATATATACACACACACACACACACACACACACACACACACACACATTGCAACATCTAATAGACATGCTTCAATTAACAATTTTAAAGTTGTTAAACAGATAATTTAATCGCTAGAAATGAAAATTTCAATTCTTCTCATAATGAACAAGATAATATTTTTATATGCTTTCTTAAGAAAGTTTATGATGTAAGCAAAACAGAAAAGTTAATGCATGAGCTATTTTATGATTTTCACGATAAAAATAACAAGGAACTATTTGTTTTACATTATACCTATTTACTTGAAATTGTAGAAATGACAATTAAAAACAGAAATGAGCCATTTGATTACATCAATAATTAAACTAAACACCAGTTAGCAGAAATGTATTCTTTGAAACCAGTTATTCCAGAACCAGTGTCTTTAAGTAATGATGATGAATTATCATCTAATATGCAAACAAAACTATTTAAACTATTAGATTGCTTCATTGCTGAAAACAAATTAAAAATATTGTGTAAAGATTTATTACACAGATTAGGATTAGGCAACACAGGTAATACACAAATTTGGAGGGAAACAAAACAATTATGGAAAGATGGTAATAACGAGTTACCCATAACGATACAAAAAGGATAATTACATATAATTAATTTTGCTTTTGTTTAATATATTATGTAACATTCACAAAACATCTGTTTTTAGTAATCCAGGAGTTATGCGACTTTTAAAAACCTAACAATTTTACATAAATGTTATCACCTTTTATTTTTAAGACTTTTTCAACCAAATATTCCTTTGGATAGTTGGTTTTCATAATTTCATATTCATAAAAACTACCCTTTATTTATTCTCACATAACATCTTTCAGTTTGTAAGTTGGCACATCATGATTTAAAACCTCAGAAATGATCGATAATTCTGTTGTCCAATTAACAGTATAGCCCTTTTCCAGAGTTTGTTTGCTTTTCCTAACTGGGATAATATTGCCAGCTATGTATTTTGGTTCAGTAATCATATATGTTTCCTATTGATTATTTTCTTTTTTTATTGACTTCAATTGGATTCATACTAATGGTCCTATGTTTGGTATTGTATTCTTTAACTAAACCCTCTAATGTATTTACCCATTTGTAATTGCCATTTGAAGCAATTTTTTCCACATTTTATTCTTCATTATATGATTATATCCCTCTACAGCACTGGCTTTAATTTTACAAAAATGTAGAATTAGTGATTGATGTTATATTTTTGTATAAGTTCTTAAAATATTTGATAATCAAATTCTGACCCATTGTCCCTTTGTAAATTATGTGGTTTTCTTTTAATCAGTATGCATTATAAAGTATTTGCTACATTTTTAGCAGTTTTATCTTTTATAGGTATAGCAAATGCATATTTTGAAGGGAAAAAAACAGCCATATTTCTAATAATAAATTTGTACCCATTATTTATATGTGATATGCTTTTTAAATTTCCACTATCCATTTCAACAAGATCAATGTGCTATAAATCATCAATTCCACTTGTTATTACTTTTCTTCTTGGAAAATTTTTTCATGCAGGTTTATATAATTCATTGATGCCTTCTCATACACTGGGTAATTTTTTTATGTTTATTTATTATATTTACATATTGAACATTTGTTTTTCTGAATTAGTCATCCATTTTTAGTATTTGCATTTTCTATATAATTATTCACAGTGACCTTACACTTCAAGCACCAAATATTTTCCATTTAATAGTAAAAAACAGTTTATTTTTATATTTTACGAATATTCCTATTGTGGTCATCAATTCGTTATCATAACTGACTTTTTTTATTTTTTTTCTGATTTTAAAAGATAAAATATCACCTATGTTAACATCAAAAGGCTTACTGAAATCCATTTTTTTTAGAATCACAAATAACAGCCAGAGTTTCATCAGGTAAATTCAGATTAGCAGTAATTATTTTATAAACAGTACAATCTTCCAAATAAGTAAAGAAAATTTTATTATTATCTAGGTGAAAAAATATTATTTTTTATCCCACTTTGCAGGTAAATAAAATATACGAGACTATTTTCCTTACATTTTTCAACTTTCGAATTAACAAGTGTTTCACAATAATTCAAAACTGATTGGTTTAAATTTTGCAATTTATTGGTTATTTCTGTATCAAAAAATGTTTTATTGACTGCGTCTTTTCCATTTATAGGATAAGCTAAATGATTAATTCTACTATTTTGAAGAGAAACATAATCTGCTGTATAAACAAAATTGTACTTAGTTGATCATGTAAAGCACAAACTATAATATTGTATTTTTTATCTACATATGTTTTTAATTCCTTAGCATTAGTGTCAGAGTTTTTGTTTCAAAATTTGATTAATGGTGTCCCAAATATATCTGTTATTTAATAATAACGAGACTATATCATTAAACTTAAAACCATTCGAAATAAGGTGTAATACAATTAAACATAAATGAGAAAAGATAACTGAATTAAAGTTCGGAATTATATTATCATTGTAATAAACATTTCTCTTTTTGAAATAATTAGTTTAATTAGTAGGAATATTAACTCCAAATGAATCAAAATAGTAAACATCATTTTTTTAAATAGCAAGCACAGTGCATACCAGGATATGTCGAAATAACAAAATTAACCATAGCACTTTCATTTTTCAGAGTATGATGCTGATATCGATATTGTTTTGGAAATCAAAGATGTTTAAAATATGATTTGTTTAATTTCATTGGTCAGTGCACTGACTACTGAATTATTTGTCATTCCATAATGAATATAAAATTATTTTGATTAATAACCCCATGGTAATGTGTTTATAATATAATATTTTTCATTCAAAATCATGTGTTTATTATAGTTTATTATTCTAGTAAACATATTCTCAAAGTTAATTTACCTAGTTATTAGTTTATGCAAGACTTTTTTTTACGATAATTTGCGAGCACGACTCTATAGTGGAGGTAATCATAGAACAATTAAAGGGAAACGAACAGTTTATGGAAACAATTTCGAAAGAATTTAAAGTATAACAGAGAGTGGCTCGCTACCATAACAGGCCAACTTAGAACAAATCGTATATAATAAGAAGTCTTAATTTTTTTTAACGAGTGATAAACTTTTGGATATTTTTGCGGCAATTTTGGTTCGAATCTCGATACCAATATTCACCAGCCGAAAAAAATTAGGGGAATAAATTAATGCACTCTGATTGGTTGTTGAAAAATTTGGAGAAAAAAAAGGGGGGAGGGGGCGATGTCGTGTCGATCCTGGAACACTCTGGTCGCCAAAACTGAACAAACAATGAGAATTGGATAAATGAGAAAACACACATATATAATAAAGTAGCAATTTATTTTGGTAAAAAATACACATTTTTACATTTAAATTGGTGATATTTTATCATCTTCATCAACTCGTGTTTATTACTCGATAAATTACATTGTTGTTTGAATTCGTTTTGGCAATTTGCATCTTCACTCCACAAAAATCTGGGGTGGGCGGGGGGGGGGGGGGGGGGGGTATTTTATCCTTACATACGGTATGTGCCTAAGTTGATCACAATATGTAATGTGCTCTTCACTTTCGTGTCGTTCAATGGTTCCAATTACTACAGCGCAATTTTCCGAATCCCGAGGACTCGCGCAATCCATATATGTATAACCACATGGTAATTATTTATTTCAGGCAATTTTAATGTACATGGTTTCGATAATTTGCTAATCAAATTTATAATAATGTAATTCTTCTTATTTGACAGTTTTCAAAAACGTTTCACATTTGGCGTTGCAGGGAATGCTAAAACACTGAAGATGCATCATCGCCACACGTTTGCAATACGTAAAGTGTTCAGATCCATTGCAGTGTTGCACATGATTATCCGACTCGTGAGTATAGTAAGGTTTTATGCAACACCGATAATTATTTGGAACCCCACAAGGAACTTCCGAAGTCAATTCACGATGTTCCTGATTCGCACCATGCATTACAATGTTTCGATTAAAAGGTTTGGTTGAAATACTAATCAAGTTGTGAGCTTCGTCGTAATAACGTATTGCAAACGCTATGGTTACCATATTACTGACAATTCGCATGTCTGCCATTCAATATATAAGAATAGCTGTAAAAAATGATTTTTTTTTGTAATCATTGGTGGCGCGGGTGGGGGGAGTATACATTTAATTTTTTAGGGGGGGGGGGGATGAAATCAACTTCCAAATAAGTTGAATTTTTTTAAGGGGACCGGAAATCCCCTCTTGGACTGAATCACCTTAAAAAAAATTATATTTGGAAGGTCATTTAATCCCCATTTTGCTATAAACAATGTAATACATGTATTTTTTTGTTTTTGTTTGTTATGATCAATATTCATATAGTGGTCTGTAAACACGAGTTTAGTTCGTCTGTTTCAATCATTCAGGGTAATGCCGTTGACGATTCGCATAATGTCTGCAACTGTTTAAGTAGGAATCGTTGCAAAAAATATTTTTTTGTTATCGCGGAAGGTGGAGAAAAATTAGTCTACATTTTATTTTAACCCTTTACTACATAATGTATCATATATGAGATGCTATAAAACCAAGTCAATCTATAAAAAGGGGCACTGAATCACCTTCCAAATAAACCGATTTTTTGAAGGGGGGACTTTCGGTCCCCCCTAAAAAATCCGGTCAATTTGGAAGGTGATTCAATCCCCTCTCTTATACTATGTATGTTTTTACATATTACATAATGATAGTTTGTCATTTTCTACCAGATTTTTTAATTTTCCAATTACTAAGTCTTTGTAATCCGAATTCAGTAATTTGATGAAATTGCATTTGGGTACATATTCAATGTTGCATCGTCTCAATTCGTTTTTTAGACAATTAACCACGTTGATGTTATTTGGTACATAGTAGGAGCACATAATTTCGTGAATTTTTGGTAGATATTATCTTTTAATTTTTTTTCCCCACGGTAGTGGACTGTTTCAACCATTCAGTGCAATGCCGCTGACGACTCGCATAATGTCTGCCAGTGTATAAGTAGGTATATTGGGAATTTTCGTAGACATGTAGGTAACCATCGCAAAAATCGTATAGAGTATGACTTTTGACGAAATACCCGCCTGTATATTGTTTACGTGAATAATGTTTAGTAATTTCGAGTAAAACTCTTCGGGATTAATACTTGCATATATTTGAGCCAATTCGTACAATTTCTGAAGAAATGCCATTTGAAATGATTTGTTTTCCACCTCTGTTTTTAGTTTGACGAGTTCGTGGAAAGACTGTTTGTTTCGCTGGACTTGATTTAGAAAGGAATCAATTTCTCAATTTCCAAATATGTAACCTCGCCTATAATTAATTTTTTTTTTTTTTTGTAAATTCGTGAAAGTACAAGTTGTTTAAGGCGAAATCTATAGACTCGTTTATACCGTCCAATCTTTTCATCACCTGTTTGTAATATTCAATTTCCAAAAAAATTGACGCAGTATCATTCTTTCGACCGTGGCCTACCATCTTTGCGAGTTTTTCGACACTGCCCGTTAATATATATATATATATATATATATATATATATATATATATATATATATATATATATATATATATATATATATATATATATATATATCTCAGAGGGTTTTGCTTCTTAGAAATAATTACATCGGTTGTTTTTTTGTATTGTATGTCAATCTCGGAATCATTATCGAATAAAATAAGGGTACCATCCTCCACATCGACACTCTCATCACTTTCGTCGTAGGGGGGAGTCGAAGGTTTAATGATTACCATTTCCAGCAAGACTTTGCCTCCGCAGCAAAAATGAAATAACACGCCGTTCTCGTCGACGGAGTCTTTAAAGTGGCCAAAAGTCGAGTGTAAGCACACCAAGCTATCGTATTTCTTATAGTCGAAATGTGTAAACACGTTATTCACTCGTAAAATTTCCATCAAAGGATCCATAATGTTATGTTTTTCCATTGCGAAAAACACGGCGCTCTTGAAGAGAGGAATCGCCGTTTCTCAAGCCACATCCATCGCGATTTGTTTGGCAATATTTTGAACTATCGTAAAGACAGAATTCAAAGTCCATTTCGATTCGTCGACGATGTTTATTAGGGCAAAACATATAATGTAGCCATTTTTATATAAAATAAATAGCTTTACCGAAATATCATCGAATGCAAAAGACAGCATGTCGTGTTTCGTACTGGTAAAACTAAAATTTACGTACAAGTTTTGCGAAAGCTCTTTCCGTTTAAATTTGTCAACAGACTTTGCATTACAATCGAAACAAAAATTGACAGTGTGATGGGTTACAAAGTTATTTCTCAAACCAAAATAAATAGATATTTTATGGCTGAAATTATACTCGGTTGTCGGCGATGACTAAAGGGATGGAGGTGGCAAAAGTGGCAGAGATTGATTAGATATTTCTAGAGGTTTTACAAAATGTTCATGTTTGGGTGCATTTAAAAACTTTTCAGCTATTAAAACCAACAACACGACAATAATATACAATAATATTAGCTGCAGAATAAATAAATACATCTTACTATGGAATATAGAAATGAAACACTATTGAAAAAATAATTACTAATTTTTATTTTTATTAGTAATTGTTACTGTAATAACAGTCCTATTATTAAAATAAACAGTCTTAAAACATAATGAAATGCCTGGAGGGGGTAAAGGTACCTGTAATGGTATTTGCACAAACCCTCCAGGCAGCATCATAGTTGGTGCGAGAGGTGCCGTTACCATTACATGCGCACCAGCAGAGGGTGGTGGTGCCGATGGTTCCAAAGGTGCCAAAGGTGGACTCCTCTTTTAACAGGCCCCATCATCCTCCTCTGAGAAGTAGATTATATCCTTGATGTTAAAGGAGATGGCATTCTTGACGTTGAAGGGGGTGTCCTCTTCAGTGCCAAGGGGTATGACCTCTTTGGCGTTGAAGGGGATGGCCTCTTCGGCGTTGAAGAGCATTACATCCTAGGTATTGAAGAAGTTGGAATCTTTGGCATCAAGGGGGACGAGGTCTTCGAAGTTGAAGATGTCAAATTCTTCAAAGTTGAAGGCGTTTGCCTCTTTGACGTCGAAGGTGTTCGCCCCCTCGATGGCCTCTTCATCACCGATGTTGATGGCCTCTTCGGCGTAGACGGCGGCATCATTGGATTCAAAGCTTGGCATCTCGGTAACTGGCAACCACTACATACAATGCACGGTTGGTTTGTCATTGGCTGATTGTTGATGTTGTTTGTCGCAAAGTTCACTGCTTATAAAATCTGGCTTTGATTGGAATACTTGGATAAAAAAATACTCTGGCTCCTACCAGGACACTAGGAGAGAAAAAATACTTTGGCTCCTACCCAGAACACTAGGAGAAAAAAATACTCTGGCTTGTCGGGACACTAGGAGAAAAAAATACTCTAAGTCCTACCCAGGACACTAGGAGACAAAATAAAAGTTATAAGGTAGAGGAGCGGGGGAAATATGAAGGGAACCTCCTTTTTGCATCGTAAAAAAATATATATATTTTCTGCCCCGAGATAATTCTCGCATAATAATGAGGCCAAGTTGAGTAATGTATGCCAGTCACCTCACCGGCCCATGTACGAACACTAGTCATGACTTTGAGTGAGCGAGTGCATATCAGATACACCGATGAGGAAAAAAAGAATCATGAATATACGAGTGAGTGAAGTAAAAAAGGAAAATCCCACTTATAGAATAATCCCTCCCCACTACCCTGAAAGACGAAATAAAGAATTTACTCGGTGCATATATAAACACCACGCACTTTGGTCTAGAGTCAATGGACTAGGGATAGCAAGTATAGGACTGTAAAGATAGCTGTTGCTAATTTTTATATTTGCAAGAATGGATAAGGTTGTTGGAGCGAATAAGGTAGAGTTGGACGGATTATTTGAAGACATGGGGGATGGATTTAGAAATATTTATGATAGGTTTTTGATGCACCTTAGTACAAAAAAGGAAATACAATTGTTATTAGAAAAATATACAGAAGCAAAGGAAGAATTGGAAAAAATTCTAGAGGTTCAAAATAAAATAGGGAAGGAGTTGACTAAGGAGTATAAAGAGTTTCGGGAAGTATGGCACAAAATTTAAAATTTCACAAAAAGAAATAGTAAAAAATCACGAAAACATTGTCAATGAAATATTACAAAAAAGTGTAAATTTTGTAAAAAAGTAAAAAGTCTGCTTTCCTTAGAAACGAAAGAAAGCTTAGGAGTAGAATTACTATTTTTTCAGAGTGTTTTTGTTTGATGTTACAGTAAAACAGTATGTAATGTGTTTCTTTTTGTTTGCAGCATGTCCACCAGCCAATGCTGGGAATGAAGGTGAGGGGTTTGAAATGCCAACACCCTCAGAGGCAGTGGCTCTCGCGCAACTTCGGTTCCTCCAACAACCTCTCCATCCCCAGCAAGAGTTCCATGTCCATTAGGAATTCCAACCCCAGCAGGAGAACCAATTTGAAATCTCAAAATGCATTAAATGCAATACACGGGTTATAACATGGGCGGATAAATGTTTTCCATGTATCCAGTATCAACTCCAGACCCAGCAGCAGAAGCAGTTCCCTCCTCAGCCCCCACACCCAGTCACTACCACAAACCCCAACCACAGTTCTTAGCTAAATTCGAGCTGTGTAGGGGGTGTGTGGTGGGGAGACTAGTGTGGGAGGAGAAGTGTTGCAACAGTATAATTTCAAATAGTATGGATAACTTTTTTAAATTACAACCCTTTACAAAAATTATATATCCTAACCCGAGGGATCCCAGTTCCCATTGTAAATTTGCACCCTCGGGAAAATATTAATTAATTTTATATATGTTTTGAAAAAATAGATTGTTTTTTATATATATAATCTTTAATTTTTATATATGTAATCATTTATATTTTTGTATTTGTAATACTTTATATCATTACATTATTTTTAAAATAAATGTTGTTTATTTGAAAAAAAATTGATTTTTTTTATTTTTTAGATTACCTTCAGGAATCATCTGTCTCTTTGAAGTTGAATAAAGTGTTTAAACTCATTCAACCAAACTGAATTTAAGAAACTGTTTGGGGAGCAAAATAAGGTGTGCATTTTGTTGGAACAGCCAAACACATTGTAAAAAGCTCGTATCAAATGAGGTTCGAAATAACAAGTATGTTCGTATATTTTGGCCGTATCCTTTTCTCCAATCTTTTCTATCTGAACTTGTAAAACACGTTTGCAAATCGCATTCATGATTAGGGAACTTGGAGAAGTGATTATTTGTCCCATTGTATCTGAACTTATGGTAACGTGAACACATTGAAAGTCACTTGCATTTGGTAAAGAGTGTGCACGGTTACTCTTGATTGAACATGCCAAATTATGGGCTGGTAGTTTGACAATATGTCTTATGCCGCACGACGTAGCAGTTCTGGTTTTTACAGAAGTTGTAAACTCAGTTTTCATATTTTCCGCATAAATATCGAGCAAGTGAAAGAATACACTTCTCCAGCTAGTGGCACATTCTTCTATAGCGAGAGTGAATAAAGTCGGTCTGAAAAACAGAGTATCCAAATTTTCCAATTTAGGTACAAAATATAAATCGGTTAAATTTTTTGCACTAATGTATTCTTTAAACTTGTTGTACATGTAGTCTCCCGATTGGAGTAGGCTATCAACTAAATGGATAAATCTCAATGGTGATGTCGAGGATTCGTTTAAAGATCGAGCATTAGGCGGTATTGAGACTTTGACGGATCCTCGGATAGAGTTGCGATTACATTCGTATACAAACATATTGTGTAATTTAAATTTCGTGAATAGAGGAGTGCAGTCCTTGTTCCTTGTCATTTCTGTCGAATGATATGCGTGTTCCATCGTGGTTCGATTGGAATCATAAATCAGGGAGCAGTTGTGCGATGACTCATGAATAGCATTTTTGTACTTGTATGTAAGCGAAAGCCGATGTTGGTTGTCAATTTCGTTTTTTTTTTCTGCAACGGAAACACGATTCATTATTTTTTTTTTTTTTAGTTTACAACTAGGTATATAAAAGGTCGCTGTTCCCTCGATGGCCTTATTGTGAAAGTAGCAGTTGTAGCAAGATTAGTTGATCTTTCGAATTAGTTTCAAGAGTGCGAGAGGACGACAGTTGTTTGACGTATAGACAGTCTTCGAGTGTGGTGTTTGGGAACTTGGCCCGAAAATCTTTAAACTTTAATGTAATGTAAGTATTGTTATTAAAATCAGTATCAATTTTCTCTTCGAGATCTTCGTCAGAGTCTTTGTCATCGTCATTTTCGGAAGTGTAAATGCATTCCAAGAGACAGTTGCCAAAATACGTGTAAAACAGTTTAAATTTGTCCAAAGTTTGCAGTTCAGGGTCGTTGTATATATTTTTGAATATTTCAAATACTCTGGTCATTGTAAAACTTAGTTTGTTAGCCATGACTAAAGGTTTTTATATAACAAAAAAATTAAGCCCTCCACATTCTTTAAATGTACAAAATAAAATATTTATATAGAGGTCTTTCATCTAAAACAATCAGATAAATGTGGTGAGTATCGATGTCAAAACGATGAAGAGGCATCAAGAAATCTTGTCTTACCCCCTTTTGATATACTTTCTAGTTGCTGAAAACATGAAATATGAAATGTGCCAACTACTGATTGAGTTAATGAACCATATATCGATTCAATCGTCAACATGGCAATCTCTCTTGAAACTAATTCAAACTCGTTGCTGGAAATTTTGACTCAAAATGCGGCAAGCACATTGCACGTTTCATATAATTTGGTAAAATATTGAATTTCTCACCACGAATAACTTGAACACGGTCTACAAATTTCTCGTGGAAATTAATTGAGAAAAAAAAAACTACTTTACCATCCAGTCGTCTGGTGTGCATTTCATGTTACAAATGGAGTTGTACATCGATACTGTAACTTTAGAGGGGATATTGCAAAATTCATCTATCAAACTAAATCAACTTGCAAAACTAAAGTTTCGCAGGCCGAAACATGGGGTCGGTAATCTCATGGTGGAAAATATATTTTGTGCAAATGGTGTGTACTGAGTCGCCGAGTCTAAGCATCTGATCCTGGACATATCTTACGACTGCTCTCATCTGTACAAGTACATTCCTGTCGTGAGTTTCGACATCGAGACCGGTGTGGATAATTTGGAAGACTTGCCCCTGGGGGGTCTTGCTCCAGGAAAACTGCTCATATTTGTGCTCTATTGTGAGTATCTGGATGTCGAAGTGAGTATAATTTCGTACCTAAAATGTCACGGCATGCCCGATGATTTCGACGTGGAAATGTGGAAGAAATACGGAAGACTGCCCGCGAAATGCATTTGGATCCAAGGTTTCTCACACGAAGAGAATCTCATTACTAATTTTCTCTTTTGCTATAGTCAGGGATACTTGTTGAAAATGCTAACGGGATATCAAAATTACCCACATTATTTCGTCGGCCACGACATTATCGAATACGATTTGAAATTCCTATTGACTCGCTTGCGAGTTCTCAATATGCAACGCGAAATAAAAACATTTGTAACCCTCGGAAAATTAGCCACAGCTCCACTCATTCGTTTTCACCGCGACGGTATCATATTCAAAACGTTGACAATATTGAAAAGAAAAAAAATGCACTGGCGAGTGGGAATTTGTCGTTGGGGAACTTGTCTAAAAACTATCTGAGCCAAAAGTTTAGGAAAATCGATTTGAACTCTGTGCTTATGCGAATTTATTATATTCTAGATGACACCATCATAGACGATGACTTTCATCATGAGTGTCTGAGAAATATCTTTCACATCGAGCCCTACAACAAAGAAAAGTTTGATGCAGTGAACACTCAGTACACAAACATGCAAGTGCGCCACACTGAGTACATTGGTGGTAGCGTGTGGCGTACACTTACAGATGAAACGAATCCAGCCTCTATCGTTTTCTACCACATGGATCAGGCTTTAATTTACAACGAGAGGGATTACGCGACCGTGGTCGGACTTTACAACAAGTTAAATTTGGCAATTTTTACCAACTAATTGGCCAATCTCTTTAACTGCGGTCTCGAAGACAGTTCGATGAATGCCATTTCTCGCCAGATCGCGAATGCGTTCCTGTATAATGAGCTATCCTTCGGTATTTTACCGGGATACCAGAACAAGTTTTACTGGCCATGTCCGATCTGAAATGTTTGTCACTCTCTATAGAACGTCCGCGATGGACGTTAGACCAATTTACACCAAACCAAAGTTCAAGTACACGAAAAAAGAATATTCCAGAACCATAGTGTTTGCAAACCACGGTCTTTTATTGAATGTTATTCAACATGATGTCAATAGTTTCTACCCAAACATTGTCATCAACAAACGACTTTCCAGATCGACCGTCGGTTGTTGCAGCACCAAAGCATTGAATCTAGTGTTTGAAAATGCTCCAATATCCCGCGGTGTGTTCGATGAAATGCTTAGGAATGATGTAATTGCTATGTACGTGACGGAAGACGAAAACCAAAATTATTCGGAATACATGAATATGATGTATTCCGGCCAGCCTAGCGGGAAGATGATACTTTCCGTCGCGGAACTAGAGTCTTTGGCTGGCGATACGCCCATTCTGATTCGTTTACTCTCACATGCCAAAACTCCATTCACCATAAACTTTATAGAGTATTTACTCGACTGTAGGAAAACTGTAAAGAAGCAAATGAAATCTCTAAAATCTGAAATGCAAAAAAAAAAAAAAAAAAAAAAAGTCTCTGAAGAGAGGATTCAAGACATGAATATGTGTTGGATGCGAAGCAACTTTCGCTTAAAATTGAGGTCAACTCGACCTACGGGCTTTTTGGCACTCCATCTTTCAAGTTTGTCAGCATTCCCGTAGCTATAGGAACTACGTTGTTTAGAGGCGAAGGATGACGATGCAAAGTTCCTGAAATTAAAAACGGTCTTTACCATCCATCTGCAACTCATCGAAGACGGGTAGGCGATCAACGCCAATAAAAACATTCCGACCATACACTGCCGTCGTTTCCGGATGATTTTCAACCACGATTCCAAAACCAGATTTCGCATTCGCTTAAGTAAAGACTCGGTACCCATATTTCTACCATTTAATAAATCCGAGACGGTCTTTGTCCTAATGCACGTGTATTGTGGCGAAGTTCATTCGACCGAACCACTGGAATATTTCAATAACTCACACTTAAACGTAAGTGTGTCGACAAACATGTACAGAATATAGTTGGCGGTTGACTACAGCGACATTCTATCTCTGTGTACGAAAATCGAACGAGTAAACAGAACATGTATTTCGTGCAAATAATCGCCTCATTTTCGAGGTTGTTGTAGAGTCCCGGCATCGATTCTATGATGGTTTAATATTGAGCAATACATCATCGCAAAAGGGAATAGCCGTGCCAAGCCCATGGAAGATGATTATATCGATTTCATGGCTCGATCTACTCGGTTATCGGTCGATCGCCGCTGATGCAGTTGAAATAAATGAGTATTAATAGAGAAAAAAATTCCCAACAAATATATTGTGCGGCAAATCGTCGACGATGGTGTTTGAAAACATTGCATCTGATTGTAAGAGCATCGGTTTGATGAAATTCGACAATTTGTCGATAAACAACTTGCAGACGAATGGGTGTGCCATTTACAATATTCTCCAGCGAGCCTATTCGTCAACAGAACGGTACAAGTGTTTGCCGACAGCAAACAAGCAACTGCTTCAACTGTTTCTAATGTTGAAAAAGAACGTGGAATTAACTACTACAAAGGATGTTTCAGGTAATGTCAAGTTTGATTTATACAAAAAGATTTGACTTGTGCCAACATGAAAAAATTGGACGAGTTCAATTCATTTTCAAAATTGTAATTTAAAAAACGAAAATTTTTAAATAGTGATTTTTTTAAATTTTTATTTTTACGAATTTACAAAAGTGTTGGGGTGTATTCGGAACATTGGTTGATTTTTATTTTGACGATTGGTATTTTTAGCCCCTCCTCCCCCATGTAGTTCAAACACAAAACATCAGTGTTTTGATGGAGTGGTTTGGAAATTATGATGGCCTGGACATCTTTTGGATACCGATTGTCCAACTCGACATTTTTAATGTGCCCCAATCGTGCCTGAGGTCAAATCCCGTACCGTAAACCAAGTTTGAGTTGAGAATTTCGATGTTTGCCACGTATCCGAGCGCATTGTCGTTGATATCGCATGATGGGAGGTAGCTTAGGATTGTTAAAATGTCAAATATGGGAAACTGTGCCAAAGGAACCACATATTGAATCTTTTTTTTTTTGCCATCTCCCATAGCGACTTCTGTGTTTGGCAAAGAGGTCGTTATGTCATGGATCCATTAATTTTGTTTGACCATTTCCATATCTAGATATTCCTGGTCGAAAAACATATTCACTTTAGCCTTCTCAATACACGCTAGATCCAAAACAGAAGCCTGCGTTAATCCGTGATCGATCACTAGTTTGGTAAAAAGTTTGAGTTTATTGGTACTAGCGATGTTTTCGGGATATGTAGAATACTCGCATAAAGTGGCCAATTTCTACGAATCGATAAATTTACAGTTGTTGTTGGAGAATAGATTCATTAACGTTTTAGCAGAGGTTTTCAATGATTTTTCGACAAGGATGGGATACGAGGGACATTGGCTGACCGAAATGCTCATCTTTGAGATGAAGCTTAATATCGCTTTGTTGTATTTCCGAAATAAATTATAATCGACATTGCAGGAATCTGACTTGCGAGTCCCGCACAATCCACCAATCAACAACTGTTCGCTAGCTGGTGTGTTTGTACCGCATCGTTCGATATTCAAGAAACAAATAGGCGTCAATTCCATACCGATGGAACTGTTACAACCATAACTGAGGTAAAGTTTTTGATGAATGCAAATGAGTGGATACTATCGAGTAATTTCATTTGATTGATTGAGATTAATAGTACAATTTGATGAATGTGTACTGAGATTCGAAAATACTACCCTGAGCTTTAAGTTGATTCTGTGATTGCATTTTTGTTATTTACTTATATATATATATAGACACACACACCTAAAAATATATAAGATGATGTCCATATTCACCGGGTCAACAAACTTGGATTATGCAACTGCTTTGAGAAATGTTTATGTAAGACAAAAAATATTAACTTATAACAAATACTTGCTGCGAGTGCCGCAAATATTTTCTCATGTATATGTAGAAATTCGGCAAGATGTAGAGTTACAAAAGGCAAACTTGGATTCTTTTGATTATTGCTATAAGGTTCGTCTTAAGGGTGGAAAACGATTCTGCGATGCATCTCGATGCAATCTGCATTATCCACGGGGAAAAACATGCATGCCTCGAGATGTCCCTAAAATATTCAAGAATGGTAATTCAGATGTGATTGCATGCCAAGGAGCATGTTTTCCAACAAAAGACTCCGAATCAAAATATCACGGGTCAAATAACTATTGGAGCGACCGTTGCGATGCATGTATGTTGGTTCATCAAGAAGCATACCTGCTGGGAATATATGATTATTGGCGCATAAAAGAAGGCACGATTATTCCGCACGTAAACACAATAGGAACTGGTTTCCATGTCGATTCTTCACCGTATGTGTCAGAGATGGGTGATGAAACAATACACTTTCATCTAAACTCGTATTAGTGTGATAATTTTATCATGTCTCTGATGGGTGACGAATGCACATTCCATTTAGATAATAAAATTATAGGCTTTTTCATAGGAAATTACTTATACAAGATTATCGAATATAGTTTCGTGGAATTGGCTCATGGAATCGATCAGTACTTTGAAAAAGAGCCCGCAAGTACCACCAACGGGACAAATACCCGATCACGTCGCGGAATGGAATAACTTTGTCAATCACGATGCGTTCTGCATAAATACAGACATTAAACTCAGCGACCTGGGCATCACAGAAAAAACACCGAGACATTTACTTTAGACCACAGAGTATGGGGGAGGGGGTAGGCTTGTTGAGCCTTTGATACTGACCCGCGATGTCGAATCCATAGTTTCCGATAAAGATACTCGGTGTCGAATCAGACCACAAGCCGATTCGGTGCCATACTACTTGAAATATATAGATAACGGTAAACGTCAAATCGACGAATATCAAATGCTCGGTTTAATGGGTGGTTTTCCGATCAAATATCCCGATGATTTATCCAATACAGAAGATATTTCCGACATAATTGTCGATATTATAACCTCTTGCATCCAAGGATTGGGTAGTAATGAGTTCCTACTGCAATTATTCGGTGAGGTCGGTCTGTATATGGTTCTCAAGACCCTAGTCAAACACATCGGACCCACAATGATCGAAACGGGTGCAAAGATCTTGAATCGTCAGTTGGGAATTTATTTATTCAGAGCCTTGACGATAGAATTTGTTACGAGAGCTGCGATATCGACTACTTTGAAAATGGTGGGATTCGCCATTAGAGTATTTGCTGCAGTTTCTCTTTCTTGGGTGCCCATGCTTGATGTTGTATTGATCATGACTGCAGTCGCAGATATGTTTCTGACCATATTCGATCCATTCAACTTGCAAAACCTACAAGGTCAAGATTACGTAGATGATATATCAAAGCTGGAATTGGAATCAAAACAAAATATTTGGGGTTTTCTAACGATGGAATATACACCGATCATGTTCGTGATGATGTGGAAGGAGTTGTCAATTTAGCGAATCATAGTTTCCATCCAACCATCTTCTATCGATAATTATGCCGACACCGGTAAATTAGCGGCCTTTAAAAAAAAAAAGATGCCATATTTAACCCACCTATTATGGATATTCATCCTACTAAAGTAGTAAAAGATGACGATTTAAAAATATTATTGCAATTTCGTTTACAATACCTACTGGCCCTCAAAGTCAACTCGAATGGATCTCGTATCAATTGGAACAATATGGGCAGCAATGATGATGATACGATGTTGTCAAATCAATTGAAAACTTTTAGTGCACAAAATCCAGAATAAGTTTTGGACTTTACACATCTAAAATGAACTCTCGAATAAATATGATCGATAGGGGGTTGTATTTACGGGGAGTTTCGATACTAATCTCGGGAATAATTGAATTTTTCACCAATAAAACAATACATTTATCTGTTGTATCAGTTATTTTATTAGTAATGGCGACTTTTATACAAATGTGTACCTTTTATCATAATTTATAATAGCTAAATTGAGAGACTTTCTTAATCGACAGTCGTTCTTCGTCACACGTGGGTAGAAGTAACAAGTCATAGAGTTCATCAGGAGAGTACTTTGTGTGATGTAATTGTCGATCCTTGGCTAATTTGAAGATCTCGCAAACTGTTTTCACATATACCTTTTTAGTTTTTTTCATGCCTTTATTGATGCAGGTAAAAAAAGTCCATCTTCTTTGCACGATAAAACATTTTTCGTCAGCCTATCGATGAAAAGGACAATTGATTCATCGTTTCCGACTTTGAGTCATTCCGTTCGACTGAGATAATGTTGAAGTTTATTTTCGTAGACATCTGGAGCCCTTTGATGTGTTTCTTTACTTACACCAACTACAAGTTAGCTACAGCACTCTAAATACCAAGAGAGAGAGAGAGAGAGAGAGAGAGAGAGAGAGAGAGAGAGAGAGAGAGAGAGAGAGAGAGAGAGAGAGAGAGAGAGAGAGGTAGAAAAGAAATGAAAAAGATTTTTTTTTATATTATTATTTTAATAATGACTTACATAAATGAATGCAAAATGTGCTAAAAATATCAGTACGATTATGATTTTTATAATTGCCGTTATCTGTGATATTTGCATAAATACGATAGTCATGAGGGTCGGCGTAATCATATATATTTAAAAAAATCTTGGTAAATTTTCGTTTCTCAATTCCAGCTTCTCTCTGCATTCATCTTTAGTGTTTAAAGTAGTAGTAGTAGTTTTAGTTTTCGAAACATTTGCATTTTCAATCAAATTTTTGAAAAAAGTATGCTGCTAATATCTCGGCAGCCACCATGTCTTACTGTTACTGAGTGCCTTCGAGCACAACACATCTTACCACCTCATCATAAAGGTCAAAATTACGGTTTTCTTTCACCCGAAAATTGTTTTAATAGTGAAAGGTGTTATTTGTAATAGGTAAATTTTTTTTTAAATCTTTGTCGTTTTCATACACGTATAATTCTATGTGTAGCAGGTGGTCGTAAAGTTTTTTTCCTAGGTTGATGAATAAAAATTTTGTAGTAAAATTCATTTTCATTATCTACGTACTCTATACGGGATGCTAAAATACCCTTTTTACCCGAACGTACCAAATAAACAAAAGGTTTTTTTTTTTAAATGTTTTTTTTTCTTTTTGAGTTTCCTCTTCTATTATTCGTGTTGAATTTGTTTCTTTCAAATCACAATATGCTTTCGGGCGAATAATTTTATTGTTTTACTTCGATTTAGAAAACACACACACTGAATAATTGTTATATTTTGCACAAATATTTACCGAAAGAATTCCTAAAGGCGGTACATATTCCTCAGACTCCTAACGTATAACCACAATGGATGGTCTATCATCTACAATATTAAAATTGCGAAAAGGATTGAAAGAATTGTAGCAAACACACATCTGACCCGTTTTCGCCGCCCTGATCAACTCTTGGTTGAATGTGTCGAGATTACTCTGCACATAATTATGATTACTGATTATAAACACGAGTACATACCCATGAACCCCAGAACCCCAGCTATGGCTAAGAATGTGACGTCATGAGTATGTTACCGCACTTGAAGGATGATCTTAGATTAAATGGGGCCTTACACCCCTGATTATCGATGGATGAGTACATTTGCCCTCTTAAAACTAACATATGTATGCCTGATTAGTGAAATACGGCGAATAACTGTATTATGCATTTGAATTTCACTTTTTGCGACGTCAGATCCGTTTTACTTTTGTGGACGTGGTTTAGCCGTACTATCTACAGATTTTGTGCAATTCCTTATGGAAAAGCGAGCAGCTTCCATAGTTATCTATGGTGCAACACTAGGCAAAGTCCACTGTTTCGCCTCTCATTAATTACTGCTGCTAAGGAGATGCCCACCTTGATGCATTTGCTTCGGGAATATTATTCCCCACATTTTTAACCCTCTTAGGGCCGCGCAGCACACAGTGTTCGGCTACAAGGCCCGCCGACGTCGCGCACATCAGAACGGCGTAGGGTAGCGTGGCGACACTTACCCCATGTGTTCCCTCCAATGACTGTTGCACCTAATGGCCGTGACTTCACGGGAAATACCCTTTTAGGCCACATCTCAATTTATGACGAGAGTTCCCTCTTGTAACAAATTAAAAATATTGTGGCCCTCGGCCCACTGGTTGCAGAGCAGCAGAAAAGTGTAAACACGCAGTTTTTGTTGACCTGCACTGATCGTGACCGAGACATAGTGTCGATCGGTCATGTGTTGCTGTTGTAGTCGATACATCTGTGGTGGTACAATTGGGCAAAAGGGATACATGAACGTCTGGAACACATCACCCCCCCCTTTCCAGCTGACAGTTTGGTCCACGCAGAACCCTAAGGTCCTGTTACACCACTAGGCGCAACAGAATGCTGGTGGTCGCAGCTGGATGCAGGGCCTCAAGTTGTAAGGCCTATGATGATGTTGTGCTGCATTGACTGCTGATGCTCTCGGGCTGTGATTCTGTGGATGTTGATAAAGTGCTGTGGCTCGTGCTCGGCGAAGGGGTTTGGCCTCATCGCAAGCAGTGCCTGCCGGCCGATGCAGGCGATGCTGATGGTTGGAGCGGCAGGGAGGGATCGAGACCCATTCTTTTGCCGATTAATCACCATTGCTGCTGATGCTGCTGATGCCTGGACTTCTTGATGGACACGGTTCTGGCGAGGGGAAAGGTAGGTGGCCTAGATGTGGAATCGTTGATACTGATGCCCTTTCCCCTGGGCATGAGAGGAGGTCCTCCGACGTGAGGTCAGCCGGTTCCATTGCTTTCTTAGGCGTCATGCATAGTCCTCTGGGATTCTTCCCTGTGGGCTGATCAGGCCCACAGTTGCCCCCAATGACTCTCTTTGGGTGATGTCTTCAGAAGTCAGCACCTCGACACTCGGTGTTGGGATGCTCCGGACTGATTCACTTTGTGCTGCACTTCCTTCTATGCTTCTATGCTGTTTTCCTGTACTGACTCCGACAGTGTGACCTCTTCCTCTTTCGTATTGATATAAAAGACGAATATTTAATTTCAAATAATATTATTAAAATTAATAACATCCATACAAATAATCCAAAACAAACCTGCTGCCTGCACCAACAATCAAAACAATGTTATACCTATACCAAACAAAATTCTGAACGTTCAGTGACACATGTAATTTTGCGATACATTGACATAAATAGTAGTCCGTGTGACATAATACAATTTATTCATTAAATGAAAATTTGTATTCAGTTCGAACTGTTATTATGTGGTTGTTCATTGTCCACATTCAGATTTAATATATATGTCAGGTTAGTATTCAGGTCATAATGATAAATTGTTGTTATAATCAATATGTTTAGTATAGTTGTGTTCTGCATACGGTATATTTTGTAATAACACTTGAATTATTTAAATCGCTCAAATAGTTTTGTAGTTATTAATATTTGTATTTGTCAGGTGGTACATAACCTCAAAGTGGGCGGCATGTAGCATCGCCAAGGCGATGCGGAGGTCCAGCAGCCATACTGCCAGGTTGTAGCTTGCCGAATGTATTTTTAGAACAGTGGCTCGACTGGATGTTAGAATCTCAAGGTCGTAGACTTGTGCGACCAAGAATAAGCATATCGCCAGTAGTACGAACTAATTTATGATACAACCAAATATGATCACCTAGTTCCATCTTCATCTTATTACGCGAAAAAATCTATGCATTACCAAATACACCAATCACAGCAGTATTATCAGCCTTCCTCTCATAAAATGGATAAGTCTTCCAACATATTATATCACAAACATCAATATCACCAATCTCCTTAGGCGCAGGATCCTTGTCAACATGAGACTTTTGGAACAAACACAATTCCTACGATCCACTTCCAGCTTTAGCAGTTATACACTGAAGACCAAAGCAATACAAAAAAAAAAAACAATAAAATATAACTCTCTTCTACATCGACGACCTTAACTGTCCAAGACCTATCATCCTTGTTGACATCATTAGTAAAAGACAAAATATTACGATATACCTTCCTAGGATAATACTTTGAAACACACAACTGACGAAGAATCATTGTGATGTGTGTTCTTCTTCTCTAATGACACAGAGCAAAGTGATTTAATACAACACACAACCTGGTTATTACCGTACAATTCCATAGATAACATAATCACGAACACACAATATCGAAGAACCCAAGTCCGCTCCCTTGAGATTCTAACATCCGGTCGAGCCACTGTTCTAAAAATACACTCGGCAAGCTACATCCTGGCAGTATGGCTGCTGGAGTTTCGCGTCTCCCGTCGGTAAATCTAGTCCGGGCGATGCTACATGGCACCCACTTTGAAGTTATGTACCACCTGACTCGGCTTGCCAAGTGTATTTTTAGAACAGTAGCTCGACCGGATGTTAGGATCTCAAGAGTGTGGACTTGTGTTTTTCGATCTCGCGTGTTCATGTTTATGTTATCTATGGAATTGTACAGTAATAGCCAGGCTGTGTGTTGTATTTAATCGCTTTGCTCTGTGTCATTAGAGAAGACACATCACAATGATTCGTCATCATTAGTGTGTTTCAAGGTATTATCCTATGAAGGTATATCGTAATATTTTGTATTTTACTAAGGATGTCAACAAGGATGACAGGTCTTTGACAGTTGAGGTCGTCGATGTAGAAGAGAGTTATATTTTATGGTTTATTTTGTATCGCTTTGGTCTTCAGGGTATAACTGCTAAAGCTGGTAGTGCGTTGTTGGAAATGTGTTTCTTCCGAAAGTCTCATGTTGACAAGGATCCTGTGCATAAGGAGATTGGTGATATTGATGTTCGTGATATAATATGTTGGAAGACTTTTACAGTTCATAAGGGGAATGCTGATAATATCATTAATTACAAAATACCATTAATTACGATTATTGCGGATGAAAATACAATTCCATATGACCAAGAATATGCATATCGCCAGTAGTACCAACAAATTTATGAGACAACCAAATCTGATCACCAAGTACCATCTTCATCTTCTTATGCAAAAACATCGATGCATTACCCAATGCACTAATCACAGCAGTATTATCAGGTCAACCCGACAATATCTGGCTCCCTGGGTAGTTATCGCCACCGAGATTCCAAAACTGTGTTCACCGCTCCTCACCTAACCAATATCCTTATTGACCAACATCTTGGCATTAGTTGTCAGCATCCTACTCATCAGAAAAATGCAAAATTACTTGCCTGAAGGTGTGGCAGACCTCTACCGCCATTCCAACACCTTGACTGACGTCAGGTTTAGTCCCTGAAGAAGGCAGCTGGGTCTTTATTCGGGATGCTCGCAAAATTCGGCAGCATTTGAAACTTTGTTGATGTTTTCTTTCGGCTGCTCCCCAGTTTATGCTCCACTGCTGTTGATTTCTCCTCTTTCGTCTTGTTCTGTGGCAAGCTGTGTGTTACGTTTGGCCCACATGGCTGGTCTGGTATGGAATCATGGGCATGGCAGTGGGGAGTGGAGCTGGTATAAAACTTGGCAGGAATTTCGGATAATTCGGAGAAGAATAATACCCAGGAAAGTTTTGTAAGTAAGGTGTAGGCGGCAGAGATGGAATTGGTATGGTCGGAGGAATGGATACAGGTACTGTTGACTGAGCACACTACACAGATGGGTTACAGCTGTCCCTTGTACATTGTTGATGGCTGACATTTATTCATTGACGATTGCAGGTGTTGCCTGGTCACGACACTAGGCCTGTTCTTCCTTCACTGACGATTCCTTATCGATGTTACACTGCTGTTGCTCGCTTACCATGTCCTTACTTCCATTTTCCATTTTGTTTACATTTGAACGGGGTTTTCTCCACGTTCTCCCACTATCTGCGGTGCCATGACGCAACGTCTTATGAGAGGATTGTACTATGAAATAAAATAGTAGTAGAGAAATTGTATATATATTATATTAAACTCATTTTGTTCGTAACTTACCTTTAGATGGCTAGGAGTGTAGTACAGTACACACCTATAGCGTTTTCTTCTTTTATACAACTCTAATGTCTTTATGAATTCCGGGAGAGTTGTTCTGGAGCTGATATCTGTTACATTTCGGATTTTTGAACCTCTGTGTCAAGGTGGCGACATCACTTTGTGTGTATGCCGTTCTTTTTTAGATTTTGGCGAGTTTAATGGACTTTCGATTGATTCTTTTTAATTCTGGGGATTTTTCTGCCTTATTTAACACGTTTTTCGTTGTTTTCTCTTTAATTTTATTCCCAATTTACATTTCTGCTGGCTGTACTGGTCGAGTCTTTGGATAGTTCCTTTGCCCGAATTAGGTGAAGTTGAAGAAGAATATTTGTTTTTCGCTATTACAATCCTATCGTAGTGCTTGCTTAGAATTTCTGATGTAGTAGATCTATGGATTGTAGGATGTGTTGATCAAGCATAAGTAATTTATTGTTTGGTAGAAAACCGAGAATCTTTCGAAATTTTGTCAGTTTGGTTCGTAAAATTAGCAAATGCGATGGCGACTGTTTCATTCCAAATAGCACATTTGCTCGAAAAGATGACATCAAGTGACAAAGATTTTCGGTTTATGGCAACTAACGATTTAATGTCGGAATTACAAAAGGACAACATTAAATTAGACGATGATTCAGAACGAAAAGTTGTTAAAATGTTACTGCGATTGTTGGAAGATAAAAATGGTGAAGTTCAAAATTTGGCCGTGAAATGCTTAGGTCCGTTGGTGAACAAAGTTAAGGAGTACCAAGTCGAAATGGTTGTTGATGCCCTGTGTAACAACATGGTATCCGATAAGGAACAGTTGCGGGACATCTCCAGTATTGGACTTAAAACCGTTATCAGTGAACTGCCGCTGGCTTCTAGCTCACTAGCCGCCAACGTGTGCAAGCGGATTACCGGCCGGCTTAGCAGTGCGATTGAGAAACAAGATGTTTCGGTACAGTTGGAAGCTTTGGATATATTGGCAGATTTGCTCTCTCGATTTGGAAACTTGCTTATCTCATTTCATAGTAGCATCCAGGCGGCATTGTTGCCCCAGTTGTCATCGCCTCGTGAAGCGGTCAGGAAGAGGTCAATCGTTGCTCTAAGTCACTTGGTGACTTCATGTAACCACACACTGTATGCTAAAATTATGGACTTTTTACTCGAAGGTTTGAGCCAGAGCACCACAACTTCAACAACACGCACGTATATCCAATGCATAGCTGCAGTTTGTCGTCAGGCAGGCCATCGTTTTGGTGAACACATTGAGCGGGTGATGCCTCTCATCGAGCAGTACAGCCGTAAGGAAGATGATGAGTTAAGAGAACACTGTTTGCAGGCATTTGAAGCATTTGTGCAGCGCTGCCCAAAAGAGATAACGCCCCACATCAATTCTATTACAGAGCTGTGTTTGTTGTATATCACATATGATCCAAATTACAATTATGATGAAGGGGAGGAGGGTGATGATGGTATGATGGAGACAGAAGAGGATGAAGATGATGATGATAATGAAGAATATTCTGATGACGACGACATGAGTTGGAAGGTTCGTCGCTCTGCTGCTAAATGTTTGGAAGCTGTTATTGCAACTCGCCATGAAATGCTTGCTGATTTCTACAGGGTTTTATCACCAGCTTTGATTGCAAGATTTAAGGAACGTGAAGAAAATGTCAAGTCTGATATTTTCCACGCTTACATAGCTCTGCTCAAGCAGACACGACAAACTGTGGTCACCAACCACGACCCAGAAAGCATGGAGCAACAAGAGAGCCCTTTCTGCATGCTGCATGCTCAGGTTCCTGCTATTGTTGAAGCAGTACATCAACAAATGAAGGAAAAGAGTATTAAAACTCGTCAAGATTGTTTTGCTCTTCTTAGAGAGCTTGTAATTGTCTTGCCTGGTGCATTGACCAATCACATCCCAACTCTCATACCTAGTATTTTGTATTCTATGGGGGACAAGAATTCCAGCAGCAATATGAAAATTGATACGTTGACTTTTGTTCAATGTTTGTTGAACACTCATCCCTCAGAAATATTTCATCCTCTGATGCCTGTGTTGGTGCCCGGTGTCATATCTGCTGTTGGTGACAGCTTCTACAAGATCACAGCAGAGGCCCTTGTGGTGTTACAACAGTTGGTCAAAGTGATCAGACCCCTAGATGCACCTTTCAACATGGAGTTTGCCTCCATCACCATTGAATTGTACAACTGTACATTGCTGCGTCTCAAAACTGCAGACATAGATCAAGAAGTGAAGGAAAGGGCAATATCTTGTATGGGACAGATTATTTGTCACATGGGAGATTTCTTGAAGGAGGAGCTTCCAGTATGTCTACCTATATTTTTAGACCGCCTTCGTAACGAGATAACTCGCCTCACTACAATCAAAGCTCTGACAAAAGTTGCAGGTTCTCCACTGAATATTGACTTGAGACCAATTTTAGTTGAAGCTGTTCCAGTTCTGGGTTCGTTTTTGAGAAAGAGTCAACGTTCATTGAAACTGAGCACACTTATTCTTCTAGATACCCTAATAAAAAATTATAGCAGTGCTGTCAATTCAGGACTTCTCAACAAAGTGATTGTTGAACTGACCCCATTGATAAGTGAAGCCGATTTACATATTGCGCAGCTCACATTAACATTACTTACATCTATTGCACATGTATACCCGGCAGCCCTCGCACTGATATCTGACACAATATTATCAGAGATCATTGTGTTGGCAAAGTCCCCTCTTCTGCAAGGAGCTGCTCTTAACTCGATGCTGGAGTTCTTCCAAGCACTTGCCAAAGCTGGCTTGCCAGGAATGGGGTACAGGGATCTCCTTAACATGCTGGTGGCCCCTATTGCTTCAAATGCTGCAGCTGGCAATGACAGAAGTGGTGGCATATCTCTGCTACACAAGCAAGCATTCCACTCACTGGCAAAATGTGTTGCAGCGCTGACTGTCGCATGGCAGCACGAAGCTTTCAACGTTGTCCAGCAGTTCCTCAATGACATCCAGAACCCCATGTCGGATGCCCAGCACGTGTTTGCTCTGCTGGTCATAGGTGAGATAGGACGACATGTTGACCTGAGCAGCATTGGCAACCTGAAGCAGGTGATCCTACAGTCGTTCTCATCGCAGTCTGAGGAGGTGAAGTCTGCAGCCTCCTACACTCTGGGCAGCGTTGCAGTTGGCAACTTGCCTCAGTACGTGCCCTTCGTACTGCAGGAGATAGAGACGCAGCCACGGCGCCAATACCTGCTGCTGCATTCGCTGAAGGAGATCATCTCGTATCAATCTGCAACTCCTGAGGGAATCCAGGCCTTGCACCCGTTTGTCCCTGCGATCTGGCACCAACTGTTCCGCCACTGCGAGTGTGGGGAGGAGGGCATGCGCAATGTGGTGGCAGAGTGTCTTGGCCGGTTGACGCTTATCGACCCAGCAAGCCTTCTCCCGAGGCTGCAAGAGTCGCTGGGGTCCCCCTCGCCCCTGATGAGGACCACCGTTGTGACGGCAGTCAAGTTCACCATCTCAGACCAGCCAAAGCCAATCGACCCGCTGTTAAGACAAAGCATCGGGAGGTTCCTGCGGGCTTTGGAGGACCCAGACATCAATGTCCGTCGCGTCGCGCTGGTTGCATTCAACTCCGCAGCACACAACAAGCCCTCGCTGATTCGTGACCTACTCGACTCTCTTCTCCCTCAGTTGTACACTGAGACGAAGGTTCGCAAAGAGCTGATCCGGGAAGTTGAGATGGGCCCCTTCAAGCACACAGTTGATGATGGGTTGGACATACGGAAGGCTGCGTTTGAGTGCATGTACACACTCCTCGATTCCTGCCTGGACCGAATTGACATTTTTGAGTTCCTTAACCACGTGGAGAGTGGCCTGAAGGACCACTATGACATCAAGTTGCTGACGTACCTGATGGTTGCGAGACTGGCCCAGCTGTGCCCAACGGCAGTGCTGCAACGACTAGAGCGCCTGGTAGAGCCACTCCGCAACACGTGTACCACTAAGGTGAAGGCCAACTCGGTGAAGCAGGAGTATGAGAAGCAGGACGAGCTGAAGCGCTCTGCTCTCCGTGCAATCAATGCTCTTGCCAACATCCCGGAGGCAGACAAGAACCCTCACCTCAGCGAGTTCCTCTCGCAGATCAAATCAACCTCCGACCTCAACGTTATGTATGAGTCGGTCCAGCGCGACACCTCCGCATCTAGTCAGGACCCCTTCTACATGGACTTAAGTTAGGCCTTGTTTTCCAAGCCAACGGAGAATCCTGGTCTGTATTAATGAATGTGGAACCGGTATGGGCCGAACTGATGTGTGTTATTTTTGAAACAGTTTGTATTCTTTTGAGTTTCATAGTCGGAACATTGTCTGCTGTCAGTTTCTTAGGCTATGTGTTGTTAACGGTAGGAAAGCTGTATGTACAAACCCAATAAATCCACTTCGTGCAGAGTTACTAACTTATCACAGCAGAGTGTTGAAGATTTATTTTTATTGCTAAAAAGCTCGGTGTAAATTAAATGACATTTTATTATAACTGCAAACTCATAATCAGTGTGTTTATTTCATGTTCTTCTGAATTGTGGATGTTCCATGTTTTCTGTTTTCTATTTAAAAATAGTTGTGGTCAGTTGTTTATTTAATCTCGGATTCATAATGGAAGTGATGGTGTTTGGGTGTGTTTTGATAATTACGAAAGGGAATTTATGTCACACAGCCAATGTTCAATAACGTATTTGACACTAATGTAAGACATTACTTGAATACAAATGCAGTTGGTTTGTAAAAAAGTAAGGTTTGAACTTAAAATACCTATGTATATGTGTGTATAACTGACCAGCAATGAAACTAATAGGAGTGGTGTAACTCGTATCTTATAATACATTTTACATTACTCCCGATTAAGGTACTCTTAAATATAGGATTCATGTAAGAATGTTAATGAAGATGTTGGCTTAGATTTGTGCAGATTCCAGAAAGCAGCGTTTGTATTGTGTTCTTCTTTTGGATGACTTGCATTTATCGTTAAATACTGCGTAGTTAAGATTATTAGATTAGGATGTGTTGTTTTTACAGTTTGAGGAGCATAAGGTTTCAGGGAACTGAATATAGTTACCTACGATTGGTTTTTGGTAAAGTTACAGTCAGTATTCAGCTGGGATTGGAATATTTAATTCCTACTCGAGTCTGCTCCGCGCAGTCACGTAATCAGACTGAACTAAAAACAAGGAGCAACTGCTGCATTGAATCAGGTTCACCACGAGCTGTTACGTAGGGTTCAGCTGTAATTTTGAAGTGTCAAGCATAATGGAAATTCAATATTTTTAGTGCGAGAGAATGAGTGTGTAAAGGAAAGATAATTTAAAGGGTTTTGCCTGCTTGCAACTATTTTGTTCATTTGAGACGTCAAAATGTGTAAGCTCTTACCTGCTAACTCACCACTGGCATGCAGTCTTTCAGTTTGTGAGTCGTGTCAATTAAAGCAGTGACCGCATATTTTTATGGCATGTTAATAAAGATACCCCATTTTGGCATGCATAGGCCGCACCAGAAGTGTTTGATGAAGAATTATGGATAATTAATATTTCAAGTAGGGCCTATAGGCCGCACTGAATTTTTGTATTCCTATCAATATTGTTGAGTCACGATTCCATACAAACATAATAAATTCCGATATAATTTCTCCCCACCAAAACATTTGAGACAGAAAATTTGTGTTAGGTTGCAATGTTTATGAATATGCATTGCATAATTACTATTCCACAAATGGTAACGTGGCGTGAGAAAGCAAAACCACAGCAACATGTTACACAAAATGGTGTCTATCTGTGTGCATTTGTAGAGCTGCGGTGGGCGTGCAAACTACGTAAGATTTCTTTCTCTTGTACAACGGAGAAATTATTTTCTCATATACAACATCTGTGGGCAAGCGAGCTCCAATATGTTTACATTTTACACGTGCGGGATGGTTATTTTGTTTATAAATGCAAGGGAACAAACAAATGCCAAGAGATTTTTCTTATATATATATTAAAAGAATTGAAAACATTAAAATGTACTGTATGTTGACAAATGTCTAAACATGTTTTGGGGATAAATATTCAAAAAACTTGATGCCAATATCTTGTATATAAGCCACACCCCACTTTTTGTAGTCATTTTTTTTTGTAAAAAATGTGCTGCCTACACACACAAATACGGTATGTAAGTATTATGCATGTCTAAAGATAACTCTGAAGTTTCTGTATAAATATTTTAGCAGCTAGTAGGTACAGATTCTGAGAACATCCCTGCTACAAAACATTGAACAATTTTTGAATCACACGTTTTCTATCAAAACTCTGTGACCGGTTGCACTGTATGCATCAGCGAGGTGGAGCCGTAATGACTTGACTGAAACCTGGGTCAGTTCATGTAAACGGATATCTATTTGACCATTTTATTGTATTATTAGGTGTATTTTTTTTTTTAAAGTAGGTGGTGATTCTTTTACATTGGTAAAGTTTATTCATGACTTATGGAAGCCCTCACATTTGGAATAGTCAATAAATATATTTATTTTAGCCTTAGACTTTAACTTGCAAGTACGGTGGATTCTACATACCGTGTTTATTACTTACATGGCAATATTTATTTAAAAAGGCTATTTTAATGATAAAACAGCTGAAATAAAAATAGTAACCAGGGCCTCAAAAGTGCTCACTTTACCGTGAACAGCCTATAGGTAGAAACTACTGCTACCGTATTGCAATATAATAGTAACAGTTTTAAAAATTGTGTCTGCTTTTGTTTCACAAACTGTGCAATTTTTTTCTTCTGTATAAGTTTACAGAAGTTAGGCGTAGTATGGTGGTTATGAAGTACCTGTGCAATTTGAGTACAGGCTACTGGGCTGAAACAGTTTTAATTTATATTTATGTTTAATTTGAGTTTTACATGCAGTCCTTAAATGTTCCTGTTCAGTGCAGTGTTAATTTTTTAAAATGTTTTTATGTGACGGCAAATAAAATTACGTAATTTAAAGTGATAAAAAATTATGAAAATCAGCATGCAGTATAGCACAAACTACATTATGTTGCATATGTCGTGGCTACCCTCTTCTCAGGAATAATTTGTAACTTGGCTGTTTTGCCACCGAATGTCGAGGTGGCACTGCACGTGCTTGTGGGCATTAGTGTTTCTGGAACTGTGCCGACTGTGTGTCTGTAGTGTTGTTAGTGTGTACTTTGAAGTTTGCAACCATCTACAAAATGGAAAAAGATTTAAAAAGTACATGACAAAATAGCAAAAGACTTCAAAATCCTTCCCAAGTACATTGTCCTTTTTTAATGGACAGGTTACATTCTCAGTAAGTGTCGGTAAACATCCGTTTAGTAAATCACATTCCCCCATTTGGAACAATGTTAGTGGCCAAACTTAGATCCCTCAATTTTGCAGGAATACTTACATTTTGTGTAATAAATTTCTCGAAAACAACCCTTTGTGAAAAAATGCATGGGACAAAAATTGTGTACGGCAAAATTATAAACAAAGTTGTTCAGCGTCTCAAACTGTTTTAAATACATAACAATTTTTTAGTCCATTTGTCTTAAAACTTAAAAATTTGGTAGGCTACAAAGCATGTTTATTTTTACATGTAACGATAATGGGGAGGGCTATATAGATCAGGGAAATAGTGGTGTAAAACGAGTGAACACGCATACGTAATGTAATATTTATTCACGAAAATATGTTAAATTGTTAAAAGACTGTTCAAGCGTAGCCAAACATTATGCACCGAGCCAGAGTCCCAACACCAGCCAGCAGGGGAGTAAATCCCCAAAACAGTGATTCAAGGCATGCTGGCAATTTTTTTTAGGTGGTGACTCAAAGCGTCGCTCATCAGTGAAGCTTGGAGTTTCCCCATAAATGATTGTAATGTGTAGCTCATTTGCACTGGGAAATAATGTGTGTGTGTTTTGCAATTTAACATATTTTTGTGCTATTTGTAATATTGTATTATGAAAACATGTTTATTTGCAAAAATAATTGAACTGAGCATTACCTAAATTGACAATGTTACCAATACAATTCAGAAATATGATAGTGGGGAGGACTATGAACTCGAGGGAAATTGAGGGGTAAAGGTTATCGTTAAAATGTACATATTTTTTATCCCACAATTTCCCTAATATTCACCCCCCCCCACTATCGTTTTTGGTGTTTCTATTGGTCAAACATTGATGCCCCTAGGAAGTTTGTGTTCTGTGTAATTAGTAGAGTGAAATTATACCATTTTCCAAGATTTTTTAAATTTAATCATAAAAGCTCCTGTTCTGTAAGCTGAGGCACTTTATCACTGTCGTCAGCATAGAGATTTTTAGCAAGTTCTTGTCCCTCGAGAATGGCTCTGAGAACTTTGATGTAGTCTGCTAGGATTTTTAAATTTTAAATGAATCCTGCTTGCGTAGCAATACTGACAATGTCCTGGTTGACACTGTGCTACGTAAAGTCCTTTAAAATCTGCTACAAACTTGGGCAATATTTTTAGATCTCTGTTGATACATTTGGTTTTCATCAGTTCTGTGTTCAGATAAGAAAGAAGAGTTATTTATTCTAAATATATGAACTTCATATTTTGTCCAAAAATTTATTACGTAATGTACAAAATCAGGAAATCTGAACTTCTTTAATTTTTGAGAATTGTCAGCTTTCTCATTTTAATATAACGTGGTATGTGCTTGCAGACCTTGTTAAGTCAACTCCCGATTATCCGCGGTAATCGCCGGGACGAATGCCGCGGATAATGCAAAAATGTGGATAATCAACATGCTCAATTAAACATATAATTTTTACATTAATTTGCTTGACGTTGAAACTTTGAATGCTGTTGTATAGCATTAAAAATGTATATTGTGTGTATGTGTCCACGCGGAAATGACTGAGAGCTGACAACCGCCCACAATGTCATACGAACAAGGGCAACCAGCCCTTCCTACGAGAACCCCATCAAGCTGTCAGCCTTTGTTTAGGTGTGGCAACCTCGACCCTCCCTCCCATGCCTTCCTGCTTGCTTACCGCTCTTCTTTCTTATCTGTATTGCATCTGCCGTGACCTTCCTTCCCCCCCTTCAAACCGGGTATTTGTGAATGAGGCGTGTTTTAAAATGTGAGCATAAAAGATTACGAGGAAAAGTGACACAAAACACTAAATCATCTCGGCTCCACGTCTCCGATACGAATAGTACATGAACACGATTACCTTTCATAAGTAACTCTGACATTTACTGTAGTCATTGCATTTAACTAGAAAGATTAGTAAATAACTTTACGCAGTATTGCTGTATTAAGATATAGGCTAAGTGGTGTACTTTACCAATAAATAATGTTGCATTCACAAACAAACTGTCATAATTTAACTTTCCCGCGGCACGTTTTTGGCTGAACCGCTCTTAACATTGCCTTGCCTATAGGCTATTCACTGTAAAGTGAGCACATTTTAAGGCCCTCCCAACAGGCATTAACCACCAATAAATGTATCTTATTGCAGCCTCAGGCGTTCACTTCCGAGAGTGCTGAAATCTATACCCTGTGTTTATTGATCAGATTGCAATGATAAAATAAAAAAACAGCAGGAAGATAGAAATTGGGTGAAAGAAAAATTTTCGGAGGGCCTTAAAAAGTGCTCACTTTACCGTGAACAGCCTATAGTTCCTCGTATGTTGATGGTTTCATTGTTTTTCTTTTGGACATTCCACTGTAGAATCTGCATTGCTTGAAAACTGTAGGCGTTTCTTTTCAATGTCATGTATGTCCCGTACTGTAGTTTCACCCACGCAATACATAACCAAAAGTTGTTTTTATGTAACTTCCATCTTTGTTTATTTATTATCTCATATTTCTGTTGCAATGTCAAAACTATGCGCTTTCGTTTTGTAGACATTACTCAACATAAAATGTGTGCAAAAAAAAAAAACACATACTATAGAAGACTGCCCGCACAAGTAAAATGCAATGACAGTAGGTCTGCGTAGGATGGGCTGACTAGCAGCCACGGCAACGGGCAGACTGCTGCGGCGATGGACTGGCTAGCTACCGGCTGCTACATATGTAGCATTGCCAGCTGAGGCTGCCATCAGACACAAAAGCTATATTGTAAGCTTAATGGAAACACAAAGATTATACTCTTCAGCCATAATTACTTTTGAATAGGCATATTGTATTCCACTAGTTAACATGGACGTCTGACGCACTTAATTTTGTTCACCACTATTTACAGAAAACTTAAAAAAATATGTATTCAATGTTAAAAATATACAGCAGTTAAGCTACAAAGCGGATAATCCGTCCGCGGATAATCGGGAGTTGACTGTATAGCTATAGCTGAGAGTTTTCTTTGCAGATTATGTCTTCATTTCACTTGACACTTTTAACTATGCACTAACTCATTCTGAGTTGACCTGTTTGCAGAAAAAAATGAAATTATTTAATGTCTATAGCCGCAAATAATTTATAGTGTCTGCGCTAAAAAATGAATTTGTCAGCACTGGTATGGCTGATAGCACAGCAGTCCCGAGGATTTCCAGCATCGCTTCTATGTCAAAGTATGTACTTCCAGTTTTCAGGGATTAGTTCAGGCATGCTGCAGAGGACATCCTGATGATGTTTGTGACAACACCTGGGTAGTCAGTCAGCAGCTGTGTTCACAAGTTGAAGCAGCCGTACATACGGGGGGACATCCTGTAGGGTGCATCGTGCATTTTATGTTGTGCAGGCATATTTTGTTTAGGCATGGGAAAGTTTGTTTTCCAAGATTTGGGCGAGAAACATTGTGAGGATTTTTTTTTGTAATGAAATAATGCACGTAACATTATACAGTAACTTGCATTTTGATGTTTCATTTTATTGCTGTTTGCCGTTTAATATTGTCTCTACTGACAATTGTTATCTTGTAAATTGGTCTCAATATGATACTAAATGCTTGTCTTTACTTTTATGTTGGAGTGTGACCTAAACCCAACGGTTTTTTTTTTTCTTTTTTTTTTTTTTTTAGCTACCAGCATAAACTGGCTTCATTAGAACCAAGTTTTAAGTGTTTAATGTTATAACCTGTTAACTTATTAATAATAGATAATGTATGTAAATACTGTATTTATGTTCAAGTCAGTGGCACTTATAATTGTGTATGTCGTTCCTAAAAAAGTTTTTTTTAATGGAAAGTTAAAGTTTTAAAAATTTAAGTAAAAGCTACTGTAACCCCATTTCCAGTTTGACTTATTCCTATTTTCATTTTTGTTTACATTTCAGCCCAAAGTGTCCAATTTTATTATAAAAAATTTAATTCATTTTCAGGTTACATTGATCCTAGGCTCAGCTCAGCCCTGATTGAAATTTTACTCTGTGAGGGTAATGTGTTCATAAACTAAAGATGAAGTAGGCTGACTTGTGTTTCCTGCATGTGTACCGAAGCTTAACCTGACCTACCCCACACCAGTAAAACTGCCAAGGTCACATGTTAAACAGTGATGAATGGGTTTATTTATATCTTAATTTTCTAAAGACAAGAACTAATGTACGAAATACTTTTACACTATTAAATTTAAGGTGGTTGCATTAGATATTTGCTAGAGGAAGCACCTACGTATACAAACGTCTCAAAGCACTTGCTTTCTTAAATTTACCTGAAATCCTATCCACACACATTGTTTATGAAAATCTGGTGGTGAGACACGGAGTTGCTACCGAGAACGTAGAGCGTGTTTTCCCTTGATGGTATTGCCAGGCAGTTGAAAAATACCAACCCAACCCATACTGTGCTCGGTATCTTGTATTTGAAATCGAAAAGTGATTTAGTAAAATAGATATGTTTGCTTTGGTCATAAACTTTAATTTTAGAATAAGATGGTGTAGTTATGTAAGATTAATTTAGTTACAACTGAAATAAATTGCAGGTGTATTGGGGGGTATTTTTTTACTCAACTGAAAATTGGCTGTGTGAAATAAATAAACCAAAGCAGTAATTTCTGTCAGCATACATTATGCACCTGATGTATTGAATGTGTGTATATGTATACACACACATTGAAATGGCACAGTAAATTGCATTTGCTTCGTTCAGAGTAAGTGAAGGAACAAGCAGATTTATGATATTCTCTTGCTTATATTTTGTATTTTATTTCCAGTTTGTGATTTTTTTTTTATGTTCAGCACACTAAGTTTGTTTACAGGAAAAACTGTATTATTGAATTTTATAACACTCGTAATCTTCAGGCGAGACTGTTGTTTTGTGTTCATGATTTGATGTGAAGTATTATATATATATATATTTATAAAACTGAGAAATTTGCTGCTGTAAGGTTGTTAATTGAAAGTAATAAATTGTTTTATATTTCATTAGGCAAATTTTTGTTAACTGTAAAAGATGTTTTAATGAAAATTTGTGCATATGAGTTGCAACATGTTATTGAAAAAAGGCAGGTTGTACCTACGTGCTTACAAAATTCACTCTTTCACATAATGATTGTGGTCTTCATTTACAGTTTATCAAATATTGCTTTTTGTCCATAAAATACAAATCAAACTAGTTAAATAACACATTGATAGTGTCATAAATTGGTAATCATGTATGCATTACAAGAACAGATAGTACCAAATCCCAATTATAAATAGTTTTCATAATAGAGGCAACATTTTCCGAGAGTTTATCAGCTAAATTTAACATTTGAAATAATAGCCGCCTCTTAATTGAAATGTATTTGGAAAATATCTGCAACGTTGCAAGAAAAGACTAACTTATTAAAAACTTTTATAACAAAGACTTTGTCATTTTATTTACAGTTGCAAGTGTACAATCTCCCACTCGCTGCAGTGTCAGTGTGGATATGTATTGTTTCATTATTTATTGAATTACTTCAGTTAAGCCAATAAAGGCTGGTTGCACCATCAGGGAAACAGAGATTCCAGCCAGCCTGTAGAATGCGCAATTATGAGTAGCAAAATACGATAAACACACAACTTAAATGACCCTTTTACATATTATGCACATTGTTAATTATGGAAAGTTTAAGGATACAGGGCGAGGATGAAATATGCTGAGAGAATCACGTCGGATCTATAAAGATTCCAGCTTGCAGGAAGCCAGAGTTCGTTATGCTTCGCACCTATTCTAGAGTATATCATTATTATTTTTTTTATCGTTAGTGTGTGTGTGTTCTAATGCAAACCATGTGGGATGTGTTCACGTATCGACAAAATATGCTGGTTATAGAAGATGAAGAGTGAAACGCGGAACTATTTCTTCTCTGTCATTACTGGGCACACACCAGTCAGTCTCTTCATTAAAATACATATGCTGGTTAGGGGCAGTGACATTTTTCAAAAGTTGATTTCAAAAGCACTCGATTAACCATGAGTAGTTTCATACTAAAATAAGCCATCTTTTGTTAAAATGTTGCCATTATTCTGCTACTCAAAAGTAGTTTGGTTTTCAAATTTAGTTCTTACTGCAAATTTGTGGTCCAAATTTAACAAAACATGACTTGCTAGAAAATTCTGCCAAATGGTATGGTGGAAATTATAAATACCTGCATTTTTTGCTTATTTGTCTTATCCCAAAATTTCTCCATGTACCATTACTTAATGTATGAAGTGTGGAAATTCTAAGTGTTCCGGAATATATGGGAGTCGTAGCTGCTGAATTCAACATTGTTCTTGTGAGAAAATGTAACTTATGGAAATTTGTTTTATATAAGGTTGTTGCTAGGAACACAACTTTACCGTAGGATCTACTGATGTCTTTCATAAGACCTTGAGCAACTAAATTGCAAACAGTAATGCATATCATTAAATGGATATTCACATTTGGAGCCTAGTTGTGGTCTATAGATAAGGGAGTGCTGGAGGACATCTGAGCTGTAATAATGATGTGCGAGATTATCGTGGAGATTGTACAAACAAGAATACAAGTATAGAACTCACATGAGATTGCAGAAACTGTCAAATTAGGAGGCATGGATGGCTGTGTACAGAGAACAAGAGGAAGACATGTCAGTGCTGGAGCTACGAGTCCTCAAGTACGATGGAGGAAGAGGCAGGAGAAACAAAAATTGTTGTTGGTGAAAACAGAGAGCGAAAGTAAAATTTATTCAAACAGCTATTGTTTGCAACATTAAATTATCTGTCTCCTCTATTACTCATTTTATTAAACAGTGAGTGCAATATAATGTCTATTTCAACTCTAATTAACACCTTTCTTAATGTGTCTGTTTGGTTTCAGTTAATTAACTCATACTCATTGACACATGTTCTGTCTTTTGGCATCTAGTCCAATAGTCCAGCCTGCCAGTCACACTCTTCACTGCTTGATACTCGCAGTTGCAGATTTCCCTTCCGTTACCACTCATTGCTTTTCTGGCTCACCATCTGTTGCTGAAGGTGCCAATACCCCAACTTCCAGCTCGGAGGAATGTTGTGTTATATGTCAATCTCCCTATTTGGTAGATTCGCAGCACCCCTAGTCACGCTGAGGTAAACTAGGTCACTAAACCAGAATATTTCTTAAGATAAATGCAGGAATTCACTACACCCAAGGTCAAAAACATGCGCGTTGCAAGAGGCTTATCTCAGCGCCACACAACAGCTGGCCTTTGTCATTGCTGCCACCCACTCTGATATCACTACTCTGCCCTACACACACACTTTGTTTGCTTGCGCGATGCAAAGTAGCGTAACACTTCTCCCTCTTCAAGTCTGTTTGTACCAAATAGACTCTGCAACACCATGGAACTTAGTAGAGTGCCAGTCAGTCGATGTGGGCAGCCTTCGGCTCCACCAGAGCGCATTGATAACAAATCTGAAACATGTCATTGATCTTCAGAATTCTGTAGGGGTCTTCCCAACAGTTCTGTAGATTTGAGTACCCTTTTCACCTCTGTCCTTGAAATACCTCGCTTGACATTCTTCTGTCATATTGGGTCTTCATCCTGTCACTATATCTAAAAGTCCCTTGCTGTGTGTGTGCAACCACAGAAGAATCTTGGAATCTCTCGGTAGGTTCCCCCGTAGCTGTGTTGGATTCTCTCAATCTATTAGAGTATATTTGTTTGTGTCTTGCAGAAGTACTAATCCCTTCATCCCATCAATATAACTTTGATAGTTATAAGCTATTTGCACTTGCTGCCATACTAACCATCTGACTACCCAGTGCCTCAATGCTCGCAGTGCTTCCAGTTCTGCAGACAGCATTCGCTGTGGTGGTTGTACAACACATTCTTAATTAGTCTCACCAATTACTAGCCTATTGCTTAACTTGATTAATTATTATTTACCTCCGTCTCACTTCTGACACCAGTGTTGCAAGATGCCAGAGGGGTGCATCCAGTTCGTGAGGGATGGTGGTCTTAATAAAAATATGACTAAATTTGATTTTAATTTATTCACACAGCTATTATTCACAGCATTAATCTATTCATTTACACTATTACTGTTTTTATTTCTTAGCGAGCGCAATATTTAATATCCAGCTCAACTCTAATGTTGTTAATGTCTCTGTTTGGTTGTAGTCAATTAACTCACACTCATCATTAACATATGCTCAGTCTGTCCATTGCCATTCCTTGAAATGCTTAGGCTAACTGTGCACTAGGTGATCCGGTCATGCAACCAGCAAGAATGCTTGTCGTTTATGGAGCACCGCACGCGTGGTAACGGTGTCTGGCTGGTCTCGGCGACCACTAGGATCCCAGGCAATGTGCCTCCGGCCAAGCAGTCGTGTGGCCACAGTCGCAGTCGTGCTGCAAGTAGCGAATAATTCCTCGGTCGCTGTGAATTGGTCACGCGACTGGGTCGCGTAGGCGCTGGTACCTTTACACTCGCACATCCAGCTCAATAGTCCTGCCTGTCAGTCTCCACGCTTCACTGCACCGATGCTTGCAATTGCAGATTTTACTCTCACTGGTCATTTTTGTCACCATTCGCTCTTCTGGCTTGCCATGTATCACTCAGTGTTATCAATCAGCCAAACTCTTGACACTCCTAAAACTTCAGGCTCGGAGGCCCATCACCTTTATATAATATCAGTCCCACTATCCTAAAGGTTTGCCGCACCGTGAGTCACGCTGAGGAAAATTTAAGTCATTTTACCAGAAAATTCAATACACTCAAGATCAAGAGTGCATACACTGCAAAAGGCTTATCACAGTGCCATGTGACAGCTGGCCTTTGTCATCGCTGCCGCCCGCTTTCATATTACTACTCTGTCCTTCATACATTCTTTGTTCGCTTGCATGATGCAAAGCACTAACACATAACAATACACACACTTTGCCTCAAAAAGCAAGTTTTTCTGTGCTAGTTAGGATTGTATGCTTACATGTCACACTTTGAACTTAGACTAACTCAATCACCAAGTAACAGTATAGAAGAGCTATACGTTTAGAGAAGTATGTGTACAATCCATGATTCCAAACTGGCACTTCATTTCGTATAAGAAATTATCTTGTAAGAATAGCAGATAGAATTTGTGTATTTTCATGCAATACTATGTAAATTGCACAGGACAGGCAATCCTATTGGTGCTGCTTCACTGATAATATGATGTGCTGCTTTTCATCTTGGGAGGTTAGACCACATTGAGTAGTGCGATGCACAGAAATTAGCTGGTGAAACATTACATTGTCTTTTATCTTATTTTCTAAAATAAAACTGGAATGAGATTGTTATTTCAGGGGTGCCTGTAGGGGGATGGGGGTCCTTGATGCAAGCTGTGTCATAGAAATTTCAGGGGGTGGGGGGAATTGGAAAAATTGTTTTAAAAAATTGTGTGCTTAATGTAATTCTTTTGTGTGGGGAAAAGAGAGAGGACTGATTTTTACTGGAGGTAAATAAAACAAGTTGTTGGCCATATTGGGAAGGGAAGTCAGGGGAGCATTGGTACTACCGCCTACTCCATGTTTAGTGGGGAAATGCCGGTATCACCCCAATTCCACCACACCCATGTCTAGGGAGGTTCCCATCAGTTGTGCGTATCTTGTTTGTCCACGAAAGTTAAAGGTGCAGGTTTTTTGCAAAAATGTAAATGTAATTATGCTTAAACAACAATCTTTTTAGGACAAATGTCTAGAATTAATGTGCAGTGGAACAGTAAGACAGGACAAATGGTCAGAACATTGCAGGAAAAAGCACGCCTACAAAATTAAAAATAATTTAAATGTTACATACAAAATAATATAGTTCAAATACAGTGATTCTGATAGCAGGAAGTCTTATTTTCAGAATACAGTGCTAGAAGAAGGAAATACATTAGAATAAAAATTGGAGAGGTGAGTTAATTAAGAGCATCATCAGTCTGTACTCGGCCGCATAAATAACTATCTAATTTTCCTCAGATATTGCTGAGTGGCCGCATTGGTGTAGTGGCTAGAGCGAAGGCAATCCGAGTTTGATCCCTGGAGAGATCACTACCAGGTTTTTCACATGTGGGAATCGTGCTGGACGATGCTGCGGGCTGGCAGGTTTTCTTGGAGTTCTCACGTTTTCCCCCACCCTTGCATTTTGGATTCTGAGGCTGCTCCATATCCACCTCATCTCATCCTCATCGGATCTCCAGATGTTGATATTAAGAGTCGCCTGAAGCGCTCTCAGATGTTGCTTAAATGCTCTCCCCAATAGAAAAAAAATGTTTTTTTGTCTTTGCAACTCTGGAATAACTTGCAGTCTTGTATGTACTTAACAAAAGAACCAAAAACAGCTAAGCAGTTCAAAGTTGTGCCTCCCTTAAACTTTTCTATCTCCAGATGTGTTTGGGATTCTTACAAGTGCATGGGATGCTCTTTTAAATTTACTGTTGGTTACCATCATGACAATGGTAGTTGGTTATATAGTGACGCGTGCTCTACCTCGAGAGGTAGTGGTTAGGCCGCTGACTACACTCTCGGAATGTTAGGTGAGCCTACTGTGGTGTATATGGCTAACTTTCTGTACCGTGTGGGGCGTGGAAGTGTTAGTTATCGTAGTGGGCTGCTTGGTGGTAGGGTCCCATCAGGTTCGAGGGGAGTCAAACCTCAGAGTGAGGCGAATGGATGTAGATCCCTGCCCAGGGAGTTCTACTCTTCTCGCTATCAGGGTTGTCAAACGGGATGCCAGCTGTCCTGGGGAAATGATGTGGTGATGCAATTATGCGACCGTGGGGGTGGAGGTTTATGATCTGGCTGGAAAGATTTTAACAGGATGGGTGGGTCGACGTGCTGAAACAAAATTTAACGAGGGTGGTGCTACACGTGACTTGGGGACTGCCTTGGACAGGAGTCGAACCTGTACTGTTTTACCTTACGCTAGCTTTATTACACAAAAGTGCGGGAGCTGCGTATCTGCCGGGTGTTTAACCCGGATGAGCTTGCCCGAGTTGAGTTTGATGATGTTAGATGTCGTAGGAACCTGGCTAGGCACGGCGTCTGTAGGAGTAGCTTGTACTATAGGTACTGACTGCTCTGCTAGGGTTACGTAGTCGCGTGTAGGATATCCGGGCTAAGAAGTACCTAAATGGTGATCCAACGGGGACACATGATCAAGGGGGACTAAAGGTGAGATAGGCAGCCGGACGGATTCATTACTTGGCGACAGGGGTTCGACCTCTGATGTAGTACTAACAGCGACGTCTGCTACCTCGGATCTTGCTAGGGCGCGGCGTTCCTTATGATGTTGCGTACTCTGTGTCCTGCCTCTCCTACTATACATCAAGTCCTACGTGAATACACAGAATCAAACAGTACCTCTCCAAGGAGAGTTAACTATCTGAACAAAGGAATACACAGACTCTATGGAAATAGGTGACTAATTACAATAACGGTAAACTGACAAATTGAAGTGACATGATATTTATTACGTGGCAAAAAGGAAAATTGAAAGATGTGGCTAATATTAAATTTACAAAGAAAATATATATATTATCTGACTGACTAAACACTCTGTTATGTAATAAAAAAAATTGGCGAAGGGGAAGCCTGGAGAAATATGAATTATAAAAATTCCTAAAAATACTCTAACAAAATCAACGGCAATTTACGCACTTTTACAGCGCACTAGACTACTGGAAGTATATCAGGAAGGTAAACTAAGATGTGCCGGCTTGTTACCTTGGAGTCACGGAAGTTGACTTGGGTAAAGGGTACAGGGGTCGAGGAGTAGGTTTACCTTGGCGAAGGAGTAGGTTTGATATAAACTGATAGAATTTGGAATGTATTCAAATCTCAATATTATTTCACAATTTGGATGTATATCTTTGCAACTGTTAAAACATCTGTCCCTGAGGCGTTCCGGTCGTGACATCACAAGGTCACAGAGGTGCTGCCATCTCTGAGGGTTGTAGGAACTTCTTCCAGGGCTAAGTGACGAGTAGTACAATATCGCAAATATTTATTTATTACATGGGATGCCTTTTGCATGCAAAAATTCGAGCGGGCTATGGGGATTGTAATTATGCAGGTAATTCACAATTACATATTCGGCTATCCAGGCTTGTGGACTTTACTTTCTCGAAATGTTTAATTCAGTTTGCCGCTTATATATCTTCCCCCTGAGCGCGGGTGGCTCGTAGATGGGGCGAAGTTGCCCGTAGAGTGCGCATTCGCACAGCGCAGCATGTTGGCATACATCAATAGTAGCTGGTTATGTTAACTTGGTTCTTCCCCAACACCATCTCAAAGTTGGAATGTGTGTCGCTTCATGCTCCCTCCCCCCTTTTTTCAAAACTCTGACTGATGTGGTGGTCCTGCTTCATCCCGTTTATTCCTCATCCCCCTCCCCCTTATTGAATACTGCGAACTTGTTAGTAAATTATGTAAGAATTAATGCGAGAAGTTGAGACCATTAATTTTATCTTCAATGTATGTAAGTTCTATGTGTTGTATGGACTTTTATCACTCATAATTATAATGTGCTGTCACATCTCAATGAATGCACCACTGAACTTCGTAGTGCCCAGACATTTTAAGGTGGGGTCCCACTATCCATTTTGGAATTACTGGTTTTTTGCTTTTGGCTGTTTAGGAACACCTATGTTAAAAATCCAATTATATAGCATTCTGGCAACATATATTACCTTGCAGTACACTCATAGATTCATAACATCTGGAATGTAATTATGATGTAGTTTCATCAGGTAATGCAGGTATAAAAATTGGTGAAGGCATTTGTAAGATATAAAAGCGCTATAATAAGACATTTCTAGTAATTTCATTGAAAATAATCTTATGATTTGTAAATTGAAAATTCAACACGAGGGATGGTACCCTACATTAAGGGGACAGTTTATTTCCTGCATAAACTGTGGTGTAGCGTGGTCAAAATGTTTTTTAACCTGAGGTCATTGGTGTATGCTACCTATTTTAATTTTAAAGTTGTGAGGCATTGCACATCTAATTTATTAACACATTTTAAGCTGCGTGACATGTATTTTGCATTTTTATAAATTAATTTCTTTGAATGGGCTTCAGCTATATGAAATCAAATTTGAAATGTTTTCCTTGTGTAGATGATAAAATAAGTATAAAATGTTGTTGTGAATAAACATCATACATGATTAAACAAGCGAATCAGTGTAGAGTGAAATATACCTCTGGTCTGTGCTGTGGGTGCATGCTCCTATAGCATGAATGAACAACCAGTAAACTAGTGGGTGAAGGTTTTTGTAGTGTAGAGGGGGGGGGGGGGGGTCCTTGCATTCTACTGTCAAGGGGGGAGAGGCACTCCTGGTGATCTGCATGGAACATAAAAATTTGAAAAACAATACACTTTTTAATTGTAGCAAAATATGTTTGTGGGGAAATACACATTTAGATACCACATTTTTTAAATTTGGATTTGTGGCCGTTTGAACATTGCAGATGATGTCAACTGGATAGATCCCTAACAAAATTTGTCTGGCAATGTGTTTAGCTTGCTAAAATGATGACATTTTTAAGGTGTATTGTTTGGCTTTTCATCACTTTTTGATATCATCTTGTAAGTGTTCCTGAAGTTAACTTAGTGCTGCTTTCTTAAGAGTCTGGTAAAAATTACATTTTAATTTATGTTAATAATATTTTTGTATAACTAGAACTTCATTAAAATGTTATTGTATTGCAAGATATTGCTGTACTTGATTTCTGTTACCAGTACTTCAGTTTTTGCTACTAATTTCATGACACTTCAGCAGAAGTGACATGTTTTTAGAATTTTTTAAGTGAGTCTCATTCTTGCTGTCTTAAAACATTTGTGGTACAGTAAAACCCCGATTATTGGGAATAGTGGGGCTGAGCTTGTTTGCAAAATTACACTGGTATGTACTTGTACTTCTGCCTACAAAATCCTACTCCTAAAACAGCAGCCACAGTATGGAGAAGTTCACCATATTCTACCCTTTCTACTACGTAAGTTTTTGTTTGATTGTTTTCACCATTCTTTTCTGTTCCACCAAAATTCTCTAATTGCTATGCAGTAAAAACATTTACTACAGTATAATATATCGTATTCCACTTAAAAAACACTGACAAAATTAAAATTCATGACAGTAAACACTTAAATATGTAACACTACAGACATAGCCTTAAACTGAATAAGGGACACATGTAATGCAGTTGTTTACTTCTTTAATGGCAATGACTGACTACTGACAACATATTCCTGATGAGGGGATACATATTCCATGAACATTTTTGGGAGGGTGATTCCTAGATTGTAGTTCAAGCTGGCATTTTGCAATATACTGCGGAAGATCATTCAAAGCAATCCAAGTGGAGGAAATCTGTTTACGTTATGTTTGTAGTGCTTGAAGAAACAAATCAATATTTGGTAATTAAATAATTATTCAAAATCTTAATTAGCCCTGGGAGTCCTAACCTTAATTAGGAATTGTCCAGAAGGGACCTCGTAGATAGAGAAAAATACAAGGCTCTTTACCCCAACTGGTAAAGATGTGGCCGGGCTAAGGCCTTACAGGGTTGTCCTTCGCGCAGCTGAGGGTATCCAGCCCTTGTCAGGATACCCGACCTTCTTAGCCTGTGGCGTTGAAAGACAGGGGTGCTGCCACGTTTAAAGGATTTCCACCCTTATTCTCCCCCTCGGCCTTCGCAGCCTGGAGGACGATGAGCAATTCCTGAGCTCTGTTTGGCACAGTCTTTTATGCTAAATTCTGCTGACCGTAGGTGCTCAGAGTGGTGCGGGGAAGTTAGTCCCGCCTCTCAGGGGTGGAGCTTGTGATGAAACATGCATGAGCCATGGATCCTTATCTTGCCTGCTGTTCGGCATGTAGTGTTGAAATGTCTGGTCCAGAGGTACTCAAGGGGGTAGTGACTCTTCGTTAATTGGCCCGCTTGTAACAGCGGCGCAAAGTTTTAAATGTGCACAGTCGCTCTGGCGGGTGTGGTGAAGGAGAGCGGTGTTTCTTTTGGGCAGGGGTGAGGATGTGACTGCTTCTTATTCAGATTGATGGTAAAATCTAGGAGCACGGGGCTGGAGGTGTATTGAGGCTCTGTGAACGTCTGGAAGTCCCTTGTGTCCTGCCTCCATTACCATGAGTAAATGGAGTTAACTTGCCCATAGAACTTTGCAGTTATTCAGTTGGGACGAAGTCTGCCATTTGGAGTGCGCTTCTTCTAAGCATTGAAATGCGTTATGCGTCATTCGCCCCTCCTTTCTTCCGACGGATACCCAACTGGCAGTCGAAAGTTGAAGGTTTGGTTGAAGGATCCGGCTCAAGGCTCATGCGACTCTACTCTGTTAAGGGCAGCTATTCTGTGCTAAACGTGAATGGGTTACGATTGGGGCTTGGAGAAGTGCCGTTTTCTCCGCTTCTTCCACTCGTGGATGTGGCGTCTGTTTTTCATCTGCCTGCACAGCAGGTGGCGCTGTCTCATGCGCTCACTCTTTTTTTAGCTCACTTCCCCGCTTTCGCCCCTCGTCTCAGTTCTTCGACTGCAGCAAGCTCAGCGTCAGCAGTAATGGCGTTCTGCTTCATTCTAGCTGTGTACGTGGTTGCTCCATCGAAAATCCATTTGACCCTAGGTATAACCTATCCCCAACTCTGAGTGAAGGTCACAATGAACAAATTAATATTACTATTTACAACAAGAAGAAAATCAAGCACGGTACTTAGAGAAAACAAGAAAAGATTACAAGCATTTTAAAATCCACGGTGGTTGACAGCACGCTCAATGACGTGCAAAGCTAATCCTGCTCCCTCAGCGAGTGTGCCTCTTAAAGTATTGCATACGCCCGCAAATGTATTTAACACAGTAAGTTCTCTGGATATCGCTCAATTACCATACAAAAATTTATCAACACATGTTTTAGGGAAACATTTACACACAAAACAACTCCATGAAAAAGAGGCTGGAGGTTTGCAAGTTGGTCCAGTGTTAGTAAGTCACTTCACATGAAATTTCCAGTGGTTGCTGAATCCAACAATGCAATCCATTAATTTTTATTATGATGCGTGGGGCATTTAGATCTAGAAAATCCAAAGATTCTGAATCTAGTTTTGTGATTTGGAGGGGCAGAGTTTGCCCTGAGGTGGCAGTCCCGTGAACACCCCAGCGTTGGCATTTCCCGGTTGGGCGGACCCCTTAACCTGCAAGCAAGGATGCGCGCTGCGGGGTCATGTGTTGTTTGCCCCTCCCCCACTGTAGCGCTGCCGGTTCAGGCAGTCCTTATTGAGATGCCTCCCTGGGCAGTGCCAACAGTGTGGTGGTAGAGAGGGGTGGGGTGGTGGGGGAGGAGCTGTAACCTTTGAGGCACGCACCTGACTGTCAAGCAGCATCTGCGCTGCATTATTATTTTCGATTTCCGTGGCTCTCTCGATCAGGTCCTTGATGTTTTGTGGCTTGGACGTAATAAGGAGGTTGCGAAGGAAGGGAAGTAGCATACGTATAATATTACTTATATAACGAGCTTCGGTTTTTGTGTGATTCAAACGTTTATAAACATTTGCACCTTCCTTCTTATGTAAATTTATGCTTCCCCGTGTGTTTTTGTATGGACGTTAGTGATCAGCTGGGCAACCACTTCTTCTCCAGTGTTGAAGTCAATTAATTCGAAATCATATAATTCGAAGTGTGTATTCGCCCCCAAACGGAAAAATAGGATTTTATATGCTTTAAAGTTTGGTTAATTCAAAATTCGCCTTTTATGTAATTTGAAGTTGGATTTAATCCAAAAGTGTATATTGACGCCGTCGGGTGAGACACGAGACGAACGAAGACACTAATGACTTACTTGCCAGCGGTGTTTTCCAGACACTGCACTTTCAGACTCAGGGTTCTCAGAGATGCTGTGGGTTCTGTGTATTTGTCTCACCCGAGCGTCTTTACAAAGCACTTTGCATTACTAAACATTTTATGAAAAACACTGTCAAAAGTAGGAGTTTGCTGGGTTCTGACACTACAGGAAAACATATTTTATGCATTGAGAATTACTTTTATTGTTCCACTTACACACTGTGCCAATACTGAGTTACTTTGAATTTCGGCGTGACTAGCTAATTCTGTGATGGGCTATTCCTCCGTGGAGCGTGAGAGCACAATCTCCACAAAGTAAGGAGTCTACAGCCACTCAATGCAAAAACATGAAGTGCGTATGTGACAGCGACTTACCTCGCCAGCTCTCCTAGAACGACTGCAAAGAGGCAGGGGTCACGCTGACCTACCATGGCTGCCTACAGGATTCACACAAGGGAAAGTTCTATGCATGCCGAGCAAAAATTTTATCTTTAAAATGAAAAGACACTAAAGAAATTTTAATACATAATAACAAGAACAATTTGAATTGTTAAATATTCGGTTCATTTTATAGGCATTTATGCCGGAATATTAATGTCCTTGTTCTTCGCGCAGCACACATTTTAAATCAAAAATAACATTGCACAATACTTTAGAAACAAAATATTACACTTTTAGAAGTCTTTTAACCTGAAAAATAATAAACATACATGGCTCTGGACAAAAAAATCACTTATCCTGTTTTGGGAAAGTCCGTAGTTGTGGCGTCTGAGCGCACATGCTCACCCATGTGTCACGTAAGCTGTGAGAGCCGTCATGGTCTGACTGCCGCTGGCTGTTAGCCGGCGCCAATCTGAAGTTCAGATTAATTAATTAAAGCTATAATAATTATGATTATTACTGTATCATTATACATTCACATCTGATATTCGACAATTTGCTGTGGAATTTCACATGTTTGTTGCAGTGTATCAAATATATTTGTAATGTCTGGACATACTCCACTAGTATTTATCATAGTACAATATTTCAATGTTTGGCTATCTGTTTCACTATTTTCTCTTTGATCTGAAGGATTGTTATTCCATTGACTAACACATTACTGAATAAATTGTCTGTTGCCAATTTTATGCTATACTAACATTTTCATTACATTCTCTACTTGCTTCCAAATCCTTTAAACCAGATGATTTTCCATATATGGTATTACCAAATATGATTTCTATTAAACAGCAATTACATAGCAATCTGGTACCCTATTTGATTATTTTAAATAATTCAATTTCACAATGGTCATAAAGCTTAGAAAGACATTTTGGGTTCAATTGTTTCTTTTAATACCCTATGCTTGGGTGGCAAAAATTTCTTTCAACTAAGAGGGATTTATTGCTATCACTACCTACTGTCACTACAGATAGTTCTATCAGTTTTGTTCCTGCTATCCTCAGCTGAAAACTAAATTGAAATCACATATGAACTTCACTTTCTGTAATACTATTTTAGCATTAATACTAATTAAGCACCAGATGGATCATAAATTTAAGCTAAACTACTCAAAAACATTAAACAATCATAAATAGTTACATTTCACTATTAAAAGTATACATTTTTTCTGGGCTCTTCTAAATTAATAATTTTAATAGATCACTGAAAAACTAAATGAATAGTCGCCACCAACCCTTTTTTATTAACCATTTTTTTCCGTAATACATAACAGAAATTAGGAGGTTCAATCTCTTCCTACTGTAGATTGCTATCACAAAGAACTAGCGAACCCAGTTTACTTCACACTGTAATCACAAGAATGTGTTCTTTCGAAAGCTTTGTTTAATTTCTTGTCTGCTTGCTGTTCATCACTGACTGGTTGAACCTCCTGAAATGTTTGGCCTGCAACAACCCTGGTTAAGTGTTTTTGGTGACCATACATGCTAAGGTGCTGCTCGTGGTGAGAAGGTTGAAGCCCAGTCCCTGGCAGGGATTCATGCATAAAGACCAGATCTGGACCTGCATTGTTTCGAGTTCTCATTACTTGCAACCTTCCTGTGCACAATTGTGAGGTGTGAATTTCAAACCCTCATTAACAAGAGAGAGAGAGAGAGAGAGAGAGAGAGAGCGAGAGAGAGAGAAGAGAGAGAGAGAGAGAGAGAGAGAGAGAGAGAGAGAGAGAGAGAGAGAGAGAGAGAGAGAGAGAGAGAGAGAGCAATAACACCTGTGCCACTCTATTGCCTCTGGCTATTGAACGTATGATTTGGATTGAAATGTAATCAACACCAATTTACTTTTAATGAGACAGCTAAATCATCTGTCTTTCATAGTTGTGAGGAAATCTCCCTTGGTATAGGCTGTTCACGGTAAAGTGAGCACTTTTTAAGGTCCTCACAACAGGCATTAACCACTAATAAATATATCTAATTGCAGCCTAAGGCATTAAATTTGTATGGTGGTGAAATGTGTACTCTGTGTTTATTGGTCACATTGCAACGTTTATATTAAAAAGCAGCAGGATTATGGAAATTGGATGGAAGGAAAAATTTATTATAAGGGACTTAAAAAGTGCTCACTTTATCGTGAACAGCCTATAACTGTATTTTGTTATAATTGCACATGTGTAGTTCATAAAAAACATATGCAAGGCAATCATTTGTAATTTTCACAGTTGTGCTTCAATATGTATTTTTTTTTTTTTTTTAATTTTTGTTGGCTCTTCCATTGACTTTTCTTTAATAACAAAGCTGTTAAAATTTTTTTTCTGAAGGTGATATTTTATTGACAACCAGAATCTGCCCGGGTATGATGTTATGGCCTCTGATTTTGTGTAGATGGATATAAAAATTTTTTATCACACTTCTTGACCCTTGCTTTATTCTGGCAGCTCGCTCTGCAGTTCCTTTCTTTGGTTTGGTTTTTCTGTTATTTGTTGTGTTGTGCAGCTACTGTCTACATTTTGCTCATTAACAAAATTTTAGATATGTACAAGGGTGCTCATTAACAAGTCGTTTAATCACAACTTTGATATTCTGAAGTGTAAGCTATGCAATAGTAGCACTGTTGTGCACCAATGTTACAAAATTAAATCATGGAAAGGAGGGGTGTTAGTGTGTTTAAAAGTAAAATTGTTGCAAAGAAATAAAGCAGAAATATGTTGATGAGCTCATGTGTTACAGCAAGAAATTAAGCAATCATGATCTAGTCGAGCAGTACCTTTTTTTTTTTGTATTTTTTAAGGTAAGAGAAAACTATTGTTACATGCAAAAAATTTTTAGGTACATACATGTACAAAAATGTTGGCAATATGGGGTGGAGGGTAATTATAGGTTTAACCATCCCCCTCCCCCAAATCCCAGGGATACCATTTACAGAAAAAGTCCTGAAGAGTGAATATTTTTAACTTGGTTTATGTCTAGTACAATTATAATTTTTTTTATTAAATTCAGTAAGTGGTATTATACCTGTTCTACGAGATAAAAATAGTGGGAAATAGAGGAAACATTGAAACATTCCTTTGATGCATTTTTGTAATTCAAAATTTCTAAGTGTGGGACACCCGCACTGAATGGTGGCAAAGTTGAACTGGAAAATAATAATGTATGACAGCTGTATAAAGTTAATATGACTGCTCATTTTTCATGCAAGATCGATGTTGCTGTTGAGATCTTCCCAGTTATGCATGGCAAATATTAGTTTTTGAATTTTGTAATGCTTATCAATCAGAAGATACATCTTTTTTATTTATTTATTTTTTTTTATTATACATTTTTAGTTCTGGATAGTAAAGACTTATTTTTTGTTTCAAATAAAGAGCTGGTATTCTGCATCACCCTCAGTTTGTAAGTATTGCTTATCAATGATTGATAAATAGGTATTGCAATTTTTAGAGTAACATTCTGTGTTTTGCTTCACAATTTGCCCTGTTGTGTTTGTGTGGGGTGAGTGGCAGATACTGGAGCAGTGCATGAAGTTTTCTTAGGTGTTCCCGTTTCCTGCCCATTATCATTTTTGCAGCTACTCTTTCCACGTTCTGTCACAATTAACTGGGAAGATAGGCCCCTTTCTTGAGCAGGACTTTCAGTGCTACCATATGTTATTTGCACCAAACTCTCATTTCATTATAGATGACTTTACTCAGGAGAACTACTTTCGAGTGTTATATTATGATTCTTACTTAACTTAAGAATACATACATTAATTTCAAGGGTTTTTATTTTGCTAAGCGCCTCCCAAACCTCTTCATCCGCTCACACAAGGTTTTTACTCTGTAAACAAAGATTTGAATTAGGCGCCCATTTACGGATCGTTAGTACTGAAACAGTGTAGCCAACACTTACAGGACGTCTTAATGTATACACTATATTCTTATTAAATTAATGTAACTATTAAAATATATCAGAGGATCACAAAAATTCACATTTCTACCCGACAGTAGTATGACTTAAAGTAACGAAGAAATATAATAATTAAATAAAGGTAAATTATTTGTGTTTACAGGCTGTATCAATTCCCAAACCTGTCAAAAAAAAAGATGGATGACACTGAGTCAGATCTAATGGAGGAACTGCATCATGTCTAAAAGTTTTGTAAAAATTGATGTGATAAAGTGTGCGACATTCGAAGGGTAGGTTTCCAAGTTGTAATGATTTAAATTTTGAACAGTTTCGTTTACTACTTTTTGGTTTTTCTCGTGTTTTTCGCTTTGAACTAGGCAAAAGTCCGAAGCAAAACATTTTGCTTGCCCTGATTTAATAAAAAAATTTTTACGTAAATGTGTTCTTGGGCAATTTCTTAACTATTAGAAAATTCTTTGACGATATGATGAGGGGAAGAGAGAGGTTATAAAAGTCTCGGATACAATTTTTTTTATAGGCTACTGTGTTTGACCCCATATGTTCTAAGCTAGCGAGTCGGTGCATTTATCATTAAAAATAATTGTGATTAGCGAAATAATTCCTTACTGAGTATTAGCAACTGTGTATTATTAAAATTGTGCGTTTGTTTAAAGTACCTGTTGGTTTGCTCAATTCGGTGTGCCCCATAAACGTGACAATATCAGTTAAAGCACATTTTACAGTCGGGGTAATAAAAGCATAGACTGCTATACTTGGCGTTCGTATTGCATAGCTACTGTTTGAAACTTTAGTTCCAGCGAAGTGTATTACGTGGCGCCCTACCCTTGCGAAGGAGAGGGGCAGTTTGTTTATGGCAGTGACAGGTGGTGCAAATTCATACATATACTGCTTGTGTTCAATTCCAATGCAATTTACCATTGATTCCTTTCTGTGTCAAGAGCAGATGCTCCCATTCAGATGCCTGTGTTTCCATCTCAAATTTTGTGTGTAATTTCACTCTACATGAGTTTTGGTTGTCTTTGTGATGTTAGCAAATGTTTTCCATGGCCATGCAAAGTTGTAAATAGTAACAAATGAAATATTTCTAACAGCACTTCACCCATCATCGTGCCTCTTTCAAGACTGTTGACCATGTGCTGACTGGCCCCGGGCTCGCAGCTCGGCGCGTGCCTAAGCCCTCTCCTACGTCTGCCTTAGCTACGTTACTAAAAATAGAACTTACAGGGGCTCAACATCCCTTCCACGAGCAGAATTTACCCCCACTCCTACTTCCAAACATGGAAATCCTGGACATAAACTCCTACTATACGACGTCATACGCAACTCGTATGACTTCAGAAAATTGAAAAAGCCAACGCACTGCCTGATAACCACTCAAATATGACTCCAACTTCTCACCCTGATAAAACCTTACTATTCCATGTGGCCCCAAAGAAAAATTTAAAATATTACATTCGCTTACAAAAGAAAAAGATTTTAAACGAAAAATCTTGATTCAAAATTAATAATACTATTTAAAAATACATAACCTGCAACCTTACAAATGTGGGTTTCTAGTGGCTTTCAAAAACTGATCATAATACCTGCCTCCCAACCCATCCTTTTTTTTTTTTTTTTTTTTTTCCCCCCCTTAATTTGTTTATTGTATCCAATATATATTTTATGTACACGTTTCTATAACAATATTACAGGTCAGTGTTTACAAAATGAAAGGCTGTTCACAGCAGAGTGAGCACTTTTAAAATCAACCGTTGAAAAAAGTCACTGTCCCTACCTGCATGTACTTTTAATGGGTACATAGTGACATGTGCCCAGTAATGTTGGTAATAGTAGAGTGGAAGTTGTTCCATGTCTCAATGTTGAATTAAACGTGTTTGGTAAAAATTTGTCAATACTACAATGATTAATTTTTTTGTCTGGTATTTTTTAATGCATATAAGTTATGGATTATAAAATTTGAAAAATATTTACTTTATAATAATTTTATTGTTTCACTTAATGATGCATGAATAAAGTATTCAGGTCCAATTGCAATGTTATTTTACATATGGTGGCAGGATAAGCAATGTTCTTACAAGTAGATCTTAAGCAGGGTTTTTAAAAGTGCTGATTTTACCGTTAACAATCAGTACAAGTTTGTGATTACACAAACCAGTAACAATGAAGGCAAGTTTTGTTTAAATGAAGCTCATACTTTACATCATGGTGACTTTTCTCTTTGCCAAAAAAAATGTGTATTTTGTGGAGTGTACCCCCTGTTTATTTTTTGAATTATGATTCATAAGTTATAGAGATTATTTAAACAAACAGATAAATTTCTCTTGTTTTCCTCATGAGTAAACAATTTTGACTGTGAGTGAAAGCACTTAATTAGTCTTATAAATAGGTATATGTGACCAGCAATCTCTTACTATTATTTAAATTTCAGATTTAATAATATGTGGTAGATGAGATTTCATTACAGGTAAGCCTGTATGCCTACAGTGGTGTCTTAATGGCTCGTTTGGTTTGTATTTTGCGAGATATTTTCTTTCAACTTGTTGTGCAGTTGTCTTCCACTATAAAGAATTATTTTTTATTTAATCACCGAAAGACAATGCATAAAAAAATTAAGTGAAATTTGTGTCCATCAGGGTTGAGAGGTTAATTGGCGCAATAAGTAGGAATTTTGTACAGACAACAATGTTTTATTCTCATTTAATCAGTGAAATTTTGGCTCAATAAATGGCGGCATTTGTGTGTTACTCAAATAAAGTATATTCTTAAATGGTAAAAGTTTGTTGGACAAGGGCATAAAGTAATGTTGATGTGTAAAATTAAATGTGAAATGTTTGTGGCTTGGACAATGAAAGAACAACATAATTACTCTATTAATATTTTAATACAATGTGAATTACATTTCTGTAATTTGAATATTCTAACATAATGAAACTCGCCTTAATAATTAATTGTAGGGGTCACAAATAAAAGAAAACGGATGTGTTCGATTATTTCCCAAAGGGTGTTCATTCTTTGAGCCCACAGTATAATGTTGGCAATTTCATAGTTGAAGGGCTACAAAAAATTAATTAAAAATGTATAACAAAATTCAAAATAAAAACGTACAAATAGTGTAAGAATATTCCTACGTATTTTTCATGCCAAAAAAATCGCAAGAATACTAAATTGTGTATAAATTACATCATACCAAGTAAGGCAGTGTTTTGCTTTTTGGCTTGTTTTATTGCATCTGCAAGATCTTTTTTCAATACATAGCTTTACAAAGATATTGGACAAGTCAAATTACAGTATACAAACTTTATACATTGGACGTAGTAATCTCTCTCTCTCTCTCTCTCACACACACACATTCATTTTCCTCATAATCTGGCCAATCCTCCGCCAACATGCTGTGGGATGTCGTCGTTTTGCTGAAACAGAAGAAAAAGGAAACGAGAAAAACCAGAACAAGAAATGCTTACAAAGACATGTTATGCAATAATTTCTTAACTTTTGTAGTTTAGATATTCATCTACACTATAAAATGTTAGTTTAGAAAAAAAAATATTTCAGCTGTTTTTTAAAAAGTTTTGGGTTAGAGAAGCAAATTTCTTGAAGGTGTTGTGGTAACTTATTGAAAAGTTGGCTACCAAGGTAGGATGGCCCTTTCTGGACAAGTTTTAAGTTAACTGAAGCCACGTGTAAGTTATTTTAGTGTCTTGGTTATGAAAGGACTCATTTTTCTGAAATAAATGACTGTTTTTGGACATGAATATAAGTACTGAAAACATGTACTCACATGCAAGTGTTAAAGTCTCCGAGGTCTTGAAAAGAGGTCTACATGAGTCTGACTTTCTTTTGCCATTGATTATTCTTACAGCTCTCTTTTGCTTGTGAAACACTTTTTGCTGTCAGTAGAATTACCTCAAAAAGTTATACCATAACACATGATGGAATGAAAATATGCAAAATATACCATTTTTGCTATTTTTGTTCAAGGCCTCTGCAACACTCCGCAGTGTGAAACATGCTGAACTTAGTTTAGGTAAAATATACACAGTGTGAGATTTCCAGTTAAGTAAATGCTCTACTTTTAAGCCGAGAAACTGCAGTTTTATTAATTTTGTCTCTGTTAGTGCTAACATATGAATTAATTTTTTTCTGTTTTTTTTTTTTGTGAGGAAATTCATAAGATATGTTTTATCTAGGTTGAGATTTAATTTGTTTGCAGTAAACCATGCATTTAGTTCTGTAAATGTTGTGGTCGTTTTTTGTGTACGATCATTTACTGAGTTTCCAGAGACTAAGATGCTAGTGTCATCTGCAAATAAAATTGGAGTAGTTTCTGGGTTTAAAGCACATGGAAGGTCATTTATATAAACTAGGAAGAGTAGGGGGCCTAATATTGATCCTTGTGGGACCCCAGGCTTGATTTTTCCTGGTTTAGAGTAGAATGAAGTGGTTTTTCCTTTGATCCGCACTTCTTGTTTGTTTGAAAGGTATGAGCTTATTAGTTTATTTGGTGTACCTGAGACTCCATAAAACTTTAATTTTTTATACGTATGTTGTGAGGTTGCAAAATATTCCATTAGATGGCATCTTTTTATCAAGTCCATTAAGAATGCTATTTGTTAGTTTGAAAATTGCATAATTTGTTGACGTGTTTTTCCTAAAGCCAAACTGGAAATTTGATGAGATTTAGTGATTCTCAAAATGTTGCAGCAACCTCCTGTAAATTAGTTTTTCAGTTACTTTTGAAAAGGATGTAAGAAGTGAGATGGGTCTATAATTGCTTACTTCGGTCATGTCTCCTTTCTTGAACAATTGTGTTACCATAGTCCATTTGAGTCTGTCTGGAAACAATCCTGTATTGAAGATATCATTACAAATATGGCTTAATGGAACACTGAATTCAAAAGTGCATTGCTTTAATAACCTACAGCTAATGCCATCATAGCCGCTAGATAAGTTTGGTTGCAAAGAATTGATTGTTTTCTCCATTTCTTTTGGAGTTGTGTTTGTAAAAGATATAGCAGGGTATTCTGTACCCTGTAGTGTAGGAATATGATTTATATCTTGTTTAATGTTTTTTTTTAAATCATGTTTTCTATGACATTTAAGTAGTATGAATTAAATGTATCTGGAACTAATTTATGGTCTGAGGATATATTTAAAGAATACTCTTTTGATAGAGCACTTTTACACAACCTGGCAAGAGCATTGCATCTTGCTCTCTCACGCTCTTGCTTGTGAAATTGAGACAACCATTCTCTCATTTTGGCCTGACGTCAAGTAGACAGTTGATGTCAAGATGGAGCAAAATCATTTTAAGCTAAAATCACAGTCACTTTTAAAATTAATGTATATATGTTCAAAAAAATTCATTTATAATTGTAGCACTACAGAATAATTGTTAGTGCATAATTTATTATGCCTATAATTTTTTGTTTTGTATATTATAGTCATGTTACAGCAAAGTGGCAAAAAGTTAATTATTAAGAATCACAGTTTTTAAGGAAAACTGGGAAAATAATACCTGCAAATGGTATATATGTTCATTACTAATCTCACTTAATAGGAATTACTTGGGGGGGGGGGGGGAGGGTGGGAGCAATTTGCAGTATATGCCATGAAATGTGGTTTTGAGAATAGCTATGAAGATTGAGGTATTTTTCCGGTAAAACATGTAAACTTTGTGTTAAAAATTTTTGCTATGGGTTGCTGAACCGTGTTAAATGCGAGAATGCCTCTGGAAACCAAACATTAATCTACAATACGTTATTCACAGGGTGTTTTTTTTGCCAACGCTAACGATAGAGGACCATAGTTTTCAAGCAGTGTGGGAATATCACTTAATTCTGTTGAATGTTACTAGACTTACAGTCAAGATATTATATACAGTACATCACACAAAAATATGTTCTCTGGTGTTCACGTGCAGTTTAATGTGTATCACCAAGATACATTTTTTGTACAACAATGCACAGAGATAGAAAACAAATGTGCATCAATTTTGGTCATCCTGTTTAATTTTTACCTATTTCATGTGACGGTTATATGCTGGTAGTGTGCGGAAGTGTAGTGTACTGTGTAAATTTGACCTTGTGAAGGCTAGTGATTTTAGGGCTATATCATTTATGTGGTATTGCGATTATTTCCATTTGATGTGTTAAATAAGTCTATTTATTGTGTGAAAATGAGGGTTTTCGTGGATTTATACACACATTAGAATCGAAGTTAACGTGTCCTGTATGCAAGTTATCAGCAATACATCACCACAGAGCTATATTCACAGCTTACATGGATAACATAATTTATAGTCTAGTTGTAGCGAGTGTAGTGAATTTTACGGTATAGTGTTGGTGTGGGAATTGAAGGAGTTTACATACTGCTGCCACCTAGCCATGTCAAATGCAGAAGGGCTAACCAAATTGTACCTAACTTCATGATAGGTTGATATTTTTACTGTGGTCTTGTATAAATGATATTCAAGCGTAGCCTCCTCGCATTGCAAAATATTTTTCAAGCATATTGAAACATTATGCACCGAGACAGTGGGGGAGTAAATCTCAAAACCAGTGATTCAAGACATGCTGACTGTTTATTATAAGTAACAACCATGAAGCCCTCATCCATTCACAAAGCTTGGAGTTCGCCATAGAAAAATAGGGTGTATGTGTGTGTATGGTGACGCACCGGCTAACACGCGCCGTGTTATAATTCAACAATAGTGAAGTTACATGAAATTAAGTTAGGTCGTTCAGCATTTGACGCAGCAAACCAAATTTGTTTACATAATTATATGTACTCGTTATTGGTTTTACCCTCAATTTCCCTAATCTTCATATCCCTTCCCACTATCATGTTTGGTAGTATGTGCTGCAAATATTGTGATGCCACTAGTAAATTCATGTTCTCTGTGATTAGTAGTGTCGATTTATAGGATTTTCCGAGAGTTTTTTTATTTTTGGGAAAGCTGCAATGCTTCACAATTACTTCCTGTGGGCCCCTGGAGTCCTCATCAGCTCTATTGGTTCATGCAGACGTAGGATGAGCAGGTAGTCCACAAATGCCTACCTTACTCTAGCAAGTATATGTTAGTGAGATTGTCAACCGTCTCACATGCTTTGATTAGAATATTTACTGTGGTTCAAGGGGTTTTGCAAGAAAAACACACATGGGCTAGACTCGTTTACTTGTTCTCTTTTGGTACATACACGTGGCCTTGCAAAGTATAGTATGTTTTAAGTGGATTCTGGCCTTTGTCAGTTGATAACCAAAACTGAATTAAGAGGTATGAGCCGAGAACAATGGAACTTTGATGCGTGACACGCTACACCGTGGATAGTCACAGGGAACATACAGTCCACCCCTCTGCACTATTAAAGCAAAATGTTCCATTATTCTATATGTCAATTAATTAAAAAGGTTTACAGCCTAAATTGAAGGTGCCAAGGGGGGTCGCGCAGTGTGACACTCCGCGTTGTCAGTCCAAGTTCTGAAGTTCTTGTCAAACGCGGAGATAAAATATGTGAAAATTAAATAGAGCCCTCTTATGATTAAATAAAACTGTACAACACACTGGAAAGGTGAGCCTGACCCTAATTAAGTATTAACTACGTTGGATGTTATGACATAGGTGAATGTGTCACTACTTTAAAAGATCTGATTAATAAAAGTAAGGCCAGTTTAGGCAGTTTCCTGTAAAGGGAAGGATACGTAAATACACTCTGGCATTAATTAAAATGCATACAAGTTTAATAAAGAAACTTAATGAGAGGTTGGCTATCTTGAATTTTAAGAATCTCGCAGGCTGACAAGTCCAAATGTCGCAACGCCTGGGGTTGGACGAGTCCATCCTCCCAAAAGAGGTGTTCGTAGCCATGCTTAGTTTTTAATTTTTTAAAAGAAAAATCCCATATTTATTTTATACGGTGTTCAAAGCCCTTTCCAACAACTCTGGATTTTACTCCATATGCTTTTCACTTGTTTGGGGTTTTGTAGCTTTTGGCCTTAAACCAGTAGCCCAAATGATGTTGCATCAAGGGAGACACTGGGCATCGTGGCGTGAGCTGCCCTGACGTTCCCTCCAATGTATGGTGTTCCTGACGACTATGGCATTCGGGGTGACACCGTGCTGGACCACTTGAGGTGAATAAAGCAAGGTGGTCACTTGAGTTAAATAGTCCATGACGGCGATGTGGTTGTGTTCCATTTTCGCCGGTACTCCTATCTTGCTCTCAGTTGAGTGTTCGACTCGGCATGGTGTCGGCCATGTTTAGTTGTAGACTGCAGAGGCACAAAGAGTCACGAGCACTCCTGAACGCGTAGTTCACATCAAGTCACAGGACAGATTTAACATGAAACATTAAGATTTACAATGTGTTATAACCTAACTTGTCATGGAAAGTAATATAGGAGTTAAATACTTTCATAGTTCCAAAAGAAAATCCGTTGTGAATCACAGAAGTTCTGCTAAAAGAATCATCTAGTTGACACGACTATTAGGAGCCTAGTATTCACAGCAGAATGCTAAGATTCCAGTCTCGTTTAAAAAAAAAAAATGCTGTCAGAAATAGATTTTAGAAACACATTTAATACAAATGATAAAACTAACATTTGGCTCAATATGAGGTACAAAGAATCAACTCTCAGAATTATGCCAACCATCATTAGTACCGTATAGGCTATTCATGTTAATGTGAGCACTTTTAAAAGCCCTCTCATTTGGAGTAATAGTTGATAAATATATTTTATTTTAGCCTTAGGCGTTAATGTTAGTGTGTGGTGGAATCTCCACATTCTGTTTTTTACTTACATAGCAATATTTATTTGAAAAGGTAGTTAAATGATAAAAAATGGCTGAAATAAAACAGTAATTAGGGTCTCAAAAGAGCTCATTTTACCATGAACAGCCTATACACAATTATAACTTACAGAATACTTGCAGGCCAATGATGGTTTGCCTCATTGTTAGCACTCAAGATTTTCAGCCTGGCTCCACTGAATATATTTTTGCAAGGACTTGCAGAAGAAACATTAATAGAAATGTCATAAGGATACAGCTTCAACTGAAGAAATATTATGATACAGTATGTTGCGTGTACATTGTTGCCTTTAGAGCGGAAAAATAAGGAAATAAAACTGCACATAATCTTCACCCATAAATGCCTAATTTAGCTAAGGTCGGAGCTGAGCCACAAGCTCATCGTGTTGGTATACGGTGCTGGCTAGGGCTTGTGGTGTCTGCCACATTGGGATTACGGTAGAGAATGTTTGTAGACGACTGTTTGGGGAGTAGAACCCCTGACTTTTTGGTTAATGAAAGTTGGTAGAATACGGCTGATCTGTGAGTGGGTTGCTTAACAACGAAAGAAGTGTACATCAACCATCATGATGTCGGAGTCGCGAAGGACGTTCAAGTAATTTCAAACTATTATTACATGAGTATCTCTCACTGAGGTGCTTTCCCTGTATACATATGGGGGCATGTAGGCTTGCAAGCCGATACGAAATCAGGTGTGGATAAAACAATACTGGGAGGCCTTATCTTGGATGCTCCTGGGCGCTGAGCTTTGGCTGGTGGTGACTGGCGGCCTGCAGGTGTTAGCGGCTGAACAGTGGCTGACACTGGCTGCAGCAAAGTCATGCCCAAGTAGTAGTCCAAAGGAGGGTACTAGGTGTGGAGGACATGTGGCAAGAATTGGATTGTAACCTAATATGGAGTTTTGATACTGTGTGATTAATCGGTGAATGACATGTTTTTACTAGACGCCTGTGTGGTAGGCTTGAATAAGGGTACTTTGGTGTCTACTTGTTTTTCTACTAGTGCAAGAATCTCATTAACTAGGTTTTGTACATCTACTCTAAGTTTATGCTTAATTCCACCATTATGGATGTAGGTCATTGGAATACCGTTAACAAAATAATGGGAGATAACTGGTGTATTACGTCCTCCTGCCATGGAGAGCTGTATTCTTTATGTTCCAGAAGTTCACGCACACCTACAGTGACAGTTTTATATTTTTTAGTGTTCAGTCCTGTTTTCCCATGATGGACATCTATCTGCATTGCAATGGGGAACGTCCAAAAATCTCCATCCAGTCATTCTCCCCCATTGCACTGTTCATTCACAGATCACGTCAATGCCCGGTATAGACCTGGTATGCATATTTATTTGAGGAAACTGGAAAAGAAATGAATTGCTCTATCACAATGTTCCAACAACTTGATCTTTCTCTTCAAGTGTCGTAATGATGGTGTCATTCCAAAGGGACTTTCACATCTCCTTTGAATAGCAGATAGGTGCAAAAAAATAGCCTGGGAAGCCAGCCAAGGTCCTCTGAATGAAAGAATTTCTGCATACCACTATCAAAAATCACAGTTGAACAATGAAATATCAGCAATACAGCTTGAAATCCAGTCCGTGATCAGCTCCAAAGACTTTGATAGGATACATCAATTTATCTCGAACCTTGTTAAGAAGAAACCGAGCTCAGCCATGTAGCAACAAGCCACCCCACATATATGGTCTTCCAAAAATCCATAAACCAGATATGCCGTTGCGACTGATCATCTGCTCCTACAACTCCATCTCAGAAACTGTCAAAATATCTTTTAAAAATTCTTGAACCTCTCACAGGTCAGACACCAACTTTTGTCAAAGACTGGTCATTTCATTTCCATGGTGAAAACATTGGAAATGGCAAGCTCTGACAACCTAGTGAGTTTCAATGTCCAGAGCCTTTTTACCAATGTTCCTGTAGATAAAACACTCACCATTGTAAAGAACAAATTGGAAGTTGACCCAACTTTAAAAGATAGAACTAGTCTACCAATTCATCCATCATGGAAATGATTACTCTCTGTGTCAACACAATATATTTCCAGTTCAAGTACGTTTTTTACACACAAACTGAAGGCATGGCAATGGGGTCGTCACTCTCACCATTCTTGGCCAACATATTTATGGAAAGTTTAAAGCAGGAGGCGCACAGCAAAAGCAGTAGTCCACCTAAAGTGTGGCTTCATTATGTAGATGACACGTTTCTTGTCTGGCAACACGGACACGAAACCTTAGAGGAATTTGCCAACTTTATTGACTCACAGAGGCCATTAATAAAATTTGCTTATGAAACATAAACAAATGGAAGCATTCCTTTCCTGGATGTCCTAGTCAGTAGAGAAAATAGCAGTCTTGCAACAAAAGTATACGGGAAACAAACTCATACTGGCCAATACCTTCTTTTTGCCTCCAACCACCCAAAAAACATTAAAACTGGCATAATTTGTACCCTACTAAACGAGCTGATATTGTCTGCTCCAACAAAAAGTCCTTTGTGTATGAACACAACAAAAAAAAAATAACTCCAGGCTAATGGCTATCTAACCAACATCATAAAGCAGCAGATAAAACCTATCAGGCCACTCAACCCTAAAGAGATTGAAAAAACCAGATGGGACCCTAGTTATCCCTTATGTTTTAGGTCTTTCTGAAAAAAATTTAACTTCTGGAAAACAAATATGCACTACAAATACAAACCTAATTCTTGTCAAAATCCAATATTAAAAGTATAGTTACCAGTGTTAAACCAGCAACAAACTACAAACCCACAACTGCGTACATCAGATCCCCTGCGAATGTGGCCATATGTACATAGGTGAAACTGGCAGATATCACTCGACCCAAATTAAAGAAAACAAAAACAATTGCAAGAAAAGTTAAACTCGGAAATTTAGACATGCTTGGGAAAACCACCATAAAATGCTTTGGGCAAATTAAACACCACTCACTTAGGAAGCCGACAAAACCAAACGAAAAATTGAGGAATCAGCTTTTATTATTAGCAATTATAATATTTTCAGTCAACAGAATATTGATTTTAAAAAATGTGGATCCCATTAAGAGAGAGACATCTTTGCATCACAAAACAACAGTATAAACTCAATCCATACAAGACCACACCAGCAATCCATAACCACTCTTAGCTGCACAGCCAATAAGGAGACAGCTCGATTCCTCGCTGCTTTGCCTGGTTTACTATGCTCTTCCATCTAGACCCTTCTTCTTTCGGGGTATCTCCGTGGCTACAATTGCGGCCATGGCAGCCCTGCTGAGCTGCGATGCATGCTCCCATTTTATTAAACAAACCCGAGCTAAGGCATAGAGGGCTTGCCCTGAGACGCATCTCTTTCTCCAACTGTTTTAGCTACTAACAAGCATGCTGGAGGACGCACAGAGCTGTGAAGGTGCTCACGCTGGCGTAGCGGGATTTGGGGGCTCGCCAGGTAAAAAGTAAAATTGTCTCCTTGTCATTCGTACTTGTTCTCAAACCATGTGTGTGTCTGCCTGAAGACGGGAACATATAGCATTTCCCGAAATGTCACATCTGTCTGTTCTGGAAAAACTACTTTGTTTGTGCGAGTTCCTTCGTAGTTTGTTTTATTGTTTTAAGTAGATGAATACATGTGTCATATTATGTGTTGTCTTTTGGTAGTACATAGTATTTTCTTATATGTACATATATAATATATTAGTTTTCCGCATTTAGCTTTCTGTCCTGTTCGTGTGAGACTATTCCTTCATGGAATTTTATGGCTTTGTGCATATAAATTCTTGACTACAGCATACTTGGCTTGCATTCTGTCGTGTCTGGAAAACTGCTGTGTTTGGGTGCGTTTTCTTTTGTTGTCCTATTTTGTTCCTACTTATTTTGTCACTGTTGTCCTAATTTTTTCAAGCAGGTTTCTGGCCGGTGTTGTTTTCTATTTGTTATCTGTTCTTTGTGTATATTTACACGTATTTTTCGTAATTAGTTGCTTTTCTGTTTTTTGACTCAATTCCCTCTTGGAATTTTCCAGGTGTGTGTGTGTGTATATAGACGCCGGCTAACAGCCAGCGGCGCTAGAGCCCATGACGGTGCTCACGTATCACATGTCCCGCATGTGCGTAAGGAGGCCGATAATTTGAACTTTCCTATAAATGTTAATTTCAGGGTAAAATGTGTTGTATTGTGTTTATAGTGTTTAATATGTCTTTAAATGTTTTATTAAAGTGATTGTACTAATTTTAATTGTTTGGTTATGAATATTCAAAGTGCCTGCGGCACCGAGATTCAGAACACTTAATATTCTGGCATGAACGCCATCACAAAGAACATAAAAATAATATCGAAATTCGTAGCAAAATTATTGAAACATAAAACAATATCTAATTTAATTTGTGCCATATAATTTTCAATATAAAATATTTCACTCGGCGTGCATAGCACTTTCGCGTATGTGAACTCCATAGGCGGCCATGATAGGTCCATGCGACACTTGTATCTGGACAGTCTGTCGAGGAGAGCTGGCGAGGTAATGCATTGTCACATGCACACTACAACTTTTGTTCTCTGATGTAGGTTTCCATAGTCAATTTAGTTTACCGGTTAATCTTTGCTTGTGTACGTTTTTGCCAGACATTTTCCCCAACATTATGCTTCCGCTTTACTAATTCTTATGCCATTGTGGCATTTTTAACTTAATCGAGGAGGAGAAAGATGTCAGCGAGGTCACACGACACATTTTGAATCAAACGCCATCTGTCTATGTTTATGGCATTTCAGTGTAACTTCTGCATAATTGCTACATGCAATTTTAAGAGCTATATTTTTATGTATGTATTTAAGGGTAATTTTCGTGTTTGAATATTTTACGGCAACATCGCGTATAACCCATGTGGCCGACAGAAGCCAAGCCAATGTATACGCCATCATTGCATTTTGAGAGCTTATTTGTATAGCATTGTATGTGCAATCATTTATTTCAGGGTTCTATGACATTTTTATTTAGGGTACAATGTATTTTTCACGTAAATTGATACTTTTTGTACTTGACCACTCGGTCACAGTAATGTTTGTTTTCACCGCCATCAGGCAGGTTACAAGCTTGTAACAACGCTAATCGTAAAGAGAATCACTTGCTCAACACTAATAATATTTTATATGAATCTGCACCACGTGGTCCGCTACGTACTTCATCCAGCGGCATCCGCGCCACCTAAACTTGTTTTCACACGTGTGTGTTTATTGTGAATATTCATCTCGTGTCCTATCTTATTTCATGTATCATTCAAGGGTCTATGTAATTGTGTAATTATTGTATGGTGTAATTATTCCCATCCTAGCCGGTTCAGTGTATAGGCCGTCACCACACTAACCACGTGCTGGAGGGAGAGGCGCGACGATTTTGCGTTAGAGATGCAGAGTAGTCACGCTTGTTAATGTGTATAAGGGTTTTCATTTGTAATTCACCGTGTGCTGTCTTCAGGGAAAAACCGTCAGTCCACCGTAGTGGCTGTCGGCCCTCTTCCCTTGTGAAGGCTGTGCTTTCACGCACGTCGGTGAGATCATCCATTTAGGCGTGCGCTAGGTTAATTATGGGTTGGGGACCACCCAAGCGGAATTGGCTAGTCATGTCAGAGATAACCATTTAATTGGCACGTTGATGTGTATAAACAATATCAATAATACAAGTCTACAGTGAACTCAATTTTTTAAATTCAGTAAAAGTGTCCTAGCCACATATGTTGTATCAATTGTTTATTTCAGTGATGATTATTAAAAGTTTAGTATTGCCAACGTGTTTGTAAGTACGCACGGGTGAGACGGACACACAGAACCCACAACATCCCTGAGTCTCAATAGTGCGTTGATTGGGAAGCTCCGCTGGCGCCCAAATTACCAGTAAGTATTTGTGTCATTGTTCGTCGCGTGCAGACATGCATGCAGACATCTGCATCACAATGGCGAATGTCCATAATCTCCATACAGTCTAGTAAATCTTGTGCTAGCACCAGTAGTTGCGAAAGGGAAGTTGTTGATAAACATGGTCAATCTATAATCTTTAGTGTGCATAGTCATTTTTACTAAAATATCAAACAAATTTCTTGAAAGTAGAGATTTTAAGGAAATTTTCATTTTGATAGCAAGAGCATGTGATGTTGGTAAATGTACATTGCAACGGATATGCAAGCAAGGCGAGAGCAACGTTACTTCTATGTTAACAGAAAGATGTGTCGTCTAGGAAAAAAAGGTTTGTCAGGAAATGAGTTACTAATTTTGATGATTTTAATAAAGACTGTCTTCAGAAAGTGGTGTTAGTATTTTATGATAAGGGAGGAAATACATGCAAAAAAAAAAATTATGGCAGCTATTCGTGAGCAAATTGGTTATACGATTTCAACAAGTTTCATCTCAAGATTTTTTAAAATGTCTGTATTTGTTATAAGAAATCTAATGACATTAAGAACTTCATAATGGAAAGGCATGACACAATATTGTGCAGCCAGGGAAGAACAACTTGTGTTGCTGTTACAAGCTACAGCACAAAGATGAATTATTTTTTCTTTTGCTACGTCCAACTGTAAGTAAATAAAAATTATGACATTTACATTTATTAGACGTTACTAATACATATGTAAATTTAAGTGTCATTCTTTGAGGTTAAAAGTTTACCAGTTTTTCTGCTTGTACGGTCCATTGCCTTTCCCTCAGTTTATCAATCCTTTCCTTGACCACCTTTATTGCATGCCACCCTTACCTGAGACCTTGTACACTGCCAGCAATCACAATTTCCATCACCTTAGCCACATTACAAACCCATTCCACAGACCCCTCCAAGCCTTTTCTTAAGAGCTAGTGTCCCACACCATATTGAATTTTTTATTTATTTTTTCCTTATTTAAATTTAGGAGGATTTATTGAAAAAAGTTTAGCATTTATCAGAATCCAGAATGTTATATTGAAAAAAAGTAGTTTACATTTCATGTTGTACTCTTACTAGCACATAAAGTGGGTAAAACACAATAAATGTTCGCATCATCCCAGTATGAAACAAGCAAATAGCATTAACTAAAAAACAACATAAACAAAGGAATCTCATCAATTTCAGTAACAAAGAAAAGGTTGTCTCTGATGCATTGACAAACTTCAGTAATGTGTAGGACCTCCACGATTCCTGAGACACGCTTTTATTTGACGAGTCATTTCTAAAGCAAGTCCATTAAGCATTTCCTGAGGCATATTGTCCCATTCGTCAACTGTGGCAGTTTTTAAGGCCAGAGGTTGAACCTACTGAGTTTGTGTACATGCGATACACATGTTGGAGAGGAAGATGCCAATGTTTACATGATTAACGCAATGTAGGTACGATCCACTCCTACTAGAAACAAAAATATTCCATATAGTTGGCGAACGGGGAATATGCTAAACTTTTTGTGAGCAGTATAAATTGACTATTAATGCATATGTATGCAACGATTAACTTAATTCTACATTGTATATAATAATTTATTTTCACCTTTCAGTGACAACCAGGGTACACCTGAACAAAAATTTGCACAGAACTGTGAAATGTAATGCTTCTATAATGAAACATTTTCAGTAATGACCCTGACGCTTCTGCTGTGACAACTAAAACAAATAATTTCTGTGTAAGGGATGGTACAGTCTTTGAAGCACACCATTTCCCTTCCTTTATTGTTCCTGTCTCTTCTGGAGATTGTAAATTTATCTTGTCTGCATTCACTGTGCAACATTTCCCTCATTAAGCCATATCTGCACTGCTACGGCTATATCCACCCCATATCCTTTGATCATCCCCCAGAAACTATCCAACTTGTATAAGTTTCTAGAGTTATTTCTGTATTTGGTCAGATGCTGGTTGAACAGAAGTTGTTTCAGTTTGTACAGCCGTCTGTTCAGAGGTTCCGTACATAAAAAAATATTTACTTGAACTTTGTACTTACACCCTGTGACTGTATTGTGATTGAAACAGTTCATTGTATTCATGTGTTTCTATGTACCAGTAAACTGTGATCGTGATCTCCACTGAACTACCACACAAGTTATGTATAAGCAGAGCTCTTATGGGTATGTGAATTAATGTGGAAGCTATTGTGCATGCATGCAAAGAGTGCTATAACAACACATTTAGTAACGGCTAGATTCACATTGGCTATGGTTATTAACACATTACACTTGTGGTCAAATGCTACTCAAGTGGATCAGGAAACTGATTATTTGTGCTTGCACATGAGAATATTTAAATATTTTCTGTAGTTCGCTAAGCAAATTAGAAAGAAATTATGAAAAGATTGACTGTTTTAAAACAAAGCCCAATAGAGAACAGTATTATTATTTGTGTCTAAAATTAACTACACTGTACTCATGCATTTATACATAAGTATGTAAACTTGGTTTTCAAATTATCAGTGCTACTCTTTTAGCACATATAAATAGAAAATTATGGTTTTGAAAGTGGGCGTTTTACATTGTCCTTCAACATGGCAACCAGAAATTATATTGTTACAAGGTACCGTAGGATGTATCTCAGTTTGTGAGGGATAGAGGTCTTGATAAAAATAAAAGAACCAAATTGATTTTAAAAAAAAAATTATGCTATAAAAAAAACAGTTATTATTCACAACATTAAACTATCTATCTCTTCTATTAACACTTGTTATTCTCAATGAGCGGAATATGTAATGTCAATCTCAATTCTAATTATTTACACATGCTCAATCAAAGTGTCAATTGCCATCATTCCAAATATCTGTCATGCATCCAGTTCAATAGTCCCTCCCATTAGTCTTTCTCTCCACTGTACTGATGCTTGCAGTCTGCAGATTTCACTCTCATCATTACTGTCTACGTCACTGCTCGTTACTTCGCTGGTGTCGCACATGTGATGCTTATGGCTTCTTGATTGACATTTAAATGCCTCCATCCCACTTCTGACACCAGTGTTACAAAATGCCAGAGGGCGTATCAGAGCTCGTGAGAGATGAGATGGAGGTTTTAATAAAAATAATTTCATTTCATTTTTCAATTTATTTATAGTGCTATAAAAATACATACAGCTGTTATATACACCATAAACTACATAGCTCGTCTATTAACTCTTATTATTGTCATTGAGTGCAATATGTAATGTCAATCTCATTTATAATTAGTCTTTATCACTGTCCTTATATTGATTACAGTCACTTAACTCACTGTTATTCACACATATTCAATTAAACAGTCTGTCATTCATGCATCCAGTTCAGTGGTCCCTCCTGTCAGTCACTTTCTCCACTGTACCAGTGCTTGCAGCCAGCAGACTTCATTCTCATTAGTCACCGTCATTACCACTTGTTGCTTTGCTAGCATCGTACACCTAGTATTTAAGGCAGTATAATGCTCCAGACACACGACTCAGGGGTCTGCTGCTACCCAATCCAGAAGGTTCCTAGTCTCGCAAGTTGCGCAGAGGGAGTTGATAGCAACAACTAGAACATTCTTGTAATGATAACCTTGGACTTTGTCCTCAAGGATGGGAAATGGCATGAGTCCTAATAGGCTTATCGAGGTACTCTTCAATCTTCCGCGGGCTGCTTGTTTGTACCTTCGCATGTGCTCTTCCCCGGTTACTAGTGATCATCAGCGTGCATCTGAAGGGTGAATGTGAAGGGCACGAAGACAGTGGTGTCACCTACCACTGTGCGTGTGCTTTTCTGGTTACCAGTAATGCCCTTGATATACTGTGATTCACACTTTCGAGAGGGATGGGTCAAGGGAAGCGATGCAGAGCAGTAACATGGAAAAATATTATGGAAGACCTTTACTTGAATCCCAGCAGGCATATGCTGCCATCTCTATATTTCACAGGAAGCTTTTCAAGAGTTCATATCTCATCTTGCGACAAGTAAATTGTGTAAATCAATTTTGTTTTTACTCTTAATTTTTCAGTATACATATTAAAAATAATACTTAATAATATGCTTGCTAGATGGATTGTATAAAATATAAGTTTCATATATGTGAAAACTCAAGTTTTCTCAGTTACTTTTCTGTGTTGTCTCTATCATGGTTTAGCAGGATTCTACTGTTTTTAGTAGCACAAACTACAGCAAAAATTTTAATCCAAATACGAAAGGGATGATGGTGCTTCTTCGTTTTGAAGTTTCAAGAACTGAAATCAGTTGGAACATGTTATAGCCTAAAGTATTAACCTGAGTAAGTGTTAAAAATTGTGATTGCCTGGTAATTTTAAATGTATTGTCTCTGCATAAGATCAGAATCTGACCTGAAGGGGAGTTGAGATTCTGCAGTGACTTGTGGGTAAGGTTTTGTTCAGTAAGCGATGGCGTTTTTACTGAAAAGTTAAGATTTCACTACATTATTTTTTTGTTGCAGGAAGTGTTATTTTGTATAAAGCATTTACTTTGGATTTATTAGGTGATATGCTTTGGTATATAAGACAAGAGTTTTGTCTCTTTTTTGGTAGGTGTTGGGTAATCAAAAAAAGTTGTTTGAAAAATTAGGAAGCCCAGTTTTCTGATTCTTGAAGCCATAATGTTGTGCATTACTGTTGACTACAACCACTTCACTGCTTTGGTATTCTGGGTGTGGAAGGGCTGTGGGAAACTAGGTATTGACACACTTGCTACTTTGTATTAGTACAAGATGGTTCAAAATTCAGTGAGATATCGAGAGTCAACAGAAACCTTCTGTTGCCTCTCTCCCTCACACATCTATAGCCACTAAACTCTTTATAAATGGGCGATACACGTGCAGTCAGCCGAGGAAGCCTTGTGGTGGAGTAGTGGCACGGGGGGGGAAGTGGGTAGTAGAGCTGGGGAATCCCTACAAGTTCCTCACGACCTTGTCCATGGTTGAGTGCTGGGTGCAACTTCAGACACGGGCCATTCATGTTCAGTAGCGTAGTGTGATTCGAGCCATGATGAAGAGACATGCAAGGCTTGTGTATACCTTCTGGAGCTCTATCAGTGGGGTCAACTTACTCACTTACAAGTGCTTGGAGAATGAATCTATTGGTGAATCAGATGGTGAGCATTTAAAACTGTGTTGAGGGATCCCAGGAAAAAATTTACTTTCCATACATTATAGAAAAATACAAGTGTGAGTGCAGCCATGCTATTCATGCAGCTGAAATTTTTTGTGAGCCACAATGGACTAAATAAAAAAAAACTGTATCTTAATTGTCACTATAATCCATTGACGGTTACTTCATATTTTTCTAAAGCCCTGCTAAAGTTCTACTTCATGAATATTCCTCTACCTCGTGCAAACTAAGCTTAACTATTTATTGAAAATTACATCAAAGGACAACATACCAAATTCATGTATACTCAGTTATAATATTTTGCATGAGAACTATTTCTTACTAGGCACTACCAACACACATGTTTTCTCACTGTTTTTATTTATATTTAGTATAAATGAAATATAAATTATAAATAAAATATAATTGAAACTTTAATTTAACGAAAAATAAGATACTTTTATGTTATATGCTGTTTACAGTAAAGTGAGCACTTTTGAGGCCTTAGTTACTTTTTTCCTTTAGTTATATTTTACCCATCAATCACCATTTAATATAAATATCGCAATGTAAGTAATAAACACAATGTGTAGATTCCACTACAATAGGAAGTTAACGTTTAGTGCTAAAATAAAATATATTTATTGACTATTATTCCAAACGAGACAAGCTTTCAAAAGTGCTCACTTTACTGTGAATAGCCTATAACAGAAGTACAAAACAGTTGTGATACATGGCATATGTAGGAAATAACTAAACCTGTCAATCATGGGTTGATTTTTCAAAGGTTTGATTCAAAAAGTGTGAAGAAACCGTGAATAGACTATATCATGTTATTGACAGTTAGTATGGAAATTGTGATTTTAGGAGTGGGAATGTGCTTTTTGTTGAAAAATTTATTTGCCAACATTTTTCATGTAAAGGCAGAAAGTTTTAAATATCAATTTTATTCAAGTTTAAGCATTGAAAGTATGTAAATATGATAGTTTTGTTCAATTACAGTTTTACATGGTAGTACAGTATTTCTATGATATGAGAGAAAAAATATTTTTTCTCATAATGTTTAATTGTTATAAGCATATCAACATGGATTGAAAATAATTTTGTTAGAGTTCTTTTTTTTTTATGAAAATGAAGTCAAATTTCAATACCTAGGTATAACTGAAACTTGCACTGCAATTGTGCCCAAGGCTAGCTTGGAGTAATTACGTGGAGCTCCGTGGATATGTTGTCTATTCTCATAACCTTGTATTAGCGTGGCTGTGCTAGTGTGACTAATAGCAGGCAGACATCCGACTAACCACAGACCAGAAACAGTAATTTTTAAAATCATTTTATCATTATGTAAAGAAGATAAATAACTGGAATATTTTTTTTTATCCTGTAAGATACAGCTTAAATTTCAATTAAAGCATACATCAGTCCAATAGGTGTTATCTCAATTGTTGATTATGTTTGTGATTAAGATAGGAGCACTGACATCAACAAGTATCATAAATTTATCCAGACTAACCACTTAATACTAGATACCTCATGCCCCAGTCATGGTGTAATACCATGATAGTGTGATTTATTTTTGCATTATTCTATGATGCTAAAATGTTTTGAAATAATGTAAGATGGTCTTTAAAATTTAAATTGGCGTATAAAGTTTTTTTTATTAATTATTTTCATGATAATTCTTAAGTGACATTTTAAGACATGACATGATTACATGTAATGTATATTTTTTGGATGGTAATTCATTCAGTTGAGGCAAAAATCATTTTTTTGGGAGTAGGATTAAAATATTATGTATAAAATACTCATACAGATAATTAATGAAATTAAAATACCAAACATGATTGAAAAATAAGTGGTACAGTTAACTCTCAATTCTATGACCTTTCACAGTTATTAGGAAAAGGATAGTTATTTTTAAGTAGTAGTTATGAGAATTCTGAATAATTTTGACAGACCCCTGACCCCTATTCTTAAAAAATTCTGCTTAAGTTTTACTTCTGCCGATTTTTAATAGTTCTCACTGCAAAATTACATGTTATAGTAATCAATATGTATCATTATATTTATCTTGACTTGTTCCATAGCCCTGTAGCACGGCTACAAAGTGGGTTTAATGTAATGAAAAATAAATACCATCAAATTTTGATTGTACGAGTTCTTAAGTTACTTGGCAATGGGCTCGTACACCCTATCTACTTGTAAGATTGATTTTGTTTAAACTTTGTATTAACACCCCAAAACTGCATTTTAAGTCGTTCAGTAATCTCTGGTCCAAAAACTACAAATTGTTTTAAAAAATAATTGAGTCATTTTAATAGATATCTTCCAACAATGATACCCTTAAAAAGCATATAGGATCTCCCTATGTCTCCAAAATTAAGTCTAAACACAGTGCGCCACACAACTTTTTATAATTGCAAAGTCCATTTTCAATAGCTTCTTTACAAAAGAACAAATGTTATATTAACAAAACATTATTATAATTGGCAAACAATTTCCTAACAAAATGGTATCCCCCACATTTAATACAAGACTTACCTAGTCAACAAAAATTTTGTTAACATTGTATGCCGTGTATCTTTAACAAACCTACATTCCATTTTCAATGGATTTTTGGAGGAAATTCAGAGGATTTATTTACAAAATTATTACTTATTAACAAAAAAAAACTTACTATTAAAGACCACATGGTTCCCACAACATTGGGGTGGAAGAAGGGTGGATATTACTTCTTTCAGAGCTGTGTGTAAGGACCAGAACAGGCAAGACTATGTGTAACACTGTGAGAGAGGCAGACTGTGCATGCACCCTGCGATCAGTACCGCAAGTGCTTGCCCGGTGACTGCTTGCTTTTTTTTGCTCGAGGGTTCTGCGACAGCTGCTCTGCTTGTTGACTGGCATGCAATGTATCATATGGCAGAACAAAGACAGTCTTTAATCTTGCAGTAAAGAAAAGGTTTTACGGTTATTTTTCACCCCAATTTTGTTGGACTTTCAGATGTATTGCCCTAATGTAATGAAAGGAAACTTTCTCATGTACTTAACAGGACACCACAATTGTTAGTGCAGTTTTATTTAAAAAAAAAAAAAACAGTTTCTCCTGAAATTATACACACAAGTATATGCAGTATTTTTATTTTTTGTGAAATAGTCTTTGCATTGTACTCTCGTATTATTTCAAAATTAAAAATAAAACAAGAATAAAAAAACCAAATTGCCACATGGAAATCTTTTTTTGACACAAAATTCTTTCAATTTTTAATAAATGTCAATTTCTGGTAAATGTATAAGAGTAGGAGGAGAAACAAGACAGGAAAGTGCAGACTGTGGGAGTTATTTGTCAGTGGACTGGAGGATGGGGAAGGAGTGACAACTGTTGTTCAACACCGCCACTTCTGGCTGCCGGTACACATGAGGCAGTGATGCATGCACGGTGGCTGCTTGCAATGCTTAATTTCTTACACAGCAAGAATGTAATCAATGCATTGTTTATAAATTATATGAATTTTAGACTTTGAGAAAATTTTACTTTTGAGTTACATACTGTGTGGAATTTCGAATTAACCAAACTCCAAATAACGTAAAATCCTATTTGTTGGTTCGGGGGCTATCAACAACTTCGATTATAGGTAGAATTTCAAATTAAGGATGTTTTACTGTAGTACAGTGCTCGAGAAGAGAATCACAAACATTTGTGGCCATAATAAATGCAATCAACTTATTTTTCTTCCCATTCCCATCTAATTATTAATTTTTTTAATCAAATTTTTTACAGTTCCTGAGAAAAAGGTTTGTTACTTAGAGGTTTTGCTATTTCCAGGGTCGCAAAATCAAAAGTGGACTGTACAGGTTTTTCTCATAGTGGAAATCGAGACCAAGAATTTGCAGATGTATCAAAAATACTTAGACTAACTGTGGGGGCATGTTCCTCATACCAAAACGAGAAAAAAATGTAATGTAAACATATGTGCGGAAATGCTTCATTTTTGAGTTATTAATTAAAGTTTATCCGAGGTAACAGTGTGTTCTTGTAGAGTTGCCATTCCTCTTTGGTTTTTCTATCATGTTTCTTTAAATTTCTCATCATTAACGACCTCATTGTATTTCATTTATTATTTGTTTATAATTCTCATTCATTTAAGTTTCCCATTTGTTTACATGTATGGTTAGTCTGACACTTGCATTGTATACACATACTACACACAGTTACGTTAATTGACCATGGCAGGATATTCTTCTCGTGACCTGGCATGTAAATAGTAATGGACCCGACCGAGGCTGCACAGCTGTATCAGATGGTGTTTCCAGACAGAAGGCAGCGGAGTCATCAAACCTTTGCTGCAGTTTAGCATCACATTACTGAGACAGGATCCGTACTACCGCAAACCTATGGATCAAGGAAGACCAAGAGTCACTTGTACACCTGACCAGGAAGACCACATTCTACTGGCTGTCAAAGACAGGTGGCACTAGCATATGGTACATGACATAGTACAGCGTGGAAGATACTTCATGAGCAGCACCTGTATTCGTATTATAGGGGTTTCATATAGAAAAATAGTAAATAACATAATTTTCAGTAATTATTGATGATTGAATTTTTTTATCATTAATTGCATAGTTTGTTTATATTTTCAAATGATTTCAAGCCCTAAAAAAATTATTTTTCTTGTTCATTACCTTAATTTTAAAGGTACCACCCATCCATTTTTAAGGGTTCTGTGAAATTATTTACTTTCTAATCTAACATCTTAACACACAGAATTTAAATACATTTTTGTGTTTCAAACTTATTTTTATAATTTTTAATTGTAAATAACTGATATCAGTTTTCATTTTTTTTTTGTTATTAATTTCTTTTGTATTTTCTGAATTAAGTTTTTCTGGCTTTATCGGAAGTAGTTTTTTTTTTTTTTTTTGTGCTGTTTAGGGAAGTTTCTGGAAGTCGAGGCTTCTGGTGGGACCTTTTGATTTTGGCACACACGTTATTTTACAATTGGGTTATAAATAGTTTTGGATTCCCAGCGCTGTCGCAGTTTATATAAGTCTGCAGTGGTCTCAGAAGTCATGTTTTAATTGCTGAGCCAAGCCACAGACAGAAGAGGGCTCAGGCTTGTAGGATTTTAATTCTATTAGTGGTTTCCAGTCGACTTCTGGATGAAGCGCCGCCTAGTGCCAGTCGTTGTGGAAGAAGCCAACGCCTAAAATAAGTAAAGTGACGGCCAGTAAGTTTTCTTGGCTGGAAGGACTTTTGGAACTGATTTTTCTACATTGTTGAGCAGTTCCTTAAAATTATTTCTGGACTGAGTAACATTTTGAACATTTTAATTTTCTTTTGGACTTACATGTTCTAGTGGTCCAAGCATTGCCGACTGCAGCTAACGCCAGAGCTATTTCAAACTGAACGCTGAGAAACTACGTTAATGAAAGTGAAATGGGAAACTTCCCGCGGTTATGACTTTAATATTTTGAGAAAGGAGAACCTAATTTTCAAAATTTGCTTTTTCAGTTTGGAGCAATTTTGAACGTATTTAAATTACTGTTGTTAGTTACATAAGCAATGTATTTTCTGTTGTGCAATTTAAAATAGACATTTTGTTCTTTATTTTGAAGCAGCACTTTTATTTAATTATTTTTCTTTTGGTTTCTAATAAAATGTTATAATGATGGTGGTACTTCCAAGTAATCGAACTCCTGGTGCAGGTACATTAACCATAACAGTATTACCAGCATACTAGAAATTAATTTCAGTCTTCAAAGCAATATTTCTGTGTTTAATTTTCTTTCAAATGCAAATTCTCAGCATAATCACTTTTAATAAATTTCAGTAAAGTTAATGCAACATTTATTTGTGTAGCTAGTCACCTTTCCCATCATACTTACTCTGCTGAATAATTGGACAAATAGTAAACTATTTGAAGTGATTCGTTGGAAACATTGCATACTATATTCTGACAACTAGCAGATGGAAGAAACAATGCAGTATCTACCATGACCAATGGTTATGTAGGGGAGGGCCAGTTCCATGGCTTGCAGGTTCGCCAATCTCATGAATTGCTACCTAAGGTACACATAAAAGAATTAGTTCATGCAACGGAAAATCCAGATGCAAATACACTGCGTGTCATGGAAGCCTCGTGTTCATTACCATTTGAATGGCCATATGTAAAAATCATATCTGCCAGCTCACAAAATGAATATCCGTCCATTGTTCAACGAATGTAACTTTACATAGCAGGTGTACACAACATAAGTGACAAACTAACCACATACAAATAGGAAATGTAAACTGTGAGAGTTGTAAACAAATGGGAAATTAAATCCAAAGAGAGAGCAATTTATGGAGAATGTAAATAAATGTGATACAAAACCAAAGAGAAATATAATCAAGACTCTGGCAATACATTTTAGTAAAAGCTCAAAAATGAAGCATTTTGTAGTGGTCTGAATGAGCCCTTAATTAGCACTCATGCGTGAACCCAGCATCACACAAAGCGGGAAAGCAGGACACGAGGGATTGCGACAAGCTGTGAAAATTAAACTGTGTGGTACAACATTAAACAAACTGGCAATATAGGCCAGCGTGAGGCTCATCGCGAAGCCAGACGCCTTCCAGGCGCATGAGACGCTGTCAGGACATCCGCCACTGGCCGACCTGTGAAGAAGGGCAACGATAGGGGTGTGCCGGAACCGTCGCTGCCGATACATCAAGGGGACGCAGTCCTCAGCATTTACATAATGGGAACTAGTTGCAATGTGATGTCAAATGGACCTTAGTTAGATATATGACAGTGGCTTGCACAATAATTAATAATATAATGTAATTGCTGTCCCGTTTAAACATAAGAATACATTGTAAAGGGTTGTTCACTTGTGAGTTACAAGTCCTGTATAAAGACGTTTAAGGAGATTCTCATCTGTTATATTTAGCATGCCCCAAGTCACCTTAAAGGCTCTTATAGCCAGGCGGAGTCGCGTGTAGTAGTATTAGTATATTTTATATTGGCTGGAGTACAAATCCAGTACAATTTCCGCACATATGTTTATATTATATTTTTTCTATAAAGTTAATTGTCCCGACTTGATCACTCATTCAACGCACAGCCCAAACCGGTGGATGCAAAAACATGAAAATTAAGGGATGGTTTCCTTTGAGTGCTTATACCCACAAAGAAAGAATTTTTGGAAATTTAACTTCCAAGAGGGTTAAAGGGGGTAAAATGTGTTCTCAAGGATTCCTCAATATCTCATTAACCCAATTATATTCCTTTTACCCTTACCTTAGTCCTGGTATAAACAAATCCACATGGGTTAACATATGCACTGTTTCGGAACGCACAAGAAAATAGGTCGGATTTAAATAAATTATAATTCCAAATCTATTGCATAGTTTTGAAAAAACTATCCTTATTTTGAGATATATATATATGTTTACAACTAATTATGTGTGTATCTACGCTGGTAGTTTCCCCATACTGCCAGTCATCAGAACAGCCGCGTATTGGTGACAATGTTCTTGTTCCCACATTTCTGGGTGTCTGCTACAAGTCATCCCACAGCAGTAGCTAAAATTATGTGTCGCGAACGTTACGTGCCTATTGGTGTCATGAAACATGCGCATGGAAAACAGTTGAAAAGTGGCGAGAAGAGAATAGTTTTAAATGTATTTTACTATCTTTAGCAGCAGCATCTTACTTTGTCTGAAAGCATGTAGCAGCACTAGTAGCTAAAATTGGCATGTCTGTGGTAAGTATTTTCAGCACACAGAAAGAACAGCAGGGAATCGTAAAACTCGTTATGCCAGGTAAAAAGAGGAAATGGGGAAATAGTGTGCTCAGTAAGTGTGACGATTTTGTGAAATCTGTAATGTGAGCTAAAGTTCATTCGTTTTTCTTACATAATGAGGCTCTAACTTTAAACATAGTTCTTGTTGGAATTAATGCTGACAGCAATTTTCCAGATTTTAAAACTACATTTCCTTAAAAATTGCAAAGGTAAGCTCATCACAATACTGCTTTTAAGTTAAGAGATGTGCGTGTTTTAGTGCAGTCAGCAGTACGTGAGATAAGCACTGATAAATGGCACGAGTATATAAAATATGTATCGTCAGAGGAAGAGAAAATGTGGAAGGTGGATGGCATAGTGGATATAGTAATGGGCATAATCATTATTAACATAGCAGAAGGCTCGACAGATGAAATGGGAGTAATTCCAGCCTGGGAGTTGAGCCTTTTTCGCAGAGTGACTAGAATTGTAAGTGAATAATCTTACTTAATCATGTATGAGGGTATGTGTGAGGTTTATGTTCATGAAATCATACTGTAACAACACGCTCCAGCAGCAACCAATCATTGCTGTTCGCGGCAGAAAGATATGGTTTTTTTTTTTACATTGCGACTAAAGTAAGGGTGAAGGCATTATAGATATTGTGCTCGTAGTTTCAGAAGGTAGAATATATAGAAAACTAGGAATTAATTTCTGATTTTTTGAAATTTGATTCCTAAGAGGGTGAGAGGGGGTAAAATGTGTATTCAAAATATCTTTATGCTCTTTGGTTTAAAAGTTAGGCTTTATAAATACCTATACATTCATTTCAGGTTTTTTTTTTTTTTTGCATTAAACCCCTATGAGATTGAAGAGGAATAAATTGTGTGTTTGATGACTCCTCAGTAACTCATTAATCCAACAAGTTATCATTAATGTCTTTGTTTTTTAAAAGAACGGGGCTGCGGTGGCTGAACGGTTAGTCTGCCCGCCTCCCACCAAGGCGAACTGGGTTCAATCTCTAGCCAGGTCACTCTTGGATTTTCGCATGTGGGAATTGTGCGGGACGAAGCAACTGTTTGGCTAGTTTTCTTGGGGGTCTTTTGTTTCCCCCACACTTTCATTCTGGCATTGCTCCATACTCCCCTCAATCACCCCCTTCAGCTCTCAAGACCATTAGAGTTTTACTTTCCTATGATAGTTTTCCCATTTACTTGTAAAGACTATGGTTTGGTTTAATAGTAGTTTAATAGAGGATTCGTGATAATCAGCTTGCTGATCCATGTATTTGCAGTTTATGCATACATTAGTGAGAACAAAACTTGCTATATTACACTTGTTTTTATGAGATTTCAAGCCATCTTTAAATTAACATCTTGGTGTCTCTCTTACTTCAACCTAATTATTTCTTTTGTTTTAATTTACTGTTAAGTCTGATTTGCATGCTCTGTTATAGTGGTTTGTAAAGTAATATTGATTTGCAGTGGTCTCAGATGTAGTGTAATATAAGATTTTGTTGTATAAATAAAAGCTTGCAGCCGTGTGATGTAACTAGTATTTTAATAAGATAGGGACAAATCTTAATTTTAAAGAAAAATATTTAACAATTATGTATTAATTCTTTTATTAACATATTCATTAAATTTTGTGTTTTAGAGTATTCTATATAAGGTGTATTTATTGAATTAATGATTCACATAGTTTCACTATGTGCATTTCCTGTTGTGGAGAGGCAGGTGCCCTCCATCTTCATCCACTCCCTGTTCCACCCCAGCAACACCAGTGCTGACCCTCTCCAAACAGAATTCCTGCCAACATGCTTAGGGTGTGGCTGTTTGCAGGATGTGACGTGATGACAGAGAGCATAGTGCAGGACTGGCTGTCTGACTATGGCGCTCTCAGTTCTGTGGAAGTGCCCAGCTTCGCCAGCAGCCTTGAGCACGACCAGGAGGTGGTGGCTGCCATCTACAATGTGCTAGAGGAGCGCAGCAAGTACCCGGATGTGAGTGTTTCTTGCTTCATCCACACACTTCCCCGCCTACTTTAACTCATCATAGCCTTGCTGTCTATACTTCTCTCAGTAACGGAGGGTGAGGGGTAGTATAGTTTCATCTGCATTCCCATCTCTGTTCCTGACACATGAAGTTTCTCATAGGCCTTGTGTAAAAGAAAGTTGAGATTGTGATCTTCCTTTTCTTTATAGTCAAAAAATGCTTTCAGCACTGACCACTGCAGGAGGCTTCCACCATGTTTGTGGCTGGTCAGTGCTAAAAGGTAATGTTTCCAGCTCCTGTTCTAGGAGATACCTCTATTACTTGGAGGCTAAGTGGGCCTTGCCATTATTTTTGTCAGCCAATGTATCATATAAAAATCTGTTTCGGTTCGCTAGCTCCTAAGATTGATTCTAAGAATTTAATGGAACTGAATTAATTAAAACCTCTTTAATACAAATTTCTTATTGATACAAAGTTGTGTTCTTTCCCCTTGGAGTGAGAGAAAGAATGTTAATTTGTATCCATAATAAAAAGTTTTCATTAATTTTTGTTACAATGAAATTTTAAGTCCATTGTTAAAATGCAATAATAGTGTCTTATTTTCTAGAGTATTATATCACAGAATTACCATTTAAATTTCTTGGAGTTGTTGATACAAACCTCATTACTACATACTGCAAAAATTTGGGTCCTTTGTGATTTGTTTTGAAGATATTTTATTGTATGTGGTGGTGTCTCAATTTATCCTGCTAACTACACTACTCTGGTGTATTGTAATTGATGTACAAGTGTAAAACTGGAATTTTTGAACCCAGCTATCATCTGGTAATTGGAAAACTACTAGGGTAATATCTAGTCAGTGGGGAACAGCACATGATTAAAAAATTTGTATTGTTGTATTCAACAATAAGTCAAATACTCGGTCAAAGATATGCCGTGGAAAACGCACATAAGTTTATTTTCATTTTGTGTTCCTAGATGCACATTTTGGTTACTGACATCAGCAAAAGTATTTTTTTTTATGTTGCTGTAAAGTATATTAACCTGCTTCTAGTTAAATTAAGTATTTTGATTTATGTGCTTTTGCCTGCTGACCCTAGGTACTGAGTGTTCATGAACAAATGATGATAAACACCAGAGTGGGGTAGATAAATATAACTTGAGCATATTTCATCAAGGAAACAATAGTCCCAACATCCATAGTCAACCCAGTAATTGCAGTGGCAATGTGGAGGAATGGGTAGACAATCACAGTAACTAGGCTACAGCCGGTGTAATGAAATGACACAGTATTTACACATTTGGGCTGATGATGGCATGGTGACAGAGTGTTGTTCAATGTCTCTATTCAGAGTGTGTGTTCAATGTTCAAACTGTCCGCCACCATCAGCCATACAGATGGTGCGGTGCAGTGCTGAAGCACGTTGCAACGCACTTGTGCAAAGCTTTCTGGCGTAATGAACTCATCCCTTGTGTCAAGTGGTGTGGCATACACCATCAATTTGATGTGGCCCCACAGCCAGAAGTCAGGTGGTGTGATGTCAGGTGAGCGTGGTGGCAATGCTATGGGGCCTCCCCTATCCACCGGTTCGGGAAGTGCATGTAGAGGAAACGGCAATGGTGAATGAGGCGGAACCCCATCCCGCTAAAACCACATCGCATCACAAGCATCTAGAGGAACTTTCTCCAAGTATTCTGGTAACACGTCCTGCAGGAACTGTAGATACATAGCACCTCGGAGACTGCGAATGTGCCGTACTGAGCGGTGTTAATCAGGCATGCAGACCTGCGCAGGGACTGGTTACAGTGCCATGTACACAAGGTTGCATAACTGCCCCTGCACATTGCCACTGCTATTAGCAGGTTAACTGTGGACGTTAAACTATTGGTTCCCTGATGCAATATGCTCCATTTGTACTTAACTACCCCACTCTGGTGTTTATCATCATTTGTTAATGAACATCCAGTATAATAGTGGTGTTTTGTATGTGGGTCATTCATTGCATATGAAATAATCAAATTTTAAATAAATGGAAGCTGCGCCATTTTTGATTTTGATAAAAATTTGTTCCTATGTCACTCTTGTACCCTGTCCTAAAGGTGAAAGAAATACATTAATTTAGATTTTTGCCAACAAGTGGATGATGGCAGCTATTTTTCATACACACTGCAAACAAATTTCACAGATTTTGGAGGTTTACGCAGTTAGTCGTAACTTTTTAAATAAGCTTTTAGTATCATTTAAAAGCTTACATAAGATACTATTACACTGTACATTTATAGTATAAAATACTTTTTGTATTCTCTTCAAGATAGCAGCCATCTGCTTTTAGCATTCAGGTGACTGTTTTACCCTCTTTGTTCTCACACCCTGCTTCACCTAAGTTCCATTAAAGATTTGATCTTTTGTGTTCGTAGTGTCTGCATGTAGAACAGTGTGCAGCATCAAAGTTATTTGGGTTGAAGACTTTTCTTCCTAGAAAAAAATAGTCAACTTTGGAGAAAATGAAAATTTGCTCTTTTTGAAAACTAAAAAAGTTATGTGGGGTATGAAATAAAAAATTTTTGAGTATTTTTATGAATGATACTCGTGATGAATAGCGATAAGGCACAAGTTGTTATATTCTCTTATTTTCAACCTTGTTGAGTAACAGATCTGTATAAAAAAAATTAATTTGTTGTGCATTGTATAATCCCACTTCATTCTGAATGTGCTTAATCACAGTGTGTCGGAGGAATACAAACGTCAGTTACTTGGCTTTGCTTTAGTTAAAGGGTGTGCCAATATGAGTTTCCTTCATGTTGGCAAGTAATCTCAAAACGTCAAAAAAAGCTTTATGCATAACAAATACCTAATCACTGCACAAGTTAATCCATTCTAGTTGTGATACCAGTCAATTACATTCTACTGCTATGTGTACATTTGAGTCTTCTTTTTGTACATTCACAGTTCACTTTTCACTCTAATTTACAGTCACTGTTTGTACACTTATACTGATATTTACCTACTCCATGCTTATGCAGCAATGTTATACTGTGTATAAGGCCATTCGCGGTTACTTCACACTTTTTTCTGAAGCCCTGCTGTTATACTTTTGGTTACAATTACGTATCCTTTCACTACGTGTAAACTTAAACACTGCCATGTGACTAAGTTTTAACTGTCAAGTGCTTGTTTGCTGTTTTCAGCTGTTCAAGAATTTAGTCATATTTCAAAAACAATTTTGTAAGAATGTCCACAATTTAGGCCTATAACCATATCTAGGTCAGATTTAAGACTTTTTAACAATAGTTCTTATAGTTATTTGACATGGTGAACATATTTTTTATACATGGCATCACATATTACACTTTTAATATTTTTTAGCAACTGTGTTTAACCCAGTTATAACTGCAGGGTATAGAATGGTAATATTTAATCTCGTGTTATTAATATGTGTGTGGATATTTCATTAAAAGGATGGCCATAATCGGAATAAAATTTAAAACGAAAAGACACAGTAAATTCAAGCATGCAACTAGTGTCTCTGATTTATTGTACATAGCAACGACAAACTTAAAAGATAGTGGAGGACATGCAAACAAATAAGCCTACCGTTACTTTTATTCCACTGAAATTTATATGTATTTGTACTTGCTGTTTTCTAGGTTTATTTCATTAAATTTATCTTGCTGGGCTTAGTATTTTGTTCGGGTTGTGGCACACCTTCAAATCACAGAAACGTAAGCATGTTGTCCAATTGTGTTTCAAACATCTAGGGCAAGATTACAATGTGATAAACAGATGTGTCTTTCAAATAAATTTTTGTTAAAAACTATTCACTGTTAAAACGTATAAATTTCACTTGTCCGATATTTGCAATCTCTCTCGCACACACACACACACACACACATGCAACGCACATTTACAGCGTATTTGTTCCTGATGCAGGAAAACATAATTATAACAACATGGTAATTTGCGTAGGTAGATTTAAAAAAAAAAACTTTAACTTGATGCTTTGTTCAGAAATATGTCATGTCGTCGGCATCACCAGTTGCACTTCTGCTAACTTTGGGTTTGTAACCGTCCCGCCACCCACATCTAAATATATTATAATAAGTATTCAAACATGAAAATCTCATTTCACTTGTAAATTACAAATTCAAAAGTCATTATTTTTGCTGTAATAAATATGAAATGTGCTGTAATTGAAATATGTATAATTTCCTGCTACTATAGGTACTGCAAAACTTTTCAAGAGAGATAGAAGGAGACAGAGTGAGAGCGTGACAAGCTCCGCTCTGCCTATTGAATTTTTTTCCTCTGCTGAAAAAGAAAACATCATGTCATTAGGTCTTATGCACAGTAATTTGTGCTGATGTTTTTAACTGTAATAATGAAATATGTTTCCTTCAGTACCACCTAAAATTTCAAATAGATCTATAAGCAGCATTTAATTTACAGATAGCATACCAAAAAACTAGGTTAAAACAATATTTATCTGCGAACTATGTCTTACTAGCAGTTGCCAACACATTGCTGCTTTCGCTGTTTTTAATTTGTAATTAATATTAAATAAATATTACAAGTTATAGAAGACAGTAAGTTAAAGTTTCATTTATTCACAAGTACAGTACTTAAAGTTAATCACAGTGTTATATATTTGTGGTATGCAAGTTATTGAACATACAGGTTGACATGTTATGCCTAGGGTGATTTTTCAAAGGTTCGTTTCAAAACATCCTAAGAAACTGTGAATGAACTGTAGTATGTGCCATTCTCTCCGTGAAAATCAATGGTAACATTTCACTCAGTTTGTTGCTTTATGTTAAGTGTTCTTCATTGTAAGTTACTACTTCTATTGGTGACAACATTCTTAAAATATTCACTGGTTTCACCCATACCAATTCCTTTGTAAGTGTGAAGTGAGAACTTGAGCCTTTTGGATGAAAACAAATGACTTAGTACTCTTCTTCTCCCTCCACAGTTTCTCTGCCTGTAACAATTCCAATCCTCCAGTCACCGTCACAAATAATACATACATAATAGCTCAGGTCTGACAAAACAGCTTGTAGTTTGGTGATGGTTACCACTAAATAGTTCTCTGATGATGAGTATCAGTAGACAGCAAGATTATCTCCTTCTACTGAAACCAAACCATGATACTGTCTTGCATTGAGAATGGTTTCAGCTTCTTGAGATTGTCTTTCAAGTAACTTCTCCACACAAACAATATCTTCTGACAACTCAAAGAAAAGCGATATTCCAGAAATTTTACTTGAAGAAAATTGGAACAGTTCTGGTGGCATACAATGTGGTTTTCAGTGGTTCTCTGTAAACTAGCCTTTGTCGCAAGTTGTTTGACTGTATCTCCGGCACCATCATACAGACTTTTGCAATGCGATGTGGCAAAAAAATGCAATTCAGCAGACAGACCGAAATAATCTTTGTGCTTAGCCAGGTTAACAAAGTTTTTGTTTTTATATTGAGCATCTGAACCATCACTAAAATAATACGCTTTTGTCCATTTGGGAAATCTGTTTTTCTAATGTTGAAGCAGAACTTTCTGAAAGGTGTGAATAGTTAGTTTTGTGTGTCAGAGTCACTGACAACACAAAGTTTTCACACTTTGTGGAATCACTTTCTTTGTAATGTACAACAAATTGGTGTAATGTGTTGTGTGCATTAACCCATTGAAATGCTTGTAATTCATCTTGCATCATGAAAGTGTAGTTTTCTGAGAAATCTCCCAAAACTATGCACTCAGCAGAAGTAATATCTTTTATTTATTTTATTTTTGAAATTCAGACCGCCATTTTGCAATAAAGTAATGGGTTTTTAATTTTATCAACTTTTCCTTTAGATCAATCAAAAACTGCCACATTTTTTACTAAGGTGGTAAGCTTGCAGCGGTCAGTTGACAACCATTGTTTGTACTTTATTTCACTCAGTAGCTCATCTTCCTCAGATGATTCCATCCAGTATATCAACTCCAGAACATTTATGACGTCATGAAAGCATACAACTTTATTTTGAATAATCACAATCAATCATTTTCGTTAAATCTTTGTATGATGTTTTACTTACTGTAGCTGCCAACATTCATTTCCCATATTTGTGCTGTAGGCACATACATACAGAATGTGTTCCACTGACACCAGATAGCATCCAACACATGGGCCTTAATGAAGCAAACCCTATCTTTATACTTGGATGAGTTTCTTTGAATTTGAAGTAAACTTCATTTTAATTGAAGAATACTCAATATTTTTGTTCTTCTGTCTTCGCTCCACTTGGAGATCTGTCATACAGTACTTTAAACCAGGCATGATTCTGCTTACATCATCATGCTTGTAAAAATCTGTTACAAATTTTTCGGTTTCATTAGTGATTTCCACTTTTTTTGTTATCAACATTTGGTAGCAACCCATGTTTTGCCTTTAAATTACTTGCGTTTCATCTCTCAAGACATCAAGAGCTGCCCAAATCTCTTCTCTTGCATTTCATACTAAACATTCACTGCACTTAAAACTGAGCTTTGGTTTTAGAAATGCTCTAGCATTTTGACACCAAACGTTAAATTTTGTATTTCTCATGAAGTGTTCTAGCATATGCGAATTTCTCCTTTAACTCTTCTATTAATTCAAGGTAACCTAAATTGTTATTTGGAGTAATGTCTTCATGGTTAGTAGCATCATCGGAAAATGAGATACTTGTTTCTAATTCTCTTCTAATTTTACATAATAGGTTATCAATTTTTTCCTCGTGCTTCGTCTTCTTTTACACTGAGGAAACCTTTGTAAACAAATAGGAGATTCATCCAGAGCAGCACAAGTGTGGTTAACAGATTCTACAGCAATTTATTCTGTCTCAGAATTGCCATCGTTATTGTGTTCTTCTCCATCAAACTCTAATTCTACGGTTTTATTCAACTTTTGAAAATAGAATGTACATAAAGTCTTACCTGGTATAAGTTTCAGATGTTTATATTTAGCAGACAGCTGCATAGTGATTTCCCTTAATGACTTCAAAATAGGTTTCTTGTACATGACATATTGGTCACAACATGTATTACCATACAAATGATAGAACTTATAAACATATTTCTTGTAATGGTATGTACAAATATTTACAACTTCATCCACACCTATTATAAGTCACATATTTTTATTTCATCACTTTTGTAACTTTCAATTATTAACTCCGATAATCTAGAGTAAACTTTATTACACTCATTGTTAACAAAACAGTCTACAGAACACTCCATTATCACTTAAATACAAAACATGCCACCAGGAGAGGCAACGAAAGACTGAATCTCCAGGCAGGATGCATCATTGAGTAAAGATATACCTAGAGTGGACTTCCCCAGGTTAAATTATCTGACCACTCCAGCAGGTAAGAATCTGTAGTTCGAGTCTTGAACATATCGTCATGCTATTCCATCTTCATAGTGTGTGCATGGGGAATGTCGACGGTGTTGCCACAGTGACGTCTACCCTCTCTCTCTCTCTCTCTCATACTCCATCTCTATCACCCCCAGTCCCAATTCCGCAGCAGTAGAAAGTGTTCTGAATGTCTGCTATACCCACAAGCTGGGACATACAAGATGGCAGACACCAGAGTTCCTAGCTGAAGCCGTATATGTCCGTCTACAAAAAGATTACAAGTTCTATAAAACATATGTATACACAAAATGAAACTTAATATACCTATGCATGAGTAACGGGAAATGTTGCGCATTACTCACACTGTCATAATAAAAGAACAAACACCACTTTATAAAATATGTGATAACTGTGGATTTATGTTCTATATATATACATTATCACTCATATGTACTGTAAGTGGTTTGTGTAGCTCAGTGAGTTAGTGCGCAGGTCTGCACCACATAATTGTAGATTTTTGAGTACAAATCTCCGATGGGTAACAAGTTTTTTTATGTGACACGTTATGGCTGTTTATAACTTACTTTATTGTTAGAAAATGTTTATTTCCAGAGTGTCTTTGTCTAAAAGTAATAATACGCAAGTACCAGCACAGTACAATTGGCGAACAGTGGTTGTTTGCTAATCACATCAATTGGTTTCTAAAGTAGATAATTTGAGATGTATACCATGAGTAATGTTAACCCTTTTGCTGCTACATGCGTATTAATGGTGTTATCTCTGTAGTGCTAGCAGTCACATAGCATCAATTCATCCCCTGTGCTCAATACTTTATTTTAGCAAATGTGGACACGGCCTGCTTAGCCACTTTTGGCATCCTTTTTGGAGAACTATGTAACAGATTCCAATGAAATCTGGAATACAAGCAGATCTATGGCACTTTCCAGTAGTAAATTATTTTCCTGACTTAAAAAAAAGATATCGCATTCATTCGAGTCAATATATTATATTTACTATAGTGAAATTACACTAACTTTTTAAAATATATATATATATAGTAGTATCAAAAAATAAAATTTGGATAGAGTAGTTACACTAATGTATGAAAGTTCCAATAAATTATCTTGGTTTTTATACGCTTATTTCAGTCCAATTATATTATTTAGACATATTGAAATTATATGTTACTACACCAACATTTAGTAATTTTTTTTGGTGTGGTAATTTTCAAAACATGGTGTAACGTTACAGTGCGACTTCGCAGTCTCTGCATGAGTATCGTGTTTCTCTACGAATTTTGTGCTTGGTGCAAACAACACATTTTCTGGTGGGAAATTTTTTAACTCCTTTTGCTTCAATGGTTGTGGGAAGATGCCTCTGATAAGTGCATTGGAGTGTCTTCTTCTGACCTCCTTCCTCCAGACTTGCTTCTCTGTTTTGAGTATTTCTCCAGAATGTCTCTGATGAGCATTAGATGGAATGTTGCAAGAAGCAATGTTTTACCAGTAACATTTTTGTGAAGTGCATGGGCATTCAGAACTGCAAGATCCAATACATGAAAGAACAATTTTTTATACCATTTCACAGTTTTCTTCACTGATTCTATATAATTTATAACCATGTCAGTTTTGTCAACAGATCCCATGCTAATGTTGTAGTCCAGATTACATGTGGGTTTCATTATTTTACATCCACTCTTTCTGTCAATCTTTTCACTTTCTTTCATATCTCCTTTGTGGCAGGTACTGACCGTCCATATTTCCCGTTTATTGCACCACGTCAGTGCAAGTAACTCACCAGATGACTTGAAAGAAATCTCTCCTTTCTTCAGTTTGTTGTCTATTTTCGGCATATTTTTCCTATTTTTTTGTACTATGCCACATGCATTTGAAGCCAATGAAACAGGTTTGGACTGGAATACCAGTTGTCTACAATTACCATGTGACCTTTGTCCAAGTATGGTTTCAATAAAGTAGCCACAATATCACCAGACTTCCCCAGACCTGCCTCGTCAATGTCACTATTTGCACCAGTGTACACAACGAAATCAAGAACATATCCAGTCAGACAGTCACACAAAACAAAATTGTTTATTCCAAACCGACTTCGTTTTGAAGGCACATATTGTTTGAAAATCAAACGGCCTTCGAAGTGGAGCTGGCTCTCGTCAATGCACATATTTTTGTAAGGCACAAATGAAATACAAAAAGCATTTTGAATTCTATCGACAACAGCCCGAATTTTGAGTTGGCGATCGTCACTGTGATCCACTCTGTTGTCAGAAATACAGCATTCGCATTGAAAGTAAAAATCTGTCTCGTGACATTATTTTGCAAAAGAGCATCCTTTGACCAGTATTCACTTAGCTTCAGTTTCTTCACACATGCCATTAGTACACACACTGCCAGAAAACAAAAAAATTCCTCACAATTTGTGTCTGTCCATTGCTTCACATGGGAATGGGACTGCAAAATCTGTGGTGCATTTTCTATGGCATACTTGTAGTATCTGATACATTAATTTGCTACAAATGTCATCAATGGTACATCAAAGAAGATAAGAAAGTAGTCTATGATAGGACTGTTATTATTTACATTTGCTTTACAGCCTGCATTTGTATCAAATTATTCTAAGACCACTGAAATGTATCACACTTCCTTTTTGTACCATGATTTATATTTCTTTCATCGCTGCTATCTTCCTCTGATTCAGAAGATGATTCTTCAAATATTGTCAATGAAGTACTATGTGTAATCCCAGTAGACGTAGTTGGCTGAGGAGAGTTTTCTTTGTTGTGTGGAGTGTACTCTACATCTGAATCACTTGATGTAAACCCATCTTCTTCGCTGTCACTCCTTGTGAGAATCATCTCCAGTGCATCTTAAGTGGTTCAGAGGGCCGCCGGCCAGGACCGCTGACCTTTCTTGTCTTTATCTCGGAATAAGAACTACGGTGTTTGCTGACACTTTTCCTCTTGACATTCCTTGAAACAATAACTACAGTATTTCAATGTAAATAGGACCCTTTAAGACACTCTTATCTGAGGCTAGAAACTGTTGGACTTTATCAGGCTGCAGGTGGGTATTAACAGTGGGACAGATATCTCGTCCTTCGCACTAAAAGCAGGCTTAGTTGACGACATATCTGGTCCATAACACACACGGCTCCTACATTGAAGGGCGAGATTTCTTATCCATAGCAGCGAAAGGGTTAACAGGCACACATGAAAGCCTTAAGTTTAATATTGTAACGGTTCGGTCTTCTGTTGGCCTTATAACCATAAAAGCTAGTTTAATTACAGAGAGCACAAGATTGATTATTATGCTCATTAAAGGAAAGGTACTCATTTAAAAACAGGAGCGTAGCCGGGAAGGAGGGTGATCTATTGGGACATATCCCCCCACCAAAATGAAAATAAAATTTGAAAACAAAATTGCAAGTTTTATTTTACTTTAATTCAAGGAATATGTGATTTTCCTTGAACATGATGAATGTTTATAAAGCGTTTTGTGGTTCCATATCTGTACATGAACCCATCAATATAATATGTAACTATAAATTTGTAATAATACATGTGTATTTTGTAAAAAATTGAAAAAGGAAATATCCCCTTCCCCTGTACATTTCTAGCTATGCCCTTGTTTAAATAATATGCCAATGTTTTAATTAGTGGTAAATATCCGTCGTACATATATGTGAATACAGTACCTTGTTTTCCATACATAAGCAGTGCCGTAACTCATATAATTTTCCACACATTAATAGTACTCGTATGTTAAAAAAATCTAAATCAATGCAGTCTTCAGGGGAAAAAAGAAACAATCTTCGTATGTTGTGGCTGCACCACAAAGCGCGTACATATAAAATTAGGTTGCATTTGTACCCCTGTTCCTGCGAGTTGTTTTGCTTGCCATTTACAAGTTTCTATTAACACATTAGGTAATGTGTGGGTATGAACGGATGCGTTCTTTCTTCCCTTTGGCTATAGAAATTTGTATGCCTTCTGCTGTGCCCATGAGTACAACAGAAAGTAGCAGAAATTGGGTATCGTGTAAGGTCGGCTTGAACGACTCGCGCCTCTCGCAGAATTTAGACACCAGAAACTTTTTAAATATCGGAAGAAAAACCGTTTTGAAAATATGATACATTTCATACTGCTAGTATTATACTAACATGTTACAATTAACATTGTTAAGTGGTAGGGGAATGCTAGTAAAAAGGAGAAAAGACTGATGATAAACAAATCGAATCTACACTTGGTGTATGAATTAACACTGCTTGTTTTGAAGATGATCATACATGTTATAAAATATATTTTGTTAGTAAAGTATAATCATGCAAACAAAATGAGTGGTCATTTAACAAAAGAAATATTTATCCATTCAATTAAACATGGGGCACACAGAACAGAACTACTTTTAGGAAAAGTAAATTATAATTATGTAAATATGCCACAAAGTTAAAACACAAATTGCTCTACTGTCACAAGTCATTCCAATTTTTACATTGTGTCTGTGAATTGTTGTAATTATCCATTTGTAGGCTAGGAGATGACAAACATTCCAGAACACACAAAAAATGTTTGACACAGTCAAGATATTTAATAATATATCTTTTATTCTTGGTAACAATTATACGCTATGAACAGAGAAATATATGGATTCGACTGCATTTACTTGTAAAGTACAGAAATTGTGCTAATATAGAATTGGTGAAGGCAATAAAACTAATAATTTATTAATTGAAAACTTTTACAAAATGTTTTTAATCGTAAAAAATTATATGATGAATGTTGAATGAGACCTAAGAAAGATGTTACAAATTACAAGAAAGCATGAAGCTACTATAGATAAAACAAGATTCTGCTGTTAATTGTTTAGGTGTGGATATGCTATAGGAGTGGAAGTAGCATTTTTGTATATTATGAGGATGGTCAATGTAATGCAACCACAGCATGTTTGTTTAGTTGATAGATCCTGTGTGCAACCAGCTGTTCAGCTTCTACAGGTCACAGGAAGCTGAGCTGCAGCGGTTCACCCTCCAGTTCCTTCCCACGCTCATCTATGTCTACCTCAACTCCGTTGCTCACGGAGATAAGAAGGTACGTTTCTCCTACAACATATCAATGTTCCAGTCTTCTGTCTTTGTAGCTTGAGATTTGGTCATTTTGTGGGTATTGCCCATTTACTGTGATAATTTTCTGGAAAACAGGTGGCCACACAGTAAATGAGTTGAGGCTCATGGTTGGAAGAGCTTAGTTACTGGACTTTGAAGGTATTCATAGTAGTACATTCATTGAAGATGGTTTGTGAAATGTTTGGTTATCAAGTACAGTAATTTTAAATGAAGGTTTTCCCATAAGTTTGTAGAACAACTGTTTCATATCATACTTCAACTTAAAATGTATTTTCTTTGTATATTTCATAGAATAATCTTTGAAATGTTATTTCAAATACTGTACATCAACAGTAAAATATTCCTTGTAAGAAAAAAGAATCTTCAGCACAAGATTATATATAGTTTTGGTGAGTTTTGATATATCTCTGAATAGCAACCACAAAATTATTAACATTGTGTTGTAACTAATTGTGTCACTTAACTGGTTTGCAGAAGCAGATGTCTGGTATTAAACATTTTGCCCCTCATATTCTCATTAGTACACTTGCAGTGTTGGCAGCTGAAAATAACTTGGTGTGTTCTGTCAGTGGGGATTGTGGAGGGTGATTGTCTGGCAGGGAGGGAACTGGCTTGTCACCCGGGAACCATGGTGAAACATTAATTTTTTGTGGGTTTTTTCCTTGGAAGTATGGTCCTATGCTCTGAGTGGGCATATGGTCTTAGTAAAGAATTCTCTGGTATAGTTTGGAATGGTGCTCATTAGTTTTTGAGTCACCATGTGTCAGTCAGTAGTACATGGGTTAGGCTCGTACGCCAGCAATAAAATCACCATTGGGAATGCTGGTGTGCATACACCTCATAGCAGCCTGCAGGTGTTTGTAAAGTGGAGTGTGAGCACAACTGTGAAGTCAGTTCTGCCTTAACACACCAAGAGATCATGAAAGGTTACAACATATAGCCAGTCTCTACTGACACATCTCAGTATGTCTCCCACATGTCATGGCTCCAAGAACAGCAAAAACATGTTCTGATGAGCTGTGTCTGTTACAGCCATAAATTTTCCTCAAAATCTCAGTGTCATTTACTGCATAATCAGAAGGAAAAAAAAGCTAAATTCATGTACTATAGAAATTATACATAATTAACCTTTACTTTAAGGTGTTGTAATGCGAGTTCTTGCAGCAGTGAGAAGGGAGTTGCATGAAGCACACTTTATTTCTGTAACAACATGCGAGTTAAATTAGCAGCTTTCTCATTTGACAGCTGTAGCGTTACAGTCTCTTCCAGATTTAGTATCCTGAGTTGCCTCGAGCTGGGTTGGCCCATGGGATGGCATGTTTCTGGCCCAGTTGTTTGTTGTTTTGGATATAATCAATAACCACTTGCTGGCTAAGGAGCTACGGGTGCCTCAAGATTATAGGCACACATAAGTTGTGTACAAGATTATTTTCTTCTTTCGATGTCTGTCACCCAATGTCCATCATTAAAGATTGCCTTCCCACTGCTTTGTTGGGTAGTACCATTTTGTGCCATGCGAATGGGCCCGGCTTGGCTTTATCGGCTTGGCTTTATCACACTTGGTGGCGGAGAAATCAGCATGCAGTGGATAAAATTATTGCCAGTGGCCCACTGCGTATCTCCTCCCACTCCCTTCTTTTATGCCATGGGTCATTGTGGGAATATTGTTCTCAGTAGATTGCTGACCCCATTGAAATATGCCACCGCAGGGAGAGGGGTGTATCTGCAGTCTGGTAGCCACCTGGTGAAGTTCGGCAAGTATTGAACGAAGAAGACTGGTGCAGAGATACTGTGATGGAGGTGTGTGTGTTCAGCGGCGATGGGCAAAGCACGTGTGCTGTGGAGAGCGAGTTATCCAAGTATGGGCGTGCTCAGGGTTCTACATCATTCCGCACAGGAAGGACTTGCAATATCTGAATTGAAATACACAGTGTATCTTTATTTTAAACATTTGAATAGCAGTTTGCTGTGCAAATTTTTGTATAGCATTTTATCTGTTTTGCATGGCAATTTGGAAATTGCACAATTTCTTAAATCACTTTATTTAATGAAAAATTATGAACACAAATATTAATATATGATTACACACTTTTGATAACGTTATTTGGTATATTTTTGCTCCGTTTTGTGCAATTTTGCTAAAAGTTTTTGTGATTTTTAAAACGTATTTCAATATTTCAAACAATAAGGTACGTAAATATTTTTTCCTTCTGAAAATTTTAAATTGAAGTGTTCTATTTAATCTGGAGATATAATTTTTATAGCTAAAATTCACCAATTTAATGAAAAAAATACTTATCATTCCATGCTGAAGCACGTTGGAGAGTGCTGGGAGATGAAGCTTGAGCGAGAGATTTGAGTCCTCTAACACTCCACCACCTGGTAAAAGATAAGGCTCCGCCCTGCACCTGAATTGTTGGTGCAGCGCCATACCAGTGATGGTCGGTGAGGTAAAGGTTCAAACCTCGGATGCCTACTTGTGTATTAAACAAAGGATGTACACTAGTTCAACTCATTGACGGAGTCACCTGAGGAAGTGCACACGTCCCGGGCTAGCTTATGGGAGGGTTCTTCCCATTTTGGGGGAAAAGACAATAAGATAGGTTATGTTGTGGTGTGTGAGGTTTAGGCGACTTGGGGACACTGACCCTGATGAATAACTTGAATTGGTGTATGAGAGGCTTGGGTGGCCTTCAAATTCTTTAATGAGAGTGTCGCATATAGCATGCTCAGGAGAAATTAATCCCTTTTAGGCAATGTACCAGCATAAACAGTGATACGTGTAGGTTTGCATGTTCGAACAAAGTTTTCAACAGTGGGCAACACTCCTTGCCGACGGGTTACCTGAGGATAGGCAGGCAATGGAGCTCTTCTCTGCTTCGTAGGTGGTGCTGCAGCTGCCAACTCCGGTTGAGTCTGAGTGGTGCTCTGACTGTTGGGTATGATGTGGAAGGAAAGTAGTATATTCAGGGAAAGTGCTGACCGCTCTGTGCCTAATCTCTCTGTGCCACTATATAAGATTATTAAATATTCAAAATGGGACACGTCCCAGTGTCCGGGTAGGTAAAGAAAACGAACCACTTTTTTGTGACTGCAATAGAATTACTGTTGATTTATAAAAGGTCCGTTCCCGTTTAAGACTGTTCTTGACACCAGTTTTGAAATTCTTCAGCATGAGGCTAACTTACTGTTATTAACTATGATCCAATATTAATTGCCACACAAAGAAACATACATGACATGAAGCCGGGTATAAATAACAATCCTATAGTGTACGTCCGGGTACACGACTAGACCCAACGTGTCTTGCAGCTTAACCACATTTGGCCAATTTGCTAGCCCAAAGGGTTATTCAGCAGATCATGTGAGCAGCCACAATACCAAGGTGTATTGAGTTCCTAGTGAATGACTCCCTCGAAGATTAGCCAGTGTAATACCCCGAGTATTAACTTGGCCAAACTGGGAATAATGTTTGGTGTTCTTGTATTTGTCGTTTGTCTGATACGCCTATCCAGCATTACTTCACGTACACAAAAGAATTAAATTAGAATGTAAATTGTGGCTTATACTTTAACATGAGTTCACAAGAGACACAAAGGTAATTAAAAGCTATTAAAAATAATTCTGTAGACTTAAATGGGTTTGTGGCTTCAATACATCCACGTATGCTAGTACAGTAAAGTGAAATAATGATGATTTTGACACAACTGTTTTATTAATTGTCGTCTACTCATCAGTGCAAACGAACGTGGGGCACTTGCAACTGAGTTTGATTTACCGCCACCACCACCAGCGAGACATCTGAGATTGTTGTACCTACTAAGGCAGAGGACGGATGCTCGACACCTGAGACAATTAATCACAGGCCGAGCCATCAGTCATGCATCAAGATTCACAGAGTACAGCAGTGTGCCACCAGATGCCACTACTTGTACCTGCACCAGAGCATGAGCCTAGATCCAGTGTCCGCCGCCGATGTCTCACTCAAGGATCTATGGCACACTTCTCGTACCTGCTACCCCCTCTCCAAGACAAACCCTCTATGCCAGATGAAGAAGGGGGGCGTCCGCTGGTCAGTATAAATAGCGGGACACTCCAGATCTCGTGACGAGTCTTCAAGTATTTGAAGTCTGTCTCCTACTTTGGTCCTTCATCTTGCATTGGTTCTGCCGAAGGCCTAACCTCTCCCCTGAACTCTTCACTGCGCCTCTCGAAGGTCCAAAATTTCTCTTTCTCATCAGCCTACAGAAGAACCTACGTTGTCAGCTTAGTCTCCTCTTAACACCTCGACATGTACCGTTCCCTTCTGAACAAGCAAAGTGGAGCTAGGGAAGTTAAGTCAGTTAAACAGCTACTTGCTATACTGCCTTTCCTTAGCTTTGCACAGCTCTTCTCAACCTGCTTCATGTAGGATGTTTTACCTTCCACAAGTCCTAGGGGTAGGAGGTAGTACCTTCACTATCCTTGTTTATTTCCGTCAAAAGAAATAAACATTAATCATCTTACTTTCGAATATCACTTTCGTATCCTAGTACCCATTCCCTGTAGACATCAGACTTAAACAGTGGGCGGCAGGGGCCCGAGGTTTTATTTTTCCCGTAATGACACCTCACACCGCCCACAGAAAATCTTGGATGGCCACCTATTCACCACACTCGTGTGGTGAGCAATAGAGTCCCGACACTAGGATACCACTTCCATAGAGGTTGGACTGCTGGTCTAGGGTTTGCCATTCTCATCGCACATTAGTGGTGCCAAGAAGGGTTCTTCCTCGTGTCTGGGGAAACCAAAACCTCTAGGACACTCACTGCACCAGAGTTGGAAGGCCACCTGTTCACTGCACCTAGTGTAGTAAACAGTAGAGCCAAGACACTAGGGACACACTCCTGGTACGATCGGCTTGTCAGCTTAGAGGTTGCCTTTCTCATCACGCGCTAGTGGTGCTGAGAGGGGTAGCGCTCTGGGTCTGAGGAGACCAACCCTACTGGGATCTCACCGTGTTGGGACCACTGTTGGCGTTACGCAGCTCGACTTAACTCCTCACCCCAGTGCTGGAGTTTGAGAGTGAGGTACGGTGTTGGTCAGCGGCCATAGCACCCACAATGTGTATGCGCTTACACGTCAACTGCCTCACTCCGCCCAGGTCATATCATTGGTATTACAGTTGACTCTCGATCTATTGTAATTCAGGGGAATGCCAAAAAAATGTCCATACATGCAGGATTTCAGTAAATGCGATTTCTGACGTGTACATCAATAAAATACAACTTCTTAACTTATAAAACTGTATGTTGAGTATAGTAAGAACTGTACATTATCAGTGAATAAAGTTTAGCTAATAAACACAATAAAAATAGGAATTTTAGAAAAAATGTTATTGCAAATAATTCATTAAAAAACATTTCACCTAAACTCATTTAAATAAAAAAAGTCCTAAACTTAACCTAAAACTTTCAAACTCTCTAAAAATGAAAATGATATGACACTGAATGCAAATCAAATTTTTAATGGCTGCATGTACTCATTCAGCTAAAAGCACGTGGAGAAGTTATTGATCTGGCAGTGTGTTCACGGCAACAGTGGTTGGAGGGAGGGTTGGCGGTGGGAAGATTACTGTTTCACGCTGCTATTGGTTGCAGAGTGCCGACACCATTGCGCGTGTCACAAATGTCTGCCTTTTTAAGTAATTAATTATATTTTACTGCAAAGGAAACTTATAATTTTGAGACAAAAATTAATCAATGAGGAGATTATAGTTGATTTCTTCATTGTTTAATAATTGATCATTCAAAACCACGTCCTCTGATTTCCACTGTCGTAAGTTAAACTGCACTCGGCTTGGTGCTTACCTGTGTATTATTAGGAGGAAAAAGGTGTTTAATAGGTCTATACATTTGATCAGTTTATTCAAGAGACACGTGTCTATTTAAATAAATTAATATAAACCTTCCAATTTCCCAGCAGAAGTTACTGAAAATGAATTTTACACTTATAATACAAGTCGCTCGATGTTTAAACACTTTTTGGTGACTAGGGGAGTTCAAGTATATTCTTCTGGGCATATAATTTTATTCGCGAAGATGCTGCCCCTTGAGTTAAATAAATATAACGTTTTAAAATCATGTTAATTTTACGCCATATACAATAAAACACCAATCTTACGGGAAAAAAACTACCTTTAATCACAAAAGAAAACACCTTTTCAAGGCATAATTCTTCATTGAAATGTTTTGCGTAACATTTTCAGGTGAAACCATTTGCTTTGAAATATAAGTGATGTTAGGTGTAACTATTTTGAGCAATGCATAATCTTGATAAAATTACATTTGCCAGGTGCACTTTATTTGCTCTGCTGCCGGCAGGTGGCATGTGGAAGGTTAGCGAAGTGGGCGTGACCGAGAGGGAGAGAGAGGATGTGCTTATCGTTTGCTCGACAACAACTTCCCCTTGTGGAGGTATGGCATGTAAGGGGAGGAAGGAAGGTGCGTGGCTGAGAGAGAGAGAAAGAAGGGATAGAGGGAGAATGCTAGGTTGCCACGCTCGTTGATATGGGTAACCACTTCCCCTCTCGGAGAGGTGTAAGGGAAGTAGCAAGCCAGTCACGCACCATGCCACATGGCCGCAGTGTAAACAGACGTGTTGGAAAGACAAGACATTAGACAGCGTGCCGCATAGCAGTTATAAACGGTGTTGTGTGTGACGTATTTCACATCCAGGTACTAGACTTTTGCATAAACAACCAGCTTAAAAACTGTAGTTGGCGGGAAGTATTAGGTGAAGGGACCCTTTGATTGATGCTCCATGCGATAAACTATACAAGCGGTTTATGTCAACATTATTTACTTAGGAATTTCGCCGGGACCACAAAAAATTGTTGGTGGATGTGGTTTATCGATACATGCTATAACGATACATCAAGAGTCGACTGTAGTCCTAATGCCATTTACCCACAGTGGTGGTATTCAAAAGAGGGTGAAACGGGCAAGGGCTGCCTCTAAATCTCCCCGGGGCTTAAATTCCTTCCTGATGGGTTTCGAGCTACTTAGTCCAAGAGAGCAAGCTGCAGTACTCTGTCGGCTCACCGCTCCTTTTCCACCCACTGCCATACCAGCTATCTTCGAGCTTCCAAGCAAGGTAGCCGAAGGGCACCGTCTGTACAGCGCCGACAATATCCACTGAAGGAATGCCCCCTCACTCAATGTGGCACCTGACCTACCCAGCACCTTGTCTGCTCACAAGCCATATACCCCACTAGCCGGTAGTAACCGTACCACAGAAACAACTCCTAGTACATCTCACGATGAGTCAAAACCAATTCAGTCACAGAGATCACGTTGCCGAGGTATTCCAACATGAGCAAACCCGCACGCCTGCCAAGTGGTTCCTGGTCGACAACCAATGAGGCCAATTTTGTATGTGGGCCGAGTATCCGTCCCGCACAGAGAATAAGTCACATGCCACAAGGACGTACCTAGCCTAGTGTCCGACCAAAATCATTTTGGGCCAATGACAGAACCAACCACTAGAGTCCGTCACGCGTAAATTTTAATAATGGCAGTAATATCTTCTGCCATAAGATACTTTACTGCTGGATATAATAAATATATGAAATACAAATTAACTGCGGAAGTTAGAGTATAAATAAATGCAAATCAGGCGAAGGCTACCTGTTTCATTTACATTACGTTCAGTTTATTGGTGTATACCATATTTCCACTATTACAAGCCGCACCATATTTTTTGAAAAAATTTTTTCATAGAACAGGGATGCAGCTTGTACTGAAGGCAAATTAATTTTCAGTGTTAATGAATGTAATAAAACAAAGTACTATGAAACTATAAACTATAAGGAACTCATTTTTTATCAGACTATAAATTTCTGACAAATAAATGATAAATAAATCATAATATATTACCGTATTTAATGCACATTCCTTAGAGGTGGAATTTTGTGGTAATAAAATGAAATAACACCACAATAAAATGAAATAATACGAAAATAAAAATTAAAACGTAAAATAATACGAAATACAGACAAATGCGCGATAACTGAACTCTTCTGTGTTATGTACATGAAATTAGGCATTGTAAAAATACGTTAAACATTTTCTTCTTCTGTAACAAGATGTTACCAAATGCATTCCAAAGATTACACAAGCAGTAAAACATGCACTTTGAAGTAAGTTACAGTTGTTTGACAACAAACCGCCTGCAAGAATTAGTGCGCTCTGGCTTGCCAGGACAAGGGGAAGAGAGGGTACCAACCCTGCTAAAGTCAGACAGCGTAATGGCAGGCCACTAATGTGTTCCCCCCCGTATTGAGGATTAGTGTCTGGAGTGACGGTGTCCTCCGGGCTGCTTTATTATCCGCGTTGTTGACAAAACTCAGCACAATGCTGTGGTTAATCAGAACCTTTCCACCGCAGCGCCAGGCTGCGGTGCAAAGAAATTACATAAAAGCAACGACACGTAATAAGACAATTGGGAATAAAAATATGTACAAGCCTTACTCGTGGAAAAATGGGTGAAAATACAAACTATGACGGAGCTTGCTGTGGTGTATTTGTTGAATAAAATCTAGCACTTTTCTTGGTCAACCTGTGGGTCTTACAGCGAGTAAAACAGTAACGTATGACAAGGTAGGAGTTCGCCAACCTCAGGCCTCCATCACCTGGGCTGGTCGGCTAGCAGAACAAATGAGTACACTTTAAGAATGACTTGAAACGCAAACATAATGTGCACGTTGGTCACTTTAAAAACTAACAAGCAAGAAACTCAAGCAATTACATAACCCTTAATTATATTTGTACCTTGGTTCATTGTGGTTATTTCAAACGAGCTATGTGGCTCAGAGTTCACGTTACATTTGAGCGATATGCAAGGTACTTAGAAATATTGAAAATAGGTACAAACACTCGAAACAAATTATAATTACAATGCTGTGACACATAAAAATTAGCAAAAATTTCAAGGATCTTCATGGGTGCTATCTTCACATGGACACTGTAAAAACTCAAATGCATATTTAATTGTATACCTACACATAGATGCATGCTGCGCAGTAAGAACGCGTGCTCTACAGATGACTTTGCTCCATCTACGAGCCACATGCACCTAGGGATGGAAGATATAAGTGGGAAACCAGAATATATGTATCACGCTAATAAAGCCCATAAGCCGGGGTAACCGATTACATCATAAATTACGTCCGTAATTATAATCCCCATTGCCCGCCCAGACTTATTCATGCAAAAGGCACCCCCGCAGTTAAAATATTATGAGAATTGTACTACTTGTCGCTTAGCTCTGGAAGAAGTTCCTACAATCTCGAGAGATATTGCCCCCGTGACCTTGTGATGTTACAAGCCACCTGCCTTAGAGACAGGGGTTTTAATTTGTCGTAGCCTCCACGTGGGGCGATAAGAAAAGCGTGGCGCTACTCCACCCTCGATAAACACGCCCCGTGGTGAAAGGCTACACTACCCCCCATACCCCGTAAAACTGCTAATAAGTAGAAATTCAGTATAAATACAACCCCAGCAGCCAGAACCTGCAGATGCGCCAGACTCTGCGACTGAAGAGGACGCGAGCCCCCCCCCCCCCCCCCCCCCCCCCACTCTCTTTCCGAGTCAAGGCCTACCTCGAGTCCGCAAAGACTCTTCTCACCTTCCTCAGTCTGCAGAATACTTGCCACTTCCTTGAGTCCGCAAAGACTCCTCTACTCACCGTCTTAGTCTGCCGAAGACTCTCCACTTACCTCAGTCTGCAGAAGGCTTTCTTTCAGTCCGACCAAGGGCTATCTATCTCCTACCTTAATCCAGCTGACCTAAACCTACACATTAAGGTCTTTGTCAGTCTGCGAAGAACTCTCTATCTCTCTCCAAGACCTGCACGTTACAGACGACCTGCACAAGAGACGACGACTCCTGCTACAGGTTTACCCTGCCTTAACCCCGGTAATTCCTTACCCCAGTCAACTTCCTTTGACTCCGTGGTAATGAGCCGGTGCGTTTTATATTGCATACCTGAATAACTCCCATTTCATTTTAGCCACTGTACAAGTTGCGTTGCTGTAATTTATTCTTACTAGCCGCTGTAAAGTTGCTCGCAATCACTTTATTCATCACAGGCTCGCCTTCGCCTAACTCAGTCAATCACGTTAATTACGAATTTTTTTTATATTCCCAAGTGCTTAGCCAGGGCAGCTTTATAATTTCTATTTGTATTTTTTTTTGGAATAGCCGGTTCTCTCCAGGGAATAATTTCCTCAATAAACACCACGTCAAACTTACTTATTTGTGTCCCGTTATTTTTAGTTAATGATCCCCTTCTTCCTATTATTTGGTATTTTTCAAATTGGTATAAATCTAGTAAACAGATGTATAGTCGAAAAGGTGGTGCCCAGAGTAGACAGTGATGTAGGGAAAGTCGCGCCCTAGCACAACCAGTAGTACCTTCCACGACTGAGGACGAACCTCAACTAGTGTGTCACGATCAAGCTCCACTGGCAATTTCCCCATTTGTTCCCCTGGAAATTACCACATCCCTAGATCACTTGCTAGGTGCCCAGTGGCCGGGATACCCGACAACGGAGTATGAGGAACAGGTCAAATTACTTGCCCAGGAGAACTATTCTATTCCCTGTGATACCCACGCTAGGCAGCCACCTAAAACTATGACTTATGTCAAACTGCAGTCTAATAAATTAATAAGGGTTACACACCCGGAGGGAACAGTACTCCCAAAGTTTTGTTCTATCAAACTTGCATCAGGTAAAGTCATCAGGGTTTGACTCCCGGCACAGGCGGACAACCGATCCTGTGCAGCATTCCCTTCGTCAGATTTCTGCCCGTTACGACAGCACACTCATTCCACTAAGATCTCCTCTGCCAGACCACGCACTCCCACCACTATGTCAATCTAATCATCACTTCATTCCATCCATCTGGGATCGCTGGCATGCCATATATTGACAACCTTGATAGTGAGGAGGATTGAGCTCCCTGGAGGGCAGCCACGTCCTTCCTCCTCACTCTGGGGTTTGACTCCACTCCAGCCCATAGCAAACCTACCCCCAAGCAGCCTGATTCTGTATCTAACCTACTTATGCCTCACCAGCTCAGGAGAACAGGTATTATTCGCAGTGGTAGGCCGAGCTAGGCTTGGTCAGGATAGTCGTCACCGCACTACCATCTCAGGTAGTCACACCCAGTAGCACACGTGTCAACATCAAATTATGGAATAAAAATCTAATCTGACTAATTCTCCTTGCAGGGAATCCATTTTGATATCTCTATTCCTACCATGTAGAAGGTGAATTCTCTGTCTTCGTGTATTCACTGGCACTGTAGGAAGTGTGTATAGGTGAGATTTCAAGTGGGCTGTCAGCCACTAATTATGGAACCTTTCGCTGGTGAGGATAAAGTGTCTTGTCTTTTCACGAGGTTTGCACTACAGCTTAATAATGGCTGTTAAACAAGTTTGATTATTCTTTATCACTATGGCGTGTGTATGAATAATTATCATGTATCCCTCACCGGTTCCTTTCCTATCCCAGCTTAGTAATGGGTGGGTAGGTTATAGATTTAGCACTGGGTGAAACTAGCCCAATGTGAGTGTCTGAAGCCAATCTCACTGTCTTTGACTTGTCAGCTATTTGATTCACTCCTGCTTCAGGTCTAAGAGTCCTGATTGTCACTGGGGTGTTAGCTTTATTATAACTACCTGTTTGAGTTCTCATCTTACTGAGCACTTCACTTACTGTTCGGCGGTCTTGGTCTTAGCTGGTCTTCCCCATGGCCTTAGTGCGGCATGGGCCGGATACGACCACATGAAACGAGACGTCAGTCTCCATGGTGACGCCTTATACTGGCCAGGCACTGCTTCTGCTTTGGCTACACGAGGGGGCATCAAGTCGTCTGGGTTCAGCACGTGGTGCTGAGGCATTGTCTTCACCTGCAACCGTTGAGGAGGACAGTTCATGTGCTAAGGACGATGAGGCAGTGCAAGGGAGTGGCAAGGTAGAGCCCTCCACCTCGACTGCTTGGGTACGTATCTGTGTGGGGCAGGAATTTTCTCTGTTGAGGCAGTGTGAGGAAGTGGCAGAGTACTGCCCTTCACCTCGACTGCTAAAGTTCTTTCACAATGAGCTGGGCGTTGTTGGACATTGATGGTCTCGTCCGGATTGGTGGCCAGAGGGCGGGATGGCCCTTCGACCTCGGTGGCTCTTGTGTTAACTGGAATAATTGCCTTTGAGAAGAGGAGGTTGTAGGGCATAGGGGTCAGTGTCGCTGGACGTCCTAGGTTCATCTACAATCAGTTGAGCGGGAGGCGGAAAGGGCCTCTCATCCTTGACTGTACCAACAGGATCTTCCTGTGTGGCTGAAGGTTGGGGTGGAGCGTTGGCATCTGCACTGCTCAACACACCCTGCAATGTTGGTGGTTCTTCATGGAGGACAAGAATCTGCTTCATGGAAGCTGGAATGACCTTGATTCGGGCATTTCCTCTAATACATCACTTGGGATTGGAGCGTCGGCTTCTGGGCTGCTCGACGGTCCACCTCCTGGTGTGTATGGCCAGCCTTATCCTCCCTTCCCTTTTTGGAGAAAGTGGCCAGCCTGGGCCATCTAGACTCGCCCGTTACACGGTGTAGTCTACTCTTTGGGTCTGAAGTAGCTTTGTTCCCTGTTTGTTTGGGAGCTTGGCCTGCAAAGAGTTTGGCCATATTCCCTATCCCTGGGATTTTGCCAAGACACTTCTTTACAGTTCGGGGTGCCTCAGGCCTCTTGATTAACCTTGGCCCAATTTCAGGAGATAACATTATTTGCGTAGGGTCTTGATTGAGGATCTGAGACCATGAAAACTCTTGGTTGAGGGTCTCTGTTGACCGAGGCCTCACATGATGTAGTCTGGCTCTTCGGGCCTGGCTTCTGGTCTTCGTGGGGTGATTTAGGGCGGGCTGGTGCATTTCTACCTGCAACTTCTGGTGACTGATTGGAGAAGGGGAGGGGTAGCATTGAGCTGGCTACCTTCCCAGTTGATCATAATTACTCCATCTCCTCCCAGTTGGATGTGGCATTGTCCATAATCTAGGACATAATGCTGCTGAAACAGCCATGGTTGCTTCAAAATCATAGGTGCCCCAATATGGGGAGTAACCAGGAAGTTAACCTGTGATGTCTTGCGATGCGCCACGATCGTTAACCTTATTTCTTCTTCGACCTTAAGAAAATTTGGTTGTGCTAACCTGACTTTTCTTTCAATAGGGGTCAGTCGGGCTTGTTGGTGGGGCTTGAGCAGGTTGCTTCTAATAAAATTACCCGTAGTGGCCGTATCTAGCATCGCCGCAGTAATTTGGTTGTTTACGTGGACCTCTACACGGGGCACTTCAGGAGAATAAACCCCTTTTGTTAAGTTCTGGAGTGTGACCGTAGATTTTCCCCCTGTTTCTGTTCTAGGTTCTCTCTCTTTCTCTTCATCGTGCAATCTATATGTCTGCCCGTGCAGATGTCTGGAATTTTGGTGGCATTCGGTAGAGGGAAGGAGGGGTCACGATTGGGGTTTCATGAGGCATAGGGGCTGTTGCATTGCCTGTCCTTATTTCATCCTTCCCCTTGACTATCTGCCTACGGTCTAGCGCGGCCTGCTTTTTATAGTTGTGGTCTGTTTCGCGATCTCATTCCACAAGTTCTTCGATTGACTGCAGCTTCGGGGCTTGTAGAAAATTACGCAGCTTTGGTAATAGCATTCTAGCTATGGGACATACATAGCTTTCTTCGTTCTCCATTTTAGGGTAAAGGTGTAGGTATATTCGTACAGTTTGCCTTATGAATAGTTCAGCCTCTTCGTCCATGTCCTGCATCTCGCTATAGAATTTTGCGGTTATTCTGGCCAGCACTTCTTCGCCAGAAAACTCGTCACCAACCGACTACAAAACTGTTTCCATTCCGTTATGAATTTGCCGTAGCGATCCCAGCATTCTAGCTCTAGACCTTTAAGGTGGGTCTGGGTGTTACTCACCTGCTGCTTTGTAGGGAGGTCGGTTTCTCTAAACTCCTTCTCGCATTCTGTAGTAAAAGCAACGGGGTCCTCGTGTGGCCTCTCTGCAAAATCCATGACCTGTATATCTAGGTCTGTCCCTCTTAGAGGATGTTCGGGGGCTGTTCCTGGCTGAATCGAAATACGGGATCAGCAAGGATGGGTTTTATAGGCTTGTTTACACCTCTCACATTGGTACACTATTCCTTGTGTGGTGACCCTTTCGTCGGGTCAGCCGATACAAGCATGGTGGTACGGCTCACAAGTGGTGCAGCGTATCCTATTTATTTCATACCCTGGACATGTGACTTGATTACAAAATATTGTTGGTAGTGTCCGACAGGCTTCGCACTGGTATTCAAGTCCTTCAGTACTCTTGGTTTTGTCCACCCATCATAGGCAAAGATGGTGTAACGAGTTACCACAGTGGGTGCATGTAATGTTAAATGGGCCAATACCGGTGCAGTCGGTATAGCTACATTTTTTATTGGCAATATCTGCCATATTATTGGTCGCTCCTCCGGCTATATTAACATCGGCATCGGACATAGTGGTAGTTTGGGTACAACAGGGTGTTTAGAACACTCCCCAAAGTCTTGTTTTGGTTCCCAGTTCAGTCTTAACTTTCTGGGTCGTTCTGATCTGGTCCTGTTTTCACTGATTAAGAGCTACTTATGCTGACCCCCCACTTTGGGCGCCAGAAAATCACTTGACGCGTGCCGGGCTAAGACTACGTACAAGGTCAACGTGGTTTTGGCTCTGTGAGGTCATGCACGCTTCACTAGTGCTAGTTAGACGTTTAAGCTACGTTTCTCACCAGCAACTCGCACAGGGTGTGTCGGTTAGCGACTGGAATTGAAGTTTTTCACTGTTGGAGTGGCAACTGTCTTAGTCGGGACGTTTGTTTCGGAGTACCTGTCTTACTAGGGGTTACTTCGGTCAATGAAGGTAGAGCTGGTGCTAGGTGGATGGAACCGGCAACTCTGTTGGAAGGTTGGTGGACATTGGTGCCATGCTGATCAACCATTACCATCTATTCCACTCCACGGACTCTTGGCTCCAGAACCTAGGGTTAGCTGCCCCGTATCTTACCTCCATACCCTGTACCAGACCACATACTATGGGATGATGTTCACTGGCTACATGAATGTGCGCAGGGAATTAAATATAATCAAACACTGGAGATGCAGGTCTCCCCAGATGACAGGCTAGCTGCGCACTATCCCTTTCGGCTTGCCTACTAGGATTAGGTGGGTCTTACATACATGCTCGCTTGGCGTCTGTATAGGCCACCTTTTGCTCCTCTCTCTCTGCGAGCCGTGCCTTCTATCAAAAGGCATAGAGGTTGGGTTGTCACTTTCTGATCATCCTGAATGTGAGACATGCCTACCTAAGTGTATTTACAATAGTGGTTGCCAGCACGAGCTTAGTGCTCTAATCAGTCTCCTGCCACAGGCGCGCAGACCTAGAGCATTGAGCCATATGGGCCAGCTTCCTACCACTATTGGGTGAGGGTCGAAACAGGGCTCAGGCCTTCAGTCTCAAGCAAATATCCCCGCCAGCACCGTAGGCCCTTTGGTTAGGATACAACTTGGGGTGACTGTCTCACCCCTGTTGGATGAGTTTTTAGTGGTCAGGGCTCTACCATTCTATCCCCGGGGGCCTAGAAAGGGTGGCTTCGAATGGTGTATCAGACGTACGGATTCCTTAAGGGACTCCGATGTCCTACTCTAAAGTTCATACCTATGTAGGAGGGAGGATGAGGAAGCGGGAAGGAGGGAATTGTTGAGTTCGTGGAAATTAATTTTTGACTGGGTTTTCATTCGGGCGGGTCAGTGGTTTCCAGAGATAAGCCTTCTTTATTGTGGCATATAGGCTGACCCATAACAATTTTTTCAGGTGTTGAGCACAAGCAACTGTGCGGTCATCTGTTGGTCAAACCACACAGCTAGCTTTGGAAGTTATGCCTCCATGAAATGACTTGTGTTTCATGTGTTACAAATATACAAATGAATTTCCAGAAATTTATATTTTCCGCAAGTTCTATATATTTTTCAATGTAACATTTTTTCATGTGCAGCAATTCTGCTTGCTAATAATTTCAATTCAGTGTGTATTTACATAGCCTTTCTGACGGCTTACCATTTTGTATCGTGTTCCCTCTCAATTCAGCAACATGGTAATAAACTGAAAGAAATGTTATTTATTATAACTATTCAGCATTTTGTGATGGAATCATTTTTACGGAAAATAATATTTAAACTAATATGAGAGATTGTCATCCAGGCTCATTCAGTACTATGGTCAACATGTAAATAGCCTCATTGCTTATACAAACTGTAAACTACCCGATCTCGCCTGTTTGATGAGCTGACGCCACTTCCAATCGTGAAATACTTTATTATTATGAAATAAATTTTTTGTCTGGCAATTTCCTCGAATTGCTAATACTTCAGAGTTTCACATATATGCTGTAACATCCAAACTGCTACTTCATAATAACCTCAATTAACATCTTATTAAGGCCGTTAAACCAAATTCGCCATCTATAACAAATGATGCTCCACAGTTTTATATCATGCTTTAAAGTACACACCTTTTTGCATGAATCTGGTTGTAGGAACATTCCGTGAAATGGAAATATTAAGTTACGATTCCATACAAACATAATAAATTCACTATTGACGAAAAAGTAATTGGCCTCCTGTCTACAATGTTTGTTCAGTGGTTGTCACCCCATTAGAATCTCATAGGGCCACATCTAGCAGCTATAACAGCAGCCAGCATCTCTGGCATGCTCTCTATGAGTGTTTGCAGTACATACACAGGGATTTGTCACCATTACTTTTGCAACCATTCCATGAGTTGAGCAATGGATTTTTGCCGTGCCTGACGAACCCTCACCCGGCGATCCAATTCGTCCCAAAAATGTTTTTTAGGGTTGAGGTCAGATCTCTGGGCGGGCCAGTCCAATCAGTGAACATTGTTGTCGGCACACCACTGCATAGTAGCCCTTGAAACATGGCACTTAGCATTGTCATCCTGAAAGTAACATGGGTCCATTCCGTATTTCCTAGTTGGCACTATACACTCCGGCAGAAGCCGTTCCCCAGGTAGACTCCACACCCATACATGTCCATCGGACCAGAATATCGTAAACCTCGGCTCTTCACTCCACAGAACCAATTTCCACTGCTCCATTGTCCAGTTGCGATGGTCCAAACACCACGTGAGTCACCTAGCTTTATTGCTTGTTGTGATATGGTGCTTATGTGCAGCTGCTCTTCCGAAATATCCAAGTCGGTGGGCCTCTGTGTGCAATGTTCCAAGGGAAACCGATACTCTTGTTGCTGCATGAAACTCCTGTCGGATGGTAGCCATGGTTTGTGCCCTATTTTTGACAATCTCATGTTTCAGGATTCTGCAATTTCTGTCGTTCAAGATTGGTCACCTAGAACATGCACCATTGGCAAAATACCCATCGACCTTCCACTTATGCAGGACGAATGTGACCATTGATTTGGGCTTGTTTACCTTCCGTGCAATCGCCTGGCTAGACAACCCACTGAGATGGCAGCCCACAATCACGCCCTTATCGAAGTCTGATAGCTCTGTACCTTGTGCCATCTCCTTGTCAACTGGTTTTACACCGGGTTGCCGCGTATGGCAACCACACGTCAACTGACGTACTGAATTACCTATCTTCACAGGTGCCCAATTACTTTTTGGTCGTTAGTGTATATTGCACAATTACTATTCTGGTAACTTAATTCTTGAAAGTAAAACCACAGCAACATGTTACACAAAGTAATGTCTTATCAATGTGTAGTTGTAGTGCCACAGCAGATGTGCAAACTATTTAAGTTTTCTTTCTCTTGTACAGCAGAGAAATTATTTTCTCATGTATGGCATCTATGGCAGAGGTCCAACATGTTTACACTTTTCACATTCTGGATGGAGGTTATTTTGTTTATGAACGTGAGTGAACAAATAATTCAAATAATTGCACTAGTGGAAGTTTTTACTTCATTTCCCGTCCCTTTCCTTCCTTCATGTTACTTCATTTCCCATCCCTTTCCTTCCTTCATGTTAAAACATTAAAATATACTGAATGCTGACAAATTTCTGAACATGTTTTGGGGAATTTTTTTTTTTTTCAATTCCAATATTTTGTATATAAGCAGCACCCCACTTTTTGTAGTCTTTTTTTTTTTTTATGTGCTACCTATACACGCCAAAATATGGTAAATGTATACGGAAATCCAAACAAATGTTATTGATTAAACTTTAATTAATTTAATTATAATATACGATAATATTATAAAAACAGCTCAACACATAATTTCATTTTACGATGCTAAAGAACTTCAAGTAGAAATCACACTGCGGTGCAGCAGAAGAAAATGCCCTGGAGAAATTAGTTTGGGTCCAGATAAATCACTAATGAGATGGCAGAGTGCGAGGAGGGAGATATGACTTCATTTTCTCTTGTTTTGGAACTTTTTATATCTCCTTTCCCTCTTCCCAGTCATGCCAACAAGCATGTCAAGTTCTGTATTGAAATTCTGTCTCATGGGAACATTTGTGGGCTTCAGCGTTTGGTAAGGTACAGACATTTTTTGTTGACAGAACTATCTGCAGGAATACTAGTGCATGATTTTTTAGACAGATTTTAGTTATAATAATAGTTATCTTCTATTATATTACAAACAAGTAAATGTGAGCTGTAGTTTTCATACATAAAATTATTGTGAAAACACTGCCATCTCTCTCACTTCTCGGAGACCAATATTTTCCCCTACAACACATTTTACGTAAATTCAAAATACGCATGGGTGCAACCATGGACTTTTATCTCCATTTCTGTGAGAGCCACATTGCCATTCTAGGCACGGAACTTCTTGGCCGCTGAGTATTAAACTTTCAGCAAGCATTACCAAGCCTGTTGTCACGTATATCTAGCGCCTATTACATCATAAACTGGTGTCGTGAAATCTCAATTGTAGTAACATAAATTACAATTATATGTGTAAAGAGGAACATTTAAATATAGTAGAAACACAAAGTGCACATATGCAATATATTTGGGATATTATATATATTACGAAACTGCCCAAGTGGGAAAAATGTAAACTTTTATGTTTATAGTCAAAATATGATGACACTTAGATTTACATAATTAGCAACATCTGTTAAATGTACATGCAATAATTTTAATTTACTTACAGTTCATGTAGCATAGAAAAAATAATTCATCTTTGTGCTGTAGCTTATACTGGCAACACATGCTCCTCTTCCCTGTCCACACAATTGTAACGTCATTCCTTTCCATTACAAACTTCTGCCCGTCATTATATTTCTTATAACAAAAACTGACACGTTCAAAAATATTTCCATGGAATTTGTTAAAACCATGTAACCAATTTTCTCACAAATAGTTGCTGCAATTTATTTTTGCCGGAGTTTCCTCCCTTATCGTAAAATTCGAACACCACTCTCCAAAGACAGTCTTTGTTTAAATTATCAAAATCGGTAGCTCTTTTCCTGGCGAACCTTTTTTTTTTTTTACTTGGTGACAAATATTTCTGTTGATATAGAAGCAATATTGCTCTCTCCTTGCTTGCATATCTGTTGCACTGTACGTTCAACCGACATCACATGCTCTTGCAAAGTAGATAAAAAATGCGGGAGAGAGCGCAGCTCACTTAAATTGGCAATTTACATCAAAATAACATGAAAAACTAAGATAAATATTTCCTGCTATTTTTAACGAAAGTACAAGAAAAAATTAAAAACACAAAATCTGAAATTTTATGAAAAACCAAGCAATTTAAGTTCAAAGCCAAGTAATTTTATCATTTTTAAGGAACTTTTCCATGTTTCTAGCAGCATCAATTTTCAGTCCTCAAAATCAAGGAAATGTAAGCCAAAATCATGTAAAAAAAAAAAAAAAAAAAGCAAGCAAATTTTCTATCCCCCCCCCCCCCCCCCCCCCCCTCAGAAATGGACGTGCAGGATTTGTTATTCAAAGAAACAGCAAATTTTCAGCCAAAATAAAGTAAATTTCTCTATTTTATGCAACTTTGTTTACGTTTTCTATAAATGTTAATTTTGCAAGCAAACAATCGAAATCAATCAAATTTAAGCCAAAATCAAGTAAAATAATCTAAAATCAAATGAAATGTTATTATTCTTTACAGAATATATTCAGAGCTATACTAACTTTTTAATAACTTTGACGCCGTCTGGTGAGACATGAGACGAATGATGACACACATACTTACTGGTCATTTGGGCGCCAACAGTGCTTCCCAATCACCTCACTGTTGAGACTCAGGGTTCTCAGGGATGTTGTGGGTTCTGTGTGTACGTCTCACCCGTGCGTACTTACACACACATTGGCAATACTAAACTTTTAATAAACATCACTGAAATAAATAATTGATAAAACATATGTGGCTAGGACATTGTCACTACTGAATAAAAGAATTCAGTTCACTGTAGACTTGTTTTTATTGATATTGTTCATACACATCATATGCCAATGAAATGATTATCATGTTCATGACTAGCCAATTCCGCTTGGGTGCTCCCCAAACTGTAATTAATCTAGCGCACGCCTAAATGGATGATCTCACCGAGGTACGTGAAAGCACAACCTTCACAAGGGAAGAGGGCAGACAGCCGCTAGGGTGGACTGAAGGTTTTTCCCTGAAGACAGGACACCATGAATTACAAATGAAAACCTTTAATACACATTAACAGGTGTGATTACTCGGCATCACTAACGCAAACTCGTCGGGGCTCTCCCTCTAGCACGTGGGTAGTGTGGTGATGGCCTATACAGAACCGGCTAGGACGGGAATAATTGCACCATACACAAATTACAAATTACATAGACTCTTAGATGATACATGAAATAAGGTGGGACATGAGATGAATATTCACAATACACACACGTGTGAAAACAAGTTTAGGTGGCGCGGATACCGCTGGATGAAGTTTGTAGCGGACCACATGATGCAGGTGAAATTGCAATATTTCTGTGTGGAAACTGTACACTAAATTCAAATAAAATGTTATTCGTGTTGAGCAAGTGATTCTCTTTATGATTAACGTTGTTACAGGCTTGTAACATGCCTGATGGCTGTGAAATCAAACATTACTGTGACCACGTGGTCAAGTACAAAAAGCATCAATTTACGTGAAAAATGCGTTGAACCTGAATAAAATTGACATAGAACCCTGAGATAAATTATTGCAAATACTATGTTACATAAATAAGCTCTTAAAACGCAATGATGGCATATACAAAGACTTGGCTTCAGTCGGCCACGTGGTTATACGTGATGTTGCCGTAAAATATTCAAACACGAAAATTGCCCTTAAATACATACATAAAAATATAGCTTCTAAAATTGCACGTAGCAATTATGCAGAAGTTACACTGAAATGCTATAATCATAGGCGGATGGCGCCTGATTGAATATGCGCGGGTTGCGTGACCTCTCCGACATCTTTCTCCTCCTTGATTAAGTTAAAAATGCCACAAGGGCGTAAGAATTAGTAAAGCAGAAGCATAATGCTGGGAAAAATGTTTGGCAAAAATGTACACAAGCAAAGATTAACCGGTAAACTACATTGACTATGGAAACCTAAATCAGTGAACAAAAGTTGTAGTGCGCACGTGACAGTGTCTTACCTCACCAGCTCTCCTCGACAGACTGTCCAGATACAAGCGTTGCACAGACCTACCATGGCCGCCTACGGGGTTCACATAAGCGGAAGTGCTATGCACGCAGAGAACAATATTTTATATTGAAAATAAAGTGGCACAAATTAAATTAGATATTGTTTTACGTTTCTATAATTTTCTTATGAATTTCAATATCATTTTGATGTCTCTTTGTGATTGCTTTCATGCCGGTGCTGTGGGCACTTTGAATATTCATAACCAAACAATCAAAATTAGTACAAACACTTTAAAACATTTTAAGACCTATTAAACACTGTAAAGACAATATAACATATTTTACCCTGAAATTAACATATATAGGAAAGTTCAAAATTATCGGTCTCTTTGTGCACGTGCGGGATACTTGACACGTGAGCGCTGTCATGGGCTCTAGCGCTGCTGGCTGTTAGCCGGCATCAACTTCTATCTACTCAAAGTCATCACCTATTTCATGAAGTACATATTTATTGTCAATATTTTCTAAGTGCAATAATTTAAGTTTTGTAGATGAAGATAAAATTTGAAAACTAATTATCTGAGTTCGTCAGAAGTATTATCTAATTTATAGGAAGGTGTATTTGAAACATCACCACCTTTAAAAAAGTTTGTCATACTGCGTGGTAACACAGGTGTTTTCATTTTTATTTTTAAAGAAATACATTGATTAAGAGGAAAAGTAATTTGCACAAAATAAAAATGACACTCATATTCTGCACAAATAAAAATGTTACAAATCAAAATTTACACTAGGTGAAAAATCTGATTCTGGTTTAACAAAATTATTTTTCATGCTATTAAACAACTTAACCATTGAACATTTTGTTGTTTCCGTAAAATAGATTACATCCTCCATTTATTAATTTAAAAAATGTACATATCTTAAGTAATGTTATTTTCCAAATCATAAGTTAGATTACTTTGACTAATTAGAACATTACAAATTGTTCCTGCTTCAACAGCTTTGTTAAAAATTACATTAATATTTGTGTTTGTTTTAGCTTTAATAACAGTTGTTTTTCTATATTAACAATCAATAACAAATAATGGTCTGCGCCCCAAAAATGAATAATACACCTTGAGTGTTTACAGTTTGTTTATAATAAAGTTCATTATCTCTATATAGAGTATCTAGTTTTGATTTAGAATTTCTAAAATCATTATAAGAAATAAACATTTTACCGTAAAGACCATTTTCAATATCTAGATTCCAATTTTCTTTAGGAAAAATCTCATTTCTACCATTCTTAACATAAATATTTCTTAAATTACAGTGATCAAACGTAGATCAACACACTTTTTTTCTTTTAGCTCGAAAGCCTACAATTACAATATCAGGCATATATAATTGTAAATTATTAAACTGATCCCTTATATCAAAATTTAAAACAGTTGTTCCAGCAAGAACTTATTTTTCTTGAAATTGTCAATAATTAAAACTAATAGGTATTTTTGGATTTTTGTATATTTTTTCTTTAATTGCAATGGCTGTGTTAGATTCGTATTCAACAATTGGCCACATAATTTATAAATTTTGAATAACAATTTTTCATGGATCAGCATAACTCTTCTGAACTTCACCATCTGCATTCTTAATGTTATAAACAATTGTTATCAGATGAATTTTGAATAAAACTAATTTTATAACCACCTTTCAAATAAATTTTATTGTTAACTCAAATAAAACCAAACAGATAGCTCATTGAATAGGTTATTTAATTTGTTCTATCACTGTGTACAAATTTTACATGATATTTATTATCAACACCAGTAAATTCTAAATAATTGTGTTCAATTGGAGAGCTTAACAAACTATTCATCATTGTTGAAGTTAAACCTGGGTTATCAACAGCCTCAATAATAATATGTCCATGTTTTGAGATTTAAACACTTTAAAACTGGAAAGGAAAAAAGTTAGTGCAAACATCAATACTATCTTATTTTGCATATTTTGCCTCATCTCCTTTTTTATCTCTCTTTAGTAATGTAAATTGTTCAAAAACATAAGCATCATTTGGGAAAGAAAATCCGTCACCTATAGGAATATAAAATTCAATTCTATTATTGTAAACATTTAAATTCCCCCTAGTTTGATCAGTTGGAGGAAAAGTAAAATTCATTGAAAAATTCGAAAATTATAAAAAAGAAAAAATCATGAGGCAGATTGTGGAAGAAATAAGAAGAAAGATCTGCCTTTAATTCATGAATTATGAAATATTGGTAAAACAGTAGGACAAGGAAGTGAAGAAAATAAAAATTTAATAACAATGCTAGTTCCACTTGCAACAAAAAATTTAGATTATCCACCTACTCTTGAAGAAACATTATTTGAAAGAGAATTATTTCCTAAAGATAGGTCTCCAAATTTTGGTATAATACGTGTGATACTATTAGTCTTGGAAAATATATTTCTGGAGATATTAACAAAATTTAAGAAAAATACGGTTTACGAGGAGATAATTTTTATATTGGTGATACAAAAATTAATATAGATGGTGATATTCTATTTGTCAAAGATAACGAATATGAATTAACAGAAGGACTTTCTAAATTATTAACAAAAAAAGCACAAAAGAACTTGAAGGTAATTACAATCTTAATGATCTTAAAAATTTCACTGAAATTGTTTTATTAACCAATGCTGTGTTTCAAAATTGTATTCCTATTAAGAAAAGGAATAATCCAAGTTCAAGTGATGGTTGGAAGTGTAATAATATAATTGTACCAATTTATGAAAAATATATAAAAGATTCATGCTCAAGATCAATACCAAACACACCAGAAAGAATTATTTCTCCAAGAACTCCTTGATCTGGAGAAGGTATAAAAAAATACAACAATTTTCGAAAAGAATATGTCTGGATTGATGATGTTAGAAAATTTGTTGATAGATTATTAGTTATTCATTGTGAAAAAAAAAATGCTGGAAATAAAAATTATTACAATGAAAAAGTAAACATAATGAATATGCTAAACAATACATTTTCTGATTTTTTTGTTAATAATCCAAAAGGAATTCCTTATCTTATAAATAAGAGTTTTAAATTTAATTCCACATTCTTTTTGGAATTCTGAACATCATGGCAAAGGAATAATAAATTGGACGTTAATAAATTAAAATTTGCCAGAAATGCACTTGCCAGGGTATAATTATTGTGGACTATTTACAAAATTGAATGAAGACAGGAAATAGGTGACACAGGAATAAATAAATTAGATGAAGCCTGCAAACAACATGATATTGCTTACAGGGACCATAAAGATTTAGAATCTAGACATGAAGCTAACAAAATTTTACAAAAAGAAGCCAAGAAGATAATATTAGATAAAGATACTCCAATCTGTGAAAAAATTGCTTCTGCGGCTGTTGCTTCAACTATGTTTACAAAAAGAAAATTAGGATGTGGCATTAATTTTTTTACTTATAAATGAAGTTAACCAATATAACATTCAATATACCCATTGATCAATTAAGAGATTTGGGTATAGATAATTTTTTAGCATAGGAACAACTTGAAGAAAGAAGGCAAAGGTTTCAAATTAACTTTGTACATACCAACAATCAAAAAAATTCTAAAAGAAAAATCTGGAAGTGGGTTTACATCATGGAGGTTTTTTACCATTTTTAATTCCAGTTTTAGCTGCACTCTGTGCTTTAGCTGGTGGAGCTAGCTCAATTTACAATTCTGTTGAACAAACTAGAAAAAAATATAATTAGAAGAACAACAGAGACATAACTTAGCAATTGAAAATAAATCAATAAGTGGTTTAGTTGCAAAAAGGGGTAGACCAAAAAAAAATTGAATATAGCCCCATTATGTAATATTAATATTGAAAAATATGTAAAAATATTAAATGTAAAAAAATTTCGGAAATGTTATATGATTGATGAATTACCAAAAAGAATGCACAAAAGTGTATGTGCTGTGGTTAATTTTGACATTTCATCAAATCCTGGTATTCATTGGGATTTTAAAGAAACATATCCTTGTATTCTTTGCTATTTTAAAGAAAATAATGATGTTACAATTTTGATTCATTTGGAGGTAATATTCCTACTAATTTAACTAATTACTTCAAAAATAAAAATGTCTATTGCAATGATAATAGAATTCAGAATTTTAATTCAGTTATCTGTGGACATTTATGTTTAATTGTTTTACACCTTTCTTCAAGAGGTTTTAAGTTTCATGATATAATTTTCTTTGTTGTTAAATGACTGGTATATTTGGGAAACCATTAATCAAATCTTTAAATAAAAATTCTGACACGTATGCTAATGAATTAAAAACATATATAGATTAAAAATACAGTATTATGTGTCTCTTCAAAATTGTAGAATTGATAATGTGGCTGATCCTATAGATGGAAAAGATGCAGTCAAGAAAAGATTTTTCGATAAAGAAATAGCTGTTAATTTACAAAATTTAAACCAATCAGTTTTGAAGTATTGTGAAACACTTGTTAATTCAAAAGTTTAAAAATTTAATGAAGAAAAATCTCATATTTTAATTACCTGCAAAAGGGGAAGGGGGTTGGGGGGGAAATAATATTTTTCACTTCGATAATAATCAAATTTTCTTTACTTTTTGATGGATTGTACTGTTTATAAAATAATTTTTGCTAATATCAATTTTCTTGTTGATGCTGTGACTGTTATTATGGGTTCTAAAACAACGAATTACATTAAGTCTATTGATGTTAACATAGGTGATATTTTATCTTTTAAAATCCGAAACAAAATAATTTGTTGTGATGATGGATTGATGACCACAATAGGAATATTCGTAAAAACAAAGATTAATTATTTCTTTTACTATTAAATGGAGAATACTTGGTACTTGAAGTGTAGGGTCATCACTAAAAATAATAATATACAAAATGTAAATACTAAAAATGGACGATTAGTTCAAAAAATAATGTTCAATGTGTAAATCTAATAAATGAACATAAAAAAAAATTACCCAATGTAAGACCAGCAAGAAGAAATTTTCCAAGAAGAAAAGTGATTTTGTTTGGTATTGATGATTTATGGCAAATCAATCTTGTTGAGATTGATACGGGAGATTTAAAATGAATAACACATATAAACCATGGTTACAAGTATATTATGACAATTATCTATGTCCCCCCCCCCCCCCCCCCCAAAATATGCATTTGCTATACCAATTAAGGATAAAACTGCTAAAAATGTAGCAAATGCTTTAGAATGCATACTGATCAAAAGAACACCACATAATTTACAAAGTCACAATGGGTTTTATAATAAAATATTTAAAGAATGTATGCAAAAATATAACATCAATCATTATTCTACATTCAGTGAAATTAAAGCCAGTGCTATAGAGGGATGTAATTGTACAATGAAGAACAAAATGTGGAAGAAGTTTGCTTTAAATAGCAGTTACAAATTGGTAAATATATTAGATGATTTAGTGAAAGAATATAATAATACAAAACATCGAACTATTGGTATGAAACCAATTGAAATCAATAAAAAAATGTAGAAAAATTAAGACAAGTTTTTTTGTGAATACATTTACTAAACCAAAATATAATGTTGGCGATATTGTCTGCGTTAGCAAAAGTAAACAAATCTTTGAAAAGTGTTATACAGCAAATTGGATGACAGAATTATTTACCATTTTTGAGGTTTTAAATTATGATGTGCCAACTTACAAACTGAAAGATACTAAAGGAGGAGAAATAAAAGGTAGTTTTTATGAATACAAAATTATGGAAACTAACTATCGGGATGAATATTTGGTTGAAAAATATTTAAAAACAAAAGGTTATAGAATTTATGTAAAATGGTTAGGATTTGATAATTCACACAACTCTTGGATTAATAAAACAAATGTAGTGTAAACTTGAATATTAATTCTAGAAAATAAAATCATATTAATATAAAAATTAGCTTCTTACTCAATTCAACAAAGATTATTAATATCGTTAATCAATTGTTGAGTATGTTATTTATGGCAATTTTAAAATAGTTACAAAAACACACAATTTATCTATTCAATATTTCTTTCATATAAATTCATACAATTTGGAATATAATCAAATCTCAACAATTGTTCACAATTTGAATGCCTATCTTCAATTCTATCCAATTGTCTTTGAACATTTTTTCTTTTGAGTTCTAATGACATAATAATCATATTCACAATCGTCATCAATAATTTTAAAAGAACAAAAGTTGGATTTAAATTTTGATCTTGTGTTTGTTGTACATCATGAGGGGTTATTTATCTGATTTCCTCATTTATGCAATCTATTACATCTAAAGCCATATGAAATTATTCGTTTAAATTTCCAATATGATCACCTTGATTTTTATTTATATCTTTTAAATGATTCTCTAATTTCGTTCATTTTGTTTTGTATACTATATTTGGCCTTTGTATAAATGCATTACATCTTTTTGAACCTGTTATTCACCATGTTCTCTAATTGATGATAAAACTTCTTTAATTATCCATTAGTAAATTTTTCAGCTAGAGGCATATTTGATCTAAATATTAACTTATAGAGAGCCAATTCATTGATAAATATAGCATTTTGTGGTTTTCTGTATTCCAAAAGTCTAATTACATCACTTCTATTAAATCAAGGATACACACACACATGCACACACACACACAAATTCTGTTTATTATAATTTTTTTATATTTTTTAGTATCACCCTTTCCATATTATGTTGGTGCCTTGCATCATATGGGAACACTCCAGGCATACATCTGTTATATTACATTTATATTGTAGAGCGTATATTTGCTGGAGCTTGAGATGGTGGCAGTTAATATCGTCTACTGCTAGTTTTTTTATACAATCATAAGCAAGGTTTTGAAGTTTAACCAACCATTGTTATACATAAAATGAATCATCAAATTGGTTTTCGCATGGTTACTGGGCCCGATGATAATGGCTTTCATATTGTCAGGGAAAAGTTCACCATTCTTTTGATTTTTAGCATTTTGTTCAGAAATTATGACCTTTTTCATTTATAACAATTTCTTATTAAATGGGAAATAAAGTATTTAGTCAACAAATAATAGTTCTATTCTTAAGAAGAAATTTCACTATTACATCATTCATAAAAATTAATCTATAGCATTGATTAGTTTTTGCACAAAATTTGTGACATTCTATATAACCAATAATACAATAACGACAATTGAAAAATTGAGAGGTGTGGTTTATAAAAACGAAGTTACCACTGTTTCTAAAGGACAATATGATGTTGAATCATTAAAAGAATCTATAAACTCATTTGAACCATTTTCAACAAACAACATTGAATTAACAGCAGATAATGTGAAAAATAGAATAGCTATCAATTCTAAATTTGATATTAAATTTCATGATCGACTGTCTGATTTTCTTGATTTTGAAAGAAATGTGCTTATTGAAAGATGAAATTGTCGCAGGTACTAAATTATCTAATTTTAACCCTTCAAAATAATAAATGCCCTGTGTAATTTGGCATATGGAATGTTCCTAATATGATGAATCTAATAATTAAAAAATTTATATAATTGCTAGTTTTCCACCGAAAACTATGGTTGGTTTTTGAGATTATATTGATTATAAGCCCACATATCCAATTTTTTGTAAAATAAATAATGGATGTTTTAATCATATTGTTTTAAAAATTATAGATGAAAATGGTAAACTTAGTGATTTTGATGTTGCTGATATTGGCATTGTTTTAGAAATTAAAGATTTTAAAATATAATGTGTGAAATTTCAGTGATTGGCACACCGACCGCTGAATTATTCAACTCTCATTACTAAAACTATAAATTTTGATATCCATATGGTAATGTATCTATTTTAATTTCTTGTATGATCCTTTTGTCATCACAATGGCTTAATGCTATTTTATTAACTTCGACTGTATATATTTCATGTTTCTCACTCCTAATTAAATTCGTTCTATATTGTATTTTTTTCTTTAAACAAACAGTTCTTATAGTCCTCAAATGTAATTTTCTTATAAACAACACATTATTTTACACCTTTCGGTCTTTTGTTTTCTTTATTGTCAACTTTATATGCATACATTTTAGCTCTTAAACCAACTAATTCTGTCATTATTTTCCCATTATTTTCTTCTTACCTAGAACTTTCATATTTATTTGAGGTATGATATATATATATATATATATATATAATATATATGTGTGTGTGTGTGTGTGTGTGTGTGTGTGTGTGTGTGTGTGTGTGTGTGTGTGTGTGTGTGTGTGTGTGTGTGTGTGTGTGTGTTATATATATATATATATATATATATATATATATATATATATTGGGTAGTCATCAAATATTTCTATCATTGACTTCATATCTTCATAAAAATCTTCTGTTTTTATGTTATAAATGTAGGAATCGGTATCTTGATAGTATAATTCAATGTTATCTCCATGTTTTGGTTTCATCACTTTATAATGAAAATCATACATCAATTCTTTTGATATGTCTAAAATTGATATGCCAACTTAAATAGGCTTATAAAATTTTACATTTGTCTTTGTTCCTATGTAGGGCTGTTAAGATTCTCATTAAAAATGGCATTTCTTTTGAAATTTGATTTTGCTACAAATTTTGCACATTTTTCTGCATCTGATATTAATTTCATGTCTACTCTGTTGCTTATATTTTCCATTGTTTTACCAAGAACTGAAGTGTTCATCAGCTTATAAAAGTCTTTTTCAAAGTTGTTTTCTTGCATTAGTTCTCATATATGTATTTAAATCTATATACTTTCTTAACCAATTAGACTGATTAAACTTTAATATTCTATATATTATTGTAAGCTTTAATCCATTATTTAGACACTGTTTGAAATTGTGATAGTGTATTACATACTTTTGTTTATTAAGTAAAGGTGTTAGTAATTTAGACTGATTTGTTCCTGATACTACCTTATTTCCTGGACAAAATGGAAGATCTTTATGTAATTTATGTAGATCTTGTGGATACTCTAAATGTGCTTCTAAAATGTAACCATTATCAGAATCATCCTTAAGATTTAATACATAATTTTACCCTAATTTAAATTCAGGATAATTAACCCATTTGAAACTACCATGTGGTAAATATTGAGACATTTCCCAACCATACAAATTATTCACATTGAGATCAGCTAAATAGACTCTTGATTATGATTAAAATTGTCGAAGTATTTATTATTTGCTTTTACGTATCTCTTACAACACTGTGAAATTCTACCTCTAATTCCTCTTTCTACCATTAAAATTATATCATAATAAATCTAGTGGTGGTTAGTTATTTTTAGCATTGCATCCCATGATAATCCTGGTGGTGTAAAATAGCGTGCTGGATCTAAAGTATATGCATTTATACATGTTTCTCTAAAGTTTTCAAATACATCTGCTAATAGTAACACATCACTTTTTAAGTATATATCATTATATTCCCCAAAGTTCTTCATATTAAATTGATCCCATACACATTTTGCATATCAGATTCATTCATTCTTTTGTGTGTGTTTCATTTGATCTTTACTTAAATTAGATAATAATTTATCTAAACTATTTGCCATAAATTTAAATGTGTATAAACCTTATGTCTAAATTTTCTGTTTCTTTCCCAAAGTAATAAACTTTTCTTCATTATTTGCAATTAAATCTATCTGCTTATTATCATAATCCTAATTCTTTAATAAATAAATGTGCATCATATCCATCTAAGCTATGGAAATAAATTGGACCAAAATTATGTAACTATAATTGTAGATTACAATTATTACAATCTGGGTTAATGAATTTTCCAGTTTTATGATCATGATGTATTTTTTTATTTTCCTTCGTATATTTACATTTACATACAGTACATTTTGTAGATCTATTATATAACACTTTTTGTTTTTGTTAGTGGATGCATTGGTTCATTTTGTGAATATATTTCCCCAATCTCTTCTACTTCCCTTTTCATTGATTGTATAAACATCTTATGTGCATGTGGGCCTCAATATACAACTGGTGGTTTATAATCACCATAACTAGACGCAATATAATAGCAAAAATCAGAAGCTTCGTGTAACTGATATTTGATTGTATAGGATTCATCATTTAACTTCAAATCAATGGTATTTATTTATTTATTTATTTATAAGTTTACATCTTTCTTTAAGTACTGCCTTATAAAAGCCATTATCAATATCATCCTCTGTTAAATTGGATATTTTTTTATTAGTTTAAATTTATATATTTCTTTTGGCTTTGGTATAGTTGGAACTTTCATTGTATGTTTGTAGTTATTGAGAAATATTTGCTCTCCTTCCAATGGTAAACTGATTTTTCTGGTTCATTTTTAGAGCATTCTTCTGCATGTTTATTTAATCTTTCTTGGCAGTAAAAGAATTGAAGACACACATCACATATAAGTTTTATGTTTATAATTATATTTTTTGTGCTGAAAGCAATTTAGATAAATCTTTAATCCTAATGTAATACGAGTTTGTATAATTTTAGAAATTAAGTAAATTTATGTGTTTTTCATTTTTTTTTTGTAAGCTTTAATGGATTTACTGTGGACTTACCTTCAATAGAGTATGCATTTATAGAGGCATCAGTTTTTCTATTTTTGGTATATCATAAATTTTAGTAGGATATTCATATTTATCTATTACTTTGTCAATATTAAGACCCACATTTTTATATTTAGATATGCTTTGTGGGTTTCTTTCTGCTGGAAACAGTGCTGATTTTATTGCCCAAAGAAAACATTTTTGATCTTCATTTTCCCCATTAATGCATTCTTGTTTTTTCTTAATCTTTTCTGGTAGTTCGATATATGATGCTCCATTTAATGGATTATACTTATTTATAGCTAACTGTATTCCAATTACTCTATCTAATTTCCAATCTGAACCTTTTTTTTCTTCAAATTCTGATAAATGTGCGAGTAATTCTTTTTTTATGGTTTTGTAAGTCCTTTTAATTTCTCTTTCATTCAATACTGTGTAGTTTTGTGAATGAAATGTAAATAATTCTACTTGGTTAGTTTTCACTCCTCTAAATTTTCTAAAATTATGTATTATCTCAAATACCCTATTTTTTACTGAAGTTAAAAATTGATTAGACTGTACTAAATTAAAAGAATTTTCAGTGTTATATGTTGATATCCTACCGTTAAAAGCTTGATTTACTATATAATTTTTTTGGTTCTTCTATTTCTTTTCTTTATAATTACTTAGTCGAAAATGGGAATATTTCTTAATTCCTTGTTGTCTTCACATAATTCATTAATATTAGCATTAGCTAAAGGTAAATTTGTAACATTATTCTTTGTTATCCATTCTGTTATTTGTTTTCTTTTATTTTTAGGCTTAACAAAATAAATTATTGTAAAATGGAAATGTTTTTTTAAATTCAGTTCTAGCTTTTGAATTTAGTTCCTTGACATTGGCATATGAAAATAGTAAATTTGTAAAGTTTCTTTTCTCTTTTCATTTATAATAAAAGGTATAGCAGCTGTTATTAAATCAATTTTCCTTAGATTGTATGAATTTATAATTTTAAATTCTTTAGCTAAAATTCTCAGCTCCCGCACTCTCCTATCGCTCAACACAACTGCAAGATTGTGTGCTGGTAATTTTTATTGTTCTATTCATAAGAAAAAAATGTATAAATATAATGTTAAAATAGATATAATGGATAATGTTGAAAACTGCTAAAATTAATAGGAAACCGTTTTTAACTTCTTGTTATGATGGTTCTTAATATATTCGCTAAAACATCATGTGGATGAATATTTGTCCGTAGTATTTTTATTAGGAGAAAATAATTTTATGTATTTATTCTCATTGCATACTTTACATGTCTTTGTTGAATAATTAACATGTTGGTTTTCATTTAGAATATCTAATTCTGTTTTGTGTGATTTACTATTTTTATGCTTTTCGAGCAGTAGATTATAAATATATTTTCCACATTCACATAGTACTATATCCTTTTTTAACTCAAATGAGTTCTACTATATTCACTAAAACAATTTTTATGCTTTTTAATATATAGTTTACAAACATGTTTTCCACATTCGCATAGTACGTCTCCGTTTTTAACTAATAATTATGCCTAGCATATTCTCTACAACATTTTTTACGTGTGTTAATATGTTTATCTTTTGTGTGGTTATGTAATGGAAAACATTTAATGTTTAATACTTCACTACATTTCTTACATTGTGTAGATATGGTATTATTTTCCATTTCAATCATTGATTCCATTTTATTTCCTTATGAATAAACAAAAATGGAATCATTTCTCAAGAAGTTAAACAATTCATATGAATTGACTAAACTACGAGATCTTGAAATTAATAAAAAGTATGCAGTTTCTGAATTTCAAATTTATGAATTTAAAAAAATTGTGTTCTAGATGGAAAGAATAAAATTACATAACCAGATCGCTATGTAAACATGTTTGATAAAAATGCTTTAAAATTAATAAATGAGAATCAAGTTTTTATAATGTATAAAAGTTTAAAAGAACTGAAAAATGGAAAATCTGTACATGAAATTGAATTCTCTTAAAAATGTATAAATTTATAATATTTGAATCTGTCAACTATCTTTTTTTAATATTTCTTTTGATTTTAGCTTATTTTGCTTGATTTTGGCTTAAATATGATTGATTTAGATTGTGCGCTTGCAAAATTAGCATTTCTAGAAAAAGGTAAAAAATGTTGCTTGAAATAGAGAAATTTACTTTATTTTGGCTTAAAATTTGCTGTTTTTTTAATTACAAATCCTGCATGTCCACTTTTTAAGGAAAAAAATTGACTTTTTGCTTGTTTTTGGTTTACAATGACATGATTTTGGCTTAAATTTCCTTGTTTTTGAGGATTGAAAAGTGATGCTTCTAGAAACATTATAACGTTGCTTGAAAATGATAAAGTTACTTGATTTAATTTTAGCTTAAATTGCTTGATTTTTCATTGAATTTCAGATTGAGTTGTTAATTTTTCTTGTACTTTCGTTGAAAATAGCAGGAAATATTTGTTGGTTTTTCATGTTATTTTGATGGAAATTGCAGATTTAAGTGAGCTGTGCTTGCTCCCGCATTTCCTATCTACTTTGCAATCAAAATGTAAATTGATTTAAAATTTGTCCTTTTGAGGAATTATTTGTGTGATAATTTAGTAAAAAAAAGAGTGCGCAATAAAGACTATAGATTGACCTTGTTTCTGAATAACTTCTCTTTTGCAACCACTGGCGCTAGCACAAGAAGCACCATAATTCCAATGAAAGCTGTAGCGCTATGCGTTATTTCGTGTTGACTAAGCACAACTCAATGACTTTATTATTGTCTGCTTATAAAGCATGGTGGAAACATTCAAATATACCTACTAAATATTTTCTGGGAAATAGTCGTGAGTGTATGCCAGCTGTTGTGCTTACTCCTTGATAATGTACGTACAAAGTTACATACTTTGTATTTTCACCTCCTTGTTCAGAAAAATGAGCCTTTTCCAAAAAGTAACAGAATTTTCATGAAACTGTTCACTTTTTTTATGGCGCATCCGGAAAACATTTTGCGCTCTCTGTGACCACTGTAACACTGTGAACTAGGCAACAGTGAAGAGCTGTGATTGGCTACTGGGAAAAGTGTCGCTGATTGACTGTTCTTGAATGGCAAAGAAGTTCTGTGCCTGGTATACATTATTTTTTATGTTAAAATTGTAATGCTATGAAAATTATGAGCAAATAATTTAAAAACACAAAAAATGCTCAAAAATACAATCTCTTAGCTGCTTTGTCATACATTCTTTTTTGTAAGGAGGTTCTCCTGTTTGAAATGTACAAAGTGGTTTTTGTTTGAAAGAGATGTAATGACAGGTAACCAAAATATGTCAAAGCATCTAACATGTAAAACTCAAACCTTACTTTGGCCCAGACTCCCACTAGGCAGCAGCAGCCACCAAACTAGTTGAGGTCAGTATCACTTGGTGGAGAGGATAATGGAAGGTTTAGAGTTCACTTGTAGGATGTGAATGTAAGAGGGCATTTTTCCTACTAGTTACTACTTAGTGGTTTGCATCAAATTCTTTTCAGAAGAGTAGGGTGTGATTTACGTGCTAGGTATTATTTCTGAAGTCTTTATTTTTTGAGGTGAACATGTGAAGTGTTTTGACCTGGAGGAGGACTGTGTTACAGAGTTCCCGCAGCGTGGAGACACTGCTAATAGGGCTGTACAATCTGGAAGTGGTGGTTGAGAAGGGACAGCCGAAAGTGGTGTCCTTCCGTCTGCCGTCTCTAGCACAAGCCTCCATTTACCATGAGGTATTTATCTGTTTGGCTGTAGGCATTGCTTTGAGCAGCTCTTGGCTCCTTCATTTAATTTTTGTGTGAGGGCTGCGATTAAGGACATACCCAATCCAAAAATTATTTTGAGTATGAGAAATTAGTTGGGAATTGTGATTTGAAGCCCACTGTAATCCAGCAGATTAATTTCTTACGGCCTGTTTGTAAATAAAATGCTCTTGGTCAGCTTGGGCATTCATTCCTTGATCAAGTAGTCTATGCTTCTCCCTGCGGTTCATGTTACTGCTGCATCATGTTGCACATATTAAGCGACCAGGACTAGACAAACGGTACATATGTTAAAAGTATAGTGCTCTAGAAGACAAAAATGAAGAAAAGTTCTGATTAATTATTGTGTACCACGTGTGCTAAAATTGTTGCAATTGCAAATCATAAATAGCTTTAACTGCAGAAATGTTCAAAATTTGTAAATTAGTCAAACGCCGATATGTGGTAAAAGTAATACCACCCTTGTGTTTCTCATGCGGTAGGTAATGATTTGCTGTCTTATTTTTGGGAAAAACCAAATTGTGTAATGTTTGTGTTGTATAACTTAATGAAAAATTTTTACATATTGGTGATTTTGTAAGCCATTTGACTGATTAGTGTCCAGATTTTTTTTACAGTGTTAGTGGCCTGTTTTGGAGATATAAATGACGAATCTGTCCTGGTTTGTTGTTGTGCACTATATATAGTAGAATCCTTATCTAATGAGCACAGATCTAGCCAATATAGCAATGTTACTACAACTTTCTCAGAGACAGTAAAAAAAAATCTTAATTAAAGATTATTTAAAAATAAGTTCATTAGCACGCAGCAATAACCATACGAGAAGTTGTTCTACTACCATCAATCGGTCGGCCACTGCTCTAAAACAAAAGAAAAATTCAGTGAAAAAAGTGTAGGAACTTTGGCTGGAACACGCCCAAAGTACATGCCTGGTTAGTTAGGCCGGGGCACATGGACGTTGCTTTTGTTTTGAATGCTTGTTGAGCGCATTTTGTGGAATACGTGCGTAAAAAGCAACACTATTTTGTAGGAGGACACAGGGGTGTTAAAGCTGTGGCGTATTAGGGTCATCTGTCATGGCTTCGAGTGAGTAACGTTTGCAACCTGTATCTAAATTTTGAGGCTTGCGATATTTTGTGAAATAAACATGGGTTATTCAGAACCACATGTGTAAAAATGTAGTCAATATAAAAATATTATGTGAATATAATGCTGTAATACTTTTATAAGGTTACATCCAAATGAAGTTAATTTAAACTCTGTGTACTTTTAAAATTAAAAATTTGGGATTAGAAAAGTGTGTGCTGTACGTCCCTTGGTCATTTTTGACTGCAAATAACAGTAAAAAATTGTCAAACAATGCACAATCGCGTTACAAATTTCAGTTATGTTTCTATTAATTTATATAGGGTATTTATTTCTGATAACATATGCTAATCTTGATAACTTACGATAATTTAGGTGTATGTTCCATTTACGTTCAGGTACATGTTATGCATAATGCCGTGAGCAGTTTCCCACAAAGGCGATCCACTTTTGATTTCCGGCTGGGAATTTTAAGTTTATTATCAATTAGGGGAACCAACAGATAAACCGTCTGGACTGAGAGACTTGGGCAGCTCATATTATCTAAGGTCTTGAGAGACAACAAGGATGAAATTAATGAAATGGATATGGAGTGGCGCAGTACTGCAAGTGCCAACTGTGTCGCCCGGCATGATTCCCACTTAAAGAAAATTCAAGAATTACGTGACTGGGTATCAAACCCTTATCGCTATGGAGAAGAGAGAAGAGACCTAGTCGTAGGCCAACCACAGCTCAATAAACTAATTGATAGAAATGCAATACAAAGTGTTTTTGAAAAAATGTTGAAATTCGAACCACTGCATGTATGGACTGATATAAACGAAAAATTCTAGTTGCAAAATTTTTGTTAAGGTCGTCTAGTATTTTTTGATTTAAGTTGAAGTTAGGCAAAACAACGCACGGATTCAGCAGTTATACGTACCGGCTTGAAAATCAAGCTGCATAACACAAAAGCGAATGAAATTGGCACACCATGCAGGAAATAAAATGTAATCACTTCTGGCAGCCTTTACTACTAAATTGTTAATTTCCCAATGTTCATGTAGTTTGACACATATGTGCTAACAGTAACAAGCAACCACTAGTGGCGCCCACATAACTCGAGTTTATGGTGTCTTATGTGCAGGCACTTTCTGCATAGTGTGCCAGTTCCGTTCGCCTTCTTGATATGCAACTTATGCACACAGGTACGTATAGTTGCAGATTCCCTGCATTGTTTCGTCTAACTTTAATTCAAATTTAAAACTACTAGATGACCTTTCCAAATATTTTGTTACTAGGATTTTTATTTATATCAGTCCATAGAGTGGTTTGAATTTCAACATTTTATTCAAAAACATCCTGTTTATGCCAGAAGTAAAAATGTAGCTCACCTTGACTATTTTTTCTATGTCAGCCTTGCCAACAAATTCCTAGCCAAACAGCGCTACACAAACGTCCGTTCAGGCTTGTGTCTTTTTATTCTTGTATGCATAAGTCTCTTGACCCACATCCCAAATCATTTGTTGTTTTTGCACCTCACAAATTTAGAGTTCAGCATCCATTACCAGCTAAAACGTCTTGTTGTATTGAATGTGAATTCTTTGACGCCCATGTGTCCTGTCACTATGAACAACACATTCCTATGTGGTGTGCTTTGCCAGGCAATGCATGTGTGATGCACATTGTAGATCTATCAAAATATCTCCTTCTAAACCACTCGTGGAGTACGTCTTTATTGGGCATAGTGTGTAACATGTGTCAGGCAGCAACATCCATGTGTCCGCATTGTATCAGTTGTGTGCAGCTCAGTAACGCCATTGAGTAAAAATATACACTAACGAGGTCATGGGATAGGAAAAAGTCTGACCAGTTTTATGTGTTAGTTCCTCTAATGATCGAAAGGAGCATTAGTGTTCTCGACGACGTCATCCGTGCGGTGTTACCAGTTACGTAACCGGCAAAAGTATGTCATAATCCTGACCTTGGCTCACCCACGTGTTCCTTCAATTTCTGCCAAAGGTGAGGCTGTCACACGCGAGTTACCAGAATTCATTGCAGCTGTGAATACCCAACTCATGTTTTACTAGTGGCGACCATGACATGTGTTTCGTTTGTTCTAGAATTGTGTGTTTGCAGAAATGTGCAGCGATATCAACTACTATTTGGTTTTATTTACCTCTGCGAAACTGAATTATCATAAATATGTAACGGTGATGATTTTTAATTCTAATCTGTTATTTACTATAGTAAAGTGTTCATGATAAACTACGAGTACTGTTAGCACTTGTCATATTAATCACGAATTATGTCATACAACATAGTAAACTGTTTGTTCAATTCTTGTGTGTAAGGAAATGGACAGGAAATAATTGTTCAATAATGGAAAAATATATGTTAAATGCAGGAAGGTCGACAATGTGACGCAGTGGTTACAGTTTGGGGTTGTGATCTACTACATAGGTGATTGTTCATACAAATAATCAGTACGTTCAATGTGTCAATTCAATTGTTATTAAGGCTGTGTCCAAACCTAGGAATGCACTTATGTATATAAGCATACCTCACACGGCTCTATGTGATACATTCGACAGGCATACTTATTTGCATTCCTTTCCTTACATCAACTAGTTAGGTGATAAGATTCTGACCAAGCATTTTGAAGGAAAACACATACTGAATATGTGCCGGTACTTAAGCACGTAGATTTAGAATTATCAACCCATTAGGAGCTGTAGCTGGAAAGCACCTGACAATGAAAGTGGTCCTATTAACCAATCAACCATAGACATTTTTACAAGAAAGTAATAAATATATATTTGAGTCAGTAAACACAGTTATCGATAATGTATCATTAAAACTGGTAAAAACTAAAGGTAAATTACCTTTTAACACTAGTAATGGTATGAAGAAAAATTAAATCTTGAATTTTGATATAAAGTATTCAATCGTTGATGCCTTGCCTTGTAAAAACATTGGCATTGTTCTCACTGCTCTGCATATTAACTATAAATTCGTTGCCATGCCCGGTTTATAAAAAAATCATGAAGAAAACTGGTTATGTTTATCCCGTCTCTTCTAGATCATTAAAGGTTAAAGAGTATACAATGGTAAGAACTTTACTCAGTGGCGTTTCTCGAAAGTTAATGCTGCCATTCTAACTCTATAGACAAAGAAATATTAGGAATAACAATTATGGGCTACATATAAATCACTTTTCAAAATGTTAACTTATAAGATCTAAGGGCGCAAGACAAGCACACATTCATTTCCCAGTGTACGTTGTTTATTTCCAGAAACATGTAAAACATTTATGTATGTAGATGAATGCGAACATTGTATGAGTGTGCATTTCATTAAACAGAAAACATTATGCACGCTGTGGGAAAAGGACCTTAATGATCACGTATAAGGCTAAACTCTAAAAGATGTTTATTTTAAAGCAACAATACAACTGTTGTGTCTAAGATCCAAGTTTACAATTATGATGTGCATTAGTGGATGTTGTCTGAAAACTTGGCAGGTGTGTGTGTTTACATTTACACTAGTATAACACAGCACACCATTGTATATTCTACACTGAAACCTTGGACTCATAACACTTCGAAAAATGTTGACACTGAAGTGTTTATCAGTAATGTTAACACTAATGAACGCATGAAAACTAGACATAACAAAGAGAGTCACAATATTCTACTTCACACTAAGTACATTAAAAAATATAACTATTTCTACACTAAACATTGGTTGAATGCAATGACTTGGTGCCAATCACTAATAGTCGAGCTAAGGCCGTATTCAAAACTACAAATTCCCAATTCTTTATTTTGTACAAATTCCCAATTCATTATTTTGTAATTTGTCATTTCGTAGGTTTCAATCCGGACGTTGTCGACAGTCACTTGTTAGCACTCGTGCCAACACATTCTTACATTAACAGTGAAAGTTTTTTTTAATGTAAATTAAATTCTTAAAATGGACATAATATTTCTACAATCACTGGAATGCTGCGAAAATGTTAATAAACAAGAAAATTACATAATACCCAATAATGACTAAAAAAAAGTGTGTTGCAAAATATATAAAGAAACCACAACATGTACTTGCTTTTTAAAACATGTCTAGTGTATTTTATGAAAATTAATTTTTTTAAAGATGTTTTAATTACGCATTCGCACATGTGTTTTGAATGTCAAAACCAACGTGGTGCTGATTTTGTCAGTTTCTATTTTTGCTAACTTCTGCTATAAACAAGATACAAAATATTAATTTACCAAATATGTCGCAATGTTTGTATACAAAATCATTGGGTGACGTGATCATTACATCAACACGATCCTCCATTTTGGACACGGCCTACGTGACAATACAAAAACTAATGCAGTTAGAATTATGCAGTTGGCACTTGTCCGTCATGCCAATACACGTCTTCTGTATTTGCAGTTTTCCATTAATGTTTTAGTTCTTAATTCCAGTGAATGGGAACAGGCATTAAGCCTGTCATGTTTACTTTTGTTCCTTACTTAACCTCGTATAAAACCACCATGTTGAAGCAGATCATACTTCAAAGCCGACATTTGCTATCAGAGAAGCTTATTATTTGTGAACAAATATAATCGTCAACATGTGCACACACATGCCTTTCTCAATATTTTTATACTTGCATTACTGCAAATAACAGTTTCCCTGCCAACAACACTGACTGACCTATACTGACGCATGCCACACTGTTGTGCAGTGCAACTATGTACTCTACGGGCCGACTTCGTCCCATCAGCAAACACTGAGAAGCATGGGGCAAGTCCAAAGTGGCAGACATAATTCCAAGTGGCTACAGGTTGATTTCATGTGCTGGACAACTACAGACACGGACGTAACTAGCCCGATTAATTATGAGATTGTACTACCTGCTCTGATTCCGGCATGCGGTCGCCACCCCTTCAACTTAAAACTGTGTTAGCCGATGAACCATGGACCAGCCCATTCCGATAAGAAAGTTAACCAACTCACCAAAGGATCGCAGCACCCCTGCGCCCAGTGACATCACAGCCGCCGAGCCTCGGGCAGAGGAGGTTAACCTGTCGTCCGCGTCCACCTGAGGTGATAAGAAATTAAGAAATGTTCAGCGCTGCCCACTACTGAAGATAACCAGTCCCTGTGTCAAGAGGTTTATAACCCTCGCACCCCTGGGAGAGCCACCAAGATGAAATTTCGTCTGTATAAGGAACCTTTGAAATGCTCTTGCCAGAGTTCGTCGGCCCACCAACCGCAATAGTCAGTGGCTCTCATGAGTCTGAAAAGACCACCACCTCTCCCAACCTGCAGCTTGCGAAAGCTCACTCCAACTACCAGCTCCAGCTCCGGCAGCAAGTACTTCAAAGGTAACCACAACATCCGCACCCTTCACCCCCTACCCCAGTCTTCCTTGACTCTGTGGTAGCAGACCGTCACAACATCCTAATTCACCCCTCGTTGTGAAAGTGATTCAAAATAACCATGTTTGCCTTCACCTGACATCGAACAAAGTAAATTATAAACTTCATTAGTTTATAAAAGAACCGGATTCCCCAGTGTTTTCACAAAAGTGAAATAAATGCTACGTAAAATATTCAACATTATTGACTTTGTCAATTTATCTTTGACCCGTTCATTTTTATGTAATATTTGCTTTAAATATTTTGGCTCAATGTAAATTTGGAAGTTCTCTCTGCGGACCAAGTGCAAGTGGGCCGAATTCTTCAATATCACTGTGTCTGGAAAGATCTCTAGTCTGAAGAGACATACTCTGATGCATGGGGTTGTCCAGAACACCCACACCTGCCTGCAGACGCATCCCAACTCTAGCCCCTCATTCCCTGAGGACTATCAATTTATTGCTAGGGGAGAAGTGAGATTTGTTGACATAGTGAGAGAGACTAGTACTTTTTAATTTTATTGAATTGTGTTTGCATTTTGACTCTATCCGAATGACAAGAAGGGAGGTGGACACCCCAGCCGACGTCGCCAGGCCCGACGGGCCCTCCACAGGGAATTAGCTAGCTCTAATAACTGTTAACCACCACAGTTCCGGATAATTCGCCCCCCTTGCTAGTACCAAAGGTCATCGCACCAGGACAACGCCCAATCTCATCCCTTATAGCTTGCAAACCCGAGTCCGAACTCGACTCCGGGCTGGGTATCTGCTGACCGTGGTCTAGTTACAAATTCATTAGTTATTACTACCAGCCGAGGCCCACACCTGTATTAAAAACACCTACTCCACTCCCGACCATTGATCGTCCACCTGTAAGTACGTGTACCATCCGCACCACTGCCAGGAAGGTGGTTAAAATCACTATTCCACCCCCAACTGTGCCGAAATGCAGGATAACTCCCCTACCCCAAACGTACATCCCACTGTAAGCCCACGATACCAGGTCTCCTTGGGCACTTACATCACAAACGGGCGCAGAGTAGGAAGCATCTGAAGGAGGATCAGCTCATTACATGTACGCCGACATCCTCATCTTTCACAAGTCATCATTAATTATATTTTGGACAGCTGGCATCCCGGATTTTGGCAGCCTTCACGGTGACCAAGGCTGTGCTACCTAAGAGGGAGACATTAACAGGCCAGAGGCAAATCGGTACCTGTTTTAAATTAAACTGTAGAGTAATACTCTTTCTTTTCTCTCCACCTCCCACACAGGTAGCAAAGCGACGAATAGGAAGTTGACTCACCAGCGAGTGAGAGAAAGAGAGAAGGGAGGGCCAAAGAATAGAGTGCAGCAGCAATGCACCTGCGGCTCAAGTGCAACAATTGGCGCCCAATGTGGGGCGTACAGCTCCAGGTAGTTCAGCCCTGAGAGCTGGGACCTAGCCAGAAACCCCCACCCGTCACCCTCCCTCCATTCATGTAAAACTCCTTGCAGAGGAGCAACACTGTAGACTTCGGGGAGTCGATATAAACACCCTGTGGCACTCAACCAACCAGCCCAACCCAACCAAAGAGTGACCAAAGGGTTGAAGTAGCAGAGGCTAACTCCAAAGAGACCCAGACCCACCAATGTGCCATACCGTCATGTCCGGGAACTGGCATGAAGGTCATACTCTGCACATATTGTTGCCGGCAGTATCATTACAGGTGTCTAGGATGGGAGGACACCCCTAGGTACACTGACGGCCTGCAATTTAGGTGTCAGGAGTGTAGGTTAACCCAGGCAAGAATATACGAATGGCCCAAATGTGCAGGTCAAGGGCAACACATGTTACGGTGTATCCTCTGCACACAGAGAATACCACCACAGTCTATCAATGCGAGGTGTGCTGGAGGGAACATACCCATAGGCCTTTGAACCCAATAACCAAATCCAGTTCCGGAACTCCTGGAATACCCACGGAGATGGTATTACCGGAATTCTATGGTAGGCCGATGAAGATCCTGAGGGTTTTGTACGCAAACTCGAAAAGGAACGGCGGGAACACCTAGTTTCAACCAAGCAATGGGTAAGTCATGCGCGCCACCAAGTGGGTGGCCAAGCCCGGAAATGGTGGGAGAAATAAGGGGAATTTATCAAAGGATAGCCCCAGTTTTGAATTCAGCTCTCCACCCATTTTAAGGAGATGAGGTGTTATCGAGGTTAATAACCGATTTCCAATCAGATGCTAACCCCAGACGAAGAAGTGGTGCTCTTCATTCATAAAAAGGAAAGAATCCGCAAGAGAATTTACCCCGAACAGAATGAAAGGCAGAGATTGTGAAGTATCGCCCGTACCTTTCTGCCCGAGTTCAAAAACCTCCTGCTAATCCCACGGTTGTAGACCATCAATGAGTTGGCAGACAGGGCGAGGGAAATTTAAATTAATAGTTGTTCCCTGTCTGGGAAGGTCTAGCTGGCACGTGCCGCCAAGGAATCCAGCCGTGCCCCCTTCCCCAGATCTCCTGCAGGGTGAGACCCGACCTCTCCTCCACCCGCTGCCCTCTTGACACGGTGTTAGGTATTGCCCGGGCTGGCATTTAAACGGAGACGGCCCGATGCAGCAAACACAAGAGATGAGGATCCCTCCTTCCCGCCTGTAAAACGTACAGCCTCGTAATTGTGAAACACTTTTCGCACCTAGAGTAAATTGGTCCGCTGAATGGCCTTGAACCACAGCTAGCATTCGACCACTCAACCTTAGACAATTACAAATGCGGCTTAGTCCACGCCAGGACTCAAACCCAGGACTCGCAGAGCGCACTTCAAGAAACAAACCTTTCAGTGACGAAACCTCACGAGGGAACCAAACCCAGACCTCCCAAGAAATGGGCAAAGACACATGCCCCAAACGCAAAGCCAGTTAATCAGAAATGTGGGATTCGGGAAAGGTAGATTTCTCCCCCCCCCCCCCCCCTCACAATCATATCGCACACCGCATAGACCAACATTTGACGGAGGAGTATCCCAGAGGGTACTAACGTCCACCCCAAACTCTTATTTTCCATACTTGCCCAGATTCCGTACAGGGAAATGCAGCACGGTTTCCGAAAAATTGTGGCGAAGTTCATCTGATAGTACAGAGCTAAAAAGGCAACCAGTAGGAAACATTATAGAAGAGTCCAGTGAACCTCCAGCCACCTCAAACGACACAACAAAATGGCCACAGACTCCCCTCGTTCAACCCCCTGCCTCACTCCTAGCTGTAAAGTGCCAGGAAGTTAGCGAGACGCCACCATCGAGCGGCGAAGGCGTTCCCCCAGCCTTCATTCTGGCACCAGAAGCAGCGCTGCCCTCAGAGATTGATCTGGACGAGGGCAGTTACCCTCAGCTCCCAGGATCAGTCCCTGCTACTCCCCCCCCCCCCCCCCCCGAGGGCATTGAGTTCCACAAGGATAGGGATACAAGGTCACACGCCCTGCTACCCATCCTATCCTTCCCAATCCCCAGTAAGAGGGAAGATGAACGAGGGACTGGAGGGAGCCCATGGTGTACCTTAGATCAGTGCATCAGTCAACCAGGCGACTGACACTACTAGCGGAGCTGAAGTAGCTGGAGAGGCAACAGAGTGGGATACGCGCAAAATGTTGAAAGTAAAAAGTTTGTCGGGACACCCGAGTGCGTTGGTGCTGCCTTCGCAGCCCCTCCACCACCTGGAGCGGACAACAGCCAGGAGTACCATGCACCACTCACCTGCGCAGCTGTCGCAAAAATGAGATTATCTGCAACAGCATGAATCACATTACCAGCAGATCACCACAGCGCCCAGGCCACTGTCCCAGAACTGCCGCCTGCAGCTATCACCACCTCTCGAGCGGCACCTCTGCGTGCGAGATGTATAATGTACACCCTGGGACGTTACAGGAGACACCTGGGAGGGCACCCACGACGTTCCAGTGGCCCACCGCTGCCACTGCACAGCCAAACAATGAGGACAACCGCCGAAGCAATGTCCCCGCAAGCGCCAGTGACCCGCACCTGCACCACCTGAGTGAGTATTTGGCAGAAGCTAATCTTGACTGTTACATCCCCCACCCTAGGGCTTTTAGATACAACTAAATTTAGTAGGGAGTTATAGAATAGATGAGAGAAAGATAAGAGAGTGCAAAAACTCGTATCAGACAGACTAGTAGGGAAGGTTAGGTGACCAATAACCATGCAGATAAAATCCTTACCTGGATAGTCAGCCAGTGAAATACGAGCAGTGCTCCCTAAGTGGAGAGAATGTAAAACTGCCAAACAAGTTAAAAAGGTGTAAACATAAGTTAGAGTTTCTAAGGTTAGGAATTCTGAATCTCATTGCCAGGAACGGAGGTCCCACACTAAGATGTGCCATACGCCTGTGCGAATATAAATTTTTGATTTTGAATTGAATTTGAATACGAATACCAAAATATTCCTGAATATGAATATCAAATATGAATAATGAGATCCACGATAGGCGGAATATATCAATTGAAATTTCCATGGCAAAAATGTATAATGTGTATTTAAAATTCCAACAAAGTAAACAAACTATTTCAATTTGACAAGCTATAGCACAGAAAAAATCTCTATCCAGTAAGTAGGGTATTAAAGCTAGGTTGACATTCCTACATGTTCTATTTTTGTAGCTGGTGCTCTCGTGTTATTTCAGTAGACATATGAGGGGGGGGGGGGGGGGGGGGCTTTAATTTTAATTTCACATCTTTTGTGAGAGAGCCTTTAGTTTAACATCTTTCACGAGATGGCATTGTTTTGCGGTTCTTACAAGTGTCATTTTTAATTTTTTTTTTTTTTTTTTGCTGTAGCAATGTAAAATTTTGCTCATACGTCAATAACATTAAATTTATTATAACTTCAAAAGTTTAAATTTCAATTTACGAAATGCTGTATATACCTTTGTACAGATGCAGCAATAAACACACTTTTACCGAAGTTAACCTTACACTTTGATGTACGACACATGCGAAGTAAACAAATATTATTTTTACAAGAGAAAAAAGTTGAAAGTGCTGCCTAAAAAGGCATGTGCATTTAAAACATTGTAGGAACTGTTTCGAAATACATTATGTATTTACAAAACACGCTAACTTACAGTTTGTAATTTGCAACCTATTAAACACGTTTTTATATGTAAATCCTTGCATGAACACTTCACTACAATAATGTTAGTCCATCACTGATATGAAATAATTTATTTCCATAATCATTCAGTAAAATCAACACTTTGCCTATTTCTTCAAATCAACAAATTTAACCTTTGAAACATAAATACTTGTGTTTAGCTTTGTTGATCATAGCAGAGCACACAGTTGAAAAATGACGGAACAAGCCATTGTGGTAAAATATGTACCGATAATATTACACTTCACTCATTAAAACCACTGAAATGGTACCTCCAACCAATTATGCTTAATGAAAGCACATACAAAAATAATTAACTACTGATAAACAAATTTAACGACACCAACAAGGTACTAGAATAAACATAAGAACGAGCACAGTTCACCCGGACTGAGTAATTTTTTTTCCCATAGTCCTCAGTATCATCAACGTATACATCCCGCAGCAATTTGTTAGCTGATACAATACTTTGCAAACATACGGTGTAGGTTGGTCACATTGTCTATCAAATTTTGCCGTATTAAAATTAAATTTACTGTTGACTATGTGATTTGTAGGGAACGAATTGACAAAGTAATTTTCAACATGACTGGCGGCATCATAAGTAGTAGGGGGCGGATGGGTTCTGAACTACTTGACGAATGACATGTTGATGGGGAGATGGATGTATTCCCATAAGATTAACGTATCATCGCAAATTTTGGAAAATCTGAACCACTTACCACCACAATTGCAGTGCTAATGTTGTGCTGTGATTGGTCCACACAGCAATTAGCACCACAATTGTGGTTCTAGGTTAGGTTAATCTTATGGGACTACGTCCGTCTCCCCATCCCCATTCCATTCGCCAAGTGATCCAGAACCCGCCCACCCCTACTACTATATGATCGTATTCTTTATGAAAGAAGATTTTAGTACTGCAAAATACTATTTGATACTTCACAAAAATTGGCTGCAAATACTGGAACTACTGGAAATATGAATACGCATGTTCTTTTGCATCCAAAACTGCTGTATCTAAATAATAACTTTCACACTTAGAGAAAAATCGTTTATTCGAAATCTTGAAGTATTTACATTCAACATCGAATCAAATACAAATATTCAATTATTCGAAACAGTATTCGAAAATTCGTATATTCGCACAGGTCTAGCCATAATGAATAAATATTCCTACTGACCATAAGCACTTGCAGAGGTAAAGAAAGTTTCGTATTTTATTTCATATATTGTATTTACCTGAAAGGAAGACGACCCTGAGTCTAACATGGCACCTTCCTAATAAAATTTTTTTAGAGGGGAAAATATTTAAACCTGAATTCAAGACGACCGTATTTTATCGCATATAGGTCGCACATTTTATTTTTAAAATTTGATTGAAAACTATGGGTGCGACCTGTAAGTGAGAAAATTAATATTGGCTCCGAAAATCGTGATAAAATGTAGTACCTATTGTACATTTCAAAGCAAACACAGAATCACGTACTGTATGTGCAGGATTTAAAGTACACTATACTTTAACTGATATTTATGGTGCACCGAGTGTAGTTAATCCACGGCGCATCGAGTATACGCAGCCTTTTGCCGGCACCGGGCGAGTGTGTTGGGTGGGCGACCTTGGGTGATAGGTAAGCGGTCCTGTAGTTGTGCATATGTCGCTTTCTCAACATGCGTCACTCAGACCTGTCCTTTAGATGGCAGAGTTAGTTGAAAGTTTAGAATGCACTGCAATAAAGACTATACTATAAAGAGACTTTAAAGGAGGCAACCTGGTATTTAAACAATACAGTGCAATCCCCATTAAAAAAATACGCCTTAGAATACAATAGCTTATTAAAATGTTACACAGAAGTTTTAAATTTCTGAAATGTGTAGTTTTTTGTACACATTTAAACACTTGATATGACAAAATGTAAGAAAAGTTGAACAATGCCTTTTTATTTACTCCGAATTCACGGCCCATGGCTCCATTCTCTTTACTGAACAAAATCACTTTCAATTTGAAACCTGTGATGTAAGTACTTTGTCTTTCCTTCGCGAAACTGTCAGTCATACTTCTTCACTCCTACAACAACAAAATAACACTTTTACTGTGTATAGGGTCGGGTGGTAGTCGTAAACTTTTTGTAAATGTTTAGAGTCATATATGAAAAAAAAAAAAAAAAAAAAGGGGGGGGGGGGAAGAGGCAACACGGTTCATTTTGGAGAGAATGGTGGTGTCACATTCCATTACTGCAAAAAAGAGACTAGCATGTCGCTGCATAAAAGAAGCAAAGGCCGGCCGCCCACTGCAGTTGTTGACGTTTTTCTTTTAACTACCTGTCACTGCATAAAAGCAAAAAAGAAATGGAAGCCTACTGGTCGCGTGCATCTGCCTTCCTTGATGCAGGCTGTGTTGTACAGGGTGTTCAACCACAATGTTGAGTGCAACCTATAATCTATAAATATTATATTTTTGTAACACCCCTGGAAAATAAGGATGTGACCTATATGCGATAAAATATGGTACCCTGTGAAGTGCTGAAAAAATGATTTAAATTGTAAGTATTTTTGCATGAATTTATGACAACCCCTTCAAGAAGAAATGCTATTATATGAATAATATGATATATTTTATTTACTTTTAAAGAAAAGCTAATCACAATGAAATAGGTTTGTCTAACCTGGGTGTATGGTAGCAGCATCTTTCTTACACTGTAAAACTTTTGTGGGTATTATATATTCGTGACTTGAGCCATTTTGCTTCCCAACAAAGCGCTTCCTGTTTAGGGGGAGGTGTCTGCAGGCTTTATTGAAGGAGAGCATCTGGAAGATGCCGATAGTGGTACACGTCAATGGAGTTTCTGGTAGCTAATGGTAGAGCCTGCAGAAGCCTCTGGTAAACGTCAATGGAGCGTCTGGTATCTGGTGGTAGAGGCTACAGGAGCCCCCGGTAATGTAAAAGGTGGCAGTCTCTGGTGGCTGCTGACGAGTACGCTCCAGCACACAAAGTGTTCAGGCGAGCTATTGGAGAAGGAAATAACTCCCTAGCCCGAGCGTGCACGGCCTTATATAGTACGCTGGACAGGTGCACGCCGACCCGGGGTGGGAGTAGCTACCCGCTCTGCCTGGCGCTCTGCTTCGTGCATTCTGGGGTGTGCTCTGCCTGCCCCGAGGCAGGTTACGGCTTGTAGACTCTCATCACAGGAGGGTGGGGGGAGGGGCGTACTTCTTGACGGCTTTCTCAACCTTATGTTCACGTGGTTAGAATGGCCCTCCAGGGTACTGGTGATCTAAGGACACTCGTGAAAGATGTTGCTGGGTTTGACCCTTCCTCGGGTTACTTAGAAATACATGAGGCTGATGAGTCGTAGTCGTTTAGTAAATAAACGGGAAAGTGGCACGAGTCAACTCTTTGTATTTGTGTTCATGTTATCCCAAAAATAAACTTGTTTTAATTTATTGAAGGGTTTTGATTGCCCCAAAATGATTGCCTCCTAAATGAGTCTTAGTGTGCTGATATTATTTCATCAACGTAATATTTTGGAACTATTGTAAATTTCATTTCCCTTATACGTGTGTGTATTTTGAGATATATTTTGCAGTTTGCTGCTATTCCGTAGCGCCTGGTTAATTTTAGGTAGTACTTTGGTTCAGCCGTGGATGGTTCTGTTTTAATGCAATTTTTAGTTTTTGAATATGGGTTTCGCTTTTGTATTTGCCTGTGAATGGTGAGTTTGGCATATGTATTGGGCACATGAGTAATTCGTTATTGTCTATTTTTATATATTCTTGTTTGTGTTGGTACACGGGTACGTAGTGTGTTGCATCTTTAATGTTTTTTACAATGATTTCTCATTTCAGCACCAGATCAACGTCTGTGGCTTTTATTTCATATAAATTATTTGAGTGTATAATTTTTATTGTTATCTGGAATATTTGAGCAATGATTTTTGCTATGACTGACAAAGGAATATTTTCTCCCTGTAATACTACTTTACTAATTTTTGCCTTATCAGACGTATAATTTCCTTTGAGGGTAAAATAATTTTTCATATCTCCCCAATTATTGGTGATATATTTTTTATTTCCGGTTCCTTCTGCAGATTTTGATACAAACTTTCTGCCGGTGCTTTATAGACTAATACATTATAGGAATTCTGTTTTGGTGTTACATTTACTATTATTGATTTCTATAGCTGTATGTCCTACTGTAGGTATTCTGCTAATTGCATCCTCTAGTGTGTTGAATTTACCTTTCACAATTTTTGCCTGAAAGTCGTATGCGACTGCCATTTTCTGTATTCGGATATTATAGTCAAGTCCCGTTATAGCGAGATGCCACAGTTCCAGGTCCGATCCTCACTATAAGTGTGTCCTGGCAGTCTCTGAATTTGATTAATTTTGATCCCCAGTAGGGCCTACTACTTAAAAATTGCCATAAAATTTCTTTTAAATTATGTTCAAACCACCATTACGTAAAAATATCCTGTTATGTGAAAACTGATTGCGTGAAGCAGAAAATCTGACAGTGTCACGTAAGTATAGCAGCTCAGTATACAATCAGTTGCTGGACCTATGCATCATTGTCCCACAGTGAGTTGCCTGGTCTATGCAGTATTTCCCGCTGTCGCTCACTTGGCCGCCGTAGCACTGCCCTGTAAGCGATAACTCGCTGCCACAGCTCCACGCGACCGCCTCAGACCAAATGCCCATATTTACTGGCATAATTCTCACACCTATTTTATAGGATTTTAGTGCAAAAAATTAATGTGCGTGAATTATGCAAGGAATCGCCAAGACACGTGCATGTAAACATTAAAATGTGGTCTACTGTAAGTAATCCTTGCCAACCATGGGGGATACGTGTTTTAAAAAGACCAGCACTTTATTTATATATAACTAGCGGACCCGATAGACGTTGTCCTGAACATATGCACAATTTGCACAATGTATAGTTTTTATCTACACTTCAAAACCCTTCACACACTAATTACATCTGAATGTAATATTTCAATTAGCACATGATTTATTTTAACACAATAACAACACAAAGTTACGAAATTTTCCGGAATCTGATTGCAGCACCACTATCGGGACAAACTGGAAGTAAAATGAAATATTTTTGGATATTCGACACCGCGATCGCAGCGCTGTCTGCCGGATACAATGTAAAACATTCCAAGATCAACAATAACTTCTAAATAAAAAATTTATTAAAAAAACATTTTGTAGTGGACCGAATTGTGAATCTAAACCATTCTCGAATCCACTTGAACACACACAAAAAATTTCATCAAAATCGGTCCAGCCATTTAGGAGGAGTTCAGTGACATACACATGCACAGAAGAATTATATATATAAAGATAGATATGAAGATACATATTCAAAATTAAATCACTTGTGTGGTGGGGCTAGCAGCGAAAACATTGCCGTGTGCACGTAGCTGGTATTGGGAAAACATGACATGCACATTAAACTCAGAAACAATTAATTTTCGACCCACTTCTCTATTGCTGTGTTCCTTTGCATACACGATTATCTGAAGTTTAAATGCAGCAGTTAACCTGGCATTTACCTATTATGCATTCGTACTAAACAAAATTTAATATAAATGTAAAATATTTGCTTCGCATTAAAAAACCACCCACATACAAATAAACTCAGTGACTGATTTTGTTTACATGTTTGCAGCGCTGGTGCGGTAGCCAGAAATCGATACGGGACCAGTTACCTTGAAGTGTTGGCGACCTGGCGTGGCCGAACAAAGTGCATGCCATGCATGCCTCGTTGAGAGAAACATGCTGCGTGAAATATGAAAGGATAATTTTTTTCCCTTAATTCGGCACCATAAAAACGGGGGCGTGAATTGCGCCAGTGTAAGAGGTAGGCCAGTAAATACGGTAGTCACTTGAAAATTATACGTTTTCAACTAACGAAACCTGCATGGTGCAAGATTTCTCAAAACCAGCAAAAATTTAAGACAATTGTATAAAAATGGATTAAAATTAAGTTTGTTATAGCACACCGATAAAATGTAGTAGCAGTTGTGTCCCTATCTTTAATAGGTATGCCACAGTATGGAAAAAAACCAGCAAAAATCTGTTAATATATATCTGTATTCTATTCGAGCTATCGCTTGGACTGTTACGTTTAAATTTAATTTGTGTTCATTTAACAATAATGTTCAACCCACATACGTGAAGTTGTTAGAAGCCAAACACAGTTGACAGCACAATGACCGTGAATGACTGGAAAATCAGATCTGGTTCATGAAAAGGGGTTCAAGGTAGAAAGGGTAGGATTCTATTTATAGAAAATTCCATTGGTTTGAGAAAGAGGTGTTTAGGAGGCAAGGCGGAAGAATGTGGCACATGAGAGCGACACAAAGTACTTAGGGAAACGAAGAGGCGGGGCAAAGAAGTGGAGTTACGGCAGACAGATAACAAAAGCTCGCTTCACACGGTCACGAGTCCCGCCGCGAACCTGCTTAACACGACCTCGCCGTACATGTTTCTACTCATAAAATTACAATTTTTCATGGAATATTTTTGCGATTTTTTTTACTGTTCCTCAAAAAGATCTTGTTATACCCATGTTTTTGCAGTTACCGTGCTCACTACAATGGGATTCTACTGTATGTGTTCTGCCATGCTTTTTAGATATGTAAGGCTCGGGTGATCTGTTTCAATGGTGAACAACCTATCGTACAGGTATTGTCGGAAATAATTACAGAAATATTTAATTGATCCTAATTTACTCTCTGTGGTAGACCATTTTGCTTCATTTAATGCTAAATTTTTAAACGGAAAGGTAAGTTCTACAAGGGGTTTCGATATGGACATGTAGTTGTGTGTGTGTCTATATATTATATATATATATATATATATATATATATATATTATATATATATATATATATATATATATATATATATATATATTATATATATATATATATATATATATATATATATATATATATATATATATATATATATATATACACATATACATATAGTAAGACGTATGCCTTGGAATGTTCCGAGTTACTTTACATTTGCGTTTGGTGCCATTTGCTGTATACATTTTAATTTTTCTAGCTGGGTAAGAATTCCTTGTGGCGTAATACAACGTCCTAATACAGTATTTTTATTTCTTATTGTGCAAATTAGCATTTTTTTGTATTAATGTTAATATTAAATTATTGTAACCTTTTGGATACTTTGTGTGTGTTTGCCAAATGTTCTTTAAAGGTACTACCTAATATAAAAATGTCCTCTATGCATGCTATGGCCATGTTTCATCTTAATGGCTGTAATAATGTGTTGATAAATTGTTGATAATACTGTGGGAAGTGCTTAGCCCCATAGGCATTCTCTTGTGTTGGTACAATCCTACACAGTCAATGGTAAATGCTAATTTATGTTGGTCTTTTTGCCCAACTGGAATGGCGTAAAATCCTGAGAAAAGATCTAGTGATCTAATATATTTGGAATTCTGCAATGTATTTAAAATTTCTTCCATTCTAGGGAGGGGATATTGGACTCTGTATATATTAAGTTTTCTGAAATCTGTTAAAAATTTCATACTGTCTTGTTTTTTTCATATTACAAAGCTTGGTGCGGCATATGCTGATTCTGAAGGTTCAACAATATCTGCCTGTCTCGTATCTCTAATTTGTTGTATTAATTTATCCTGTAATTTAGGACTAATCATATAGCGTCGTGTGTACATTGGCTTATCTGTTAGCATTTCAAGTTTAATTTGATAGTTCTTTGCTGCTGTTAATTCTAATATATTGCGAACCTGTCCTGAAATTCGGTTATTACCTTTGTGAGCTCTTCTTTCTTATATGAATCTAAATTTTTGTTGATTTTATTTGTAATATCATCCACTTTATTATACTCAATGCTCTCGATTCTGTTTATCCAATATTCGATTGTGCATGTTTGTTCCTTTTCTATTACAAAAGTATAAAACGGAACCTGTTTTACCTCGTCACCGTTTTTATTATTTATAAACATATTATGTTTGAGGAATGGGATTACCTTATAACCTTAGATGAAATCTACTACTGTAACATCCATTTAAAATTATCAATTACTAATAATTCTTGCATGTGTATGTTACCTGCTGTGCTGAATTTTGTTAGATTTTAAATGTTGTTGCTTCTATATCATTTGTTACGCCTACCAACGAGAATTTCTCTGTTATGGGCTTTAGTTGTTGGGTTGTGACTAATGAGCTCGCTATGCAGTTCTAACTGCATCCCGTGTCGAGAAGTGCGGAGTATTGTTTGCCCTTGAGCATAATGAGAACATGTGGTGTTGTTGTTTTCACTAGTACTGTTTGCAATCTTTCTGTGGCATGTGTTTATTTTGTTGTCTGGAGTGGCTCAGCGACCTTCTCTGTGGTCTTGCTTCATTATTGCCACTTTTTTCTGTGTTTGTGTTTGGATCCTGGGTGCTGCAGCAGGTATCATATTCTGTATTGATGTGCAAATTATACAGTTACATACAGAACTGGTTTTGGAATCTGCAAAACCTCGTAGCAATATCAATGTTAAATTCTATTTCCTTGCTTGGAAATAAGTCACAATATTTTGTGTGGTGTCCGGTTTATGGGCATAAGGTGCAAGTATCCTGGCTTTCACTCCATGGTCCTATGATTTTCCTGTTTTTGTCCTGCCGCTAGGTGATGTCATGTGGCCTTGCAGTGACCTGTATTTCCCTGTTACCACGCTCATGTTTTTCACTGTCCTTGGTGGCCACCTGCTGCGTTTTGTGTTCTGGGTGTTTTGCTATGGACCTTACACGGCTTTGAAAGCTTTCATCATTGTATACTTGATTTTTGGTTGTGTCCTCATGTTATCTTTTTCCTATGGTAATTTTTTGTTAAATGTATTTGGGACTTAGTTTGGTGTGATTTTGGCTCTATATACTTATGCCTAGCTATTTGCGCATATGTTGTAAACGACCTGCATTTATCAGCATTTCTTGTGTTCAGCCTCCAGCCTCGCTATGTCGGCATAGGTTCTACCTGGAGTATGTTTGTAAAATATATTTCTACACATGTTTTTGCTTGCTGTATCCTCGGGGGTCACGTGTTTTCCCCCCTTGTAACTTACCAAATTTTTTAATTAATATTTACTCTTTGAGTATCTTGTGTTTTTCTTGCACTTGATGAGTGCTGCTTTCCTGTTATACTACTAAATGACTACAACTCTCTGCCTCACGTATTTCTACATAAACCAAGGGAGAATCAAACCTGGCAACAGACTACATGAGCGTTTTTTGATTGTCACAACCCTGGAGGTCGGTTCGAAACACATGGAAAATAAGGTTGCGCAAGCCAGCATGCAAGCTACCCCTTCCCCCGCCGTGCTAAGAGCCTACAAGCCGTTGCCCACCTCGGGGCTAAACCGAGCGTAGCTGAATATGCACAAACCCCCTGGCCTCGCATGAGAGGGACGTCGTGAGGCAACGTCACACCTCCCACCGCGGCTCAGCGTTGCACCTGTCCAATGGACTATTTAAGACTGTGCACTCCCGGGCTCAGGAGTTATTCTTTCTCCAGTATCTCGCTCTCTTCTACTGCTCAACAGTCTTCAGCAGCCACCAGAGATTGCTACCATTGACATTACCAGAGGTTCCTGCAGCTTCTACCAGAAGCTTTATTGCTGTCAGCAGTGGCTTCTGCTGCAGCCACCCGCAGCTACCAGAAGCTTCATTGTTGACAACCACCGCCAGCTACCAGAAGCTCTTCAACACCAGCAGACATACCGCACATTCCGTTGGTGCTCCTCTTGGATAGAGTAGCTGCGATCAGAGTTATTTTCATAGCCCCACTAGCTATCTTGGGTAGTTAGGAACAAGTTGCCTCCACCTGTCTACCTAGGTTTCTTCCATATCACACACTGCGCACGCATCGCTGTATTTATTATTGCTAGTAAATACAGATTGATCCTTTCACTGAGGGTATCCATTCTAGAGGTAGTTCCCTCTGACCACTAGAAATATCAACCGTACGTCATCAACCGAAACCGGGTATTGATATACCAGTACTAATCATAGAGTAGGACTGCAGAGTCCCTTCAAGAATTCGTACATCTGATAAACACATGCCATTCGATGGCCACCTTTTCTAGACCCCGGGGATAGAACGGTAGAGCTGTGACCACTAGCAACTCATCCACCAGGGACGAGATAGTCATCTCAAGCTGGATCCCACCAGAGCGCTTATTGTGTTGGAGGAGAAAGTTGCTTGGGACTGAAAGCCTAACCCCTGGTACGACCCTCACCCAAAAGTGGTAGGAAGGCGGCCCATATGGCTCAATGCTCTAGGTTTGCATGCCATTGGCGGGGGACTGATTAGAGCACTGAGCTCATGCCAGCAACCACTATTGGAAGTACACTTAGATAGGGTCATGTCTTGTGTTCGTGACGATCAGGAAGTATCTTAATGTGTCAACCTAACCTCTATTACTTTTGACGAAAGACACAGCTCACAGAAGATGGTACAAAATACTGTCTATACCGGCGCTAAGCAAGTGTGCATATTACACCCGCCTACTAGTAGCCAGACAGACATGGACAGAGCTCAGTCCGCCTGGCATCTGGAGAGACCTTTCTCTCCAGTAGTTATGTATATATATTTCCCTGTGCACACATTCACATACCCCGACAGTACCACCCTGTGGTATGTGGTCTGATACAGTATACTGAGGTAAGGTACTGGGCAGTTAACCCTTGGTTTTGGAGCCAAGAGTCTGCGGAATGGAACCTATGGTACTGTGTTGGTCAGCATTGTACCAACATCCACCACCCTCCTGCAAGAGTTGCTGGTTCCAGCCAACCAGCACCAGCTCCACGTTCATTGACAGAAGTAACTCCTTGTAAGACAGCTACTCTGAAACAGACAAGCATACAGACCAAGCCTGTTGCCACTCCAACAGTGTAAACTTAGTTCCTAATCATCAACCGACAATCCAGCACGAGTCGCTGGTAATAAATGTAGCTCAAACATCTAGCCAGTGCTAGCCCAAGCGTGCATGACCTAACACAGCTAAAGCCACGTTGACCGTGCCTACAGACCCATAGTCTAGCATGCATCAAGTGATTTTCGGGCGCCCAACGTGGGGCCAGAGCATTGATTACTGTTAAACAAGTAACCACACGACCAGGTCAGAACGACCCAGCGATCTAAGACATCAGGGAACTAAAACCAGACTTTGGGGAGTTATGAAACACTCCGTGGTGCCAAAACCACCACAATGTCCAATGCCGACATTAATACAGCCAAAACTGCAATTGATAACATGGTGGACGTTGCCATTAATAGATGTAGCTATATCAACTGTGAAGGTACTGGCACATTTCACATTACATGCGCCCACTGCCGTAACTCGTTCCACCATCTTTGTCTAGTCTGGGTGGACAAAGCCAGGAGTACCGAGGGATTCTAATACAGGTGCGAAGCCTGTCTGACGCAGAAAATGACAGTTTGCAATTGAGTCACGTGTCCCGGGTACAGAGTTAATTCGATACGTTACACTATTTGTAGTGACCCATACCACCATACCTGTATAGGCTAGCCTGACGAAAGATTCACCAGGCCTGGACGAGCATACTTGTGTGAGATGTGTAGACAAGCTTACGAAAATCGTCCTCACCGATCCCGTTCTTCCAGACAGCCCAGAACAGCCCCGGGTTATCCTGCTAAGGGACATTACTTGGACATCCAGATCCCAGACTTCGCAGGACGGCTACACTAGGACCCTGTTGCATTTGCCACAGAATGTGAGAGAGAGTTTAGCGAAACCGTAGCGAAACAACTCCCAGACCCACCTTAAAGGCAAGGTGCTAGAATGGTAGGATCATTACGGCGAATTTATAACGCGCATTGGAAGCAGTTTTGTAGTCAGTTGGCGACTGTGTTTACTGGCGAAGAAGTATTAGCCAGAATGATGACGAAATTCTATAGCCCGACCCAGGTACTCGACAACGAAGCTGGAATATTTATCCGAAGAAAGGAACAGACGTTCCGGCTAGTATTTCCATGAGAGAATGAAGCGACTTTGGTTCATTCAATTGGCAGGATGCTATTACCCAGCTTGCGAAATGTGCTACTCATGCCCAAACCTTCAACCATTGATGAACTGGTAGAGCGTGCCAAGGAGGCAGAACATAATTTTGCAGCGCAGCCTGCATTATACAAGCTCCGAACTGTGAAAACTCCTGAGCCACGAACTCAGTCATCTGAGACACAAAGGAATGTGCCTACTACTACGTCACTCGTCTCGTTCATACCGAAGTGCTGGTTCTTTCCAGACAGCCACTAGAATAAAGGCTGTTCACGTAAACCTACCAGTCAGGGGATAATGGGTAATAAACTGCCAGGATAGAAACCCCAAATCAACCCAACCCAACCGTCAAAATGCCCTCAACTCACAATGCGGAAAACACAGCAGCTGGGGTGTAAAGTGGGTCGCCACCACCGGAAAACAAGGTCCCAGCATCTAGCGCTTAAATGAGGAACCTATTCCTCCTATTGCCCCCCACATTGAAGTGGAAATAAATAGAAAAAGGGTTCTAGACCTATTAGATTCGGCCACAACCGGGAATTTTATCCGAAGCAATTTGCTGAGTCCACAGCAACAAGCTGCCCTTTGACTGCAATGAAATGTTGTACGCATGGCGCAATCTGACACCACCCTCCAAGTCGACAGCCGAATCACCCTGTCAATTGATACTGACACTCCAACCCTGCCGAATTCGTGGTCTCACTCGTGTTAACAGAAGCAGTAAAACTTGGTTGCCCATGGATTTGACAACAGCAAAGTCTCATTGACCATGGACAACAACGAGTTTACTCAGGAGATAGGTACCGTGTAACAGTGAATTGGGAACATAGTCCTGAAGCTGTATTACTCACCCCCATCGATCCAACCAGGATGAACCACGAATTAGGAGGATCAGAATTTAACGAATTAAAGCAAGTTTTGGTCAAGCAAGTCAGCGCTTTTGTTCACGGAGGTTTGCTACCTCATACTCGCTCTATCCAGCATGAGATCTGGACGAATACTGAGGCTCCGATTTATAATCGACCATACCGAGTATCAGCATAACATAACTGAATAATGGAACAAGTAAATTATATGAAGGAACAAGGCATTCTAGAACCATCAAACCCTCCTTATAATTCCCACGTGATATTAGTACCAAAAAGGGATGGTAAACTCAGGGTTTTTGTGTCAATTATAAAGCCTTGAATGACGTTACCAATCCTATTGCTCCTCCAGCCATTGCTTTAACCCATACCCTGCGATAAATTGGGGAGGCAAAGATTTTTAGTACCCTGGATATGGAGTTTGGGTACTAGCAAATTGCTTGTTACCCAGACAGCCAAAAGTTTACTGCCTTGACAACTCCGGAAGGAGACATTACAATTCATGGTAATGCCTTTCGGGTTAAAAAATGTCCTCGCCATGTTTCAGCGCCTAATGTCCATGGAGGTATTGACTGGGTACATCGGCGAGTTTTGCTTTGCCTATCTTGACAATTAAATAATTTATTCCAAGACCGGAGAGGAGCACCTTGGCCATATGCAGAGAGTCCTGAAGCAACTTGGACTCCACGGGATGATGTGCAAGCTGTCCAAAAATTTTTTCGGAAAGTTATCCATTGATTACCTAGGCAATGAGGTATCCTCTGAAGGGAACTTTTCATAACAGAGTTCAATACGAACAATCAAAGATGCAGAAGAACCAACTAATAAGAAACAGCTACGACAGTACCTGGGTCTGTGCAACTAGTTATGGGACTTTGTACTCAATATCGCCCACCACATGGCACCGCTTCACCCACTGCTTAGAAAGGAAGCATTTTGGAAATGGCGACCAGAACAGAATCAGGCTTTCCAAGAGCTGAAGGATAGTTTCAGAAACATCTATTAACTCCACCGACCCCAAGGCGACGAACCTTTAATTTTGGGGTGATCCTGTACCAACAGGATGCTGGCGGCTGACCACATGTGATAGCGTACGCTTCGACTCATTTGAATGAATCCGAACAGCACTGTAACATTAACGAGCAGGAGTGTCTGGCAGTAATTTGGATGGTATGGAAATACTGCTACTATTTAGAAGGGCAACATTTCATCCTACGTACATACTCGAAAGTCCTCCAATGGTTGAGAGAATCACATAATGCCAAGGCCAAGTTCGGGCGGTGGGACATGTTCCTCGTGGAGTGCAACACTGCCTGGGCAAGAGTAATGACCTGCCAGATGCCCTGTTTTGCTACCCCACACTAGAAGACATTGAAAAAGTTGAAGCAGGGAAGAAAATGTCCCCTCCCCCCTTTCCAGAACACAGCCCGGATGAGCAAATTCACTTTTTGCAACTCCGCATAACCCGCCATCAAATTACAATGAGTCAACAAGACCACCCTGAAATCCACCGCTTCCTGCGAGAACAACCCAACCGATTTGAGGTGAGGGATGATGTGTGGACTTGTAGTGGACAACCTACTGCAGTGTGGAAGAGATGGGTTCCACAACAGTTGCGACCAGACATCTGTCGCATCACCACGATCACCCCGAAGTGGGGCACCCAGGTACCCAAGAAACTGTATTGGATATCGGAGCCCATTATAGCTGGGATGGAATGAGCCGTGACGTCCGACAGTATGTGAGCAACTGCGTCATGCTGTAGTGGAAAGGTGTATCCTGTACCTCTGCCTACAGCCAAACCAAAGAGTCCCAAGATGGCATGGACCCATTTAGCCGCCGATCTGATGGGCCCGTAACCCCGGAGCACGAAGGGGAACAGATACCTACTTGTAATAACTGACCAGTTTTCCCAGTGGGTAGAAGCATTTCTGTTACACATCCAGGAAACCACCCCAATAATTCGCAAACTGGAAGCAGAGGTGTTTGCGTGCTGGGGTGAGAGACCCTGGTATGCAGTTAACCTGCCACCAATGACAGTCAGCATGTCAAGGATGGGGGTGGAGACGTGGAGTAACCGTCCATACCACCTTTGAGGCCAACTCCACTGCGTGGAGGAACCAGGAGATAAAGACGTGCCTCCGACTCAGTGTGGGCAATGACCACAGACACTGATATAAACATATCCCTACCTTCCTGTTTGCTCTTCATCACCGAACTAACGAGGCAGTAAACACTAGCCCAAGTCAGCTTCTTCTGGGTCAACCACTTTGCTGACCAGGCGACTGGCAGTGGAATAGTGAACCCACAGATATGACACAGCAGAAGATGTCAGACTAGCCATCCTGGCACATACCGCTAGCGCCGAGGAAGCCCAGGATACCTACATCTGTAAGAAATATCCTTGCCTGAAGACAGAGGTGAGAGGTTTCAACCTCAGCGAGGCCATCCTACTTAAGTCATCCCCTCATCAAAGTCAGCAATCAGTTCAGCACTGGCCTTGCTGACAAATGGAATGGTCCATACTGCATAGTCTCCAAACAAGACAACATCTACTGGACCGAAGGCTTGCGGGGACGTATCCGAAAGGCTACCCGAGGCCAAATACACCCTTTTCCGGGTGAAATACCCAATGAAGAGGAGGACACTATCGCAAAAAAAAACCCAACGTCTTCCAGAAGATGACGACGACCCAATGCCAATTATGCATGGCACATCTTGAAGTGGAACCAAAGCCACCGAAGAGGCACTAGGCGCGAACCCCAGAACCTGACAGGGAACCGAGCTACTCTCTATCCAGGAGAACAGACTTGCCACAGCACTGAGGAGCAGTCTCCGTTTGATTCTTGCCCTCAACACCTACCAGCTATGCCCACAAGGTCACCACCAGACGTTATCGGGCCACCCTTAGCTACAGTGAAGTGTCTTGGCGAAGTCCCCGCGACAGGGAATACAGCCACACACATTGCACATCAAGCCTGATATTCGAGAGATCCAAAGCACCACTGGTGAAGGAGGTACATGCAACGTGAGCACCATCCCCTCCACCTGTTACCTCTCCCAAGCCAGAAATCAAGGTCATTCCAGCTTCCACGAAGCCAATTCGTGACTCCGAGGAGATACTGCCACCCATCTTTGGACCGTCAGGCAACACAAATGCAGACACTCCAACCCCAAAACTGATGCATTGGAGGAAACGTCCGAGCTTCTACATAGCCAATTTTTGTCCTCGATGAAGAACCTCCAACAATACAGGGGGTGTCGAGCAGTGCAAACGCCAACACTCTGCCCCAATCTTTTACCATGCAGGAAGATCCCGTTGGTATAGCCGAGGAAGAGAGGCCTGTTCTGCCTCTCACTCGACTGATCACTGATAAACCTAAGACATCCAGCCACGCTGATCCCGACATCCTACAACCTCCTCTTCTCTATGAGGGTCCTATTCCCTTTCACACAAGAGCAGCCGAGGTCGAAAGGCCATCCCACCCTCTGGCCACCAATCCAGAGACGAGACCTTCGATGTCCAACTACGCCCAGCTCGTTGTGAAAGAACTTCAGCAGTCGAGGTGGAGGGCAGTACTCTGCCTTAGCTCTACCTTAGCACGTGATCTGTCCTCCCCAACAGTTGCAGCTGAAGATGATGCCCCAGCAGTACGTTCTGAACCCAGCTGAGTGATACCCCCTCGTGTCTCCAAAGTAGAAGCAGTGCCTAGCCGGTATAAGGAGACACCATGGAGGCCCACGTCTCATTTCATGTGGCTGTATCCGGCCCATGCAGCACTAAGGCCTAGGGGAAGACCAGCAAAGATCAAAACCGCCAAAAAGTAATTGAAGTGCTTAGTAACTTGAGACCTTGACCTGGTAGTTGTATTAAACTACCACCCCAGTGATAATCAGGACTCGTTACAAACCTGAAGTTATAGTGAATTAAATAGCCAACATTATAGCTATTTTCAACCAGTGATAAATCTGTTGATAACCTATAGCCATTACTAAGCTGAGATAGGAAAGGAACCAGTCGTCAACACGTGATTATTATGCAGACACTGGCCATAGTGATAAAGAATAATAAAATTTGTTTTAACAACCGTTATTAAGCTGTAATGCAACCCCAGTGAAAGGACAGACACTTTATCCTCACCAGCGTAAGATTCCATAATTGGTGGCCGACAGCCCACTCGTAATCACATATCATCTATAGACACTCCTCACAGTGCCAGCGAATACACAAAGATACACACACTTCACCTTGTACATATTAGGAATAGTGATATAAAAATGGACTCTCTCCAAGGAGAAATAGTTAGATTCGTTTTTTTATTCTCAATTATTTGATGTGTAAGTACACAATTAAATATGCCTTTGAGTTTTAGTGTCTGTGTGAATATTGCACCCACGAAGACTCTTACAAGTTTCTTTCATAATTTTTTCATGTAGTGTTTGTGTGTTGCAGCATTGTAATTTTCATTTGTTTGAGTGTTTGCCTATTCTCAATATTTTTATGTACCTTGTATATTGACTGAGAGTCGTACCAAAACTTTGAGCCACATAGCTCCCATGAACTCACCACAACGAGCCAAGGTACACGGTTTATTAATTTAAGGTTATTTCCTTACTTGAGTGTCTTAATTGTTAGTTTTGAGGTGACCAACATGCACATTATGTCCGCGTTCAATTCCTTCTTTAAAAGTGTGCTCCTTTGTTCCGCTAGCCAACCAGCTTAGGTGACGAAGGGCCTGATGTTGGCGAACTCCTGTATTGTCACATATAACTGTTTTGCTTTTTGCGAAACCCATTGGTTGCCCAAGAAAGAGTACTAGGCTCTTGGGCACTGACGGGGTCGGCCCTTTTTGTTTGCCGACCTCAGCGTTTCCCGCCAGGGAGGATCCCTATTGGTTGCTTGCCGAGGGAGTGGGTCGCGGTCCACCAGTTGCGCCCCTTTCTCCGTGCGGTCGTGTGGAAATTAACGCTTCAGACAATATTTTTTGGATGTGATACTCTGGACAATACCAGCATTTCGGGAAGTTCTGAGCTGGCGGTGCAGGCGGCGGCGTTTTCGCTTTCCATTCTTGTCCATTCTTTTGGCTTTTCAGGTTCCACAGGCTTGCTTGTTTCGGCCCCTTTAGGCGTGCTTGGGCTTGAAAATTCCGCTCAATTTCTCTGGCCCTCTCTAATAGTTTGTCCACGGTTTGCAGTTTGGGTATCATGAGAATGTTGCTTAATTGTGGTTATAACATCTGCGTCATATGTCGCACGCAGTTTACGTAATTTTCCTTTTGGAAAACCCGGCGGAACATCTAAACTTTTCGCCATATGAACAGCTTAGCTTCTTCACTATAAATCTGGGTTCTGCTGTAGAGTTCGGTGGTGATGTTCGCTAACATCTCTTCTCAGGTGAATTCTGTAGTTACACAATTCCTTAACTGACTCCAGTTAGTAATAAACTCACCACAGCGGTTCCACCTATCTAATGTGTTGCGTTTGAATTGACTTTGGGTTTGGCCCACTCATTGCTTAGTTGGGATTTCTTGTTCCTGGAGTTCTTTCTTGCACTCAATCAGGAATATTAATGGCTCCTCATGGAGATGGCCCGCAAAGTTGGGGATTTGAGGTTCCCCTTTCGTATGTATGGTGCAAGTTCGGGTGGTACTTCCTCGGTTCCATGGGCAGTATTCAGCGGCCTGCCGACATACTTCACACCTATAAACCATGCCAGGTTGAGTTACCCATTCATCGGCCAGCCAATACAACTGTGGTGGAATGTATCGATGCATGTTATGCAACGGATGGTGTAGGTTCCATGTCCTTGGCAAGATACCCAACTGCGATGCGCCATTTGTCAGATTCTGCGTTCTTCACACCGCAATTCCAATCCATCGGTATGGCATACCACACTTGTCCATTCTAGGCAGACATAATGGTATTTCCGCTGGCAGTGAGCACATTCAATGCGGTGTATCCCTTCGCCAGGGCAGGTTGGCCTTGTGCAACGATCGGCACTGGCTACAGTCATGATGACTTTGGTGGGCTCTGGGATATCAGCATTGGTATCTGACATTCGCTGTTAGTTGAGCGCCAAGATGTGTTTTCAGACTCCCCAGTGTCTGTTCTTACGGTTGTTTGCTTCCCCCATTAGCATGTCTCAGGGTCATGCTGTCCTGGTTCTGCTTAATTAGTATTGCAAATTAAATTGTGGAGCCCCACTTTGGGTGCCAGAAAATCCCTTATTTGACATGTGACGGACTACAGCAGTTGTCTCATCACGAGGCCAAATTGATTTTGGTTGTTTGGTTGGTGTTAGGCAAGAAACACCTGAGTGATGATTATTCCTAATCTCGGCATGGGATAGGCACTCTTCCAGTGTACAGCACTGGAGGGGTTGGTTGTCAGCATGGGACACGGTCGGGCTCTGCAAGCACTACTTTCCACCTTTAAGAGATCACTCTTGTCGGGCAGATGTCGGCGTCAAATACTGGGCAGTTGCGGCTGTCCTGACTGAGACGTGACTGGTGTCAAACTGCGGACTGCCCCTCGTATGAGTGTGCTGGTCAGCTTTGTAGTGCGGGTTTCATAAGTGACTGAGTTGCCTGGCTCTCCTTGCGTCAGACAGGTGATGAGGCCTAGGGCTATGTCCTTGCCACTGAGGTAGGCTTGTACGACTGGATGATAACTCCGTGCAATCTTGGTTGGCAGTTCAAAAGTAGCAGGTTCGTAGGCTGGCGGAACTGGTACTAATAGCTTGTGGATTTAGGCTGCCTGTTCTTGTGGACTGAGATAAGCGAACCCGGCCGGGAGGCGGAAAAACTCCCGTGGATAATTAGACGCAGCCCTTACTAGTTTTGTCCTCTTATGAACACCGCCACTATGGTCAAATGGCATGAAGAAAGAAATCTACGATCAGACTTCATAGAGGTGGAACAGTTGACATGTATGTGTGTGATTGCATATAGCGGTGGTCATCCAATGCCGTAACTCGTCCCCCAACTCCAGCACTAGAGGTGCAGGGTTGGGCGAGCGGCGTAGCACTGGGGACAGTCCCAATACGAAGGTGTTGTCCTGGTAGAATTGGTCTTCCCAGACCCAGAGAAGTACCCCTCTGCATCGCTAGTGCGTGATAAGGGCAGCCTCCAAGTTGATAAGCAGACCTTTTTGGAGTGAGTACCTAGTGTCATTGCTCTACCATTCACTACACTAGGTGTAGAGAACAGGTGACCTTCCAACTTTGGTGTGGTGAGTGTCCCAGAGGAACTGATCCTCCCAGGACCACGGAGCTTCTCCCTTCGGTGCTGCTAGTGCACAATGAGAAGAGCAAACCCTAGACTGGCAGTCCAATCCTTAAGGGAGCTGTATCCTAGTGTCGTGGCTCTACCATTCACCACACAAGTGCAGTGAATGGGTGGCCTTCCAAGATTGTTCTGTGGTTTGTTGTAACATGTCTATGGAGAGAATTAAGTCCCGGTCACCTGCTGTCCCTTGTATGGGTCTGATGTTTACAAAGGAGGATACTATGACTATGGGAGCGATATTCATAAGTTGATAAAACAGTGTTTATTTCGTTTTACGGAAATAAGCAGTGATGGTGAAGTACTACCTCCTATCCACGTTAGTTTACGGAAGTCGAAACACAATACAGGTGAAGGATATCTGCTTCTAGTCTGACAGGGTAGGCAGTTAAGTGGCTATCAAAACAACTCTGTCTTTAAACTACACTACGGCTGTAGTCCAGAAGGGACCGGTATGTGTCGGTTGTTAGCTGCGGCGCAAGACTTTGTGAACAGAAGGATCTTCATCCCTCAAAGGTGCGGTGAAGTCTTGAGGAGTGTATATGTCTTCGGCACCACTAGTGTGTGACAAAGACCAATTTAGGAGCTGATGGTTCCCGCAGCACTGAGAAGTGCTGTGAGGGAACAAGACACGCGTCAATTTCTTGAAAACTGGTCACGAGCTCTGGTGAGGCCCTATATACTACTCGGCGGCACGATCCTTGCTCGTCTAGCATAGGGGGTTGACTTGGAGAGGGGTAAGCAGCTGCAAAGTGTGTGGCATAGATCCTCTGTGTGTGTGTTACGTCACTGTCTGGTGCTGGATCCAGGCTCATGACTCGGTGAAGGTACTGGTGGTGGCACATAGCGGTGCACTGCTGTACTCTGTTCTTCTCACTGCCGGTGAATGAAATATAATAGCATGAAGCCTTAGGTAGGTAGAACAATTTCTGACGTTAGGTGACTGCAACTCATTCCGTTGAAGGTTCTGTCAGTTTGTTTGCACTGATGAGTGTAAGCTATATGTAGAAAGATGTCATGCGTCACGTTAAATGATAGCTGTGTGTATATATAAAAAATCAAGTTATTTATTTAATTTTTATTAAGTCTTCCATCCTTCATGAACTCGCATATGGTTTCATTTAACAGTACCTAAATTTTGCGTGTTTTTTAATTGCACTATGGCAGTTACATCTTCTGAAGAGGTAGTGTAATTTTTTCAGTACAAATTACACAAGGAGTGCAAGGCATCTGGTTGCGCACTTTGCTGGGAAGTAAAACTATGTGTGTGAGTTACAGGTTGGGGTGAAATATATACTTTGTTCTCTGTGCCTAATAATCACTCAGTTTTGAAGTGGAAATTTAATTAAAACTGTGAGACTGTGCTCAAATATTTATATATAGTGTATGTGTAAAAATCTGGGTTTACAGTCTCTCACATACAGAGTGGAATTATGTGCCCTGTGAGATTAAACTTTATGCACATAAGTTATGTGTTGGAAATAAAAATTATGTCAAATGAGGTTTATTTTGTGTTGTTGGTCAGGTAAGTGTCCAAGTAATAATTGTGTTGTAATCGGACCAACACCAGTGTGTGGATTGCCTGCAGCCAATGAGCCTGGCCCCAGCATCGCTGACGGAGAGTGCGCTGCGCCGCCTGGAGCAGTGCAACACAAAGCTAGTCAGTTGGGGTCCCCTGCCTCAGGTGGAGGCCCTCAATGCCCAGAACAGGCTGAAGGTGATGACTGCATTGCTGTTCGTCTACAATCGCCAGCTCAGCCTGCTGCACAAGTCTGCTCTTGAGCACCTCTGCAAGGTGACCTCCAAGTGAGTTCCTCCCCAGTCTATGCCTTCAGCCACTTGTTCCATCCCTGGGGCAGAGCTCCCACGATGCAAGTATGGGTCATGTGAAGGCTAGCCTCCCAAATTTTTCACAAATTGACTGGAACTGAATATATGCATTGTATTTTTTGTTTACCTGGCTTCTATTTTCCATTTTTTGATACCAAGTTGTTAATGATACCAACACTTTAAATACTAACTGGTATTTTGCCTTATGAAATTTTCACTCGGGCCCCCATTTTTTAGCGCATATTTTATGGTCACTTAAAATATTACGAAATAGTGGAATAATCCAGGTATTGCTGTCACAAAGTTGACGTGTTACACCCTGTCCACTAGGCGAACATTGCATCAGGTGGAAGTGGGGGAGTATTTTTGTCGGGTGCTAAGTTAGGCGAACCATTATTTTGGAAGGTTCATGAATGCAGTTAGTCTCTACGTGGGGCCGGTGCTTTCCCAGTGTAGAGTACTGGCCTGGTAGCGTTACGGAAGGGCACGAAGTCTGGTTCTGCCAAAACAATCTTGCATTTCAGGCTCTGTGCCTTGGGCAGTATAGCTGGACGATTATGATTGTTGGTGCTGGGTCGTGTTTCTGGCGAAACAACTGTGCATGTTAGTATCACTGAGGTTTGAGCATGATGAGTGTTGGGTGTTGTTTGTGTCTGTAGAGACAGAGCAACATGTGTGAGGTGGGTGATGGAGGCCATTGGCTGCTGTTCCTGGCTGACTGAAGTATTCCACGAGCCACAGGTGAACCTCTTGACTCAGGTGGGTTGGTGGCTGGAATAAATCTTGTGGTACTTCGAAACTATTGCTTGTGGATAAGCAAGGTGGGTTTTGGCTCGATTAAGTATAGTCCCCCGGATAACCTGCGTTTCGCTCAAGGGTTAGGTTAACTAGGAAAGGTGAAATGTCTACAGGAACGTGGTACTCAAGGATCAGTTTTGATGCACTTGAGGCACTGCAGGTTTAAAATTAATTAAACTCCACCTGATACAAGGGATGACTGATCCTTATATCAAACGAGTTGGCTGAATACCGTGCTCTCTTGAGGCGGCAAGTTGAGTTTTAGAATCCTCGTTTGCCAACTGGGGTACACTAAATAACAGATTTAACTTCTAAGTAATAACCATTGGGGAGTCGCACATATCCCAGGCATATCTCAGACTTGTGTGTTACTTCCCAAGCTGGTTGGTGGGAGAGTATGTGGCACTTTTACTGGCGGTGACCTGGGGATTGTTACCCAAATGAAAAACCTGTATTTAAGTGTGCCATTGTACACTAGGCGGGTACGATGCTATGGTGGCCCCCAAGTTTCTTGACATACACATCGTGGTTATCATACCCTGAGGAACTGATCCCTCTTAGACAGGGTGCCAGTATAGAGTGTAGAGCTCGTTGGTTTCCATGAAGGAACAAAGTCACACAGCGGCAGATACAGTTTTTCCGATGTGTTACCTGTGCAGTCAGGGGAATGGGAGATCTCCTCTGCTCTGTTGGCTGTGCTGGTGTGGCCGGCTGCGGAACAACGGCCGATTCTGGTTGAGGCTGAGTCATGCTTATACTACTCAAAGAAGGTGGTGAAGAGTGAGATGGTAGGGTAGTATATTCCTCTCGGAGGTCTGCTGGTTCTGCCCACACTACTGAGTTCCCACAATGAAAAATAATAAACATTCATACGGCAGTCTGCCTCTTAATCTGGTAGGTGCATCGAAGAGAAATTCACTATGTGGAATGTCTGGAGTACTAATATTATTGATCTGGTCCTCGAGTAATTTAAGCTTTCTCTTTAATTTATTCTTCACTTCACTTTTGTGTTATTGCTGCATGAGCCGTTAAATTAAAAATACGGTAGTCTAGAGGGTTATAAAGTGGGGACTCAAAGGCAGTCTTAATAATTATGTGTAGTGAGTTCCTAGTGAAAGGCTCCCGCGGAGATTGACCAGTGCAATACCCTGAGCATTGCCATGGCCAAACTCTGAATACCACTTGATGTTCCTTGTATGTGACATGTGGCTAGTTCGTGGAACCGGCTTTGCCTTATGTGTTAATTAATAAAAAAAATTATTATTTAATTTACCGAGTTCACAAACACTTGGGGACAACAATATTTTTAAAAACTATAATTGAGAAGGTCCTAGAGTTTACTCTATAATAGTGCAGAGAGAATAGCTTAAAAAAATAGGAAGTAATTGACTTTCTTTCAGTTTACTGGGCGAGTGAATAACTCCAAATGGGGCTAGTGCAATGTGTGTGGCGTAGGGGTGTCATTTTGTAACATAGCCTACTTCTACACATCAGTGAAATATATTCCTTTTAATGATCTCGGGGTTCGTGGGGTTTATTTGAGTGGAATACTTTACACTCCCAACACCACAGTACTCTCAAGAGAATTTTATAAACTACAAAAAAAAAAAAAAACCAGACCTGCTGGGTAGGCCTAGAAATACACATTGATACACTTGCAGGAAAGTATATGTCATTCAGATAAGTGGATAGGCACCAGGCGCTTAGCAGTGTGTAATATTATGATTGAGTAAGGTGCCAGCACGCCACAAACTTTGTATCATCAGACTGAGTAGTGTTTTGCACATCAGCAATGCTTTCAACAAGAAAAAAAATTGTAAAGAACCTTCCCTTGGATTTTGGTTCATAATAGGCATGCAATAGACATGATTAGAAAAATCATAGACATGCAACTCATATAAAACATTTTAGCTGATTTACTGAAAATTCAAACAAGACAACACATACGTTAGCACTGTATAAGACAGAATGAATTAATCCCTTGAGACACAAGAACACTAGAAAAATGAGAACAGAATATACTAATAATTTACAACAAACTCTCGTTTCCTCCTATACCAGAGTTTTCATTCTTCAAAATTATTTTCTTGTCACAAAATTAGCAGAATGTATGATATTCATGTTTAAGTCAGTTCGTGTAGTAATTTTTAATAGAGATGTGTCGAATGTTCAAATTTAGAACCGAACCCAAACTTTAAGGTTATTTTCGGGTTTGGTTCTAACTTTATTGCTCTGTCAAAGATCGGTTCTAGTTCGGTTCAAAAAATTTGCTAGAAAGGAACATCATTAACGAACTTTGAAATGAACTTATGTATTTACGCCTGCCTTTTTTTCCCCCAAAATAAAGGAATACATTTCTGAGGAGTGGTGGAGTGGTAGTCGTAAATTATCCACTCGTAAACTGTCAGGTGATGTTTAAAGGGAAGTGTAGTGGAAGAGTCTAGAGGATTGCTACCACCGGCGGGGAGAAGGGAAGAGGCAACAACAAAAAAAGACCAGCATATCACTTCCTAAAGGAAGCAAAAAAAAGGAAGCCAGCTGTCCACCTCAGTTGCTGACATTCTTCTTTTAACGACCATAATAGTCCAGGCAAAATAGAAGAAACAGAGGAACAGGTAGTACCAAAACTTTGAGGAATTTGTAGGGGTAGGTCCCCTGAAAGTCCCATTGATTTTCGGCTCCTGGGGGGGTTTGAAGGTCCCTTTTTTTAGTTTTCTGCTTATAACTCGAAAGGGGTGCATTGCACAGATAATTTTTGTTGAAGCAAAATGAAAGAGGAGTAAATTCCCTACAAAATTGTATACATAAGTTTGTTCCTATCTGTTTGAGTGTCCAAGATATCCCCTGGCAAAGATGGAAAATTTTTGAATAAAAGTTGTTTCGCCTCACGTTTTTCGTCAAATGTGCCCTTCTAGCTCTTCTCTGTTTTGTGTAGAAACATCGTTGGGGAGAAAGTTGTAGAGTATTAAATTTTCTTCACACAGACACAGAGAGAGAGAGGGAGGGAGGGATGGAGGGAGGGAGGGGGGAGAAAAAGATATATATATATATATATATCAACTGGTTGAAAGTTACACTGTAGTGTGGATGGTGGCTTCCTCCTTCATATAGTCAAGTGGAATGTTGGTACCAAGTTCTGTTCCATCTGCGAGCAGTATGTATCATACCTTATCAGTCATTACAATGCCACCTCTGCTGTAGTTTTTGATGGGAATGAAGACGTAAACACACCGAACAGAAGCGGAGAGAAACATCTAAAACCTCAGTGGATGTTAACTTTTATGAAAATATGCTAGCCACTGTTCAGCAGGAGAACTTTCTTGCCAATGAAAAGAACAAGACCAAGCTGATTGAGTTGTGATTTGAGACGTTTACTGCAAGAGGGATAGAGGCGAGTACCGCTACAGGAGATACTGATGGTAGTATCGTAAAATGTGGCTTAAACAAGGTTACTTCTCATTTCTGTGGTTGTTATTGGAGATCATGTTGACCTGCTCGTCCTACTAACAGCTCTCACACCACCAGACAGAAATGTATATTTCATGAAGCCGGGAAGAGGAAAGATTGAGGACAAGGTTTACTCCACCAGACAATTGCAGGAGCTATCGTTTAGTGGATCTATCCTGTTCATCCACAGTTTCACAGGTGTGATACAATATGTGCGATATTCAACAGAAACAAATTGTCAATCCTGAAGTGTTTCCTAAAAATGCCAAATGAGACTAAAGCCATAGCTGACGTCTTCTACGACCCCACATCAACACCTGATGCAGTAGCCCAAGCTGGAGAGAAGATGTTTCTCACCATGTACCAGGCCCCACCGAGTGGACGTGATTTGAACAATCAGCGATACAACTCTTTCGTGAAATCCTCCAGCAAGGTGAAAGCCAATTTTGCTTCACTGCCACCGACCAAAGGTGCAACCAAGCAACACTCTTTCAGAGTGTATTTACAGACACAACAATGGCTTGACAACGACTCTCCCAAACCAACACGTTTGGGGTTGGGTATGAGACGACGGTGGAGTCCTCAACTCCTTAAAACAACGGATCTAATAGCTCCGGACAGCGTCCTGATTTAAACTTTTCGCAGTTGTGCTACTGGCTGTGGTGTCAGATATGGATGCCGGAAGGCAGGTATCCACTGCTCATCTGTCTGTGGATGCGATGGAGCCTGTATGAACAGCGCACAGATACAAAAGGAAGGCGTGGAATAAGATGAAGATTTCATGGATTTTGAAAATATGACTGATCTTCGAAGATATTTTGAAAATAAATTACTTAATATTTTCAACCTTTTTTTTTTGTAAGTAAAACAATTTTGTTCTAATTCACGTTTTATTACTTTATTCCTTCCTGGTATATTAGTGATTTTTTGAAGAAAGTGAATTTTTCCTGTATTGTCGAGACGTATTTTTGGATGATTACATCGGTACCTACATGTGTACAGTGAACATTGCTTATTTGGGACACATCAGGCGGTACCCTTCATTTCCATATTACCCACTATATATACCTGCTGAACTGAACAAAAAACATGGTATATACGTCTGTTTGGAACTAACTAATATGTCCTCGTTAACCAATTTGTCTCTTTAAAACTGTATCCCCAATTACCGGTTTTCACGGTACATACTCTCTACATACTTCATACATAGTTATTATATACCTATACATTTACTTATAAATACTTAGACTAAATATATTATAAAGTCATTAAAAAACTATTTTTAATTGGAGAAAATTTAAAAAATTATTAAATACACAACATATAAGGTAATATAGAGAAATAAACCATATAGAAGGTTATATAGAGAGTTATAGCCCTCAAAGATGAAAAACAGGAATGAGCAGTTTTCTAGCAAAATCTCGAAATATTACTTTATAAATTCAAATCGCTTTAACTTTCAACCAGTTGAAGATAAATGGGGGGAGGGGGTTTGTGTGCGTGCGTGCGTGCATGCATGGGTGTGTGTACACACACACACGTACGCACACGCGCACACAAAATTTTGAAGCAAATTTAATGCTCTACCACTTTCTCTACTATGTTTCTGTAAAATGAAAGAGTGAAGAGCTAGAAGGGCAAATTTGACAAAAAATAAGAGGTGAAAAAACTTTTTTCAAATATTATCCGTCTTTGCTGGTGGATATCTCGGAAACTATGACAGATAGGAACAAACTTATAATCTACTGTTTTGTAGGGAATTTGCTCCTCTTTCATTTTGCTTCCACATAAAATTTCTGTGCAACGCACCCTTTTCCAGTTATAAGCGGAAAACTAAAAAAAGGGACCTTTAAACCTCCCCCCTCTGAACCGAAAATCGATGGGACTTTATTTTATGTTTTTCAGGGGACTTACCCCTAAACATTTCTCAAACTTCTGGAACTATGAGTTTTAGTTAGTCTATTAATACTTCTATGGTTTAGTTTGCTGGACTATAAGGTTACAGTGACCTTACAGAATGCCACAATGTTTAGCCCCATGAGTTATTTAATTAAAATATTTTTCAATTATATCGCAATTGTCACAAATTAACTTAAAATAAAAGAATAGTTTGTTACATATTTACTAGCAAGACACCACAAATAGTTGGTGCAATTGTAGTAAAATAAATGTTTTTCCTGGAACTTGTTGCAAAACTCATGGTGTGTACTGTACATGAGTAAATACATTACTTCTCTTTAAATAAGTTGAAAAATAACAATGCAACACAACAAAAATTACCGAAAAAGTCATATTTGATTATGATTTTTGTAACAGTGATGACAGCATTATATCTTGAACTATATATTGTGTAAAACTAGGTGCTATTCTTTATTTAAATGATTGTATACAAAAAAAATGATTTGCTTGAGTTTTTGAAAAATGAAATTTTCAGTTAACATATTTTTGTGCTGCCAATTTGTGGTTTTCACATACCACGTCTAAAACGACTAGAAAGATACATTTCTCAGTTATGATAAATGATCATATCAATCAAATCTATAAAGATTAAAAGTTAATATTATATTAATTTTGTACCTTTTTCCACTTTAGAAAAAAATTGGCCATTACATTTTGGAAATATAGTGATGAAACTGTGCAGGTTTTTGTGTGTGTGTGTGTGTGTGTGAGCGCGTGGGTGCGCGTGCGCGCCTGCTGCTTATACCAATTTACTACAAACAATTATGACTCATCTCACTGCAATTTTTGTGTGCTACTTCCACCTCGCTCAGTTTGATTCCTTTCTGTTTAAATGACGTGTTTATTTTCATGTTGGCTATTTGTTTACAGTTGCAAACACAATATTTACGTTGTGTAATATTTCTTCTATTTATTAATTCAGTAATCAAATAATAATATTTTATTTACAAACAGCATTTTCACAGCCCCTGCCTACTGGTTGTAATATTGTTTTTATCACAATTATGTGAATTGCAAGCAAGGTAATACAATGAAATATATTGATCAAAATTATGTTAAGCAAGTATAACATAAATATACACAGTGATTAAATATACTGTGGAAGTGTAATCAAAAGTAATACAGGTGGAGGCAACCTGTTTATGTTACATTACAGTATGTAATATGTATAAGAGATGATTTGATAATTAAATATATTATTCAAAGTTTTGATAGTTGAGACCTGGAAAAGTAGATGATTTTTCTTTTTTCTTCTTCTTGCAAAAATATGAGGTATGGTTTTGAAAAATAGGTGTTATTATTTTAAAAAAATAGCTGTTGTTTTTCGCTACAAAAATGCAGGTTTTTACATGAATATTGCTCCCATTTTTTATAGGCTCTTTATAAATACATAACATAATTTGAGACAGGTCACTTTATTTGTAAAACCTGAAATTGGCAGTGATATTCCTATTGGAAAGGGGTATTTATTAATCAGTTGTTTTTTCCTTTCAAAAATACGTAACTCCCAGAGAAATGTACAGTTAAGTTTTTAAGACCAAACCACTATTTTCCTTTATCAACAGACAACGTTAAAAACATTTTCACATTTTTTTACTTAAGATTTTATATTCTGCCGGATACCTGGAACAACAGTCACAATGCACTGGCAAGGGCAGTAAGGACGTTCTGTTTCATGAAGAGACTAATGTAAACATTTTATACACAATTATAAAGCACTGTTTAAAAATTAATATTAAAATTGCCTTCTATGAACAGAAAAAAAAAATATCATCGCTGTAGAAGTTAGGCCCTTCTGGTGATGGCGTCCTCTGGAGCGGGTGGCATCGTCGAAGTTCACTGGCGGCTACCGGCGCAGCTGAGGGTTTCCAGCCCTTGTCAGGATGCCCCAGCCTTCACTGCCTGAGGCGTTGCAAGACTAGAGTTGCTGCAGTGGTTAAGGGATTTCCACCCTTATTATCACCCTGGTTGTTTGCAGCACTGGGACAATGAGCAACTCCTGATCTCCGGTCAGCGCAGCCTTTTATACTAATTTCTGCCGACCATACATGCTCAGAGAGGTACAAGGGCATTAGCCTTGCCTCTCGGGGGTGGAGCTTGTGATGTCACATGCATGGGCCCAGGAGCCTTATCTTGCCTGTCGCTCGGCGCGTGGTGGTGTGTTCTCTGGTCCATAGGCACTCGAGGAGGCCGTGATTCTTTGCTGATGGCCTGCTTCCTTTAGCTGTGCAAAGTTTGAAAAGTGCTCACTCATGTTAGTGGGTGCAGCGAAACATAGCTGTGTTTCATGTAGGCAGGGGCAATGATGTAACAGCTTCTTGGAGATTCAGGTTCACGGTAAAAGCTAAGAGCACGGGGTTGGAGGTGTGTTGAGGCTCTGTCAATGTCTGGAAGTCCCTCGTGTCCTGCCTCCTATACCATACGTGAATGGAGTTACTAACTTGCCAATAGAACTTCACCATATTCAGATGGGGCAAAGTTGGCCATTGGAGAGCGCTTCTTCTAAGCGCGGAATTGCATCATGCTTCAGTTTCAACCAAAGTTTATTCTATGTTACTGGAAATAAACACGTGGTGACACTTTTCCTCGTGCATTTTTCAAGAGCTTATGTGCAGCTGAACTACGCAATACAGATAGAGGAGCCCATTTCTATGCTAGTGGGGGTGGGGTAGTATAGCGCTGTTAAAACAACTGAAAACTATAACTGACTCCCTATCGCATGATTGCCCGGAAGGGGCCGCAGTGTCTAGTGTGGGTTGATAACGTAGCGATACGAGTGGCACGGTGCTTGGATGACTAAGCAGGGCGACAGAATAAGTTCCAACAATGGAGCTTGAGGAAATGTTTTCCTTATGGCACAAATGTGTAATGAAGGAAGGAAGGTATAGTGAGGAATGAAGCTGGCGAGTACTTCTGCGGCTAGCATGGTAGGAAAATGAAGACTGCACTTGAGTCTAATTCTGACTCTGTATTTATACTCTGCGGGCGGCTGCCTCGGCGCTCATTGTTGGCTGGTGTCTTAAGGGTGAGGGGTTTTCACTGAGCGGCAGGGGGTTGGCGAAAACCATAGCTCTCTGGTGTGACGTAACCGACAGGCTGAGAGGTTGAAAGACAAATGACGGAACAAACTAGTGGTGCCATCTAGCTATGGTTAACAGTACTCATTGCTTTGAGGCGCATAGCTTTGGTGGGCTGGTGAATAATACAAGCTACTGGCTGGAATGTCCATTCTTGCCATGCAGACAGTACAATCTTCTGACATCACGTGGCCAACGGAAGTGCAAACTTAGTAAAAATCAGATGCGCTGCGGGCTGTGCTGATGAGCTGAAGTTGTTTAATTACCATTGTTGAAAATGGGGCATGCGTCAGAGTTGAAGATAAAAAATATTGTTCTTAAAATTAAAGAAACTGTTACAAAACCACACAGAACACAGTCACATGCCAGTAAAAATAATAGGAGATGTAGGATTGTTAACCTTAATGCTTGATCTGTGCTTAGGGAAAGCGCACTCTACATGAACAACTTCGCCCCGCCTAGAGCCAGAATCAAACAATGTGCAAGTCACCTCCAAATAAAAACAGTAATGGAGTTGGGACACGTGGTCCACCAAAGTTGACAAGAGCCTCAATATAAGTATTAAAACAGTAATGGAATTGTCATTGCAACTCATTCCAACATTATTGACACCACAAATAAATTGGCTACAGAGGTTTCAATCCTCATACATAACCCGTATTAGGGTTGGTTTTGTGTCTAATCCTTCTATGTGCATTTGATATCCTATTGTTGTACGAGATGGCTTAAATGCTTCAAATGATTGGCGCTCAACGTGGGGCACTATGTGCAAATAGTTTAGCCTTGGCAGCTACAAACTACGCCAGCCACGCCTTGGAAACCTAACTGTTAGTGAATGTGTTAGACCCCTCCCTGTAAGTTTGGCGATTTTTTTTGTACAGTATGTGCCAGTAACACACACCCTACAGTTGGATGAGTCCAACTCTATTCCACTAATTTCCGTTCGCTTGGTCACCAGTGGCATTGCAAGCAAAATACACATCACGCCAGACCATACAGTCGTCCCCTTATAATCCACGAGGTTATAATGAAGTTAGCTGCTATCAGCACTCTGCAACTCCTAAACACACCTATATTTTTACGCGTGCCACTTATACATCTAATCTAATACGATTACGACTCATCGCCTAGAGTATCTCTTCCACCACTACAGATGTGGGTGACACGTTGTCTACCCTACAGGCAACGGGAACTTTGAGCTAATCCTACACAGCCCAGCCTACAAGCTGCCCAGACATTAGGCAAGGCCAAGCGCCTCCGACGAGGCACGAAGCAGAATCGCTGACCAGAGTATTCCCACGCCAACCAGAGCCGGAGGACGTCACGCCTCCCCCGCGCCAGCAGCCTACAAGCTTCTACTATATAATTCCGGATGCTGCCGAGCTCAGGAGTGATTCTTTCACATCTCTAGTGACCTCCCACAGCACTACGTCAGTGCTCAGGATCTTTTGTGAATTTTGTTACTTTCTATTTTTCATTTCCAGGGTATCTGTTTGTATGAAAAGTTGGAGACAGAATACGCTGTGCACTAGTGACAGGAACCGGAAGATTTGTTTAAATCGAGTTAGCCTGACTGTGGATCACTTTGAGGTGTCTGCACATCAGAAGACATACATATTAGATGGCTATCTGTTTCTTCCCAGCCACACATCAGCAATAGGTCAGTGCTCATGGGGGAGAAACAGCGACCCCACAACCACTAGAAACACACTGGGAGGCCCGACAGACTCAGGTTGCTTTTCACCACTTGCATTAAGTCAGTGCGCTGTGACCGTAGTCAGAAGTTTTGCCGTTCATCCTAGTGGGAACGCACAACCAGTAGAGGCTTGGCGGCCCTCACTGCCCCACGTCCCTGATCAGACCTCATACTGTGGGGGATCAGTGGGGACTCTTATTGAGCTTGTGCCGGCAAGTAACTATTGGGTTACACTGTCAAACCTTCCTGTCTAAGTTCATCACGTAGACTGTCGAACTGTTTGCCCTATGCCTCACGAGAAGAGGAGTGGTAGAAAACGTAGGGAGCAATTCCTGGCTCACTCTACTCTCAAACCGTGGATTGCATTATCCCATCCTATGCAGGAAAGGCTGGCGGAATGGGACCACGCCACAGAACTCCGTCAACAAGTAGTCGCTCCTGCTTCGGTTGTAATCCCGAACAGCATCTCCAGCAGTAACTAGGACGACGGTGTTCTTCAATCACCAACACCCCTCGCCTCACGCCCACTATCTAAACCAAACTACCCAGATTTTGGTGTAGGGGACAAAGTCCTCGACTAACGTGCCAAGTCAGTCTAATCGGGCTCACATCAATGTAGTTTTATGACTAAACTCTGGGGCCAACATCACCCAAATAATGTGCCCTCCTAATAGCTTCCCAGTAAGCAATTCCTACTTAACAGTCTCCTCCGGGGCCCTGTGCATCCTAAGGATCGACATCACAATGACCTTGCCAATTTAACTTGTGCTAAACAGGTCTGTTCAAATTTGCCCAGACTTCAGGGAGTCCATGATATTAAACATCCTGTGGCACTTAACACCAGTCTTTAATTGCTATGTTCGCCTCCAGAGAGAGCAAACCTGAGGTCTCTCCGTGGCTTTCCTGCCCAGACACCGAGCCCAAGACACCACAGCAAATGTGACGTGGATACATGTCACGGCACAGGAGTGCATTTTATCCACTGTTCACACTGTCCCAAATGCTTCCATTACATCTGTGTTGGGTGGGAAGACGCACTACGTTACACTGATGATGGCCTCGAGTACCATTGTGTAACGTGCAGAAACTGACAGCCAGGTGCAACTGGCTATGATGTAATAGTCAAGAGTGCATAACGTGTGCCCAGGAGTATCATTTAGCATTCATAGGCTGGCTGGACGAACAAATTACTTGTCCCGGCTAGGTCTATCACTGCGAGGTCTGTCACACGAATGCTGAAGGGAATTCTGCAACCACAATATACCTCACAAACAATGGGAGTTGAAGGCTGAATACCAATTGCAAAGTAAGGTGAAGAAGGGATGGAAGAAGTATGGGGAGTTTGTGAATGAATGGAAACAGCTGAGCCACGGGTGGACTTCTCAGTGTACTGAGGAGGTCGTCGTGTCCCAAATTATCACAGACTTCCACACCAAAGTACATAATTTGGATGGAGAGGTTGAAATATACATTCGTAGAAAAGTACAAATGTATAAACGTATTTACTATTGTTGTTCCAATACCGATACCAAGTCTCCGTATCAGCCGATACTTAACCTTTTTTGATGTATCTGTATCAGACCAGTACATTAGTATCGGTTATAGACAATGAAATCCGGGTGTTATTTTCTTTAGACACAAAAAATTATATGAGGTGGCTATATGTTTTACAGTATTCATCACTCGTGCAATAATTTGTTTACTCACATTCATAAATATAATAACCTTCATCCCACACACGTAGAATGTATACAGTTCTGTTATCATCTGTGGAATAGTATTCGAGCTACGTATATTTGTAAACATTGCAACATAATACGAATTTTCCATCACAAAAGTTTTGTAGGGGAGAAATTAAGTAGAAATTTATGTTTGTATGGAATAGTGCTTTAACAATATTTACAGTAATACAAAACTTTAGTGTGGCCTATACTTGGAATATTAATTATCCCTAATTTTTCATCAAAACCTTCTGGTGCTGCCTACACATGCCAAAATACATATATGAAGGACACAAGGGGAGAATTTTCATCTCGCTGTCCTCTTGGTGGGGATAATATTGGGAAAACCTCTTTTAATTTTTATTATTTCTCATATTTCTGCACAATAATAGTGAGCGGGAACAACAAACAAAAGGAGGGCATTGGTCTCTTGGTATCGGTATTGGAAAACATAGTATCGGAACAACACTAGACCCCGCCGAGAGTGAAGCGAGCTGCATGAAAAACATAACACGCACTCTGCTCCCCTCTTTCCGCAACCTCTTCATCATTCCAAAAACACAGACTGAAGGCCCTGGCCAAGCAGACAAGAGAGATAGAGATTAATAACAAAGTGCAAATGCGGCTTGACAGCCTGGCACGTGCCCTGATTACAGCCTATCCCCCTCATCCGGCACAGCAAGTGGTCGACAGCCACCCTCTCCTCATCCCCCTACTCCTCCCTGATTTTGGCACTGCCTCGGAAGGCATCTGAACAAAGATTGCCCGAACTCTCCGTGCTACAGAGAGGAAGAAAATCGCACCCGACCTCAAAGCGCCCTGTTGCGCTCGTAACTTAAGAGCCCTACCCAGGCAGGAAACACTAGAACTGGGGTGTGTCTGGGGAAGCCAAGTCATGTCAAACCTGGCCCACTTAACATCACCAAACTCGGCCACAGCCTTGCATAGTCCGTATGATAAAACCCAGTCAGATCCTAGAGGTACATGGGAAAATAGATCTTGTAATTAGGATCCACCACCTAACACACACGCTTGAATTCACGGTGGCTTCAGGCATCAATGAAGAGGTCATTTTAGGCCAGCCATGGTTAACACAGCAGCATTGCCTCTTAGACCATGGATTGCGTGCAACTGGTCTCGGGTCAGGCACCGGAATGACAATACCTTGGGGCCAGCACCCGGTATCTGTACTCGGACCCCTAACCTCGAGAATGCCCTAACAAGGCTAGACTCGAATAGAGATTCTCTGTAGGACCTACCTGAACACCTCCCGGTGTTCAGTCATAGCAGATAAGGATTTGATCCAGTTCGGACCTCCTTGGGGATGATATGGAAACAGTAGAGGACTGTTTTCCCGACCCAGGGACCACCCTGAATTTTTCTTCCCCTATCGCCACACCTGAACCACCACTTCGCAGAGGAGGCGGGGGATCTCTTTGGAGCCTTTCAGATACACCCAACTCCTAACTACCCACCTCAGTTGTGAGGCGGTGTAGAAGGACTGGTCTACAGAGTACTGAGGTTTCGTGGCGGAGTTCGCTCGACTGAACTCCTCCCCAGGAACCAAAGGTACCAAGTGTAATCGTCAAAGACGACAAACCTCGAAACGCTACCAGGAATAGGGGTCCCACACAAGCCCTTTCGCGACTGCCCTTCTCTACCGCAAGAGGCCCACCGTCCAGAGACGTTAGGGCCACTGCACCTACAATGTCCCCCCCCCCCCTTGTCACAGTACCAAGGCCTATCAATCAACTACTAAGGTCTCTTTCTGCAGTCACAGTTCCATGGCCGACATATTTACAGCCTCACCGACTATCGCCAAAGGGACTGCTCCGATCGTTCACAGTGATGTATTGGTCAGTACCTCTCTCTCTCGATCACCACATCTCCATGCCGAGATGTAACCATCAAGACTTGAGCCCAGGAGGGAGGCGAAAATGTCTCCAGGGTAATCCCTCCTACGGCCAAGTCTGCAATACGCACTGGTACTGGGGGCAACCTTAAGTTCTCGCCATTCTTCGAATCTCGCCAGCCAGGTAGAGACCACTTCAACAATGCCCGTAAAAGACATTCAACCAAGGCCGCCTCCCCAAGGGGAAGGCGCCACCAGCAGAACTCGGGCACAAGCCGACCGTACCTCGGTCCACACCTAGACTGCTGCGATTTAACCGGGCACCCCAAAACAAGAACTATCCGTACATGCTAGCCGAGTTTGCAGAGTTCTCAGGTCTCCGGGTTTCTACCGCCAACCCCTGTGGAGGCCCATGCCTACTTACCTGTGACCTACGTTACAGCAACAGCCACCTAGAACATGAGGCACCGTAAGAGACATCGCATCTTGTAAAGACAATGGTGAGTGAACATTTCCACAAACTTTCAGTGCTAATTTCACCAGGGTTGCATAGTTGTCACAATACAGCAGGGCTAATGGATGCCCTTTTACTACCAAAAAAACTATTAAACTACCATCTGTATTACTGCATAGTCAGGGGAACAACAGTGTGTAAATCCACCCCTCTTTAATTACACATGTGTGGAAAATTACTTTCCCCTAAATGCCACCTAATAAACTTCAACATGAAGAGAACATTAATAGCCTGTGTGAAATCTGTGTAGTACATGGCGATTACATCAATGATAAGTCAATGTAGATGCAACATCAAAAGAAAAAAAAATGGATAATCCTAGTGTATAAAACTTGTAGGTATACAATTTGTGAATTCAGCTACTAAAGAGTAGAGATGTAGGTCTTGTATGAAGCATTTTGATTCAAGTATCGATAATCTTTCACTGTAAAAAAAAAAAATGTAAATAGTTAAGCTTGATAAAGTAAAATGTTTAAATAGTTAAATACCATTAGGAGTGTAATTAAATGTAAACAGGACAACCAGTGCCAAATGTTCAATGAGTTGTTTATTACATACGTGGCAAGTTTCAATATTCAACCCATGATCCGCAGAGGCTTGTTTCGGCACACTCACAGAGGAATAACTTAAATTTCTGAGAGCATGCCGTAGAGGTAAAGTAAGGGAATATTATTCTTTGATTGCCTGAGTGGGATTTCATGTTGTAAATAATCATAATTTTTGTAGTATTGTTTTAATACCCTATTTTGGCATGTTTAGGCCTCACATTTTTACAAGAAAATGACTACAAAAAGTAGTGTGGCTTATTTATGAGAAATCGGCATTAAACCCCCCCCCCCGGAAAACATGTTCAGAAATTTGTCAACATAGAGTACATTTGTTTTAACTTAGTTTCTAAGGAAGTAAAATAAAATAAGAACATATTAATAGCTTAGCACCTTAAAGGGCCAATGCTTATGGGACGTCCTGTGGAGGGAGAGCTGGGGTAGCTTTCATTTTTTTCCCTCTGTGATTTTTTTTTTGTTGGTGGGTGCTGGGTCTGGTCAAATACAATAGAGACTAATACCAGACAGCTGTATACGAACAACACAGGCGAGCGTGTGAACAGCAGCAGCAAACCTAGCAGCTTGAGGTGGCAAACATCCGCAAACTTTGAATCTGTGTATATGCACAGTGGACGTAACAAGTGCATTTGTGCACAAAATGCAGTATTCATACAAAGTATTTTATTTGGAACATTTTTCTATTTATTTTTCATTGTAGTACACGTGTCTTAATGCATGTACAGTAGTTTCAGGGGTCGAAAATAGTCTCTCATCTCACTTATTGTCATTTATTTCATACAAGTCACTTATTTATCACTTTTATTTTTAAATGTCACTTATTAGAATTTTTTTTAAATTTTTTATACCTTTATTAAGGTTATGATGATGCACTGTTGGCCAGTGTTATTGGCTGTTTCATAACATCAAAGACTTATTACCAAAGTGTATTTGCCATTATTTGGCCATACTTTGACTATCATGTAGTGCTGTTTCTCAGTTTCTCCACCATGAGCACTCTTAAGTTGTCAAGATTACGACGTTTGTGGGTTCCAAAACCGTGATATCTGCGACTTCTTGTGTGCTGTGTTTACAATAGAAAAATTAAGCGTTAAAATATGCATTACGAGGTATACAGAAGAACTAAAAACTTACCTTGTGTGTTGGTTTCCAATAGAACTTAGCAGGTCCTGCTGTGTTGGGATTTGCACAAGTGTTAGAAGAAATTGTTATATTTTAAGTCTTAAGATAAACTTGTGTTGTGGTAACATAGCAACACAGTCGGTGTTGTTGGCGGGAAATACCAATTACAATAACGTAAGCATAGAAATGATTAATAAGGTGTGTATTTGCACATGTTTAATTATATTTGTCCACTAAAATAAGCTGCTCTGCTAGAAAATGTCCGCTTTGAAGAATGGTGTGCTTAAATATGGCTGTTATTCCAGATTAGGTTAGGATTTAAAGTAAACAGGACAGGCTTGTTGCATGTTTTCATTGGATGGGCTTGAGAATTTTCATCAAAAACTTCTGATGTGGCCTATACTACAAAAATACAAACAGTGCTTCACAGGGAGAATGGAAAGAAGGCTTAACTTGTGGGTCGTTATAAAGAACAATTATATTCAAGGTTCTAAAAGTCCTTCCCAGTGTGCCTTATTTAGTGTAGGAAGATCAATCCATACTAGGTTAGAAATTGCCATAAATTTTTGTATTGTTTAATGTAGGTTTCTTTTTGCTGTTGTTAAATATGTGAAAATGTTAGTTGGTGCATGAAGGTGTCCTACCACGTAAACGTCATTTAATTGTTTTTAACAACCGTGGTTGTTGAGCACATAAATTGACAAGTGCCACGTATATATGTTATATTAAATACGACTGCCACTCATTCTAACTTGTTACATGTACCAGCAACCTCAACTATATATGGCTACAGGAACAGTTACAGATACGTGGTATTTTCCTGATGTACCAGTCCCAACTTACTCTCACTACTCATGTAGTTTCTACGTACCCCCAGGAAGGGTCGAACCGAACACATTATTCACAAGTGCGCACAGATCACTCCAACCCTAGTGAGCGATCCTAGCACGTGCAACAAGTATTGTTCCAAGTGGCCGTGGAACATATGAGCCTCCCTGAAGTACCTGCTAGACAGTGTGTCGCCAAGCCTTCCGAAAATGCCCGAGCACTGCCAAGCATCCGAGGCCATGTAGCAGAGCACAAGGGTAGTTCTCCCACTCCAACCCAGGCATGGGCCGGGCGAGCACTGAATATAAGGCAGTGCGTTGCCAAAGACGCCAGTTATCTTCTCCAGTAGCTCGCCTCAGCACTTCTGTGCTGGGGATCTCTTCTGCACCTTAGGCCCTCACGGTCCTTTCCAAGAACTCGCTAGAGATCATCAGCAGCCATCAACGGCTGCTGCCATCAACAACCAGAAGATCCAGAGTCTTCTCTCAACAATCACCAAGAGTTCCAGTGGCTCCTACCACCAGCCAGTAGCAGCCCAGAGGCTGCCGTAAATGGCTATGACCAGCTCTAAATATTCTGCAGCATCTACCACCAGCTCTTCATCAGTAAACCTGCAGACACCAATACCACACACTCTTTTGTCGTTCCTCCTGGTTTGATAACCACCACTACTTTCTGGTAGTAGTAACTACACCCGCTGCCATTAAAAGTAGTGGCACCTTTTTTTTTTTTTTTTTTTTTTTTTTTCCTCGAGACATCCTGAATTAGAGTAGCTGTGACAGTTGTTTTTATAGCCGCTGTAGTCATTCTATACCAAGTTAAATTAGGAGCGGGTCTCCTTCACCTGTTTTCCCGTAGGTTACTTCTGACCACATTTTTTTGCTTGGTAGGATATAGTACGCGCCACCTTGTTTATTACTACGTAATAAATACGTATTGTGTCCTGTGTGTTTTTATTCAAGAGTTGTATTTCCTACTCGCACCACGCTTCGACAAGCAGCCAGTCTGCCTAATACAGAACTCAGCATTCCTGCAGTTGACAGCAGCAGTAAGACACCAGGACTTGTGGCCAGCATGAGTGGTATCCAACCACCCCTGCAGTTGGAAAAACAGGATACGAATTAGGTGGGCAAGGTAAGGAAGTCTGACAGAGCAAGTAATGTGTGCTCACAGTCCCAGACTTTGTGTCAAGCCAGAGGCCAACTCAACCTACTTCGCATAAACCAAGGCCCCAGTATTTGGACCGTAACCTGTAACCTTGATCCAGAGCGCCTGACCTAGTGTGAACAAAACCATGTCTCAGATCAGGCTTTAGAAAGCGACATACGTCAAAGTTGAGGATTTTAAATACCATATTTCGGCGTGTATAGAACATATATTTTTACAAAAAAAATGACTACAAAAAGTGGGGTGATGCTTATTTACAAGATATTGGCATTTAAAAAAAAATTTCTTCCAAAACATGTTTAGTAATATGTCAACATACAGTAAATTTTTTTAAAATTATTTTCTAAGGAAGTAAAAAAAAAATTCCAACAAATGGAAGCTTTTCACTTGTGCAATTATTTGTTTGCTCACATTCATAAACAAAATAACCATCTTGCTCGCGTAAAATGTAAACATGTTCGAGCTCGGCCATAGATGCTATACATGAGAAAATAATTTCACTACTGTACTGGAGAAAGATATCTTGCGTTCGCACGCCCGCCTCTGCATCACAAGTGCATATTGATGGATACCATTGTCTGTAAAGATATCTTAGGTAGTTCGCACACCTGCTGCAGCACCATAAGCGTACATTGACAGACGCCATGTTGTGTAACATTTACCATGGTTTTGCTTTCTCAAGACAAGTTACCATCTATGTAATAGTATTGCGCGGCGTAAATTTGTAAACATTGCAACATATTACAGATTTTCTGTCATAAATGTTTTAAAGGGGAGAAGATAAGTTGTAATTTATTATGTTTCTATGGAGTCGTAATTGTAACAGCATTTAAAGGAATACGAAAATTTGGTGAGACCTTTACTTGATGAAAAATTTGGGGTAGTTAATATTTCAAAAACTTCTGGTGTGGTCTATACACGCCATAATACGGTAATTTGTATTATTATTATTGTTGTTGTATTATTTGTGCTAATATTAAGTCACCACTAGCGCTCATTAAGATTTGAGGTGAAATGTTAGGATTAAGGTGTCATTCTAGCTCATTCATCTAATTCAAGTAAGAGATTCTTGTAAAAATTGTACATGTATTCAGTAGTGCTCAAATCTTGTTTAACAGTTTAACTTTAACAGGGCACGTAATAATAATCTCATATATTTCATGGTACCTTTGCCAATTATTTTACATACATGATCCAATTGTTAAATAATCCAAACTATTTTAAAACTTAAAATTACATGGTACAAATATATGTACTCACCAATAAATGCCTATTCGTAATCAAATGTTAAATTTAATGATTTTATCTTATTTTATTCAATCATGTCAAGGGCAAAATTAAATGTATGTATGTGTAATGCACTGTAATATTTTGAGGGAGGGGCAAGGTATAACCCTCGACCTCATCGGCTTGGTGAGGCATATCGTCCCTTTCGGGTGGACCTGCCCCTGGGACTGCGGCACGATCCGGCATCGTTGCATCTGGGGTGGCCGCATCGTCCGGGTAGGATGCGGCCAGAATGGTCATCCAAGGGAGGTATGTCTCTCGACCTTGGCAGCACTGTTTGGTAGGATGGATCCTGGGGGCAGCAGCATCATCTGACATCACTGCAATTGGGGTGGCCATCCAAGGAAGGGGCAAGGTACGTCCCTCCACCCCGACAGCACTGTCGAGGAATCCTCCAGTTTGGTTGGATGGACCCTGGTGGTGGTGGCGTTATCTGGCGTTGTTCGTTCTGGGTGGTCCGTGTTGTCCTGGTAAGATTCAGGTTTCCGTCCGAGGGAGAGGCAAGGTAAGACTGTCAACCTCGTCAACATTGGGGGACCCATCCTTTTGTTCAGTTGGCTGTGTCTGAGTGTCTGCCTCAGTATCTGGTGGCACCGGAACCTGTGTAACCAGCAGAGGTAGTGACTCATTTGCTTCTACCTCTATGGCATGTTTTGCCGGAGAGCGAGGCTGTCAGACCCATGTTCCCTTTCAAAAAGTGGCATTTGGATAGTGACCGTAGTTTTTCCGACGTCGTGGGCTGTAGCAGGGGGGCCCACAGAGGTGAAAGTTCTTCTGCCTCCTCCACCTCCTCGACTCTCTGTGTTTCGGATCTCTAGGAAATTTGGCTCAGTTGGCGAGGTCTCTGACGTGATGCAAGGTCCTTCGGACTTCGCCAACTAATCTCGGTCGAGCTGCTCTAGTTTGCACGGCCATGTCTGGTGGTGACATGGGCATAACTCGGGGGGCATCAAGGCAGAGTTCATACGGATTCTGCCACTCGACGTCTTGGAAACTCTACCCTCATGGGCATAGAGTTGGTTACCTTCCTGTCAGAATCAGGCTGTCTTGCCTCTGACATACGGCTGAGCTGTGGCTCAATTTCGGTAGTTGTTGTTGGCTGAGGGTTGCCACGAAGACACTCAACGCACGGGGCTTCTTTAGGCTGAAGCCGCCGACGGCTGCGTCGGGCTCTTCAAGCCTGGCTTACCTTCCTGTCAGAATCAGGCTGTCTTGCCTCTGACATTCGGCTGAGCTGTGGCTCAATTTCGGTAGTTGTTGTTGTTGGCTGAGGGTTGCCACGAAGACACTCAACGCACGGGGCTTCTTTAGGCTGAAGCTGCCGATGGCTGCGTCGGGCTCTTCAAGCCTGGCTTCTGGTCGTCTTCGGGTGATTTGGGGGCGGTTGGAGGACTTCCACCTGCAGCTGTTGTAGGCGGACTGGGGTACGGGGAGGGATAGTACTGAGCTGGCTGCCCTCCCAGTTGATTATCACGCCCCCATTTTCCCCCAGCTGGATGCGGCTGTGTCCATAGTCCAGAATGCAGTGCTACTCCTGCATCCAGGGTTGCTCCAAAATCACATGGTTCTCCTAAATGTGGTGCCACCAAGAAATTGACTGGGGTATTTTTATGGTGTACCCTGATTGGTCTGATTGCCAATCGTATTTCCCCTTCTTTCTGGCAGGGGTTGGATTAGCTCTTTGACAGAGTGTGAGAAGGTCGCTCTTGACAAAATTACCAGTAGCTGCCATATCTAGAGTTGCGACGGTAATTTGCCTGTTTACCTGGACCTTCGCACAGGGCGCTTCAGGGGAATATCACCCTTTGGTCAACGTCTGGTTCATGACAGCGCATCTCCCCCTTCTTCCGGCATTAGGTTCTCCATCTCTTTCCTGGCCGGGCAAACACTGTGGAAATGTCTGTCCGGACAGTACCGGCGTTTGGGAGACGGCTCGGTATGGGAAGGAGAAGTGACAGTAAAGGAGTTATGAGTAGGGGAGGGCACGTGGCCTGTCAGTCGTACTTCCTCATTCCCCTTGACACCTTGTTTGCAGTCGAGTTCCTCCTCCCTGAAGTTGCACTCTGTTTCGTGGGCTCGTTCTATTAGTTCCTCCGGCGACTGCTGCTTCGGAACATGCAAGAAATTGCGCAGTTCGGGTAAAAGCATTCTGGATATATGGTGCACAGAACTTTCTTCATCCCCGTTCGGAAAGACTCTTCTATAAATCTGTACTTTTTGCCGGACGAAAATTTCAACCTCTTTGTCCCGTACCTGTATCTTGCTGTAGAATTCGGTAGTTAAATGAGCCAACACCACCTCGCCAGTAAATTAGGTAGCGTGGTAGGTACATAATTGGCTCCACTTGATGAATTCCTCGATAGCGATTCAACCACTCTAAGGTTTTCCCCTTAAGGTGGGCTTGTGCCCGACTCACCCACTGGTATATAACTTTAAGTTACTGACGGCGAACTGGTGCTTTGCCGGTGACTAGCGCTGGGCACGTAGGTTTATGGCAGAGCACAAAGTTTGGGGCAGGTAAAACTGCAATTCTCGAGACGGGGACACTTACTCTATTGGCTTTCCTTACCTTACCTACATTACTCGTGACCTGCTTACCCAGCTGTGATGGAGGTTGGTTGCAACTGGTACTGGTTCCTGGTCCTAGTGCGCAGCAGTTGGGGCTGGTGGTTTGGATGCTAGTGTTGGCCCTAGGTGGGCTGGCTGTCGGCATCACTGAAACCAGAGGTTTGCTCTTCCGTGTCTGGTCTTGTGAGATAGGCAACGATGAAGGGGTGTTGGCTGCGGTCGATTCTGTGGGAGCTGTGAACAAGGAAGGGGAGGGGACTGGAAGGTGAGGCCTCTCCAGTCATCGGGTGGCTTTTGTTCTCTCCGGCGGGTTTTGCTGTAAAGTGCAGTTGGCTCTTGGTTGCACGCTCACCTGGCAGAAACAATAGCTGCCTTTTGCTCCTTCTTTCGAGCCCCACTCCTTTGAGTGTACGGCATAGAAGTGAAGATGATTCTGAACAAAGTCTCGTACAAGGTGAACAGGCGACAAGATTGTAGCTGCGTGTACTTCCGACAATATTTGACTACCAGATCCTGTGCGCCTAGTCTGGCACCATAAGCACAGTGAACCTACAGTGTTGGGTCGTACAGGTAGCCTTCCAACCACTGTTGGGTGTGGTTCGCAAAAGGGGTCAGGCCCTCAGCGGGCTACCGGAGATAACTGGCATCTGAGGGTCGCGCACAGGTACTTAGAGTGCATCCGGCCTTTGCACGCCTGGACCAGAGTGAGAGGTGTGACGTCTTCCTGGAGCGGAGCCAAGTGGGAGCAGCCACCCTTGCGCTCGGCTATCTGGCTTTGGGCTGCCCTGCAGCGCTTGGGCCCTTCATGGCACTTCAGGGAGGCTGGCATGTTTGTTGACCGCTTGCGCAACGTCCAAATTCACGTGATTGTATTCACTCATGTGGCAGGGAGCGATCTTGTAGGCATTGTAGCTGGAGTTGTCTGGTTCGACCCTTCCTCGGGTTACATAAAATACATGTCATATTAAGTTCATAGTTGTTTATTAAATATGGTAGAGAGCGATACACGTCAACTGAATTCTTTCCACTTTGCAACCAATTGATTCATGAATTGTTCTCGTGAGTTTTGTATACAATGTCATCAACATGATCACCATGCAGGTAGTATTGTTATTTGTACATATGGGAAGTAAATGAGAGATAATAATGTATAAGGAATGGAAAATTATAAAACTTAATGTTTGTAAGAATTTTCACGATAAAAGCAGCTCGCACTGTGGTTTTAGATACAATTAAACAAGAAATATCCTCATTGTTTCACGAATATGGGAATTATTACACAAATTCCTAATAAGCATAAAAATCTGCAATATTTTGTGTTATTTCACTGTTGCGGAAATTTCTAGGCCCTACTTATTGAGGGTTTGTATAGCTTGTCGCAGCTGAGTTATCTCACTATAGCAGGCAGTTGCCTGCTCGCAATTAGATACTCTTTTTGTCTTAGGTCAGTTTGGTGCCAACACTTGCCTGTTTTGAGCATATTAACTACCTGCTTCTATGTTGCACAAATCGTTAATCAACTGTTGCACTGTCTTATTTTCCAAAATGATAACTTTTTCACCAATAGTGGGTTGTAACTCCCTTATGATGTACCTCACTTTTTTTCATGTGACATTTTACTATCGAGTTTGTTACAAATGCTAATATCATAAACAAACTCCTTGATTGAGTCGTCAGAACCCTGTACCCTAATGCGCAAGCACATTTCAAAATCCTCTTCTTCCCTTACTCTCGCGAAGGCTTCTTTCAGAACTGTGGTCAAATCATTGAAAGTGGTTGATTCTGCAAACAGCTGACAGCAGCAGATCCATAGGCTTGCTACTTTTGCATCAGTATGGTTCAGTGGTGTGTACAGCTAATGGAGCATGATTGAATAAAGTAGGGGGATAGGGCTATGGTAGAAGCTAGAGGGTCAACAGATGTCTGCGGCATGCCACTATACATATTTGTTAGAATAGTGATATTTCAATTTATTTTCTTTTTATAATTTTGCAGCATCACTTGATTAGTACAGGGTGCGCTTCATATGTTTCGTGGCAGTGATATAGTTTTTTTTTTCATTAGGACTGTGGAAGAATATCATTTCGACAGAAGAAGATAAACTAAGCAATTATTTCAAAAGTTTCCAGTTCTGCTCAACAGTGTCCTAATAGTAAGTTGTATCACTGCAGTGAGGTGGAGGAATCATGCATTGTTGCAGGTTGGTGACTCAGGGCTTTAGCAAGCCAGGCCACCACCAGCGCTCATCATATGGCAGTGACTCAAGCTTTGTGCCGCGCCTGCTCCCGCGCATCCCAGTGTCTGCACAGTTTCTGCTGGAGCTCACGCATGCCACCTACTTCGCCATGTTCAACGACTTTGGCTACCTGGCCACCCAGGCATTGGAGGACATGCACCAGCGCTGCTGCCATGAGGGCTTCCCTGACGTGCTGCTGGTCACCAGCGCCATCCGCAACTCCCTGCACGTCAATCCGTCAGGTACTGCAGACCTCTGCTCCAAGTTAGACGACTGTGGCAACTTGTCTCCATTGCTTCCAGTCTGCAACCATCTCCCTCTTTTACTGCTCTCCTGTCATTATTTGCTTTCCCACTTCCTGCTGCATTGTCTTGGGAGCCTTGGAGTTGGTCAAACCATGTACAGTGGAACCGCATTATTGCAAGTATGGCCTATAGCGTCATGTCCGCTATTGCGATAGTTTTTAAATGCACCGTCATTTGCCCTATAATTTGAAAGGTACTTAATATTGTTTATAACGAAAACGTGTTGATGAAGCCTTTCACTATAGCAATAGGAACATTCGTTATCTGTATTTTTAAATTGTTTAAACAGGTTGCATCGTAAGTGACATCCACCTATTTGCCAAGCCCGAGCCAGCCTTTGTTAATCTGTGTCGCGCGATGACACTCTTGTGTCAGATGTAGAAGCTGAGAAGAGGTACATCCAGGTGTAGTAGCGAACAAAAAGATGGAGGGGAACGAATGGGAGAGGTACAAATGGGAGCTAGACAACAAGAAACAGCGGGGGAGGATGTTGGATATTATTTAGTTTAGGAGGAGACGTGGAGGGGAATGGTGGGTACTGTTGAATGTTGGTTGGTTGAGTAGGCGTGGTGAATGTTTTGGTTTTAGCAGAAGGGGGAGAGGGCACGGATCGTCCTGCTAGGATTGGTCGAAGAGGAGGCAGCGGCGCAGAGGAGTAGACGAGGAGGCTGCGAGATGCATCCACTTACCTTGTAGGATAAATTTGGTAAATTTTGAGCCTAAGTAAACAAATTGTAAATATGTCGGTAATTTGTACTTTTCTATAGTAAAACAAGTTAAAACAATAAGTTTGACATTTTGTGTAAATTTCAGTTTTCAATGTTGACATTTTTCATTTCGTTCAAAATATTATTCGCGATTGTCCAAATTTTTTTCTAACCTACCATAAAGCTACATTTGTTTATGTTTGAACAGATACTTGTGTTGTCTGCAGGCTGGAACATATCAGTAAAGTAACATCTGTTCATTGTACCAGTCCTTCCAGTTACGAAAATTTACCGTGTCTACACATGGGACTGCTGTTTGCTTTGTAAGCATGCAAGACAAGTGTGGTGGGTGAGCTATAAGCAGAGCAGAGAGATAGAGCTGGATGGAGAATGGAAGCCGGCAAAGGCCGCAAGAAGGCGAAGCGTGAAGAGAACCGAGAAACAGGAGGAGAAAGAATTGAGAGATGGAAGAGAGACAGTAGTAGTGTTGAAGGAAACTTGGGGAAGTAGGGAGGGAAGTTCAGTGAGACAGGGAAGTGTGTGAGACAGTGTGAGAGAGACAAAGAGTGAAGTAGCACGCTGATTGGTAGGCAGGTAAAACTCCTTCACGTCTCCAACAAACTCCGGGGGGGGGGGGGGGGGGGAGGAGAATGCAGGAGGAATCAAGGTTGCGCCATCTGATCGTAACTCACGTCCAAATAAAACTAAACAAAGGTGTGGTGAAGCATGTTGTTTGCTCGTCTAATTTGAATTTTATAAAGAAAACTAAAACAAAAAGAAAAATGAATTGTTTGTGGCATGCAAAGAAAGGCCGCTTTTCTGCATTAAGCATTATCCACAACAGCTGGTCCCCACTCTGCAGTCCGCGGATGCTTGTCCTAATATGCGTGTCTTCAGGACAATAATATTGCGTGCCTCAAAATTTGGATTTTTTTTTTTTTTTTTTTTTTTTTTTTCCCCAAAATAATGGAAAGACATACCGAATAGTCGCTCTAAACACATTATAATCAAAGTGTCTAGATCTTAATTGTAATGATTACGTAAGGCTATGCCCCGTAGGAGATTAATTATAGTCCTGTAAATAACTTAGTTTAGGCGTGCCTCAAACTTCATTTTTGTGTATGTGTGTGTGTGTGTGCGTGTGTAGACGTACGGAATAGCCGCAAAAAAACAAATTCAGGGTTGCTACGGTCAGGGGAAACCAGAAAAGGGCAGGGAATTTCATGGACCTGGAAAAGTATGTGAAATAAAACACTGGAATCTTCTAAGAACTGAGGTACATTCATGTAGAACTAAACAAATACAAATTCGTCCAACCGCAGTTTAAATATGTATTTATATTTAAGTTTCATTAGAAAGTGTTTATAAATTTCCCGTTGATGTTTTTGATTCTATCACATTGCATTCAAAACAAACGTTTCATAGACATTGCACGACAACAGAATATATGACCACAACACAATTGACACTTCTCTCTTCTCTCAATTTCAACTAGTCAATTGTGAAAATAAGCAGATTTATGCCATGTTATTTGTTCTTGAATTTATGTAAATTCGCGATAATTTATGGTACCATAAGTGTAGGACGTTGGATTGGCAACAGTGTCAACGGGAAACTATTTAAACATCTGTGAAAAGGCCTACTAAATAAATTAATACTAGCTTAAATAAAGATATTTTAAAAATGAATACAGTAGAATATCTCTATTACAACCCTTCATGGTTCACGAGAATAGGGTCATAATAGAGGGGGGGGGGGGGGTGTAATAAAAATTTGGAAAATTTTGGTTCAATTTTGATAGCCCCCTAACCTCAAGCCCCCAAACTTGCCATTTTTGGCATGAAGTTCAGTTCAATCGTCTAGTGCATAAAAAAAACCTTTTTAAATTAAATATAAATATGTATGTATATTTTAATAGCTGGGCATCTGATTAATTTGATATGCAAGAAAGCCATATTGGACCACCCTTTGTCATAAAAAAGGCCTAAACACAGTATGACATGGCCATTGAAAGTGTGTGAAAAGATTAGACAATGTATTATTGAAATATAACTAAACACTGTTGGAGATGCCTTATGTTTGAAGTAAAACACACAACTTTATTTATTAATAGTATATATGAAGATACATTGGATCACTCGTGTGCTGGGGCTACCAGCGAATACATTGCCATCACACGTAGCTGGGCCAGTAGCCTAGATCCTCTGTAGCGCAGCTGGGTGTGGCGATTCGCATCTGTTGATCGGTCCTAGATCCTCGGGGCTGGGCAGCTGTCGGTCGGTCGCTACAAGATTATTCTGGCGGGCGGGGGCCAGCCGGCCGCCGCCATTGCCATCATTACAGGGCTGGTTCTCTTCGTAACAGCAGCCCGGTGTTGATAAAACACGCTGATACATGCGACTCGCGTCAATGTGTTGAATTTATACTAAATGTAGGCGGCGTGTTGGCCTCTGCACTGGCACGATGAGGCCTGGAAATGTTTACGGGAATATAGAAATTTAGTGCTGTCTACTTGAAATATTAATTATCCCGAATTTTTCATCAAAAACTTTTGACGTGACCTATACACGCACACGGCCGTGCTCGCTAAAATATGGTAACATAACACATTTTATTTGCATACACTTATCTTTATTCACTTGCACATAAAATTGACTTCAAGAAGAAAAACAAATGCCCTCCCAAAAAAATTAGCATATTACGTAGGCATGGGCGCACATAAACTTAAAAATAAAAATTATTATTAAAGGGACATTGAATTAAATTTGAAGTTATACATACACTGATTAAGAAACTAGTATATAATGTGCCGCTGTTTTTACAGCAAAATAAGAGGGATAATGGAAGCGAAAAATACAAGGAGGCGGCGGCATGTGACTAGGACAAAGAATCCTCACTGTCAAAGTCTACAACGGCAGCTTGAGAAATGTGCGACCATTTACATCAGTAAAGGCTAGTTTCCCATAGACTGAAAACCTTGGATAATAGAAACGTGTACAGTGGTTGGAGAATAGGTCTACAAAAACAAATCCGTGCATAACTGAAACTGCAGTTCTAGATACCACGGTTGGTGAGGGATTACTGTATCTATTTTTAGACATGCCTCAAATTTTCAACTTTTTCGATCCAAACTTTTCACGGTTCCTTGGGATTGGGTCGTAATAGAGAGGTGGTCGTAGTAAATGGGGTCGTAATGGAGGGGTTTTACTATAGTTGCACGTACACCAATATAGTGTGCATTGCCATGGGTTACGTTCATTCGTGATTTATGGTGTTTGTACCAGAATTTTCACTTAATTTGTTTTTTAAGTTGATATGAGCAAATCGACTAACTTATGGAATACTTTAAATGTAGAACAAAGACATGCAAAAGCACAGCAGATGTTACTTTTTGTTTATATAAATCAGTTTAACCCCAATATAATATCCTGACGTGGAGTGTCTCGAGAGTTTGCTTGTAATTGCGTGCCTTTAATTATTTAGCGGTAAGTTGAAAACCCTTTTGTGTTATTTACGTAAGTTAATAGCTCAAAGTATTTTGTTCAAAGAATGGTTAGACGATTTGTGACTTATTTCGCACTTGGTATTTTTGTATCTTGTATTTAATCGAAGCTTTCAAACCAGATACTACGGACTGCTACGAAATTGTTTCACATTTTATTGGTTTTAAACTTTACTTATAGACTAGGCCTATGTTTTTCATTTAAGTAGCCCTAACTTAGGCCTAGAACTTAATCCTAATGTTTATTTTGGAGACAAAAATTATGCTGATGATTATGTAAGCCATATTTACATTTTGTCTCATTTTCATTCTTCTTTGCAGGTTGGTTTCCCTCGCATCATGTAATCTTTAAAAGTATAAAAAAACATAATTCAACCCACAGTGGTTGAATGACCTGGAATTATCATCATGAGTGGTGCCTTGTGGAAAAGACAGGTTTTCAATCTTTTTCAAATTTTGTAAAAAAAAAAAACTCTGTGCCTTAGTAATATGGGGAAACCAGCACTAACAAGTCACATGAGAGGACGAAAACATATTTTAGCAAAGAGTGGTAGGGATATATCATACGGTATCGGAGTGTTCATGTTGAGGAAACAGCAAGCTTCACAAGAGATGGCAACAGGTTCGTCAAAAGAAACTGTATCTGAACCAGTAAATGAAGAAAAAATAGAGTCGGCTAATGAACCGGTTGTCACACTATCAGTGGAATCACCGCCCACACCCTCATAAACTTAAACATGGATTGGAAACATTTCTTGTGAAAGAAAATACACCAAAAGCAGAAATATTGTGGTGTCTACAATCTGTTTCTCCAATGTCTGCTGCTGGGGAAAACTAGTGAGTTTTTTGCAGTTATGTTTCCAGATAGTCTGATTGCAAAAGGAATTTCACTTGGAAGGGCAAAAATGACATACACCATTGTCCATGGGCTAGGTACTTACTTCCAGCTTCAGGTTAGAAATGATGTATTAGACAGCAATTGCTTCGCTGTATCTTTTAATGAGAGTCTTAGTAAAATAAGTCACACAACAAGACACTGGAGGAAAGATAAAAACAAAGTTGTTAGCAGGTATTTGGGCCCGTCATTTTTAGGTTACACTACATCTGCTGATTTATTAGCAGCATTTAGAAAGCAACTCTCACCCTTCAATTTGAAGCATATGTTGCACGTTGCAATGGATGGTCCCAATGTAAATATCAGTTTCTTTAAGATTTAAAGAAAGAGCTTCATTAAGATCCAGATGATCCTCTAATTTTAGATATTGGTACCTGTGGACTACACAGTTTACGCAATGCTTTCAAGATAGCTGTTAAGTCAACAGGTTGGAATATTGTTGAATTTTTAAGAGCTATAAATAATGTTTTTAAAAATACCCCTTCTCGGAGGTGATTATATTTATATTTCTGGGTCCACTGCATTTCCAAAAAAATTTGTGCAGTTCGTTGGCTTTAAAACATTGAAGTTGCAAGCAGGGCTCAAGACATCGTAAACCATTTACAAGAGTATGTCAAAGTGGCTACTAGAGAGAAAAAAGAACCAGTATCTGCCAGTTACCATTTGATGAAGAAGTGTCTAGAAGATAAAATGCTAGTGCCTCACTTAGCATTTTTTAAAGTACTAGCTTCAGAAGTTGAGCCATTTTTGACTGCTTTTCAATCTGAACAGCCAATGGCTCCTTTCTTGTATGGAGATCTGTAACTAGTCTCAAATATAATGTCCAGGTTTGTAAAAACGTAATTCCGGGAAAAAGCCCCGAACGTTGTGAAGATTAAAATAAACAACAGGGAAAATTTGATTGAGGTTAAGAAAGTGGATGTAGGATATGAGACACATGAGGCCATTAGAAAAGTAGTTGATAGTAACCTTAAAGACATTCTCCCCTTCAAGAGAGATTGCTTGAAATTCTTGCAAGCATTTTGCAACAAAATGCTTTGTAGGTCTCCTTTGACATTTACCTTAACTAGAGGGTTATCTTTCTGTGATCCGAATGCAATTTCTAAAAAACACAGAAATTGCTTCAAAGCGACTGAAGGTTTGTGTGGAAATATTTGATGAAAACAAATAGATTACAAGGATTTGTGCAGACAGATTAGAGCAAAATTTTTAATCACTTTGTTGGAACACCATTTTCATTGAAAAAATGAAACGGTACTCAAGAGAAACACGATTAGACCGCTTCTGGAAAGATGTGCTCGAATGTACTGGGTCAGATGACTTAATGCTAGTAGTGAAGAAAGTGTTTGTCCTTTGGCATGGAAATGGGGTTTTCAGTCAATCGTGAGTGTCTTCTTGAGAACCAGTCAGAAGAGTCTGTATTTGCACAGAGGATTGTTTAGGAAGGTGTAAGAAATGCAGGAAGTATATTAGCGAACTGAAAATAACAGAGAGTATGATGCATGAAGCTTTGGAACAACGAAAAAGGGGGGAAAAAATGAAACTGACATTTTAAGGTAAGAAAAAAGGTCAGCAGAAATTGTTAAATCATTAAAAGAGAAGAAAAGAAAAATTTTAGAAAATGCTCAAAAGGAAGCTCAGCTGTTAGAAGATGAAATCTCTCTGATTGCCAAGCATTGAAAATATCTATTCATTATTTATTGTTCATTTGCATCCATGACAAACAGTGGACATTTTGCTGATATAAGAATGTTGTTTCCCAGCATATCATAAATTTATAGAATTGAAATTTTTAAAATGGTGACAGTCATCGTAGTGTGCTGAAAAGTGGATTTTTATGAGCAAGTATGTTAAAAGTTGAATTTTTGTTAATTGCTGAATTAGTACAAATTTCAATACCATTATTTATAAATTCAAGCACAGTTAGATACCGAGCATCAATAGTCGAACATACGTTACATAACTGCAGTATGTAATTAGTACAATCATTATTCTAATGGCCTGAAAAATTTTTCATCTGGACTGGAAAACCTGGAAAAGTCAGGTAATTTCATATCTGAAAATGTGTAGCAACCCTGAAATTATTATCAAAGTGTTTACATCATAATTATAATGATTACATTGCGCTATATTCCATACAATATTAATCGTAGGTCTGTAAATGACTTAGTCCCTAACTTGCCCAGAATCTGAACCCAGAGCCCCTCGCATTGCAAGCCAGTTTTATACAGAATGCGCCACAGAAGTTTGCATCCCTTTAACAACAGCATTCCAGCATATTTTAACTTACTTTAGTTAAACATTTTGGCATTGAATAATTGTAATTGCTTAAATGTGTTACATGTTATACAACGCATGCACATTTCATGATAACTTGTAAGTGCCAGTAAATGTGTGACAGCAGGATACTTGCAAGATTGATATATGACTTGGAATGTTGCTGTGCCCCCCCCCCCCCCCCCCCCACACACACAACCACCACGCACGCACACACACACACACTGATCCAATGCCAAAATAAGATGGAGAGGTTGCTACAGTAACATTTTTTTTTGCCTGTTTACATCCAAATAGAAGAACAGGTATAAGGGTCACATAAAAAAGGACCACTATAAATTCTTCCGTTAAGGACATCTCGCCATGCCAATGAAACTGAATACGGAAAAACATATACTATTGGCTGTAATAATTCAGTAAAATAGATCTTGACGCTGGAAGGAGGGAGAAAGCCCCCCTCCCCCTCCCCCCCAATTCACCCACCACCACTCATAATGTCGCCGACTCCTCATGGCCACCCGCAGATGGAACACACTCCTACCGGATTGCAGGCTTTCCATTTATTTATTTGTTGAGGTCAGGGGACATAAATAGTCCCGCTGTATAATGGCCGCGATATTCTGTGCTTCAGCTCTACATTGGAAAAAGGTTAAGTATCGGCCGATACAGATGCTTCTCTAACAAAAATTATTATGGGGCACAGTAAATTTTTTTATACCGATAACTTGCTATAGCGATAATTTATTTTGCCATTGTTGACTATTGTTATAACGTGGTTCCAGTGTACCTTTTACCATGGTAAACCATGTTCATTTGCTGGCAGGGTCTAATGTAAACTTTTGAATTTGGGTAAAGTGGCGAAAATTGCCACTGGCTGGTGAATTTTCTCCAATCTCATTTCCCCCAGTAGGCACTAAGACCTGGGCTGTGAAGTACTGGCCAGATTTCTATCACTCCCACAGGACTTTGCTTACAGTTTTTTCATTCTTTTTAACAGGCTTTTCATTACTATTCCTTTGACATGGCGCTGCAGTTTTGCTATTAACTTTTTGTAATCTTGTCCTGTACTCTCTTTGTTTGTACAAAAGACTCCCTCTTAACCAACCCCCACAGGACCAGGACACTGGTCTGATAACGATAAAGTTGGTTAAAACAAAAATCTACATTTTATAGCTTCTAAATTGTTTCGCATTACCATAATGGTTAAAAAGTGTTCTATTTTAATTCAGTAACAGTAATTTTACTTACCAAAATCAGAAGTTTTGACCAGAAGCTGTTCCAAAGATGCTCAATTGAAGGGAATACTTATACTACTGGATGGCATGAGAGATAGGAAGCAACTAACTCAAGACAAAAGCAACAACTTGTAGCGTCTTGTTTATTTATAGTTGTGGAGCACCGAGCGCAAGTTATAATGGAAGTGTCTCATTTCCTGAAAGATGGGCGGTTGAAGAGAAGTCGATTATGAGAGAGTCTACTGTACTTCATTCCTGATATTTTTCCGTCTGCCAACGTACCTGGTGTCCTGAATTAATGTTCATGCTCTTTAAACATGAATAACAGAGAAACAAAAAGACAATGTTGTGATCCAGGTGTGAATTCATAAACTCAAGTTAATTGCATTATTGTTTATCAAATCATATGCAGCAAATAAACTTAAATTGTAAGAATCTGGCCATATTAGATATGTTTTAAAATTTACTAATAACATTTTATATAGAAATCAAATAACCCTGCAATGATTGTTTCCCAAAATAGTTCCCATACATCAACATTTTCCTAAATACTCTTGCTTCAATTTTGCTACAACTTCCAGAATATATTGTTTTTATTATTGTTTAATGTAATACTAATAGTCTACAAATAATAATTCTCTATCACTTCCCAGATTTCTTTGTGAATAGTCAAATGTATTTGATTATATTTTACTTCTTTACCATGATAAAGTGATTTTATCTACCAAAATCTGTGGTTAAAATATTTTATCTTTAAATATAGAGAAAATTGAGATAAGGTGCATGGTGAAACATAAAAGACAGATAATCGGGATAATTTGGCACTTTATCTCGATAAAATATTATCTCACGTGGTGAGACCAGCCCTAATTGTATTAAATCAAGATCTGGATGGATACTAAACACTTCAACTGCCAATCCACCTCCCAACAAATATTTCATCCAGAAGTGACTGTAAGTCTCAGTGGTAATGTGGCAGTGCACCATCCTGCTTAAAAAATCAGTTACCAGGGTAGAATTAGTGAACAGCTGGCACAATGTTTTCCTACAACATGGTGACACAGGACGTCTTGTCTATTAATACAGTATTTTATCGCATATAGGTCGCACATTTTATTGAAAACTTGGGGTGCTACCTATAAGTGAGAAAAATGATATTGGTCCCGAAAATCGTGATAAAACATAGTACCTATTATACATTTCAAAGCAAACACAAATCACGTACTGTATGTCTAGGATTTAAAGTACACAATACTTTAACTGATATTTATATTGCACTGAGTATAGTTATTTCATGGCGCATCGAGTATACACAGTCTTTCGCCGGCACCAGGTGAAGGAGTTGGGCGGGCGACCCAGATGGATAGATAAACTGTTTGTAGTTGTGTGTGTGTTGCTTTCTCAATGTACATCACTCAGACTTGTCCTTTGATGGCAGAGTTAGTTGAAAGTTTTGAATGTAATGCAATAAAGACTAGACTATAACGGGACTTTAAATAAGACAACCAGGCATTTAAACAATACAGTACAATCCCCATTTAAAAAATAACCCATAGAATATAATAGCTTATTAAAATTTTACCGACTTACAAACGTACACAAAAGTTTTAAATTTCTGAAATGTGTAGTTTTTTTTTGTACACATTTACACACTTGATATGACAAAATGTAAGAAAAGTTGAACCATGCCTTTTCATTTACTCCGAATTCATGGCCTGTGGCTCGATTTCCATTCTAGTCAGCAAACAAAATCACCCCCCCCCCCCGAAAATACAGGAAAAAAGTTTTGGGGTGCTTGCAAAACAACAAAAAAAAAAAAAACTAAAAGGGGGTAGTAGTCATAAACGTGTCTGAAATGTTTAGAGCCGTCAATGTTCTTGGTGGGGGGGAAGGGAAGAGGCAACACGGTTTATTTTGGAGAGAAGGGTAGTGTCACATTCCAGTACTGCAAAAAAAAAAAGCCTAGCATGCCACAGCATAAAAGAAGAAAAGGACGTCCGCCCACTGCAGTTATTGATGTTTTTCTTTTAACAACCTGTCACTGCATAAAAACAAAAAAGAAATGGAAGCCCACTGGTCAGGTGCATCTGCCATCCTTGAGGCAGGCTATGTTGTACAGGGTGTTCAACCACAAAGATGAGTGCGACCTATAATCGATAAATATTATTATTTTTAAACTCCCCTGGAAAATAAGGGTGCGACCTGTATGCACAGGCGACCTATATGCGATAAAATATGGTAATAAACTACTGCTATTCATCAGCGCAACTGCATTCCTAACCACTTGTCCACGAGTCACATCACCGCCACAGTCTGCAAGATTGTTTTACCTACCGGGCTGGGACAGACGTTCCAATAATAATTTATTATTTTGCCCGATGAGCCACCGAGACCATGCAAGAAGTCCGGGGCGAGTACAGCAGCATGCTGCGAGATACCGCCCTATGCAAGATGCCTAGTTCCCACCGCTCTCCACTATGGTGCACACACAGAGGGTCTAGGCCCTGGGTTTGCACCCGTTGTTTCCCTCTCTCCAGACGTCTATGCCAGTGGAAGAAGGGATGGCCGAGGAGTATATAAGGAGATGCATCCCAGCCTCCTGATCATCAGTTCTGCTACAGTTCTCGATTGCTTTTACGGAGACCTCATCGCTCCAGCTGTTGGTGCCGAGGCTAAAACCTATCTTTATTTCATCGCTCACCTCATGGGGCTGAAGATCCTCTCCAGCACCTAACCGAAGAAAGAACCAGTGGCCATCAAAAGTTACAACACTTAGACAAGTTCGGTCCCTTACAGACAAACCTGAGAGTAAAGTTCATCCCGAGGTTATACACGCACCAGCTAATTCCTGTTCTGCCAGCTTTGCACAGGGCGCCTTTCTCTGTAGTACAATAGGATGTTTACCTTCCGCATAGCCCGTGGGGAATTAGGAGATAGCACCTCTGCCATCTGTGTTTATTTCCTCTGGATAAATAAACATCGATCTTACCAGTTCTCTTAACTTTCACTAAGAGCTCCTTCCCTGTGTACAACAGTACATCCTTGGAAGGCCACCCATTCTCTGCCCCGGCAGTGAATGGTAGAGCCACGACACTAGGTACACTCCTGGTGGGATAGACTTGCTGGCCAGGTGCTCAACTCTCATCGCTCCCTAGTGGTGCCAAGAGGGCTGCATCCTGGTACAGGGAAACCTACCCCCGCACAATAACACAGTGGCGTTCCCACAACCATCACCCCACAGCCCACGCCGTCTCTATCTAGTAGAGTTGTCGAGAGTGAGGCGGTGTTGGTGGCAGTAATTTGCACCTACACATTGATACATGCCGCTTACACCATTATATTATAAATGACTACAGCTCATCCAAGTGCAACTACTAACCACAGGAACCACCTACCAGATGTCTAACAGGAAGTGTTTTTTTCCGAGACATGAAGACACTTGGTTTCCCAGACTGTTCCTGAACAGCCTTTCTCCATCTACTAAGATTGTTTACACACGTGAAGGAGTAAACCAAGCACGGCGTGTTACGAAGGCATAGAGAGTGGGTTCAACTCAAAGGCACTTTGGAATCATGATCCGGAAGATATTTGATGCGGCCGCGCAACGCGCCAGCCCCCGACGCACCCTGCAAACTATCACCACACCGCAGAAGGTAACTGAGCGCCTGAGGCGATACCACGACCGCAAGAGGGTAGTTCTCCCACCCTGCGCACTCCAGGCAGACGTCAGAGGCGTGTCACACCTCCCAATCCGGACTCACCGTGCACTCCAGAGAAACAGTGTATAGTAGAATTCCTCAGTAGCAAGCACGGCATCTGCAAGAACACTGTTATAATGAGGTCTTTTTGAGGAACCATCAAAAAATTGCAAAAATGTTCCATGAAAGATTGTAATTTTATGAGTTGAAACATGTACTGTGAGATCGTGTGACGCAGGCTTGCGGCAGGACTTGTGACTGTGTGAAGCACGCTCTAAGTTATCTGTCTGCCGTAATTCTCCAATCCCTCGCCCCGCCTCGACGTGCTGCTCTCATGCGTCGCATTCTTCCGCCTTGCTTCCTAACCGCCCTCTTTATCAAAACCAAGATTTATTTATTCAATAAATAGAATCCCGCCCTTTCTACCTTGACCCTGTTTTCATGAACCATTTCTGCTTTTCCATAATCAATCACGGTCATTGTGCTGTCACCTGTGTTTGCTTTCAAACAACTTGGCGTATGTGGGTTGAACGTTATTGTCAAATGAAAACAAATTCCATTTAAACATGATAGTTCAAACGATAGCTGGAATCAAATACAACTACATATTAACAGATATTTGCAGTTTTTTTTTCATACTTTGGCATACCAATTAAAGTTAGGGACACTACTACTACTACTACTACATTTTATCACTTTGCTATAGCAAACGTAATTTTAATCCATTTTGATAAAGTTTGCTTGGATTTTTGCTGGTTTTGAGTAAGTCTCGTACCATGCAGGTTTTGTTAGTTGAAAACTTATTATTCCCCAGTAACTACCATATTTACTGGCATAATTCTCGCACTGGCACAGTTTGTGCACCCAAATTTTATGGTGCCGAATTAGGGGAAAAAATTTTCCTTTCATATTTCATGCAACATGTTTCTCTCAACGAAGCATGTAATGGTAACAAGCCCGCGCAATGCATACTTTGTTCTACAGCGCCAGGTTGCTGACACTTCAAGGTCATTGGTCCTGTTATCGATTTCTAACTGCCGCACCCACTCTGCAAATATGTAAACAAAATCAGTCGAGTTTATTTGTATGTGGGTATTTTTTAATGCGAAAGGAATAGTTTTCATTTATATTAATTTTGGTTTAGTATAAATGCATAATGGTAAACAGACCAGTCAAACTGCTGCATTTAAACTTCAGTTGATTGCGTGTGCAGAGGAACACTGCAATAAAGAAGCGGGCCAAAATTACACTGTTTCTGAGTTCAACGTGCATGTCATGTTTTCCCAATACCAGGTCGCTGTTACAATGTGAACTGGACCTGTAACGATGGCAGTGGCGGGCGGTGGCCGGCCACCGGCCACCAGAATAATTGCGTAGCGACCGACCGACAGTGGTAAGCTGCCGCGTCCAGCCACGCTGCAAGGATCTAGGCACTCACCTAGCTACGTGCACACGGCAGTGTTTTCACTGCTAGCCCCAGCACATGAGTGATTAAATTTTTTATATGTATCTTCATATCTATTATCAACAAATAAAGTGCTGTGTGTAAAAAACGTATCCGCTGCAGTTGACGAGGAATTACTTACCGTAGACTCCATTTTATTGTTTACATGCACGTGTCTTGGCAATTTCTTGCATAATTCACACACACTAATTTTTGGTACTAAAATCCTGTAAAAAAAGATGCGAGAATTATGCGTGCGGAGCTGTGAAGGGTGAGTTATCGCTTGCAGGGCAGTGCTTCGGCGGCCGAGTAAGCGATAGCGGAAAATGCTATGTTGGCCGAGGAACTGACTGCAGGCTGAGCGACTATACTTACGTGGCACGGTCATTTTTTCCGCTCATTTCCCCACAATCAGTTATATAACAGGATATTTTTACGTTGTAGTGCTTCAAACACAATTTAAAAGCAATTTTAGGGTGATTTTTAAGTAGTAGGCCCTATTGGGGATCAAAATTGATCTAATTTGGTGACAGCGAGGACACACTTATAGCAGGATCAAATCTGGAACCGTGACATCTCGCTATAATGGGGACTCTACTGTATAAGTTGAATACACACCCATTAAAAGCCCATCTATTTTATTCCTACCAAGTATAAAGGTATTGGAGGAGTAGAACAGAGGAGCCACGACCACTAGCAACATTTCTCGACCAGGGAGAGCAGTACATCTGAGTTGTATCCCTGCCGGAGCACCTGGGTGCTGGCGGGGTATTTGCTTAGTTGCTACTGGCAGGCCTTGGTTGGGATCGCTCACCCAGTAATAGTCTTGGCAACCCATACGTCTGCAATGCTTTTGATCAGTCCGCAACCGTGGAGGATCTTCTGAAGCACTGTAGCATGCGTTGGCAAACTGTTACCAGGCAACACTAATCTAGGGCTATCCGTGTCCTTGGTGCTTGATTCATGGTCCTCAGTAGCTAAACCCACTATATGCCATTTAAGGTGAGACACTGCTCAAGGAGGGAGGAGCGGAGAGGTGCGTGCCTTGCTGACAGGCAGCCGGTGAGTCTCGTATCACTCATAGCTAGTCGATGAGCTGAACAAGATTGTGCTGCCTTACTCCGATCATTGGCACAACATAAGTCTACTGTAACCAATCCAGCTTCTTTCCCGTCAGCACTGCTGCGCATGCATCCGTACTGCCATTCCGTTGTAAAACTGAGGAACTGTTCGGCATCTCAAACATTAACTTCTGGAGCAGAGCTTCAGCGGACTGGAACAGCGAGTTCTGTGTCATATCATATCATGCCCTCGCTATCGCTCGAGCCGAAGATGAACCACTCAATCAACTAAATCCAGCTACCCCTTGCCTGCAAGACAATGAAAAGTCACCTACTGCTAGCACTTCCCGCCTGTCGTCAACTACGACTAGCTCCGATACGAGTCGTAAGCCTGATCAATCGAAGGGACTCGTGAATTGTAAAGTCGATAACTTTGTTCCATCATGTAAGGCCACGTGCCCGACCGCTATATCTTGCCGCAAACAGGAGTACGTCAACCTGTAAGCACAACCGACCAAAGTGTAACCAAAACCACATGACCGTGATCCAGCCCTAGCTAATTGGAAACGTGTCAAGTGATTTTCTGGCGCCCAACGTGGGGCGTCAGCTAGTTAACTGTTCGCAGTAAGAGGCCGAACCAGGTCACCTGGCCTCGATACGTAGGATTCAAACCGGGTTAACCCAGCGGACTTCAGGGAGTCAAGTAAAAACCCATTGGTGTCCAAGAAACAATAGCTATGTCTAATCCTGAGATCAGTGCCGCGTCAGACCTCTACATCTGACACCCAAGACCCAAAATGCAGCCATACCAAATGTCACGGTATAGGTTCATTAAGAATATAATGCTCGTATTGTTTAAAGTCATTTCATCACCTCTGCCTAGGTTGGTCAAAGTACGAGATACGTACCGCAGGTCTTGGATACCGTTGGGAAGTCTGTTGGCAACATTCAACAAGTGTTTGTAGCAACATGATTTGCCCCTGCCTGGGCATTATACGTGTCAGCTGCACCACGTGCAGCGAGCCCTTCCATAACCTGTGCATTGGATGGCCTGACAAGCGCATCGCTATGTCAGGTATGGTGTACCAATGTGAAAGATTTAGGAGGAAACACGTCCCCTACTCTCGTTGATCGAGACCGTCCAGGATCTACATACAGCTTGGGACAGCACCCAGCAACCGGACGTAATGATGTCATACAGATCACTGACTTCGCCGATCGTCCGCACGAAGACCCGGTAGCATTTACCAACGAGTACTGGAAAGAATTCCAGGACACCCACTTACCTCCGAAACAATGGGAAGACAGAGTCCAACTACACCTGAAAGGCATAGCGTTAACCTGGTGGGAAAAGTACGGGACTTTCTTATGGACTGGGAGCAGTTCTGCAATCGCATCGTATCAGAATTCACCGGCAAGGAGGTACTAGCGCAGTTAACAACCCAGTTCTACAGTAAGACACAGAGATGAGGCTGAAATTTTCGTACGTCGCAAAGAGTAAATGTTCTGGCGCGTATTCCTGGAGGTTTTGGAAGCCATGGCCGTCCGTTCGATAGGAAGGATGCTTTTACCCAGCCGGAGGAATGTTGTCCTCACTGCCCTACCAACAACTATCAATGAACTAGTTGAGAGGGCATGACTAGCCGAACAGAACTTCACGGTGCAGGGTAGTATATAAAAGCCACTACCTGTGAAAACCCTACAACCACGAGCCCTGTTGGTCGAGTTACACAAGAATGTGCCCGCACCCCAGACACGCATGAGATTTGTGCCAAATTGTTGGTGGTTCTATCCCAGTAGTCATTGGAACAAGGACTGCCCCCGCAAGCCAGCCAGGTTAGCAGTACCACCATTTAAATCCTATCAGACGTCAGCCCCATCAGCTACTAGGAGTACCGAAAGACCAACTCCCGCTACCAAGCTGGGAAATGCCACCACTGGGGTACGAAGCGGGCTACCACCACCGGTCCACAAGGGCCCAGAATCCAGTGCTTAAATGAGGATCCGGCACTCCCTGTAGCTGCCCACATTGAAGTAGTAATAAATGGAGACCGTGTCTTGGCTTTACTTGATTCCACTGCCATAGCGAACTTCATTAGAAGCAATATACTCACATCAGAGCAATTAGCCAACATTCTCCCACAAACCAAACTTGTCAGAATGGCTCAACCAAACGCGACCTTACAGGTAGACGGCCATACTACAATAAAGGCTCTCTGTTCCCTTCGAGTTTATAGTCTCATCCACGCTATCAGAAGCAGTTATACTCGGCTACCCATGACTTAGGCAGCATCAGTGCATTATTGATCATGGACAATGCCGAGCTTACATGGGCGAGTATGAAAGAATAATGGTAAATTAGGACCACAGTCCAGAGGACATCATACCCGCACCCATCGATTCCACGTGGGTTAATCATGAATTCAATGAATCCAAGGCAGGTACTGAATGAACACGCAAATGCATTAGGACATGAGGGGTTGTTGCGCCAGACTCTATCCATCCAACATGAGATCTGGATGACAACTAACACCCCTGTTTATAATTGACCGGTTCAGGTATCTGCCCGCTGATGCAACCTGATAATGGACCAGGTAAATGACATGAAGGACCCGGGGATTGTAGAACTATCTAACTCACCTTACAACTTCCACATGGTTCTAGTACCCAAGAAGGATGGAAAACTGCGCTTCTGTGTTAATTACAAGGGCTTAAACGAGATAACGCACCGTATTGGTCCCCCAGCCATCGACCTCACCCATATCCTGCGGGACATTGGCAAGGCCACAATCTTCAGCACCTTGGATATGGAATCTGGATACTGGCAAATCGCGGGACATCCTGATAGCCGGAAGTATGCTGCATTTAGCACACCAGAGGGCGAAAACCTACAATTCAGAGTAATGCCATTCTGGTTAAATGCCCCAGTCACCTCCCAATGCCTAATGTCCACAGAGGTATTGACCGGGTATGTTGGAGAGTTCTGCTTTGCATTTCTCGACGACGTGATCTTTTACTCAAACAGCTGAGAGGAGCATCTGTAGCGGGTACTAGAACGCCTAGAACAACGTGGGATGACTTGCAAGCTTTCCAAGAGCTACTTCGGCAAGTCCTCCATCGATTACCTGGGACATGTTGTGTCACCCGAGGGAAACTTCCCACAGCAAAATTCCATATGAGCCATTGAAGATGCAGACGATCCAGCCAATAAATGACGGCTACGGCGGTATCTGGGTCTGTGTAACTGGTTACATGACTTTGTGCCGAACATCACGCAACTCATGACACCGTTACATCCACTCCTGGGAAAAGACACACGTTGGCGATGGGGACAGAATCAACAGCAAGCCTTCCATGACCTGAAAACAAGCTTCGGAAATATACAGCAGCTACATCGACCCCAAGGAGATCAACCATTGATCCTACAAACACACATGCCAGAATGGTCTGGGAGTGATCCTCTACCAGCTGGACAACAACCACCAACCCCATGTGATAGCGTATGCCTCCACCCGCCTTAACGAAACGGAGCAATGTTTTCACATAAATGAACAGGAATGCCTGGCCATCACCTGGTCTGTGCATAAGTACAGATACTATCTAGAAGGCCAACACTTCATCTTGCAAATGGACTCGAAAGTCCTCCAATGGCTGCATGAGTCACGAAACAGCCAATCCAAGCTTGGTCAGTGGGATGTTTTTCTTACTGAATTCGACTTTGAGGTAGAGCATTGCCCAGGAGAAACAAATGACGAGACACTGGGATTAACATATTCCCACCATTTTATTTGCCCTGCATCGTACTAATGAAGCGGTGGACACCAACCCAAGTACACTCCTCCTGGGACAGACCCTACGCCAGCCAGGTGACTGGCAGTGGGACAGTGAACCCACTGCCATATCTCAGCCCAGGGACATCCAGCTAGCCGCGTTGGCTCGCACTACCACTGTCCAGAAAGCCCAGTATGAGTATATCCGTAGAAAGTACCCACAACCCAAGACAGGGGTACACGAGTTCAAACTTGGGGAAACTGTGTTACTCCGAACACATCCCCTCAGCAAGCCCAGCAATCAGTTAGTGCTGGCCTCGCTGACAAACGGGATGGGCCTTACCATGTTGTCGGCAAATGGGACAATGTCTACTGGGCCGAATACGTCCAAGGAAGAATATGGAAGGCCACATGAGGTCAAATACATCCCGGGGAAATATGCAGAGGAGCAGTTAGCTTAAGGTCGGAAACACCCTCGTGACGGGGATATAACCATCCCGGGCGCCTACTCCCTCACCTGGTACAACTCTCCAGCTCGAGATCAAGGTCATTCCACCTTTTACGAAGGCAATCTCGAGTACCAACGAGGAAGTGCCTACCCACACCACTAGACCACTGGACAACGAACTCGCAACCCATCTGCACCATTGAGGACAAGAGACTCAATCTGTCTCTCGCTCAATATGCCACCAATATAGCAGACATCGAGACCATTAATGCCTCCAACTACTCGACACCTGGTGTAACTCACGCAGTTGAGGTTGAACTCATCTTCCTTACACTGCCTCGCCACAGGACCTGGACGCCGAGACAGTCGATGCCTCAACTACCCGGCCCTACAACGAAATGCACCACCCGCAGTGGAGGCTGAGCGCGGGGTCCCACAGCTCCCTTGCGCTGCCACAGAAGGCAACGAGAACCTCGATGCCTCGTACTACCCGCCACCTGGTGCACCACCGGCAGTTGAGGACCCTCTCCCTCGCACTGTCTCGGCAATAGACCGGGACGTCGAGACCTTTGACCCCTCCAACTACCCGGCTCTATGACGAGAAGCACCATCCATAGCTAAGGTTGAGCGCGGTTATCTGCAGACTCCTCGGTGCTACCATTACAGGCGCCGAGACCATCGATGCCTCCCACTACCCCTCAGCTGGAGCAATGCCCACAGTGGAGGTTGAGAGCCCTCTCTCTCCCACTGCCTCATCGCGGGACTTGGACTTTGAGAACATTGATGCCTCCAACTACCCAGCCCCATGATGGGATGTTTACGACTGCACGCTTGAGAGCGGTCTTCCACCGCAACTCCTTGTGCTACAACAGCAGAGAAACGTCCTACCCTACGGGTAGGAACCCGTGCAGTCGGGGAGGAGGAACTGGGATCACTCCCTAGCATTGCCACTACGTCCCCAGTAGCTGTATCCTCACACTCAGTTCTGGCAGAAGCAGGCGCCACAACGCCGCGTGCTGAGCCTTGACGCCTGATGCCACCTCGTGCCATCAATGCCAACTCTACGCCTGTCTGGTACCGAGAGTCACCGTGGCGACCCACATGTGGCCGTACCCACTGCACGCTGGGCTACGCCCAAGAGGAAGGCCAGCTAAACCTGCACACACCGAATCAAGTAAGTAATGTGTGATGAAGAAAGTGTACACATGTAGTTGTAGACTACTGGGTAAAAACAGAACAGGACTCGTTACAGACTTGCAATAAGTGTAATTTAAACTAGTCGCCAGTTAAAGACAGTGAAACCAAGGAAAATTTACAATTAAGAATAGATTTAAATTGACGCGTGCCGCATCTACACCTATTATAATACGACTCCTACTCATCACCTAGGAGTACTGCTTCCATCTCTACAGATGTGAGCATGATGTTGCCTACCCCTACAGGCAACAGGAACTTGTGATTTTCATTCTCACCTGGAAGGCACAAATCCTGGCAGGTACACCCCCCCCCCCCCCAACCCCTCTCCGTGCGCTCAACTCCTGCAAGCTGCCCAGACCTCGGGCACGGCCGAGCAGACTCGACAAGGCATGAAGTCAGAACCGCTGACGAGAGAATTCTCACGCCACCCAGAGTCGTAGGACGTCATGCCTCCCCTGCTCCCCGTGCCAGCAGCCTACAAGCTATCACTATATAAGTCTGGCCGCAACCGAGCTCTGTAGTCATTCTTTCGCATTTCGTGCACTGTCCACAGCACTCTTAGTGCTTGGGAGCTCTAGAGAAGTTCGAAACTTCCAAGTACGCCTTTGCGGCAATCAACTACGTATGTCGACGACCAGTCAATCTGGCGACATACAAACACAAACTTTCTTTTAACTTTTTTTGTCTCCTCTAGACACCTTTAATTAGTAGTTTAACTGTAACTCTTATTTTCGTCTAGAATCTGCTTTTCCCGTTTATTTAGAACCAGGTCACCTACACCTGGAACCTCACAGTTACCTTCAGCTATCCTCGAATTGGTAGGAGGTAGCACAGGTCTCGTGTCTGTTGAACTTCAATAAACACACGTTGCTTTCTACTTTGCTACTTTTTTTTCCAGGGTATATATCTGTATTCACTGTTGGAGGTAGATTACGCTATGCACTGCCAACGGAATCTGGGGAAGTTATTAAACCGAACTAAGACATACCCATTAGACGGGTACCTGTTTCTTCCCATTAAACACACAGCACTATTAGTGCTCGTGGGGAAGAAACAGTAACGCCCCAACCACTAGTAACACCTTCACACCAGGAGACACGACACACTCGGGTTGCTTCACACCACTCGCACTATTAGTGCACAGTGACAGTGACCTACAATGCTGCCGGGTATTCGGGGTGGACGCACAACCAGTAGAGGCTTGGTGGAACTCCGGCTCAACGTCTCTGATCAGTCTGTCTATGGTGGGGGATTAGTCGGGACTCTTATCGAGCTGGCCTATAAGTCACTAGTGGGGTACACTGTTAGTATTTCCGTTTCAGTGCACTGCGTGATTTATAGAAGTGTTACCCTATGCCTTATGATAAGAATGGTAGGAGATGTAGAGAGCAACACCTGGCTTACCCTGCTGCCTGGCCAAGGATAGTATCACCCTATCCTATGCAGGATAGACAGGCGGAATGGGTCCGTGCCGCCGAACTCGGATGTCAAGCAGTCGCGTCTGCACCGGTAATATTAATTGAGTTTCTGCCATGTATTCGTACCAGCTGCAAGTGTCACCCGGTTGTCTATGGCTTCTTAACCGGAATGGAAGTTCGCAGAGGTTGGGACAACTTGGTCTTCTGGACGAAAGCAGCACGACTTTGGAACATTCGTGTAGGTATTCACCACACTTAATAAAAAACTAATCTCAACTACCTAACTAGAGATGAGAGTGTATCAGAACTAGCCAACACTCCTCGCCTTATCCGCACTACCTAAGTCGCTTTTGGTCTAGCGAGTAAAATCTGTAACTACCGTGTCCAGTCATTCTAATTGGACACGCATCAAAATAAAGTGTGTATCTAGCGTAAGTGCCTACCCAAGCTGTTATTAAGCAGGGAAAGCAAAGGAGCCGGTGAGATTGAAGTAAAATAAATGGTTAGTAATCACTCGACTAGGTGTGAACGGAACTTGTGATAACAGCAGTCATTACGCTGTAAGTGATAGATCCAGTACAATTTAGATGTTTTTCACCTCACCAGTGATAAGGTTCCAAATAATTAGTGGCTGACAGCCTCCGTAATTATGTAGAATTACCTGGAGACGCTCACTACAGTGCCGGTAATATCTAGGAACGTTTCACGTATAGACATTCACCACAGTACACGTGATAAGTGAAGACAGAGACTTCCATAGCATACATGTTAGATTAGCCTTTGATAACAGTACTTTTAAATACTTTTGGATTTTCTTATAATTATTTACTGTGTAGGTACACAACTAAATTTGTTCATATATTTTTAAGTGTTATGTGAAGATGCAACTGCAAAAAGAATGCGGTTTTGCAGGGCAACTGCGAGAAAGAATACCATTTCGCAGGGCTGTGTGTTTTCCTAATATGTTTTCTTCTACCGTTCCTAATGTACTTGCCTTGACAATTCTATGAACTTACATCATGAACTGGTAAGATAGATGGACTACCGACAGGTACAGGAAGAAACTAGCTTTTTATTATTATGTCTGAATGTGTAGGTAAATGTGTGTGTGTGTGTGTATATATATAATACGTGAATTTTTACAGTGTATGTGTGAAGAGGCACTTACAAGAATGAATGCTGTTTTGCAGGACTGTGTCTTTATGCTATACCTTAAATTTCTTATTCATTGCTAGTGTTCATGTATGTTTGCAATACTTGTGCACCACCAAAGAATCGAACCTGAACTCTGAGCCACAGAGCTCCCAAGTATTCACTATGGTGATACCCAATGCCACTCTAGGTTTGTGCACCAAGGTGCAGAACCGTAGCACAGGGTTTGCGCTGCCAACTGCCGTTGGGCTCTACTCTTAGGGTACCATCAATTGCTTGTGCCGACTGAAAGTAAGTTACGTGTCAATACTGCCTCTATGCTCTTTTGGGAGGGACTTAGTGCTCAAAGGGAGGAGAAAAAGGAGGAGTTCTTTACTGCTAAGTGAGTGCACACCAATAATCCCTCCACACTTGGTGAAGACTCCACATGGGAATGGGCTCAGTCTGCCCATCACCTAGAGAGTCAATCCTCTTCAGTCAGCACCCCAGTTTATTTCTTCTCGCACACTAGAGTTGGTGTTGAGAACATCCTGTAGTTAATGCCCTAGTCACTGTACACGACACCAGGTTGGATATTGCCAATTCATTTTGTGGAAGCAGTGCAGCCGTCAACTGGAGTCGGAGATACCTGACCTCTCTGTATGGCAACTTGTCTCAGCTAGCACCACCCATGCAATTGCTGGTCCCAGTCGATCTAAGCCCAGTAGATGAATGAGCGAGTACCTTGGTAAGTCAGCCCTACCTCAACGGGCTAAGGTAGTAACAAGAAATATTGTGATACTGCCCACAGCAGATTTCGTACCAAGCCGCCAGCCTACTCCACCAGTACTAGTCTCTGGTAGAAAGCCGACTTAGTCTCAGTAATTGTATATCAGCGCGCATGACCTAGCGCTCACTAAAAGTAACATTGACTAGTCTAAGCGACACGCGTCAAATTATTAAAGACAGTGAAGAAATCAATTATAAATGCCTTATTCATTTCTGTCTCAAAATTATAAGTTTTCTTTGCAGTAAAATATAATTAATTACTTTAAAAGATAGACATTTGCCACGAGCCAACATGTAGTGGTGTGGAGAGGTAATTCTCCCATCGCCATCCCTCCTCCAGCCACCATGAACACACTGGCCGATTGATGACTTCTCAGCATTCTCTCAGCTTGTGCTTGCAGGACATTCAAAATTTGACTTGCATTCGGTATCATATTATTTTCATTTTCAGAGAGTTTGAAAGTTTTAGGTCCATTAGCATATGGTGTCTGATTAGAATCAATTATATGCTGTATTTTGAGACGTTATTTTCAAATTTAGGTGAAATTTTTTTAATGTATTATTTATAATAATACTTTTTTTAAATTCCCATTTTTTATTTATTATCTAAACTCCGGCTTGTGTGGACATTTTTTGGAAGTCCCCTGAATAACAATGGATCAAGAGTTGACTAGGCAGCGAGGTGAACAGTTTCGGGAACCCTAACCAGGAGGCCAAATACCTAGGTTGGCAGGAAAGGTAGTGGAGAGAGGCTCCACTAATTGTTGGGCGGCTTGTGCTCTCTCCCATGGGGACTTGCAGCTGTCCTCCATGCATTCCTCCTGCTCCCTCGTTGGTGAGCAAACATCAACAGGAAAGGTATTAATGTTCAACCAGTAGAATGTGGCAGGCAACAATCCCCTAGCTAAACTACCTCAGAAGTACCTGGGTCAAGTCTCATCAGGCCTGGCACTCCCCCGGGCGAGTTTATACACACTGGAGGGCATTGCTTAGCTGACTTATTTGGCCCAGTTGCTTCATTGTGTGTCTTTCGAGTGGTTTGTTCTCTACCATACTTGCGCACCAACGTACTAGGTCCATAGTATGGGTGGCCATCAAACTTTATGTTTGTGAGATATATGTGCAGTCCTGGTTAGGAGCTGCCCGTAGTCCTGCGCTACGTCGGAAACTGTTGCTAACTCACCGTCCCCTGCCACTCCCTTCAAGGGTAACACTTACCAGGTTGGGAGAAAAGGCACACATTCACTACAGAGCAAGGAAAGACAGAAGTTAGCTAGACAATGTGTTTTATTTCGGACTGTGGTTGGGCAATAGAACCTTAGCACGACTAGTGCTAAGATGAGCTATATGGACAACTATGATTTCTGCCGGGCGCATAGCATTGTATTCTTCTCGGCAGGAGGGTTCCTGCATGCCTCGTTCACGTTTGGTAATCTTCAGCTGCCATCTCTTTGCGTTTGGTCCAAACGGCGCTGCTGCTGCCATCTCTTGCCAGCAGCTGCTTCTCAGCAGGTTTGCAAGTGGCTGGAGCGATGATGCTACTTCCTAGCATTACATGAGTACTGGTGTGAGAGGTGGCCAGTGAGGTTTCGATTCCCGCTGGGGAACGTGATGTGCAGTCGATAATAATGAATAGGCAGCATCATGCATGACACTATATACTTTGCTTCTTATACTACTGTATCATGCTCATGCAAGAAAATATATTAGCAGTGCAGAAACAGTGTAGCCAGCTAAACTGAAGAGCAGGTGTTGCTCTTTGGTCATCTTCTTTTTCCCTGATATAACTTGACACTCTGGCGCGTGGCAACAGGTAAACTAAGTGCACGCTCATGCCCCTTTCTCATCCTCACATTCTTGGGCATAACTCCCCCTTCCCTTTTGCCCCCAGCGGAAACATAACTCACCATGTTATTGGCCGGACTTGTTACTATGCGGGCGATGGCCAGGTGAGATAACCTAGGCTAGCCGCGGAGACTGAATATTTTAGCAACCACGGGAGGGGGGTAGTGTAGAACAGTTACTACCTTTGTTCCTTCACATGTTAAATGGGCAGCTTCCCTTCAGGCGCTGAGCGGCGTGCTGGTTTCTAATCACAATTGCCACAGTTTTTAACTGGTTTTCATAGTTTTTTTTTTTTTTTTCAACTCGCAGCATGCAAATTACGAGTAGCAATGCTACAACCTATGTATTTTATCGCTGTAAACTCGTGAACTTATTTTAAATCAGTTTTTATTGTGCTCTATTGCAGTTTTCCTATGTTTTTATTTTTTTTCAACAATTTTTATGATTTTTTTATGGTTCCTGAAAATGGTCTCGCAAAATCGTTGCCTTGTTAAACCCAGTACTTGTAAATTCGGGTCTCCACTGTATATAGCATAAACACTTGAATACAGGACCATTCAGGACATACACTTTGAAATGGTACACTATTCTCTTTATCTCCCACCAAGACGAACCGGGTTCAATCCCTGGCTGGGTCACCGGATATTCACATGTGGGAATTGTGCCATACGATGCAGTTGGTCTGCGAGTTTTCTGTGGGATCTCCCGTTTACCCCGCCCTTCCTTACCGGCGCTGCTTCATACTCACCTTAATCACCCTCATCGGCTCTCAAGACCTCGCTGTTAAGAGCCGCCCAAATCTCTTCACTACTTTCTCGAGAAAATTTAAAAGGAAAAGGATCATAGCAGGTGTAGGTTTAAGCATTCAAATTACATAAATATAACTAATAATTAGGGACCCCAGAAAATGGTGAACCGCGAAATACACAAAATACCGCGTAATTGGACGTTATTTCACAGTTTTCGCTAAATGTACCTATTTTTTACAAAACGCGAAATTTTTCCACAAAAAGGCAACACAAATATTTACGTTCCTCAGAAATGGTAAATAATCGTTTACAATAGATTGTGTCGGCAATTGATTGTCAGTCGACAATTGATTACATGTCGACAATCAATTGTAGTGCCAACACAGCAATTTGTCGCTCTTTGTAGTATTTTGTAGTGATTAATTTTGTACTGAGATGCTGAAAATAGCTACTATTTTTTATAGTGAACACGTAATGAAGCATGTTTCTACAGTTTTGACATCAAGAATAAAATAATGATGTCCAAGTTCTGTAACATGCGTGCCGACTGCGTTTTGAAAAAGTACTTGGCTGTAATAGTTTTTGAGGTTTGGTGGAAACAAAGACGTGAAATGTAACTAATTTAATTTTCGTATCGCTTTAAGTTTGTTGGTTTCAGGAAACGTACACAGTGTTGATTTTATTGAATGATTCTGCAATAAATTATTTAATGTTAGTGACGAACAAACGTGATTTTAGTGGCGTAAATTTGCGAGTTTACAATAGAAAAACACGTGTTCAAGAGGTGCACATTTTACAAACAGCAAGTTTGCATGTTTTCCAAATAATGTATTTGTAAACCGTTACTACAATTATTGAAATGCACGTGGCCTGAAAAAGCTGCACTTTCAACACTTTAGTAGTGTGTGAATAATATTTTTTATTTGTCTATATAGTAAATTCGAGTGTAAGGTCAACTTCTGCCAAACTGGGTGTGTGTGTGTGTATTTCTGCATCTGGACGAATACGAACAGAGACGTATATATCGCATTTTGTTTTTTCATTAAAGCTAAAATTTTCAAAGTTACAATCATTTAAATTATATTTCCATACGAGCAATATTTTCCACTGTTCCATCAAAACAAAATGCAACTTACCCTCAAGAACCTCAAAATAGTGCCATCTCACGTAAGACATTAAACTAAAGCCCACCACCCCCTCACTGTTTCCTTCTTTCCTCAAAATAAAATAAACAGAACCCAAACCAATTACAAAAATAAAAGGGTTGGAATGCCAACCTAGCTATAAGTAATATTGTACATTAACTACAGGATGGAAGTTAGCTAACGTCATATTTTCAGAGCCTGCCATGACAGGGAACACAAGGAAAGTGGAAAATGCAACTGTTCATTGGACTCACATTTGTTTACAAACACCTTATTCTTCAGTGAAAAACAACTCTGGTGGAAGGAAACATTGTGGCCGTGCTACTTTTCTAGAATTGTCAAAATTTACCCCACATTTCTTAAATTGTTTTATTCTTAAATTAATGAATTGTATTACTATGATTTCTTGTATTTAATAATTACTTTTCTATTTCTTATTCAGACACATGTGCATTAATTTTCTTTCAAAACATTCTAATTTACCAAATTTTTTTTTAATTTTCAGACACAGAAATTTGGTTTATTTTTTAATAAGGATGCAAAGAAATTTATTATTGATTTTATTTATAAAACAAGTTACAGAAATTTTGCATCGCTTTCATTTTAAACATCAAAATTGACACTGCTTTCATTTTTAAATACTGAAATGTAACACCGTTTTAATTTTTTAATATAGAAATTTAACACCACTTTCATGTTTAAACAACGAAATTTGACACAGATTTTCACTATTTTTTGCATCGAAATCAGGCATTCTATTTTACCATTTTCTGGAGTCTCTACTATTAATTGAAATATCTGAGCCTTTATTAAAATTTATGAGCCTTTATTAAAATTTAAAAAATAATAAAAAATATAAGCACAGCATTTTTTTTACTGTTTGTTTATATATATATATATATATATATATATATATATATATATATATATATATATATATATATATATATATATATAATTTTTATCGCAGAAAAGTACTAGTTCCTTTCCAGAATAATTCATCCACGACACAAATTAAAATATTTGATACAAACTTTGCATCAACAAGACATTCCTACCGAAAAATTCAAAACAAAATTCTGCACCAACAAAATACACATCTATAGACTCATGTTAAAGGGAGCACTTTTGAGGCCCTAGTTACTTTTTTCCTATCTGCCATTTTTTATTCTTCCACCACATTTTAAAATAAATATTGCCATGTAATTAATAAACTCAGTGTATATATTTCACTGGACTCAAAAGTTAACATCTATGGCTATAATAAAATATATTTGACTTTTATTCCAAATGAGAGGGCAACAAAAAGTGTTTGCTTTATCGTGTATTGCCTATAACCAAACTTACATTCCTAACAAAAATAAAAATTTTAATTACAATTTCACATAAAGTAAATTTAAGAAAATACACAAAAAAAAATCAGTCCTTCATAATTTCAAAAACTTATTATAGAGTCAAAAATACTTAGAATACACTAAAGCTAAAGTATAAAACAAGATACTTGTATATTACAGATGCAAAACCATATACCTGGAAACTAAAAGAAAATAAAATCCACTTAAAAAAAACATATAAATAAAAATACAATTGTCTGCAGTCACATGCTGTATCATTGCCGTATTTCTTGCTTTTGCTTGGGTACCCTCGCTTCTCATTTGCTGTCTCCACGCTTTTAGCTGCTTATGTGCTCAGTACTTTTCTCCTCCCTTCTTTGTTTTGAGGAATGCAGCTCCATCTGGCAATAGGGCAGTAGCCAACCAATCAAGAGGGGAGTGGAGAATCAGTAGTGGTGCCATATTGAAGGGGAAGATAGGGAAATGACCCATTCCTATAATTTTTTGCATGTGCGAGGGAAGGCATGTAGGTAGTTGGGCTTAATGTCTTGTCGAAAGCGAGGTCATTAGAGACAGTGCAAATTGCAGAGGGAAGAGGAATTTTAGATGGGATGAGAAGAAATCGGCCATGACTTTTGTTAGGGGCCCATCCCTACATTCACCTGGATTGATTTCGTAAAACAATGGAGAACTGAAATCAAGATCGTCGGACTGGGAATTGAACCCGTATCCTCCCGAATGCGAGTCCAGTGAGTTACCACTGCGCCACCTCGCTCCATGTGTGTGCAAGGGAAGGAAATGTTATTGTAATTCTTTTCATCTCTCTGTACTGACGCATGTTGCTTTCTAAAGCCTGATCTGAGACATTGTCCATGTGGTTTTGGTTGTACACTAGGTCAGGCGCACTGGATCAAGATTACAAGTTACTGTCAGAATACTAGGGCCTTGGTTTATGTGAAGTAGGTCCAGTTGGCCTCTGGCTTGACACACAGTCTGGGACTGCGAGCACACATTACTTACTGGATCAGACTTCCTTACACCTTGTCCACCTGACTCGTAACCTGTTTCTCCATCTGCAGGGCTGGTTGGGTACCACTGGTGCTGGCCCCAAGCCCTGGTGTCTTACTGCTGCTGTCGACCGCTGGAATGCTCAGCCGACCCATGCCTGGGCTGGAGTGGGAGGTATGACGTCTGCCTGAAGCGAGTGGGGTGGGAGAATCTACCCTTGCACTCTGCTATATGGCCTCGGGCGCTTGGCCTTTTTTGGTAAGCTTCAGTGGTGTGGTGACACTCTGTCGGTCAGGTGCATCGGAGAGGCTGAGATGTTACTGTGGCCGCTTGGAAACAATGCTTATTTCACATGCTAGGATCGCCCATTAGGCTGGGAACAATCCCATGTGCACCCGTAAATAACGTGTTTGGTTTGACCTTCCCTCGGGATACATAGATACTATGTGAGTGGTGAGAGGAAGTTGGGTCTAGAACATCAGACAATATAACTTGTCTGTAACTGTTCCTCTGCGGGAAATTATCCTATTGCCACCTATGGTTGTAGGTCCTGGTATAATATAACATGTTAGGATGAGTCGTAGTCGTGTTTATTATAACTCATTGACGTGTGCCCGGTTAAGGTCTGCTTGGCACGATCACCTAGGATTTGTACGCTAGACCAATAGCGTGGTTTTATACAGATTTATCAGTGGCTGGCGAGAAGTGTTAGCTACTGACTTACTCAGATGACCTCCGTGATGCTGATGAAATTGAGGTTTCGATCCTTGGCGTCAACTTAATGAGTGCTGGGTTGCTCTGCGCCGTATTGACAGTTCCAGGCAGCAGATTTCCAGCTCCAGAACCTGGGATTGGCCAGGCCGTACCTAGTCTCGGTTCTGTAAACCAGTCCTCTCGGAACCGGGTGATACTCTTGGCTGGTGCGAATGTGTGGTGGAAAATATACAAACACCACAGGAGCAGTCATGATTGTTTGGTGCCTGAGTGCGGCGGCGCGGTACCGTTCCACCTGCCTTTCCTGCGTAGGAGGGGGAAGTGCAGACCACTGTTTTTGGCAGCAAGAAACGCTAGGTTTCGTTCCCTACCCCTTTGGCCTTGCCTTATCTTGAAAAGCATAGTGTGTCGCTGCATAAACAACACACGTTGTGCACCTTGACGAGAAACAATTTAACAGTGTCAGTCCAGTAGCTGCTTGCTGGCACGAGCTTGGTAAAAGTCTCCACTGATCCCCCACGCTTGACGGGCTGATCAGAGACATGCCATTTGGACCACCAATGCCTCTACTGGATGTGATTTCAGGCCAGGTTGAAAAGCAAGACTCAGGCTATGGTCACACCAGCACTATCAGTGCTTGAAGCAAGGGAATAACCTGGGCTTGCCACCCCTCCTTGGTTGAAGGTATTCCTAGTGGTTGTGGCTCCTCTCTTCCTCCCCTCCAGCACTACCAACGCTCGGGTGGTTGGGAAGAAACAGGCGGCCGTCTAATAGGTGTGTTAATTCGGTTTAGGAAAATACTGGGTTTCTGTCGGCAGTGCACAACGTGAATTACTCCAAGCGAGCGAAATAGCTAAATACTCTGTAAATGAGAAAGCTTAAGGCTAGAGAACAAAATTATGTTTATTGAAAAATCCATAAACACATGACTCATGCTACCTCCTACCGAGCACTGAGATAGGGTGTCCATTGAGTTGGCAGATGTTCCACATCGCCCTACACCAATTAGATACACACATCACCTGCTATCACTTCACGCATGTGAGTGTATATTCTAATCCAGATGCCTTTCTCCCGTCAGAGTGGTATCCGATAAAAGGTTAAACAGGGGCTAACTGCCTCTGAATGACAGCAAGATCTTACCCCCTCCCTCATTGCCACGCTCAACCAGCTGTCGCCAAAAGACCAAACCCAGGCATTGCGCCGTTTACTGATCCCGGTTACACCAAAAATCCCCAAGGACCTATTCGATTTTTCCTATGCATCTGAACAGGGAGAGACACCCCTGGATCGCAGCATATTTCAGCCAACCAGACTAGCCCTGGGAAGCCACTCATTCCAGCTTCAGACTTAAACCAGCAGCTCACGCTCCGACAGCTCACATCAGCTTCGAGTATTGTATCACTAACCCACCTGTAGCCCACGTACACCCGTCAGAGACAAATCAGGTCAAACTGCCATCCAAGGTAACATGTTGTGCAGGTGCCCCATTAAAAGTAAAATATCTGAAGCATAAGATCATACTAGCTGAGCTTGACTTTGTGCCCTTCCTCTAAGTTACTGGGGCAGTTCTCTGCACTGGACATGCCAGTACTACATAGGAACTGAGAGAATTCTGAAAGTGAAAATTACAGTCAACTCTCAATTGTAAGACTCTTCACGGTTCCTGGGAAAAGGGTTGTTATTTCGATATGGTCTTTATTTTGAAAAGATCGTTAATGGAAAATTATTTTATGGTTCCCAAAAAAAGGGTGGTTATTCCAGGAGTCTTAGAATTGAGAGTTGACTGTGATTTATAGTGAAATGTGTGTTGTGTTAGCATCACGTGGATGGAAGAAAACCAGTTCAAATTACACACATAATTATAACTGAATGTGGTACATATTAGCGATTTTACTTTAGTCCACCTCATATAAACTTTGTAGATCTTAAAGCCTTTCATCTAAGAAATATATCAGGGGACCAACTATCACTACATTATTCATGTTTTATGGGCTATTCACTGTAAGATGAGCTTTTTTGAAATATATATATATATATATATATATATATATATATATATATATATATATATATATATATATATATATATATATATATATCTCCCCTCTCTCCCTCCCCCTCCCCCCCCTCTCTCTCTCTCCCCCAAGGCGTCGTCGTCGTCGCCTTGGAAGTTAACTTCTGAGTGCCCTGGAATATTCACAGTCTGATTATTTCTTACATGTCAGTATTTATTTAAAAAGGTGGTTAAATAATTAAAAAAATGGCTGAAAGGAAAAAGTAATTAGGACCTTAAAAGTGCTCAGTTTAGAACAGCCAATGATGTTTGTTTCACAGTTATGGTGGTGTCGAAGGTATTATGAAAGAAGAAACATCATTCACTGTGTACCTCATTGTAATGTGTAATGTGCTTATAAAATTTATTTTGTTCTTATGCTTGCTAGCTTCATTTGATCCTTGAACTTGATTCTTCATAGCGTTGTGGTCTTTCGAAAATAGAACTGAAGTCATTTTATTTAAAGTATTAGAGTGAAATCAAAATGTTGGAAGAACATTGGAGAAACTATGTAAATAAATTAATATGTTGGAAAAGAAATTTTAAATGTGAAGGAGGTAACAAATAGTAATTACATCTAAAGCATATTGACTTGCAGGTAATTGTTGTGTATCAGTAGTTGCTTTTGTTCCTGGTTTTGAAGTCTTTTCTCATAAATTGGCTTTAATAAAAAAAAATATGATCACAAGAAATCTCTGTTTCTTTCTTGTTTATATTTTCCACTACAATTTGTGGTGTTCTCATACAAAGCTGACAGCCTTGTTTTGCTTCACAGGTCAACCTGGAGATGGACCAATGGGGATAAGCGTGGCTTTGTCACCCGTCACAACCACAGTCACCACAGTTGCCAAGTCGATGATCACCAATGCTTCCTTCCGCACCAAGAAACTTCCAGGTAGGCCTGAGTCACCTTGTGTTCATCCTACTTCTCACATGCCTATGTGGTGATTCCCTTCCTAGCCAGTCAAGTTATTTGAGGTAGCTTGTCGAGTTTAATACACACCGAAACACATTTAGCAGCTTTCTCTTTGACGATTTCTCACTTAAGTTCATCTTGTGAATGCACAACATTCACTTGGACATGCATACTTCAAATGTGGAAAGTGTTTTTTATTCATGTGTAGTAAACGTCCACTGTTTTATTTACATTTAGTTTGATTTGTAAATCCATGTACAGGGGAAACTCGAACCATGGAACTCGATATGACAGAAAGTCCTTGTCCACGTAGCATTTACTGTGGTCCTGACAAAATTCCTATGTAAATAATGCTATAAAAAAAAAAAAAAATAGTTTTTGCACAACACAAAATTTAATTTTTACCGCATTGACGGAACAAAAATTTCTGTAGTCTCACTGAAAATTACATTCTCCGACCTTTTAAACAACAAAGTATTAACAAAAACTTTAAGTATTGACACGAGACACCCCGTCGACTAGGAGACACTATGACCTGATTAAGCACCTGACAAAAATTTGCCTCCACAGGTTTTTGTCGTGTGGTAAATCAGGCACACCCTATTCTGGTAGGGGTTATTCTATTAATTCAGTCCCTATATGGTACTGGGGCTCTCCCAGTGTAGCGGTACGGCAGGGCACGAAGTCAGGTTCTGCCAGTGCAATCTTCTGCTTCAGGTTCTATGCTTTGGGTGGTATACCTGGGTGACTTACATTACTGGTACTTGGACAAGTGGGTGGCAGAATGACTGTGCGTGTAGGTGTTGTTGGAACTTGGATTTGATGATGTTGAGTAGTCGTTCTGGTCGACGGGGACAGAGCAACAAGCGTGAGGTACGCGACGGAAGCTGTTGGCTGCTGATCAGGCTGGTTGAGGTACTCAGCGAGCCACAGATGTACCTCCTGACTTAAGTGGGTTGGAGCCTGGAACATCCCTCGGTATCTCTGGTGTGACGGGAACGAGTTGTCACAGAGCTTGGGCTCGTTCTTTGGGAGCAAGCTGTCCAATAGTGGCGACGAGGGCAGAGGTCAGTTCTCATAAACACCCAGAGGAAATTAGCATCAGCCTGTTTAACTTTCTCCTTGAATCCACGACATCTGGAAAATGGCATTTGGAGTTCACAACACACACTCTCATCCATGAGGCGAACGGCAGGGCTCTTGTCTCTCTATAGTGTTGAGCCACGTAAGCAGTTGCAGACGGGGCAGGCCCCTATTTCAACACTCGGCACAAAGGCACTGGGAGTATTGAAAGTCAGGCCTACCTGTCTGCAGTCTTCCCAATTCAGGAAACGTCCCCTCCGGCACAAAGGTGTAGTGGAAAGGACGAGCACCAAACTGACAAGCTGGTCTGAAAGCAGTGTACCTGTGATTGGGCTCCGCCATCCTACGTATGAGAGTATGTAGAAAGGTTGGCTGGAGCATGGGTTTAGCAAGGTGCATCTTGGTTCAGTTGAGTATTGTTCCCGGACCACCCGCGTTTCTCTCATGGATGAGGTGAACTAGGATAGGTGCAAAGTCTACAGGAACATGGTACTCAAGGATCAGTTCAGACACAATGTTTATTCCACGCTATTGGAAGGAAACATGTGGTGACACACACTCTCCTACGTTTATCAAGAGCTTGCGGGAAGCTGACCTACACAAGACAGGTAGAGGCAATCAGCTTCTAAGCTAAATGGGATGGGGTACTACAGCACTGTGAAAACAACTGAAAGCTATGACTAACTCCACCATTGTTCCCCAGAAGGGGCCGCAGTGTCTAGTGTGGATAGACAACGTTGCAGTTAATGGGTTGCCACAATTCTTGGATGACTAAGCAAGGCATGACAGAATAAGTCCCAACAATGTGGCTGAGGAATAGGGGAACCTTCTTTCACAAAGGTGCATGAAGGAAGGTATAGCGAGGGATGAAGTTAATGAGGTTTTCAGCGGCTTGCGTGGTGCAGACTGTCAGGCGAGTCACTTTTGGCAGCGAGTGCGGTGAAAGACTGAAGGCTGATCCTAAGTCAAATTCTGACTCCATATTTCTACTCTGCCGGGCGGCTGCCTCGGCGTTCATTGGGCTGGCGTCTCTTGGGCAGTGGGAGGCTGCTGAGCGGAGGGTGGTGTGAAAAGCATAGCTCTCTGGCATGACGTCACCGGCCAGCTAAAAAAAATTGAAGACACAAACAACAAAAACATACTAGTGATGGCTTGCTGCCTTGAGATGCATCGCTTCAGTGCGCCAGTGAATAATACAATATCCACTGGCTGGAACACCCATTCTTGACGTAGTAGACAGTACAATCTTTTAACGTCTTGGGGCCAATGGCAATGTAAACTCCCTAGAATCAGTCGCAAGACTATTGCTGTGCTGATGAGCTGAAGACATCTAATCACAATTGTTAAAACGAATTGTGCATCACTTTGACCCCTCTCCGCTGCTACAAAAGCTCATCCTTGAGGGGAGTAGGAAAATAATTCCTCATGAGAAGGATGTTGGTATGTCCTCACCCGAGCAATTGGTCTTCCTCTCAGTTAGGGTTCGTCTCGGAGGGATGGCTTGAAATTCCTTTGAGAGAATGTAGTACTATCCTCTCAACAGCAACTTTTTTCTCTCCCTGTTTTACTTATGTAGCGCCCACTACTCGTGCGCCACTTTCCTCGTGAATGAACTTGACCTTGCATTTGTAGAAACAGCTGGCTGGAAGGTCAATGGCTGGGATAAGATGCAGTGGTGAATCTCTTTTATGTGTTGCTTAGCTTCGGTGGCGGCAGTCATCTTCTATGTCTCTGTTGCATGCTATGTGATGTTCTCTCTCTCTTCGCACTTCAAGGGATGGGATTATGATTGTGCCAGACTGCAGCGGCATTTTGTATGAGCTCTTCATGTTACATGGCTTTATTGTCAGTGTTTTAACCCGCGTGGGGAAACCGAACAGTGTGCTGCCAAACTATTCATTAAAGTGTGCAGTCCTACAGAATGAACTATAACTTTTGGGTACTGAAAATATTGGCACAGCTGGGCTCTGGAAAGAAAGCAAAAACACATAATGTGAGCACGCGGAATTGTTACAACCCTTGCGGGAACCATAAAAATATGATTGTTAACGCAATTAAACACTATATTTCGGCCTGTATTGGCCGCATGTTTAAAAAAAATGACTACAAAAAGTGGGGTGCGGCCTAATGACAAGATATTGCATTAAAAAAGTTTTACCCCCAAAAATCTGTAATAAGTGATTATTTATAACCATATACAGTGTAAACTCGAACCATCTAACTCGGTTTAACTGAAAGTTTATGTCCACAAAGCATTTTCTGTGGTACCGAGACTAAATTCCTATGTAAACAATGCTAAAAAAGTCAATTTTCGCCTAACTCAAAAATAAATTTTTACCACATCGATCAAACAAATATTTCTGTAGCATCGCTGAAAATTACATACTCCGATCATTTAACAACAAATTATTAACAAAAAAGTATAAGTATGAACTGTACTCGCCAATGCATACAAATTCATTATACACAACATTGTGTACACATGCACCAGTAATACTAATAGATAACACAAATGAAATAAATTTTTACGCACAATTTTTTGCTTATGTCTCACTACCCTGCATTTCATTCTGTTTATGTAATTCTCCACTTCCGAAATAACCTCTTTTTTATTTAGTCGTGAACTCATTCTTTGTAGGAAAAGCAAATAAATAACAACAATAGACATCTCAGACTAAAAATTATGTATTTACAGAGCATGAAATAAAAAAAAAAAACACTGAAAAAATCTAGGAATACAGGTCATATGTATACAAAATATGTACTGTAGAATTTTATTAGATGTTTAGAAAACAATATTGCAATGTTTTTGGCGGCAGCCATGTTGATAATGAGCTGAAAGCAGTGCTGCCATATTTTCAAGGTATTAATTCGCGATGCAATGTTGGCAACAACACTCGCAAATTTTCACTTGAATGATTTTTCATGAAAAATAGGAATGGATTATCTATAAAAATGTAACACGTGTAAATATTCCCGGAAAGTTAAAAAAAAGGCATGGCAAAATTAAGTTAACCCTATTCACTGCACTTTATTAATCACAATATTCAAGACGTACGGTAGAACCTCTCTATTACGACCCCTCACGGTTCCTGAGAATAGGGTCGTAATAGAGGGGGATGTCATAATAAAAAATTTGGAAAATTTTAGGCCAATTTTGACCCACCCCTAACCCCTATTGCCCCCAAACTTGCCATTTTTTCCATGGAGTTAATGTTCAATTGTCTCTAGCGCATTAAAAAAAACACTTTTTTTAATTAAATATAAATACATATGTATATTTTAATAGCTGAACGTCTCCTGGTTAACTTGATACCCAAGAAAGGCATATTGGACCACCCCTTGTAAAAAAGAAGCCCTAAATACAGTATGACATGGCCATTGAAAGTGTGTGAAAAGATTAGACAATGAATTATTAAAATATAACTAACACTGTTGGAGATGCCTTATGTTTGAAGCAAAACACAGAACTTTATTTATTGATAATATGTATGAAGATACATTGTATCACTCTTGTGCTGGGGCTACCAGTGAATACATTGTCGTGCACACGTAGCTGGGTGAGCGCCTAGATCCTCTGCAATGCTGCCGGGGGCGATGATTCACATCTGTCGATCGGTTCTAGATCCTCGGGCTGGGCAGCTGTCTGTCGGTTGCTACAAGATTATTCTGGCAGGCGGGGGCCAACCGGCCACCACCAGTGCCGTCTTTACAGGGCCTGTTCATTGTGTAACAGCGACCCGGTGTTGAACATGCTGATAGATGCTATTCACGTCAATGTGTTGAATTTATATGAAATATAAGCGGCGTTTTGTTCTCTGCACTGGCACGGTGAGGCCCGGCAATGTTTATGGGAATATAAAAATTTAGTGTGGTCTACTTGAAATATTAATTATCCTGAATTTTTCATAAAAAATTTCTGACGTGACCTTATACATACACATGGAATTGCTCGCCAAAATATGGTAACATAAATACATATTATTTCCACATACTTACGTACCTTTATTCACTTTACACATAAAATTGAGTTCACAAGAGAAAAAAATGCCCACCAAAAAAATTATATTACGTAGGCATTGGCGCACATGAACTTTAAAAAAATCATTAAAAAAGGTACATTGAATTAAATTTCAAGTTATACATACACTGGTCTGTGTAATGTGCCACTGTTTTTACAGCAAAAGAGGAAGGATAATGGAAGCCAAAAAAGACAGGGAGGGTAAGGCAGAGGCAGCAGCATGTGACTAAGACAAAGAATCCTCACTGACCCTGGCATGCAACTCTCCCCCCCCCCCCCTCCCTTTATTTGCCCTTCGCCCCCCCCCCTCCTCCCGTTCTTTCACGGACAATACACTAGAGTCCCCTTCTGGCATTAAGTAATTTATGGCTTCACGCTGCTTGAGACAACAAATGTCAGTCTCTATGATGGCAGCTTGAGAAATACGTGACCACTAACATCAGTAAGGGCTAGTTGTGGTTGAAGAAAAGGTCTACAAAAACAAATCCCCTCATAACTAAAACTGTGGTTGAAGATACCGTGGTTGGCGAGGGATTACTGTATCTGTTTTTAGACGTGCCTCAAATTTTTCGACTTTTTCGACCCAAATTTTTCACGGTTCCTTGGGATTGGGTCATAATAGAGAGGTGGTCGTAATAAATGGGGTCGTAATGGAGGGGTTTTACTGTACATGAGAGAATAATTTTGCTGCTGTACAAGAGAAAGAAATCTTATGTTGTTCGCGCACCCGCCGCATTGCCATAAGTTCAGATTGATAGACGCCATCTTGTGTAACATGTTACCATTGTTTTGCTTTCTCAAGTCGGTCACATTACCATCTTTGGAATTGTAATTGCACGATGTACATTTGTAAACATTGCAACATAGTAAAATTTTCTGTCATAAATGTTTTGTAGAGGAGAAGTTAAGTTGAAATTTATTATGTTAGTATGCAATTGTGATTAAACAACATTTGCTGGAATATAAAGCTTCCGTGAGGCCTGTACTTTAAATATTAATTATCCTTTTGCACTCAAAGTGCATCATATTCAAGAACCATTTAAGACTCAAAACTTCAGCATCACTACAAGTGCATTACCATAACAAATATAAAAGCCCATTTAATGAGAATACTACACATACAAACTTGCCTATAAAGTTTGAATATAATAAAACATAATAAAATATTGACACCAATGAGGTTAGACATCGCAGAACCGTTAACACACAACTCCAAACCAGTAAAGATGAAATATCAAACCTGTATTTGCTAACAAGGTTTATCATAGGAAATTTCCAAAATACTAGCAAAATGGTTCAATTGTATCACAGACTATCAAAACTGTTCACACAATACTATCAGCTGTACCACCCCTTCAGCTCACCCTCAATTAAACACATTCAGTTAATCTCATTTGGTAATCAAGGCAAATAATTCACCTGGCTTTAAGAATTCACATCTTCTAATCTCAAATACATTTTAAACTCATCCAAGCCTTGTGTTGAAACCATCTAAATTGCAAAACTCTATTGTTTATTTAATGGCTTGGTGCAGAATGACTTCACTTTCACTAGCATTATGTTTGATTCACCAAACATCCATGAAAAATTTATGCCACACAAATTATATAGGAATGTAATTACCTTTAAATAGTCTAGAAAGGCATTTATCACCAAGGTTGATTTCATACATCATATATGTGCAACTTCTTTGGCTACTACTTGACTAGAATACACATTAACTTTAAAGTAATAGGGCTGCTGGTGACATCAAATGCCGAAACAAAGCAGTGACCCAATTAAAATACAGTATAACTCAGACAATCTCAAGTAGCCACAAACGGATTGAACACCTAACCTTACTCTAAAAATCGGATGGCGTGCTAAACTAGTTACATAATTAAAACCCCTTTGAAAACACTTCCCGTTGCTCCAATAGGCTCACAACTACAGTCATGGTACATGCTAACAAAATCAACTATCATTAAACTCAACCAAAAACACACCAAAATACGAAAGGCAAAACCCAATCTGCAAACATCAGTTTAACCAAAAATGAATTTCAAATAGGCAGGTCAAAACCGTAATTTTACCAAGGCAAATGTTACGAATCTTTAAAACACTACGCCTTGCCCAATACAACTTGCTACCAAACTCAATCATTCTTCCATCCATGACTGTATTGACTTAACGAATATAAAATGCATTTCATTGCCATGCAGGCGACCACGCGGCAGAAGATATTGAGTGCCTCCAAACACTCATAATGCAAAGCCATGCATTATCAGGGCAGTATCATGCAGTATAGGCTGTTCATGGTAAAGTGAGCACTTTTTAAGGCCCTTCTAATTTTTTCCTTTCATCAAATTTTATTCCTCATGCTGCTTTTTAATATAAACATTTCAATGTGACCAATAAACACAGTGTATACATACCACCACCCTCAAAATTTAATGCCTGAGACTGCAATGAGATATATTTATTAGTGTTTAATGCCTGTTGGGAGGGCCTTAAAAAGTGCTCACTTTACCGTGAACAACATATATGTGTCGAATGACACTCCATGATGCAGGCAGGGTAAGCAGGCGACAAAACGAAGGTGGCAGCAGGAGAAGCGACAAGCAGACAAACACGGTGCCTGAGCATTGTCTCTGCAAGGGGGTTGGAGGAGTAGGGGTAAGAGTGATGGGGAGGGGTAACCGAGGAGGAGCCGAAGGCCCACTGGCAGCTCACATAGCCAGTGAGACAATGTGGGTAAATAAAAATATTGTCTCAATGTCTTACTCTGTTCATCTAAAAGTTAGCCAAGTTTTATTAGAATAATGAATACACTAAGAAATCTTTTGAGGCATGTTTTCGGGGAATGTTTTGAGTTATGTATGAAAGATTGATTGGTATATTGGGAGATTGATCAAAAAGATTGAGTTATTTATCACAATATTGGGAGATTAATTGAAAAGTTTGAGAGATTGATTAAAGAGTTTAATCAAAAGATTGAGATATGTATGGCCAAGAATAGCATTGAAGATAACTGTGTATCACTTGAGTTGGCCCCATACATTCCAAGTTTTAAGGCTCTTACCCTAATGGTTCCAGTTGGAATCAGCAACGGTACCACCAAAGATGATGTCTGAATTCTGGTCATCAAATAATTTACCAGACTGAATGCTTGGAAACGTCTGGGAAGAGTGCGTAATATGTTACTTCTCGCATCAGATGAACTGTGACAGTTTAGTAGAAACGGTAGGGGTTGAGTATGATGTAAGCCTATGATTCATTGGAGGAGGTGTAGTTGGTTAGAGGTTCGACTAGACAGCCAGTAAAATATGGTGATGGAGGCTTGTCGACGAAATAACCAATATAAATCATTGTGAAAAAAGGAGGGTGGAGCATATGCTGGTCATCATGCTGAGAGTATATGCTGTTCACATTTCTTGTTTGAAGGAATAATTTAATTATTTTTATATTTCCCGATTCTTTTAGGTTTTTAAAAGTTCTTTTCCATTTTTCTTTATTTTTCCAGGCTCAAGCTTGTCTGGAGTCAAGGTCATGCATATCCAAGATGGTGGTTGTGGTCAATAATGTAATTTTTTCTCCAATTTAAAAAAAAAATTTTACATTTTTAGTGTGCACAAAATATATCAATAAATTTAAGATTCCCATCACACTGACAATAATATTGCATTTCCAGAAACAGTCTGCTTTTAAAATATTTTGGCACTGCTACTTTGTTCTCTTTAACACTTTCAACTCTCGTGAAATTTTAATGAGGAGACATGCTCTGGCCCACCTCGCCCCATTGTGAGCATACTTGGGAAAGTTAACTGATAAAAGTTAGAAGTTTAAATCCACGCAAATTAACTTATTAAAGTTAAAAGTTAAAAAACAATAAAAAATTTACAGTTCAAATAGTCTCAAAAACAAATTTTGTTTATATTTATTCAAAACATTTGTAAAAAATCACAATTTACAGTCTTATAAAAAAATTACCACAAAAATAATTACCACAACTTGTTTGCTGAATGCAGTCAGATAAGTATATTATCAAAATGATGAATTAATAATGTTCTAAAAAAAAATCTTTGTAACAAAACTTTTAAAATAAACTCTTACAGCAAAAATTAGCACTAAACCTCACAATTACATTGCGTGTGACTAAAAATGATCTTCAATTCAGTACATAACGTCAGTGTATCGATCTGTATAGCGTGGTGTACAACTCATCGGCTGTCAAATGCATTGTGGTTTTTTAAGATGTTTGTCAAGATATTAATGGCATTTGCATATATTTCGTCATCATCTTCGGCCTTCAGGTGATTGCTAAGTTAATATTAGTTTTAATTGTTAACCAAATACTTTAATGATTAAAAGTTAACTAGTTTTAAAATTAATAAGTTAAAAAGTTACACACTTTTTTTTTAACAATTAATTTTAATTGATCATTTCTTTAATCATTAATCCCAAGTATGGTTGTTAGCAATATTCCAGTAAACTCAGTGCATGACAGACGCCATGTTGGCTACTACATGCTTACTACGTCTTCACGAGAGTGTCAACATTTTACATTTTTTTAAACCATGTTTATATTGTGAATTAATGAAACAAATTATTCTATTTTTCTGCTGTACTGTTTTTGGTGTGTTATTAATATTTCTTTATTTTCACATGACGACATTGACCCGACAACATGCTTTTCTTTTCCTTGTGTGCAGCGATATAAATTTTTGATGTGATGAAAGTTTCCTGCATGAATCGCCTACAGAATCTGCATACACACACATTCACACATTTAAACATTAAAAAGATTTTTATGTCACTGAAGTGGCAGTTACTTGAAACACATAATATGTTGGGCATATTTTCGACCAATATCACATTTTATATAACATAAATTGTCAGTATTTGAATTTCATTAGTCTCAGGTAAGATGTGCAAACTTCATTCATAGTTTACTTAATTTTATTTCTATTCATTACGTGTAATTACACGAGGCTGAAGTAATTCTGTAGGCTTATACACTTGTGTGCCTAATGTCATGGGATATTTATGCATACTTGTGTCTTAAATTTTTTTTATTTCATTATTTTGAGTATAATTACGAAAGGTTTCTGTAGCTTAATTACCAGAACTATAGAAAAAGTTTTAAAAACTGCCCTAAACGTATGCCAGTGAGTTTTTGTTACAATATCTGAGATTTCCAACTTTCGATCAAAGTTTTAACTTAAATATGATAATTGAAGTGCATGAAAATAATAATGCCACATATTTTTAAAATGTTATTCAATTGACGTGCAATTCATTCTGGCATAGTATTTATTTACGACGCCGCCTCATCTACATGCGACGTCATCCCAAGCAGAGTTTGAACCCAGGACAGCTTACTTCCAGAGCCACCTAGCACACCCTTAGGCAAGGGCCACCCAAGGACACGACAGCCGAAGCCATCTACGCCATTATGTCAGACATCATGTGTCTTGTAGTCTCCCCTGCATGCAACAGAAGCTGGCAACAAAGCCCAGCTCTGCCCCTAAGCAGACAGCAGAGACACAACCTGCACACAAGGAAAACTGCCACTTCCAGCCTCCCCCGAGAGTGCAGCCAGACCTGTGAAGGGAGAAGCTCACTTCCGAAGATACCCGACCAGCTGAAGGGAACCGAAGGACCACCAACTATACCTCTACGCTGTTGTACAGCCCCAGAATGTCAGTTGTATACTCAACAGCTCTCTCCACTACCTCGTGTTGGAATTCTCTGCCAATTGCGTTCATGAGAAATAGCCAGCCTTCAAGAAGTCTTCTCTTCCTCACTACCACTTTGGTAGTGAACTCCAAATCCCTTCCAAACGACAGTATAGAATAGTTAGGGTCAGTTTGTTTTAGCTGCCTGGCTTATTTTCTGCTCTTGTTAGTTTTGCCCCAGGACCCTTTCACCTGGTTTAACATAGTCCAATTCTGCCAGTTTCGGTACAATTGATAGCTAGGAGGTAGTACAGGCTATTGTGTCTATTCCTCTATGGGGAATAAACACGTATTCTGGCCTATCCACGTGTGCTTATTCTAGGGTGCTTATGACTTCAGACTTCATAGACGTCAAACCCACAAAGGAGAAGCAGAAGACTGTGTATGAAACCCACTTTGCCAAAACTAGTGTAGGACTGCAGGCTACCCTTATTCGGGTGCACGTACGTCACCAAACACAACCCAGTCAACAGCCACCTGTAGCTTGAACCAAGTACTCCGGTACTTGGAACATCACTAGGAACACGCGACAAAGCAGCTAAACATCTAGATCAGCTAACCCACTCCATCCACCTTGTTGAACTTCGCCGGTTGGAGTGACAGGACTGACTCTGGTTGGACTAACCCCTTCTGGTTATACATTAGCCAGATCTCATTGCCTCTCCTCAGTGTGGTACACATTGAGGTGTGCCGCTTATTGAACTATTACTTATCGACTACGACTTATCCTAACGTACTTTGCCAACCCACGGAAACAACAGATAGCTACAAGATGTGATCTCCAGTAGCTCGGCTCAACACTTTGTATGCTGGGGCTCTCTACTGACTTAGACCCTCACAGTCCTCTCCAAGAGCTTCTAATTCTTCGATAATCACTAGTGACTATGGCCACCACCTTCCGGAGGCTTCAGCACCTTCTGGAACCACCAGTGACCAGAAACTTTCATCTACCAGAAGACATTGACCATTAGTTAATACTTCTGTTGCCTGTCCTCCTGGGTCGACAACCACCACTACTTGCTGGTAGCGGCCCCCATAAGCTAGTCTCTCTTCTAGACAACCCGATAGGTTTATTTGCCTAGTATCTAGCTTTGTTTACCCCGTGTATCTTAAGTAGTCCTAGGAGCAGGTCACCTCCACCCGTTAACTTGTGTAGCATTACTTCCATATACGCTCTACTTGGTTTTTGTACGAGTCACCCAGTATTTATTACCACAGTGAATACTAGTTCTATTATGTATATGAGAGTACTTTTGTCCTAGAGGTAAAACCTGTCTTTCACTAAATAGCAACTTCGGAACGGGCAAGCAAGGGACCGGGCTATTTACTATTGCAAACTCAGAGTAGGATGACAGACTCCCTTCAGGAGCCTGCCTGTCGCCACACACACGACCTCATCTTTCTATGGCCACCCATTCTTTTTACCCCGGTATACAGAATTGTAGAGCCTCAACCTCGAAGTACACACCCCACCGAGGCATGACAGCCACATCTGGTTATATCGCTGACAGGAGCGCCTAGCTAAGGTACTGGCAGGGGTATTTGCCTCGGTCTGGAGGCCCTACTTTTGTGTACTACACCCGGCAGTGGTAGGAAGGTGGTCTAACAACCCACAGCTCCAGGGTCGAGTACTAGTTACCCACACTGATTGGAGTTAAGGAGTGCACAGTCGGCCTTACACTTTAGCCAGGGTGTTCAATTGCTTGCCACTACTGAGGGGCTATTGAGTGTTGTTCTACTTCTATGCCATTCAACGCCAGACACAGGGCTCAGAGAGAGGTAAAGAAGGCGGAGTTCAGTATTGCCAAGTAGGTGTTTGTCGCCAAACTCGTCGCTCCAAGTATCGAAACCCCACGGGGTCAAACTCAAGTCGCTCGACACGCTGGGAGACAGACTTCTCCCGTCGGGAACTTTGTGTACTTTTCAAACCCTACTAGGACAGGCAGTGGATACCATCCGGTGGTTCGGGATCTAATAATTAGACGTGACGTCAGTCTTAGGATCGCCAACTCCAATTTTGGCAGCCGGGAAAGCAACCAGTGGAATCGCCGGCACCTGACTGACCATTACCACAGCTCCACAACCAACGAGACTCGGAAGACAGCAAAGATCAACTGGACATCTTACAGCACCTCTGCTGCTCCGCAGAAACCGAACGCGCAGAACCCTGGTAAGTCGGTGTTGCCCAAGAGGGCTAGTGTTCCAATTCGCCATATTGTCAGACCGGCGGAACCATACTTTGTACGTAGCCGTCAGCCAACGCGGCCAACATTAGTGTCCAGTAAAAGATCCAATTAAGTCACCTAAGACAGTTACGTGACACGCGTCAACATTAGTACCTTTCCCTTATGCTCTTCACCCATAGATGTGGTGCAAGGTGGAGAGCTAAGGGGGCAACTACTGCCTCAAAATTTAGACAGTTGCTGTGCTACCCATTGCAGTCTGCCCTCAGCAGTCCCTGCCCATGGGATTGAGCACAAGCTGTCTGACAACTGGCGAGACCTCACGTCCCAGTACCCCCTATCTCCTTTTTTTAGCTATCTACAAAAGGTAGCTTGCAATCAGCACCCGATCATAGTCCGTATACAACCAGAGTTTCCAAGAACCGCTGAGCCATGCCAACCTGCACTCCCTGGCACTGCAATTTTACCAACCAACCAACCAACCAACCAACCAGATGCAGCTGCTACCTGTTCCAAAGATCAGCCCAGCAGCTGCCCTAGGACAGGACCCTCATTCCAGCCAGCAGTTGCCAATCCAGGATCTATCCTGGGTGAGACCCAAGCAATGTAAAGCAACACCAGTACATCTGACTGGCACTATAGAACCCTTGTCAGACAGTGATGTCATTGCCATTTCTAGTAGACATCATGCATAAATTATTTTCATGGTGCCCAACATGGGTAAACTGTGCTTAGTTAGATAATAAGGCAGAGCCAGGTCAGCACAACCCCAAAAATGAGCAGAGTCTAGTCGCGTGTCAAACCAGTAAAGCATGTTCACGATAAAGTGAGCTCTTCTGAAATCAACCTTACAAAAAAAAAGCTAGTGCCCCTGCCTGCATTTAACGGGTGCACTGGTTGACATGCGCCCAGTAAAGTTGGTAATGATGGATGGATGGATGGATGGTAGTTCCGTATCTTTGCGTGAATAAAAAGGGTTAGGTAACCATATGTGATGACTTAAATTATTTCTGTCGCTTCCTTTTTTTTAATTCATAAAAGTGTAAAAATTTGAATTTTTGTTACATGTTTACTATTCTAATATAATTTCACAGTTTCACTTGCCCGACGAATGAATAAAGTGACGAGGCCCATGACAGTGTTAATCTTACATAAGGTGGAAGAATACACACCTAACATACAAGTAAATCCTAAGCAGGGCTTTCAAAAGTGCTCATTTTACTGTGAACAGCCTATAACCAGCCAGACTTTGGGGAGTCTGTCAACACCCTGTGGTGCTCAAGTTTACTGGCCAAGACATGTCAGAAGTAAACCTAAGCATTGTTGACAGTCAAAACTACTACCGCAATGGACGAGGCCATTGAAACCCGACTGGAGAGATGTAGCATACCTACATGCAACGGAGCAGGTGTACATTTCATTAGCTGTGCACAGTGCCAAAACAGATTCCACCACCTATGCTTAGGGTGGAATCGTGAACCTCGTTATACTGACAAGCTAGAGTACATTGTGATGACTATCGAACCTGCCCAATATCCTATTGTAGTTGGCTTACCTGTGCAGGACAAGCTGTAAACTCTGTGAGCTGTATTTTTTGCACACAATCATTTCATCACCTGTACATTGGGTGGTCGGATGATAGAATCACCAGATCTGGCTTAGTGTATTGGTGTGAGGTGTGCGAGTGACAGAATACCGACAGAGTAATCCAGGTATTCACCATAGCACGACGTCCACCCAGGTTAGCGTCGGGCCCCAGCTACCGGAATTTATGGGAAGACTTCAAGAGGACCCGGTCACATTTTGGCAAGATTATGAATGGGAATTAAGTGAGAAAGGAGTTCCACCCAAACAATGGGTTGTCGAAATGCAGAAACAATTAAAGGGTAAAGCATTAGACTGGTGGAATTAATACTGGGAATTTATTTTATAATGGGGGGCAACTTTACTCACGCCTTGCTACCCAGTTATCAGGAGAGAAAGTGATTGGCACACCTCACCACAGAATTCCACAGTCGAACCCAGGCCACCGAGGAAGAGGCAGAGATCTTTATCAGAAGAAAGGTGCAAATGTACTGCTGAATATTCCAAGACGAAACAAGGAAAGCTGTGTGCGTAATAATACATGCATACTGCTTCCAAATTTGCACAGCAATAGGCTCCAACTTCTTCTACTACAGTCAAGTTGGTAGAGAGAGAGCGAGAAATAGAGAAAAACATTAAAGCACATGCTGCCCTAGACTGGCAAAAAGTGGACTAGGGAAGAGAGGAAGCAAGGCATCCTACTGCTCCTCCTCCCCCCACCACTAGAGACTGCCCAACAAGAAAAGACATAGCGGTCCACAATGAGGGAAGGGGGAGCACCCAACGTCCCCCTCCAGACACTGGCCCATGAGCCCTACTTCCCAGACGCATCACACACAGCAATTGGGATCAACCAGCGAACCACTGTGACAATATTAGACATAGCCACCACTGGCAATTTTGTAAGGAGCAACTTTCTCATTCCAAACCAGCGAGCCCACCTGACAATCACCGACAAAAGTGTCCAGCTGGCCCTGTCAGACCGCCGCTTCCTCCAGATAGAAGGGGAAATAAAGCCATCGCGGTGGAATTCCTAGGGCTGTGCAGGTAGAAAAGGAGGTGATCTTGGGGCATCCCTGGCTGTAAGAGCAGCAGTGCATGATAGATTGCACGTGGTGCCACATTTGTGTCAGAGATCACAAAGGCTTTAAAATCAGCTGGGGGTGCAACTAAAATTTCTCGTCCCCTTCTCCAACCCCACCACAGAATCTGGCAGAATGCATTCACCTCCTACAGCTGACAATAGGGGGACACCCACTGAGCCAGAAGCCAAAGTAGAACCTGGGGACCAATCTCCAGACACGAAGACCCAGACATCTTCATAACCAGCCAATAACCAAACTTGATGAACCTCAGCCCATAGAAGCAGTGTTTTACACTCCACCGAAGCAAGTGACAAGCCGGAACCATGACCCACTTTCGAACATCAACCCAAGAAGCACCCGACTTACTCTGATAAGAAACATCAGAATTCTGCCCTTGAGCCTGAATGTCTAAGTCAGAAAAGTGGCAGCCAAACATAACCGAATGACCCCAACCGGGTTTGAACTCTTGTGGCGAAGCTCCTTAGACAGGGAATGTAGCAGACCAGCCCAGCACCATCCAGGAGGTAGGTGAATGCCGCCGCACCAACGAGGTAGGAGAATCTCGCAAACTCCTGCCTCGAATGGTGACCCAGACCATATCCACCCAGGAGGAGCAAGTGGTGACCTGCAGCATCTGTATGCCGGATGGCCTCGAGACCTCAACTGCCAACCCAGCATCCCCGAAGGATGAACCCAGCCGTACCGACGAGGTAGGTGAGCCTCGTAAGCTCTCACCTCTGATTGCAACCCTGACCGCATTCACCCAGGAGGACGTGGTGACCCGCAGCATCTTGACGCCAAACGGCAGCGAGATAACTACCACACCACCTTTAGCCCGGAAGGATGAGCCCAGCAGTCCCGAGGGGGGTAGGGAAAAAGAGAAGACCCTGCCTCTGACGGAGACTGTAACACCGCCCCTCCAGGAGGAGGGGATGACCAGCCGAACTAGGGAAGTGCCCTCTGTACCTGCCACACACCGTCTCCCAAGGTCAGCCGGGGTGTTACAGGGAGTCCCCATGGTGCCATGTGGCTAAATTAACGTAGTCGTATCCACAACACAAGGCCTTATGCAGGAAGCAAGGTCGCCCGTGTAAACGAAAGACTTCCCACACCTAGTGAAACAACCATGCTGAAAGGCAACCATAAAACATGGAAATGGACTGCAGTAATACAATGTACAGCTTTGTACAGGAGTATAAAATAGTTTTAAATCTGTTAATATTTTAGAGTGCTTTATGTTTTTTATTTGTAGTTGGCCCGTATGGCAATTGGTAGTGTATATAAATTTTAAAGTGTAACTCATGTTGTGTCTTACGTAAGAAGAAGTCGTCCTAAGTAACAGAATGCTTAGAACTGGCCTAGGTAGCAACTTGTCACATGTAAACTACCTGCCGTTCAACCAGTTAGGAGGCCACAGAACAGGGCCTGTTAAGATGCCTTCAGTGCCATGGCAGGTAAGGTAAGCAATAAGTTGACACTCCTTAGTTGTTCGAGAGTTTTTTTCATGTGTATGCCTGTAAATTGGTTTATTACAGGTTAAGAAACTGTAACGTAATGTAAATAAAACACTGCCCTCAGCTGACTTGTGTGAGCAACACTCTTCCTGTAAATAAAGAAGGGACGTGAGCATTCACCTGACCCATGTACGTTACACTTAACAGCTGTCCTCCCCAGGGGGTTAAATTCATTAGCGGGCCACTCGCCTGGCCAACCAGCATGCCAGAGAGAGAAAACTGTACTATGAAAGTGAAAGTCTGCACCAGAGAGAGACAGCGCTATGCCGAAAGGGAAAGTGGAAGCCCACGTGCCAGAATAGTGAGCGAGCGCAGGAGGAGGAATGCTACAGAAGCCAATAAAGAAAATTTTGAGCGGCAGTACCACGTCACTCATGCACCGGAATTCTACCAGATGAGTCTATGTCGCAACAGAGGGGTGGGGGGGGCTATTGATGTGTTACGCTTACAGGTATAATATTTATTTATGACTCCGCCTCATCTACATGTGGCGTCACGTCACCTTGAGCGAGGTTTGAACCCAGGACTGTTTGCTTCCATAGCCAACCAGCACATCCCTAGGCAAGGAGCACCCAAGGTCATGGCAGTCGAAGCCGTCTATGCCATTATGTCAGACGTCACATGTCTTATAATCACCCCTGCGTGCGACAGAAGCTGGCATTGAAGCCCTGAGTTGCCCCTAAGCAGGCGGCAGAGACACAACCCGCACACAAGAAAAATTGCTACTTCCAGCCTTCCCCTAGAGAATGCAGCCAGTGCTGCTATGGGAGGACCTCACGTCCGAAGATACCCGACCAGCCGAAGGGAGCCAAAGGACCCACGCCGGCCAACTACATATGCCTGTGCGCAGCCCCAAAACATCAGTTGTATACTCTGCAGCTCACTCCACCACCTCGGGTGCTGGAGCTCGCTGCCTACCACTTTCCTCACGAGAGATCAGCCAGCTTTCAAAAAGTCTTTGCTCTCTTTTACTCACTACCACTTTGGTAGTGAACCCTGAATCCCTTCTGGACAACAGTGTAGAGTAGTTAGGGTCAGTTTGTTTTAGCAACCTAGGACCCCTTTACCTGGTTTAATTTACTGTCTGTCTCATAAGATGGCAAAATTTTGGCAATTCAACTAATGTTTACTTTTAGTTTATGTATCCTTTCGCCATCAGCTGGTGTGTCAGTTGGATGCTACACGAAAACAAGGAAATGGGTTTCGGGAAAAAAATGGCGTGTTTAGGACATAGATGGACAATTACTGGCCCAATAGAAATTACTAGTAATCAAAATCGTTGTACACAAAATATATGTTGCTTTAAAAATTATGCAGAGCTCGCGGAAAACTATAACGATTGGTATCTGTTCGTAAATTTGTTATTTTAAATACAAAACATATTCATTTGAGAGTTATAACTGGTTAGGTTCGAGAAAGAACTCACAGATGGCGCGCACAACATGGTTAAGTGTGTGAGCCAACAGATAGCAGATTCGCTGCCTTTAGATCCTGCTTTTTTAAAACTTGACTTTTCTCCTATTTCTTTTCTCGAAACGACACGAATTTGAAATAAATTTCTTCAAACTATTTGAAAATATAATTCAATGTTATCATGCAATATTTCTGTAGGCTTTAGGAATATGACATGAACAGATCTAAGGTTTGAAGTCGCGTTTCATCCAGCTCTGAATCGTCTTATTTAGCATTTCATTTTGAACACCTATACATTAGTACTTTAGCACGAAGATTAGTTTTTAACACTTACAACTACTGTTTTGTGACCACGTAAAATAAAATATTTTAATTAATCTAGAACTCTTTATCACGTATTTTACACTTGTCTGATGTGCATCGCCAGTGCACTCAGAGTAGCCAACTTAATATTAATTTTCGTTTGTTCGTGCATCAGCTGATACACGATTTTGTAAACTGCATTTTGTTTGTTTCGTATACTTCAAGTTGCCACTCATTGACTTTCAAAATCTTTCCATCTTATATGAGATAAACAGTAGTCTACTTCCGCTGGTTTCAGTATAATTGTAGCTAGGAGATAGTATGGGCCACCGTGCCTATTCCTCTGGGGAATAAACACGTATTCTTACCTAACCCCATGTTCTTATTCTAAGGTGATTGTGGCTTCAGACCTCATAGACTTCAAACCCACAAAGGAAAAACAGGAAACAGCAAATTGAAACCCACTTTGCCAAAACTAGTATAGCACTGTGGGCTACCTTCATTCAGGTGCTCGTACATCACCAAACATAACCCATTTAACAGCCACCCATCCCTTGGACCAAGTACTCTGGTACTTGGAACATTGTAAGGTAGAACCCCACCAACTAGGAACACATGCGACGAAGCTGCTAGACATCCAGATCACCTAACCCACTCTATTCACTGCATTGAATTTCACTGGTTGGAGCAACAGGACTGATTCTTGTTGGCCTTGCCACTTCTGGTTACACTTTAGCCAGGGAACTCGTCGCCTGCTCCTCCGTGTGGTAGACGTTGGTACCTTCCCGTATGCCCTTCACCCATAGAAGCAGTGCAATGTGGAGAGCTAAGAGGGCAGCTGCTGCCTCTAAACGTAGACAGTTGCTTTGCAACCCAGTGCCGTCTGCCCTCAGTAGCCCCTCCCATGGGATCGAGCTAGAGCTGCCCGACAACTGGCGAGGCCTCCCCTCCCAGTTCCCCCTAGCTCTTTTTCCAGCCACTCCCAGATGATCGCCGGCAAACAGTGCCCATTTATAGTTTGTCTACAACCGGGCCCACCAGTTCCCCTGGGCCATGTTAGCGTGCACTTCCAGGTGCCACAACCAACCAATTAGATGCTGCAACTAACCAACCAGGTGCCGCAACCAACCAACCAACCAACCAACCAGGCGTCACAACCACCCAGACTCCATTGCCGCCCGCACCAGCGATCAGCCAAGCAGCTGCTCTAGGACAAGGCCCTTGTTCCAGCCAGCAGTCGCCAAGCCAGGATCAACCCCGGGTGAGACCCAAGCAAAGTAAAACGGCACCAGTGCCTCTGACCAGCAGTATAGAATCCTAGTCCAGTATTGACGTCATTGCCATTTCTAATAGACGTCATGCGTTAAGTTTACTGTTTAAGATAATGTGAATTGTCACTTCTAGAGCCTGTAGTATAAGTCAAGTTATCTGTAATTGCTTTCCCACGTGCAGTCAAGTTGTACTTTCCTACATGCAAAAGTATTTTTTTTAATGCAAGGCTCGTTCAGGCATGAGTGTAGAGTTATTTTCTTTTGGCCAAGTGTACACGTTCGTAATGATTAATAAGTCTAGTATAAAATAAACTAGCTATAAATTTTTGGCACAATGACTAATAAAGGCAGAACTTTGAGCATTACTGCTTTTTTGAGCATGTCGCAGCACCAGCACAACTGTAACTTATTTTAATGTGTCACAGAATAACGCATGTAAGGTACTAAATATTTGCTTCTTCCGTATACACACACACATTTTGTAGGCGATTCGTGCATTAATAAACTCGTAATATTAAAATTCAACAAAATAATAAAAACAGCACTACTGAAAAGGTAAATCAAAATTTAAAGATATAACTGGCAATCGTGTAAGCTAAAATTTGCAGTTAATAGGAAAGCATGCTATGGTTGAAAAAAATTAAAATGAAACAAATAATGATAACGAATAAACCCACCCCCTACCAAGTTTTCAGTCTCTCTTCATTTCTACGTATGTTTACAAGCAAAAGGTAAAAAATATATATTACATTTTCGATGTGTGTTCCAAATATGGAACACATGTTACATACAGTAAATACATTAAATATGGACTTAAATAATACACTTTCTCCCTCACTGCAGTCGGTCTGTTGCAGGAAAAATTTAATACGGCAAAAAAAATTAAAGATATCTATATTCCATTCACGCTTTCTTCGGTCTTTTAGAATTGAACCTTTGAAAAATCACCTTGGGCCTAATATGTCAACCTGTTTTTTCCAATATCTCGTATTCCACAAATATTTAACACTGTGATTAACTTTAGTGTACTGTATTATTGAATAAATGAAACTTTACCTTAGTATCTTATATAACTTGTAATATTTATTTCGTATTAAATATGAATTAACAACAGCGAGAGCAGCGACATGTTGGCAACGACCGGTAAGAAATAGTTCACAGTTAAAATATTATTTTAACCTTGTTTTTTAGTATACTATTTGTAAGTTAAATGTTGCCAATTGATATATTTGTATTATAAGGTAGCACTGACGGAAACACACTTCAGTGCTGCAGTTAAAAATATCCACGTAAATTCCCATGCATAAGCTGGTGTGTGTGTGTGCTCTCTCTCTCTCTCTCTCCTCTTCTCTCTCCATCTCTCTCCTCTCTCTCTCTCTCTCTCCTCTCTCTCTTCTCTCTTCTCTCTCTCTCTCTTCCCTCTCTCTCTCTCTCTCCTCTCTCTCTCCTCTCTCTCTCTCCTCTCTCTCTTCCTCTCTCCTCTCTCTCTCTCTCTCTCTCTCTCTCTCTCTCTCTCTCTCTCTCTCTCTCTCTCTCTCTCTCTCCTCTCTCTCTCTCTCTCTCTCTCTCTCTCTCCTCTCTCTCTCTCTCTCTCTCTCTCCTCTCTCCTCTCTCTCTCTCTCTCCTCTCTCTCTCTCCTCTCTCTCCTCTCTCTCTCTCTCTCTCTCTCTCTCTCTCTCTCTCTCTCTCTCTCTCTCTCTCTCTCTCTCTCCTCTCTCTCTCTCCTCTCTCTCTCTCTCTCTCTCTCTCTCTCTCTCTCTCCTCTCTCTCTCTCTCTCTCTCTCTCTCTCTCCTCTCCTCTCTCTCTCTCCTCCTCTCTCTCTCTCTCTCTCTCTCTCTCTCTCTCTCTCTCTCTCTCTCTCTCTCTCTCTCTCTCTCTCTCTCTCTCTCTCTCTCTCTCTCTCTCTCTCTCTCTCTCCTGACATTTCGTACTTATTACAGCAACAATAATGATGTTTGAGATTATTATTTACAACTGGAACAAGATGTTATTGTTTATATACGTATTATATGTTATTTAGATGTAATGGCGTGAGACAGCTCGTTGTGCGATACTTACAAATCCAGCAGGTAGGCAGACGTGGTGAGGAAATGAGAATCTATAATTTAATCAACTTTCCCCTAGTCCATGGTGTGCCATAAACATGGGCTTGCCCCAATATGGTGGTAGGCAGGCGATTATACCGGTTGCGATTATACCTCACGATTTGCAGTGATGTGGTGACATGTCAATGACACTGCGTGTGGCTGAACGAAGTGTCAAGTTCGTACTCGTGTTTTTGAAACAACGTAGGGAAGTAACAATGTTGTGATAAATATGTGTTTCCACGCAGAGATAATTAATATACTGTATAGTCCATTTCATCTAACTGGTCTCAAATTTAACAGTTCTAGGATGGCATGTGCTTGGGTTGGTTTTCTTCCACTTCATTTTTAGGCCACAGCTTTCTCGAGTCATTTTCTAAATTTATTTTCATCAGGCTATTCCAGACTCCTGCAATCATGTCGGTGGCATCATTGGCATTGATTTTTTTTTTCTGAAAGCCAGAACATGTTTCTTTTCTTTGTTGTGCTAGCAACAGGTGGTGCAAAATTTGTTTTCTGAAAATATTTTTCCATTTTCACAATGATTCCTTGATCTGTGGTTGGATTAATGCAAGACTTGTACCTCAAAGTTGCTGTCAATGGCGTTCAGAGTTTTAAGTGAAGGATTTGTTGTGGCATTGCCAGTGTGCAGGTCTTTCCCAATTTTTCCTTCCACTTCACGATGTTTCTTTACTACACTTGGTGCAAATTCATTTACCTGTTCGTAAAAATCTTGGCGATTATCCAGGAAAATTTTTGCAATTGATAGCGCACAGAAGGGAACTTGACATTTTAGAAGCATCTGGTTTTTTACTTTTTTCAATGACCATTAATGGCAAAGAATGGGTTCCATTTATACTATAGGGGGTTTCCAGTATAGCAAGCACTCCAGGTATCAACCTTTTGAAAAAAAAATCACTGTCCGTATATCTTTATACATTTTAACGTTAGCATTGACAGCAATCCTCGCTGTAAAGTTGCCAGGGAATTAGGAAAAGTAGTTCTAGGTCGTAACATTTCACTGGACACAATATAATGGCTCCTGAAATCAACACTTTCCATTTGTTTTATGCACACATGAATAAAAATAGACTAACACATTTGTATTTATAACAAATTGATAACATTACTAGACTGATGCATCATTTCAAGTTATAGGGTCCATTGTTTTGTTTACTGTTTTTGTTATGTCTTCCCCATTCCACTCCAGTGTTCAAATATTCTGAATTCCATGAATTTATTTTGCAGTTCCTGCCCTGTTCCCTGGTTAGTTTTCATTAATGCTTATAAACACAATGTGATTTGTGTCAGTATGGCAGTTCATAACCCAATATAAAGGCATTTACATAATAAATAATGTTGTCTATGAAGTTGTACATTTTATAATTTCTGTTTGCTGTATTTCAACATTTCTAGCCACATGAAGTCGCATGTAATTTGCTGACCTAGCCAGTGTGTCTGCATGTAATTAAAGTTGGTTATAATAATTTAAAACTTGAAGAAACTTGCGGACAAGTGCATTTCAATTATATTTTCAATATTGTGTAGCAATTCTGGAGCTTCAGTGGGTTGGAGTTATTAATTATGCTACATCGGTATTGGCCGATACTTCGCCTTTTCCCTATGTATCTGTATTGGGTATGGTATCGGGCTGATACTTTAGTATCAGTTGTAGACAATGAAGTTAGGGGCCTGTTTCGTAAAACTTAGAAGTCCTTTATTAGAAGTGATTTACCTGTAATATTGGCAAGAATTTTACAAGGGGTTGTTTCATAAAAGCATATAAGTATAGAATCATTAACAGGCATTTTGCCTGTATTACAGGTAAATAATACAGGTGTTTGTCACAAATTGTTTCATAAAGAGCAGGAGCCTGTATTACAATACAAATATAGTAGTGAAAATTTTATCAGTATTGAGACCACCCCAAAATTATTACAAGTGTTAATTGAATTGTAAACAAGAGTGAAACTAATTGATTATAGTTAAATTTGAAGTGGACAAAATTGATGAAGAATATAGTTCCAGTGATGAGGAAGTAATTATTATGAGGAGACCTAGGTATTTCAGAAACAGAATTTCGTATAATGTTATCCCAGGAACCTATGAATTCAACAAACGGTTTAGGCTAAATTTCCAACAATTTTCGTACATTCTGGAACAAATTGATGCTCATCTGGAACATCCAACATACAGAAACCAAGCACTAATGCCTCATCAACAGTTACAAATAGCACTGCATTGGTTAGGAACTTATACCACAGTATAAGCGACATGCATGGTGTTTCAACTGTAGAGTAGTTCATAAAGTTGTGAATGCAGTGGAAGCAACATTGGTAGAAGAGCTTGTTTGTTGGCCTGATGATGTAGGAGCTGTAGTCAATGACTTCAGTGAACTTGCAGTCATGCCACTTGTCTGTGGAGCAGTTGATGGTACCCTAATTAAAACGGATGCCCCACATGACTTTGAACCAGCATTTATTGACCATCATGGAAATCATTCCATCAATGTCATGCTTGTCAGTGGTGCAAACGTACAATTTTTTAATGTGTATGCTGTCTGGCCAGGAAGTGCTGGTGATGCACGGGTATTGCACAATAGTGACTTATTTCATGAAACGGAAGAAGGATGGAGGCAGTTTCCCGGAAGTGTAATTTTGGGGGGCTCGATATATCCCTTAAAATCATGGTTAATTCCACCAATTGTTCAAAACGATAACTTACTAACAGAACGCCACAAATTTTTGATGCAATTTTATTTTTAAAAAATTTTCCCTGGAACTGGTTGCAAAAATCATGGTGCGCACTATACACGAGTAAGTAAGGTATGCGTCGCTCAGAATAGTTGCACCTAACATCAGTTGTATTTCAAAGCAAATGTTTTCACCTGAAAATGTTATGCAAAACATTTTAACGAGGAATTATTATTTGTAAAGATGTTTTCTTTTGTGTTTAAATATTGTTTTATCCAGTAAAGTTGGTGTTTCATTTATCTGGCGTAAAATTAACATGACTTTAAAACTTAATATTTATTTAACTCAAAGGGCAGCATCTTTGCGAATAAAATGATATGCCTAAAAGCATATACTCCACCACTTGTCAGCAAAAAATTGTTTGAATATCGAGCTACTTGTATTATAAGTGTTCATTTTCAGTAACTTCTTGCAGGTAAATCGGTGGATTTATATTAATTTATTTCAATAGACACGCATCTTTGAATAAGCTGATAATATGTAAGTGCCTATTCGACACCATTTGCCATCAAATAATGAGTAGGCAAGCACCGAGCCGAGTGCAGTGTAAGTCATGACAGGGAAAATCAGAGAACGTCCATTTGAATGATTAATTATTAAAGACAGTGAATAAATCATTTATAATCACCTTATTTGTGTTTCAAAATTACAAGTTTTCTGTGCAGTAAAATAAAATTAATTACTTTAAAAGAGACATTTACCACGCGTGCAAGGTGTCGCTAACAGGTAGCGGCGTGGAGAGGTAATCCTCCCGCAGTCCCCCTCCCCTAGTTGACCAACAGACATGAGACTGCCCAATGGATAACTTGTCAGTGTGCTCTTAGCTGATAGTGCGCACGGGAAATGTCAAATTTGACATGCATTTCCAAAGGGTTTGAAATTGTTAGGTCATCTTGTATTTAGTGTCTGATTACAATAAATTATATACAGTATTTTAAGACATTATTTTCTTTATTGAAATTAGTCTAGGAGAAATGTTTTATATGTATTATTAACAGTAATACTTTTTCTAAAATTCAGTGTGAAGGGCATTGGTATCAGGGTATCTGCAGTGGTATCTGTATCGGAAAACATGGTATCGGAATAACTCTACATTCAGTAATAAATGTCACCATCGAAGTGTGCTGTAAAAGTTTGTATCAATTTGGTTCAGCCACCAAGCCTTTATGACATCAATGTTTGGTATTTGTAACATTGTCACAGCAAAACTGACCATTTGCTAACACATAGTGTGATTTGTTTACAATATTATTAATTTGGGAGTCATCTGTGCTTTAAGTGGCACATTATTATCAGTAATATTTTAATACATCTGCAAATATTGTCAGGATTGTAATGTATGCAGCGGGAGAATAGTATTTTGTAATATTCTACGTAAAATGTGTTGTTAAAAAGTGCTTAGGAGCACAGTTTTCCTTAGTTCTGCCTGTAAATGTTATTTAAAGTAATTCTCGTATCATTTAACGGTGATTTAACACATGTTGTTTATCGTGTAAGTTGGACTAAATAGTATTATCTCAAGAGGGTTTCATTCCTATGGCAGGCAAAAATTCGAACCTGGTACATATTTAACAAGGAATGTTCTACTAAATGAAAATAATTCTTGACTCATAGGCGACTCTCAAGACAGCTTAGACAAAAATAATTTCCAAATGTCGGACCGTTTAGTTCTAAATAGTAAAAATCACATTATCAGTGCTCAAAAAGATATATTATTTATTGAAATTAACGTGTATGTATTTACAGTGGATACAACATATAATCACATTGTATTTTATGTAAATAAGTTCAGTGGACTTTTGAACAGTTGATTTAACATATGCCACATGCTGTGTTTACATTTGAGATATAGCAGAAGTATACACAACGGAATGAAATTATAAAATAAGCAGGGCTTTCAAAAGTGCTTACTTCCGTTAACAGCCTATACTACACTCATTGCACATACTCTATTTGTACTCACTTTCTGACCTGAGGCTGGCTGTTTTCATCATGAATCTAGTGAGTTTTGTTGTAAGGCCTGCCAGTTTACACCAGTTCTGTCAGCATTATATACTTCTTCTTAGCCGTACCCTTTCTCTGTAACCATTGCAGAAAACTTCTTTATATATTTTTTGCAGCATTCAAATTATTATTAATTTTTCCTCTGTAGTTGAGAGTTCTCTTACACATGTCTTAGCTTGAAATTTTGTAGCCATCCAGAACTAGCCTTGAAATCTGCTGGTCCGCACATATTTTCATTGAACTGGAGAGCCTTTTCACAAACAAGATCACTTTAATAATGGTTCCATTAAAGTTCTTTTATTTTTAACACTATACATACTTCTTCAAAAGCTGAATTATTGGCAGTTCATATTGTTTTACGTGTTTTGATCCTCCTCAGATTCCAACTTTGATGCTTACTCCCATAAGCTGCTTTCCATTCTCTTCAAATAACTTATGATTGATGTCCTGACTCCATGTGTTCTTGTCAAAAATGTAATAGTTTCACCCTTCAATGTTTGCTCTAAAATCAAATGCCATTTTGATACAGATAAAATTTCTGTGCAAAAATAGGACTACATGGAAACACAATTAGAACAGTATCTAACACAGGAAAGGCACAGTGCTTGACTCCGTTCATGTACACAGACATATGAACACTGACAATTGTAACTGTCACTGACTTACTGCTCATGCTGCCCAAGGTTACTGGAGGGAGGGCAAGGTTAATGATGAATATGTCAAACTCTCCACATTCCACTCGCTCACAGCAATGAGTACCTGCTTACTGACCACGTGACTCTGGTTGCAAGCACTTAAGAAAGCTTACAGAGTTAAGACAACTTGGTAAACAAATAACCTAAAACAACTGCTTCCACGGCCTTCCAGGTTTTTGAAAATGATGAATTTGTGTAGTGGTCAAGTTTTTGTTGTGGTAGTCTGTGAAACACACTTTTGCTTTTTACAAAGTAAAATGTAGAACTATTTCTTTTTTTTTGTCATGATTCTTGCCCTTTGGAAAAGTTTTCTGGTTAGTCTGGAATCAGGATTTTCAACACACCGGATTGTTGTCTAGATTATCGACACACTACTGTAGTTAATTTCCCTTTACATGCTGATTTTAATGTTGCATATATTTTTGAGAAAATCTTTGTGCCATTATTTGGTACACTGTAATACAAACATTCATACCTGATCAGATATCAAACTACTTGGTAAATAACATTCATGTTGTGATTTAATTCAGCAGGAATGAATAGACAATTAATATTTCAGTGTGTTGGAAAATTGTTCATTAAAATCAGTCTCTAGTAGTTTATGGAGTCCCGCTAAACTATAGTAAAATGAATGTGGCCATAGTGTGTGTTATCAGTTATTTATTTGTTGTAGTTTTTATATTAATGTGGAATGTACTCCCCTGCCTTTCGTGTGCAAAACTGTGGTGTTTCATTGTAGTACCTAGTTATTAACAAGGTGTTGGGGTGTGTCTATGCATGCTGCATGACTTACCTCAGACGATCTGGAGGTGGACATAGTTGCGGGCATGTTGGAGCCTAGTGAGGGAGAGGCTAGCACCAAGGAGGGGGGGAAGAGAAGCAAACGAAGCTCATGGTTGCGGCGGTACACGGGTACCAACAAGGACCGGCTGGAGGAGGAGACAACGTCCGACCTGTCGAGCCCCGGCTCCTCTCGCCGAAGTCGGCAGAGCTCCCCGACAGAGTCCCCAGGGAAGCATGCAGACATCAGTGCCAGGAACCAGTCACCTAGGAAACGCTCTGAACCTGGGACATCTTCACCTGCAAACAGGATGAGCGCCGGGGCTCGGCTGGGCTTGTTGTTTAAGGAGAACTTCCCAGAGGATGAAATTTTACAGAGCTTAGTCGTGGCCGGTCGACCGGCCACCGTCTGCCTTCTACCCACTGGAGAAAATCTTCAATGCTAGCTCATAGGTGACAGCAGTATTCCTCGAAGGTATCATGTGCTTGCTTTGTCTGTGGCACCTCCTTCAGTAATCCACGCTGGTCAGTTTTGCACTCAAAGAGGTCTTTCTCCACCATTTGTTTGTATCATTTCTTCACTACTGCCATGCACCCTTTCTGCCTTACTTCAGTGTAGAGGTGGGCTAACACCACAGTTTTTTTAGATCTTTTTTGTATTTCTAAAAGTATTGTGTGTTGAACCAGTATGGCATGTAAAATTAGTGTTGAGTGTTTTATATGTTCTAAATATAGTATGTGCACCCATTCATAGACTTGCTTGTGCTAATTAAGTAGGTGCAGGTATGCAGCGTCTTTTCAGCAAATATTTTTGAAATGAAAAGTGATCATATATGTAAGCAATCGAGTAATCTTCAGAACATCTTCCAAATGGTCTTTGATTGTCTCAATAATTCAGAAACTTTACTGTTTACATTGTATATTAATATGACTCATGACAGACCAGTTAACTGCTCCAATGCCTGTCTGCTACATCCAGAACTAGTTATTAAAATTTTTTCCAGTCATCTTTATCTTGTGAAAATTGTTGGATTCTCTTTCCTGCCATCCGCATGTTTCTGCGCTGCTCGTTGCAGATACAGATTCGTAAACTGTTTCCACCAAATGTAAATAACTTTTATTCCTCATTTTTGTCTCAATTTCTTAACTGTCTACACTCCCTTGTATTTTGACGTCCTTTTCTGTTCACTTTTCTGTCCGCAGGCTAACTTCAGTTATGCCCAATGTCTTCTGTGGCAAGTTTTGTCAATATATTATATATTCTGCATTTACTTTAGTAGTAGAGTGATGATACTTTTTAGATAAAGACTTTGCAGATCATTGTGCTATGCAACTTTTTAGTTGGTCATTTGTGAAATAATACCATAAAATTCTCCCATGGCATTACTTCTTCGGCCTCTCAAAGTTAGCTTGAAACATGACAGCACAGTGTTTCTGTCCAAGGATATGGACTTACTTGGTAGTATGTGTTTAAAAGGTGCTACAAATTTTCTCCCCCTCCCCCTTCTTCACCCCTCATTGACACATGCAGTCAAATTATTTGCTATAGAAATCAAGCACCAACCAAACATAACAACTTTTAAAAAATTTTAATTTTTGTTAAGTTTTTGTGTGCTATTTATGGCTTCAGGTAATGCATTACCATTGCAATAAAATATGAGCTAAATGATAATTGTTTCTTCACAAACGAAATCTGCAAGGGAACAAAAATACATTTAAAATGGTAAGCTCTCCAGATGCCACATTAATCAATTACACATAAATGTTTTTTATTTCAAGATATTTTTCTACCTATTGTTTATGTAGATGAGCTATTTGACCTTACTAGATCAATCACACACAGTGTTTTTTATTTCAAGATAATTGTCTACCTATTGTTTGTGTAGGTGAGCCATTTGACTTCCATATATGGACTAGGATTGTATTGGGATTCAGAATTCCTATTTGCTTAAATGCACATCTAAATTTCGGATAGTAGTAAATTAACAAAGAAAATTAAAATTTTGGTGTCTATCAATACATTCAAATTAAATCTATGTCATCTTCATGTTCAGATATTTTTTCTTAACATTGCAGTTTGAGAAATATAAGGTTGGTAAATTTTTGGCAACTTGTGATGTGTAACTTTGTTATAAGGCTAACATATTTAAAACTGTCCCAAAACAAAACTACCTGTAATAGTGTAAAAACAAACCAACTGAGGTAATGCCTATTCTTGATATGTATGTTGACCGTGACAAGACCTTACAATACATTATAAAACAGAGTGCTCCAGAAGAATGCAAATGTTGGTTGCAAGACAAGAGTACCTATTTTGCTGTGAAAGTGCATGCAAATAATATTAGAGTTTGGCAGGCCTGTAGATAGACGACACACCACTGTTTCTCAGACTTCACTTGCTTTGTGCAAGCAAGGACTTTATAACCACTTTCTTGCTCTCATAATTCATCTTGAAAATTGTCTTCCTACAATATTACATATTTGACCAAAGTTGGTGAAATTACATAATTACTTGCTTGTGAATCATAAGTGTCCCACCCTTTGGCATAATTTTGAGATCACTCTGTTGACGCTGTTGGGTAAGACACAAGACGAACAATGACACAAATACTTACTGGTAATTTGGGCGCCAACGGTGCTTCACAATCACAGCACTATTGAGACTCAGGGTTCTCAGGGATGTTCTGGGTTCTGTGAGTCCATCTCACCCATACGTACTTACAAACACGTTGGCAATACTAAACTTTTAATAACATTACTGAAATAAACAATAGATAAAACATATGTGGTTAGGACACTGTCACTATTGAATAAAAAAATTGAGTTCACTGTAGACTTGTTTTTATTGATATTGTTTATACATATCAACGTGCCAATGAAATGGTTATCTCGGTCATGACTAGCCAATTCCGCTTGGGTGCTCCCGAACCCGTAATTAATCTAGCGCACGCCTAAATGGACGGCAAACTAAATTCAGATAAAATGTTATTCGTGTTTGGCAAATGGTTCTCTTTACAATTAGTGTTGTTACAGGCGTGTAACATGCCTGATGGCGGTAAAATCAAACATTACTGTGACCGCATGGTCAAGTACAAAAGCATCAATTTACGTGAAAAATACATTAAACCCTGAATGAAAAATACATAGAACCCTGAAATACATGATTGCACATACAATGTTATATAAATAAGCTCTTAAAACGCAATGATGGCGTATACAAAGACTTGGCTTCAGTCGGCCACGTGGTTATACGTGATGTTGCCGAAAATATTCAAACACTAAAATTACCCTTAAATACATACATAAAAATAAAGCTCTTAAAATTGTATGTAGCAATTATGCAGAAGTTACAATGAAATGCCATAAACATAGGCAGATGACGTCTGATTCAAAATGTGCGGGTCACGTGACCTCTCCAGCATCTTTCTCCTCCTTCTCCTCGATTAAGTTAAAAATGCCACAAGGACGTAAGAAATTAGTAAAGCAGATGCATAATGCCGGGGAAAATGTATGGCAAAAACGTACGCAAGCAAAGATTAACCGGTAAACTACATGGAGTATGGAAACCTACATCAGTGAACAAAAGTTGTAGTGCGCATGTGACAGTGTCTTACCTCGCCAGCTCTCCTCGACAGACTGTCCAGATACAAGCATCGCACAGACCTATCATGGCCGCCTACGGGGTTCACATAGGTGGAAGTGCAATGCATGCTGAGTGAAATATTTTATATTAAAAATAAAATGGCGTAAATAAAATTAGACATTGTTTTACATTTCTATAATTTTGCTACGAATTTCAATATTATTTTAATGTCTTTTTGTGATGGCGTTCATGCCAGAATATTAAGTGTTGTTAATCTCGGTGCCATGGGCAGTTTCGATATTCATAACCAAACAATAAAAATTAGTACAAGCACTTTAAAATATTTTAAGACATATTTAATACTGTAAAGTCAACATAACACATTTTACCCTGAAATGATCATTTATAGGAAAGTTCAACATTGTTTGCCTCTTTGCGCACATGCGGTACACGTGACACGTGAGCGCCGTCATGGGCTCTAGCGCCGCTGGCTGTTAGCCAGCATCACTGGATATAATTTTGATATATCCATGTGTTGATTTAACCAAAAAAATTGATTAGCTGAACCCAACTGTAGTGTTTTTACATTGAATAATAAATGGTGTGAGCAATTACAAAAAAATTGACATTGTTATAATGGCAGTGGAGCTAAAGAGGTTCAGTGTATTTTTAGAGGTCATCTTCGTGCTGGGTAGCAAGGAAATGCCTAATTGTACAGGATTCAGAATAAAATTATTAGACTTCAGCAGACCGTGTCTGTGAAATGTCTTTCATCTCCAATGCTCCAGTTTGAGAACAACCATTATGAATCACTGCCTTGGAGGCCAAGCAGGTTACAAAGTCTGCAAGATATAGCTTGCTTGTTTGGGAAAACTGTTTATTTAGTATGTGGTTTTTGATGTCATGCTTGCCATGTTCTCTGTGTAGGTATTTCTGCATTATGTGATTTCCAATAGCTTTCTGGTATGCTCTTCAACAAATTTGAACACAGGATACTCGAGTGCACAATATGCTGTTATTTAATATGTAATACATACTTTCTGTTGCACTTAAGACACTGTTTACACGTATGCCTTGAAGCTATGGTGCACTGATGTTTTTCTGCCACATTATTTAAACAAACCTCTGTTATTAAAATTTACATTTTTTATCTTTTTCTATCAAGTGTTGATCTGATGAGTAAATTTTCCCAATTTTTTATATCTGATATAAGTGAAATTGGATTAAATTATGATAATCGAATCCAATAAACAAAATCAATAACTGACCTAATTTATGTTTTGGGGGAATTTCAACATTCCAGAAAATGTTTTGGGAACATTCTTAATTATTTTGTCGATTTGGAAAAATTTTTTCCCCAACATTTTTGTGAGGGGGAGACCAAATTTTGAATCTCTGTTAAGTTTAAATTACTGGTATCAGCAAGCATCAATAGTTAAATGTACACAGTAACAAATTAGAGATGAAAAGGTGCAGTTTTTTTAAGTACGTGCATAACCTCAATGTTCAGCTCAGGTATTTTTTTTTTAGTTATGGCTTAGTTATTTTATCACACTCTCATTCATTCATTTACATATCATTCCACAGAATAAATAAATGCTATAGAACTTGTCAAATAGTACTACATATATTTTAGAATCAGAAGAATACAAAACATATAAAATAAAGCCAAACAATAATAATGTTAATTAGAAGCAGAACAGACATGCAGCATGTTACAAATAAATCATTAAAATACACTGATAATTTACACAAATCATGGTAAAATCTTAAGTGTTGTAAAAGGACTTGCCTATGAGGAATCTAAATAGCTCAAGTTCATATGTAGAGTAGATACTGCTTAATATCTTTGAGTTGATAGTAATTTATTAAATAATCTAATGCCAGCATTGCTCACAGACTTCAGGGTTTTTGTTTTATTGGCTCTCTGTAGATAAGAATTTTTATTTGTTCTGGCATAATGTTCATGAATATCATTATTCTTACAATACAGTAGAACCTCTATATTATGACCCCTCATGGTTCCCGAGAATAGAGTTTTAATGGGCGTAATAAAAAATTTGGAGGGTTTTTTTTTTTTTTTTTTTTTTTTTTGGCATGAAGTATGTTCAATCGTCTCTAGTGCATAGAAAACCATTTATTAAATTAATTATAAATATGTATATTTTAATAGCTGGACGTCTCCTGATTAATTTGATACCCAAGAAAGGCATATTGGACCACCCCTTGTAAAAAAGAAGGCCATTGAAAGTCTGTGAAAAAATTAGACTATGTATTATTAAAATATAAAGTTAATATTAAAGATCTATTATGTAGGTCTCGTGGGTTATACATTGCTATGAGGCACATAGTGATCAAAAAGTTTAGGTAGCGTTGAGCAATATGGAAGCATGTGACAAGGACAAAGAATCCTTACTGACCCTTTCAAGGACAATACACCAGTGTCCCCTTTTGGCAGTAAGTAATTTATTGCTTCACGCTGCTTGGGACAACCAATGTCAAAGTCTATGATTGTAAAGGCCATTCGCGGTCAAGTGAACACTTTTGTAAGCCCTCTCATTTGAAATAATAGTCGATAAGTATGCTTTACTTTAGCCTTAGGTTAACTTCCGAGTGCAGTGGAATATACACACTGTGTTTATTACTTGCATGGCAGTATTTATTTAAAAATATGTTTAAAAGTTAAAAAATGAAATTAAAAAATAATAAAAAATAAATAAGAAAAGGAAAAAGTAACCAGGCCATCAAATGTGCTCACTTTACCTTGAATAGCCTATAGCTCGAGAAATGCACGACCACTAACATCAGTAAGGGCTAGTTTTTCATAGAATGAAAACTGTGGATAATAGAAACTAGTACCGCTGCTGGTGAAGAAAAGTCTACAAAACAAATCAGCGCATAATTGATACCGCAGTTGGCAAAGGATTACTGTATCTATTTGTAAATGTGCCTCAAATTTTTGCCTTTTCCAACCCAAACTTTTCGCAGTTCCTTGGGATTGGATAGTAATAGAGAGGTGGTTGTAATAAATGGGGTTGTAATGGAGGGGTTTTACTGTATTTATGTTTGTTTAAAAATAATAAGTAATACTTCATATAAAAATATACATGGCACAGTAAGAATACCAGCAAGTTAAAAAATATCCTAGAAGCTGTCAGAATGCTGCATTTGGAATATTATTTTAATTATTTTCTTTGAATAGTAAAAACTGATAGACGATGTGATTTAAGTTACTCTTAATATATTATCCCATAACTGGTGTGAGAATATTCATAACCAAAATGGGCAGACCACACACTCTTTAGTGGTTATATGCAAAAGCACTTTGAACTTGTAACAAGTAGTATTTAATTTTTTAAGCAGAAGAGTCTGTTGGTTCCAAGATAGTTGTCAATTTAAATTCCAAGGAAATGAGTATGCTCAGAAGACTTCAGTTTAGTATTGCCTAATATAATGTCTAGCTTTTGTGCTTTTAATTTATAAGAAAATAATATGTAATTAGTTTGATTAAAGTTAAGTAACAATTTGTTTGAAGTAAACGAAGAATTTAATGTACACGAGCTACTAGTAGCCAAGTCATCTAATTTATAATTTAGTATCAGTGTTAGTCTGAACCAGAACTTTTGTATCAGCAGCAAAGGAAATGATGGGCACATTTGTAAATTGGAGAGTTAATTAATTTACATTTATTAATAAAATAAGTGGTCCTAGTACACTGCCTTGTGGGATTCCCACATTTGCAATTTTAGGCTGAGAGTAGAAATTCTCAATAACATTACGTCTGTTTTGCTATGGGCTTGAACTATCTGCCTTTTATTTGTAAAATAAGAATTCAATAATTTATTTCAATTTCCTCTAATTCCTAAGTTGAACAATTTATCTTTATTAAAGAGTAGCTTGTGATCAACAGTGTTGGAACGCTTTAGATAAATCTAGGAATACTCCAAGAGACTTCCTCAGATCTGTCTTTGCATTCTGTAACTGGAACAAGTTAAACAAACTCTGTATTCTTACCCTTCGTGAAACCATGTTGACATACAGAGAGTAGATAATACTTAAGGTAACTGAGTATTCTATTATGGATTCAAATATTTTAGAAAAGGAACTTAAAAGTGTGATAGGCCTATAATTTTCAATTAATGTGGACCTTCCTTTTTTAAGTAATGGGATAACTTCAACAATTTTTAAGTCTATTTGGAAAATGCCATTAGTAAAAGATGGACAAGAGGTACTGCTAAAAGTTCTGAACAGTCTAATTACTTTGATGGGCATTCCATCAAGTCCAGATGATTTTTTAGTCGTAATGTTTTTTATAAATGTATTCAGAATTTATGACAGGTTATAAATACATTGTGTAGTGCCATTCTTTTGTTTTTCAATGTAATGTACTCTGAATGGGTAGTTAAGCTCTAACTTCATTAGGAACATTGCAAAAAAAAAAGTTATTCATGTAATTTGCAGTGGAAGTTATGTGATTAAGCTGATTTTAGTGGGGCTGCAGTTAAATCAACCAATTGCAGTATTGTAATGGTAGTTTTTGATGTACCATTGACACTATTTATTATATTCTAAACAGTCTCAAATATGTTATCTGAATTTATTTTCAGACGTTCGTGTTTCTGTTTTGAGGTTTTTAATATTTTTAAAAATATTCTCTTACAGTTACTGGAATAAGTAGGAATGGGCTGATACCCCTTTTTGCTGATGCCAACTATACCGATTCTCAACTGTCGATGCAGCCGATTACAGGGATGCCGATACCAGTTTTGATGAGCACCGTCATAATTCCCAATTCCCAATATTTGGAAATACTTTATATTACTTAAATTTAAGTATTTAATTTCGTGGTGAACACTTCAAGCACTTTGTATAAGGTGTCTACCGCATAGAAATTAAATACAACACTGATTTTAATAATAAATGATAAGATAGACAATTTAACTGGGCAAATAAGTGACTTAACAATCAAGGATAAACTGTTGCCAGACAATACAGCATTCATTACAAACTGAATTCATGTAAGTCAACCTTCAAAACTTCAGGCAATCTGATGTGGACTTGTATTTTAGACCTGAGAAATTACATACATAACCTCAAAATACATGTTTTTTTTTTTAAACCAACATCCTAATATGTCATTAAAAAAACTTATTGAAATCAATTTGGTATTAGTATTAAATATTCACTTGAAATTGAGCGGAATTTTTTTTATTTATGTTAGTATTATCGCTTAGTCTTCCTTCATCTGCCAAGCCATACTCAATCCCTTGGTTAAAATGCCAACTGATTTATTTGCGACAATTTTTGCCAATTATTACTTGCTGAGTCTTATTCAGACCTCTAACATTCTAACCAAAACTGCATCCGACAGTATCCAATAACAACTACGTCCGTCGAATTGCCGCCATGTGTCATGGTTATAACGTTTAACTTTCCATTAACACCACCACAGATAGTTGAATACAATGACAGTGTGTGCAATTCATTTTCACTGTCTCCAACTAATGAATGCAATAACGCATAAGAAGAATAAGCATACAGGTTGCTTTCTCATTGTCGCCAATCTACAAATACAGTAAAAATGTAAGAAGAAAATAGAAAACAAAAAAACTCTTGCGGGATGTAATCAATACTATCTATAGCACCAGTTATTGATTATCTGTGTTGTTTTGCATTCACGTATTGTAAAAAAATGAATTATGCACACAATTTTTGGTGAATGCACCAACAGGAAATACAGTAAAACGTAAACAGCTGGAAAAAATCATCGAAAAACATTTGTTCCAAATATATTTTGGGTTTCGGATAGAATATCTGATTGATAGATGCAGTAAATTAATGCTTTATGAGATTTAGTATGCTGGTTTATTTAACATTGTGTTAAATAAATAAATTGCTGCTAATCTGTGAATAATAATTGGCAAATAATGTTCTGATGCCGATGGTCGTGGTGTCGGCCGGTTGATTGGATCGGCCCATCCCTAGTAATAAGTAACAAAATCTGCTGATTTATCATATTTGCTTCTACAATGAAGATATTTCCTATCTGTACTAGAAAATTTTAATACCTTTTGAAACCCAGTATTTATTGGATTTAGGTGAATATTTAAGTGATCTGAATTTTTTTAGTAAAATACTGTTCAAATTTTCAAAGTAACTAAATTCATGAACATTCTAAACTTTTCATCAACAGTTGTAGCTTTGAAAACTATCCCATTTTTCAAGATGTAAAGCAACAATGGAAATGCGCTATAATCCTTCATGTATGTTAAGCAAGTATATGTCTCAAGCTTGGAGCAGTTGAGTTTTAATAGTTGACCATATTGGTGTGACAAACTGCTTGTTATTCTTTTTACGAATGTATCCAATATATTGCTGCTAGTAATTATATGATCTATGATAGATGAACTGGTTATTGTTTCTCTAATTACAACGTCAGAAGCACCATACCATGGTGATGGAGAATTGCTAAATATTCTTGTGTGACCTCAGTTGAACTTACAGCATTTATATTTGTATTAAAGTCACCACATAAAACTACTTTCTGCCCAATTTTGGATATTTTAAAAAGTAATTCATCCAAATTATTTAAAGAGAAGTTTTATAGCAGTATTATGGTATCTATAAACACAAATTACTATATGCAAATTGTTATAAACGTAGACAACTCAACAGCAGCAATATCAAATATTTTTCCACGCATAAACACTCCAAATCAGATCTTCTTTTGAACTCTTCATTTTTAACAAATATGCAAGCCCTACCACATTTAAATGTAGCCCTACAAAAATAATTTCCAGTACATACAGTAGTTATTTATATACACTAATAATATTTACTCTTCACTACTCCAATATTCACAAATACATGAACAAGAAACCTCAGAAAGTTCACTTACAAAAAGCACTAATTCATTTTGTTTTATTTCTAATAGATAGCATATTCAGCAAAAATATAATAAATGGAGAGTACTCATCTAAATCCCTAGGTTTCCCCTGCTGCACTTTATTGAAGTTTTGCTACTGTTTTTGTATTGGTGCTTTTGCTGATTTAGATGTTTCTTCTACTTGGGATCAAAGAAACTAGTATTGGTACAAAAGTTTTGAGTTACCTCATACTGATAATTATTTACAGGCCCTACCGAATTAAAGGGTTATCAGTAATATAAAGAAGTTTAGCGCCAATATTTAGTTTTTTAATTAATGGTAATCAGATATAACATAATCTGCTTGTGACCTAGTTTCAGCATTAAAGCACTTCAGTATTTCCTCTGCAACCAGTGTTTTCCCTTTGCGATGTGTAAGCAAGCCATGATGTGTGAGTGCATCCCTTGGTAAACTGAATATGTCAATAACTCTTACATGGGAAAATCTCAAACAGAATTCTTGATATTTTTTGTTTGTTTTTGCAATTTCCAAGTTGACACATTCACTTGGCAACAAATCATGTCTTTCCGAAATATTATAGACTGACACACTTGTGTAGCTAAGGCCAGATAAAAGTTGCTTTAGGTTTACAAGCATGTTACTAGACTCATTTTTATACACATTACCACCTGCACATACTGCAACAAGGTCCTTCTTTTGGAATGTTCACAGTTGCTCTTTGTGTTTTTTTTGTCACCTCTAAAAATAATGCTCCTGGTTTAACCATCACATAGACAGTTACCTTTCTCTTTATACTGCCCTAACCTCTTTTGCCATATCTGCCTTAACTAGCTGAGAATAAGAGTATTTTATTATCTTCTTGAGAACTGAATTGTTTGTTTGATGCCAATTGAACATTTATTCTGATTAGATTTTCAATGCACACACTCAGGTTTTGTTTTTATTTTTTACCCCGATTTCAAGATGTGTGGTGTACTTGGATACAGTTATCGTCTCCAGCAATTTCAAGAGCAGAAAATCTGTTTGTTGTGGGAACATCAATTTGTGCTTACTCCTTTTACCACTGCCGACCGGGGCTGGTTTCTCACACTTGCCTTTGAAGATGTAGATAGTGCCACCAGTTAAATGTTATGGTTACGTGCTCAGTGAGCTGCACTAATTGGTGAACCATAGATGGCTTTTCCTGAAGCCAAATTGTCCACCGAGGAATATATTGGCAGTTGTCATGTGCTGTTCAAGACTATGAACCGGGACTCTTTCATGGATATTGGAGAGCACACTTAGGAGACTAGGATTTATCTTTGCCATAATAACTACGGTACACTTCCATGGTGTAGGTAAATGAGCAAGGGTAAAACTTGCATTTTTGCACTCGGCTATAGCCTTGAACGTGCGGTCAGGCAGCTGTTAAGGACTATAGCCTTCAGGGAATCGGAGCTTGGGTGCTTTATAGGGATTCATATATTTTACGATGTGTTTTAACTAGTCAGCATGCGTTAATCATGGTTTGTCAGCTGAAGGCTGGCGAAGGCACACTCGGAGGTCCCTATAGATGCAAGCTGTGCATACTGGATCGCATGGATTGACGTTCGGCTGGAACATTGACTCTAAATATGTAGCTACAGCCTCAGCTTTCTGCTGTGGCATCTAAGCAATGCCTGCAGTGCCTTGAATAGGCGGGATTGGATTGCGCCTCTTTAAAAGCGCCTTAAGTGCCGCAAACTGTTTTCTGCAGCATTTAATTGGAATAATTTCTTGTGCCAGCAGTTAGTCTGCCCGTGGACTAATTCTCTATCAATTTGCTCTCTAATACCATTTATTTGAGACCTGAGTTGCCTTGTAGGAACTCGTGAATGGCACCTGTGCAGTCTATTTTTCTGTATGATTAGTTCCCTTATATTTTCAGGGAGCAAATCATCACAAAGTTTTGGAGTTCTCTCTGGAAAATTACTAATCCCTGATTGAATTTACTCTGTGATGTGGTTAATTGCAGTGTTTAATTTTTCAGTGGAGTCTAAAGGCACTTGAAATTTCACCTGTTCCTCTAAAAAATCACTAAAGCCATGCTAGTTCATATACTTGTAACCTTTAATTTTTTACTCAGGCATACTGCCGATATCCAGGGGATTAAACAATATATAGACTGGGTAATGTGGAGTTAGTGGAGCACGTGGAAATTAAGAGTGTAATTTAATCCCTTGCTTAGCATGATATCTGGTAAAAAATTATATTAGAATGCTCAAAGGTATGTTCCAAGTGCGCATAAACATAATTATGTTGCTCCTGATGACAAAATAATGTGTTCCCATTGGCTATTCGCAAGCTGCATGCCCAGGCGGGATGTTTAGCATTTAAGTTGCGAACAGCCAGTATAGCTGGCAAAATATTCATTAATTTATTTTGACGAATGCCACACTGCTGCACAGCGTGCCTGCGTACTCTACAGGCAACTTTGCCCCATCAACGAGCGATAAAGAGCTCGAGGCAAGTCACAACAGTGGCAGACGAGATTCTCGTGCTGACAGAGTTGATTCCACGAGCCTGGACAACCACGGTCACACTTATAATTAAAAGATTAGTTTTAAAATTGTACTGCCCGCCTGCAATTCCAACATGCGATCACCACCCTCTCAAACCAAGATTGTGTTACCCAACGAGCCACAGACCACAGATAACAGAGAAGAAAGATATGAGAGACACCACAGGATCGCAGCACGCCTGCGCCTAGTGACATCACAGCAGCAGAGCCTTGAGTGGGGGTAGTAAACCTGTCGCCAGCCTGAACCCAGGGTGATAAGGAATGTGCTGCGCCGTTGCTACCCTGAGATAAATAGCCCCTGCGGAGAAAGGCTAACATCCCCTGCACCCCCGGGAGAGCCCTGAAGTACAGAGTTTTGGACTATATAAGGAGGCTCAGAATCGCCTCTAGACAGAGTTTGTCTGCTCGCTTGTCACATAGATCAGCGAGCTCTTCCTGGTCTGGGCAAGACCTCCTCCTCTCCCAGCTTGCACAAAGCTCTACAAGCTCCTTCAGCTTGAGAAAGTTCCACCTAGACCAGCTCATCCTACTGCTCCTGCAAGAGTCTCCAGAGGTAACTTCGACGTCCTAACCCTGTACCCCCCTTTTACCCAAGTATTTTCCTTGATTCCGCGGCAGCAGGTCGTCGCAGTGTCCTCTCTGGACAACCACTCCTCGGGATGCAAAAAGCTGTAAATTGCAAATTTTCTCAGAGTAATCAATATCTTTTCACGTTCATCCAGGTTCACCTTCACCTGTGTAAAGTAACCAAGCTAATTCATTTAATCATTTAGATTGTACATTTCAACCCGGGATTCTCCAGTGTCTTCCCAGATGTAAAATAAATATTATGTCAAAATTTATTTAGTCGACTCCATTATTTAATTGCCCCCCCCCCCCCCATTTTCATCGAAAGTGTTCTGTTTCAGATAAATATTTAGCTTCTTCCTGTGAAATAGGTGTGAGTGGGCCGAACCCTCAGTAGGCGGAGCCTGAAGAAGGCGTTTAGTCCGCAAGGACATACCGAATCTCCTGGGGAGTGTCCGGTACACTCTCGCCTGTTCACAGCGACACGCCAACTCTCGCCTGCAAATTCTTTCATCAGTGCCTTGGGCGCGTCTGGAAAAGACATTCCCCTTAAGACTGCATGTCAGCATAAAAAGGGAAGAATTTTGGCTCTCTTATAAAATCTAAACCCTCACCTATCGTAACCGTGCTAACCCCCAACCCAGAAAAGGACACCCACCCGCGCAATACATGCACAATCCATACCACAACAGGGAAGGTAGTAAAGATTATCTTACCCTCTAAAAACCACCCCCAAAACCTGAACAGTGGCCACTCCCCTTAATTTAATTCCCAACCGTAGACAGACGAGACCGAATTCTTGGGGACAACCAGGTAGTGAAAGTAGGTCTGAGTTAGACCTACCAGCTGGATCAAAAAACCACCTTTCATTGTAACTTCGCTACCATCCATGGTCCCCAATAATTTCAAGTGGCTTAGGACAGCTGGCGTCCCATTTATCGGCAGCCTTCTCGGTGAGTAAAATTGCATTCCCTGGGTGGGAGACGTTTGCAATTTGAATTACCTTGGGGTTTGATTCCATTCTGCTCAGAAATAACCCTTCCACTAGGCGGCACCAACCATACCACCCCCAATGTGGCCAAATCACGACCCGCCAGGCAGAAACGAACATGACGAGAAAAGCACACACCTCGTAAGAACTACACGTAGGGCTCAGGAAGGTAATCAGTGCTCTTAGAAACCCGTGTCCAACAGAGGAACCTACTCCGCCACGACTGATCAGATCCTCCATAAGTCAATAGGACTAAGGAGAGCTGCTTCGTCACCCGAAAAAGCATGTGTCAATTTAAATCCACATGCTAAAGTGTACGACTTGGCGGGCGTTACATGGAGTAAACTGAAACCTGCTGGTTATTTAATTTAATGTCAACTTCCGCGGCTTCAACGCTGGTGAGAGAGGGAGGTTTAGCAGTGTGGCACTTTATAGATATATGTATTAAAATTAAAACTCTAGTAGCCTATCTTATTCACTATATTAAACCTAAGAAGAGGCATTGCATTGGCACCTGACTGTTGGCAGCCATTTGGCTGCCCCTGGACAATTGTAATCGCCGCACCAATTAGTGCTTGACCTTTCTCATCAATGCCCTTTGTTAGGTCAGCCCAGATGACTAATAGAGTGCCTCGAGTACTCTGCCCAGGGCGGGGTATTTCTCTTTTAGGTTGTTTGCCTTCATTTTCTGCAGCGTTTGCTGCATATCTGCGGGCTGTTTTGGGGTTACTGCACTCGTGGAGGCTGGAATTATTTCAGTCACCATCGTAGTGCAGGTTTTCACCATCGGAGCAGCAGCGGCAGCTGTTGCTATGCTCTGATTGGCTGGCCAATCAGAGGCCACCTTGGTAGTAGCAGAGGCAGCGGGCTGCGGCGCTGTCTGGCCAGGCTGTTTCTGCGACATCTATTTTGCTGAATTTTCGAACATTTTACCATTTCCTTTTTGCACATTTTGTGCAAATTGCCTGCGTAGAAGGAAACTCAACCTCTGAGAATCCAGCAAGCGCAATTGCTGCATAGCTGTTCATTACTGGGATTGGGGTATTTTGTGCGTACACAGGCACAAAATTTTGCACCTGCGTGCGGGACTGTTTTTTATTTTGCACAGTAACCCAGCCTTCTGGGTTAGGCTGTGCCCAGGGTGCAATAGGAGTGTAATAATAGACCTGGGGTGGCTGTGGGGCTGTCTCGGTTTACACTGCAGCTTTGCTCTACTACATGTGTTTATTCTCATCCAGGGAGAGGAAACCCCAGTTTTTCTGTTTTATATGCTGGACAGCCCTTGTAGTTAGCTGCATGGGTTTCCTTGCAGCTAGCAGAGACTGTTTTGGACAGGTCGTCCTTGTCTGCCACAGGGCAAGGTATTGTGGTGTGGCCTTGGCCACGCAGGCGGCATGGAGGCAGGGTGTAGCATATCTTTCCTGAGTGCCTGAACCTTTGGCAGTTCGAGCACTGTGGAGGCCCTTCGGACCACTGGTATTCTTCCACTTTTATTATTAGGCTGCACAGGATGTTCAGCTTGAAGATTATTTAGCTGTGTTCATTCTGGGGCAGCTCCACAATAAACTAATTTAGTTGCTTTTTGTCTCACATAGAGTATTTTGACTCAGTGGAGAGAGGGCAGTATCGGAGGGCCTTGTAGCTCCTCACAAATAAACGGGATGCTCTGCGAGGCATCCAGTTGCTTGATAGCTACCTTTATTACCAGCTTGCTTCAGGGGGGGGGGGGTGATGAGGTTTAATCCTATGTTTATTTTGAGAATATGAACTGCTGTTCTGTAATCCTTGTGGGATTTGACTGTGTATTGTATACCCTGCGGTACAACTGGGTTGGTTATGGGATCTTTCAGATGTTGTCTGAAGAGATTTACCACTTTTTCATAAGGGGTTTCACTGGTGTGGTACACAGTGATGAGTCTAAGGTCGGATTTGGTCGACCTTGGTTGACTGGGGCCAACCTGCTGTGGCTCTGCTTCCATTTGCTAGGGGGCCAGGGAATTTTCTTCCTTCTTCCTCTTACTGGCATCCGCGGCGGGTCCTTGGAAGCCTGCCAGGGTGCTGGAACTGCCCCCTACAGGAGCCTGACTACTGGGGGAAAACCCGAGCCAACTCTAAACCTATAAACAATACGACCCTCCACAAACTGGCCTCTCTGTCAGACCCCCTCTACCGGGAAACGAGCTCAGAGAGACCAGCCACTTGGATCACTTTTAAATCTAATCCCTGGTGAAGAGGGGTTTACCTGTTTCCCGAGTTCTGAAAATGACTCTGAACTGGTGTTGCTGAGCTATATGTCCTCTTCTAACTAAAATAAACTTGTTCTCGCTGCATCTGGAGTGTAGAAAGGCACTCACGCACAGACCGTGGTATTGCGAACAGTAGCTACCTTTTAAAACGCACAGATTCTGCGGGAGAGCGCAGGGCAATCTCTTCACAAGAAGACTGCAGCGTGTCTATATCTCATGACTCACCAGTTCCTGCAGTTCACCTTTTAAGTATCCTACCAAATAATGGATCTTTTGGATATTTGTTTTGTGGGGAATTTGGCTGACAATAGAATTGAACAACTCTGCAAACCCTATCCATGAAACGAATGTAGCAAAAGAGCTGGAAACGTTGCAGCTTGGATTACGATTTTGGGAGATGCATGAATTTCAGGTGACTTCAACTTACAGCTACTTTCTCTTAATGTATCGTAAGTATTTCGTGGAAAGGTGAACTGGGTTCAATCCCCCGGCCGGGTCACTCCCAGATTTTTGCATGTAGGGATTGTGCTGAACGATGCCATTGGTCTACAGGTTTTCACAGAGATCTTCAATTCCCTTTGCCCTTTCATTCTGGTGCTGCTCCATACTTGCATCACTTCACACTCATCGGCTTGCAAGACCTCGCTGTTAAGAACCACCCAAAGCTCTACTCACTCACTGTCACCTGGTGGGTTGGTGCACAGTCCCAGAACGTTTGCCAACGCCTAATTTTTTTTGCATGTGTGCGCGTGCATTGTGTGTAATCATAAACTCCTTGTGCCAGAAAATAGCTGAACACTATATGTTGCAGTTTTAATGTGTTTGTCACTATTTTCTTTTGTTCAACAGAATTGTCACTAAATGGAACCACATCATCTCATAAATCTTAGGAGTTGAGATTCTTGAGTTTCAGTATAGGTGTGTAGGACAAAAAAAAAAACATTTTCCAAATTCCTCTAGACAAATTGTTCAACATAACCATAACAGCCGTAGTAAACAAATGGATTTGATAGTGAACCGTTATCGTTTCTGTTCATAATTATTACTGTGGTAAACAAATGACCTTGACAGCATCCAGTTATCTTTGTAGTTCATTATAGTTACTGCAGTAAACAACCAACCTTGATAATGTAATGTTATCATTACCATCACTGGCGTAGATTACAGTTACACAGTGCCTGTATCTTCACTGCTACTGGCTTTAAAGTGACACATGCCACACTAATTCCCAGCGTGCCTGTGCACCCTACAGATTGATTTCGCCCCATCAGTGAGCGCTAAGAGCATTTGGGGCAAGACTAAAGCAGCATACATTTATTCCAGTGGCTACAGGGTTGATTCCACACGTTGGACAACTACAGACATGAGAATAATTAACACGTTTAACTATGGAAATTGTACTGCCCGCCCAGAATTCGGCATGCAGTCGCCACCCCCGAGACTAGAAATTGTTTTACCTGGCGAGCCACGGACATGCCGGAGCTAATAAGGAAGTTGAAAGAGTCACCACAGGATGGCAGCACCCATGCTTCCAGTGACGTCAACGCCACCGAGCCTCGAAAATCATCCTCCACCCAGGATGATAAGAAAAGCGTGGTGCTGCTCGCTACCCTGAGGATAATCTACCCCTGCTCTGGAAGGCTACCAACCCCCTGCATCCCTGTGACAACCGTGAAGCTGAGATTTCGACTATATAAGGAATCCCAAAAACGCTCTTGCCAAAGTTCGTCAGCCCGCTGACCACAGAGGTTGGAGGGCTCTTTTGGACCTGCATAAGGCCTCTACCTCTCCTAGCCTGAAGAAGGCCAGCCTTCCTCTCCAGCAGCTTTTGAAGGCTCCTCCCGCAGCTTGCAAAAGCTCCTCCAGAAACTCCTGCACCTACCCCGCAGCATATGGAGAAAGCCCAGAGGGAAGAACCAGAGGTAATTTAGTCGTCCTCACCCTCCAACCTTTTACCCAAGTCACTCCTTGATTTCCTCAGTAGCAGGTCATCATGACGTCCCTTCTGGACAACCACTCCTCAAGTCTCTAGTTCGCTGTAAATTGTGTCTAGTTATTTTTTGAGCTACTTTTGTTGGAGTTAACTTTTTTTTATTCAGGTTCATCTTCACCCGATGTAACTTAAATTATTTATTTATTTATTATTTTACAATTATACAGAACCGGATCCATGTTGTTTTCTTGAAGCATAAATAAAAATCCTACGTAAACCATAAACCTTGGTGAGGTAGTCATTTCGCACCCCTTGATCATTTATAATTTCAATCATATTCATTGTATGTGTGGTTTCATTTACTTGGCTCTAAACCAACTTAGCATTATCGTGGGTTAGGTGCGAGTGGGCCGAACCCTCGGGTTCTTGGAGCTTGCAAAGACTATAGTCTGAATAAGACTGGGACTCCTGGGGCGTGTCTGGTACACCCACACCTGTCTACAGTAACACTCCAACACTAGCCCGTCACATCTCTCGGCCAGGGCCTCGGAGTGACTGAGCAAGACACTCCCACAAGGACTGTACCTCGACGTCTAGGAAAAGTGTGAACCCATTCAATGAGTTGGTGTATGGGAAGAGCCTTACCTAGTGAGAAATTATTTGTATTGTACTATCAGATTGGTAAATTAATTAATTCAGATGACTAAAAAGGGAAGTAAACAGAATAGTCAAAATCATTGCCTTGCTCAACAAACCCTACAGAGGGAATTATCCCAATTAAGTAGTGCACCACAAGTCGACTCTACTCATGAGACTGCACCCTCACCACCCCTACCGAAAGTCAGTATTAACGAACCCAATAGGATAACTCCCTACATAGCCAGTGAACAAGACATATTTGGATCCAGTGCTAGGCATCTGTTGGCCGTGGCCGAACTACGAACACGTTAGTTATTTCCACCCTCTTACACCTAAACCTATTGCAAAGCCACCTGCGTCATTGCCATCCAGTAGCACTGCTGCACCGACGACGTGTAAGATCCGAACAACCGAGCCGGGAAGGTTCTTAATATCGTCATCCCCCCCCCCCCCCAGCCCATACAAAAACCCCGGATAGCATCTCTCCCCCTCAAAACTTCGTTCCCACTCGTAAGCCTACGAGGTCGGCACCCTATAGACATCTCGGTAGTGAGCAAGAAGCCAAGTGGGGAACTATCTGGGAGAACATAAAAATCACCCCAATTCCATTGTCTTTTACACCCCTATTTTCATTGTTAATTTATCTTTGTTTGTTATTCCCCCTTGTGATAGTTGGGTGTCCCGTATTTTGATGGCCTTCGCAGTGAACAAGGTCACGCTCCCTGGGCTGGGAGGGAGCCTTTATATTAAGCTCACCCTGGGGTTTGAATCCCCTCAAGCCAATCGCAACCCTTCCTCCAGGCGGTACCCTGTTAGAAACCCCAACTTTGGCAATCCCCGACCCACCAGGTAAAAATCCCCATCAGAAACGTATCCACCACTGAAGGGTTCACCTGTCTTATCCCGGAGGGAAATCAGCACTCCCAACCTTAGGGTGAATGCCTCAGGGGAGGCGTATACATAGGAAACTAGTATCAAAGTGTAAATGCTCCTTACACACATTCTCACAATCACCATGACACTGATAATATCCTGGGCTGGAGGACCATAAAATATTCGCAATCAAGCTAACTGACAAGTTCACATTGCACCATCTTCGTCTTAACACCCCTCCTCCCCCCTCCTTGCTTCCTTTCACCAGTACAGCTTGCATGCAACACTATTGATAGGTGCCAACAACATTTTTGTGTATCTAATAATACATATAGGAGTCATTGGGAATTTCCTTTGGAATCATACTTTATCCTGGTGTGGTCATAGCATCATTGATTGGTCCTTTTGAAAAAAATGGCATATCAATGAGTAACTCTGGTTTGTTGTTGTCAGTGCAGTTAATTTGTGCTTCATGTTTCAGATGACATTCCAATACAGGTGCCAAAGGATGATTCTTCTGGCGACGGCAAGAATCTGTCATCGATAACAGAGGAGCAAGAGGATGAAAAACTGACTCCACGTAACTCGCTGCGGGGAACGCCACAAGGGAAGAACCTGCCAAAGTTGCCCAACTTCCCAGGCCTTGGCAAGAAGAACAAGGAGGTGAAGGTGGGTGCCAGCAAGAATGGGGTGCTAGAGCGTAAGGAGAGTGGCGGGGGTGGGGATATCAGGAAGTCCAGCTCGAAGAACCTGCCCAGCCGAGGGTCGGTGCTCTCCATGGTGCATGCCGGGGATGCGGACGACAACAAGAAGACGAGCAATGGTCCTTTGTCTCTCGATGGCTCAGTCATCAATGGCAGTCTTGGCTCTGTGGCTGCTACTGAAGGCAGTGCTGTGTCAGAGTCGCTCACTAGTGACCTTAGTGGTACCTCTGAGACATCAGAGTCTGTGAATTTGTCGACGCTCGAGGATCCGAGCAAGCCCCTTGACCTGAACCCTCATGCTTCGGTGCAGATCAGCACCGTGTGATACGTGCTCTCACCTGTGCATTTAATTTTTTTGTTAATTGTTGTTTCATCACATCTTCTTTGCTATGCCATTTACTTGGTTGACAGCATGATGTCATTTGCTGTATGTATTTTTTAATAATTTTTTGTATCAGTATATTGATATATTTTCTCTGACTCTTGATATATTCTCACTGCTTCTTTTGTATGTTTGATATACATGTGTATTTCCTGAGCTGCAGTTATGTTTTATGTACCTGCCAGCAAGTTCACTATCTAGTTCTTTCTCAACTGAATTACAAGCACGTGTGGCACCTTCAAAATTTAGTCTTTGTGCCACAGCAATAATTTTCAGGCAAGAATATACTATCAAGGGAACATAGTATGTATGTATTTGCATGTTTTATTCTCATATAAAGTTTAAGAGGGCATGTTTAAGGCATTGAAGCTAGTTTATTTATAGTGCTAGAGTGGATACAGACAGGTGTTTGAGGTCGGTTCCTGTTGGGAATATACGGTAAAGTGTGTTGATTGTGTGTTGTGACAAAGGCAACAGAAAAGGTGTCTGCACACGTAGTCTTCGTAGTAAAAATACATAATGGTAAGTTACTGTATGAAAACTTTATCTCATAACTTGTTTTGGCAAAATAAACTTGTATCTTAAAAACAAATTTACTTGTGCTTCCTTATTTCTGTAGTTGCGATGGTGTATTTGTTTGGGTTGATGTTCATGATACCTGAATACATACGTTAAATCCTCAAGACATAGTGGCTAGGGACGCTGCAAATTTCTACTAGTCGCTCAAGAAAACTTAGAAACTTGTGACTTAATGTAAAGACATGCCAACGTACTTTTCACTGAGCTTATGGTTGGTTAACTAAATTTCTTTTAAAAACTTTGCTTAGTTTCTTTTTTCTATGTACTGTGAATCCTTTTGCCACCTCAGAATTCCATAGACTAAACCACTGGTATTCATTCATTATACACTCTCTCTCTCACATGCATACACACATGCCCGCCTGCACGCGTGCACAGAGACAGTATTTATAATACAGTAATTTATTGATAGCCAATTCTTAGTCCAATGCATTTACAATAAAACTAAATTTGTTTAATTTTTTACTGGTTTAATCAGGGCTATGCAGATATTCAACATACTGAAACAATAATGAAAAATCACAGCTTACATTTTCAATTTCGGTAAGAAAACTGGTTGCTGGAAATCTTAATTGAGTGAAATGTTTTTAACTTCAGTGAATATATAAGTGCCTAACAAAATTTTAAGTGGAATAACGATGGAATGTGTTTCTGTCCAACTAAACCAACTACTTAAAAATAAAATTTGTGTTGGCAGAATAAATTTAGTAATATACTCAAGGATATTATTACAGCATTTATGTTTTCCTTATGAATTCCACTCAAATCATATATTATTTGTCTTGAAGAAAATTTTTTAAAAGTATTGTACTGTACACTGTGCAGCTAGTGATGGTACTATACAAGTGTGATTTAATTTTTCATTTCAGCTTCATGAATTCCACACACGTTTTTCAGTTTTGTTCTGTGAAACAAAAAGTTACGTTTGCACAACCCCAGATTTAATATTTCACTTTGAATAATAAATCTGCCAAAGTTATCGTGTGCTAGTAAATCTTTATGTTAAAAGTGTATGCAGTTATGAGCAGAATTTTTTTTCTCGGGAAGTTAGTTACACAAATGTTCTCATGAACCAACCATAGCAAAAGTATTTTCTTAACAAGGTTTTGCTGTAATGTTTGTGCTTTTAATATTTTATGTACTACATATAGTAGACTATAGATGACTATAAAAATGGGTGAGTTATTAGAGTTGCATTATCAGTGGTTGTAATACTGTGGCCCTATTTTTATGAAGTAGTAAATATATTTTTTACCTAATCATGGATGGTGCTGGAAGAAAGTTGCAAAACAGAAAATAAGCTTAAACAGGAAAATTTTGTGTGAAATTAGCATTAACTGGGACCATAAGAAATAGGTTTTAAATCAGGGAATGTGTAAAGTGGTTTTGCGTAGAATTTTTGTGCGAAAATTTTTGGTATTGATTTTAGTTGTGCAGGTGTTTCATTTCCAACTTTAATCAAATTAATAGTTGTGTTTAGTTTTTCCATTAAAAACATTATTACATAAATAATATTGTGGTGCTTTTCTAAATATTAAAATTACTGTTGAATCAACATGTGTTTGTAATTTTCGTTCAAATGCTGTTCTTAAATCATATGTGCAACTTTGTTGTGGCATCTTCACGTTCGCAGACAATCAATGTTAATAATATAGAAATGGGTAATGACAACTAAAGTGTGTTGAGGGTTTTTTTAATGAGCACAAAGTAATGAATCGTGTAGAGTGACATAGAGAAGGGTGGGAACGTATATCTGTGCCTTCAAACGAACAGATGTAGTTAGTGAAGTATGTGTCCAGCTACGTTGGTAATGCATGTGGTCTAGGAGCTGGTATTCACTAAGACATGCCCTGCTCTTTCAAACTGGCAAGTGCCCTCTGTATTTTTTGTTTGTGCGTGTGTTGTTCTGCTCAAAGTAATTGTGAATGCTGTGTGTACTTTGTTGAATGCAAAAGTGTGATGCAGGTTTGGATACTCGAATGTGTACATGTAGACCAATCTGATCACAAATGGAGCAAACCATGTACAAAACTGAAATAAGGAAAGCTGAGAGGTATTGTCTTAATTCTTAACAAGTTATGCTTGGCAAGAGCTATTTTACAAAATGTTAGACTGCCAGAAAGCAAAAATGAGTAAATATATCCGTATCTTAAAAAAAATTTAAAAAATTTGTAACTAGGTTTATACATATCATGGAAAAGTGGTACCTTTTGCAGAATTTTATTTCCCTGATTTTTCTAATTTTAGTAACATACTAAATTTTTTTTCATTTGTGTGTAAAAATTAAGATTATTTTGACACATAATTACAAAACAATTACGACTTCTATGTGATTTTTATTCCCGTAATAAATATTGCATGTAAATTATTTGCTAATCAAATAATGAGTTTTGAATGTCAAGTTAACGAATACCATGTTAATGAATGTCAAGATGCAATATTCCCTACCAGCCTAAAATTGTTAGAACCTTCAGTTGTATTTGTTAGTTACAAAATGGTTATGACAGAATCTTGAGATGAATTCTTCGTAATAGACAGTCTTAAAAATTAGAACGTAGAAGTAAGTTTGGAAAGATCCACTTTGCACCTCAACATCATTTTGTTCTTTTATATTGACTTTATTGCAGTATTAATGCTTCTACTTTTTTTTTTTGCGTTATCATTTGTACAGCAATGGTGGAACTTTGTATAAATGTGTTTGTAATTCACTCACAAGTTGATGTATTCTGAATTTCTCTGGGTAAATTTTTAGCACTTGATTTGCTACATTCTGTAGAACAGGCCAGACTAAATGATTTGTACATGATCAGTAATAATCTCTGGTCAGCTCTGATTACTACATATTTCTTAGTAATCACACTGCAATAGCAGAATGTTGTAAAATTTCCATTTACAACATTTAGTATCGGACTAATAAACTGCTTTCATATTGGTTGATTGTAAATTGGGTATAAAGTATATTTTTTTTATCAGAAACATAATCATTTGTGTATATTTTTGACAACATTTCTGCAAATGTAATTATTTATAAAAAAAATACTTGAAGTATGTGTGCTACACAGTGCATTAAAGTGTTCATGGTGCAGATCTGACATCATAGCGAGTTGTTTTTGTGAAGTAGTTCCACTAAACAGCAAAACATTGATCTATAGTATGAAAGGTGCAGATCTACGTTGCTTTATTTCGACTTTGCCAGTACTATAGTGTTCTCCAATTATGAACATTTTCATTTCCAAGTAAGGAAATAATGTAGTCGGAGATGCATAGTGAAAGCTCCATGAATTCCAAAAACCTCAATGCGAAGTGTTATGTAATAAAACATTTCAGGAGCAGTTTTTTTCATAGCATGTTGTTTTAATGTTTTACTGACATTTGTGAAAACAAAATTATTTTCATGTTAGTAGACTTGTCAGGATACCATTGTCACACTGTAAGGTGGAGGAATACCTGCATGCAGAGTGATTGGTAAAACTGCTTGAGATGTTAGTGATCACAGACACTAGGATTGGGGTTTGGCTCCTTTTCTGGCATAGACAAACTTTTTTTGTTTCAATACATTAACAACATTAATCAGAATAATTTAACATTCTCTCTTAATGGTTCTTGTGCAGAACTTTTTGAACCACCAACCACTACCATATATTATAGTATTTTCTTCGGTTAATAGGCTTTCAAGATTTTTACAGTGAAACTGCCATTCATTAATATTTAGTGGTAATTTACTATTGTTCACCTTTATTTTGTATCCCCAAATTAGGTATAAAAAACCCTGATGCTGATTGATTATAATCTCAAAAGTTTCACTGTGGCTCAAAAGTTGGTTTTTATAATTATATTTTTAAAAAAGTTTATAAAGTTTTTTGGTTGTATGATTGATATGCAATTATTTTTTCAGTAGTACTTAATTCTTGGACTTCAATTGTAGACGTTAAAACTTATGTAGACTCTAATATAGGGTATTACTGAACATTGCCAATTTTATCAACAACGCAGAGAACTCCTATAAACAGTCTGTCTGGTAGATATTGGTGGTTTGGGAATGCTGTATTGTTATTTTCATTGAAGGTGAATTAATTTCACCACCATGTAATTGAGATTTGTGCTGCATGGTAATTATTTTGCGTATTCTGTGTTGCCAAGTAGTGCAGAATTGTATGCCATATGTCCCAAGCAGGTAATGTAGTAATAAAAGTAAATAGTGTGTCTTAAACATTCTACAATACTTAATGTGTTCAGAAACAAGTCATGTGAATAGTCATTATTTATTCCAGTAACCATAGTGTAACCTGTCTTACATGTACTTAGTGTATTGAGCTGCAAAAAAATTACATTTGTTGTTATTACTCGATGGATAAGTTGAGCAGGAAGAGTTTGTGTCTAACATAAAGTGTGAATTACTATTTTCAAACTTGCTCCAAGAGGAATGACAGTTAACTGTTGTTCTGTATGCAGTTCAGTCGATACCATGTTTAACATGTGGCATGACATAACAACACATAATGTTGAGAAATAAGTTACAGGTACACTAGAACCTGACTGATATGATCCCTCGCGGTTTTGGAGAATAAGGACGTTGGTTAAGGGTAGCGGCAACAGATATTTTGGGGGATTTTGGATCACTGTTGACCTGTCCCAGACCTTTGTGTGAAAATTGTATTAAAATCATATTCAAGCTATTTTTTAATGGCTCTCACTGCAAAATTACACGTTGCACAGTAGACCCCCTAATTTTACAAGGTGTCTTGGTTCCTGAAAAAAATTTATGCTGTTTTGCCCCTTAGTGGTGTGGTGTGCCTGTCTTTGTAGCGATTTCTATGCAGCATCCGGCTTCAACTTTCAATGCAAGCTCTAAAACAATAAAAACCTTAAGGGTCAAGGGGTAACAAAAGCTATGCAGGAAATTTAAATAATATATAAAATACCTTTATTGCATACGTATTTAGAAAAGAGGCATTAAGAGGTTGAGGAAGTGGTAGGGGACGATGTCGGCAGGACCTTCTGGTAGTTGTTGACGCCCTCAGGAGCATCTGTTGAAGGCCAAAGAAGTGGAAGACCTTCTGGAGGGCGGCATCCTCCGGGGCTGCTGGAGGTGGCCGAAAAAGTTGAAGGCCTCTGGAAGGCGGTGTCCGGAGCAGCTGTAGGCATTAACAGCCACTAGTTCTTTTACGATCACCGGCGCGGGTAAGGGACTCTGTCCTTCGCTAACACCCTCGCACCTTCACAGTGGAGAGAGGTGTTGCAGACTGCCCTGAGACCAGTGCTGGAACTCCTTATATACTAATTTTTCCAGCTTCATGGCTCTCAGAAGGGTTCTGGGGAAATCATCCCCGCTCCTAGGGAGTGAGAAGCTCTGATGGGTTTCTGGATCCTTATCTACTGTAATGCTCGGCACGAGGTGACGACCCATCTTGCCCTCGTACGCTCCTGGAGACCGTGACTCTGCTCAGTGGTCTGCTACCTTTCTGCTGCGTATAGTTTGAGTTGTGCGCTGTGTATGCGGGAGTGGCTAATTTGGAATGTTCGTTTCTTTGGTGAGGGGCGGTGATGGGACAACTTCTGGTAGAGATGTGGCGAACATTAAAAGCTGAGATCACGTGGTAGGAGGTTCCATTGAAACTCTGTCAACTCTGGTAGACCACGTGTCCCACTTCCATTACTATTCGGTTTAAGAGGAGACTTGCCCATCAGGTGATGTGGCTCAAGATGGGGCAAAGTCTTTTAATTATAGTGTGCAGTCTACCAGCGCAGGAATGCATCATGCATAAAATGATAGGCAATTTCTGTTTGGTTTGTAATTAAAGCTTGGTTTCAGGTTGCTAAAAAATACATTAATTTAAATTTTTGTAGTTATTTTGTGGAATGAATGATGCTTTGTACACATCTTTTGATATACTGGTTCGACAAAATTAATTTTGCATGATTCGTAGTTTTGTTGTAAGATTTATAATTCTATGAAATCACACTCTTTTCAAATGCTGTAACATAGGTCTGTGCAAAAAAAAATATATATACAAGAATATCACATAAAAGCAAAACAAAAGTAGTTTCCATACAACTCCAAAAGCAAAAATGGAAAAAAAATAACAGTATTGCTGCAGCTTGATCTATAGTGAATTTGTAGTGTAGTAAGAAATATTGTCTACAAATTCTTAGTGTAGCACTGCAACACTATTTTCTGAATAAACCAAATGTAATTCTTGCTGTTTAACAAAAAATGTATACAAATACGAAGACAACTTAATTATTTATTGGACAAAATAACATTCCACGTAGAAAATGCAATGCCATTTTTATGCGTGTCCCACATACCACTCTTAACAGTCGCAAAATGTTACAAGATTTTAAAACATTCCAATTAATAAATAAAACATTAAGTTTTCATGTCTAAAATTACATGAAACATGTGAAACTAAAAAGTTATTATATAAACAAAATAATTAATCAACAGTATGATATGATGTGAAAAATGGTTACCCTGCAAGGTCAAATTTTGCATGTAGTAAATGGAAAATATGAGCAGTTGTGGCTTATAGAGGTCCACACCATAGTCTTTGAATGGTACGGGATGCTACCTGTGACCTCATTTCCTCTCCTTACAGGCTGGTGAGGAGTGTGGTTGCCTAGCAACCAGCAGGATGTCCTCATGATGTCCCTCTTGTGGGTGACGGAAGGCTGTGGAGGGGTGGGCACTTTGTTCCCCTATCGCTAGGGAACAAATGTTTTAATTGGCTTTGATCATACGTTGGGAATTGTATAGGAGTAATGGCAAACAGTCAAATGTCTGCTGTGGTGATATTTAATTTTATATTGAATTTACCCCTGAAGTAAAACCGCACTCGTGAAGAGACAAAATAAATACAAAAGGGTTTTTTTGGTTGTGTTTTTTTTTTTTTTTTTTTTTTTTTTTTTTTTCTCTCTTAAATTTTCTACTTTTTAAATTCACATTTCTTATGGTTCCTGGAAAACAAGTTGTAGTGAAGAGGTGGTAACAATAAATAAGATCGCAACAGTCTGGTTTTAGTGCATAAAACTTATCCACCATTCCAGTGGGAAGCTGCTACATGTGGCTGTGGTTTGTGTAAAACCAGCATTAAGATGACTTCACGTATGCATGTAGGCTGGCTACATAAAAGAAATGTTGTCAGTGTCTAACTTTTATTGGAATGTGGCACTTCACTCTATAATACATCTAAACTTGTGACCCAGCACAATAGCGACAGTAATTTTACTGTGTTATCTGCTCACGTGTTTTTGATCACTTTAATCCAGTAAATTTGTTAGTTTCTCAAAAATTTGAGGATGAAAGGATAATGGTAGTTAAGCACAGCCTAGGTTACATAATAAATTTAATCTATAATTTAGAAAAGCAGCTACGTATTAATAATTTTGATTTTTGAAACACAGCAGAACTGCACACATACATAATATAATTGTACAGTGTTCTAAAATATCAGTGATTTAGTGTGCATTCATTACCAGAATTCTTTAATTATGTTCTACAGAAGTATAAAATGCTTGCTTGTCATCCCTAACATTTACCATTCAGTTGTGCATTCATTACCAGAATTCTTTAATTATGTTCTACAGAAGTATAAAATGCTTGCTTGTCATCCCTAACATTTACCATTAAGTTTGTAAGTTGAAGTATTTTACTCCATGAAATACAGTTTAATTTTCACTATCAAACCAATGTATACGTCTCCAAAATCATTTACATATACACGAAAAATGTGTCTTCATTTCGCCAAGTGCATTTTATGCTGGAAATTATGACCAACTTGTGGTTGTTTTCAAAGTGTTGAACTTTCACACGTTATTGTTGACCACATCAAAGCTATATGTCACAGATGCAACTGTATAAATTGAGTTTTGAGTTTTCAGTCTGAACAGCAACTACTAGTTCTTTTGGCAATGTTTTGTTTAATACACTCACTGATTAAGTACATACTTATTGATGCATCATAAAACATCACCTGCTGAAACCACTTTCTATTTACTTGTGAACGGGTAATGTGGTGATTGTTGCATGAAAAGTAAAGTTATTGTAATCCTGCACTGAGATAGAGGTTTTAAAGTCTCGTTAAACATCTCTTCAATTTACAGCTTTTGTGGCAGTTACTGTCAGAAATTAAATATCCTCCATAATATTTTTTCCCCATCAGTAAGCATTCTCCTATTTTCCCTGCTCTGTACTAAACCCTTTCCCTTTATTTATTTTTGTGGATTTATCTATTATGTGATCAAACCATGACTCATTTGATTCTCTCAGTTTTTAGTTATCATTGTTATAATTTAGTTGTTCTGTTACCATCAGAATGATTCTTGGAAACAGTGTAGTTGCATCCAACCTGTAAACTTTCATTATACGTTATTGCAAGTGCTGAAACAAAACTGAAATAGTAAAAAATGTTTCCTTTCCCTTCCCAGTAAAGCATATTAGTGACATATTCTCAACAATAAGTAATTTTGCATGCCTCGTTGTGAACATCATGAAAGTGAACAAAACTGATGTACATGAATCAATTTGAAGAGTTTGATGAAAGTGCAAATAGGTGATGCGTGACGTACGCGGGAGTGAAATACTTACACGTCGTGGAGGCATGGTCCTTTTTGTATAGATGCTAGGCTGGAAGCTCCTATATCCTGGGGGGGGGGGGGGGGGTCTAATCTTGATGGGGCACAGGTGCTCGTATGTTATACAGGACTGGCCTGGTTGCTTGCCGGCAGGGCACAAAGTCGGATTCTGCTAACACAATCTTGAGCTTTGGAGGCACAGCCTTGATAGGGATACCTGGGCTACAGAGTGCGGTGGGTTTGTGTTCAACAATGGGCTGCGAGGAAGCTGGTGAAGGTGCTGAAGGCCTGGGTGGAGGTACTGGCTGAGGGCTGGACGAAGAATAGCTGGGACCAAGTATGGAATGGCTGGTGTGGGTGGACGATCAGGCTGGCTGAGGTGGCCTTCTACCCACCATGGATATTCTTCTGGGCTGGTGCGCACGGGATCGGTGAACAAGTCCCTTAGTGTCTCAGGATCCTGCAGGTGCCTCAGTACCTGGACCTGCTCCCTAGGGTTGAGTTTTGCTGTGGAGGCGACGAGAGCAGGGGATAGCTTGTGCAGGCGACCAGAGTCAAGTAAAGTCAGCTTCACTCTCTCCTTCAGACTCCGCCATCTGGAGTAGGTCATCAGGAGACACAAATACCCTCCCCGTCCAAGAGAAAAAAGGCAGGCTCCTTGTATTGCAATTTACGTGTTGGCCCAAGTGAGGGCCGTAGACTGCATGGACACCCTATTCCAGTTCCTGTTGTGGATGCGCAGTACGCACCATCTCTGGTCACACACGTGGATATTGCCCGGACCAAGTCTTCCCAACTCAGGGGATGCCCTCCTTTCCTGGCATGGATGTGCAGTAGAAAGACTGATGAACATTGAGTCAACAAGCTGGTGTAGGGTCAGTGTACCTATGTTATGGCATCCCCTTTCTATCTCCGCTGTAGACAGAAAGGATGATCGCTCTGGGAAGCTTGTGGGTAAAATTGAGTGTTTGGCTTGTATGAGTAATCTTACTGGGATCACCTGCGTTCGCTTCCCATGAGGAGTTGACTGGGAACAAGGTGCTACATCTACAGGAATGTGGTACCCAAGGATTGAGCCTGGCATATGTTTATTTCCGTTTGACGTGAAATACATGTGATGACATACTCTAACTCCTGCGTCTGTACGAGCTATTGCCCGGAAGCCAAAGTACTGAAAATCTTGTAGAGGCGACCAGTAGAAAACTAGCTATGGTAAAGGGGGGGGGGGGGGGTGCTGCATAGCATTCAACAAACTATGCAGTTTCCCTCTCCTATTGTTGCCTGTGGTCCTATGGGTCTCGACGTAATGCTCAGATACAGACCTGGGATAACTAAGCTGGGATAGCACGAGATTAGTCCTAAGAAGGACTGTAAGGTTAGGATTCCCTATATTTGGCATTTCCGTGCAGAGTAGGGAGGTGGGTTAGCAGGGTTCGTCGCAAAGAGACACCTGACTAACGTAGAGGTCAAGTGGTGAGACTACTCGTCATAAGGAGCTTAACTAGCGAATAGTTCCGAGCAGCTAGTGCTGGAAGATTGCAGAGTAGAAATTTAAGGGTGCAGGCTGGTTTAATCTTTCCCTGGCGGCTAGCGTTGTGGGGATAAGAGAACTGGTCTAAGCGAAGACAGGCTAATCAGTGTCTGAGCAATGAGTGCTGGATAACTGAAGACTGGTCAGAACTCCGCTGGGGAGAACTGAAGACTGGTCAGGAGTTGAAAACTGTACCTCCTTTTATACTCCTTCAGGCTGCTGCCCGATGGTTATTGGCCGGCCATGATGGTGAGGGGGTGGTCGCTGAGTGGAAGGTAGCGAAGGCATGCCTGAAAACGTGGCGTCACCAGCCGGCTGGAGGATGAGAAGCAAATGCAAACAAAAATCCTACTAGTGCTATGTAGCGGCGGGTAAAAGAACTTGTTGCCTATATGCATAATTATGGTGGGCCGGTGAATAAAACAATCTAAGACTGTAGATAAAACAATCTCATTACAGGTCGGGACAAATGGCAATACTAACTTCAAGCTCATGGTAAAGCTAAGTGTAGGATGGAGTTGGTCATCTAATCACCATTGTAAAAAAAAGTGTCAGGCGTAATAATTTATGTATACTTTCTGGTTAAGAAAAATTATAATTTTTTTCAAAAGAATTGCGAAAGTTAATTCTTGGAACAAGTTTGTAAATTCTTTGTTGCTGATACTGACTGTGGATATGTTTTGATCAGTGTGTCAGCAAGTACTAGTATTGCTCTCTCAGCTTTATATTGCTGCATAAATGCAGATCCATCATTTTTATGTTACTGCAAGTGTGTGATTTCACACACTATTTGTACTTCATAATATTATATTCTAAAAGTTTTAATAGCAATATTGGTGTATTTTAAAAAGTGTTTTATACGTACATATATAGATAATACTATTTCCATTTTCAACGTGATTGGCTTCTTTTTGTACTTAAATGTATATTGTTATTTTATTTTTAATGTTGTGCCTGCCTGGATACTTTGTGCAAACCGTGTAATGGGTTCGATTTTTTCCCTTCACACAACTCGATTTATTTTGAAATCACATGGCCTCAAATAATTGGTAAGCAATATGAATTATTTTTCAGGTACATATTCAGTTTGTTGAACTGTTAACTGATATGCTGTATTCCTTTGGAAATATCATGTTTAAATGTAGCAATATATTAAGAATGTGGGGTGAGAATTTTTATGAGTGATTGTGCCGTATCCAGATTTTGGGAACTGTTATTTTTGCTAGTAAGTAGTAAACAATTGGGACAAAAATAAGTGTGGCTTTCTTTTTTAATGATACATGCTGGCAGTTGTTTTTGTGTTCACTCTTGTTTGTGCTAATATTTTTTTATGATCCCACATTGGGCACCATAAGTTGTGTTGTGTGTGGCTAGCAGGGTAGAGGAAGAGACAATCCCAGTTACTGTGTAATCCACTGATATGAGCAGGTATCTCTATAATATGTACTTCAGAAGGTGGTGGGCCTGTCCTCTTCATCAGCCAGGATTGTACCAAGTTCATTGTGCTGGCAGCTCATTCTTGGAATTAGTTTAAGCAGTGGTTTCACCAGAGGTGCACGTATTCAGTGGAGTATTTCTGTATCCAACGCTCAATGTCCTTCAGTAAAATGTGAGCCACCAGATAAGTCAACAGAACTGATAACTTGTTGATGGTTTAAAGAGCACTACTAGTGTGACAACATGTGGGTTGTCCTCTTGCTGTTGTCGAGTGATGTTAGTATTCCTCGTCAAAACCACCCTAGTAGGTGTTGATGCTAGGGCGCCTGCTCCCCGGAGAGGAACAGTGTTGCAAGGGGTGAGGTTCATGTTGACAGTGTAGTCTCTTGGCTGAGCTTAGAGTTGGCACTTAGGTAACCTGATTGAAGTGGCATAGTGTCATAAATTTTTATCTTCTGGCAGTCTGGAACACTAAACATTATAATATACTCTGCATTAGGGCTGATCGGTTAACTGAATTTTCAGTTTGGTCCAGTCATTTTTATAAAAATTGAAACCGACCCGAATTCTCAGGAAAAAACAGACCAGTCCTGATTTTCTTGCAACAAAGTTAAAACTAACAAATTGTTAAAAATTTACAGAATAATGACACTTCCACTTGTATTACGGTATGTAGTGTATCTGTGGCATTATATTTACAATATTACTACTTACGTGTTGTAGCATTAAAATCATCCTAAATAGTTCCCTGGGAGAAAGAGTTTATGGTTTCCCAATAAAGCATGCATTGCCAGTACAGGAATACTGTTTTATTGCGTCTGATTGTATTTCATTGTGTTAAATGTTGTTATATAATTCAAATTGTTTACACAGATGTTAGTAACGTAAATTACTTTAATCATAATTTCATATTAACGAAGCACGTAAACAGTTCCCTCAAAAATATTTAACAAATAAATATGATGCCACGGAGGCAGTGCTGCCACACTTGCTCAAGCAGTTTTCCCTTTCCAGTGAACAGGAAGTGACTCATGTTTTGTTCATTGCACAGACACAATACTGTACAGGATCGTTTTTTCTTGTTATGTTTCTCTGCTTGCTGACTGCTTTGTCATTTTCTTCGGCAAAACCAATCAATTTAGTTTAATCACTACGTTTTTTTTTTAACATCCTGATGATAAACCAGCCCTGGCCTCGCTATTGTGAGGGGTTGTGTTTCATTGCCTGCAAGAAAGGTTTAATAATTAGTGATGTCTTATACCGCTTGCATTGCTTCCGGCATATATTTAAGTTCTTTCAGCTGACTTTCCGCTACATTTGGCGGAATTTAAAAACATTTAGCAGAGAAATATTCAAAAGTGTACGTTTTCACAGTGATAGTAACTACCAAGTGTTGTTGGAAATGTCCCTTTTGAGGTTAACTATCACAGCATGTCTCGTCATGTGTGTTAACAGGCCTCCATAACTACAGGGCAATAGAAACTACATTCAATCTCTACATTGCCTAAAATCAAAGTGAAGTTGACACCAAACTTTTTATGTGCATAAATGTTTTTACTGTGAAGTTTTTATGTTCCTTTTTACACAAAAGAATGTTTTCAGCAGCAGGTATGTATAACAATGCAAATAAAGTGTGACACTTGTTATGTATACTGGTAATATTATTACTTTTATAGAGTAATTGATGTCTTTAGATATAGTGAAACAAAACTCATTAAATATTTGCTTGATATGAAATTCAATTTGACAACAGAATTTTTGTGTGCAGAAATATTTTTGTAATCTCTGTTGCACTTATAAAAATGTGTAGCCATGACAAACTCAAACCGAGAACAGATATTTTAAACCAAAAACTGAACCAAATTAAAAATGTGAGAACCGATCAGCCCTACTCAGCATTATCATATATATGTAAGGTGAAATGAGAAGCCAAGATGAATGTACTTTTGTAAGTTTCGAGGGCTCCACCTGGTGGGTTCATGAAGTGAATCCCAGAATTTTGATAGAAATGATTGTGCTTAAACAGTATAAAATAGTGGCGCCATAGTAATGCACACTCGCTCAGAGAGAGAGAGAGTGAGTGTGCATGTGTGCGTGCATGCAGGTGTGTGCGTGTAATAGAGTATTTTGTTACGTGGAATATTCATTGAGAGAGGTATACAATTTTTTGCTTCCGAGTTATGAAATTTCTGTTCTGTGCATTTGACATTTCTGTTCTGCACATGCAATGTCTGTTGGGTGTAAAAATAAATAAAAGTTGCATATTTTCTGGATTGGTCATGAGAGCTCATGAATCTGTGCGCTTGCACATGCTGCTAGTAGTGTTTCCAAGAGTTAAAACTTGCAACTGAAATGTTAGTGGTTCTCTAAGTATATTCCTACTAATTAGGTTCTCACAACAAATCAAATTCCTCGTGTAAAACAGCATATAGTAAACGTTGTGTTTACCACATGGAGCATATGGAACGAGTCTTCAGACTCTTTGTTTCTACTCACTTTTTCTTTTAGTTGATTACACATAAATACATTTTTTTCCCTTTTTCAAGCTTGTAGAGTTGTGCCAATTTTAATCAGCTACTGGAAAATTCGCAGATGACTGAATCAGCACTTCTACCACGTAGGAACTGCAGATAATTTTCCACCAATTCGACAAACATAAAATGTTGCTATAGTTCAGTGTTATTTTGTGGTGTGGTGTGTGCGTGTGTCTGTGTGTGCGCGCATGTGCATGCATGCGTGTATAAATAAGCCTTGCATTTGTGAACATTGAAAGTTTTCCTGTGTAACGATGTACTTTCACTACCGGTACAATGCATCTAGGAAATCAAAAAGATGCTCAACTTAAATTTTTTGAAAGTTCATAGTTTAGTCTCAGTAGCCACCATGCTGTGAGGTAATCTACCAGCATTTAAGAAACATTTTGTGCTGACGAACAAGTTTCAAGTTCTTTCAACTACAAGGCTTCTTTTTATGGGCATGCCTTAAACTGTTGTTTTCAGAATTGGTTTCAGTGCTAAATTTTGTATATAGAAATGTCAGGGTTGTCTTCATACACACATGATACGTTTATCTTTATTAGTGTCCCATAAAAAATATAGGGTCACCCCTCGGTCTCATTCAAGCAAGTTACCAATGGAAAGACTATGCCAGGTTGTGAGGCAAGTTAGTGAGAGGAAGAGTTAGTTGTCCTAGTGGCTCATGCATTTTGAGGCCTTGAACATGCAAAATAGCTGCAGGTGTGCACAACCCAAATTGACTGTTTCTACCTAAAGAAGCTGAGTTACATTCTAGTAGTATACACCAAGTACATATACATATTTATTCCACAGTATCCTCCTAAACTAAGTATGCAAATCACAGCAGTGGTGTGTAGCAGTGTTCACCTACTACAGAGTCATTGTTGCCACATTGGTTAACGTAAAAAAACTACAAACAATATATAAAGTATTTTTTAATATATATTAAACCATACTGGTTCTTGGTATCATATAGAAAAGCTTGGTTAAGCGGTGTGTGGTGTACCTGTTATTGCTTTTCCCGAGTAGAAGCTGGTTCAGATTGAGGGTGATTGTCTAGGTCATAGGTTCTTTCCTCTCCTGGAGCCAGGGTGAGAAAGGAGAACTGTGGTGGTTGACAGGTGACAGGCCGTGAATTATCACTGCTGAGCAATGAGGGTGATGCCATAAATGTGGTGGCAACCCTTTCTTATCTGTTTGTTCTCTTCCTCCACCTTTCAAGTTATAGTGTGGCAATATAAGTACATAGTGTGATTGTCATCAGTACTCTTGCTTGGGTTCGTCTTCCTTCCTTGTTTGGTGTATCGATTGGTGGCCAGAGGGGCCAATACCAGTGTGTTTGATGTGCCAGGTGAATGGAAAGCTGCTGCCTATGCTGCTACCTAGGTATATGTCATTACAACGCAACAACTTTATTGCAGTATTTTCAGTATACGTTTCTTTGCATGTGGAACAATTTGAAAGCTGTGTTACATAGAATTTTAAGTCTCTTGAAAGTGTCTCGAAATTAGGAATACCATTGCATAGCATAATTGTCAATGTCTTCATTAAATATGTGAAAATATTTTATAAGAATATTATTCATGTACACTATGTATATAAAACTTGATGTCTAGTGAGAAGATAAGTCCATTTTTCTTGAATTACAGCTTATTGATTTTTGTGTCAAATGTATTCAGCGTTCAGGATATTTATCACAATTCAAAGTGTGATTATCAGTATTTAAATGTTGAAACTTTATTGCTCTCCAAATTTGTGACCCGTTATGTTTGTTGCAGAAAATGTACCGTAATAGAGTTGTTAAAGTTCTGTTATTTGACAGTCGTCTTGTGTCTGCTGATTTTTAAATTTTCATTTATGGTATTGTCTGTATATTTTGAATACATATTACAGTATTTGTGAGAAATTTTTCTACTTTCACAGTGTTTGATGTAATGATGTTATTTGTATTTAAACTGTGATCTAAATGTAAATACAGTTCAGCAAAATTAGGTGTATCTATCCATTTCATTAAAAATTGTTGAGGTTAACACACACATTGGTAAGTCATTACATAAGTGAAGTCATCAGCCTAGTATATAGTTCAAATTTGGTTTGTGTTGTTGCTATACTCCATTACATTTATTCTATGTATATGTGTATCACTGTCTCTGCATGTGAGGTCCAACATTTAGATGTAACATTTTGTTTTGGTAAAGAAAAGCTGTTACATTTGGTAGCCAAAGTTTTTCTGAAATCGTTTGTTTATTGGTTTCATGTTAAATATGCCACTGATCACATTTTTATTTTGAGTTTTACCGTTCTGTTTCTTTATTTTGGCGAAGTAAATGACAGTAACTCATCTTGTTTTATTATAGTCTTCTTTAGAATAACTCATATTTTCAAGTGGCATTGAAAATATTGTGAAGGTATTGTAATACTTGTACGTGAAGTGTTCACAGTCCTATTCCTGACTTCTGTACGCAATTATTTACATAAAGCAATTGTGCCTGTTGTTTTATATTGCAAACAGGCCATTTACTCTAGATTGATGTTGGACTCCTAAATTAATTTGTACACATTGTTTATTAGGTTAATATTACTATTGTCGGTAAATATTATACACAAGTACCCTCAAATTGTACACATTAAAATTTGTTAGAAGTCTGGAGTTAAGATGCAAGCGATAGTTGTAAAAACGTAAAAAAATATGTTACTTGGTTAATATGGTTTGTAAGAAAAAATACCAAACTTTATGCCATATTTTTGTGGTGTCAGGACAAAAATGCCATACTGTAAAATATGCTTTAGGATTTACTAAACTTCACATGTTGTAATCATAGGTGTGTGGTGAACTGTCGCAAGGTATGTCATTGCACTTGACTCTCTGTGGTTACTTTGTAACTAACACATCAGTAACCTAAAACATGGTTGTTTATATAACATCACCATGCACCTTTTTCACAAGTGATTCCTGCTGCACACGTTGAGAGAATGCAATTCCAGGTAAGCAGTAGCAGACCTTGCAACAGTAAATCATCACTGGTGTTAAAAGCAATTTTTTTCTGGAATTTTCAGTTTCAATGCTGACAAGGGTGATCTAGACTCTTTGTTGTATCTCTTGCTTCAGGGTGGTGTTCCAAAACGTAACTCTGCAAGTAAAATTTTCTCTTGGAAGTGTCCCAAAACTGCAGAGTAATTACTCTGCGCACCTTGCAGGGGTAGAACTTTTACATGCTCTTTTTCAGCAAGTAATGAAGGGTAAACTGAAAATGGCGGGAAATTTAGTAGAATTCAGGGAGGAGCGACAACTGCCTGGCCGCTGGTACACACAGGACAGCCGCTTGCATTGCTTAGTTTCTTACACAGCAAGAAATTAATCAATGTTTTGTTTATAAATCATCTGAATTTTACACACATTTTGAGGAAATTTTACTTTGAATTACATATTGTACTGAATTTTTAATTAACCAAACTCGAAAGCATGTAAAATCACATTCTTATGTTCAGAGCTAATAATTACTTTGATTTACATAGTATTTCAAATTAATCGAGTTTGAATTATGAGGTTTTACAGTAGTACAGTACTTGAGAAGAGAATCTCAACCATGTGTGTCCATAATAAATGTAACCAAAATACAACAAATTAATTTTCCTACCCATTTCCCTAGAATTTTAAAGTTTTTTGAACCAACAATTTCATGGTTTGTGAGAAACGGGATGCTATTTCCAGGGTCGCAAAATTGAGATTTGATTGAATTAACAGAATCCATGTTGGCATATACTGTTTGGTTATGAGCATTATCTCCAAACTTGACCCAGCCAGAAAAATGCAAAATGCTGCATAGGCAGACCATTTTACAAATACATAATTGCCTCTATTTGGTCCAGTTTGGTTTGTGTTTAGTAATTGCATTAGCAAGGGAAATAAGCTTTTTTTTCTCCAAAAAAAATCTCGTTAGTAGAGGAAACTGTTTAATTGCAAGAAAAATTGAGCGCAGTACAATATTGTGGTAAAGGTTTGCCTGGTTATTAACTTTGTGATAGAGATTTTTTCAGAACATGCTTTTTGTAAGATTGTACTTGGTTTAGTTAATTATGCTGTTAATATTTTGTTTTCTACTGTAGGTGTGTATTCAAAAGGTGATGCAGTTTTATGTTTTGGAGTAATATAAGGGGATCTTGCACATTAATTTTCATGAAATTGAAAAAAAAAAATTATAGGTTGACTTATTTATAAACAACTTGCAGATGAAACTTTCATGGCAATTCATGCAACATACACAAAGTCAGCAGATATTGTGGTTGTGTAGCAAGTTGTGAAATTACTGACTTCTGGCCAAATTATCGTGAGAGTTGATGTTGACAGTTACTTCAAGTGTAATAATCACACTAATGGTTTGTGGTGGGACAATTCCACATTTTTACATATTCTAATATTTTTGTTTCAATACTTGATTCTGGATGCAATTCAATTCTTGCAATTTAATAACAGTATAGCAACGATTAAGTTGAATAGAGTAAGTTTCTAAATTGGCACAGAAAGTATGGTTGTTAATAAATGCCGGTTTTAAGTCCCAAGTCCATAATGCATGGCAAATTTTTAAAAACAAGAATGCGCTACAGTTCCTTTTTGAATATTTTTTACAGCTCATCTGCAGACCAAATATCTGCTGTTATGAGAATTCCACCATTTTATAAATATCATTAATGAAAAATGTACTTGTCATTATTTATATAATTTAGACAATTCACAATCAAAAGTGGAAAGAAGAGATAGCATATTTAAAATTAAAAAGCTCCTGTACTAAATTTGGAATGTAAAATACATCTACATACATATGTAAACAAACACTAACCATTTTCTTCTCTTAAGAGTGCAAATAAATAGGATCAAATCAAACTTGCAGAGAGGTAAAAACTGAATTATTTTGATTTATTGATTGTAGCCAGAATCAGTGGAATAGAAGAATCAATAAATGAATCATCCCATCACTAAGTGTAATGTATGTAAGTGTGTGGTCTCAATGTAAATGACAATGTGGCTGGGTGCAGCTGCATTTACAGTTCTGTACAGTGTGTACATATATTAAAACGTTAACTAGTGCAGAGAGATTTATGTCCAAAGTTGACTGCTGGAACCATCGTTGAAAATTTCTTCCTTTCAAATGTGTATAGTAGAATGTAAAAAAGTGTACAGAAATAAATTGCATATATCTTGTGTTACTAATTTGTCTGTTGCTGTAATTTTTACTATACATATTGCAAAGTTATACATGATTTCAATTTAAACTTTAATTCGTTGCCTTGGACAGAAATATTATGTAGATGTGATAGTGACATTGGAAACCAACATATATCTGTATGTAGTACATATTAGTAACAGAGATCCATCTATATTAGCAAGCAAACATTCAACGTAACAGATATTGGCTGCTTTAATTATAGTTATGGCCTCCACATTTATGGTAAATAAAATCAGCTGATTGTCCATAAAATTTTTGTCATTTCATAATAAAATTATTTTCATTTCATCAAGTAAATTTTATACAAAAAATGCACATATTATTAGGACATAATATGCTTTTTTTCTAAAAATTCCAATAAAACCTAAATGTAACCTGTTATTCATTAGTTTTAATCAGTACATATTTCCATGCAAATATTAAAAACACATTCAACAATAAGGATGAAAGGATAATATGAAGAGTACACTTGGTTATTCAACACACATAGTCTGTCAATTTTGTGTGATCAGTTTGTACTTTAAAACATTTATTTAAAACTGTAAGAATACTCGCTAAGCATTTGAGTTTTCTAACAATTTTACACCACCCACATACAGCTTCTGTTTGTGTTGACACGTAGTTACACCATTTCTTTTTTGTCGCAACACTGTATCATCACGTGCCCCAGAAGAGATACAAACCCTGAATGGCAGCCACCCAGGCCAGCATTTTTGCCTCCATAGGCAAGGTGGACGCCTGGAGAGTGAGATGCACCTCAAGAAAGAGAGACGTATACATCGTCCCCGCCTAACATAATTCTGTGAGAAGGGAGAACAGCTGACAACACCAGTGCAGTTGCCCCTAAGCTCGAGCAGCTGATATCACCTGTATACGAGGAAAACCCTGTTTCCAGCTTCCCCCGGAGAGATCATAGCCAGTACAGCGATACCTACAAAGGAAGGAGCCACCCCACCAGTATCACCCGATGGTCGAAAAAACCCAGGAAACCCTCTGTCCAGGAGAATAAAGGCCCATGCACCACTGCGGAACAGCAGTTGATACCACAGCTCGCATTAGTACCACTCATGCTAATGTTCTGTGTCAGCTCTCCTCCACCTTGTGAGGAAATGCCCTGCTATCACCAGTGACCAATTGCCTGACTTCTTCAGCATGTGCTGCAGCCCAAAAGAGTTGTCGTTCCCCCCACACTTGACACTTGCCGTCAACCCACACACCCCATATCTTCCTCTCAAGTCTTTTTGGGACAACACAGCTTCAGTTAAGATACAGTTGTTCTGATGGCTACCTAATTCGTTGCTCTTGCTCTTCAAGTACGCCCATCTGGCAGGCTCTTCAAGCAGACAAGTCTCTTTACCTGTCTTTTGCTTTCACCTTGAATTGATTTACAGTAGGAAAAGTATGGGTCACAGTGTTCTATCCTGGATGGAATAAAACACGTTCATAGTCTAACTGCTGTATGTTCCTTCTTGAGTGAACTGTACGTAGTCTTTGCTGGTGTCACCCTGCAAAGGAGAGGCAGGGAACCACAGTCTGTGAACTGATTTGCCAAATCTAGAGTAGGACCGCGGCCTGTCCTCTTAAAATGACTTGACGTACTTTATCCGTAGCCCACACAGTAGACAGCCACTCATACTGTGGACCAGGTACGCAAGGTTGCCTGGTGTGCATGTACGGTAGAGACCCAATGAAGAGACTAGATCACCCTCGTCAGTAAACCCACTTTTTCCACTGTGTATAGTCCCGCCGGAAGGAGTGCCAGGCATGATGAGCAATCTACCCCTTCTGGGTTACACTTAGCTAGGGGTATCATTGCCTGCCAGCCCAGTGCAGACGTGAACTGTAGCACCTTTTCCTTGTAAATACTGTTCACCCACAGAAGGGGAAGGAAGTGGAGCTACAGAACGGTAGCTCGCCAAGAAACAAGTGCTGCTTAACCAAACTTCTCTAGCCTCAGTTGCTGAATCCCCAGAGAACGAACTCATGCCACCCATCAACTGTTGAGATCTCATCTCTCAGTTCCCTCCCCCCCTCGTAATTTGTTGGGCCCCTTGGTGAAGATCCCTGGTACTGGGTGTCGAACCCACCGATGCTGGACTACCCCAGTCAGCCACTGACAGTGGTCCGGACACCTGCCTGCACCTACGGAGCCAGACACAAGCCAGAGTCGACCAGCAGATGCGGCCACCATCAGCCAGCTGGATCGGCAGACCCCAACCAGGACCCACGGTGACGAGTGCTCAACCCATGGCAGTGAGGCACGTGAAACGTAAGCCAGCAGTCCCGTCAACATCAAACCACCATAAACCCATTATAGCCCAGCTAAACTTCATGCTAAGCAGATGGCCTACTCACTCGACTATTCAAGGACACAATCAAGGCCAAGCACCACATATTGCAGACCCAGCCTCATTGTCTGCCTTCTGAGCCTGTGTGTGTGGTCCGACACAAAACCAAGAAAACTTAGTATACACCATCGCGCTCCTACCCTTTAGGATATCACGTGTCAATACTAGGAGGGTTCTTAAGTGGTGCCCAATTGTGGCCACAGCCTGATTAACAGAGGTTAATTTGATATAACCAGGTCAGCATGATGCTGAGATAAGGCGTAAAGGCCGGGAGGAACCCCAGTAATACCGGTCTTTGGGGAGTTGAGAAAAACCCCATGGCGCCCAATCCAGTTAGCCAGGAACATGTCTGACGTAGAAGATAACGTAGCCACTGCTGGCGAAACATCCACGACTGCCATGGAAATCTATAAACACTGGCACAAGGTGTCACGTTGCCTCATGCAATGGCATGGGTCAGTTTCTAATTGAGTGCGCACATTTGAAGATCATTTCCACTACTGCTGCCTAAGATGGAACTACGAGACGTGCTACACAGCTTGGAATTCAGGTGTGAACAGTGCCGCCCACTGAGACTGGATCGCGTGTCGAGATTGTGGGATAAACGTAGTGGGGTGCAGAACCTTAAACCAGACTTTTCACCATGCTGTATCGGGTGCCCTGACATGAGATTTACCTGCCCTGGACTTGTATATCATGTAATGTGTCAATGAAATGAACAATACAGACTGGGTGCCATCTACCTGTAACCCAGATGGCTCGCAAATTACCAGAATTCGCAGGTCGACTACTGGAAGACCCTGGTGCTTTCATGCAAGAATTCAAACAGGAATATAGGGCAAACAATGGGTCACCCGGGCACGTAAACACATGAGTGGGGAAGCCCAGGAATGGTAGGGCAGGTATGGCAAGTTCATAACTAAGTGGATGAAGTTATGCGACCAGTTAGCAACCCAGTTCTCCGGCGAAGAGGTCCTAACCCGCGTGACCACAGAATTCTACAGCCGTAGCCAGGGAATAGATAATGAAGCCAAAAATTTGTACATAGGAAATTGCAACTGTACAAGCTTATAATCTCCGAAGGAAATAGAGAGCTGCGGGTGAGCTATTACAGGCATGCTCCTGCCCAATCTGTGCAATTTATTACAAATCCCGAGGCTGCAAACTATTGATGAGTTCGTAGAAAGGACAAGGGAAATGAAGATGAATTTTAAAGTGAAGCAGCCCTAGATAAGCCCACGGCAAACTAGAGGAAAGAGGAAGCGAGGCAGAGCGAATGTCGAGTGGAACCCCCCCCCCTACTGTGACTCCCCCTTCCTCTTCCTCTACTATAGCACTCTCCAATTGCTGGTTCTGCCCGGGCAGATGATGTTAAATTTGCAAGTAAACCTGTCTTATGTAATGATAATTTGTAAAGCTTTAACGCTTTATTTTATTTTCAAAGCGCTAAAAAGGGTATATATAATTGCAAAGAGTAATATCATTTGCAAAAGAAAATAGGAACATTTGAACACAGTTTCAATAGGTCTTTTTTTAACCAGGGAGGTAAATAAGCAGCCAGGGACTGTACAAATGAAAACCTGCAAAAGAGATCCAACAAGGTCGGTTGTTGTAAACATTTTCTAAAGAGTTGTGTGTTCTTTTTTCCTTCCAATACTACCAATACATGCTGTAGTGGTGATGCACTCACATTTCTTTCTTAAAAAAAAGAACCCCGTAAATGAGAAAAGTCTGGAAGTGCTTACTTCACTTAACCCTGTAGATCGAGTTAAAAGAATGACACATAAAGCGACACCAGGCATAGTAACACATCCGTGCAGATGACCACAACGGAGCACTAGATAATATAGTGTAAATTTGTGACTGAACTCATGCTAGAATAATATGTAGAAAGATGACTCTAACACACTGTTTTCAGCGAGCATATCACGTGTGTGCATTTTTACTATTGCAATTGTTTTATTCTTTTAACAAAGCTGTGAAAGCTCGCCATAATAAGAGGCCTGTGACACTACACAAACTCGCAGTGTAATCCAAGTAGAAAGGAAAAAGTTTCAAAAAATAAGACGATGGTATGCCACCTGGCACGATGCTTTTAGTCCTTTTCTTTCTTCAGACGGAGAGAGTAAGATAGGCTAGCCCGTCTGCTAGATTGAAAAAGCGTTTGTTTGCTATTGAAGCATTGTCTTAGAGTATGCCAGGGTTAAAAGTAGGAAGGCTTGACTATCACCTCCCCATCAGCTGTTCTCACAGCTAGGCCAAGTTGTCATGAGGGCTGCTACTCGAGGAGTCGTAGCTCAAAGTAGAACACTTAGCAGAAACGCAACCGGGAGAAAAGAAAAGAAAATTGCCATTGAGTGGACAACCTTGCATTCCCTCTAGGGAATTTTCGACCCACTGACGTTTTTGATTCAGCGAACCGAGAACATTTTGGTTTTGGGGACACTTGGCATCCGCCTCTTACTGCACACCGGTATAGTCTAGTGGGAGGCCAACCATCCTACGGGATATCATGGCACAAAAAGGGTCTTGTGCTATGCTGTTAGAGCTATGGGTTATGGTAGAAAAGGGTAGCATCCCACTGTGGGAGACTATTTAGAGTAAAGGTAACAGCTGATGGGCAAGTGTGAGCACTGTTGTTCGGATTGGTAAACACTACCTCCGTCAGTGGGCCTCTCTCTCCTATTCCTTACAGAGAAACAAAAGAAAATGATCCCTACTACGTGGAAGATGACCAAGGCGTCCCTGGAAGAATCTATCTCTGCTTAGTTTCCTGCGCGAGTTGAGTCTGAGAGAGACGTATTGTCCTTCTGGAGAATATCTCTCTCCACTCGTCAGGATGAGTTTCAGTTGCAGTGGAGAAGGGGGGAATTGACGCATGTCGCGTCTCCAGTATTTATTATTCAGGCGACCTCAGCTCCATCCCAATGTTAACTGTTGGCAAAAGAAATTGAGTTTATCGTAAATGCCGCATGTAAGCCAAGATTGTACTTTATACTTCTTAGCTTGTTTTATTCACCGGGTCATCGTAACTATGTGTGCAGGACGAGTTCCTTTTCTCATTGCTAGATAGCGTTAGTTATATTACCGTTTGCCTTTTGCTTCCCATCCTCCTGCCGGTGATGTCACAGCTGTAAGCCATACCTTCACTACCCCCCTGCTTTTCGGCCCTCCCCTCTACACTCATGATGCTGGCCAGTCAACAAAGGGCAACTGCCCGAGTTAGTATAAAAGGATACCGTTCGCACCTCTGTAGCAGTGGGCAGTCTAGCCCTCGTTGCCAGACTTCTTGGCTCATCTTGTCTTTAGCACTTGCTGCTCAGAGCAAACCTTCAGTTTATTCCAGCACCCGTTGTTCAGAATCAGTTTGGTCTTAGTCGTCTACCCACTCAGCGATGTTAGTCAGGTGACTCTCCGAGAAGCTCCCTACTAACTCCCACCCCTCTCCTCAGCACAGACATGTTCGACACGGGAATTTCTTCCTTCAGTCCTCAGGACTATTCCTTTCTCACCTTTGCTTAGTCTCCTTGCATCGCATACAGCACCACATACTGTAATCAGCATAGGGAACTGTGGCAACAATAGGTAATTGCAAGGCAGGCCATCCCACGCTTTGATTATTACACAACTCATAGCCCCGGTTGCCTCTACCGGCCCTCACCATCGTATTCCAGCTTCCGGCCGACTATTTGTGCCAGTGCACAGTTGCGAGTACATCATCAGGTTCTTTCCATTACTGAAATAGTGAACTGAGCTTTAAACCTTGAGACTTACCATTCCTGTAGACATAGTACCTAGCTCCGAGTTGTCTCATCTATCATCTAAAGGAAGGGACCACAGGTAATCCCAGGAAGTTTTCTCAGGTGCTTTACCGGCTTTACCTTTTTTTATTGTTACCCTCATTCACCTAGATTGGCTAACCTTTCCCTCTAATGAGTGGAACGGAGGTGCTACACAGGTACACTGACTTCGGAACAGTTTGTCACTAGTGTCTATTAGCCTCTCTACTGCGGCCCCATCAAGAGAGAGAGGCATTCATGGAGTAGGGAACACTGAACCGGAGCAACACGCCCATGACTGACTTTAACCAGTGTGGCCCTACCTCAAGCAGCCATAGCATTCTGTGCCAGGTGCCTGAAGTGGGGCGATAGCTGATTTATCGTACGTCTGTGGTTCGACAAGTAACTTGGGGGGGGGGGGTGAAAAAGGAGCCGGCTTTCCATTCCTCGATGGGAGTGGTGTATTTTGTGTCCTGATGCCCTACTCCAAGAGATGGGGTCTTAAGGAGAAGGTAAAGTTGACCCTACTTGCTTCTGGACGCCGGCACGAGTACTCCCTGCCTTTGGTGGCATCCATCGCTAGTCGCCCACTCAGAGAGCAAGCACAGACACTTGGATCCTTGCAGGATCTAGTGACGCCAGAAATACCAAAGCACCTATTCAGTAACCCAATATGAACAAACAGAACCATCAGAGCTGCCCAGCTGGATTGTGGAGCTAGTCCGCCTGTCATCAGCTCCACAGCCGCCTGTCTTAGCCTTCAGGATCCCCGACACCCTGTGACCTGTCTACACACCTCAACCGCCTAAGAATACGAAGCAACCAACAGTACATCCTATTGTTGCACTGTAATTTCAAGTGGCCCATCGCCCAGGAATCCAAAAGCCAGTGACAACTCGGGAAGACCTGTATTGTTGAAAGCTGCGGACTTCGTGCCCTGCCGACAGCCAACCCGTCCTATTCTGTGTAATGGAAAATCCCAGCAGGCCAATAGGATCTGAAACCATCATCCACCCAGGAGTGCTCGGCTTAGCTCTTGAACAAAAAGACTCCCTTTTGACATAGTAAGTAGGAACCTACTTGTAGACTAGTGGTCTTGCATCAATAAGAGTAGAGAGCTTTTTCTGGCACCCAATGTGGGACCGGGACGGGCGACCGGATGAAGTTACAGCCTTCTATATTTGCATGTTTTGTTATTCGTTCATCCCGAGTTCTTTACAAGGCTGTGTAGTGTGTGCAGTGTTTTGGCTTCGCTGGCTTTTGTTTTCATGTTTGTTTATATATCTGTAAAAAGAAAATTATTTATTTTTTTCCTAAAGATTTATTGACGTTTACGTTTGGAATCACGGGCTCCTTTTGTGCAATAGTAAAGATAGTAAATTTATGCATTATTTGCCATTAAAAAATTTTTTTTTTCTTTTTCACTTTTTATGGAGAATTTGTTCCTATTTGTAAACAGTTTTGTTTTTATTGGTTTGCAGCAACGAATGTACGACAGACGTACGAAGTTTGGTTGTAAAGTGCTCGGCTGGGAGACGGATGAACGTGTGATGGGTGGGACGGGCTGTTGTAAATCCTGCCTATTTGAAGCTAATGGTGTTACCAGCCATCTTCTTTTAATTGGAGATGCCCTTTTTTTGCCGCCTCGAAACTGCCCATCGCCCTACAATGCCATACTCAAATTATGATAAAAAATTTCATATTGACAATGTTGTGATCATCTGATTAGTTGTAAACAGTTCTGTGACTTTTTGTGTTCGGAACAGGAACCCAGGGGAACCATGGAAGATGTGGGTGTCAGCCGCGCTGTGTGTTGATATCTGCCAGTATCACAATGACTATCACCAGGCAGGTCACACAGGTATCAAGAAAACAACCCCCTGTGACATCGGGGAATGATATATCTGAGATTGAATGAGCAGAGATGTTTTGCAGTACTTCACTAGCTCTGAAGTGTGCTGCCGCCATAAAGCCTACCCCATTCAAAAGCACCCCAAGACCCCGTGTACACATACTTAATGGGACATTACCCCAGGAGTAACAAGGGCAATCGATATCTCTTGGTGGTGATGGACCAATTCTCGAGATGTATGGAAGTCTACCCTCTGCCCAGCCAGGAAGCAAGAGGCATCGTTCGCAAATTTGAAACAGAAACTATTCCTGTTGGGGATACTACCGGGCGATTTTGACTGACAATAGGATCTAGTTCACTGGAAAACTATGGAAAAAGGCATGCAACCAATGGAAAATACATACCTGGATCATCCCACCATACCACCCCCATGTCAACCCCATGGAGAGGCATAATCAGGAACTGAAGAAAAGCCTCAGGTTCCGAGTGGGGGAAGATCATAGACACTGGGACACCCACTTCCCTCACATCCTGTTAACCCTCTGGTGCAGGAACAACGAGGTTAGTTACCTCACCCAGCCAACTTATATTGGGACAGACAATGACGCCTGGGTGACTTTCAAAGGGAACACGAGCCAACCACCCTCCTGCAGCCCAAAGCCTTTTGACTGGAAGATTGAGCCCACAACCGGCGAGCCCAGAGGGCTCAAGAGAAGTACATTGAATAAAAATACATGAAGCCAAAGACAGTGGCATGGGCCTTTGACATGGGAAACGAGGTCCTTCTAAAGAATTTTCATCAGAGCTGTGACCAGAATAAGTTTTGTAATGGTATAGCCCAGAAATGAGAGGGGCCCTACAGCACTGTAGGTAGACAGGAGAATGTGTACCAGGCCAAAGATGAGAGAGGGCGGGAAAGGAAAGCAACTAGGGGACAAGTGAGGTTTCGCCCCCCCCCCCCCCTCATTCAGGAACGAAAGATCCGCCAAAGACACCAGCAGTATGTCCGGGCTTGTTCTCTTCCTCTTTGCCTGCCCACAGAGTTCGAGATGAACCTCTTCTGGGAGCCCGAACCTAGGCCACCCAGAACCAGAACCAACCACAAACCCAGCATATCATACCCGAGTAAGGGAAGGTGGAGCAGATGCCACACGGGAGCGCCACGTCCTCGAATACATACCCCAGCTTAGTACAGTATGCCTCCTCTCGATCATTCCCCTCCTTCCCTTCCAGGTACACCCAGCGAAGAGGCAACCCTAGGCGAAACAGTTCAAGGGCTGGAACTCAGCTGTGACTCTGTGCCGGATGGCGATTCGATGCTGCGGGTGGAGCCCGAACCCAGGACAAAAGAGTCCGCACCCACAGTCGAGGTGGGGGTTGCCACTGGATCCTGCTCTCGCGTACCAATGCCCAGACGGATGAGCCCAGCTGTGAAAGTGTGCCGAATGGTCACGTGATGCTGCAGGCGGAATCCAAACCCCAGACAAATTAGTTCGCAACCACAGTCACCCTTAAACTCCTGTACTCGACTACCAAAGCCCAGCTTGATGAGCCCAGCTGTGACAATATGCCAGATTGTGACATCATACAGCAGGCTATGCCTGAATCCAGGACAGAAGAGTCCGCATTAGCAGGAAGTGATGACGAACTCCTGCACCTCACTGAACCAAACTAGAGATAAGAGCTGCCACTGCGAGTGTGCCATGCTGCCCTTCAAGGTCAAGACGACAGGTACTGCAACACCTCATGGCGGCCAACCCGGAGCTGTATGTGGCTGTACCCACAGCATGCTGATTTAAGCAATCGCAAAGTAAGCGCTGCCCAAAAGACCCGAACCAGTAAACTATAACAGAAAACAGGGAAGGAAATACGTAAGCTTAATTATACGACTAGTGACATTGACATATAATCAGTGCCAGTGAGTGTCGTGACGACAAATGGTAAATAATTTAATACAAAGTACAGTGTATGAGTTAAATCTGCGATGAAAGGCACATCATACTAAAATAAAGGACAGTGAGATGTAAGAGAACCATCATGCAACCAGTTTTAATGTACATAAATAATTCCACTTGTTGCATGACATCTTTTTTAACAATGGATATTAGACGACTTCTGCTCCAATTTGCTTAGGAGACGGAAGTTTGCATTTTCATTTGTCCCAACATAAGATGAGTGTTTGCCATGCAGATTGTTTTAGTCATCGGTACATCTTAACAATGCTTAGAGGCAACAAGCACTAGTAGAGTTTTTTTTTTATCATCTCTCTTTGCTTTTCTTCCCTTCCAGCTGGCCAGTGATGTCAGATGGACAAGTCATACATTCGCTACCCACCGCTCTGCAACAAACTGTGCTGTGCAGCGACCCGAGTTAGTATAAATGGAGAGATAGCCCACATATCGAGAATAGTCTTCATTTCTAGCCCTAGTCGTTCAGAACTGACCAGAAAGTCCAAACTTTGTCACCATCGCTAGCCGCTCGGGTTTTCACCACTCAGCCATTGTTAAAGCTCCACTTACAATAGGGTTTGCTTCTAGAGCTAGCCGCTTAGCATTTAATTTTACAGTAGTTGGGATCTCTCCCTGCTTCATACCTCTCAAAACCAGCACACCCTGCAGTGCACAAATGTATCTGTAGGTAACTCTTTCCTCGAGTTCTTCTCAGGATTCATCCTGATACTTATTTGCTTAGTATTCCTAGCTACATGTCGATGTATGTTACATCGTTCCACACGATTTACACGTCCAACAATGCAAGAGGAGATAGCTTAAAGGTCCAGCGCATCACACACCACATTCCCCCGCATAGCCACCGGTTGTCTCTACCAGCCATTTCAGTATTGTATTCTAGCTTCCCTGCTGAGACTCGTACCATCGACAAGGAATTAGGGTGCATTCACCATGTGACTTTCCTTACAGAAATAAAACTTGGGTTGACCTTCACTCTGAGTTTGTTCCTGTAAACATTGCACCTTACTGTAATTACCCCTGAGTAACAATTCCACATTTGTTCTCCGGTTACGTATTCAAATTAGCCAACACACTGAACTTTTACCCACACACATTCAATTAGGTTGCCCTTCCTGCCAACCCCTAGATTGGAGGAAAGGAGGAGCCACACAGGCACGCTGTCCTGAATCAGTTTGTCGACTTGGTGTCCGTCGGTCTCTCCACAGCGGTAATTCCCAGATAGACACAGGCATTCCAAGGTTCGGGAAGACTCGGACAGGACCACACCTACTTTTTTCGCACCTTCGCCTGCTACTTCCAGTACAGATGCCACTCCCGCAACACATCGTCTTCTTTTTCTAAATGTTATTCTCAGTGTTATGTGAAGGTAAGACCCCAAGGTAGGGCGGTATTTTATTGCAATTCAGGGCTAACCTCTTACGCCTACTAGGAAGGAAAATCATGCAAGGAGACATGCATCGCGGCAAAGAGGGATTGGGCAGCCATGGCCTGCGCTTTGGGGCCATGACTACCTCCCTAATTGTACTTAGAGTTAGTCTTAGCTATGAAGAGCAAGGGAAAAACCATCAAGAGAGACATAAAAACCTTGCGACAGAGAAGTAAAAATTTCAAAAATTATTGCATGCATTAAATTAAATTAAATAGAATGCTACAGGAGACAAAGTGTTTGGAAAACATGCTCTTAGGTAATAGAGTTTGAAAGACTAGTAGTGAGGGGGTGGGAGATTTATTCATTCTTAACTTGATGCTGGCACTAATCAGATAGGTGTTTGGGCACCTCTCTGTTGAGTGAAGTGACACTACTGGGCCTCTTTCCCCGATCTATTCTATGAGCCTGACAATTAAAGGAGAGAAAGTGAGCTGCCAGTAAGTGTCAGCAGGGCTGGCTCTTACTATTTTGTACTGTAAAGTTAAAATAAGGTAAGGACCTGTGGAAGAAAGAGCAAATTAATTTAGCCTAATTGACCTATAAACTATTCTAAATATAATAAATAGTAGTATATATCCTCGGGGACATATGTATCTAAAATAATGCTGTGCTACCTCACAGCGGCTAGTCTCTGTAGCCATAGGCTGTGACAGAGTATGTCTGTGGCAGTACGCTATAAGTGCATTGAGCTTCTGTGATGGCCCTTGGTTGGGGGGGGGGGAGAATTGATATAATTATGGGGAAGTCTCTCACCAATTGGAACATCGAACCACACGATGCTGCAAACCTCTACCTCTTGGCAGAGGCGGTCTTGAAATCAGCTGCAGCGCAGGGCCAAGCATACTAGCAACTGGCTGGGATGAGAGGTTAGTCTATGTTAACCTATAATATCCTAATAAATATATTTAAAGTGAAGTCGTATAATAATTCATCTAGGATGAGATGTCCCTTCGGGGCTGCTCAGGTTAAACTACCAAACCAAACATAGAATTGTTCTACTCACACCTGACTTTGTACACTGCCGCCAAGCGACCCGGCCAAATCTATAAAATGGAAAAGATGCAGTGCCAAATCTGGACTGAAACCACCAGTAATATAGGAGCACCTGGCTTATATCCTAGTCAAAAAAGGTGGACACTACCTCCCGCCTCAGACAAGTGAGTATTTATTCCTGGTACATTACGTGTCACACTGTTAACATAGTATATGAGTTGACGCGTTGGTGGTCACTGGGTTTGGTTCACCATTAACTTTATTTTCTCCTCCACAATTATAAATAATTGTCGCCAGCAAATAAAAAATTAAGTAAACAATAATGTCGGCTGGGTCGAGGGACTTCCCAAGTTGAAATCATTAAGCTTTAGTTGTTTCTGGCCTTAGTAACTGGAGAAGGAGAGGGGAGTTAAACCCCAGGGTAAGTTTTATCTGAAAGGTCTCCTGGTATGAGGTTTTAGTCTTACTCGCCGTTAGGGCCGCTTAATATCGTGAAACCAGCTATGCGGGTAACATAATGGTAATGGGGTTAGACGGGTTCCTTAGGCTACTGTTCTATCCGGCCATGGTAGAGGATTAATCGGGTTGACAAAAGTGTAGGCACAAAGTTGGGGGTGTTGGGAATCACTTTCTTACATTTGATTACCTGGCTTGGAAGACATATGCTAGCTACCTTCCCTGTTGCTCTGTGCACTATGCACGTTACTGGAGAAGTATTGGCTGGTTCAACAGCGTGGGAAGATACAGGTTTAACTTTCATGGAAACAATAGGCATGGGTGTCTCTTGAATTCCTAGATTATGCCACAGCCAGGCTATTCGTAGTAGAATTTCTCCTCCCAGACGTATTGCTTCTGCTACTGGATGCTCACGGGGTGCTAGTATGAAGCGTGGATCAAACAATGGAACTGGCTCTTGAGTCAGGTAAATGAATGTCACTTATAGAAGCTGTATTTTCAGCTGTTTGCAAAACTAATTATTCTCTTACTGCTGCCTGTAGGGCATTTCCCCTCTCATTACTTAAATTGCCTTTGGTAGCACAAGGCATTTATCTCACATCTGAAGGCTGTTAAGTGAATGAAGTACACTTGCTGTGTAAGAACTTCCAGAACACTGGGTGATATCTGTTGTCCCCATATCCGGCCTTTGCAAGTTGGGACGTAATTAATTGGGTATTTTTAAGCATGCTGTCGTGGGAGCGACACCCATCGGAGTTTGAACAATCTGGAATGTCCAAAGTCTACTTTGGCCTTTTCAATTTTGGAGTAGGTTTTAACACCCGACCTGGTCGTACCCTCCACCCGGATAGCATGCGCTAGAGGACGAGGACAAAAAGAATGGTGGCAAGGAGGAAAAGAAAATCTCCTCCCCGATCATGTTCCGAGTATCGCGAATGGTGATCAGCTGTGAGCCACGCCGATGGTTAACTCCTGCCTCGCGCTGCACCAGAGCAGGTCTGCCACATTGTGACATCACCCATGGCACACCCCGCTTCAGCAGTGCGCCGGCATTGCTGTCTCTGCAGTGCCTATGGAAACTGCCACAAGACTGGATTACTAGATACGAGTGAGGCACAAAACATTCTCAGTGTGCAAATAAGACCAGCCCGAAAAACATTCCCATCGCGATCAACTGCAATAGTCGTCAACCACAGAACTTAAGAGTCAGGAAATACAAATTTCAGTGAACATTTTTCATACACTAACGCCATAAACTGATGTAATGACCTAATTTGTTTATATTGAAATATAAACAGTGCAGTAATTGGTATCACGTCACATGTATAAACATTCAGGAACAGGAAATAATACTGGGACTACTGTTACATGTAAACATTGCAGTGCACCTCTAATTAAACAGGAACAGGCAACATACAAATGGCACAACTTTATTGTGGAACTGCAATACCAGGGTGCATTATAAGTGTCAAACAGAGTCAGAGCAGGCTATGGCAACAGAAGACGGATTCATGCGTAGGAATTACACTGCCATAGGGAGGCAACGTCTGCAATATCACCCATTCAAATACATATGTGATCTCCTCCAGAGACCCAGTGCCAGAAGTGCAACCGACACCAACTGTGACAGTTCCATGCACGCCGCAACCACATAGAGCTGCATGCCCTATATGTAGCCAATGGATGCATATTCCACACAGCGCTGCAATACTCAGTTTCTGGTGGTTATACCAAAAGTTTTACCAGCAGCAACAGCCATTCCGGCAACACCGGTAAATGTAAACAATGCAGCAGGGATGACACCCAGTAACTGCCATATGTCAGACATGCTCTGCTGGGCAATGCCAACACGTTTACAGACCTTGCCCACGTTTTACGGGCAGCTGACAGGTGATCCTTCTGCATTTGTCAACGACAGCATCACCCACCTGCGATGCTATGGAGTTTCGGAAGATAAGTGACCAGGCTGCATTGGAGAGCAACTTGAACGAGACAAAAGCAATGGTGGAAGTTAATGGACCACTATAACCTCGAAGCACAGAGTAAGCTAACCTTGCAACCCCAATAAAAAGGGGAGACCCTAACGGCTTTTATCAACAGGAAGGTATATCTAGTGAAAAGGTATCGCCCGGAGCTGGCAGAGCGAGAAATCCTGGAGGTGATCGCGGAGACCACCCTTCCCTAGCACAAAACAGCTCTAGTCCCGCTGCTCAATAGCGGACTGGAAAATATGATGAGAGCTGCACTCATTCTCGAGTGCAACGCGTGTGGACCACGACGGGAAGCACGAGACACACGGGTGTGCCACACACCATGAGACTTTGGGAACGATCACAGAGGACAATACCAAGGAAACCAACTGGATTATTATTATCAATACCAGAAGATCGGCGAGTGAGTAATATACACAATGTTCCAAATTGTGCATGGAGATCTGTACGAAACTGTCCATGTGCCAAAAATAGTAGCACGATCGAGACCAGTGGCGCAAGTGTCGATACCACGAGCAACCACAGTCAGCTGCTAAAAAAAACTTGTGCGCTGGTCTGGCGCCGAGATGGACAGGCCCACACTGTGTAATTCAAGCTATTGTTCCGTCAACTTACTTGGTCAAAGTAGAGAGGAAAAGGATTTACCTACATTGGGACGATATTAAGGCAGTCGCCGAAGACATTCCTGGGAGAAGTGAGCAGGAAGAAGAAACCAGCCAGGAGGGCAAACTCCCGACGAGCAACTGCAGGTAATGAGTGGGGATAGAAAGCGATCCCAGACCTCAGGACAAGGCAAGACCATCAGATGCTGAGGAGATTTCGACACCGAATGCCTTGGGGTTTACCAGGCATCAGAGGCAAAACTGGCACCACACGGACCCAGGTCATAATGTCCGCCACAGACGACGATGTGGCAAAGAGAGTGGGAGTAGGAACTCCAGATTTAAATAACAAGCAGGTAAAAGCTGAACTGCAACAGGAAGAAGTGGACGACCAATCGCCCTACGACGGCAGAGGTGCTGACGAGCCCCTGTTGAATTGATGTGGCACTCCAGAGAGGTGTATCGGAAGAAGGTGAAGGGAGTATGGTGTAAACCGATGAAGCAGCATTGATGGGGATGAGGCCAGCGGCACGTGCCATGAAGTCTAACTTCGCAGTGTCGTCTAGTGCAACAGTGCATACTAGAATAAGCCCTGATACAACCGCCAGGAGACGTGGAAGGGAAAGAGACAGCCCCCAACATGGTAAACCCCACTACCAACATGGCATGAGATGAGTATCTGGAGGTACGGGAACATGACCGGCCTGCCTGAATTATGTTACCGGGTTGCTACCAGCAAAAACAGCACCAAGGCAATGAGGGAGGTGAAGAGGCAAGCAGTGAAGAGGACAGCAGGAGTAGTAGGTCAGCCAGCTGGCTACATCTCCGGTAGTTCAGGAGAATAAGACGGCCATCGCGTGACTGCACCACATTCAGTGTTGCCATAGTGCACCGTAGAGTGCACGTTCGCCTGCAGCAGCAGCAGTAAATGATCAACAGGCTGCCGGCACATAGGGAGCCCTTAGTACTACGTCCTAGCCGCAGAGAGCATAGGAGGCGCTCCTGCTGCGAGTGACTGGACTGCTGCAAACTGTCTCGATTGTTGATGGTGTGGGGGAGGGGCATTTGACATCAGCTGCTTCCCCCAAGTCCGTTTGCCCGCCGTACCCGGCAACCACTGCAGGGAGCAACACTCTACTGGGTGCTCGTGCACACAGGATCAGCAGTGCTCCACATCAGTCAACGGAATTTTCTACTTCACGAGTGCGACGAATTGTTGTCACTTAAGCATTCGGGATGTGAGCACAAGTGTAGAGCAGAGCAGTGCAATGTGCTGCATATCCACGTGCGCCCGCACACACGTGTTTTGCAAGTAGATCCTGTAAAGTCAGGATAAAGTTAATTACTTATTAACTAAGGAACGCTCCAGGACGCCAAGTCACACAACATGAAAAGAACAGCATTTATGTGATTTAAGGTCCCCCGTGGACTTCAGTGTACTATTTCTTGTTTTTCATTAGTTTTCATTTCTTAAGTGTTCCATCGCCATTTCATCTCATCCAGTTTCATGTGCATTAAAGGGTTGTTGTAATCTCATGTAATTATTTATGCTAGAGTTATGAGTAACTAAGCAACGTGTGTATGTTTTTGCAGAGTTTTGTGTGTAAGGAAATATTCTGCACAAACCGCTTGCCCGCCAACCTGGTCAGCGCACCGAGGCGGAATGTTTGTTATTTTGCTGTGTCTCGATGGGTTGGACATGCGTGGGTCACCCTGAGACCTCACTGTGTAGAAAGCATAGTACAGTTAAGCATTTTATTAATCATGATGGACGAAGCACCAACGGAAGGAGATAACTGTGGCTTTCGGCACACTACCCTGAAATGAAGAGTCATCTCTACATCACCGATTAGACATTTGCATTCCGCAATGTCTGGCGCCCACAATAGGCATTGAAGGTTTGGCGAGGAACTGTGGGAAAACTACTACCCAAAATTTCCAAACCTTAAAGTTTTCAATTTTGCTCTACCATCCTAACGTCATTAATATCATAGTGGGGTTATCCATACATGTGTTCATTATGTTATGTCAGTTTGCGACAGGCCTAGGTGGCCTTCGTTTATTTACAATCATAGCCCTGAAACGACGAATGAGAAAAATAAATGTTAAATGAATTATATTGCATGCTCAAATGATTGGTTTGCCGGAATTTGTGCAAATGATATATGAATTACTGTACTGAACTTATAGTATGTGCACTGCACATTATTTACCATATAAAATAATGTGTGCTGCTATTTATGTAGACCCTTTTGTTGAAATAAATTATTACACACAGCAAATCATACGCATTACCCTTTTAAAAATTACAATTAAAAATATGAAACTTATTTGAGGCCTTGGCTCAAAAACAAAACATCACTGACTCTGTGGTATTGCAGAAGATAATACATATAACCCAAAAATAAACAAAACACTCAACAATATATTAACATCTTAAACATGCCACAAAACACACTTTATGCATGAACGCTACACAATTACTGATGTACACGACGCACTGGTACCACCACGCAGGTACTACTACATGCCATTGAGGTGTATTATGGACGCACAAGGTGCCATGACGTGGTGAATGGCCTGAGGCCAAAGTGCTGTCGATGTCAAGGGCTTGACATGTGGTACATGTCAAACGCCTCGCCGCTCTCGAGACCGTTCACTCGTTGGTAGCTCTGCTCCTCTCATTCAGTTGCCAGTGGCCTGATTCTGTCCCTAGCCACAAGTCTTATGTGCCGGAATGTTGATGTAGTGGTGGACAGGGCTGTTATGGTTGCTGTGGCGGCACCGTGGCAGTTGTTGTGGGCACTAGTGAATGCCTACAAGCCATGCATGTGGCATACCGAACTCTTTTGGGGGGCGTGGGGGTACTCATAAGGTGATTGGAGCAAACTGCGGCGCACAATACCTCGCTTCGTGCAACTGCTTCTCTCGCCTCTCCTCTCTGCACGCTCCCTCCCATGCTCGTGAATTCATCGGGGAGGGGAAGGTCGCTGCCTCGCAGCAGCTGTGTTTGAGTTTTTCCCATGGCCAGTTTGGTCCATGTATGTAATGTAAATAATGCGATGGGCAGCTCACGATTCAAGGTTTTCGCTCACGTCTTTAACACTTGGTTTCGTCTTTCGGCGGCGTTGGAAAGTGGTTGGTACACAGCTATCACATTGTGGTGCACAACCTTCCTTGTGCAGAACTCTCGCCACATGCAGCCAATGAACTGCGTGCCATTATCTGTCTATAGAACTCGAGGGAAACTCAGCGGTAGAAAAATTCATTTCCAAGCACTTTTTCCACTGTTCTCGTTCGCACACTCAAGACTGGGGTGGACTCTACCCAGTGCGAATATAGGTCCGCTACAGCTACTATGAAACGTTTTCCAGTCGATGTGTGTGGGTAGGGACCCATCATATCGAAGGGTTCTGTTGGCAGATGTGGTTGCTGCTGTTGTGTACCTTCTTAACTCAGGCTCTTGAAACAATTGCAAGTTACACACTCTTGTACCTAACTTCTTACTTTGGTTGAGATACCCGGCCAGTGAACGTACCTCAGCACATTAAGCAGGTCTGACCTTCACCTGGGTGGCTTGTGAGATTGTTTGAGTGGGCATAATGTAGTACCAAGTCACGTGTTGTAGCAGGCACAAATATGCACCACGTGCCACTGTTTGTGTCTGCGTGGCATTAAACACATCCGTCAACAACACACCACTGTTTCATTTGCACACATTTTTGTCCACTTGAGGGTGGTGGGGCACTGTACGTACGTGATGGTCGGCATGTTCCAGGAGGTGGGTGTGCGGGAGAGATAGTCAGCCAGCTGATTATCCTCTCCTACGATGTGCTGTACTTTGAAATCATACGCTTGCTATAACAAGGTCCAGCGTAAAAAATTGTTACGGTTCTCCATTTTTTACACAGCCACAGTGGGCAGTGGTTATCTGTACGTAGTGTGAAGCGCTTATATTCTATAAGTTGGCGGTATTTCTTCATGCTTCACACTACCGCCAGACACACTCTCTCGTTTATGTATTAACACCTCTTCACTGGGCCGAATTTGGCACTTCTAATATATAAAATGCTGTGTATTCCTTTGTCTGCAATCTGGAATAATACTGCACATAGTCCCTTTTCACTTGCGTCGGTCTGGATATACAAGTGACGTGTTGGGCAGTGGCGAGGAATGGCAGAACAGTTTTTGAAACACTGTTTTATTTCCGAAAAACTGATTTGCTGTTTCTGCTGCCATTTAAAGTGGATGTTGGTTGACATGAGTTCCGTAAACGGGGCAGTAAGAACTGCAAATTTGGCTATGTATTCGCATATCCAATTAACAAGGCCAAAAAAATCTGTCACTTGTTTACGTATGGTTGGGTTGGGTAGGATAGTCGTAGATGAACTGCAACTGTTCTTGAGAGGGGCGGCTCTCTTTTTCATCCACTATATGTCCCAGGAATTGGATATTCAATTTGCCGATCTGGCACTTGCAGTTCGCACACGTGAATCTGTTTATGTCAAGTCGTTCAAATAGAGTTACAAATGATAGATGTGGTCAGCCCCCGATTCTGACCAATAATTACGTCGGCCAGATATGCAAGCACACAGTCACCAGCCAGGCCACCTAGTACATACACTATAATTGATTGAAAAGTCGACGGCACAAATTTCAGGCTGAAGTGTATGGCGCAGATTTGGAAACGTCTCCCGCCAGGGCCAGTAAAGGCGGTCTTCTGGTCGGACAGGAATTTACCTGTAACCACTTCGGAGGTTGATGGTGGTGAGTACCTTTGTTAGCCCTAAGATGTTCAAGGCATCTTTGATGTGAATGTATGGCAGGGTAGCACTGTTGGTTTTTGAGGTTGAGGCATAGGAAATCGACACAGATGCGCCAAGTCTCATCTTTCTTGGGCACTAAGGTAATGTCGGAGTTGTAGGTGCTTTCAGATAGCTCGATCATCCCTTCCTGGATCATTTTAGCGATTAGTTTCTTGATAATCTTACATTGGTGGGGATAATACCATCGTGAGTTATCGCCACTGGTTGGTTGGTGATGAGTTCGATACTGTGTTCTGCTACCGTAGTGCGGCATAGTGGGTCAGTGACTGGAGGCTCTGCATAGCCTCTCGGTATTCAAATGGCACGGTGTTGCCAAGGTCGTCTAACTGCACTGCTGGCGCACTCCATGCTGGCTGGGATTCGAGGTTGTAGACTGTTCTATACTCCTTTTTACCACAATGAATTCGGCATTTCAAAGGTTTCACCACCGTGTTCTGTTCTATCAACCACAGAACACTGAGAATAACATCTTCTCAAATTTCGTCAGACAGTAAAGAAGTTGTGACCATTTCGATGTCACAAATTCTAACTGTAATATTAACTTCTCCAGATATTTCCCCTGTATGATGATGTGTAGTGAGCTTAATGATATGATGAATGGGTTTGATTTCACTGACATTGATTACGTTCGTTCGTATGAAATTATTGCATTCGGCTGTATCGATGAGAGCCCTGCATGGTTTCTTGTTGATGACAACAGCGATGTGGATGGAACTGTGACTCGTGCCGGTTATCCGAGAGAGCAGTATTTGCTGTGGTGTTGGTTCTGGTGAAGTTATGGGCGGAATGGGGTGAGTGATGTAAGGTCTCCCTTACCCATTCGTCCATTTCCCGTCGATGTGGTGTCTTTCTCCTCTCGCCGTTCGTAATCCGCCCAGGTTGGACACTGGTTATTCCAGTGTGGATCGTCGCACCGTCTGCACAGGTGTGGAGGATGAGGGGGTCCACTTGAGTGGTAAGGCAGGGCCGGCCCAGCTTCCTTCAGTTTTGTTGGTGTTTGTTTTGATTTACTTTGGCTGTTTGTTGTGGTCATCGTAGTAATATTTGTTCGTGTTCCACTGGATGTAGTCTTGTCCTTCGACTGTCTGTTTTCGCATAGTGGTTGCATAGCATCGCAGTCACTGCACAATCGGTTAGGAATGCTCGCATCAAGTAGCATTATTGTCTGTATGAAGTCACTCTCTGGGGTGTGAATTGCTGGGGCTAATGCTGCAGGTTATTCAGGTCGGACGGAGATCGCGACGACCTCGAGTATTTCTCGCAGTGACAGTTCCGGATGATGTATGTATTTGACTGATTTTCTGTGTAGCAAACTAGTACAGGTTTTCTTCACCCTGCTCTTCTAGGATCACTTTGCTTCCGGTGCATAATGATGCAAAGTTGTTGGTGAAACAACACATGAATGTCCGGCGGAACTCTCCCCAGGTCATACCATCATGTGTGACACCTTGCCACCACATTCTGGCATGCGTCGCCGTAGAAAAGGTCCCAGACTCAATTTGCCCAGTCTTCTTGGTCGACACCATACCTGCGGAGACTGTTTTCGTAGTCTTGGTTGAATATCAATGGGTCTTTGTTTGATATCCTGGAGTATGTCGGCACAATTGGAACCTTGTGAACACCATTGATGTATGAACCCAGTCCTGATGTTTTCTCATTCCATACTATGTTGTGTTCCCGGCTGGTCTGCTATTCACTAGTACTTCCTGCAATAGTGGTGTTGAGTGGGCCAGAGGCGATGTTTCCATATTCCACACAGTTGGTAAAGGCAGTAGAGCCAGCTGTGGTGTTTCCTGTTGTTGCTGACTTGCGATATTTCCGAACACATCTTCCTGCGTTTTGATCCGGAATGTTGTCAATGGTTCTTGTCGCTTTGGTATTTCCATTATGTTGAACATTGCTTTAGCCCTGCAGTCTGCGGGTTGGCATTGGTTCAGTTCGGATGACCCTGGGCAGAAGCAGATATAATGCTCATTCTATAAAGTGGCCTGCTCTTCCAGGGAAATGCACTACTTGTTATAAAGTTGGAAACAATTTTCACATTCGAATGTTGCTACTCCCTGTCCATCGCATTTGTTGGTATTTGCACATTTTCTTAAAATTTTCTAAAAGTTGAAGAGGATTGTTCGATGTTAACTTGTGATGAGGCACATGTTCATAGAGTAGGTATGCAGGCTGGGTTAATGCATCCTTTGACTTCTTGAGAGTGGAAGTATAGTGTGCACACTTCTTCTTGACGATCCGAGATGGTATGTGCTAATAATCCGCCACTGAGTGCTATGTTCACTTCTTATATGTCTCGTTTTAATTGGCGTATGGAGGCGGAGTCGTAACAAATGCATGCTTCTCCAACTAACAACTCGTTGAGGAGTTGATTTTAATTTGTCACACAATGTAAACTTTTGGCACACAATTATGCCAGTTCACCGTTTGTTTCGTTCGCCAGTCCTGGCATCCTGATCACGAATGCGGCACCGTTGATGTGAAGATGTCATGTTAATTGTTTACGTTTTCTGCCTTGCCACGTGGCCTCATGGTTGTCACCCATACTGTGCAGCATTGGAGGGCTGGTCCTGCCGTCACAGTGTGGCACGTTTTGAGGGTGGCATGTGGTACCTTCCCCTCGGTGATGGACTGCTCCAAGATGGAGGTGGTCGCTTACATCGCGCCTATGGCGGTCTATGTGGCATCGCAGGCATGCTCCGAAATTGTTGACTTTCTTGGCTTGTTGTGCATAATGGCTATGTTCTGGTGCCAACATTTTTCTGATGTTTTCCAGTTGTTTTATTTGTCCCGACTTCTTTAGGTAGGTGTGGAACAGACAGGAAAATGTCGTAGGAGGTTTTGCCAGTAGCAAATTGTGGGAGCCGAAGTTCAATGGCGAATTAATTATTGTGGAACACGTGGTCACTCGGTTGCGAAACATTGGAACATTGGATATAAGACAAGGAACATTGACAATTACCTGGATTACTAGGAACTGTTAAGCATATGATGAAATCATAGATGGCTTGTGCGCAGCCTGCGACACAAGTAGCATGCACTTTGAAATTTCCAGTAAGGCACAGGAAAAGTTGATGACTGTTTGGCGGGATGACGAAGCCACAAGGAGGGGCGACACTTCACGGCACCTGTATTCCTGACTATCAGGGAATTAGGGTTATGTGGATAGAATGAAGTAGGTTGAAGTTTTCCGGCCGGGCACCAGTGCTCATAAAGAGAGCACATGATGTGGGGTCAAGCTGTCGAGCTATCCTCCGCAGGGATGAAAATATCTTAATTTATACAAAAATTATGATGATTAAAATGATTGGCAGCGCTGTAACCCTGGTTAGTAGCCCACTCGCTGCGGGTGGCGAACGATACACCAAGCCATCAAGCGTCATTTCGCCATGCAGCTCTACGTCATCAGACTGATTTGTAAAAATGTGATTTTAAGATGTATATATTCTTTCTCTAACCAATTTGTAATGCCCTTGGATTAAATTCAAACTGTTAAGAGAAAGACGATTATCAATGTTGAACTTAGGACTTTGTCAGTTGTGTTCTTTTGGCGTATGTCAATGTAGGTTTCATGCATGGAGTTAGTAGTAAAATTTAAAGGCGCAGAATACGTATCAGAGATCAACCTTATCTCAAAATACATCGAGAATTATTGATCGATATATCTAACTAAAGTTAATGTATCGAGGTTATATTCGATTTTGAGAATTCGTTTTCGGACAGTTTTCTGTGCGTGATTCACTGATTTTTTTTTTCATTGATTTTTGTAGTCACACGTTTGTTTGCGGTAGGAGTTATTGACCACAAGGTGTTTGTTAATAGATTTTATGTAACTAAGACCATAGTATCTAAATGTTTTGTAAATTTGATGTCTTGTTCAATATCTTTGTACAGTCATGTACGGATGCAATTAAACAAACAAGTAGGTTAGTTTATGGAAGAGAAGTTAGTCATACGAATTTTGTGAAAAAAAATAGGGTTACCAGTTATGTGGCATTCCAACCAATAGGAATTGGTTGGAGGAGTCCCATAATGGTTTCAGGAGGGGTTACTCATGTGAGACTCAGCTCACTGGGTTATTAGAGGATCTGAGGATGCGCGGGAGGGGGGCGGGTAGCAGGTGGATTCCTGCTTCATAGATTTTGAGAAGGCATGTGATAAGGTGCCCCATGGGACATTGATGAGGAAAATGGAGGCGCTGATACCAGACAGGAGGGTAGTGGAATGGATAGGGGACTTTCTCAGGGGGCGGCGGCAGAGGGTGAAAGTGGGGGAGGCAATATCGGCGGAAGAGGAGGTTACGTCAGGGGTGCCACAGGAAAGCGTGCTGGGTCCTTTGTTATTTACCATAACGGTAAATGACATGGGTTTGGTGATTAGGGGAAAAATCAGATTGTTTGCAGACGATTGTGTTGTATATGCGGGGGGGGGGGGGGCGGAAATTTGCAGGCGGATATTGATGAGATATGGTTGTGGGCCAGAAAAAATAAAATGAAGATAATTGTAAGAAAAACAAAGGTAGTGAGGTTCACAAGGAAGATGATAAGCAGGGACATGTACAGATGGGAGGGATAAGAGATAGAAGAAGCAGCAGAATATAAGTATCTAGGGATTTTACTGCAGGGAGACCTCAGGTGGAAAAAACAGGTAGAGAGGGTGGTTGCAAAGGGACGAAGGGCTCTGAGTATGCTGGGAAGGGTGCTGAATGGAGTCAGCTGTGAGGTGAAGAAGGCGTATGGCACAATCGTACGGCCAATGTTAGAATATGCTGCAGCAGTATGGGACCCGTATGTGGAGGTGGAGGTGCGAGAACTGTGAAAAGGTGCAGAGAAAGGCAGCAAGATGGGTGAAGGGTAGTTGGAGAAGGCAGGGGCAAGATGGTGTGGAAGAAGGGAACTATAGGCCATCAGTGATGATGAAAGAAATGGGGTGGAGCTCATTGAAGGACAGGAGGAAAGTTGAACGGTTAGTCAGGATGTACAGGATGGTGAATGAAGAGGGAGGATGGGGAGGGATACACTGCAAGCTAAGTAAGGGGGTGTTTAGAGGAAGAGGAAACAACAGTGAGAAGCTTCAGAGGGTGTGGAGGAGAACGGAGCAGGGTAGGTAGTCCATGCTTGTGAGGACTGTGAGGGAGTGGAATGTGTCGAGGGAGGAATTGGTATCTGTGAGAGGGGTTGGTAAATTCAGGAAGGGAGTGGAAAAGGAGTTGGTTGAGTAAAGGAGAGGTGAGAGAGCTCATCACCAGGTGGTAGCCTAATTGCGAGTGTGTGTATATGAATTTAAATGTATATGAATTAAAATTTAAAAAGAGGACATGTTGAAGTGACAATATTACAGTAATATTACAAATAGTACAAAAATATCTTATATTACAAAAAAAAAACATTTGTGAGTGCCAATTGGCAACACGACAATCATTTATGGGGAAACTCCAAGATTCGCTGATGCATGACTCTTCACGTCATAGCCTAAAAAAAATTGCTGATACGCCTCCTTGAATCACTTTTGGGAATTTACTCATCTGGTGGCTAGGACTCTGGCTCGATGCATAATGTATGACTACCTTGTACAGTATTTTTGCTACAACATATTTTCGTCAATAAATATTAAATTAAGTACTTATTATAATGTACTATTATGAGATTGGAAGGGAATGTTAATAAAGATAATTGTTGTGTGGGTGTTGTGAATTGGAAGTAAGTTGGATACTTGTGTAGCTGCGTGGTTCGTACTTTTGCCCCGGGATATAACTGACCTACAGCGAATCAAGTAGCCAACTTTTCTTCATAACATTACATCCCATTAAAAATACAGACTTTTAATACAATGAGGAATATACAATTTGAGATACTTTAGGAAGGCTGGCTCTCACGTGCCAAAAAGAAACACTTAATTCGTTGTGGAATACCTAGGTCAGCATTCATTAATGATCAACTTGAAATATTTAAATTCAATATTAGACACACATTAGTAAGTCAACACCTTGAAAAAAAAAACATCTTACAACTAACATAGACATTGAAACGACAGAATATGCTGAGATATAATTTTTAATCAAAGTTTACTAGCCCTTCAAGACAAATTAAATTCAAAGAAATAGAATAACACTCAAAATTCATGCCATCATATACGTATAAGGAATTTTGCCAAAGAAATCATATTGAGAATTACTGCTTTGAAAACCTGAAAATTCAACAGTGCAACTAAATGAAATCTGCTTTAATACTACTGCATGCCATTTTGCAGACAAAGTTCAGATAGTCACTCTCTTTTCATATAATTTAAAATTACAGTTCTCGGGGTATAACATGAAAATTGACATGGCCACTGGGAATGTTCACCAAGGAAGTCCATTTAAACATTTATCACAAAAGCGATTTTCATACTTCAGCAACAAATTAAACTTGACTTCCTCAGTAAAACAGTTCCTCTGACAAATCTGACAGTTACGCAATATTGTCAAAAGACTTAACTAAGATTGCTAAGTTGTGACTATACTTTTGACTCATGCCATGGATAGGTCTTACTTGACAGCTTCGGAAGCGATGGCATCGGAATTTTCGAAGCCATAACAACAGGCAATACTGAAGATTCCATTTGAACGGAACATCTCCGTCCTTCCTCCGCCTGGTTACACGACGCTGGCCATCCTCAATCCTCCGGAGTCATCACGTACGTTGTATCAAGGTGCCGACGGGCAGGACACTAACTGAAATGTCTGGCCATCTTAGATGTCTAGCCCTTGAAGGAGGACTCCTCAAGCATTTACTTTTTCGGGAAATCACGATGTGACGTCGTATCCTCCCACAATCTTACTGTAACAATCGCCTTAGCACATTCTTCTGTGGTTACTTAAGTTTGTATAATTTATTCCAGCTAAGAGTAATAAACAAAAAAAAAAATGGTTTTAGATGCATTCCTAAAATTGTTGGAAACTTTAAAATCAGTCTAGTGGTGATTTTACATGTAATTAATCAGGAAATTTTAAAACAGATTTTATATAAAAAATAAATGCAAACACTGAAACTACTCAATCTGGGGAAGTCTTATTTAGTATAATATATATATAAATATTAATTATAAATATAAATATTATATTAGTCATTTTGTAAACACAATATCAACTATGACTTTATACTACAATATGTTTCACTCGTCTTACCTCACAATTTCTCTGATCTTCATAACCCTCCCCGCTATCGTTTTTGCGGTTTCTATTGGTCAAATGTTGATGTTCCTAGTAAATTAGTGTTCTATGTAATTAGTAGAGTGGAATTATACAACTTTCCAAGATTTTTTCCCCAAAAAATTGATTTAATTTAGTTAATACATAACAAATCACTCGCCTTTCATACTGCATATATGAATACGCACTCCACAACGTCAATCCATTTGACCACACAACACAGACTCACTTATCACCGCACATGTACGTATAATTTACCTTTTCCCTTGCTACAATAACATAGCAACACTCGTAATTTGGCACAATTATTAGATTTAACACTAAACAACATGAATTGCAATAAAACATGCATTTAATCACTCATAAATCTGAAGCCTCCGACAGAACCGATGCAAATCAATGTCCGGCAATTTCCCACAATCCATCTGACGTCAACCAACATGGACGCGCATGTGCAGTATATTGAAAATAACTTGGTGGTATACATTGCCTCCAAAGATACACCGTCTCTGAACGGAGCTCTGTATCATCTGCGATATCTATATTTATTCTACTAGTAATATGTTTTATCCTCTCGTCAATATAGACCAGGTAAACCTTGAGTAATTCACCAGAATTACATAATGTCCCGACAGTGCTCTATACCTGTGTTGTTCACCTGTATAACCTCAGTGCTGCACTATAAATATACCACGTAAATGACGTTTTACACATTAAATGTTCATTGCAAACGGTATTCTTAGATGCAAAACAATTCAGCGACCCTATATAAATATATTCTATGAAAATTATACGTATTTTATAGCATAAATACAGCAATCTTGATCACCCTCCTCCCTATCAAATTTTATTTTATTTGAATTTCCAGAAACTACTTGAAGCCTCTCCAAAATTCCTAGTAATTATGATACTAATAATCATACCTAACATATCCATGTGTTATTTTTATGATTTTCGAAAAAGCCCCTATTCATAATAATTACAGAAAGTTGTATATTTGACTACTGTGTTGAACATATGCATTTTTTGTTTAGTTATTTTTTTATTTATGTTCGCAACAACATTTAAAACCATGTTGCTGGCCAGAATGCTTCATAATTACTGTAAAAAGTTGTTTGCCCTTAGAAAAGTGACTTGGTTTGTTTGTTTTATTGCATCCGTAAGATCTTCTTTCAATACATAGTTATAGAAAGATACTGGACAAGTCAAATTACAGTATACAAAGTTTATACACTGGACATAGTAAGTTAGTCTCTTCCATCTTCTTTGGTTTTGTAACCATTCCAACAAAAAAATGTTTGTCCTCTAGAAGAATTCCACAAGCGTATTGTACTCTTTTTTCTTAGGGTCTTTTCCCAATGTTTTAAATGCTTTAGAATCTGTTTTTGTATAGCAGTTGTCATCACATTCAGTAGCCCTAAATTTAATTTACATGAGTTTTTCTTCTTCCCCTAGGTTTACTTTCAGCATTATTCACATATTTCTTGGAAATTGACTTCCATTCTTCTATTCGCTTTTTTTGGCATGTCTGTAGCAGTACAGCTTTTTAATTTTACTCTGCCCTCATCTTTAGTTTTCCTTTTTCTGCTTTTGGATATTTTCTAAATGGTTGGGAACTAGCACTCAGTTTGGTTCTGCTGTAAGAAAAAACTCTGCATTTCCGATGACTGCAGCACCTGGAAAAGGTTTCAGTCTGCCACTTGCTTGTCAGAGGTGAATTCCACCCACCTGTGAATGTGAATGCTAATTCAGTTTTGAGTAGAGGATAGTCAGTTACTGCAATATCATTTAACAGGGGCAGTGCACACCACCTCCTCGTGGTGCAAGAAACCACCCCGTCTCTCCCTCGTTAGGCACCAAGGAGGGGGAACTAACCATCTTTCCCTCTTCTAGGTGTGCATACAAAATCTCGCACATTAGAAATTTATGACAAAACATTAATAATAAAAAAATTGGCATGAAAGATGTTATTGTATAGTTTGGATTTTAAAAGTAAAAAAAAATGCATTAAAAAAATAATTAATTAACCCAAACATTTTTTAGAAGAAAAAATCTGTATTGTGTTTAATTGTTTTGAAATTTTTCTTATTTTTAATGTAATAACTGCATAAGCAACATTTTCACAGTGCCTTTTTCAGTGTGTCATAATGCAAGGTCACTCGTGCACTTCCTTAAAAAAAATTAGAGAGGCACAGTGTGAGGGTGTTACTGATCAGTTATACAGAATTAAAATAAGAAAGTGAATTGTTTGTGGTGCAGGACTTTAAGGGAGTGAGAAACTGAAGAAAAGAAAACTAACTTTAAGTTGAGGGAAAATACGTGTAATTGAGAGCTTGAAGTGATGCCAGCGAGAAATTAATAATGTCGAGCGCCTGGAAACAGAATGAAAACATGGTGTCGTGGGAAAATTTGTATTATAATCATCGTGGATAGTAAATACTTATGAGATAGTAAATACTTATAAGAATGTTCTCATTCTTAAAACACACTTGTTTTAGCAGCCTCCTTTCCAGGAACTATTTTAGTTGAAAGAAAAATCACCTTTCCAGTGACCAACATTAATATTTTCTTGGATCAAACACCAAATAATTAGTCATGTAAATTGCTCGTAATTGAAGAAAACATGCAACAAAATGAACCCTTCAAAGAAAATGAGAATTTCTACTGCTACACAAACAAGATCATACACTGAATAAAAAATCATAGTTTTAATGGAATTCATATAGAATGAAAATATTCATTAAAAGAAATGAACAACATGATCAGTGGCAGGGCATAAATTATTATTTGCTGTCAGATAGCTTTGATATATTAGTATACTATGTATTATTTTCAAGTTTTATTTTTATTCATATTGTACCTCTCAAATACTTACATCACGAACCACCAATACGTGAGTGATTCTATACCAGAAATTAATTTAAGTGGCTGTTTCAGGTCTGATATTTTTAATTTTACTAAGACCAACTAACTGAGTTTGGTAAAACACTTCCTCACAACCCAGGACTTCTGAGTGTTAATTCGTAGAATCCCTGCTGTCATTTTATTCACAAACTGGTAAAATCAGGTCTCCTTGCCTTACAAACAAATATTATCTGCAATTATTAACTGTAGCCACACTATTTTGCATACAAAAGTCTCACGTGCGAATGGTAAATTATGTCGTAACAAGACGTTACCCTGCAGCTTCTAGCGATAAACTGGCTTACACCTTACTTGGAAACAGTCGACAGTAATGGTAGAGATGGCAGTCTCGCGTCTTCTTTGGCATGATGTATCTGCATAATCACAACAGGCTTTTCTCAGCAAATATACTGAGGTTCATCCCTTGGACACGGTGCCTCTACATACCACCATTTGGTCCGTCTCCTATAGTAGGTTGCTGTGAATCCAGTCCATCTTGTGGCAGCCAACAATTTACATGCCTTGCATGTCAAACGGCCTGCCAGAGAGAGTCCCTTAAACGAGGTTCTCAAACTTACGCTTAAGTCCTTCAAAGGAAGTGTCTGAACGTCACTTCCAGTGATGTAAGCCAGCCCAGATAAATATATGAAAAAGTTATTCTTCTTTGGTTATAAGAATTCATATGAGAGGTGAGTACTGCAAGGAGAAAATTAAGTATTGCTGCATAGTTAAACTTGTTAAATCACTTAAAAAACTTAATATCCAGCTCATGGTTTGTTTACGAAAGAATTATGAAATCATAATTATTAAATATTTAAGTTAATGAAAATTTTATACAGGATAGTAAAACTTAAACAAACGGGAAAAATATAAGATAAACAGTATCAATATGTGAATACGCCTTTCTGGGGGACTTGCAAAATATTTAAATCAAAACATAATATTTATAGAACAGTATCAGGTACGTGGAACATAAACATCAAGTCATTAAGCCCTGTAGAATTACAGCAGTGACACACACACAACCCATTGCTAGTGGGTTGCTCGTTCGTGTTGGTGCGAGTCTTGTGTCGAATTACCCCTCTGTGTGGCCAATTTAGTGGCTGTAGTTGTGTTATAGATTCTACATTAAGCTGTATAAATTTAATGAGAAATCCTACCAAAATAAAGTGAGATGAGAAGTGATGCAGTGCAGGAGTTAGCAATGACATATACGGTATTTCGGCGTGTATAGGATGCACATTTTTACAAAAAAAAATGACTACGAAAAGTGGGGTGCGGCTTAGGATACGAGATATTGGCATAAAAAATTTTTTCCCCCCAAACTTGTTTAGGAATTTGTCAACATATAGTCCATTTTAATGTTTTAAATTAGTTTCTAAGGAGGGAAGGGAAGAATAAGAAAAAAAGGGGGGGGGACGCTCCACTTGTGCAATTATTTGTTCACTTTGATGCCGGTCAACAGCCAGCGGCGCTCACCACGCACGTGTCACGTGCGCAAAGAGGCCAATTTTCGAACTTTCGCATAAATGTTATTTTTCAGTGTAAAATGTGTTTTATATTTGTCTTTGCAGAGTTTAATATGTCTTAAAATGTGTTCAAGTGTTTGTTGCTATTTTGAAATTGTATGGTTATAAAATTCAAAGTGCCCGCGGCACCGAGATTAAGAACACTGATATTCCGGCATGAACGCAGTCATAAAGATACACTGAAATAATATGAAAATTCATAAGAAAATTATTAAAATGTAAAACAATATTTAATTTCTGCCATTTTATTTTCTATGATAAAATATTTTACTCGGTGTGCATAGCACTTCCGCTTATGTGAACCCCGTAGTTCTGTGCGACGCTTGCCTCTGGACAGTCTGTCGAGGAGAGCTGGTGAGGTAAGTGACTGTCATGTACGCACTACAATTTTCGTTCACTGATTTAGGTTTCCATAGGCAATTTAGTTTACTGGTCAACCTTTGTTTGCATACGTTTTTGCCATACAATTTCCCCACCATTGTGCTTCCGCTTTATTAATTTATTGTGCCCTTGTGGCATTTTTAACTTAATCGAGGAGGAGGAGTAGAAAGATGTCTGAGAGGTCACACGACCCGCACAACTTGAATCAGGTGCCATCCGCCTATGTTTATGGCATTTCATTATAATTTCTACGTTATTGCTACACACAATTTCAAGGGCTTTGTTTTTATGTGTGTATTGAGGGTACTTTTCATGTTTGAATTCTTTACGGCAACATGATGTATAAACAACATGGCTGACCGATGCCGATAATTTGTATACGCCATCATTGCATTTTGAGATCTTATTTATGTAACACTGTATGTGCAATGTCTTATTAAGGGTTCTATGTTAAATTTTTGTTAGGGTTCCATGTAATTTCATGTAAATTGATGCTTTTTGTACTTAACCACGTGCTCATGTTAATGTTTGATTTTACTGCCATCAGGCATGTTACAAGCCTGTAATCACGTAAATCATAAAGAGAATACAATTCTCAATAAGATTAATATTTTGTCTGAATTTAATTTGCCATTTCCACAAAGAAATATTGCAATTTCACCTGCACCACGTGGTCCGCTACGAACTTCATCCAGCAGCATCCTCGCCATCTAAACTTGTTTTCATACATGTGTGTGTTTATTGTGAATACTCATCTCATGTCCCATCTTGCTTCATATATCTTTTGAGGGTTTATGTAATTTTGTAATTTGTGTATGGTGCACTCATTCCCTTCCTAGCTGGCTCTGGGTATAGGCCGTCACCACACTACCCACGTACTGGAGGGCGAGCTCCGATGAGTTTGCGTTAGTGATGCCGAGTAATCACACCTGTTAATGTGTATTAAGGGTTTTCATTTGTAATTCACCGTGTCCTTGATTCAGGGAAAAACCGTCAGTCCACCGTAGCAACTGTCGGCCCTCTTCCCGTGTGAACGCTGTGCTTTCACGCACCTCGATGAGATCATCCATTTAGGCATGCGCTAGATTAATTGTGGGCTGGGAGCACCCAAGCAGAATTGGCTAGTCATGACCGAGATTATCATAATTTCATTAGCACGTTATGTGTATGCATAGTAACAATAAAAACAAGTCTACAGTGAACTTACCTCTTTTATTCAGTAGTGATAATGTCCTAGCTACATATATTTTATTAAGTGCTTATTTCAAGTGATGTTTAGTAAAAGTTTAGTATTGCCTACGTGCTTTTAAGTACTCATGGGTGAGACACACACAGAACCCACAGCATCCCTGAGAACCGTGAGTTTCAATAGTGCGGTGATTGGGAAGCACCGCTGGAGCCCATTTTACCAGTAAGTATTTGTGTCATTGTTCATCACTTGTCTCACCCGATGGCGTCAACTTGCGTTCATAAACAAACAAACCAACCTTCATCCCGCATGTGTAATATGTAAACATGTTTGAGCTCGGCCATAGATGCCATACATGAGAAAATAATTTCTCTGCTGTACAAGAGAATGATATTGTACGTAGTTTGCACGCCTGCCGTTGCACTACAAGTGCACATTGATAAGACGCCATTTTGTGTAACATGTTGCCATGGCTTTGCTTTCTCAAGTCACGTTACCATCTATGGAATAATAATCGTGCAATGTATATTTGTAAAGATTACACTTCCTGTTACTGAAAAACCTGCTGTACCTTTTGTATTACATACTACTCTCCTACATACTGACTTAACACAGTCCTGCCAACCTTGACCTCATACATTACTACATCTCCCTTCTTATAACAGTTCAGTCAATTCATACTACAATGTTACTATTAATTTTTTAAACTTTCATCACAACTTTATTACACATTACAACATTTCATCTCCCATTTTATAACAGAACATTCATCAAGTTACAAATACTTTACATAAAACGTTCATTACAAACATATTTAAAAAAAATTGAGGTTCATTATAGTATATAGTCCTCAAGGTGACAAGGTGCTTTTGAAACTCTCTGGGGGCGAGATGATGTAACCAACTGCTCAACCCTGAGTTTGGATTATTTTGTTCAGCTGTGAATGCTTTAAATCCTTCTTCCGATAGCACTCCTTTCCATGTTGAAGATGGTAACCTGATTTTACCTTTACTACTGTACATTCACCTGACCGATAGGTTTGTTTATTTACCTGTTCACCATGACCTAGAAGTTTGCTTTCTCTCCTTACTAAAGACTTCTTCTGATGGTACGTGTTTCTCTTTTTCAGCCTTCATTTCTTATCTTGTATCAACACTGGCTGTGGGGCGTCCACGACATCAATCACTTTGGCCAGCTCCCAAATACCCTGGTCAAAGTAAATAACAATATCACCTACTTTAAATTCTACATGCGTAGTTTTTGCAGTTTTGTCATGGTGGTGCTTGTTTCAAAAATCTTTTTGCAACTGCTTGTGTTCAAAATTCTCTACTACCTTAGGTTTTAACATAATATTATGTATTGGTTACTTGGTTTTAGTTCTCCTGCTGAAGAGCAGTTGTGCTGGACTGAAGTGTGACCTTAACACAGGAGTGTTGTGGTACTCTAGCAAACATCACATTAACATCAAGATTCTAATCAGTACACTTTTTTAGCATCTTTTTAGCTAGTCCATTACTTTTGGGATGGTAGGGACTCACAGTCTGTATAGTGAAACCATATATCCTGACAAATTCCTGAAATGTGGAAGTACTAAAGGGCATGTTGTCTGCAACTAAGACACTGGGAATCCCATGTGTTGATAAGATGGGTTTTAAGGCTTTTACAATAGTGCAAGAGTTCTTTTAGTGGAGGGGAATCAACTCTATCCATTTTGAGTAATAATCACAGAGAACTAGATAAGGATTGGAGCCATATTCCAGAATATAACTTGCTACTTTGTGCAATGGTAAGGTCTGTGGTTCTTGTGTAAGCATTAGTTCTTTGAGGTTTTTAGAACTAAATTTTTCACAAAGGGGTACATTTCACTGTGAAATTTTCAATGTCTGCATCCATACCAGCCCAATAGAACAAAGTTTTAGTTATTGCCTTGCTTTTGGTGATGCCAAAGTGTGACTGGTGTAGATTAAGTACAAATCCTTTTAAAAATGCAGGGACCATGATCCTATCACCGAAGAATACTATTCCATCTTCAATTACAATATCATTCTTGAATTTAAAATAGAATTTTGCCACATCTGGTACTTTTGTTTAGGAATTGTGCCAGCCATTGGTAAAAAGTTTACTCAGTTAACAACTCGTCCCTTCTTGTCTGTTGTTGAAAAATAACTTTGTTCACAAGTGACATGTTCACAGTATGTATGAACCACTTCATTTACAGACACGTGAACATCAGCCATATCTGCTTTCGAGCACGCCCTACTCAGAACATCAGCTAAACACATCTTTGAGCCTGGTACATACACGAGCTTAATCGTATATAAACTTAGTGTAAGCCTGATACTTTACAATCTCTTAGAGGGTATCTTCTGAATCTCTTTCTTCATTAAAGATACCAAAAGTTGATCAGTCTGAATGAGTACATCACGGCCATAAATGTACTGGTGAAACCTTTTGCATGCAAAGAGGACTGCTAAAAATTCCTTGTCTATTTGACCATAATTCACCTATGCGGGGGAAAGACACTTGGAGGCATAAAACACTGGTTTGTTGTCTTGCAAAAAAACACAACCTATGCCTTCCTTACTACTGTCAGTCTGAATCACTATGTCTTTAGAGTCATCAAATGTTTGCAAAAATGGCTCTGAGGTGAGGATAGTTTTTAACTTGTCAATGCTAACTCCATGTATGTTAGGATTCCACACAAACTCAGAATCTTTTTTCAAGAGATTTCTGAGTGGATTTGTAACTTAAATGAATTTGGGAATGAATCTCGTAGATAATTGGCCATTCCAAAAAAATACTGGAAGTCTTGTTTGCATATTGGAACATTATAGTTGATAATGGCTGATTTTATCCTCACTAGGAAGAACTAGGCCTTTTTTGAAAGTGTGTTGTACATTCATTTACCTTGTACTGGAATTGTTGTGAATTGAACTTGACATTGCACTTTTGAGCCCTGAGCAGCACTTCTGAGAGTATTTTATCATGTGTTTGTTTGTTCTCTGCATATATTAGTAAATCATCCACATAAATGATGACACATCAATATCTCCAAAAATTTCTGTGTTGTATCTTTGAAAAACCTCAGTGGAGATGTTGAGACCAAAAGGTAATCGTTTGAACTAATAGAATCCAAAAACTGTGGAAAATGTGCAGAGCAGAGAACTTTGAGCATCAAGATTCACATGCCAGAATTAATCTTTAAGATCCAGAACACAAAAATATTGTGCCTTTCCCAATTTTGCTGCAACCTCTCTAACAGTGGGTATTTCGACATATTCTTTAACAATAGCCTCATTTAAGTCCTGAGGGTCGAGGCAGTCATAATGAACCATTAGGTTTCTCCATAATTACTAACCTATTGACGCACTCTGTAGGTGTGGTACATTTGGTTATTATGCCCAGCGGACATAACCTATCGAGCTCAGTTTTCAGCTTTTTCTTTATTTCAATTGGAAGTCTGTGCGGGGGATTAGAAGATGGCATGTAGTTTTGTTTTAACTTAATAATATAGTATTTCTCAAACTTACCAATGCCGGAAAAAACGTGTCTGTAGGCCTACATGGTGATGTCTTCTTTTGACTGCTGGTGTGATTCGCTCACAAATTCTTTAGCAGAACGCCTAGTTTCTCACAAGTTAGCTGTTCCTAGATAGGCACAGAATCTTCATTGAATATAACAAATGTTTTCAGTGAATTTGTGTTGTTGAGGGTTTTTTTTTTAAATAGGATGTCCCAGAGAGTATTGCTCTATTCAGGGACCATACATGCATGCCTGTCTGCGGCTTTATATTGATTTCTTTCCACAGTGCATTACAATATTTTCACCTATAGTGCTACACACATTTTACGTTAACAGTAACAAAGTTCAAATCATTAATTGTGAGATAAAATAAAGTATTACTTTGCATTAACTATCTATACAATATTCAAAAGAAAAATCACTTTAATGAAGCTTAACACTAATCCCACATAACACATTAGGTGATAGTTGGCTTCACAAGATAAGTAAATGTTGGCCTACCACATTGCACTTTACCCCTAACATCAATCCATTGCACTTTTCCCTTAACATAACTACATGCACATAACTTACTTGTAACATTACTGCAGTGCTCATGTCTTCAAACAATTTATAAGTATACTTAGCCTTTGATAAATGCATCTTGCTGAGATCTGGATGGAAATATTTAGTAATACTTTAATATGAAATGCAAGATTAAAGTTTCAATGTCAAATGGCTGCATCATAATTTAACCACAGATACTTTTTAACTGTTTTTTTTTTTAATACACGTGATACCTTTATTTCTCTAATATTAGTAGGTAAACTATTATATAGCTTTGCAACATTAACCATAATACTATTTGTGTCATACTTGTTCTAACAGTGTTCATTTGGATGTTTTTAATTTGTCTTCTTTTGTACCTATGGATGTCTTGATTATTATAAATATAGGACATTTCAAATGTATTTGTTTGTTGATAGCTTGATACATACAGGTCATGCTTGCTAATTGTATCTGCATTTCTAGTGGTTGGATTTTGCTTTCTTGAAAAAGTGTATGGGATGGGAAAAGGTGAGGAAAACCATATAGTATTTTTATTGCCCATTTTTGTAGGATTTCTAATTCTTTTATCACCCCTTTTGGTCCTTGCCCCCATACTATGCACATATACTGCAGGTGTGAATGCATTAGGGTATAGTTTATGTTTTCGCAGATATGTGGCATTTTTTAACCGGTATAGGATACCAGTTACTGGGGCAATTTCAGACTTGATATGATTGATGTGAGAAGCCCCCACGTTAGGTTGTTATCAATTTGTAAGCCCAAATAGTTGGCCACATTTACTCTTCTAATTGGTGAATTTACATTTAATTTGAAAGTGTCTGGGATATTGGTTGTAGCTTTTGTGATAACCATGTAGCTAGTTTTTCCAATGTTTATAGTTAATTTATTATTAACAAGCCAATAGTAGATTATATTTCAATCATACTGCATATCTTCTATTTTAACAGATTAGCATTACTGGCTTTATAAAATAATCCAGCATCATCCGCAGATAGGATTAGCTGGCCCTTTAATGGAAACGCTCCTAGGTCATTGATATACATAAAAAATAATAGTGGTCCTAGGACTGAACCTTGGGGCACACCATAAGTCACTTCTAGCTCTTTACTATCATTCCCATTAATTGAAACATACTGTTTTCGCTTATGTAAATAGCTAAAGAACCACTTGTGCGCCACTCCTCTGACTCCAGCCTCTTCTAGTTTCTGTAATAGTAAGCCATGATGTACAGTTTCGAAAGCTGTTTTTAGATCTATAAAGATTGCTCCTCCAACTATCCTCTATCTAATACAATTTCCAATTTTGTTATTATGTCCGTAGTGGCATTTGTGGTGGATGATTTTTGCATAAACCCATACTGATAAGGGAAGAAATATTGCTTTTTGTTCAAAAATTGTGTTAACCTAAATTTGACACATTTTTCAATGATTTTAGAAATAATAGGCAGTATTGAAATAGGCCTATAGTTACCTAGCTCAGTCCTAGACCCTTCCTTGTATACGGGTATTACCCTAGCAAGTTTACATTTATCTGGGAATCCCCCCCCCCCCCCCCATAGAGAATGAATGGTTAATTTATTGCATGATAGCTGGAGTAAGGGTACCATTTAATTTCTTTAGTATAGTTGTGATTCCATCACTTGTTTTATTATTCTTGTTTTTAAGGCCCGTTATGTATTTGTTCATTTCAAGCATACTAACTGGAGTAAGATGTACTGAGTTAACTGGTGTAGGAGAATTGGTTCTATTGGACCCTGGATCTGGAAGTTATCTGCTAATTCTTTGTGTATGTTTGCAAAGAACAAGTTAAACTCATTTGCTATCTCTTCAACTGATATGGGATTACCATTTCTGTGCAGAATTATGGTTTCTTGTTGTTTGACAGTAGGTTGATTATGAATTACCTCATTTATGATTTTCCATGTTTTCTTGGGGGTTGTTAATGTTTATTTGTAATCTATTACAGTAATAACTGGATTTCAGTGTACGTTTCATATGGTTTGCAGTATTACAACATCTATTATAATCACTTTTTAAAACAGGTTTGAGGGTGTTGTTTTAGTTTTTTCCACAAGATATTTTTCCTCTTTGTTAATTCTAGATATTTGCTAGTCATCCAAGGTGCAAACGGTACCGTTTTTTTTTTATTGCTTATGTGGCTCTTAGTTACTTATACCTTCACAATAATAATCTATAAAATCATCATATATTTCATTCATATTATCCCCTTTTAAGACACATAACTTTTCAGTAAAATAATGTTGTGCTACTCTGAAATCTTTGTGTTTGCATGTGGCCACAGAGACTGTATTATGCCAAGATGGCTGCCACAGACGGACTACAGGTTGTGTTGTTCCGTATTTAAGGTTGTTTTGGCTTGTGATTAGTTCTAGCAATAGGTTAAAATATAGGTGGAGTAGTAGTTTGAGGTATAATTAGAGTTAAGATTAGTGTTTCATGTGGTAATTAGTTATAAGGGGGGAGTAGTGTCTGATTGTGTGCGCGAGGCCAAGGTCTTTGTTATTGTACAAGGGTAAAGGGTGTATGGTGTAAGTTAGGCTAGTGAAGAAAGTGTATGTGTACGTAGGTATTTGGTGTATTTTATAAGGGAGAGTAGTTTTAGTTTTAAGTTTGTTAAATTATTTTTTAAAAAGAGAGGGTAAGAAAAATGGTAGGGAGGTGTAAGTGTAGGGGCTGTGGTAAGGTTTGGAGAAGATTAGATAGTGGTGTGCAGTGCGACCAGTGTGGCAGCTGGTACCATGTTGGCTGTATAGGGATCAGGGAGAAGGAACTGGGATCACTACAGGAACATGAGTGGAAGTGTGAGGAATGTGCTGAGGGAAAGGATTTAGTGCCAGTGGTAGGGAACAAATTGAGGGTAGAGAAGGAAACACAAATAAGTGGAGAAGGTGGAAACTGGATTTGGGATATGCTGAGGGGAAGCTTTGTAGAGGGTGTGCCAGTGCCAATGGAAGGGGCTAAGGAGGAGAGGTGGAAAGGGGAGATGGTAGATTTGATGAGCAGGAAAGAGAGGGAAATGATGCATAGGATTGAGAGGATGGAGGAAAAGGTCAGGAATGAGATGGGTAAGAGTAGAGTTGAAATGAGGGTGAATAAGTTAGAGGAGGAGTTGGAAGATGTAAAGGGGGTTCTAAGGAAAATGAAAACCAGTCCACAGGAGGAAAAGCTGAGTAGAGAGGAAGAGTTCGGCAGAATGAACTGCAGGAGGAAAGGCAGAGGAGGAGGGAGGCAGAGATAGAGGTGGTAAGATTAAGGAGGAGGATAGAGGAGTTGGAGGCAGTAGGAGACATAAGACAGCAAATAAGGTTAGAGGAGCAAGAAACAGTAGCAAGGGATAAGGTGATAGTAGTAGGCAGGAAGCAATCAGGAATAGAGGAACGGAAAACAGAAAGCAGGGAACAGACAATGGTAAAAGGTAGGAAGCAGTATGCTGAGGCTTGCAAGTGTGTGATTAGCAAAGACCAGCAAGCAGGAGAAAGTGGACAGTTCAGGGCCAGAGGGGAGAGAGGAGGGCTGGCCAAAGGGAGGGAAACAAGGGTGCTGCAGGAGGCCAGAGATAAGGGTAGGCAGGTGGGTGGAAGAGCCACAAAGCAGGAACAGGTTGTAGGAAGGGAGCCAGAGGTAGTTTTTCTAGCCAGCTCTATTGTAAAGGGGGTGGAGCTGAGGAATGTCAGGAAGGAAATTACATATAAAGCAGCGTTTGGGGGGGGGGGGGGCAAATACCAGGGATTTGGAGGAAAGGGTTAGTGGTATGAGAGGTAGCAGGGTGGCAAAGGTTGTTCTCATTCATGTAGGGGGAAATTACCTGGCTCATAGGGAGGTGGGGCAGGAGGTAGAGCGGGACCTCAGAGGATTGCTGAGGAAAGTGCGGGAGAAGTTCCCTGGAGCTAGGGCAGTAGTCAGTGGCATGCTGGTTAGGAAAGGAGTATCTTATAGGAAGGCAGTGGCTGCGAGTGAGGTATATGAGAGGGTGTGTAGGGATTTAGGAGCTACATTTATAGATAATAGGAAATGGGTAGGCTGGGAAAGTGTAGGGAGGGACCAGGTTCACCTGACAGAGCAGAGAAAGAGGATTGTAGGTGATCTGCTAGGTAGGGAATTAGCTGGCTGCATGGAGAGGATCAGGGCAGAGCAGCAATTGTTGAAATAGCAATCAGTTAGAAAGGAAATGGAAGTGGAGGGAAATGGAGAGGATAGCATTGATGAGGCCGCAGGTGTGGAGATAGGAGGCAAGCAACATAGGATGGTAAAGCAGAGTACTAGTATAGAGATAATGGTGGTGAACTGTAGGAGTGTGTACAACAAGCTGGAGGGCTTCTGGGGAAGGGTTGAAGGATATGGGGCAGATGTAGTGGTAGCTGTGGAGACTTGGTTGACTGAGGAAGTACTGGACATTGAGTGTAGGCAGGATGAGTTCACCATCTTCAGAAGAGACAGGGATGGGAGAGGAGGAGGAATAATGGTGTGTGTAAGGAAAGGGCTAAAAGGGGTGGTAGAATGGGTTAGTGAGGATGTCGAGGTAATGGAGATTAAATTGAGTGGTAGCAGTAATAGGAGTATTACTTTGCTGGCAGCGTATAGACCACCAGGACAGGGATGGCAGGCAATTGAGATGATCAAGGAGAGGGTCGATAGACTAAAGGACAGGCAGTGGGTTGTTGTAGCAGGGGATATGAATATGCCAGGGGTGAAATTGGTAGAGCATGCAGAAGGAATGGGTAGCATGATGCAGAGAATGGCAGCACAGTTAGTCAACAGAGGATTAGTCCAGGTAGTAGAAACACCTACGAGATGGAATGAGGAGGGTGTTGGGTCAGTGCTGGATGTGGTGTTGGTCAGACCTAGGAATGCTGTAGTTGATGCAATAGTATTGGATGGTATAAGCGACCATCATATCCCGGTTGTGGAAATTGGGATTGGCAGGACGAGGGAAGTGCAAATGGCAGAAAGGTTGGTGTGGCAGTATGGGAGAGGAGACAAGAAGGGGGCAGAAATATTCCTGAGAGACAGGTTTAAAAAATGGTCTATGGAGGAGGGTGTAGAGGGGTTGTGGAGGGAGTTTAGAGGATTAATGAGGTTATGTTGGAGAAATTTGTGCCAATGAATTGGTTACGGACTGGGGGAGATCCACCATATTACGGACAGGAGATTTTGAAAATGAAGAGGAAGTGCAGAAAATTACATTCCAAGTGGAGAAATGAAGGGATGATAAGATCTAAAGAAATTATGAAACAAATGGGTAGGGAGCTTGAAAGGAAGATCAAACAGGCAAAGAATATATTTCTGGGGAACATGGTGGAAGAAGGAAAAGGTAAGGAATGGGGGAAATTGTTTAGGTATGTTAGGAGGTTAAGGGGAGGAGAGGAAGGGATCCCTTTGCTAACAGGAAGGGATGGTAGGCATGCGACAAATGATAAAAAAAAAATCGGAGATGCTGCAAGGACAGTACTCGTCAGTGTTTGAGGCAAAGGAGGGTTGGAATGGGGGGCAAACAGGGTTCGGGGGGTGTATAGTGAGTTTAAGATGAGGGAGTGGGAGATAGAAAAGGTAATTAGGGGTTTGGAGAGCAGTAAGGCAGGGGGACCAGATGGGATAGGAAACGCAGCTCTAAAGTTTGGTGGTAGGGAGTTGGCGAAATATTTAGAAGTGCTGTTTAAAAAGTCCTTAGGAGAGGGTAAGTTACCACAAGATTGGAAGGATGCTATGGTGGTACCTATACACAAGCAGGGAGAGGATAGGGGGAGGCCAGGCAGCTACAGACCAGTGAGTCTCACATCAAGTACAGGAAAAGTAATGGAGAGGCTGGTGGTGCAGTATGTGGTGAGGGTTATGAACAATGGGAATTGGTTGGAGGAGTCCCAGCATGGTTTCAGGAGGGGATACTCATGTGAGACTCAGCTGGCTGGGTTATCAGAGGATCTGGTGCAGGTAGTTGATGAGGGGAAGCAGGTGGATGCCTGCTTCATAGATTTTGAGATGGGATTTGATAAGGTGCTCCATGGGACATTGATGAGGAAAGTGGAGGCGTTGATACCAGACAGGAGGGTAGTGGAATGGATAGGGGACTTTCTCAGGGGGCGAAGGCAGATGGTGAAAGTGGGGGGGGGGGGGGCAATATCGGAGGAAGGGGAGGTTACGTCAGGGGTACCACAGGGAAGCGTGCTGAGTCCTTTGTTATTTACCATAATGGTAAATGACATGGGTTTGGGGATTAGAGGAAAAATCAGATTGTTTGCAGACGATTATGTTGTATATGCTGAGGTGGGAGAGGGGGGCAGAAATTTGCAGGCGGACATTGATAAGATATTATTGTGGACCAGAAAAAATAAAATGAAGATAATTGTAAGAAAAACAAAGGTAGTGAGGTTCACAAGGAAGAAGATGATAAGCAGGGACATGTACAGATGGGAGGGACAAGAGATAGAAGAAGCAGCAGAATATAAGTATCTAGGGATTGTACTGCAGAGAGACCTCAGGTGGAAAAAACAGATAGAGAGGGTGGTTGCAAAGTGAAGAAGGTCTCTGGGTATGCTGGGAAGGGTGCTGAATGAGTCAGCTGTGAGGTGAAGGAGAAGGCGTGTGGCACAATGATATGGCCAATGTTAGAATATGCCGTAGCAGTATGGGACCCGTATGTGGAGGTGCGAGAACTGGAAAAGGTGCAGAGAACGGCAGCAAGATGGGTGAAGGGTAGTTGGAGAAGGCAGGGGCAAGATGGTGAGGAAGAAGGGAACTAGAGGCCATCAGTGATGATGAAAGAAATGGGGTGGAGCTCATTGAAGGACAGGAGGAAAGTTGAACGGTTAGTCAGGATGTACAGGGTGGTGAATGAAGATGGAGGATGGGGAGGGCTACACTGCAAGCTAAGTAAGGGGGTGTTTAGAGGAAGAGGAAACAACAGTGAGAAGCTTCAGAGGGTGTGGAGGAGAACAGAGCGGGGTAGGCAGTCCATGCTTGTGAGGTCTGTGAGGGAGTGGAATGTGTTGAGGGAGGAATTGGTATCTGTGAGAGGGGTTGGTAAATTCAGGATGGGAGTGGAAAAGGAGTTGGTTGAGTGAAGGAGAGGTGAGAGAGCTCATCACCAGGTGGTAGCCTAATTGCGAGTGTATGTATGCATGTTATGTGCAACATTTTGATTGTACAAGTCGTCTGCGAGTGCGTTACAAGTGAAGCAGCCATGCGGGAGAGAAACTTTTTTTTTGTTTACATTATCAAAACTCTTCTCTATTTTTCCAATTTTTTAAATTACGTTGAATGCTAGAGCGTTGTGATCACTGAGTCTATTTGGAAGTTAAATATTTTGATATTTGTTAGTGTAGCTGTTGGTAAGTAGATTGATCAATCAATCAGTGTGGCTGTGCTATGCGTTACTCTTGGTAACATAGTATTGCAGTGTTGAAATCCTAGACTGCTCAGCAACAAGTAGTAGTCATTTCCTATTTTTGTTTCCCTGAGCATGTTTATGCTGTGAAGTATCTTGTGTTAAACTTACTTTAGTTTAGGCATACAGGTTAGTTAAAAAATTAAATATTTATCAAAGTCATTTCTACTAAGCTGTAACAAACTGAAGGATTGAATCTCGCGAAGCAAGCACCATCTCTCCACCCAAAGTACCTACTAAAGCAGTAGGTAATACTACTTTTGTGAGATGTTGTCTATATAGCCTATTTTTGGTTTACCCATTGTGTTTACCCATTAGTGTGAGATCACTACAGCCAGCAACTTTGATTTTGAAGTTGTTGTAAGCAGCAAGTGATATGTTTCCCATTGTGTTTACCCATTAGTGTTAGATCACTACAGCCAGCAACTTTGATTTTGAAGTTGTTGTAAGCAGCAAGTGATATGTTTTTATGCTGTAACTTGACATCATGTGCCACCCTTTGCAGACAGGAAAATAAATTGGGTGGTAGTATGTTTACACAAGTACCAGAGTCCAGCTTGAAGTTGACATTAATGGCTTTTTCAGTTAGGAGGTTTCCGTTGAGCTCATTGCAGAATGGCTGGTATTTGCTTTCGGTTTAGACACTAGACTACAGTAATAGTCCTCATATTCAAGACTGCTGAGCTTGGGGCTTTCCGCATCATTTACCTCAGTCACTCGCTGCATTTTGTCCTGTACACGCATAGCGCACACTCTCACAAAATGGTTTAGGCTACCTCACAGTGCACAAAGTTTTCCTCGTGCTGGACACTTTTGTGGGTCCCTCGCGTGTTGATACCCACGCCACTTGCATTCAGTGTCTGAACTGGGTCTCTGTAGATTCGATGTCTTGCTGAAACGTTGGTTGCTGTGCCCCATTTTGTGTATTGTGGCAACAACACTGACGTTATTGGGGTTATAGTCCATTTCATATAAGTGGTCTCTAATTTGACAGTTCTAGGAAAGTAGTGCCAATGGCGTCTGGGTGGCTATGTATCCTTCCGCCACAGCTGAACTGTCATTGAAGGTGACTGTTTGAAAACAAACACCATGTGACTGCCAGTATTTGTAAACCAACAACATATGACTGCCTGTTTTTGTAAACAAACTGCATGTGCCTCCTCCCAAATGACTTTTAGAAGCTGTGAAGGGCTGTTCAAACAGTTGCAGGTTGGCAACAATCCCATTTTTTTTAGTTTATAAATATTTTATGTAAATGACTAACAGCCCATGCAATAAGTCTATAACTTGATAATTTTCTTTATCTTGCAAGAAATTTGTAACCAGGCTGCACGAAAATGAAATTGTATTTTGACTGTCAAATGAATAAAAGATATTTTACTGTTTTTGAATACACTCTAAATATATTAATGACAACTAATCTTGTCACACTTACCTGAAGTAAGTTCTTGTAAACATAAAAATTTAGCATGGTTTCCACAAACACGAAATACCAAGATCCCCCACCACTCCCAGGAATGCACAAATACCGAAAATTCCCCCCCCCCCCTTTTTTTTTCACTTTTTTTTTCAAAGACAGTATACATTCTTACATACAGACTATGCCTACTATTGCATTAATACTTACTCACTTCTATAAAATTCTGTATATACCAATACCAGACACACTGCTTATTAACATTGGAAATTCTGGAAGCCATTTTCACTTGCGCATTCTGGTGTGAGATGTGTGAATACATGGAAAAATTCTTATTCTTTGTATTTGCTAAATATAGTTTTATTTGAACAGTTTTTAATTATGCCTGTGTTAAGGAAATTACATATTTCAGTCTTTTACATTGCAAGAAAATGGACAGAATAAATGATTTCTCACACAAGTTTTACTAGGTTCGCTAGTAGCGACTGGTTGCCAGTTTCTCTACTGAGTGCCCTGTATTGGGGTGTATAAGTATTGCTCTTATGCTGTGTTTATACCGCACAATACATAACTTTATGGAAACCATAGTTGTCGAAACCATAGATTCGGTTTGGCGTATCATATCACTGAAAGATGGAGCAGGCTTTTGACCACTGAGTAGGTGTTAGGAAGATATGTATTTCACCAGCTGTTCCGACAAATTGTCGTGGAGATTGCCCTCTTCTCTGTCAAAACATTACCAAAATAATGTGAAATTCAAGTGTGTGCGTGAAATTAACTTTTAACTTAACTTGAAAATAACTTAGTTTCCTGCTAAAAAAAAAGTAACTTGTTTATGTTAACAAGTTTGTTGGTTGGAAAACTAACTAGTTAAGTTAAAGATTCTGGGAAAAAGTAACTTTTTAACTTAACTTGAAAAGTGTTGACAAGTTAGTACCAATGTCTGACAGTAGTATTACTTGAATGTTGCAGCATGCCAGTCACTCATGTCTACCGCAACACACTAAGATTTTACATACCCAAAAAATCATTAATACAGAATTAAAATCTGTTTTCTACTCTTCAGCATAAATAAATGTACGGGAACTACATAAACATATAAAATACAAATGTAAACAAACTACTTGCACAAGAAGGTGAAAGAAAAATAGAACAGTCTCTAAATGATTCTAACTAGCATGCAAGCCACTTGCAAACAAGTTAGCCAGTCACACAATACAAGTTGATTTGAACAAGAAAGGTGTACACATTCTTAAACATCCAAGTGAACCGTATGTAACAGGCTTAAAGCCTGTTACACATGGTTCACTTTCTCATTGACTGGCTAACGTGTTTGCAAGTCACTTGCAATGAAGCTAGAATAATTTAGAGACTGTTCTATTTTTCGTTCACATTCTTGTGCGCTTGGTTACATTTGTGTTTTATACATTTATGTTGTTTCCGTACATTTATTTATGCTGTTATTGTTACTTTGAGAGTAGAAAACAGATTTTAATTCTATGTAAGTGACTTGTTAAGTTTGTAAAATCATTGTGTGTTGTGGCTGAAATGAGTGACTGGCATACTACAACATTCGAGTACTACTACTATGTGTACGGTATGTACATGGAACTTGAATACGAGAAGGTGTTTATCTTCCTGTTCACCTTTTGGTTATCACCGTCTTGTTCACAGAAGATATCCGCCTGCATCACACTTTAGTTTTCAATTTCGTGCAAGCATTCACATATGAAGAGGCCTAGGCCTAATATCTTAGATCAGTGGTTAAAGAAACTGAAACATCAGTGTTTACCCAATGTCACACATGATGGCAAAATTGCAACGGCTTCGACTGTATCATGAATTAAATGTAAGTAAATCTTGCCCCTTAATTTTTAATGCTACAGTGTAGCAGGTTGAGCTCTCTTTCATTTCTTCCATCCTAAACATTTGTAGAGCCTCCCTTCAGCCTACCTACTCACTCCTGTATTCACTCTATTCCTACACTCTGTGATTATGGTTTCAAGGCTGATTAGTCAATATAGCATGAAGGGAGAGCACTCATGAGAAGCATAGCTCACTGACGAATAAGTACCAGCAACTGGGAATTGCTTGACTACAAAACACATTTATTAACACAATTTAATACAGGATTATTACAATATAGACATTTACAAATTACTCTACTTCTCAACATAATCTCTACTCTTGAAGTAAACAAAGTTAAGTTAATAATTCTCAACCGTGATCTGCCTATCCTTGTCAGTGGATAATTAGTTACTGGTTATCTCTGAGCAATGGGGTCTCCATAGGTAGCCTTACGCCTTAATGCCAAGCCGGATTATGCTCACCATGAAAGTCTCGGACGTGGTCGGCTATGAGCTCCTCAAAGCCAGGATGGAAGTGATGCCTTCTGCTTCAGCCTCGTCATCGACTCCGACAACTAAACACAGTGCTTCACTAATCATCTGGGTGTCTGTGGGGGAAGGGGCGCTTGGCACATCATGTACATACTTCTTGATGAGTAGGTCAAGAGGTAATGTTGATAAACTAATATTAGCGCCGCTCTCTTGTCGCTATATCCCGTCGTACCTTAAGTTTGATGTGTGCAGCTTCTTGGTGGCTGCTACACGTTGTTTTATATTCTGAGTATCTAAATACATTTGGTATAAAGATCTTCAAATATAATGTCAAAAATGTCAATCAGCTCTGCGTGAGAATACTTAAACTTTAAAAATACTTTGCAAAATTACAGAAGGATATTTATAGTATGATGCAAATTGTCTTAATTTTATGGCAACCTTGTTTATTAATAATAATGGTGCTTTATGATATGGCAAAAAATTTTCCTATTTGCATTTTTGCTTAACAAGTAGTGTAGGTGTCCGTTTTCAACTATGTGTTTTACTTCTAAATACGACATGGAAACTTTTATGGAATAATAATTATAGCTTTTTACAACATAATACAGCTAATCAGAACAAGGATTGTTTACAAATGTTTCATAGTATTTTTTTCTTGCATTTTGAGTATTGTTGCTTCAAAAATTTCCTTTCCTTGAGCAGTTCATCTGTCACAATATTATCAAGAATGATTCACCATTAAGATATTAGCATCAATATTTAGCAGAATACTGTTTTTGTGAATGAATATTTTTGATTGGTGAGCATCAACACATCATAAGTCTTTCACAAAGTTTTTTTTGGTGTAACATATTATTATTTTTCTTTTAAATCTCTTTTGAGGTTTTTTCCAAAAAATTTTACAAAGCAAAATGTCAAGTACAGTAGAACCTCTCTATTACAACCCCTCACTGTTCCCTAGAATAGGGTTGTAATGGGGGGGGGGGGGGGGGGGGGGGGTCATAAAAAAATCTGGAAAATTTTGGGCCGATTTTGACCCACCCCTAACCCCTATGCCACCAAACTTGCCATTTTTTTGCATGAAGTTCATGTTCAATCATCTCTAGTGCATAAAAGACCACTTTTTAAATTAAATGTAACTACATATGTATATTTTAATAGCTGGACGTCTCCTGATTAATTTGATACCCAAGATAGGCATATTAGACCACCCCTTGTAAAAAAGAAGGCCTAAACACAGTATGACATGGCAATTGAACGTGTGTGAAAAGATTAGACAGTTTAATATTAAAATATAAAGTTATTATTAAAGATCTATTATGCAGGTCTCATGGGTCATGCATTACTATGAGGCACGTAGTGATCAAAAAGTTTAGGTGGCATTGCGCAATACGTGTGCGCACACCATGCTCTCGCTTTGGTCTGGCAGTTTCATTGCTAGAAAATCGGACGTATTACACACAAAGCAACAACTAAAAACACTGTTAGAGATGCGTTACGTTTGAAGTAAAACACAGCACTTTATTTATTGATAATAGATATTAAGAAACATTATTTAGATTAAATCACTCGTGTGCTAGCAGTGAGTCCATCATCTGTATGTAGCTGGGCGAGCGCCTAGATCCTCTGCAGCACGGGCGGGCACGGCAGCTTACTGCTGTTGCTCATGCCTAGATCCTCTGACTGGGCTATGAAGTAGACGGCCCTGGCACGAGCCTCACGCTCGTGCCTCGCTGCCCGAATGTGCTCAGCTGTTGTTCATACCAGGGCAGACTGCTTCTCGCAACTGTCGATCAATTGCTACAAGATTACTCGTGGGCGGCGGCTAGCCAGCACCACTGCCGTCGTTACTGTTGGTGTTGGGAAAACATGCTGATAGATGCTACTCACATCAATGTGTTGAATTTCTACGAAATTTAGGCGGTGTGTTGGCCTCTGTACTGATACAATGAGGCCCAGCAATGTTTACAGGAATACAAAAATTTAGTGCAGACTACTTGAGATATTAACTAACACTAATTTTTCATGAAAAAATTCTGATGTGGCATATACATGCACACTGTCTAACTTGCCTAAATAAATTGCTCACCATAAAACTATAAAAAATGACCACCTTACATAGGTATGGGCAGAGGAGGGTTGACAGAAGTAAAAAAATTAGTGGGTGGGGTAAGGCAGAGGCGGCGGTACGTACAGTACACTGTACACGTGACTAGACAAAGAATTCTCAACCCCCCCCCCCCCTCCCCAATTACCACAGTCCCCTTCTGATTTGAAGTAGTTTATTGCTTCACACTGCTTGGAACAGGTGTCTAAATTTTGAGAAATGGGTGACTGCTAACATCAGTAAAGGCCAGTTTTCCATGGACTGAAAACTGTGGATAATAGAAACTTTTACCGCAGTTGAAGAATAGGTCTTCAAAAACAAATCCATGCATAACCGAAACAGCGGTTGGCGAGGGATTACTTCATCTGTTTTTAGACGTGCCTCAAATTTTCTACTTTTTCGTCCAAACTTGTTACGTTTCCTCAGGATTGGGTCATAATAGAAAGGTGGTCATAATAGAGGGGTTTTACTGTATTAACTCCTAATGCAAATTCTTTGTTCTTAAGAGTAGGAGAACATTGACTAAATTTTTGACTAGTGCTTTACTTTTTCACTAATTGTGATAACAAATGTCATAATAGCCATAAAGTATAGTTTATATTGTAATTTTTCAATCTATGTAGTTATGACTATGTTTTGTAGTCATTATTCTCTATTTTATTCTGATTTCTTCTTGAAGTGTGAATTCAAGTTCATCCTTTTATTACTTACATACATATTTACAAGATGAAAATGAAACTTAAAATTTTAGCATTGTATTTAGCACTATAATATTTACAGAGCCCTATCCCAGATTATATAATTAATCCTCGCTAACAGATCTCACAAATACAACACACACTGGCTTTAAATGTAAATTTTGTGGTTGTTTCTTTTTTTACTTATTATAACATGTATTTGTATTGATGCCGTCGGGTGAGACACGAGACGAACAATGACACAAATACTTACTGGTAATTTGGGCGCCAGCGGTGCTTCCCAATCACCGCACTATTGGGACTCTGGGTTCTCAGGGATGTTGTGGGTTCTGCGTGTCCGTCTCACCCGTGCGTACTTACAAACTCAGTGGCAATAGTAAACTTTTAATAAACATCACTGAAAATAAACAATGGATACAACGTATGTGGCTAGGACACTGTCACTACTGAATAAAAGAATTGAGTTCACTGTAGACTTGTTTTTATTGATATTATTCATACACATCAATGTGCCAATGAAATGATTATCTCGGTCATGACTAGCCAATTCCGCTTGGGTGCTCCCCAGCCCGTAATTAATTTAGCGCATGCCTAAATGGATGATCTCACCGAGGTGCGTGAAAGCACAGCCTTCACAAGGGAAGAGGGCTGACAGCTGCTAGGTTGGACTGACGGTTTTTCATGGTGAATTACAAATGAAAACCCTTAATGCACATTAACAGGTGTGATTACTCTGCATGGAACTAGATGGGACACGAGATGAATATTCACAATAAACACACATGTGTGAAAACAAGCTTAGGTGGCGCGGATGCTGCTGGATGAAGTTCATAGCAGACCACGTGGTACAGGTGAAATGGCAATATTTCTGCGTGGAAACTGCAAACTAAATTCAGATAAAATATTATTCGTGTTTGGCATATGGTTCTGTTTACGATTAGCGTTGTTACAGGCTTGTAACATGCCTGCTGGCGGTAAAATCAAACATTACTGTGACCGCGTGGTCAAGTACAAAAAAGCATCAATTTATGTGAAAAATACATTAAATCCTGAATGAAAAATACATAGAACTGTGAAATAAATGATTGCACATACAATGTTAGATAAATAAGCTCTTAAAACTCAATGATGGCGTATACAAAGATTTGGCTTCAGTCGGCCACGTGGTTATACATGATGTTGCTGTAAAATACTCAAACACGAAAATTACCCTCAAATACATACATAAAAATAAAGCTCTTAAAATTGCATGTAGCAATTATGCAGAAGTTACACTGAAATGCCATAAACATAGGTAGATGGCGCTTGATTCAAAATGCATGGGTCAAAAATGCCACAAGGACGTAAGAATTAGTAAAGCAGAAGCATAATACTGGGGAAAATGTCTGGCAAAAACGTACGCAAGCAATGATTAACCGGTAAACTACATTGACTATGGAAACCTAAATCAGTGAACAAAAGTTGTAGTGCGCACGTGACAGTTTCTTACCTCACCAGCTCTCCTCGACAGACTGTCCAGATACAAGCGTTGCACAGACCTACCATGGCCGCCAACGGGGTTCACATAAGTGGAAGTGCTATGCACTCCGAGTGAAATATTTTATATTGAAAATAAAATGGCACAAATTAAATTAAATATTGTTTTACATTTCTATAATTTTCTTATGAATTTTAGTATTATTTTAATGTCTCTTTGTGATGGCGTTCATGCCAGAATATTAAGTGTTGTTAATCTCGGTGCCATGGGCAGTTTGGATATTCATAACCAAACAATAAAAATTAGTACAAGCACTTTAAAACATTTTAAGACATATTAAACACTGCAAAGAAAACATAACACATTTTACCCTGAAATTAACACTTAGAGGAATGTTCAAAATTATCTGCCTCCTTGCGCATGTGCAGAACATGTGACACGTTAGTGCCATCATGGGCTCTAGTGCCGCTGGCTGTTAGCCGGCGTCAGTATATGCTAAATCTATCACTAAATGTAATTTTGCATGTTACGCCCTATGCTCTTTAACAAATGATTAAGTGTTGATGTATTTAAAGCCTGACTGGTACCCACCATGACTCTTAAGTATTTTGCCACCCTCCTTCCCCTTCTGAACTATAGTTCCAGCACCCCTGGGTGGTAAGATATGAGAATAAGAATACTCTACAAGAGGACAGGTAGATGGGTTAAGAGAAGACAGTGGGAGTACAGTACTAATAAGCACTGGCTTTTAATGAATGGTGTATAGAATTTTGGAGGTTATAAGGAAATTTGACAATTTGGTGAGGATGTACAAGTTGATAAATGTGTATTTAAAAAAATGAGATTAGAGGAAAGATTACTAAATTAAGTGCAGTTGTTAAAAATAAAAGCATCAACCTTACAAACATGAACAGTGTAATTGACACCCTCAGCAAGGTTTCATGGAGGTGCCCCACACGCCCCATTTTTCTCAGAACTGCAATGTTTACTCTTGACAGGATCACAAATCCAGCTGGTAGTATCTATTTTTAGTATGGCGTAGCCTGTATTGTGATGGTCAGTTCCCCTCACCCACTGTGTGCCACACCCAGGGTGGCTGCATGTTGTGGTAGAGGCACTCACCATAGTCCACTGCCCAGCTGACCATAGTGTCATTGAGCAAGAAGAGGATAGGAGTGTAGTGCGAGTGATGATGCAGTGTGGAGTATTGTTGGCACATGTACCTACCTGCTTGTAGTCATTCTTGTTCCATTCTTCTTTGCAACATCTCCTATTGCTATGGTGTTCTATCAGAGTGATGCTAGCTCTCCCTGTTAGGTGATCATGTGAGGTTGAGGTAACATGGTCAGCTACAATTATGTAAAAGTAGATGGAGTTTGTAGCATATATTTGAAATTGCCTTTACCATATCTAGTCTCTTGAATTCTACTCTTAGCTTGATCGTTAAAATCAATGCAACTTGGAGATAATATCGTTGGCCAACCCCGAGGTAACTGTCATGTACCTTGAGGCATGCATAACTTTGGAAACAGTAACTATTTGTCCTGATATTTTAAGTACTCAAGGATCCAGAATTCCCATATGCAAGATCGACAGATTTGTTGGTATACTCCTTGACCCAAAAATTGACATGTTATATTGATGTACTAACAATTTTAACATATATTTTTACGATTTGATTTTAATAATAATAGTAATAACTCTGAGGTACCTGGGTTATAAAATTGTGTAAGCAATTTTTGAATTATAACATCAGTTTTTCTGGTTCTCTTCCAGATGCAGACCATAACTTTGTGTATCCATACTCAAGCTTTCTTGTTGTTGACAAGGAAAATAAATAAAATAAAATATTTAGGTCCGTAATTGTATTTGAAAGAACTTTGTAAAATTTAACCAGCCAGTTTATACGTTGTTAGCAAGTATTAATATTAATGGTTTTGAACATGTCACTATCAACATGACTAGTAATGTGTTGTTATTTTGGTATAATCCCTGAGAGTTTCATGATTGTCTTGATTACAGTGACCATGTCAGAGCAAGTTGCTTTGCCACAGAAGAGGTATTACAGGCAGCGAGCTCATTCAAATCCAATAGCAGATCACTGTATTGATTAGTGAGTATCATTTACACCCTTTGCCCTGAGTTGTGTTTGGCATCACCATTCTGAATGTAAATAAAACTTGGTATAAACTGTTTTGTTGGAAAATTAATTTTTATGAACTGGTTTTCCACAAACTGCAAAATTGTAGTGTCTGCTTTTTATCAGAATACCTTATTTTTGATGAATTTCAAGTGTTTTGCTGTGTACATTTACAGGATATATTAGAAAAAATACTATGCAAAGTTTATCATCATAGTGAGATGGGCTCAGTAAAGAAAACAATGATATTTGCTAAAATTGTATGGCCAGAAATGTACCATGTAATCAGTAGACACCAGCAAATTTTTTTGACTGCTCCAGTTCCCATGTTCCTACATCAACATAATATTCACACACACTCTCCCTCCCTCCCTCCCTCCATCCATCCTTTCCCTCACTCCTCTCTACATCTGATCTCCCTCCCACTCCCCCTCTCCCTCTCTACGCCCCCCTCTCTCTCTTGCTCTGTGCTATTAAATAAAATGGAGTGACTGTGCTTGCAAATGTGGATAGATATGTTGGTATGTACAATATCATAGTTGTTTGAAGTGGCATTCGTAGACTATGTTGCATAACATGCTCCTTCCAATAATATTATGCCAAACACTTTGGAAGATTCCTGATTGTTTTCTGATGTGGCAGCTGCTGCGACTATTCTTCCTACAAGATGTACAGACTGCACAGGCTTTACCGTAGCCAAGCTCTTAGTGTATCCCCAAAAGATGGAAAAGGTCCAGTAGTGTAAAGCCCTTAGATGGAGGCGGCCACATTATAGGGCCATCATGTCCAAAAGAGTTACTGAGCTGAGATGGTCATAAACACTACAATTAAAATGTGTCAGCTTCATCGTGCTGGTATCATGTGTGGTGACATATTGCCAGTGGAAATCTTGTTTGAGATCTAGCGACACCTCTTGAGGAAATATCAGATACCACTATCTCTTGAAGGTCGTGAGGCAACCCGTAGGGACCAGTCAGTCATTAATGATTTTAGCCCACACATTGATGGACCATTGATGTTGCTAACCTCTGTTAATCATGGCTTTTAGATTGGTAAGACCATAGACTCTTGAGTTGAATCCGGCATTCTTTACGAATACTGCCATATCAATGAACAGGAAATGGCATTGTAAGGATATAAAGAAAATTTTGATGTTTGTTTACATTTCACTTTAACACTTATACTGGTAAATATTATGATTCTATTGCAATGTTTACATCTGTCAGTATAATATTTCTTGTTTACATTTAAAATTATGGTAGAAATTTTATCATAATTGTATTTTTGACTAGCTGTCTCTAATTTTCTGAAATTTTAATTAATTGAACGTGTTAATGTTGCAGATTTGTATTATTACTGCTCTTTTAGTCCATGTAATTTCTCCTTGTCAGAGTAGAGCTTTACATATTGGTAATTTATGTTCCTAAGAGGTTTTTAATGTTAACCTTTTGTAGATAAGATTCCATTATCAGGAAATTATTTTTCTTTGATTTTGTTAAGCAGTGACTCTCTCTTCAGACATTACAGTGGCCAGACCATTCAATTTTGTCTACTCTTGAATTTAATATATGTTTGATTTGGACCGCCCATCATAAAGGCAGGATGATTGAAGAGAACCATCACAAGTTCAGTAAACGTGTGCAGGCTTTAGAAGCAGCCTAGAAGCGCAAGATAATTTTTTTAATGTACTTCAAGAAAGAAGAGATATGTCCAAGGAATGTGGACATTACCGTTCTCGTAAGAATTCTCTATAGTAAAACTATATGCTTGAGTGTGAGCTAACAGTCCTTGCCTATATTATTGTGCCTTTGAAAATCCTCAAAATGATTTTTAATGAAAGATTGAAACCTAGAAAATTATAATTTTCAATTTTATTTGACCCAAGGTCCTGTGATCGAGTCTGCTATTATCAAATCTAGCCGAAAGAAAATAAAATATTTACTCAATACATTCGTTCAAATTGAAAGGAATCGCTTAATAAATATTTGCATCAAGTATTAACTGTTTTTATCAGAACTCCAAAATTTCTTTCGCTAAATCTGGTCTAGTGGAATATTGGTCTTGGAGAAAGAGAGATGAATTTTTTTTTGTTATTGCTCTGAGGAAATTTCACTATATGAGTCATGTTCATAATCAGTGAAATCACTGATTGAAGATTATTATAAATTTTCACAAGGGTTTAGTGTTTATGCATCTTGGTTTATTTATGTTCTTAGCATGATAATAAATGTGTTATGTTGAAACAGGGTACATATGGATGCGTTTTGTAGATGTTGAATTTACATTTTATTTAAAGAATATATACAGTATCTTGTGCTGTATCACTATAGTATTCTGTCACAGCCTATATCTAAATCAGCAGTACATAGAAGGTAATATTTTATTAATACTTACCTGTTGCATTGAATTAAAAGTATTATATGGATTTAATGATTTTCACAAAAGGGCTTAAAATTATGCTTCATAGTGACCATTGGCTAATTAGTAATTTCTTTTCATGTAATTCTGAATTTCAAGATGCCAACACAAAGAAGCAAATGACCTGTTATGAATTAGGTTTTTCTTTTCAATATGTATTTATTTTCAAAACAAATAAAAAAATAAAATACAAATTACAAACATACTAATAAATAATTTAATTATGTATCACTTTTAACTGAGCATATAAACTGAGGGTGCACTACAGGTTGTCTGAGAAGCAAACAGTAATCCATCTAGTCTAGGATAATCGCTGGAAGAAAAGTCTGAAACATCTAGCAGTCAGCAATACAGGTGCTTTTTGTGAAAAAACTCACCGTACTGCCATTTGGTGCACACCTTTTGCTATTTAAGGTTTGTCTTTATAATGATGGGATACTTCTTTTTTGGACCTTGTTCAGAACCTGCAAATGTGGGCTTGTAAACTTAAAACTTCCTGTGCCATGCAGATGCTCCTCCACTTTTGTGAATACGGTGTATGCTGATTACCATCTGTTTGAGAAATACTGTTGGTACAGTTGCTGTACGTGTGTTTGTGTGTCTGTTTTATTTTAGGCAATATACACATTATATTTAAACTAGAGTTGTTCCGATACCATGCGTTTTCCGATACTGATACCCCAATGCCACTATACCAAAAACAGATACCAGTGCCCTTCACACTGAATTTTAGAAAAAGTATTACTGTTAATAATATATTTAAAACATTTTTCCTAGACTCAAATTAATAAATAATGGCTTAAAATATGGTATATAATTTATCGTAATCCGACACAAAAAGCAAGCTGACCTAAAACTTTCAAACCCTCTGAAAATGCAATTAATATGACACCAAATACAAGTCAAATTTTAAATGTCCCATGCCCACTATCAGCTAAGAGCGCACAGAGAAGTTATCGATCGGGCAGTGTCATGTCTGTTGGTTTACGATTGCGGGGGGGGGAGATGACCTCTCCATGCCGCTATCTGTTGGCGACACCTTGCACATGTGGCAAATGTCTGTCTTTTACCATATTTACGTGAGTATAGTGCACATTCATTTATAGTGAGCACCATGATTTTTGCAAGTTCCAGGGGAAAATTTTTTTTTAGTAAAATTTCACCAAAAATTTGTGGCGCCCTGTTAGTAAGTATGGAACAAATTATTATTTTTTACATTAATGTGTGATAATTGTGTTATGTTTGGAAAATACTTTAATTAAATAACTTGGGTGCAAAAAGCCAAAATAAAAAAAATTTGGAAATCTTCTCCTACTAAACATTTCCAGTGTAGTTTTTTTTCTCCTTTCTCCTTTTAGCAGTGACCTATTCTCTTTTTTTTGCTGTGCTAGAATGTCGCACTACACTTATAAAAAAAGTGTCTTCTCATCCCCCCTCCCCATCCAGGAACATGGCTCCTCCACTAGCCTCTGCCATGAAAACAAAGAGGGATGGCAGAATTATCAACCGGCAACCATCTGGGTGTTATTACAAGAGGGTGGGGGTCCTAAACATGTAACTCTGGTTTTTTTGTGGCATGACAGGATGCCATTAGCCGGGGGGGGGGGGGGGGGGGGTATTTCGACCTACACATAACTGAAGAGTCACTGAATGAGAAAGAAAGAGAGAAGGGAGAGGAGTGATGTAAGAGAGAGAGATGAGACAACAGACAGTTCCGCCACTTCCCTCAACATCCCCGCCACTTCCCTCAATATCCCTGTACAATTTATGGCTAACACTCCCCCCCCCCCCCTTCCTTTTTTTTTTCTGTGTATAGTGCGCACCCCAGAATTTTTTTCCTTTTTATTTTGGAAAAAAAGGGTGCACTATTCACGAGTAAATACAGGATTTGATTCTTATTTTTCTTTTTATTTTAATGTGCGACATATACAAACCAAAATATGGTAATTTTTGTGCCTAAAGAAAGTAATTACCTGATTCCATTGTCTACAACCGATACTTAAGTATCGGCCCGATACCATACCCGATACAGATACATTGGAAAAAGGTGAAATATCAGCCGATACTGATACTTAGTATCAGTATTGGAACATCTCTAATTTAAACTGACTATACTATTGCTATTGAACTTAAATAAGTCATAGGTTAACACATGTCAATTTTTACGAGTTCAGTTGTAAATGAGCAGTGTGTCTGCATATTCTTTTCATGTGTCACCGTAGCACTTGCTAGTTACAGTTAGCAGATCATTTGGCTACTGAAATTGCAAATGAATGTGTGTAGGTTTGGTTCAGAAGACATTCATATTGTACACAATTTGCGTTGATGATGCACGAGTCATTTGACTGTATGGTACATTGACAGGCAGGTAAGTAATCACTCTGGATGTGGTGCATAGTGTCTCTTTGGTGATGTTATAATTTATGGTTTAGGCTACCATGTATGTTGACAGTTTTTACGGACATTAATATTTAAGCGACATTACATTGGGTTGTATGTGGCTACCTCAGTTGCTCACATTTAGTATGCAGTAATTTAAACAAAACCCTCTATCATAACCTTTTGTTTGTGAAAACAATGGTTTCCTAACCGCGAATAAGAACCAAGACACTCATGGCATCTTTGCTGGCTTCTACTGTTCACGTGGTGTGTTTCTGGCCATTTGTATAACAAGAACATACCATTGTTTTGAACCACCGAACTTACTCCTGTTGTGTATCATTCCTGATACATTCTCTGTAAAGTCATTTATGTGCCCAATTATGTTATTGTATTATAGCATTTGAAGTAGTAATAGTAAAATTTAGTATTTATTGTTTCATAGTTAATAATTTCTTTAATGTTGGTTCCTGATGTGTTACTCATCATGCATTTTTAGTTGCATGGTTTGTGTGCCTTACCCAAAATTTAATGGTTAAGGATTTGATTTTTATTGTAATATTGGATGGTACTTTTTTTTTCCCCTCGCTCTCCAAATGGCCGACTTCGCCCCATCTGAATAATGGATAAGTTCTATGGGCAAGTTAACTCTGCACCCCTTTGAGCGCCTATGGTTGGCTGAAATTAGTATAAAAGGCAGCACTGATCATAGCTCAGGAGTTGCTCATTGTCCTCGAGGCTGCGAAGGCTGGGGATGATACTAATGGTGTAAATCCCTTAACCGTGGCAGCAACTCTATCTTGCAACACCCCTGGCTGTGAAGACCAGGGCATCCTAACAAGGGCTAGATGCCCTCAGCCGCGCTGGTAGCCGTGAGTGAACTTCGACGACGCCACCTGCTTCAGAGGGCACTGGCACCGGAAGGTCTTTACTTCTGCAAGCGCCTCCAACCTCCTGGGTCTTCTTCATTGCCAGCAGCTACCATACATCGACCTTACCTTCCTACCCCCCTACCTCTCCACAAGTAAACCAAGGTCACGTTATCGTCCCTTAAGGACATCCCTATAACGCCTTAGCCGGCCCATCTGTACCAGATGTGTAGAGAACCTTATACACTATGAGGCATTCTGGACAACCCCAAACTAAGGTTAAAACTCCCAGGGCTAATTAAGATTTTGAATAATTTATTTAATTATCATATCTTTCTTTTATATTAAATACTGTAACGTAATCAGGTTGCCTCCCCCTGAATTTGCTTTTGATTTTACTGCCGCAGTATATTATTTACAGTGAATATTCATTTTAAATTTAACGTAATATTATTAATTTCTCTTTACTGTATCTCTTTGTTTACATATTATGAGTTTGTAATAAAAACCATATTGCAATTTAATTCAAGGACCTTCTCCATTCTAGATAGTAACCTTGTCCCCAAGTATAATGACAGCTCAGTAAAAATTCATTATTGAATTATTACTTTGAGTACGTAAGACAACGCCAGCTTTGCGAACCAGCTACACGGAAAATATAAGGAACTCCAAGTAGTATTCCGAGTTTGATAACGATAATGCTCAGTGTATTGCATTGGCTAATCTTCGGGGGAGCCCTTCACTAGGAACTCACTAGACGTAGGTATTACGACTACCTACAGACCCTGCTCTATAACCTTTCGGGCTAGTGAATAGCTAGAAGGAGTAGTGCGGTGAAACACGTTGGGCATAGCCGTGTATCTGGACGAACACAATAGGATTGCTATTATAACAGACTTCACCTTATGTACCATTTTGGTTTGCATTGCCATAGTCTTTAATGGCTTCATGCCGCGAGCTGGGGTGATGAACCACGATACACAGACTGCCTTGAATACCGCTGTATATTTTGTCTAGAACATCAAGCCACTCGCTATAGCTGGTTTGAGTGCTCTGGAAGGGGCACATACACCATAATATGCATTGTGTGTGCATCTGAATTCTGTCAAGTGTGTATGGATTAGCCAGATGAGCGAATCACTCGCCCCAGCCGATTCTATCACTGTGAGTTGTGCAGACATAACCAGGACAACAGAGCATCAAACCTCGGAACCACTCACAGCCCTGTCACAACCTTCCCCACCACAGAAATTCAGCTACCTGAATTTGGTGGACACCCACATGAAGATCCAGTTACTTTCATATGCTAGTGTGAAAGGGAACTCCGTGACCATAATGTACTACCCAAACAATGGGTCAGTCGCACCCATCGCCAATTACAAGGAAAAGCTGGAGCATGGTGGTCGAAATACAGTGAATTTATAACCAGATAAGAACATCTGCACATTCGCCTCACTGCGCAATTTACCTGTGAGGAAGTGATCGTGGAGCTCATTGCGGAAATTCCCCACACACACACACACTCAAAATCCCAATGAAGAAGCCAAATTATATATACGCCGGAAAACCCAGCTATTCCGGTGTATATATCCCAATGATAGTGAAGAAAGCTGCGTACGAAATATTAGCGTATGCTACTTCCCTCCTTTAGGAATTTACTATTAATTCCTAAACCCCAAACTGTTGACGAACTTGTGGATAGAGGAAGAGAAATTTAAAAACAACAGAGCACAAGCCTTGCTAGACAAGCCACGTGCCTCCATGGTTGTCAGCCCACCCCCTTCTCCTGAGCGGAAGGTCATCTGCAGTTCACCACCGCCTCCTTCCCCCACTCTTTCCCTGTGCTGGTTCTGTCCAGGAAGGCATTTCAACAGAGATTGCCCCGAGCGACCAGTTGGAGATGGAGAAGAGAGGAGAAGTGACACATGCGCTGTGCCAGACACACCGCAGCGTAGCCTGTACATTAAGGAATGGGTCCAGAGGACCAAGACCAAGGTCACGATTCAGGTTCTCGGTAACGAGCGCTCTTCCCCAGATGAGCCATGTTTGCAGGTTCACGTAAACATTAAAATTGCAGTGACCTTGTTGGATACAGCTACCACAGGCAATTTTACTAAGAGTGACCTGCTTACACAGTGCCAGTGAGCCAGTATGACCCCTACAGGACAGACTATCATTTTGGCACAACCAAATCACTGCCTTAGATTACAAGGGGAGCCAACCCTTACCATTAGAGTTCACCAGAAATTTTCCAAGGTCAACTTTCTAGTTGCTCTCAAACTTGGGAAAAGATTATTTTGGGGCAACCCTGGCTGCAGTCACAGCACTGCCTGATAGACTGCGGGAAGCATTACATCCTCCTGGGGAAAGACAGGAGTTTGGTAATTGATTGAGAGGGTAATCTGGTTAAGGCTACCCCTCCCCTTGCCCCAATCTTGCCTTTTACAGCTCTGGGTGGAAACACTCCCCAAGCCCCAAAGTCCACCCAAGAAAAACAGTAGCCAGACCCAATGTGCCCAACGCCGTCAGACACGACTTTAAAGGGAGAAGGATCTTTATCCAGAAACCACCCCGAAGTTCGAGCCTCCCTGGCTAAGGGTGCCTGAACCTCTGACAGACGTAACACAAAGGAATCACTGCTCCCACAGGGACACTCTACCATGACAGGCATAGTGTAGAGGCGTGTCCACCTGGACACTGCCTTTGATGCCCAACCCCAAAGTCCAGCGGATGTCAGCCCGACACGGTCGGATGTCCCCAAGGGAGCCCAACTTGCTTATTATGTCGTAGCAAAGCCCTCAAGACAGGTGGGTCCAGCTAGAGACTTCCATGACACAATACCACCAGTCATGGCAAAGGCCTCAGGATGGTAAGTCGAGCCAGAGGCTCTTATGACCTAGTACAATTGGTGTGGTCGACGAATCTCACCCTACTGCCAAGATAGAGGACTCGTCAGTACCCATGCCTATGGCCCCCAAAATATTGACAGACTTAGTCCGGATGGAGCAGGCTACTAAATGGACGGCAATGCCGGATGGCGCAGTTGTCCCGTTCGTTTCTTCTCCCGTACAGGAGGAGGAACACCCAGAGTAACCTGAGTTAGATGTGTCACAGTACCCGCTGCCACCCAGTTGGGCTCCATCGATGCCACTCCTGAGAACGTGGAAATCTCGGAAGGCGAGGCGAGCAGGGCACCAGGTGTGCTGCCCCTCCCTTCACAGGCAGAGAAACTGCCATCGGATGATGTCGGAAATACTGTCCAACCAACAGGAGAGCCGGGTGCCAAGAGTGCCGCCCCTTACCTCCCAGGCAGAGAAACCACTATCGTACGACGTTGGGGCAACTGCATCAATGGAAGCCACTTCTGTGCTCGCAGAACTCCTGGCTTCTAGACTACGGACCCTCCAGACAACCCAGGAGGAGAGATCAAACCCAACCAGGATCAAGCAGATCGAGGTATGCCCGGAACCTCTGTCCCTGGTCATCACGCCCTTGGATGAGGGTGTAACCTCAACAAGCCAGAGAGGGATGTGAAAATACTCCCATTCCCTTCCCTCAGACAGCCATCATCGCCATGTCGAAGGGGGAGGTGAAGATATCACCTGTCCACTCCCCTAGATGGCCGAACCTGTATAGTTATCTGAAGGTATTTGGTCAAGAACAAGCTCTAGGCTTCCAGTCCAGAAAGCCGAGGCGAACCAGAAAATTCTGACGCCTGAAGGTGTCGGTGCTGTGAATGAGTCTCCTCTTAAAAAAGAGATGGATCACCACCTGGACATTGAGGTAGGGGAATCTGAAAAACCTTGACCCCAGGAGCACGGCGGTCCCGCACGAGCCCCTACCAGGGAAACAAACCAGCAACAGAGTGATGAAAGGAGATAGAGGCTGACACGTGACTGCTGCCTTACTCCTCAAACTGGTCGATTCTAAGAAGTCCCCCTGGTGACCCACAGTGAGATTCATATGGCCATATCCTGCCCATATGGCCCTCCAGAAGAGGGGCCGACCCAGGAAGCAGACCCGAAGACACCCTCAATAGACTCTACTCCAGTAAGTACCAGTATAAACATTTCCACACTGTAAAATTGCGTTGAAGGTGTAAAATGAAGCAACAGTAAAAGTGAACTAATTTTGACGGCTCACCTATGCCTTCCCACCCAGTGAAAACCGCGTACGTCAAAAAAGTGACAGTGTAAAGCAGGAAGACCCAAGTGAAAAGACTAGCACCCCTGTCTATTTAGTGCTACCTTCCTTCCTAGTTCAGAACCCTATCCTTCCCAGTGTCAAAACTATTAGAAGACAAACAACACGTAACCAGATGTGTTAAATCATCAACGTGAAATAAGATTTTTGCAAGAAAGACATTAAGTTAAGGCCGGAGCCTAAAGTATAGACTTTTCGTCAAGAAAGAGTATTTTGTAAATAACCCATGTATTAGTTTAAAGTTAGTATCTTAATTTTCATGCTAGGTTTGTTTGGTGAATTAAATTGCCTCACTGCTAACTTGCTGTAAAATGCAAAAGGAAAACCTAAAAAAAAACTGCTGTAAATGCATGTTTTAACTTGAGAATTATTAGTTAAACCTATCTAATTTGCTTTGTATTGTTGAAATTAAGTATATAGTGTATAAGTGTGTTTTGTTTAGACTCTTTGTTTTTAGCGTAAATTTTTCATTTTTTAAGCCATCATTAAATATGGCTAGTTAAATTGGAATTAGCTGTAGAATGCTACTATTGTTGAGAATAGTTAAAACAGGACTAAACCACACAAGGGTAAATAATGTGTAATCCTTTGTTAGATTTTGTATTTTGTTAATTTTCCAAGATTGAAAAAGTGCTGTTGAATGCAGAATTAGAACAGAGAATTAATCAAAATTGCAAAGTACGTAACCTGGAAATAATATTACCTAGTTTAAGAACTAGTAAATATGTAAATAATTCTAGTGAAAATTGTAACAATCATAAGATTCCAAGGGAATCATGTACTAGGAATATACACACTTCCAAATTTAAGGAGCGGTAAATCACTACCTGCTGTGAAACAAAAGGGATGTAAATAATGTTAGTGTAAGTATTTGTAAATAGTGAACATGTTCCATGTATAGTATAAGCACAGTGCCTCGTGGATTAGTATTTAGTGTTTTGCTTGTTTCTTTTTTTTAAATTTTTGTTGGTGGCTTCCGTGCGAAAATATTAGCTTAGTTAAATAACTTTTTGTAATCTAAATCTTGTACTTGCATAGATGTTAAGTAAGTATTTAGATAGAATGTTCATAAGTGTACGGAAGGATTATGATTATCCACTGAACACGTAAATTTTTATTTACTGTGCGACAATTACCAGCTCAGGTAAAGCCAAACTTGCAATTTCTCCTTCAGAGCCATGGTAAATAATAGTTAGTAGCTTTTCCCCAAGTCCTTTTAAGAGTGGGACATTTGTTCACACAAGGGTCGTAAACTTTTGACGCCCATTTGTAATTGCACTTTACAAGTAAACTATGTTAAAAATTATTGTATTTTAATAACCAAGCCCTCAGCTATGTTTTGTGAGCTGGCACTCTTAAAACAAACAAAGGCACTGTGGTATTTACAAACAGAAGTCAAAACATAAATTAGTTTCACGTTTGTGACCGAATTTCCCCAACCTTGCATGCTCATCCTTCCAAGAGTGCAAGGACCGAGAAGATAGTGGTTCTGAAACCGCCAGCTGTCGCTCCAGCCTAGCAAAGCAGAAGTGAATTGAGGAGACACACCAAGCAGCGAGAGACAGAGATTTGTGACGCGCTAATGACTTCCAGATGTTGTCGCCCGGCCGACAACAGATAAGAGGAGGCGAGTGCATACCACCTCAGCCTTAGTGCTCACAGAGAAGGCTAGATGCAAACCGACTTACAAACTGAGACGCCCAACCCAGAGCACCCAAAATTAAAATTTTATTTTTCTCCTATCCTAGATGGTTTTACTTCAAAATGGAGGAGGGATGATTAATGCATGACACATTTAAAATGCGCACTCTACTTTACGACTTCACCCCATCTTTGAGCATAATGTTCATAATACAGCACGTCATGAACCCTAAACACTACTGAAGATGTGGGACACATGCCTACAGGGTACATTGGCGCCGTTAAAAGCACTACAGATTCATGATTCTAGCTTGTACTGTTTACCCAAATTCACCAAGAAGCTATCATGCCAACACCCCCCCCTGCCACAAGATTGTACTGTTGACAGAGCTGCTGGCTCCCTCCAGCGAAGGTCACGTTAGTGCCAGAGTGCACCCCTGGAGTGGAGCTCCTATTTTACCAGCACCCGTGGAAGAGATAAGTGATGAAAGCTCTGCTACTACATTCTTGATTTCTCAACCCATACGAACAAGGCTAACTTCCCTGCACCTCACCCCCCCCCCCCCCAGCTAATATCTGAAAGTAGTATAAAAGGGTTGGTATGGCCAATGCTCTTCAGTCTCTGCTCCTCCACCGCCTTCTTCATGGCCGAAGGTAGCCATTGGGGTGCACGACCACTAGTACTGCTGGAGATTCCACCACCTCTCTTGGGGCCGGAATCTCGGCCAGTAGGAAGACTCGCTGATCAGAAGCTCAACACTTTTTCAGCACCAGCTGAAGACACCACCATCTGCTGCCATCGCAGATCCCTCCAGCAGCATCTGGAAGACTCAACCACCATCAGAGGTTCCCGAAGACTTTACATCGTCCTCCCCCCCCCCACCCCAGTGACCATTTCAGTCACGTAAAGTCATGACGAAGTCCCTTCTGGACCTCCTCCGCTACACCAGACGGTGCTGGCAATTGATGTCAATACCTTCTGGTAAGCTGCATAGCTGCCAACTTTTACAATTTTTTAATATTTGGTTAGGATTTTTGCAGTTTGTACGATTTTACAAATTGTGTAGATTTTCTAACAAATTTCAATTTTTCCATTCCTCGTTTGCCTTGTTTGAATTGCAGCACTACCAATTGTTACAGATTTTCCGTAATTATTACTGATTTTAATGTTCAGTTACATAATTACGGAGGCTTGCTCATTTATTTCGGAAATTGATTGCCTTGACAATGTGTTTGAAATTTTTTGTATTTTTTCCTTAGTTCGTACATATTTACGGTATAATGTAGTGTCTGCCATATGGTAAATATTGTACTCCTACCAGAATGGTGCATGCAGTCGAAAATTTCGGTATTCTCTGTGTACAGCGCGATAAATTTGGTATGAGCAATAAAGATTGTGGCAACAGCAAGGGCAACACTCACGCAAAATGGGGGACACACAACTTTGCCGTTGTGTGAGTGCCTTTTTCTCATAGTGTTTATATGAGTATATTGTTGGTGTTGTCGGAATATTTTATCGGTAGTTTTTATTTGCTTTCCTTAAGCATAGTTGGTTTTAGGTACCATTGTAGTGCGTTGTCCTGAATGAAATGTAATATTAGTGGGCACGTGTTAACTGTTTCATCAAACTGCTCGTTCTGCCATTTCCTTTAATCGCCGCCCACAATGAAGTGACACCAATATAATTTACGTAACTAAGTTTAAGTTTGTTGGTTTCAAGAAAGATGTGCAGTGTTGATTTTACTGAACACCCCTGCAAATTAATTAGTTAATACTATTGGCGAACAAATGTGATTTTAGTGAAGTAAACTTGCAAGGATTTCCACAGAAAAACACGTGTTCAAGAGGTTATCAAGTTTACAAACATTTAGTTTTTGTGTTTTTAAATAATATACTTGAAAACCGTTTTAAATAATGTACTTGAAAACCGATATTTTGTTATTCAAATGCACTCAGCCTGAAAAAGCCTCACTTTCAATACTTTTGTAGTGTGTAAAGAATATTTGTTTATTTGCTTATATATCGTAAATTTGAGTGTAAGGTTAACTTCGGTCAAAGTGTGTGTGTGTGGGCGCGGGCACGTGCATGCGGGCGTGTGTGTGCATTGCTGTATCTGTTCGAATACAAACAAGGATGTATTTATCGTGTTTTGTTTTTTCATTGAAGTTAAAATTTTCGAAGTTACAATAATTTGAATGGTATTTCTGTACGGGCAAAATTCTACATATCTCCATCAAATGCCACACACTCCTAAGAACATCAAAACAATGCTGTCTCATGAAAGACTTTAAACTAAAGCCTGCCCCCCCCTTGCTGTTCCCTTTTTTCTCTCGAAATAAAATAAATAGAATCCCAACAAACTTAACTTGGCAATTACAAAAATAAAACAGGTTGGAATGCTAAGCTATAATATCCCACATTGATTACTGAATGGAAGTTAGCTAACATCAGCCTTTCAATGCCTGCCATGACAGGAAACCCAAGGCAAGAATGCTAGTGTGCATTGTTTACAAACTTCTTTTTCTTCACTGACAAAACAGCTGTGGTGGAAGGATACATTGTGGCCACACTACTTTTATCGAACTGTCAAAATTTACCCTACTTACATGAATTGGACATTAGCTTTTTGTGCAAAAACTAGGGGTGGTGTAACGTGTAGTTACATACGTAGGTGGAATATATTGCAAGTTTGAATAACATAAAACACTTAAAGAATTAGAATAATTACAATAAAACCACTACTATTTTAAAAACACGTTACTGAAAGTTTCCTAGCGAGTGATAAGTAAGAAGGCATGGATGTGTCTTATTTATGTTTTTAACATGTCCTGGCGATTATTATATTGTTGAAATCAGTTTTCTGGTTCATCCACGTGCACATGTGTTGAGTGTATGCCAATTCAATTGTGTGAGTATAATTGTAATTTGGAGAGCAATTTTATCGCTAATGATTTATTCATATTTCTCGCATATAACTGTGATTACTTATGGGTGTGGTTGGAAGGTTGCAGCTCTATATTTATTTTGTAATTTAGGGTTAAGATGTCAAATTAACATGTAAGAAAATAGGCCTGTGTGGAAGAAATTTTCTTTAAAGTATTGTAGTTTATTGGAAAAATAGATGCGTCCAGTTTACGTTAAAATTTACATTTTAAAAAAAAGTTGTATTAATTGAGGATTTGAAAAGTTAGCAGGTATGAAGAAGTACCCCCCCCCCCCCCCTCCAGCATTCCATCAAAACACCCCCAGCAGTTAGACATCATCAAATATGTTAACTAACCAGTAACTTTTTATATAATCATAATTAATTACCTTTACATTCACTGGCTTTTGCCCAGGCCGCCTTCACCTGGTTTATTACTTCAGGTTTAAAATTTTAGCTGCATGTCGTGTTAACTTAGGAGGTAGTACGGAGCTTACATGTTAATATTACTCTCATAATAAAAACACATGATTTCAATCTATTCTCTTTAGTCTGATTTTTTTTGTAATTGCTGGAAGTCTTACTTAACTCAATTGGACAGGGGTCAAGCAGGAAGACAAGCACAAAGCTAAATATCCACACCTTAAGAGGTCACTCAAGTTCTGCCAAACTGGTAGTCCATCGACGGAGCTCAAAACACTAGGTATACATCCACCAGGTGAATTGAGCAGGCTAAGCCGTTCACTCCACCAACACTGGGGCCAGAACGGAGCTGGAGGTGGTTAGATTGATCAACCTTCTGTGGAGACCTCACCCAGGTATTCAGTCAGGAAGCAGCTTGAGCATATCCATGTTCTGTCCACTGCTTGTTTTGGGGCCAGATGAAAGGAACAACTTGTGTGTAGTTCACTGCAAGACTGAATATTCGGCCGAACAGTCACCGACTTTTCTTCTACGAGGCTATATTATAATAGATCCTTTCCTTATACCATACTCCTGGAAAGGAGTGGTGTGGAGGAGATTGAAAAAGGTTATCTACTCTTCCGAAAGTAATGCCATGTGCCCATCTCATACTAATTCACAGGGCAGAGTTCAAACTGCCTGTGAGATAACCCATTCCATTGTTCCCCTAATAGAAAAATTTGAAGGCCCTTCTCATCCTATCTTAGAGCCCTTCTGGTGAGGAGAGGAACCACCTCTAGACATAGCTAATCCTTGGTTCTGCAAACTCGATTTCCCCCGAACGACCAACAGCCCCAACAAATTCCGAGTTCTCTTCAGCCTACAAGTCTGCTAGAACCCGCCACAGTCCTGCCGCCTGCCGAGCCGGTGAGCCAGCCACTGAGGAGAATTCGTCGTCCTCCCAGCATTTCAAAAGTAAAAGGTAGGTCTGTGAGAAGGGTTGTGACAGTAGCTGTTGACTTTGTTCTAACAAGACAGCCCACCAGGTCAGTCTTGTATACAGGCAGGGCACCCACGAGACATTAAGGTAATATAAAACCTCTACTTCGGCTACTTCTAAAACCACTTTTATTATAACATGTTTTACCAAATTAGGAATGGTCTTCAACTTCCCCAATCGTTGATTCAAATCCAACATCAAAAAGCCCAACATGTAGAACACGTCCCAGCCAGGCATGTGTCACAGTGTAACTATGATACTTGTTTGAAGTTTCTAGTTTAGTTTCATAAAGTTTTATTTATATTTGCAATGCTAGAAAACAATAGTTCAGTGATGGTTCAATGCTGTGGTAAATCGGTTGTTACAGCCCAAAGCGGCCAACTGATATGGACTGGTCCCAGCTGTACCCCAAATACTTCTCTTCTACTGCTGCAGGAGATGGTGCTCAGACTAACTGCGTTGAGTTTGCGGACATTGGTTGTGGCTACGGCGGTCTGTTAGGTAGGAGATTTGTCATCATGTAATTTTATATATATATATATTATATATATATATATATATATATACGTTATGTAAGCCCGAAGGTGAACTTACAGTCATTTTGGTTTCTTTCATCAGAAAAATTTCCAGAGTGTTGTGTATGTAAGTTCATGTTAAACATTAACTGAGGAGATATATATTTAGCAGGCAATGTACATTTTTTAATAGAATATACATTTTTGTTATGTTTCTGTGATATATTATATTTACCAAGTCTTTGTAGAAGGGAAAATCTTTATTTCACTATGATATTAATTCTCCTACTCCAACTGTGATTATTGATGTTCAGCCTGGAGGTTACATAGTTTAATGCACCGGCTAGGCTGAAGTGCCCTCTATTCGAAGTGTTCCTCACAGGTTGTCGGCATATGTAGCAAGGAGTCGGCCAACAAGTAGGACAATTAATTCATACTACTAGTAGGTGTTCCATTCGTACTTCTGGTAGGTGTTCAGCTTGTAGTTGTTATATGTAATTATGTTAGAAGCTAATAAAAAATTATATTCCATGGTTTCTTTGTATGCCAAACCATAAAAAGTTAATAAAACAAAAGAAGATGTAGATTAATACCTTAATTCATTTTTAAATGTTCTTATCAAAAGTTACTTTACAAACTTAACAAAGGTCAGGGGCAGCTGCAGAAGAGAACTTTGCACATTTTAAATTATATTAAAAAAATAATGTTTTCCTCTCTGATTACTAAGATAGTTTTTTTTTCCAGTGTAAGCAGCAAATTTATGGAAGTGGCATGGCATATATTTGTAAGTTCTGTGATGATCAAAACTCTTATTTTGGCATGTAACTATATGAGTGCAAAATATTAAATATTTTTATTTGCTGATAATTGTATCCCATATATATCTACAAGTTGAACAGTGTTTGCTACAAATATGAAATAACACACTTCTGTTTTGCCACCCAACACCTTCAACCTCCAGCAGCAGTGGTCAGAATATGAGAGATGCCCCACATCAGACCTCTGTACTGGTGTGAGACTGCTTGTAACTAGTATCTGTGTGGACAGCTGTAGTCTGTTCACGATGACTTCAGCATTGTGCACATATTCAAACAACATGACACGTAATACATCAAGTAACAAAATAGAAAAAAAATGTTGAGTAAAATGCAGCACAGGATTGAATTAAAACTGTCGCCAAGCATCTAGTAGAAGATGTGTGCATCACATAGTAAAACTGACATTCATGACAGGGGAAAAATTATGGAAATGAATGCATACACATAATGGGATTAGTGAGTGGTAAAATTTTGTGTATAGATATGTGTTAGAACATGGACTGAAATGTACATTAACTGATAAGAAGAATATCTGAAGTAATTGACACTTGTCAGGTTTGTAAATATGCAAGGACTCTTAGTGAGTGAGAGTTGTGATAGAGTAGTAACAGCTATTACTACTGGTGCACTGTCTCAGGTTGTGCCTGCTATATAAAATATATGTCATTTCAGTGTCAAGACAGCTTGTTGCTGTAACCCTAGCATGTCTCAAGCCTCTTGCCTCTTGTGTGTGCCAATCATGTAAAATTATAAGTATGACCATATACAGTAGAACCGTACTAAAATTACCCCTTTTCGGTTTCCAGAAATAAGGTCTGTATGACAGATCGGTCGTTATTGATATTTTGGAAAATTTTGGCCCACCCACCCAACCCCTATATTTCAAAAGTTGCAATTTTTTTCATGTAGTTGCGTTCAGTTGTCTCTAGCGTGAAAATTACATGTTTTTGAAATGAAATATAAACTTATTTTAATGGACAGGCATTTTCTGAAAAAGATTATATCCTAGAGGTGTGTATTTAGCCTCGTCTGGTCACCCAAAATGTTTAAAACATCAAGTGCCATAAGGTTTACCAAACATTAGTCCGTGTTCGATTGTCTGTAGTATGAAAATGACATGTGTTTTAAATTAAATATAAAGTAATTTTAATTGTTAGATGTCTTTAAAAATAATTATATTTCCCAAGAGGTGTATAATTAGCCTCCCACTAAAGTTTCAAAAACATGGAACGGTGTGAGGTTTTACCAAGCATCATAAGTTCATGTTCAATCGTCTCTGGCATAAAATATGATTTTTGCGTGGAATATTAATTTAATTCATTAGTCAGATGTCTTTCTAATAAAACGATACCCCACATCTGTGTACTTGATCTACCTTTTTTTTTTTTTACACATGTTTGAGTATCGTATGGTGACAGCGTGAAGTCAATTTTCAGTGGCTTTTTGTGGAAAAGTCAGAGGATTTGACACTGAAATATTTATTTACTTCAATAGACCCTCATCTTCTGAAGAAACTGATTTCCCGGAAGGGTGTATACTGTAGCGACTCCCTCCCTGACACCTATGCTTCCTGCTAATATTCCTACTGAACACTACTCCTCCTGCCTGGTTCTCACTACAACTCCAGTTAGGTAGGGGCCTACTTGGATAGCTATCACGGACGACCATTCAATACGAGAAGAGAAATTCAACTAAACACATTTATTACAATACTTTTGCTATAACATAACAGATCAATGCATTAATTACACTATGACAGTAAGATTCAGACTACAGTTACCTTACCTTACTTTACTCAGGAACAACACAGTAACTATAACAATATAAGAAAATATAGTTACGCAATTACCCTAGCCATTATCATGTGATTATTACGTCTTATAACGGGACCTCGAGATCGGGAGTGCCACCCTACTGCCTGGCTGGATTTATGCCATCACCACATTTAACATTTAAAAAGCTCCTGCAGTACTAGGCGGTGGACGTGGGTGATAGAGAGTGGAAGTTTTTGTGCATTCAGGTGGTACTTCACTCACAACTTACTAGGAAGTTAGTCTTCAATTAATTTTAAGTGCCTGCTGGCTTAAGTATGATTTGCAATTTACATTGAGAAATTGAGGCTATACAAAATTATTTTTACTTGAAGGGGAGACTTAGAACTTAAATGTTTTGCTTTCTGTAAGAAAGCCTATGCCGATGTTGGCTAACCTGCACGGCGAAGACGTGCTTTGGTAGGCGCAGCAAAATTTCTAGTGAGCTGGCCAGTCGCCGAAAGTTGGCTTTTCATATTTATTTAAGATTAGCTTTTAAGTTACTCACCATCATTTAAAAAGCTAAGTATTGTACTATTTCATTAACAACACTTTAACTATAAGAATATAAGAGAATATAGTTACACAATTACCCTAGCCTTTGCCACATGATTATTATGTTTTATAACGGGACCTCGAGATTGGGAATGCCGCCCTACTACCTGACCGGATTTATGCTCACCAATTATAACAGCTGTGTAGAATGCAGATAGCGAGAGCTCCTCCGGATAGTGTGGCCTTCTCTTTCGTGCCGCTCCGGCACTGACCTCGATGCGGTTCAAGCTCTGGCGGTCGCCTGGGGGGGGGGGGGGGTATCCGCTCAGCTCTTAAATAGCCTGGCTTCAGTGGGTCAGCCAGGCTTGTTGATTGAACAGGGGGCCCGCAATGGAATCTATATCCTGTAGAACCTTAACTCATCATGTGCAGGCCCCTAGCACCCGCTACAATACAAAACCTCTTTGTTGTCAAATAATGGCTAAGCACCGAGCACCCATAACTCATGTCAAGTGCTAAGGTTGAGTTATTAACTCATGTCAAGTGCTAAGTTTGAGTTATTAATTACTGAAGATCATAGAGAAACTGATTTTAAGGACCGTATTTTATTCGATCTGTCTCAAAAATCGCAAGGTTTTTAAAATGAAATAATATTTACTTAAAATGTGACATAGGGGTCAAAAAGGTTTGATTGCAGTGAAGTAATATGCTAACACACAGAGAGTTACTTCATGTTGCTGGACGAGTTGGGGAGGGGTGGGGGTTGCCAGGCACATACAGACCAAAACCATGAACTGTTTGCTTACCCTCCTCCCCACTGAGCCATCTTCACATGCAATTGATAACTCTCAAGGCATACATACTGCTTTTTTGTTCAGTATCAATTATTTGTATGTAGGTAAATGCATACATCATTGCAGTGGACATTTTGGTACATCTGCAAATATTATTATCATCTTATGGACAAATATGATTTGCAGTACTCTACCAAAATTAAATGGACACATCACAACAAAACATTACAAAATATTGTTTTCCTTATTTTTGTAGTACTGTATGCAATATATTTTATCAAAACAAATGATTATCGTTTATGTTGTTCACCATGAATGATTATGTGGTGGGTGCTTTTTTATTTATAAAGTACCATATTTACCTGCATATCTTATACACATTTTGCTACCTATTTTTTCTGTTTTAAACAAGGAATGCATAATATATGCAAAAAACTTTAGTGCATTTTTAAATGTTCTATTTGTGTCTGTAACTATGTTAGAAGCAAAGTATCTTGTACATAAAAGTGGTTCAAATGACAATTGCAATAAGATAAAAGCAAGCAGAGTTATGTTTATGTAAAGTATTGCCGCTGGCAGTGGTGATAACCTTAGCAGCCGGCAGCATAAATGTGCAGAATGCACTGGAACGACCTTGGCCGGCTATTTATAGAATGCTGCTGCAGAAGAGTGAGACCTGTCACACTTGTGCTGGGAAAACAACCTAAACACCACATGCATGTTAGAGCAGCAATCATGCATTTTCACTTTGTGTGGTTATATCCTTACTACTATATAAATGGGAAAGTGTGTTTGTCCTTCTTTCACATCAAAACTGATCAACGAATCAACATGATTTTTTGCACAGATATTGTTGGACCGGAGAGTGACATGGGCTACTTTTTATCCCCTGAAAATATCTCATTCCTTAAGGAAAATTTCACTGCATAAAAAAGCATTGTTAAAAATGTTCCAATATTTCTCCTTTTTTTTGTTTATGGGCTGTCTTCCATTCAATTCCAAGAGCCGTAGTGGCCCAGTGGCTCGAGTTATTCCAAGTGTGGCAGTAGTGGCTTAGTGGATAGAAATAAATCAAGTGGGGCCACAGTGGCTCAATGGCTACAGCGATCACAAGGGGGGCCGCAGTACCCCAGTGGTTAGAGAACCCAGTAGTGGGGCTGCAGTAGCTCAGTGGGTAGAGAACCCAGTAGTGAGGCCACAGTAGCTCAGTGGGTAGAGCACCTAATAGTGGGGCTGCAGTAGCTCAGTGGCTAGTGAACCCAATAGTGGAGCCGCAGCTGGTCGGGGACTAGAGAACCCAATAGTGGAGCCTCAGTAGCTCAGTGGGTAGAGCACCTAATAGTGGGGCCGCAGTAGCTCAGTGACTAGAGAACCCAATAGTGAGGCCACAGTAGCTCAGTGGGTAGAGCACCTAATAGTGGGGCCGCAGTAGCCCAGTGGCTAGAGAACCCAGTAGTGAGGTCACAGTAGCTCAGTGGGTAGAGCACCTAATAGTGGGGCTGCAGTAGCTCAGTGGCTAGAGAACCCAATAGTGGAGCCTCAGTAGCTCAGTGGCTAGAGCACCTAATAGTGGGGCCGCAGTAGCCCAGTGGCTAGAGAACCCAATAGTGGGGCCGCAGAAACTCAGTGGGTAGAGAATCCAATAGTGGGGCCGCAGAAACTGAGTGGGTAGAGAATCCAATAGTGGGGCCGCAGAAACTCTGTGGGTAGAGAACCCAATAGTGTCACAAAACTTTATTATTTATCCCTACAAACATGCGCACGAAGCAGCGGGCAAAAGCTAGTTAGAGGAATAAATACACCATTTAATAATAGGGAATCACTCAACAAATTACGTGGAAAACAAATATGTTAATGTAAAATAACCATAAGAACTGTCTTCAATTCAGGCATTTTTAAAACGTCATAAAGCTGACCTAAATAATGTTAGCGGCCTAAACTGTGAATATTCATACGGAATGGTTTTTGGAATATGACAGAATTCTTTGACAAGCTGTAAACAGTAAACAACACATTTGACAGATATAAAAGTAGAAGTCACATTTCAATGTTTATTTTTAGGTGTAGCGAAAGTATACGGACATATGTATACACACAATGGAATGTAAACATTGATTTTGACAGATATGTATATAAACACACACACCCCCACACATACAGGGATTGATTTCAAGGGAATTTAACGCCTGTCTGACGGAAAGGTTCTCATTTCTTCAAGCCTGCCTGTAACACTTTCAACTTGCCCAGATTTTAAAAATACAACTATAAAAAAAATTAAAAATACGTATTTTTGTATATTGTTGACATACTAGTAATGATTAATATACAAAACATTGACGCTGCAAACCCAGTGCAATATATTACACACTAGAACACAGTGTGATTTCAGTTTTCACTCTTCAATCTCCATCACTATCACTTTCATTGGGGCAAATATCCATTTCCCCTTTCGCACATGGTGCCTGAAATGGACGGCGTTTCCTTTGACTGCTGTGCAACCAGACCTTGATAATGTCATCTGGGTCATAATCACAGACACTTGGTGACTTCATTTAAATCCGCATCAGTGATGACAGGACGTTATCCCCAAGCCGATTTTGCCAATGTAATTTTGTTAATTACATTAGTGAGAAACCATGTTCACAGTCTGCTGTATGAGCTGGCAGAGACAACAGGAGATCAACAAGCCCAAGAATATTAGTGTATTCAGCTTTGTGTTTTTCATTCACAGCACCCCAACTTGCTTTTGTGACAGGCCTATTTTCTTTATAGAAATTTCTTTTGAGGCATGACCATTCTCTCTCTATCATTTCAAGCTTGAAGCCATTTTTTGAAAGAATAAGTGAAAAACTACTTATTAACGAAATTACTTTAGTGTCTACAAATGTAACATCTGCATTCAACGTCTCAGGCCATGAATTGAAATTAGAGATCTCAGCAGCTTTGAACAATTCCTTGTTGTGATTGTACTACTTTCCATGCAGTTTACTAGTATACATACCACGTGTTTCCTACTGTCAGCACTCATACCAGTACTATTTTTAATCAAAGTTGGCAGTTTCATTGTTCTCAACTGAAAACCATGTGCATCTTCAAATAGTTTTATAGCTGCTATGGAGTCTTCCAGTATATTGTGAACTTTGTCTGTTGTCAGTGTTTCCTTCTGGAAAAGTAAAGATAGAGTAGATCACGCTGAGAGAATATCACAAAAAAAGTGCAAATCAGAACTTCTTTCAGGTTACTCAGAAATTATTGGATTCTTCTCCAAATTGATTTATCACTTTCATTGCCAACTTCAAATGAATGTTCTGTAGGACTGGATACAGCTTGATAGCACCTGTCACAGCTTGTTGAGTATGGGAAAGCCAGCATGTACCTCCAACACGTGTAGGAGCACAAAAGTTAACACCTTCATTGTCACAGGCTGTTTCCAAAATACTTCTGTGAACTGGACTGTGGTGAAAAAATGAATACAGTAACTTCAAGAAGTATTCAAGCTCTGTACACAATGGTTTTTTTCCAACTGCATCTTTCACTGCAAATTCAAGGCCGTGGGCTAAGCAATGAACATCACTCATACAGGGATTCAGTTGTTTAAATTTTGTCTGCACTCCACTGTGCATACCACGCATCATTGCTGCACCATCACTTGCAAAACCCACTAGGTGACCTTAATTTCTACAACTCGTAAACCACAGTATTCTTCTAGTACATTTACAATGCACTCATAAATATGTGTAGCATTTGGTCTTTCAACATTTCTAACAGCAACAAAATCTACACATACATTGCCTTCAACACTAACGTATATATACAATAATTTGTTCAAGAACAGTACAACTGTCGTATCATCACATAATATTGATAAAAATGGAGCAGTCTTTTAAGACTTTCTTCAAGTTTCTTTTGCTCATCACTGCCAACAAAACTAATACATTCAGCACATTTTTTGTCAATAACACAGGTTTCACCTATATGTAAACCTTTCTTCTTGTCCAGCTCACACAGCGACTTGAAATCTGTAAATGGTCTTCCATGTTTTGCAATTGCATGGCTATTTCAAAAGAGAATCCTAATTTTTTCAAGCGCTTCTTTGTTTAGTGATTGAAATGCTTTTTCTGCTACTGATTTTCTTGGTTCTGCATATCTTGAATTTATAATCTCTGCACACAGTTTATGGCACTGGCTAACGTTGTGTGAAGATAAATTTTCTTTCCTGAAGTTGCTGCAGCCAGTGACGAAAGAAGACACTGAAGTATTTTCCTGAAATTGTTCACAAGTTTTGCAAAACATTACATTTTTATTAGAGTCATAATGAATCCAAGAAATGTGATCGACCAAGTTTCTTGGAAATTTCTACACCGTGTTGTTTCGTTATACTTCTTGTCATAACATTGTTTATCAGCATCGGTCCGCAGCTTTTTTTCAGGCGGTTTTGAAACGTTTTGCAGATATTTCCACATACTGTAATTTTAATATTTACTATACACTATTTAAAAGTTATTGGTAAAAAGTTGTGTACATTAACAGTCAAAGAAACAAACACACTACACATATCTATAAAGACACAATAAATTCATACGGGCCGGCCGTTGCACTGTTGGAGTATCGTACACTGAGCGAGGTGAGCAACCTTTTTTTTCCGTTGAGCTTGGACAGCTGAAGGGGAAGAAAGAAAGAAAAGAAAAACAAGAAAAAAACACCATGGGTGGTGGGCCATGTGTGAAAATGAGTATGTCCAGCCTCCGGAATTATTATCAACACACTTGTCTATCTAGGTTTTGTAGCATTGAAATGTTGGCTAGATACGTTTCCTATCGGCACACTGCAGACATAAATCACAAACTGTCGACCTTGCTTAGTCAACGCGGACACATGCGCCCAGTTTTATTATTGGCTTGGAACTAAAATTTGTGCAGCCGCTAAACATGGTTCTTGACTAGCGCGCGAAAATATGGCAACTACCAATTTTCGCATCGTTCATTTTTGCCGGCAAACGCGTCACCTGTCCAATGGACAGGTGAAAAATTATATTCACCTGTCTGTGCTGATTTATATCTGTCTCGGGCAGGTGGACAGGCGTTAAAATCGAGCACTGTATATAGTCTGTATGAAAAAATGGTACTGGTTAGCAGCAAATGTATCTTGCATTGTAGTAAATGCCTGACAGACAGCTAATTGAATTCATGAGCACTGTCACTGCTACTTCCTGATGACACATCTGACGTTGCGCCAGAATCAGATGATGCAGGAGAATCAACTGATTTATCATTGTAGGCCAGCTCATTGAACAGAAGATGATTTTTGCTACCATCTAAAGCATTACAATTCCAGTCTTTTTGAAACTTTTGGACACATCTGAGATCTGGTTCCAGCTACAAACTTTTTTGAATGATGGCCAAGGATTTTGCCACCTGGCATCACTGTGTGGCATCCTTCAGCCATTTACTCAGTGTATGTGGCACGCAAGTTGTCCTCTAAAGGTATATTGACACATGTCTAGCGGCTATAAGACGTCATCCCTCCTGGAATAACCGACATGTCAGTTCAGTTTTCTGTAAGCAGGTGCTTAACTTTTTCCATCAAATTGTCTTAAAAACTGTCAAGCATGAACGTTGACTTCAGTCATAATGCTGCTCAAGGCCATTTCAGCCACACCGTCTTAATCCAGTCTAGCATCAATTCATTGTCCATCCACCTTTTGGGCTGTGCGCGTACGTGAATTCCCTGATGCAATTCCAATTTTTTTTGGAATTGTCTTCCTCTTAAAAATGAGACAAACTGTGGGAATGTTCTGCTGTCTGCAATGATGGTAAGCATAACTGTGCATTGTAGCTTTTCTGCACAGGAAGTTTTGACGAGTACAATCAATGAACTTTTTTCTTCTATTGTTAAACTGTGTGGCAAGTCAAAATATACGAGCATTTGATCAACATTTCTGATTTGCAACAACATAAACATGTTTTCTTCTCTTTAGCAAATGATAAAAAGATGGAAGGCCAACATTTTGCCCATGTAGTCTTTTGGTAATTTCTGATAGCTAGATGCCCTTCTGCGTAGTGAGAGTCCTTCATGGCGCATAAACTATTATATCCAGCCAAGGCTGGCTTTGAAGTGCTCGCAGGTCACACCTCGCCTGGGGCATTACGCTGGAGTTTTCAGTCACATGCGGGTAGCTATAGTCCATTCCAGATTGGAAGCGACTTATGAAAATCAACCTTTGAAAAAACACTCCAGGCATAACATGTCAACCTGTTTTTTTCAATAACATGTATTCCACAAATATATAACACTGTGGTTGACTTTAGAGTTCTGTATTATCGAATAAATGAAACTTTACCTTAATATCTTCTATAACTTGTAATATTTATTTCTTTTTAAATATGAATTAACAATAGCGAGAGCAGCGACGTGTTGGCAACGGGCGGTAAGAAATAGTTCACAGTTAAAATATTATTTTAACCTGGTTTTTTAGTTTACTATTTGTAAATTAAATGGTGCCTATTGAAATATTTAAATATTTGGGTAGCCCCGATGGCAACATATCTAATTTTTACAGTTTAAAATAACAACAGAAAATATGTGAGTAGGCCGTAATGGTATGGTGTGTTTTATCGAACAAGAGCAACTTTGAAGCAACTGTCTACTGAGCGAGGCTTGGTGCTCTCTCTCTCTCGCTCTCTTTGTCTCTTTCACGCTCGGGAAGTTTCACTTCGCTAGTATGCGGAAATAATTGTACATGTTTTCAATTGTAGCATATTTCATACTTAATACAGCAAAATAATGATTTTTAAATTTTTAATTTACAACTGAAAAGAGATTTTAATGTTTGAATACTTATTGTGATATATTTAGATACGATGACGGGGCAGAAAAAAAGTGAAGTTGGCAGACATGACGAGCCGTGACATGGCGTGTTGCTGTTTTACCACACGAAGCGTAAATTATTCTTACTCAGAGAAATACTTCAAATTACCACATCATGTTTGTAGACGTTGTGTTTATTAAACTTACTCAGGCAAGTTACGATGTTGTGGTAAATCTGTTTCCACAGCAGTAATAAATATACTGTAACGTGTGTTTCGTTAATCATTGTGTCTGTGAAATGGTGTGCCTTTGTGCATCGTGGTCGATATGCTGGTCCTGTGTGTGCGTGATTTCAAATATTTGATATTAACTATTTATACGTTGTAAATGTGAACTGTTTTTATGGCGAAGTTATTTATTTACATCCATGTCTGTTTATTTATCCCTTTTATTTGTACCTTTGCTCTGGTGGTTGTTTGAAACGTAGTCGTGTAACGTGATTGACCACCAATCAACAAATAACCAAGCCCAGCCCCAATAAATTTCAATAAACCTAATACACAGTAAGTAGCAATACATATAAATATGAGCAGAATAAAAGTTACGGTAGGCTTATTTGTGTGCATGTTCACCGCTATATTTTAAGTTTCTATAACAAAAAATGAGCGACATGAGTTACGTGCTTGATTTTAATGTCGCTTTTTTGTTGGACTTGCTATTCCTTCGTTATTCAAACTGAGGTCGTTCTTTTAAAGAAATAACCCAAGACATATCAATAACAAGAAGTTAAATACTACTGTTCATTACCCCGCAGTTGTAAAAGTTTTTAACACAGTCGCAGCAAAATATTAACGTGCATTATGTGTAATGTGCTGTGTCGTGGAAAACAAATGTGTTACTGTAACGTAATAGGCCTTAAGTTTGAATATTTGTTTGAAATGCTTTTTGAAGTAGACCCTAAGACAGAATTCTTTGAAAAGCTATAAACAGTAAACAACACATTTGACAGATATAAAAGTAGAAGTCACATTTCAGTGTTTATTTTTATGTGTAGCGAAAGTATATGAACACGTATACACACACAATGGCATGTAAACATTGAGTTTGACAGATGCTACATGGCAGTCACATGGCAATGTTTGCTTACATTTGGCGGAAGGATATGAAATGGGTCTGCAAGTAGATGTTTAGCAGGGCTCCGAGAAAGTTGCTTCCAATGGGGAATGGACTATAGTTGAGTGGTGTTTTGCTGAACGGGACACTGTTTTGGTAGGCTGGAACCATTCAGGTCTGCTCCAATGCGACTTGAGCGCTCAGAATGGAAGCAGAGTGGTTGGAACCAAGAGACATGGCTATCTCGCATACGACTGTGCACAGGAAATCAATCTGTAGTGTTGCTTGACAGATCATGCGGCTTTAAATAAAAAACAATCTGTAGGACTGCAACAAAAATTTTATTAAACATATTTTTAATAATGTGAGAGCATCTTTATTTATCAAGTACATTATGAATTTCTTTATGGTTGATCTAATTACATTTATTAATTGTAAAATGTACGTAGGAGAAGGAGAGAATTTGGAGAATGTAAACATACACAAATTTAAGCATTGATACTATCCTAAAAATCAAGAGCTTAAAGTATTCAATTCAAAATAGGTATTTAAAATTTTATCTCGTCCTCTGCTTTATCATAATATCTTAAATCAGTTAGCTTATGCATAATTTTCATCAATCAGAATGTGCTGTACTTTATTTTCTTTTGAGTTTGTCAATTAATTTTAATTATTCACTCACTTTTTCTATACTGAGGCACATTTATTGTCATTTTTACTTACATTCTTGGTATTTTTATCATGCTCAAATTTTTATTCTTGTTAATGTAAGTTATGTCATGCTATTTTAATCTTAATATATTTCCCATTAAATTTCTTCTAGGGTTCTTCACATACATACTGATAGGGCATATATTAATTAATATTATTCAATAAATTGATTGGGTCTCACATATTCTTTTCTGGGTAGATAATTAAAGAAATTATGGTTATTGCTCATGCCTGTATACTGATGTTTTCAATTTGTTTTAGTGTAAATGAAAATATTTTAGCCTTAATTTGTATACCTTCCAAAAATATGTAAATACAGTCGACTTCCTATCTACCATTTTTCAGGGGACTGTCAAAACATTTCTATACATGTGGGATTTCAGTAGATGAGAGTTTTGACATGTACACCAATAAAATACAACTTCTGACAAGTTATTATACTTAGTTTTGATTATAATGAGTGCTGTACATAATCTGTGAATAAAGTTTAGCTAATAAATACAATAAAAATTGGAATTTTAGGAAAAGTGTTGCTGTATTAGTGTTACTGTAAATAATACATTAAAAAACATTTCACCTAAACTCGTTTGAATAAAGAAAATGAACATCTAACAATACCATATGTAATTGATTGTAGTCCGACACCAAGTGTAAGCTGACCTAAAACTTTGAAACCCTCTGAAAATGAAAATAATATGACACTGAATGTAAGTCAAATTTAAAATATCTTGCACACACTTGATCAGCTGAGGACACGTGGATAATTTATTGATTGAGCAGTGTGTTCACGGCGGTAGGTGGAGAAGGGAAATCAGCAAGATGATTACCCCTCCACGCTGCTACATGACGTTGACCCATTGCTGCAAAAAAACTTGTTATCTTTAGACATAAATGAATAAATAAGGTGATTAAAATTTATTTCTTCACTGTCTTTAATAATTTAATCATTCAAAACAACGTGTTCTGATTTTCCCTGTCACAAGTTACACTGCAATCATTATTAGACAGCCAAAGGTGTCACATAGACCCTTATATTTTAACAGTTTATGTAAAAGATGCATGTCTATTGAAATAAATTAATATAAATCCTCTGATTTCTCCACAAGAAGTTACTGAAAATGAACTTTATGCTTGGTAATACAAGTCGTACGATGTTCAAATTATTTTTGGCAAGAAGTGGAGGTCAAGTATATGCTGCTGGGCATCTAATTTTATTTGTGAAGATGCTGCTCCTTGAGTTAAATTAATATTACGTTTTAAAACCATGTTGATTTTATTCCAGATACAAAGAAACACCTACCTTATGGAAAAAATGACCTTTAATCACAAAAGAAAACATCTTTACAAATAATAATTTCTCATTGTAAAATTTATTGTGTATAATTTTCAGGTGAAATCATTTGCTTTGAAATACAAGTGATGATAGGTGCAACTATTTTGAGCGACGAATAACCTTAATAAAATTTGTAAGTTCACCAGGCACACTTTATTTGCTCTGCAGCTGGTGTGTGAAGGCAAGTGTTCGCAGCCTTGCGGGTGGTAGCTGGGTGTGGTTCAGGGCTGGACTCCCCATCTGTGACAGGTGTTCTCCCACACTGCTTCAATAAATTGGGGACCGTTATCAGTTAGGATGCAGTGGGAATGTCCCCAGTGGGGGAAAAATTCCCTTTCCATGGTTGCAACAATGGTTATAGTGTCACTCTTAGCTAAGGGGTAGGCCTCAACCCACCTAGAGAACAGGTCAGTGACTATCAGAATATACTGCTTACCCTTTTGGGTTTGCGGGCAGTGTCCCACCAGGTTGACTGTGATTTGGGTCCATCCTTGGGAGGGCTGTTGTGAGATGTCGGCAGTACGTAGAGACCTGTGTGCCTTGGCGTAGATCTGGCATTGTCTGATGTAAGCCTCCACGTTCCAGCTCACACCTTCCCAGGTATACCTCTGGTTAAGTTCATACAGTATTTCCTTAACTCCAGAGTGTCCTGCATGGGGATGCTGGTGGTAATAGTAACGTAGGTCCACCTGAAGGCTGTGCAGTAACCACAGTTTCCAGTCTTCTGTGTACGTATGGGGACGTGCCCATACATACCCTTGGTCTTCCTTGAAGCGCTTCAGGTATTTGGTGAGCAGGGTGTGTACTTCGTGGTCAGCCTGTTGTTGCTTGGCGAACACAGTACAACTGGTTTGTGCCTCCAGTAACTGTACATAACCTGGTTAGTCAACTTCGTGACGTGGAGCATGTTTTGGCAGGAGCATCCTTTTCCAGTCTTCCAGGTTCTTAGTCCTCTGGTGGGGGTTGGGAGCTCCTGATAAATCATCTGGTAGTTCATTTTGCTTCCCAGAGTAGTTTTGAATGATGAAATTGAATTCTTGGAAGAGCAAGGCTCAGCGGCCTAGTTTGTACTTGGTGCACTGGCAGTTTGTAACCAGGTAAGTGCATGATTATTAATGTGTTAGATGAAGGGCAAGTCTTTGATGTGATAACGGAAATTCTTAAGGGTCCAGATGACAGCAAGGAATTCTTGCTTGTTCCAGTGGTACCTCTTCGCTCTTTCTGACAAGAGTGTGCTAGCTTAGCTTATCACTCGTCAATGTCCTTCTGGGGTCTCTTTGTAGAGAACAGCTCTGAGACCTGTCCCACTGGTGTCTGTCTGCGAGATCAGTGGTAAGTCGGGGAAGGGTCGATAAAGCATGTTGGGTTGCACGAACTGGTACCGGAGTTTCTGGAAAGCTGTTTCTTCCTTTTCCGTCCACTTCCAGGTATGGTACGTTTTCAGAAGGATACTGTCCTCTAAGTTCAGCAATATTTGGTATGCAATCTCGGAGCCAGTTTCAGAGTCCCAGGAATTTCTGCAGCTGCTACTTGTTTTGTAGTTGAATAGCTTCAACTGTAGCTCATATCTGTTGAGTTTGGGCAAAGTTGCCTTTTGGTTTGATTCTGTGTCCCAGAAAGTCAATTTTGGTCTTTCCAAAATGGCATTTGGATAGGTTGCACGGGAGGTTGTGTGGATTTAAAATCTCTCCAAGACTAACTGGAGATGCCGCTGGTGTTCCTCCCAGCTCTGGAAAAGATTATGACATCTAGATAGATGTAGCAAAATTCACCAATGTAGTTTGTTAGGACTAACGTGGCCATGAGGTGCGGGAATGTTGCAAGCCAAGTGGCATGACATTGAACTGATATGGCTCTCCATTAGGTGTGGAAAATGTAGTGTAAGGCCTTGACTGCAGGTGGACGGGAATTTACTAGTACCCCCTTTCATGTCAGGGGTGCTGAAAATTCGAGCACTTTTAGTGCTTGACCCAGGTTCACGGCTGAGGGAGCTACTGGTTGAGTGATTTGATTCAGAATGTAGTATTTGACACAGAATACAAGTGAGCTGTACTTCTTGGGCACCAAGACTATTCTGGCATTCTGAGGGTTCAATGATGTGTAGCTGTTACACCTCCTCAATCTGCTGTTCTATTGTGGCCTTGTGTTTGATGGAGACCCAACCTGGTCGGTTGTAGATTATCCAAGTGCTGGTCAAGTGGATCTTGTAGGAGACGGTGGTCGTCTGGTGCAGAGTGCTACATTGTTGAAATACTCGGCGATGCTTCTGAATAATCTGGGTCAGCTGGTTTACTGGTTCTCCTTGCAGTTGGTAGTTCAGTTCATTGCCTGTGATGGGTTAGTGTAGTTCAGGCTCAGAAACCTTCCGTCAAGTTACTGACCTTTTAGTTGTACCAAGGTAGACCCTGCTGGCAGTCTAAGATAACTTGTGCTGACAACCAGGGCTGTCCTAAGATCATCTCTTCACCCAGGTTTTTGGTTTTGTGAAAGTGTGTTGGTATTGCCTCACCTGCAAACCATAGGGTTAATGTTAGGCTTCCCAACGTTGGCAGCCAGGATCCCTTGTGACCCATATAAATTCTGGTATTGCTGGATTTTGTTTTGTTACTCCAGAGGGATGACATCCTGGCGGATTGCGTTGGTGCTGGCAACCGTGTTGAGTGTAACTAGTCATTCTGTCTTCCCGATGAGTATTGTGATGTGTGGTGGGTCTCAGAGGATTGGTTTTTCTTGCATAAAGGCCATGTGTAGGGCCTCTCCTACTTTGCTGGTGCCCTGGCCCTGTCCGGCTCCCCTGCTTGCTTGGGCTTTTCTCTATATTTTCCTGCTCCTCCTTTCGCTTGGTTACCAGCACTCTGGCCGGTCCTAACAGCCTGTTTTTGAACTTCTGTCGTAGGACAGGACAGTCTCAGTGAAAGTGTCGGGCATGACAATGCCAGCACTCCTGCAGTATAGTTGGTGGTGCTGTGGTGGGACCCAATGTTTGTTCGCATGCGGTGGTCTCATCCACCTCTGTTTTTCCTTCTGGAGCAGGTGTGAGCTTGGCTTTTGTGTGGGATTTGCAGATGTCCACCAAGTCTGTTTCTCTAACACGTTCCCTCCATACTATTTCTTCAAGTGTCAATGGTTGCGGAGATGTGAGCGTATTTCTGGTAGTAAAAGCCTGGTTATAAGTTCGACAGCATCAAGCTCATCACAACCTGTATGTACACACTAGCAAATCAAGGCTTTATGCCTGATGAAAAGTTCTACCTCCTTGTTTTGTCTTTGGGTTAGAGCATAAAGCTCATATGTCAGTTGTGCGACCATTCTGGGTCCTGAGAAGTGCGTCACAATTCTTTCGGACGGTTTCTCCCAGGTGGTGATGAACTCTCTTTACTTTCCCCACCATTTTTCAGCTTCGCCTTTAAGCTGGGTCTTTGGGTACCCAGTATATGCCCCTTCCTGGGCAGTCTATTTGGTCGCATCGTCATTGCCTATCCCTGCATTTTGGACAGTGGTACTCTAAACCTTGGGTGTCCCTCTCTTGGTCTCCCAACCTGGGCAAAGGTAGTGAAATGCTGCATCGCAGTGCGCACAAGATATAAAGTGGCTGCCTATGCCAGGATATTCTTCCACTGCACAGATCTGTCCTTCTGTATTGGTAATTATTTTGGATGTGGTCATTTCGGTGCCGTTGACTGGAATTGGGCACCACAGGGTGTTTTGAGTTGACTCCTTGAAGTCAAGTCAGTGGTTGTTCTGTAGGGGGCCGAAAGGGTTTTTCTCAGGTGCTTCCCTTGTCTGTAAGAAGGTGGCCAATGACCTGAATTCCTCCAATGTCCATGTTGGGCCCCAAGAAAGAAGCTTGTCACCACGTCACTTACCATTAGTGAAATTTGCTGTTGGAGGGTAAGGCCGAGGTACTTCCCCCCTGGACGACGGTGAAGCCATGGTTGTCCCTTGGAACTACGTTTTTCCTGGCGCCAGAATTGTTGGCTTTGGCCACGTCAATAATTGTGCGTTGAGCTATGGGTGGTGCGCAGGCGAACTATGGGTGAGTGTGTGCTCTGGTTGGAATGTAAGCTAGCGAGATGTTAAGGACCCTGACTACCCTGCTAAAGTTAGCTGTCTGGACGAAGGTAGGTGTCTTCTTCGGCAGCGTAGGTGGCAGTGGAGATAATGTGTATGGTACATGCTAGAGGAAGTGGAGTTTGCTGAGCTGATGGTTGACCCTCTGTGACATGAAGCCTCTTTCTTCTAGGAGTATACCTGGTTGTCAACTGGACATCTTTCTCTTCGTACCCCAGTCTGAGCTAACCCTAGCTTGGCAGCTTTGACCCACCCAGTCCTATAACGAGTTGTAAGGTGGTGGGAGTAACCAATTAGGTTGAGAGTGGGTGGCCAGTAAGGGGTAGACACAGCCTAATGGAATGAGAGATGTGGAGGTCAGGTGAGGTGGTAGGCTTGTACTACTGGTCTTCAACCCAGAGACTTGGTGTGCAGAAGGTCACAATTTGATCCACGTCCCAAGCTGTAGGTTACAGTAGACTACAAAGGGCATCCACTTCTGTGGCTCCGTAGTGTTGGGAAAGTTGTGATCTGACCCAGGTTTCATGAAGAGCAGGTCTCCTGTTGGGAGTTGGGCTATCATTTCGAAACAAGAATCTTGGTGCGCAGAACATGGCAGGCACTTCTGGAAGCCAGAAAGAGACAGGACAAGGTGTAGGATTTTCACAGTTCTTGAAGATACAACTCGACCAAGTCAAATTTATGCCGGTTTTATTGATTGCTCAATCAAACACACATAAACCAGCTTGTATCCTGACTGAGGCGTGAAGGGCCAGTCCTAAGTAGCCAATCGGAAGACGCAGCGGCGCGGTGGGCAAGTGGACTGTTGCGAGACAGTCTCGAACTGAGGAGTGCAGGTCCTATTTATACTCAGCTCACAGGGTCAGCATGGGGGTTGTGGGGTGTGGAGATAGAAACACGAAGGAGAGACGGGGTTAAAAGAAAGCAGCAAAGACTTCCTCTTATACGCCAGGTGCTGGAGGGGTATATAGAGATGTGATGCGAAGCGGGTTGCAGCGCAGCAGGCAGCAACGGCTAGGCAAACCACCCTGGCTTGGAAGGCACCTTGTGGCATGTACGGCATAACAGTTCTTCTTAGGAGGGGCCACAGCCGTGGTTAGGCTAGATGAGTGAATGACGTAGCTTGTGCAAGCCTTTGCCCAGCTGGATAAGTTTGAGAGTGGTCGCATTGTCAGCCTCCGAGAGACATGTTGGATGGTTCGGCTCATTGTTCCCACTTGAACCATCGTGCCTACACTGTGAGTCTACAGCACGGGTATCTCTGAGATCTGCCTTCATGTCAGCATGCTTCCCATGGCCAGCAAGGTCCCCAGACCTCTTGTCCATTGAGAACATTTGGGACCAGATTAGACTGCAACTTCAGCCAGCAGCAACTACAGCAGATTTGGAAGGTCAGTTGCACTAACTTTGGCAGGATCTTCCCCAGGAAAACATCCAACATCTGTATGTCTCCATGCCCAACTGTATCGCCACCTGTCTCAATGCTACTGGTGGTTCAACGCCATACTAAGTGTATCCTGCAAGTGGTGATCCCCTACAATACATGCGTAGTGTGGTACAGTATTTTGGTGTTTTCTGAATACATACCACCATGTCATGTTCCTGTAATCAATCATTTACATGCCCCTGCGATGGCACTAAGTGATAGAATTTATTTGTAAATAAGTGTATATTACATCAAATTAATGTAGAAATATTTGATAAGTATTCTTTGACACATCTGTAGCCTCTTTAATTACTATGAAGCGGGCAGGTGGCAACATTATCATTAAGTACAAAATATGAAGAGAAATAACCACATACTGTTTGGATTACATTTTGTTTTAAAAACCTAAAGATTTGTTAAACTAAAACTGCTGTTTTGTAACAACATAAAATAAAACTCAATACATAAACATTTTGCCTAAGAACTCCTTCCTGCCAATGTATTTCTCCAAATGTCTGTTGTGCACAGGCAGGGCTGTCTGAATAGCCAACATTAAATTCCGTTCCATTCATTCATGCATCAGCTGATACAGGATTTTTCTATATAGTATGTTGTTGATTCTACATGCCAAGTTGCCACACACTAGCTGTCAAAAAGTGGAATTATTGTACGAGACAGATTATAAACACAGCAGACTTGTGTGCTTGATGTAAACATTAGATGAAATCACATGGATATGTTTATATTGACATGAGGTGGAAGGATACACAAATGGAAGAAAGAAAATACTACAAAGGGTTTCCAAAAGTGCTCACTTTACTGTAAACAATCTACGTATAGTGTGATAAGTTGGCTGTCTACACACTCATTCTAACAAAATTGTAGGTCCATATAACAGGTGCTTGGCATCAACAATACAGAAAAAAAATCAAGGCAAAAAAGACATACTGATATAACTAATAGAGCTACTTTCCTCTACATGGGTGCAAATAATTTTTAGTAAAGTCCTTACTAGCTTAAATGTTAGGAAGGCCTTGATGTGACAGACAGTAATATCATTACATTAGAGATGGAACCAGAAACATATGCAACAGTAGTGAGAAAACTACTAATACACACGGACTTCACCCGAGACTCAAACCCACGAAATTGTGTACCATAAGCTAGTGTGTAATAAACTGCAATATGGAAGTAGGATTAAAGTATCAACTTAGGATATAATCAGTCTAATGTTTTGAATCATAGTATCTACTTACCTAGACTATTAACAGGGTCATCATTTTGAAAATAAGTTTCTGAGCTGCTTAAAACATAAGTTTACATGGCCTACTGTAGTGCTACTTATGTGAACTATTTAGTAGAAATTGATTGATTGATTCTTGAGATATGGCACAAAAACTTTATATTCTTATTATGTGGTAGCTTAGAAATCTGTCTTAAAGAGTGGTTCTGTATACAATACTTTTAATAGCTACTGCCAGCATACAAAATTTGGTTGAATTTGGTTCAGCTGTTTAATAGATCTGACAAACTTACTTATTTAAGTTGTTTATATGACTGCTATTTTAAACATCATTGTTGACCTCACTTAAATCATGAAAGTCTACATTGACATCTGTAGCACTACTGGTGTGCAAAATTTGGTGGAAATTAGTTGAATAGTTTCAGAAATATGGCATAATGTTCTATTTTCTTACCGGGCACTATTTTGTAATAAGGCTGGCAAAAGAGGATTAACACCATCTAAACAAATGCCTGCCACAACATAAACATGTAAGTTTATGTACCCTATTGTAGCAAGACTTGTGTGTAAAATTAATTTGGTGGGAATCTGTTGATTGGTCCTCAAGATATGGCATATACCCCCCCCCCCCTTTTTTTTTTTTTTTTTTTCTAACAATCTTCATGAATGGGGGACATAAAGGTTATGTATTAGCACATTCAATGATTGTTGTAGAAACTGCCAGTATTCAAAGTTAAGTTCAAATTTATTACATAGTTTTGTAAATATCACACATTAAGCCAAAATGTTTATATAGTTGACATTTTGAAACCAAGTGTGTGGCACATTTAAATCATAAATTATTAATTAGGGCCTACTATAGTGCATCTTATTCACCAAATTTAGTAGCAATAGGTTGATTGTTTCTAGAGATATAACATAAAAACTCTAATTATTCCATGTGGGGCTGTCTTACAAAATGGTAGAGAAATGAGGCTCTTATAGATGGATTCGTCGGTTATAATAGATATTGCCAACATACAAAGTTAAGTTAAAGTTTGTTTTGCAGTTTCGTAGGTATAGCATTCTGAGCTAAAATGTTTATATGGCTGCCATTTTGAATTTGTGTTACCTACTCAAAACATATCAATTTACATGCTTTGCCATAGTGCTATTGTTTCTTTGCCAAATTTGCCACAAATCTGTTTTTCTGAAGATATGACATAAAAATGTTTATTTTTTCATGCACTAAATTACAAAATGCTGCTGACAAAAGCAACTATTTTCTTGGCATATATAATGCTTGTAATTAATACTTTTAGCATACAAAATTTGGTAGAAATTAATTGTACAGTACCTAAAATATTAGCATAGTCGCCATTTGGAAAATAAGTACTTAATTTAAATTGTGTATTTTTACATGGCCTGCCATTGTATTACTCATGTGCCAAAATTGGCGAGAATTATTTTAGTAGTTTTCGAGACATCACATAAAAGCTTTATTTATTCATGTAAAGCAGTCTTTTTAAATGGCAGACCAACAACAATAGCTATCTCTAAAACTAATGCTTGTATGATACACTGTCAACATACACAATTTAGTTCAAATCAGTCAAATGGTTCTCAAGAGTGACGCAGCACACAACATTTTTTATTGGTTGCCATTTTGAAAGTAGGCACCTGGCATTGAAAACTATAGAAGTTAGATTTCCTTACTAAGTACTATATGTGTATTGAGTTTGGCAAAATTTGGTTCACATGTTCAAAAGTTTTTGGGGGACACACACACAGTCAGACACTCAGACGAAAAGTGATCTCATAGGCCTTTCTTTCATTTAGAAAGTAGGCTAAAAGTTACCAAATCGGAGTTGAAAAAAACTAAGCTTAATAAACCATTTACAGTGATGAGAAACCAAGAGAAATTCAAGTTGTAATAACAAAAGTGAAGTTAGAAGGCAAGCGAGCTAGAGCACAATGGCAGGACACACACTTAATGGTAGTCATGCGTGGAAACATTCAGACATCTGAGGGGAGGAGGGTGGTTGGAAAGGCATAGTCAATAGGTACTGGTCAGTGCTGGTGACATAGAGAGGTGGTATCTATGTTTGGATATGCCCTACATAATGTACAGTGCTCACCAAGAGAAACACAATGTGCATCAATAAAAAAAAGTGCAACAAACTTATTTTTCGTAAAATTTTCCTCAAATTTTACACTGTTACACCTAGATATTTTACAGTTCCTCCAAAACAAGTTGTTACAGAAAGACGTTCACTATAAATGGGGTCAGTATAGAGAGGTTTTACTGTATACAGAAATAAATGGTTCATTTTGCTGACAGTATGCTGCCCCTTTGACTTGCAACAGCTTTTGAGATATTCAGGTTAGCCCTGCCATTAGACATATTGTTCTTGTTAGAATAGTTTATAGAACCCATACCTCCTCACAAAGATCAGTGTAAGGCAATGCGCTGCAATGGACTCTGTGTGTGCGTGTGTGCGCACGCGCACGTGTGTTAACTACAGGTATGTGGTGTTGCAGTGACACTGTCACCCATGTTCCCTGACACGCTCATCCTGGGCATGGAGATAAGAGTGAAGGTGTCTGACTATGTCAAGGATCGCATTGCAGCACTCAGGTCTCGGCACTCTGGACAGTTTGAGAACATTGCTTGCCTGCGGTCCAATGCTATGAAGTATCTACCCAACTACTTCCGCAAGGGGCAGGTATATGATCATTTTTGTCGATGAGAGTGTATATTTATATAATTTTTAAACAAGATAGTATGTGTGCTATTTTCAGACTTGTTGTTCCTTTGCAACTGATGAATTACTCATGTAATTACACGAGATGTTGACAGCAGTATGTTTTACTTATCATGAAGAACTAGTAATTAACTAAATGTATTTTTATAGTCTATTCACGGTTACTTCAAACTTTTCTGAAAACCTGCTAAAGTTATGCAAACAAATCTTATCTGAGTCTAGAAAATTACATTGAAGAGATAATGCACAGCATTTGTGCGCATTCAGTGTACTAATATTTTGCATTAAGAATGATTTCTTACTAGACATAACCAACACACCTTTTTTTCTCACGGTTTTAATTAGTATTAATTATTAAGGAAATATCATAATTTATAGATAAAATATAAATAAAAGTTCAATTTAAAAAGTAAGTGGAGTAGAATGATTTGGGCAGATCTTAATAAGGTCTGACAGTCAAACTAAAAATAAGGTACTTTAACGTTAACACAGGTATAAAACGCTTGTGATACATAACTTAATTATGAAGGAACCAAAAGGGTGTCCACCCACAGGGAAAACAGGGAAAAGTCAGGGAATTTCATGTGACAGGAAAAAGTCGGAGAAATGTCAGGGAATTTGTTCCTGGGTCAGGGAAAATGTAAATAATTGATACTCTGCAAAAGTTGTTAGTTGTGTGAATACAGGGTACTGTAATTGTGAACATATTCATTTTAAAATTTTGATTTTTAAGTTTGTGAACTGCCAATAATACATCTTTGCGAAGTGACATGGGGCCTATACATACAAAATAAAAAAGTAATTGTGTGTTTGTATTGTGCACTCGCAAGTAATATTGATAGCTGAATGAAATCTTGGCCCTGTTTGTTTGCTTGGTCTTTTGAAGTGTAATTTAATACAGCTTCACTGATAGCATATTTGCTCTGTCAGCGGTGGAAAAATATGGTATTGGATGGTTTCGGTCCTGAAAATATGTCTGGGAAAATTGTAAGATTCTGCCTGGAAGACAGGGAATGTCAGGGAATTCCAAAATGGAATTTCAGTAGCCATCCTGAACTAAGCATATCATACATGGTATCATTTTTGAAAGGTTTGATTAAAAAAGTATGAAGAAACTGCGAATAGACAATACCTCATTACACAGTTGTATCCAAAATTAAAGCAACAGACATACATCTGTTCCTCATGTGATCATTTAGCTAAAAGATAGTATTGGGCGATGGAAAATTATAAAGCAGAAATAAAGTAAACTTTGTAACATAATTTCTTGATGAACTAACAGGAAAAATCAACACATTTTCTGTTTTTCAAAAGTTAGTCACTTTCAGAAACATCCAGAAAACTGGTTACATGTGATCAATATGGTGGGTAATCAATTATGGCAGCAATACAGGCCTCACAACGACTTGGCATACTCGGAATGTTATAAATCGCAATTTGTGGCATTAACCCCCCATTCTTCCTTTAGAGTAACTTGTAAGCCTGGAGAGTGGACTCAGACGTGAAGCAACTTGTCTCCTTAGAGCATTCCACACATACTGTATTGGATTTAAGTCTGGAGAGTGAGCAAGCCAATCCATGCATACAATATCTTCAGTTTCCAGGAAGATAAATTAGCTGTGCTCTATGAGACCGAGCATTATCATCCATCAATAGGAAGTCTGGGCGCACAGTTCCTTGAAACAATAAAACATGTGGTGCCAATATCTTATCACAATACCTGACAGAAGTTAAACCTTGCTGGTTTACCTGTACAACGTCATGGAGAGATGTTCAAGTGATCAGCACAATGTCTCCATACACCATTATTGATCCACCCCCAAATTGGTCTCGTGTTCCAGATTCTCTGCAAATGCAAGTCCATTGAAAATCATTCTGAAGACCAATTCTGCACTCATCCATAAAGGAAACATTAGTCCACAGTGGACATGTAGATTGCTCCACTCTAGACGTCTTTGTCTGTGAACATGTGTCAGAGGTACACACACGGCCGGTATCTGACAATAAAGGCATCTCATATTAAGCTGTCTGTACACTGTTTACCTTGATACAGCTGCTCCAGTGGATGCTCTGAGTTCAGATGCCTGCTGCCGTGCATTACTATGGTGGTACCATCTTGCTTTTGTGGTCAAATAACAGTCCAGTCTTTCTGATGTTACTTTTGGTTATCCATGCCCAGGTATTCGGGATACAGTTACTGATGCTAAAAACTCCTGCAACATCCGAGAAACAACAGAACAATGTACATTAAGCTATCTGGCTACATCAGATTGTGACTGTCCCGCTTCCATTCTTCCTATCGCCCTCCACCATAGGGAGTCTTCCAGGCTTCTTCTCTGTGCCATATCTGAATGTGGACGCAATGGACGTTGCTGTTGGACTAATACAGTGGTAAACACTGTGTTCACAGTTTCATAGGGGAACTGACATCATCACTTTCATGGTTGTAAAAGGACAGCTATGCCATCTGCTGTTCAGAATGTGGGTGTATTTTCATTTGTTTCCATTTTAATATCACCCACTGGCTATCTTATGGTAGAATGGTCACGGGAGGAATGGATGTTTGTTGTTTTAATAGTATAATTTTTAGATAAGTGACTGTGTAAAATGCCTAGTCGTGAGTGAGTGAGTGAAGAGATCTGGGCGGCTCTTAACATCAAGGTCTTGGAAGCCAACAGGGCTGAAGCAAGGTGAGTATGGAGCAGCACCAGCTGCATCATCCGGCACGATTCCCACATGCAAAAATCTGGGGGTAGCCCCGCTGGGAATCGAACCCGGTTTGCCGTGATGGGAGGAAAGTAGGCTAACCACTACACTATTGTGGCCTCCATAGGGAACAGTAAAATAAAAGTGCTATTATTGCTGTTGTGTACAGTGAAAAACAGATTAAGGGTTCCACCTGCCTGCATCAATTTTGTGTGTATGTGGCTTCGAAACATGTGAGCTCTAAGGCTGACTCTTGCTCTGTCACTACTTGTCCCGTCATCTCTATGTGCAGGGCCACGGTGGTGTAGTGGTCAGACTACTTGCCTCCCACCAAGTGAAATCAGGTTTGATGCTCAGCAGGGGCGCTCCCGGATTTCCGCACGTGGGAATCGTGCTATATGATGCTGCTGGTCGGCAGGTTTTCTTGGGAATCTCCCGATTCCTCAATCTTGCATTCCGGTGCTGCTTCATACTCACTTCACTTCACTCATGCTCTCAAGACCTCAATTTAAGAGCCACCCAAACCTCTCCATTCCACTCCTCTATGTGCAAGGCATTCAACTGATGTGCAATCTTTCCATCAGCAACTTTCGTCAGTGTGTCTTTAAGGGGTGACCCTACATTTTTATGGCATGCAGATAAAAGTATGATGCATGTCTAAAGATAACTCTTAAAGTTTTTGTATTGAAAATTTTGCTGTTAAAACTTATTATGAAAACATCTATTTTACCATTTTCATGCCCAAAAAACTGTAATCCTTGGAGTTGAAATGAAAACTTAAAACTTGTCTTTAGGCATTGAACATTTCTTAGCTGTGTTTTATGTTTAGATACCATAAAAAAATATTGAACTGTTTTTGAATTTCATGTTTCCTACCAAACCTCATTTCATGTGACAGTCAGACATAGCCCTTAACTGATGAAGAAAAGTTGGGAATAAATAGAGCACCTTTGAATTGAAACATAATATTAGCTAATCTTTGTTGGTAATATTGTGAGCTGGTTTCCAGGGCATGTCCTTCCTTTGCACCTTTTTGAAGTAATTGAATATCAGCTGCACTGAGCATGGTTGTGCAGAGGTAACACACTGGACTTGCATTTGGGAGCACCCAGGTTCAGGCTCCATTCTGGCAATTCTGAGTTCAGTTTTCCATAGTTTTTCAACATTTCTCTGGGCAAATGGGAATTTTGTTCCTTGATGCAGCCATGGCAGAATTCTCCACTTCTGATTTTCCTTGCAGTTGGGTCCATGTATAATGGTCCTTTTATTTATGGGATGTTAAGCCACCCATTCACTCTTTAAGTTCCTCCATCAGTAGAAGCCAGATAAACTGCTTCTTGAGGTACTCTTTTGGATGGTTTTGGATGGCTTATTGGTAGTGCCACTGTTGTAAGTAGAAAACCTGATTCTGCTTTAGGAAATCCATTCTTCAATATTTTTGGCTCCATAGTCATGCAAATTAGAATCCTTGAAATATTTCTGGTCACATTAGTCATATAACACACTACTTATAAAGTTTTTCCAGTCCATGTTGAAGTTAATTTTATTGTAGGAGGCATGTTGTCTGTTCAGACATTCACCACTGCTCCAACAACAAAACCACTCTTTTCCTCTCTGTTGCCAGCTGCTCCAGTTCACTTGTGCTCAGAAAACACTTGCATATTAGCATGCCACAGAATGTGTTAGCTGTCCATAGCACAGAACAGGATGCAATACAAGAATGGAGTTGGAGAAAAAAATAACGTCCATACTCATAAGGAGAAGCAGAACTAGTCCATTCCCCATTGGAAGCAACTTTCTCGGAGCCCTGCTAAATATCTACTTGCAGGCCCATTTCGTATCCTTGCGCCAAATGTAAACAAACATTGCCATGTAGCATCTGTCAAACTCAATGTTTACATGCCATTGTGTGTATATGTGTTCGTATACTTTCGCTACACATAAAAATAAACATTGAAATGTAACTTCTACTTTTATACCTGTCAAATGTGTTGTTTACCATTTACAGCTTTTCAAAGAATTCTGTCATATTCCAAAAACCATTCCGTATGAATATTAACAGTTTAGGCCTCTAACATTATATAGGTCAGCTTTATGATGTTTTAAAAATGCCTGAATTGAAGACAGTTCTTACGGTTATTTTACATTAACATATTGGTTTTCCACGACGTAGCTCAATACATGTAATGCAAGTTAGTATTTTGCCGCAACTGTGTTTAACACTGTTACAACTGCAAGGTAAATGGCTGTACTAATTGAAATTATCATTTTGTTATTGATATGTGTTGGGTTATTTCTCTAAAAGGACGGCCTCAGTTGGAATAAATATTTAAACGTAGGCACAACCAGTGAAAAGGGCACATTAAATTTAAGCATGCAACTCGTGTTGCTCATCTTTGTCATACAAATTTTAAAAGATAGCGGTGAATATGCACACAAATAAGCCTATGATAACTTTTATTCCGCTCATATTTATATTTATTGCTACTTACTGTTTATTAGGTTTATTGAAATTTATCGGTCTGGGCTTAGTATTTTTCTTCCGGAATTGTGGCAAATTACGTTACATGACTGTGTTTCAAACCCCTTAGGGCAAAGGTACAATGCTGTGATAAATAAACAGACGTGGATGTAAATAAATAACTTTGTCATAAAAACAGTTCACATTTACAACGTATAAATAGTGCTAATCAAATATTTGAAATCATGCACACACAGGGCCAGCGTATCGACCACGATGCACAAAGGCACGCGATTTCAGAGACGCAATGATTAACGAAACACACGTCACAGTATATTTATTACTGCTGTGGAAACACAGATTTATCACAACATCGTAACTTGCCTAGGTAGGTTTAAAAAACATGTCTACAAATGTGATGTATTAATTTGAAGTATTTTTGGGAGTAAGAATAATTTACGTTTCGTTTGACAAAAAGCAACACGCCATGTCATGGGTCGCCACGTCTGCCAGCTTCACTATGTGACTGCCCCGTCATATCTAAATAGATTAAAATACATATTCAAACATTAAATACTCTTTTCAGTTGTAAATTACAAATTCAAAAGTCATTATTTTGCTGTAATAAGTATGAAATATGCTACAACTGAAAACATGTATAATTTAGTTGCTTATTAGTGAAGTGAAATTTCCCGAGTGTGAAAGAGAAGAAGAAAAAGAGACAGTGCAACAAGCCTCGCTAGCAGACAGTTTCTCAATTGCTTTCTTTCTCGATAAAACAATACGGTACCATTACGGCCTACTCAAGATATTTTCCGCTGATATTTTAAACTGTAAAAATGAGATATGTTGCCATACTTAAATATTTAAATAGGCACCGTTTAATTTACAAATAGTATACTAAAAAACGAGGTTAAAATAATATTTTAACTGTGAACTATTTCTTACCGGTCGTTGCCAACACGTCGCTGCACGCGCTGTTGTTAATTTATATTTAAAAAAGTAATAAATGTTACAAGTTATAGAAGATATTAAGGTAAAGGTTCATTTATTCAATAATACAGTACTCTAAGCTAACCACAGTGTTATATATTTGTGGAATACAGGTTATTGAAGAAACAGGTGACATGTTATGCCTTGAGTGTTTTTTCAAAGGTTGATTTTCATAAGTCGCTTCCAATCGGGAATGGACTATACACACTTGGAAATGCAGTGTGAAGTGAAGGAAAAATGTTTGCAACAATAAGCAAAGAATGGAGAGTAATGTGTTTCAGACATCAGCAGGAATCATACAAACAATAAATGACAAAGAAAGTCTTCAATTTTAGGGCTTTGGTTATGTGCACCACTTGTAACTTATACCATCATAGCGACCTTCAGCTGTATGCGAGTGTGTAAGCAACACCATTTTTATTTTCTTGGGTAAGGAAATGGTAGATGGAGAAAAAATGAGCTCATAGCAGAGATCCTATTATTCCCTTCTGTTCACATTCTCATACCACTTTGTGTAATTTTCATTTATCTTGTGTATTGCATATTCTCAAACATTTGTTGAACTATCTCATTGCTGTTATATGTTGACAAAAGTGTTCCATATTATTCAGTTCCAAATATTTTATTTTAGTATTATACTTTGCTAAATTTTTAAAGCTTTAATTGCATCATATTGACTTTGGTGTATGCAGTTTCAATTCTTTGTGCGATTCTGATACAACCCACTATTATGTACATGAAAATTTAAAGTTTCACCAGTCATCCAGATGTATATAGTGTTTTTATATAGTCCTTCATAGACACCTGTGTAGTAGTTCTGATGAAACTACGAGTATGTACAAATTGGTTTGTGGTTGCAGTTAAAGAAGATGTTTTTCCTGTACCCTGACCCACATTTTAAGAAGGCAAAACACAAGTGGCGAATCATCAACAAGACTCTCCTAGCTGAATATGCATATGTTTTGGCAGAAAATGTGAGTGTTTATGGTAGAAGTAAATACTTCTGAGATCAATTTAGCTGAAGCATTGAAGGCAACTGCTTGTAGACATCTCGGAATGTTTGAGAACTTTATTAAAAGAAATATTTACAGTAGAACTAACAAAGATGTTATAATTGTAAATGTTTTCCCAGAGAAGATTTACAGTATAACCTCCTTATTGTGACCCCATTTTTATTATAACCACCTCTACTTTATGATCCATTTTGAGGAACTATAAAAAATGTGGTTTTATGTAAGGAATTTGAGGAACATTGTTTGAAAAAGTAGTTTGCAGGTAGACCGCTATTTTACCAAAAATATATAAAAGGACAGGAATTCAAATACTCACAGTGTAGTACTTGACAGGTACACACACACAATGAAGGATGGCACATTTTCCACACTACTGTGCAATTGTGACATTTCGCTGACGGCGAGTTGTAGCACACTGCAGTATGGTGGAAGGGCACAATTACTAGTAAACCTAGTGGCCAGGTGGCAAACTTGGATGGGGCGGGAAAATTAAAAAATTGCCGGTATAGCTGATTAGTGTGGTTTGGAGCTGTAATTATCTTATATTAAGGCATGACTGCTGCCTGGATTTTGTTATAAATTGTTGAAGTAATTCCAAGCGTCTTAGTTCTGAGCTATTGCTTGAAGGTGGTAGTGCTCTCACAACTGTGGTACTGTAGCAGGAATCAAAATATTTGTTGTGTGATGCTGCATCTGCTGCAACTGGTTTGACTTGTAGGTTATTGAAGTTACCAGCTATGGCTTGTTTGGTATCTGCTCTGTGACCGTTCATTCTCTGCCTGAGTGTGTTTATGGTGAGGCAGATGTATTCTGCATTACAGTGTTGGCACTGTAGCTGATAAATCAGATTTTCTGTTGCACAGTTGTAGTTGCTTTGGATGGTGTGTGTACAGCTAGTAAGTCTGCTACTGAAAGAAGTTGAGTGTTGGTGGATGGCACAGGAGCCACAGTGTGAGCTATTGCAGGGGTGGGATCCTCTGGGAGTGATAGTTTGGTTGGCATTTGTGGTAGGCCACACCTTTGGACGAACCAGCGTGTTGTGGAGGTTTCTGAATTTACTTAGGTCTTCATGATATGGGACCACCAGGGTTATATCACAGTTATTGACCTTGGTTTGTGTTCTGGTATTTGAGATGGCTTGCTGAATCTGTTTGTGCTTGGGGTATAGACCCTGTTGAGGAATGCTCTGGCTATTTGTTCACACTGTTTGTTGAACTCACTGTTGGTGGAACAGATACGTTTGGCTCTTGTGGCAAGACTGTAGGGTACAGATTTTTTGGTATGTTTGGGTGGTAGCTGTCAAAATGTAAGTACTGGAGGTTGTTGGTGGGTTTGGAGTGTATGGCAGTTGGAATTGTGCCTTTTTGGAAGGTGAGTTCAACATCAAGGAATATGACATGTGTTTTGGATCACCAGGTGAACTTGAGTGAACTGTGTGTGTTTAAATTGTTCAGAAAGTGAATTAGGCTGTTTTCAGTGGAGGTCTATATCATGAAGATGTCATTGATGAAATTCATCCAGCAGTGTGGTTGGATTGTTTGGTGACTGAGGAAGTTTTCTTCTAACCTTCCCATAAACAGATTGCATAGTATGAGGTCATATGTGTACCCATCGCTGTGCCTTTGACCTGAAGGTAGTGTGTGTCTTGAAATCTGATGTTGCTGAGGGTTAACCTGGCAAGTTCAACAAGGAATGCTTTAGGTTTACTGTGTGGGGTTCTTTGGTTGAGGTAATGTTCTATGGCCAACAGCCCCGATGAGTGTGGGATGTTGGTATAGAGAGATGTAACATCTATGGTCACTATTGTGTTCGTGCAACTGCGTGGAAAATCTGTCGTCCTTCTTGGTGTGTGTGTGTGTGCCTGTCGACAAGTACTACACTGTGAGCACTTAAGTACCTGTGGCCTTTCATATATTTTTGGTGGTCTAGTTGCCAACTTGCAACCTTAATTCAAGCTAAAGTGCTGCAACCCTGTATTAAAGGACAAAATGCCTCATGATGTCATGAATCTCAGTACTCATTGTTCGTAGTTTTTTGAAATGTCAAGATATTAATTACAACTTCTACAAGTTATATGTAAAAGAAATACTAGATATGGAGTCTGGCATTGATTTAAAGTAATAATATTAATTTTATTACTTATTGTGTGGGACCCATGTTTGGCTTGGTTGGTTAGTCACTGGTTTACCAACTCTGAGGTCACTGGTTTCTATTCCAGGCCCGGTGGGCAGAAAATTTTCAGAGGCAGGCACTCATGTGGGGAGTGTAGCGGGCACTGTTGTGTTGTGGGGGCTTTCTAGAGACCTTCCTGTTTGGTACCATGTCGCCACTCTTGTGTGCCTCCACCCCCATCTCATCTCACCTCATTCATTCTTCAGGCAGGCTGGCTGGAGCGAAAGGTCTGTCCCTTAGGTAGGGTAGTAAACTGTGATTAGTGCCAGCCTCCTTTCATTTATACATGTCCCTGCCTCAGGTGAGAACCACATGTGGATATTCTTTTCCACTTTTGTGTATGCAGTTTTTTTTTTTTTTTTTTTTTTTTTAACACCTCCAAAATTTATAATTTTATCTTAATTGTGTATTTGTTGGGAAACTATTATGTGCTTGTGGTACAGCCACGCTGAACTCTTGTGGTTAGTCAGCAATTAAAGGTGTAACATATGAAGGGGAGGATGAAAGATGTTTTACAACAGAAGATTAATAGTTCAGAAGGATGCTGGAGATGAAATTTTTGTATGATAAAACTGTTGAAAGTGTTATCATACAAATGTCATACTTCAGCAGAATCATTAAAACTGGAAACTGGAATCTAGAATCTCGTGGAAATTTTCTATTAATTTTTTTTTTAAAGAGAAACTGTAATTTCATGTGATAATTAAATTCACATTGCAGGAAACCAAATATGATGTCTAACAACTAACAAAGAAGGATGTGTTGGAATTTCCACTTTTGAACAAATGTGGGAATAAATTGTGTACTTGCATGCATTCATGCATGTGCATGCACACACCAGAGTTTTTATGCACAGAGCTCACCTCTGAGGTGTGGTTATGTACATGTTGGCTAATGATGGAAGAGGTACTATGTTTGAATCTTAGATATAGCTATGGGTATCTTGGGGTTTTAAAAAAATCAAGTGAAATTTAACACATAACACCTTTTGGTAATAACAATAAAATTAATTGTGTGGCAGACAGTGATTTTGGTCCATGGCCAATCCCTTGATGTTAATTGGGGGGAGGGGAAGGAGAAGAGAGTCCTGCTCAGGCAAACAGACTGTTTCTGTCCTCAGAATCTCCCATGATATGTTTAGCAATTTGTCTGTAGCAAGAAAAATAAATACTAGCTATTTGATGTTTTAATGCAGAGAAGTCTGTTTGTGGTATCCATAACTTATGTGGTCCATTAAAGCTGAATGTAGGCTCTGCTAATGTGTCCACACTCCATGTATCATACTCAGTGTTGTATGGGCTACTAGCACTTCAGAACATTTTACTTCTATTCTCATTGGCTGACGAAAACTGGACTACATTAGTAAAATGTTGGGGCCTGCGTGTACTCCGATACCCTATCAGGAAGTTAGTGTGTCAGTACATTTCTTTGAGTGTGGCTGGTTATGTGGGAAAGGACAGCAAGAATGTGACCACTGGAATCAGTCCTAGGCAAGAGTTAAGGTCTGGCTCTCTGCTTTGCTGAAGTGGTGGGAACAGCCTGGTTGGAAGGGATGTAGGCTATGAACCTGACACCTGTTCTGCCTTAATGGCTATGTCTTGTGCTTCTGAGTTCAACCTTACTTGGCATGAATCACAACTCAATAAAACTTTGAGGGATTCAATGGACTTTCTTACATAAACACGTAAAACAAGTGTTAAGTTTGTAAATTGGTAGGGGATGAGGTAATGCCAGCAAGTCATGGTGACTGGAATGTGGGCAGTGGGTAAACTCTCAAGCCAAAGGACAAGGTGGAAACAGCTCAAAACTGAAAGTATTCTTGACCAGGTTTTATTGTGTTTAAACAAAACACTACAGGGCTCTGCACTGTTAAAGTGTGCTGACTAACATACCTTAAATTGCCTTTGGATGACAGCTAAAGGAAGGTAACTAGGAGCTACTTCATTTTATATTTGCAGGAGTGCTGGAGTACATCATGCTTAAAGATGATATCTCAGCATGAAGGCATAGGTTTGCTGCGGCTATTACTGGGAGGTGAGGAAGTATAGGTATACATAGTGAGAAATGAATGCCTGGTGTTGTTCCACCAAAAAACAGGGTAGGTTGGTCTGGTGGAGAACATTCAAAGAACAGGTGTTTAAGTCATTGGAGCATGCCTTATAAGTAGATGTGGGACGATACCATGTTGTCAATACTCAAAACAATTTTTAGGTGGATACCCTCGATACTTTAACTAAAAAAATTTTTTAAAAGGAATGCATTCACTCTTTCATAACCTATATCTATGTTTTAATTTTTCTGAGGAACATTTTTACTGGAACGTGCTTACATTTTAAATATTTATGTTTCATTAACAAACAGTGTGTTGTTTTCTTTCTCGAACAGTAAAGCACAGTGTCATTGGTCACAGACAAAATGACCTAACATATGATAAAAGCTGAAATTTTTTGACTCTGAAAAATTATTTCAAACCAAGCTTAAGCCGCATGCAGGTATTCTGCTTGGGCTTTATTTCTGAGTACTTAGAGACCTCTAGTTTGTTTAATAATGCTTAGTCTATGCAAGTTGTGTTCATGTGCAGTAAGCTAAGTCTGAATCTTTTAATTACTGTTCTAACTGACCCAAATATGTTTTAAGAATTTTAGTGTTACACAAACCTCAGTTCGTAAGACACAAAATATTGACAAACCTGTTTTATTTAAGATATGGCAGAAATAGACTGCAAGGCTACTAATTATATTTTAAAAAGGAGACAAAGTATAAGTTCTTATATAAGATGTGTGGATTAAATACAGCACACAAAAATTGGAAGTTACACATTTTCTATACGGATGCGTAGTAGCGACATTTTGCTGGCCGGGCCAGCTTTTTCAGGCAGCGAGTGGTGGTACACTGCAGTCTGTTGAGCTGTGGTTGGCAAACAGTGAGTCTAGCTGGCAGGAGGTGAACTAGAGTAAGGCGTAGAGTTGTGAGAATATTTGGTATAACGAAACGAAAATGAAAAATGACTGCTTTCATTTTCGTTTTGGTATGAAATTTGATTATTGAAAGTTGTAACGAAACGAAAATTCTTGATTTCAATGAATTTTCGGGTGTTTAATAAATATTAACTTAGTGCACTAGCAAAGAAAATTTAAATGTAGGAAAAACCCCCTTTGGTAAATACTCCATACCCTACATATTTTTGGTTTGATTTTCCAACGAATTTGTTATAATGAAAGAACCTGCTATAATGTTAGGAAATTTGTTAAGCTTTCAGTAAGGCCGAGCCTTAATGATATTATTTTTCATTTTCGTTTCATGAGAAAAAAATCACATTCGCACAACCCTAGTGAGGTGGGAAATTTGAAATGTGGTGGAGGGGTTATCTTATGTTTAAGCCAAGTGTCTGCCTGAATTTGGCGAAAATTGGGCCATTTCGTAACATTGTACTGTTATTAGAAGGTGGTAGGCCCCTCACCACTTTCGTTGTGTAACAGGAGTCAATGGTCAGGTTGTGAGATACTAGTGTGCTACAACTAGCTTCTGTAAATTTATATTCACCCCAGCTATGGCTTGTTTGGTGTCCTATCTACAGCCATTCATTCTTTGTCTGAGAGTGATTGTAGTAAGGCCAATGCACTCTGCATTGCAGGGAATGTACTGTAGCTGGTAGATGAGATTTTCTGTTGCTTGCACATTTACACATTTGTAGCTGCCCTGGGTAGGATGTCTGGTTGGTGAGCCTACTGTTGGAGGAGGTAAAAGATTGGTTCAAAACACAAGAGCTACAAAATTGTCTATAGTGGTGATATTACTGATCATGGCATATTAGGTGGCAATTTGGGGTGCCCAAGTTTGTTTAGGAGGTTAGGGGTCATTTGAAGACCAATCTGGGTGGTTTAGAGAACAAGTTTTGAGTGAGTGGTGATGAGGCCAGAATTTTGTGTCTGCAGTTGAGAATAGTTGAGTTTGTCCATGCCCTCATGGTAACGGACAACTAGAGGGATATCTGAGTTGCTAATCTTTGTTTGGTGATGTGGTTGAAGTGGCATGCTGAATCTGTAAACAAGGGATCTGGGGTAACCACTATCAAGGAAGGCTTTGGCTATTAGATGACACTGCTTTTTTAAGTCAGTTTGAGTGGAGCAAATGCGATGGAGACAAGACTGTATGACAGAGACCTCTTGGCATGAAATGGTTGGTAACTGTTTAAATGTAGGTATTAAAGTTTGTTGGTGGGATTAATGTGAACAGCTGTTTCAATTTTGCCATTGTAAAGGCTAGTTCCACATCCGGACTTATAATGTGTGATTTAGAGTAGGTCCAGGTGAACTTAAGCAGACTGCAAGAGTTAAGATTTTCTGAGGAAGTTGATGAGACTTTTTCAGTTGGATCCCAGATCATGAAGTTGTCGTCTATAAACCATATCCAGTAGTGTGACTGAATTGGCTGGTGGCTCAGGAAGTTTTTCTCCGATTGACCCATTGGTGTTAGAGGGAGCCATGCAGATACCCATGGCTGTGCCTTTAATTTGGAGGCAGAGCTTGTTTTGGAATCTGAATTTGCTGTTGTTTAGTGTGAGTCTTGCCACTTCGACCAGAAATTCTTTGGAAGGTTTGCTGTTAGGGGTCTTTGGTTAAGATGGAACTCTATTGCAGACAGTCCTGATGAGTGGGGAATATTGGTGTAAAGAGAGTAACAACTATAGTGACCAGGTAAGTATCTTGAGGGATGGTATTGAGATTTCTTGGGTCGTGATGTACAATGGCAGCAACTGTACCCAAAGTTGAAAGTGAGCATCTACGAGTGCCAAGATCCTTTCTGTAGGAGTGCCACATCCTGATGCAGTGGGGCATCCTGAAGGTGGCCATTGTTTGTGGATTTTCAGGAGCAAGTATAGGACAGGTGTGGGTTTTTCTGGTGTTAGAATTTGGCCATAGGGTCTTCTGGCAGGAGTTGGTGGGTGGATGAGTCCTTCAGTTGGTTTTCTGCTTGAAGTATGTAGTCTTGTCTATTAAGAATTACTGTGATGGAGCCTTTGTCTGTTAGCAGTATAATTATGTCCCTGTTATTCTGGAGATTATTTATGGCTTTCCATTCTGCAGGAATGGTGTAGCTGTTGTTGGGAAGGGAACTGAGTTTAAGATGTTATTCAGTATGAAAGAGATGAACTGTTAAAGTGATAAGAAAGGTGATAGTGTGAAAGTGTCCCAGGTGGGTGGTGGTGCAAACTTGATTAGAGCTCTGTTTATGGTATTGTCATCACCCTTGGTGGTGAGCAGCTGATCAAAAAAGTGTTTTAGGCAGAGGTTGTGTACAAAGTCCAGAACATCTTTCACTGTGGAAAAATGATCAAATTTCCTGGATGGTGCAAATAAAAGGCCTTTTCCAAGAATCCTGCATTCAGTAGAAGTGAGGTTATGGTCAGACAAATTGAGTACCTGTGTGACTTGGGTTCAGTGTTTGACTGTTTTGATGCAATTTTGCAGGGAAGTAGAGTAGGAAGAGTATGTGTGGTGTGTGCTGGTTTGGGGTGATTCGAGGTTGAGGCGGAACAGGTGTTCTGGCCAATCAGGTAGGGGTGGTGTCTTGATTTGAAGGCCAATGGGTAGAAGACCAAATTTCAGTGCTTTGTTTCATAGTTTGCAGAGTTTAATGAGTTTTGGTGGTGCAGTTGTGCTGTCGTGTTTGCGATAGCATTTAAGATGGAGTTGGCTTGGTCTAGAAGAGGTGAGTTGGTTAGAATGAGCAATTTTAGGTTCAGTTGTAGGTAGGTGCTCTAATGTTTGGCTAGTGAAATGTGCTGTTCATGCAGGAGTTCAATCAAGGCAAACGAGTGTTGATGTGTTCTGTAGCCTGTGCCCTGGTTTGTGATGGTATGACTGAAAGCAGCAGTTTTGAAGTTAGACCTCTTGGATATAGTCCTAATTTGAGTCATGTTGACAAAAAAAAATGATTTGTTGCAGAAGACATATTTTTGGTACGATATGAAACGTTTTGAAGCCAGAGATTGTGTAGCCTCTTGATCTCAGACATGTTAAAGCACATATTTTAGCACTCGTGTTTTGTTGTTGCAAAATAAAGGATGGAAAAATTTCCTTAAAATGTGTTTAGTGTTAAAAGTCTGCATGATATAATGTATTCACGTGGTAAATGTGTTCGTATTTTGTGTGTGTGTATCCACGAGTACTGCCCTGTGAGTGCTTGTGTTTTTTGTCTCCTTTTTAAAATGTTTTGTATAAGAGTTATTAATAAATATAAATTTAGAAAATGTGGTGACTGCAGGCAGTTGTGTACACAATGACGGACGTGGCGGAACTTCACTTGTGGATGATGCGCCACTTCAAACTGCACCCTTTATTCACAGAGATGTCCTATGAAGAGGTGGTAAGTCTAGAATAGTATCAAGTAAAGGCTGTTTACGGTAAAGTGAGGACTTTTGAAAGCCCTGCTAAATTTATTTCAGTTGGTTGCATATCTTTCCACGTCCCTATTAAAATAACCACTGCTAGATGACTTTTTGCTGGTGTTTAAATCAATTGATTCATGTCAACTGCATACTCATTAAAAAAACAACAAAAAGTAATAAATATTGTAATCAACACTATACACACATATGTACACATTAATTTTAGTACATAATATTGATTTATGTTCATGATTCTTTTCCATACAGAAGACAACGTGCCTCATTCAATTATTAACTGACCTAAAAATTATGTTTAACAACATTTATGAATAGAATTGAAGGGTTGATAGCAAAAACTGGGGCAGTCCAAAAATTCACATTGGGAGAAGAATACTTTATGTCGGCCTCCTCGTCAAGCGGCATCCACTGATACAAAAATCTTTCCACAAAATCTGCTCTTGTCACATGAATTTCTTGTTTGAAAACCAAGCATTTCTAGTCAAGAACCAGATTAGTCCAATGGTTTTGTAGTAAAAACCGGGCATGTCAAACACTAGCAGGGTTCTTGCTAGAGTCCAGACACAGATGGCGTAAGTGTTTTAGTCTGTTTTGTCTGTTTACAGTGAATTGTGTGACATTTGTTTTATATGTATTATATGTATGCTTCAAAATGAATTGATGCAAAAGTGAAACTAATGCCAATGTGGATTGGCCAAAGAAAAGAAAGAAGACATAATTAGAAATGCCAAACATAAAGGTAAATAATACACCAATCATATTGGGAAACTTATTTCGAGACATGCTACTGGTGATGATTGCAGGTATGTTAACATATTTATTATTATTGTTATTTATTTCTTATGTCATAATTATATATGTAAACATGTGACTAATTGATCAATAGAGTTATGCAAAACAGTGAGATTACAGTTTGTTAATCTGGCTAGGTAAACATAACCTAAATATGGATGTTTGAACTGTGCTAGGTGATTTGTTATATGCTAGAAACTATGTCTCAAAAAAAGGGGTCTATTTATGTGCATGCTGTAAGAGTTTATAGTTGATTGTTATGTAGCACTATATCGTATTAAGGTGTTATATTTCACTGTTGCAATAAGATACCAGAACAAGGTAAAGAAAGTACCTGCTGATTTTTACGTAATGGGAAAGGATGACCAGGATTCACATTTTTGTGGTCTGATTACAATGCATATGATACAACAAAGGCGACCAAGGACTTTATAAGCTGAATGGACAAGTGACTATGCAGCAGCATATTCGTACAAACTTCAAATTGCGGGTAAGGAGGTTGTAGTCTGTCTGAAGGCGTTCATCAGTATACATGGGATTACAAAACACAGGCTCAATAGACTCCACCAAAGTTTGGTAACGACCAGTCGGTCACCAAAAGACAATTGTGGTCGTCATAATAACCGTCCATCTAAACTCCCGGATGAAATAACCCTACATGTAGAGTACCATATAAACTCATTTAAAGCTAGAAATTCTCATTATTCTTTGCGAGACAATCCATACAGGAAATAGCTCCCTGAAGATTCAAACATTGATACCATGCACCAACATTTTATTCACCAATATCAAATAAATATCCCTTAGGTATGATAACTAGTTCTGATCACTGATCAGTGACAGATGTCTTGGTCAGAATAAAAACAATGGTGCACTTCATATATTGTTTGGTCCATGTCCTCAAATTTTTCAAGAAAGTCATGCATTTGTTTTCTATAGGGAGTCATAGCTACCTTCATAATGTCCAGGATTTTCCCCTCGTAACCAATAAAAAGATCACCATAATAGCTGCAGATATTCCTGAAGTGTGGGATGGTCATTATCTGTGCTTACAAGCATCCTATTGCATGTGCTCTACGTAGTATAAAGTGTGATCATATGAAGGACTTAAAAACAGATTCTGAAACATTCTTTCTAAAAATGCCCAGACCACCTCTCAAATTAAAGGAAGTGAAAATGATACAGGGAGCAGAGGATGACTGTCAAGTGAAACTGAAATTAGTGATGGCCTGATACTCGATATCGGATATCTGTACATTTACCATCATCGGAGATTGGCACTAAAATATTGGCACATCGGTAGAGACCTGAACAAGTAGGTGTTATTTTTTTGAAAAATATGTGTTATATTTTTGGGGAAAAAAAGCTGTTATTTTCTTGCTACAAAAACGCAGGTTTCTGCATGAGAATTGCCCCAATTTTTAATCTGCTCTTTATAATGACATATAATTTGAGATATGTCACTATATTCATAAAACCTTAAATTGGCAATGTTATTCCTATTGATAAGCTGTGTTTTCTATCATTATTTCCGTGCAGAAATTCTTAACTCCCAGAAAAATATACAATCATGGTTTTAATACAGACAACGGGTTATCAACAGACAACATTGAAAACAAGATCTGATTTTACTTAAGATTTAGTATTCTGCCTGTCACCTGGAACAACAAATGGTCGCAATGCACTGGCAAGGGCATACTGTTTCATGAAAAGAATAAGGTAAACAATTTATACACATCTATAAAAGCACTTTAAAAAAATTATGAAAAGTGCTTTGTACGAACAGCAAAAAAAAAAAAAAAAAAAAAATCAGCCTATACGTTTTTAAACTATCGAAATTTTCAACAACAGATTTTTTCGTTAGGCCTGCCGACAAATTTTTTGTTTCTTCAAAATGTCTCATTTTTTACCGCGTATATTTACAGAGAATGTGTATGATAAAAATACAGTTTACTGGACGAACACAAGTTTACAATACATGATAAATTTATTTACAAATATATTCTTCGTAAGTGAATGCATATAAACACATTTTTCAATGCCGCACCGCTCGCTTTGTAAAAAATAAAGAATTGTTGGTGAAAATGTGACGATGATACGATACGAATGTAAGCAACGCGTGAATTCCATAGATAACATGGTGCTTGGTGGACGTGAACACTACAATGGTGTGTTTTCCTAATGAACAAATTTTTGCAGGGCTGCAAGTAGAATGTTCACTCAAAATGATACATCATCACTTGCGCTCATGTCATCTATGGTCGTAAATACACGTGATGGGAAGTAAATATGTTTTCATTTAAGGTGATAAATCGAATAAATCTACTAACCAACTTATGCGTGCATTCATATTCGAATATCCAAACACACATAAAATATGTCTTACGAAGCAACTATGTGATGTAAAACAATAACAATTCGCGAAAATACTACAGGATTTTGTACAATTCATAAATTACAGCTGAAATTCTCAAAAATCGCAATTTTTCGTTTTTTATGTCAAAATTACGTTATTTTTCGCTTTATCGCATTTGTTAATTTTTCAGGTCTCTACACATCGGTAATGGCCATTATAACCTCAACCTAAAGTATTTTCTGCCCTCTACTGCACACTTAGTTTTTCAACTCTCAACATCTGGATACAGCAATGCGACTAAAAAGAATATTAATTTGAAATGTTGATGAGCAATTAACAACAAACTCTACCTTAAAAAAAATCGTAAGAATTTCAGATGGCCACTGCAATTTTGCAGCCAAAAAGGATATTTCCTTCAGACAAAAACAAATTAGAATGTACATGCCCATCGCTATTTTTCACTTCACAGATGAAAATGTACTTTTGGTAAAGAAGTTGTATGTTCGACATACCTTTGTCAAAGTAAACAAAATGATGGTGGCTAGTACCAACGAGCGAACATCAAAAATATGTCCTAAAAATAAATATTGTAGAAAACTATTTATAAAAAAGAAAGACCTGAGACTCAATGGTATTTGGATATTGGTTTTCTGCTTAAATTGTTGTCTACTGGTGCAAGTAAATTTTTTAATGATGTTTTATTTTTTACGTAAGAATTAAAAATACCAGAAGCATGCCTCTTCTATTAGCAATGAGTGTAGTGGTATGCAGTAAGGTTACACAGGTTGGCAATTCTTCAGGGTTCATTATTTACTAATGCCACCCGAAAAGCTATTTTCATGTTTACATTTGATAATATTTAGTGGTAAAGGTTGGAATGTTGCAAAAATTTAAACCATTTTTCATCAAATAAATTATTTTCACTGTTTTGCTGCCAAGATCATCATCGTAATGATAGTACTTTTTGTGTAAATGTTTTAGTGCGAGTTGATTGCGTGAATCACCACTACTGAACTATACAAATATACAGTGGCATCAAAAAGCAATATCTGGTTACATTTCACTATGAAAGCCAGTGATAAAACAAAAGCTGTATGCCTCCATTGCTCTAAAGAAGTGGGTCACAGTAGCAAAACATCTTGCGAATTTAACACTACTAATCTTAGTATGTGTGTCTGTCAACGAGTACTACTCTGTCAGTGCTTGAATTCCTGCCCTTTTATATATTTTTGGTAGCATAGCAGCCAGAAATTCAGCCTGCCAAAGAAAAAGACCTATGCAATCTTTTACCATACTTGGGTGATCCCGCTAACCGAACATTCTATGAAAATATCTTTTCCAATCATCCGTGAACTCAAGTGGCATGCCCCCATACTGAAGATAATGGTGAGTTGGACGATGATAACAGCAGTGGGTAAGATGATTAAAATGCTATTGAGCGCTGTTAATGTTTGATTGTAGAATGTTTCTTTGTGTGACATAAGCTGTTTGGATACAATTTTGTTATTAAGAAGGTTCAGAGTTACCATGACAACGGGAATCCCCCGCAACATTCTTTTACACTAAAGAAAGCATCGAGTATCCACACGCAGCTGGCCCAACTACGCACCACAGAGAAGGAAAGAACACACAGTTTGTTTTGTGCCCAAGAGAGAGACAATCCATCTAGTCACTCTGCCACTTCATGAATGAGTCAGCGCAAGCCACCTGCTCAGCGCAGCCTGCCAACACGTCCAAGTAGTGAGAGCGCACCAGAAAATGCACAGACCAAGGAGAGTTACAGAGTCTGATGGAGAGAGAAAAAAAATTGTTTTTGAGGAGATATTGCTACATTACCTCAAAAGATTTTTTTTCTTTACTTGTTCCTTCGCCCAGATGAGTCTATACTGCAGAGGAAAGAGGGGCAAGTTGACGCATGACGTCTTTTTACATATCATTTAAACAACTTCTACTGATCGGTGCAAACAAACTGACAACACTCTCAACGGAGTTTGAGTTGCCACCACTAGCAACGGGATGTCAGAAATTATTCTTACGACCCAAGGCTCCACTCTATTATATTTTATTCACCGGCCGAGCCATCGAAGCCATGCAGTGAGAAGAACCGAATACAGCAGCATGCTGCTTGATGCCACTACCAGTACCGTCACCGAGGCATGAGCCTAGATTCAGCGTTGGCCCCGGCCACTGACATCACACTCACAGAGGATTTATGTCATGCACTTTGCAGCTGCTTACCCCCTCTCAACGCCAACCCCCTTTGCCAGGCGAGCAAGGGGAATGCCGCAGAGGAGTATAAATAGAGGGCCGCACCAGGGCTCATGACCAGTCTTCAAGCAATTGATGTCTGTCTTGTTTCGTCACGCTTCTCAGTGCCACGGAAACCATCAGCTCCTACCTTGGTCTTCATCGCGCACTAGTGGTACCGAAGACAACTGTTCCTCAAGACTACACCACCCCTTTGGGAGCCAAAGCCTTCTCTTCATTAAGTCTTGCGTCACAGCTAACAACCGATATGTACCGGTCCCTTCTGGATAACAGCCGTAGTGTAGCTTAAAGTCAGAGTTATTTTGATAGCCATTTTACTGCCTACCTGATTAGTCTAGAAGCAGGTAGCCTACACCTGTGTTTATGTAGGGTGTTTCAACTTCAGTAAACTCACATGAATAGGAGGTAGTACTTCACCATCACTGTTTATTCCCGTAAAATGAAATAAACACTCTTTTACAAACTTATGAATATCACTCCCATGTTGTAGTACCCTCCCTTGTAAACATCAGATCCATTCAAGGAACAGCAGGTGACCAGGACTTTTTTTTCTCCATACATGTGTGATACCAAACCACAGAATCATCTTGGAGGCAACCCATTCACTGCACTTGTGTGGTGAACGGTAGAACCACGACATTAGAATACCGCTCCGGTAGGGATTGGACTGCCAGTCTAGGGTTTGCTCTTTTCATCACGCACTAGCGGTGCTGAGGGGAGTACTTCCTTGGGTCTAGGAGGATCAGTTCCTCTGGAACACTCACCAGACCAAAGTTGGAAGGCCACCCGTTCTCTACACCTAGTGTACTGAATGGTAGAGCCACGACAGTAGGTACTTGCTCCTTAAAGAGTCGGCTTGTCAACATAGAGGTTGCCCTTCTCATCGCAGACTAGCAGTGCAGAGAGGGGTACTTCTCCGGGTATGGGAAGACCACCTTTAGCAGGACAACACTTCCGTATTAGGATGGTCTCTAGTGCTATGACACTCAACCAACCCTGCACTTCTGGTATTGGAGTTGGGGGCACGAGTTATGGCATTGGCTGGCCGCCGCTATACACACATATCACACACCTCCACATCAGCTGTTTCCACCTCTATGAAGTCTGATTGTAGAGATTTCTTTCCTCATGCCATTTAACCATATTGACGGTGTTCATAAGAGGGTGAAATGAGTAATGGATGCCTCTAATTATCCACGGGAGCTTTACCACCCAGCTGAGTTTGCTAAGCTCGGTCTACGGGAACTGAAAGCCGAACTCCGTAAGTTTTCAGTACCAGTTCCACTGGCCTATGAACCTGCTACTTTTGAACTGCCAACCAAGATCGCTGAGGGTTACCATCCAGTCGTACAAGTCTACCTCATTAGCCAGGACTTAGTCCTAGACCTCATCACCTGCCAGACGCCAGGAGAGCCAGGCACCTCGGTGACTTCTGAAACCCGCACTGCCAGGCCGACCAGCACACCCATAACAGGGGCAGTCGGCACAGCTGCAACTGCCCAGTATACGTCGCCTAGATCTACCAGACAGTGATCCCGCCAAGGCGGAAAGTAATGCTCACAGAGCCTGGCTTTGTCTCCCGTGCTGACAACCAACCCGTTCAGTGCTTTACACTGGCCGAGTACCTATCCCACGCCGGAATTAGGAACAATCACAGCTCAGGTGTTTCTAGCCTAACACCAACCAAAATCAATTTGGCCTTGGGACAAGACAACTGCCACATTCAGCTGCAGATATATTGTGCCAGTGTACAAAATGAAGCATATAGCCAGTAGTTCACCTACACATCAGGTTTCAATGTTTTCCCACGTAATTGTTTCACAAAGGGATACCAACACACATGGTGTCATTGACCTCCATTGCCAAGTGCCACATACAAAGAGGAAAGAAGCATTGTATAGCAATAGTTTATTCCCATTCATCTAAATGCTAGATACACCATTTAAAGAAATTAACATTTTAAATGGTATATTTCTAGAGCTTTAAGGTTATGTAAGGGTTCTGTTCGAAATTTATTGCCATGTCAAAGATCGGATCTAGTTCAGTTCGAAAAATTTACAGGAATTTGTGTTCCGAAAATGTGCTAGAAAGGAACATCATTAACGAACTTTGAAATGAACTTAAGTATTTACTCATGTACAGTGTGCCCTTTTTCCCCCAAAATAAAGGAAAACATTTCTGTAGAGTGGTAGTCGTAAATTATCCACTCCTAAACTGTCCCATGATTTTTAAAAAGAAGTGTAGTGGAAGAGTCTAGAGGATTGCTACCTGGGTTAAAAAAGGGAAGAGGCAACACTTTTTTTATAGAAGGTTAATGTGTCACATTCCACCATGGCAAAAAAAAAAAAAAAAATACCAGCATGCCACTGCCTAAAAGAAGCAAAAAAGGAAAGCAGGCCACCAATGGCTGTTGACTGAGTTTCTCTTTTAATGACTGGCACTGCATAAAAGAAGCAAAAAAAATGGAACCCAGCTGCCCACCGTTGACATTCTTCTTTAACAACCATAAGGTTACAGTGACCTTACAGAATGCCACAATGTTCTAGCTTTTAGCCCCAGGAGTTATTTAATTTAAATATTTTCCAATATATCTCAATCACTACAAATTAATTTAAAATAAAAGAATAATGTGTTACATATGACCATCAATATAAATTTTGCATAATAACTCGTTCCTTTTCCATTATCACGAGGCAGTGTTCCAATTGGCACTTTTTGTTAACAAAGTGGTTGTGTGATCTGTTTGTCTACAAAATATATGACGTATTTTTGTAATTTGCATTTTGACAACTTCGAAGTTGACAAATTACCAAATTGCCGCAATTATCAGTATTTATTTTTGAAATCATGATAACACCAAAATAATACAGCATTGCATGCTAGGCAGTTAACCATCGTACTGTTTCGACTAAACCGTACAAAATGCTAGACACAAATTAAGAAAAATGAAACTATAGTTCATTCCCGATTGGAAGCAACTTATGAACCTTTGAAAATACACCCTAGCCATTAGCTGCATGCATAGATAGTAAAAAAAGTTGCAAGTTCTGGTATGGGTGCTGTACCTGCACCAGAACCAGTTGACTATGCGGGACCCATTACCATATGGCTCAACAAGCTATGCCGTGGTGCTACCCAGAAGGTATACTTGTATATTTGTCTGTTTCTCCACTAAGGCTATCCACATAGAGGTTGTTACTGACATAAAATATGATAGTTTCTTCACCACCCTCACTCATTTTATTTTTCACAGAGGTTTGTGTACCAGTCTCTTTTCTGACTGAGGGACGAATGTAGTGGGTGCTTCAAGGCAGCTACGTAGCTCTTTCAGCCAGCTCAGGAAGTCTTCACCATTGGAAAACTGTGCCTTTTCTCACTCAATCAATTAACATTTTCTCCCTCTTGCATGTCCTGATCAGGGAGGGTTGTGGGAAGCAGCAGTAAAGTCTGCAAAGAATCACCTCAGGTGAGTTATTGGTAACCAGATCCTGCTCTTGTAAGAACTAATGACACTGTGTACTCGATTTGAGGCTGTCCTGATCACCAGACCTCTCACTTCATTGTCATCTGACCCATGTGGCCTTGTTGCATTTACGCCTGGACACTTCCAGACTTAATGTGGGAGACCTGGTACTAGTGGGTGAAGAGCATGTGCCACCTCTGGCCTGGTGTTTAGCCAGAGTAACCAGACTGCATCCAGGGGAGGATGGAGTTGTCCGAGTGGCAGAAGTATACTCGGGAAAGGAGAGTTAAGTCGGCCAGTACACAAACTGTATTGTCTTCAGTGCGTTGATATTCTGCGTGTTTTAGTGCTGTACATACAGTGACCTATGTTTTGTGTTCTATGACTCGTTTGAGACCTCGTCCAGTCTCGACGGGTGGAATATTAATAAAAAACTTTCATTATGCTCCTGAAGAACGACTTCTTGTCAGTTACATTGTAATACCTAATATGAAAAAAGAAAACATTAAAATCCGAATACAACTTAAATACACAACATGAAATCGAACGCACAATACAATAAAGAAACATACCTTACAATACGTTACAACATACACAAAAACAGAACTCCAGAAAAATTTCACATCCTTACGTCAGGACTACTAACAACCTACTTGCTCTGCATTTAACACGGGAATGCGTGAATCGCAGCAGTGCTCCGTAACTCTATGTGCTGTTGCACACGAGGGTTCTTATCTACAGACCACATCCAGTTGCAGCCCAACGCCGACTACTGGCACGGCTCTTATCAACTTCCGTTGATTGCAACATTTATGCGCAACAAAGTGCTAACTCCAACTATGGAATTGGCAATGTTGCGTTGTTCAAAGCCTTACAGTTGACCCAAAATCTCATCTACCCGTCCTTCTAGGGTACAAGTACGATGATGGAGTTGTAAGGTGAACTTGACAGTTCGGCGATACCCTGGCGCTCCATATCTTCCAGTTCCATTATTAGACAGTGACATTGTGCAGAAATGTCGAATGGCTGGTTAAAATGGGAGTCGTGGTATTGAACAGTATCTCATGCTAAAAAGTAGGGGTCAGATGCAGTGTTCCCCCAGATCCAAAAGCTCCGGTATGTTCATCGAGAACTTTCTTCAATTGTTGGAACTGCGATTCTGTAAGTTCATGGTATATCTCCCCATTGCAGATGGCAGGTGGCTTCTGTTGGTCGGGTCGATGCTCCCAGTGTATGTTGATGCGGTGGTCATCATCCAGGTATACTTTCTTCTGCCCGTGGTCCATGACATACTACCACTGGAGTCAAGGGTGGCCTAGTATGATGTTGATGAGCTGAAGTTGTCCAATAACCATTGTTGCCAATGCATCATGTGTCAGTATTTTGAATTTACTTTCTAATTATGCAATTTTTCTTTGAACTTTATTGAGTACTGTATAATTCTGAAAGGCATTCTGTTGTTATTATACAAGTATTATAAAACATAGTTTTTTTTTTGTTTTTATAGTTTTTTATTTGGAGGTTGTTCAATGAAGTAAATAGGATACTGTAACACAAGTTACAGCAAGAGTTATGTAAAGGGTCAGTTTGATCACCCATGTCCACACTTTTAATTTTTATTCCTGTTGATCATTTCTTGGGAAAAAGTTGTTGTAACGTGTTGCTATGTATATGTTGTGTGTTCACAGTGAAATCAGTTTCTCATAATCAATTTTGAGTTTATTTAAGAATAACATTTCTAACAGTCTTTTTCTGGGTATGCACGTTGTTGGTTCTGTGCATATTTGGCAAAACATACATACATTTTTAGCAGTATTGTAATTTTGGTTTAATTGTTCATCTGATAACAGATGTTGAGCTGTAAAACATTGTACTGGAATTCATTACAAAATGCAGGAAATGTACTGGATATCAGAATAAGAACTTTGCTGGACACCCTGAAAATTCATTTTGAAACAAGGAAAACACAACTACCTCTTCGGTTGTATGGGTAATGCAGACCAAATACTGGTATATTTTGACATGTCAGAATCTACGACACTGTTGACTGTGCTGGGTCATGCTCAGTTGGTATTCGAATAACTGGAGCAGAGAAACAGTGATGTACAGTCATGCTGAGCTTTACAGAAGATGGGCGGAAATTAGCTCCTTATGTTGTGTTGAAGTGAAAAACCCTAAAGAAAAGTCCATCTGGTGTAATCGTTTGCGCTCAGGAAAACTGGTGGATGACTGACGAACTTGTGACTTACTTGATTAATAGTGTCTGGTTTAAGCAATCTGCAGCACTCCTGATGCTGCCGTCACTGTTAGTGTTGGACAGTTTTTGTGGTCATGGTCTCTGAGAATGTCAAAAAATGTTTTCAACAAGACAGATGTGACCTCACTATAAATTTGGGAGGACTAACAGGAATGTTTAAATTACTTGATGTTGTGATAAACCGCCCATTCAAAAGCCATGTTCGCCACCTGTACAAAGTGTGGGTGCAGACGACTCGGAAAACAACAAAAACTGGGCATTGAAAAAGAGCGTCAGCAGCAGAAATGTGCCTAAGCTCTAAGGTTACTGGCATTTGAAATTAAATGGACAATATGGAAGATGACCTTCTGTGGAAAGATAATGAGGTTGACAACGAAGCCGATGATGCCGAAGTTGGAGAAAATGGAGCAAGCTATAGTTAAAGTGGTGATTAACAAATATGTCATATGGGATTGGGGAAGATTTGTTTCTTGTATATGTACAGTGGACTGCCTATCTACTGTTTTTCAGGGGACTGTCAAAACATTTCTATACAAGCAGGATTTCAGTAGATGAGGGTTCTGACATGTACATCAATAAAATGCAATTTCCTACCTTATTATACTTTGTTTTGAATATAATAAGAGCTGTACATTATTTGTTAATAATGTTTAACTAATAAAAACAAAAAAAAAATGGGAATTTAAATAAAATATTACTGTATTAGTATTACTGTAAATGTTAAATTAAAAAAATATTTCACCCCAACTTGTTTTAAAATCTCAAAATACCACACATAATTGATTGTAATCCAAAATGAAATGCAGGCTAACAAAGTTTTCAAATCCTCTGAAAATGAAAATAACATGACACCGACTGCACTGCAAATTTTGAATGTCCCGCACGCATTTGATCAGCTAAGAGTGCATGGAGAGATTATCAATCAGATGGTGTGTTAACTGTGGCAGGCAGAGTGAGACCATACACCTCCATGCTGCTACATGTTGGTGACAACTTGCGCGTGTGGCAAATGTCCGCATTTTAAAGTAATTAATTATATCTCAGTGCAAAAGAACTTGTAATGTTGAGACAGATATGAATAGGAATTAAGGTGTTTAAAATGTATTTCTTTACAGTCTTTTAATAATTAATCGTTCAAAATCGTCCTCTGATTTTCCTGTACACAACTGTCACGAGTCATGAAGCACTCTGGCTCAGTGCTTACCCATTATTAGACAACTGAAGGTGTCGAATAGGCCCTTACAGGATATCAGTTTATTGAAAAGATGCAGATCTATTGAAATAAATTAATATAAATCCTTTGATTTCCCCAGGAAGTTACCGGAAATTAACTTTACGCTTGGTAATACAAGTCGTTCAATGTTCAAGCAAGTTTTAGAAGCAAGGGGAGGTCAAGTGTATTATTTTATTCACAAAGATGTTGTCCATTGAGTTAAATGAATATTTAGTGTTAAAATAATGTCTATTTTACTCCAGATACAATTAAGCACTAAACAATACAGGAAAAAATTACTTTTAACTCATTGACTGCCATGGAAGTTATGGTAATAGAATTGCCCGAGGCCAAGTACGTTTTTCTCACACACATTGGTAGTACTGGAAAGAAATGATTTTATATACATTTTATTTGGTTATCTACTTTATAATTGTAAAAATGAACAATAAAATGTGTCAGTCACATGTCTGACGTGGCCCTATTGTGTGATGACTTCATTACACAGCCGTGTTAGACACATGACTGACATAATAAAAGGCATGAATTGTCTGATTGTGAAATTCATTTGAAATCATGAATCCTATTCATCACCAGGCACAACCAATAATGTGCATGCTCGCTCAGCTCCTTTGTGGTTGTGTGTAAATCACAAGTTCATGAAGTAGATACTGTCTCTCACATAATTCTCATAGTTTTATTCTGTTGACCAAACGAGGCTATGGTTATTTTGTCAAAAGATTCACCAGAGGCCATGTTCTCACACTACAATGTAAAATCCCATTTGGTGTCAGGAATGCCTGACACAGCCTGTTCTGAAATGGAGTGGGTCAACCGTATCTGTCTGATGTGGCCTTGCAAGAATGGAGTGTTGTCAGTGAGATATGTCTGATGTGGCAGTCAAAGTGTTAATCACAAAAGAAAATATTTTTGCAAATAATAATTCCTTGTTAAAATGTATTGAGCAACATTTTCAGGCAATACCATTTGCTCTGAAATATTAGTGATGATAAGTGCAACTATTTTGAGCGATGAATAATCTTAAAATTTCTACGATCTCTAGATGCACTTTATTTGCTTTATAACCAGGCGTGTTGAGTGATGGCAAGTGCGCGCGGCCAAAAGAGGACAAGTTTATTTTTGCTAGACAACAGCTTCCCCTCTCAACGGCATGTAAGGGAAGGATGAAAGGTGCATGGCTCATAAGGAGAAGGGGTGGAGGTGAGAGGATGCAAGGTTGCCATTCTGGGTGCTTGGTAACTGTTTCCCCTCTCATAAGTCGTGTAAGGTGAAGTAGCAAGCCAGACTCACACCATGCCACATACATAGTGGGAAGAGAAAACCATGCGCTGCAGAGCAGTGATAAAATGGTGACGCGTGTGACGTATTTCACACCCAGTTATGAGACGTTTGCATAAACAACCAGCTTAAACATGATTGTTGCCGAAATTTAGGTGATGGGATCATCAAAATATACTTTGATCGATGCAAAATGGGTAGCTTTACCATGATTTATATAGGAATATTGCCAGGACCACTGAAAATTAAATGTGCATATGGTTTATTGGTACATGCGTTTTCGGTACGAGAGTCCACTGTGCATAGTATATACTATAAATGAAATGAAAAAAAAAAAACATAGTTGTTTTGCTAAAATTTGTATGATTTCAAAATTGATTATTCCTGTTGTAAATAGCTACAGTAAGTGCATTTCGTGTTTGAGAAAATTGGTGAAAATTTGATATAAAAATATTTTTGTATTTTCGATGTTTGTGTGTTTATTACTGCATGCAGGTGGGAGAACATGGAAATAGTGCGACAGGAAGGTGGACATATGCCGGCGACTAGATTGTGCAATGATAGCACATACAAATAATTTACTTTTACTCTCAGAGTTATTCCCTGACATTGCAAGACATTAGGTGTAATTTTATTGCGGTCAAAAACAATTTTACACTCCCCCCCCCAATGTTTTGTGTACAGGCCATCCCATATTTTCACATCAAAAATGAGTATAAAATGTGCAGCCTATGCATGCAAAAATACTGTATATATTCCCTTTCCTTGATGTTAGTATTGTGTGTGACCACAAAGTTAGCATTACACAAACCTGCATTTTTCTTTGGAGGAAGAGGAAAATGACATTTCTTGGCAGTTACAAGAGAAAGGTGATGGAAATATGAATGTGGAAAATAGTAGAATAAGAATAATACGGTGCAAGATCTTCTATGTCATAAAAAAGCCTTAAATTCATCCACGACTTGCATTAAATTGATTTCATTAACTCTTCGAGTGTACAATTTCCTGCACCTTCATTTGCACCGTTTCACATCAGACAAAGGAATGTCACCCCTACTGTATTCTTGCACACCTAAAAACCACAGAAGAGGTACATCAGTGACATTGAACTGGCAGGTGTAGCTAAGAATGGTAGTACACACAGATTCAATCTTTGTAGTGTCATTCTTGCAGTGCAGAGTCACTGAATCAATCATTTGGCTGGACTGATGCTCAGACTCGTATCCCTGGTCCTGCCCCTGTCATATGTAAATCCAATTTTTGCTATAACTTTCTGGTGGCGGTTTTGCAAGTAAAATATTGCGAAGAAGGCAAGAAATTGGCTTGAAATTTTTTTCCTGGTATTTTTCCATATTTATATTTTTTCTAAAAATTTCCTCTTTTTTTTTTGTTCAGCCCCTGATGTAGTTCAGTCTTACTTCAGGTAGACCTATCCCTCTTATTTTTCATTAGCCCTTTTATTTTTTGTTAGGTGAATGAATATTTCAGGAAAGAAACTGTTTTGTGTTCAATGTTCTTAAGAGAGACTATCATGTACCTACACAACATAAATTATGTTAAGTTTTGCAAGAAGTGAAGGCCCTGGCAAACTGATAGCAGTGTTTCTGCTTTGGAATACGCATACGAATAAATCAGTTTCTCCAATCAGGAATACCAAAGAGAAAATTAAAATATAGTTTCCTTGGTTATCACTAAATAAAATAAACATCAAATAACATTTCCATGAAAATAAAATAATATTTCTCACACCTTTTTGTAATATTGCATTCAGGGTTCATTGAGCAATTTAAATACTATTTCATTCAGATATCACACATATGATAGCATGTGAAAACCTCATACAATTATAGTAAAGGACACAGATAGCATAAATTCAACTCCAAGTCTTTTACCAGGCATAATTGGAACTATACACATAAAATTAAAGACCATATTTTAATGCAAGGAAGAATCAAATAAATTAAACACATCAACACTTCATTTCCAAGTATGTCAGTTAACTATACAACCCTAGTCTGTCTTACGAAAGAGTTACTATCTCAAATTATTAATGAATAATTATACTGACTTTTTACTAATGCAGAACAGTTCATCATTTAAATCTTCATACATTTTTCCATGCTAGCATTTATTATGAGCAACAGACTCTTTAATGTATTGAATATGAACTGCTTCTGGTTACGTCAGACACGTTAATTGTTTCTAGTAAAAGTTCAATTCCACCTTTAAATAATTCAATTAAAAATAATTTCAAAATATTTCCAAATGTAGATCAAACAAGTTTGCAAGTTAATTTAGGTGCAAACTACATCCGATTGCGTGTTTTAAGTTTGAGACGCTAGCTAGTCTCGTTGGAAAGAGTTTACATGGTGGCAACTTGCAGGCAGGGACTCAATGAAAACTCTGGCCCTCAGGATCTCAAGAATCATTGTCTCGAAGTGGATTATCAAACGCCCCAGTGCATCTTGGGAACTGAGCCTCCAAAACTTCTGACATCTCATACCAAATTTGTGTCTCGCACAAACAAAATTGGCGAGGACCCTCAGCTCTCCTCTAAACATGTCTATCAGTTACCATGGTTTGATGTAGAAGGAAGCCTTCCCATTAAGCCTTTCTCTTTTCTTACAGCAATTACTGTGATGTCACATCCTTTTTGTGACGTCAAACCCTCTTAGATAAACACATATTCAAGTAAAACTTCTTTGCAAAAACTGTTCACTTAATCAGTATAGAAAATTTAAAAGTTTGCAGAATTTAATACATGCTCATCTCAGTATCTAAGCTGAACTGTACCTCGTTCATATCAAAATATCATAACGTCAAAAAACATGTAAACAAACTAGTAAATGTTATTTTTGATATCTGGAGGGCATAAAAGAAATAAAATTTAAAATCAAAATAAAATATTACGTTTCTGAAAGACATTTAGAAAGTAAACAGAAAATATTTGATCATAACAACAACAGATCACTTTACTATAGTATATAGGATACATTTACTTTAGAATTTTTCATTTGGGTATTAGGATTTTCGATTATTTGTGTTTCGTTAGGGTAATCATTTTTTTTATGCGAGTCTTTTTTTTTTTTTTTTCGGTAATGATTTAATAATGCTATTTTAATTCGAGTTTTTGGTTATAATTTTGAAAAGCCATTTCCCTCAGTTTGGATGATTTCGAATTTATTTACTTTAGGTTAGGATATTATGTCATTCACTTTGTTTTCCCGAGAATACCTCGTAATTGAGATTAAGATTCTAGAGTTGGTGTTGGATGTGTTTTTCAACTTCAAGCTGAGATCAGTCTTAGCTTTTTCCTTAGTACCCAGAAAGATCCCACTAGCAAAAAAAAATAGCAAACAGAAGGAAAAAAACATAATTTAAGTTTATGTAATAGTTAGCAGATTTTCATTGTCCATTATTTTGGAACTCCAGATAGTACGTTGTATTTTTAAAAGAGGCGTACAAGCATCAGCTTAAATTTTTTTTTTTTTTGTTCAGTGTTTTCATATTCAAAGAGAGTTTTTTTTTTTTGTGAACCCTATGAGAAATTAATTGACCTTAATAAATAGGTTTTCATTTGGATTAGCAATTCATCATAATTGGTTCTTTTATTTACATACTTGTGATTCAACTTATATAATCAAAAAATTGTTTCCCCCCCCCCCCCCCCCCCCCATTTATTGTTTAAATAGAACTGAAAATTATTTTCTTTATCTAGTTTGATTTTTTTTTTTAATACTTAAAGCATAAAGTTTTTCTTTTATGTTCACAACTCATAACTTAATGGTAACTTTTCCTATATGATTATTTTTTTTTATTTACTGTTTACTTGTTCAATGGATTTAAAAAAATCTATTTACTGTTACTGATTATTATTTTTATTAATAAATACCTGTTGTTAAATTTGAAAACTTGGTGTTCCTTATTCTACTATTTTACTAAGACGTAATTGAGACTCCCCTTGTAACCTACCTTGTCCTCTCTCCCCCTTCCCCCTCCTCTCTCAGGCACGGTGGTTGATTTAATGTTTACTTTTGGGTTAGGGGTACTTGCAAATTATTTTAAGCACACTCCTCTTTGGCATCAACGACCATGAAACTTCTCGTAGCAAGCTACTATTAGACGCTGCCCCTTTCTTCCCCCCTTTTTTTTTAATCTTTAGTTTTTGTTTAAATTTTCTGAACTATGACTGCATATTAAATTCAAAACCTCCGTATAAACAAATGGCCGAAGGTTTTTGAGTCATTAATGAGATTTTATAGGGCTTCGTACTATCAAGAGATTTTTAGTTGCCCTGTTTAGTACAGGTGGTGGTGGGAACCTCTCACTCTCCCTGATAGTGTTTTTTTTTTTTTAACAGGTTTATTCTGTGTTCAGGAATTACACTTTCTGGCATTTGCATATTCATTGGCTGCATTTTGGTCCCCCCTCCTCTTTTTTTTTTAAATTTTTAATTTGATTTGGAGTCACCCACTATTGTTTATATAAGTTTCATTCCTCCCCTTCCCCCCTTCCATTCTCTGTAGCAACTGTGCTGAGTAAGCTGAGGTTATGGATGATTGGCATGATGATGAATTTTTACTCTTTTTTTATTAGCCAGCCTAGTTCCCCTTAACAATATTCTAAACTCAAGGAATGCACAAGATTTTTTTCTAGCTCTAAGAAAATATTTTCAGTGTTTTATACACATGTACTACACCATATCCATGCAAAGGAACTCGGGGAAAGTCACCCTCAATTGTAGTACATTTAATCTATAACTTGCAATGTGATTCATATACCTTGACAGTTCTTTAGATTGTACCGCTACTTCAATTACGTATAAGATATTACAGTGTGGTTCTGATATTGCACTTATTGTCAAAAGCACACACATTACAAAGGTAGGGTATAACCCATATGAGTTTATTGTTGCTAAAAGGTATGTGTGTTGTTTCAGGTAGCAGACCCAGTGGTGAAGAAGCTGTACAACTGCTCAGAGGAAGGACAGAAAGTGGCTCGCGAGAAGCGTAGCCAGTTCCTCTCTGTCTTCAGGAGAATAGCTGACTCGGGGAGCACAAGCTAGCTTTCTTGCCTTGTCACATGTGGCTTTGGCAGCAAGTTACAAATTAACTAATGACACTTTGTTTACGTGAGCGAAGAAGAATTTTTTGTACAGTGTGATATGTATGTCTGTGTTTAACACTGCTGTAACCAGTATGTGGGATATAATAAAGTTTTATTTTCTACATTTTAGCCTATATACAATACATTTCAATTTTTTGGTATGTCCCTTCCATAAAAAGAAGCAGCTGTTGCAGTTCTAAAGATATCTGCTATTGTCCATTTCATATAAGTGGTCTCAAATTTGACAGACAATGTGACCAACCTACATATTATGTGCACAGTAAATGCTCTCGCTCGTACAGTATTGTATCAGCTGACGATTTGCTATGGGATCTGTGTTGTTAGGTTGGCTATTTTGATGATGGCTTTGAAAGAAAATAGCTCGAACTAAAAGTTGTAATATTTAAAATCTTAATTATACTTGCAACATTTATGGTTTAAATTATGTTTCTAAAGCAATATTAAATTTTCTTGGCTATTAATAATGGGACTTTAAAAACATGTTTAGCATTTATGGCACAGTATGTCAACAAATACGAACAGTAAAAGTATCCAATCAATGGCTAGCCATGTTTAATTTCCAGTTTTCCAGCCTGGTGAAGGCCATTGTGCATGCATTTTTTTTCTCATTGTGTTTACTATACGAATATCTTATTGGTGTTGTTGGAATATTTAATCGGTAGTTAATTTTTTTTTATTAGCTTTTCCAAACATAGTTGGTTGTAGGTACCATTGTAGTGCGTTTTCTTCAGTGAAATATAATATTAATCAGCACGTCGTTAAAACTGCTTGTTCCGCCATTTTCCTAACTGCCTTCCACAATGAAGTGATGCGAATATAATTTACGTGTTTAAGTTTGTGTAACGAAAGGTGTGCAGTGTTGATTTTGCAAATAAATTATTTAATGTTAGTGATGAAAAAACGTGATTTTAGTGAAGTAAATTTGCAAGGATTGCCATAGAAAAACATGTGTTCAAGAGGTTACAACAGTAAGTGTACATGTTTTGTAAATGCATTTGTAGACCGTTAATATAATTATTGAAATGCACATGGCTTGAACAATGTCGCACTTTCCACACTTTTGTAGTGAGTGAATAATATTTGTTTGTCTACATCATAAATTCAAGTGTAAGGTTAACTTCGGTCAAAGTGTGTGCGTGTATATATTGTTGCATCTGTATGAATATGAACAATGATACATGTATCACGTTTTGTATTTCCATTAAAGTTATAATTTTCTAAGTTAAATATTTTAAATGTTATTGCTATACAAGCAAAATTTTCCACTGCTCCATCAAAACAATATGCAACTCAAAATGCCACACACTCATAAGAGGTGGTTTTGGGCGACCTGAGCTTTTTACTCTCAAGAGCAAGTTGAGAATTTCTGAGAGGAGGAAAGAGCAAAAAGTGCACTGCTCTTTTCTGCTACCAACTGAATGCCAAAAGTCATGGAACTGTTTACTACTAATCAGCTGGTCACAACATCGTCGATCTGTAATTTTAAACTTGATTGAGAATGGCATTGTAGGGCGATGGACAGTTTTGAGGCGGCAAAAAGAGGGTATTTCCAGTTAAGAGAGGATGCTTGGTAACCCTACTAGCATAAAATACTGTAAAATGGGTTATGCAATGACAGTTGTAATTTCGACATAACCCTAACCTTCTGATGCCTAATAAAACAAAAATCAAGTTATTGTCAATGTTACTGGTTATCAGGGACAATTCAGCATCAGTTTTATTGCTTGGCACATTAAAGTGGCATGTGATTGTTTATGACAAGTATTTAATAATCACTGCGACTATCATTTAAACACTTGCGTTCAAGGATGAACATAATATTTTCATCATTATCTACAATTACACTTACATACCTTACAGAGTTCTCAAAGGATGGCCTAACATATTCTTAAATAAATAAACCTGAACCAATAGCACTATCTCGTAGTCCAGACTATAAACACACAAATTTGGTGCCTTTTTTTTCTTGCTCTCAATCTCACTGCTCCTCTGCTCTTCCTCGACAGCAAGAGCAGAAAGTTCATGCTCTTTGTGAGAAAAGTAGCAGTGCTCCTGATGCCCGAACAGCCAACCAAGAAAACACTTCCGGTCAAACAAACTTTCAAAATGGAAAAGAGCAGAAGTCATAGAAAGCTCCAGTCGCCCGAACAAACCTAAGAACATCAAAATAATCCTGTCTCACGAAAGACGATAAACTAAAGCCCCCCACTCTGCTCACTTTTTCCTTTTCCCCTCAAAATAAAATAAAGATGATACTCTAATTGGGCCTACATTTCATTGCTATGAACATTTCCCTGTGTTCATATTGATTGAAACCGTAACACACTGGTTCTGTAGGGTTTCAAAGTGTAAAGCTTACTGGCCATACAAACTTGTAAGTTGTATCACTTGTATTTTATGAGAAAGTATATCAAATTTGTCAAGTTTGTTATGCAGGGATACTTGTTAACAAATAAATTTAAAGGATTTTCCTGTTTTTAAAGGCTGTATTTGAAAGACATATGGCATGTAGTTGGAGTCTTTCATAAACATTTTGAGCATTTTTGTTTAGCAAATTAAAAGCGCTCATATGTTGTTAAGAATATTGTTAGATTAACAGAAGAATAATTCACATAAACAGGATTTACATTGGAAAGACAACTTTTTGATATCAAGTATATTACAACATGCTTGTCAAACAAAATTCTTTCAATTTAAGCACCCAACGAAGGTGGTCCAACATCATAAAGAAGTGTCTCATGCATCAGCAGGAACAGCAACATTTCAAATCTATCACAAAGGAAAATGAACTTTATGATGTCTTCAATCTTGGGTAGGTGGAGCATCTTTTTAGTGTGTAAGTAACATGTTTATTTCATATATTGTTTCTGTAGGTCACACCTGCTTCTCTGGAGCACTTTGTAACATCCCTGAACTGAAATACAGTTTTCATTAGGTACCCGAGAATAAGCCTAGGGCTGTATTCACAATTTTGAGGAGGGAGGTCGTGCGACTGAACTTCAATGTAAATATCAACACTGAGTTAGTCGGAAATAAGTTTTTATTCGCAGCATGACAATGGGAGTTATTGAAATTACTGAAATTACGTAACATGTGCTTAAATGTTATTTTGGCTACCTACATATTTTAACATTCTGAGAATTAGAACCGCCATAAAAATATCAGACTGTACAGACTTTGTTGTCATATCATTGCACAAAGCTGAATTATGTACTTTCAATGCAATAGTAGGCATAACCGGTATGTAAGAATGTATACTGTCTTTAAAAAGAAGGTGTGAGAGGGGGAGGGGGGCTGTATTTTATTATTTGTGCATACCTGGAGGGGGGGAGGAGGTATCTTGGTACTTGGTGTTCGTGGAAACCATGCTAAATTTTTATGTTTACAAGCACTTTCCACAGGTAAGTGTGATTAGATAAGTTGTCATTAATATATTTTGAGTATATTAAAATACAGTAAAATATATTATTCATTTGATAGTCAAAATACAATTTCATTTTTGTATATCCTGGTTACAAATTTCTTACAAGGTACAAATATTATCAATTTCAGCTGTGGTGGAAAGATATATAGCAACCCAGAAGCCATTGGCATTACTTTCCTAGAAGTGTCAAATTTGAGGCCACTTAAATGAAATGGACAATACAAATCATGCATATTGTGTTTATTATTCTCTCTCCTTTTTTAGCACCATCCATGTTATGAAGGTAATTAGTTGACTTTAGAAAAAAATAAATGCCAGCACCAGAGAAAATGAAATTAAAAAAATAACAGGTTTCGAATGATGTCACCTATATTACACGCTTGCATATTGTTCAAAAGAATTACAATTAACATTTTGTTTAAGAATATACACTATAGTCCATTCACGCTTTCTTCGGCCTTTTGGAATCAAACCGTTGAAAAATCACCCTAGGCGTATTATGTCAACCTGTTTTTCCAATAACTTGTATTCCACAAATATTTAACACTGTGATTAACTTTAGAGTACTGTATTATTGAATAAATGAAACTTTACCTTACTATCTCGTGTAACTTGTAATATTTATTTTGTAATAAATACGAATTAACAACAGCGAGAGCAACGACTTGTTGGCAACGGCCGGTAAGAAATAGTTCACAGTTACAATATTTTTTGACCTCGTTTTATGTATACTATTTGTAAGTTAAACGTTGCCAATTGGTACATGTGTGTTGTTAGGTAGCACTGACGGAAACACATTTCATTGCTGCAGTTAAAAATATCCGCGCAAATTCCCGTGTGTAGGCTGGTGTTTTTTTTTCTGTCCAGAATAAAGGTTCAATAAGTGAAGCAGAGAGAGTGCGTGTCTATATATATATATATATATATATATCTATGTCTATCTCTCTCACCCCCCTCCCCCTCTCTCTGGAAGATCATACCACCTGTGTAGGAAAGGTATGCATTTTGTTATTTCCAATTTTAGCACATCTCATACTAATTACAGGAACAGTAATGATGTCTGATTGTAATTTACAACTCAAAAGAGATTTTATTGTTTAAAAATCTATTATATATTATTTAGATGCACAGGCACGACACAGCTTGTTGCGCAACACTTACAAATCGAGCAGGTTGGCAAACGTGGTGTGGGAAGCGTTCCCAATATGGCAACGGAGAGCGACATACAATGACTTTCTCAATGTTTCTCAATGATGTGACAAGTTCGCACTCGTGTTTTTGAAACATCCTACGAAAGTTACAATGTTGTGATAAATATGTGTTTCCACCGCAGAGTGAAATGTGTTTTGATCATTGCGTATGAAAGGGCATGGTGGATGCATTGTAATTGTTACGCAGGCCAGGTGTGTGTGTTGAGATTTCAAATATGTGTACAATTTATACATTTTAACAATGAACTGATGTAATGACAAAATTAATTAGTTACCTTCATGTCTGTTTATCACAACGCTGTACCTTTGCGCTAGGTGTTTGGAAAACAGTTGTGTAACGAGCTTACGTTTCTGTGATTTGAATATCTGCAACAATTCCAACGAAATACTAAGCCTGCCCAGATAAAATAAATAATAAAATAAACCTACAAACCAGTAAGTACCAATGCATGTAAATATTAGCAGAATAAATGTTATGGTGGGCCCACTATCTTTTACGTTTATCGATGTACAATAAATAAGTGACACAAGTTGCGTGCTTGAATTTACTGCGTCGTTTCATTGAACTGGTTGTCTCTTCGTTTGAATTTTTATTCCAAACACATATTAATAACAATAGGTTAAATACTAATGTTGTTTACGCCACAGTTGTAACAAACACTCGTGGCAAAATATTAATGTGTATTATGAGTAACATGCTATATTGTGTGTAACAAAGTTATAAAGCTGACCTAAATATTGTTATAGGCCTACATTGTGAACATTCGTAGGAAATGGCTTCTGCAATATGACATAATTCCTTGAACAGCTGTAAACAGCAACCAATGCATTTGACAGTTATAAAAGTAGAAGTCACATGGCAGTATGTATGTTTATGTTTAGTGGAAGGATACGTAATCAGTAATCAAAAATAGAAATTTGGCAGGGCTTCAGAAAAGGCAGAGGTTATCGTGAATCAACTATATACTGAAAGTGGCATTACCAGAGTATTTTTGGGACACATGGGCATTGAATTGCCATATCATGGCTTGTGCTGCTATACTGTACGCAGGTCTAGGCGCAGTGTACTCCTTTGACACACCATGGGCATTTACCCAATCTAGATTTGGCTGCGGCCTCCTCCTAAGAAGTGATATTACGCCGCACACGCCCCAGGTCACCCTTGAAGGGTTGGCTTGACCTAGTTGATGTAGCCTGTTGGACTGCAATCCGCATTGCAACACAGGTATGGCATTTACACCGTGGGCATTCGGCCGTGGGAGGTGAAACCAGCTACCACCTTCGGCCATTTCCACCGCTTCTCTGCTACCTCCACACTCCCCGCGATGGCCCTGTGTCTATATATATATATATATATATATATATATATATATATATATATATATATATATATATATATATATATATATATATATATAAATCAATAGTGCAGTGATTTCTCACCCGATGGCGTGCGCCATCGGGTGAGAAACAAGACTAACTATGACAAATACTTACTGGTAATTTGGGCGCCAGCGGTGCTTCCCAATCACTGCACTATTGAGACTCAGTGTTCTCAGGGATAGTGTGGGTTCTGTTTGTCCGCCTCGCCCGTGCATACTTACAAACACGTTGGAAATACTAAACTTTTATTAAACATTACATTGAAAATAAGCACTTATTGAGATACATGCAATTAATCTAGCGTAAGCCTAGATGGATGATCACACCAAGGTGCGTGAACACAGCCTTCACAAGGGAAGAGGGCCGACAGCCGCTAGGGTGGACTGACGGTTTTTCCCTGAAGACAGGACACTGTGAATTACAAAATGAAACACCTGATGATACATTAACACGTCTGATTACTTGACATCACTAACGCATACTCGTCTGGGCTCGTCCGCCAGTACGTGAGTAGTGAGGTGACGGCCTGTACACAGAGCCGGCAAGGAAGGAAGTAATTGCACTGTACACAAATTACAAAATTACATAAACCCTCAAAAGGTACATGAAACAAGATGGGGCACCAGATAAATATTCACAATAAACACACGAGTGAAAACAAGTTTATATGGCACGGATGCCGCTGGATGAAGTTCATAGCGGACCACGTGGTGCAGGTGGAATTGCAATATTTCTTTGTAAAAACTGCAAATTAAATTCCAACAAAATATTATGCTGGTCGAGAAAATTATTCTTTTTACGACTGAAGTGATGAAAAAGGATTGTAGCTTACCTGATGGCGGAAAAATCAAACATTACAATGACCGCGTGGTCAATCACAAAAGGATCCATTTACGTGAAATATTTAACATAGAACCCTGAATAAAATAATGCACACACGATGTTACATAAATAAGCTCTCAAAACGCAATGATGGTGTAGACATATACTTGGCGTCAGCCACGTGGTTGTATGTTATGTTGTAAAATATTCAAACATGCAAAATATCCTGAAATACATATATGAAATCAAAGGCCTTGAAATTGCATGCAGCAATAATACAGATATTACAATGAAACGCCACTAACATAGGCAAATGGCACCTGATTAAAGTTGCTCCTCTCTCCTCAATTAAGTTGAAAATGCCACAAGGGTGAAATTAATTAGTTAGCGGAAGCATAATGCTGGGGAAATATCTGGCAAAGCATACACTAGCAAAGGTCAACCGGTATACTAAAAGTTCTATTGAAATCTACATCAGTGAACAAAAGGTTGTAGTGCATACGTGACAGTGTCTTACCTTGCCAGCTCTCCTCAACAGACTGTAAAGAGGCAAGTGTCGCATGGACCTACCATGGCCGCCTATGGGGTTCACATAAGCAGATATGCTATGCATGCCCAGTAAAATAATTTATTATTGAAAATAAAATGGCACAAATAAATTAAATATTGTTTTTAATTTTGTAATTTCCTTATGAATTTATATATTAATTATTGTTTCTTTATGACTGTGTTCACGCCGGAATATTAGTGTTCTTAATCTCAGTGCCGCGGGCACTTTGCATTTCATAACCAAACATTTTCAAAATAATAACAAACACTTTAAAACATTTCAAACCATGAAAATAAAAATACAAGACACATTTTACACTGCAAAATAATATTTATATGAAAGTTCAAAATATTGGCCTCTTTACGCACGTGCAGGTACGTGACACATGCTGATCGCCGTCATGAGCTCTAGCGCTGCTGGCTGTTAGCCAGCATCTATATATATATATATATATATATATATATATATATATATATATATATATATATATATATATATATATATATATATATATATATATATATATATATATATATATATATATATATATATATATATATATATATATATATATATATATATTGCTTTTGGGCAGAATACGTCCTACAAATAAGCTGTGTGTGTGTGTGTGTGTGTGTGTGTGTGTGCGCGCACACACACACACGCACGCACACACACACACACAGAGCTTATTTGTAGGACGTATTCTGCCCAAAAGCACACAGACTTCTACAATGACCAGCTGTCAGATTGCCATTCATCCGGACAGTAGGTGATATACGGCCTTTACCACTCCCGAGGGGGAAACCCTCCAGTTTCGGGTCCTGCCCGTTGGACTGAAGAATGCATCATCCACCTTCCAACGACTTATGTCGTCTGAGGTCCTCACATGATATATTAGGCAGTTCTGTTTTGCATACCTCGATGACATAATAGTCTACTCAAAAACCTGGGAAGAACACCTCAACTACCTCCAGAGGGTATTGGAACACCTGGAATGGCATGGCATGACTGCCAAGCTCTCGTAGAGCAACATTGGGAAGTCATCAATCGACTACCTGGACCATGTAGTCTCGCCCGATGGCAACTTCCCACAAGCTAGCCAGAAAGCCGAGGAACCTGCTACAAAGAGGCAACTACGCTGTTTTCTCAGCCTTTGCAACAGGCTGCGGGACTTTGTACCAGATATGTGCAGCTTGATGGCACCATTACATCCATTACTAGAGAAGGAGACCTGGTGGTAATGGGGACCAGAGTATCGCACTGCCTTCGAATCTCTGAAAGCCAGCTTCCAGATCATAAAGCAACTGCATCGACCCCATGGTGAGGCACCCCTCATCCTACAAACAAAAACGGCCTCGGCGCCGTTCTGTACCAAGAGGATGCCGACGGCCACCCTATGGTGATAGCCTACGCCACTACGCGGCTCAACACCACAGAACAGAGGTATCACATAAATGAACATGAGTGTCTTACCATCATCTGGGCCCTCAGAAAGTACTGGTACTACTTGGAAGGTTTGCACTTCATCCTCAGAACTGACAGCAAGGCCCTCCAGTAATCTAAAAACACCCAGGTCAAACTCGGTAGATGGGAAATGTTCCTTGCCGAGTTTGACTTTGAAGCGCAGCATTGCCCAGGGAAAACAAACAAATTTCTGGACGCCTTATCTCGCCAGCCAGATTTTGAGCACGTCGAGAAGCCCAACAAGGACTGGGATTGCATTATGCCACCCCAACCACCAGACCACAGCTCTGAAGAACAGATCCGGCTGCTACAACTGCAGATCAACCGACACAAGATAGCGCTCTTCCAACAGCAGGACCTAGAAATCATGTCCTCCTCCAGAAGCATCTCCAGTGTTTCGAAATCCGGGACGAGATAGTATGGGCCAAGTGGAGAATATGGGTGCCCAAAGATCTGCGAGCCGACATCTGCAAGCACCACCACAACTACCCCAAGGCCGGCCACCCAGGAACACGGGAAACACTGGCCGACATCTGGGACAGAATGAGTTGGGATGTCCGGCAGTATGTTGGCAGCTGCGAGAAATGCTGCTGGGGCAAGGCATACCCTGTGCCTCAACCCACCACCAAACCAAGATGCCTGTGAATGCTATGAACACATATTGTGGCAGATTTGATGGGTCCGGATACAAGAAGTACCAGGGGTAACTGGTATTTGCTTGTCGTAACCGACCTATTTTCAAGATGGGCAGAGGTTTTCCCATTGCCAAGTTAGGAAACCCACCACATTGTTGGAAAATTCGAGTCAGAAATTTTCCCATGCTGGGGCTATCCCCAATAAATTCTCACTGATAATGGGACCCAGTTTGCAAGCAGGAAATGGCTCACTGCATGCATGGAATGGGGAGTAGAAACTTGGACCACTCCGCCCTACCACCCGCAGGCCAACACCACTGAGCAGAGGAACCAGGAGGTCAAGGAAACCTCTGTCTCAGTGTAGGGAATGACCACAAACATTGGGATCGTTATATCCCGAAGATGATATCACCCTATGGCGATGCACCAATGAGGCTACGAACTCAAGCCCTACCCAACTTCTCCTGGGACAGACCCTCCGCCACCCCGCGGACTAAGCTACCTCAGCCAGAGGACATCCACCTAGGCGCCCTAGCCCACACTAATGCCACAAGAAAATCTCAGGAGGCATGTATCCACAGCCTCGAATGGGCCTCCACGCCTTTTGTATGGGCAAAGCATCCAGTGCGCAGTCAGTTCAGCGTGGGCCTATATAAAAATAATTGGACATCAATAGAACCTCCTTGGGTGCATCTGCAAGGCTACGAGGGGACAAATAAGGCCCTATTCTCACGAAACCACGGACCCGAAGTACCAGTCACAGCCTCAATCACTAAATAAGTGCCAGATGAAGTGGGTGAACTTGCCAATATAGCTGCCTTGCAAGTGTGGCCTAGTTCACCAAAGAAGCCCGAGGTGAAACCTAACATCAGCCAAGGGGCCAGCTACACTGTGCCGATAACGGCAAGGGTACCACAGCAGGTGGCAGGTCAGGAAGCCATACAATGCCATCCACCCCCACCAATTTCAGGCCGAAAATAGATGCCCTGCAAGGAAGAGGGACGAAGAGCGCCAGCAAAATATCATGGCACAGTCTGCTGGATTATGAAATACGCCTTACATGACCACGTCCAAGCCCTATAGTCGAGAGGGACTCCCGGCCAAAACGCTGGTTGAGCCTCCAAGGCCTTCCCCTCAAACGACTACACCCAAAGCACCAACCCCAACAAGCCAAACCGGAGAAAAGACTACAACGCCAGATGACGTCACAGGCACCTCCAAAACACCGCCTACCTCAAGGAGGAACCATGTCAGATCTGCCAGCAAAGGTCAGGTGCTCCTAGATGCCCTATTTAAGCTGGTACCTTCGGCCGCGGTATACATAGACAGCGAGAAGACTCAGCTGTCTGCTGAGCCATCCAGCGCAGAGACCGCCAGCGCCATAGACATGACCGCGATGCCGGATGCCGCAACCGAGTTCGTGGCGTACATGGACAGCGAGAAGACTCAGCTGTCTGCTGAGCCATCCAGCGCAGAGACTGCCAGTGCCATAGACATGACTGCGATGCCGGATGCCGCAACCGAGTTCTTGGCGTACCGTCCTGGCCAAGAGGAGGAACGACTGCTTTCCACCAAAGGGGAAGCAGAAGACACCCTTTTGCAAAACCTGCTCCAGACGGCCGCCGAAGTCCCGGTGTCGCCCACTGCTGAGGTCGACACCCGGGGCCAACATTCAGAACAAGAGGATATCAATCACCATGATTATGAGGGGGGGGGGGCACCTGTAGACCCCTCAAAAATGTCACAAGAGAGCCAGTGAGACAGTAGTACCATCAGAACCACTGACTCTGACGGTTACCCTGAGAGCAACAGATCTGGACAACAGGGCCGCAAATCACCGGTCCCAGACTAAGGCCGATGGCGAACCCACGACGTGGACCCTACAGCCCTGGAGAGTGCAGCCACCAAGAGCCTGCCAGGCCGGTATCGGGAGGCACCCAGGAGGAGATTTACCTGGCCTTACCCGCAGCACGCTGCCCTGAGAAAGCAGGGGAGGCTGCCGAAGAAGACGAGACGACAGAATAAGTGAGTGACGTGCCATGCATGAACAAACTTATATTTGATAGCCTTCAAAAAGCTATCACTCAGTGATACGTACCAGTCAAAATGTACATAGATAAATAAATCAACCAACAGTTACCTAGTTTTAACATAATGTGCAAACAGCTGTTAAGAGACTGTATAAGAAAACAGCTTAATTATGTAATCAGTGGAGATATGGCCATGTGCCAGTCTGTCAGAGCTAATTAACAAAAACATTTTGTGACACACATGTTCTTGCGCCCAAGCGTCGTTAAAAGTGCTAACAAGAATACAGTGTACAACGATACAAAGCAGACGAAAATTCTAGTTACAAGAACAGAAAGAAACTGTAAAAAAAATTTTTTTTCTAGTATGTTGAACGAAATTTTTTAAGACTTTAATAACTCAACATACTTTGCAATGTATAGAGTCCTTTGTGGAAACAAGTCAAAGCCTCTTAGCTCTGCATAACTTCAAATTTTAAAGTTTAAACGTATTATTGTTGAAAAATATTGTTTCAAAACTTTTAAAATTACATTGCTATAACCACGTTTTAAAGAAAGTTTTTGAAAATTTTCTACTGTTGTATCAATTCACATGTTTTGTTAATTAGCAATCAATGTATTTATTGCATAAAATGTCAAGAAACTCACAAACAAAAAGACAGTTTAACATGCCAATAAGAAAATTTGTGAGAAAATTTTATTTTTAGTATGTAAAAATATTCCACGTGCTTTGTTATGTGCCAAAACATTTGATTTGAAAAAAAAAATAGTTTTTTTTACCATGTACCGTATTTATTTGAAAGGAAGACAAGGTTTTTTTTTTGACAGAAAAGGAATATAAAAAATATGGGGTCGTCTTCACTTTAAAACCTAAGACCACAAATACCATAAATGTGTGACACTGCTAGTGCAGTATTTAAGTTTGTGTTACATGCACAACATTACTACGGGCGTCTATTCATAATTTCTTTACTCAAGAAGCAGTTAATCCTCCAAAATTAGCATTCCATGAGACAGAGGATTTTGACAAATAATTTTCATTCTTAAATACCGCGTGTCCCATGGTTGGGCATATTTTTGTAGTGCTGAGACTGTACCTGTCAACTTTGACAAGGGTCCTCTTATCTGATGTCGCCCAGAGAAATAAACGCGTTAGCATCAGTAGTAGTAGGGGTGGGTGGGTTATAATTCACTAGGCGAATTACATGTTGATGGGATGGTCTAAAAATAGAGTTTGCGGATTAAGGGCTTATCCGATTAATAGCTAATCCTAATCCGCTTAATTTGCAAATGGCTGCAAAGAGGAAGCGCTTTGCTGGGAAGCGAAATGGCTCAAGTTACATAATATGGCATACAATTTTTTTTTGCTTATATGAAATACCTTCAGATCTGTCTATGAATACGGGGAAAAGTCAATTTTCTCGACTTAATTTGATTCATCAAATTATAATCGCGTACGTAAAGAGTCGATACAATATTTCTGGCATGAAAACATTTCAACAATTACCCATTTAAAAAAATTAGATTATTGATAAGAGAGATTTGAATAGCAGTGGGTTCAATTTCACACTTTTCACAGCAGTTAAGTCTGTAAAACTTGCAGTTTAATATAATATTTATCACTCTGCAAAACTCTGTTGTACATGAGGAAAGTAAACATATAATACTGATTAAAATGTGAGATGCCGAATTAAGTTTGGAAAGATAATGAAGTGTTTAGTAATATAAAAAGATTTTTCCCAGATAATTCCGTTTGACTATATTGTGAGTAAAATTAGATACTGGCAATTATTTTACACCGAATGTAGTTTCGACTAATTTGTGGGTGTTCTGTTGAGTTAAGGTTATGTTTTCCTGTTTCACTAGCCATGTGTGTGGCAAACGTGGGATAAAAACATCGATATTATTAAGCACACGTCTTCTTTTGCTATTTGGGCAAATAATAAATAATTTAAGTTTCCCAAAAGTATTTTTTTTTGTTTCGAAGGTAGAAGTAAAAATTTGATTTCGAATACAAAGCCGAATATTGAAAATATTCGATTCGATTCGAATTTTCGAAGCTTCGCCCACCCCTACCATAGAATCTCATTGTAGCGAGCACAGCAACTGCAAAAACACAGTAGGTCTTTTTGAGGAACCATCAAAAAATCGCAAAAATATTCCATGAAAAATTGAATTTTTACGAGGTGAAACATATACGGCAAGATTGTGTGAAGGAGGCTTGCGGCAGGACTCGTGACCATGTGAAGCGTGCTTTTGTTGTCTGTCTGCTGTAACTCCACTCCCTCGCCCCGCTCTGGCAGTATCTAGCCAAAATCGGCTTTTGCATACTGTGGTATACCAATTAAAGATAGGGATACAACTACGATTACATTTTATCGCTGTGCTATAATTAACGTAATTTAAATACATTTTGATAAAGTTTTCTTGAATTTTTGCTGGTTTTGAGTAAGTTTCACACCATATAGGTTTTGTTAGTTGAAAACATATAATTTTCCAGTGACCATTTGGTTTGAGACGATCGTAGCTACGTAGGCCAGGCAAATGATTGCGGGACAATGCTGCGTAGGCCGAGCAGTTGATTGCAGGCTGAGCGGCTATACTTACGTGGCGCGGTCAGATTTACCGCTCATTTTCACACAATCAGTTATCATATAACAGGATATTTTTATGTTATGGTGGTTTGAACACAATTTAAAAGCAATTTTAGGGTGATTTTTAAGTAGTACTGGGGATCAAAATCGTTCTAATACGAAAGCAGCGAGGACACACTTATAGCGAGGATCAAACCTTGAACCGTGACATCTTGCTATAACGGGATTCTACTGTAGTTAACTTCATTTGCGAACAAACTCGCTTTGCCAAGATGAGCTGCTCAGATGCAATTTATTTCTGCTGTGCGATAAGATAGAAAGACAAAAGGCAGTGGTTGATTAATTTTTTTACGCACCAGGCGGCCACAGCAGATTAGCTAGAAACACACACCTTTACGAGTAAGGCTTTTAGGCAACTTTTTTTTCTTCTTTTTTTTGTTATTATATGATAATTAAAATCATTTCCCCGAGGGTCGGTTTTATTCAGTGTGCCGCCCGCTATGTCTTGCTTCTTTCCACTGGTTAAAATCATAAACCATAGTAACCAAGCCTTACAGCTGTTTATGTAGGTCATCATACTGTGATAAAGAAGGCTTCGTGTTATCACCGACACCGGAGATCCCTCGTGACACACTTACACTCCAGGAGGCATCTAGTATCTCCACACAGCAGGCCCGGCTACACAGTGCAGACAGTGAAAGACTGAGCCAATCACCATGTAACCGAGAGAGACAGATGTGTCTGCCAGGCTCCGTCGCTTCATAAATGAGTCAGTGCAAGCCACCTGCCCAGCGCACCCTGCCAGCATGTCATTTGAAGTAGTGGGAGAACGATGATAAACACATAGATCAAGGACTGTTACAGAAGTTGATGGAGGGAGATAAAAATTGTCCTTGAAGGGGACAGTCCTACATTCCCTCAAAAGAATTTCTATCTTTTCTCGTTCCTTCGTCCAGATGAGTCTACACCGCAGAGGAGAAGGGGCGAATTGACGCGTGACGTCTTTCTACACATTAATTAATCGATTTCAACTCATCAGTGCAAATGAACTGGGAGCTCTTGCAACGGAGTTTGATTTGCCCCCACCAACAATTAAACGTCAGGAATTGTTTTATCTACCCAAGACAAAGGATGGACGCTCCATGCCAGATATAATTATTCGCCGGCCAAGCCACAGAAGCCATGCATCGAGGTTCACCGAGTACAGCAGAGCATCGCCAGATGCCAATATTAGAATGAGCGCTGAGGTATGAGCCTGGATACAGCTCTGGTCACTGACGTCACTCACGTAGAGAATCTACGTCACGTACTTCACAGCTGCTTACCCCCTCTCCACGACAACCCCCTATACCAGGCGAACAAGGGGCACGCCGCTGAGCAGTATAAAGTATAAATAGATGGCCGTACCAAGGCTCTAGACCAGTTTTCAAGCAATTGACAGACATATGTCCTGTTTCTTCACCGCACTACCTGGTGCAGCGGAAACCATCAGCTCCTACCTTTGTCTTCATCGTGCACTACTGGTGCCGAAGACTTAACCTCTCCTCGACTCTTCACCGCACCCGCCGGGGGGCCGAAGATCCTACCACTGTTTGCTCTTCACCAAAGAACGCCGTCTTACGTCGACGTAACACTGAGACATGTACCATTCCCTTCAGGAGAACAGTCATAGCACTAGGGAAAGTCCAAGTTATTTTGGTAGCTACTTTACTGCCTACCTTGTTAGTCTAGGAGCAGGTAGCCTTCACCTGTCTTAACCTTAGGGTGTTCTACTTCCGGTAAGCTCACGTGGATAGGATGTTGTACATTCACCATCACTGTTTATTTCCATCAAATGACATAAATACAAGTTTAACTCACCTAAGAATATCACTTCTGTAGTCCTAATACCGTAGTCCTTGTAAGCATCAGGGCCAAAAGAGGGACAGCAGGTGAATGAGGTTTTATTCTTTCTGTAAAGACACCTCACACCAACCACAATTCAATCTTGGAAGGCCACCCACATTCACTGCACTCATATAGTGAATGGCAGAGCCACGACACTAGGATACCGCTCTGTTAGGGATTGGACTGCCAGTCTGAGGTCTACTTCTCTCATCACTCACTAGTGGTGCCGAGAGGAGTATCTCCAAGGGCTTGGGAGGATCAGTTCCACTGGGACACTCAATACACCAAAGTTGAAATGCCACCTGTTCTCTGCACCCAATATAGTGAACGGTAGAGCCATGGCACTAGGTACACGCTCTTATTAGTGTTGGCTTGTCAGCTCGGAGGTTGCTCTTCTCATAGTACATTATTGGTGTCGAGAGGAGTACTTCTCTGGGTCTGGGGGACCAACTCTAACAAGATACACCCCGTATTGAGACTGTTGCAAGTGCTATGCAGCTGGACTATCCTTGCACCCCAGATGCTGGAGTTTGAGTGTGAGGTACGGCATTGGTAGGCGGCTGCAGTACCCACACTGCTACTAACCCTACACGTCAAGTGCCTCACTTTGGCGAGGCCCAATTGTAAAAGGGTGAAACGGGCAAAGGCTGCCTTTAAGTATCCACTGGGGCTTAACAACCATCCTGATGGGTTCGAGCTTCTCAGTTCACGAGAGCAGGCTGCAGTACTTTGCAGACTCACCATTGCAGCTGAACCAACCTACAAAACCGTCACGTTTGAGCCGCCTACCAGAATCGACGGACTTCACCTGTTAGTTCGGGCCTACCTCAGTGATCAAGACACCTCTCTGGGTTTTGCCAACCTATGGTTTTGGGGAATGCCATGCAGACTGCCTACCACATCGACAGCTGAATCCCGCACGACAAGGCAGACCGGCTAACCCAGCTCAGGGGTAGCCCCTAGCAAGCAACCTGTCGAGCCGCAACTGCCGGCTAAACGTCGCCCAGGTTTACCTGAACGAGTAGTCCCACCAAAATGAGTAGTAGTTTTTGCATAGCCCGACTTTGTCCCGTGTCCATCCAGTTCTATACACTGGCAGAGCTCCTATCCCATGCCAGAATTAAGAATAATTACCATCCATGTGTTTCTAGCCTAACACCGGCCAAAACCAATTTGGCCTTGTGATGAGACAACTGCCGCAGTCTGTCACGAGTCAAGCCACTATATAATCGAAATTCATGTAGGTTTTGATTTGGGACATGTTTCTTCGAAATCTTTCCCAACCCGAGAGGGATGGTGTAGCATTGCAACATATAATAATTTATATTTTTAGGAATTATTAACATTTTTCTATATTTCTATAAACTATAGTAACTAATTTAATATTTAGAGAATCACAATAATTTGTTTGTATTTTATATATTTTTAGTTTTTCCAAATTTAGTACTTTGAGTCATTGCATCAGTAGTAACAGACATCATTTTATGACATCGCAACTTTTCACTGAGTTAGTAAGCTAGATACGTAACCGCCGTATTGCGCTACATGATAAAACAAGGAATGTATAGGAGGTCACAATTGGCTGACACGACCAGCCACTCACATGCAATACTTTGATTTCTACAGCCACGTCCAAGTTTGCAGGCTATTTTTAGACATTACCGAACCATGCTAGGTCACGTTTTTCATGATGAAACATTTGCTCAATATATAGGGGAAGCACAATTTTTTCTTTTGTCATAGTTCGTTCATTCATCATCAGTTGAACAGTCTTCAGCGAGTGTCATTTAACTCACACCGACAAGCAGCTGCGACTTCAACCTTCTGTCATTACTTCTGACACAAAAAAAAATCAATAAAACTTATTTTACGTCAGTATGAGAAGTCGTTAGGATGCCGGGAGAGAAAAGTAATGATTCTCTACCACCTTCGTAATTAATGATTCTTGAAGTGAGAAGTTTTGTTTTGTGAAGGCTGCCGTTCTGTCTCTGGAGTCTTTTTTTGTGTGAAGCAAGAATCTATTTTTTTGCCGACACTGTAGGAGAGATGGCAATAAATTTTCAGTGAACATTTAAATTGTCTTTTATTTATTTACTGTTGGTACTCCTGTTATCAATGAACTTTTTAATTTTTTTTGTTCAGTCTCATACATTCACTGAACTGGTTTCGAGCTTATGTTTACTGCTGACTCTAATGTGAGTTTCGTACAGCGAACATTACAGTGTGTATGTATTTGTTTGTCTCACTAGTATTACATTTGTTTTTAGGTGCATCTCTAATGATATCGAGATGTCAAGACTCACCTACTGATGTGTCACTACCATCTAACTTGCATCCATGTAGAGGAAAGTAGACTCGTTATTTATATTGGTTGCATCATGTATACTTTAACTTTCATTGTGTTGCACTACAAAACATTTTAGAACGTACAAATTGTGAAATCAATTCTCTTTATTAAATACTATGTGAACCATGCTTGAATTAAAATTTAAATGCATAATGCAGTGTTACTTATACATACTTAGTAAGTTGAGTTTTGCTGCAGTAATTTCACAACTTCTTGCTTGTTCTGAAAAGCTGGGATGTTCAACATCTGAAAGCATATGTGCTTGGTGTCATGACATCACAAAATACAATATACAGCTTAATTAAATTTCAAGAAACTGGCCATTATTGTTCAAGGACTACGTTAGTGAATGTCAGAGTGAAGAGATTTGGGCGGCTCTTGACAGCAATGTCTTGAGAGCAGATGAGGGTGATTGAAGTGAATATGGGGCGGCACCGGAATGAAGGGGCAGGGGAAACGGGAGATCTCCGAGAAAACCCGCTGACCAACGGTATTGTCCACTACGATTCCCACTTGTGAAAATCCGGTGATCTGGCCAGGGATTGCACCCGGTTTCCCTTGATGGGAGGCGAGCGTGCTAATCGCTCAGCCACCGCGGCCTCAACTACATTAATGGTTTGTGGTTAAGTTTATTGTTGTCCAGGAGCATGCAGTAAATCACTATCTTGTTGTTTGTGTTTCTGCATTTTATCCTACCATCAATACACACATCAAGTTGAAAATTTTTATAAAAATTCATAAGTGGTAGATTATGGTGAGTTTCATTTACAAAAACAGTACTATAATTATAGCTGGAAGGTATTTGTCTTAAATCACAGTGAAATCAATATTCAGGAGGTGGACTGTTAAGAACAAAGAAAAACAACAAATTTAACATGAAAAATTGTTCTGTTAGATGAAAATAAAATTAACCTGTTTATTAACATCAATAATATCAACTATAATTATTCCACACATCATACAGAGGTCTTAAACTCAGCTGAAGAACCAACAACTTTAAGGTTAGGCAGCATAAAGAGTGGTTATGTAGTACTCACATGGTTGTTTGAGTTCATGGGTTACTTTTGAGAGTCAGCTGGTTTCTTTTTCTGGAAACTCATGGATTGCAGTCAAAAAATTTCAATAAAATATTTTTCATTAGGTTTTAGAACACCAAAAACAGAAACTGTTTAAAATAGTTTATATACTGTGATGGTTGTTGAGCAACTCAATTATATTTAACTTGACACATGACAGTCCCGGCTGGTTGACTGCACCTGTCTCTGATTACTTACTCAACGCTAGGCGAGTCGCGTCTCAGGGTAGTTACTCGTCTCATGGCACTGGGGCCCGACTGGAGTACAGCACTGGCCTAGTAGGTCATTGACTTGGCTCAAAGTCTGGTTCAACGAGTCTCACCCTGCATGGAACGGGTTTAGGTGGTGGTGCAGTGGGATGGCGTGTCTGCTCAGTGGGTGACTGTACTGACCCTGTCCCCACTACCTGGGTGGCTCTTGACTGAGGGGTGGAGTTTACGTGTGAGGTGCTAGGTTTCAGTTCTGGTGTGCTGGTGGACCTTTTGTCAAACAGTGCCTCCTGTACTAGGGGGTGGTACCCTTCCACAACTCTGGTAGGTGGCTTGAACAGATCAACTGGTGTAACGACAGGTATAGGTACGGTGAGTCGTCTCAGCAGTGCAGCCTGTTCACGCGGACTCAGCAGTCCGAACCCGCTAGAAAGGATATGTAGCCCCTGTGGATTCTTAAAGATAGCCCTCACCTTCTTGACCTATCTCTCAACCCCACCTCTACAGGTGTAAGGCATTAGGCACTAAAGTCAGGACTGCAAAAGGTAGGCAATTGACATGTGTGTGTGTCCAAGTGTGGGTGCCAATTGCTGCCGCCAACACCACACCTCACTCTTGACTCCTCCACCGGAGGGTGGAGAAGACTCGAGTTCCAAATCATTGGTTGCAGGAACTGCACGGTGTTGTCCCAATGGGCTTGGTTTCCCTGCACCAGCATGCAACCCTCTCGCGATCACAAAGTGAGCAGTGAGAGTAGTTCACCCTAGCCGGTAAGACAATATCACCGGGAGTGTACCTAGTGTCGTTCTACCGTTCCTTCCACCTTGTTGCAAGGAACGGGTGGCCTTCCAATACTGGTGAGGTGAGTGTCCAGTGGTCACTGGTTTCCCCAGACTCAAAGAAGTTCCCCTCCTCGGCACCACAAAGTGCGGTGATGTGTGGGCGACTTCAAGCCTGCAAGCCAAATTCCAATGGATGGTATCCTAACGTGGCTGTACCGTTCACTGCACGGGGCAAAGAATGCGTGACCTTCCAAGGATGTTCTGGTGTGTTGTACGTGTAAGTTCGGTACATGCTAACCCGGTCTCCTGCTGATTCCATTAGCTCCCATGACGCAAGGAAGGAACTCGGAGTGAAAGTCAAGAGATCTTTGCTGCTGGCGGGCTGGAGTGGCGTGCGGCACTTTGGAGTGTAATGTGAGTGTCGCGAGGGGTATCCAGTGTCGGTAATTGTGCGTGGCAGTCTGACTATTGTGTGCCGACCTACATCAACAGCTGTAAGGTTTGGTTACTGCAATATGATTTGTACGAATCTGAGGAAAGAGCAAACACATTGGCCGGCACCGGAATAAGTTGCAACCCTTGGAAGCTGATTTTTAAACAATAATATATATTTTTAAAAATTAAAAGAAAATATGCCCAAGGCCTCCACTCACCAGGCATGTTGTCTAGCTAACTGCTGTGGATGCCTGGTGTGGTAAAGTGTGTAAGCCCTGCATTTGGTCTCTCTATTTTAACACACAGGTGAATTAGGTTGAAAAGAACAATGGGGTTTTGCACAGCCGAGACCTTCCTTCATCTTGTCTGCACACTATATTGGAAAAGTGAGTGTATGGGCAAACATGACAGAATCACATTTCAGCATCTTACATCAACATAGAGAAGAAAGACACAGAGCCCTGGTCACACAACAGAGAAAGCACTCAAATATGTAACAAATTGAGATCAATAAGTTTCTTCTTACTACGTCTTGCTGTCATGTTATTGTCCTTGCGTGGTTATGATTTTACATCCATAGACTTACTGGCATTTTAACTGACTGAAAGTTTATATAAACACAATAAACAATACCCAATAATTTACAACATGGTTAGTTTCTGACGTTACATAGCGTTGATTCTGATGATAGTATTATCAATGCAAGTAGATTTACGGACATGTCGGATTTACATTAACAAGAACAAAGATCAGTTATTTACAACAGGATTTGTTAAATAATACTTACTGAATTTGCTTCTTATCTTTACAATATACACCATTTATGAATAATTGGATGTGTGATATACCTTGCAATAAAGTAAATTTCTAACTTTCACAGTTTAAATAAATTTGCTAAGTGGTTGCCTAAACAAAAGAGATTATATCACAGCAAGCTTTGTTAGCAACTCATCAACAAGAGGCGAAAAGCAATAAGGCACTCTAGCATTGATTTAATAAAGAAATATTTACAATATACACCTAATACCTTGTATGCTGGCAGCTGGCTTACTCACAGCTGTTCATCTCTTTAACACAAGTTTTCCTTTTCTCAGGATCACAGGCTGAAGGTCATACCTAGCTAAATATGGGGCATTTTATTCTCTGAAGCACTTCACTAACCCATCTGTGATAGTATACCTACACTATCTGAGTGGGAGGTACTATTTGTCGTGCACTCACTCACTGTTGTATGTTGCAATGCGGAGCGGGGCTTGCCTAATATTTTCTTCACACGCCTCCCCAGTCTTCTCAGAGCGACGTGTAGTGGGGTAGGCCATGCAAACTTAGTAGGCTGCCTCCATGGCGGCACCCGGTACCGGCCTGGCAGGATTGTTGAGGCAGCGTGCCCACGGTCCAGGACTGACTGGCGGGCTGTGTGAGCATGCTGACAGGCTCCAAGACCGTCGTGGATGCCAGCTAGGTGGCCGCCAGAGGCAGTGGTTCTGGTGGTGCTACTGCCTCTGTGGCATACAGTGTTGTGTTTGGGGGCTCGGTAGGTGCCCCCCTCACGTTGACTGGCTGTTGGTCCACCTCCCATGTAGACGAGGTTCCCTGTGTGTCCGCCTCGGCATGAGGTGAGACTGGGACTGGTACTGTAAGGGGTAGGCCTTGGGGTTGATCATCTTCTTCTACCCCTTCGGTTGGCATTGACATAAGGTCCCGGGCATTGGCAGACGATGACGGGGCTGCGCGTTCTATCTGGGGCAGGCCTTGTGATGGGCTTTCTTCTTCTGCCCCTCCGGCTGAAGCAGTTACAATTTCCTCTACCGGCACGGGAGACATGTCCACAGTCGTAGTCGTTCCCGACTCGAGGGTAGTACTTGGGGCAGATGGCGGTTCTTTCAATTACTGCATGTTTGCCAGCAAAAGCTCAATGAGGGCCCTCATGACGGGTTCATCCAGATACGGAGACTTGATAGGACCCTCGCTATCGGCCAGGGTGGTACAAAAAGGTCTACCGACACTTCTGGGTGAGGCCGGAAGTTCCTTTTGCATGGGTGCATCTGTGGCCTGATTAGCCTCCAGAGAAAATTATCTTCTCTTGTTGGCCTGGGTCATAATGCTCAGTGTTTCTCGCCTTTCAATAACAGGGTTCAGCGTAGGTTGCCGTGGCCATTTCTCTCTGTCAAGTGGACTGCGCCAGGATAATTCACTGGCGCCAGGGATCCACGTTCCCCCTCTGGTCCCCATTTTGGTTTTGAAGTCCGTGGAGGTTGAGGACAGTGTACGACTCGCTGGCCTCGGGGTTCTTGGCGGCAACTTGGGCCATGCTGGTGGCAGGCAGCTTGTTCACGTGACTGCCGGTGGTTACCAATGGGGGCACCAGTTTCTCTGTCAGTGTGGAGGGCGGTAGAAACCTGGGGGTAGGTTTGTCTAGTTCTTCCGAGATTTCAGCGGTTATAGAGGCAATTTCTCATACTTCGCTTTTCGGGTTCTCATATGGGAATGGCCGGATTTGTCCCCACGTGGCTTTGCGGATACGTCCCCGGAGGTTCTACACCCATACTTACACATTATCCTGCCGACCGGCCACCTTGTAAGGGCCCTCCCATTTGCCGGCAAGGTCCGTGTTAAACTGTGCGTTGGATTTGCTGAGTGGATGTAGTTGCAGAAGCACAGACTCGCCCATACTGAAGGCTTGGATACCCGTCCCAGGTTGTGGATATTTGCATTGAATGTATCGTTCCTGGGCTTCCCTCGCAGTGTCGGTGCGGGCTAAGGCTGCCATATGAATGTCCTCAGGCTGTGGTAATATGGGTGGGGGACTTTCCCACTGCCAGTCCCCAGGCCGGCGCAAGGTTGCTCCTAGCAGGAGTTGGTTTGGGCTGGCATTGGTGGCCTCATTTGTCCTCTGACATAGTTCATAAAATATTCTTGGGGTGTGCGTATTCCAGTGGTGATGGTCGTCCCCAACGCTCAGACATAGGATTTTCTTTACTTCCTGGTTTCTTCGTTCAGTGGGGTTTGCTTGTAGGTGGTATTGTGGGTTGGTCCCTGTCTCCACTCCCCACTTCTTGCAGGTGGCTAGCCTCTTCCGGCCGGTGAACTGTGTTCCGTTGTCCATTAGTAGGCACTGCTGGTAACCCCACCGAGGGAAGATCTCAGTCTCAAATTTCCCTATAATGTGAGTTTCCTGATTGGGTAGAGGAAAGGCTTTTACCCAGCAGGAAAATAGATAGGCGACCACGAGTAAACAGTGGTTTCCACTGTTGCTGCGAGTGCTGCAAGGGTAGGGGCCCATCAAATCCGCTGCCACGTGTGTCCATGTGGTCTGTGGGCTTCGCCATTGGAGGGAGTGCAAGGTATGCTTTCCCTCTGCAGCATTTTTTGCAGCTTCCTATGTTTTGACGGATATCTCTGCTCATCGCATTCGCAGATATACCGGACGGCTATATCCGCTAGGGTTTCCTTAGTTTCTGGGTGAGCAGCTTCTGGGTTATCATGATAGTCACTGCAGATATTGGCACAAAGGGCTTTGGGTACCCAAATCTGCCATTTTGCCCCTCAGTTGCCCGTTGCAGGTCGACACTACATAGCTTCGGATTTTGAATCATTTGGGGTGCGTTTGAAGTAGTTCCTGGATTCCGGGGTCTTGTTGTCGGTGAGATGCTACTGTATTTACCCGAAAGGAAGACAATGTTTTTTGACAGAAAAGGATTAGAAGAATTAGGAGTCGTCTACAATTCGGGGTCGTCTTCAATTCAAAACGTAGACACAAATACCATAAATGTGCAACACTGCTAGTTCAGTATTTAAGTTTGTGTTACATGCACAAAATTACTACGGGCTTCTATGAATAATTTTTACTCAGATAGCAGTTAGTCCTCCAAAATTGCCGTGCCATGAGACAGAGGATTTTCATGCTTAATACCGTGTGTCCTATGGTTGTGTGTATTTTTGTAGTGCTGAGACTGTACCTGTCAACTTTGACAAGGGTCCCCTTATCTGATGTCACCGGGGTAAAGATGAAGCGCTTTGCCGAGAAGCACTTTGCTGGCAAGCAAAATGGCTCAAGTCTTGAATATATAACATCCACAAAAGATTTACAGTGTAAGAAAGATGCTGCTACCATACAGCCAGGTTAGACACACCTATTTCATTTTGATTGGCCTTTCTTTAAAAGTCAATAAAATATATCGTATTATTCATATGATAGCAATTATTTTTGAAGGTTTAGTAATAAATTCATGCAAAATACTTTCAACCTAAATAATTATTTCAGCACTTCACAGGGGTAGTCTTGAATTCAGGTTTAAATATTTTCCTCTCAAAAATATTTTTTTAGGACGGGGTTGTCTTAGATTCAGGGTCGTCTTTCTTTAGGGTAAATACAGTATTTGGGCCCGGCTGATCCTTAGCTGTAACAGGCGAATCTGTTCTTCTGGGATGGCTTCTGGTCGTTGTGGTGGTACCATACGGCCCCAGTCTTCATCGGCTTTCTCGGCGAAGCCTAGGTCAGGTTGGTGGGACAGGGCATCGGGCAAGACCTTTGATTTCCCGGAACAGTGTTGTACTTCAAAGTCAAATTTGCTCAGGAACATGTCCCATCTTCCCAGTTTTGTCTTCACCAATTTTGATTCCCACAGCCATTGGAGTGCCTTGCTATAAGTACGAAGGATGAAGTAAGTCCCCTCTAAGTAGTACTAGTATTTTCGCACTGACCATATTACCACCAGGAATTCTTGATCATTAATACGGTAGAGTTATTTGGTTGCATTCAGGTGGGTGCTGGCATATGCTTTTCCTCGTGGGTGTCCTTCTTGGCCCTCTTGGTAAAGGACGACCCCAAGGCCATTTTGACAGGTGTCAGTCTGGAGGATTAAGAGCCTCTCCCCTTGGAGCCGATGGAGTTACTTTATATTTTGGAAGCTCCTTTTCAGAGTGTAAAATGCAGTATGGTGCTTTGGTCCCCATCACCATCTGGATTCCTTTTCTAGGAGGGGGTGCAGGGGGACCATCAGACTTGGGATGTCTGGTATGAAGTCTCTCAGCCAATTGCAAAGCCCCAAGAACCACTGAAGTTGCTTCTTGGAGGTTGGCTCGTCTGCCTCTTGCCTCTGTCTCTTCATCCATTAATTGGATGACTGGTCCTTTGGTTCCGGCAGTCGGCCCTTTTGATTCGCTGGCGTCGGCGTTTCCCACATGTGAGGATCCCTTTGACGGGTTGGGAGTGGGTCCCGCGTGGCGCCGGCCATGTCAGGCAATCTTTATGAAAGTGACAGCTGGGACAGAACAGACACTTCTGAAGATTACGCACTGGCAGTGTGGGCGATGAGACCTTGACCTCGTTTTTTTATGGTTTCTCTGCTTCTGCAGATTTGCTTGTTTTCGGGTGTTCTAGATGAACCTGCACCTGTAGGTTGCACTCGATCTCTCCTACCCATTCCACCAGCTCTTCGACGTCTTGTGGCTTTGGTAAAATAAAGAGATTACGTAGCTGTAGTAACAGCATGTGGGTTATGTGACGTATGTAACTTTCATTGGTTTCCTCCTGGAAAATTCGTCAAAACATTTGCACCTTCCGGTGGATAAAAATTTTGTGGTCTCTTCTCCGAGGGTCTATATTCAGCTGTAGAACTCCGTGGTGAGGTTGGTTAATACTTCTTCTCTGGTAAATTCCGTAGCTAGCCTGTTCCGGAATTGTGTCCACTCGGTAATGAACTCCCGGTATTTTCCCCATCAGTCGAGTGCTCTACCCTTGAGGCATGCTTGTGTGAGTTAAACCTACTGTTTTGGCAGAGTTTCCTGCTCATTAAACTCCTTCTCACAGTCTATAAGAAAGGTGAGTGGGTCTTCATGAGGCTGACCCCCAAAGTCAGGGAACTGGAGTTCCCCAATATAATGGCTCAGTTTGGTTTTCTGCCCGTGCCCGGGATTGTGTGGTTGGTATTCGGCAGCCCACTGACAGACGTAGCATTCATAAACCATTTCCGTCTGGGTTACCCGTTCGTCAGGCCATCCAATGCAAATGTGGTGGAATATTTTGATGCATGCAATGCATCTCATGGTGTATTGTCCTTGCCCTTGGTAGGACACCCAGCTACAATACACCATCTGGCGTATCCGGCAGTCCTCACACCGGTATTCAAGGCTGTCAGTGTGGAGGACTATGTCGTCCCAGCCTAAACAGGTGTAGTGGAATTGGCGCTGACAGTGTGTGCACTAAATTATGTGAACCCCTTCTCCGAGGCATTCTACTCTGGCACAGTGGTTGTTTGGGGTGGCGTCCATGGTTTCTTCTGAGTGCTCCTTCGCTACCTCATTGGTGTCCGACATTGTTGGGGTTTTTTGGGCATCACGGGGTGTTTTTCGACTCCCCGATGTCTGGTCTGGGTTTAAATTCAAGCAGTGTCTAGTTCTCTCGCCTTGGGGTCATGCTGGCCTAGTTCAACCTAATTTGTTTCCGAATTACGATGGGCGCCCCAAGTTAAGCGCCAAAAATTAAAGTTCTTTGACACGCGAGTCCCAGGTGGTTGACTATCCCTGTCTCGTATTACGCGCTAGGCGAGTCGCGTCTCAGGGTAGTTACTCGTTTCGTGGCACTGGGGCCCGACCGGAGTACAGCACTGACCTGGTAGGTCGACATGGCACAAAGTCTGGTTCAGTGAGTTTCACTCTGCGTAGAGTGGGTTTAGGTGGTGGTGCAGTGGGATGGTATGTCTGCTCAGTGGGTGGCTGTACTGCCCCTGTTCCCACTACCTGGGTGGCTCTCAACTGAGGGGTGGAGTTTGCACTAAAGTCAGGGCTGCATGAGGTAGGCAGTTGACGTGTGTGTCCAAGTGTGGGTGCCAATTGCTGCCGCCAACACCACACCTCACTTTTGACTCCTCCACCGGAGGGTGGAAAAGACTCGAGTTGCAAAGCGTTGGTTGCAGGAACCGCATGGTGTCCCAATGGGCTTAGTTTCCCTGCACCAGAGCGCAACTCTCTTGCTACCATAAAGTGAGTGGTGAGAGTAGTTCACCCTAGCTGGCAAGCTGGTACTACCAGGAGTGTACCTAGTGTAGTGGTTCTACCATTCCTTCCACCTTGTTGCAAGGAACGGGTGGCTTTCCAATACTGGTGAGGTGAGTGTCCAGTGGTCACTGGTTTCCCCAGACTCAAAGAAGTTACCCTCCTCAGCACCACAGAGTGAGCGGTGATGTGGGGAAGTGTGCAAGCCAACTTCCAATGGATGGTATCCTAATGTGGCTGTACCGTTCACTGCACGGGGCAAAGAATGCGTGACCTTCCAAGGATGTTCTGGTGTGTTGTACGTGTAAGTTCGGTACATGCAAACCCGGTCTCCTGCTGATTCCGTTAGCTCCCATAATGACACAAGGAAGGAGCTCGGAGTGAAAGTCGAGAGATCTGGTAAGATCATTGTTTATTGACCGCAAGGAGATAAACACAGATGATGGAAGTACTATCACCTAAATCCACATAGGCTAGGCGGAAGGTGAAAACCCTAACGTAAACAGGGGAAGGTTCCTTGTGCAAAACTATAGTATGAAGTAGTATCTAGTGCTTGTTGCGTACAATATTTCCTCGAGGCAAACTCTTCTCTCTGTGTGTCCGGAAGGGACAGAACATGTCTCAGTGTGTAGCTTGAGAAGCTGCTGGTTCTTCTTTCGGTACTGTAGGGGAGAGGATCGTTGACCCCACAAGGGAAGTGGTGAAGCCTTGGAGATGTTTAAGTCTCGGCACCAATAGCTGAAGCAGAGAGAGCTCAGGAGAGGAGTCAGAAGGCTAGATCAAGAACTGAAGCAGAACTGATGATCCGAGGCCAGGACGCATCTCCTTTTATAGTCCTCGTCCCGTCCTTCCTTCACTGTCATTAGGCGCCGAGAGGGTTAGCAGGTGCAAACCCAGCGCCTAGAGCATTGGTGTGAGCGGCGTAGTCGAGAGCGGTGGGATCAAGACATCTTACTTGTGGTGTCATCCCGCAGCACACTGCAGTACTCACGGTCCTCTTGCATGGTCCCAGTGGCTCATCGGCTGAAAATAAATATTATTATTGGGATGTCTATCCCAGCCCGGTAAATACAACAATCTTGTAGGCGGCAATGGCAGTAACTACACTCTCTAGACAACTGCCAGGGATGTAGCTGCACTAATGAGTAGCAGTAATTTATTATTATAGTGAAAGACATAATGCGTCAACCTCATCCATTCTTCAGTTGGCTTATCACTTGCTACCAGTTCCATTGCTGTTAAATCAGATCAACGCAATTGGCAGCCCGCAGGCCACGTGTGGCCTAACAAATTTGTAAAACTGGCAGGCATACAAATTATTTAATCAGAATTTCTCTTTTTTTTAAATAAATACTCATGAATACAATTACCAAATATAATGTCAACCATACCTGTCACTAACATACAAAACTTGTGATAAAATCTCACTCACAACACACACGTGCATGCACATGCACACACACAATCACATACACAGTAGAATTTCTATGCATTGAACACAGATTGATTGAGTCAGTAACACAGACACACACACACACGTGAGCACACACACATGCATGCACCCACACGCGAGCACACACACACACATGCACACAGACACACATATATATATATATATACACACACACACACTCTGGGGTGATGGAGGAGAATACCAACCTCCATTTGAAATAGGAAACCCTTTTTAGAAATGCCTCCGTTGGTTGTTACAACCAAAACAATGTTGGGATGCCTATTACAGTGGAATACAACTTACAGGCCTTTGTGAACAAATTTAATTAATGTAAGTACTAACAAGTGGTACAAACTCCAGTTTCTCTCCAGGCATGATAACATTGTGCAAAGCTCAGTTGCATCCGGTCAAATATCCCCAGAGTCATTTGCATGCTATTGCAGGCAGTCAGGATTCTTGCCATGAGTTCCTCGTCTGCCTCTACAGGTGTCTTGTTGATTATGCTTTTGACATGACACCACAGGTAAAATCTGAGTGGAGTCAGATAACAGACAAATGAGCTGGCCAAGACACAGGACCTCCTCTTCCTATTCACTTGTCAGGGAACATCTGATCTAGGTAGTCACAAGCAACATGTGCAAAATGAGGAGGGGCCCATTATGTTGAAACCACATGTAATGCTGAACATTAAGTAGGGCATTTTCCAATAAAAGTCAGGGAGTGTGATACTCCTAAACACAGTGTACACTGCTCCAGTTACATGGGCTAGAAGAATATATGGGTCTATTAAGTAATCACTCGCTATGCCTGCCTATACATTCATTGAAAATTATATCTAATAGCTCCACACAACCATAGCATGGGTATTCATACAGGCCCATACATTACTATTCCGACTATTAAGGATCCAATCTCTTGTGATATAGGCTTCGTCGGAGAAAAGCACATAGGCAGGAAAGTTAGGCTCAAACACCCTGTGCTGCAATATCCATTACTGAACGTGACAGGAATTGCGAAGTCTGTCGGATGCAAGGCTTGACCTTTCTGAGGATGGTAGGGGTGTAGTTGCTGTTCCTGTATTTCTTTCCACGCAGTACTGTACGCAACACCCATTTCACATCCCAGTGCTTGCGTGCGTATTGCCAGTCCCTCGGCCAGGCGATCCAGCACAGCTTCTTCAAAGTTTGGTGCCCATGCAGTTGGTCTTCCACCTCGGTTGTGAAACTGTGGGTCCAATTGCCCTGTTTGCCGTTACTGTGAGCTTGATGTCACCTACGTCATCTACAATACAACTTGCTGCCTCCCTGCTATATCCATTAGCTTGTCCTGTACACCAACATCATATTTGCACATTACACAACCATGAACCCCATTTTAATCAGACTGATCAAGTGCACTAATCCGTATGTAAACGCAGACTGCAGTTTACCCATACTCATACCTCAGGACCAAGAGGTAATTATCTACAACTTGTATTGCGGGTTGCCGAATTACCAGGTTTGCAGGTGCCACACGCCATTTACACCTTTTAAAAGCAATGATGCTTACATTCATAACCCGGGAACTGTCAGTGCTTCAGTTTTACTCTTAGTAAGTTAAAGGAGTACTGAATTTAAAAACTATACATATTAATAATTTTTAAGGGCACTGTTATCTGCACTGGTATTGGGGTATCTGTATCAGAAAACATGGTGTCGAAATAACTCTATTTATTGTCTCATATGTTTTGGAAAAATAATGTGCACAAGTATCACACTGTGTGTAACTTACTGCCCAAACCATCCTATAGCTGCACAGAGCAGTCTAATGTTTATTATTATTATTTTTACAACTGTCACAATCATTGCACATTCCATCTATTCTTCATATTTTCAGATTACATACAAGGATCCAGTAATGGACAGTGTTAGCTAGTACCGTGACCAGTAGCGGGTCACAAGATTGAGGTTATGTCATCGTTATACAGCAAGCCGCAGTCAGTAAGCCATAATCAAATATTGGTATAACCCTACTTTTTAAAATTAATATTAGAATAAGAGTGTTTGTATCAATATGTGCATAAGAAAATACAAGGAATTTATAACCTAGAGAGATAATAGGTTAGAAAAGGGACTCATTTACATTAGCAATAACGTCCATACCAAAAGACATTTTTTCCCCATTACGCACAAGGAAAAAGCCAAGTCAGCCTTCAAAAGGCTTGCATATTTTATATTTTGACACATAATATTTTTTATTCAGTATGGAAAGGGTTTTCGTATGTTCCACATAATTTCCACAACACAGCCATCAGTCATTTCGTTCACCCAAATCATAAAGTGTAAAACATGTGTTTTTTTTATCATGATGCAGGAAGGCTGCCACTGAGAGGGCTCCACGCCAACCAGAAGTCAGTAGCGTCATCGTTGCATAGTTGAGTAGACGTACGTGCATGTCCTCCCCAGACCATCATCCTTTGTCTTATCATGTAGTGTATCAATAGCGTAATCATATAAATTCTAGAACCTTTGTACTTGTTTTCATCCCAGGAGCGTGCCACTCAGCAACCCAGTCATCTTTTATATGACTAGGGCATCATATATAACTTAATTATTATGTAGGCTTCGTGCCAAATTTTCAACATCATCAGAGCACCCCGTGCTATAGACAGGAGTAGTGTATTTTCAGTACCTCATATGATGGCTTAACCTAAATAAATATGAGTGCCTTGAACCGCATCTTTTATTTACTATGATGGCATCTCAATCGGATAACCTATGTCATTATCCTACATAAACGGGTGTGAGAATGACCCTAACAGTTCTCACTGGGAGTGAATAAGCATTCGGGGAAGCTTTAATATCCTCAGCCAGCCTAGGCAAATTGGAGTATAGCAGAACCATCATCATCTACAGTAGCATCCAGACACGTGGAGCATCAGGGAGGCCATTTCAGGGTCGACTGCCACATGACCCGCATCAGCATTCTTGCAGTCTCCACTGAGAGATGGTACCCACCCGTAAAATCATACCTCAGTTTTTATTCCAGTCCACGTAACCTTTTCCCCTGATGGTCCAGCCTAAGGTAACATCACAGCAAACAAATGTCAAAAGTTACTATTTATAGACAGTAGTGTAAAATATATCCTCATAAGTTGGTAAAAAAATATATTTACATTACTGCATAAACTAATTAAATAATTAAAAAATGCCTAAAATTAGTTAATCTATGCTTTGGCAGCTCAAAATATTTAACTAGTACCTGTACTGCTCAGTAATTTGCATTAAAATTATCTGTCCAAGATAGTCTTCAAATCTGGTAGTTCCTCTTCATTTTCACTTTCTATTTATACCATTTTATAATAGTTCCTTGAAAAGTGTAAACTGGGTACTACTATTTGTATTAAATATTGCACAACTTGTGCCGGCTAACAGCCAGCGGCGCTAGAGCCCATGGCGGCACTCAACCCGCACGTGCGCAAAGAGGCCAATAATTTTGAACTTTTGTATAAATGTTATTTTCAGTGTAAAATGTGTTCTATTGTATTTGCTGTGTTTTATATGTCTTAAAATGTATTCAAGTGTTTGTATTAATTTTAAATTATTTGGTTATAAAATTCAAAGTGCCCGGGGCGCCGAGATTAAGAACACTTAATAGTCCGGCATGAATGCCGTCATAAAGAGACACTAAAATAATATTGAAATTCATAAGAAAATTATATAAATGTAAAACAATACGTAATTTAATTTGTGCCATTTTATTTTCAATAATAAAATATTTTACTCGGCGTGAATAGCACTTCCGCTTATGTGAACCCCATAGGCAGCCATGGTAGGTCAGTGTGATGCTTGTATCTGGACATTCTGTAGAGGAGAGCTGGCGAGGTAAGAGACTGTCACGTACGCACTACAACTTTTGTTCACTGATTTAGGTTTCCAAAGTCAATTTAGTTTACCGGTCAACCATTGCTTTCGTACGTTTTTGCCAGATATTTTCCCCAGCATTATGCTTCCACTTTATTAATTTCTTGTCCCCATATGGCATTTTAAACTTAATCGAGGAGAAGGAGGAGAAATATGTCAGAGAGGACACGTTACCCACGCAACTTGAATCAGGCGCCATCCGCCTATATTTATAGCATTTCATTGTAACTTCTGCATAACTGCTACATGCAATTTTAAGAGCTTTATTTTTATGTATGTATTTAAGGGTAATTTTCATGTATGAATATTTTACGGGAGCATCACGTATAACCACGTGGCCGACTGAAGCCAAGTCTTTGTATACGCCATCATTGCATTTTAAGAGCATATTTATCTAACATTGTATGTGCAATCATTTATTTCAGGGTTCTATATATTTTTCATTCAGGATTTAATGTATTTTTCACATAAATTGATGCTTTTGTACTATACCCCACGGTCACAGTAATGTTTGATTTTACTGCCATCAGGCATGTTACAAGCCTGTAACAACGCTAATCGTAAATAGAACCATTTGTCAAACACAAATAATATTTTATCTGAATTTAGTTTGCCGTTTCCATGCAGAAATATTGCAATTTCACCTGCACTGCGTGGTCCGCTACAAACTTCATCCAGTGGCATCTGCACCATCTAAGCTTGTTTTCACAAATGTATGTATTTATTGTGAATATTCATCTCGTGTCCCATCTTGTTTCATGTATCATTCAAGGGTTTATGTAATTTTGTAATTAGTGTATGGTGCAATTATTCCCGTCCTAGCCGGCTCTGTGTATAGGCCTTCACCACACTACCCACGTGCGGGAGGGCGAGCCCCGACAAGTTTGCGTTAGTGATGATGCAGAGTAATCACGCATGTTAATATGTATTAAGGGTTTCATTTGTAATTCACTGTGTCCTGTCTTCAGAGAAAAACTGTCAGTCCATCCTAGCTGCTGTCTGTCCTCTTCCCTCGTGAAGGCTGTGCTTTCACGCACCTCTGTGAGATCATCCATCTAGGCTTGCGCTAGAGTAATTGCGGGCTGGAGAGCACACAAGCGGAATTGGCTAGTCATGACCGAGATAATCATACTTTCTTTGGCACATTGATGTGTATGCATAATAACAATAAAAACAAGTCTACAGTGAACTTATATCTTTTATTCAGTAGTGACAGTGTCCTAGACACACATATTTTATTAAGTGTTTATTTCAAGTGATGTTTAGTAAAAGTTTAGTATTGCCTACGTGTTTGTAAGTACGCATGAGTGAGACGGACACACAGAACCCACAGCATCCCTGAGAACCCTGAGTCTCAACAGTGCAGTGATTGGGAAGCACCACTGGTGCCAAAATTACCAATAAGTATTTGTGTCATTGTTCGTCCCGTGTCTCACCCTACGACACAAACTGCGCACAAAATTCTGACGGTGTTGAAACCAAATGGTTATACTGTGGGCGTATAACTCATAACTACTGGTTCAGTGTTTATACATTAAATAAAACTGACAGTTGATCTTATGAGTGAAATGTCTTAGCAAGCCGTCATAGTCAATAAGGATTTATAAATAAAAAACATACAGCTATGCATAATTGCAGACAAATACAGTATGTTCCTTACATGGCAGGGAGCATCAATTGTCGCAGCTCTCAGCAAAGAGGGTGGAGATCCTGCGTAGTTCAGACAGGGACTTGTCAGGGTGGTGGAGGCCGATGTGGTCCAGCAGGATGCCATAGAGAATGTTGCCAAGAGTGCGGGTGAGAAGCCAGTGTGAGGGAGAGGTCTGGCTGTCTGCCACCAACCTGGCCTCTTCCTCACCATCCATCACAAAGCAACAGTAGCTGGTGTGGCCATCTTCACGTTCCAGCTTACACAGCTGCCACTTCAGCAGGTTGCTGTGGAGAATCTCCCTGTATGGTCACTACGACATCTCACTTATACATTTAAAATTAATTTTTAAAATTTATTAGGCATTTTCAGTGCCCCCAAACAGCAACAAGGACTTATTAGAAAACCAGATATCAAGGAAAAAGAAGTAAATCAGCGAGGATATGTATCAAGGGACCGTCCCAGCATTTGCTTAGAGTGATTTTCTGAAAACCTGGAAATCAAAAGCAAAATGGCTGCACTGGGACTTGAACCCGCATTGTCTCAAATGCAAGGCCAGTTGTTATCACTGTGCAACCTTGCTTGATTATACTTGAGGGGTTACAAATATTTTTTTGAAAGTTTGTAATTTATCAAATTGCTTCATAGGACGGCTGCATTAGTGCCATTTAGAATGTAAATTTTAATTTAAATACTTAAGTTTGCAGTACTATGGAGTAGGGAAAAAGCTTGAATATTTCTATATGTAGTAATGATTTGTAAATATTTAATTTTGTAGTATTAAAATATTTAGAAATTGATAGGATTTATTTTTATGTTAACATATTCAGGTTTTCTGCAAAAAGTATGTTACTGTGTCAGACAGAAAATTTTTTTAGGACGGGTAGTAGGAACTAGGCAGGGTCCACATGTACTCTTAAATCAGACACTGTGCACCCTACCCCCTTCCCCCACCAACAAATCAACAGCTAGCTAACGATAAATAAGGCTTTCGAAGAGTCATCCGCAAACTCATTTTGTTTTGAGTGTGTGTGTAGTGTCATGCAGCGTGCCCAAGTAGGCTTGAAAATATGAAGAAACATCCGTTAGTAAGAACTTTGGATTCATATTTTGACAAGACATCCAAGGTAATAAATACTATGTATTTAACATTTCAGTGAAGTACGTGTATGAACACTTTCATAAAACTTTTTTTGCAAAATTTGTATTGTGGGTTGAGCATGGTTTCGAACTTTATCACTATAAGCCTGATGTGTCGGTGGTGAAATGGTAAAATACTTTGTCTTTAAAATATAAACAAGGCTGCAAGCATTAATCAAATTGTGAACAGCAGCTGTTATCATACCTGCATTATGACCGTAACAATATGTACTTATTTTGAAACTTAAGTTAAGTTCACGGAATATAGAAGAAAATCATGTATAATTTACATTTTGAATTAATACGGCAGTGGCCGTCTTCCACACGACGCACCATGATTGCTTGCTTAATTTTAAATTACCATGCTCAACCTGCTGAAGACCGTTCTTATGTGTACGTCTGTCCGTCCTTAGGCAGTATTGTGTGGCTAATTCCTTGAGATATTAAACAGCATAACTTACATTTCATGAAATAAACTAACATAATGTATTTGGAATCATCTTGTAAGAAAAAAATTATATGTTTTTATTTCAAGCTCAAGTCATGAAAAAGTAATTTTTTTGGAAGTCAATACAGAAAAAAAAAACTAAAGGCAGTTTTTTTAACTTATGGCAGATTCTTGAGCAGATATTTAGTGAATTGGTGTATTTATAATGTGCTGTTTATGAAATCATAATTTTATACATTTAAATGCGGCCTTTAATGATATGCTTACAATTTAGTAGTAAACAAGCCAATTTGGCAAAAAATGTTACGTACAAGTTTCCTGCACGGTTTTTTTACATTGGCTTTTAAAGTCCTTTATACCGCAGTTAACACATTTAGCATTAAGATATCAAGCCAATCAAAGCCGATGAATGGTGAGGAATTTTTTAATAAGAAAAATGTTATTCAAAATATAATAACATTGTGATATTTTAAGTGAGATCTGCATTCAGAAATTTTGTTACATCTAAATATGCCACTTGCTACTGTTTCCTGCTTCCATATAATTTTTTTAAGTTAAAGTGAATAATACAGGAATCACATAGCCCCAACGCGCATGACACAACGACCAACAGCCAATGAAATACAAGATAGAATGTTGTAAGCCCGGCCGATTTTGTCGTGTGACCAACAATTTTGGATTAGAAATTATTTATATTCTTCGTCGTATCGTGCAGCATGACGCACATAGTGTACAACCCTGCAAAATGAAATTGTATTGCACGCTTTCCCTACAAAGGTAAATACACAGCTTAAAAGAAAAATGAATTCAAAATTACTGTATCTAACTCTTAAAAAAAATAATTTTACCTACATATGCATTAGCAATACCACTTTGTCACCATTATATATTACAAATTTCCCTCTTGTTCACCACCTTTGAAACTAATGTAGCCTACCAGCGCCTTCTAAATAGTTAGGTTAAATGCTGAGAGCCTGGTGTCGGTCATGCTGTAAATTCAAGTAGTCACATTGAAATGTGTCGTGGTTGCGTTTTTGGTCGTGTCGGGTCGTGCTGTGTTGGTCAGGGCTATGTGATTCTGGCATAAATCGGGATTGTTCAGTTATTGTTATGCATTAAAACCTTGGCATAAGATACTATCTAACACACTCATGAAAAAGGATGCCATACAATTATAAAAATGTATTTCAGCAATTCATTATCTGCAGGTAGAAGAAGAGAAAAACACTCATTCATCTCCTACTGATGTAAGCCAGACTGAACAATTTTGCCTGTGTATTAGATATGTAGACAAGGATTTGGTGGAATTAAGGGAAGACTTTCTATCGTTTGTTGTTGTCTATGATGTTACTGGAGCAGGCCTAGCTACAACTATAAAGGACCAGCTACGAAGTCTCAGGTTTGAGAGGGGCAAGATTACGATGGGGCAGCTGCAATGAAAGGTGTGTTTCGTGGCTGCCAGGCCATATTACAGAAAGACTATCCAACAGCTTTATATACATATTGTTCTTCTCACTGCCTTAATCTTTATTTGAGTGATACTTCAGAGATACAAGATGTGCGGAACACATTTGGAACTTTCAAAGAGATATGCACTTTTTTTTAGATCTTCTCCAAAACGAACTGACATTCTGAAGAAGAAACTTCAAGAATCCTCATCATCTCACACACGCTTGGTCAAATGTTGTGAGACCCATTGGGTCGAATGACTTGAGGGCATTTCTATTTTCAGTGAATCCCTTCCGCAGATCATCATAGCTCTGGAAGAACTAATTGAGAGTGGCAACGATGAGAAGGGTATCGCATCTTCACTTCACCAAAGATTGTGTACATTCAATTTCTTATAGGCTTGTCTGTTAATGACTTTTTATTGTGTCACACATATCATCTTTCAGAATATATTCAGAGTGTTTATGTTGACTTAAATTTTGCTATTGAACATGTTGATCTTGCCATTTCCAGACTTACTCAGATAAGGGATAATGCAGATGCTAAGTTCCATAAGATTTTCACTGAATGCAAAAAGAAAGCTAAATCATTTGGCGCTTAGCCAAGGTTACTAAAAGTAGTTGGAACTCAAAGACATTGAGAAACTTTTTCTGCAGATTCACCCGAACAGTACTACAGACGAGTACTATTTATCCCTTACATAGAAGAACTGATTTCTTCCCTCAAAGAAAGGTTTGCAACACACAAGAAAACCATTCAGTGTGTGCAGAACATCCTTCCAAGTTATGCCGCCGACAAAGATTTTATATCTGTTGAACCAGCATTTACTTTTTACCAGGAAGACTTAAAATACCCAAGCCAGGTGATTTTACGGCCGGAGTGGGAAATGTGGGTACTGGAATGGCAACAGTCAGATGAAAAAAACAGGCCAAAGTATGCGACTGAGGCAGTTAAACACTGCCACGAGAACCTTTTCCCATATATTAACATTTTGATTACAATTCTTGCCACATTATCAGTTACAACTGCCACAGCTGATTAAAGTTTTTCCGTCCTAAACCACATGAAGACCTATCTTCGAAACAGAACTAGGAACGACAGATTAACTGGATTGGCCCTAATGGCGATGCACAGGAAACCTTTAGACGTTGATCAGATAATTGGCAGATTTATGAAGTAAAAGAAATGAAGCCTTGTATAAGAACTTTTCTGTCCACACAGTATGTCAAAAATTGATTGCACCAAACATTGCTTTTGCCTTTTGTTATATGTTTTGCAAGAATATCTGTTTAATTTTGTACTTAAGAATTTTTTATTCTGAACATTTTATACACTGTGAATTTGTAATTTTTATTAATTATAGTAGATATTTTGTTTCTTGGTATAGTTATAGTTGGGTATTTCAATTGAGCTTTTTATTGTATACTTTATTTTACGATCTAACATCTGATTGCTATAGATTTACCATTCAAAATTGTTTAAATTTTTAATCATTTTAAAATTATGTATTTTAGCTAATGTTTTAACTGTCGTGAGATACAATTTACATTTTTTATGTAATTGATAATTGATGTGTTAGGCCTAGTGGGTACTGAAACTGATTCACATTGATGTGTTAAGATAGCTTGACGTTGTATTGTAAATAGCACTTGTATGAATTAGATTGTATCTGATCTTTGTATTTTTATTGAATGTATTTTACAATGGGAATATATGATAATAAATCAAACCAATACGTTGGATGTATGCCACTGGAGATCTTAGTTGTGCGTCGAGTAAAACCACAATGGCACAATAGGAGATACAATATTACACAACCTACTGTGTTTTTTTCAAGAACACACAATTAAGTTTTTCAATGGCGTACGTCCAACAAATTAGTTCAGTTAATTATATTGTTTTCTACAATTTTACGAAATGTTTTTTTTAACTATCTAATAACTGATTCGGAAAGTGTATTTTGCTTTATGTATTTAAAACTGAAAAGTACATTTACATATTGCTATATATTAATCATTTATGACAGTTTCTGAATTTTGATCTGTTGATATCCAATAACTTAATTGCTGTAAGATACATATTTTACATTTTTCATGAAATTTATGCATTTCCATGGGGAGACAATGTGCTACATTTAGTGGTAGAATTTTATCACACAATGAGCAAAGGAGTAGGACATTCCTTCAGAAAAGTTATTTTTAGGCCTATTATATGTGAATCAAGTTATATTATACTGGTGCTAATTTTGTGCTGTTAAGATACAAAAATTCTGTTATAAACAAGCAGAATAATGGTCAAAAAATATCAGCTTTGTTCTGTTTTCACATCATGTCCGTCATAAAAAGTTGAAATAAATTTGATAAATAAAAATGAAAATACTAATTATTTAAATTGCAGTTGTGTAACATTCAAATTCCTCCTGATATTCGAAAAATATTTATCTTAGAAGGGATAAGACTCCGGGTTTGATGAAATTTTCCTTGTAAAATAGTTCACGCAAACAAATTTTCTCAGAAAAAATATTTTATTTTCTGCCAGTGATATATTCTATATTGAGGTACAAAAACGCTTAAATAGCACCATTTTGCACCTTGAAATCCAAATTTTTTTTTGGGGGATGGTCCCCAGACCCCCACTTTATTTTCGAGATTGATGTACTAAAGTATTGCCCTCCCTCCAACTCCCCGGACATAAATTTTGACTACGCCCCTGGTTTATTGTGTGTTTTGTTTTTATATTCAATTTATTTTGATTCAAGTAGTAGTAAGGCATGTAAAAACAATATGGTCCCCAGGACTGTATAGTTTTCTTGTGTCTGTTAAAAGTGTGTGGAGTTCAAACAAGTGTTGACGTTATACTGAAAATGTCGTCTTAAGAAATTAAAAATCGTTTATCCAGACAACAGATAATCAACCTCGTAAATTTAATATTTCTTTATTTTATAGATTAACCACATAAATTGCTTTACTTGCCTTGACCCAAGAATAAAAAATATATTGCTAAACTATTTATTAATGTGATGTTTTCATTCTCTGATTTTAAAGAATTTATGTGAAATTCGTTTTCCTAATATTTTGTATGTTTACTAAAAGCACCAAATAGTACATGTGACACTGACTACCACAAATTTCCATCAGATTCCCAAAATTCTTTTAGTTCTAGTAGAAGTAATTCAGTCCACTACTTATATGTCCATTGTATTGGTATAGGATATTGTCTGTATCTGCAAGGAAGTATCATTTCGTACAGGTACGGGTAAAAATTTATTGGCTCAGTGCTAGAAGTTACTACTCCTGACATCTATCCATTGTCTAATATAGTAAGTCTATAGATAACTTGGGTCAGTGCGAAATTTTCTCAGTTGTTGATCTAACCAGTGGGTATCATCAGATTGACATTCATCCTGATGATCAAGCCAAAACTTTGTTCATCACTACTACAGGTGTGTACAAGTACAGTCGTCTTCCTTATGGTCTGATCAATGATCCTGCCACTTTTCAGAAGCTCATGGACAATTTTTTAAGAGGCTTAACCCCTGCTCAGTGTATGGCATACATTGATGATGTGATTATCTTCAATAAAGACACAGAACAGCATGTAGAACATCTTGGATAAATTTTTTGACAGGTTGGACAAGGCCAAATTGTCCTTGTTTCTAGAGATACGTCATTTTTCCAGAAGTAGAATCTGCTGTCTTAGGCATGTCATAGGTTCTTCAGGAGTAAATCAGATCCAAAATTGGTTAAAGCAGTCCAACTTTACCCGAGTCTCACAAGTGTAAAGGAATACAAATTTTTCTTGGCTCATGCAATTATTACTGTGGTTTCTGTAGTGCATTGGTACGAGCAGGTAATGTAGTGGGAGTTGGTAGGCCTGCCACTGGGGGTGCCACCGGTGGCCGGCAGTAAGATGGTAGCAACATGGTGGTTAGCATGTAACGGAGTTGTATTGTATGTTGTAAGTGAATAGAGAAGTGGAATAAAGAGAAGTACATAACAATGGTGACGAGAATGGGATTGCTGTTTAATGGAAGTAAATAGTGGAAGTGTATTGGATGTGTTGTTTTCTAGTATGGTGGCAATCGGTAGGGTTGGAGAGTTCTACCCACAAGAAGAAAATGTTGCATCATATGTGATGCGACTGAAACACTATTTTAATGAGAACCAAATTAAAGATGAACATAAAGTTTCCAAGTTTATCACTGTTATCAGACCAAAAGTGCTAGCAGTGCTAAGAGATTTAGTATCACAAGATCAGGTGGACGAAAAACTGTATGAAGAGTTAATTAAGGTGTTGGTCGAACATTATACGCCGAGGAAGATCGTAGTCACTGAACATGATGTGTATTACAGCAGAGTGCAGAAGAATACAGAGACGATAGCTGAGTTTGTGGTAACCATCAAACATCTTGCAACATCATGCAAATTTGGCACGTTTTTGAACGAAGCACATGTGGGACAAGCTCATGGTGGGTATAGCAGACGAGCGAGTGCGTCAGCGATTGTTATCGGAAATATTAACCTTTGCAGAATCATACGAATTAGCCATTCATCTTGAACAAGCTAATTTCCAGAAGAATGCATGGGAATTTGGACACAAAGGAACGGGGGAAGTCACCAAACTTAACCTGTCTGGTTGGCTGGCGAAGTGGAAGTGGTGATAAACAAACAATATGTTTTTGTTGTGGCCAAACTTCACATTTGGCAGATGTGTGTCCCTTCAAGGAAGTAATGTGTTTTAGTTGTTCGTGCCGGGGTCACTTAGTGAGACATGAGTAAAAGAAAGAACAAGGAACCAGCCAACAAGGATAGAGCAATGCCTACCAAACTGAAAGTGTACCAGGTAGGAGCTGAATCGAATGTTCAGTCTGGTGATGGAATGGAGGCAGTGGCAGAAATGAACATGGGTGAGTACCCTTCTTACTCAATGTACAATATGAAAATCAACACTGAAGCGAGCAGCTATCAGTTACATGTGGATATTGAGGGTCGGGTCAGACTGTTGTAATGGAAGTGGATACAGGGGCAGCAGTCAGTGTGCTGCCAGAGAAAGTCTATCTACAACACATGCAACATTTAGAGTGCAAGCCAGTCTCTGTTAAATTGAATATGTATGGTGGCCAGTGTTTACCTGTTCTGGGGCAGTAAGTGGTCAAAGTGACACATAATAACTAATCTTTGAACTTACCGCTATTAGTGGTTCAACAGTTGAGTCAGGATATGCCAGCATTGATAGGGGGCAATTGGTTAAAGCAACTTAAGTTGGATTGGCATTTAATATTTAAAGTAGAAGTTAGTGGGCCCAAGGAAGTAGCGGAAGCGGTGGAGAGCCTGAAATAAAGGCATCCAGAAGTTTTCCAAAAAGGGATTGGTACCGTCACAGGTTACACTTAAAACCCAATGCTGTGCCTAAGTTTTGGATGGCTAGAATGGTTCCATATGCCTTGAAACCACTAGTGGAACAAGCGTTGGAGATGTTGGTATCACATGGGATAATTTATCCAGTGACCAAAAGTGACAGCCACACCGCTGGTGTGCGTGATGAAGGCAAACGGTGGCTTGAGGTTATGTGCAAATTTCAAAGTAACCTTGAACGCTGTACTTGAAAAGGAATATTATCCACTACCTCGGCCAAAGGACATCTTCGCTTCTCTAGGAGGGGATAAGTTTTTCTCAGTTTTGAACCTGTCAGCAGCATACCAGCAATTAGAGATGGCCGAGGAGTCTCAACCTCTGTTAACGGTTAACACCCACAAGGGACTGTTCCGGTTCAAACAACTACAGTTTGGATTATCCTCCGCACCTGCTATCTTCCAGCTGGTGATTGAACAGTTGTTGAGTGGTCTTCAGGGAGTGGTAACATATCAGGATGATGTTCTAGTGACAGGCCCAACGTTGGAGTTAGTGACGGAAAGACTTGATGGGGTGTTGGCTCGGTTCATGCAGCATGGGGTTCAGGGCAAAGTGCAAGTTATTGCAGCCACAAGTGACATATCTTGGGCACGTTATTGATGGCAGTGGCATCAAGCCATCAGACACATTGCTCCAGGTAATTGAAGAGGCTCCTGAACCCACTAACAAAGAAGAACTTCACGTTTATTGTGGGCTGCTAAATTACTATGGTAAGTTCTTGCCAGTATTAGCTAGCTGGCTGCGTGCGTTCTATGAGTTATTGAAGCAAAATGTGCCATGGGAGTGGACTTCTGACTTGCAGCGACTGTTTCAGGAAAGCAAGGGTTGGCTTTTGCTGTCCAACTTACTAGTGCATTACGATCCTAACAAACCATTAGTGTCGACATGCGACGCTTCCCCAAAAGGTGTTGGAGCTGTCTTGACATACATTGAAGACGGAATGAGAATGCCTATTGGGTTTACATCCAAAACACTGTCTGCAGCAGAGCAAAACTATTCACAATTGGATAGAGAGGCTTTGGCCATTATACATGATGTCAAAAAATTTCACAATTACATCTATGGCCGCAAGTTCATCTTGGAAACGAACCACAAACCTCTCACTGCCATCTTTGGGGAGAAGACAGCCGTACCAACCTTGGCGGCAGCACGATTGCAACGCTGGGTGGTAGTGTTGGCGTCATATGACTACGAAATTAGATACAAGCCGGGAGAGCGAATTCAACATGCAGATGCGCTATCGTGGTTACCTGTTGTAGACGATGAACCGATGGAAACAGACGAATATAAATACTCTCCAGTACGAGTGTACACAGAGACGATAAAATATTTAGCACCAGTATTGGAGATGCCCCTGTTGATTGCAGATATTGGCATAGCAACGAATAAAGATCCAGTTTTTGCCAGAGTGAAAGACTTCATCCATTGTGGATGGCCAGACCGGAGCGATGACAAATCGCTGAGTGTGTATAATTCCAGGAAGAATGAGCTCACTGTGGAAGAAGACTGCATCCTTCTAGGAAGTAGTGATTCCGGAAACACCACGGAATGTAGTTTTAGCACTACTTCACGAAGAACACCCACGTTCCTGTCGCATGAAGATGTTAGCTAGAAGTCATGTTTGGTAGCCGGGACTTGATGGTCAGATCGAAGCAATGATGCAGTCCTGTCATGCTTGCCAGAGTGTTCAGCAATCGACCCGGAAAGTAGCTCTACAAAAATGGCCATGGCCAGCGTGGAAGTGGCAGAGGGTGCATGTTGACTTTGCAATGACATGTGGTCGGGACTTACTCATTGTAGTGGACACTCATTCAAAATGGATAGAGGTGTTTGTCATGCAACTACAGCAGAGGTGATGATAGCGAAACTTAGAACATTATTCAGTTCCTATGGGCTTCCAGGGCTGATTGTTTTGGATAATGGACCAAAATTTTCTTCAGAAGACTTCCGCACATTCACGATGCTCAATGGAATCCGACATGTGTTGACTCTCCTTACCACCCCAATCCAATGGAATGGAGGAAAGAGTGGTCCAAGATGTTAAAAAAGGATTGCTGAAATGTGTTGCGAGACAGTCAAGGATCCACAACCACCACCACATCCTTGCAGCATAGGGTCAATAACTATTTATTCTCATACAGGAACATTCCTTCTTCCACAACAGGTGCAACACCCACAGAGCTGTTCCTTGGGTGGAAGCCTTGTACGCGACTAATTTTGAAACCATCATTGAACTTTAAGATGCAGACCAAGCAGATGGATACGCAGCTGGAGAGTTTCTTAACATGTGCACCACTTAGGCAGTTTGCAAAAGGGAACAATGTTTGGGTGCGTATGGTGAAGGGCGAAAAGTTGAACTGGGTTCCTGGTTGAGTCAAAGACAGGGTAAGTGCAGTTACGTATCAGGTGTACACCCAGGGCCGGATACGTTTCTGTCATGCTGACCACATCAAGGAGCGGCATCCACCGCATTCTGGTGGCATACCGTGGCGGCCAGGCAGGGCTGCTAACACACATGACTGCAATAGTACTGATGGTGGGGCAAGTGGAGTGTCACCAGTCACGTCGAGGAGACGGACATGGAGCAATGGGGCAGCCCTCATGCAACTGGCAGCGGGTTCAGTGGAACATCAGCAGCCTTTAGGATCAGAGGAGCCAGAGGTGTGCTGGTCACCTCTAGGAGATCAATTAGTGGTGGAAAAAGCCCTTACACCAATGGGTCCTGAAGGCTCACCGACATTCGGAGGTTTCAAGGGATTTCCAAATGATGGTGGTTCGTCACGGTCACCGTTCTTCAAAAGAGCAATAACTGATGAACGTTGCTAGACGGACAATTCGCAAACCACAAAAACTAAATTTGTAATTGAAAGAACTCAATGGTACCTTACACGTAGTGCAGTGAAACTGTAAGGGGAAGGAGTGTAGTGGATTGGTACGAGGAGGTAATGTAGTGGAAGTTGGTAGATATGCCACTGGTGGCAACATGGTGGTTAGAATGTAACGAACTTGTATTGTATGTTGTAAATGAATAGAGAAGTGGAATAAAGAGATGTATACAACAGTTTCATAAATATGATGTTACACACTCCCTGTGATATACAGGATAACTCATAGTATTTAAGTTACACTCTTTATTGCCGACTACTGGCGAATTGGGGTGTCGAGGGTTGAAACCTCGGATAGTGATCCTTCTCTTTCCCTCTGTTCTCTGCAACCTTATGGGTGAAATGCCATCGCAATTTGGAGGAGGATCATTATACTTGGTCTTACAAGGATGGTTGTCATCATCTGTGGTGGGGGAGGGGTAGGACGTGTCACTGACCTTACAAGGGGAGAAGTAGGTCTGTGACTGAAGGTGGCTACGATGTAGGTGACGTCTCGAGGCTATGGTACCGCCTTCTGTTCCAGTCCCCCAAGAATTGAGGAGATACAGTAATTACCAAACAACAAACAGAATATAACTAGGATGAGTCTTCCATAACAAATATGCCAGTCTGGGTATTGGTCTCCTAAACTATCCAAGTCTGTCCCCAGAAGGTTAGGAGCCTTAGGGGCGAAAACAAATACCAGTGTTTCTCAGGAAGAATAGCTCTCCACAAGCCTGTGCAGTAGTCATTCTGTTGGAATGGCACAACTTTGGTGGAATGATAGAGCATGAGACTCAGCACCTCGCCAGGTGAAAAACTATGGTTTAATGCTAGTGGATAAGACTTCGAATCCCTGCCGGCATACCAGGTGAAAGGAAATCCATGTGTATGCTAGCCCCTTCCACTGCTTAAAGTGAACGATGCTTATACGTAGACAAGGACATATTTCCCCCTTAACCCTTCTCACCATCTGGGGTGATGCATATATTGTGAATTTGATAACTGTATCTTCAATGGTTCGGAAATTACAGCCAATTATGCTTATAAGTAGACATAGGCCATACTTGACCTTGCAAGCCTTCTCGTAATCTGGGGTGATGCCTATGTTATGAATGTGGTAACTATATTTTTACAGGTTAAGAAATTACAGCCAACTATGCTTATAAGTAGACATAGGTAGTACTTGGCCTTGCGAGCTTTCTTGTCATCTGGGGTAATGCCTATGTTATGAATTTGACAACTATATCTTATCTGGTTCGGAAATTACAACTATCTATGCTTATAAGAAGGCATAGGTCATACTTGGCCTTGCGAGCATTCTCATCATCCGGGGTGATATCTAAGTTATGAATTTGAAAACTATATCTTACATGGTTCGGAAATTACACCCAACTATGCTTGTAAGTAGACATAGGTCATACTTAGTATTGCGAGCCTTCTCGTCATCGGGGGTGATGCCTATGTTATGAATTTAGTAACGATATCTTAACCGGTTTGGAAATTACATCCAACTAAGCTTGTATGTAGATATAGGTCAAACTTGACCCCACACTCTTATTTGTTGTCTGTGGTGATATCTATGTTACGAATTTGATAACTATATCTTAACCAGTTTGGAAATTACAGCCGACTATGCTTATAAGTATACATAGGCCATGCTTGACCTGAGGCTGGCAGGGTGCCTTGTAATGGGATCTGCCCCTACATATGGAATGCGTGAGTGGGAAGTGAACACATTCGGTAGGAAGGAAATCTCGGAAGCACCCAGAGAACACCAAACAGACTGCAAGAGCGTGAAGTTCTGAGGTGAGGGTGATCCCACACCTCCTGACCCCCCACCCAAGGAGTCAATACTACATTGATGGGTCATCGGTGAAAACTGACCGGAATGCAAGAGTATGAAGTCAATAATCCAAGATGGCCGCCATGTGGGCTAACAAACAACCGGAAAGCAAATGCAAAATGCAGGAAGTTTGGTAGGCTAGAAGCATAGAAAGAGATAGAAACTGATCTGGCAGGGATCGGAGCTGGCATCGTTGCTGCAGAGTCAGGAGGCATGGTTGAATGCAAGAGCATTAAGTAGACACATTCGGTAAGAAAAAAAATCCAGAAAAAAATTCATAGGATGGCTGACAAAATGGCTGTCGTCGCACTGGCTGCCAATATGGCCATCGGGAATGGAGGGGTGAGGAATTTTCAGGAAAAAAGGCAAATCCAAGATGGCCGCCCCAGCTTCCCGGCTCCCCAGCACCAAGCGCCTGCACTGGAATCACCATTTTTATACTACTCATAATGCCAAGTCAGCACAATAAGGAAATCTAATCCTGTGTTGTTTAGATCAGAGCAGCATGTTAAAAAGTTGCTGCCCTAATTATGTTTACACTCTATTTGCTGTTTTGTCTCCCCACAATTTAAAATCCACTATTAGTAGTATAGTTCCTCTATGGAAGGCAACGATGCCTGTCACTTGTGCCTTGCAAAACAAATTGTTGAAGGACACAGACTAGACAACAATTCCTAAAATGCAGCAGGTAGCAGGTTACATGTTCCTATTGCCCATTGCCTCTTGCCAGAGAATAAATCAAGTAAAAATGACTTTCTTTCTGACATTTTCGCATATAATTTTCCTACAGAATACATATTCATTTACTAAGAGAAACTCTCATCTGGTCTTATTTCAGGAAAAATTTTTTTTGTCATCTTTTGGTGACTTTTACAAAAAATTCCAAACTACACATGCAGTGTCAAAAATTATTCTTATTTATTTTCATTCCCATATATTTTACTGCTATTCCATTAAAATAAAAGCATGACACACACACACCAGCTAATCAATCATATAACACCATGTTAGTGGAAAATCAGCCAACTTCAATTCACTTAAAAATCCCTGATGTTTTGAAAAATCCCCCCTGAATTTTCCCTGTTTTTTCCAAGATTTCAAAATCATCACACTTTTGCAAGTTTTCATGTCAATAGACACCCTGTTATTCCTTACCACAAAATCATTTCGAGGCTCCTGGTGATGACACAAAACTCCTCTATGGACAGATGTAGTGGCAGATGTACTTCTCTGAACATGGTGGCAGCTTGGGGTGGAGCAAGCCTCAGCTGTTGCTGAACTGGTATCTTGAGGTCACTGCCTCTTGGGCTGCAGATGTACATAGAGATGCTCATCACCTTTTGCAGGACAGAGGGAGGGTGACCAACATCCACCTGTATCTCCTGCACCAAGCACCGTTTACATCACAGCCCAGCCCCAAGTTCCTATTTCATGTCACTCTTTACATTACAATTTATATATGAAGTATTACAATATTTATCCGTGTACCAACAAATCCATTGTAAGAATCGCACCCCACATTTTGTATATACTTTCAGGGTAAAATATTTTATATATTCAATTCTGAAAACCTGTGTTCCAGTATACAACACAACTGTGTTGCACAAGCTATGGATGTGCTACAAAACTAAATATGCCATAAGCTATACCATATTTACTTGAAATACACGCCCCTCAATTTTTTAAAGATTGGCCACTCAAAAATATGTTTTAATGTTTATTCAGATGATGACGGACAAAGTGAACATCTTTGTGCAGCATGTAAATATATAAGTTTAAGTGATAAAGAAGTATAATTTTTAGAAGGTTTATGCAAGCTGTTGTATCATCCAAGTTGTGTAGACATTGACGCGTGACATCCTGTGGCAAGTGAGGTTCATCATAGTCACGAGTGTTTTGGTGGGTGCAAGGGAAAACACACCCGGAGTGATATTGAGCCCTTAGTCCTTTCATGGCACTGGAGTCGACCAGTGTAAATAACTGGCAGTGTGACTTTCCGGCAGGGAACGGATTCCGAGACTGCAAGTACTACCGTGTGCTTAGGCGGGTGACCACTCTTACAAGGATACATGGGCGACGCGTAACTTGTGGAGGTTGTTGGACCTGCGGTGGTTCAGATGAGCTAACGTTAGGACAAGTGCTGGAACTTGGAGTGCAGGTGGACAAGTGCTCATGAGTGTCAGTTATCACTGGGGTCGACTCAGCAATTAGGATTCCCCAAAATCATGGATTAGCTATCCAATAGGACTGGTCCTGACCACTCAGGTATGCACTTAACACAGGGTGTGTTTCTCCATTTAGCTCGGGAGGTGTGAAGCGTTCCGGCAGTGTGGTGAAGGAACAGAACAGACTGGCATTCCAAAGGCCAGGCCCCAGTATTAATACTCTTCCTGGCTCGCCCTTGGTTTTCATGAGGAGGGGGTAGCAACGGTTCTGAATCCTCTGGGCACATAACGCCACCGTCCGATGGTGGATCCAAGGCTGCATGCGGCAATCGTTACTAGTGGTGCCATCTGGTGGTGCGCTTTAGTACTTGGATGATCTCAAGGCATAATCTCAGTGGCTCGGCCGGTGAACAGTACGAGTCTGAAATGGAGCGTCGGTCTTTGCCATGGGTAGACAGTAGAAGTACTGACATCTCATAGAATGAATTATCAATCAAACTCCGTTGACATATGCGACTATGTGAAACGCATTTATGAGCAGAAGTCTATTTAATAAAGAAAAAAAGACATCATGTGTCAACATTGACACGTGCCCGGTAAACGTCTGCGTGGAACAATCTCCTAGGATTTGTACGCTAGACCAATAGCGTGGTTTTATACAGGCTTATCAGTGGCTGGTGAGAGGTGTTAGCTACTGGCTTACTCAGACGACCTCCGTGATGCTGATGAAGTTGAGGTTACGATCCTTGGTCTCAACTTAATGGGTGCTGGGTTGCCCCACGACGTATTGGCCAAACCTCACCTATCCTTGGTCTTGTAAACCAGTCCTCTCGGAACCGGGTGGTACCCTTGACTGGTGCGAATATGCTGTGGAAAATATACAAATACCATGGGAGCAGTCACGACTGCTTGGTGTCTGAGTGCAGCAGCGCGGTACCATTCCGCCTGCCTTTCCTGCGTAGGAGGGGGAAGTGCAGACCAATGTTTGGCAGCAAGAAACGCTAGGTTTCGTTCCCTACCCCTTTGGCCGTGCCTTACCTTGATTAGCATATAGTGTCGCTGCTTAAACAACACAAGTTGTGCACCTTGACGAGAAACAATTTAACAATGTCAGTCCAGTAGCTGCTTGCTGGCACGAGCTTGGTAAAAGTCTCCACTGATCCCCCACGCTTGACGGGCTGATCAGAGACATGGAGCCGTTTGGACCACTAATGCCTCTACTGGATGTGATTTCAGGCCAGGTTGAAAGGCAAGACTCAGGCTATGGTCACACCAGCACTATCAGTGCTTGAAGCAAGGGAATAACCTGGGCTTGCCACCCCTCCTTGGTTGAAGGTATTCCTAGTGGTTGTGGCTCCTCTCTTCCTCCCCTCCAGCACTACCAATGCTCGGGCGGTTGGGAAGAAACAGGCGGCCGTCAAATAGGTGTGTTAATTCGGCTTAGGAAAATACTGTGTTTCTGTCGGCAGTGCACAATGTGAATTACTCCAAGCGAGCGGAATAGCTAAATATTCTGTAAATGAGAAAGTGTTAAGGCTAGAGAACAAAATTATGTTTATTGAAAAATCCATAAACACGTGACTCATGCTACCTCCTACCGAACAGTGGAGTGCTGAAGGTTACCTACGTTAGCCAGGTGTAGACAACCTGGTCCTAGGTTAAAAAGGGAAACATTGTTCTAGACGTGAAAAATACTTTATTACCAAACTGTACTAAAGAAAGCGGCTGTCTAGAGAAGACAAAGTGAAGTTAACAAGTGTTAGCGTGTTCGCTGTTCGTTGGATGACTGGTCGTCGTTGTTGGAAGTAGCCGCTGGGGGCGTACTTAAGACTTCGAAGATCTATGGAGGTTCAAGCACTGAGCAGTGCTCGGGATGTCGTGAGAGAAGAACAAGAATGGCTCTTGGAGCCCCGTTGCGCATGGATTTATATAGTCCGAAGTCTAGGCTGCCACAGCAGGGTGCGGATAAGGTGCGTGACGTCCTTCTGCCATGGAGGCTGGCGTGGAAGGTGGAAAACCTCTTGTCAGCAATTTTTGGTTCATGTATCTTTGGTGGCACTCGGCTGCACCCAAAGTGGCTGAAGCTTGTTGGCACTCAGCGCGTGAGGAGGCAGGGAGGCAGCGTGCTCGCTGGTTGCATAATCTTGTGGCCACATGCTCGGCCACCTGGAAGATTTAAGACACCGAAAGTTTATGTGCAAAGTGGTGCATGCACAACTCTCATGTGGGTTGATGAAGTAGACAACTCTTACGTAGGTTGAAGTAAGGGTATACTTCACATAAAGAGCGATGAGTCGTAATCGTAGTTGATTAGTAGTATAAGAGGCATGCATCAATTTGCCACCCCCCCTCCCCCCTCATTTCGATGAAGACTCATCGTGAAAAGGTGGTGGAGTGAGGCGTAAGCCCCTTCTCTGGAACGCCTAGGTCTCTAGAAGGTGTAGGTAGAAGTAGCGAAGGAAGTTAAGAAGAGAAAAAAGATTTATCATCCAGTAGGCGGGACCCTTAGTGTTGGGTGCTTGACCGCTGCAACGGCGTACACTCTGTGTTCTTGAGCCGGCTGGCGAAGGGGAGACGCGTGGGATGCAGAGACCGTAGCTCTGGCTCTCTCATGGCGGGCGGGCTTTCTCTCTTTGCCCCTTGTCAAGGCGGTGTGGTGCTCGCTGACGCCGCGAATGTGTTTTTCCTCCTGTTGCAGAGATTATTGTGTCAGGAGTGTCACGGTTATTGAGTGTCCCACTGGCCTACTTAATTTTTGCATGCTGCTGACAAACACTCAGCATAACGCTGTGGATATTTACAAGAGAATATACAACATGAACCTGAAAGAAAAAAGCACTTAAAAATGACGGCATGGGAAAAACAAAGGGGAATAAAATAAGTATGTTCAAACCTTACTTGTGGAAGGTGGGGAGATGCCACCAACTATCCTGGAGCTTGCTGTGGTGTTTAAAAAAGAAAAGGAAAATCTTTCAGAGAACCTTGGGTCGCACAGCAAGCTAAACAGTTACGTGTGACAGAGTATTAGTTTGGCAACCGCAGGACCTTCAATACCTGGGTTGAACGGCTAAATGAAACAAATGTGAGTACACTTTAAAACATGAATGAAACCCAGGCAAATGGCGCACATTGGTCACTTTAAATTACATACATACACTGCAATATTTTTGAAGCTAAAAATATCCTGCATCTGGGTTTCACCATAGTGAGTTCATGTGAGCTTTGTGGCTCAGAGTCTCTGGTATGATATTGAGTTGTTGCACACAATATTGCAAACAAAACACATACACTAGAAAATCATAAGCATACAAATAAATAACATAAAAATTCCCTCCTACAAAGCAGCATTCTTCTTGTAGGTTATCTTCACATATACGCTGTAAAAATTAATAAGCATAATTAAGAGTGTTTACCTACACATATAATCTTTATACACAAATCTAATTCCTACTTTACCTTTCAGTTGTCCATTTTAATTCTAACATGTTCACAGTGTATATTTGTAGAATGTTCAAAGGTAAGTACCCAATAAATACAAAAGTTAACAGAGCGTAAAATGCATTCCTACAAAACGACATTCTTCTTGTAGGCAATCTTCACAAATACATTGTAAAAACTCAAGGTAATATTTAAAGGTGTACCTAAATATCAAATTCAACATACAAAAATTTAAAACTACTAATTTCTTTGCACGAGTCTTTGTTTATCGTAGGCTAAATCTAATATGTATTTCACAGAAGTCTCTGTCTTCAACTATCACTGACACTGTGGTGAGCGTCTATAGGTAATACTACCTTATGTGTAGGCTGTCGGCCACTTATTTTACGGAACCTTGTCATCGGTGAGGTGTAACACGTTTGTTTTCACTGGCTTTAAATTACATACAGCATAATAACTGCTGTATTTACAAGTTCAGTTTGCACATAGTCAAGTGTCTAAATAACTGTCTGTTGCATTTACCACACCGGTTCCTATACTTCTCCCACTTGATGACAACTGGGTAGGCACGTTACTGCATACACAATATTTAATCCAGCCTAAATGTGAGTGTCTTTGCCTATCTCACTGTCTTAGACTGGTCGGTTAGATTAAATTTCACTTTCATACAGATCTATAACGAGCCCTGTAATGTTTAACATAGTGGTTTACAACTACATGTGATTAACTTAGTCGAGCACTGCACTTACTTGTGTTCGTCGACCTTTGGTTTAGCTGGCCTGCCACTGGGACGTAGTTCAGCATGCAGGGGGGACGGCCATGTGTACCTTGAAGTAGGTTGCCACAGTGAGTCTTGGTACCAGCCAGGCATTGAGTCTGCCTTGGCAACATGAGGTGGCATCAGGCATCGTGGTTCAGCACATGGAACGTGGTGTCGTGGCATCTACTTCTGCCTCAACTGATAGAAAGGGCACAGCTACAATGGACATTGTGGCAGTGTGGGAGAGTGATTCCAGGTCCTCCATCCCAGCTGCATGGGTTCTTACTTGTACGGCAGGATGTTTCTCCGCTGGTGCAGGGCAAGGGAGTTTTGGCAGGAGACTGCTCTCCAACTTGCCTGCAGACACATCCCTTCGTGGGGCCAGGTCGTTGGAGGCATCGACGGTCTCAATGTCCAGGTCCCGCGACAAGGCAATGGTAAGGAGAGAATTCTCAACCTCCACTGCGGGTGTTGCTCCAGTTGAGGGGTAGTGGGAGGCGTCGACGGTCTCAGTGCCTGCTGTGGCAGTGCAAGGGAGCTGCGGATCACCGCGCTCGACCTCGGCTATGGGTGGTGCGTCTCGCTGTAGGGCCGGATAGTTGGAGGTGTCGATGGTCTCCACGTCTAGGTCCTGTGGCGAAGCAGTGCAAGGGAGAGGAGTCTCAAACTCGACTGCGGGAGTTGACCCAGATATCGGGTAGTAGGAGGAATCGATGGTCTCTACACTCCGGTCATCGGCGACCAGTTGAGCTATGCTCGACATCTGCTGCAATTCATCGTCTGCAGGAACAGTGGTCGGCTTCGTGGAAGCTGGAACGACCTTGACCAATGTTCCGGACGTATATTGCGGTTGCAGGGTTTGAAATAGCTCCGTGGTGTGTTCGCCTTCCGGTAGTCTAGTGGCATAGGTCTCTGGGCTCACGTCGTGGACGTATTCCGGTGGTCTAGTGGCAGCCTCCGTGCTCTCGTCTGGAGCGTATTCTGGTGGGCTAGTACTGGCCTCCGCGCTTTTGTCTGGAGTGTATTCCAGTGGTCTAGTAGCGGGTAGTACTTCATCGTCGGAGCCAGAGGTCGACTTCGTAGAAGTTGGAACGGCCTTGACTTCTGGCTTCGGAGTTGTGCTAGGTGGAGGGGTAGGTGCTTGTGTGATTTCTACCCCTCTCACCGAAGGTGCTTCCGACTGCTTGCTGATGCGGATTGATTGGCGGGGTGTCTGACGGGGTCCTCGGTCGTATGGTCTCCACCATGACAATTCAGAGCAGCTAGGGATTGCCTTATCGTGTTGGGCTGCGATTTTCTCAGCATAGCTGCATGGCGTCGAGGGCACAGAACTAACGGAGAATGCTCCTTGGCGTTGTTCTACATCCGGCATCCATGGGGCGATGTAGCTAGATGCCCTGTTGATGATGATGGGTGTTGGCTCAGGCCTTGTTGAGGGCCCTAGCTCGGTATTGGGAACTGCCCTTCAGGGTGGAGGTTCATCCTCGGCTTCGGATTGACCAGGTGTTTCTCTTTCGGCGTTGTCGTCTCCAAGTGTCGGCATGTCCCCCGAGTAGGGTTGTATCTGGCCTCAGGTGGCCTTTCGGATCCGTTCTTGTACGTCTTCAGCCCAGTAGACGCTGTCGCTGTTGCCGACAATGCAATACGGACCATCTCATTTGTCAGCAAGGCCAGCGCTGAACTGGTTACTGGCCTTGCTGAGGTGATGCATCCTAAGTAGTACCGTTTCACCTAGGGAGAATTCCCGTTGCCCTGTCTTCGGTATAGGGTACTTCTTTCGAATATACTTGTTCTGGGCTTTTTGGGCAGTAGTAGTACGGGCTAGGGCAGCTAGCCTGATGTCCTTGGATTGTGGCATATTGGTGGACTCACTTTCCCATTGCCAGTCGCCTGGTCGGTGGAGTGTTTGGTCCAGATGGAGCACACTAGGGCTCATGTTGACTGCGTCATTGGTCCTACGATGAAGGGCAAACAGGATCGTTGGGATGTGCTTGTCCCAATGTCGGTGGTAGTTTCCCACACTGATACAACTGCACTTCTTGATCTCCTGGTTCCTTCATTCAGTGGGGTTGGCTTGGGGATGGTATGGCGGGGTAGTCCAAGTGTCCACTCCCTATCCCTGGCAAGCTAACTGCCATTGGCGAGTCGTGAATTAAGTGCCGTTGTCAGTTAAAATAGCCTTTGGCTATCCCCATCGTGCGAATATCTCAGTTTCTATTTTGCACACAATTGGGGCAGTTTCTTGGCTAGGTAGAGGGAAGGCCTCTCCTCACCTCGAAAACTGGTCAGTTACTACTAGCAGGTAACGGTTCCCCTTGGTACTACGTGGGTAGGGCCCCTATGAGGTCAGCGGCGATGTGCGTCCATGCCGTCTTCGGTCTCCTTGGCCGTGCTGTAGGAGGCAGAACTGGGTATGCTTTGCCATGACAGCACGTAACACTGTCGCTTACGTACCTCTGGATGTTGTGGCTTATCCTGTCCCAACTGCATCGAAATTTGATGTCTAGCAGGGTCTCCCTTGTACCCGGGTGTCCAGCTTGAGGGCGGTCATGGTGGTGCCAACATATTCGGCGCATAACTACTGCGGAACCCAGATCTTCCAAGGCGTATTGGGTTGTCCGGTACGCGTCCACACGACGTCATCCCGTAATGCAAAGCGTTGGGGCTGTTCCCGTAGTAGGCGGCGTATGTCGGGGTCCTCCTGCTGACTGTTACCTGGTGGCTGGTAATTTGAAGCAAGAGGAGACGGAGTTGTTTTTCTGGACTTCTTTCGATCTGAGGGGGAGGAGACATTCTTTCCTCCTCTTCCTCCTCAGTTTTTTCCTCCAGTGTAGGAAATTGGGTCAGGGTGTCTGGCAGGTCGTTCTTTTTACCTGGGCAGTGTTGAACTTAAAAATCAAATTCCGTGAGGAACATATCCCACCATCCGAGTTTAGCTTTCACATTCCGTGACTCGCGCAGCCATTGGAGGGCTTTTGAGTCAGTCTGCAGAATGAAATGGGGTCCTTCGCTATAGTAGCGATATTTCTTCAGTGCCCAGATAACAGCCAGACATTCCTGTTCGTTAATATGATAGCGCTGCTCCATGGCATTAAGCCGGGTTGAGGCATATCCTATCACATTAGATTGGCCGTTCTCATCTTGTTGATATAATACTGCACCCAAACAGTTTTGACATGCATCTGTTTGTAGTATTAATGGTTGTTCTCCTTGCGGACGGTGGAGTTGCCTGATGTTCGTGAAGCTGGCTTTCAGATTATTAAAAGCTTATCGTTGCTCCTGTCCCCATCGCCAACGAGTGTCCTCGAGGAGTGGGTGAAGTGGTGGCATGTGTTGCACAATGTTTGGTATGAAATTGCGTAGCCAGTTGCACAGACCCAGGTAACATCGTAGTTGTCGCTTATTTGTTGGTTCATCTGCCCCTTCAATAGCTCTAATCGAGTTCTGTTGTGGGAAGTTCCCTTCTGGTGACATGACATGTCCCAATAATCTATGAATGACTTGCTAAAATAGCTCTTTGACAGCTTGCGAGTCATTCTATGGAGTTCTAGTCGTTCAAGAACTCGCTGTAGGTGTTCAAGATGTTTCTCCCAGCTATTGGAATAGATGATTACATCACCGAGATATGCAAAACAGAATTCTCTGATGTAACCAGTTAGTACCTCCGCGGACATGAGGCGTTGGAATGTGGCCAGGGTGTTCTTCAACCCAAATGGCATTACTCAGAATTGAAGAGTTTCACCCTTGGGTGTAGTGAATGCAGTGTACTTGCGGCTCTCCGGGTGAACTGCAATCTGCCAATACCCGGACTCCATGTCCAGGGTATTAAAGATTTTCGCCTTGCCAATGTCACGCAGGGTATGCGTTGGGTCGATAGCTGGGGGGGGGGGGGGGGAATGGAGTGTGTTACTACTTTTAGACCCTTATAATTGACACAGAATCTAAATTTTTCATCTTTCTTCGGGACGAGGACTACATGAGTATTATACTGTGAATTCGAGGGTTTCACTATCCCCTGGTCCTTCATGTCATTTACTTATTCCATGATTAAGTCACTGCGGCATGCTGGCACCCTGTAGGGTTGGTTGTGTACGCAGACGTCAGTTGTCGTCCAGATTTAATGTTGGATCGACCTAGTCTGACGCAATAGCCCCCCTTATCCGAAGGCGCTAGCATGTTCATTTAATACTTGGTGTAGCTGGTTGAATTCCGTCTCACCAAGCTCATGATTAATTCGGTTTGGCTCAATAGGTGTACGTACAATGTTGTCTGGACTGTAGTCCCAATTTACAGTGAGCCTATCCTTCTCGCCCATCTCGTTATAGATCTGTATGAAAGTGAAATTTAATCTAGCCGACCAGTCTAAGACAGTGAGATAGGCAAAGACACTTACATTTAGGCTGGATTAAATATTGTGTATGCAGTAACGTGCCTACCCAGTTGTCATCAAGTGGGAGAAGTATAGGAACCGGTGTGGTAAATGCAACAGACAGTTATTTAGACACTCGACTATGGCACAGTATATGCATTCTATTTGCAGTGAGCCACTGCCTCGACAGTTGGCATGGCTACACTGTGAGTAGGGTATGTCATACTCATTGTCGCGGTTTTCGTTTGTGGCAGTGTTGATCTCTGAGACCAACATTTTAATATGGTTATGGGTGCCACGGGGTGTTTCGTGGACACCCCGAAGTCCTTTCGGCTTCTCCAGCTTAGTTCTCCGGGCCCAGGTTGATCTAGTTCGGCAGTTAGCTGCGTATAGTTAATTGTCTGACACCCCACATTGGGCACCAGTAAATCACTTGACGCATGCCCGGTTAAGGTCTGCTTGGCACAATCACATAGGATTTGTATGCTAGACCAATAGCGTGGTTTTATACAGGTTTATCAGTGGCTGGTGAGAGGTGTTAGCTACTGACTTACTCAGATGACCTCCGTGATGCTGATGAAGTTGAGGTTACAATCCTTGGTCTAAACTTAATGGGTGCTGGGTTGCCCCACGCAGTATTGACGATTTCAGGCAGCATATTTCTGGCTCCAGATCCTGGGATTCACCAGGTTGTAACTATCCTTGGTCCTGTAAACCAGTCCTCTCGGAACCGGGTGGTACTCTAGGCTTGTACCAATATGCAGCGGAAAATATACAAATACCACGGGAGCAGTCACGACTGCTTGGTGCCTTTCCTGCGTAGGAGGGGGAAGTGCAGACCACTGTTTAGCAGCAAGAAACGCTAGGTTTCGCTCCCTACGCCTTTGGCAGTATCTTACCTTGAAAGGCATAGTGTCACCTCCAAGTGGCTGAAGCTTGTTGGTACTCAGCATGAGGGAAGGGGGGAGGTGACGTGCTAGCTGGTTGTGTAACCTTGTGGCCATGTGCTCAGCCATCCGGAAGATTTAAGAATTCGAGAATTTATGTGCAAAATGGTGCATGCACAACTCTCACGTGGGTGGTTGAAGTAGACAACTCTTACATAGGTTGAAGTACGGGTGTACTTCACATAAAGAGAGATGAGTCATAGTCATACTTGATTAGTAGTATAAGCGACATACGTCAATTTCAATAATCAATCACAAATATAAATATATTAAAGAAGTTTCTGAATGTGTTAAATGGTACTATAAGTCACGTGTTGTGAAGGTAGATAAAATAATTATGAATTGGGATGAGGAAGACGACACAAACTTATGTTCAAGGGTGAAAAGTTTAGTTGGTTTGTTAGAAGGGATAGTCAATACAAATATAACAATATAGAAATGTTTTGATGAAATTATTGAAGGTAATGCGAGGTTAGAAGTATATATGTTGACTAGTGAACAGAAAGCTGTTGGACATGAAATACAAAATAGTTAATCAAAAAGAAATACAGTGGCATTTTGTAAAATTGTTAAATAGAAACAATGATCAGAAGATTAAACACATACAAATATTAATTCATCCCAGTTTTTAAACAAAAGTGGTGGTTCAAAAAGTTGTTCTTTGCAGAAGTGTAATCATGTAAATGACAAGTAATAACAACGGAAGATCCTTAGTACACTGGAAAGAAATAAGTTTTTGTTAATTTTTATGTTAGGCCAATCAGTAAGAAAAGATGAAAGCAAAAAGTATGTAAAAGATTAAATAGATTCAAACTGTGTAACATAGCCTCTGTCATGGCAGGGACAGGAAAATTTTGATGATGATAGGCTACATGGTGATGATGTTGAAGATGAAAGGGTGGTGTCCCAGGCAAGTGCACTGACTTCTGCAAGCAAAATGTACATGGATTGGAGATGCCGGGTGCCAACTCGTCAGGAATGATTAGCTCTTGATGATCTCAGGGTGGTCGACATCCAAGTGGCGACATTCCTTCTAATTGACCATAAACATAAAACAACACAAATGAACTGGGGTTGTAGAGCCTCCCAAATGCTCTTGTATAATAAAGAGATATTCACCATTATTACTTGTTACGGTGAGCTGCCTAGAGTGGGCCAGGTACCTGACTCACTTACTTGAAATAAGTGGGAGCAAACCAATAAAACACCAAAAAATTAGTTTCCTGGATTTATATATTAATTACACACACAATACATTACAAATTACCTAAGTTGAAATACAACACAATTAAGCAGGCCTATCATTTGTGGCTCGCTAGTGGCCGAAAATGAATAAAGTACGGATCGGCCGATACTGATACCGACTAACCGGCCGTTACCAGGACCATCAGTATCTGCGGTATCTGAACATTATTTGCTGATTATTATTCACAGACTAGTAACACCAATTTACCGCATCCATTAATCAGATATTCTGTCCGAAATCCAAAATATATTTGGAACAATTGTTTTTCTATGATTTGTGCCCGTAGTTTACATTTTACCGTGTTTTCTGTTGGTACATTCGCCAAATATTGTTTGCATCATTCGTTTTTGGGCACTACATGAATGCAAAACAACGCAGTTAATCGACAACTGGTGCTATCAATAGTATTGTTAACACCCCACGAGAGTTTTTTTGTTTTATTTTCTTCTTACACTTTTTCTGTTTTTATTGCATTTGTATGCTGGCAACAATAAGAAAGCGACCTGTATTCCTTTCCTTCTAATGCGTTTGCTTCACTTGTATTGTCTATTCATGACTGTAACAGACTTTTTTGAAAATGAACCTTTGAAAAATCACCCTAGGCATAACATGTGAACCTGTTTTTTTTCAATAACCTGTATTCCACAAATATAAACCACTGTGATTAACTTTAGAGTACTGTATTATTGAATACATGAAACTTTACCTTAATATATTCTATAACTTGTAATATTTATTTTGTATTAAATATGAATTAACAACAGCGAGAGCAGCGATGTGTTGACAACGGCTAGTAAAAAATAGTTTACAAATAAATACTGTTTTAACCTAGTTTTTTGGTATGCTATTTGTAAATTAAACGTTGCCTATTGAAATATTTAAATATTTAAGAAGCCCAGATGGAAACATATTTCACTGTTATAGTTTAAAATAACAGAGCAAAATATTGTGTAGGCCATAGTGAATCGGTTTTGCTTTTTGATGGTACTGTGTTGGGGGGTTTCGTCTCTCTATTGTTTTATCTCTGGGAAGTTCGCATGTATGTGCAGACAAATATTTATATGTTTAAAATGTTGTCCGAGGGGCATCTTGTTGCTGCTGGCAAGGCCTTAAGTGTGACCAAATTGGGTGGTATGCTATCGGTTTGGGCCTTCTAGTGTCGCTTGGTGTGGCTGCTGTGGCGTCTCTTGTTGTTAGTGGCTCAGACTTCGGAAGGTGCTTTCGTTAGTTGGGATTGGAATCATTAGAGCATGTGATTTGTTGTTTGTGGGCCCTGTCTGCGGTCAAGGTTTGCTTGCAAACTTTACAACAACTGGGGGACTCAGTTTCAGGCACTTCTTAGGCATTCCTGTAGTGGGCTTGTGGGATTGGTTGAAATGGTTTGAAAATCAAGACTTCAACGAGGGTGTGGTTATCTGCTTAATATCAACCATTTGACTTTGTGCTTCAACGGTAAAATTCTTGGACATTTGGCACCTTCCGGCACTGGGCTAAAGCATTCACTTTGCTTGTTGCTGGCGTCTGGTTAGGGGCTATTAAAAATTCCGTTCACCTGGGCGGACATTGTACCCGCGCTTCCGCCTGTTGAAATGTGCTGTCGCTGGAATTGGTCGGTCCTACTGAGTTGGCTCCACTTCGAAACAAACATACCATATTTCTGCCACCATTGAAGGGCTTTGCCCTTCAGTTTGGTCTGTGTTCGAGAGACCCATTGCTTTCAGGCTCTTCATGTGTGCGAAATTCCAGTTCACATTTGGCCGTGAACACCAACGGGTCCTCGCGCGCGTCGAACTGCGAACTCTGGAAGTTGTGGTTCTCCTGCACAACAAACGGTGCTGTGGTGGGAGACTGGTCCCGGGTTGTGCAGTCTGTACTTCATGGCACGTCTACAGACTTTGCATTGGTATACCACGCCTGTTCTGGTAATGTGTTCCTCCGGCCAACCTATGCAACCATGGTGGTAGGTTTATCCACACAGGAGACAACAAATTGTGTGGATACCGTGACCTGGGCATGTTATCCAACTGCAGAATGCCATCTGCTGTATTCTGCAATTGTTGCACCAGTATTCTATGCTAACGGTGAACCGTGGCTTGTCTACCCAGCCTAGGCAGGTAAAGTAGAACAATTGTTGACACTGGGCGCACTGTATTCTGTGGTTTCCCATGCCGGGGAAGCTCAGCTTTGAACAGCGGCTGTGTTCAGTTGCGGCTGCAACTGTGCAGCTCAGCTCGTGGCTGCTCAATGTTGGCTGTGGACATTTTCGTGTGGTTTGAGTGCCACGGGGTTTTTATGGAACCCTCCAAAGTCAACGCGGTTCTTGGTAGGATCCGGCCTATCTGTTCGTTCTGCCTAGTCGGAACTATAAAAGTCAAATGCCCTAAGTTGGGCGCCATAAAAACCTCCTATACCCCTCTTCTTAACGTGTGACACCTTGGCTGACTGGACAATCACTACATCAAGAAGGGTTGGTTTTGTGGGGCACTAGATCAAGCGCACCCCTCTGGCAGGGTTTATGGGTTATACTTAGTCCCTACATGGTACTGGTGCACGACCTGTGTAGAGGATGGCCTGGTAGCTTTGTGGAAGGGTACAAGATTGGGTTCAGCTAGTGTTACCTTTCACTTCAGATTACTGACATTCGGCGGGATACCTGGGTGACGTGTAACGTAGAACAATGGCTTGACCTGACTCATCTCTGTGGGGCGTATGTGAACTACAAACGTATTAATGGTCCAGAACTCTAGGCTTGTGTGAGCCGCTGGAGCAACTGAAGCAAGTCTGAAGCTGGAGGTTGGGGCTTCCAAGGGTTTTTCGGGCTGGCTTAAGTATTCTGCGATACAGGGGTGTCTCCCCGTTCAGATGCATCGGTGCTGCAAAAAGGTCCTTGGGAATCTCTGGTGATAGGTAGCTGCAAATGGCGCAATGCTTGGGCTTGATCCTTGGGCGAGAGCTGGTTAAGTGCGGTGATGAGGGATGGGGTAAGCTCTTGCAATTGCTCGGAGGCAGTTAGCAAATGTTTTACTTTTTCGCAGATACCTTTCCAATGGGAGACAGGCATCTGGGTTAATAACACAAACTCTCACGTCCGTAAGGGGATTGCAGGGAACGTATAACCCTGCTTGATGTAGAACCACATGTAACGTCTGCCGACGTAACAGACAACTTATCACAGTGCTCGGTTCTAAAACGCAGTGAGCACTGGGAGTCAGGCCTCATCGTTGACAGTCCCTGCACATGGGTGTATGTCTCAAGCCAAGTCTTCCCAACTCAAGGAACAACCCCTCTGGTGCCTAAGCACAGCGGAGAGGGCGAGCACTGAATCGACAAGCTGGTCCTGCAGACAGTGTACCTAGGTATGGGCTCTACCGTTCTGCCTACCGTAGTATGCAGAAAGGTTGGCCAGCACTAGAGCGTGTGTGTTTCTGACAGAGTATTGGCTCATATGAGTAATTTTCCCGGGGTCACCTCCAATCCCTTGCATGTTATGACTGGTACACTAGGAGAGGTGCTATGTCTACAGGAAAGGATACCCTTGAGTCAGAAAAACTTATGTTTATTCCGTTTGATGGGAAATAAACAAATGGTGTTGCACAACTACCTAATGCTGGCAAGAGCTTAGGGAAGCTTAAACCTACGTTACCCAGGTAGAGGCAACCTAATTCTCCGATAACAATGGTGGGGTAGATGAGCGATATTAAAATAACAAACTGGTACTACTCCCTATGCATGTGTTTTGCCCAGAAGGAGCCGCAGTTTCTAGGTGTGTAGACAAAGTTTGGCATGAATCTTCGGTGAAGACTAAGCCGGTTGAGAAGGATGGCTCTGGCGTGGAGGCATGGTGGAGACCAAGACAAGGTGTTTCCTTCGGCACAAATGTGGTGAAGAAATGGTAGGTAATGCTAGGAATGAAGTGAGCTGGGTAGCAGAAGCAGACTGCGCACGCTGAAAAGAGCAGGCTGGTTAGTTCTCCAGAAACGAGTGTGGTGGAGAAATGAAGACTGGTCCTGAGCAAGCGTCATGGCCTACTATTTATACTTCTGGCGGCCATTCCCTTTCAGTCATCTGGATAGGGATGGTTGCTGGAGAGGGGTTAGCCATAGCAGAACTTCCTCAAGGCATGACATCACCGGCCGGCTTGGAGATGAGGAGGCGGCAAAGCATACTGGTATAGCCATCTAACGGTGTGCAGTGGAATGCTGAGCCTTCGATGCAGAGTCTCTGTGGCTGGTGAATAACAGAATCTGCTAGCTAGAATGTCCATTCTTGCGGGGTAAACAGTTAAAGTTCGTAACAGCTCATTATTTGTCAACAATAAAACTCCGTTGAAATCAGGCGCAAGGCTGGCTGTTGATGAGCTGAAGTTTTTACCATTGTTGCAAAGATGTCATGCATCAAAGCTTCGTAACAGTGTACAGTACTGGCTGTGCCAGTGTCTGTGAGGCGACAAACTTTTCTTTTCTTAGTGCCCAACATTATGCATCTCGACTGTTCTGCAATGGTGATGGGAGACCGTAGAAGCCCTGAGAGCTTCAACTCCAAGGCTAACACTAGCATTTTGGCATTGGGGAGTCAAAAAACACCCAGTGGTGCCCAAGAACATACAGTAGAATCCCGTTGTATCGAGCACGGCAACTATGAGAACATGGTTATAACCAAAATATTCCATAAAAAATTGTAATTTTACAAGTTGAAACATGTACGGCGAGATCGTGTGAGCAGGCCTGCGGCAGGACTCATGATCGTGTGACATGCGCTTTTGTTTTCTGTCTGCCATAACTCCACTCCCTTGCCTCCTCGTTTCCCTAAGTACCTAGTGCCGCTCTCATGTGTCACATTCTTCCGCCTTGCCACCTAACCCCCTCTCTCTAGCAAACCAAGCACATTGTTTTATAAATAGAATCCCACCCTTTCTACCTTGACCCTGTTTTCATGAACCAGTTCTGCTTTTCCGTAGTCGTTCATAGTCTTTGTGCTGTCAACTGTGTTTGGTTCTGAACAACTGGGATTTCTGCTTTGATTTATTGATCACAATTTTGGATTTCGACGTATGCTATTTTATTTGGATTTTGATATGTTTTTCGATTACAGTTTTGTGCTATGATTATTGACGACCTATGCAGTTTCCTGCACAGTGATTTGTTTCCAATGTGATTTTACAACATGGCCAGCAAGTAGAAGACCTTGGATCTCGCTACCAAGTACGAAATCATAATGAAGATACAGAAAGGTAAAAGGTATAAGGCAGACATTGTGCGGGAATAAGGTCTTGCATCGCTGAGCTTATCGACATCTATGAAAAAAAAAAAAAAAAAAAGGAAGAGATAATGGATGCAGTGGAGAAGGGAAGTCGGAACATGAAAATGAAAAAGCTGCAAGATGCTGACCATGAAGACGTGGAGAAAGCTCTGCTCGCCTAGTTCAACCAGTCATGAGGGCAAAACGTACCAACCACGGGACCAATGATTCAGGAGAAGGCCAACTTATTTTACGTCATGCTGAAAGTTGATGTCTTTAAGTGCTCTACTGGGTAGCTGGATCGCTTCAAGAAATGGAATGGCATCATGTGGCACAAGATTGTAGGGGAGAGCGCAGCGGTCCCATGTGGCGTGGTGGAACAGTGGCTGCCGACGGTGCACAAAATTTTAGAGTGGTATTCCCCATGGGGACATATACAACGTGGAAGAGGTGGGGCTATTCTAAAATCTGATGCTGGATCGCAAACTTGGAGATACCTTCAAGAGAGGGAACCGCAGCAAAAAGCGCCTCACTGTGCTGCTGTGCACCAACATGGATGGCAGCGATAAAGTGATGCCATTTGTGGTCAGGAAGTTGGCTAAACCCCGCAGCTTTAAGGGAAACATCGTGCCATGCCGCTACAATTACAATAAAAAGACTTAAATGACTGGTGACCTTTTCACAAAGTGGCTGAAGGCGTTCGATGCACGTGTCAGCACCCGCAACACAGAGCTTGCGTTCCTGCCTCCAAACACCAACAGTGTACTGCAGCCAATGGACCAGGGCATCATACAGCTGGTGAAAAATAAGTTCTGCGACATGTTGAATGGTTGTCCGTATTGACATAAACCAGCCACAGAGGAAGTGGGATGTGCTGAGGACTATCCGAGCGATTTGCACCAGTTGGGATGCAGTCAAACCCGGAACACATGGCTAACTGTTTCTGACATGCTCAGTTTGTCATCGGCAAACCAGAACAGATCATGGAAAAGGTCGACGTCAACCCTGACTGCCTGCCGAAGCCGAAAAAGTCACATCTGAGTTTGGCGACGAAGCAATCTCACCTCAGCCTGGAATGTCTGCAGAGCCCCAACCTGACACTTCGTATGACGGTCTCCCTTCTCCCGCCCTTCCTATATCCAAAGAAGTGTGGGACATAATAGCACCAGGTGTCGCATATAAAGACTACCTCGCCGTTGATGACATGCCAGCATCGGGAGCTTTGGACGTCCAAGACTTAATCAGTGGGCATAAAGAGAGTACTGATGAAGAGTGGGAGGGGTAAGAAGACGCGGTACCAAAACCAACGAGGGAGGTTATGCTTGAGGCCACTGAGATGCTAACAAATGGCATGTTGCGTAGTGATGCAGATTCTGAGGTGTGGACAAGCTTAGCGCATCTTAAGAAATGGGTCATCACCAGCTATAGTAAGAAGAAGCAGGCATCAATTACACAGTACTTCCGTATTTACCCGAAGGGAAGACGACCCTGAATCTAAGACTACCCCGTCCTAAAAAAATATATATTTGAGGGAAGAATATTTAAACCTGAATTCAAGACTACCCCTGTGAGGTGCTGAAAAAATTATTTAGGTTGAAAGTATTTTTGCATGAATTTATGACATACCCTTCAAGAAGAAATTCTATTATATGAATAATATGATGTATTTTATTTACTTTTAAAGAAAATCTAATCACACTGAAATAGGTGTGTCTGACCTGGCTGTATGGTAGCAGCATCTTTCTTACACTGTAAAATTTTTGTGGTGGATTATATATTCGTGACTTGAGCCATTTTGCTTCCTAGCAAAGTATTTCCTCTTTACAGGGGTGACATCATCAGATAAAGAGACTTGTCAAAGTTGGCAGTTACAGTCGCAGCACTACAAAAATACATACAACCATAGGACACACCGTATTTAAGCATGAAAAGCCTTTGTCAAAATCCTCTGTCTCATGGCACGCCAATTTTGGAGGACTAACTGCTACGTGAGTAAAAAATTATGAATAGATGCCCGTAGTTATTTCGTGCATGTATTGCACATTTATGGTATTTATGCCTAGGTTTTGAATTGAAGACAACCCCGAATTGTAGATGACCCCTAATTTTTTCTGTTCCTTATCTGTCAAAAAACCTCGTCTTCCTTTCGGGTAAATACGGTACTTCAAGAAGTAAGATGGCTTGGCAGCCCTAGTAAGATGCCTTGGCAGTCCTCCCTTATTAAGCTGTTCTGTTATTTATTTTACTGTACACCTCGGACTCGCATAGCACGAATTCAATTAGCGCGAATCTGCATAATGCGAGGTAAATTTTTGAGTAAGGGATTCAGATAGTGCAACTTAAAACTCGCATAACGTGATGAGGGAATTACATCTGTTGTTTTAACCGGCTGCCGTGGTGTCATGCTGCACTGTCTAAACCATGTGAATGCCACTCTGGTAGTATCTAGCCAAGTCAGCAAGTGGACTATCGCACGGAAGTACAAACTCAGCTGCCATATTATCTTACCCGACAAGCACATGGCTGGCACTATGCACAAAACAAAGGGACTAGAGGTCTGTATATTACGGCACGCGTGGTCCCACAAGTCTGTTCTATTTTTACCGTCAGACTAGTTATTTTCTATTGTTCCCAGTATAGTTTGCACTAATTATGAAACATGCAAAGGATGTCCCGGCAGATAAAGATGTTGCAAAAATAAAAACAATTCCTATAGAAATTAAACTAGAAGTTGTACGCTGTCTAAAAATCACGATGGCAACAGTGCAATAGGTTGTGCGTTAGGCTTAAGTGAATGCTCTATGACAAGATTTTTGTTTTGAACATATTCTTAATTTTATTAATTCCAAAATTTCAGTCTCAAATCGCAGCTTTTCTGACAATGTCAATAGAAGTTATCTGATAATAGAGTTGTGTGCAAACATTTAAAGTTGTTAAAAAATAATACTTACTTAAAAAAAAGAGAATGTACAATAAAATGAAGAAAATTTGTTGAAGGTTAACCAATTATTTATCATATCATGCATGAGTAGCAATAAATTCAATATACTATGTACAGTATTTACCCGAAAGGAAGACAGCCTTTTAGACAGAAAAGGAATTTAAAAAATTAGGGGTCGTCTACAATTCGGGAATCGTCTTCAATTCAAAACTAGGCGATTTTGACAAATGCTTTTCATACTTAAATACCGTGTGTCCTATGGTTGTATGTATTTTTGTAGTGCTGGGACTGTACCTATCAACTTTGAGAAGGGTCCTCTTATCTGATGTCGCCTCTCTGTAAAGAGGAAGTATTTTGCTGAGAAGCAAAATGACTCAGGTCAGGAATACGTATATAACATCCACAAAAGTTTTACAGTGTAAGAAAAATACTACTACCATACAGCCAGGTTAGACACACCTATTTCATTGTGATTGGATTTTCTTTAAAAGTAAATCAAATATATAGTATTATTCATATAATAGCATTTAGATATTGAAGAGTTTGTCATATATTTATGCAAAAATACATAAACCTAAATTTCTTTTTTTGCACTTCACAGGGGTAGTCATGAATTCAGGTTTAAATATTTTCCCCTTAAAAATATTTTGTTTAGGAAGGGGTCAACTTATATTCAGGTTCATCTTCCTTTCAGGTAAATGCAGTATGTATATGAATTTTTAAAACTGGTTTCATTAAAAAGTTTGTGATAAATTTTCATGTGCAGACTTGAAAGCTTTGTGAATGCAATTCACTGAAAGGCAAATTAAGTTATATTTTACGTCAATAAATTGAATTCAAAAATTTTTTGACTGCGTGAAATCAACTTTATAGTCAAGAAGTATTGTATAAAAAATCTTTCAGCTGTGACAAACTACAAAATTCACCCATATTAGAACTTTTTTAACAAATGGCATATGTGGGTCAAACCTTGTTGTTAAATGAAAACAAATTTCATTTAAACAAAAAAGACCAAGTGATAGCTGGAATCGAATACAGCTACATATTTGTTGCAATGCACTAATATGAAATGCAATGAACATTGATCAATTAGAAACATTAAGAAATTTAAATGGGTCAAGTGATGGTCAATTTATATTTATCCCTGATTTAAAACTTTTTATGCCTCTGAGAACAGAATACTCACATTTTATCCAAAACTTGTAAATAGATACCCACATTTTTACCCGTGAGTATGTAAAATACCCGAAATTCAAGTAATTACTTGCACATTGGCAATACTGTGCTATTGTGGCCCTGTCATTCGTAAAGGCGGTGCATGAAGGCTGGTCAAGGGCGACAGACGCACCTACATGTCGGGCAACCCACTCACTCCAGCTACCTAGGCTTCGATTTTAACATATTTTTGCCGGTTTTTTTCTATACTGTGGCATACCAATTAAAGATAGGGATACAAAATACTATTACATTTTATCGCTGTGCTAAAACAACGTAATTTTAATGCATTTTGATCAAGTTTTCTTGAATTTTTGCTGGTCTTGAGTGAGTCTTGCACCATGCAGGTTTTGTTAGTTGAAAACGCATCATTTTCCGGTGACTATTTGGTTTGAGGCGGTCGTGCAGAGCTGTGACGGCAACTGATTGCGGGACAATGCTGTGGAGGATGATTGCAGGCTGAGCGGCTATAATTACATGGTGCTGTCAGATTTTCCACTCATTTTCACGCAATCAGTTATCATATAACAGGATATTTTTATGTTATGGTAGTCTGAACACAATTTAAAAGTAATTTTAAGGTGAATTTTAAGTAGTAGTGGGGATCAAAATCGGTCTAATTCGGAAACAGCGAGGACACACTTATAGCGAGGATCGAACCTGGAACCATGACATCTCACTATAACGGGACTCTACTGTAGTATGATTGTCAAAAATAGCATTGCTGACTCACCCAACAAGGAAAAAGGCTTTAAAATCAAGACACAGATCCACCAGTGTTGGTGAGGAGACAAATTTAAATATTAAAACATAAATGAAATTTTACTACATATGAAGAATTTAATTTTTCTAATTTGCTGCCAACACTTCTGCAACCACTCCAGTCAACAACAAACAGGTCACTTGTTTTCAAAGCTTGATTTTAAAAATGATTAGTGAATATGGAAACAGCTGTAGATGGAGGAGTTTGTGTGCATGTGGAGTCAGTAGCATACCGGGTAGGTGACTCCATCCTTGGTGATGGTGAACTGGCCCTTGAGCTCAGCAGTGAGCGCTCGCTGCAGATGAACGGACCTGTTGTGGCGGCGGCGCTGAGCCAGGTCAAGCAGCTCACAGCTCATGCTGAAGGTCGAAAGCACCGGCGTGCCCAGCATGGCCAATGTCAGTTGGCACACTTGTTTGTCCCCTGGCTGCAGCACCCCCTTGCTTGGCACCACCATTCCCTCCACCACACCTGGTATGCTCAACCTGCCAACACATATGTGTGCTGCAATGCCGGCTAAAGTACACACTTTACTGGGGTATTACATGCGTACCGTCCACTCTCTCTCCAAAAGTGATTTTAAAGTCATGTTTAAAATTTGCTCTTGCTGTTATCAAATCTTCCAATCTGGTAAGATATTTCCAATTGCAAGATTGCTAAATTGAAGTACATTGTAATTCTGTTATTACAGTTCTTTAGAACTATATCTTATCAAGTATCATGATGTTATACTTGTAAATATAGCCACTCTAGAAGAGCTTGTGATTTTCAGTAGGTCTAGATTAGGGATGGGATCCTCGATGCTATGATACATAGATACCATTGATACTTTATAGTATAGAGTATTGCATGAGAATATCCAAAAGTATCAAATTTTAACATTGTGCTAATGGTATTTACCATGCACATTTTTTTTCAGGAAGAACAAAATAACAAAATTCCCATAATATTTGCATACTGTGTTTTATTGCATAGTTATTGCTGCAGTGTAACAGTCACACAATAATTTTTAAATACGTAATTAAAATTGGAAAACCATCTATGAGCCGTTTGTAACTCCAGCCACATCACAACACATTGAACAGACGGGAGGACGAGAATTGAAGCTGGAAGTACCATCCCTCAAGAAGATAGGAAAGTGGCAAGGGTAGGGTGGTAGTTGCTAGGCAACCATTTCCCCTCTTGCCAGGTGTGTAAGGGGAAGAAGCGACATCCGCTAACCTATAGAGACAGGATGCGAGGACATCACTCTAGTTGCTAGGCAACCACTTCCCCTCTCTCCAGGCATGTAAGGGAAAGAGACAACATTGTGCCTGGTCAGGACAAAATAAACCAAATGTACCAAGGGTAGCCATCATCCGCCAACAAAAAAAAAGAGAAAGAGAGAATGTGAGGATGGTCCACTAGTTGCTAGGCAATCACTTCTTTTATCGCCAGTCATGTAAGGAGAGGAAGCGATGCCACACCATACGCCGAGCGCTGGGCACGACGAATTCACTCTCGGTTATCCAACATTTTAGTAAACAAACATTACAGTAATTTCCTTGAATTTGACGCCATCTAACAGCCAGCAGCGCTAGAGCCCATGACAGCGCTCACGTATCATGGGTTCTGCACGTGCGCAAAGAGGCAGATAATTTTGAACTTTCCTATAAATGTTAATTTCAGGGTAAAATGTGTTATATTGTATTTACAGTGTTTAAAATGTCTTAAAATGTTTTAAAGTGTTTGTACTAATTTTAATCATTTGGTTATGAATAATCAAAGTGCCCGCGGCACAGAGATTAAGAACACTTAATATTCCGGTATGAACGCCATCACAAAGAGACACTAAAATAATATTGAAATTCATAAGAAAATTATAAAAATGTAAAACAATATTTAATTTAATTTGTGCCATTTTATTTTCAATATAAAATATTTTACTTGGCGTGCATAGCATTTCCGCTTATGTGAACCCCATAGGCGGCCATGGTAGGTCCGTGCGACGCTTGTATCTGCACTGTCACGTACACATTACAACTTTTGTTCACTGATTAAGGTTTCCATAGTCAATGTAGTTAACTGGTTAACCTTTATTTGCGTACGGTTTTGCTAGACATTTTCCCCAGCAATATGCTTCCGCTTTATTAATTTCTTGCGCCCTTGTGGAATTTTTAACTTAATCGAGGAGAAGGAGGAGAAAGATGTCGGAGAGGTCACGCGACCCGCACATTTTGAATCAGGCGCTATCTGCCTATCGTTATGGAGTTTCATAGTAACTTCTATGTTATTGCTACACATAATTTTAAGAGCTTTATTTTTATGTATGTATTTGAGGGTAATTTTCGTGTTTTAATATTTTACTATAACATCACGTATAACCTCGTGGCCGACCGAAACCAAGTCATTGTATATCCCATCACCGCGTTTTAAGAGCTTATTTATGTAACATAGTATTTGCAATCATTTACTTCAGGATCTATGTCAGTTTTATTCAGGGTTCAATGTATTTTTCACGTAAATTGATGCTTTCTGTACTTGACCACGCAGTCACAGTAATGTTTGATTTCACTGTGATCAGGCATGTTACAAGCCTGTAACCACTCTAATCGTAAAGAGTATCACTTGCTCAACACAAATAATATTTTATCTGAATTTGGTTTGCTGTTTCCATGCAGAAATATCGCAATTTCACCTGCACCACATGGTCCGCTACGAACTTCATCCAGCGGTATCTGTGCCACCTAAGCTTGTTTTCACACATGTGTGTGTTTATTGTGAATATTCATCTCGTGTCCCATGTTATTTCATGTATCATTCAAGGGTCTATGTAATACTGTAATTAGTGTACGGTGCAATTATTCCCGTCCTAGCCGGCTCTGTGTATAGGCCGTCACCACACTACCCACTTGCTGGAGGGCGAGCCCCGACGAGTTTGCGTTAGTGATGCCGAATAATCACAATTGTTAATGTGTATTAAGGGTTTGCATTTGTAATTTACCATGTCCTGTCTTCAGGGAAAAACCGTCAGTCCACCCTAGCGGCGGCGGCCCTCTTCCCTTGTGAAGGCTGTGCTTTCACGCACCTCGGTGAGATCATCCATTTAGACGTGCGTTAGATTAATTATGGGCTGGGGAGCACCCAAGCGGAATTGGCTAGCCATGACCGAGATAATCATTTCATAGGCACGTTGATGTGTATGAATAATATCAATAAAAACAAGTCTACAGTGAACTCAATTCTTTTATTCAGTAGTGACAGTGTCCTAGCCATATATGTTTTATCTATTGTTTATTTCAGTGATGTTTATTAAAAGTTCAGTATTGCCAACGTGTTTGTAAGTACGCATGGGTGAGATGGACACACAGAAACCATAGCATCCTTGAGAACCCTGAGTCTCAATAATGCGGTGATTGGGGAGCACCGCTGGCGCCCAAATTACCAGTAAGTATTTGTGTTATAGTTCGTCTCATGTCTCACCCGACGGTGTCAAAGTCACATTTAAAGACTGCAAAGTTAAAAAATGAGTGTGTAATGACCTAAAATTTCCTTACAGTTTGTTTACAGCTTTCACTGCAAAAATTAGATTCTGTAGAATTAAAGGAGACTGCGTTGCTGGTTTAACATCGGTCAAGAACGTTTGAGTTACAGGTCATCCACCATTTGTTTCAAGTGTAATGTGTGTTTTTATATAGCCTACTAGTTTTAATGTGTGTCAACAACACTATAGTACAACCAGCAATTTTCTTGGCTAAGAAGTTGTTCTGTGTTTATGGCCATTTTAATATGGTATCAAGAAAAGTATTGGTATTGAGTATCGTGAGAATGTTTTAGTATCGATACTGGTATTGAATATTGAAAAAAATGTGGTATTGACCTATCCCTACACAAAACCACTTTAACTGGAACAAATTCTTATTACCTTTCTTGTTTAAATGTTTTAATAACACCAATCATAAGAACATGAACACAAAATGACAAGTACAAATTGTACTTAGACTTGTGATACTTCAATATTTTAAGAAAATCAACCTTGAAAGAACTAAAACATGTTGCCTTAGTTGCAGCTTCTACATGGCCTTGCAATATTTTAAGTTTTTAAAAGACCAACTTAAAAGTACATGAAAACAAAACAACTTAGCTATAAATGTTACACTGCCTTTTAGTACATATTTGAATAATATTAACCATAAGAACATAAACGCAAAATAACTTGACCAAGAAAATAGCTCATTTTACTATACAGTGTTGTTGACACACACTGAAACTATATAAAAACTAGGGATGGGCAGTTGCAGATACCGATTAACCGACAGATACCAGGGCCATCGGCATTGGATCTGAACATTATTTGCTGATTATTATTCACTGATTAGTAGCACTAATTTATTTAACACAAATTTAAATATAACCTGGCATGCTACATCTCGTTCGTAAAGCATTAATTTACCACATCCATTTATCAGATATTCTGTTCAAAACCCAAAATATATTTGGAACAATTGTTTTTCAATGATTTGTTCCCGTTGTTTACATTTTACCATATTTCGTGTTGGTACATTTGCCAAAGATTGTGTGTATCATTCATTTTTTGACACTACGTGAATGCAAAATAACGCAGATAATCGACAACTGGTGCTATCGATAGTAATGGTTACATCCTGCTAGATTTTTTTGTTTCATTTTCTTCTTACGTTTTTACTGCATTCGTAGGTTGGCAACAATGAGAAAGCAACTGTATTGTTCTTCTTATTATACTTTTACTGCACCCATAGGTTGGCAGCAATGAAAATTTATTACACATTCTATTAAATTGTTGTTATTGAAAATGGAAAGTGAAAGCAAATACACTAGATTTGAACGGGCGTAGTTCTTATTGGAAACTGTTGGCTGCGGTTTTAGTTAGAGTGTTAAAGGTCTGAAAAGACTCGGCAAGTAATAATTGGCAAAAATTGTCCCAAATATATCAGCTGTCATTTTAACCAAGGGATTGAATATGGATCGGCAGATGAAGGAATACTTAGCGAAATTACTAACATACATAAAAAATGTTTTGCTCAATTTTAAATGAATATAATATTAAATTTATTTCAGTAAATTCTTTTTAACGACATCTTTAGGCTGTTGGTTTAAACAAACATGCACGTTGAGTAAAGGCTGGGCTACAATTGACATATACCTAACACATTCACAGTTATAGCGATAAGCACATACAAAACACAAGCACAGTGGCCTAGCTAAAATTGATATAACAATATTAATATTAGTTTTTTTATGTTGATACATTTGTACTGAATAAATTAAGTTCTGTATAATTGGTAGTGGTTTTTTGTCATAAATAAATCTTTTAAAGTGATCTGAGAAGTTTTTAAAATTATAAATTATTTTCATTTCAATTTTTACTACTAACATTACCTAAAAACGTTATAAAACTTTGTGATTGCGATTATCCAGAAATATACAAAAAGAAAATATCTGCCCAAGGAATGAAGTCAAAATACACACTTTCTTGATTTGTAAATAAGTTATTCATTTGATAACGTAGTATAAGTATCGGGGCTTCTGATTGGCTGAATATTGATGCACAGCAATAGTAATAAGGAAAGTTAAACCAAGTTGAACTTGCCTTGTTACTATAACTGTGTTTATGTAAGTGCTTATCACTATGCATGATTGTAGCCACTCGAACTGAAAACAAGCAGTTTAAATCTTATGTATATCATTGTGTTGTGTTAGTGATGTGCTTATAGCAATTGTAGCACTGCCTTTAATGTATGTTATTTCTCAGATCTAAAATCAAAGTCCACATTAGATTGGCTGAATTTTTTAAGATTTACTTCAATGAACTCAGTTTGTAATAAATGCTGTATTGTCTGGTAACAGATTTTCATTGACTGTGAAGTCACTTATTTGCCCAGTTAAATTGCCTATCTTATAATTTATTTTTTAAATTACTGCTGTATTTAATTTCTAATTGTGTTATGAATAAAGGCATGGAAACACATTTGTTGTGAAGTTCAAATTTTGTTAATCATTAAATATTGCCGGAGTTGTCCGTTTTACTGATTTGAGTGAAAGTTCAAATTTTATATCAAAACTTGTTGAAATTTGTCTTGATAATTTATTCAATGCCTAATCGTGCTGTTAGGAAAATTATTAAATTACTGTAGGCCTTGAAGCGGCCTCGTAATTAATTTTATGTACTTTGTGTTTAAAACTGGAGTTCTAGTAAGATAGAACATGGGAGCGACTTCAAAGAGCAAACAGCACACATCCGAGCTGACCTCTCGCGAGGTACAGAGAGCCGCTGTTGTATTCTGATTGTCTGCAGATTGCAGTTCGGTTCTGATTTGCTAGTGGCGAGAGCATTGCGTCGCGAGGGCAGAGAGTGGAACAAGGGAGGGGAGAAAACGAACGAGCGCCTGGAGCACTGAGAAATAGGGACTTCTTCCTGGGCTTTGAGAGGGGAGACATCGTGGGCTCCGAGCATCCCCTAAGGACGCCTTCATAACTTAGTTTTTCAGTGTTAAGGGCCTCACCCAGATGTAATTGTAAGGAAGCTCAGGGAAGGAGGCATGTTGCATTAGCTTTTCACTTTATATTTCATCATAACTTAGGAGAAGATATTGTCTGAACCAGGGGTATGTGTGCTTTGTAAAGCTCTATTATGTTTTAAGGATTTTAGGAAGTCAGTATCAGTTTTATAGAGAAGTTGGCTTGATCATTTGAATTGCTATGCGATGCACTGCTGTTTAAATTCATGAACTTAAGATCTGTATCATTTTGCAGAAAGGCATTATATTTTATATTCTCAACTAATAAGTCTCTATCTTCACAATACGATGCTCTCTTATCAGAAAACCATATAAATTAAAAATCTCTGGACTTAGTGAGAATGTTTGTTATTTGAGAGTTTGCAAGTTTAGAATTAAATTAAACTCACAATTTAAATTTCTTGTTTCATTCCAATTATTTTAAGAACCTCCATTTTCTCTTGTTTGTGTAACTAGCTATAATGTGAGAAATCATGGAAAACCTAGAGGGTCAAAAGCAAAAGGAGACAATTCAGTTTTTAGGACACTTGTCAGAGGTATTTTGCTCCACTTGTGGAAAGAGAGCAGAGTCTTTTTACAATATTTATCACTTCCACAGGCAGCATCATCAGGAAATAGTTGTCAGGGGTATCTGCCCTTCATGCTCTACATTTTTCACAGTGCAGACATTTAAGATACTGCCACCCAAGCATCTTTAAGAGCTTGCAAAGCAAAGAATGACTATCTTTTATAATAGGTTTAGGATAAGTATGGAGAAATTATATTTGGCGTATTTCTGCCATGTTGGTGGCTTTCTTTCCACTTGGTAAATAATTGAAACATGGATGAAAATCAACACAGTGCCCCTCCCACTCAGCAGCAGTACTTGGGAGTGATTCCCAAGAAATATTGTCCCTATTGTAAGAAGAGATCGCCAGTGTCAAGTCAGCTGTTTCAGTTGAAGGGTGTGGCGGCTTGCCCTTGCTACAGTTGCTTGCCAAACATAGTTGTAAGAGGACATTGCAGTAGCTGTAACTTAACTTTCCATGTCAGACACTTCTGCAGGCCCACTCCCTTATATTTGAGCGTGTAAAACTATTATTGGTAAGTGAGAAAATTGGCCCCTTGTTTATATGTAGAAGAAATATGAAGTCTATAGTTGTCAGCCCAGCCATCCCAGAAGCCCCAATATATTTTGAAAGGTGTTTACATTTAAATTAAGGTGTTTTATTTGAGAGTGTTTTGTGTTATTTAGGGAAGATTGGGAAACCAACTAGGTGCGTCTCCAAATGGGAGACGTAGTATTTAAGTATAAATATAAGCTCACATTTTGACGTCTTTGTGAATTATACAGTTGTGTAAGGGCAACCCATGTGTGATTTTGAGGTAATATATTAGTCTAGCGTTCGCGTGTCAAACTGTTATGGAACTTATGAATTTTTAGCTAATGAATATTGTCAGCAAAATGTGGTATCGGCCCATCCCTAATAAAAACCCACATTATACATGAAACAAACTATGGACGGCCTGTAACTCAAAAACCCTTAACCAATAATAAAACATCAACACCATTGCTTTTGATTCTCTCCTTTCCCAAATATAATTTCCACAGTGAAAAACTGTACGTAAACAAAATTTGAGGAAAATGATAGCTCAGTATGCACTTACTTTATAATTTTGCAGTTTTTAAATTTTTTTTGTGACTTCAAGGAAATTACTGTAATGGTTGTTTACTAAAACGTTGGATAACTGATGCGGCAACCAAACTTATTCCCTGTTCTTTATTCTTTCCGTCCAGTCCAGCACAGTGCAAAGTGTGGCCTAGCTTCCTCTCCTTACACACTTAGCAAGAGAAGAAAAGGTTGCCTAGCAACTAGTGCAGCATCCTCACATTCTTTCTCTCTTGGTCGGTGGATGTTTGCTACTTTCAGGTACCCTCGGCTGTAGTTCTTTATAGCTAGGCTCAGTTGCTTCTTCTCCTTACACATTTGGCGAGAGGGGAAGTGGTTGCCTAGTAACCAGCATGCCGTCCTCGCATCCCCTCTCTCTAGATCCACAGATATAGGCTATCCTTGGGTATTCTCTTCTGTCGTTCATCACGGCAAGGCACAATGTTGCTTCCTCCCCTTACACGCCTAATGAGAGGGGAACTGGTTGCCTAGCAACTACCGCTGCACCATTCCCTCTCCCTCCAAGGTAGAGGAGATAAAACTCTTCACAAACTTCGGTTTTACCCGCCCCGCTTTACCATGTGTTGTGAAACTGGCTGTAGTTACAAACAACTTTTAGATGGGTTTCCACTTCTCGTATTTTTAATTTACTGCGTAACTTTTATATGGCTGCAATAATCTTGCGATAAAATGCAATATGCAGGAATTTTGTGATTTTGTGCCTCATGAAAAAAACGTGCATGGTAAATACTTTTTGTACAATGTTAAAATTTGATATAGTATTGAGGTATTGGAGCATCCAGAATCCAATCCCAAATATTTTGTTCATGTACTTTTATTTGCAGCTAAGTAAAGTTGTTCTGAAACACCCAAAGGCAAAGAAAAAGTTGGATCCAAATCAAGAAGTTTTCTCTTTATGTGGTAAATTACCTCTGAATGCAATTTCAATTTGGTATCAAGAAAAGTATCAATATTGAGTATTGTGAGAATGTTTTGTTGTCGACACTGGTATCAAGTCTCAAGTATCGAGAAAATGTGACACTGACGCATCCCTAGTTTAAATAGCATACAGTCGACTCTCGATTATCCACGATTATGGAGGAGGCGATTGCCGTGGATAACCCAAAATTGCAGATAATCCGCATACTAAGAGAAAAATACAGTTTTTTCAACACTAAGTTTCGTATAGTCGTAACGGAATACTGGGTGTTTCAGTGTGAAACCTAGCATATCCTTGACATAATACAGTGGAAGCTGGGAATACCGTGGCCCAGTATACCGCGGGGCAATGTATGTCTCCCGGCCTGAATAAATAAATAAATGGAAAGTGTGTGGTCAGGTAGGCATGTGGTCTGCCTGTGGGAGGTCGTGACTCGGGGACATTAATGGATGAGGCGGAGGGAGCGGCCATGTATTCTCTCTCCTTTCAGCACAGAGATCTATTTTATTGATTCATTACAGCCAATATTGTATGTTTTTCCGTATATGCAAATAAAATGTGTTCTTATATTACCGTATTGGTGAGTAAGGCCGTGAGTGTGTATAGGCTACGTCTGAAGTTTTTGATGAAAAATTCGGGATAATTAATATTTCAAGTAGACCGCACTAAATTTGTATATTCCCATAAACATTGCCGGGTCTCATCATGACAGAGCAGAGGCCAACATGCCACCTAAATTTTATAGAAATTCAACACATTGACGTGAATCGCATCAATCAACATGTGTTCCCAATACCAGGCCGCTGTTATGAATTGAACCGGCCCTGTAATGACTGCAGTGGCGGGGGCTGCTTGGCCGCTATGTGATATATATACAGGCTATGCGATATGTGTCCCTATTTTTGATTTTAAAAAATCTGAAATCTGACGTCACTCGGTTGCTAGGCAACAGGCCATCCCCCTGGAGAGAGGAAACAAAGATGTGCAAAGCGAACTGCATGTCACCCGTGTCACACACACACACACACCTCCCACACTGTCCAGTGCGTGCGGCATACCGCTGGCTGTTTCAGCGTGTGGAAAACAGTGTTTAATGTAGGAAACAAGTTTTGCCTTCCATTCCCAGTTCGACAAAAAAATATTGGGCTTGTTTCACACACACTAAGCTCGACACTGGCGTTACCATGGCACGTTTCTGGTTAAACCACTCCAGCATAGCCTTATCTAGTTCCGCGCACTTCGATAGTTTCATCGTTTTCCTATTAGCCAATCCACTTTTTGAGTCCGCACTGTTTGCAAACTCAATAAGTTTGGATTTATTGTTTTGTATATCCCGAATTGTTGTTTCTCCCACTCCATACATAAATGAAAGCTGTTATATTACACTTCCTCCTTCAAGTTTTTAAATAATTTCCAGCTTCTGCTGAAAATATAAAACCACACGTTTACGTTTTGCAGTCATTTTTTGGCTGAAAATGAGCAAAAAGAAAACCAAACGTAACTACTGACTGGCGAGATAAAACTGACCCTGACCGTGGGAATGCGATATGTGGGAGGAGTGCGGCGGTCGCACCGGGTTCCGGCCATACCTGGCAGGTGGCGGCTAGGCTAGCGAGTTGTGCTGTGTTGTCAGTTCACTGTTTTGCAACGTAACTAAACTCATTGTGCCTTCAGGAACACATTTTGACGTGCATTTGCATCGATAAACAAACATATTTCATTCCACAGTTATTTTCAGAAAGTACCTGTTACGAATTTCATTAGTTAAGATGGGCGTTTTATTAAATAACTTTGTTCTGGTAGTGTTTGAGTTAATTTCCAAGATTTATTTTTATCTTTCTGAATATGCTGCGGTTAAGCCACAAAGCAGATAATCTGCTCACGGATAATCAAGAGTCTACTGTATTTAGAGGATCAAGTTTATCTTGATTTTTATGAATTAACTTAAAGTTGTTTTAATTAATAAACATTATTATAATGGAAAACTTTCTTCAAGCTTTCTTTATATCTACAAGGCAAAGGCCTTTAAGCCTTTCTTTGCTGCAGTGCTGTTTAAAAATATCAATAACTTATGCACCTAAGGCTTTGTGGCACATAAAATGCTTTCTCACAAACAGTAATTAACTACACCTACCTGCCAGAGAATCCACAACCTACTCATGCTCAGAATGCTACATAGCTGAGCTCTCCACAACCAACCACTGAAATCTAGAGAAAGTTCTGTACCTGAACCTTCCTGGACCTTTGTATGGTCAGTGTGGTGGTAAAAAGCTCGAAAAAAGGAGAGGGAGGTGGATTTGGTTTTGGTAGTTTCCTCTGAGAGTGTCTGCAGTTCCTCCAACATTATACTCTTCCTCCACTCGCATCATGTTCACTTTACTTAGGCTGCAGGGTGGTAAAGGGCAAAAAAACAACTGCATCTGAGGTATGAGAGCCACAACCAGTTAGCAGCAAGATTCATGCTCACTCTGTCACAGGAGAGGTGTAGATTTTCATTCACGTACATTTGCAAATTTTTTTACTTTAAGTGGTGCCGCCATTTTACATGTGGGTAGTGTCAATGTTTTTCTGCAATATATATTTATGATTTTAGGTGTATTATAATGTATTAACTGTTGCTTTACTGTAACTAGCAGTAAGAAAAAAAATACAGACAAAACTTGCTGTGAATGCACTCACGAGCGCCACTGGTAGCCAAACACAGTGGCTGTTGACTCATTGCTGAGGAAGAAGATGCGTTGCACAGTGGAGTGCGTGGTCACTGGCCCGACCACCAGGTGGTCAACCGAGGTTACAATGGGAATCTCTTCCAGAGGGATGGAGCAAACCTCTGGCATGCATGACCTCATGTAGGGTAGGTGGTGTCTGAAGTCAACCATGCCTTCGCTCGACAGCTTCAATGCCAGCTGTTCCTCTCTCACTTTCAGTGTCGCACTTACCTGGAACACATGTCTCACAAGCTGTTCTAACCTGATAGGAGCTAACTCTGTAAACAGGCCCCCATACTCCATGTACTCTTCTGTTGCGTAGTAAGATGGAATAAGCTGGTCAATTGTGGTGCAAGGATTTTCAGTAAATTCGTTAAGTGTGGATTAACAATGTCTTGATTGCAGTAAAGTTATACTGAAGTATGAAACTTTCTAGGCATTGCACAAAGAACTTTAAAAATAAATGCTACAGCAGAACCATGTTATAACATTCCTGAATGTAAAATTTTCCTGCCTCCATCATTATTATTTTGTGGTCCAAAAAATTTTTTTTCATTTCGTGTTTGTAATGATACTGTGTTTCATTTCACACATATAACATCAATATGTACATGTTCTGTCAGTGGTCACTACTCCTGTCAATTTTGTTTAAAGGTGAAATTTCAGACATACCATAGTTACCCAAGTATTGTAACACCTTCAAACAATACTATTTTTATCTGCAACTGATGACAAGCTTTACTATCTAATATTTTGACACACACCATATTTAACTGCTTATTGTTTGTTTACATGTGGCAGCTACTGTATGGATTACAGTTGTTTAATGATAATTATTATTTCCGGAAGTATTTCTGAATTGTTACAAAGAGGTTTATGGACAGAGATCACAAGCTAAGAGCAATATGATATTTTGGTTGTTATGGTAAATCATTCCCAGCTAGTGTCATGCTTCAGCTCTTAAACTTGTAAAATTTCAAGGTACAAAATCATGAGACAAAAATAAACAACAAATGTTTTTATGGTTATTGCTTTTCTTTATGCATAATCATAAAAGTTGTCATAACATATTTAAACACCATGCACCACATTTTTCCGTTGTCACATAGTTTATGACATTTCTGCCAGAATGTGTGACCAGTCTAGTATGAAGAGGCGATAACCTGTCCGAAGTCTCAACAAGTACAAGACAAGTACACTTCACTGCTAGTATGCAAATGTACGTACTTAACAAGTATAGACTGACAATTAGGATACAGTATTAGTTTATCACGCAAGAAATACTGTATTAACACAAACTGAGACTACGCAAGAGTTGACTTCAAAGGAGGAGATAGTCTGGAGGGGTCGCCTCATTGAGACCGAGTTCGAACCAACATGTTATACTTGTGTAGTCATTAACAAATGTGGTACAAGATGAAAGACTTTTGAAAATGTCAATGACAGACACTTGTGTCTTTAAATTATTTCCAATGAAAAATACAAGAGAACTTTACACAATTGCCTGAAATGTTTGTTTGATGTGTAAGTGAGGAAGGGGAGAAGCTGCACTAACCTCGAGGGTATGCAGCCTCAATGGCCTGACTTTGAAGAGTAGGAGCTCGGCACTGCTGGGCTGCACAGTGCCGCAAGGGTTCAAGCACACCACCACTGTACAGCCAAAGTGCTGCTGATTCAGCTCCTGTAGCTGCGACACATCAACTTCATAGTCAAGTGCATGTTCCGTGTGATTGTACAGCCATATGTACTGCAACACCAGTCATCATTACCACGTACAATTAGCAAACCAGGCTGGCTAAATTACATTACAAGGCAAAGAAATTCATGGATAATTACACTTATTTCATAAATTACAAATCCTCTCATACTTATAAATCAACTCAAACAAGCATCTATGAGTACACTTTAATGAAGACTAGTATTTCCTTAACTCATGAATTAACATTGTTTATATGAGTGCATGCACCATTGGGATGTAGGGTGAACTGTTGATATGACTGTACCAAGGCAGTGCCTAGCATTTAAACCATCTGTTTTCATTTCTTTTTGCTGAAACAGCACATCAGAATGGAATGTAGGAACATTACACCAGAAATACTGCAACGTGTTCAAATATCCTGCTGCCACAAAACTGAACAATGTTTGGATGTTGGAAGCCAACAGTTCAAGCACACCATCTGGTAGATATGACGCCGGTTAACAGCCAGCTGCATTAAGACTATGACGGTGCCCACCACTCACGTGACATGTGGGTATGCACATGTGCAAAGAGGCCGTAACCTGAACTTTCCAATAACGGGATATTTATTTGAAGTGTAAAATTATGTTTCTTGTTTTATTTTCAGGTTTCTCAAGTGTTTAAATGTTTAAAATGTATGTTTGATAATATTGCACAATGTTTGGTTATGATTTCAAAATGTGCACTGTGCGAAGACTAAGAACATTCAAGACATTTAAAGAATACAGAAAATTCACAATTTAAATCTAAAATCTAAATCAATATTTCAACTATTTGTGTGCCATTTATTTCAAAATATAAAAGTTTTACTCAGCGTGCATAGCATTTAGCTTGTGTGAACCCCGTACGCAGCCATGGAGGCCCGCGCAACCCCTGCCTCTGGGCGGTCCGTTGAGGAGAGCTGGAGAGGTAAGACGCTGTCACGTACGTACTACAAACATTTGCACTGATGTAGATTACAATAGTTCATTTTTAGTATACTGGTTAACCTTTGCTTTGCGTACATTTTGCCACACATTCCCCAGCATTATGCTTCCGCTTAACTTAATAATTTGTGCCCTTGTGGCTTTTTCAATGTAAACGAGGAGAAAGGAGGAAAGAAGTTGGAGAGACCACGTGGCCCACGCAATTTTGAATCAGGCGCCATCTGCCTATGTTAAAGGCATTTCAGTGTAAATTCTGTTTAATTGCAGCGTGCAATTTTAAGGGCTTTATTTTCATGTATGTATTTAAGGGTAATTTTCATGTTTAATTATTTTAGGGCCACATCACTTGTGACCACCAAGTCAATATCGGCACCATCCATGCATTTTGAGGGCTTATTTGTGTAATATCATATGCGCCATAATTTATTTCAGGGTTCTATGTAATATTTCATTCAGCTTTCCCTGTATTTTTCATGTAATTAATGCTTTGTATGTATGACCACGCGGTCTAGTTCAAGTTTGATCTTCCCGCCATCAGGCGTGCTAAAAGCCTCTAAATGTCACAATCTAAAGGAGAATATTTTTCCCATCAATAATAGTGTTTATTGTGACCATCCATGTCATATCCCATCTTGTTTCATATGTATTTGTGCCATTTATGTATTTTGTAAGGTGATACTATTTCCATCCTAGCCGGCTAAGTGTATAGGCTGTCACCACACTAACCACGTGCGGCAAGGCAGCCCTGACGAGTCCGTGTAAGCGATGACAAATAATCACACGGGTTTGTTCATTTCATAATTCTCTGCGCACTGTATTCTGGAAAAATCTGCAATCCACCCTAACGGCTGTGACCCTTTTCCTTGTGAAAATTGTGTTTTCTAACACCACAGAGAATTCATCCATCTAGGAGTGTGCTAGAGTAATTGTGAGCTGGGGTGCTCCCGAACTGAGTTAGCTAGACACATCCGAGTTCCATAAAGTTAACCATGGCACGATTTGTATGAGTGACAGAATAAAAGCAAGTCTCACAATGCTTAAAGTATTTCTTTGAAGTGACAGCTACCTATCGCTCTTTTTCAGTGATAAAATTTAAGTAAAGATGTTTAGTAATGAAAGGTGTTTTGTACGTACGCTCGGGTGAGACAAAACCACAGAACCCACAACATCCCTGAGAGCCCTGAGTCTCAAAAGTGCAGTGACTCGTAAACAGTGCCGGCGCCCATCTACCGTAATTTTATTGTGACACAGTTCGTCTCGTGTCCCACCCGATCGCGTCAGATGTAAAACACCTTTCATGTTGGCTACCTATGTGCTTCCAGTCAGATTAAACATTAGAAACCAACTTTATGTCATGTCAACAGTTGTCCCTCCATCTTGACGCCGTCGGGTGGGACACAAGATGAACGATGACACAAATATTACTGGTAATTTGGGGGCCAGCGGTACTTCCCAATCACCACTATTGAGACTCAGGTTTCTCAGGGATGTTGTGGGTTCTGTGTGTCCGTCCGGCAATAGTAAACTTTTAATAAACATCACTGAAAATAAACATTGGATACAACATATGTGGCTAGGACACTGTCACTACTGAATAAAAGAATTGAGTTCACTGTAGACTTGTTATTATTGATATTATTCATACACATCAACGTGTCTATGAAATGATTATCTCGGTCATGGCTAGCCAATTCCGCTTGGGTGCTCCCCAGCCCATAATTAATCTAGCGCATGCCTAAATGGATGATCTAAACGAGGTGCGTGAAGGCACAGCCGTCACAAGGGAAGAGGGCCGACAGTTGCTAGGTTGGACTGACGGTTTTTCCCTGAAGACAGGACACTGTGAATTACAAATGAAAACATTTGATACACATTAACACGTGTGATTATTCGACATCACTAACGCAAACTTGTCGGGGATCGTCCTCCAGCGCCTGGGTAGTGTGGTGACGGCCTATACACAGAGCCGGCTAGGACGGGAATAATTGCCCCGTACAATAATTACAAAACTACATAAACCCTTGAATGTTACATAGCATAAGATGGGACATGAGATGAATATTCACAATAAACACACACATGTATGAAAACAACTTAGCTGGCGCAGATGCCGCTGGATGAAACTCGTAGCGGACCACATGGTGCAGGTGAAATTGCGATATTTTTGTGTGGGAACGGCTAACTAAATTCAGATTAAATATTATTCTTGTAGACAAAGTGATTCTCTTTACGATTAGAGTGGCTACAGGCTTGTAACATGCCTGATGGCAGTAAAATCAAACATTACTGTGACTGTGTGGTATAGTACAAAAGCATCAATTTACGTGAAAAATACATTAAACCCTGAATGAAAAATACATAGAACCCTGAAATAAATGATTGTACATACAATGTTAGATAAATAAGATCTTGAAACGCAATGATGGCATATACAAAGACTTGGCTTCAGTCGGCCATGAGGTTATATGTGATGTTACCGTAAAATATTCAAACACGAAAATTACCCTTAAAGACATACATAAAAATAAAGCTCTTAAAAAAGCGTGTAGTAATAATGCAGAAGTTACAATAAAATGACACAAACATAGGCAGATGGTGCCTGATTCAAATTGCGCGGGTCGCGTGACCTTCCCCAAAAATTTCTCCTCCTCCTCGATTAAGTTAAAAATGCTGCAAGGGCATAATAAATTAATAAAACGGAAGCATAATGCTGGGGGAAATGTCTGGAAAAACGTACGCAAGCTAAGGTTAACCGGTAAACTACATGGAATATGGAAACCTAAATTAGTGAACAAAAGTTGTAGTGCATACATGACAGTGTCTTACCTTGCCAGCTCTCCTCGACACAGTATCCAGATACACGCGTCGCACAGACCTACCATGGCCGCTTACGGGGTTGACATAAGTGGAAGTGCTATGCATGCCGAGTGAAATATTCAATATTGAAAATAAAATGGCACAAATAAAATTAAATATTGTTTTAGATTTCTATAATTTTCTTATGAATTTGAATATTATTTTAGTGTCTCTTTGTGATGGTGTTCATGCCGGGATATTAAGTGTTCTTTATGTCGATGCCACGGGCACATTAAATTTTAATAACCAAACAATTAAAATTAGTACAAACACTTTAACATATTTCAAAACATATTAAACACTGCAAAGACAATATAACATATTTTACACTGAAAATAAGATTTATATGAAAGTTCAAATTTATCGGCCTCTCTGCACACATGCGGAATACGTGACACGAGAGCGCCGTCATGGGCTCTAGTGCCGCTGGCTGTTAGCCAGTGTCAAACGACTCCTCCCTCGAAGGCCAAGACAATGCGAACAACGCAACATTGCTCTAGCGGGCTCTGCCCGGCTGGTTGCCAATTGAGCGCAAAGAAAACATGGCCTTGACGGTTGTCAGTTTCTTAGGCGTTTGCAGGAGGTGGGGGGTAGGCAGGAACAGCAATGTGGGTGCCTGGTGGTGAATAGACTCACCTCTTGCGAGATCTGTGTTGCGACTTGTTGACATTTAACGTCACACTCACTAACCTACTAGTTTCCCCAAACCCTTTCAAAATCTCATGCCCTTCTAGGCTCTCCCCTATGGGAACTGGAAAGCCTCTAAATGGCGACCCGCCTTCACATATGGTATCAAGATTTTCATTTACAATTTGGTTACAACCAAATTCAGCCATGCCCTGGAGAAACTCCTTAAAACTCAACTCACTGGCACTGATTGTGTTGACATTTATGTGCGCACTGATGTTACCACTTTCTTCATGTACACTTAGAAACCCCTTAAACTTGCTCTGATTCGTTGTGTTTTTACATGCATTAACAAAAAAAATCCAGAAACGGTGTTGCGATTTTACTTGTTTCCATCTCCTCACTACTAGATGTTGAGTGTTCAGTCAGTGCAAAACCTGTAAATAACAGTTCATTACTTTGGCTGGGTGATCCCATGTTAGTGTTATTTTCCTCAGTGTACATGATGTTGCTCTCCTGTGAACTCCCTAGTGAAATTCTCCAAGTTTGCTGCGGTACTGGGCTTAACGTCGTCTCCTTGCCTCTCTTCCCTACAGGCGGTCCGGCTATCTGCAGGTTGTCACGGTGCCATTTCGTGACACGTCTGGGTCTCAACTTCACGAGATACATGTAATTTCCCATCTTTTACACCACTCTCACTGGCCCTGTCCATCTAGGTGCCAGTACAGCACAGTTCTTCTTCGCCCTGGCCGATATCGGATTTCTCGTACATACACATACAACCCGGGTACAAGTTTGGGTGGTGGCCTCCTGCTATCCAGTACCCACACATTACTATAACTTAGCTGGTTCGCCCTGGTTTCTTCATGTATTTGCACCTGGTGTTCAGTAATTTGTTCAGGTATCTGGGCAGGTATTCGTGGGGTGCTTCGGGGGCACGGAGTTCACGACCTTGTACCATCTCGGCGGGTGTTTTACCGGTTGCCGCATTCACTCTATTCCTTAGGCAAAACACTACCTCCGGGATCAATTCGGCTCACCTAGTATGATCCTCGCCTAACCGGACACGTAATTGGATTTTTACGTCGTGGTTTAGTGTCTCTCGGTTGGGTTGGACCTGGGATGGTAGGCTGCGGTAGTACAATGTTCTGTTCCCCACTTGGTACAGTACACCCTTCATTTTCACCCTACAAACTGTGTTCCATTGTACGTCAACAAATGCTCGGGGGTCCCCACCTCGGGAAAAACTTGTTCTGCATTACTTGTGCCACTGTGTGTACACGAACATTGCTGACTCAAAATGCTTCGGTCCAACGAGTAAACAAATCCGTGTCAACAACAAGAAATCTTTACCCAGTTTTCGTACGCGGGTATGGGCCCATGATGTCTATAGGTATGGATTTGAATGGCTCGGTTCTCTCCCTGAATCCTTGCCCAGGTAAAACATTTCTGCACGTTCCTTCGTGTCTGCTTGGATCCATGTTCCAAAATGTCATGTGCATATTTTTATACAAGATCCAGTTTCTCTCTCGGTACATATGTCCGCCATCGCGCACATTTACCAGGTGGTTTGGTTTGTATTTCCCTGTACACTACCCTCCAGTGTTCTGTGTAGCGTGTGGCACAGTGTTGTCGACGTTGCGCTGCATCTGGGAAATTTTCTTGTGCAGTGTGTACCTCTTTTAACATGTCCCGAACATTCAACGAGACAAGTTCCCCAGGTGGTGTGGCAACAATGTTTTGTATGAGAGTTTGTGTTTCTGCAGTTGATATTGCACTGCAAGGTGGTAGCGCCTCTTCCCACTCCGTATCATCAGTTACCATTTGATTCGGGCAAGGATTCCTGGACAAGCCGTCCACGAGCTTGTTGGTTTTTCCTGCCACGTGTTCTACCTTGAAATCATACTCCTGCAGTAACAGCGCCCAGCTTGCAAGTTTACTTTTCCCATTATGCATTCCCTCTAACTATGTAAGGCATTGGTTGTCAGTATTGAGTGTGAAATGTCTTATTAGCAAGTACGGCCGGTACTTCCGCAATGCATGTACAATGGCCAAACATTCTTGTTCGTTAACGTGATATTTACAGTCTGCATCTCCGATCTTTGCACTGTGATAACTGATTATGTTTTTCCCAGTGTGTTCCCTCTTGATACAGCACGTCCCCAATGTCTTCTTGACTGGCATATGTTTGTACAACAATGGATAATTTTGGGTTGACTCTAGACAGCGGATTACAGTTCTGAAATGCAATTTTAATGTCTTGAAATGCTTGATTGGCTTGAGGTGTCTAGACAAATTTACGTTTCTCACACAACAAAGCAGTTAACGGTGCAGTGATTTCGGTTAAGTTTGTGACAAATTCCCTTAACCAATTAATTAAGCCAAAAAACTTCCTGACTTGTTTACATGATCTGGGTGTGGGTTTGTTTTGAATGTCCTGTATGTGTTGTTGTTCTGGTTCATGTCCGTTTTCTGTTACATATGCCCTAGAAATTCCATTTTCCTCATACTCAACTTACACTTTTCCACTTTGCACGTAAGTTTATTACGTTCGAGCTGTTCAAACACATGGTTCAAATGGTGAAGTGCTCTTCCCAGCTGTTAGACCAAACAAGTACATCATCCAAATACGCCATCGCATAGTCTCCAATAAATCCTTTCAATACATTAATCATTAAGTTCTGAAACGTTGTAGGACCACATTTTAAACCAAATGGCATGGCTACAAACTGAAATCTACGTCCATCTGGGGTAGTAAATACAGTTTTCTTTCTGCCCTGTGGGTGGATTGGCACTTGCCAATAGCCAGATTTTAAATCAAATGATGTGAATACTGAAGCTGGTCCTAAAGTTGACAAAGTGTCTTTCATGTTTATGACTGGTGGCAGCATGCTTATGGTAATCTTATTCAGTGGTCAAAAGTTGACACAGAATCACCATTTGCCATCTTTCTTTGGAGCAAGGGTAATACTAGAATTATAGAGACTTTGTGTAGGTTCAATGACATTATCATTGAGCATCTCACATACCTGCTGGTTGATGACACAGCGAAAGAAAATACCTGGGTCTCGTGGCTTGCAGTAATCCGGGTATTCGTACATGGTGACGATTGCATGCTCCATGACATCAGTACGCTGCAGCTTCCTCTCAGTGTGGAACACACTGGCATACTGGTCCAGCAGATGTTGCTGATGTGTGGCGAGCATCTCGTGCTCGAAGTCAGCAAACAGCACAGCAGTTGTTATTGTTGGCGTTCCTCCCACGGCGTACCCAGTCCATCGGCCATGTGTTCCTACGTGCAGATGATTCAGGTGCGGTTCTATCATGATGTGGTTGTCAACAAACCATGGCAGTCCCAAAATCATTTCTTCGCACAAGTCCAGCACAATGTAGACATCACACTTGGAACGCAGCTCTCTAATTCCTACCGTTATGTGCATCACACTTTTCGCTTCTCCCTGTTGGTGTGTGGTAGCGAATTGCAGACGTCTCGGTGGCACCCTAGTCATTCAAGTTCAACACATATCCGCAGTGCTTTGACGGTACGGTCAGTTACCTGGAACACTCTTGCATCTTCATTAGCCGGATTGATACGACTTGGTGACGAGATTAGTGCAGGTGCAGTTTCGCCAACCTCCCAACATAGTTTTCCGACCTGTTGCCCTGATAACTATTTCCCCTGTTGTGGTGGTGGAAGTTTCTGTGTCCGCGGTTCTGCCTCATGGGTGTAAACACTGGCGGTGGTCGCGTAGCAACTGGCATCACTGTAGGTGTTGACGTGTGAAAGTTCAATCTTGGGTATTGATATATCTGTTCTGCTCGCATGTTCTGCTCATTCAAACATGCTTCGCACGTAAATTGTTCGACACTTTCCCTATTTGCCCTTCTCAGATATGGCCTAATGTCCAGTGTTGACAATGCCACAATGATATGTTAAACGCATGAACAAGCCTAACTTACATTGTATAAACTTCTCAATACCCTCACATTCGAATTGCTGTTCATGGTACAGTCGCGCCTGTACCTGTATAGTATCTCCGTCAGTGTCGAATCGGCCTAGCACTCTCTCACAGAACTCCTCCCACGTAATTCAATAGTTTCTTACCAAGTTCCACCATGTGGCAACGGATCCCCTTAACCTGTTGGCAGTTACCTCTGTCCAGTCATCCCTATGCACGCGATGCCTATGCAATTTTTCTTCGCACACTGCAAGGAATGTACCCAGGTCTTCTGAGTTGTGTCCCATGAAAGTTGCCAGTAATAAATTGTGATCTGGCCTGGTTAAGTCCTGTGGCATGTACGTAACAACTACTGGTGGTGTGGGCTGCACCTCTGGTGTTGGCGGTGGCGTGATCTCAGCACAGTTCATCTTACGGCACTCGTCACAGTTCATAACACCGTCGCGGTAGGTTTACGCCACGTCACATCTTATGCGCACGCGCAGGCGTTGCTCTGACAGCGTAGAGACGTTGTTGGACATGCAATGACACAAGGGTTGCTCCCACATATTTCCCTCAAACAAGTTAATTTCACTCAATCTCCCACACTGCATGCATTGATCAATCTGCATGTCTAAGTAACTCGTGCTCGCGTTCGCGGGTGTCACGGTTGCCGACGCGGATGTCTTGACGGCTTCTCGTGGTCGATAAGGTGTGGTGGCCGCCATATTATCACGGTTGACGCGACAAGGATGAACACAATTGGCCCCACATGGGAACGCCAATTGACGCAGTCCGGGTGAGACACGAGATGAACGATGACACAAATACTTACTGGTAATTTGGGTGCCAGTAGTGCTTCCCGATCACCGCAATATTGAGACTCAGGGTTCTCAGAGATGTTGTGGGTTCTGCGTGTCCATCTCACCCGTGCGTACTTACAAACACATTGGCAATAGTAAACTTTTAATAAACATCACTGAAAATAAACAATGGATACAACATATGTGGCTAGGACACTGTCACTACTGAATAAAAGAATTGAGTTCACTGTAGACTTGTTATTATTGATTTTATTCATACACATCAACGTGCCTATGAAATGATTATCTCGGTCATGGCTAGCCAATTCCGTTTGGGTGCTCCCCAGCCTGTAATTAATCTAGTGCATGCCTAAATGGATGTTCTAAACGAGATGCGTGAAAGCACAGCCTTCACAAGGGAAGAGGGCCGACAGCCGCTAGGTTGGACTGACGGTTTTTCCCTGAAGACAGGACATGGTGAATTTCAAATGAAATCCCTTAATACACATTAACACGTGTGATTATTCGACATCACTAACGCAAACTTGTCGGGGATCGCCCTCCAGCCAGGGCGCCTGGGTATTGTGGTGACGGCCTATACACAGAGCCGGCTAGGACGGGAATAATTTCCCCGTACAATAATTACAAAACTACATAAACCCTTGAATGTTACATGTAATATGATGAGACATGAGATGAATATTCACAATAAACACACACATGTATGAAAACAACTTAGATGGCGCAGATGCCGCTGGATGAAGCTCGTAGCGGACCACATGGTGCAGGTGAAATTGCGATATTTTTGTGTGGGAACGGCTAACTAAATTCAGATTAAATATTATTCTGGTTGACAAAGTGATTCTCTTTACGATTAGAGTGGCTACAGGCTTGTAACATGCCTGATGGCAGTAAAATCAAACATTACTGTGACTGTGTGGTATAGTACAAAAGTATCAATTTACGTGAAAAATACATTAAACCCTGAATGAAAAATACATAGAACCCTGAAATAAATGATTGTACATACAATGTTAGATAAATAAGCTCTTAAAACGCAATGATGGCATATACAAAGACTTGGCTTCAGTCGGTCACGTGGTTATATGTGATGTACCCGTAAAATATTCAAACATGAAAATTAACCTTAAATACATACATTAAAATAAAGCTCTTAAAATTGCATGTAGCAATTATGCAGAAGTTACAATGAAATGCCATAAACATAGGCAGATGGCGTCTGATTCAAAAGATGCAGGTCGCGTGACCTCTCCGACATCTTTTTCCTCCTTCTCCTCCATTAAGTTAAAAATGCCACAAGGACGTAAGAAATTAGTAAAGCAGGAGCATAATGCTGGGGAAAATGTACGTACGCAAGCAAAGATTAACCGGTAAACTACATGGACTATGGAAACCTACATCAGTGAACAAAAGTTGTAGTGCGTACGTGACAGTATCTTACCTCACCAGCTCTCCTCGACAGACTGTCCAGATACAAGCGTCGCACGGACCTATCATGGTCGCCTACGGGGTTCACATAAGTGGAAGTGCTATGCACGCCGAGTGAAATATTTTATTATGAAAATAAAATGGTACAAATTAAATTAGACATTGTTTAACATTTCTATAATTTTGTTACGAATTTCAATATTATTTTAATGTCTTTTTGTGATGGCGTTCATGCCAGAATATTAAGTGTTGTTAATCTCGGTGCCATGGGCAGTTTGGATATTCATAACCAAACAATAAAAATCAGTACAAGCACTTTAAAATATTTTAAGACATATTAAACACTGTAAAGACAATATAACACATTTTACCCTGAAATGAACATTTATAGGAATGTTCAAAATTGTCAGCCTTTTTGCGCACGTGTGGCACACGTGACATGAGCGCCGTCATGGGCTCTAGCGCTGCTGGCTGTTAGCCGGTGTCATTACAAATCACCCATTTAATGGAGAGTATATTATATTGTAATGGTGTCTCATCATTGACAATAGTCAATACTGTTACCTTTCCCAACCTTAAATAGGATTATGTGTCATGAAATAGGTCTCAGTTTGAGTACCAGGTAATATAGAAACCCAATATAATTACCTTATTTATAATTAAGAGGAACACTTAACCTCCAGTTTCATTTCTATGTATGTATGTATAAATATGAACCAAATAAACAAAATTTCAAAATTGTAGACCTAAGATAATAATAGTGAGTTAAGTTATGTTTTAGTTATAAGTCATATAAAATTTTGTTGCAACTATCTTTTATAGCAATATTCAAAAATTGTTTCATTGCTTAAAATATTTTTTTCTCAGACTATTGCATTTCTCACAAGCTTAATTAAATTATAATTTTGTTCATATTATATAATTTTGTAAAATTATGACGATGTACATAAGTACCTGACAGACTTTATCTATTCGCAAAACATAATACCAAAGTAAATCTCGCAAAGGTGTATTCGTGAACAGTGCATAAACACTCCTAACGAACATGAACTGTGCTTTGTGACGATATTAACTAACACTATAAAGTGATAAACAGTGCAAAAAATTGTTACACCAACGAACTAGATGCCACAGATGCGTATATTCTTTTAAAAAACCACGTATAACAGTCTAATACTGTATTGTCATGTAAATTATGTTCACAACTCTAATAATGCAATCAGTGATCCTGTGCTAGGTTAAGTCTCTTTAAACTAAAATTCACTTGTTATAAATATTGTCCAGGCTTACGATTGCCATATGGCAGTCAAACAATACTATACATCACGAGTGTGTTAGACATATTGTGTAATGAAACTGGTATTAATGAAATATTCTACTTATCTGTATATGTATAGGTAAATCTACACGGATTGTATGTAGTTGCAGTTTTTAAAAGAATGCCAAGCCACACACCGGCATATATGCAAGCTAAGTGTAATATCGCTGTGCCACACTCAACAAAAACGGCACGCCGTTCAGCACTGCCAACCTTGGAGTGCAACATACTTCTCAATCAGATTGTTACATTACGTATACGCCAACATTTTTCTTTTAATAATTCATACTTATTTAAAAAGGTAATTCCAATATACCAATTGTAACTACAAGTTGTCTTCAATTAATGTTTCAGCCAGCAGGCACGTAAAATAATTACTGTTCTATATTTCCCTTAAGAGAGTACAAATTTTTCCTGACACGAAGAGCGACTGTGAACTACATGCACGCAAAATCCAAATCCCTCGACACATGTCCACCGTCTAGCCATTAAGGGGTTTTGTTTCTAACATTAAATGTGGCAGTGGACGTACTTCCTTTCTTCCTTCCTTCCTGTAGTTTCGCTTCACAACGTGCAGTGGTAACTTTAAGGTGGTCGACCCTTAAACAAATTGTCACTGTTATATTAAATTTATTACTAAATATTTTTCCCTGCCTTGCCAACCATAAAAACTTTTCATAACCATCTTAATTCTACCATTTTTGTCAAATGGACCCTCGACGTTGGTATTCTGCCTACAAGACTGCCACTAAATAGAATTGTGCATGCCACCATTCGCCAACGCCTCCAAGCTTGTGCCATAGCTCCTCGGCCCCAACATTCCAACCATGCCTACTGAAGAGGTTTTCTATTGGCAACTACCCTACCACAGCTGTTATTTTGACAAGGGGGGCAGTGTGGCAGATGCCAGGGGGCCGCACACATGAGTTAAGGTAACATGGGATATTAATTTTGTGCGAACTTCCTGTTGCCAAAACAGACACAGATTGGCCCACTGCCGGGAACTATAAAAGGGTGAGCGTGCAGTGCCGCCACCCTCCCCCCTCAGACTGTTGGCACACGAATCCGAAGAAGGCGTGTTCCTGTGAGGGCGACATCGACGAATGCAACCAGATTCCAAGGCCTGAGGAGCTCTACAGCTGCACTTCTACATTCAATTATATGATGAGCATAAGTCCAGCTTGGCAGTTAGGCGTCTTCCCAGCACTCAAGGTCCCGTAGTATTATTGAGTAAAGAAAGGTTAAATACTGGCAAGACTAGGGCTATATCTCATGCTTGATATTAATTAACTTACTAGCACTGTTACCATTTCAGTAAGAGTTGACAATTATTGTTCAGTGTAAAGTAATTGTATTGTTTTATAACCAATCATTAATGAAGGTTTAATAAATGTATTTTATAGAAAGATTCAATAACTTATTAGAGAACTTCTGAAGCTAACGCAACCCCTGTGACACGTCTCCCTATCTCGTAGTGATATTAGAGTTGATATAACTTGTGAGTAATGCTCAGACAGAAGTAAGTGAACAGTAGAGTTAGGATAGGAAGGGAGAAGTCTTACAACATGGAGGGTTGCCGTGATACAAACACTATAAAACGTTTTCTCCAACAGACCCCCCATATAACGTCATAATTATTTTTTGTATCCGGTACATTGCTCACTATGTCCCGTGCTTCACCTCTAAGACACCCCAACAAATAATGAGTTTTTGCACCTTGGTTACATGGGAAACATGGACAACCAAGGAATTGAATAATTCAGGTCCATTCTGCATGGTTACCACTGAAAATAGGCAATGGCCACACTGGCAACAATGACACCAGCAGCAAAAAAGCTGCTTGCGCATAATGAGTTGTACCCCTGAAAACCTAACCTCACTTTTTTTAAAGCAGTTTATTGTACACTTTACGTAGTTCGTGAAACACAATCTCGTAAGCAGCAAACTGCTCCTTTTGTCATCTGCTGGTGGACTAGCACACAACACACAAAAATTTGCCAATATAACCTGTTTTATTTGTCAACAACCTCCCGGAAGATTATTACAAAGTCTTCTAACTTCAACTCATCTTTAAACGACTCTTCATACATCTCGCGTGCTTCGTCTGCTTTGCTCACTAGAAAGCTGAAAATTGTGTGTTGCAGCTCGGGCGTTTGTGCCGCTGCCATTTTCTCTTGCCAGTAGTGAACTGTTGCTGCTCCTTTATGTGAAATCTTGTGGACTTCTTGTGTCACATAGACAATCACCTGATACCATACACAGCAATACAATTTATGACCCACTAGAAATTTTCATTTAATGTCCTGAGCTCTTGCCGTTAATATACTTGTCGTCACTAAGTCACATATGTTTTACAGCTCAAACAGCATGTTGCTATATTGTTACTTTGAGGATACAGCATAATTTATCACGCACCGATAATATTCATTTTCCATTACAATCAGACAGTGAAGGACCAAAATGTTTGATCACACAAAAATAATGACACGACCCATCTGCCACTTTGCTTAACTGCAGTTTACCACTACTCGCAGAGCTAGTGTGACAGTCACACAAAGCATGCAAAACTGTCTCAAGTAGCACAAATTCAAAAAATGTTAGTGGCGCCAACATCCTTTAAAATGTGACTATCAACAAATGGTAAGAATTTTAACTGTGTAAAAATTACAGAGAAATTTTGAGCTTGTGACAACCTCTATGTTACACCTGGCTCACACGGATACAACGTGAATGCCGCAAACTGACACTGGGTGGAGCAAGCTAAGCAGCAGATCTGTGAATCACAACAATGCACAAGGTGAATGAGCACGGAAGGAGAAAAAGTCTAGCAGACTGGACTGATGGGAGGAGTATTACCTGGGCAACAGGGTCGGGGTCGGCGATGAAGACGCCCAGGTGCAGATTCTCAGGGGCAAGGGATAGTTGACGAGGGCCGTGGGACACCAGCTCCACGTCGAGGTGCAGCTCACGGCCACAGCTGAGCAGCAGTGAGTGAGACAGCTGGAAGCGGCCCTCCATCATGTAGCTCACCCTCAGCCTCAATACCTGCTCCTGTCCTCCCTTCAAACAATACCACACACCGCCACTGGTCTCCCAGAACATGATGTGTCAGCAATATACACAGCACTTCATTTGAGGCATCACAATGACATTCATTTTGATGATTGTGATTTTTAACAATTTTTTCCTTAAAAAATTAATGTTTCCCGTGCATAGGTGCAAACATGTATACTTCTACATAAAATCTGTAATATTTGTCTTCTCCATTAAATTTTTTTTGCTGTAGATGCAGATATCAGTAACACTTGGCACGTATCTGTGCCAACTCTCAAAAGTGAACTTCCTAACCACTTTATTTTAATTGTTTCATCACTACTGTACTGTGTTTTCACATTATATAAAGATTGGCATTCCTGAAGGTGATTGTTCTCATGAGTTGTTTTGGTCCAGCAACTCAGAAATTGCATGGACTATTAACAAAAAGACAGTAACACAGTATATCAGTGTAATGATATGATCCATAATATTGGAAAAGATTTGATACAGATACATGATTTTCCAGTATGCTTCAGGCTTCAACACTTGTGAAGGAAAAGCGCAGATTTACGGCACAATATTTGTAATCCCTTACCTCAAATAGCTGTGTTAAATTGTGTGGAGAGTTTATGCTATGAAGAAATGCGTGTGAGACATGTCAAACAGTTGCACTGTTACCTAAAAAAAAAAAAAAAAAAAAAAAATCTTTGGGGGAGATGAGGGTAACTTGTCTGGGGTATTGTTCAAAGAAAGTTTAAGGAACACCAGAAAACATAACGCAAGAAATTATTATTTGGGAATAAGATTGTGAAAGAGCAGCCGTTGTGGTGGTTAATGATTGAGTGAAGAGAATTGGGTGGCTCTTAACAGAGAGGTCTTGAGAGCCGATGAGGGTGACTGAGGTGAGTATGGAGCAGCGCCACAATGAAGGGGTGAGGGAAATGGGAGATACCAGAAAAAACCCGCTAACCAGCGGCATTGCCCGGCATGATTACCACATGTAAAAATCCAGGCGTGACCCGGCCAGGGATTGAACCTGATTCGCCTTGGTGGGAAGTGAACAGGCTAACCGCTCAGCCACAGTGGACTCACTTTAGGTGGTGCTTAGGTGGTGGTTTGCATAACCCACAAACTGTTTCAAACCAGGTCATCTTGAACTGGCACATCTCAAGGAAGAAAAAAATACAATGACAGAGTTTTATAAAAAATTCTAAGAATGGAAACGAAAATGCTAATTAAAATATGGGGAAAAAAAGGCTGTCACATATAGTTTGAAAAACATGACCATAGGAACACTAAGACTTCAGACACCAATCCAGGTGGAAGTAGGGTTCGATGGCAGAACAGACATGGAAATGGACACTTGTGAAAGTCACATTATTATTAGCAATGAGATGTGCAAATGGGTTATGGTCAGGTCAATCAGCAACACAAGAAATAAACTTGATATTACAGATGTCTCTAGGGAAATCGGACAGTAATTTGGTCCTTAACAAAATAAAGACAAACTTGCTCCAGCTTTGTTAACACTGCTTGTAGTTAATGGGAAGCATCCAATTCTCTTACTAAGACTGGCTAGAGCCCTTACGGATTACAGTGGAAGGAATTAGTACAATATAACATGAAGATATAACAAAGAAGATATTCCAAAATGTGGAACTAGGACAATACATAGTACCACATGTGAGCTTCGAGTAGCAGACTGAAGCCAAACTGGTATTTTGGAACTTAGAGCAATAGCATTTGCATTAGTCAAGAGCATCAGTAAGGAAAACAACCATTGGTGGAATGAGGAATGTCCAAAAAGTGATATATTCATCATTGGCTACTCAAATTATACTATTTCCTACAGCAGACAGGCTTGTGTGACTTTGTGATTATTGCAAGTGTGGAGTTAATGCAACAAACAACAATATTCTTTCTGACTTGTCAGAAGGAAACATTTTCTCAAATTTGGATTCAAAAGAAGCATATTTACAAGTTTCATGGAATGAGACTACTACAGAGATTTTAACATTACTGAATACTTACAGTGAAGGGAGTGTTTAGAGAAAAGCAACCGCCCTTTGGCATTTGTAACATGCAAGCAATATTTCAGCAGCTGAAAACACCTTACTGGCAAGTACGTATCTGTGGTAGCAATGGTGGCAGTAGTAAATGGTAATGTTGGTAAACATAGTAACAATGATATGTTTGTTAAGCAAGTAACTCAGTGCTTTTCATACATCGCTTTGATTTGCAAAGTACCTGTAGCTGAATTTTAATACAACTTTTTTCTGTAGGGTTGATCATTCTTCGGCATCTTCTGTTACTTATGTAAATCAAATTGGTGTTTGTAATACAATATTTTTTAAGATTTGATCTCTTCTCGAACGAGTTCTTAATTAAACTGCTTTTGTTACTATTGCTCAGGCTCCTGTAATTAATTCTTGCAAGAAAGTAATATTTGAACTGGAGTTGTTTCATTAATTGCTTGGTACTACTGGTGAAATATATTAGAATCTCTCTATATCAACCCATTTAAAGCTGAAGACTGTATAATGACTAATTTTTTTACGAACAGTGAAAAATTTGAGAGAAATCTGCCCAAAAAATTAATCTGCTACACTGTTTTTGGTAACTAAATATTGCATTTTTCTTGGTAAGCACTGCACAGGCCACACCAGCGCATATCTAAAAATAATACGGCCTCCCATGCTACTGAGTATGCCTACTCTCCGCACTTCAGGCAGCCAAATGTTTCCACTTGCCATGCGACATATCTGTCCTGCCAGTGTGCATTCCCTCCCTTTGCTTGTGTTGTTACGACTTGGATTTCATTTCAGTTTTGTTGACTATTTACTACACTTACTTTTTTAGATCATGTCATCAGCAGTGTTGTGGAAGCCTACAAATTGACTCACAAATACAACTCTGAACTGTGAAACCACAAGTCTTCCTCCCATTGTGGCCCCTTCATGGCGGGTGGCCGGAGGAGTAGAAAAGATGCACTTGCGATCATGCCAAGTGCTGGTAGCCAGTATACAGGATGGCAGCAGCAGCAGCAGCAGGGTGGCAGGATGGCAACCCTTGTGACATTAGATTTCAGTAGTGTATGCAGCCTGACTTTTATTGTTTGGCTAGTTGTGGCAGAAGCTTCAATGGAATGCAGATGTTGCAGTGGTGTCTCAATCTATTGCCAGTAGTAGGGTGTCATATGGGAAATAGTTCACAAATAAGGTTTATCTCTTATTTTTGAAGTGCATACTTTCCTTATTTTATAAAAATTTCTCAAAATTTCATAATACCGGAAATGTCAAATTTAATTATGATAATGGTCAGAAAACAACAGTGTGTGATGTTAGCAAATATTTTCTGTGACAGATATACAAGAAAGGAGAGATCAGCATTGTTCTCTGTGATAGATATACAAGAAATGAGAGATCAGCATTGTTCTCTGTGACAGATATACAAGAAAGGAGAGATCAGCATTGTTCTCAGACGTATTGTTTGTCACCCAGCAAGAGAGAAAACGTAACAGGGAAAAAGGTACAGGTTTCAACTTTTCTAATAACAATAATTAAAAAACAACGCCTTGCTGAAATTTAGTAAGGGGAAAATCCAATAATGTAAAATAAAAATTCTTGCAAGTATGCAAGAATTGGAAAGATACAAGTACATATCTTCCACATTTAAATTGTTGATAGTGTACATTTTCATTGCAAGTAATCAGATGATGGGAAAAATGACATTGCAGTTGCACTGATTACAAATCTGGGAACAAACATGAAAATTAACTGGGTGAAACACAGGTGAGCCAAACAAAAAAAACAATGAAAAATGTACACAGTGATACACTGTTATAGTCCATTCACTGTTTCTTTGAATGTTTTGAAATGAACCTTTGAAAAATCACCCTGGACATAACATGTCAACTTGTTTTTTCAATAACTTGTATACCACAAATATATAACACTGTGATTAACTGGAAAGTACTGTGTTCTTGAATACATAAAACTTTAACTTAATGTCTTCTATAACTTGTAATATTTATTTTGTATTAAATACGAATTAAAAACAGTGAGAGCAGTGATGTGTTTGTAACGGCTGGTATGAAATAGTTCACAGATAAATATTGTTGTAAGCTAGTTTTTGGTATGCTATTTGTAAATTGATATATTTAGATTTTAAGGTATCACTGAAGGAAATATATTTCAGTGTTACAGTTAAATATATCAGCGCAATTTACCATGAGGCCATAGTGACATGGTGTTTTTTTTCATCTGAGGAAGAAAATTCAATAGGTGGAGCGGAGCTAGTCACTCTCTCTTTCTCTCTCTCAAGAAGTTTCACAGTGCCCGTAGTAGCAGGAAATTTATACATGTATTTAATTTTAGCATATTTCATACTCATTACAGGGAAAAATATGATTTTTTAATTTGTAATTTAAATCTGAAACAAGGTTTTATTGTTTGGATAGTTATTATAAAATATTTAGATGTGATTCTGGAACAGTTACAAATCCGAAGTTGGCAGAAGTGGTGACTGGCGATGCTGATGACATGACATTGCATGCTTCTGAACAAAGCATAAAATTCGTACTTATTGTGTTTTTTAAACCTACTTATGCATGTTACGATGTTGAACTAAATATGTTTTCTATGGGAGGAATAAAATATACTGTAAAGTGCGTCGTGACCGCTGTGTGTGTCAAAGATTATTGTTGCCATTACATTATGTTGGACAAATGTATGTATGTGTGTGTGCATGTGTGTGCATGTGTGTGTGTGTGTGTGTGATCATTGGCATACCTGTGGGCTTTCCTGTCTACATTCCTGTCAACGGTATTCTAATCCCTCTGTGTAACGACTAGCATTTTTCCACACTATACACGTGTAATAGTAATCCAGGTGACAGCAGCTACACCTGATTAAATTAAGGCCAGTGCCTGTGCAGGTAGGTACAGGGAAAGGGGCATTGCTGACTCCGGCGGCATTTACCTTGGCTAAAGTGCTGCGGGTAGGCGAGATAAGATTTCAAATTCACGTAATATTTATTAAATCAAAATGGAAACTGGGAAGTCCCGGATGACATACACAATTAAGCTAACTAAAATATTTCTAAAATTACAATACGTAATTAGAACAGGCAAAGGTGAGCGTGGAGAAATAATTTAAAAAATATAAAAAAACACAATACATACTAATACACGCAAATTCACTAAGTTAAGTAATTCACATAGTTCACAGCGTGTGCTAAGTAACGGGGTTATCCATCAGGACGTTAGGTTCGCAATGACCTGCTACTGCGGGAGTCAAAGGAAGTTGATTGTGGTAAAGGGTAGTGGGTACAGGATGTTGGATTACCTCTGGAGAGAGAGCTGATGCCTTGCGATCAGCTGGTGGTGGACGAGCCTTCGCAAGCTGGTGGGTTGGAGAGGGTGCTGCCTTTACAAGCAAGGCAGAAGTTCGAAGCTGTATTGCAGACTGAGGAGAGGAGAGAGGTCTTCTTGCAGACCAGGGAGAGCACTTTGACGGCCGGTGAGTCCGGCATCTCTGCTGGAGCATCCTTAAATACGGAAAAATCCCTTCATCAGCGATCTTCCGGAGTGCGGGGGGTAGCGTAGCTCCAACACAGGGGTAGGTTATCACAGGTTGCGGGAACGCCGCTCATTTCTTATCTCTCCGCTTGGAGGTGACGAAAAATTTAAACACCTCTTCCTGAGGCTGACGGGATGTGAAGTCACAAGGTCACAGGGGTGCTACCATCTCTTGGGTTTGCTGGAACTTCTTCCGCGGCCATCTGAAGGGTAGACGATCGTCAAATATATTAAATTTATTCATGGGGAGGGGCTTGCATGCAGGGTTTTGGGCGGGCTGTAGATTTCATAATTAAGCGCGTCAATTACTTTTACATAGTCGGCTGTCCAGCACGTGGAGTCCCCTTGCTCGATCTGTAAAATTACATTTGCAACTTTTAATGACTTGCCCCAAGTTCAGGTCACTCGTAGATGGGGCGAAGTCACCCGTAGAGTTCGTATCTGTGCTGCGCAGCATGTTGGCATGCATCAACTTTTATCTATTGAAATACACTTACTTGCAAAACAAATTGATCACCCTGAAGAAACCATTGGAGGGGAACATAAACTGGTACAGGCACTGTACCTAGTAGTATGTATACACCAAGTATAAATTTTAGGGGACCAACACTTGCAAGATGCACTTAGTATGATGTTGGACCATCAACAGCATTGAGACGGGTGACGATATTGTCAGGCATGGAGGCATAGAGACATTGGATGTTCTCGTGAGGAAGATTTTGCAACAGTTGGTACAACTGATCCTCCAAATCTCCTGCACTTGCAGCTGGCAGAAGTTGCTGTCCAGTCTGGTCCCAAGCGTTCTCAATGGGAAAGAAGCATGTTGACATCACGAAAGCATGCCAAAGATATCCATGCTGTGTGAGGCCGGGCATTAACCTGCTGGAAAATGGGTTTGTCGAGCTGCACCAGGAAGGGAAGCACGCCTGGTGGCAGAATTTCCTGGGCATATTACCACACCATCAGGGTTCCTTTATCGCCACCAGTGGGGTGCAGGGATTGTAGGAAATGTCACCCCACACTTACTGGGGTGGTGTGCAATTCTATAATGAAGCATAGACCATGGTGCTGGCCAGGACATCTCCAGATCCAAATTCAGAACCATGATTTATCACTGTACACCACTCATCACCAATCCGCAAGCTGACATTCTGCCTATTCCCTGCAGAATGTTGCATGGCTTGGCAATGTTCAGATTGTAATGGTAGACGTCGTAAGGGATGCTATGTTGACAGATCCCGCTCTGCTAGCTACTTGGATATAGTACTGATGGACACAGGCGTATCCCCAGCTGCTGTGACGTGTCCCTGGATGGTGCGCAGTGACACCCGTAGAGTGCTTACAGCCTGTCCCACGATGAAACAATCCTTCCTGTTGGTGGTTCCCCACAGTCAACCCAAGCCGTCTCGACGGGTGTGGTACCCTCCTGTTACTACTGCCCAACACAGACTCACAGTGTAGGCAGAACAGTTCAAGTGGCAAGCAATGGGCCAAAACATCCAACATTGCTCTCGGAGACTGATGATGCTGTCTCTCTCAAACTCGTCAAACTTGAGCAAAGACTTGTTGAATGTGCCACTGGAGCATACTGCATGTTCACTGAACTTGGCTCTGTGACTACACTGCTCACGATACTACTAAGGCCTTTTTCAGAATCTTGCAGTTATGAATGATAGTGTCACATCTGTGACCCTTAGTGGGACATCTGCACAAGCAAACTGCATTTAAATGCAAATAGGACACATGTTGTGCTATGAGAATACTGTGTGGCAACCTTTGTTATACTCGTGGAATTCGTTAACGGTGATCAATGTTTTTAAAATGAGTGTAAATTAATATTTTAACAACTGAAACTGAAAATAGACTTCATGCTCAGTAAAACATGTGCCACATAATGTTTTAAACATTATTGGTGAGAAGGGAAGGTCAAGTATATGCTTTCGGGGTATTTTATTTGGAAAACATATAACTATTGAATAACGTTTATATTTCATCCAAAAATCTTGTTTATTTCATGCTAGATACTATAAAACACTGACTTCATGGGAAAAACACACTAAACACCATTATGGATTTTGTATTGAAATTGGTAGTTTTGAATTTAATTTTGCAAAGAAAGCTGTACAAAAACAGTTTAAGTATAATATCAACACAATTTTTGCATATAGGTGATAAAAGGTGGGATAAAATCAGACAAAATTCCAATAACCACTCCATATTAAAGATTCTTCACCCAGAAACCATGAAAGGTAGTAAAATCTACAGTTGACAAGGTATAGAAACCATAATCAACTTGTGGTTTCTATGTATCTTTCTGAAACAATATTGGAACACTACTATGTACTGGGAAAAATAATATTTTTATTTCTGTGATAAGCCTAACCAGCAGTGACACAACAATCTATGTGCTATTCATGGTAAAGTGAGCACTTTTGAAAGCCCTCTAACTTGGAGTAACAGTCAATAAATATATTTTATTTTAGCCTTAGAAGTTGATTTCCAAGTGTGGTGAAATCTACACATTGTGTTTATTACTTACATGGCAATATTTATTTAAAAAGGAAATTATAAAAAAAAATGGCTGAAATAAAAGAATAACTAGGGCCTCAGAAGTGCTAACATTAACATGATAGCATATAGCTGCAATGCTTTCGTACCTATGGTAAGGTAACAGCCCTGTCTGACGAATGACATTTATCTTAGTGTAGCTTGGTGGACTGTTCCCTTGTTCTTGCTAGGTTGCCAATGCAACACCACATTTCTAAGCTGTGACTGAAGTTTGCTACATGGTGAGTATAAATTAATTTGGCCAAGTAATTTGCTGCTCGCCTCCCAATATGGTGATCTGGGTTCATTCCAGATGGATTTAGCTCTGGATTTTTTTTAATGTGGGAAATGTATCAGACATTACCAATGGCTGAATTGTTTTCTTGAGGTTCTCTCAATTTCCCAATACTGTACCTGTATTTTGAAACTTTTCTCCCCCTCCACGTTGTTTCTAGTCATTCACTTCCCCAGGTTGACCACAAACAATATATGTCTCACATGGATATGGCATAAAGTTCTGCTTGGTGTTGGCTTCACCTAACACCACACATACTGATACTGATATACAGGCAAGAACAGCATGATGATGTTATTCATTTAAGAAGAATGATTTGCAGTGAGAAAAGTGGTGGACCTGCAGGCTGCCAGAGGCTGGAGTGAAGGTGAGCAGACCTCTGTGTGGGCAGACGTTCTCCCACACCCTGTGGGACAGGCCGTGAGTTCTCTCCTCCGGGCGACAACTACACTGCTGGTGCCTGCGCACTGACCACTGCACAGGGAACTGTGATTGGGCCCGGAGCAGTAGGAAGACCTCCACTATGCGTTCACCTGCCGGGAACTGTGGCAGTCCAAAAGCCACAGCCTCTGCCTGGCATGGCCGCAGTCGCTGCAGTGCCTCGTTCCACCTGCCAATTCAACCTGTATTTTCACACCTTGCCCTTCTGACAATACATCAACACACTCAACTTTCTGCACTGGGAGTGCTTTCCCAGGAGGAATTACATTTCTAATTTAAGGGACTGATGGTACCCTGCACCTCAAAACTGACACCTGCACATGGTATAGGAAGGAGAGGTCATGAGCTGTTTTTTATTTGCGGCTGTTAAGGTCCCTGCTTTATGCTGGGAAGCTATTTGAGAAAGGTCTTACTTACCATACATTATAAATGATACACACATCCTTGGATTAACCTGAATTCAAATGGAGAATCATGTGATCAGAAGGCACTTCAATGACTTTAACCTTGGAAAGGTTACTTCCGACAGCTATTCATTCCAAGTGAATCATCCAGGTTTCTATTATAAAGAAGGCTGAATAAGTCCTATGACTGTTTGGGCAAAACAAGATTGTGAATTCTTTAGCTGGTTCTTGGAATGGAACCCAAGATCTCCCAGAAAGGTGACAACATTGTCAACTATTCACATCAGTAGTAGCTACTTGTTGTTCCGTCCTGTGAAGTAGGCTCATGCCAGTGCATCCGGCTGCTCTACCTGTTGTTCCCAGCTAGTCTGGAGAATGGGTGAAGTGAGATGAGGCATGGGTGAAAAGTGATGGAAATGTAGTGAAATGGGAGAGAATAGGAGAACCCAGAGAAAACCTGCAGGCCAAAGCAACATCTGCTTTGTTTCGCACTTGGATCCCCCTGGAGATTGAGCTAGCATTACATTGCTCTGGTGTGAGGCTGTCTTGCCAACTGCACAGCTCTCAAGTGTTCAGGCTTGCCAACTAAAGAAATTCATCCATCACAGAATATTTGTGAAATATTTCTTTCAATGCACACAGGTTTATATTGAACCCTCTGTAGAGCCTTAAGACTGTTCAAAGGCCATAATTTTCATTTATAAATTTTGAGGATATTTTATGATTTTGTGACATGATATCAATGATAACTTAACAAAAATGGCAATCATGAAAAAAAAAAAAAACATTTAAAATGGTTTTATTTACAGTATAAAAATAAGAATTTTAATTAATTCATACATATTTAAAAAGTTTACTATAACAAAAAGTTTTGTTTAAACTGAAGTGTTTATTGAAGACTCACAAGTGAGATGGAATTTCTCTGACATCTAACACTTTGCTCATCTTCAGTAAGAGTTAAACTTTTTCTTATGACTTTCAATTCTATCTCAAAAGTTGAAATTGAAAGATGAGAAAACAGCATAATAAATTTACGAAAAGTATTATTTGTGACATTCTAATCACATGAACAATTATATTGAAAATGTAGCCTAAAATATTAATTTTGTTCTAAGCTTGAGATTTGTATGAAAAAAATTAATAAATTTAAAATTTTAATAGTATGTTTTATTTGTTTTTGAAGTAATTTTCCTGCATTGTTTGACAACTTTTTTTTTGTATCACAGTGAAAAATTTATGTAACATGCTACAAACATAGAAAATATTATTAGACTCTAAAATGTCCTTAACTGGGACTGTGCTAGTCCTCTGTAATCTAGGTTATTAGAAGAAATTTAAGAATATGTGGATTGATGACAGTATGTGGCAAAATGTGTAAAAATTATTTTACAATGCAATTAATCTAAAAATTACGGTCGGCTCTCGATGTAACATTATTCAGGGACTGCCAAAAAATTTCCATACATACCGAATTTTAGTAGATCCGGTTTCTGACATGTACATCAATAAAATACAACTTCTAACCTTATATAACTTTATGTTGAGTACAGTAAGAGCTGCACATTATCAGTGAATAAAGTTTAGCTAATAAACATAATAAAAATGGGAATTGCAGAAAAAATATTATTGTAACTAATACCTTAAAAAAAATTTCACCTAAACTTGTTTAAATAAAGAAAATTATGTTTCAAAATATTCTATATAACTGAGGAAAAAAAAGACCTTTAATCACAAAAGAAAACATTTTTGCAAATAATAATTCCTCATTAAAATGTTTTGCATAACATTTTCAGGTGAAACCATTTGCTTTGAAATACAAGTGATAGGTACAACTATTTTGAGCCATGGCTAATCTTGATAACATTTCTATGTTCACCAGGCGCAGTTTATTTGCTCTGTGGCCGGCATGCGAAGGCAAGCCAGCGCAGCCGAGAGACTTGTTTTTTCTTTTGCTAGACAACAACTTCCCCTCTCGAAGGCATGTGAGCGGATGAAGGAAGGTGCGGAAATGAGAGAGACAGAAAGAAGGGTGAGAAAGAGGATGCTACATTGCCATGCTAGTTGCTAGGTAACCATTTCCTCTCTCATCAGGCATGTAAGGGGAAATATCAAGCCAGTCTCCCTCACACGTGGCACTATGCTGCAGTTTCAGACAGATATATTGGGAAGACACTAGACAAAGTGCAGCAGAGCAGTGATAACACAATGGCGCACGTGATGTATTTCACATCCAGTTACTAGAGGTTTTCATAAACAACCAGCTGAAAAACGATAGCTGCAGGAAATATTAGGTGATGGGATCCGAAATATACATTGATCGATGCAACATGCGATAAACAATAAAATCATGTTATGTTAACATTATTTAAATAGGAATTTTGCTGGGACCACCAAAATTGTTGTATTACTAAAACATGACAGTGGGCAAAAACACTTTCATTTATACAATACATTGTTGAAAGGACTGTTCTTGGTGTTCATCAATTTTGACAGCTTCACAAATGCATGCTATGGATATAAATAGGCTGTTTGGAGTTAAATGGGTGAATTGGAATGTTTTGCTTACATTTATTTTTCTACCTATTTTTTTATATTTCTACCAAATGTAACATTTAACACTGCAATGATCTGATCACTTTATTCATGTGCCAATCAAGTATAACTGAATTTGTTAGGCACTTATACACATTTTTATATGCTAATCCTTACTGTCATGTGCCATGGGCGATGTCATTTTCCCAACCTAGCCTCGCCACAGCCCCAGCCCCTCCATGAAGAGCATTTTGCCATACACACCACTGGCACTGGTGGCCCTGCTGTGAAGCCAGGGTTAACATGCGGGTCAGCTGCTGCTGCCTACTGGTCGACAACCCGCTTCATGAAAATGATGTGTATAACACTGCTGTAATAAGTGCTTACTCACATGTTCTTTATTTTCGTAAGAAGATGTAGTTTGAGATCGGCAACCAAGTTTGGCTTTATCACAAGTTAGTTGGTACTACTGGTAACATGCATATTTTCAGCCATGTAGAAGTTGTTTTTAATCCATAATAAATAATATTTTATCCAAATTTTGCGGTATTCCTTTTATTTTATATTGTGTAGTTTTAGTTTACCATAGTATTAATATAAATATTTTTATATAATATAACATAGCATCCACAATTATTTTTAAAGAGATATTTTGATAACATAAAGGAAACACTGACAATGTACTGACACCTGTAACAATCCTTATAAAAATCATAGCGATTGATAATGAGCTTCCTTAGGTATAATGTCCAACATAGTATGCATATACACATTCATATATGTATATACAAACACATACACAAATGTACACTAAACGTATTTTGATAGGGTAAGGGAAAATAACACTATACCCTGCCATTCCCTGCACCAACATGGTATAAGAATGATACAAGTACAGACTGTGATGATGTAATGTCTGTTATTAAAATGTCATAATTACGTAATTCATTGCTGTTACCTTTTGCATTTTAAATTAGAATTTAAGCAATAAATATGTTATATAAATAATGTGCCATGAATTTGTCAGATAATGGTGTTTGAATCATGAAAATTGGTCTATCTGTTCAATAGTTACGAATTTGTAAAGTTATAAATTTGGTCACCACGTACCTCACCAAGGCTTAGCAAGGCGCCCTAATATTACAGGCACCTTGTGCGTTGTTGCTTCCCCATGTATAAGCGAGTTGAGCCTGTATATTTACATTTCGGCTCTGTGCCAGCCAACTTGTCGCAACCAGATGTTAGGATTTCAAGGTCGCAAACTTGTAATTTCCGTATCTTCTCTTTGTGTTTGTGTTATCTATGGATTGTTTTGCTATATAAGTAGTTGCTATGTTCATTTTATTCACTTTGCTCTGTGTCATTCAAGAAGACACATCACATAATGCTTCATGGGACTAGCCGTGTTGCTAGGTATTAATCTAGGAAGATATATCATAAAGTTGCTCCTTATTCAAATGATGTTGATAAAGAAGAAAAAGTTTGGAACTTTAAAGTATTGAGCTGCGAATAGTTATATGTTGTATTTTTTATTTTGATTTGGACTACAAGATATAACTGCTAAAGCTAGTAGTGGACTTTTAGAATTTTGCTTCTTCAGAAAACCATTTCAAGCTAAGGATCCTAAACCTCAGTATTTGAGAAATATTGGTCCTCATGATATAATTTGTTGGAAGACTTTTTCAGTACATGAAAATTGTTGCGAATAACACTGCTGTAATAAGTGTTTACTCACCTGTTCTTTATTCTCATAAGAAGATGAAGTTCGAGATTGGCAATCAAGTTTGGCTTTATAGCAAGTTAGTTGGTACTACTGGTAATATGCATATTCTGGGCCATGTAGAATTTGTTTTTAATCCATATTAAACAATATTTATCCAAATTTTGTTGTATTGCTTTCATTTCATTGTGTAGTGATAGTATCCCATAAAATTAATATTTGTATATAATCTAACATGGCATCCACCAATTGTTTGAATAAGATACTTTGATACAAGGAAATACTGACAACATACTGATACTTGCAACAATCCTTACAAAAATTGTTGCAATTGATAATGAGTTTCCTTAGATATTACATCCAACATAGTACACACAAATCCGTGCATACTGCCTTATTAGAAATTTTTGGTAGGTGCTCTACATATCCATGGTATCGTACTTGCAATGACTAAGCTGCAGTGGTGAAGAAACCAGACTCACTTTCACGAGCATTCTGTTTTGATTTCCGGCCCGGCCGTCCTGAGGTTTCCCATTATCACTCCTAGCGAATACTGGGCTGGTTTATATAGCAATTATTTTGTGCTCAGATATAAACAGTTCCCTGTCCCTACTTCTCTAAGCAACTTGCACTATTTCCGACGACCCTGCTGTCAACGCAGCGTAAAGCTTTATGTACCTACCTACTGTAACAAACACACAATAAATAAATTGCAACAAATAATATACAAATAATACCGAAATGATGGAGTGGGATGCACAGCTCCCCCCTGGTAAATGAACACATGAGAATTTGAGGAAACCATCGCTAACTGTGCATAAAAGTTTTGCAAAATTTTTTAACACGTAAATGTGATATACGCATTCTGCTAATGTGTATATGTAAAGTATGTGATCAGTGATTATATAATATGTGTGCACGCATATGTTTATATTGTCCCATATGCACACTTTTTTCATGGCAGTGAAAGTTTTTGAGATTTTTTCATTATGTCTACTGTTTAAAGGCAGTGGGTTCATGGTCTGCTTGTTACGAACCTTAGGGTAGTCTTGCAATCTGGGTACAAGAGCGCGTTTGACGACCGATAGCATCATTTTTAATGCAATGTGGTTGTTTTTCTCATAATAGGAGCTTTTGTCAGTCAGCACACATAACTTCGGACAGCCCCCGTCGTTAATTAGCTGATAGTGACAGACTCCAAGGTCTTCACACCCAGAAAAAAACTGGGGAAACATTTGTGTAATAGAGTTTTAGAAAGGAAAGGACTAAACAACCAATTGTGTGAAAGGGACATACACTCACAACTTCAGTTAAGTTATTCATTGGGCCACTTTTTCATTTCACTCATTTGGTTATCCATTTTACTGTAATTTTTTTTAATGTTCTTTTAATCTAGCTTCTATATAGTTTATTTTACTGTTACAATAAATGTTTTTGATTTTAAGGCTAACTTTAATTCTTTCTTTAAGCTTGGGTTTATAACAAGTCCTCTTTTTCGCTCCAACCTATTTACATCCAATCAAGAGAGCATCCATTGCCTTCCATAGAATTGAGTATAGTTGTATAGTTGTGGTCCCTGAGGTGGGGGTACCATACAAGCAGAGGAAAACTATGATTGTTGTACGTAAACCGAAAAGTAGGTGATCAGAGAGATTGCCTTTAGAAAAAGAGATATATATATGCACGCACGCACACACAGAGAGAGAGAGATATATATATATATATATATATCTCTCTGTGTGTTACCAACATTTTGTTCACAATCATCTGCAAATCATAGGGGTGTGTGTATATATATATATATATTCCCCTATGATTTGCAGATGATTGTGAACAAAATGTTGGTAACTTACTTCAACATCGACAGCTTGCAATGGTAGGAAATATTTTATAGTGTCATACATGTGGCAAGTAGATATGTTTAGAGTACTCCAAATAATCACTGTTAATTACAATTCATTTATAATTATTTAGAATTTGAATTCTCTACTAAAGTCATAAAAATAAACGAGATATTAGAAACTGTACTGTTCAAATGCTGCCAAGTCAAATCTGGCCATGCATATCTATACTTAATTACAGTCATAGCACCGGTTAGAAAGTCTCTTAAATTATAAACGAATATTAATTTGGTTAACAATAACCTGGCTGTAAAAATCAAAACTTAATATTAAATAATATTTGCTTATATGCTGCCTTCACTATTAAGGAATATTCTGGAGTATCGAATAGTTGTGCTAGTGTACCAAAGCCTGCCAAATTATATCTTTCAGAGTCCTTTATGTAACTGTATGATTTAGAAACAGAAAAAAATATACCAGGAATACCTTATTATTCATCAGCCATAACTACATTTTCAGTTAGTTGAAAAGTTCAATTAAATCAATATGGAAGATATCCTTAGTCCCATTTTTTAATTAACAAATGGAATGACATTTTCAGTTTATGTCACAGCACTTAAATTACCTATTTTATCATAGTTTAAAAGTAAACATTTTTTAAGATAAGTTAAAAAGGCGCTGGGGATACATTTTAACATTGCAATTTTTAGGGGTTATGATTAACATAAGTCATAAATATTTTAATTATATATGATTACAGAGTACTTGCTTATGTGGTCACTTTAGTAAGTATCATTTCCACATTACCTTTTTACTATATGAGTTGACAGTATAATCTTTGGTTATTTTAATAGTTTATTAAAATAGAGATCATGTGTAAGTATTTTTCGTTTGTTTGTAGACAGTATTTAGGTATTTCGTATTAACATTTTATTTGTTATTTTTAATTTCTTTCCTAGGGGGTCGTCAGCATTAAACGTTTGATGCATGCCAACATGCTGTGCTGGTGCAAATGCGCACTCTACGGGCAACTTCGCCCCATCTACACTGACCCGAGCTCAGGGAGAAGTCATAACAGAGGCAAAATAAAATTAACATATCGAACAAGGAGTTTCCACAAGTCTGGACTGCCGAATACGTAATTGTAGTTCACTAACGTAATTACAATCCACATTGCCCGCCCAGAAACCTGCATGCAAGAGTCACCCCCGTGAATAAAATAAATATTTGTGATATTCTACTACTCGTCGCTTAGCCCTGGAAGAAGTTCCTACAACCCCTAGAGATGGTGGCATCCGTGTGGCCTTGTGACGTCATAACCCGTCAGCCTCAGGAAGAGGTGTTTTAATTTTTTGTCGCCTCTAAGTGGGGTGATAAGAATTGAGCAGCGCTCCAACACGTCAGATAACATACCCCTGCGCTGGAAGGCTACGCTATCCCCCGCACCTCGAAGAATTGCTGATGATGAGATTTTCAAGTATAAATAGAGGTCCAGCATCCAGCACTGCCAGATACGCCGGGCTTGCCGGCCGAATAGGATCGCGAGCCCTTCCTAGTCTGTGAAGACACACCTCAATCCGTAAAGACTCCTCTGTCTGCATAAGGCTCTCCTTCCTATCCACAACCTGCAATAAGGCGCTACACCTGGAAGCCTGCAAGACGGCCTTATCCCGCAGACTGTGAAGACTGCAGCCTCCTAGCAACTTGCGAAAAGGCTCATCCGCTACTGCACCCACTGACCATGAGGACAGTTACTCCACATCCAAGGTAATCCTACTCCACGTACCCAGTAACCCTTTACCCATGTCAACTTCCGTGACTCCGTGGTAACCAGCCGTCGCATCCTAGATTACCTCCCTTGGATAATTCTGGTAATTATTTCACACTGTGAAATGCATCAATTTACTGTAGATTTTGTCTGATATAAATTAGGGAATTTTTTTATTAGTTAATTTTAGATTAACTAATAATCTAAAAAAGGAACATCATTGCGTTATAATATATTAACTCATTACATAACTCGTTTTCTAATTCCTACAAATATTCAAATATACTTTTTTGTCTTTAAAAATTAATTTTATCATCTTTAATAGTTTATTCAAGCCTGTCTTTTTAAAATTAATTTTTTTTTTATAAAAATTGGTGTTACTAATGAATTTATGAAAATGATAATTTTCTTATGGTCTGGGTGTTGAGTTACAAATGGAGAATTCTCAATCAAAAATACTAAATGTATCAAATGTAAATAAAAATAAGCATATGTGGTAAATTTTGTGATTTTGATCTAGAATTCCCTTTTTATATTAACTACAGAATGCCAAATTTTATACAATTAAAGAGATTCAAAAAGTAGTAATCAACATGCAATCGTCAAAGAAGACCTTTACGAAGCTATGAAAAACTTTTACACATGTGTTGACAAGTTAACTTTTTATCGGTTTATTGCATGTAATGGATCAAATTTTAAATACGTTACTTTTTTTTCTTCTCTCTATTATCATATTGGAACTTTTGGACTGTTCCATGTATCACATAAATTGGAGTTGAACAAATACCGAAAATATATTGTAATAAATTTTGAAGAAAACAATACGACTAAAACCACGTAATGTGTGTGAGTGAGAGTATTAGTAATCAAAAAACAATTTTATGCTGAGAACTTACTTGTTTATTTCCATTGTCCTCCAGAATGAAATCCTTCCCAAATGAGGGCCCTGGCCATTAACATTTAGGTCAACAATTCCCATTTTTGGGACAATGCAGTTGTATTGAACATCTACTAGTCTGCGTCTGGAACCTGGGATAATTTCATCAGAGTTCAAGTTCCTGCAGACATCATAGACGATAAGAAAACCATGCAGACCCTCGTCCATAGGTGTCAGCAGAAGTGTGACTTGCTGGGTATTGCCAGGCAAGAGTTCATCCCTCCGAGGACGAAGCTCAACATCATTGTCTGGTGTGCTGAGAAGCATAGTTGGACGACATGATAGTTGGTAACACACGGGGCTGCTCCCTGGGTTGGAGAGTCTGAATGTCCAACTCTTAGTCTCACTCCACAATAGTTCATCAAATGTGACTAAGTTGGGGTCTGCCTGAAATGTTGAAAAAACACAATATAAACTACTTTTTTGTCCTACGTTACAATTAATGCTCATTTGTAGAAATTTATCATCATTAACACTTGGCACATTTTGTAACATTTTTTATATGGCCACATCAAAAGTTCAAAATATAGGTTTTACTGTTCTTAAAACATCTTGGTGTGAACACACATCTATGAAATTCAACACAGGGGCAGATCCTTGGAAGAACTTGAGGGACCAAAGCTTACACCCTATCCTTCTCACACTGCATGTCATAACTTTATGTTTTTGAGAAATATGCTTATTATATAGTTTTCTGAAATTTGTTTAAATCAAAGCCATGTTGTGTATATCATTGTAACTAAAGACATTTGTTGCTGATTTACATTTTCATAATATTCTGTAGTCTTATTGCCATGGATACTGAACGTATATTTTATCGAACTGTACATTTTTTAACTGTTCTTATTGATTTTTTTTGCTGTAATATATATGTTGTATCTCCACACGTTCATTTTAATTGTTCTAGCACTACTAGCCAACACACTCTGTACGCCACCATGCTGCCACACATACTGTTGTCTCAGGGCTGCCAACACTGCAGCCCGCACAATAATATATATATATATATATATATATATATATATATATATATATATATATATATATATATCAGTATGTGGGGCAGCATGGTGGAATACAGTGTGTGCTGGCCAGTAGTGCTAGATATATATATATATATATATATATAGCGCGTGTGTGTGTGTGTGTGTGTGTGTGTATGTGTGGGCATGAGCATGCGTGCATGTGTGTGTATGTGCAAACATTTTATATTTACACTAAAGAACCAATAAACCTGAGAAACAAGAAGCAACGAAAACACAAAATATTTTTGTATTGTTATAAAACTGTGTGTACTTAAACTTAAGAGCTCCTTCCATTTACAAGCTTTTGGATCTGGCCCTGCTACAATAGAAAAGTAAAACAAATATTACAACACTCTAGTGGAACACAAGTTCAAAGAAAGAAAAGTCATTATATCAAACAGGCATGTACAGAAACCAAATAAGCTGTTGATAAATATCAGGTACAATTACCAATACATAATTATATTTTATTTCTGAATATGAAAGCAAAGACTATATAATAGTGTGCAGAACACATTTTAACAGATGGTGACATATTACTGTGTTTGTTTTAAATCATTTTTTGTTACAGACTGTTTACATTGAACTGAGCACTTTTGAAAGCCCCTGCTTAAGATCTACTTGCATACTGTATATTCTTTCACTATATGTAAAATTAACATTGCCATGGGTCTCATCACTTTATTCATGCATTGATCAAGTGAAACTGAGAAATTATAATAAAAGCAAATACTTTACAAATATGCTAATTCTTACACTTACATGCTCTAAAACATAGAAAGAAAAATAATTTTAGCATTTACATTGCTGACACTTTTAACTTAACATTAAGACATGGAACTACTTTTCCTCCATCTTTACCAACTTTAAGGTGTGCATGTCAGTCAGTGTGCCTTATAAAATATATATAATTATGGGGCAGTAACATTTTTAGAAGGTTGATTTCAAAAGTGTTTAGTAGACAGTGAACAGCCTATAATGTAATTTTCATGTTAGTACAACATTATCGAATTTTAAGAATTCTCTTAACTAGTTTAATTGCACCGTAGCACAGTGACAGTTAATCAGGAACAGACTAATTTCTAGGTCCGAGGATCACAGCAGCTCTCAAATAGTAGCAATAGGTATATACCCATGTGGGGGTCGCACCCTTGCTTTCCTTTGACCTCCTTGCTTTTGTCTGTCTTCTTATCTGCTAGCTTGGACTACCGGCCAGGTCTAGGGAAATGGATGATGGTTCACTGTCTTGGTAGTTCAGGTGCGTGCATGTAACCAACAATCGGCCTTAGATATGTCATTCTTGGGGTAAACCCTCCTCTCTGGTGGCAGCAACAAGAGGTGAGGTGTGGGTTTACAATGCCGGTTTGCGTATCCTCCCTGTATCTAAATTTTGTTCTGGCTCAGTATTCTAAAATGTTATTTCTGCATTAATGTTTTTAGGGTTCTGGATTTGTTCATATTAGTAGGAAATAGTTTAAGGGGGCACTCAGCCATTACTGCCAAGACTTCACAGTCTTACAACCTTTTCTAGCCAAGCTAGTAATGTCACAACTAATAAGGGCCAACACAAGTAGCCAATATCGCTGGAAGCTTGGTTAGTTTAGGCATGTGGCAGGTCATATTTTAATGAAAACTGTGGCATGTGTGTAGTAATACACCACTTGAAAATTACTCTGATTGCCTAAAAAGTGAGCATCAATAACTTTTCTGACTATGATGTGACGTGAGTTAGGGGTTGGACACTTGTAAATTTGGTATAAAACACTCACCATAGTCGTCTCGATGATAATATCACTAACTGCTCTGTTGTTGGGATCGTGGCTGAGTCACCCAGGTGGCCCAGCTGTTCTCCCGATCCTCTATTCCTCTCTTGATGTTTGAGTAATTAATTTGTTTGGCTGTTAGCTGTGGGCATTCATGGTCGTCCCACAACTGCTGTAGTTGTCTGGAGTGTGGTGGACAATTATTTGGTGTCACGCCGTCTAAATTTGGAGTTGTAAGGCCACCCCACATGCCAATTAACACTTCTAAAATTTGAACTTTTACTCAAAAGAAAACACAAAAACCCTCATTACTGCTGGTTGTTGGGTCTAGCTCCTGGAGTGTCTTTAAGAGACGAGGCCTGTAAAATAAAAACGTAGACTTTTGGATGTAAGCAGTTTATTGATGTTCCAAATTACAAAGACACGATTGACATACTGTTCACGTCATTAAAAAATGTCCGATGCATGAAGCCCATCAGTGGCTGACACTGTTTAAATGTGTGAGTGCTCAATAAACTTTTAAGTCAAAAATTGAAGCTCCTGGGGCAGCAGTCTGCAGGAGTTTGGAGCAGCACTATCCCAGGTGATGAAGTTAAAAGTTACGTTAAATGTTCCAAGATATATAAAACCAAGTTGAACTATTACCAGCTGTGGAGATTCAAGTTGAAGCAATGCCTGGGAGGCATGAGGACGCGCGGCCGGCTCCGTCAGATGCCCGTTTCAGACTGACTGGCTGCCGTCGTCTTTCCGGTCACTTACTGTGAAGACACCAGAAGTCAACAGTTGCGTGATCAGCAAAACACCTAAAAACTATAAGTAAGACTTAATTACTAACAATGTTGTCATGGGAAAGCTCCCTTAATCAGAATGAATTCATACATGGTCCATACTAAAAACCAACATGTACACAGCAGATAATAACTTTTTAAAAAACACAAAGTTATATAATTTAATTTGTTAAATTTACGGGCAGTGGTGGTTGTAGAAAGTGTTACTTACAGCTCGTAAACATAAAAATACTTATAGGCCGTTCACGGTAAAGTGAGCACATTTGAAGCTGTTTTGTCAGACATAATAACCAATAAATACTTTTCACTGTGGCCTCGGACTTTTGGTTTTGGGTATGGTGAATGTATACACTGTGTTTATTACTTCCATGGCAGGATTTACAATAACAAGTGGGGGAATGATATAAATTGGTTGAAAGAAAAAAGTAACTAGGGATTCAAAAGTGCTCACTTTATCGTGAATGGCCTATAGACAGTACATGAGTATTGTTTACATTAAGTTTTAATGAATTTTACAATAAATATATGCCTGACCTAAGTCACGTGATATATGTGAGGTACAAACTTACCTTAGTATCTGTGACTTCATGTTCCTGAGTCAGAAATCATGACGTGGTGCACTTTAACATAGTAAATAAACTACGTTTATTAGCGTTGTTGGCTTGAGGTTCACTTTCTTAGGAAAAAGGAAAGGAGTTACTCTGCTTTTTATTCCACTTACACTTTTCACTTGCACTCTGTTGCACAAATATGTCGGCTGTTCATCAGCGGCCTGATCAGAGGCGCTACGATGCCTTTTGATGCATTCATGTGTGCTACTCCTTGACAGTATAGCGGTGCAAGTGAGCACACATGCCATCTGATTCGAATCCAAACCACGGGGCTGTCCTGGTGTCAACAATATGGTCAGATGAAAGTGGGAGTATCGGATGACCCGCATGGTGTTTGGAGAAGCGGATGCATTCCCAAACACCGTGGAGGTACTGCTGCTGATAGCTACATCTCAGTGGTGTTTATTTCATAAATGCAAGGTAAGCAATGCTTACCCTAAACACAATGGATATGTTTGACTCTTTATAGTTTTTGTCTTAACTTTAAACACATTTAATTCTGAGTTTCCCATTTCCGATTCGAGAAACTGAGTTTTTGTAACTGCGGTACTGTACACACATAATGCTGCAGTCTAGTATTTATTTCCATAGACAGGAACAAACTCGAACTCGCAAGCAACAACATGGGGGCAGGGTACACAGTCATTCTGTTTCCGTCCTCCAGTTCTACATTTTTCCTTGGAAAGTGGATGAAAGTGTTGGGGAAAACTGGAGTTTTCTTATAATTTGTAATGTGCTCTCTAAATGATATTCAGTTTAGTTATTATTACATTCATTTCATTTCCGTTTTTATAACTAATGTTAGGTATTATAAAATGGTAAATACATGTGGAACGTAAGCAAATTTGTAAGTTGCGTTTGTTAGTAGAAATTGCTTACCCTATAAAAAAACTCACTACATGCCACTGTTACATCTGTTGTTCTTGACATTGGCACGGTGCTCAGCAGTTGTAATGCTTGTGACACACTGAATGGTCACAGAAACCTGTGAGGAGCTGAAAGAGTAAATGTCTGGGTGAATACTATTTCACAAAAAAACTCTGTGCCCACACAGTTTTCACGTGTAAGTAGACTTTTCTCTATATCAACATTATTGACTTTCATCAAAAAAAAATCCACTTATTATTATTATTATTGCAGCGCATGTTTGAGTGTAGAATGAGCGCAATAGCAGAGGATAGCTTTTTTGGTCTCTATTGAAGCTTGATTGTTTCATGCATTCCAGATAAAGGCGAGTTTTGCACTATTGTGTGTTTAGATAAAACAAATTTCAGTGTTATTAAACAAATTTATTAGAAATATTTAAACTTCATTAATCATTTACTACAAATTATTTCAAACAACATAGTTATTTTAAGAAGTATAATATAATAGTCAGCAAGATTCACTCCAAAGAAGTTGTATTTACCACACCTTTCCCGTTGCTAAACATTAGTACAGGCTGTCCTTGGTTATTTAAGCACTTTTGAAATAAACCTTTGAAAAATGTCACTGCTCTTACCTGCATATATTTTAACAGGTACACTGACTGGTCTGCACCCAGTAAAGTTGGTAACGAGGGAGGGAAATTAGTTTTGTGTCTTAGTGGTCAATAAAAAGTATTAGGTAAACATTTGTTGATACTGAAATTATGATTTGCTTTCTGTTTTTATAATGCATTTTGGAGTAAGAATTAGCAAATTTATCAATAATTACTCTTCAGGAAGCCTTCCATGGATAGTGTCTCAAAGTCCCAGAAATGCCTTATCCAATACTGCCTAGTTTACCAGTCAAAAGTTGGTATAAGGTCGTAAGCTAACATTTCTTTTATAGTTAGTCTGTTATTTGATGTATGGCTTAAATCTTTTATTTGACCTTGTGATTTTGGAAACAATTTTGAAGTTAATCTTTAGTTCACCCTACTGGCTATTATCCAGAAAATTGTGCATTTACCGGCTATTAAATGTGAGGCATCCTGAATGATTCAGCAGAAAAACTTGACGCTGGCAAACAGCCAGCAGCACTAGAGCCCACAACAGTGCTCACGTTTCATGTGTCCCGCGCATGCGCAAAGAGGCCGATAATTGTGAACTTTCATATAAATGTTATTGTTTTTCCAGTGTAAAATGGGTTCTCTTGTATTTGCAGTGTTTAACATGTCTTAAAATATTTTAAAGTATTTGTACTCATTTTTAATTATTTGGTTAAAAAATTTGCTGAGGTTAAGAACACTTAATATTCCGGCATGAATGCAGTCATAAAGAGACACTAAAATCATATTGAAATTCATAAGAAAATTATAGAAATGTGAAACAATATTTAATTTAATTTGTGCCATTTTATTTTCAATATGAAATATTTTACTTGGCGTGCATAGCACTTCCGCTTAAGTGAACCCCGTAGGTGGCCATGGTAGGTCCGTGGGAAGCTTGTCTCTGGACAGTCTGTCGAGGAGAGCTGGCAAGGTAAGACATTGTCACGTATGCACTACAACATTTGTTCACTGATTTAGATTTCCATAGTTTAGTTTACTGGTTAACCTTTGCTTGCGTACATTTTGCCACACATTTTCCACAGCATTATGCTTGCACTTTATTAATTTCTTGCGCCCTTGCAGCATTTTTAACTTAATCGAAGAGAAGGAGAAAAATGGAGAGGTCATGCGACCCGCGCAACTTGAATCAGGGGCATCCGCCTATATTTATGGCGTTTCATTGTAACTTCTGCATTATTGCTACAGACAATTTCAAGAACTTTGTTTTTATGTATATAATTGAGGGTATTTGTTGTGTTTGAATATTTTATGGCAACATCACGTGTAACCACGTGGCCAACCGAAGCCAAGTATTAGTATGCGCCATCATTGCGTTTCAAGAACTTATCTATGTAACATCGTATGTGCAATCATTTAGTTCAGGGTTCTATATCAATTTTATTCAGGGTTCAATTTTTTTTTCATGTAAATTGATACCTTTTGTACTTGACCACGCAGTCACAGTAATGTTTGACTTTACCGCCATCAGGCATCTTACAAGGCTGTAACCACTCTAATTGTAAAGAGAATTACTTTCTCAAAAAGAATTATATTTGATCTGAATTTAGTTTGCCGTTTCCACGCAGAAATATTGCTATTTCACCTGCACCACGTGTTCTGCTACGAACTTCATCCAGTGGCATCCACCGCATTTAAGCTTGTTTTCACACATGTGTGTGTTTATTGTGAATATTCATCTCGTGTCCCATCTTATTTCATGTATCATTCAAGGGTCTATGTAATTTTGTAATTAGAGTACGGTGCAATTATTTCCGTCCTAGCCGGCTCTGTGTATAGGCCGTCACCACACTACCCACGTGCTGGAGGGCGAGCCCCGACGAATTTGAGTTAGTGATGCAGAGTAATCACACGTGTTAATATGTATTAAGGGTTTTCATTTGTAATTCACTGTGTCATGTCTTCAGGGAAAAACCGTCAGTCCACTCTAGCGGCTGTCGGCCCTCTTCCCTTGCGAAGGCTGTGCTTTCATCACCTCGGTGATATCATCCATCTAGGCATGCGCTAGATTAATTATGATCTGGGGAACACCCAAGCAGAATTGGCTAGTCATGACCGAGATAATAATTTCATTGGCACGTTGATGTGTATGAATAATATCAATAAAACAAGTCTACAGTGAACTTATATCTTTTATTCAGTAGTGACAGTGTCCTAGCCACATATGTTTTATTAAGGGTTTATTTCAAGTGATATTTAGTAAAAAGTTTAGTATTGCCTACATGTTTGTAAGTATACACGGGTTAGATGGACACACAGAACCCACAGCATCCCTGAGAACCCTGAGTCTCAATAGTGCGGTGATTAGGAATCACTGCTGGCGCCCAAATTACCAGTAAGTATTTGTGTCATCATTTGTCTCGTGTCTCACCCAACAGCGTCAAACTTATAGGGGTAGGCAAAGCTGGAAATTTCATTTTGAAGCAAATTCAAAGTGCATTTTTTTAAATATTTGCAAACTCAAATCAAATATGGAATCAAAGGGCTTTGTTGACAAGTACACATTGCAATAAATATTTTTTTTAATTTTATAAATTCATATTTATTTTTTTTACAAGCTAAGTAAACGGTACATAAAAAAGAAAAGTTTTTCACTGATTTACAAAAAAAAATTGATTGTAGTTTTTTACTGTGTACGAACATATATTGTCTTTCATGGAAAACACATCTAAATAACAAACTTCTAATTAATCCAGGCTTATGGAATATTTCAAAGTAGCATATTATAAAAGATTTAAAAGTCAATTTTTATCACATCAACACATTCCTTGAATTAAATGCAAAATAATACTAAATAAAAAACTTAAAAATTATTTCAGGAAAGTGTGGATACAAAACTTGAAAAAAAAATAGTTAACTGCTGTGCTCATGTTTGAACACGCCAGTTGTTATGTTGTGTACGCATACATTGTTAAATTACGTGTGTTAATATTGTGGAGTGTCAGGTTTATTAAAGTTTTGTTTGGTCTCCATCTTTGTCTTCTACAAATAAGCATGGTAACTGTTCCATTAATTTATTACCTGTTCTATGATTCGGTCGACAGAACACTGTAGGCTGTATAGATATTCCAAGGCCACTCTAAATGGTGTAAAACGAAGCGAAGTTGATATTAATTTCCAGCTTTATTTTTATTACATTACTGAGATTTGAATCACAGTGGGTTCAATTTCACAACATTTAAGTTTGAAAAATTTGCAGTTTAATCTTATATTTATCACACTGTAATGCATTAAGTTTCTGTTTGACATCAGAGAAATAAACATATATTACTGATTAAAATCTGAGTTGCTGAATAAAGTTTGGGAAGAACAAAGTGTTTCATAATATAAAAAGTTTTTTTCCCGATAATTCAACTTTGCATTCTTGGGAGTAAAATTAGACACTGATAATTATTTTACACTGAAATGCTGTTTGGACTATATTATGTTGAGTTGAGGTTATGCTTCCATGATTCACTAGCCATGTATGTGGCATATGTCCCATAAAAACTTTGATGTTGATGTTAATAAGTCCACGTTATCTTCTTTTGTTTTTTGGGCACGTAATAATAAATAATTTTAGTTGCCCAAAAAACACTTTTTTTTTAAGTTCAAAGTAAACATTTTTGTTTTGAATATGAAGCCGAATATTAAAAATATTCTATTCGAATATGATTTTTCAAAGCTTCGCCAACCCCTATAAACTTAACGTGTGCAATATTTAAGTTGGACAGATTAGTCAATTTTCAATCCCTACTAGAAACAACAAATTTAAATTAAGTGTTTCTTACATGGAGTTATTTCAGATGGCAAAATAAACAGACTGAGTTAAGGATGGATGGATGGATAGTATTTAGAGGTGCATGGCAACGAGGTCATTAGCACCCACAAAAAGTTAAAAGGAAAAACCTGCAAAGAATCCCCACAGGAGGTAAAAGTACACCAACACGACAAATATGAAAAGCACAGGTGGGAAAATAAAGTCAATGTGCTCGGAAGTACACAGGAAACAGTAAAACAACATAAAGGGCCACACAAAACACAAACACAGAACACACAAAGGTAAAACTATTCACAACAAATGAAAATGACCCGTCACACATAAAATTTGGAGTACACCGCTCACAGAAGCACTCCCATCACCACGATTGCAAGAACGTGACTGAGATCACCATCAAGATTAAAAGTATGACGGACCGCAACAAACCTGGTGCAATCTAGTAAAAAGTGACATACAGGTAAAGGAATGCAACAGGAACCACAAATAGAAGGGGGTTCACCACTGACATATTTTTGTGTGTAAGACGAGTGTGTCCAATCTGTAACCAAGACAGGATGACATTTTCTTTGCGAGAGGGCGGAGAGCACGACTCCCAGTGGGGAGCGAGTCAATGGTACTCTTGAGCTTGTTGGGCAAAGGGAGAGAATACCACTCCCTCTGCCAAGTACCCGTCACAAAACCGAGAACTGCACACAGCACATCACACACTAGAACAGGAAGGCCACAAGGTGGAAGGTTATGAGCTCCTTTCACCACCATGTCCACAACCTCATTGCCAGGAATGCCAACATGACACGACATCCACAGAAAAACTACCCGGATGCCAACCCTCTTAGCCACAGCCAACTTCTCCCTGGTCATTGGTAGGACGAGGTGAGCTGAGGAGCCAGATCTCAAGGGTAGGAGTGCACTCATGGAATCGGAACACACCAAACATTTATGAGGAAACCCCCTACAAGTGAAATACAGAACTTTAAAAATGACATAAAGTTCTGCAGCAAAAGTACTACACAGTGGAGAAAGCCCCAACAAAAAACATTATAGCAGTGACAAAAGCACACCCTACAGAAACACATACAATTTGGAGCCATCAGTGTAAAAGAACAAAAAACCATGAAAGACACAGAGGACACGATCACGAAAAAGGCCAACATAAACCAAAGGGAGAGTATTCGGCTTGGGAAAATCAGCCAAATTGAGACGAACAAGAACACTGTGCAGCACTCATAGCAGCTCAGGACGTGGCACAGACAACACACCCTGTGGGAGAGATTACCGTTCTCCAACCTGAACATAGTGAACACCAACTGGACAGATAGAGGAAGACCGAAGAATGGGGACGTGAAAAATCAGAGCGCACCCGCTCACCATATCCCTACAGAAGCTGCTCAGCTGCTCATGTCCATAGCGTAATGGAGAGGTTCACCAGCCACTGCAGCACAAAGACTGACGATTGGGCTGATGCGAAATGCGCCAGTCACAATGTGGGATACCAGCATGGTGAACCAAGGCCAGCATCGTGAGCATAGATGGGCGTGCAAAGGACTAGACCCGGCATCCAAAGTCCAACTTGTTGTGGACAAGAACCCTGTATAAATGGAGGAGTACCTGCCTGTCTGCACCCCAATCCCGACCACTCAGCAACTTCAAAATGTTACGGTCTCGGAAACACTGACTTTTCAAGTGTGTCAAATGGGAACGCCAGGACAGTTTCGCATTTAAAAAAAGGCCCAAACGTGATCAGATACAGGCAAAACACTGCCATTTAAAACCATCTTGGGTAAAGGAAACATGCCATGCTTCCGGCAGAAGTGGACAGCCTGCATTATGACAGGGGAGAAGTGGAACTCACAGCTGTCTGCCCAATCGGCAAGCCACTGGACAGTCAGCTGAATATGGCGCTCTGCTGAACCGAGGGAAGCAGAACGACAGTAAACAATAAAATTGTATAGATAAAGTGCACACAGAACTGGTGATACTGGTGACCACTGCAAACAAAGTGACACTTAAGATGCTACCCTGTGGTACTCCCCATGTGCAGCTGACACAAAACACCAAATTGCCAAGTTATGTAGTAGGCCTTCTCCAGGTCAAAGGAGACGGCAAGGAGGTGCTGGCACAGCAAAAGAGCATTTTGGGCAGCAGCTTCCAAGCTGACGATGTGGTCCAGTGATGAACGGTGGTGACAGAAACCACACTGGAGATAAGACAAAAGACCCCAGGACTCAAGAAAGTACACCAGTCAAGCGTTCACCATGTATTCCATTGTCTTGCAGACACAGCTCCTGAAGGAAATAAGACATTAGCTAGAAACCTTCCCTTTGTCCTTCCCAGGATTTAAAATAGAAACGAGACAAAAACAATCCCAGAGGGAAGGGAATGCACCACTCTCCCTAATAAAATTAATGAGCCTCAGTAGGAACATGGCATAGGGGATGCCATCAGGGCCAGCAGAAGTATTTTTGGTGTGAGCAAGGGAACTCTCAAGCTCAAAGAGGGAAAATGGGTGGTTGTAACTCTCCCCACTTAGGAGACCAAAATCCACAACCCTTTCCTTACAGCATGCCCTCAGAGCCCGGAAGGAAGGAGGGTACCAACCACTGCTCAAAAAGTCACAAAAAGTTTAGTCCAAAATGTTACAGATACCCTCAGCATCCATAATAATGGAATTCTGAACCTGGAGGAAGAAAATACACGTACTAAGGTTCTGGCTGCACATCTTCCTGACGTGCCATATTAACTTACTGGAGACATGTACAGTCAAGGAGAAAATTAAATTGTGCCAAGACCTCCGACAGCTTTCCTGCACAACACGCCGGGCACGCAACCTACAGATATGGAATCTGCACAGGTTAGCTTGTTTGGGATGGTTGGTGAAACTGTAGAGGGCAGCATGCCTGGCGCATATGGCATCCCTGCACTCAATACTCCACCATGGCACACGTGGGTGCTGATGAGGAGAGGACGACGACCTCCGCCACCGACAATAAGATTGCATTAAAGGACTTAACTGCCACATCTACATCAAGAGGTAATTCTTGAGGAAAGTGGAGCAACTCCCTGTAATGATCCCAGTTAGCCTGCTTGAGCACTCAGCAAGGTGGAAGGGGTGAAGCTGTGTGAAACAAGCAACACATGGCAATAGGATAATGGTCTCTGCCATAGAGATCACTATAAACACACCAATCAAAGTGGGCAAGCAACATAGGGCTACAGTAAGGAATATCTATGCACAAGCAGGTGCCAGAATGTATAGCAAAGTGTGTAGGATCCCCAGTGTTCAAAAGAGCTAGATTGGTATTCATCAGTAAGGATTAGACTACATGCCCCCTGCAATCCCATGAGAGGATCTCCACAGCTCGTTGTGGGCATTAAAGTCCCCGACAACAAGAAATGGGGATGTGAACTGAGCGAAAAGAGCCTCAAGGTCGACAAAACGCAAACAGTGAGTCGGAGGGGTGTAAACAGTGCATACTGTAAGGAAGGTGCCGAGGTATACCCTCACAGCCTTTGCTTGCAGTGTGGTCGCAAGGGCAACAGCTTCATGATAGATGGCATCCCTAACCACAAGAGACACACCATCACACACACTGTTCATAGTGACATTATCAGTGTGATAATATGTAAAGCGTGATAACATGTAAAGCCACATAGAGAGGCTTTGTCCATAGCTTGGAGGTGCGTTTCCTGTAGGCAGATAATGGAAGTGGTCAAGGATGCAACAAGCTGCTTCAGTTCTTCAAAATGAGCAAAGTTACCTCAGCAATTCCATTGGAGGAGGGACATTAGTTAAAAAGTAAGGAAGACCGAGGGACTACTTTTTCATTTTACCCTTGACTTTAGTGAGAACAGGCCAGAATAACCCAAAAGAGTCATCAGTTCCATCAGCAGCATAATAAATCAACATGACGTCAGTAGTCACCATAGCAACAGGCTGATGAGGTGGTGAAGAGGAAAGTGGTTGGCTCCTGGTGGGGGAAGCAGGAGCATCATGCCGAGGAAAAGATGGCATATGTGAACCTGTCTTTTTGTAGAAGCAGGAAGGGCAGGTTTTGCAGCGACAGGTAATTTTTTAAAGTTTGAGCCACACTGTGTCCCAACTGTTGATGTTCTGGTGGACTGAACACATGGCTAGGGCACAGGGATTGGCATGTCAGTCTGCGTAGCCACATTGACAGTCTGGGTGCAGGCATCCTTCACCGGTGGTCGAGCACTCACTATGGCACTAAAAAGCACGGTATGTGTAGGTCCCTGGAGAGACTGAAACCTATGACGCGTCTCACTGAAACAAACATTCTCCTTGGCAAGACTTTTCTGAATGTTCTATTCGTCCTAAAAAACAGGGCATTCCTTAGACCACACCAGATAACCTCCTTGGCAGTTCACACACTGCAGTGGTTCACTACACTACGGTGTGTCAGGATGTAGTGATTTTGCGCACTTCGGATAGGATGCAGGGTTCTTGCAGACAATGGATGAATGACCCTACATCTGACAATTGTAACACCATAGACAGACAGGAATGAACTGTTTGACCCAAATGTTCAGGTACCCAACCTTAAGTAAAAACTGTAAGACACGAACTCCAAAAGTAGGTATAAGTGTTGCAGTGGGTTGAAGGAAACCATTAAGCTTCCTCATCACTCGACAGACACCAGTAACATACTGGGTCTGGAGCTCCTGCATCAACTCAGAGTTGGGAACCACAAGCAAATCGGGACACCAAATGATGCCCTTACAAAAATTCAAGGAGACATGTGCCTTGACCTCAACGGGAAACTGTTGTGTAGCCCCGTTGAACATCTTCATGGCCAGCAACCCATGGGACTGGTGTCATTTGATGTCTCAATCAACAGTATGCTGCTGTCTTTAATCTTTCCGAAGTCCACTACCTGTCCACATGTAGCACCTTCTATCATTCTCTTCAGCTCAAAAGGCATCACTTTTTGAAAAGTGTGTCTGTCTAACCCTCGAATAACCAGAAAATGTGGCATAAATACTGTCACACTTGCAAACATACTTACTTCCGAATCACCATCCAAATCACTATAGTTGATTCACGATAACTTCGGCCTTTTCTGAAGCCCTGCCAAATTTCTACTTTTGGTTACTGATTACGTATCCTTCCGCTATATGTAAACATAAACACTGCCATGTGACTTATACTTTCATAACTGTCAAATATGTTGGTTGCTGTTTACAGCTGTTCAAAGAATTATATCATATTGCAGAAACCATTTCATACGAATGTTCATAATGTAGGCCTATAACAATATTTAGGTCAGCTTTATAACTATTTGTTACACACGATACAGCATGTCACACATAATACACATTAATATTTTGCCACAACGGTGTTTGTTACAACTATGGCGTAAACAACAGTAGTATTTGGCCTGCTGTTATTAATATGTGTTTGGAATAAAAATTAAAACGAAGGGACAACCAGTTCAATGAAACGACGCAGTAAATTCAAGCACGCAACTCATATCGCTTATTTATTGTACATAGACTAACTTAAAAGATAGTGGTGAACACGCAAACACATAGGCCTACCGTAACATTTGTTCTGCTAATATTTACATGCATTGGTACTTACTGGTTTGTAGGTTTATTTTATCATTTATTTAATTTTATCTGGTCGGGTTTAGTATTTTGTTGGGATTGTTGCAGACATTCAAATCACAGAAACGTAACGTCTCTATACAATTGTTTTCCAAACACCTAGCGCAAAGGTACAACGTTGTGATAAACAGACGTGAAGGTAAATAATTAATTTCGTCATAACATCAGTTCATGATTAAAACGTATAAATTTTGCACTTATTTGAAATCAACACACACACCTGGCCTGCGTAACAATTACAACGCAGCCACCACGCCCTTTCATTCTTAACGATCACAATAAATTTCACTCTGCCGTGGAAACACATATTTATCACAACATTGTAACTTCCGTAGGATGTTTCAAAAACACGAGTACGAACTTGACGCTTCACTGAGTAACACGCCATGTCATTGTATGTTGCCCGCCGCCGTCATATTGGGAATGCTTTCCACACCACATCTGCCAACCTGCTAGATTTGTCAGTGTCATCGCGCAACGAGCTGTGTTGTGGCATCACATCTAAAATATGTTGTTACATCTAAATAACATATATGTATTTAAACAATAAAATCTTGTTTCAGGTGTAAATTACAATCTCAGACATCATTACTGTTACCGTAATTAGTATGAGATGAGCTGAAATTTGAAATAACCTAATGTATACCTTTCCTACACAGGTGGTACGATCTTCCCGAGAGAGAGAGGAGAGAGAGAGAGAGAGAGAGAGAGAGAGAGAGAGAGGAGAGAGAGAGAGAGAGAGAGAGAGAGAGAGAGGAGAGAGGAGAGAGAGGGAGAGAGAGAGAGAGAGAGAGAGAGAGAGAGAGGAGAGAGAGAGAGAGAGAGAGAGAGAGAGAGAGAGGAGAGGAGAGAGAGAGAGAGGAGAGAGGAGAGAGAGAGAGAGAGAGAGAGGAGAGAGAGGAGAGAGAGAGGAGAGAGAGAGAGAGGAGGAGAGAGAGAGAGAGAGAGAGAGAGAGAGAGAGAGAGAGAGAGAGAGAGGAGAAGAGAGAGACAGCACACACACCACACCCCACCCCACACACACACATCTGCATCGCAATCGCTAACTAGCTCTCGAGGTGTTCAGATCGGGTGAAACTAGCTCTTGAGGTGTTCACATCGGGTAGTTTGTTACGAATTGTTGTCATAAATGTGCATCGCAAACGGTTCTGAGTGAAATCTGTTTTCCACCTTTTCTAATAGCGATAGTGTGTATTACTTCCTTGTGTTATATTCAGACATAGACAGCTACGCCTACCTCCATCGCATCCCCCAATCTAATGGGGGATAACAACATCATGGACCACGAGGTGAGTTTCATTGATGCTTGTCCTGCAGATGACAGATCGCAATCTTCACACCACTATCCCGAGGTTTCGAAGGATCAAATTGCTTGTACCCCGTCACCTGCTGCCTCTACTTTGCAGAAAGATTTATTACCTTCTGATCATCCCCAAACGACTGTGTCATTGTACAGTCGGACATGTTTGGGACCATACATTGTCTTTGTCAAAAGTATAGACAAGAATGTTGGTAATCTTCATCCGGTGTCTGTAGGGAAGAAACTACACGGATTATCTAAGGACATCATACAAATTCAAAGGGTGGGTCCAAATCACTTAAAACTGACTATGAAAATGGCGCAGTCCGCTAATTATTTACTTACACATATTCATCTTAGCCAACATCAATTGAAAGGGACCATTCCACTTTCCCTTCTACAAAGGCAAGGTCTTATATGTGGAATCCATTGGATCTGTCAGAACAAGAAATCTTTGATGGTATTCAGACTCCATATGAATTACTTACAGTAGAACAAATGTCCAAGCGTTTTTATGAATCCAATGAAACAGTTTACCGAACCACCAAACATATTGCGCTAACCTTTCCGGGTCAACTATTACTCGACAGAGCCTTGGTTTACAAACACCTATACAGTGTTAAACCAAAGATCCAATCAGTTATTACGTGCAATAAGTGTCACCATTTTGGGCACACTGGGAAGAATTGTCGCAGTACAAAAAGCAGTTGCCCTGCTTGTGCAGGTGACCATCAGCTTTCGAAATGCACGGTGGAAACGCCTACTTGTCCCAACTGACATGGTTCTCACTTGGCTATGGATAGAGAAAAGTACCCCCATTGGATCCTTGAACAGAAAGTGAAACAAACAATGGCTACGCTCAATTTAGGTTATTCTGCAGTGAAGAGGAAGGTTCTTGATGAGTCTACACAACTTCAAGATACAGATGGTGCTTTATTGCATTCTGCGTGTCCTGGGACTAAGGACTACCGTACCCTTTTTCCTTTCAGGATCCCGGTATGTGGAAAAGATCACCCTGGAGATTTGGGTGTACCTTGTCAATCACCTCCGACTGCTCTCCCCAGATCTGCCACTTATGCTGATTGTGTTAAAACCTCTGCCAAACGTCAGTCAGAAGATACTGGGAAGATCTCTGCGAAGGCTTTCGTTTTGCAAGGCCCAACAAAACTGCATGTTGCTCGTCATATTTTGCCTCCTCAACAACCTTCGAAGTCGGTATCTGTGGCCCAGTACTTTTCTCAGTTTAAACCTGTTGGTAAACATACTGGTAATGGGATAGTTCTCCGTCGAGTTCAAGACCACTCTGTACAGGGACCACCGGCTGTGGTGCGTTCTTCCCAAGATAACCCTTCGACCAGCTATACTGCTCTGTGATATTGTCTTGAAATTAATCACATTAATGGATCTCCCCACGCTACAAGGTAACCATGCCTTGCAGGACGTTGTCACCGAGGTGAAGAGGCTAGTAATACAGTAAGCAGCTCTTAGCTTTCTGTTCCTTTATATATCTCCTATCATGAGAATACTACAGTGGAACTGTTGGTCTTTGTCACTTCAACGAGGACTTCTACAAAAGTATCTTTGTACCACACCAGCTGATGTTATACTGCTACAAGAAACGCACTGGCACTATGCAGCTAACCAATAAGGTATCTTTTCTGGGTATACAGTGTATCATAATGCTCCAATGAATAAATATGGTGTAGCCATACTCGTCAACACTGCCATATACTCAGTGGAATTACAGGTGTCCAACTTGCCTGATAATGTTGAGGCAGTTGCAGCTAAGGTTGTCTTCCATGATGTTGAATTGGCTCTACTTTCCAATTATGCTCCACTGCGGCATGCTACCAGTACCTTTTCCTGGGACAGACTGCTTGGGGCATACAATCATGGTGCCATAATAGGAGGTTATTTTAATGTTCATCATACATTGTGGGGTGATGTGAGGTGTGATCTGGCTGGGAAGAATCTGGCAGAATATATTGACACCTCGCCATATGTGCTATTGAATAATGACAGTCCTACCTATGTGGGAGCTTATGATAAACACAGTTCTGCCATTGATCTCACGCTGTGTACTCCCAGACTTGCCATGGACTTCACTTGGGCCGTGCTTACTGATGCTATGGATAGTGATCATTTTCCCATTGAAATAGTTAATCAGGACATGTGTACAACTACTCATTTTACTCATACTGATTTGCAGCCCTTGTGGTACGCCTGCTATAATTACCGGCGCACCTCATGGCAGGCATATTGTGAACATATAGTACATCATATAAGCTCCCCCACTATCTTGTGTGGTGATGTCCAAACTATGTATGATCACTTTCAGAATTTGGTCACATCATCCATTCGGGCTGCTACTCCACGTAAGTTTTCTCAGTCTGGACTCCGTAAACCATATTGTGCATGGTGGACTTCTTCTTGTAAGTACCTTAATGCGGATAGACGTCTGGCCTTCTGCACATACAAACAGCATAGCACAAAGACAAATTTTTTACTCTATCTGGAGGTATAAGCTCATTTTAAGTTAACTCTCAAAACTGCAAAGAAGGATCACTGGCACTCTTACTGTCAACGGCTCTCCTCTGCTACTCCTTCCCGGGAAGTCTGGAAGGTCATCTGTTCTCTATGACAACACTCATCCTCTCCTCAATCCGGAAGTTTGGGATACTCCACTCTGACTGCTATCCATAAATGTTTTTCTCCTGATTATGTCCCAACCTATGATGAATCTCCTGGTTCTCATTCTACATCTGCACCTAACCCCAAGAGATGGCCTGCTAAGAATACTGCTATCCTGATGTCTGAAATCAGCATTGCAGAATATCGTCACTCCCTTCGGGATGGATGGAAATCATCAGGACTAGATGGGATTACCTATCAGCATGTCTGGGAGCTTCCACAGGAAGGCCATCACCTGTTACTTGGTATCTTCAATGGTATATTACTACATCAGGTAATTCCTACTCAATGGCAGGAACACATCGTTTTGCCCATTCTCAAGACTGGTAAAGATGTAACACTACCTACATCCTACAGACCTATCATGTTGTCTTCTTGTGTAAACAAATTTTTTTTAAAAAGATTTTGAAGAAAAGGATGGAATGGTGGCTGGAGACTAATCACCTCTTGCGCAGGGAACAATTTGGCTTTCGTAAAGGACGGACCTCTCTGGCTGCTGTTACAGTATTGATAAAATGGGCTAAGGACGTGTTTGCTAGCAAGGGTGTTTTATTTGCATGCTTTCTTGATATTCACTCTGCATTTGCTGCAGTAAACATTCCTGTTCTTTTGCACAAATTAGCTCAGATTGGGCTATCACTGTGTCTCGTTCGCATCTTCAAGGCTCTCCTTCAAATTAGGATCACTTACCTTAAAACAGACACCTATATTACACCTGGAAGGCTGGTGTATCAAGGCACTCCACAAGGTGGTGTTCTTAGTCCTCTTTTGTACCTTATATACACTCAAGATCTTATCTTCCATAGTATTCCATTTGTTCAACTTATTAGTTATGCTGATGATGTCTTGTTTCATTTGTCCTCCACTGTTGGTGATGCAGTATCAGTTATGAATGATGCCCTCCAACATCTTGGCGCCTGGCTTTGTACTCATTGTTCCATCAATTCACAAAACTAAGGCTATGCTGTTTACTAGAAAACATATTGACAGATCACAGATCCATCTGCTTTGCAATACGGCTTTAGAGGTGGTGACAACTACTACTTATTTGGGCATCGTTCTTGACTCTACTCTTACTTGGGTGGATTAGGTAACTCAACTTACTGTGAAGATACAGCACACGTTTCAGTTGTTTAAAATGCTTGGACACTCTGCCTGGGGTGGTGATCCTCACCCACTGTTACTGTTTTATCGAACCTTTGTTCGGGCCAAGATGGATTATGGTAGTGTTTTTATGATTTCACTATGTGATACTACCCTCACAATCTTACAGCGTTTACAAAAATGCCTGTCTACGTTTATGTCTAGGGGCACTGCGGTCCACTCCTATTGGAGCACTTCATGTTGAGGCAGATATACCACCATATGGCCTACATAGAAGGATGTTGGCTAACAAATTCTGGATCAAGGCAAATTATTTTCATGAATCTCCTCTCCGTACCATTATAAATGATATTGGTATTAATGTTCATGGTGTTTTTTTTAAATATCGCCCACTTTTCCCTTGTGTGAAGTGCATTACCGCTTATATGGTGAACTTTCCTGTGCTTTTTTATACGTGTACGGTGGACGGCTTATTAACAGAACGCAAATGCTGCATGAGTGGTGGAGAAGTTCATGCGCTATACCGGCAGTGTCTGAGCCAATATACCAAATTTCTCCACATCTATACTGATGGATCGAAATCCCTACATGCAGTTGGTTGTGCCTACTATATTCCTGCATACAGATCGTCTGGTTTATTTAAAATATCATCTTTCGATTCTATATTTTATGCTGAAGCATATGCTATCTTAAAAGCACTGGAGTATTGCTGGACTAGATCAGCCCAAAATCTCTGCATATTTACAGATTCTAACAGTGTTGTCACTGCTCTTGCCTCTCTCCACTGTCATTGTCAACCAGATGATATTATCTTGCAGATTAAGCATCTTATCTATACTATTGAGATCACGGGTGCTATGGTTGTGATTGTTTGGCTTCCGAGTCATGTGGGTATACCCGCCAACGACATGGATGATAAACTGGCAAAACTGGCTTCTGACACAGGGACGCTTTCTGCTCCAACTCTGGATATGTTCACTACAATTGCGAAACGTCACCTTCGCGGTATTTGGGAAACCCAATGGCAAGAATGTGAGGTTGCGCCGTCCTACAAGAATATCCTACCGCACTTACAAACACAAACATGGTTTAGTGGCAAAGTGAGGAAAAAACTTTATTTCACTACGATTATCTGGCTGAGGATAAATCATGGAAATTGTAATGTACATCTTCACAAGTTAAATCTGGCCGAATCACCTAATTGTTATTGCGGGGATGGTGCGCAATCTATTAGTCACATTCTATTTCATTGTTGCCAAATGCAAGCTCGTGATGAGTTATATGACTGTTTACATCGCTGTGGAATCTCTCCGCCATTTGACAGAGAGAGTGTTTTATACCCTTATCAGATTAAAGTATATGACACTCTATTTACATTTTTAGTGCGGAACAAATTTCATCTATGAATGCTCAAAGAACTAAATTTTCATCAACTGAAGCTACTGTTTGCACAAAAAACAAAAAATGAATCCATATTATTGATCTGTCTATAGCAATACTCGGCTGAAGCTGTATTTGAAGCATTATGAAATGGCATGATCTTTTGACTCTGCCTCGATTCGTATTATTATTGTGTGTTATAACGTCTCCCATGTGAGTGTTGTTCCAGGCTCTGTGGAGGAAGGTTGTACGTCTCGCTCCGGCATAGCGACATGTCTGTGAAGTGGGTAAAATGGCATACCTAACTACTACGTCTCAACAGGTGAAATTGTTAAGTCTAATAATGTCTTAACTGTCAGTGTTGTTCTGGTTTTCGTAACTGACGGATGTATGTAACCTACTTTGACAAGAAACAGGTTTGTTTACGTCAAATTATCGGTTGGGTACTTTTCCTCCCTCTCTAATACGGGTAGAAAACTGATTTTGCTATGGCTGTATGGAAAACTACGGCCAGAAAAGACAGAACTGAACTGAACTGAACTGAACTGCTCTGCTTCGCTTATTGAACCTTTATTCCGGACAAAAAAAAAACACCAGCCTACACACGGGAATTTGCGTGGATATTTTTAACTGCAGCACTGAAATGTGTTTCCGTCAGTGCTACCTAACAATACAAATATATCAATTGGCAATGTTTAACTTACAAATAGTATACACAAAACGAGGTTAAAAAATATTGTAACTGTGAACTATTTCTTACCGGCCATTGCCAACACGTCACTGCTCTCGCTGTTGTTAATTCGTATTTAATACAAAATAAATATTGCAGGTTATATAAGAAACTAAGGTAAAGTTTCATTTATTCAATAATACAATACTCTAAAGTTAATCACAGTGTTAAACATTTGTGGAATACAAGTTATTGGAAAATCAGGTTGACATAATACGCCTAGGGTGATTTTTCAAAGGTTCGACTCCAAAAGGCTGAGGAAAGCACGAATGGACTATACCCAGTTCATAACACAGTCATTTACCATGGCTGTTCAGGGAGCAACCCTTGGAGGGAGTGCTTTTGAAAATCATGTTGAATGCCTCCCCTCCCTAATAGGACTCCTCATCCACAACCCGCCATTCGGGGGGGGGGGGGGGGAAGGGGAAGAAGCCAGCAGTTAGGAACACTTTGTTATCTGTGCTGTGAGGAGGGGGACCAACCGCCCAAAGATTGATGCCATACACAGGAGGAGCCACCCCTCGCAGCACTTCACTGTTAATTACTGCCCAAGTAGCACACCAAGGTGTACACCTGAGCAAACCAGAGGCAAACCATTCAAACCAGAGCGAGGTCAGTTTTATTTCCCTACTTGGGAAACCATCCCAGGCTCCCCACCATAGAAAACACCTGTTGGTGCCAGTTCAGGGGCCTCCTCCATACAGCAGAAACATGTCGTCCCAGATAGTCCAGATGCATGGGCATGTTGGCCACAAAACCTCTCACGCTGGGACAGCACCAAGCACTGCTACGTGGGTGTGCATGTATGTGAGTACAGGTTCCGCCCCTAAATTTGCCTGCTGGGAAAGTGAAAAGGGTTCACTGGACAGTCACATACATAGACACCCCATAGGATCACATAAGTTAGAGACAGCACTCATTGGTGAGGACAGACCCTCGTTACAAAGAAGCACACCGCCCTGGCCTGAGACAATGCTTAAACAGAAAATGTGACGGGACATGGTGAGACTGAAAGAGAAAGATGATAAAGAGAAGAAGACAAAGAAAGAAGCATGAGATGTTGGTCCGAACAAATTTCAGATCCTGACAGTGTCCCGATTAGTCGCCTTTTACGAAAAGCACAGGGTGGCTATGATGGTATACTAAAACCCAACCACCACACGGGGTGGCTAAGTTAAGTTTTCACAACATTATTTAATAGGTATTTGCTGCAGGCAATGTCCCATGATTTTTATCAAAAAAGAATTTTATTCAGAAAGCTTACCAATAATTGACAATTACAAGTTTGCATTTAATCATTAATGTGTGAAAAGTGTTTTATGTTCTGTGCCTATAAACAATTTTGCAGGGCCTAGTTTCACAATGTTACTTATCACATAGTTGAAAACAAATTTAAGGTGCCCAACAAGAGTAACATTTTCCAACTTCGCATTAGTTTATTCTGACATATTTTCAACCTAAAAGACAAAACTATTTGCATAAAGTAAATAAGAAAAAAATTACAATGTTGAGGAGAAGGGAACTCACAACAAGCTCGGAGTAATGGCTTTCTCCATAGCACGAGACAGTTAATACAGTGGGTGTGCCAGCACATCGCAAGGCATGCACTTCAAACCTCACTTGAAATGTGTAGGGCCCCCACACTCTAGGGAAGAAAGTCCAGGTGTGCCAGCAAGTCTCATTCACTGCTAGCGTACCCTCCATGTAGTCAAACTGGAGCAAGTCACTGTCTGACACCAGTTCATATATGTACCTGTGGAAGAGAATTCCTTACTGGCATAGTTCATCGTATGTTGCTTAGAATATAATATGTGATAAGTTCATTTTCACTGTGAAAATTAAGTAACTGGATGGCAAATAAAAAAGTTTACAAACTCTAATAAGGCTTTATACAATGGGTCTGAGCAAGTTAATGTATAATACCTCCAACTGGTCATGTGTTCAAAGGAAACATGGTAATCTAACAGTTTTGCATGGTTGCAGTAACTTGCATGTGCTCCATTCATGCAGTTGAACTGGAGAGCGGATCGCACTTGTTATCGTGGTTCAGCCGGTATGGTCAGAATTTGTTTCACTGGATTAGGAGGTGCTTGCGTCACTACAGGCCAGATGGTTATTCTGAATGGGGCAACGCTCACTGTAGAGATAATGCAACCATCTAACTGACACTGTGTGAGTGACTGGGTGAGGTACCAACAATCAAACTGTAGGAGGGGTGGGTTGCAGTGGTGAAACTGCATGTGGAATAGAGAAACCGCTTGGAAAGTAACCATTTGCTACACCGGTCTTGAACAGCTGGCCACAAGCTGGGCTAGTTGAAGAGACAGAGTGAGTGAAGACCATTAAAGTCATTCATACCAAGTATTTACCTGTCTAGTGATTAAAGAGGTATTAAGTTAACAACAGGAGTATAGATGCACGGATGTCCCGAAAGTGCATGATGGGCTAGGATGATTCCAAAAGGTTCACTGTGAAACTTGGTTCTCAAACTAAGCAAGATATAAGCGAGGAAAATGTAGCTAGATGTAGCATGCTGCGTTAATACAGGTAACTAAGAAATAGCCTGTAAGCTTAACTTATTACCGGGAAACTGCTTGGAGAGCAACTCTAACAATAAGGGATGTGTGTTGCTTATATACACTTAGACCAAGGGAGAATGAGGGAAGAGAGGTGTGTGAGGAGAGAGCCCGGCATCTCATCTGTGCAGTCAAGATGCATATGCATCACCTCTCGCAGCGAGCAACTGGAGGGGTGAAAATGATGTCCCTGCCAGCCCACCAAGTGTTGGAGCATGGCAGGAGGCTTACCTACAGGCGTCGGAAGGAAAGACGGCAGGCCAGTTACCCTTGTTCGTGCATTTACAGTGATGTGTATGGCACCACTCTTCTTTGGTAGAGGGTGCGGTACACAAAATATGGCGCACGTTAACGTTACCTGTGACACACCAAGCCCCTCTATCCATTAGCTGAAGCCACAGGTATGAAGATGGGTATCCTCAACGACGGCTGTTGAGCTCTCTGACGGAAGGCTGGAATGCTGGGCTCTCTCTTACAGAATGGTTTCAGTCATCCTCAAGCCCACAGGAAGAATTAAGAGACTCATAACATCGCTAGAAACGCCAATTAATTGATAGGACTTCAGAAGGGGTTTATCCCAAGGCACTGGTCCCAAGCCTGGCTCATAAATGTAATGCTACAACCAGTTCACTAAAACTATCAGCATCTAGCTTCCCATTACGAATAAGGAAACTGCATTTCCTTAACGAGGTGTTAACTCATACTATTAGCTTGGTCGAGCTGGGCATGCTGAAATTTCTATAATCTTTTGGACTGCTGATAGATGTGCCAGTCGGAATGATGGTCTGGTAGGGGCCCTCACTGATACAAAATTAAAGGCATCTGAATGGGCCAGCTGTCGAGTGACAGAGCATGAGGTACCCAAAACCACAACTTGGAATGTGTATATAGCAAATATAGTGTATTGTTGACAAACTTAATTTGTTACTGGATTGTTTGCAACACTGCATATAACACAAAACTTCTGGCTGTGTAGGTTGGCCAGCCTTCTTCACGAAGAGAAAGAGACAAGATAAGTCGCAGCCTAGTTTTAGGTAATACGATTGCTTGTGTCACTTTTTTTTTGTTATATCGATGTTCAGCAATGCAATTATGTTTTATATTGGTAATTTTTGTTCAACATTTGTGTTGATGCATCATTATTAGTCCTCCAGGTTGGAGTCATGCCAGAATTTTTGTTAAAAGTAGTTCTTCACTCATTGCGCATACTTGGTTCTGGTGCTGATCACAAGTGTGTGGACTCGTGAACTGTGTGTGTATGGTAGTGTATATTCAAATTATGTTCACTATTCAATACCTCAGCTACATTTGTGATTCAGCAAATTGTGAAACAGTGCATTTTTATTTGTTGTCGTTGCCCACTGTTAAGCAGTGGTCGGGCTGTTCTTGTGTATAATACTGTGCAGGGTTTTGTATCACCACTAGAGTTGCACATGGTTAGCACTTTAGTTACATGTTTTATTTTTGTTTTAAATTGCCTGGTATGGTGTGTTGTGTACAGATTAATATTTCTGTATATGTTTGCAGTTTTTTTTCTTGTACATGAACAAGTGCCTTTATGCTAGTGAGATGGGACGGTAGTGTTTTCTGTACTTTCTAGCAGCTGTTTTGCCCGCCTTTTTTAATTTCCTTTGTTTATCCTTGTATTAAGTCATTGTTCTCTCAAAATGGCAGAGTTACAATCTCTGTTTTTGCATCTTTGTCTGGCAGAGGGTCATCTTAAGTGTACCTACGATCTCGCATAAAAGTAGTTGTTAATGACCCGCTAAAACGTAATTTGTTTGTAGCAACCACTCGTGAACTACCAAAGGTTCATGAAAATTTTGATGCTGACTACATTACAGTAGAATTATCTGCAGAAGAGTCCACAAACGAGTCAGTAGAGGTTGACCCGTACGGGCATGCTGCTGGGTTGCCAGATCTTGAGGAGAAATATTTCTTAGTAATGGTCACTGTAGACATTATAACTGATGTATCCAAGGGAACTCTACAGGCTTGTGCTCCCCTTAAAATGATAAGTTTGCAGGTAGCCTTACCAAAAATAATTCTTCCTAATTCTGAGGGTGACCCCAGGCATTGGCCATATTTCTCCAACCTGTTTGCCACATTTGTTAAGAATGTTGATGACTTGTCCCCCGTAGAAAAACTGGCTTACTTGAAGACTGCACTGTGTGGCGAACCCCATGGTACAATTCAGGTGCTGCCCATATCAAATGCCAGTTTCAAAGTTGCATGGAAACTACTGGTCAATCATTATGAAAACAAACTGGTTTTTGGTAGTGGGTAGTTAAGGCCTCACTGCAAGTGCCTTCAGCTTCAGTTGACTCATCAACATTGTTGTGTCATATATTGTGTATTCTCAGTGAAAACTTGCCCGTTGTACAAATATCCTGTTTTGTAAAACATAATCCAAAGGAGCAATTTTTTGGGATTGAGATTGACTTTTCCCCTCACGCTGTTACAATAATTGTCCGTCGTCGTTATGTTGTCATCAGTGTGAGGTGCACCACCATACATAGCTACATTTTGAATAAAAGGGTACAAAGACCAAGCCAACAGAGCAGTCAGAGGCTACGTCTGCTCAGAGTTCTGAACCTGAGTCTCTTGAACTACTGTCTGCCATTACACCTGATGTTCGTACTTTAGACCTACTGCATTGGTGTCCACAGCCCTTGTTCATGTTCTTGATGACTCTGGAGCACCACAGCTTGAGTGCTCTTGGACATTGCCAACCAAGTGAGCTTCATCACCGAGAGCTGCATCCAGAGGCTTGGTTTGGCCAGATGGTGGACCCACATTGCAATTTGTGGGTGGTCAAACACTTGAGTCATTGTTGCCAGATAGTTCACACCTATTACGATCAACCCTTATGATGCTCCTGCCTTTCATTTTGCCCTAGAAGTGTTTTTACTTCCATACATAACCAACAGTTTGCCTAATGTCAAATTGTCTCCGGAAGTGCGCCATTCTATTGCCCACTTGAAATTGGCAGATCTAGCTTTTGACTTTCATGGGCCCATAGACCTATTCATCGGTGCAGATTAGACTTGTTCCCTCGACTTTTAACTGGAGGTAAGAAAGATGATTCTTCAGTTTTTGGATGGATTCTCATTGGTCAGGTAGCACCAGAACATCCTTCATCTCCTGTGACATCATTTACATATTTTGTTGACCTGCCTCCAGTGGAGATTGAAGAATATTGAGGCAATTTTGGGAAGTTGAATTTCTTCCAACAAAACATAGATCTGCTGATGAGGTGAAATGCGAGGACTTGTTTGTGGAAAAACATAGCCGAGACGAGGATGGCAGATATTTGGTGTCGTTGCCATTTCGCTCCCCAGAACCATCAAGACCACAAGCACTGAACCAGATGCTTCACCATAAGCATTGTGTAATGTCTTTGATTTTTACTCTTATGAATATTTATTACAAATAGTGTTATTCTTAGCAAATTATAATAACTTATGTTAGTTGGATTCTTAACCTATTGTACAGTTTTCTGAGGATTTAAAATTCTGCTTTTATTAATAGCAAATACTAGATGACAGTGAAGGATGTGAAACAGTTTGAGTTTGTGCGAGAAACTGGTTGCGTCTAAAATATTTGAATATTATAACTTGCAATGCGCCAAATACTTCCACATGTGACTTGTAGATCGCAAATTTTTTTATGGAAAAAATAAATATTGCACATTAACTTAAACTTAACTTAAAGTCAAATTGGAAATGTTCAAACACCTTCGCCAAGATTTGTGACAAACTCTGGCCACCAAAATTTACCCAAAATGGCACCCTCTGCCATTAAAAATGACCTCAAGGAGTAACTTCTGCCAGCTGTTTCTGCTCACCCTTCATCCTTCGCAACGTGTTCTACACGACCGCAATTAAAGCACTTCCACTTGTCTTTTTGTGGCAATTTACAATCATAAGCATAGTGGCCAACCTTTCCACAGTTGTAACATGTTACCTTGGCCTTCCTAGCACTACCAACGTCCCCAGAATTCACATCACTATCACGTTTAACCTGCTGCTCTGAATGGTATAAACAGGAGGGATGCCACAGTTTATCAACTTCGACACCCCAAGCCTTAAGTTCCTACACAGCTTTAGATATTGCTATAAAGGCACACATCTGCCAAGCTGAAGAGGCCATATTTCCTAGAACTCGAGCAATCAATTCTTCAACACTAAGCGATACGGCTAAGGCAGCAGCACATTCCACAAGTTCCTAAATTAATTGACTCATATTCTCATCCTGTTTCTGGAATTTGTACACGTATTCCTGCACCAGTTCCTGTATCATCCTTTTAAAACATAGAGCTCCCCACAGCCTAGATTTCACCTGGTCCCACGATTGCCCCTGCTCCAAACATTCCAGAAGCATATCTAGTGCCACACTGATACAACAGGGAATTAGCCCCTGAATGAGTTCTAAATCTGTTCTACACATCAAGCTTCTTTTCATAAGATCAACAGATTTAGTAAACTCCAGAAGGGAGAGTGGCTCAAAATTTTGAAGCATGGGATACTCTAGAAGCAAAATATTCCTAAATGGGATGCTAAGGATGCCCCACCAGACACCAACCCACTGTCACCTCAGGACCAGCTCCCCGCTCCATTACACTAGGAGCAACTTTTTCAACACCATGATAGATCCGCAGCAAACCTTTTACGTAAACTATCGATATCATCCCCTTCATCTGAGGGCACCTCAGCAGCCTCGAGATTGCCAATCAACTCACTTTTGTTAAGATTATAATGCTAAGAATAGGCATCCTAAACTCTAGCAATACATAGTAAACTATTAGCGACTAGGCTCCAAACAGCAGAGTGGCAAAGTTTTCTGTACCGCTTAGATTGATGCCTAAGATGTTAAGTTGCCAAAAGGGTGGGACAGTAGTTCACAATGGAGACCATCGGTTACTAATAGGCACTAACAAGGCATCAATAAAAATAAGATTTTTTTAATTTGACTATATCTTCCAACTATAGGTAATAATGAAGTACATATGCACATTAGTAACATTATACATTTCCATAATTCATAATAAAGAAAACTGTTTCATTACCCTGAATAACTAAAAAAAATAGTATTAATTTGAACTATACTGTAGAAACATTGATATAAATGGGCAATCTACTAATGATCCCAACAATTGCTAACAAGATAATGCACCATAAAAAATATTTATACATAAAATATTAGCTGACCTAGACTCTGCTAATTTACACTACTATAACAATTGGGTCAACAGCCTCCAATTACAATTATCCAATGACTCAGTAAGAAAGTATAAGGAATTATATTAACTTAGCATTACAAAAGAGATCTTTATCTATCAGTGATCTACCATTCACCCCTACTGAAAGCAATATGTCTATAAAACACTAGCATAAAATTAATTATAAAACCCATGCAACCATTTCCTACTTAAGACACACAGTTCACAGTACCAGTGCTCCTGCTTTAGTATGGCAAAAGTTAAGAACTCCTATAACAATATCACTGGACAATTTTAAAACTTGCACCAACAAAATTAATGAAGTTACCTTCTCGTATGAAATGAAGGGAAGACAGACCTCACCCATTACACTGGGCAATAGGGTAGACTGCTGCACAACAAACTCCAGTCGCTTAACAATCCTAGGCTAGGCGCTGCACAATTCTTTGTGAAAACATGATGCTCTAAACCCATTATTTGGATGCACTAAACCAATTACTTGTTCACACTAAACTCATCCAAGCATTACAGAAAACTCCGGCATACCACACAAGGTCACAGACACACACACAGGGAACATTTAACTCTACTACTGCGGAGTGAAACACACGGCGGGTTTTACAATTAACAGTTCACAGTTCAGATTTAAGAGACATTAAATCTAAAATAATTTTCTTTAACGCCAACGCAACTCAACAGTAGATTCGGGACTTTTCACAAACTAAAAGAAATCTTTCCTGTGAGAACTGTACAAAGCACCAGTTTGTAGCTCCCAAGCGTGAGTTAACTGTATACAACACAAAAGCGTTTCTCTTTAATATGTTGTGCCACTAGTTCCACGACTGTCAATTATGGTGAGCACATCCATCACCGTCACTGCCTAGTACTTGTCACTTCCGATGGCTCAAAATGTACGTATCCTTTCCTACCAGAAGTGTTTGCCGTCAAACACACAATGCACTGTGCTTTTCCCCTGAATACTGATATACACTTCTTGCCAGCACAACGTGGCAATTCAAAATTGAAAAGCATAATCTACTTTATCCAGAAGCTTTTGCACAATTAATTCCCCCACGCACCATGGGAATTAAGCCAACAGCCCAGAAACCACTCACCATGGAAACTACCAACACACTCACCTGCAGACCACGCACATGTCACAACACCACACTGCCCCCCGGCACCGCCAAGCGGATGACACAAGAAATCACCACGCTGACAACCAAGCGACAATGCAAGGAAAAAGCTGCCAATACAACCAACTTAAACTCGCTCAACCTACAGCATTCGTGGCACCGAATAGGCAGCTATTTCCCACACAGCCAACATCTGACATCCATATGTTACAACCATACTGTAGGTGTTGGATGATTCACTATACCCAACTTTATATTTACATCAGGGCCAGATGTACCAGCCCAACATCATACCTGACACAGTGCTTGGAAATGTTCTTCACTGCCACACAGAAGGCTTGTTCACAGCCTGGGTAGGTCACGGGAAGGGACACCACGTTGCCATCGCCCACCACTACCTTGGGGTATTCACTGCACCCTCGCATCTGGATGGTTATCTGCATCCAAGACACCAACCCACACACATATTAAGAACCTCGGCTGCACAATTACTCATCAGATTAATTAAGCTAAGTTTTTCAGAAAACCCTTTTAAATATACAAAAGGCAAAAATTAGCCAAGGGTGACAATTCTTCCAGTAGGCCGTTAACAGTAAACTGGTCACTTCTGAAAACCCTGCTGAAGATCTGCTTGTATGCATATTGTATATCCTTCTGCCATACGCACGTAAAATTAACATTGCCGTGGGCTTGGTCATGTTATTTATGGGTCGGTCCAGCAAAACTGTGTAATTACTAGAAAAATTAATATTTACCTAATATGCTCATTCTTATACTTACAAGCAAAAAAAGTGAAAGAAATCATTTCAGTATTCACAAATATTTGCCTAGCACTTTTTGTAAGATATGTTTCTAAATATGTTGTGTTGGACATGTCAGATGCATTGCATCCTGTTGACATATACAACAGATATGGCAGCTATGTGAAGTTGCTGTCCTGTAATAAAGTTCTTTTGAACTATGCATCCACGATCATTTTACAAATCTAACACTTTCAATTCAACGTTTAGACGTGGAAATACTTCCCTTTGAGTGTTACCAGCTTTACTGGGTGCAACACCACTCACTTTGCCCTTACATGGTTTGACATGCCATTTGACGAAATGCCGTTTTAGGATGACCAGTGTGGATTACGTACTTAGGCAATGCCATTACTCTTGAAGGGAATTACCTGATGACCGAAAAGGTCTGAGAAGTAATCGAAGTCAGGGTTTCAACAAACCTATGTTAACTGAAAATATTTTTGGGCCTCTAAAATTGGCTCGGGGATTTTGTAGAGGACATAGCAATATTATTGTAACCCCTCCACAATCTACTCCCAAAAACTGTAAGATGGAGATGGCTGAAACAACACAAATACGCCTTCAAACAGTTCAAGGAACTGTGTCACCACCTGCCAACATTGCACCAACCTGTTCTTATTCTACAAATACATTCTTCTGACACCAGGATGGGGGCAGCACATTACCAAGAAAGCCCCGGAAGGTCACAAACACTTCACTGGTACTAGATAAACGAACAAGTGCGCTTAGCCATTATTTGGACTATCCAAAAGTACAGATACCACATGAAGGACCATCAATTCAACTTTAGAACTGACAGCAATGCCTAACGTAGCTTCAATCGAAGAGCAGCAAAAAGGACAAACTTGCCAGGTGGACCTTGTTCCTGATGGAGTTTGCCTTAGACATATAGCACTGCCCTGGCCAACGAAGCAATCTACCAGATACCTTATCCCGTAACCCCCATCACATAGCACAGAAACTTTACTGGAGCCAAAAGACTGGGAGAAGATGCTACATCCCTCCCCACCATCCAGTGTGGAACCAAGCCAAGAAGTACTGCAATAAATCCAGTTCCAAGAGAGCAGACAGCTATTCCTGAAACAATAGTAGTTGGACCTGGAAATATAGGAACTCATGGAGAAGAAGCCCCTGAACTACCACCTTATACAAGTGTTGTGAGCCAGACCACATGCTCTCTGCAAAAGCACCTGCAAATACCACCATGACCACCCACATGCAGGCCACCCAAAGTTTCAAGAAACCAATCGAGCCAACTCAGACCACTACTGATGTAAAGTGGCTAACCAAGGAGGTATGGGCCTATTGTTGAGCGGTGTCGGGCTATGTGCCCAGCACAAGGCTTACTCCAATCGCAAAGTAAGGTACCAACAAAGACAACAGACAATGGTGTGGACGCACATCGCCATCGACGTGACGTGCTCTTAAACCCCCAGCCCTAGAGGGATAATATTCCTACTAGTAGTTATACCAATTTTCCAGGTGGGTGGAGGCCTTCCTAATACCTAACCCAGAGGCCTCCACACTCATCAAGATTACGGAAAGGGAAATATTCCTTAGATGGGATACATGAAGAGTATCCTAACGGATAATAGCACCCAGTTCACTGACCGCCAGTGGATGCAAGCCTGGCAATACTGAGTAGTTTAGAGCTGGACCACAACTTAGTACCATCCTCAAGCCAATCTGACAGAGCGGAGAAGCTAAGAGACCAAAAAGAGTCTTGGTCTTTGAATGGGCAAAAAAACATACTCAGTGGGATGTCCATATCCTAGACATACTCTTCACACTGCAATGCAAACACAATGAGGCCATTCGCAGCTTCGAAAGAAAAACCACTGGTAACAGCCAACATAACAACACTAACATTGGGTTACGCTGCACGTGACACAGCGATGCGCGCGGCGCAACAAAGGCACAACCGACATTGAGTTTCTGCTAAAAGGGTTGCAATTGGAATGGTCACAGGCATAATACCAACTCGCATGTTCATAAGCTTATAAAACAAAAACTAAACTACCTACGACCATGTTACCTACCAAAATTTATTAACAAGAAATTGCAGTTTAACATAAAATTAAAATGTACCGTATAAAAAACACCATTTTTTTCGTACAATTCTTTAATAATCGGATTTCGTTCAAACAGGTGATCCAAAGTTTCATGTTCAGGGGCATGTAACATAAAAATTAAATATTGTAGGTCGATGTGACCTACTATTATTACCAAGGCAATGTACTGTAAATAAATATTAAAAGGTCTCGACAAACTATCACCATTTTGTTTCTACAAATAAAAAAATCGGACTTTGTTCACTTAAGGGATTTTCTGAACGAAAAATATGCCAAGTGTATGATCATGTTCTATTCATTATTAAATTTCAAAATACAATTTTTATGTATTATCTGGATGTCACTTGTAGTGTTTATCTATGTGCATATCAGATTCATTTCTCATTGAGTATGTTTTTACTTTACAGGCTGTCAAAATTGCCATTTTGGCCATTGAATACGACCAAAGTCACAAGTTTATGGGAGTAAAAAAACTTAAATGACGGATGTACATTAATACCACCTACCACACTTTATTCCCAAGACAGAGTAGTACAAAGTAATATCAAAAGGTCCGGGGAAACCCATTTTCATTTTTTGCTATGTGTCATTAAAAGTCTGACTTAGTTCACGCAACTAATTTATAAACCAACAATGTGCTATATGTATCATTGTTTACTGTACATAATTTTTCCGTTAGCTACACTTTTATTCAAGGACAGAGATAAAGATATAGATAAATACTAACTCTTGTAAACAAAATATTGTATTACATGCTGTTTAAAAATTTATTCAGTTCTTGGTATGTGAACTGCCCTCGAACTATGAAGGTCAGTGTTCATACTAAAACGACTTGTTCCGGTAACAGTCCTTCCTCAAACTCTCCTCCCAGCTGTAAAAGTTAAGAAGGGACGGGAGTTGGCAGACAAGGTGAGACACTGCGCTTCCGCCACCACCATCCGAAGCGGAAGAGGGAGAGATAAGGAGTAGGAAGACGAAGAAGGGCCATTAACCCTGTGATTGTTACCAGATGTCACCCGGCCTGATATGGGCCGTGCTCTAGACTGCGCTAACCATAGAAGAGGCGCACACCCAAAGCTATAACCTGAGTACTACGATTGGGGAGTCGTCCCCAAAACCTGAAGAAAAAGTGGTCTCGTTCAAGATGGATCTACGTCGCTTCAGGGGGTGGCCAATTGACGCATGCCACACTGCTGCACAGTGCGCACTGCGCACCGTACAGGCGACTTTACCACATCAACAAGCAATAAAGAGCTTGGGACAAGTCACAACAGTGACATACGAGATTCACGTGCCGACAGAGTTCATTCCATGAGCCTAGAGAACCACAGTCACACTTATAATTAAAAGATTAATTATAAAATTGTACTGCCCGCCTCAAATTCTGACATGTGGTCACCACCCCCTCGAACCAAGATTGTTTTACCCAACGAACCACAGACCACAGATAGCAGAGAATAAAGTTACAAGAGACACCACAGTATCACAGCACCCCTGCGCTCAGTGATATTACAGAAGCACAGCCTCGAGCGGAGGTAGTAAACCTGTCGTCAGCCTCAACCCAGAGTAATAAGGAATGCGCGGCGCCACTACCCTGCAATAAACAGCCCCTGCGGAGAAAGGCTATTATCCCCCCCACCCCCAGAAGAGCCCTGAAGCACAGATTTTGGACTATATAAGGAGGCTCAGAAGCGCCTCTAGTCAGAGTTCGTATGCTTGCCAGTCGCATAGGTCAGCGAGTTCTCCCTGGTCTGGGCAAGACCTCCTCCTCTCCAGCTTGCACAAAGCTCTACCAGCTCCTACAGCTTGAGAAGGCGCCACCTACACCAGCTCATCCAGCAGCTCCTGCAAGGCTCACTAGAGGTAACCTCGACATCCTATCCCTGCACCCCTTTATCCAAATCTTTTCCTTGACTCCGCGGTAGCAGGTCATCGCGACGTCCCATCTGGACAACCACCCCTTGGGAAGCAGCCACTGTAAATTGCATAATTCTCAGAGTAAAATATTTTATTACTAGTTTCGTCCAGATTCACCTTCGCCTGCATCAGTAACTAAGCTAATTATTATAATCATTTAGAGTGTACATTGAACCGGGATTCCCTAGTATTTTCCAGATGTAAAATAAATCTTACATCAAAAGTTATCTAGCAGATTCCATTATTTAATTACCCTCTCATATTACTTTTAATTGAAAGTGTTTTGTTTTGCCAGTAAACATTAACTCCTCCCTGTGGAATAGGTGTGAGTGGGCTGAACCCTCAGGAGACGGGGTGGGTCTGAAGGAGGTGTTAAGTCAGCAAGGACATACCGAAGCTCATGAGCGTGTCCGGTACACCCTCACAGCAGCACTCTAACTCTCACCTGCAAATCCCCCTGTCAGAGCCTTGGGCATATCTGGAGAAGACATCCCCCTAGGACAGCACATCCACAGGAAGGGGAAAGAGTAATTTGGTTCTGGTATAAGATCTTGTGGCCTAGCTTCAAATGAATAGAAAAGGATGTGGAGTACCCAGTAGAAACAGGCATAGAGAGTGACGAGCTCTACAGAGAGAACTACAAACACCGATTACTATTTCACTAGTAGACTCCACTTGTGAGGACACACCCCCATCTCCAGTACCCGAAATCGCTCCGCGTCCCATCTCACCAATATCTGTGTGCGACCAACAATCGGAACTCAATGCATATCTGGGAATCTGTTGGCCATGGCCTGATTTAGAATACGTGAGTTATTACCAGCCCGATAAAACCCTCACCTATCGTAACCACACCAACCCCCAATCCAGACAAAGACACACGTCCGCACGATACCTGCACAATCAGTACCACAACAGGGAAGGTGATAAAATACCACTTACCCCCTAACACCGCCCCCAAACCCCTCATCGTTATCACTCCCCTCAATTTCGTTCCCAATTGTAGACAGACGAGACTGAGTTCTCTGGGCCTACCCGATAGCGAAAGTAGGCCCGAGTTAGCACCACAGACCGAATCACAAAACCTCCTTTCATTGTAGCCTTGCTGCCATCCACGGTCCCAAATGTGGCTAAGTGACCTGGGACAGCTGGCGTCCCGTTTATTGGTAGCCCTCTCGGTGAGTAAAATTGCACTCCCTGGACTGGAGACGTTTGCAATTCGAATTACCTTGGCGTTTGATTCCCCACCCCTCAGAAATAACCCTTCCACTAGGGGGCACCCACCAAACCACCCCAACGTGAACAAACCACGACCCACCAGGCCGAGACAAATATTACGAGTAGAGAATACACCGCGGAAGGGCCGTAGACAGGGCTCAGGAGGGAAATCAGTGCTCTTATCATAAGTCCGTAGGACTAAGGAAAGCAACATCATCGATAACCACAACAACATTAAAAGAAAAAGGTGCTCGTCACCATATGGAGAAGGATGAAAGAAGACAGTTCAGTCTGATAAGCACTCAGGAGACATAGTTCGTCCCAACATTAGAGATTAGGAGGTCTGGGGCCAACAACATCAGCAGCAAGTCAATGCCGGACCCACTCTGCCTTCACTGATTCTCTTCTCCTCTCCTGTGCAACATCATCCTGTGCAACAGCTGCATTCCTGGAAACAAAGAGTGAGGGGTGGAGAAAATGATTGATCGTATGAGAAGCTAAGAGAAGGGATGTAGCAAATAATAAAAAAAGACAAAGTTATGGCTACTCATGATCTTGGCCTTCACAGTGATGGCAACTCTCTCTTCCAAGGGTATCCAAGATTTTGTCACCTGCTGTTTAAGTTGGGTGCTGACATTGTGAGTTTTTAAAAATCTCTTTTTGGTCTTTAAAAACTAGAGTACAGACGTTATGCGAGTAAATACAGTAGGTATTAAGCAGCTATATTAAGGAATTTCATTCAAAGGTTTATTATAAAATTGCTGCTCAGTGAATGCAAAAACTCACCAGGTATGCTCAACATTGTGGTGCTGGTAAGAGAGGGATCTCACCTCGTGTTGTCGGCAGCCATTGAGCTGCAGGCACCAGTCCTCCTGGTAGAGAGCCTCCCCATGAAGCTCTGGGCACAGCCGCACCACCACTATCTGGAACTTGCCTCGCACCAGTCCTTGCAATGGCCTCACTGCAAACATGCTGCAATCACACCACACATCCTACTTTCTCAATATATCTTTGGATATTACTTGTGTCGACCAACACTAACTTCATATGTCAGGCAGTCAATATTTAATTTCAGTTACGAGGTACATTTTTTTTTGCTATAATGTTGTGATTATGTTCCTGAAAGCCACTGAAAACATTATAATACTGCGAAATGCTATTTTATTGTGACAACAGGTGGAAAAATGCCAAAGCAGTGAATCATAGTGCTTGTTCCAATTCAGAGGCAGTAACATTAGTAGTGTATAGGAAGTTAAATTCACAATGCAACTCGAACATAGATTCATCACACACTATTTGATCAGTACAACTCTCATGAAAGACCAAAACACCAACCGGTGTTCCACAGCGTTCCAGCTCTGTCCCACACATTTATGCATACACTACATCTAATCTTAATTACTCTTAATACTAGGTACACCCCTACAAAGGTGATAGGAATGATTAACCTTAACATTAAGATTAACATTAAACAGAACACAGCAACAAGTACACATTTAATGTGCTCAATAACATGCAGCATTAGCCACTATAACTTCACCCAATTTGAATACAGCAATAAGTACCTTTTTACCTACCGACCACAGACCTTCTGTGATTTAATAAAAAAAATCTATTCATAAATATTGATATGTGATCATTAACAAACATCATAACCTACTATATCTGGCTACACACAAACATTATGCATTATGCAGATATTTAACAATATCATTAAAAAAACGAACTTAAAAAATGTCCTAAAAAATAACAGGTACACAATTTAAATTCTCACTAATATACAAAATAGGCCTGCCTATATAACCTGAATAAATACTTATGTTCCTGATTCTTTGTTTATATCAGGATATTTTAATAGACCTGCTCCACAAATCCCTACACATATTTAGTTAGTGATTTCTGTGATTGGAATACCAATCACTGCTATAGTGATTTTATCTACACAATTACCAATTTCTTTGTCTGGAATACCAATCAATGTTATAGTGATTTTATCTATACATCTATAAATTACTGTCATTAAAATACCAATTACTGTTACGGTGATTTTCTGTCATGATGACTTAGTGCATTTTCATAGCGCAACTGCAGAACGTTACTAATAAGCAGGTTACCTTAAAAGTCGCTGTTGCAGAAACCATCAGATTTACTCCCCACCAGAATGTTGAACTGGGGCCGCTAAGATGTTCAATAGAAGGTATGTCATACACACCAACTTCGCAAGACTAGTACATTTCCATAGCAAGCCAGGAAAAATGGACAAAGGAATGAAGAGCTCAATTGAACCTAATCTTGCAGCTCGTGTTCCATTTGACTAGCAAAAATGCACATTACACATCAATTGTGCCCTTACGGGAGTCATAAAGACCCCACACACTAATACACAGTTACTTTCATTTTAATTCTGTGCGTTAATACATCACAGATACAGAGCTTCACTTGCAAATGAATGTACTCACGTATCAAATAACTGAACCATTTGCAGTACTTTGGCTTTGAATTACGAGGTTCCATAACTAGTTTTACATTCACTAGTATTGTGAATGAATATTCCCATCACTCGTTCATGTTCAGTTACCATCAAATCACAGCGCGAAATTCCGGCTGAAAATCATCAATACTTCTTTGCTGTCCAGTGAACAGATATTCATTTATGTTAAAGAGAAAAAACTGTTCATTAATTGTTTGAGAACAGGACATTTTGTAAGGGAGTGCTCTTCTAGCTTTACATGTTGCACTTGCAATAAAAGCCATCACAGGCTCTTGCATCTTGCTTCACCAGCATCTAATAAACCTGGGCAAAGTGGAAATAATTCATCAGATGGTAATGATAATACTGAAAGGTCTGTTTATTGCACAGGAGCCCAAATGGAGTAATCCACAGTGCTATTATTCACTGTGGTGGGTGGTGAAAGTTTTGGACAGTTCCAGTCAGTCACATTCAGTTAGAGCCCTCATCAATCCAGGCTCACAGACGTTCATTACTCAGGGATGCCTTCGAAAGTTGCAACTACCATATTCTCAACATAGTTCACCATTGACCGCTCTGGGTCACACACCTCTTCCAGCTGCCAAGGGAGTAACATGTTGTAAAGTAGTTTCTCAGGTGCTTCCAGATGAGATAATTACGCTGGAAGCAATTGTGTTGTAGTAGATTGCATCATCTGTTCCACAGATAACTATAAGAAAGCAAGGTTGGCCCCACTTATCGAACTGGTACTGGCAGATCCCAATTACAACAAACCTCAACAGGTCAACATGCTTCTTGGTGCAGAAGTATTTCCTGAAATTCTTCATGAAGGGAGCATTTCTGGTTCACCTGGAGAGCCAGTTGCCTTCAATAATATTTTAGGTTGGTTTTTGATGGGTAAGGTTAACCAGAGGCAAGACTGTGAAACCTCATGGCAAAACTTTTTTGTTTCTTCACTTGAATCTGTAGATCATTTAATCAAAAAATTCTCTGAGGTTGAGGAAGAGCCATGTTATCTCACAGTTGAACCAAAGAAGATACACAGCCTGAAAAAATGTTTCCAAGGAATCAGTTTTATGTGAACAGGATGGAAAGTACTGTGTGGCCTTACCCCATAAAGGGGAACATCCAAATTTAGGAGACTCCCAGTTGGTAGCCTCTTGTTGATTCCAGTCGCTAGAGCAAAAGCTGGCTCAGAATCCACATCTGAAAATTCAGTAACATGTATTCTTGCAAGATTATCTCGATCAAGGTCACATGGAATTAATTGGAGAGCTTCCGCCCATAAATTCTAATGGTTATTTTGTTCCACACCAATGTGTCACTCATTCTGTTAGTGCAAGCACCAAACTGATGGTAGTATTTGGTGCCTCAGCCCAGACAAGCAAAGGTGAGTCTCTCAATGATCACTTACTTGTTGGCCCTAAGCTCCTGCCTGATCTAGTGAGAGTCCTGTTTCATTTTCATTTTCACTTGGTAGCAGTCAATGCAGATGTGCAACAGATGTATCGTTAAATACTGTTGCAACCTCACAATCACCACTATTATAAGGTAGTTTGGACCCACTCGTACCAATCCTACCATGCATTTTTGCAAGTTGTCTATAGTCCTTAAGTATGTAACACTCCTTAAAATTATTCTCATGCCAAATTTCAGAGGAACAACCAACTACTACAAATGTGCACACCAATATTCATTTAAATTCCAGTGGTGTTTTATTCAATGAAAATCTGCTGCTTCTGGTTACACATGGGATCAATACAGTTTGCAACCCACCGTATAAAAATAGATAAAAGTTTATATAGGCCCCAATGCCTTTCACTTTATAAAAGCAAAATTTAAAAAATATATAATATTTATAACACACAACGTTCAAATAAAATATGCAAAAGTTACAAAGATCCAAGTAGTATATTACCAAGATATTTAAAGTAAAGTTTCACAACGAACAAAAGAAGTGCAGCTCTGCATGTGCGATGCGCTGTAGTAAAAAATTCAAACACTGGAACTGTTTCCTGGTAAGAATCGTAACCTCCCATGGATCACAGGCACGCCAAAAATTGTCAACTCATAACTGGTTTCAAAAATGAAGGAAACGCAGCAAACTGGTACACCACGCCAGCATATATATATATATATATATATGTGTGTGTGTGTGTGTGTGTGTGTGTATGTGTGTATATATGTATATATGTGTGTGTGTGTCTGTGTGTGTGTGTGTGTGTGTGTGTGTGTGTGTGTGTGTCTCTAATGTTCAATAAAGTAGTTGTTTTATGAACTAGTGAACTAGTAGAGCTATGTCCCAGAATAGGTACTTCTACCTGATAACAGATTGCTTGAGATATTATTAGTTCAGTGGTCAGGATAGGAGTTAAGGAAGGGGAGACGCTACACTGGTGGAGTGCCTATTGTACCACCGCGCGCTTAGGCAAGATAGCGTACTATCTATTTTTCTTGCACTTTTCACCCACACCACATCAAAATTCAAAACTGTTTGCAGCAAAATATGCACATGGCTGCACCTCATGTCGCCAAGAACACGCACAGGCGTAATTATTTCCCTCCCACCTTGTATTTCGCATTTTCTTGTACTCACAGCTGTTCACCTCAAATAAGTGTTTCAATTCATAACATTCCATCGTTGTTTTATTATTTCTAGTCCTTGTGTCAACCCACCTACGCTAACAGCTGTTGTCCTCCTACACCAGATACGCGCAGTAAGTGAGCGTATGGTAGGTCAGTTTGCCACGTGCACTAGTCAGCTGCTTGCGTAGCGCGCCTTGCCAGGCCAGCTTTTGTCACACTCCCATTCCCTTCAGAACTGCTTGTGTTTTATGTAGCTTAGTATAATGCATGTTTATCACTTCTAATGCACATGAGGACAACCTGTTACTTTTATTGGCATGAAACACTCCATTTGTGTTTGTGTGCCATTGGAGTGCTTTCCAACCTCTTCTTTTCCTTGTAGTTTGATTTACTTATAAGTTACTCAAAGTGCACGACACCATTCACACACACACACTACACTGTTCATGAAAACACGTAGCCATAATAAAGCGTCCACAGTATCCAAAATCATTAAACGAGTTTTAATTGACATTTCTGACCTTGAACACACAAGATAGATAACACACTCTCTTAATGGACACAAACACTGCCACCACCAGCCAAATTCAAAACTAATCGTTAGACACTTCATTTCATACCACTGAACCCCATTACACCATTAACACACCACCCCCAACACAACCCACAGACAACACAACTTCAGATTCGCCTACACCACTTGCTGACTTATTTGGTTTCCCGCTCTACTAAGAGATTGGAATCAAACCACCACCCACACAAATATTTCCACCCCCTCCCACCTCTCACACCTACGTCAACACTGCACAACAGCCCACACCGCACGACATGACTGCTCCACAACCCCTTAACATTGTTGTTGCACAAGCAGAGAAACCACCTACTTTTCCCAGAAAACCAAGCGAAAATATCACTGAATTTCTTGAGTCTTTCAACAAAATATCAGACATTAACCAGTGGTGGTGAGAGCCAGAGAGGTATCGTTGTCTAAAATTTTATCTTTTAGTATCTGCAAAACACACTCTCGACAATTTGTCCTGCGAGCACCAGAAATCTATCACGTAGGCAACAAATGTGCTATTAACTCACTGAAACATTCACCACCCCGGCGGATACTGAGTACCTTAAGCAGTTGCATTATACGAAGAGACAAGCCATCGGAGAGGACACAACTCAACATGTCCAAACTATTCAATTTTACCAACACAAATACCATGCCCGCATGACAGATGCCGACTTCATTTCTGTTTTATGGCAATTGCTTCTCCCTTCTGTCACAGACAAACTGATTGGTTTACCGAATGACAATTTACACTATGTTAGCGAATTTGCGACACATTGATATAGGTATCCATCGTTATGGTCAGTCACTCAGTCAGTCCCATACACACCCAGATGCTGAGCGCCTAGAAGTAGAAATAAGCAAATTGAAACAGGAGATCGTGCAGTTAACATTGAGCCGCCAACACACAAGACCCAATTTAACCACAGACCCGGGACAAACACCCCGCAATGATGGATTCCGACCCCACCCACACTGAGGGCAACATTTCTCCACCTAACCCCATTATTGAGAACAACGCTACTACCAACAACGGCCAGCATTCTTGCCTCGCCTCACACATTGCACCACATGCAACACCCACGAGAGCATATAGGTCAGTTAAAGTTCCCCATCAGCAAAAAGCAAGTAAACTGCAGACGAGGCCAACGATTACAAGTCGGTCACGTGAATTGTCAACATGAGCGCCGGCGCATATGCAGCTGGTCCCAGACAAAACGCACATGCATCAATCCCCCCTCCCCCCCCCCCCCCACCCAAAGCCAGCATGTAGCCTTTCCAACCTCCTCCCCCCCACGCCACAAATTGCAGCATTGCCAGACCGCAGCAAGTTGTCGCCGGGCAGTCAAAGGTAGCAGGCCCACGCAGTCTCGCCCAAGACACGTGCGTCCTCTGTTTTTATGTGGGATATAAAAGTTGGTAATGTAATCTTTTCCCCAACCAGAAATTTCAATTATGTATGGACATTGGTGACCGTTTGAAAAGATTTAAGAACACATTCAAGCTGACGCCTAAGAAAGTTTATCTAGAGCAACTGAAGGGTAAAAGCACAGTGGACAATTCTAGTTGTTTTCAAAACACTCCGAGTGCAGGCTGCGATGATGAAACCACGTAGCAAGACATGCTGAGCGAACCTACGTCTCGAAGTTAGTTAAATAAACATGCACGCCCCACATCCACTGTCGCCTATCCGCAACCTAGCATACGAACTGCGACCCCGCACGTTCTTGTTGCCATTAAAGGCAAACAATGCCTTGCATTACTTGACACTGGCTGTTCACACAGCAGCATAGCTACCACCTTGGTCACCAACCAGTAAATTTTCCTGTTGCAAGAACACAGTATGCTGAGTGCAACTACTTCTATATTAAAGTCCCCTAAATTTGAAACCGTTATTAACCAAGGAATAAAAGGGAACACTTATCCTCAGGAATTTTTAATGTTGGACCATCTTCAACAAGACATTATTTTAGGGGTGGACTTTATTACCAAATACGACGTCATCCCAATCCTAAAATACAACATTATACTTATACATGGCTACGATCTCCGCAAGCTCGTACAAGTAACACTCCATTCTGGATTCTCCCCAAAAGTTACTACTATGACTGCTGAGCACTCCTTAGCTGCCTTGGATTCCTTTGAATCACCACGTCCTACAATATTTTGTATCAACCCCAAGCTTAATACTAAACAAAAGGATGCTATTATCAAAATCATAAACTCTCATAAAGACAGGTTCACAGATTCTATTTTAGAGCTAACCGAAGCCCGCAATTTTGAAATGAAGCTTGACTTAACCACGGACAAGGCCATACCTAAAGTTAAAGACAAACTATTAGTTCAGATTGATGACATGCTACAAGCCAATATTATAGAGTCAGCGCACTCTCCTTATTCTGCGCCCAGCCTGGTCGTTTAGAAAAAAAGTGGCAGTTTAAGTTTTTAACTGACTTTCGTAAGTTAAACCAATATCTTACTAGGGTCCATTACCCTTTACCTCACATGGAGGACATTTTGACAGCCCTGCAAAACTCCCTATATATTACTAGCCTAGATCTCTTTTTAGGGATTTATAGCATACCTGATAGGCAACAAGACCACCATAATCTGGCTTTTACAATTGATGGGTTTGGTTTATTCCAATATAAAATAATGCCAATGGGTCTTTGAACCTCCCCTCAGTACTTTCAGATGTTTATAAACACCCTTTTAGGTCCACCCAGATGGACAGCAGCAATTGCTTACATTGATGATATTTTTATACTGGGCAATTCTTTCAAAGAACATTTAGACAACATTCATAAAGTTTTTGATAGGTTAAAGTCAACACTAAGAAATGTACTTTTGCTAAGCAGACCGTCAAAGTTTTAGGTAATATCATCACCCCTGACGGCATTTCTACCAACCCAGATAAGGTTTCCACCATAACGCAGATGTAGCCCCCTACCAACTTGAAACAATTACGTACCTTCCTCGGCATGATGTAATACCTTTGTCGCTACATTAAAGACTATGCCATCATAGCGCAGCCACTTATTGAATTAACCAAGCATGCGGTACCCTTCAAGTGGCAAGACAACCTGGCTAAAGCTTTCCTTAACTTGAAACAGGCCATTTAACAAGCGCCAGTATTAAAGAAGATTTGATGAGGACAAACCGATCATCCTGGCTTGCGACGCGAGCAATGATGCGATCGGCGGAGCCCTCCTACAGGAGGAGCCGCATTCCAAACAGCGCGCAATCATCATCTTTGCCTCCAGAAAGCTATCTATCCAGGAGTCTCGCTGGAATACCACAGAACGAGAATTAGATGTGATTAGATATTTGTGTACTCATTTCCGTCAGTACTTATACGGTAGGAAATTTACGATAGAAACTGACCATGCTAGCTTGCGCTACCTACGCTCTATGGCAGAGCACAATATCCATATTCATAAAATGGCGATAGGACTCAGTGAATATGATTTTGAACCTACCATTCTGCACAGTAAATTATTAAACACTCTCCCCGATGCCCTCAGCAGAATTATCACTACTCCTCCCGTGCCAACACATACCATAACAGTCAGCACCCCACCTTACCAAGTCAAAGAAAACATGGTAACATGCACTTCCCTTTAGACAGCCTTCGCGGAAGCCATCTTGCAGGATACACGTAAGGCAGACGAGATTCGTAACACAATTGCCAAGTACACCAAACGTCATTCGGACGATGTCAAACATTATTTCATGTCCCAATACCAAGAACAAGATCGCAATCGCATTGCCAAGGCACTAGTCAATTATGATATTTTTTCAATGCACAGTATCTGTAGAATTCTTATGACTTATATCAGACCAATATTCAAATCATTATGCAAAACAGCACCCCACATTTAGAAACCACTTGCATTGATCCTGTATTGAAATGTAAAATCCTTATTGTTCTTAAATCAGACAAACGTCACTTTACCCAGTGTATACACATGCTCAAGAATACATAAAAATCGACGACTCAATTTTTTAGTTATGTCAACTTGTTGTGAATACCTCTCCTCTTGTTGGAGAATATAATGATTCTCATATCAAACAGTTAAAATTTGTCTTACTTCATCCTGAACAGGCAATTAACTAGTATCGTAGAATGAGTCGCAGATATGGCATAGTGGCGAATGGTGAAATATTTTAAAAATTAAATACACCCCAGGGCGTGTCTAAGCTCACTCTCGTACCCAAATTATATGTTCCAGAAATTATTCAAGTTCACCATGATGCAATATTTGGGGGCTGACATTTTGGCATCTTTGAGAAATTGCAGAAAACCTATCATTGGGATTCTATGCAAGCTGATGTTTAACAGTTAGTCAAATCTTGTCCCATTTGCCAAAAAACTAAGGCCAATACGTGGGCTTTAGATGCCAAGTGTCCCCTGCCTGTTACAGTACGTCAGAATAAGTACATTCTAGTTATGATGGCGTACACGACCTGTTACGTAGTACCAAAAGCTGTCCCTTCTATTGATGCCGCCACGTGCTCCCGAATTTATTAAACATGTAGTACTCCAATTTGGTTGCCCACTACAAATTTTAATTGATCGCGGTACAAGTTTTCAGAATGAGCTCATTAGTAATCTTTTGAAATCCCTAGGCGTAAAGAAGTTAACTACTACGGCCTACAACCCTAGGTGTAACGATCTTGTGGAAGCCTCGAACCGTATCATTGGTGACCAACTTACAGCTTGTGCTAATGCAGATCAAGCAAACTGGGATTTATACCTCAAGTTCATACAATTTAATTATACTACTAGTGTCCATTCCACAACAAAATTTACTCCCTTCTATGTGTTACATGGTGTGGAGGCTGCCCTTCCGGCACAGGTCGTCGCTGCACAACACTCGCCACGTGCCCATAATTGATGTGAGAAACTTTTACAAGACCGAAAAACAGCCAAGGTTAATTTACTTCAGGCTCAAGTCAGTCAGAAAACCCAGTTTGACCATACTCATAGAGTTAATATGTTACATGTCAATGATTACGTCTAGATACGTAATAGGGGCCACCAGAAGGCCGTAACGCACCAATATAGTAGCCCTTCCAGGGTAACCGACTTATTAGACAATTCTAATGTACGCATCTAGACCAATAAATCTGGGCCCCCAGGTACGATACTGTATGTATGCGCCATACCAAACCCGCCTACATGCATTAACCTAGTGTGTATGCAATTGTCTAGCCAGTGTTCTATTGTTCCTTGGGGAGTATGTAGTTAGTGTTTGCATGAGGGGTCCGTTGCATGAACTGTCGCCTGCTCACGCCACGCTTTCAGGTGTGCTGACAACAGACACGCATCAGCACAGTGTTCACAGCCAGAGCCGAGCAGCACGAGGCGCTCATGGACTTCCTGACTGCCAATCCACCAGGTGACCACTGCAGCGCGGCGGCGAGTGGAGTGGGGATTCCATGCCCGCCAACCTTCCCGCTCCTTGCGGGCCCACAATGGCAGCCGCGAGGCGCTGCCTCAACCATCAGTCGCTGGTGGCGACACTGCGCCAGTGCGAGGCCCACCAGGTGCATGCACAACCCGTCACCATGGCAACCACTGCAAGAGTTCAAGTCACAGAGTGGAGACTCTCCGCAGCTTGGCGTGTGGCCAAGGTTATCGCCATACTGCCCTTGGTGCTATCAGCTCTCCTGCCAGCTCCCGCACTGCTTCGTACCGCATGTAGGGCTTTACTATAAGCCCACCACTGTTGATTTTCTCTACAAGGAAACATTTCTTCTAATATACACAATACCGCTGCACCTCCCCAAAATGCCCACCAAACTTTAACAATTACTGCACGTTGCCTGTGCAGTGAAAAACTCCACATCTTGTCAGAACGGAAAAATTATCCACGATTATTTGGAGGTAATAGAAACAAGTATCCTGAGAGAAGTTTTGGATGACGTCAGTACCCAGTTCCGCCACAAGCAAAGCATACATTTCCTTGGGGACCTGGGTACTTGGTGTTGTGACTTGCTGACCAATAAACATTTACGCGCATTGCTAGACAATGACGCTATGATAGATTCCCAGATCACGGCCCTTGCTAATAACGTACGGAATACAAATGCCGCCAAGAATGTGTCCTTTAAAGTAATTAATGAATTACATCATAAAATGGAGCATAATGTAAACTCGCTCGCCGCAACTGTGAACGGCATTTCAAATGCATTGCAAAAGCAACTCGTAACTGTCAGTAAACTGGACAACACTGAAGCACAAACTCACTTGCTTTCTATTAGTCTTTGGAGTTTCTTAATAATGTAGTCTTAGAACACTTGGTACAGTCATATATCCAAGCATGCCAGCTCAACAGATTACCTTTAAATGCTGTCAACAAAAGCCAGCTCACTGACGACCTAACAAAACTGAATTCCCAACTTTTGACACTGCGCATCACCTTACGTATTCCCATTTCTGACATAATAAAATATTATTCTCATGATTTGGTTGAATGTTCACTTACGACTTCTCAGATGATTATTAAATTTCAAGTCCCCGTTAAAGGTGTGCACTCCACGTGGCAAGAATACAATATGATTTATCCTTTATCATTTCCAGAATAACTCCTGTATCATTCACACTCCATCACCCACTGTTGCCAATGATTCTACCACGGACTCGGTGATATCAATTTAACGTTTCCCCGACACCCCCATGGATATTTTAGCCATCCCTAAACACTCTCTTACTGGTAATGGTGCCAAGTGCATAAAATCTGCCATTTTACTTGATGATGCCAAAGCCTTGTTTTCCTCAAGTAAATTCCAATGCTCTCAAGACACACCTTTTTTTTTTACCAACTCCCCTCCAGGTACTGCTGTGTTGTGTGCAAATGCATCCCTCAACTTGGGCAGTGTGAAATGTCATGTGCCATGTGGATGTCTCGTTGCCACCCCTAAGGGAACTATTATTGAGGCCACGTGCCTATGTGACATCCGTGCACCCTCTGTCACGCTACAACAGACAGTAGTACCCATCCACTGGCTGCTTGAACAGTCGTTCCACCTCCAACAGCTCTCATTGATCGCGGGAATCCAATTTTCAAACATTATGTTGACGCATGCCTGATTAGACTAATTTGGCACGTCAGTCGAGGATTTTATCCACTAGACCATAAGTGGGGTGGTTTAGTTTAGATAGACGACGAGAGGCGAGGGGTGTTGGTTAGCACTTATTTACTCCTGCTTCTTGGGTGCTATGGTCGTAGTGGGTTTCACCCAGACATAGTGAGCTTGGCCCGTGCCGAAACTGCGATTTGACTGGTCAGCTTCATTGGTCCAGAAGTTGATGTTGTCCCAGCCGAATCTCACTTCAGTACCGGTCAACAACCCTTTTACCACAGGATGACACGAGGGGTGAATACGTAGACGAGAAGAAATGTACAATACAGTGACCGGAGCAGTCGACACTGACTCATGCTTGAGTTGGGCATCGCGGTCCCGTTCCACCTGCCTTTCCGGTGTAGGTTGAGGAAGTGCACAACTGTCTGGCGGCAAGGAAAGCTGCATTTCATTCCCTACGCTTTTGGCTGTACCTCTGGTCGGAAGGCATCAAGTCTCTGCTCGCAGCTTACTGGGTACACCCTGACATTAACCAACTAAACCCAATTTACAGTGTTAGTCTGGTTTTGGCTTGCTAAACAGCCTCTGTAAAGTCTCCACTGATCCCCCACACTATGCGAGCTGATCAGAGACGAGGAGCTGTTTGGGTCACCAATGCCGCCACTAGAAGTTCGTCCACACAGGAATGGACGGCAGGTCTCAAGCTACGAAATATCCCTGCATTAACAATGCTCTTGGATAAAGCAATAACTCGAGACTGTCAATCCTCCGTGGGTGAAGGTGTTACTAGTGGTTGTGGCTCCTCTGTTCCTCTCCACCAGCACTAGACAGTGCTGTGACAGCACTAGACAGTGCTGTGACAGTTGGAAAGCTACAGATGGCCGTCTAATGGGTGGGTGACAAAATATGACGGACCCCTGAAGGGTGCCCGTAGTTGAAGCTAGTTCAGTTATTATAAAATACCCGGTTCTTATCAAGGGTGTACGTAGCAACCTGTATCTAGCAGGCAAACAGGCAGATACACTAAGAAACAAAATCTGAAAGGTAGGAAACAAAAGTATGTTAATTGAAGTCTCAATAAACATGCAACGCGTGCTAGCTCCTGCCCGGCAATTCTGTGCTGAAGGTTACTACGCTGGCCAGGTGTAGACGACCTGGTTCTAGGTTGTAAGTGGGAAAGATAAATCTAGATGGTAAAATATATCACTATTAAACTCTTCTAGTAAAAGGTGTGTAGAGGAGACAAACTGAATTTAATATGTGTTAGTGAGCGTGTTCGCTGGTCGTCGGGTTGACTGATCGTCGACGTCCGCAGTAGCCTCTGGGGGCGTACTGAATACTTAGAGGTTGCGCAGTATAGAGTGCGCTCCAAATATTAACAACTTGCTGTGCTAGGCCACTCCGCCTTTGGGCTGTCTTGGCAACCTACCTGCTTCTCTCTCATTGGTCACTGAGTACAGTTTGAAGTTTGGGCTTTCTGCTCATGTTGGTAGCTCGTCCACTTCTACTCCAACAAGCATTTGAGTAACTTCACTTTAATGTCTGTTCCTGACCCTGATGGGTATTCATGCAATGTTAGGTTGCTAGGCATTATGACTTTGTAGCTGACGACAATTAGAATATCGCCATGGTTGATGATGAGAAGCATAGGTGGGTTTGCTGTATCATACATTGAGCTTGAATAAAGAGTTTGTGTGGGTTGGTCGTCAAGGAATTTTAGGGTTGCCCATATAGCTTTCATTCTAAATTTATTTTGTGCCGGGCAGTGTTTAAATTCTGGTTTTGGCTTAACTTATTAGTTGCGTGTGACCCGTAGAGTTTTCTGTTGTGTGTAGCTTTGCACTTAGATTATGGTTGAAAGTAGTTTTGGATATTCATATTTTGCTAACCGCTTGAAACATGATGGCTTATTGAATGGGTCCGCACCAAGTTGCGCAACATGGTGATACAAAAGAGGTAACCTACCTGTGTGAAATATTTTTAAATGGTATGAACGGAGGATGGTTCATTGGTTTTTGATATATGCATTTAAATTGTGCTTGTCGAACACATTTGTAATATTCACTAGACTTTGGAAGGCCGTCACGGCACTCTAGTGAATGTCAGTAATGAATTTCAGTATTAATACGAGAAGGGCAGCATAATTTAAGCGTTTTAGTATTAATTATTTAAAATCCAGTACTGCAATTGTATTTTCCTTGTTGAGTATATATTTCGTGGGATAGTGTTTAGTACTGGTTAGTTAAAATGAACAAGCCCTTATTTCACTGAGTTTTTTTAGAGTTTTTGCAGAGAGGAACATTTGTGTTCGCTCAAGGTTTTATATATTTTAAAGGAAATTTTATGTTTTATTAATTTTATTAATTGACCAGCACACTTTGGTGCCCGTGACGTCATTGTTAGTTTTTAAAACCAGTTTTTATAGTAAATTGTTTTTTGATTGAAGAGCTGTACAAAGCCCAATAAAAATTGTTGAACTTGGATTGTTTGTGAAAATTCTTGTGGAAGATGTCACAAGAAAACTGCGCTACACTCTGCTTATATTTGCTAATATTTGTGTTCTGGAATTTTCATGATGGCTGGAAGCGTGGGTTTCCTCTATCATCTAAGTAAAGAAGAGCTGTCGGCCTTCCTCACCGACAATGACGTACCTTTCCCACCTGAAGCTACAATGGTACAACTACGAAGGATGGCAGTGCAACTCGTGAGGGATTGCAACCTGAACACGAGCGGCATCGCCGAGGAGGTGGTCTTGGTGAGTCCCAGTTCCACGCATACCTTTTCCTCTATGATATTTTTTCAGACTTTGCAAGCTGTCCCCAATTTGAACCTAGGCTCGCCTCGCGCGTTATTGCTTTTTTTCATCGCAGTTGCCAAGGTCACTGACCTATGGCTGCGTGACGACATAACTTTGTTGTGCACGCTGGTCGAGAAATGTGGCGCTTTACAGCTGATTTCAGAGGAAAGAACTGCCGAAAATGGCAGCTTTGTAAATTTCCATCGCAGAGTGTTGGCTCATGTTTTCCCTTCACGTGTAAAATGCACATGTGAGCGTGATATGATAAATCGTTTTCAACGTCCTAATGAATCACTGAGTGAATTTATTGATTCTATAGTTTCTCACCAAAGGGCTCTTTGTTTGAATTTGCCAGAGAGCGAATTAGTCTGTATAGTGTTGGAAAATATTACTCCACGTGTTCAAGTACAGTGCTCGTTGTTACCTGTACCCCGAAGTATGTAAGTATTGCGTACTTTAGAAGTCAAAGTGTAGAGCCGTGTTGCTGCAGAGTCAGAATTTATTTCTGTTTATTCTCCTCCCACTCGAATAGTAAGAGCGCCGTGGGTAGGAAATGAGCATGTTTCAAATCGGCGCTGTATAAATTGTTCCAAACGTGGTCACTTAAGTGTGGATTGTAAAGAGCCACGAACTTCTTGGCGAGATAGAAAGTGTTTAATATGCGGTGCCAAAGAGCACTTGAGGCAGGCGTGCCCGGTTTCGGGAAACGAGTGACGGCTGGAAATGTGTGTGGTGTTTCCAGTCGCTGCGCGTTGTATAGAAATAAACCGCAGTCCAAGTGTATTGTTCAAGTAACTTGCGGCAAAAATTTATATCCTGCCCTAATCTATACGGGAGTTGATCATTGCATCATTAGTTGGACGTTTGTTAAATAATTATTACACAGTAAGGTCATTTCCTGTTCACGTATTCAGCGCTTGACGGAGCTCAGATTGTGTATTGCTAACGGCGACGTGTTGTAGTCAAGTTATACTTTAAAATAGGCAGTTTTTTGTGGAGTTATGATTTCTGAATTTTGGCTGTGTTAAATAATAAGATTATTTTAGGATTGGAATTTTTAGGGCACTCTCGTGCATCCATAAATCTTGAGAATGTTACGCTTTCCTTCGGGTTTGCGCCTGGTATTAAAATACATTTGGATTCTGGTAAATGTGTCTCGGTAAATCAGTTGGTTTCAGAAAAATCTGTAATTGTGTCGGGAAAATTTGAGAAGAGTTTAGAACGCATTCAACAGGAATTCAGTGATGTCATTATGCCCCAAATAGGAAAGTGCGATATTTTACCCTACAAGTTTTTGCTTATTGACGATGTGCCGGTCCGCGACCGCCACTTCCGTTGCCCGCCTTCTAAACTTAGGGCATTTCGGGAAATAATTGAAAAGTTGTTGAAGCCAGGCGTGATCGTGCCATCGACATCAGATTATTGTTACCCTGGATTCCTAGTTTAAAAAAAAAGACAGTGACAAATACAGATTGGTAGTTAACCACATTCTTATAAATTGTAAAATTCATAAGGACCCCTTCCCACTTCCGACAGTTGACTGCACCTTGCAACATCTTGGATGCGCTAAACTGTATTCCGTTTTGGACTTAAACCACAGTTTTCATCAATGTTTGCTTGATCCAGCTTGTCGCAAATACACCACGTTTATCTCCCCTTGGAATCAATATGAGTTTACAAGGATCCCAATGGGGGCTAATTTCGGTAGCCAAGCCCTTTCCAGAGTTTTAGGCCATGTGCTCTCGGAGTATAAATATAAATTTGTTTTTAATTACGTAGACAACGTAATTATATATAGTGAAGACATGGAGTCTCACCTGGACCATTTGCATGAAGTTTTGAGGCATTTTTGAGAGGTTGGGTTGACAGTTAACCCAGAAAAGGTAACCCTGGCCGCAAATAAGGTTAAATTTCTTAGATATATCATTAGTGAAGGGAAGCTTTTGCTTGACCCCTATAGAGTTGCACCTATTGTCAACTTTCCCTGTCTGCGTACTCTAAAACGAGTACAGAATTTTCTCGGGTTGATGGGGTACTACTCACGATTTATTGAACATTATTCAGAAATAGTGGCCCCCCTAAATAGTCTTAAGAAAAAAGAAATGCAACTTGTTTGGAGCCAGGAACAGGAACAATCTTTTAATGCTTTGAAGTGAATACTCAGCTCTCCGCCAGTTCTGATTTTACCTAATTTTGAACTGCATTCCTCGGTCCAGGTGGATGCTTCTGCGGTGGCCGTGGGTGCGGTGTTAGGGCAGTAGGTAGAGGGTCATATTGTCCCAGTAGCCTTTGCGAGAAGAACACTAACGGAACCAGAAAGATCTCTCGGAATACATGAAAAAGAAACTTTAGTGTGTCTCTTCGGACTGGAAAAAATTCGCTTCCTACATCGAACACGATGACCATGATTTGATGACCGACAATCAAGCCCTTAGCTGGGTCTGGGGTCACCCCCACCAACTCGGAAAACTGGATAGGTGGGTGCTACGTTTATCTAGGTTTCAGTTTAAAGTATGTCACATGCGTGGTGCGGAATACCCAGTAGTGGACGCTTTGTCCCGCATGTTTGATCCAAATGATTTTGAGGAAATTCCTGCCGACAAACCGGCTTCTCTGGGACTTATTCAGGGTTTTCCGGAATTTTTTGTCCGGTTGCATGATGCTCAATCAGCTCATACCTGGTGTAAACAATTGAAAGGGATCTTGCGGCCGGTGTCACGTTTCCGTATATGGAAAGGGATGGTCTTTTGTATTTTACAGGGAAAGTGGGTTGTGTGAGAAAGTTGGCAGTTCCAGAATGTTTAAGACCTATGTTGCTCAAATATTTTCATGACTCTCTTTATGGTGGACATTTGGGAGTTAGCAAAACAGTTTCAAAGATTTCCGTGCACTTTGCCTGGTCCACGTTGAAGCAGGACGTCGCTCAATACGTGTGTACCTGCGATGGATACCAACATTGTAAACAGGCTTTACAAACGAATTTTGGTCAGACGAAGGTTGAAGTTCCCAGCTGCCCATGGCATATAGTTCATTTAGACATTTTTGGGCGGTTGGTAAGGTCAAAAAAAGGAATGTTTGCTTGTTAATTTTGCTCAATACCTTTACTAAATTTGTTATTCTATTACCGTTAAGAAACTTGAAGGTACCTACTATAGGGAAGGCTTTACAGGAATGAATCTGGAAAATTTTCCAGGCTCCAGCCGAAATAGTGTAAAGACAATGCTCACTACTTTCAAACTGTTTGCTTTAAAGATATGTGCTTTAAATGGGCAATAAAGTATTATACTTCAAGTCCTTATTTCCCAAAAGGTAACCAGGTAGAGCATTTTAACAAAATCATTAAAGCTTGCCTTACTGTATTCTATAATAGCGATCATACTTTGTGGAATAGTGATTTAGAATTGATAAATGTAGGTCTCAATTCAGCAGTCCATGATTCTACAGGCTCGCCCCCCCCCCTCCCTTTCTATTTTTGGGTAGGCATTTGCCCCATCACATTTTAGATATTTGAAGCATTCCCACCCCACCTACCCTGGATATTCCTTCCCAAGATCGCCTTCTCAATGACGTTGTCGTAGCCTGGGAGCTGCGAAGCGTGAAATTGCTGTGGGCTTAGATAAAGGTCGTATTGATCCTCCTTTTGCGGCAGGCGACCTGTGTTGTGTAAAAATGTTGTGCTTGCTGACAGTGGGAAAGAAATAGGCTCGAAATTTATTCCTAAATACTTTGGTCCTTACTAAATTGCAAAATTTCTGGGTGTAAACACTGTAATGTTAAGTTTACCAGGGAATTCACGTGAGTTTAGAAAAGCTCACATGAGTCATCTGAAAAGGTACTTGCCGCGGCCATAAATAAACAGTGGTATTTTCATTAGTAATTGTCTTTCTCAAAATGTAATATTGATTATAGTTAAAATATTTTGTTTATTTCAGTTATTTCTTGTCGCTACGTGTTTTCCCATCCCTTCCTTTAAGTTTGTTGTATTTTCCCCCTCTCACACTTTTCCCCTTCTTTTTTGTTCCTGTCCGGGACATCAGAGGCGTTGAACGGAGCCATGCAGTCCATCTGCTGGAATGGATTTTCGTCTGGAAGTGCGCCTGCAGTCATCATGCTGCAACCCCCTTGACATCGGTGCCCAGATCTACGGTTCTACCAGGCCCTGGTGAACGTGGTGGACTTGGAAGATCGGCTGCTAATCTGTTTCGTGGACTGGACTATCTCCCAGGAGATTACAACAATCAAGATGTTTCTGAAATGTATGTTGAAATCATTGGACTGACTTCAACAAAACTTGTTTAGGTTTTTCGTGATTTCTACGTTTCAAGATTGTTGCAAACTGTGAATCTTGTGTGTTCAACTGTACTTTCTCCGAGTGTACTACATGTGTACTGCACTGTGTGAACCTTTTTCTCCTTTTCTACTACTACTATGGATGTTGAACTGTGTACTGAAAAATTTTGGGCTAAGACTTTGTTAGCAAGGGGGTTGCACAGTATAGAGTGCGCTCCGAACATTAACGACTTGCTGTGCTAGGCCACTCCGCCTTTGGGCTGTCTTGGCAACCTATCTGCTTCCTTTTCCTTCCCATATCTATGGAGACCCTCCTACCACAGATGTGCATCAAGCTTTTCTCTCATTGGTCACTGAGTACAGTTTGAAGTTTGGGCCTTCTGCTCATGTTGGTAGCTCGTCCACTTCTATTCTAGCAAGCATTTTAGTAACTTCACTTTAATTTCTGTTCCTGACCCTGATGGGTTTTCATGCAATGTTAGGTTGCTACGCATTACGACTTTATAGGTGACGACAATTAGAACATCGCCTTGGCTGACGGCGAGAAGCCTAGGTGGGTTTGCAGTATCATACATTGAGCTTGAATTAAAATTTTGTGTGGGTTGGTCGTCAAGGAATTTTAGGGTTGTGCATATAGCTTTTATTCTAGATTTATTTTGTGCTCGCTGTGTTTAAATTCTGGTTTTGGCTTAACTTATTAGTTGCGTGTGACCCGTAGAGTTTTCTGTTGTGTGTAGCTTTGCACTTAGATTATGGTTGAAAGTAGTTTTGGATATTCATATTTTGCTAACCGCCTGAAACGTGATGGCTTGTTAAATGGGTCCGCACCAACTTGCGCAACATGATGATACAAAAGAGGTAACCCACCTGTGTGAAATATTTTTTAATGGTATGAACGGAGGATGGTTCATTGGTTTTTAATATATGCTTTTAAATTGTGCTTGTCGAACACATTTGTAATATTCACTAGACTTTGGAAGGCCGTCACGGCACTCTAGTGAATGTCAGTAATGAATTTCAGTATTAATACGAGAAGGGCAGTATAATTTAAGCATTTTAGTATTAATTATTTTAAATCCAGTACTGCAATTGTATTTTCCTTGTTGAGTATATATTTGGTGTGATAGTGTTTAGTACTGGTTGGTTAAAATGAACAAGCCCTTATTTCACTGAGTTTTTTAGGGTTTTTCCAGAGTGGAAAATTTGTGTTCGCTCAAGGTTTTATATATTTTAAAGGAAATTTTATGTACGTCACGGCTTTGATTGACCAGCACACTTTGATGCCCGTGACATCATTGTTCGTTTTTAAAACCAGTTTTTATAGTAAATTGTTTTTTGTTTGAAGAGCTGTATGAAGCCCAATAAAAATTGTTGAACTAGGATTTTTTGTGAAAATTCTTGTGGCAGACGTCACATGGTTTTCTCCAGAGGTTCCCAGCTCTGAGCAGTACTCTGGGAAGATGCACGAGAGTTCAGAAGAAGACTGTCCAAAGCCCGGCAGCATCCATTCTTATATAGGTGAAGCTTATAGGCTGCCGGCGCGGGCTGCGGGGAGGGCGAGTCTCCTGCCCTGGTTGGCGTGGAAGTTGAAAAACTCACGTCAGCAGTACTCAGCGTTTCTGGTTCATGCCTCGTCGGTAGCGCTTGGCTTTGCCCGAGGTCTGGGCAGCTTAGTGGCTCTCAGCGCTGTGAAGAGATGGGGGGGTCATGCCTGCCGGGTTGCGTAACCTTCAGGTGACGAGAATTCGCTTATATGTTCCTGTTGTCAGGTAAAGTAGGCAGCCGAGAATTCATGTGTAAAATTCTCTCTACGTGTTTCTTATGTCTGTAGCAGTGGAAGTAGGAACCTTAGCGATGAGTCGTAATCTTTGTTAATTAGTAGTAGGAGAGGCATGCGTCAACGTCTGTGCTTGATACTAACTGGCATTTGAATTTAACAGACTTACCAGTGTTGCAACCTGTTTATCCAATCCAGCAGAAGGTATCCTTATGTAACAACGAACTTTTCTCTCTTGTGGAACCCGCTCACTTTGATTACGCCTCTATGGCTATTTTTTTACTGAATGATTTAGCTGTCATTAAATGGTATGTGAAACTGGTCAAGATGTCCATACTTCTAGCACATATCAACATGCCCCCTTAAGAGCTACAGTCATACTTATGGTGTTTCCAAAATAATGTCCCAAAAATTTTTTTATTGACCCAAGTGTCTACATCTGCATCTGAGCGTATCCTTTACATGTTATATTACTGGTGTTGGTAAGTGGTGTTTAGTTGCCTATTTCTCACAAGAGTGTAAGTTTGACTAACACACCACCACAGATGATACAAATATTACTTCTACTTGTTTACCCTACTACAGCATTTCTATACTGTTGCATTCACTTCAGGCCTACAAGCCTATATGTACATAATTCAGTCATTGATTAAGTATTTTGCTGACTGCCACTGCATTCTGGATTTCCTGTAATGTTTTTCACGTTTAATTACATTTACCCTTATAGTATGATAATTCATTCCATTCTCATGGATATAATAAGTAAGCCGTACTCAAGTGCATGCAGTCAACATTGGACCTTATGACTTCAGGGCAACACCTGTGGTCCTTATTACATTATATTCTAATACACTATTCCAAACTATCTCTTTAGATATATTTTAAGTATTATGTTAGTTTGTGTGCACACATTTTTATTTTATTCCTTACCTTATCTCACCCCAGCAGGGTTGTATATATGTATTTGTAATATTTTGCAACCTTTTTGTATGTACATATGGTGAATAAATATGTTCTGAAACAAAGATTATACGGTGAATAGCAGTAAAACCAAAATAACACTGAAAAGCAAGTAAATTCACCGCCAAACAATGAAACGCACGTTATACACCGCCTAATGCTGAAATTTCAGTTAAAACACAAAACAAATTCAATTTTGCCCAAATATATTGATTTATTTGTGAAACCATGAACAATCTGTATCCAAAAATGTGTAAACTGAGAGATGATAAGAATACTAATTTAAGTTTTCTGATGATTGAAGAAAAAAAATTAATTTTAAGCTGTTGTCATTCAGCCTTAGTTAATAACAGCAGTAAATATTGAATACCATGTTGATGAGAAATTATTATTTTTATATTTGCTTATACAATTTTGCTATTCTCATTAAATAATTTTATTTACCGTATTCAATGTTTTTCCTCTATAAAAATATATCCAATCCATTCGTGTAAGACTAACAAAAAATCCACAAAGTTTAGGAACATCAACATACAAGTTACGGATAAACAAAATCTCCAAAAAGTGATTTTTTAACCTATGGTAATACTCTGTGTTACCTTTGTTCAAATAAATTGATTTCTCTAGTGTAAGCAATTGCACAAACATTATATTTTAATAGTAATATGCATACAAAAATAAATTAACAACTTCTAATAATCAAATTCACATTAAAATAACAGTACAATGTTGGCTCTAACAATGCACAATTTTAGTTATGACGTTTCAATTTTTAAGACTTTCATAATAAAACTGATAACACCGAAATCAAGTTTTTTTTTCCCCCCGAAATTCTGCGTAAAATAACACCACAAAATCTTGCCTCTACCTATACGTGTGTTAATTATTACTCCTTACATTACTATTACGTGTGTTTCTATGTATTTTAACTTCATGCCTACAGGCATGTGTATTATCATAAGGTAACACACATGTGCATGCCCATGCACACACACACTCTCTCTCTCTCTCTCTCTCTCTCTCTCTCTATATATATATATATATATATATATATATATATATATATATATGGGGTGTTCAAGTGTGCACATAGCACTATAGCCAACCACGTGTCCTACAGCTAGTGATTAACCACAGATACTCTTTAAAATAACCAAATGTGCAGACTGCTAATCATACTCATGCTCCTCTGCCTGCATGCGAGCTCTTACTATAATAGACTCTGGTGAACTCAAACTAGTGCACACAATTGATCAGACTCATGCTCTGCCTTTCGTTCGAGCTACTTCCATACCACACGCTGGTATATACACAAAGTGCATCTGAAAGTGAACACTATTACCTGAATTATCAGTGATCCACGACACGTCTCTGAACTTTTAACTACACGTTATGTGCATCTATTTAGAGGTTAATGTATACCTCCTTCCAATGTTTAAGTATATTACTAATGTTCATTGTTATTTATTTATTTTTCTACCTAATTCTGCACTACTTGTTACATATTATTTAGGTTAAGTTTTCATTGCAATTACTACTGTAATATTTTATTCACTTTGAGACTTTCACACATGGCCAGGCCATTTTCTATGCATCACATTTACTACCCACATGTGGGTTTTCATAAAAGAGTTCTCTCAAATATGTTAGTGTCACAATTTTGTACTTATCTGTAAGTTGCAAACCTAGTTGTACCAGTGAAAGTCAGTAAGTATTTTTTAGCGTGCACAAACAAAGCACACAGTCCGCTATCCAGCTAGAAACTGCTCAGTCAGTCTTCTTGCACTCGCATGCCAAAAAAAAAGACAGCGCGACTTTCCGGCACTACCAACTTCTGGAGTGTCGCCTACCTTTCACGCAGGTAGTAACTTCCCAGTAGTGTTAATTTTCCCTTATGTATTTTTACCTTTCAACTGATGAACTTAACTCTCCCTATTTCATTTAAATTTGGCAAATTGTTACTGTTTCTGCCAGCAGGCACAGTTTTTTATAGTTATTCACAAGTTTATATTTCCTTTAAGTGTTCATATCCTGACACATTGTTCAGCGCACTTGCACCACAAGCGCGCCAGCTTTAAAAATTCCTATACCCATGGCCATTGCCTAGCTTTAAGGGGTTAATTTATTCTTTATGACATTAAATGTGGCGTTGGACATACCTCCTTCATTCCTGTGGTTGCGCTGCTCAACGTGTTCACGATATCTTAGGCTTACTGTGACCACCTTAACTATGTATCCTCACTGTATATCTTTTATTAATATTTCAATGCTTACGTATTTCTATTTTCCTACCTTGCCATTTGCAAACCTTCCACTCCCCCTTCCCCTTAACTGATTTCACTATTACTTATTTATTGTTTCATTGTTAGACGAGGTCTAAAGTTTTGCCTTGTCCCTAGGACACTTCTATTAGCTCATGAAAGCTACCAACTAAGCTAAGATGGCCACATGAAAGCTACCACCTAATCTATAACAGGGTATGTATTGAGAAAGTTTTGTAACACACACAATGCTGACCTACTGGGCGAGGCATATAAAATGGCAGTAGATGCCGCTCCCCACCCCCCAGTGACTTGACGACGGTTGAGGTACCACAACGCTAGTTGCCGGAACTGGCAACGTGAGCATCACGACACTGAGGTCCTGAGGAGCTCCGGGTTCCTCTTCAGTGTTAATTGGTGAGCATAACTCGAACTAGCAGTTAGGACGTAACGTTATCCTTCGAGACCCCATCGTCCCCTTAGGTGCTAATTGATATTAACTGGCAAGATTAGGTACTTGAGAATATTGTGATTTAAGAAGCACAGAGACGCCTGTTGGTAATTGTTAATTGAATACCTGTTTATTTAATCATTCATTAAAACGTTTTGTATAAATTCCTGTATTATATATATACATATAGTCTAATGTTCAATAAAGTTGTTAGTGAACTAGTAGAGTTACGTCCCAGAATAGGTACGTATACCCCAACCTAGTCTTGATAGCAGATTGCATGAGATATTATTGGTTCAGTGGTCAGGATAGGAGTTAAGGAAGGGGAGACACTACACCAAGCATCAAGAGACACTAAAAACTTGAACTGTCAACAACTGCAAGTATGAACAAATGCTCCAGCTGAAGATTATACTGTTTGCCGGCCGAGCCACCAAGGCTATGTATGCATCCAAGGCACCATGTAACACTATCAGCCGCTAGATGGCTCTACCAGTATGATTTGCTGCATCTCAATCTCCAAGCCAGCCAGTGATGTCACACATTGAGGAAGCTATGCTACAGCTACCCCTCTCCATCGCCTCCCTTATCCAGCTGACTGAAGGGGAAGAATGAGCAAGAGTTAAATAGCGGGTCACTCGCCTGCACTCACCAGTTGTACAGACTTCATTTACTCCACCTCAGCCCTTGCTGGAGTTTATGACTAGCCTGCTCGCTTCATTCCAAAACCTACCCTTCTTCGCCGCATTCGTGCAGAAGGAAGCTCCTCTCCTTGGCTTCCACCGCGACTCGTCGCTGGAGCCATCCTTCTACCAGCCTATCTTCACCGCATTCGTACCAAAGATCAACCTTTACCAATGTCATCTACACACGAAGACTCTGTAGCCCATTCTGGGACAACACATGTGTAGGAGTAGTACCAGTTTGAGTTATTTTTATAATGCTAGTCTACCCTGCCATTGTTAGCTTAGAACAGGCCGCCTTTACCCATATCAGCATAGGTTTAGCTTCCTTGAGCTCTTGCCAACTCAAGGGTACCCTTTCCCATAGTTATAATACCTCTGTTAGTGAACCTCACACAGTTCAAGGGATTGCAGGTGACCGGGAAAATTACTCATACAAGCCAAACCCAACCAGTGAGTATACCCACACGCATATTGGACAGCCAGTCTTTTGGGCTCCCCTGAGTACAGAAGGGTACAGCCCTGACACTAGGTACTCAGTCTCTTACGGCAAGCTTGCCTGCTCAGTAGCATACTCTCTCCACCGCAATTTGACGCCGGGATTAGTGTTCTCTGAGTGTGGGGAGACTGTTCCCTCCTGATACACTCACCCACATGCAGAAACTGTCAATGGCGAGGCCTGATTCTCAGTGCATGCTGTGTTTCAACGCTGAGTGCAGAGATAGGGAATCCACTTGAGTCGGCAGATGCTACACATGGCTGTACACCAGGTACGACAACATATCACCTGCAGTCACTTCATGAACGTGAGAGTGTGATTCAGTTCAGATGCTCTACTCCCGTCGGAGTGGTATCCGAGAGGTCAGACAGGTGCTAATTGCCTCTGGGCATTTGCAGGCGCCTACTCTCCTCCTCACTGCCACGATCATGCAGTGCTCTCCAAAGGATGAAGCCCAGGCATTGTACCACCTCTAGATTCCAGTTACACAAGAGATTCCTAAGGACCTCTTTAAGGACCCCGCCCATTTGAGCGAGGAAATGCCATACTTGTTAGCAGCCTACATAAGTGGATAGGACCAGTCCTTGGGACTCACCAAAACCTACTTTGGGGTAATTGAGCTAATGGAACTGAATGAGCCGACCAACACAATCTTTGAGCCACTGCTCGTAAACCAACATAGCTCACACTCATGTCAGCCAGAGTTGTCCCACGGTAAACAGCCGCCACGAGTTACGCCTCGCCCAGGTATACTGCTTCATACCATTCCTCTGAATCTCAATATCTCTCTCACAGAGCCCGATTTCGTGCCCTGCTGTAAAGCTACAAGGCCAGTCCTCTACACTGGACGTGTGCCAGTATCACGTAGATACTGAATTATTCCAGAACCCTGTGCCACCGGATGTGCCAGACCTCCACCCATCAAAAACCCTCTTGTATGTGGTGACGACCTTGACAGTACCAAGGCGTCACGCGTCAAACTTTACACAGTTTGGTGGATGAAGCAGTCAGTTACACATTTACAAAATTAAATCATGTTAGGAATTACTAAAAAAATTAATAATTGGCCTAATGTATTTTACTATATTTTCTTTATAGGCAAGCATTTTGGAAAATTTAAAATCCATCTCGTATCTTTCTGACTCAAAAGGAGTGGCTGGACTTCAGTAAATATTCAGTTATTCAAAATGGCCAACAATTTTAATGAAAGTTGAATATGAGTTCAATCAAAGTTTCTGGATTTTTCCCCATGCACATACAAAGTGTGTCACAGGAAAAAAAAAACAATTTGAAAAGAGATAGAACACCAGTACCGTGTACTGCAAAATGTATTTACAATAATGAAAAGATAGTGTATGACATGCCATTTAAGGCAGATTATATACGGAAAAGACTACCACCGAAATGACAACCATTTCGGTATATCGAGCCATCCTTTGAGGTTCACTTATACCAACTCCAAAAGTTCTTGGATAATCAGTCCCACTTGTTGATGAATGGCATCCTTAAGTTTGGCTAACAGGCATAGCCACTTTTCACAAAACTGTTGTGTGCAACCACACAATGCTCTACTGTCTACTGTGCCATGATTGTACCTGGGTGTGCAGGAACTGCCATGCTGAGCCATGCAGAATACTGTCCGTCAATACTGTATGATAATGGCATGGCTGAGAGAGTTAAATGCCCGCTACATATGTCTCTACGTATTCCCTCTCCCTGCTTTGATTTGTCCATTTTAAAATCCTCAGTTTCTCAAGATGCACCCTTAAGTAGTGTAGCTGTACTAGCTGAAGAGAAATTAAAGGAGGACTTGCCAGTCTGCTGGAGGGATGAAGCGGAACATGAGGGGCAGGTGGCCGGCTCTGGTGATGAGCATGGAGCTGTAGACAGGTCCTGGGGGCAGGCAGGGGGGCATCACCACAGTGGTGGGGCGAACCTCGCACTGGGGCGCCCACACATGTGCACCCGCAGAGAAGGAATGTCCTGTGACACACGGCCAGCAGAGTCCTTTCAGGTACTGCCAGTTCCTCTCAGCCTTGCTGTGTGGTTATCAGACAATTTACATAAGAACTGTACATTACTGTTTAGTTTAGCCCAGTTTCTATTGTCCATTTATGGCTACTTCAACTTTTCTGAAGCCCTGCTAAAGTTCTACTGTCAGGATATTACTCCACCTGATGCAAACAAAGCTTTAGAAAGTCGAGAAAATAACATCAACGGACAACACATCTATTTTTGTGCACACTTAGTGTAATAATATTTTGTATAAGAACTACCTATTTCTTACTAGGCATTACCAACAAACCTATTTTCTCTCTGTCTTTACTCATATTAATTATAGAAGAGATGATAACATTTATAGTTTAAATATAAGTAAAAGTTCAATTTAACAAAAAAATATGGTACTTTTATGTCAACACACTTATAAAATGCTTGTAATACATGCGGACATATTTAGGAAACAAGCAAGCACGCTATACATGGGTTGATTTTACAAAGGTTTGATTCAAAACTTTTAAAGAAACCACGAATAGTCTATCTATCTAATTTGCCAATCATCCAATAAAGTAAGTAGAGAATTAAAAGTGTGAACTATCTCCATATGCAATAATTTATACAAGAAAATTGATGGAGTTACAACCAAAGGCAATGTAAATAATTAAAGTTGATCACAGCAGATACTTCAGAACCCTTGAAAAACAGGATAAAGGCAGATTTAAATCATCTGAGATGAATATATTTAAAGAGATGGAGATAATTTAATTAGAAATTTTAGTTCTGGAGTTAAGCATACATGAAAGTTAATTTCAGGTAACACATACATAATAAACCTGAATACAAACTCATTTGCAATAAGGGTCCTGAATGGCAGACTTCTGAGGCATTACACGCTAAAGGGAGAGATTACACTGTTGATGGTTTAAACCCTGTCAACAGAATAAAACCTCATTTATGAGCTTAAAGTTTGTTATCAAAATTATTCAGAGCCTCCTGTAATCAGGATAGCAAATCAACATTAACCATTCTGTATGACACTAAATAAACTTTTTCACTTTTCATTTACTGTGATGGGTCTGGAGACAGTGACTCAGGGTCCATATATTTACAGCAGGGTTTTTGGTCTACACACCCTATGCAGCTTGCTGATCGGAAACCTACCGATCATAGAAACAGTTATGTGGACTGGAACATGGATATGTTTTTCTGCAAGAGCACATTCAAAGGAATCTCTTGTGTCGCCCCAGCGAGCCATACCATCCAGCTGCACGCCATACAGACGAAATGGACTGGTTGAGTTGAAATGAGCCTCAAACTGTGCTGAGTGTTGTGACATAATGCTTGACCTCTCTGGCTTGATGGAAAATACTCCAGATGCATCTGAAACCACACAAGTAACTCAGTGAACATTTTCCCATTTATGGTGAACATAGAAAGTCTTCCCATCAGATTCATTATAACCAGGTTGACGCATGCCCGACTAAGATGGGGTTCTATTTTTTGGAGCAATTTGCATCAAACATGGACCAACGACTATGGAGGTTAAGTACCACACAAAACTTGGCTTAGTAAGTCTTAATGAAAGAAGTTTTAGTCATAGTCACTTTAACAATTTTATACCATGATGCCAGTATCACAAAAAACATATGGGAGATGAAGATCTTATTGTTTCTGGGGTACCCGGTCGGTGTACAAAACGATTCTGGTGGCCTGTCTTGTCTGCAGAAAATCTACAGCCACTGTCATGACCCTTCACACTGATTGACCCTTTACCATTGGTTTACCTGGGAGTGGAAAGTTCCTCCTTGGTATCTGGCTCAGACGACTGATGGGCTGCTGGTCAGCTGTGGGCACCAAGAGAAATTAAGTACTGCAGGTGTCCCGGTTATCCAAGTTCGGTAGGAGTTGGGTTGCCTGCAGGTTGGCCCCTGACCAAGCTCAGGCAAGGCCCAGAGGTGGCTCTTCTCCTCATAGGATTGCCTCAACTGCGAGGTGAGGCTTTCCAGAAAGCTTAATCAATGGTGGGAATAAAGGTAGTGGGAGGGCTGAAGGGTGAGGCCTCTCAGTATTGTAGGCGGTCCAATCTCTGCCCTGCGGAGTGAAGTAACGCTGAAGGCAGTATTAGAAAGGGGTGGGCAAGTTTAATTACCTTCTGAGGCTTATAATGCCTTTTTCAACCTTCTCCGTACACCTCCCTTCCGAGAGTATGGCATAAGAGGAAAAGAACTAAACGGACTCCCACAAAGTAGGCCGGTGCCTCATTTCCCTACTGTGTATTTCTGAGTATTTCCAGTCTTGCAACGAGAGCAGCACCCAGTGTTCTTTTTGCTTGACCCTAAAGAGAGCGGTAGACAGAACATGGATTGCTCAAGTTACTTCCTGAGCGGAATACCTAGGGGGTAGATCAGCCTAAGTTGATTCCAGCTCCTTTCCGGCCCTAGCAGAAGCGGTGGGAGAGTACGGAATAACCTAGTCTCCTCGATTCACCTGGCGGAGGAGTTTCTAGTGATATATGCTATACAGAATTCTACCAGTGTGGCAGAGCTCGGATGGTCACTTACTGTGTGTGCGTATTTAGCTTTGTGCTTATCGATCTGCCAGCTTCACTTCTGGTGGTTGTGCTTACGTAGAAATAATTCAGTACTTTCAAGAAAATTAGAACACAAAGCATAGATTGAATTCATATGTTATATTAGGTAACAGTAACACAGTGGCCCCGTTCTACCTCCTAAGCTAATACAACTTGCGACAGAAGTTAAACCTAACGTAACAGACAGGTGAAGGCGACCTGGAGAAAAAGTTAATTGGAATGAAGGCAATTACTCTTGGTAGAAAAAATACTTGTTAGATAAGGCATTCAACAAATGTTAACCTGACTAACACTGGTTGTTCTGAAGGAACTAGCAGGGGAACAGCTACCGGAAAGGTAGTGTCAAAAATGCCAACACCGTCCAGTGGACAAGTGGAGGTCCTGAAGAGAAGTCATCATGACCTGTTACCGGGATTCTGGGTTCAACACCAGTAGGTGGTAAGGAGAGAGCGACGTCTTCCGAGCAGTGGAATCTGCGGCCGTACCAGCAGTCACACACCTCGATGGCTACCTCTGGCCCTATACGAAGGCGGTGGAGGAGCAGAGACTGAAGGTTTCTGGTCATGCCAGACCTTTTATATTTATCTCGTATAGGTGCTCTGCGGTAGGGGGTGCAAGGGGGTGATAGCCTCGGCCGCAGGGGTTGAGAATTCTGAAGCGCTGAGGTGGCGCTATCATGCTTTATCTTGTCCACAGGCGCTGGTAAAATGTGCTGCCCTCCAGTGGTATGCTCTGACACTAGCATGACCTTCGCTGACGCTGGAGGGAGTAGTGGCTGAATCAGGCTGTACAATCTTCAACAAAGGTGTTGGCGTGATGGCTTCTTGAAGATTCTGGGTGAACAGTACAAGCTAGGATCATGTCTGTAATCGCTTCTGACATTGCGCCATCGTACCCTGTAGGCACGTGTCCCACATCTTCAGTACTGTTGGGGTTAATTGACATGCCCATAGGGTTGAACCTTGCACTCGAAGATTGGGCGAAGTCGTTTGTAGAGTGCGCATCAGAGATGCAAAAATGCATAACGCGTCAAGGTTCTACTGTATTTATGGGTTCATTGGTAACATTTTTTTTTACGGTAAAAATTAATTCTATGATGGGTGTTAATTTTGAATCTTCCTAATCAACCTAAACATGTAGCAAATGACCTAAGCACAAAACATCAGCTACCCTGCTAACATTTTGTTTTTTGAAAGAATCAGGATTAACAATACATATTTTGCAAGTAACATTAATCTTACTTAGTGCAGAACAAATGCATGTATAAAAACTATCTACCACACACACGCACTAGGGGTTTAGTCACTGACCACGTTTTCAGAATGGTCATGAGCCTAGAATATTTACAATGTTAAAAAACTTGGTTATCATACAAAGACTGGGAAAAAAAAAATATATATATATATATATATTTGATATTTCTCTATCCACTGGGCCACTGTGACCCCACTTGGAATCGCTCTAGCCACTTGACCACTGTGGCCCCACTTAATTTTATATATATATATATATATATATATATATATATATATATATATATATATATATATATATATATATATATATATATATATATATATATATATATATGTATGTATATATATATATATATATATATATATATATATATATATATATATATATATATATATATATATATATATATATATATATATATATATATATATATATATATATATATATATATATATATATATATATATATATACACATATATATATATATATATGTGTGTGTGTGTGTGTGTGTATATATATATATATATATAAATTCAACATATATATATCACACACACACACACACACACACTTAGTTATCTGAATTGCTTACACTCTATGTCTGCTCTTCAGGGCTCACAGTTATTGAATCCATAATAATATGACTATGACAAACACTCAACTGTAGCATTTGCGTACTTTAAGACCCCTTCCCAAATTCAGAAAACAGAGTGAGCTTCCATCCAAAACAGTTTCACCATTTGATAAATGAGGAAATTTTACAGTTTTTCTGCACCTACCTTTATTCCACTCAAGCACAATTTCCTCCTGCATGATGTTGGTTACGCTGAACGTGCATGCATCACCTTCTAGCTCGAAAGCCAGGTAATCCTGTGACAACCTGAGCGGAGGCAAGTGTCGAGTGATGAAGCACGGGTCGCCGACAAACTGGCTGCAGCTATCCACTTGCACAACTGGTTCCACATACTGCTCATAGTGGAGGTTCCGTAGTAAAGCACTCTTAGATAGAATGCATACTCCAACCACATCAACCATGAGGGGGCACTGAAAACTATACCCCTCACAATTTACTGCAGCAAGATCCAAATAGGTGACTGGCAATGCTATTATGCATTCTGTGTTATTTAATAGATTATGTAAAACTCTTCATGCATGTTGCCTTAAGCAGTGAAAATGCAATATATCATAAGAAAAAAAAAAAACAGTGCCATTAATTGTAGCGGTACCAGCCTTCAAATCTTATTTGTTCTGAGCTGGATATTTATTTATTTTGCCAGTAATTTAAAGCCTCTACACTACGAAATAGCTAGCATTCTACTTCAGGACATCACCTGATTTTTTTTTTTTTCCCCCCACACATTTTGACCATTTTTTTATTTATGTTGATTTTCTACGTTGACTGGTATCACATGTCTTAGAAAGTGTAAAATATTTTATTGCAGTTTTCTTTACATAAATTACCTGTGTTATCATGCAAGTTTTGCCACAGAGAAATTAGCATCATTAAGGATTGATTAGTATGTATAATGTCTGAGGAAATGACTCATATCTGGGATTTTTCCATCTTAGTAAGCGTCATCGTGAGAACCCCGGGGGACTCTCTCTCCAGACGCCATGTAGAGAGGTTATTCATAACTTTTTCTCCAGCAATAACGTCGTAAATATTGCTGATAACTGCCCATCATAAGCTAGGGAAGTGTTGAGAGGTACCTTAGTTATTAAATATGTGGGGCATGATTAAGAAGTGGCCCAAAACCGCATTAATTTAATATCTAAGTGCTTCAAACCTGAGCAAGTTGCCTTCACCACTGCAAGACCAGCGTAAGTATAACTTTACTTATAAGTATGATTCAGCTTCTATGGCGAACTGTCGTACATGTGTGCAGGGCTAATTTTGTGGAACAATTTTGCTTCTAAAATTTTTAATAAGAATTTTTCAAGTAATCTATACTAATGAATGAAATTGAAGTGTCTGTCTGTTATATCAAAATTAATACCAATATCTAAGCGTAATATGCTATTCAAACAATGTTGAAGCATAAATAATTGTTTTTAGAATTTTTGCATGTCTGTTTGGATGTTTGTCCAGAATAGGCTTCGAAACGGCTGAATCGAGTTTGATACAATAACTTTCAGAGATCACAGAGTTTATTTATACTAAAAATTTGCTCTTTATTTCATCTTGGTATCTCAAATGGTTATTAAGTTGACGCAGCTAAAAGCCAGTGGCGCTAAGCCCATGACGGCGCTCACCACGCACATGACACGTGGGCATGCACGTGCGCAAAGAGGTTCCAATCTGAACTTTCCTATAACGGAATATTATTTGCAGTGTAAAATGTGTCTTTTTAATTTTCAGGGTCAAGAATGTCTTAAAGTGTTTGAAAATGTCTGTGTGTTGATATTGCAAAATGTTTGGTTATGAACTCAAAATGTGTGCCTGCACAGAGATTAAGAACGGTAATATTCCGGTGTGAATGCTGTCATAAAGAGACATTAAAATGATACAGAAAATTAATAAGAAAATTCTAAAATGTAAAACAATATTTAAATTATTTTCTGCCACTTTATTTTCATATATAAAAAGTTTTACTGCATAGCACTTCCGCTTATGTGAACCCCGTAGACAGCCATGATAGCTCCGTGCAACGCTAGCCTTGGTGCAGTCATAGGAGGTCTGGTGAGGTAAGACGCTGTCACGTATACACTTCAAACTTTTTGCACTGATGTAGATTACCACAGCTCATTCTTAGTATACCAGTTAAACCTTTGCTTGCGTACATTTTTGCCAGATAATTTCCCTAGCATTAGGCTTCCACTTAACTAATCATTTGTGCTCTTGCGGCTTTTTGAAACTTAAATGAGGAGAAAGGGAGGAAAGATGTCAGAGAGGCCAAGCAGCCCGCTCAACTTGAATCAGGCGCCATCCGCCTATGCTAAAGGTTCTTCACTGTAATTTCTGTGTTATTGCGGCGTGCAATTTTAAGGACTTTATTTTCATGTATGTATTCAAGGGTATTTTTCATGTTTAATTGTGGTTCATAGTCGCCAAGTCGATATCTGCGCCATCTATGCAGTTTGAGGTCTTATTTGTATAATACCATGTGCGCCATAATTAACTGCAGGGTTCTATGTCAATTTTATTCAGGGTTCAATGTATTTTTTGTGTAATTGATGATTTGTATGTCTGACCACAAGGTCATTTCAATGTCTGATTTTCCAGCCATCCGGCATATTACAAGCTCAAAACTGATTCAATCTACAGCAGAATAATTTTCTCAACCGGAATAATATTTTGTTTGACTAGAGTTTGCCGTTTTTGCAGAGAAATACAACATTTTGCACCTCTACCATGTGCTCCGCTGCAACATTTACCCAGCAGCATCCACGCCATCTAATACTGCTTTCACGCGCTTTCGTGTTTATTGTGACCACTCATGTCGTGCCCCATCATTTTCCAAGTGTATTTCTATGATTATATGTAATTTGTACAGTGACATTATTTCCATCCTAGTCGGCTATGTGTATAGGCCATCACCTCACTAACCACGTGCGGCAAGACGAGCCCCGACGAGTCTGCATTAGTGATGCCACATAATTACATGTGTTAATGTAACTTGTTAATTTTGTCTCATTTCACTATTCTCTGCACCCTATTTCAGGAAAAATCGTCAGTCCACCCTAGCGGCTGTCGACCCCCTTTCCTTGTGAAGATTGTGTTTTCAAACACCACAGAGAAGTCATCCATCTAGGGAGTGCTCTAGATTAATTGCAGGCTGGGGAGCACCCAATCGGAGTTAGCTAGTCACGTCCGAGTGTAATTCACAAGTAAATTTCCGGCACGTTTTCTTTGTACGAGTGGTAAAATAAAAGGAAATAGTACAGTGTATCAAGTGTTTTCTCTTTGTAATGACAACTACTTCTTGTCATTGTTTTATAAAAGTTTAGTAATAATATTTATTAATACAAAGTGTATCGTAAGTACGCATGGGTGAGACGGACAAAGAACCCACAGCATCCCCGAGAACCCTGAGTCTCTACAGAACCCTCATCAGTAAGTAACTTGTGTCTTCGTTCGTCTCGTGTCTCACCCGACGGCGTCAAAGTAAATTAATTTTCTCATATAATTTTCTTTATGGTTCATATCTTATTTCTTTACAAAAGAATTATTGTCAAAAAGCATTGTTGAAACTAGGGATGGGATCCTTGATACCACAATACCATTGATACTTTATAGTATCGAGCAACGCATGAGAATATCCAAAAGTATCAAATTTTAACACCCATTTTCTCATCCCATAGTTATGGTACAAGCATACCATAATGTTTGGAATGTGTACAATAATTTTGAAAAGTATAAAATATATTTCATAATATATACTATAATTTTGAAAAGTGTGCCATAGTTCAAGTACAAGTCTACCATAATATATCATATTTTATTCATAGCATAATATTCACACAGCTGCAAGGACCTTGAGGTGTTTTTAGGAAACCCATACATACCACAATTATTATTTTTGAAAACAGATACTTTTATGGTACATAATGGAGGTACAGTAAAAACGGGTTGAGAGTTGCGAGCAAGTGCGCAAGTAAGCAACTTGAGTAGTTACAGTACATCCAATACATACCAGACTTACATGCTACACCAACATTTTTCATTTAATTCATTTTTATCCCATTAATCACTTTTATGGTATATATTGCAGGTACAATAAAAGCAGGCAGAGAGTTGTGAGCGAGTGCCGATAGGCTGAGCGAGCAAATTGGGTAGTTATTGTACATCCCACACATACCATAATTATTTGATGCAACTGCATTATTAAATATTCACAAAAATAAATACCATTATTATCTGATACAACTGTCGTTGCCTAGCCCATGTATTCCGCAGGTTAGACCATGAAGGGTGTATCAGATAATTACAATATTTATTTAACGTGACAGTAATTTCCTTGAAGTCACAAAATAAAATTTAAAAAACTGCGAAATCGCAAAATAAGTGTGTACTGAACTATCATTTTCCTCAAAGATTGATTACAGCTTTTTCTGTGGAAACAAGATTCTATAGAATTGAAGGAGACAGAGTTGGTTTGTCATTGGCTAAAGACGTTTGGGTTACAGGCCATCCACCATTTGTTTCCAGTGTAATGTGGGTATTTATATAGTTTCAGTGTGTGTCAATGACACTAGTAAAATTAACCATTTTCTTGGCCACGTTGTTTTGTGTTCATGACAATTTTAATTTGGTATTGATAAAAAAGTATACGTATTGAGTATCATGAGAATGTTTTGATATCAAAACTAGTATTTAGTATCGAGAAAATGTAGTATCGACCTATTCCTAGTTGAAACTACACTAGTTAGAAGAAGACACATAAACATATTATCAAACAACCAACACTAACACAACGACAAAATTATTTTCGATAATAAAATAACAATCTTTCAAACCAATTATATAGGTATGTATTTCAATAATTCCATAAAACCTGAGTGAAGTGATGGTGGGCTGTATTTTAATAACACCATAAAACATAAGCAAAGTGAAATTTATATTTTAAACATATGTAAAAAAATCCTAAAGTACATGCGGTCACAGGAACAGATAGATTATTTACAAATTATAAAAAGAACCCCAGGAATTTCCCATTTTTTCTGGAGCAGACAAGTTGGATCAGCGACCCAGGTGACCATGGGTCAGGGCAAGTGGACCGGTCAGAACCTTTGACCTTGAAGATCAAAAAAAATCCCAAAAAAAAATTTTATTTTAAATTACAAACAAAAATTATCATGAAAAATCAATGAATTATTTAATATTCATTATTAAAAATTATATTTAAAAAACTTAAATTTCAGGAGGTTACCACCTCACCCATACCCATTCCACCAACTTGGTAGGTTCAACCAACAACCATCTTCGTAGGTGACCATTTTAATAACACCATAAAACCTAAGTGAAGCTAAATTTCTATTTTAAACATATGTAAACAAATCCTAAAGTCAATGCGAACGAAGACGCAAACACTGCATTAATTTCCATCTAAATATAAAAAGATATTTGTAAATTCTATTTGATTAACATTTAAAACTTTAAAATGTATTATTTTTTTATTGTAGAAATTATTATGTATAAATTTTGATTGACACTGTTTACGCCTTATTTCAAATTTTCTATTTCTATTTCTAAAATATGTAAACAAATCCTAAAGTCCACGTGAACGAAGTCGCAGGAACAGCTAGTTTTTAAATTCTCATGTTCTACAGCCAAGCTTAATGAACTTTTCTAACCAGATTAGTTTTGATGAGATTATTTTGAGCCAGTCAAAAGAACTTGCTCACGTAAATTACTATTTTATTTGGTATGTTTTAGTGAGATGATTTATAATTCAGATATCATACAAATAATGTTCTTTTGATGACAGCATCTCTAATTTGACAATTAACACTGAAATTTATGATCCAATCAATTATTATTTCATCAGCAATTACAATTTTTATACAATTTCTTCTTATAAACAAAATTTCCTTTTTCACAGAATTGAGTCTCATATGTTTTGTGTAGTTTTAGAAAGTAATTTGATTTGTCTTATTTGCCAGAGTCTTTATTTTTTGAGTGATTTTCATACAAATGATATGAAAGTTTTGTCTTTGTCCTTTTCTATTTCTTTGAAGTTTTACATGTTATGTCTGTCCTTAACGAATTGGAATTTTCACTTAGGATTACTTTTAATGTGGTTAAGAATTCACATTGATCACTTACCTGAATTTGACACTAATTTTCTGCATTATTTTATTATATTTTTCAAGGGTTAAATCATTTTCCTCACACTATTTAAGTCACAAAGTGTTGCAGCTTTTTAATGGCATCACTACGCAACAGCTAACTGCAGCAAGCAAAGAGAAAGTATGTGGCGTCTAGACAATCCTGCTTTCAATCACACACACGCCCGAAAATCCTACATACTTTATTCATTTAATATTTCTTTCTTTCACAACAATTTTATTATTTGTGACATTATACACACAGGTGTAGTAGCAGTCTACAAAGAATGGCACAACACATACATATAGTAATCTTAGTTTTTTTTAATAATTGTTGGTACACAAAAAATTTGGAAACTATTTGGCATATTTTAGTTAAGCTAATATGTAAGTAGATTATCAGTGGCTACAGTCTCTAAGGTGAAACATACATTTTTTGAGGTTCGGAGAACGATATTAGAAAGACATACGTAATTACCAAAGTGACATTTGTCAAGTTGTTTGGAGTTCACCATATGATCAAGTGGTCCTACTACCTACCCTTAGCTTTTCTATGTATACATAACTTTACAAAGTAAAATTTTACTTTGCTTTAAATGTATCAATGTTCTGGAGGGATAATATCTGTAGATGTCCTACAATGGGGCACGACGCTTTTTGCAACAATGGTGATTAGATGACTTCAGCTCATCTCTTCACATATGCTTTGCTTTTGAGTCTCTAAGTTAGCATTGCCTTTATCCCGTAATGTGGGATTATACAGTTTGCCATTTAGGATGGACACTCTAAATAGGGTAAATTGTATTATTCACCAGCCCACCATAACTATGCATTCAGAACACCGAATACTTTTGCCCGCCGATAGATAGTATTACTAGTCTCGTTTCATAGCTTGTTTGTTTTTTTTCCAGCTGGCCGGTGACATCACACTTGAGAGTCATACTTTCTGCACCACCCTGTAGCGACCAGAGATGGGCCACACACAGCATTCTATAAAACAGTGGGGTGTGGCGGTCAGAGTCAGGCCATCCAAATTATTTTATAAACAGAGGAGCCCAACCCACTCAGCCGAGGGGTATAAATACTGGGGCCGTGACGCGTCTCCCCCCCCCCCCCAAGAAGACACGCCCAGCCGATTTGAGCAACACTATTGTATAGTTGTCAAGAGCCAACGACGCCGAGGTTCAGCGAGGCTGAAGGCGAAGGCAAGACTCTCATCCAGGCCTTGAGGAGCTCATAGCCAACTAGATCTACGACTTCTGTGGTGCGCATGATCTGGCTTGGCAGTAGAGCATAAGGCAACCAATCGAGACCCCATTAACCAGAATTAATCAGTAAGTAATTATTCACTGGCAAACATAGGCAGGTCACTGAAAAATATCATTAACTACATTCACTTCGAGAGTAAAGATAACACTTAAGGTTTAGAGTGATTGTGACTGTTTTGTATTGCTTTAATTCTGTAACGATTTGTGTTAATAAATGTGTTTTGTATTTAGAGAATTCAGGGTTGCTTGTTCCCATTTACTATCGAGCTACATAACCCCTGTGTTTTCCCTTCATGCTACATTAACGTGAATATAATACAAATCCTTAATCACAGAGTTGACCTAGCTGAGAACCTAGGAGAGAGTATACTGGCAGAAGTGAGATGCTACAATCCGCTCTGTGACCACCCCCTCGCCTACGAGATGCCAGCCAACCAGCGCCACGAAGCTGCCAGATTTAGTATAAAATGAGAGATGCCACTCGAATCCCGACTAGTCTTCAGTTCTCCCTCACGGAGTTCTGATCAGCCTGAAAGACCAGTCATCAGCTGCCCCCGTGTTAGCCGCCAGCACTGATAAACTGTCACCAGTCTTCAGTCATCCAGCACGTGTTGCTTAGATATTGTACAGTCTGCGCCTTAAGTCTTAGCTTTCATATTAACTTTGCTATACCCACCATACTAGAAGCCAGGGTTACTCTAGCTATCCTTGCTAAACCTTCCTTCATTGCACATCCATGCCAGAAGGAAACTCCAGCTCCTTACGCCCTCCTGAGGGTCTGTCCTGCCACATCCTGCTTAGTCAACCTAGCACTGTGCCAGTACGCCATTCCATCGTCTACACACTAGACATAGCAGCCCCCTGAGGGCAACAATAGGAGTTTGTGATTGCTAGTGCCGAGTTATTTTCATGATGCTAGCCTACCCCGTTCCTATTGTTAGTTAGCAATGGTGACCTCTACCGGCATTTGCGTAATGAGCTTCCCAGCAGATGCTCTTGCTGACGTAGGAGGTAGTGCGTCATCATGGATTGTTTCCTTGGTACGGAAATAAAATGTGTGTTTTGCTGCAATCCTGAGTACCAAACTTCCTGTAGACTAGCACCATCCCAGTTGATTTTGCGGATGCAAGGTCATCACAGGTGATCCCGAGAAAATACTCATTAGAGCCAAAACACATTGTTGCCATCCACACCAACTTAGAACATTCGCCCATTCTATCTAGGCTATAGGTAGAATGGTAGAGCCTACACAGGCATACTGCTCTTGGACCAGCTTGTTAGTTCGCTGCTCATGTCTTTTCCACTGCACCTCCGTGCCAGGAAAAGGGGCGTTCTGTAGACTAGGAGGACTCATCCAAGACCACACCCACCCAGTGACCCTCGGCGGCGAGGAATGACTTGCAACATGCACTGCGCATCTGCACCAGGTGTTGAAAAAGGATGTCCGCATAGTCAACGGCTCACACGTGGTCTGACATGTTGTAAAGATCACAAGGACCCTGCCTAACCTTGCCAACATGAAGGGTGAGTGTTTCTTCCAATGACCTACTCCAAGCGTAGTAATCTTAAAAAACATGTGAAACAGATCTTACTGACCTCTGGGCGCCTGCATGCACTAATCCCTGCCTTTGAAATGTCCATATCTAAGTTAAACCCTACGGAACAAGCTCAGGCACTGCATCATCTGCAAGATCCCGTTGAACCAGAGGTGCCAAAATATCTATTTTCTGAACCAGTACGAGTCAGTTCCGAAGTGCACCCGTGGCATGCCACCTATATCAGCCGACCAGACAACAACCTATGGAAGCCATCGCCTTCTTGATCCCAGCTGTAATTGCTCCAGCTCCACAGCCACCAGCAAGTAAGCCTTTCACACCCACACCTGTTGTCCAACACACCCACTGACGGCCCGTCCAACAATCATGTCCATCTCCCAGGTAAACCCTTGAAGGCAATACATTCTCGCTGCTCGATCAAGCTGTCAGAACCAGACTTTGTGCCCTTGAGCACAGTTGAGAGAGAGAGAGAGAGAGTGTGTGTGTGTGTGTGTGTGTGTCTATATATATATATATATATATATATATATATATATATATATATATATATATATACACACACATACACACACACACACACACACATACATACATACCTCTGCAATATTTGCAATTCGAAGTAAGTGTGCAGGATTGAATGCTGCAATTGACTTGTAGTTACCTGATGTAAAATCATGCAGGTGAGTCGCTTGCTGAATATACCTCCACATGGTGGTGCAAATTCCACTGTGACATGCTCCTGTTGGTGGGGCAGTATCTCTCCAGCAAGCTTGTCAACTGCAAACATGGGCTGCTCCCAATCCAAGTCAAACTGATAATAGGCAGTCACTGCTGAAACATTCTTCAGCGTGATTCTGCGGAATACCTTCTTCTTCTCCTCACTAAGAAATATTATGTTATTGCAGCTCAACAGTTGCACTTCCGGGCCTGAAATGAAAGTATTACATTGTTCTCAGCATTTACATAAGATTTTACGAATAACATACAGCATCTTGTAACAACAATAATTTTCCAACCCAACTGATAAGATCAAGTAAATCTTTAATAAGTATAATAATAACTATATTTACAAAAAAGCTAAGTAACAGTATTAATGCACTATAAAGCATTGTCATATTTCCATTACAGATTTGCTTTGTCACACTTTCTTCCAGATACACAGCTGTGTTTGATTCTCTACAAAGAAAAGAATGCATTTCTTGAGCTTAACTAGACATAAATTAGACCAAAAATCCAAACTGTAGATAAATGCACACTAAATGCACATTTTCTAATATATATATTTTTTTAATTACTATATAAACTATATTTCATAGATCAAAATCAAACTGACTCACAATTTTAGAAAATTGAAAACTATTATGAATCATTAATTAATACACATAGAGAAAAATTAGTATAGAAAAAATATATATGTGTCTGAATAAACTGGCACAAACTGAGAAAAAAAAGGATTTTCTTTTAAAAATATATTTTAGAAATGGATGTTTTGAAAATGCATAACTAAAAAGGTTTTAAAAAATTGGATAAAAAGTTCAACCAAATATTTTGAAATTAAATAAAAAATAAATTTTAAAACTAAATATTACAAAAATTTTAAAAATTGAAAATAAAAAAATAGTTTATATAATTTTATTAAAATACTATCTCGTGTAAATTTTTTAGCCATTTTTTATTTCTTTCAGTACTTTACTTGTAAAATAAAGTTTTTTTCCATATAAGTTCTATGTCTGAATTTTCAATCATTATTGTGTGACTTAATAACGACACAATTTTTCATACCAAATACACAACATATTCATTTGCAACTCTTTTAATGACATAATCAGTAAATAATACAATCAATGCCAAAAAATACAGGAGATTTAATACTGAGCCTAAATGCTTTCAATTGAAAATCCTTTAGAATGCCACAGAAATAAAATAATATCACAGAGAAAAAATGACTAGGTAGACTGATCACAAGCGTAGCAGCTCACATTTAAAAAATTCCAAAAAAGCCACACACACTGGCTAACCACATTAAAAATATGATTAATACCACAATTAAATACACAATAAAAAATTTTAAAAGAGTATCTCCAAACTCTTTCACAATTCCACACTATTAACTGTCTGGAGACGCTCTATGGCCCAAAAAGTATAAGAATCGTTGAAGGCTGCTCAATGCACGTCATCAGACACGTTAAACATCTTACTGTGGCAATAACTATTTCTTAAAATGCTGTATAGAGACAATACTATTCAATGGCTCATGATCTGCTTTGCACCTTCCAAAACAATCATGACACATGATCATTACCTGTAATAAACTACGCAATTTGTCGACACTGCCTCCTGTTCTCTATTGAACATTTGCCACAACATTCAAAAAATAAACGCGGCTTCTCTCAAAATGCCTCTCACCTCAACACACCTGTGAGTACCCAAACCTTATTGTAACACTTCCATAAAATTCAAATTACCAACGTGTATGACACGTCCACAACATTGATATTCCCTGGTTTTCTTATAAAGGAAATTGAATTTAAATACTAAATCTTTCGTACAATGAGGCCCTTTAAAAATATGTTACCAAATTTAATAACTACAATTACACCACACCCCAACTCACACGGGGCCTCCAAAGGGCGTAACCAATAAAAAAACACGTTGAAAAATCTAACACCACAGCGGTATTTCTGGATGGTGGCACCCATTCAATACTAGGCCGCTCAAAGCACCACCCAGGATAAAATTTAATATTACAACCACTTGTTTAAAAGTTCCCCATTACTGATCACTCATCAACGGCGAAGCCAAGCACCTCACTACATTGATGCGAGCCAACATGGGCAAAAAGGACGACACGCACATTAGGCAAAAATACACGCTTGGTAAAACCAAAAGTATATGGCAAACACTTTAAATTCCCTACACATGTAAAAACAAACATACCAAAAACACGCAAGAGTTAAAGGAAAGCTACTTTAAGAGCGTGTGCCAGAAAACTACCTCACCCAAACCACTAGGTGTACACTTGCAAACAAGAAATCATAGCGAAAAATCCTACACTTCCAAACTTGCAGTCCACGACTCACCTTAGCCATTAGACTCAGGCCACTCCATCACAAAATATGCAAAAACTATAAAACCACTTGAAATTGATGGTAAAATTCCTGAACAGATATTACTTTAAAATACGTCGGCATTCATGCCGAACCAGAGGATCATACAACTGTGACCCTAATATCTTGAAACTTGATAACGCGACCAGCTCGCCAGGAACGAAGGAAGTGAAGAAGATGCCGAACACACACGGGCACACGTCAAGACGACCAATAACCCTTACCACTGTTAATTATGATGCACTGGGGAGGGGAAGTGGGAGGGAAAAATACAAGGAACAAGGAAGGGGAAGCCAGGCAACCCGAGCGAAAGTCACTAACGCCCCTGCCGGCAATTAATGGAGGCGAAATCGAAGCCGGCTCAGTTGTAAATCTCCCAGTTATAGTGATTTGTATTTTAAGATCCTCTAGTACTTCCATAAATACGTTTGATGCAGGGCGGTGTCCTGCCTATTTATTTGTTCCATTGTGCATCCTCAAATGAAGCAGCTGTATCACACACTTCAGTACTGTTAGTGTAGTCTGGTAAGTGCCACAAATGAGTGCAGTGTGAGTGTAGTGCAGTGCCACCAATGCCATTGTCTGCACACCTTTCCCCTCCCAGCCAAGCCAGCCTTGGCCTGGAAGGGATGAAAAATTCTTCTGCACAACACAGCCGTACGAAAAGTTTTACGACGGATTTTGCATGACGCAATAATAAAATAATAAATTAAATTAAATCATAAACACAAGGACATGCGTTTCGCACAAGGGACACACATAGAAATTTATTCAGCTATTGCAGGGTTTTATTCAAGTTAACGCATGAGAGGGATTTCACTCCCCATTGAATGTATGTTTTTTTTTGCATGTGTTTTGTATGTAAAATTGTATTTTGTAATTTTCAGAGTGTGCCCACATTACTTTTATTGTTTTATGGTTTTGACCTGCAGCTGAATACGAGGACACTCATGCACTGCCCACCATCAGTCATAACTCGAGGCTTGCGGAGGCAGGCATGCATCACTCGCGCTCCAGGCACCTGGTTGTGAGATGATGCATGTGCTGCAACTGGCTTCTTCAGTAAATTTACATTTATCTCAGCTATGGCTTGTTTGGTGTCCACTCTGTGGCCATTCATCCTCTGTGTTTTTGTAATTTAAATTTTGCATTTTGTCAGCTTTGAATCTGACAAATTAACAAATACAAAATTACAAATCACCGAGTCATTCCATATCACCAAATTTCTTTAAAAAAAAAAATGGAAGCTGCACGATTTTTGATTTTGATAAAAATTTGTTCCTATGTCACCCTATTCTAAAGGTGAAAGAAAAACATTAATTTAGATTTTCACCTACAAGTGGATGATCACAGACATTTTTCATACTCCCTGCAAGAAAATTTTACAGATTTCGGAGGTTTATGCAACTAGCCGTAACTTTTTTAATAAGTCATCCATTATGGGTGTTTAGTGTCATTTAAAAGCTTACATAAGATAGTATTACACAGTATATTTATATTAAAAAACGCATTTTGTATTTTCGTGATGGCGGCCATCTGCTTTTAGCATTCAGATGACTGTTACCCTACTTTATACCCACACCCTACTTCACCAAAGTTGCATTTAGAAATCTGATCTTTTATGTGCTTAGTGTCTACATGTAGAACACTGTGCAAAATCAAAGTTATGTGGGTTAAAGACATTTTTCCAAGAAAATAATAGTTTCCAATTTGGAAAAGACAAAAACTTGCTGTTTTCGAAGCTAAAAAAATTTGTGGGGGACGAAATAAAAATTTACGTTTTTATGAAAGATATTCTTAATGAATAGCTATAGGGAACAAGTTGTCCAATTCTGATATTTTCACCACTGTTGAGTACACAGTCATTAAAAAAAAAAAAAATTAATTTAATTTTAAATTTAATTTATTGTGCATTATATAATCCTACTTCATTCTGAATGTGATTATTTACAGTGTGTCAAAGGAATGCAAATGTGAATTACCTTTGCTTTAGTTGAAGAGTGTGCCTATATAAGTCTTCTTCATGCTGGCAAGTAACATCAAAACATCAAAAACAGCTTTATGCATAACCAATACCTAATCACAACGTTCTCAAAATATTCACTGGTTTCACCCATACCAATTCCTTTGTAAGTGTGAAGTGAGAACTTGAGCCTTTTGGATGAAAACAAACGACTTAGTACTCTTCTTCTCCCTCCACAGTTTCTCTGCCTGTAACAATTCCAATCCTCCAGTCACCGTCACAAATAATACATACATAATAGCTCAGGTCTGACAAAACAGCTTGTTGTAGTTTGGTGATGGTTACCACTAAATAGTTCTCTGATGATGAGTGTCAGTAGACAGCAAGATTATCTCCTTGTACTGTAACCAAACCATGATACTGTCTTGCATTGAGAATAGTTTCAGCTTCTTGAGATTGTCTTTCAAGTAACTTCTCCACACAAACAATATCTTCTGACAACTCAAAGAAAAGCGATATTCCAGAAATTTTACTTGAAGAGAATTGGAACATTTCTGGTGGCATACAATGTGGTTTTCAGTGGTTCTCTGTAAATAAGCCTTTGTCACAAGATAACTGTACCTTCGGCACCATCTCACAGAATTTTGCCATGTGACGTAGCAAAACAATGCCATTCAGCAGGCAGACCAAGATCATCTTTATGGTTAGGCAGGTTAACAAAGTTTTTTTTGTTTATGTAGTGAGCAGCTGAACAGTCACTAAAATAATACACTTTTGTCCAGTTAGTAAATTTGTCTTTCAAATGTTGAAACAGAACTTTCTGAAAGGTGTGAACAGCTACATTGTTGTGTGTCAAATAGTCGCTGACAACACTAAAGGTTTCCCACTTCGTGGAATCACTTTCTTTATAATATACAAAAAAATGGATGTAATCTGGCTTGTGCGTTAACCGAATGAAATGCCTGTACTTCATCTTGCATCATACAAGTATAGTTATTTGAGAAATCTCCCAACATTATGCACTAAGCAGAAGTAATATCTTCTTTTTTTTTATTTCAGAAACTCAGATTGCTATTTTGCAATAAAGTGATGGGTTTTTAATTTTATCAACTTTTCCATTAAATCAATCAAAAATTTTTCCAAATTTTTAACTAAGGTGGCAAGCTCACAGCGGTCAGTTAACCACTATTGTTTGAACTTAATTTCAAACAGAAGCTCATTTTCCTCACAGATGATTCCATTCAGTACATCAACTCCAGGACATTTATGACATTGTAAAAGCATACAACTTTCTTTTGAATCACACAAATAATTGACGTGGTTCTGGCACGAGTGAGAAGTGAAGTATGCCGGATTATTAGCAAATCCTGACCCATAACTGAAAAGTTTATAGAACGAGATCTGAATTTCCTCAGAACCGAAGAATTTACAGTCAGGGCGCCAGCTCATCTATGCACGGGTGAGCACATGAACACTCATACTCAGGGTGGTGGCAGGTTGACAGCCACGTGGCGGTCCCCTCACAACATACACGTCTAGTTTAACGTAAGTTAGTAGGTATACACACAGTCTGCAAAACACTGAATAACATAATGAAGTGCCTAGAGTGGGCCAGGTCCCGAAGGTACTGACGCCATCGGGTGAGATACGAGACGAACAATGACACAAATATCTGGTAATTTAGGCGCCAGTGGTGCTTCCCAATCACCGCACTATTGAGACTCAGGGTTCTCAGGGATGATGTGGGTCCTGTGTGTCCGTCTCACCCGCGCGTACTTACACAAACATTGGCAATACTAAACTTTTAATAAAATCACTGAAATAAACAACTGATAAAACATACGTGGCTAGGACACTGTCACTACTGAATAGAAATCGAGTTCACTGTAGACTTATTTTTATTGATATAGTTCATACACATCAATGTACCAATGTAATGGTTATCTCAGTCATGATTAACCATTTCCGCTTGGGTGCTCCCCAACCCGTAATTAATCTAGCGCACGCTTAATGGATGATCTTACCGAGATGCGTGAAAGCACAGCCTTCACAAGGGAAGAGCCGACAACCGCTTGGGTGGACTGACGGTTTTTCCCTGAAGACAGGACACTTTGAATTACAAATGAATACCCTTATACACATTAACAGGCGTGATTACTCATATCACTCTCGGTATGCCATGTGTGCACATTATACTCTTCAATTTTTTGCAGATGGTCTCTGCTGTCTTCTGCCGAATGGGGATAATTTCTAGCCATTTGGAGTACTGATCTACAATGATGAGGTAGTTGTTGCCTGCTGTTTCTAAGATGTCCACTGCAATCTGTTCAAAGGGGAGGTGGGGTCTCTCTTGCACTAACATGGGTGCCTTTCTCTTCATTGGCTGATGTTCTTCGCATACTCTGCAGTCGTTGACCCATTTAGTGATGTCTGTGTACATGTTTCTCCAGTAGTATACTGTTTTATAGCTTTTGCTACAGTTTTATCCCTGCCATTGTGTCCTTCGTGTAGCAGCGTTAGTACTAGCGTTTTTAAGGCATGCGGAACCATGATCTTATCTTGATAAAATACTAGGTCCATATCTACATATATTTCATTTCGAATTGGCCATGCCCATCGGATGTATTCTGGTGCCATATTTTTGTGTTCTGGCAATCCGTTCTTGTACACTTGTTCAGTGCCGCCAGTTCACAGTCTTTGTTTGTTGCTTTTGTGAACAGTTCCTTTTTGGATTTCGACATTGGCAGGTGTTTGACTATTTCATGTACAAGTTCCGTAATTTCAAGGTCCTCTTTTGTTTGTTCGACTGGATGAGATCTGGATAACAAGTCGGCAATATACATCTGTAGGCCTGGTAGGTATTGGACTTCACAGTTGTATTTAGGGGTCTTGAGGTGTAGCCTTCGTGTACTGCAGATCCTATCTTATTTATTGGTTTGTTCATGACCGCTACCAAAGGTTTGTGATCTGTGTGAATTGTCACTTTGTATCCATATACGTAGTTGTGAAACTTGACTAAGCTGAATTGTATTGCTCTCATTTCTTTTTCGAACTGCGAATAGTTGCACTCTGCTAGGGACAGACTGGCTGATGCGAAGGCTACAGGTTTTTGGTCTTGGAGAAGTACACATCCCAGGCCATCTCTGCTAGCATCACATTGTATTGTGATTTCTTTGTGTGGTGCAAAGTTTGCTAATACCGGAGCATTGGAGACCAGTGTCTTAATTTCGTCAAATGTGTCCTAATGCGCTGGTAGCCATTGAAACTCTACATTATCTGCCAGCAGCTGTCTCAGTGGTGCTGTTCTTGTCGCTATATTGAGTATGAATTGGCACACATAGTTGAACATGCCCATTAGTTTTTGAAGTTCCTTCTTGGATTGTGGTGCTTTTAATTCGACTAGTACCCTCATCCGATTTTCATCTATTCCCATACCTTGTCCACTGAACTTGAACCCGACAAACATGACCTCCTTCTGCTTATGTTGTACCTTCCTCGTATTAAATTTAATGTTGGTGTATTTTGCCCTCTGCACGACACATCAAAGAGTTGTGTCATGTTCTGCCTCTGTCTTGCCATATATGACCAGGTTGTCTTGATATATGAGGACGTTCGGTATGTCTCTAAAGTTCCTTTCTATCTTCTTCTGGAACGTTTCACTTGCACAGTTGAGGCCAAACGGTAGTCATTTGAACCAGTACACTCCATAAGGGGTTGAAAAACAGCACAAGTTACTTGATCTCTCATCCAATTCATCTTGATGGTATCCATCCTTCAAATCTAGAACAGTAAAGAACTTGTTGAATGCCAGGGTCTCCGAAATTTCTGCTACCATAGGGAGTAGTCTATGTTCTGTGACTATGATGCGATTGAACTCCTGTGGGTCTACGCAAAATCGCAGTGTGCCATTTGGTTTCTTGACTATAACTAGGTGGTTGATGCAGTGTTCCCTCGTTGTGTTGTCCACCCTTTCAATTATTTTGCCCTTTTCCATCACCGCTAGTGTGTTTTTGATTATGGGTTTCATCGATGTCGGTATCCTATTCGGTGGTTCATTCGCTAGCTGTGTGTCCTCCACTACCTGTATGGTGTAAGTTCCCAGAAATTTACCCACTCCCTTGAATAAGTCTGAATTTTTGCTTACCAGGCCACACTCCAAGTTGTCCCAATGGTTAGTGTTTATGGACTGCACTTACTAGTTCGAGCACCTTACACCCATGCAGTCATAGAAGTGGCTATGTGTCTAGGTTAACTATTACAAATGTTAGAGTTTCTTGCCTCCCTCTTACTTCACAGTTGAGGGTCACTGTTCCTTGTGGTTTGATCATTGAGTCGCCAAATGCCTCTAGCGTCATGTTTGTGGGCCTGAGCCGGACGTTTGGAATTATGCTCTTGATCATGTGGCTTGGTATGGTGTTTACAGCAGTGCCCGTGTCCAGCTTGAAATTGATTTTCATATTTTTCACCCATGCATCCTGGCATCATTAACACACACTGTCTATCCTGATCGCAGCTCAACTGGGCATCTCATTTACTCCTTCATTTATGGTTGTGCTATACATGTAAGCCATGTCCGCAGACTCTTCAGTTTTTTTGTTGTTCGTCAGTCTGAATGGTGTGCATTTGTTTTTGACTACGGCATACGACTGCAAAGTGATTAAGATTTTTGACATTTGGCACATTTTTTTCCGTATGCTGTACATTGCCTAGGTGGGTGTTTTCGTTCACAGTATCGGCAGGGTGGCCTGCTTTCTTGACTCTGTCGGTCATCTTCATCTGTCATTGTTTTGTCTTGCAGTGTGCTGCTGTATTTTGTAGGTTCTTTAACCTGCCTTGGAGGGTTATACTGTCATCTTCTGAGCATTTCGACTGGTTTTAGATCGTCCTTTGATGCCTCCACCTGCTTAGTGTTCTATTCTGATGCATCTGAGTAGCTTGGAATTTGCTCACCTCCGCTGTTTGGCATTGTCTAATTACTTGCTTTAATGTGCATTCTTCTAGTTGTAGGAGGTTTTCCTTCAGCATTGTACTTTGTATTCCCTCTATACTTCTATGACGAATGAGGGATTCTTCCAGTTCCCCAAATTCACATGACTTGGCCAGTTTTTTGAGGTCGGTGACGAATTGATTTATCGGTTCACCCTCACCCTGGCAACGCTATGATGTAAATTTCAAAATTTTGTTTAAACATTGCCCAATTGGCTGCTGCATTGCCCGTTAAGATGAGCAGTGTAGGTATGTTTACTACGCCGGCCATATTGACGTTATGTGTTCACTTTCACTCTGATTTGTGCTACTGATGATTTTCTGAGGGCCTTCTTGATCCTATGTGCCATGTCGAGTTCACTACTTAGTTTGTAGTGACAGCGAGAGTTCTCTTCATGCTTGTTACGGTGTTGATGTACGCCACGTTTCGCTGCCAATGGTGCATTGTGCTTTCTTCCACTCACTCTGATCACTACCCACCGACGTTGCCTGGACAATCCTGCGACTGCACCATGTTTTAGTCAAGAACTTTACTCAGATTACATTCAGGAGTAAATCGAAATACATTTACGTTTAGTATACACTGCTTGACTCATCACTCGTCCATGTCCAGTCCGCCATGGCGCTCTACTGTTTACCTCCGAAATTTCAAATACAAATAATACATTTTTGCCATGGCAATTTTGATTTATATATTTGGGCCTATCGTGGATCTCATTATTCTAGTTTGATATTCGAATTCGGGAATATTTTGGTGTTCGTACTCAAATTCAATATCAAAAATTGATATTCGCACAGGCTTGATGATCTTCTCTAAATGGTAACTTCACTACATATTGCCCGTTTTCATCTCTTTCATGAGTTGTGTTAAAATGGTATTCACAAAACACCTCTTCATCTGTCAGCATATTCACTGGTTTAATCTCCTCCAACTCCCAAAACTTTTGTTGTGTTTTATCAACATCGAGCTGTAGGTGTAACACAGTTGCCTCCTATTTCTGCTTGGATGTGTCTATGGGTCCAGACAACACCCATCCAAATACTGTCTCAATCGCCACTGGAGATCCTTCTGTTCCGGTACGGTGTCTTGGTCGAAGCAGAAATGGATAGATATCTGTTCCCAGAAGTACATCTATATGACCTGGTGCACTGTACGTAGGATCTGCCAGTTCCAACCTCTCCAAATGCATCCAGTTATTTTTTGGTTTGATTGGTTCCTTTGGAAGTAGCCTAGTCAGCTTGGGAAGGACCAGTGCCTTGATTGTATATGACGGCCCTTCACTGAATGTTGGCCTGATGTTCAATTGAACCATGCTGACACTATGATCCACTGTTTTTGACGTTAAGCCAGAAATTGTAACCTGTGAATATTCCTTCTGCAACCTTAGCTTTTGAACACAATTTTCAGTCACAAAGCTTGCTTCTGAACCTGAGTCGAGCAATGCTCAACATGGAACGCACATATCCTTGCTATCTTGAATGTTTACTATGGTTGATGCTAACAATGATTGCAATGAAACTACTGGCCTGGCGTGGTGATTGTTCACTTCTTATATATTTCCGCCCTGTCCTGGGGATGATGTTCGGTATTATCACTAAGATGCAACAATGTATGATGATATCGATGACACAATCTGCATCTTGAGGATATACACTGTCTAACTGCATGTCAAGCCCCAAGGCAGTTCAAGCACAGCCCACAGTCTTTTACAAATCCATGTCGCTCTTCAACTGATGCACTAGCAAACTCAGGGCATTTATGTAAAGTATGTTCCCCCTTGCATCTTGCACAACCATATTCTACTTGGGTATCATTATGTAATACGGACATGTTCCTGTGGAATGCCAACTTGGTGGTACTTGTGGTTGGGGTCTTGCTCTTCACAATGCCAGCAGTGGCCAGGGCCCAAGTATGATGTTCTAGAAATTGTGTCAACTGTGTAAATGTCGGCCATTCGTCTGATGTTAGGAACAGCTGCCAGTGATTTTTGGACTCAATGTAAGTTTGTCTGTTACCAGGAAAACAAGAATTGAACCCCAGTGTTCTACTGGCTGTCCAAGAACCTTCAATAACCTAGTGCATTCTACCACACTGGCCAATAATTTACGCAGCATAACAGCATTTTCATACTGCATAGCTGGCTGTGAAAATAACTGCTTTAGTGTTGATTCCAGCAGTTCTCATTTGTTCTCATACCTGGCATTCAAAATGGCCCATGCTTCACAGTAATTTGCACTACTAATTAGTATTTATTTTAATAGTGCTGCAGCCTCACTTTGTAGAATCCCTTTAAATACTGCAACTTTTGCACCCCAGACAAGGTTTTGTTGTTGCGGACCGCTGCTTCATATAAATATTCAAATGTTACCCATTCTTGAAGGTTTCAATTAAATACCAGTCATTGCAATTTTGGCAACCTAACCTCATTATTGCCCTTATTTTTTGTTTTGTCTCTGTCTTGTACTTCCCCTAATTCAGCTTCATTACTATTATAATCTGTCTCTTTTTTGCTTCAATGCATATGTTTGTCAATCTCATCCACCATTAACTCTACTCGTTTTTTGTGCACTCCAATTGCACCCACATCACCAGCATTAATATTTTCAACTGCCTTTTCAGCTCGTCGCACATTTGTCTTGAATATCTTCTTTTTTGCCAGGAGAGATTCTATCTTGGTTTTCAAGTTGAGTAAGCAGCTCCACTTATAACAACATAGGTTTGTTTGGGCGACCTGAGCTTTCTACTACTTCTGATTTCTCCTGCTCTTTTTCATTTTGAGCGTTCGTTTGACTGGAAGTGTTTTTTTGGATGGCTGTTCGGTCGTCAGGAGCACTGCTACTTCTCTCACAAAGAGCATGAACTTTCTGCTCTTGCTGTCGAGGAAGAGCACAGGAGCAGTGAGATCAAGAGCAAGAAAAAAAGGCGCCAAATTTGAGTGTTTATAGTCTGGACTATGAGATAGTGCTAGTTTTCCTTCAAAATCTTTTCTGTCACGTTTATTTAACTGTGAATATGTTTGGCCATCCTCTGAGAAGTACTGTAGGACATGTAAATGTAATTGCAGATAATGATGAAAATATTAATTTCAACCTTGAAGGCAAGTGGAAAATGACTGTAGCAGTGATTATTAAATACTTGTCATAACTAATCACAGACCACTTTAATGGGCCAAGCAATAAAACTGATGCTGAATTGCCCTTAAAAACCAATAAAATTGGTAATAACTTCACTTTTGTTTGTCGAAATTACAACTGTCATTGCATAGCGCATTTTACAGTATTTGATGCTAGTAGGGTTACCAGGCATCCTCTTTTAATAGGACATGCCCTTTTTTGCCGCCTCAAAACTGTCCGTCGCCCTACAATGCCATACTCAATCAAGTTGTAAATTACAGACTGACGATGTTGTGATCAGCTGATCAGTAGTTGTAATTATTAAGCACAATACCATGTTAAAACTTTATTTAATACTCCATATCATGGTTCGATGATAAACACACACATAAAAATATATATAGCACAAAAGTTTGTGTTTACAGATTACATATTACTAACTTCAACATTATCCCTTGATCTGGAGACTCAATGCCCAAGCCTTTTATATAAATACTGTGTTTAGCTGGATTATTTGCCAACTTCTGAGCACCCTGGTTATCACTGAGTAACACAATGTTGGTTTTCTTCCCAAGCAGTTCATGAAGCAGACTTCTGATATGGATAGCCTCCTTGGTTGCCTCGGACAAGACCATGTACTTAGTCTTTGTGCTGGATAAGGCTACTGTTTGCTGCTTCCTTGACTCCCAGGCCACAGCTGCTCCCCCTAGTTGAAATACAAAACCTGTATAAGATCTTCTGTCTTGCTTGTCGTTCCCCCAGTCAGCATCCACGAAACCAAAGACATTGTTTCCCGTTTTTCTGTACAAGAGGTAGTAGCTGGAAGTGCCTTTCAAGTATCTTAACAATCTCTTTGCAGCCTTCCAATGCTCTTCATTGTACGCTTTGTTAAATTGACTAAGCACACTCACAGAATACGCAATGTCGGGTCTCGTCCACACAGTTAAATACATTAACGAACCTACCAAGCATTGGTACGGCAAACACAAGTCCACATTGTTGATTGGGTCTACTTTACTCATGTCGCAATTCACATCCAATGGCGTGCTGACTGGTTTGCACTCACTCATTCCAAATCTATCTAGAATTTGAAATAGGTATTTGCATTGATCCACATAGATTTCTCCCTTCTCTCTGTTCCGCTGAATTCTCAGTCCAAGGCAATTACTTGCTTCACCTGCATTTGAATCATTTCATCCTTAAGTTTCCCTTTTTCCTCCAAGTCATTTGAAAAACATCAAACAAATCTTTGCTCTTGCCTTTTGATCTTTCTTCGGGTCGGGGGCCACTTTTGCACCTTCATCCTGGAAGATACAATCCCACAAATCTTCGTACACTAGGTAGAGCTCCATCAAAAATTTGCAATTATTGTAATTACTGGTACCTTCCAACTTCTCAATTTCAGGTAGTGATCCAGAGTTCACCATGGTAGCGAAAGTAATTGCCACTTCGCCAGAGCTCGTGGCAATAAAGGATCTAGACGCCCTCAATTACTGCCAGTCATCAATGAATGCAAACCTCATACATTCACCATGTTTAAATAATTATGCGCACGTTGCTACATCCTGGGCCCATAACCTGTTGTAATTATTAAACACAATACAATGTTAAAACTTTATTTAATACTCTATATCATGGTTAGATGATACTCACAAAAACCCGGCAACATCATCAGGTGAGTCAACACAACAAAAATATATATAGCACAAAAGTTTGTCTCTACAGATTATATAATACCAACTTCAACAGTAGTAAAAAGTTCTGTGGCTTTTGGCGTTCGGTTGGTAGAAGAAAAGAACAGTGCGCTTTTTGCTCTTTCCTGCTCTCACAAATTCTCAACTTGCTCTCAAGAGTAAAAAGCTCAGGTTGCCAAAACAAACCTCATGTTCCCAATGAAGATCACAGAGAATGTTATTCACACTGATTCCACACACATTTAACCCGGAGGACCAAATAATGGTCTGTGAAAACTTTATAACACCGAGAATGCATAATATTACAGAAAAGATGAGCCACGTATTTTCACCATCAAACGTCCTATTCCACACCTGACACCATTTTTAATAACACTCCTTGACCATAACAAAACAATAACACAAACTTATTACTACATATTTACAACCATAACCCCAACAGCCGTTTATAATAGCATTTGACTTTTTATGTCACCGACATTGTGTAGTAATGAGATCATGCTTTGAGGCGCGTGTTTTGAAAAACAACGTGGTTCGAACACGCAATGTGATGATACCAATTCTCGGTGATGCGGTGTGCTGTTGGGTGTTCGCACGCCTTGCGAAATGCTGACTTGCAGAAGGGGGAGGGAGGGCGGGGTGTTGGTAGTGGCGTGAAGAATGTGTTTTGTCAACATGGAATTAGGTCGTAGCGCTGGCCACAACTTTGGCGCGTGCCTGCGCACCTTTTTCGCCCCTACGAGTCTACTTAAAACTGAATGATTATATACCTCCTATATAATACCTTATTATTTTACAATATTCTTATACTCAATACTTCTACTATTCTTATTTCATATCTTCTTAATGATAAATCTGAACGAAATCCCTTTATATTATTTAATTTGTTAACTGTAATTTAAATTTATCTCTGGACTTTCATTCCACTAATTGATGTTTTAAGATCTTTCATCAAACTTTTGCTTTACCTCGCCAACACTGATAAAAAAATTCACAGACTGCTTCCTGTCTTTAAAATTGTTTTATTACTAGAACACCTTGGAAAATTATTGACTTATCAGTTTTTCACAACTTATTATATATATGTTCTTGCACTTAAGTATATTATGTAGTACTTCAGCCTGTTACGTTAAATGATTTGCATTACCTTAAACTCCCATTTTTGATTGTTTAATAATTAAATTTGTAATTCTACACATTTATACATTTTACTTATTATCTATATTCCCTTCCTAACGTAATTTTAACCACTTGTATAGATCCTAATATTTCAAAAGTCATTCGTTTAAGAACTATTTACCTTTTACCTTAAAATTGCCCTCTGTGTGCTTCTAAATGCCAATTTATCACATCACTCTGATATTACTGATTAATTACTAATTTATTTTTCTACTGTAAAGCTCTTACATGTTTCTTTATATGTACTACTATGCTAATTACTTATACCTTAACTTACTACTAGTATTTATGCTCATGAAACATTATCTTCATTAGCTATTTATTGTGCATGGTGGGTCGAATTTCCCCTGAACATGCCTTATTTTAATTATATCTGGGGCTTTATCAGGGCACAGGAGCATCGGAAACTTGCCTGTATGCAATGCTCTCGTGGCACAGTGCTCGCAACTGTGTACGATTCCTGGATCTGTACTACAGTTGAAATTCCTGTCGTCTCGTATGCCCTTGGTCTGCCTGGAATCCCATCAGGGCAGTGGTGCACATTCTGGCACTATTACGGGTCAATTTCCAGATGTAAGCTCTATTTTCGTCGCTGAGGCACAAAACTATTGACCTCGGACTATGCCCAATATCTAATTAGTGAAAATTGCAAATTAATATGAGGTGTGAATATGGATAAAATTGCAGCTAACACGTCACTCGTGACACATACGCCTGTACGTTCTACTTGTACGCAAAAGTGCTTTGTCTGCAAAGACTTTGCTGCATTGACGGCTGACGTAGCTGTGCCATCACCTGTTCGCACGTGAGCTTACCATATGGCATGCTGAAATACTGTTACTCTCTCAATGGGGGAATTATTATCAAGTGGATGAATGTTCCTGTGCAATTACTATCGCTACTTGCCCGTCGCACACAGACATCAAAATTTAATTTCTAACACAGCTGAATTCCTTTGGCGTGATACTGAAAAATCCCTACCCAGGATGGCAATTTATTTAGTAATTTAATTTTTCATGGGCATAAGGGGTTGTCTATTATAGACGGGGGAAGGTGGTTTTCTGCTTTGCGTACTCACGCTTTCAACTACTTACTCAGTTATGCAATTAATTCACGGAAAAGTCTGCTTTCTGAATTTGCTTGGTGTAGAAAGGGAAGGTTTAGGCGTCTCCACCAGTATACTGGATTCGTACTCCAGGCACGAATATAAATGCAGACAACTCCGTCTAAACTATAAGAGCTTAAGTGATTAGGGCGTGCAAAATATACAATACAGGATCTCCTCAAATGTATTTATTGATGCATGCCAAACTTATCTGTTCTTTCAAATCAAGGGGTGACTATGCTGATTACCCTCTTTGTCCTGGCGGAGGAGAGGGGAATCAAACCCCAGGGTAAGGCGTATGGAAATAAGCTCTCGTCAGGGGAGTTTTACTACTCTCACAATCAGGGCTGTCAATAGGTGGGATACAAGCGGTCCCAAAGGAGATGAATGAATGAGTGATGATTAATCAAGGGTGATTGTGGGATGATCGATCTGGCTGGGGTGACAGTATTTATCCGCAGCGGCCTCATCGACCGTCATGCAGGAACAAAATTAGCCTGAGATTTACGACGGGGTTTAGGGGCAACTTTTGGTGGGAGTCGAACCCTAATGAATTTCCCGGAGGCTAATCTTATTGTGCATTAGGTAAGCAGGGCTTCCACCGAAGGGTGTCGAACCCAAAACCATCTGCCCGAAGTTAATCGTACTATGCTCAAGGGAGCTGGGATGACTGGAACAGGAACTGCCGGGGTTTCCGGTACATTAACAGGTACTACAGTCTCAGTGGGTTCTGGAGCTACGTCTTCCTGCTCGACGTCTTCAGGTGGACACCATCCTAACAAATGATCCAGGGGGCACTCATGTGTCGCTGGTACTACAATATCATAATAAACACGTGACTCTATTGATTCTACAGGTAACGGTGCAACAGAACTTCAATTGGCTAGCAGATTATTAATGGGAGTGAACGATTTAAAGCAAGTCTCTCACGTCGCCTCTGGCTGCTACCAGGTCCACCGTGGGTGTGATGCATTGAACTTTATAACGGACCAGTAAAACTATTCTACTAGTAATGTAGGCGACACACACGAAGTACGAGTTACATTAGTTTTATTACGTGAAACAAAAATGTTATTGAGGACATCACTCATTACAAAAAGATAAAATACAAAATTTAAATATTAGATTAAAAAACTCTCTACAAGCAAAGGCAAACCTGAAAAAAGTAATAGCAAAATATCTACGTACGCAATTCACAGCATATGACGAAGTTACGGGAAAGTCTCCAGGGGAACGTTAATCGTGTACCAACCAACTACCGCGGGAGTCAAAGAAAGTTGACTTAAAGTAAGGGTAGTGGGTACAGGTAGTACGAGTTCGTCATCTGGTCAGTAGTGGCAGGTGTGGACGAGCCTTACCCAAGCTGTAGGAGCTGGAATGCTGGCAGCCTTCCCAAGCTGCCGCCTGGAGTGGATGGAGTTCGAGCCTTGGCGCAAGCTCCGGAGAGGGAGGAGAGTCTTCGCAAAATGGGTTGGGCTCACGATCCTATTTGGCTGGCGAGCCCGGCGTCTCTCGCTGGACATCTATTTATACTTAATTTTTGCCGATCAGCAGTCATCCGGGATGCGGGAAGTAACATAGCCTTTCAACGCAGGGGTTGGTTTATCGGAGCGCTGGAGTGTCGAACATTTGCTATCTCTCTGCTTGGAGGCCACGACAAATAAAAACACCTCGGCCTGAGGCTGGCTGGCCGTGACTTCACAAGGCCACGGGGGTGCTACCATCTTGGGGGTTGATTGGAACTTCTTCTGCACTACCATGAAGGGTTGTGGTTACTCAGAATTAAATATTCTATTCGTCGGGGTAGCACTTGCATGTAGGGAACCGGGCGAGCTATGTTTATTGTACAGTAGAATGTCTCTATTAAGACCCCTCATGATTCCCGAGAATAGGGCCGTAATAAAAAATTTGTACAATTTTGGGCTGATTTTGACCCACCCCTAACCACTACGCCCCCAAACTTGCCATTTTTTTGCATGAAGTTACGTTCAATCGTCTCTAGCGCATAAAAAAAACTTTATTTTTAAATTAAATATAAAAATGTATATTTTAATAGCTGGACGTCTCCTGATTAATTTGATATCCAAGAAAGGCATATTGGACCAGCCCTTGTCGTAAATATAAGACTTAAACACAGTATGACATGGCCATTGAAAGTGTGTGAAAAGATTAGACTATATATTATTAAAATATCAAGTTAATATTAAAGATCTGTTATGCAGGTCTCGTGGGTCATACATTGCTATGAGGCACGTAGCGATCAAAAAGTTTAAGTGGCATATGCAATACGTGTGCGTGTGCCGTGCTCTCACTTTGATCTGGCCATGTACATAGCTGGGTGAGTGCCTAGATCTACTGCAGCGCGGTTGGGCACGGGCGTGACGGTTTGCTGATGAAGCTCGGCCCTAGATCCTCAGGCTGGACAGCTGTTGGTCAATTGCTACAAGATTACTCTGGCGGGCGGTGCCCGCCCGCCGCCACTGCCATCGTTACAGGGCCATTTCACTTTGTAACAGTGGCCTGGCATTGAGAAAACATGCTGATAGAGGCGATTCACATCAATGTGTTAAATTTATACTAATTGTGGGCGGCGTGTTGGCCTCTGCCTGGCACGATGAGGCCCGGCAATGTTTACGGGAATATAAATATTTTGTACGGTCATCAGAAACTTTTGATGTTGCCTATATACGCACACAGCCTCACTCGCCATAATATGGTACCAGTAACATAAGAACACATTTTATTTGCACACACTTACCTTTATTCACTTTACACAAAACATTGACTTCAAAAGAAAAAAACAATTGCCCACCATAAAAAATTAGCATATTACGTAGGCGTGGACGCATATAAACTTATAATAATCATTAAAACAAAAAGGGCATTGAATTAAATTTTAAGTTATCATACATGCACTGATTAAGAAACTAGTCTGTGTAATGTGCTGCTATTTTTACAGCAAAAGTGGAGGGACAATGGAAACGAAAAAAGACAGATAGGGTAAGGCAGAGGTGGTGGCATGTGACTAGGACAAAGAATTCTTACTGACCCCGGCCTGAAACTCCCCCACCCCCCTTCCCACAACTTCCACAAACAATACACCAGTGTCCCCTTCTGACATTAAGAGTAATTTATTGCTTCACGCTGCTTGGGACAACAAATGTCAAAGTCTATGGTGGTAGCTTGAGAAATATGCCTACCACTAACATCAGTAAGGGCTAATTTTCCATAGACTGAAAAATGTGGATAATAGAAACTAGTACCGTGGTTGGAAAAAAAAGCCTACAAAAACAAATCCGTGCATAACTGAAACCGCAGTTCAAAATACTGCAGTTGGCAAGGGATTAGGCCTACTGTACTTTTAGATGTGCCTCAAATTTTAGACTTCTTTAACCCAAACTTTTCATGGTTCCTTGGGATTGGGTTGTAATAGAGAAGTGGTCATAAGAGAGGGGTTTTACTGTAATTACTTAGATTCATTACAATTATGTATTCGGGTGTCCAGGCTAGTGGAATCTCCGTGCTCGATACGTTTGTCTCGTTCGCCACTGTTATGACTTGTCCCGAGTGAAGGGTCACTCGTAGATGGGACAATGACGCCCGTAGAGAGCGCAGGTACACTGCACAGCATACTGGTAATCGTCATTACATACTACTTGTTGCTCACAAGTTAACAACACTTCACAATATTCAGTTACGTCTAACGGGAGAGCAATTAAGTTACGTTATTAATTACTGATCTGCAAACCCACTCTGTCGATTATCTAAATAAAGTCCTTCCGATGTATCTTTGGAATCAATTCACCTTGTATTGTTGCCGAAGGCTGCGTCCCCTCAACGTATCAGCAGCGACCATTCCGGCACACCCTTCTCATGGTCCTTCTTCAGAGATTGACCACTGGCTGACGTCCCGATAGCATCTCACACGTCTGGAAGTCGTCTGGCCCCCCGCTGGCCTACATTGCCATTTGTTTAATGTCATGCCCACTGTTTATTCTCGTCGCTTGCTGCAATCCCTGGTGTCCTGCTTTCCGCAGTGTGTAGTGCTGGGTTCACGCATGAGCATTAGCTAAGGGGGTGTCCAGGCTGCTACAATGGCCGGGGTGAAATTTGCTCTTAATTACCATGTATGCTTCACATAATTTTTCTGTTTAGGAGCTCTCCAAGCCCAGTTGAGACTAACCATGTAACTGCCTCTTCAGAGGGCAATGTGCAATAAATCATTTCTTCAAAATCTGTGCAGAGCACATCATTGAAGATCGCCAGCGTATTCTTGATGGTTTCAAATGCTGCATGAAAGCTGGCCTTCAGTTCTTCTCTGGTATTCACAGGAGTGTCGTAAACCAGTGTTTTACGTGGCTACAAAGGTAGAATTCCAAAGGCGTTAGGTCTGGGGAGCGCAGTGGCCAGCAATGAGACCTACTGTGTCAAATGAAATGGAGCAATGCAAAACACCTTCAACTTACACATGTAATGCCCGGTACATGCTGTTACAATGCTCGGTTGCCATTGCATCACCGACTAACCCTGCTCACTGGTATCGCCGTGTTTTGGTATACTAAGGTATTTCTGGACATAGGTATCTTAATAAAATATGTTCAACTTCATCTAATGTACCACCCCTATTAATTTGTAACCCTTATTCATTGCCATCCTGTATACAGATGCACACAGACAGGATGTTGTAAGCATATCTTCGCTTCATGAGTTTAAAAAAATAAAATGTTTAATTCTTTAGTGTTGATTTATTTTACTATAAAAAATGCCTGTTGCCAGTTTGTTTCAACTATATTTTAAACACTGATTTGTTCTACTTTTTTATATTCAAATGATTCTTCTCACGGTTTTTATAATTTTCTAAACAAATTTTGTAGCAGTTAGAACGTGGTCTATGAAATACATTAGACAGACACTAGAGATTCTAGATAAATCAACCCAATTTTCCAAAAAAATGTAACTGAAAGAATATTTTTGGAAAATTTTTAATTTGTGCTCTAGAATTCCTCAATAAAACACACGTACTTGTTTGTCATTTTTTACACACAACTGAATTAATGGATTTTGCTTTTGTTTGTGTTGACCATCAGTGCATATGCTCTACTCATAGATGCCAGTCAAATTACTTTATCACCACGAGCATAGCTGAAAATTGTTTCCATGGCTACACATTAACACACAACCTTGTGACATTGTTTAATTCTGTACCAGTGCATCTTCCCAGAACTCCAAACTCCAAGTGGAAGTTGTGTGTCCCACTCACAGCAAACATCTCAAACTCTGCAGAGAAAGGGATACGAGGAGCGTAGCTCAATGTCAGCATGACTGAATCTCCAGGATCCACCGTGAATCTCTCCAAGTCAATGTGAAACACTTTGTTCACAAAGTTTGCACTGTCATCTCTATGGACTTCATAGTCTTGAGTCTCCTGCAAAATCAAGATGTTCACATTGGCATGGTTGCAGTCCTGTGAATTTACGTTTTTAATTCCTGACTAAAGAACTCATGTTGTGCGACTCCACATTCACTCTGCTGTCTGAAGTCAGAATATGACATTTAGCAATATTTGTGTTTATTATTTTGTCAGCAACAGAGTTGGAGAAAGTAATTACAAAAATTTGGTTAACAGCTGATTTTTTGGGCAGATTTAATGTTTTGGAAATAAAATCTTGTAATTGTGAGCAACAATTTCCCAGGATGGAACAGGCATGTGTCACAAGGAAATGAGTAAGTAACCACAATATGGTAAAGTGATTGAGTGAAGAGATCAGTACAGCTCTAAACAGCGAGATCTTGAGACCCGATGAGGGTGCTTGAGGTGAGTATGGAGCAGCACCGGAATGAAAGGGCGGGGAGAATGGGAGATCCCCGAGAAAACCCGCCGACCAGCAACATTGCCCAGCACAATTACCATTGTGAAAATCCGGGAGTGACTCCGCCAAGGATTGAACCCGATTTACCCTTGGTGAGAGTAGAGCAGGCTAACCACACGACCACCGTGGCTCCGTCAATTTGGTAAAAATAAGCATGTCCTGTGGTCACACACCGGCTGCTCCATCTTCTGCACAACTGTTAAACCAACTACATTATCATTGTGCTTCCACATTTGGAGTAGAATGTAACTCATCATTTTTCAGTGTAGTGTAGTACCCTAACAGGACCATATAAAAACTCTGCTAGAAATTTTAACTAAGTTCTAGGTAAAAAGTGTTTCTACAATTTAAACTAAACTATCCTCTGTTAGCTGATGTTTGCCTTGGATTTTCAGCAATACATCAGTGTTTCCAAATTTGTATAATCGCCCCTTCTGGATTCTTCTGCAAATGTTAGTACATTACATGAAAAAAACCTTTGCCCTCCTACAGCATCACTGCAATTGTAAGCGTAACTGGTAAGTATGTAACATGCTTTGGTCTGATGAACAATGAACCAGCTTATTAAAAAATAAAAATGCTGATTAGTGAAAGAATGGAACTGGAAAATATGATAAAATTCAAAGCACTCTGGTATCATTATTTTAATTTCAGTAAAAGAGACTTTTCAGAATATTATAAACCTACATTTTATTATACTAAAATGTATTTCAAGGTCCGCTCCAATGGTCTGTAGCGCTTGTCGTAACTACTTGAATCAGGCTAACAAGTCTCCACGTAACACGCGTATACAAAAACTTTTCGCCATTCGAAATTCCAGAGTCGAACTATGGAATTGAACTTGGGGAAACCTATACAGAGTTATCTATGTTTACACAGAACTCTGAAGCCGCACACTATTACCTATTAAGTTATTAACAATTCGAAATACACAATCACTTACCTTGCACGTATTTTTAATTTTAATTCTCTTATATGCAATTTCTCCTGGTACAATTGGCCCAAGTACGTAAATATCAGCAAAACCTTTCCCGCTAATTATATCTGGCCTTATATCCATAATCATATTTTGGGTAATTATTTTCTTGCGACGTTTTTCATTGCCCATACTTTATTTTGATTTCAAAGAAATAAGCAGTAACATGATAAAAAGAGTATCATACTCCCAATACAAAAGACCCGCCACAAATGTCTTCTTTTTTTTTGCAGATTATAAAGTGTGTTCTATGCGGCTGCTCTTTTTAACCTTTAGACAATTTCGGGTACTATACACATAAAGCATTATTGCGACATGCATCGATTTTCCTGGTCAAAATGCCCCTAATAAATTTAGGGCACACTTTTATGCTCCTCGCAAACAAAAACTGCGTGGAAAAAATTCTATTAGTAAGATTTTTTTTAACCTCCATTTTATAGTTTACAATGCGATGCTGTCTTTAGACATTCCACTTATTCTCGAAGAAATAATGCCCTGAAATTAATAGCGCATTCCAATTACTGCTCCCGGACAGCACTCCGCACGCAAAACACGTGTTCGGCGTGTCCCAAATTCCAGAACTCAAACTGAGAGAACTCGGATTTTCGTATTCCAAATGTGAGTTGCACTGAATGAGTGCACACCAAGAGCAATTTTTCCGCACCGAGTCTGGAGTCGATTAGGCTTTTCAGAGCAATATGGTAGTGACCTGTGATTTTTTAAAACAACACGAAAATAATGGCAATGTTTGAAACTTTACAATATCTAACATTTCGGCAGATGAATAATGCATTGTTATTAATATGGAAGAAATATTTTCTTCGTATATTGACAATATCGTTTGTAATTACAGCGGCGATGAAGTTAATTTCGCCCAGGAACTCGAGCATATGTTGCCAACGAGTAAAAAAGTGAAAATGCAGAAAATTATCTGTACGAAATTAAATTAATTTAATTTTAAATCCTTTCACCAACATCATATGTCAGGCATTTTCTCCAAAAGATTATATGTTGTGGCAAATGTATTGCATTGCTTTCACGGCGTGTTCGAGTGCAAGTGCATAAATAATATACGCTCAATTCAGGCAATAACAATACACAAGGACTTTTTCTGTTTTCAAAGCGCACTCGGAGCATTCTATTGGAATATGCCAAAAAGATGTTATAGGTATTAGATTGAGTTTAAATAACATTTAGTGAGGCTATATGAAACAAAATTTTTTCTTGTTTGTTTAAATCCAATTAAAAACTAATGATGGTATATATTATGATACTTTTTCAGTGTTTACAACTGACATTATTATTTAAGACTAGTTTACCTTTCAGTTATTTATTTATTATTTGCAAAGAAAATATTAATTTAGTTTTATTATTAAACGACTAACGCGTGAATAATTACCACAAAAATAGAAATGGAAAGAAGAGGTGGAGGTAATTATTTATTGAATGCAGATAATGGTCCAGACTCTTCATGCCCGACTAAATCGCACTACGCCCTCCCGGAGTCGATTAAATATAAGTACCCAACATTTCATCAGCGCAACATAAAGAAAATAAAAATTCCAATGCACTGGCACCCATTACCACGGGAGCAATTATATACACCAAACGCAAATGCTCTGGAATCATAAGGCCACACATTTTCACTCCCAATACCTGAAGAATGTCCAATAAAATAATTTATATCAAGGGCTGTGTTCCTTTCCCTGCACTGATGCGACCTACTGCATAGCTGCAGTTGTTGTTCAGTAACTCCATGAGTTTAATGATGGGCTGGGGAACGGAACAACTTCCATGCTCAATTTTTCGCATGTAACTTTAGTTTTAGTTTATGAATGGCATGACATTTACATATAAGGCGATGGTAAACTCGTAATCTTGTCGTAACGTTTTACAGGATAACTAATTTATTATTCTCTTATATGTAAATGGGGCATAATAAAATTGATCGAATATTAATATTTAACAGCCACCCAGAATACTTATTAACCTCAAAGTCGTACACACAATAGATTAACATGCCTCACGTTGGTATTCCAAACTGCTTTATTTTCGCCTAGTTACATTTCCATGGGTTCTGTTTACTTAATTTCAATGGAAAAATGTAAAGATTATTTGAAAAAAGGTGCGCATGGACGGTTGGGGGGTCTTTAGATTATCGTCTTTGTTTTGATGGGGAAGAAGAAAATTTTGCTCGTATGGAAATATCATTCAAACTATTGTAACTTCGAAAATTTTAATTTCATTGAAAAAATTAACAATGATATATACATCGTAGGTATTCGTACAGATGCAGTGATGTACATGCATGCGCACACACACACATTTGGTGAAGTTAACCTTACACTCGTTAAATTCACGATATAGGTAAATAAACAAATATTATTTACACACTACAGAAGTGTTGAAAATGCAACTTTTTTAGGCCGCATGCATTTCAATAATTATAGTAAAAGTTTACAAATGCATTATTTACAAAACATGTAAACTTACTGTTAGTTAAATTCACAACCTCTTAAAAACGTGTTTTCGTATGGAAATCCTAACAAGTTTACTCCACCACACACGTTTGTTCGTCATTAGCATTATATAATTTAGTTTGCAGAATTATTCAGTACAATCATCACTGCGCATGTTTCCTAAAACCAACGAACTTGCCCTTGGTCGCTGCAGATGATAACATCCAAATAAGCACGTTTCTGGCATTTTGCCACCACTGTGACTTCAGCGCATGAAGCATTTGTACTTTATCCTCGTGCAGGTTATGCGTGAGATTGGCCGGAAGTAGAATTATGTAGTAGGTGCAAAGAATAGCCAGTGTGAAGGGGTCGGAACTACTTCGCTGCACATGTTTCGCATTGTGAAGGTAACAGAACACTGCCAAGATGTTCACTGATACACAAGTTTCAAAAGGACTTTGACATGCATTACTGTGCATATAAGTGGCCGAGAATATATATATATTTTCATGCTTAAAAGTTGTTGATATTTTGTAGTACTTATAACCTTAACAGCAACTGGCTGGTGTTTGTACTGCGATGTTTTGACATGAAGAGCCGCTTATTTCAATAATTGATGAAGTGTAACATTTGGTGATTAATACGTAGACAATTATATATTTTTTGCAAACAAGAAATTAAGCTTTAATGGCGCAGATTTTAAAGCTTAAGACTGCGTGTTTGAAGTTTTCATCGTTAAAGGATAGACGTGATATCGATATTATAAGCGTTAATACGATTTGTGACTGTCTTGGAAATGTAACCAACCTAATATTGTGTTTAATTCTTTTTTTGTTTAGAAAACATGCTGTTCTTCAAGGCGTTTTTTTTTTCTTCAGTTCATTACGAATTTCTGTATGGCTGATATTTTCTCCAGAGATGCAATCTGTACAGTGTTCAAGTTGAATATTTAGGTTTATGTAGGCCTAAGTTGTGTTAGTAGTTTGTTGCATACCCAGATTGCAACATCATTCGTTTTGCATATCGTACCATAAGCATTTTTATCGCAAATCATCACCGCACATTTAGTCAGTTAATGAAACAAGACTCTTTTGTGTTTCATAGCAAATGCCCTTCCAAAATATGAAGCAAAAATTTTAAGCACTTCAATAAAAATTATTTTAGGGACGGTTTTGATGGAAATTGTAGTATTTTATCGTATGTGGTAAGTTAAGCCAAAAGCACCCTCAGAAAAAATTCTTTCTACATTCTACCCAAATCAATTTGTTGTTGAAATCACTGAAATGTAGTTATTTACACATCTCACCACTGACAACATTTAACCTAAACATATTTATTGACAATTACAAAATGTTAGCCATGTTGATTGTTACCTATGTGTTTGGAATATGCATGCGTGGTAAGAGAATGTGTGATATGCAGTGCATCAGTGTGTTTCGATTTGTATATTTTTATGCCGATACAGCGCTAATGGGTTCGACACAGGCCCTCGAGTATGATCAGAATATTTTATGGGTGCCGGCTAACCTCCTATAGGAATCCGCTCAGGTTAGCATAAGACTCTTGAGGTGGTCTGTTTTCGAAAGACCTAGGCTAATGACACTGGGCTCCCTTGTGTCTACTTTCTGTAGTAGTTGTATACTGTGAAAACAATTAAGTACATATAAGTTACTCTTTGACTGGGATGTTATGGCTCCCCAGCATGCTGTTATTACACACACTGAATACTTTCAACTTATGTGGGTTGCTCACACACTGGGATAAGCTCCTCAGCATACCTAAACAATAAAGAAGAACACTTGATGTCGTAGACATACACGAGAATATTTTGAGCACATGGTCTTCTACACATGGTAATTACCTGAAAACTAATGCTGGAAGAAAATTAATAATGCTCTTCCAAGCGAGAATAAGGTACTTAAAGTAGTTTTAAGTTTAATAAATCACTGATTTTTCAAAGTTCAAGTGTTATGACACACGACTTGACGTATGCCGAGTTCCCCTTACCCCTAAGACTGTTTGTCTGGCCGGGATCAAAAACACCACTGGAGCAGGGATGCATACTCTATGGATGCGTGAATTGTGCACCAGGTTGCTGGTACGTAACCAGGTCATCAGTGTAGTGTAGTGCAACATGGGGGCACGCCGAAGCAGTGCTGCTGATGGTTGCCGAGAACAACTATGGTGGAGTTATTTGAAAATAGATCCCAAATAGCTGGACCTAAAGTCCCAGGACTCATGCCATTAATTATTCTGTTATTGACATTAAGGGATTTATTGCTTGTTTACGTTTTTGGTTCGCAGTGTATTGTTGTTAAGTCATGTCATGTCGTGTGTAATTCTTTTCATTACTCATATAGCACTATGTCCATCACCATCCATTAGTATCTAGTATTTTATACTTTTGCAAGTAATTTTTGACATACATTTTGTCAGGTAGCACGATGTCAAGAAGGAGTTGTAGTTTTTGCAACAGAAGTTAGTTCCCTGGGTCAGCCGAGACCCGCCCTCACGTCAGGTGGGAGAGTCATTCAGAGAGTAGCAGCGTGCATTTAAGGGGAAGGGCCATAACAATATCCACACATATCATGTCAGAATATCGTGATTCTATTGAGTGTTTTCTAGTGCATATGTATTAGCAAGTTGTTCCGTGTTCTTATGCAAATGTGGTTGGCCCTAAAATTCCACATACGTGAGTGTTAACGCCTTTCTGAAATTTTACCACCAAAAGGACTGAGCAGCATGGTACATTGTGGATCCACCAGCTACTGTTTAGCAAACAACAATATTACATCTTATATAGATTAACATCATTATCATCAGCGAGGAGATTCGTCCATGCATATGGCCTGCAATCATGAGGTCATCAAGAGACATCGCGCTACAGAATCATCCACCATCTCGCCGTTGCCTTGCCGACACCTGGTACCTAGTCGAGTAACTCCATTCAAGACCTCACCTCCACTGCTCCCAAAATTTAATTAACAAATTTCTAGGCCCAACACACAGCAGCAAGTGATACCCTCCTGTGGGGCGAATTTCCTGCCAAAAATTTCTGCAAGATTACGAAAAACCGTTCCGCAATTATTCCTGTTCACTGAGTTATTCCTGCCCACCAATGTTGAGAGGACGACGGGAATGCATAAGCAAGGGCAACAGTAGCATCGTGATGCCTTGGGGATGCCATCCAGATGCTAGGATTTATGTCACATATCAACAGTTTGTTGGGTGCATCATGCCGCATCCTTCGCCATGCCACCTGAAGGATGAGCTGGGAGAAACCGCGAGAAGGAGAAATAACGGGTGGGAGGTTCTCCCTCCCTCGTCTCTTGCACTCGCTGCACGCCGCCACCAGCCAGCTGACCACTTATGTCCACTCATAAGCTGACCACTCATAAGCGGTGTATGCCAGGTCGTTGAACCCTACAATGGATCAGGTCGAGACAGGAGGGCGCAATCTTCCCCAACCCCATGCTTCTGCGCCAAGGTACTCCTACATCTGCCGTGCACATGAATTTCTTCACAAACAACGAAAGGCTGGAAGAATTGCCGACAGCACACCGGAATATTTACACCCCATGACACGAGGCTTCCAGACAAAACATGAAACCAGTGATATTTGTCAATGCCATCGTCCAACCAGCCTTGTTGACAACCGCATATGTGCCAATGAAAGAAAATTATAGCATTCCAATGCAGATAATTGCGTGACCACCAGTACAGTTTAAGATAGAAACTGACAGTTTTCCAAATTACCATTTTTTGACATATTTAGGAAATCTTTTGCATAAAGGCGTGTGCCTCAATGATAAGGAACTTGACACAGTCTTAGAACTTATATTCACTTGTTTTTTTGCACAGTATAACAACATCACATCAGAAAACATTTATGCCAGTACCAACCGCATAACAATAGACAGTTGCAGTGAAACAGTGCAGGACAGTACAATTTTTATAATTCAAGTAAAGGCTAAACACAAACATTTTCCGAAATACAATTCTCCAAATTACTGTGATAATTTGTTGTGTAACAGACAGGATACAATAATACTTCATTGTGGCGTGAAATATGGCGTGAAATATCACAAAAAATGCCTCAGTCTCTTAGAACATAATTCAGATTTTTATTGTGTCACAAAACATCAAGGTGTGGCGGCGCAAAGCAAAGCCGGGCAAAGAAGGCAGAGTAGGGGAGGAGCCGACACGTCGCATGCTTCTGCCATGCACAAAGATGTGTAAACAAACTCTCGCCGCCCTAGCATAACCCAACAACCATGTCATATGAGTAACAACCACCCACACCATTTTCCCCACCACTTACACATATGTTTCCTACATTGGTGTACCCAAGAATACTACCGAACTATCAACACAATTTTCCAAATTTTCCATATATAACAATGAAGCCACAAACAGCAGGCATAGAAAACACTGCCAGAAACGGAACCACTGAGCTCACCCAACCCTCACAGCAAAGACACCATCAAAATTTTAAATGTTGCCCACATTTGTGGGCACCACAGCAGAAGATCCAGCAGCCTTTTTGGAAGACTGTGTGTCCTGTCTCATGAGACACGGGGTCAGTCGTGATAAATGGGCCATTTGCCAGAATGTGAAATTCTAGAAGTAATTGCAGAAACGACTCGGCCAGAGTTCAGAGCAGCTTTAATTCCTTTGTTGAGTGGGACAATTGAAGACCTATTGACGAAAATTTAAACATACCCAACTCTGGCGTAGCACGTAACTTTCAAACACATTATAGTAATCATAGTGCACAAATGCATGGTAAACAGTACAATAATACACAGCATGGAAAGTGACATGGGCAACAAACGCATAGAAGCATGTACAAGCAAGAGCTGCGAAAGAGCAGAGTAACAGGGATGAGTAGACCAAGTAATAGTTATCCGACACAGCTATAACGGAATCCGGATTTCTCACCCTGTTATACATGCAGGTATTGTCCAATGCCGCAGTATGATTGGCATAGCAAATGCTCAAATAATACACACAGGAAAGAAATCAGGGAAGCGGCAGCACATAAACACCAGGGAAACAGGTTGTAGAGGTGAGAGTGCTGGATGCATTCGACACCCCGCCCACAAAAATTCGAATCACACCAAAGACAAAATTAACTTTAGAGCAAGCACAAGTACAAAATATTATTCGCAGTCACGCACCATTCATATGTATCCTAGTTTACATTAACGGTCAGTTGTGTCATGCATTATCAAACACTGCAGCTTTGCTCGGCTTCATATGACTGAAATTTGTACGCAAGCAGGACGTGGTGCCTACAGACCACGTAATTCGGTCGGCCACGAACCACCATTGTAGTACGGCAGTAGGACAGGCTGTAGTGACTGTTCAGGTAAACGGCATTGAGACAATCATGACTGTTATTTTTATGCCAGAAATACACGAGGAACCTATTTTAGATGTACCTTGGTTAACCGAACATTGCACAATACTGGAACCAGCTGCGAGAAGGATAAATTTTGGCTTGAAAGAAAGACGCACAGTGTACAATTTGGATTGCTGCCAGGCGGGTTGTCTACCTGAGGGCAAGTTAGGGGATTTCGACAACCAGGTGCCGTGCGAGTACCAGGCCACATTTCAGTGCGTACTTGATGAGCGATGTGATGTAATTAGAGGGAGGGATGCACTGAAACATACAACTGTAGCAGAATATGCAAAACCACTTGTAGACTAAAAGCCAGTTTATACTAGTCTGCAATGCTACTTATCATACCAAATATGGATAATAATAAAGCAGATACTTGAAATGTTTGATGGCATCGTGATAGAGCCAACAGACAGCCCATTCAATTCTGCAATTACGTTAGTTCCAAAGAAGGATGGAACATTGTGGTTTGGTATAGATTTTCGACCACTGAATCAAGTTACGTGCAGTTCACCACCACCATATATAAGTTTGAAGGATGTGCTGGGTACACTATTGCAAGAAAAAATTTGAATGACCTTCGATTTAAAGAGTGGTTACTGGAAAGTGCCGGTGAAACGTGAGGACAGTCCGAAAACAGCATTTATGTCTCCTTGTGGTCAGCATATTCAGTTTTGTGCAATTCTGTTTGGATTAATCTGTGCATCCATGACATTCCAGGCTATTATGGTACATTTGCTGAATGGCATTATTGGAGAGTATACAGTGATGTATCTCGACAACATCATTATGTGGTCAGACATAACTTAGAGTAGTCCTGGGAAGGCTTGCGAAAGATTGCCTTACGTGTTCAATGAGAAATGCCATGTAGGGAAGACATGCATCGATTTTCTGGGCCACGTAATCGATCAGGAGGGAAACCGACCGAATCCAGAACAAGTAAGGTTAATCGACAGCTATCCACAGCCGAAAACCTGCAAGCAGATGAGAAAGATTTTCAGATTGATTAATAACTAGCTATGGGATCATATTCCAATGTTCGCAAAAATCACTGTGGCCTTGGTGTAACTTTCGTCCCTTCTGACATGTGTCATGTACCCCAAGCCCTAAGACCATTTGTCTGGCCATAGCTTGCTCTACCCACAGAAGGGCAGTGCATTCTACATGGTGTGGAGTGTGCGCCCGGTCACCGGAGCGACCAGGCGCAACGCTGACGCAAGGGTATGCCGGTGCAGGTGCAGCCAGTTGTTGCCATAGCAGCACATGACACTGCAGAGGAAATAAGAAGGCCCTTGTATTGAACTGGAACATTTCAGGCCTAATTAAAGTACTTTATTGTGTTAATCATTAAAATGTGAATGGTAGTTTTTTAGGCGTTGTTATATATTGTTGCATTTGCAAGGCAATGTGTATTTATTTATTATCTTCCACAGAGAGTTTTATCCATCCCATTTCACCAGTGCTTATCTCGTAAGAATATTTGCATTGTTTTCACATCTTTAATTACTTTCTTTCATTAACACAAGGGTCAATAATGCAAGTCATCTAAGAAAGTAGTCGCGGTTAGGGGCGAGGGCTAGGCGCCGATAAACCCCCGTGTCGGGCAGGAGAGTCAGTCAGCTAGCAGCAAGTCACGGAGGTGGAGTGCGTGTAAAGGCTTCTGCATTTTCCGTGCAAGCTGAGCGACCATCAAATTTTTTGCAACCAGACATGTAATTACAAGAGACTTCATCACCTGGAAGATTGTCTATCTTGTCGCCCAAAAACCACCTCCACTCCCCGATGGATTAACATCGCCCCAGGGAGCTTAATGTGCACGTAATTGTTTTAATTGTTATCAGACATTTTTCTGCTTCATTGCATGGCCGGTTAAAATAGCCGAGTGTGTTTGATGTAATGTTCTTTCAGAGAAGGGGTGTAATCCTAACATAATAGATAACTGGTTTTTCAAGTCAGTTGTTTATTCAAGACCGTATAGGCATTTCAGGGGATGGCCCCTTTTAATTGATGCTCAACCAGCACGTAAGTTCTCATTTTCAGTGTAATCAGTTTTGTTCTGATCAGTATGGGCGTGTGGAAGGCCCTAACATTCTTCATCTCGAGCAACAATATACAGGCGGATGACAACAATTCAACAGCGCCAGCGAAGAGTACGATCCTGGTATGATGGCGTGCAAAACTCAGGTTAAGAGGAGCCGCATCATGTTTGACGTCGCCTGGCGGCGTCTGGCACCATGGGTATATTTATTCCTTTTTTCGACCATCACCTCTCCAGAAAGATCCCGTTCCAACCTTTATCGGCATCAGCCGCAGGTCACCGCAAAAGAAATTTCAATGGACGAGCAAGACTGAAAAAGCATTTACGGAAATTAAGCAGGCATTCAAATAGTGTGCGACGTTAGCACGTTATGATGCTAGCAAGTATTTATAACATCAGACTGATGCCAGCCAGGCAGAATAGGTGCAGTATTGTACCAGGTCGCAACATTGGGTAGAAGCATGAAATCGACTGCGCAAGCGCGAAACTAGGACCGGCAGAAACACGCTATGACATGAATGAGGAGAATGCTTAGCAGTGTTATGTTCAGTTTAGAAATATCGCGAATACGTCGAATACCAACAGTTCACACTGAGAAGTGACAATCAGTGTCTAGAATGGTTACACAACATGCAGGAGGACAGAAATAATTTAACACGATGGGTGTTGCATCGTATTTGAATGAGCAACAGATCATGGCTACCAACAACGAAAACCTAATTAGCGGCGTGCATAGGGAGGTTGTTGAGGCACAACAAAATTGCAGGTCGTACATGAGAAAATGCAAAAGTGCGCACAGCAGTAGCTTGAAGGATGGCGAGTATTAGACAACTAATTGGACATGTGTTCGGTTCAACAACCTGGGAAGGGGAGGGTGTATGTCCCCGTGTGTGCGAGGGATGTCTTTGCATATTTATATTATGGCATCATGGCTGGACACCATGGTGTTGAACTGACATTTTGAGTTTGGTGTGTTTGGACCTAATGGGTCTGTACCCCAGGACGAGGGGAGGCAAGAGGTTCCTCATTGTGGTAACGGATTATTTCCCACGCTGGAAAGAGGTGTACCCTTCTAGCGGAGCACGCACAAGAAATGAAACTGGGTGTTGGAGGAACAATTTTTTCTACACTGAGGAGTCTGGCATAATTTGTTAAACAGGCAATGATACGTAATTCACCGGCAAAAAATGGAGGGAATTGTGTACATGGCGAGGCATTAATCACATTGCAAAGGTTATCAACGACACAAGAGCCAACCTGACAGAACATAGCAATCAAGAGATCAAGGAGCAGTTATGATTACGTGTAGGTGAAAATCACACCGCTTGGGCGGATCATGTTACTGCCATTCTCTACACGTTGCGAAGGCGATGAAATGCAGCAACAGGAAGATCACCTCCAGAGTTCTTATAGGATGCAATGTACGGCTCCCAGGAGAGGCATAATGCCCACAGCAGGAAGAGAGTAGCGAGTTGACCAATACAATACATAAAGATGACAACAGCAAGAGTGTATGCGCAAAGTATGGCAATGGCAAGATCGTTATATAGCACAATGGCTACCGGTTACAAACCGACCATCGTGGGAATTGCATAATGGGCAAGAGGTATACGTAAGAACACCCTCACAGTCAACAACGAGAAAAGATTTCTGCACAGGATTGGCCGCACGTTGGAGTGGACCGCAATACGTTCTACAATACATGGGTCGACCACATATACGATCCACATGGGCAGAAGAAAAATGAGGGTGCATAGATACTACATCCGGTAAATACCAGGTCGGTCCCGGTATGTTACGATCCCATGACGGTGCATGTCGTGTCGAGCCCTAGGAGAGGCGTGAGGAGGCACGAGCTGGGGCAACTCTTCAGGGGGAAGATACCGCAGGGTACCCTCCCTTGCGAGCAAAGGAGGAAGCACTGCTAGAGATGCTGCTGAGCAAGAACATATTTGAGGATCTTTAAGACACGCCAAGGGAGCATGAAAGTGCTTTTGCACTTGTAGCAGATGCAAGTGTAGCGGAAGAGAGGACACAGGAGTCGCCAGGTGTAGAATTACCTTGTAGGGAACCTGAAAGACTTCTAGAGCAAGTGCAAGGAGATCATGTCCAAGTAGAGCATGTGCAAGAAGAGCAAGTGCAAGAGGAAAACACGCAAGGGTAGCATGTTAAGCAAGGTGGACATGCGAATGTGCGAGTAATATGGGCGCAAGTGAATAAGGGCGTAAAGCAAAAGGAGCGGGTGAATACGAAGGTTAAGCAAGGACAGAGTATTAATGCAAGTGTCTTTTCACAGGGGCTATTCAGCCAGGTATGCCCCAAGGCAGTGGACTTCGCACGAGAATAGCAGGAGCGAGTTGGGCGACAGTAGCGGAAGTGAGTTAGAGGGCTCTCTGTGCCTTTGTAGGTCACATAAGTGGACTCATCCGTCACTGGCGTGTTAACAATGCAGGCAACCGGAGTTGCCAGTCAGGATAAGGTAACCCTGGGCATTGCAGTGTGTGGCAGGGGCACAGGAGCGGAGGTAACTTCTGCTGTCGTGAAGGCAGGCCTGTACGTGCAGTTGCTGCAAGTGATACCAGATGGCCTACAAACTGTTTCAAAAGGAGTTAGGTAGCAGTTAACGTGTGTGTGTCCCCCAGCCTAATACTGTTTTTCCGGCTATACTTGGTAATCTAGTCGCAGCAGGGCTGCGCACTCTACTTAGAGTGTCCGTCCATGGTCACTAGAGTGGCGAGTATGATTCATGTAAAGTTTCCTCAGAGAAGAGGTATAACTTTAACTTGTTAAAAAACTTGTTTATAAGTGAGTTGTTTATTCACGACCACATAAGCATATCAGGGGAAAGGCCCTAATAATAACCACTCAACCAGCATGTAAATTCTCATTTTCAGTGTAATCAGTTTTGTACTGATCTGTATGGTTGTGTGGGAGGCCCTGACAGCCCACGCACATGAGTGTTATAATTTGGATGTTTTCCTGCCAATGCTAACAATGGTGTTTAGCCGACCGACTGTCTATTGTTTAGGAAACAATCTTCATCTTGAGAAACAATCTGCAGGAAGATAACTACAATTCAACAGCCACGACGAGGAGTTTGGTCCCGGGTCGACAGCCCGCAACCCTGAGGTTAAGAGGATCGGCATCATCTTTGCTGTCGCCAGACGGCATCTGGCATCCTGGGTATATTTATTCCTTTCTTCCACGATCATCACTACAGAAAATCCAGTTCCTACCTTTACCAGCATCGACCATGCATCACACTGGAATAGTCACATTATTTAATCAACGAGCTATATAGTAAACCTAGAGAGGGTTACTGAGTGATTACTGACCTTTTAGTGATAGCCATCCTCAAACTGTACCGACATTTTCTTTTCATCCAAAAAATTGTCAGCTGATTTTTTTGTCATGTTCATACTGTGAATCAGATGTGATAAATTTTTTAATATTAATATACTGTTATGTGTGTGTCGTTAACAGCTGCGTATAAAGTGGCATTGTTGTGTGTGTGGTTTGAAATATTTGAGTTGCATTATCAATATGTTTATATGTGAGTTTCGTTAACAGCTGCCTGTAAGTGGCATTTCTGTGCGTGTGCCTGAATTCAAATATTTGATGTTCGTTATTTATACGTTTATACATATGTTTCGTTAACAGCTGCATGTAAAGTAATATTTTAGTGTATGTGTAATTTCAAATATTTCATGTGCATTACTTGTACGTTTTATCTGTGAACTGTTTTATGTGTTAATTATTTACATCCACATTTGTCTATATATTGAAACACAGTCATGTAACGTGACTTGCCCCAGTCCCAAAAAATGCTAAGCCCAGCCTGATAAATTTAAATAAACCTAGTAATTATTAAGTAGAAATACATAGAAATATGGGGGAACCAAAGTTCTTGTAGTAACAATGTTAAATACAGTCGCTATAAAAACTATTTACTTGCATTACATGTAATGTGTTAATTCGTGGAAAATTAATATGTTAATTTAAAATAACCATAACAACTCTCGTCAATTTAGGCATTCTTAAAACTTCATAAAGCTGACCTAAATAATGTTAGATGCCTAAAACTGTGAATATTCATATGGAATGGTGTTAGAAATAGGTCTATGACAATTTTTTGATCTGGGAAATTGTGAGTTTAAGTGAGTGGAATTTTATCTGTTGATAATTTGTGTATGCATGCGTGATATTCCTTATTGCTACCTCCTTTCTGGGTTCTGTTTTGTCTGAAAGGAAAATGGCGGCCAGTTATAAAATTTTATACCAATTATTAAATGTCTCTTAATGGTTATTCTATGCCTCGTTTTATTTAATGTTTGGAAACTGCAATCTTGTGTTAGGGCTACTTCTTTTGTAACCAAGGTTGTTTCTATGTATTAATGTCATTACAAACAAAAATGGCGCTGATGAGTACTGTCAGATGTGGTAGTATCGCAGTGTATTTTGTTTTATTGTGCTTAGATTTTTCAATGACATACACTGAACGTAAGTAGATATATAAATTGTGTTATGTTGGATATGTAAAGATAGTTATGTGTGAAAATGACGTGTTGTTTGAAACATTTTGACAATTTGTAAGCGCGTCTAAATGAGAGGGTTAGTTTTGTTGACGTTGATTTTAGTTCCAGCTCATAACTTTTTTGTTCTCAGTGTTTATAACGCTGCAATTTGACGTAATTGAGCGACAAATAAGTTTGAAATATTAATTTATTGCCTGTTTGCTATTATTAGTTCTGTAATTTGTGGTGTAAGGCAGTTATCTTAGATAACATCACACGCACAAAGCATACGCGCAGCACAAACCTAAAAGCTATAAATTTAATCAGAACACGTACAGAAATTACAGAAGTTGTCATTAAATTGAAAGGAAACAATGTTCTGTAAACTGTGCATTTGTGTTAGCAAAGTCATTCTGTTCTCCTACATTCACAACACATCTGAAACAATCCCAGGCTTGGCATGAATTTTGCAAACAATAGTCAAGTTGGTGTATACATTTTTCATAACTTCAAGCTGTGTATACATTAATTTGGCAGTATCCCCATTCCGATTAAAGTGGTGTCGCACATGCACAGCAATTTTTATATTTTTTGCAACTTTCTGTGCATGTCTGCTGTGCTATTTTTCTGTGTGTGATTGTAGCGAGTATTACCTTATAAATTAAGGATTGGTTTCAAAAGATATGGGGACTCCTTGCCCCATTAAAAAACTGTACACCCACACAAACTTATTTTGAGATCATATTCAACATTTATTACCAAAAATAAAGATGTTATATAAACACAGTTAAGTAGTATTAATAGCCTGAAGAGCACCAATTACATTTTGTTTCAATGAACATCAATTCAGGTATGAAGAATATTCCTTCAAAAAAAAAAAGGTAAATTGTAGATTGACATGCAGGAACACCCAATTATCAAAATCTTTTCTAATCAATATCTCATATAATAACTCTTGTAGCATATTTGTCACATTACCAAAACCCTTTTCCGGATCTTGAATTCATGTTAAACAATTCAATCTAGACACACACAAATACTTTCCAGGCATGAGTTATGCTTAAATTGAAACCAGCCAAAAAAATTTCATTAAATAAAGGTTTTCTTTATGCCGAAAAGGCTGGCATTCAAATACAAAGTCACATCAAATTCATGTTTCCTCTTTCCACATACATCATACTTTATTCTGATATTGGTGCCCCATTCCAAATGATCTGTCGACATGCACCAAATCTTGGTCACTGAAGATGTCTAATCAGATGCTTGTAAAACAAAACATTAACAGTTCTGATTAAAAAAACAAGTAACTGATGTGACCTCTATTATTCCCAGGTAACAAAAGGGAACACAAATGCTCCAAAACCATGTAGGTAGTACTTGGACCTCTTAAGGGCCATACCACGTCAAATCAAAACAGGTTATCAACCTCACCATCTCAGATTCAGAGGAATTTGGTGGGGAGGTAGTATTCATATAGACTAAGAACAGTGCCAAATTTTATTGTAATATATTGCCAGGGAGCCTCTGGCACCTGAACGGTAACCTGGCCGAAATTTGTTTGTGGTGTCTGTTTACAGCGCTGACAATCGTGACATGATCTCACATAAGAAATTACATCCTCGTTAATGAAGAGCCAGGCAAAATGGGAGGTTATCTTAAGCAACATCTTCTATATTCCAAAATGACCTGCATACAGAGAGTCATGAGAGTAACGTAAAACCATTGGCCGCAAAATTTCCGGAACAACTAACTTACGTGCACGTCCAGATTTACCAGCGTTATACAACAGACTATTTTTAACAAATTAAGAAGAAGAAACTCCAGCAACAATATCAGCCTTGATTTGTCGACACCAAAGGTCATAATCGTGGGTGTCTGATAGTTGCACAAAAAATTCGGCAAAGCCCTGTCATGTTCAAAGAGGCAGGAGGCTCTGGCTCCATGGGTTCAAAATTAACCGGATTGAACATTCGGGACAAAGCGTCCGCAACCAGATTGTCGCCACTGTGAACATGATGGACCTTAAAATTAAATTGTGAAAGACGTAACACCCATCTTCCCAATTTACCAAGCTGGTGGGGTTGAGCCAACACCCAGTTTAGAACCTGGTTGTCCGTGAACAAGTGAAACTCCGCATGTTCAATGTAAGCAGCTAAATGTTTGAGACCGAAAAGACAAGCAAGCGTTTTATTCTCATATATTCCTAGGGTTTTTCTTGATTAGTAAGGGTACGACTTCCAAATGCTATTGGAGCTATACTGCCCTCAACTCACTGTCCGAGGGCCGCTCCTAGGTCAAATGAAGACACATCAACTTGAATGACAAAACAGCAATCAAAATCCAGAGAGTTAAGATTGGTGGTGAACTAAGAATTTTCTTAAGCCGACAAAACAATTGTTCTTGCGCCAAACCTCAAAGGAACTTTACACCCTTCTTTTTTAGAAAATTTAAGTGAGCAGCAATTTTGGAAAGTTAAGCTATAAATCTGATATAATAGCCCATGAACCCAAGAAATGTTTGCATTCCTTTTAAAGTGTGGACGCGGGGAATGTTCACTGTGGTTGCCACATGGTCAGGATTTAACAACTTACCTTGCAGATAACATAACTGAAGAAGGTTAGTTTCTTTTGACACACTGAAACTTTATCTGGATTTACGTCTAAGCCTACTGTCCTAAATTTATCTAGAACCATGTGCATTTGATTTATATGAGAGGCCAAATCATTACTATATACAATCACGTCATTGACGTAATTAAAAACAAATTTATACTTAGTCAGCCAACATGTAGTCCAACATGCAGGAAAGAAGCCTGACTGCCGAAGTTAACACCCATAGATATTAGAGTGAATTCATATTGATTCCATGGAGTACTGAACGCCGTGTACATACAACATGATGGATCTAACAGGCATTGATGGAAGCTGTTATTTAAATCCAACACAGAATTAAATTTTGAAAGCCCCAGATACTACAAAGCACAACCCACAGTTGTCAGCGGGATGGGATCTTTATTACTATTTTTACTAATCAAAGAATGATTGACAACCAACCTGTACTTGTCCCTGTATTTTTTAACATACAAGAAAACCTGAGGAAGGACTGTGTCGAAGGGACAATAACCAGTCTGTAACAACTTTTGAATAATCTCACGGAAAGCCTGCAATTTGGGTGGGGGACACTTGAAAAAATTGTCACTCACAGGGACATAGTCCGTGAGGGCAAATTTATATAGCATCACATTTTCCCATTTTGTGGGTTATCACATATTCATATTCCTTATATAAGGCCTCGACCTGCTTAAGAATGTCATCCCCTGCCTCCACTGTTTACTGCTCACCACCCAATCAATTTAAATTTGGACGACCCAAGCTAAATTGAATACTGGGGGCAAAACCAAAAGGCAAGATGAAATCTTTAAAATTTATAAAGTCACAATTGTGACCCAATTTGAGCCCCAAAATTAAATCATTGCTGAAATACTGTATTACGTAAAATGGGAATGTCCAGGAAAAATTAACCCACTTTGAAATGAAGTTTTACCACATGTGATATGAATTATATCCCCATTAGCAATACACATTTCACGTGCCTCAACACATTTAACGCGAGCGGGAGAAATGGTCTTGACTGCGAAAAGATGTTTAAGAATACTCCAACTTGTCATGTAATGAGTGGTGCCCGTATCCACAAGAGCTGGATAAAAAATGCCTGCACATTTAACTTGGATGATACATTTACAAACGTTGTGCGAATTAACAAACAGCGACGTAACAAAGCTAGTAATACTGCACCGAGAACTCGCCTTCAAACATTTCCCAGATACGTGCAGCGGGAGCTTACATGACCATGCTGATTACAACGGAAACATTTCTGTTCAGGGTAGGAAACACGTGGCTGTTGACATCCCTTGAACACGTGCCACCGAGCGGAGCAATTAGTACAGCGGTGCACGTTTTTGATCCGGGGAGCCGGAGTGACCTCAGACTAGCGCTCAGCCGGCAGAGCGGAAGGTCCCAACAAGGGATAGACAGAGCTTGACACAAGCGGGAAAGACGTACTCTAATACTTTCCTGTGAAATTGTTTATATGAACCATTAATATAGGCTGTTTCTGCACTAAGAAGTTGGAGCACATAATCGTGACACTTAACTGATAGGGGAATGTAAAAGTGTCTTATCGTCACAGAGACGAAGTTCTACTATTTTAGCCACAGTGATAAGAAACAGTAACACAGGCTGCTGTTAAGTAAGACTAAGTGTTGGGACATTTTGAAGGTGCTGGGATAATAATTTACTGGAAACAGAGTTCTCACTCATCGGCTGCTGACTGTGCACAGCGAGCATCATTGGTCTGCCGCCAGAGCAGGGCAGCGATGGCCACGTGTCTTTATACTTGCAATTCTTAAACTACAACAAAGTAATGTAATTATTTTCGCAAAGTGATACTGCAATTTGAAATTTCTGGTTCTAATGCGGCCTCTATATTTACATTAACGTACGTAGTTAAAGGCTGTTCACGATAAAATGAACACTTTAGAAATCAATCTTTAAAGAAAGTCACTGCTCCTACATGCATATGTTTTAATGGGCGCACTAAATGACACGAGCCGAGTAAAGTTGGTAATGATGGATGGGAAGTAGTTCCATGTCTTAACGTTGAATAAAAAGTGTTAAGCAACTGTTTCTGATAACTTAAAATTATTTTGCCTTCTGCTTTTTTAAATAAATCTAAGAGCAAAAATGATCAGATTTGTAAAATACTTACTTTTCTAATAATTCCACAGTATCACTTGACCGACACATGAATAAAGTTAGAAGGTCCATGACAATGTTAATCTTTCATGATGCGGAAGAATACATAATGTACATGCAAGTAGATCTTAAGCAGGCCTTACAAAAGTGCTCATTTTGCAGTGAACAGTCTATATACAGCTTTTTACAATGTAGGTGTGCATCATAGAATAAAACTTGTGTACTATTAAGTTTTACGTTTTTTACACTTCAAAGAAATTGGGTTTTTTTTTTTCTTTGATGATTTATATAAACTAATTTTCTTCTTTTGAACCAATGCGTGCCGTGTAATCACATGTAAAAATCAACACTGCCGTGGACATACCACTGAACAGTACTCTTGTATGGCGTAGCCTATGGTACACTGACATTAAACTATGATACATTTATGTAAAAAAATTTTATTTGTATAAAATAAAACCGGTCTGAGTTGCCACCAGTTTGAACAGTTTTATTTAGGCGCTATGATCTCGCATAATTACTTCCTTACAGTCAATATTTCTGTATGCATGTCACGGGGTGTTTATGTTGGCAAATATGCATTTCAAGGCAGTGATTTATTTTTAAAAATTAATTATAGCAATGTTCAGTGAACAGCAAACTAGCTACAATTAAGTGTTTCGTCTATGTCAGCACAAAGATTTTCAGCTTCTCGAAACAAAACAACATCGGATTAATGTGCTGTTTTGTTTATCATAGTTTAAATAAATTTAAAAGTGCGAGGAGTGTGACTTCGGGCACATGCAAAACTCTAGGTAGTCGAGTGGAAGTGACCGCAAAATTTAAATATTATCACGTTCAAAACATTAATTCACTTGTCAAGTTTTCATACAGTATTATCTATAAAGTTGGTAATTTGAAGAGATTTGCTCCGACACTAATACAGACCTACTATGCTGCTGGTCTCTGATGTCCGCGTACGGCTAACAGAAGTGAGTTGTACGATGATATTTCCTAAATACTAACTGGGATTCAGTTAACATATTATATTTCCTTACTTGTTAATAGATTTGTCAATAGAAAGTTTCAACCACCATTCACATTTCTGGAAAAATATAGGAAAGTTCAATTTATTTTTGGGGGAGTGGGAATAATGAATAAAGTGGGAGATATAGAAAAATAATGAAATAAAAAATTTGCGCAGTGAGGCATTTTTAAAATAATGATTGTTTTGGGGTTTATAAATGGGCTGTATCCAGAAATTTATGTTCACTGTGCAAATGATATTGATAGCGAAGTTAACGTAACATTGTCCCTACCGCAACCACCATTTCTCATTTGTATGTCTGTGTGCGTGTGTCCCCTCTTCAATTCTTGAATGTGTCGACCGAATTTAACCATACTCATTTTATATATAGTATGTACTTAGGACACCTGACTAATTTAGTTTTCAACAATGCTGGGCACTTACTTTCAAAATGGCTGCAATTGTATTATTTAGAGTTGTATGTCATATCTCGAACGAATTGACCGATTAATACCAAATTTTGTATGCTGGCAGAGCATTATGTTAGTATTAAATTTTTTAATGGACTTTGTGGTTCAACCGCCATTTTGGAAGATAGCATAGAATTAAAAAATAAAGATTTTACATTATATCTTAAACTGTCAAAGCAATTCTCGCCCAATTTGGCATGTAAGTCATACTATGACAGGTCAGGTAAACGTATGTATTTAATTGAACTTGCTTGGATACTTGTTCAAAGTGCTGGCCAAACAAATTTTTTATGTGTATTTGGTATATACCAACTATACCATTTAATCAATTTTGTTTGGGGCCTTGGTGGCTGATATGATTTACCTGCTCGCCTCCTACCATGGAAAACCAGGTTCAATTCCCGGCCGTGTCACCGAATTTTCGCAAGTGGGAATCGTGTCGGACGATGATGTTGGTTGGCAGGTTTTCTGGACGATCACCCGTTTCCCCCACCCCCTCATTCCGGCACCGCTCCATTCTCACCTCAATCACCCACATCGGCTCTCAAGACCTTGCTGTTAAGAGCCACTCAAATATTCCCCTGCTAGTTTGCTTTCAACGAGACACTAAGTCCTACCTATCAACTCAGCTTTTAGTAAATTATGTTGAGGAAGGTAGGCTCATTAGTTATATTGGTAAATTCATATTTGTGTTGACTATGAATCCAGCGATGATTTACTCACTTTTTTAAAACAACAACAAAGTAATATAATGATTCTCGTATCTATATTTTCTTTAATGTACATTGTATTTACATTAATATACCTAATGATTACTTGATTATGCCAAGAGTCTGTCAAAATATCTGGCCTACAAATGTGCAGTGTGTCAAACAATATAGACATGTTCTGAAAACGTGAACCTATATGAATAGGGAATAGGGTCACCTGATTTTTGTGAAAAGAATACCTACCAACCTACAGTTCAATGTCATGTGCAAAACTTCAGCTTTACTTTGTTTATTAGACATTTGCCGTGATATGAAAACATTTCTTACTAGACTAAGCCAATTACGTTTAGATTACTCAAGTAGTAAACACCTAAAACCAGCATCAGTTAAAATCATCCAGTTATGAAAGAGATCTAAGTTTAAGTGTTTTGGAAATACAGTAAATAACAATATTTTTTTAACGAGAATCTGGCATCTCCACTAATTAGTGGATTGGGTCGATTAAACATTTCTGAAGCAATCTACTGTACATACTTATAATGAAATATGTGACGTTAGTTTTCCTTTCATGCTTTGTTGCAGTTGTGTGTCTGCAAATATTTAATTTATAATATTTCACCACTTTAAATAAAAAAATATATTCATCTAAAGCATTGATTTTCAAAAAGGGAGGGGGGCACCCCCCAAGGGAGGCATGACGACATGCTAAAGGGGGCAGGGGTGCCGAGCTGTTCACTTGTACAGTTAGTAAATAGAATTCAAACTTTTTAATTGGAGTGTAGTGTAGGTACCTAGAGCTACTACAAAACAACAAAACCAAGTGTAGTCCCGGGTGCCAGAAACCTTTCAAGAGCAGGCGCTGGAAATAAAAAATGATTCTGCTGCGAAATATGATTTTGAGAAGATTGACAATGGTTTTGGGTCAAGTACTCCAGAGTTTATCCCAAAATAGGAGAGCAAGTGCTGTGATTCTATTTACCTTTTTCAAGCACCCATTTGTGTGAAAGGATGTTTTCAGCAGCAGTAGTGTTATTTTTTTTTTTTAGAAAGAGGGAGTGATAAACTAAAGTTTGGAAACCCCTGATCTAAAGAGTTATTTGCAAATCTGAGTATCACAATGTAGTATATATCTAGACTTAGAGGTTTCGATCAAGACTCACATTCGTGATTTAAAATCCACTTGGATATTATTTAAGGTTTTAAAGTAGTCTTGAAAACACAAATGTGTACTTCAATTATAATATTCTTAAAATACATTCCATAATTCATTCTGTGTGAAGGCTGTTTTCAGTATTGATTCAGTGACGCAGCGAGAAATTTCTCAAGAGAGGGGTTACACTGATTGAAGGGAGGGAGGTTATACTGACACTAGCGGTGCTGATGCAGGGTGTCCACTGAAGTTCCATTATTTAATTCCATGAATTTTCCCTGTTTTCCAGGCAGACAGAATCTTAGCATTTTCCCTGACCTGTTTTCAGAACCGAAACCTCTAATTACCATATTTTTCCACCACTGGCAGAAAAAATGTACTATTAGTGAAGTTTAATTAAATTATATTGCAACGGACTAATCCGGTAGTCCCAACATTTTATTCAGCTCATCAACATTTCTTGTGATACACGCTATTGACTTCACTGGAGTGCCCATTACAAACACGCAAATATTTTATTTTGTATATATATAGACCCTGTGACACTTGGAAAAAATGTATTTTTGCTAGTTCACAAACTTAAAAAAAATTGAATTTTTAAAATGCTTGTGCTCATAATTACATTAACCTGTTCACACAACTACAACTTTTACAGAGTAGCAATTATTTACATTTTCCCTGACCAAGGGGGAAATTCTCTGACCTTTCCTTGTGACATAAAATTCTGTACCTGTCCCTCGTTTTCCCTGTGGGTGGACACCCTGAATCATTAGAAAAAAATGTACTCAATATGACATGCATCATAGTTTACAGCAATTATGATTTTATCAAAATGAATGGCCTATTAATAATTTTAATTATAATATTTTTCAACCATATGGAAAAAATATGTGGGGGGGGGGGGGTACAACACTCACATCCCCCCTCTCTTGCTACGTCGCTGGTATTGGTGTGTGTGTGCATGCAGTGTCAAATATATGATAGTATATTTCCTGTTTGTCATAATTTGTAAGCAGAATATGAGGTATATCGTACAAATACTGAATTCTGTTAAACATAAAATATAATTAGAAACATTCTGTATGCAAACTCTGCCAGAACATTGTCATTTCAATCAACTTTAGAAATGTTGATTTACCTATTGTTTCAAAAAAGTGGGAATATCACTTCACAATACACCACCATGATGTTTCTGAGATGGCAGCATTAGTTTCTTCAAATAACAAAGAATTTAAGTAGTACAAAGTAACAAATACAAATAGTACTAGTAGCAAATAAAAATAACTCACTCTACATATTTGCTGTATGTTCTTGCCTATACCTAGACATTTTCTTTCATAAATTAATTACACAAACCACATATAAGGTGCCATTTTGTAAAGCATGAACGTAATCTAAAACCAATAATAGCATACAGTTTGTAAAGTCTAACAACTTTGCATTTCATTGACAGTCATATTAGCAAGGACCAATGTATACATAATTAAAATATATACCTGGTTTGGTAATATGCATATATCTTAACATATTTATTATTTTTATGAGATGCTAAATGGAATTTTGATCTGTATTACCATTTTTCTTATCATTTATAATTTTTAAACTCAGAATATTTTATTGTATTATTTGCATTGTGTTGTTACATGTTAGTAATATTTATAGTTCACCAAAGTTGGCAGTTCAACATGACGTCACATATACATGGCATGAGCTATGGACGCACCTGACAACAACAACACGGTCGGGCCAGCAGAATGGGGCAACGAAAGAACTACGATACAACACACTCGTACACTCTCAAGTACGCATAGCACACACACAAATGTGAAATATAAACAGGCCAAACTACTGCCATAATACTAAAATACAAAAGGACCAAAGCAAGTTTGTACACCCAGCTACTACTACAGTACTATACGCGTGCCAAATCTAGCCCAAATATTACGTGCGCTGTCCACAACTCACCGGCATTCCCATTGTGGCTCCTAAACCTTACCAAGAACGCTTAAATTGCTCTACAATTTAACTCGTATTGCTCACTCCTGTCACATTTCAATTTAAAAGTGTTGTCCAGCATCGCACGGTGTAGTGGAGCTCAGGCTGGAGACGAATCACTTCTCGTAGTTGTCGATGGAAGAATGGTGCCGAAGGGGGAACAGCTCGTACCCAGCCAACCAAAGCACCCCCTCTGACGCACCAGGAGGGGAAGAGGGTAGGCGGGGGAAGGACATAGAGTAGGTCCGGAACCTGAGCTGCGAGAAGCGAATCAATCAGCCCTGATCGCTGTAAATTATGGCACTACTCTCGGCAGCACCGTTGCAAGATATATCAATACACACTTTATATATCCTTGCTATACACCCGCAATATTTCAAGTTTTTCTGCTAAGTTGGTTGCTACTGATTATCTTATTTTCATAACTACATCTGAATATCTAAATTACGTTATGTGAGTCAGCTGAGATGCATATTGCAAATTAGAATTAAATATTTTTCACTGGAGCCTGTTACGGTACATTAGCATAACTGGCCTAGTTAAAAACAAATGCATGTATCGTACTGAAAGAAAATGTAAATATATCGGATGCTGACTCTGCTTAGGGGCGTTCTACAATAATACAGATGTGGATACGGATCACGGAAGTGGACGCATAACACACTACTTTTCAGTCTACAATGAGACAGACTCATGCTGACGCTGTGCGGATACACGTAAGAAACCTGAGCATCTCCTAATTCTTCCATGTCTGTAAATCCGTGTATTCAATAAGAATCAAGTATTTGGTTTATTGATATTCGTCTTCTTGGCCAGTGTGGTCTAAATTGCAACAAGTGCATCAGTTTGCCATGGCAATTATCATTTTTGTTTTAATTAATATGTACGCATGGTTTGGCAGTAGTATTTACGCAGTGTTAAACACTGAAAAATAAAACCTGTATTAGTAATTTCCAACAGCAGAGTATTTTTTGATTTTGTAAGTTGCTAGACTGTGTGTTTCTTCGTATTGTAGAATAGTTTATTCATCCCACATTGTCTGCTTGTTCCCCCTGGCATGTTCCTAATCCACGTCCTTACATATCCGTGCATTGTAGAAGGGGCTTTTTTCAAGAAACCTATTGCATGAGGTTGGTTCTATACTTCATTTTCTCTATTGCCCAAGGCCCGTAGCAGTGGACACTCGAAAGCATGCTGACAATGCTGTTCGAAGACATTGTGAGGACAGTCCTTGTAGTTCTGTTGTGTTGTGCAGAGCGCAGGAGTAAACAGAGTTATCTTTACTGCAAACAATATGAAATCCGTGACTATATCATTGTTGGCGTAGTATTTAATTCCACAGCTAAGTGCTTGTTACCAGTCACACAAATAAAGAATTTTTCAGGTGTTATGTTTACTAGAAATATGGCAGAATACCACGACTGGGTCAATTTTTAACTTTACAAAAATTAACATAAGAAAAAACTCATATCTGATGTGAACTTTTGACATTTTTTTCACCAAAGAATAAACAGCAGTGTTGTTTATACAGCTATTTATAAAGAAACTAAGAAACCTATAGTTTTTTAAATTATTTTAACATGAAATTCTTTGACCTTACCTGAAATATTATAAACATAAATTCGCGGAACTAGAACTCATCACATATCTAGCACTCACCCATAATGGTACAATGTATAATTTTGAATGCAATGTAATGTATAGCAACTTGACACAATTAGCCATGGTGTGATTAAGTATGTAATATTCTTATCATGTTCATTTGTTGTCTTGCCTTTCATCGTGGATGTTAGATGGTCATGAACAATTTATATTAATTGTGTAGTTTATTTTGTGTGGGTTTTGGAGAATGATGTCATTTCCTAGAATATGTAACGTTCAAGAATAATGTGCTGAGGAACATATACACCACACACTGTGCACATATACACCACACACTTACAGATTCTAACTTGCTCATAATTGAAAATGTAGGAAAAATTAAAAACTGTTAGAAAAATTTGCATTCCATACATTTATATAATGAAAACTCCTTATTTGCATTCCATACATTTATATAATTAAAACTCCTTTTCCAGCTATCCTCAATGGTGCTGGTCACCAAAAATGTCAATGTTTTTAATGAAGTACTATTTCCTTGTATGAAAATTTTTGAACAGCATATTTTTGGCATAATGGCATATCAAAATTACTAATTGTATTATTTTTATGACAAACGAATAATAAAACTAACTCGCCGAAAATAGATAATTCACATTGAAATATATACCATGATTTTTTTGTAAAATACATTTTGCTATGCATACTTTAAAATGAATTAAGGCAAGAATTTTTGAATTTTCTGTAAATTTTTTTGTTTGTATTATTTAAATATCCTGAAACCATTAAAACTGGGATTTTGGTATGCCGGAAAGCAAAAACTGTGCAATCTAAAATACTTAAAGAGTGATGTTCACAAGTTGAGCAGTATTGTATGCGAATATGATGTAATGAATTTTTGGTTACTAGCAGCATTGCACAGCAGCGGGTGGGGGGGGGGGGGGGAGCACTTTGAAGGGTGAAACAAGGAGTCTAATCTCTTCATGAGGTGACTTATATCCACGTTATTTATGAGCAGGTCAAGATTAAAAGTGTAGACAATATGAAGACCGTGATTTTTACATGAATATTTGCCAACCACTTGTTTCCCGTGGTAGGGCAGCTCCCATAAAAACCCCTATTTATAATTAGAAAACCTACTCTGAGTAATAATATTGTAATAGTCTAATATAAAAACTTAGAGCTATAAGTGAGTGATAGCATGATTGGAATGAGGTTCGTAATAACCTTGAATTTTGTGTAGTGCGAGTGTGTGGTCGGGCATATTGTCTGCTACAGTGATGCCAAAGTATACCAATCAATATTACCTTTAAGAAATGCCAAATTTTTACCATACTGCCATCATAACCAGTAAACACAAGAAAACTTTATAAATGTACAAGAACCCTTTAACTATCAAAATTAGACAAATTTTCTCTGAACATATAGGAAATACAAACATTTATAACTATTGGATGTATCCTTAATGAATGGTGCTGTCCTTGAAAATGGGAATTTATGGTGAATGGGTTTTTCCACCTTGAGTACAATTGCAAGTTAGACACATTGATGGCAAGTTGAAGTGTGTGTTTTAAAATATTTGTACGGGAATCTTCAACAACACAAACACGTAAATTACTTATACGTGTACTAAATCTCAAAATCTTTATAAGCAGTAAAACAAGGTTATGTTGTGTTAGCTCAGGGTATTTAAACACTTAGAGGCTTCTGGGTTTTACCTTACAAATAATCTTCATTATTATTGTTTCACAGTTTCAGCATGGGACATCAATTATTGGTTCACACAAACAAAATAATTTCAGCCTCAACATTTATAAATACCATGCTGGACTGTAGTAAAACAATAGAACCAATTCACCTGAAAGCAGCGTACTTTTTACAGGCTTTAAAAGGAGTTCAGTTACTGACATGTAGGTCAGGCAGAAGTAATCTTTTCTTGTTATATAGCATTAATTTTAAGGCTACATTTCCAGCACATGGGGATCTCTTCTTTCATACCCATTATAGTCACAACTCAACTGCATTCTTTTTTGTTCTATAAATTAGATACTACTCGACAGAATGCTACATATTTCTGCAAATAAAATCTGCTATGACCTTATACATATTTGCCATTATTCAATATGTAGAACCAAAAAATATATTAAGAAATTTTTTGGTAATAATGTACATAGCAGAAAATTCTAATTTTGTTCTAAGCATCTTGACAAGGCAAAGAGATTGCATTTTTTCAAAGAGTATACAAAGCTATAATAATACTGATTTAAATAAATTTACATCAGTTGCTGGTCAGAAAAATGCACAGCAATTAAATTAAATACATATTTGAGATCACAATGATGATAATATAACAAAAAATAAACATGTGACAGATGTGAGGTTAAACGTAAGTATAGATTAAATTAGTGACTAAATGTAGGTGGATCCCTAGTAAAATGTTTAAAAATAATAATTATTCAGATTTAAGAAAAATTATATAACTAATGACGCCAAACATAAGGATGTCCATAACATTGAAATATCTGTATACATTACAATTACCCACTTAGTCAAACAGATGTGTGTACTGCCTACTCTGATTTATCTACAGCAGGAGAATTCAGTACATGTCTTTGCCATTGTGGGAATATTTTCAAGTGTTATATCAAACATAATTTCTTCATAAGTTTTTTTTGCTACCATTCTTCTTTGGCGCATCACGTATCTATGAGTTGTGTATTCAATGTGAAATGGGGGTGAAATGTATTATTACAAATGTTATTTACAAGAGTCTGGGTAAGTGAACAAATATTTTTTTTAAAAATAATATGTATTTATTATAACTTTATTGTTTAATGTGGATAAATTTGCTGTGCCTAAAAAAACTATTTAGTTGACAGACAAATCAAAATACGTTTATGAGCCACTGAATACACTGAACAATGAAAATGACTGTGCCTTGAGAGGAATTGATTGTAGTATGGCTCTCAAATCTGACCCAGCAATGGAGCTTAATGCTGGAAATATGGTAGGTCCTCCCATCTTCTGGGAGCTTTGATAGTTCTGGAGTACTTTTCTTATATCCAAATAATAAAATACCTCAGAGTTTCATTAAACATGAACTTGAAAGTAAAGTATTCAAATTTCAGCCAAAGTGGACAACTCTTGTTCCTGGGGTGGGGGGGGGGGGGGGGGGGGGTGTAACTGGATGAAAGTCATGGAATAATTTAGTGCACATAAAAAATGTTCCTCATTTACATGTGGTTAGCAGTTACAAGCATTTATAATTGCTGATTGAATCTAAACTCTGGAAAGTCATTGAACTTGAACAGACGTGTGCTAGAATATGCCTACTCCACATAGTTAGTTTCCTAGTGTGCCAAGGACTTGTTTTACAAGGTGACAATAATTAATGAAGATGGCAATTTTATAGAGCTCCTGAAGCATAGGTCACAAGACTGTCCTGGAATAAAAGAATTACTGTCTCAGAAAACAAGAGGGAACATACTCCACACCCAGAACATCAAAATGAAATTCTATGTCTGATGGCTAATAAAATCGTCACAGGGCTGTGCCAGCTCATTCTTACTGTGGAGCCTGTTATGTTTTCTTGGATTTGTGATGGGTCAACAGATATAAGTGGTGATGAACAAGAGAGAGTGTGCGTTAGATGGGTTGATAATGATTTAACACTGAATGAAAAATTTTTGGAATTGTATCTTGCATCAAGCACTACAGGTGAAGTAATAGCCAATATACTCTGTGATGTCATGGTCTGGTTAAATCTGCCAATCTCCAATTTAAGAGAACAAACTTATGACGGAGCTGCAAATATGTCAGGGGTGTGCAGAGGAATTCAAACTATTTTGAAGAAAGAACAGCCATTGGCTTTGTTTGTTATCTGTGAAGCACACTACATTAATTTAATAATAAAATATTCTGCAGAGTGTAGTATGTGTACTTGGAATGCCTTACAATAGGCAATTGAACTAGGTATTTTAAACAACAGGACAAATAAATTTTTGGGTATTTTGAAATCTTCAGTTGCTCAAATTGAGGAAAAGAAAACTGGGAATAAAAGCCCTTCCCCTCGTGTAAACATTTCACAAATAAAACCACTGTGCTCGACAAGGTACAGGTAGTTGATGAGGGGAAGCAGGTGGATGCCTGCTTCATAGATTTTGAGAAGGCATTTGATAAGGTGCCCCATGGAACATTGATGAGGAAAGTGGAGACGCTGATACCAGACATGAGGGTAGTGGAATGGATAGGAGACTTTCTCAGGGGGCGAAGGCAGAGGGTGAAAGTGGGGGAGGCAATATCGGAGGAAGATGAGGTTACGTCAGGGGTACCACAGGGAAGCGTGCTGGGTCCTTTGTTATTTACCATAATGGTAAATGACATGGGTTTGGGGATTAGGGGAAAAATCAGATTGTTTGCAGACGATTGTGTTGTATATGCTGAGGTAGGAGAGGGGTGCGAAAATTTGCAGGCGGAAATTGATAAGATATGGTTGTGGACCAGATAAAAATAAAATGAAGATAAATGTAAGAAAAACTAAGGTAGTGAGGTTCACAAGGAAGATGATGATAAGCAGGGAGATGTACAGATGGGAGGGATAAGAGATAGAAGAAGCAGCAGAATATAAGTATCTAGGGATTTTACTGCAGGGAGACCTCAGGTTGAGAGGGTGGTTGCAAAGGGAAGAAGGGCTCTGAGTATGCTGGGAAGGGTGCTGAATGGAGTCAGCTGTGAGGTGAAGAAGGCGTATGGCCCAATGGTATGGCCAATGTTAGAATATGCTGCAGCAGTATGGGACCTGTATGTGGAGGTGGAGGTGCAAGAACTGAAAAGGTGCAGAGAAAGGCAGCAAGATGGGTGAAGGGTAGGTGGAGAAGGCAAGGGCAGGATGATGAGGGAGAAGGGAACTATAGGCATCAGTGATGATGAAAGAAACGGGGTGGAGCTCATTGAAGGACAGGAGGAAAGTTGAACGGTTAGTCAGGATGTACAGGATGGTGAATGAAGAGGGAGGATGGGGAGGGATACACTGCAAGCTAAGTAAGGGGGTGTTTAGAGGAAGAGGAAACAACAGTGAGAAGCTTCAGAGGGTGTGGAGGAGAACGGAGCGGGGTAGGCAGTCCATGCTTGTGAGGTCTGTGAGGGAGTGGAATGTGTTGAGGGAGGAATTGGTATCTGGGAGAGGGGTTGGTAAATTCAGGAAGGGAGTGGAAAAGGAGTTGGTTGGGTAAAGGAGAGTTGAGAGAACTCGCCACCGGGCGGTAGCCTAATTGCGAGTGTATGTATATGTATGTATGTACAGAGGGAAACAGATTTATAAGATTTTGGACAACTATTCCACCATCCTCAATGTACTTGAAGAGATGAAGGATTACAGCATTAATGCCAGTGCTTTGTTGCATAGTTTTAGCTTTTGAGAGACAGTCCTTGGCTTGCTAATGATAACAGATATTATCAATATACTTTAAAAGTTAAAACGAATCAGCACAAGGCAGGCAGAGGACAGTGGCCGGTTTTCTTGAAGCTGTTGGCATTGTTCAAGAAACCATCACTGCCATGAGAACAGACATGAGTTTCATGAAAATACTACAAAAAAGCAAATTAGTGTGTCGAATATTGTCAGCTGCAGCGGATTGTACTTCTACAACAATAAAGAATTCCTAAAAGACGTGGTGACACTGATGATCTCGGTTATAACCACAAATCTGCAGAAAGTTTTTACAAAAGTAAGTATATCTCAATTATTGAAAATTTATTTTATCGGAGGTTTATTCATCAAGTTTAATGAATTATTCTGACATAAGTTAAGTAAAATTTTGGAAAGTTTCCTTCTTAAACAGTAGAACATCAATCTCTTAGCAGCTTATCCTAAAGTTAATGCGCAGTCTTTAGAATACAAGCTGAAGATGTTTCACAGAAAATACTCCATTAAATCGTTGTCTGATGCTGTAAACGTTCTCCAGAAATTGTCTCTAGAAACACGAGGATTATTTAGGAAGTAGAAGTGCTAGTCAGAATTCTTCTAGTAATACCAACAGCTTATTATGAGACTGAAAGGAGTTTCAGCAGTCTCCGAAGGCTCAAGACATATCTTCGATTATCAATGAGCCAGAAACATCTGAATAACGTGGCTGTCTCTCACACACACAAAACTGTATTGAATTCCGTAATCACCCAAGAAATAGCTCAAATATTCATAACAGTGAATGACTTTAGGAAAAATTGATTTATTTAAGTTTTTTTTTGTAACATTAACGTGGCATGTAAAACCAGTGTGAAGATCTTCTAATTGTTGAAGGCTTAATTTTTCTAAAATGTCATCATTTGGGGTATAATGAGCTACATGGGAGTATTTTTATATTTTTTGGATTCTTCACCAATATATTTGTTTAATGTTATCTTTTGTATGTTTCAAAATGTGGCCTAAAAATAGCATATTACAAGCATAAATGTATCCTGGACCATTGCTTGTTAATGTGTACTTTTTATATCATGGTGGAAATTCTTTTTAATGGCATCCTGTCAGTGAAATATTCCTACAAGTAATGTTAAATTTTGGAAAGTTATGTTACGATAGTGTTATTACCAATGTTATTAATACATAAATTGAAAAATATATTATTCATAAATCTTCTCATAGTGCCAGTGCAAGGCCCGAAATTATGACTGTTCATCATATATATTAGAACATAATTTTGTTAAAAATTTAATTTTTTAATATCTAGTAATGATAACACATGAAATTGTAATGTGTACCCTTTTTAAAAGATTTAAGCTTGACATTTGTATAAGTATTTGTAACAAAGTATATTGTTGGATTTGTGAATAATTAAATTTTGTGTCATTGTTGCATGCAGTTAGGGCCAGGCAGAAGTTTGTGTAAATATGCACTTTAGTCTAGGAAAATGAAAAGAGACAATGGCGGTGAACATCACACTGTTACTTGTAACTTCTATGGGGTGATCTTGACATGTTTTGATCTGTGTTTGCCATGGGGAGAGGGAAATAGCACAAAGATTGTCCTTAGCGCTGCTTTCACTGTCAGTTGTTTATATTGATATGTTTGTGAGTAGCTAGTTCATTTTTTAAATTTTAAAAAGTTTCCATGAGCAAATAGGTACCTGTATTTTGTTAATTCTATACAAATAAATAAAATAGAAGTAAGTGTCTGTCTGTGATTATTATGTCTAATGTTAATTTTTTTCATGTCTGTCTGTTCGGCCTGATTTAATTCAAAAACCACTGAACATATTGACATGAAATTTACATAATCTATAGGTAATAACACGCAGACTAACTTAAGTCTTTGTTTCATCGAGATATCTCAATCGATTCCGAAAATATGATCAGGGATGTACATAGGCACTGGATTAAACTTTTATTAGGATTACTGCATGACAAAAGCGTTGTTAAAAAAAAAAATCCCTCATTTCTCCTTTCTTTTTTGTCTATGGGCTGCCTTTTCTTCCGAAAAACAGTAGTGGCCCAGTGGCTAGGTATATAGGTATCTATTTCATTAACACCATAAAACATGTGCGAAGCAATGGCAGGGTGTAATTTAATAACTCCGTTATACCTGAAAGAAGCAATTTTACTATTTTAAACATAAAACCTTAGTGAAACAATGATAGGCTTTATTTTAATAACTTCATAAAACCGAAGCAAAATTTCTATTTCAAAAATAAGTAAAAAGTCCTCAATTTCATGCGAAGTCGCACCGGTCAGCTAGTTAAAAATATATGTACACAGTCCTTTGAAAGTTACATTTATGAGTAATTTATCATGTATTAATGTATGTTACAGCCATAACACTTTCCTCACCCTCCTACACAGTTTTTTTCTTATGCCAAGTTCGAAATGAAATATGATTATGAAGGGTTATATTTATTCCCCCCCTCCAATAATATAGATCTACCGATGGCCATGCAGAGTAACTACGTGTAGGTTCATCAGCAATCACAAATATAAAACAATGTCATGTTTAAAGGGATTCACAAGTATTATACTAAACAAAAAAAAAAACATAAATAGCTCTCCTAATCTTTTAATAAACTCCAAAGAATACACTGACTGAAGGCAATATTAAATACATTATAAAACTCAATGAAAAAACCATTTTTAAATCATCTAAAATCTTCATGACAAAATTTAATGTGGCCACCTAATTAACATCTTTCAAATTACTGGTCGTAAAATTTTACAAAGAAAGGAATTTGAAAAAAGCTAGACCAAGGTTGTGGGGGCACTCATAAAGAGCCAGACTAAGCCCCACGATCATCAAATAAGCACGTAAAAGTACTAAAGCAGTGAGGATGCTCGGAAAGAACCAATTCAAATCCCCTCTGGTTAAATTACAAACACTTTAAAACAGATTGGCAGGGAAAAAAAAAGAAATACTGAATACAAAATACCAAGGCGCTGATGCCAACTAAGGCCCTAATATCAGTTGTTGGTGTGTCATCAAACTCGTTAACCAAGCTGAGATTAGTAATGCGGTTCCATTTTACCTGCTGCAACCGATACCTACACATTGACGAGATGCAACAAAATTGCAAAGACAAATCAGAAAACTATACAATGCATTGTATAAGGGAAACATCACGCTGCAACTACGAAAGTTAATCCAAACCAAATTTTTAACAGTCTACCAAAACCAAATTTTGTATACATAACCATGGTGCAACCTCAACTGCCATGCACTAACCCAACCTACTCTCTGTCTAATGTAATTTGGCAAGATTTTGACAGTTCGGCAAAAGTAACACCAAATGTTTACTTTATGTTTATGAATGCTTTCACCATCAGCTGGTGCGTCAAGTGGATGGAGTATATTTTATCAACACGCTGTCAGCTAATCCACTTGCCATTGTACTGTAATGCTAAACAAATCTTAAGGTATTTATAAACTGACATTGTCTAAAAAAATTTGTAGGTTACACAAGTAAAAACATAAAACCTGTCATAAAATTTAATGTTTGCTAACTTTCTTAATTTATCTGGCACAGCAAATTTGGTTTAACATTTGCGGGACGGTAATTGTAGTTCTTATCACACATTGGATGTTAAAGCTAATATGTTAAGCCTAGAAATAAAAGTAATTTGGGGAACTTGCTTGAGCATTTTCATTCGCCAACTCACCGATGACTGTTGAAAAACAATAATTCTGCTATTTCTGATACTAAACAGTTTGGTTTAGAAATATGTGGCGTGGAATGTCAGAATTGCTTAAAAACTACCCACGTGTGTCCCATTTTCTTTGTTATATTAATATGTATAGTAACAACACTAAAACAAGGAAATTGGTTTCTGGGAGAACAACATGGTGTGTAATGGACGTATACGTAACGATTACCGGCCCAGTAAAAATTACTAGTAATCAAAATTGCTGTACACGGAAATGCATGTTTATTTAAAAATTGTACAGAGCTCGTGGAAAAATAAAACCATTGGTATCTGTTTGTAAATTTGTTGTTTTACGCAAGAAGACTGCTTTATTGTGGCTGGTAGTGCTTCCGGAGTCTGCTAACATGTCACGCCATGGCGTGACAGGGCATGTTGTGAGCCGAGTGTGTTCCTGAACAGGTAGCAGCGCGTTGACCTGCCACTTGATCCTGCCTTTTTAAAAGTTGACCTTTCTCCTATTACTGGTTTGAAAAGACACGCATTAAAAATATATTTGGCCAAATTATTTGAAAAAATATTTCAACAATACCCTGTGATATTTCTATTTGCTTTTGGAATTAATATCAAGCATGTATGGAAGGCATGGATGGAGAGTGGGGATATAACGTGAAAAGTACTCCTACGGGTTTGAAGTTGTGTTTAATTTGAATACAGATAGTTTTAATGTGCATTTCATTTTGAACACCTATAAATGTCTACCTTAGTACAAAGTTTAGTTTGTAACACTAACTACAGCTGTTTTCTAACCATGTTAAATAAAATTTATTAGTTAATCTAGGAACTCTTTCTTATCCGCGCGTTTTCTTTTTGCCTGATGTGCATTGGCAGTGCAGTCAGAATAGCCAACGTAATATTAATTTTTGTTTGTTCGTGCATCAGCTGATACAGGATTTTGTAAATGGCGTGTTGTTTATTTATTATACTTCAATTTTCCACTCACTGGCTGCCATGAATTTGCCAAGTTATATGAGACAGAGGGTAAACACATAATCAAACAGCTAAATTGACATAATTAAATCACTACGGCGACCCGCCTGCTACATTGCCCCACTGGCCGTAGAACTTGTATAAAATTAAAGTGAGATGTCCACAAGATGTTAGTGGTGGCGACAATTGAGCTAAGTCATCCTAGCAGGAGCAGACAAGCAGAAGAAAGGACAAAAAAGAGAGGCCAATAAAGCTGTGCAATGTCTTAAATAAAGTTGTCTGACGTTGCAGATTGCCCAGTGGACATACACGAGAGTGAAGGAAACATAGAACAGAGGAGGAAACAGAAAGGAAACCAAGTCCTGAATGCAAGTGAAGTGACGACCACACAAGGAAAGCGTTCCTAATCGAGGAGCGTGCACTGCGAACCTTGCAATGTAAATACGGTGCACTTATACAAAAAAACCATATACATAAGATATTACCCTTTAAATAATGTATCATTACAGAATCTTTCAGAAAGCACATAAATGATGCACAAGATATACATGCATACTGTTACAAATTTCCCTAGGGAATATCCAAATTCGGGAAATATAGTGGTATTAATTAAATGAAAGGACTAATTTAAATTTTTTTAATGATTTACGATGGTATACAAATACACACATCTGTTATTTACAAAAATACAACTGCCTGTCCCTACTAACAAAACTTATCATTCCTGTCAGTGACCACACGTTTAATGACAATCTCAATTAGAATTAAAATCCTTATCACCATCTTTATACTATCTACAGTCACTTAATCTTCACTGATTGGTTACACATATACAATCACAATGTCCACTGTCATACATATATGTATATTCGAAATGTCGGCTACTCGTGCACCAAATCCCAATTGTTTTGAAGTTCAATTGGTCTCTGCTCTCCCAGTGGTCGCACACTGCACTCACTGGTCACTGCACCATCGCTTATTGTTCTGATGATCACACTTACAAACACATGGCACTTATGGTCTTATAAGACTGCTGACACTGAGGCAAGCCGCTGCTTATATAGCTGAGATGGTGTGACCCAGAAGGTTCTTTGCACCTCGAGTTGCACAGAGGGAGATGAAGAGCAGAAAGTTTACGCAATAGCTCCCAAGTTATTTATTCTTCCACAGATGGGAGTGATATCATTACTGTTAGTGTTATTGCTGCCTATAGTGGTGGCTCGGCTTTCCCTCGTCTGGCTACCAGTGATGTCATCCTGGGGAAGACTGTGCTGGGTCTGAGGGGAGTAGGGGAAGGGCATGGCGGAGGCAAAGCAGTAGCTCATAACAATATATAAAGGTATATTGTGTGTGTGTCAGTGTTGGGTAGTAACTTAACAAAAGTAACAAGTTCCTTTAAAGTAACTTTTTGGGGTAACTAGTTACATTTTTATGTAAGGTAACTTGTAACTTAATGAAGTTACTTATAAATTGTAATGGACAGAAAAAAATGTAAGTTACTTTTACGGTACTTTTCGCTTCACAATACTGTAGTTTCAGCTCATGTGCAGTGAGAATAGCTGAAGCAAGGGGAACTTGTTGAGTCATGAGTTAAAGAAGCAGGAGGTGCTTGCTTAATGTTTGCCCACATCCCTAGAATTACATAGTACTGGTACCTACGCTGCCATCTGCCCTGTACGCTTCATGTTTATTTTTTCTTGCCTGTGAACCATGTCTAATAACTAGTGCTTTCAAAATGCTAAAATGGACACAGACAGTGAAGAAAATTGTTTGCAGTTTCCTAAATGTAAAGATTATTTCCATCTTAGTATTTAAAATGAAAATGACACAAATATTAAAGGTAAATGTTTATTATGCTTGATCAAATATTTATATCCTTCAAGAATATCTTCTAACCTGATGAAATACCTAATGAAAATTTCCAGAATGTTCACGGGTGTGTTTGTCATAATGTTACGGGGAGTGTAGGGGTGTGATCTCCAGAAGTAACTAACCAAGGAAACTACCTGGCACCTCCATCAAATGTTACAGAAGGGGTGAGGTAGGGTGAGGGAAGGATAAAATTTAGACTTACGAAAATAGAAAAGTGAACCTACAATTCAATCTAAATCTGCAAAGTCTCCACTACATGCTATAACTTAAACTCAGCAGGGCCAGCATGATACCCTGTACCCTAATACTTACTTTAATACCAGAAAAGGCTAATTTAAACCAAAAGTGAACAAGTGGGGTAATGTCTAGGGACAATGATAGCACCAGGCGTCAACAACTAAAAAAAAAAAGGGGGTTTTATTTAAATTAGGTAGCAAAGATAAAAAAAAAAGATAATAAAAGAAGCACAAGACACAGATGTTTATCATTTAGAGCTATGTTTCAAAAATAGAACAGAAATTAGGTTCATCAAATTAACCTCATTACAAATAAAATAACAATGTTACGCTAAAAAGGATCAGGGGTAGAAAGCCCCCTTTCAAGGAATAAACAAATTAGCTGTAGAGCTAACAGGAAGCCATTCTCAAAATGAAGATACCTTAACTAAAATTATGTTGGACCTGTTCAGTTAAGTTACTTTAGAATTAATGCCCAGTTACATTTTATCCGAAAGCAACGAAAAGTAGTTGAAGTTGTAGCATTGTAGTTTATACACATTTTAATTACTTTTTACGTTGTTTTTCACATTCACTTTTAGTTAAATTCCCCTGTTTCATTTGTCAGTGAGTGTAATTGTCCAAATTTTTACTTTCATACCACTGTTTAGATGTAAGGGCTTTATCAGTATAAATGTGAGGCTGTATTACAAGTTTTATCTGTACTGCTTGGCACTTTAAAATTCTCAGGCTTCAAAGAGAGGTGACGAAACTTTTGAGATTAAGTTTTTTTCACGATTCCCATGCCGTCAGCAGTTTTGTACTTTGACGTAGCACAGTGATGTAATGTTCAGCCAATAGGAGGTGGTGAGCCCCAACCAAATGTATATTTTTAGATTTGTTTTCTGGAGGGATCGTTCTTATAGTATCAACCACGGTAGAGGTAACTACCTCGTGAGAGAGTTTCTGTACGGGAGGGTTTCTTTTTCCTCCCCCTTGTCTTCTTACTTTTTCCTCGCAAGTCGAGATGTATTAATGTACTTACAGAAAATGCTACTGTGACGCTGTATCTGTACATTTGGATGAAAAGGAAGACGTGTCAGGTGATGTCATACTGACATAAGTGTAACTGTTTTCGACCTTCAACAATAAATCAAGTATAATCCGACATGGACATTTTTCAGTTCGTATTTCTAACAAACCAAGTTTACCAACATAGTGCTCAACCCAACTGAAGCTAATCTAACTAAATGTAAGTGGATGAAGAGTGTAACATATATTTGTGACATGGCAACTTGATGCAATGTTGCAAAGTTACTTTACTTTCTAAAGTAACCTAACTTAACTGAAGTTATTTTTAAAATGAAATTTACCCAACACTGGTGTGTGTGTGTGTGTGTGTCTCTCTCTCTCTCTCTCTCTCTCTCTCTCTCTCTCTCTCTCTCTCTCTCTCTCTCTCTCTCTCTCTCTCTCTCTCTCTCTCTCTCTCTCTCTCTCTCTACACGCACGCACATGCATGGTGTGTGCATGTGTGTGTAGGCAGAGAGGATTAAATTTCTGTGCAATATCAATAGGCAATAATAAAGTAGCTGTATTTTTTTGGAAAATAATTACATCAAGATGTTTTACTACAAACACCATGCTGCTGTTATACATAATTGTGTTCCAGTAGAAACTTGCCCAGTATCTATTAGTAATTCTGTAATTTTGGAATAACCCAGAATATGCTCCATGATGTATTTACAAGGGAAATTATATCTGCATATATAAACAATAACACTATATGGGTGTTGGGTAATATTAATTTATTAGTGAAAAATATATATGTGAAACCAGAGCCAGGTGTGGTATGTACTCAAGACTGCCAATCTGTGTGTTCATTGAACATAGGTTAATATGTGGTACCTATTATGATACATTTGCATAGTAACTATTGACATTTAGTGAATTATGCAATGAATGATTAAACAAGACACACTTGAGAAGTAAGTTTCAGCAACTCAAAGTACAGTTGGACGCCTCTACTTCAACACACCATTAACACAAATTGTACAGAAGCATTAATAAAATACAAATCTAATCAAACAAATTTAATGTTGAATTTCCTTTTTTCTTTTGATAGTCATAACAAGGCTACTGTTAGTTTAATCGATACATTAGTTTACTAATTATCCTGCCAATTAAAAACTGTCTCTGTTATCCATTTTTTTTTTAATACATAAGATTTTCTGGCTCATCTTGTAGTACATATATTATTAAGTCTCTGAAATTCACCAGGTTTTTTTAGTTTGAGTTGAAAGAAATGAATTTCTCACATTCTGTGGACAGCAGCCATTATTAGAATTTAGCTGAATGACATTATGACATGTATAAATTTCATAATTGTGGAAGACGAAGGCTCTCATCCTGAAGTTGTATAGTTATTGGCAGTGTGGGCCAAACTGCACGAGACCATCTCATCTTCACCATGATCCAAATGTATGTGGATCCTCAGACTCAGAAATGATAGACCCTTCTATCATTCTAGCACTTCCAAAATACAAAAAAAAAAAAAAAATCTCCATATTCTTAAAACAGTTTTTTTTAATAGCCCAAAAAACTTATGGTTCTGATTGATCACTTATTTTTCATTAGATTCACATTTTTAAAAATCTCCTTTTTGTTTCCATTACACAAACGTAACAGTCTCTGAGTATAGAAGAATTTGATTCACCACATATTATTAATCGTATTTAGAAATGTAAGTGTAGGGTGCTAATATCGACAGGGTATCCATAATTTATACTGTTAACAAATATTCATCTTGGCTTCCACCAAAATTAAGAAGAAAATACGTAGTCTTATATGTTATATTTATATCTCAGGCTTTTAAAAATAATTTTAACATCAATGGAAATTATATTATTATGAAGTTTATGCTACAACACTAGTTCTTTCACCTGTACTTATTTATGTAAATAACTATAGCCAGATCCTTCTGCTATGAACAATGATTAGTTGCTGTTAGAGCAATGTTGGTGTATTGCATACAGGTATTATCTCACGAGCTTAGATCTCATACTGACACTGCTATGTCACACTTATTAAAATTATTTACTTACAAAATTTTTGCCTCATTTTGGTAGAGACTTTATGTCCGAACTAAAATTACTTTTTTTTCTGTTGAACTTTTGACCACTGTTATGATAAGTCTATCATTACTCTGTCCACTCTGCCATCCATTTCTTACATATTATATTCCTCTGATTCCACGTACAGTTATGCTGTTTATCAGTAGTTGTCTCTTGTAGTGCTGACTGCACTAACAGCCTGCACATCATACATGCTGAAAATACTTGTGGTGGATGCACCAGGTATTTTACTTGAAAGTGCAGTTGCTTTGCGCTTCAAAGGTGACTTTTCATATTGTTAAATAATTAATTATAAACATTTAAAATAAAGTTAAAGTTTTTTTTTTTTTTTTACGCTATCTAGGTCTGATCCAAGATGTAATTCATTTTTGAGATATTGAAATATAAGGGGGTGTTCATATGTGTACACATTTGACTGTAGCTGTGGTGGGGTAGGTTGCATCAGCCCCTGGGATATCCAGTGGATTGTTCATACACAAGTTACACATGCGCTAGTGATAATGTATCAAACACATGCAAAAGTTTGTTTGTTGGGGTCGTAGTTGATGTTACAGGCAAATAAAATGTATGTTTAATTTGATGTTCATAGCTTAATTACAATTAATTCACAAAGAAATTGTGTCTGCTTCACAGTCCATACTAATGCAACATCTCCCAGTGGATGACACAACCTACCCCACCACAACTACATTCAAATGCATTTATTTGCTATAATTTAAAGGCTTTGTTTTGTTATTTTATATTGCTTCTTTGACATTATTAGTTCCTGGGAAATTTAGTATTATATGGTTGTTTACCCCTTTACATTGTCAGGATGCTTGGACCCCAGAATGTGAGAGCAGGAGAAGTGGAAGATTAGCAGGAAAGTTAAGTGAGAGGCGTATCTTCTGGTGGAATGTTTCAGATGGAAAGAGTTCACAATTTGCTTGTTTTTCTCCTTGTTTTGCTCTATTGACCACCAGTGTTTGAGATTTTGATTTTGCAGGTGCCACATTTTGCTTTGGGAATATCGCTTGAGACTGGTCAGATTGTGCAATATTTGAGTCTTGGTGCAGGTGTTGGCACCCAAGCAGGAATCAATCAAAGGGTCACTTTCTCCTGACATTATTCTATTAGGTTTTGTGGGTTGTGATAAATAAGTGGCAGTGGTACATCTTTAAGTTTTAGCAAAACTTACATATTAAAACTTAATTTATATTCTTATGATATCTCAATTTGTTTTCTGGCATTTTCTGAAAACATAGTAACTAACCAAACAAGTTTTGCTGCCCAGCTGTGGTAGAGAAGGGGGGAGAAGGAGCATGTTTTACATTGCTCCTCCCTAAATTCAGTAAAAGGTCCCGGGGTACCTATACTGTTTTTGTTCACAGAGATAAATTGGTATATTGTATGTAATCTCTAATGAACTATTATAATGTATTTGTGATATTTATATAGGCCTACAGCATTGTTTCTGTGTTATTGAATTATTGAATTTTCTCTATATTTTTATACAAAGTGTAGTTTACGTTTTGATTGCACCAAAATTAAATTTATAGAGAAGCAAAGACTTATGTCCCAGGAGGTGCCTAAAAAGGTGTGCCGCCTCCTATGTTGTAGATGTTTTGCCCCTGAACACCAGAAAGAATGATAATAAATCAACTCAGTTGGACATTCTGCCTAAACTTGCCAAGTTTGTACCACAATTGGTGGCTCATTGATTTAATTGACCATCTAGGTGCTGGAAGGCAGAGATTAACATCCATTTCCAGAGACAAGTGTCATAAGACAAAAAAAAATTGAAAATTGGGCCATAAACATGGACTTATAACTGAGATATAATGAACATACGAGGCTGGTGCTGCATTCAGCCCAGACCAAAACATTGTGTCATAACAAACTACATCAAACTGATAATTTACAATTAAGAAGTAAAATGCAAACAGATATGAAGTATCTAGAAAAATGTTACTATTATAAATTAAAATACTAAAGCCTTGAAAAAAGATGTAAAATAATATACAATAAACTTGAAAAGTAAGTTGTGAAGGGTAGAAGTTTTAATGTTTTCATTCCCATTCATCCAAAATTCTTAAGTTGCCGTGGCGAAGGGAGGGGCCTGCTGACAGTGGACCATGGTTTTGTTTTATGGGTAAGATGGTCAGCATGCCTGTCGCCACTCGCATCTGGTGTGAATATACTCTGGTTAGGAAGGTTTGCATGCTGCATTTAGGATTTACATCATGCTGTGTTTATATCTCCATCTCTGTTGACGTCTGTCTGTTTTCCTCTGTGATTTATCTCTTCGCTCTTGGCTAGCGTAGGGCTGAGCACGAGTAGTGCAGTGTTAACACTTTTGTCTTTGTTTCTCTCCTCCCCTATCTTCTTTCTGGTTGTGGCTTTCTCCACATCCATCCTTTTACGTAAGTGCTTTGTTGTATTTTTATATATTTTTATTTTTTCGTTTTTCTCCCTCCATGGAAACAGGAACATGTGTATTATAGTTCTTCTTTGTCTTGTATTCTTAGCTGGCCATATGTTTGTTTCCTATGACTTGTACTCAGCAATATTTATGGCAGCCAGCGATGAATCATACTGAGCAGCAAAGTATGCCTCAGTATTCTTTAGTTATATTTTTTGGATGCTGTGTTTCAGTGACAATAGAAAGTGACGTGATATGTTCTCATCTCTTGACGAAACGGAAACTGAAACTGCATATGAACGAGCAATCTGGCATCATCGTAAAAGAGACACGTTATTTCGACCTGTGGTCTGGCCAGTACGATTTTGAGTGCAACTTCATTGTAAAAGGTGATCGTGGTGAAGGAGTGATAGCCGTGCTCCAGCAATTGTCGTTTCGTGAAGCTGATGAGTCTGAAGAGAGAACTGATCGGTGCCTCGACTTTGTGCAGGTGAGGCATTCTTACTTTATATGTATGATGTGGTGCAGCACTCCATGTGTCAGGTGTCCAGGAGGAGGTGTGTCTGGGGGTTCACATAAGATTACAGAAGTTGTGTTTCTCGGTCAAGGGCAAGGCAACAGTAGCTGAAGAAGAGGGAAGAGTATTGTTGGAAAGTTGAAGTTGATGGAACTATCTGTTCCCACTCTCAAGTGACAGATTACTCATTATTTAATGTTATAGTCACAATTATCACTGTTTCTTTTCTCATTTGTTGTACCATCTTCATTTTATTTATTTATTTCTTTTTTGGTTTAAACCTCTTGGATTGGATTGTAATTCTTATTATTTTAGCCATTTTGCATATTTGTATCAGTTTGGATGTAAGCTAACTCAGAATTTTTTTGCTATGAATTTGTTTTTTTTGCTTTAATACAATCTAAGTACTTGGCCTAGGAGGTCTAAGCTCTAATACAAGTGACTCAATCATGTGACTGTAACACAAATTATTTTGGAAAATGGTAAGTTAAAAGCCTACAAGAGCCCTCACATACGTCTAGAACATGCAAGTGGGCCCATTTCTTCATCCCCGTACATGCCAGTGAGAAGGGACGCTGCTATCTAGCGAAAAAAAACTGTCCTCTCGGTCGGCTGCCACACACGCTTGCTTCCTTCCCTTAACACGTTTGATGGGAGGAGAATTGGTAGAGCACATGAAGCATTAAATTAAAAGTAATCATGTGATGTCAGTTTTTTAATGATGCACAGTTATCCTGTCACATGCACTGCACCACAGAGTGGTAAAGTCCTCTGCCAAGTCTGGCCTTTAACAAGATCATCGCAGTCACAAATAGGCTATGCAGCAGCAATCCACTACAGCACTGTGCTATTCTTATTTATGCATTTCCAACTATAAGATCACAGAATTTTTGGTCAAGATTATTCGTCGCTCAAAATAGTTACACTTTTCATCGCAGTATTATTTCAAAGCAAATAGTTTTACCTGAAAATGCTTCATAATAAATTTCAACCACTAATTTATTTTTGGTAAAAATTTTTAATGATAAATTTAGGATGGCTTGCAACAGGCACTCTTTAACGGTACTATGCAGCATCACTTTCAGATACGTGTGATTACTTGCTTACTACTGCACAATCGTAGCTGTCAGTATGCTTGCCGGTCCCTCATAAAAAAAATTGTACCGTACTCCATAAAGTCTGACTTACAGACTGAGAGAAATATTGACATTCCCTGTTCGTGAATTCTAGGGATGTACCCATTACTCTTACATCTCCATGTATTTCAGTCAGTGCATGTATAATGAGAGTAGGTGTATTCAAGGTAGTGATGACATATTAATTCGTTTGCTGTAGTGCATTTCTATGATTGGCTCATTCTATATTCTTTTACTTTGTGTATTGAGAGAATTAAATTTTAAACAAAATATGTAGACTGCTTTTTTATATAGAAGGATAAAGTTTTAGTTAATTAAAATAGGTTTAAATATAAAACCATTTACAGTATTACAGTAGAATTATTTTAAAGAAAATTGAAAATGCAACATTAACTTTTACAGGAATAGGCTTTAATGAATGACTTGCAAATGTACATATTTTCACATAATCAACATTGTGCAGATTATGAAAGTTTTATAAAAAGAATACAGAATTTGTCCCAAGTTAATGGAAAATGAAGATATTGCAGAACTAAAGGATTTGATGGACTCGTATAAGTAGATGAAAGTGTTGTGCTCTTTGGTAGCAGACAAGTGGAAGTGTATGTCGGAGAATTCAGATGCTAGTCAGAACTGGCAGCATCCATTATGTTGCAGATTTAAAGGATTTATTGGCTAATTGGAATGGGTTAGATAAAATATTTATGTAATATATAACAACATATTCTAGTCATCTTAGAAGAAATGTAAAAAGTTAAAAATAAGTACCTATTTGAAGTATTTTAACATAGTAAAACTGTGTGTGTTTTTTTTTTTGTGCAATGCACACTCGAAGCAGTTTGGAAAACTATGTACTACAAGGTAAGCAGTTTTTAAACAATAACTGATTAGCTGTGTTATTCTTGTAGAAGCGTTTACTTTGCATCTTCTTTAAGTAATTTCAAGAGCTTACTGCTTGTTATGCTTTCGTTTGGTAGAGTGCAAACTTTATAATGCAAGACTGTGTTCATTGGCTGACATCGCTGTTATCCTACCTTTTAGTTCAAACGAGACGATGGAACCAAAAGTATAAAATACTGTGGGAAGATAAGTGCTTACTCCGCAGTCTTCGAAGGCGAGAACAATGACGGTGGTGAGGATCGCCAAGGAGAGTCTGACGCAATGTTGGAAATTTCTCAGAATGCATTCTATGATCCAGGGGGAGAACTGGAGGTGAAGATTTATGTCAAGAACAAGCATCTTTTTCCTCCTGAAAGTATAGACATGGTGATTGCATTCACATCGTACATACGTAAGTTTTATGTTTTGCCTATATTTACAGACATTGCATACCTATACTGCACTATGTGATGGGGACAAACATGTCTCAGCCTTACTTATAGAAAAGCATATCCACTGATAAGTACTGCTATTATCTGTGTGGTGGAAGTGAAATTCATATGGGGGAAACAAAACTCTCAAAGGGGAAGAAAGACAATGAAAGTGAAGGGAAATGCATCCTATGAAAACCATTAGCCATGAGGGTTTTTTTTTTTTAAATTAAAAGTCCAGACCTAGATTTCAACCAGAATTTATGAGACAGGAGGCTGGCATGTTGTAGGGCATTTCACTTTTATACCGCAATATTGATAGATGCAGTTGCAGCTCCAGGAAGAATTTCAAAGAAGGGAACCAAGTTATAAATTAATATAATACTTTATTTAAGATCCAACAAATTAAAAAACCTCTTTAACACACCCAGGTCTTCAATGATGATCTCAAAAACTGTACTCAAAAAATCCACAAAATATGTTGCATTCTTTTATCATAGAAGTTACGTATCTATTATGTCTACTAGTTCATTGTGTTTTTTAAACTGACCTCCTGTATACTTCATCTAACTGATTTCTTATACATTCCTTTCTCAACATTACCATTTTCTTTTCATTTAGAAAATATAGTTTGTTTGTTTCCTAAATGTTTTTCTGCCTTGTCATCCAAATATTTTTGACAGACAACACCTGTAGTTGCTCACATATTGTCAGAACCAAAAAGAACACAAAAAAAATAAAACATGGTTTTATCACCTTATACTGCTAACTAAATGGCTCTATGGATTTTTTTACCCAATTTAAGTGTAAATTTTCTCTTTCGAGAGTGATAGGTTCGCGTTAGAATAAGTTGTGGTCTCCCAAGGGCCAAAATGTTTTATTTAATGCCTATCACAATACACTAACTGCTACTGTAAAAAAATTTAATTCTGTACATTTTATTTTTTGAATGAATACGGGATGTTATATGCCTATCTACAATTGCGCTATCCCAACCTGTCTCTTGAGACAAGGATACGCTAATTGGTGCATGTGACCTTCTGACGTCGTGGCGCTGTCCCAACCTACCATGTCCCAAGTTAACCTGTGTCCTAAATCAAAGCAAGAAAGCTGAACTTTTGTCCCAATTTATATCAAAGTGTGATAGAAAAAGATTACAGATACTTTTGAACACATTTGTGGAATGTTCACAGTATAAAAGTAAACAATGGATGTGCAAGGTGGATTTTTTTTTAGACAAATGTGAAGAAAGGCTAATAATTAGTACTGTCTACATTTGGTCTGAACTATTTAACATGCAAGATGAACATTTTAAAAATATAAAGTTCAAAGAAAATTCTTGGATATCAGTTGCTGGACTTATTTGAGAAAAAAAAAAAAAGAAAAAAAAAACAGTGAAGGACTATATCATAAAGATAAATCACTTATTTTGCAAACATTGAATAATCAACAATTCAGCAATACAAAAGTCCCTACTTAACAAATATGTGCCAAATTTATTGAGATCAGATTCTGAAATCTCAGTTTCGGACAATACATTTGTAGGCCATATTCGGACTGCATCAGTGTGATGTCACTTGATGTCAACATTTGGACACACCACGTCCACCGATACGGCCGAATGTAGACAGGCCATAACACAGCAAGAACAGCACAGTTTATAAATGTTGAAAACTACACAAACTTATATAAAAATTATATCATGCGTGTTTTTTTTTTTTTTTTTCCCCCTCCAAAATATTCACAAATTCGGAAGCCGTGAATATGATACTGCAACAGTAAAAGTACATAGTGCATTATGACGTCAAAAAACATATTTCTCCAACAGACTTAAATAAGTATCACAGATGCACCTTTCATCTATCGAGCTGTTACAACACTGTCTAAACCACGTGGCCTCAGGTGGCTTGTGTCTCGAATCTACAGCACTTTGACTATTTCTGAGACATCTCATATGCCTTCGGCAAGGAAAAAATATACACCAACATGGGCACAGACCATCTGTGCCCCAAAGCTGCGAGGAAAAAATATTGTTCGCACATAAAGTAAGGAGACACTATTTGCAACCTAGTAGTATAGAAGTTAATGACCAAATGCATTTCTTGTACACTTAAATTATGAAAGAAAAATCTATAAATGAACATTTATTTGGGAGGGCACATGCCCCTGCGCCCATTGACAAGTCACCCCTTGATAGGTTGCATGCACCGTTGCCAGATCACCCCTGGATAGGTTGCATGCACCATTGCCAGATCACTACCATTTGTGACATTCTGGAATTGCACATTTTTTAATTAACAGTGTTTGCTTATGAAATTGATTACTATGAAAACATTTATACGTTATACTGTGTGTTTAATATGTAAGAAATTCATGTCATTTAATTTTTCATGCCTCAAATGTTGTCTTCCCATTCCTTGTCCGTGCTAAGTTTCATGTTCGCCCATGGCTCACCTGTATATATTCAAGTTTCATTTATAAAACTCCTGGAATAGCAACCCTCTTGAAATAACTGCCCTGTCCACTCATTTCTGTGATCCCTGGAATAGAGATCCTCTTGAAATAACAACCCTTTTTTGGGAACCATGAAAGGTGTTAGAATTGAGATTTTACTGTATATAATTCTCTGTCGTAAATCCCTAAACCTTTCAAGTATGATGCCATCTAATATTGCTTCATTTCATAAATATGCCTGTCTTCCCCCTTTTTTGTATTCATATCCATAGTTATAGGCTATTCAGGGTGAAATTAGCACTTTGAAAGCCCTCTTTAATTGGAATAACAGTCGATAAATATATTTTGTTTTAGCGATAGACGTTAACTTCAGAGTGCAGTGGAATATTCACACTGTGTTTATTACTTAAATGGCAATATTTTATTAAAAAGGTTGTAAAAGGATAAAAATTGGCTGAAAGGAAAAAGTAACTAGGGCCTCAAAAGTGCTCACTTTACTGTGAACAGCCTACATTAGAAGTCTGTGCAAGGTGGAAATAAATAAATCTGAAAGTGATTCATCATTATTAAAACTTCAGCTAAAATCACATTTAATGTGATTCGAACATTAGAAGGAAAAAAAAAGTGTGAACTATGCCACTACCCACTTAACACAAAATCACAAGTTTGTTTTCTGGAGTTTTTCTGTTTCTGTTATTTCATTTACAGTTTTACTTTCATTTACAGGTGTAATTAGTCTCGCTTTCCTCCCTCCTTTTTTCTCTCATGATTATGTAAAGGATTTTTTCAGAACAGTGTGTTGCTATTGAAGCTTACTTCACTGCACTGTTCACATGCATCCAAATATATATCTCTCTCTTTGTGTTTTTTTTTTCTCCCGTACAACCTGTAACCTACCAGTAGTGTTTCTGTTTTGTACTTCACATTCCATAGTTCATTATGCTGTAGTGACCATTAATGTTGAGTACAAGTACTCAACCATGAATAAGTAACAAATCTTCTCATAGAGCATTTACCAAAAATATTGTCTGTTTAACCGTTTTACATCATAACATGTTATCACACCATCAGATGAAGGCTCATACTGGTTGATCAGTTGGTGGTAAGAAATGTATTGTATATGGATCTGCCACAGTTAGATGCGTTTGTCTGTTTATATTCCTTGTTACTCATAAAATGAACAGTCCGAAATTGAAAATGAAAAGAGGAACTTTTGACTAACCTTAGTTTTGGCTGTATAGCACTTTCACATTAATAAAGCTGTATTTTTGTTTGGAGATATAAAATGATAGCTAACTAGGCTATTTCTTTAATGTTTATTCAGAAATTTATTTAAATTCTTTCTAAACATCTTTTTCAATTTCATGCCCATATAAACTCAACCTTTTCACTGCTACATGCTTATTAATTGTGTTATCTGCATAGTGCTAGTAGGTATAAGCTGTTCATGGTAAAGTGAGCACTTTTGAGGCCCTAGTTACTTTTTCCTTTCAGCCATTTTTTCTCCTTTAACCACCTTTGTAAATAAATATTGCCATGTTAAGTAATAAACACAGCATATATATTTCACTTAATTCTGAAGTTAATGACTAAGGCTAAAATAAATCCTATTTATTGACTATTATTCAAAACGTGTGTGGCTTTCAAAAGTGCTCACTTTATCGGGAACGGCTTATACATAGCACTAATTCATCCCCTGTGCTGATTATTTTTTTGTAAATATGAGCAAGACCTGTATATTCAGTTTTTTTTTCCATCCTTTTTGGAGAAATGTTTTATAATTACTTTACCGTGGCATATTTATTACGCTTATGTTACAATTCATTGTATCGTACAAAATCTACATTGATTTTACCATAGTGACATTGCACTGTTTCATCTTTATTTGGTTAACTTATAAAATACATATGCTTTGGTCTACTTTCTAAAGGATGAATCGCCTTCCTATCTGTGTATGTGCATGTTGGTGTGCATTGGTATGTATGTGTGTGTGTGTGTGTTGTGTGCTTTTCCCTCTAAAAACTTTTACACCCATACTTTGAATTCCACCAAACTCAGTACACTTATAGTACACAGTAATGAAACTTAACTTTCATAGTTTTCAACCATGCCAAATAATTTTTTTTTCTTTCAATTTTGGATGCTCTCTCATATATCAGGAACTATTCAATCAATTAAAACCAAATATTTAGAATTTTGTCTGGTCTTGATAGCCGATGAGGGTGAAATTAAGTGAATGGAGCAATGCTATAATGCAAGGGCGGGGGAAACAGGAGTCCCAAAGAAAATCTGCCGGCATGATTTCCACTTGCAAGGATCTGGGAGTGACTCCATTGGGGATTGAATCTGGTTCACCTTGATGGGAGGTAAGCGTTCTAGCTACTATGCCAACTGCATCCCCAGCAACACATAATAAAATCAAGTAAAAAAAATTTGACATGTTATAAAATGTAAAATTTCTATAATTAGGAATGCCTAATAATTAACGGTACTCTGGAAAACTGAGACTTTCTACATAAGAAGCGAAAATGAGCCTTAACTCTGTATAAATGCATTTGTCTGTTATGTACAAATTATAAATAATTTTTCTAACTACAACTATAGTGAAGTTTTCCATTTCTCTTTCTCTTTTTATCTTGCATTTTGAATAAACAGCATTGGCCTATAATAAAAATAGAGAGCAACAAAGCAATTACACAGCTGATTGTACAACTCCCATCACTTGTGCTGCATGTATTTGTTCTTGTTCAATTGGAATAGTGAGCTTGTTGTCTTGGCTTCATTTTCCATGTATGTTATAATATTAGACACCACTTTTCGTGCCTAAGAATGTAATTTTTTTGCTTTATTTTTGACAGTGTTTGTGGCATTGTGTTATTTTAATATTGTCATCACAATAATCACTTCACGTATGATGCTGTACTACATATATCTAGTAATTAGCAACGAGAGAGAGAGAGAAACTCACAATGCACATTGTGTTACCAGCACTTCATCACACGGTCACAATACATATTTACGAAGGCCAAGAACTGGTCGCTGATGACCATCCATGATATGTTGCACACAGTTTTGTAATAGTAGAACGAACATTCAGTGGATTAAGAATGGGCCAGTTTTTTAATTGTAACATGCTATGTGGTATGTTCCAGTTTCCATAGGTTCTGTCTGTAGTCACTTATTAGTAATCCCTAACATCAAATTGATACTACAAAAGATATAACAAGAAATAATATATTTGAGGACTTGAAGTTCTTAAAATTGTTTTAATTTTTATATAATCCCCAAAATACCTCCAGTGTTGTTGTATTCCCTACTAAAACTACAGCACTACTGACTGGTAAGGAACACTCCATACTCTTTACTGTTATCACTAAATGTAATTCTTTACTTCAAAATATATTGATTACGTATTCTATAGCATATTTTGAAAATTTAACATGTTAGTGACTGCGATTCAATATTTTATATTTTAAGATTTGTATTTTCATCATTTTTTCTTGCATGTACGTAAATTCCAAATTACGAAAAACTTCATTTGTCCACATTAACTCAGGTGATATAACTATCTATTTACTATTGTCTCATGAGTGGAAATGAAACGTTTTATTTGAGACCAATAATCTGTAATGCACATGCGCTGTAAATTTGGCAACAATGTACTTCGATGATCCTTCGACTAAAGTTAGTCTCGCTCTAATTGGGGTTTATGAATATGATATAGTTAGTCCACCCGTAGTACGGGCTAACTCCAGACCAACTACGAGGAAGATCATCTTTGGATCATCCTTGGACGAAGCTCTGACTATGAAGAAGGCCCATACAGTCTAACTCCGTTCCCAAGGGCAATGTGCTATGGAATTTATACTTGCATCGCTAGTTGATTTTACATATTAGATCAACTGTTTATAATAGAACTTCACATGCTTGCATAGTGTGTATCTGAATAATGTAGCATAACCACAGTAAGATGCAGAGACCTGTTGTTATTAGCATATAGTTTCATGGTAATTATGAAGGTGCCCACAATTATTTTGCCCTCAATTTTCGACACTGAAACATAATTGCGTTCATAACAATAAATTATTAATTGCATTGTTAAAACCGACAAAACTGGACATCTTATATTACAACCTTAAACTTATTTTAAACAAAATTTAACATTAGTTTCTAAAACAAATTGTATAACCAACTGAAAAGCAGTATGCCCAACACACAATGCAATAGGGTAGTAGCAGATTAGAAACAGTGAGGATTAAGGACTGATAATCCTGTGAACATGTCACGAATACATGTTTTAATTTACATTAAATTTAAAACAATCACATATTTAATTTTTATCTTCTCTATGCCATTTTTATACATGAAAGCTCGCTAGATCTAAAAAAAAAAAATTTGATCCGGGGTTAATTCACTTAAAATTGCATCAAATTAATTTTATCCACCAGTCCTTCGTGCTGGCCAGACCTGCAAAGAAACATGGAAATCTCGCCCTTATCTACGCCTCCTCTGTGCTCCCTCAGTTTCTGCACATAGGCAAGACAGCGCTGTGTGTTTGCTTTGCGCAGCTAAAAAACATTCAAACAAAACTTGTGTCCACTCAAAAACTATCCACTCAGATCATTTCAAGATCTTACAGACTAATCTCCAATATTTTCAATGCAAAAAAATGGTGAAACGATGGTCTGTTTTGATTGATTTTTTTTTTTTTGGACATGCACAGGTAAGAAAGTAGCAAACGAGAGACTTTTCCATTTTAATATATATATGGGTGATATGCCTATAAAATGAAAAATAAACATGAAAGTTTACTGATATTTCCCTCTTAAACCATTACCTCTTGTGATTTCCTTATGGTGTGTAGAATCTTGAAAATATTTCAGCCGTATACAAGAGTGGCAGCTATGGACTTTCGGCTTTCTGTTATTTTCATTACACTTCTTTAATACTGTATCTGCATAGAGTTAAAATAATATGGCTAATAATTATTAGTTAACAAATATTCACTCTGTAGCTAATATTATTGTTAAAAGCAAGAATCGCAAGGAAGACAGAGTAAGTATATTCTATTACGGCAATACACAAGTTATTTTTTATTCCAAATTACACTTGACTCACCCAATCATATTCACAATTCACAGTTTAGAAAGTTTGGGTATGTCACATTTTGCAATAATTGTTGTCACTTTACAAACAGTCATACAATGCATGCACTTATTCCTCATTAATTCTTGTACATAAAATATTGTTAACAGGGATGTTTTCTAGATTTTAAATATTTTAATCCATTATTGATCATAACAACAACGTTATCAGTTTGGGTTTGATGTGTGACAAAATAAATCGAAGTATATACTATGTTTTCGCATCTGCCCATAACTTTCATCCATTCAGACTCTGCATCCACAATTGCTTATATAAAGAACAGGAAAGTTATTTTTGGCCAGCACTGTACACTGATGAGGCTCAGTACCTAAGGATTGTCTGTGTGCTGATGCACGACTCTTTTCAACAATTGTAATTACACAACTTCAGCTCATTAGCATAGCATGCATTGCATCTTATTTCTATGGAGTTTGCATTATCGTTGGCCACAAGATGTAAGATATTGTACTGCTTACCAAGGTAAGAATGGACGTTCCAGCCAGCAACTTGTACTGTTCACCGGCCCACTGAAGCTATGCTCCTCAAGACTTTGAGCACTACTAACCACCACTAGATGGCACCACTAGTATGTTTTGTTGTTTGTCTTCCATTCTTCCAGCCTGCCGGTGATGTCATGCCAGAGAAGCTATGCTTTTGCCACCCCTCCGCTCAGCGACAACCCCTCGCCCAGGAGACGCCAGTCAATGAACGCCGAGCCAGCCGCCTGGCAGAGTATAAAAGGAGAATCAGAATTTGACTCAACGCGAGTCTTCATTTTCTCACCGTGCTAGCCACCAAGGAACTGACCAGCCTGCATCTTAAGCCTTCGCTTACACTTGCTTAAATTTGTTCACCCCACTAGCCGCCGGAGACCAGCCTAGCTCGTCGCTATACTCTTCCCTCTTCAGTGCCAAAGGGACACCTAATCCTTGTTCTCCTTCCACTCCCTGCTTATTTAGCGAAGCATTGTGCCGAAGAAACCTAAATACCAAGTCGTCTACACACTAGACACTGCGGCCCCTTCTGGGCAACAATGGTTTAGGGAATTTAGTCCAGTTTATAGTTGTTATCACAGCACTCGACTACCCTATACCCCTTGCCTCATAGCTCAGGACCAGGTCGCCTCTACCTGGATTGCATAGGCTTAGCTTCCCCTAAGCTCTTGATAAACATATGAGGTAGTGTGACTGCACATGTTTACTTCCAGTCACACGGAATAAACTTTGAGTCTGGACCGATCTGTGGGTACCATGTTCCTGTACACATTGCACCTATCCTGGTTGTCTTCCACCTTGAGGGAAGTGAGTGTGATCCCAGGAACAATACTCAATCAACCCAAGACACCACTTGCTAACCCACAAACATTAGCAACGGCTGGCCTTTCTTCATACTCCGGTAGGCAGAACAGTAGAGCCCACACACAGGTACACTTTCAGACCAGCTTGTCAGTTTGGTGCTTGCCCACTTCCACTGCACTTTCAGTGCCAGAAGAGGTCGTTCCCTCGACTGGGAAGACTCGGCTGGAACATACACCCACGTGCAGGGACTACAGACAGCAAGGCCTGACTTTCATTGTTCACCGCTTTTAGGCACTGAACATTGAAATAGGGTGACAGCTTATTCAGCAGACGCTTATTTGGTTCGGCGCCTGTAGAGTACACCATCCCTGCATTTCGCCTCACGGACGTGAGTGTGTATTGTGCACTCCAGATGCCTTCTTCCAGATGTAGTGGACTCAGAGAGAAAATAAGGCAGGTGCTAATTGCCCCCAGGCGTTTATCAGAGCTGAATCCCGCCCTAGTCACCGCCATCGGACAGTTTGCACCTAAAGAACAGGCCCAGGCTGTGCGTCATTTTCTCGTCCTAATCGTTCCAGAGATACTGAAGAAACTGTTCCACAACCCAATACTCTTGAGCAAGGAGGTACACCGGTGGCTCGCAGCGTACCTCAGTCAGCCAGACCAACCACTGACAGATCCTATCGCTTATCTCACACCAGTTGCTCTGTCCCCATCAGCCAGACTTTATACACGTACACGTATTCACCATTCACAAGTACCTGCTGCACCAACATATGCAATTGTTCCACCACAAGCCAGGTCTAGTACAAGTAACACACCCATTGCCCAGGTATACCACCCAAAGCACCAAGTGTGAAGCGGAAGATCACGTTTCCAGAACTCTGCTTTGTGCCCTGCCGCAAAGCTACCCAACCAGTCCTGTATACTGAGCATGCCCCAATGCCGCGCAAGGACTAATTTTGACCAGAGAATCCAGCCAGAATAGAGTACGCCTGATTTAGTGCCCGCCAAAAACTGGCCAACTTGACAGTGTTCTCCCAGTCGACGGGCTGTCACGCTTCAAGGTAGGGTAAGAGGAGATTTTCTGGTGCCCAACGTGGAGCATTTTACTGTTATAGTTCTGACTAGGCAGCATGGACAAATCATCCCGACCTACTCAAGAACTGAATGGACTTTGGGGAGTTCCCTAAACACCCCGTGGCACCCAAACCACAGCATTAATGTCGACGGCTGACCTGAGTGGGCACGAGTTCAACATTACCGCTGCAGCCACAACCAAACACAGCCGCTGTTAGAGACCAAACTGCCTTGACACGGGCACCAATCGAATACAATCTGCCCATTGCTAACAATGGAGCCATTATTCCCGTCTTGGCTGGGCAGATGAACTCTGCTATACTGACAGCCTCGAGTTTCAATGAGGACCTCAAAATCAGACAGACGCGTTCTGTAGCTGGATCACATACCCTGGGCATGGAATCCACGCAGAAAGGTGCATCCTGTGTGGTAAAGTGTACCATCATGACTATCGGATGACCCGATGAGTAAATTAACATACCAGGAATGGTATACCAATGCAAGGTCTGCAAACGCGCCTCCAAACAGACCGCCAAACCCTGGACTCTGCAGTACACCTCACTGCTCAGGGGAACCACACCTGCCATGTGTCGTGACCCACCCCAGTTGAGTCTAATTTGAAATGTGCACCACCAAAGGGAAACACCACCGCTGGCAGGTCAACGACGGTGACCCCGTCGGTCAAGAACAACAAACCGTCAAACTCGTAGACGGGGAAACAGAGATCCCTGAAGCCCCTTAAATCAAAGTTTAAGTTAACGAAAAGTGCGTGGTTGCGCTGCCTAATTCAGCTGCCTCTGGTAATTTCGTCCAACGAGACATTCTCAGTGGAGGCCAAAGTGCTAACTTGCACCTACAGACCAAAACCGTGAGAATGGCATATCTGGAATGTACACTCACTTTCGACGGCCGTATCACGCTCACCATTGAACTTCACCAACTCAAGTCACGAGCGGAGTTTGTCATGACATCCAGGAGGATTTGATACTAGGCCACTCTTGGCTTTAGCAGTAACAATGCATAACGGACCATGGACAAAGGAAAGCATACCTGGGCAACAACAGCTGCATAACTGTATACTGGGAACATTGACCTTACCAACAGAAGCCACCAGCTATCTGCGAAGGGGAGATTCACCACGGGCTAACGGTCACGCATTTCCAACAATTGAAGGAAGTTCTCAATGAGCATGCCGGGGCTTTCTCCACTGAGAATATTATATATGGGGGAACATTGCATCAGACCTGCACTATCCAACATGAAATACTGTTGAACACCACGGCACCCATACATATAGCGGAGACCATACGAGGTCTCCGCTAGGCTCCATGCCTAATCATAGAACAGCTGGAGGAAATGAGATGCCAGGGAATTGTCGAGTCATCAAACTCTATAACTCCATCATCATACTTGTACCTAAAAAGATCTGGCAATTGAGGTTTTGTGTCAACTACAAGGCCTTAAACGACACGACACTGCTGATTCCTACACCTTCCCTCGACCTAGTGCACATGCTACGCTACGTAGGTGAGGCGAAGAGCTTCAGCATCTTAGATATGCAGTCCGGTTATTGGCAAATCGCCGGCACCCAGAAAGCTGACTTCACGTCCCTAGAAGGAGACATACTCCAACTCAGGGTCATGCCCTTCGGACTTAAGAATGCGCCATCCACTTTTCAGCTACTCATGTCCTCCAAAGTGTTAACTGGCTACATTGGACAGTTCTGCTTTGCCTACTTAGACGACGTGATCGTATATTCCAAGTCTTGGGAAGAGCACTTGATACACTTGCAACGAGTGTTGAAGAAACTGGAACCCCACGGACTCACAGTCAAACTCTTGAAGAGTTTATTCAGTACGTGGGCCACGTTGTGTCTCCCGCAGGCAACTTCTCGCAATCCAGATCCATCAGGGCTATACAAGAGGTCAAGGAACCGCACATGAAGAAACAGCTTCAATGCTTTCTAGAACTGTGCAATTGGCTCAAAGATTTTGTGCCCAACATTGCCGACCTGATGGTCCTGCTACACCAATTGTTGGAAAAAGAAATGCGATGGCAGTGGACACTGGAAAAAAGTACTGTATTTGATGGCCTTAAAACCAGCTTCCAACATATTCACCATCTGCATCGACCACAAGGAGAGGGACCCCTTATTCTGCAGACAGACACGTGCCAAAATGGCCTTGGCGCAGTGCTATACCAGGAGGACCCGTACTGCAAGTCTCTCGTGATAACCTACTCAGACTTGCCAACTTTTACTATTTTTCCATCAAATGTACGGAAATCATACCCTTTTTTGCGATTTTACAAAAATGCCTTAATTTTTTTCCGAATTCCGATACTGGGAAAAGTTTTAAAGTGAATGTTTACTAGAGACGGGACATTTGATTCTTCGATACCTCAATATCGGAACACATCAAAAGTATCAAGTATCGTGATGTCCACATTGATACATTTGTTCGATGCGTGAAATGATATATTATCAACACGTGAATTGCTTGGTTCACCATTTTCTTAATTCTCATGAAGTAAGTGGTTTCGTTGTGCAGTTGAGTTTACTAGTTTCAGAAAGCTGGTGAAATGTTGTATTTATTTAATGATTCAGCTAATTAATTTGTATCGATAGCAGAGAAACGTTTAGTAAGAATTATAACAGAACGTGAATTCAGGAGTTGCAAATAGGAATTACAAACAGTAAGTCAGTGTGTATTGTAAATATCATATTTTGAAACGGTTATTAAAATGTTTGAAGTGTAATGTATGTGGCATAGAAAACCATTGTTTCAGATCTGTTTTGCAGTGTAAAAATAACACGTTTATTGTATGGAAAACTAACTTTGCCAAATCTTTACGTCTCAAGGTGTTTAATATTTGAATTGGAACTAACTATATATTTATCACATTTTCTTTCAGTAAGTTTAAAACTGGACAGGTTATATAATAATTTGGGGCCATGACCAAATTGGCACATTTTGTTGACAAAATGATCACTTGACCCAATTTCGTATACAAAAATGGTGACGTATTTGGTAATTTTGTATCTTAGCAGATGTTAGCAAAAATACAAAATGATAAAATCAGTGCCATGTTTATTTTTACTTTAAAAACATGTGAATGCATAAATAAAATTATTTTTAAAACAAATAACTCTACTTAAAATAAAACTATGCATGTTTTCAAAAGTAAGTAAGTGTTGTGGTATGTTTATATATTCTGCAACTAAATTTTTAAAAAGCAGTTATTACATAATTTATTATTTTCTTATTTATTAACATATTCTTAGCATTCTAGTGATAATTGCAGAAATATTATGTCCGTATGAAGTATTAAATTTTGATAAAAATGTTTTTCTCTGTTAATGTAATAATGCATTGCCGCGAGTGCTAAACAAGTTACTGTCAAAAATGTCACAATTGATACCTACCAAATCACGAATTTACAAAATGAGCAAAATTTTGACTCTTCCATTAAAACAATGTGTAATTAAAAATGATAGTATCGTAAGAAAAGGTGCAAAACAACGCCGTCTCATGAAAGACGTTAAACTAAAGTCTCTCCCAACCCCATCCAATCCGCTGTCGATAAAATTAAGGGAGCCCCAGCAGTATGACTTTGCCATAACAAAAACAAGGTAGGTTGGTATGGTAACTTAAATTGATCAAAGCATTTGTTTACACCCATTGTTTTCTTCATAGATAGAGCAGCTGTTTAACAGGATACATTGCGGCTGTGCTAGGTTTCTAGAACTGAAAATTTAGTGATTGTATGTTTACTATTCTGAATGAAAGTTTATATTTCAATTTTTTACGTGCCATTTGTGTTTACAACCGGTATTTCATATTTATTTTACATGTTTTGTGTGTGTACAATCTGTGAAAATGACCAACACAAAACAACAAACAGAATAATAAATTTATCTTACTTCAGGTGTCAGTAGAATTGCTATTGTTGTTTTTCATCCGGCGATAAACAATTCCCACATTTCCTCCATCTGATTTATTCCAGAAAAAAAGGAATGCTTGTTTTTCTAAATAAAATTTGTAAGCTTTCTTAGTTTGAAAATTGACATGTGAGTATATGCACATTTTTGATATACAAGTTTTAAATGTCATTTTTAAATTTAAATAATTTCAGAATAGGGATTTTGTATATTGCATAGTGATTTTTTACTTTTATGGTAAGCATATTAATACTATAAATGTGAAAATAAGTATGGCATGAGTAGATGTAAAAGGCTGATTCTGGCTCACCACCTCTAAAATCAATAATTTTCGTTAATGATATAGGGAAAAAACTAACATAACTATTTCCTGCTATTGGTAATAAAAGTGTTAAAAAAAACTCAAAATCTGAAATTCAATGAAAATCAAGCAAATTAAAGCCAAAATCAATGTATTTAAGGGCTAATTTAAGCTCTAAAAGCTTTTTAAAAAGAGCTCTAAAAAAAAGCAATTTTAAGCCAAAAGCAAGCAATTTTAAGCAAAAAACAAGCAAATTTTTAGCAGTTTTTCATAAATGAACATGCAGTATTTGACAAGGTAAAAACAAGCAAAATTATGCATAAACAAGCAAATTTCTTGTTTTTCAAGCAATTTTCACGTTTTGTAGAAACGTAAAAAATATTTTTCTTTATAAAATTTATATCTTATAAATAATTGTATATAAAAATATTCAAAATGAATGGATTGCCAATTGTGGATAGCGATTCTGATTACAAGAGATTTTCAGATTTTTATTTAGATTACTATTCTGATCCTGATCACAAAGCTTTTTTCAGCAAGGACGATTCTGATTATTATTCGTTTGTTTCAGATCATTTAGAAAATCCAGATGTTTTAGACGATTTAGGTAATTCAGATTCGGATGTTTTTTAGACAATTTAGAAAATTCAGATTCAAATAGTTGTTGCAATTTTAGAACATTTTTAGAACTCAGAAGAGGAATTTTTAGTCAATTCGGAAAATTCAGATGAATCTGATTTAGAAATTTCTATTGATGATGAATCTAGTTACAATGCATATTATGAATCTGATTTAGAAAGTTCTATTGATGAAGAATCTGGTTACAATGCAGATAATGAATCTGATTGTGATACAAAATAAATTAAATATCATCATCACTATCGAAGTTCTACTAATTTTTTAAAAACTTGTTCTGTTTGCTCTAGATTTTCGCCAATTTCTCGAAGGTCATATTTATCGTTAATCTTTTCTAAAATGGTGTATTGTAAGTTTTGTACATTTGAATGAACTTTCTAATTATATTTTTAAGATCTTCAGATGCATTATATGAAGGAATTTTTGACCCACTATCACCTTTTAAAATGTTTGTCAAACTGCAAGGCAACACAGACATTTTTATTTACAAAGAAAAAAATTAATTAGAAGTATGAAAACGGTTTTTTGTTTAATCAAATAACTCTTCTACATTTCTAAAAATTCGTAAAACTTTTAAATGTAACCACTTGACTGTGTCTAAAATATTGTATTAAACTATTGGAACAATTTGTTGATTCCTCCATTTAATAATATTAAAAATTTATAAATCTTCAGTAATTCTTTCTTTCAGATAATAGTACATAAGATTCCTTCAACTAATTAAAACATTACAAATGGTACCTGGTTCTTCAAATTTTTTATTAAAATCAACACAAATTTTTATATTTGTTTTTTCTTTAACCATGGTTGTTTATCTGTACGAACATATAAAGGCCTTCGCCCCAAGATGAATAGTAATTAATATCACCGTCAAAGTTTACAGTTGGTTTATAATAAAGTTCATTATTTCTATAGTCTGTATCTAGTTTGGTTTTTGAATATCTAAAATCATTATAAGCAAGAAATTGTTTAAGGTAAAGACAGTTTTCTTTAGGAAAAATATCATTTCTACCGTTTTTAACATAAATATTTCTTACACTACAATGATCAAACAAGCTGTTTTCTTATATTAAATTGGAAACCAACTACAAAATCAGGCATATCAAATTGTAAATTATTATACTGATCTTTTAAAGCAAAGTTAAAAGTTGTACCAGTAGGAACTTCTTTTTCTATAAATTTCCAATAATCAAAACTAATAGGTATTTTAGGTTCTTTATATATTTTTTTGTTTTATTGCAATGGCGGCGTTAGATTCATATTAAACAATAGGCCAAATAATTACTTATTTTTTAGTATCAATTTTACCAGGATCAGGGCGATGTTTCTTAACTTTACTATCTTTATCTAAAGTTTTATAAAGAAATAAACAATTGTTATCAGATGAATTACGAAAAAAAGTAATTTTATAGCCACCTTTCCAATAAACTTTGTCATCATGAATAACAGATATCTAAGAGGATAGATTATTTCATTTGTTTTATTACTAGAAACAGTTTTAACCTCTTTTGTTATATCACTAGAAACAGATTTATCTCAATATAGATTATCAACACCAGTAAATTCTAAATAATTTTGTTCACTTAGTGATATTAACAAACCATTCGTCGTTGTTGTTATACCCAGATTATTAACAGCTTCAATAATATTTCCATGTTTTGAGATTTCTACCTTAGAAAATTGGAAAGGAAAAAAGTTTGAACAAACATCAATATTATATGATTCATCATAGTTTGCCTCAGCTCCAACCTTATCTCTCTTTAGCAAACTAAATTGCTCGTAAACATAAGCATCATTTGGAAAAGAAAAGCCATCTCTTATAAGAACATCAAATTAGATTCTATTATTGAAAACATTTAAATTCACCATAGTTTGATCAGTTGGAGGAAAAGTCTGAATCTTAAAACTCTCAACATTTTTATAACTCATTTATAAGTAAAAAAATGTATAAATAAATGGCAGAATCAAAGGGAGTTTCTCGAGTGACTTATTGAAAGGTATAAAAAATATCAAACATGTCATGAAAAAGAATATGAAAAATAAGAGGAAATAGCAACCATTAATCAACGAAGTACGAAATATTGGTAAAAAAAAATTAATAACATCGCTAGTCCCTGTTGCAGTAAAAAATCTAGATTATCCACCAACACCAGAAGAAACATCGTTTGAAAGAGAATTATTTGCAGAACAAGAATCTCCTAATTGGGAAGAGCAAATGGGTATTATTCCACTAAAAGATTTGCTACCTATAGCAGGTGTTTCTACTATAAATCTTGGAATAGAAATTGCAAAAAGAATAAATGTTTTTAATGAAAAATTTGGTTTGCGTTGAGTTGGGGGAAATTTTTTACATTGGTGATACACAAGTAATGAAAAATAATGATACATTTTGTTAAAGATAAAGAATATTTTTAACACCAGGACTTTGTAATTTGTTAACAGAAAATTCACAAGAAGCCCTTGAGGGTAAAAACACTGCTAATGACTACGAAAATTATGCAGAAATTGTGAAAATAACCAATGCTGCAGTCCAAAATCCTAATAAAAAGGTAGCTTCGAGTGTAGGTTGAAAATACAAAAAAATAATTAAACCGGTTTATGATTATATAAGAACAACACCAAACATACCAGAAAATAAGATTTCTCCAAGAACTGGTGATGGCATAAAAATATACAATAGTTTGCCAAAAGAGTATGTTTGGATGGAGGATTTTAGACAATTAATTAATAGATTATTAGTCATTCACTGTGAAGAAAATGCTGGAAATAACAATTATTACAATGAAAAAGTAAGTATAATGAATATGCTGAATAATAAGTGTTCTGATTTTGTTATAAATAATCCGAAAGGAATTCCTTATCTTATAAGAGTTTTAAATGTAATTCCACACACATTTTGGATCGCCGTACATCATGGCAAAGGTATAATAATTTTCATTAAACAATTTAAATTTACCCGAAATGCATTTGCCTGGTTATAATTATTGTGGACCATTTACAAAATTAGATGAAAGATTGGAAAGAGGTGATACAGGAATAAATAAATTACATGAAGCATGCAAATATCACAATATTGCCTACAGAGATCATAAAGATTTAGAATCTAGACATGATGCTGATAAAATTTTACAAAAAGGAGCTAAAGAAATCATGTTAGATAAAAACGCTCAAATTGGAGAAAAAATTGCTTCTGCTGCTGTTGCCTCAACGTTAACTAAAAGAAAATTAATTTGGGGAATTAAAATGTTTTATTGAATATATATTTTTTTACTTATAAATGAAGATAACAAATATAACTTTTGATATTCCCTTTGAGGAATTAAAAGATTTAGGTAAAGTTAAATTTTTAACAAATGATCAAATTGAGAGAAAAATAAAAAATTGAAAGAAGGGAAAAGTTTCAAATTAACTTTATTATTGACAACAGTTAAAAAGATGGCCAAAGAAAAAACTGGCAGTGGTTTACATCGTGGAGGAATTATACCAATTATACTGGCTGCTTTAGGTGCACTCTGTGGTTTAGCCGGTGGAGCTACTGCAATTTATAATTCTGTTAAAGAAATAAAGAAAAAAGTTAATAAATTTGAAGCAAAAATAAATCATGGAAAAAATCTGACGATTAAAAAGCAGACAGCCAAAAAAAATTTGAATATATACCAACTATCTAATATTGATATTGAAAAATATGTAAGATTATTAAATATTGAATATTTGAGAAATGTTTATGATTGATGAATTACCAAAAATAATGCAAAAAAATGAATGTGCTGTGGTTAATTTCGACATGTCATCTAATCTAGGAACTCGTTGGGTTTGCTATTTTAAAGAAAATAACTATGTTTACTATTTTGACTTATTTGGAAGTAATATTCCTAGTAATTTAATTAATTATTTCAAAAATAGCAATGTTTATTACAATGATGATCAAATTCAGAATTTTAATTTAGTTATCTGGGGACACCTATGTTTAATTGTTTTACATCTTTTTTCGAGAGAATTTAAGATTAATGATATAATTTCTATGTTATTAAATGACGCGTATATTTCAGAAACAATTAATCAAGTCTGTAAATAACTTTTTTGACACTAATGCTTATACTTTAAAAACATACGTAGATACACAGTGCAATTCAGGTGTTTCTGCTTTACAAAGTAAACTAACCACTTCTTTTGATTTTACAAATTTTTAGATCATAGATTTGTTTATATAGCTGATCCCATTGATGGGAAAGATTGTCAATAAAAGGTTCTTTGATAAACATATAGCAGATTATGCTTTAAAAAAAGGACATAGATTCAAAATACAATACTAGTGTTTCTGATTTAAAAACATATGTAGAATCAAAATATAATATCATTGTTTCTGCTTTACGAGACCAAATAAGCAAAGTTTTTGTTTATACAACAGAGTATGTTTCTTGTCAAAATCGTAGAATCAATAATATGGCTGACCATGTAGATGGAAAAGATGCTGTCAATAAAAGATATTTCGATAAAGAAATAGCTGTTAAATTGCAAAATTTAAACAAATCAGTTTTGAATTATTGTAATAAACTTGTTAACTTGAAAATTTAAAAATGTAAGGAAGAAAAATCACATATATTTTATTTACCTGCAAGGTGGAATAAAAGTAATTATAATTTTCACTTAGATAATAATAAAATATTCTGTACTTTTTTGATGGATTGTAATGTTTATAAAATAATTACTGTTAATCCCAACTTACCTGACGATTCTGTGACTGTTATTAAGGGATCTCAAAAATAGATTATAGTAAGCCTTTTGATGTTAACATAAATTATATTTAACTTTTATAAATAAAAAAAAATCAAATATCTGAATATTATGATGGCTTGACCACAATAGGAGTATTCGTAAAATATTAAAATTAATAATTTTTTTTACTGTTAAATGGAGAACACTTGGTGTTTGAAGTGCAAGAAAGTAACTAAAAATAATAATATAAAAACTGAAAATACTAAAAATGTCCGATTAGCAGATAAGTATATGTATAATATGTAATTCTAATAAATCAACATAAAAAAAATATTTGCCCAATGTAAGAGAAGGCATAATCAATTAATTATATAAACCTGCGAGAAGACATTTCCCCAGAAGGAAAGTAATATCACTTGGAATCAACAATTTGTGGCAAATTGATTTTGTTGAAATGGATACTGGCAATTTGATAGGCATATTGCATATAAATAATAGATACGAGTATATTATGACAGTTATTAATGTTTTTTAAAAATTAACATTTGCTATACTAATTAATGGCAAAACGGCAAAAAATGTAGTAAATGCTTTAGAAACTATATTGATGAAAAGGAAACCACACAATATACAAAGAGACAATGGGTCCGAATTTTATAGTAAAACATTTAAAGTACTTATGCGAAAATATAATATCAATCATTATTCATCTTTTGAACGAATTGAAAGCAAATTTTGTAGAAAGATTTAATCAAACTTTGAAAAACATAATCTGGATGAAATTTTCCTTGAATGGAAACTATAAATGGACAAATATATTAGACGATTTAGTAACAACACAGAACTAATGGCATGAAACCCATTGATGTTAATAAGGCCAATGAAAAAAATTTAATGTAAACAAATTTTGTAGACATGCTTACTAAACCGAAATACAAAGTTGGGAATGTCATCCGTGTGAGCAAACTAAAAAAAAATTTTTCAGGACTATACTGCTAATTGGTCAACAGAGTTGTTTACTATTGGTAAAGTTTTAAATTATGATGTGCCTACTTATTAAAAGATACTAAAGTAGAAGAAATAAATGGCAGTTTTTATGAATTCGAAATTATGAAAACAGACTATCCCAATGAATATTTGGTCGAAAAAGTCCTAAAAACTAAGGCAGATAAAATGTATGTAAAATGGTTTAGGTTTTGATCATTCACATAAATCTTGGATTAATACAACAGATGTTTTGTAAAATTTAAATATTTTTTTATAATTATCTAATTCAAATGCAAAAATGTAACACCCATTGTTTTAATGATCATTTTTGATGTTCGTTTTAACGTTCATAACATACGTTCTGAGTTCATTTTAACGTAAACATGCTTTCAAAAAATTTTTAATTTAATAAAGTTTTTAATTTTATTCCTGTACTTCCCATCATTCAATTTTCTACTCATATATAATGTTATGAAGCCATAATCTTCTTCCCAACAGTCTATACAAATCTGTTGAAAACTTGTTGTAACACATGTCCCCACCGACAAAATCATTAAAGATGTATCTCAAGTTTGTGTCATTTTGTCTAAATATACACAGAAAATTCATATTGTCTCTCACAAGTTGCTTTGGTATTTTCAAATATGTTTGTGCTACATAAAAAACATCAATATTTTTGTGCCTTCCTCTAGTAAAGTATTCGTGAACTATGTCTTGATTGTCTAAAATTACACCATCAAATACAATTAGAGATTCGTCTTCACATTGATATGAAGGGACCATTTCCTCAGTATTATTTAAAAAGTATGCCATTTTCTTTAACTTTTAATTTTTTAAATGCCTCGTCAAAATTATTTTGTATCGCAATATATTTGGCTTGGTTCAGACTTTTTGAGTAAACATACAGTTTATTAAAATTAACCATCCTAACTTATAAATAAAATTGGTCATTAAATTGGTTTTCCCACCATTGCTCGGGCCTAAATTATTCCTTTATCATCATCAGGCAATAATTAACCATTCTTTTTTTCTTAAGAGTTTTCTTCAGATATCAAAACACTTGACACCCCAATTAACTTTGCACAGCATAGTCTGCTTTGGCTGCTGCTTTTTCATTTAATAACAATAATTGTTATTATTAAATGGATAAAAGGTATTCAAGTTAGCAAATAATACTTCTGTACTGAAGAAGAAGCTTCATTATGATATTGTCCATAGAGAAAAATCGATTGCATTAGTTAGTTTTCATACAACATTTTTGACACCAAATGTAGACAATAATACTACAGTGACAATTGAAAAAATGAGTGCTGCTGTTGATAAAAACAAAGTTACAACTATTCCTAGAGGCCAATGCGATATTGAATTTTTAAAAGAAACTATAAATTCAATTGATCCATTTTCACATACAACATGGAGTTAACATCAGATAATGTGAAAAACAGAGTATCTATTAAATCTATGTTTGATATTAAACTTGATGATAGATTATCTGGTATTCTTGGTTTTGGTAAGAAATATTACTATTGAAAAGGACAAAGTTGCCGTGGGCACTTTATTACCTTATTTTATTTTGTTTAAGACAGTAAATGTCCACTTTAAATTAGTATATGGTATGTTCATAAAATATGACTATAATCATTTAGAAACTGATATAATTGCTAGTTTTCCTCCAAAAACTAGGTTTGGCTTTAAAGATTATATTAGCTATGAGCCTGAATATCCAATTTTCTATCAAATTAACAATGAGTGATTTAATCATATTGTTTTGGAAATTAGAGACGAAAATGGCAAACTGATTGATTTCAATTGTGCTGACATCAATATTGTTTTAGAAATTATGGATGTATAAGAGTCTATGTTTCGATAACCGTATGGCACTGTATCTCTATTATTTTCTAGTATAATTCTCTTGTCATCATTAGGACTTACGTTATTTTATTATCTTCGATTGTATATATTTCATGCTTTTCGCTTCTTATTAAATTCATTGTTCTATTTTGTATATTTTCATTAAACAAGCAATTCTTATAATCATCAAATGATATTCGCTTGTTAACAACACATTTCTTTATTCATTTTAATTTCTTGTTTTCTTTATCATCAACTTTATATGCATACATTTTTGCTCTTAAACCAACAAATTCGTTTATTATGTTCCCATTACATTCATCTTTCATTTTACCCAAAAAATTTTCCTATTTATTTATGGTATGTTATAGATATTGTCAATTGGGTAATCACTTGTATCAAATTTATCTACCATTGTTTTCATGTCTTCGTATAAATCTTCCATTTTTATGTTATAAATGTATGAATCGGTATCTTGATAGCATAATTCAATTTTATCTCCATATTTTGGTTTTATAACTTTATAATGAATATCGTACATTAATTATTTTGATATGTCTAAAATTGACATACCAACATAAATAGGCTTATTAAATTTTACGTTTGTTGTATTCATATGTATGGCTGCAAGATTCTCATTAAATATAGGACTTCTTTTGAAATTTGGTTTTGCTTCTAATTTTTCACATTTTTCCGCATCTGATATTAGTTTATATCTACTCTGTTTCTAATATTTTCAATGTCTTGCAAACACATAATTATTCATCAGGTTATAAAAATCCTTTTCAAAGTAATTTTTAAGCATTAGTTATCTCTGTATTCAAATCTATATACTTCTTCAACCAATCAGGCTGATCAAACATCAATATTCTATTTATTTTAGTAAGTTTTACCCAATTATTGAGACACTGTTTTAAATTACAATAGTGAATTACATAATTTTATTTTTTATATAAAGTGGATAACAATTTTGATTGATTCGTTTCTGGAACTATCTTATTTTCTGGCCATAATGGTAGATCTTTATGTATATTATGCAATTCTTGCGGGTATTCTAAATCAACTTCTAATATATAACCATACTCATCATCCTCCAAATCTAATATTTTTTCACTCCAGTAATCTAAATCATTTAATGTATAATAGACCCAGTCAAAACTGCCATATGGTAAATATTGTGACATTGCCCAACCATATAAATTATTAGCATCAAGATATGCTAAATAGTTGAACTCTTGATTTGGATTAAAGTCTTCTAAATATTTGTTATTGGCTGTAACATATTACTTACAACATTGTAATATTCCACTGCTAATTCCTTTTTCTATCATTGAAATAATATCATAATTATGTAATAAATATAATGGTTGCTCAGTCATTTTTGATATTGCATCCCACGATAATCCGGGTGCTGTAAAGTACCATGATGGATCTAAGTCATATGCATTTATACATGTATTTTTAAAATTTTCAAACACATCTGCTAATGACAGGTCACTTTTTAAATATAAATTATGATATTCACCAAGGTTTTAATATTAAATTGATTCCATACAAGTTTTGCATGTTCATAATCAACATCAGTTATATCAGATTCACTTAATTTATTGTAAAATTCGCTCTTTCACTCATGGATAAACACCTTTTTTAATAACTAAATCTATCTTATCTTTAGGAAAATGTTTTTCAGCATGTTTCATTTATTATTTGTTTAAATTAGATAATTATTTATCTAAACTACTTGCCATAAATTTACCTCGCTTTTAAATTTTTTGTTGCTTTCTCAAAAGTAATAAACTTTTCTTCATTATTTGCAATTAAATATATATTTTTATCATCATATCCTAGCTCTTTAATAAATAAATGAGCATCATACCCGGCTAAACTATGAAAGTAAATTGTGACAAAATTTGGTAATTTTAATTGTAGATTACAATTATTACATACTCGATTAATGAATTTTCCTCTTATATGAATATGATGTACTTTTTTACTATCCTCTGTATAATTGCATTCGCATACAGTACATCTTTCTGATTTCCTATATAATATTTTTTCTTCTTTTTGTTAGTGGATGCATTGGTTCAATTTGCGAATGTATTTCCCTAATTTCTTCTACTTCTCTTTTAATTGTTTGTATAAAAATTATATGTGCATTTGGACCTCTATACACAACTGGTGACTTATAATCACCATAAGCAGATACAATATAATAGCAAAAACCAGATGCCTCGTGTAACTGATATTTTATTGCATATGATTCATCGTTGAACTTTAAATCAATTTGATCATAAGTAAGATTATATCCGTCTTTAATTACTTCCTTATAAAGGCCATTATCAATATCATCATCTGTTAAAACAGAGTATTTTTGGATTAATTTAAATTTATGTTTCCCTTGGATTTGGCTTAGTAGTTGATATTTTCTTTAGAATTGACTCAAAATCAACATATATTGCAAAAGAAACCTTCGTGTATGTTTATAATTTTTGAAAAATATTTGTTCTCTTTTCGAAGGTAATTGAATTTTTTCTGCTTCATTTTTAAAAGCAGTCTTCTGCATGTTTATTTAATTTCTCTTAAGAGGTAAAAAATTGATGATACACATAGCATATATAAGTTTTATGCTGTTTATTATTTTTTTTGTGCTGAAATTAACCTTGATAAATCTTTTATCCAACAGTAATATGAATTTGTATCATCTTTGAAATAAAGTAAATTTATGTGCTTATCCTTTTTAAGTTTTGTAAGCTTAAGTGGATATACTGTGGATTTCTCGCCTTCACCTTCAATAGAGTATACATTTATAGAAGTATCAATTGGATTTTCTATTTTTGGTCTATCACAATTTTAATAGGATATTCATAATTATCTATTACTTTATCATTATCAAGCCCCAATTTTTATATTTGGTTACTCTATCTGAATTTTTGTCTGCTGGAAATAATGCAGATTTTATTGCCCAAAGAAAGCATTTTTGGTCATTATTCTTTACATTTATGCATGCTTTTTATTCTCAATAAATTCTGGTAGTTCTATATATGTTGCTCCATTTAATGAATTATATTTTTTTATTGCTAATTGTATTCCAATTATTCTATCTACAGTCCATTCTGAGCCTCTTCTTTGAAATTCATATAATTGTGTGAGTAATTCTTGATTTATGAATTTATAAATCCTTTTAATATCTCCTTCATTCTAATTGTATGATTGGGTAATTGAAATGTGAATAATTTTACTTCATTATTTTCTTGTTTCACAATTGGCATATAATTTAATGCTGTTTTTCAATCCTCTAAATGTTTTAAGATTCTTGCATATTATCTCAAAAACTATAGTTTTTATAGAACATAAAATTTGATTATGCTCTATTAAATTAAAAGAATTTCAAATGTTATATGTTGATATCCTACTTTTAAAGGCTTTATTAACTAAGTAATTTTTATTGGTTCTTCTTTTTCTTCTGTTAACAAATAAATTTTTATAGAATGGAAATATTTCTTCGAATTCTTTTTTATCTTTGGGATATAATTCATTAATATCGACATCAGCTAAAGGTAATTTTCTAAAGTCTCTTTTTTGCTGCTCATCTAATTTTGCAATGTTTCTTTTTCTCAGTGTTCTTTTTCTCTGCTTGTCTATATGCCATTGCATAATAAATATTTCTCAACTTCCTCACTCCCGCATCGTTCAACTCAGCTGTTATATAAGCCTCCATTTTTATAGTTGTATTTATAAGACAAAAAAAAATACATACAGAAAGCGTAAAATTAAGGTAATTGGTAAGCTCAAAGTGCTTAATTTATTGGGAAAACCGAATTTAACTTCTTGCTAAGACGATAATTCGTAAGATATTCACTAAAATATTTTTTTACATATATTTGCGTGTTTATCCTTAGTAGTTTTATTAGGAGAGAATAATTTTATAGATTTATTCTCATTACACACTTTACATGTTTTTGCCGGATAATTATTGTGATGAATTTTGTTTTAATTATCTAATGCTGTATTGTGTGATTTACTATTTTTGTGCTTTTTGAGAGATGCATTATAAACATATTTTCCACATTCACAAATTACTTTCTCTTATTTAACTCATCTACTATCATGTTTACTATAACATTTTTTTATAGATGTTAAAATGTTTATCTTTTGTGCGTTTATGTGGTGCAAAACTTTCTATGTTTAATACTTCACCACATTTTTTACATTGCTTAGATATGGTATTATTTTCCATTTCGAGCATCGTTTCTGTTTATTTATTAAGAAAAGTAATTTATGGAGAGAATGAAAAAATATTTTTTTTAATCATTTGTTTCTTTGTAAATAACACAAAAATGGAATCACTTCTCAAGAAGTTAAACAATTCGTTTGAATACATTAAACTACAGGATCTAGATATTGGTAAATTTTATGAAGCCACAGATTTTCAAATTCATGAAACTAAGTTTGGTAAAAAAAATTTATTTCATTCTGGATTGTAAGTATAAAATTACATTACCTGATCTATATATACAGCATTTTTAATAAAAATTCTTTAAAACTAATAAATGAAACAAGTTTTTATAATATATAAAGGTTAAAAAAATGAAAAATGGGAAATCTGTACATGATATTGAATTCAATATTTAAATTCTGTCAATTATATTCTTAATATTTTTCTTTTGATTTTGCTTGTTTTTGTCTTAATTTTACTTGATTTAGATTACTCACTTGCAAATTGGCGTTTCTAGAAAACGTGAAAATTGCTTGAAAAACGAGAAATTTGCTTGTTTTCTTGCATAATTTTGCTTGTTTTTACCTTGTGTCAAATCCTGCATGCTCAGTTTTGAGGAACTTCTCTATATATATATATATATATATATATATATATATATATATATATATATATATATATATATATATATAATATATATATATATATATATATATATATATATATATATATATATATATTATTTATTTATTTATTTATTTATTATTTTTTTTTTTGCTTCGGGTGGAAGTGATTCATTAATCTTGTGAACACTTCCACAAGAGGTACTGCATCTGTAGATTTCGGTGACAATAATGAATTCACCAGACCATACAACTCTGGGCCACATACTGTTTAAAACACCGCCTGCTTAACTTTGTCGTCCTTGATGTTCGCGATGCAATAGAATTGTAGACATTCGTGATACGAGTTCCACGACTCCTTGTCTGGGGCAAACGTGCCTATAGCTCCAATTAGTGCCATTTTTTGTGGATCCGGACCACATGCAATATTTTAAACCTAGTCACCAACTGTTATGTTCCACATCGCGTACATGTCGCCATGATGGCTACCCGGCTACTGCTGTTGCCAACCTAACGACTAAGATACTACCTAACCTAATTCTACCTGAATACAATACACAACGATAATGTGTCAGTAACAAATTTTGCAGACTGTGACATACACTTAAATTATCATAGTGCATAATGACAAAAATGCATTTGTTTTATTTTAGCTTTGTTCATCTGGATTTGATCAGTTCCAGTTCATATACGTCCACTGTATTAATTTGTTTTAACAATGCACTTTTTTTCTACAATTATCAACCACTACTAGAACATTGGTTGAAAAATGGGTTCAAAGTGCACAAATTATATATTTTATGAATTCAGTTTTAGTCTATGTAATGTTAGCCTTGGAAACCTCACAGCCATTTTGCTGGATGCTGTGTGTAGATTGACAGCAGATCATTGGTAGTGCCAGAGTAGAGAGTTGATATTCCAGGTTGACTTGATAGTGGTTTCCATAATTCTGGTGCATCTTGAAGGCATGTTAGTGCCAAAAACTAGGGAGTTGTATGAATTATGGTTTGACTCTGTTCTGCTACTGTTATCATGGAAAGGAGGAAGTTGGAAGAACTGATGCCCCAAGCTAGGCAACACTCATACCTCTGTTCTACACACATGGTCATGTGAGTCTTGAGAGACATTAAGTACACAATAGTTACTACTATGGCTATATTCCTTTTTCTACTGTCAGCTGCTGAGACTGCCGGCGAGAGTTCCTTTATTTACTGATACTGCTGAAGAGTCCCTGACGAGAGGTGTTTGTGGTCTGGGTTGGAGTCTACACTTCCTGCTGAGACCACTAGTGTGCAGAAGGTATGGTCGTCCCAGCAATTGTAGACGAACAATCACGGCTATGATAAAACACGGTTCTTACAAACAATCTGTAACATTGCTTTTATCTGCTGAGGATGTTATGAGTAAGGATGGGTTAGCATTAAATTATTTTCACCTGAATTATTAAATTACCATACTATAATTTTTACAAAATAATCTCAGTATCTTCGAAGAACTATTGTATTCCTACTGACAGGACAACAGACTCATTGGGCATAGTAGACACCATTATTTATACTGCTGGCACTGCTGATGAGTGTTCTGCCTCTGAGACCACTGACTTACTGTTGATGTTCCTAAATGGTTTCCTGCTGATCAGTCATCTCAGAATTATTAGGAAAAGAAATTTAGCCTGCATGCACAAAGTGTAATGTGTGTACTGGGTAAACATGCATTAGACCCTTTATTTTTACATTTCCCACAGGATCAGGGATAAATGTAGCAAAATGCAGATTAGTGTAAAAAGAAATAAAATTGTTCTGTGTAATGCATCACAAGGGAAGAAACAAATCTGGAGTTTAAAAAAAATGGGTTCTGCTGTATTATATGTGCATTTGTGACCATATCTTATAATCCTATTCCCATGCATATATCCCATTTTCAGTTCTGGTGAGAGAATTATTTAAAAGGAAATGGTTGATTAGTGATGGTGAAACCAACAAAAAAAATTAATGCAAACAGGGAACGTTAACTTTAATAATCATGTGGTAGTTGCTTGATTTGACTGCAGCTTCTATGTTGTACACCATTTACTTAAAATATCTTTGTGTTGACACTTTAATTCATCTCTGGCATCAGACAAACCTGCAAAGTTGTAATGCTGTTTAACACTCTACTAACCTCGTTGATGCCTTTAAGGTTGTTTGAGTCAGGCATGTAATGTTTGATATATTTGTATGAACGGTATGATAACACATTTCTTTCATGACACACATTTATTTTTCAGCTTGTCACAAGCACGTTCATAACTATTCAACATGTGGCACTAACATTTGCATATGGGATGGATTTTTCCACGATGGAATTGTGAACTGTCCGTACGACAACTGTTTGGATGAAAGTGGATTGTGCAGATCACCTGCAGGTAAGCTGCTAGTTGTAGTGAAACCAAATCATTACTGGCAGTGTTTATCATTGGTGCTGTAACTATCTATCAACCTTAGAAATTCATTTTACTCAGCTCTGGAGTGTACAAGGTGAATAAAAAATTTAAGGACATTTTATTGTACTTTTTCTATATAGTCACCTTGCACGGCGATGGACTTGTATCATTCAATGAGCTTCTTCACATCTTCCAGAAAGAATCTTTGCAGTTGCCGCTGAAGCCAGGTCTTCACTGCTTACTGTACCTCACAATCCAATCTGAACAACCTGCAATCACGCATCTTCTCTCCTTCATTGGGCTGAAGACGTGATTATCAGACAGTGTCAGATGCACCTGTACATGGTCTTTTTGTGTGTAATGTTGATGGGCAACAGGATCTGCCTTCATCAGTCACACATTCTTTCTATTTCACAGCATTTTACTCCTTTCATTGATTCATGGTATTGCATCAACATATGGCAAGGCATTTCTGCATGTTTAACTACTGCCCACAGAAATCACACTACACTGAATTGTTCCTCAGTAGTGCAATCACTGAATAGAGCATCCATATATCTGCCCTAGTTGTTGCGTGACACTTAAATGAATGGTGGAACACTGTGCGTGGCCAGTTATTTGTCATCCTATCCGCATGCATTGTGGTGCATCAGCACCTCCGTGTTATTAAGTGGTAATCTCAAAATTGCCTGTACTTTTTTATTTACCCTTGTATTTATGTTGATGGGTATGGCTTGGTTGGTAGAAATTGTATTACCAAATGCCAGTTTAGTTCTCTTCTGGATGTTAACGCTGAAAAGTGATCAGCACCAGGAAATCATTGACATGTATGTATGTATGTATATATATATATGTATATGTATATATATGTATATATATGTATATATATATATATATGTGTGTGTGTGTGTATATATATATATATATATATATATGTGTGTGTGTGTGTATATATATATATATATGTGTGTATATATATGTATATGTATATATATATGTATATATATATATGTATATTATATATGTATATTATATATATGTATATATATGTATATATGTATATATATGTGTATATATATGTATATATGTATATATATATATATATATATATATATATATATATATATATATATATATATATATATATATATATGTGTGTGTGTATGTATATATGTATATGTATATATGTATATATATGTATATATATGTATATGTATATAAATGTATATATATGTATATGTATATAAATGTATATATATGTATATGTATATAAATGTATATATATAAAAGCAAATTTTTACTTAATTTCAGTAATTTTAATAACTCTCATTTAGTAACTCAAATGTTAAGTATTGCACGTCTTCATACAAAATACTTTAATAATTTTTCTCAAATACCTGTGTGTTCAGATTGCCATGCTGTTAATAAAAACTTATTTCTGACTAACTCACTGTTGATATTTACACTGAAGTTCAGTCGCACAACCTCCCTCCTCAACATTGTGAATACAGCCGTAGGCTTGTTCTCGGGTACCTAATGAAAAACTGTATTTCAGTTCAGAGATGTTACAAAGTACTCTAGAGAAGCAGATGTGACCTACAGTAACAATATATCAAACAAACATGTTACTTACACACTAAAAAGATGCTCCACTTACCCAAGATTGAAGATACCATAAAGTTAATTTTCCTTAGCGATAAATTTTGGAATGTCGCAGTTCCTGCTGATGCATGAGACACTTCTTTATGATGTTGGAGCACCTTCGTTGGATGTTTGAATTGAAAGAATTTTGTTTGATAAGCATGTTGTAATTTACTTGATATAGAAAAGTATGTTAAAAACATATGAGTGCTTTTAATTTACAAAACAAAAATGCTCAAAACGTTTATGAAGGACTCCAATGTTGAAACCTACATGTCATTATGTTACTTTCAAATACAATCTTTAAAAACAGGAAAAACCTTTAAATTCATTTGCTAACAAGTATCCCTGCGTAACAAGTTTGACAAGTTTGACAAATTTTACATACGTTCTAAATAAATAAAGTGATACAACTTACAAGTTTGTATGGCCACTAAGCTTTGCATTTTCACACCCTCCAGAACCAGTGTGTAGAGTTTCAATCAATAATAACACAGAGAAATGTTCATAGCAATGAAGTGTGGGCTCAATTAGGGTATCATCTTTATTTTATTTCAAGGGAAAAAGGAAAAAGTGAGCAGATTGAAGGGCGGGGGGGGGGGGGGGGGGGCCTTTCGTGAGACTGGATTATTTTGATGTTCTTACGATACCAGAATCACACAGCCCCAACATGCACGACACGATATGGCCAACAGCCAATGAAATTCAAGATTTTGTCGTCCGACCAGCAATTTTGGATGAGAAATTATTTCTATTCTTGTCCGTGTCGTGCAGCACGACGCACAGAATGTACGACATTGCAAAATGAAATTGAATTGCAAGCTTTCCCTACAATGGTAAATATGCAGCTTAAAAGAAAAATTAATTGAAAACTATTGTATCTAACTCTTAAAAATAATAATTTTACTTTTGTATACATTAGCGATACCAATTTGTCATCATTATGTATTACGATTTCCCTCTTTTTCACCGCCTTTGAGACTAACGTAGCCTATCAGCGCCTTCTAAATAGTTAATGCCGAGAGAGTGGTGTCGGTCCTGCTGTAAATTCAAGTAGTCACATTGAAATGTTGTGCTATGTTGGTCGAGTCTATGTGATTCCAGCATGAGTGTGTGGCATTTTGAGTTGCATATTGTTTTGATGGAGCAGTGGAAAATTTTGCTTGTATGGAAATAACATTTAAATTTTGTAACTTTGAAAATTATAACTTTAATGAAAATACAAAACGCAATACATACGTCGCTGTTTGTATTTGTACAGATGCAGCAATATATATACGCACACACTTTGGCCGAAGTTAACCTTACACTTGAATTTACTATGTTGACAAACAAATATTATTCACTAACTACAAAAGTGTGGAAAGTGCTGCATTTTTCAGGCCACGTGCATTTCAATAATTATATTAACACTTTGCAAATACATTTACAAAACACGCAAACTTACTGTTGTAACCTCTTGAATACGTGTTTTTCTATGGCAATCCTTGCAAGTTTACTTCACTAAAATCACATTTGTTCGTCGTTAGCATTAAATAATTTATTTGCAAAATCATTCAGTAAAATCAACACTGCACACGTTTCCTGCTACAAACAAACTTAATCTTATATACGGATATTATATTCATGTCACTTCATTGTGGAAGGCGGTTAGGAAAATGGCGGAACGAGCAGTTTTAATGATGTGCCGATTAATATTACATTTCACTCAAAACGCACTACAGAGGTACCTACAACCAACTATGTTTGGAAAAAGCAAATAAAAATAATTAACTACCGATTAAATATTCTAACAACACCAATATGATATTCGTATAATAAACACAATGAGAAAAAAAGCGCACACACAACTGCCTTCACCGGGCTGGAAACATAAACAGGGCTAGTCATTGGCTGGAAACGTTTACTGTTCATATTTGTCAACATACTCTGTCATAACTGCTGAACATGTTTTTTTAAGCCCCGTTACTAATAGCCAAGAAAATTTAATATTGCTCTAGAAACACAATTTAAACCATAAATGTTGCAAGTATAATTAAGAGTTTAAATTACATCTTTTAGTTCCCAGCACTATTTTCTTCCAAAACCGTCTTCAAAATAGTAAACCTAACAACACGAATCCACATCAGTTCATCATCTGATACAATATTATAGGAGCGAGAGCATTTACTGTTTACATACTGTGTAGATTGGTCACATTGTCTGTCAAATTTGAGACCACTTATATGAAATGGACTATAAGTATGTCCTACCTGCCTGGAAAAAATACTTGGTTGTTACAAAGGAGAACAAGCATGGTTGCTAAGTGCTAGAGGATGTCAGTATACAGGCAGGAGAGGCTCCTAAGCATTGATTATTATGTCTATTTTTTGAACATTGGCTCCCAGCTCTTGGATTACTTCTGCTATTTCCATTTATACTCATTAATGTGCAGTCAGCAAACGGGGCCTCTCATCAAAGGTGACAGTGGGAGCCATCGCAACCATTTTCCTGTCGTTCATGCTGTTCTTCGTGTGCCTGTGGCTGGTGCGTCGCCACGGCATGTTGTGCTGGTCCCGAGATTGCAGCGGCCGCCAGCCCCCAGAGCCCCGCGTCGAGATGCGTCCCCAGCGTGCTCCTGTCCGTGCTCTTGGCTCAGATGATGAGGGAACCAGCCCACAACCCTCTGCTCCCTCTCAAGTGGCTGTGGAGAAGGACCTGCCACCCGCCTATGAATCACTCTTTCCAAATAAATGACCATCATGTCCGCTGGGTAGTCCTGGGGACCTGGAGCAACTCTTGTGTTTATCCATGCGATGAACTACAATTTAAAAATGTGATTGTATGACTGTGTTTAAGTAAGCAGTATTTGTTTTCTCATTTTACATGCGGACTTAGCTTGTATTGAAGAATACCCTTACATTTCCCTCTGGCTGGGCTGTGTTTTTTTCTTTGCGCCAGAAAATAATGAATTATTTTTAAGTGACTTTCGTCTATCACTTCAAAATGCATACTAAATGGAGGATTAATTTCAACATATGGTCCCAACTTATCAATAAATGTATAGTTGTTTTGTTTCTTATTGAGTGCTAATTTGTGTTTTGCATTTCATTTTCCATGAAATCACTGTGGAATGTGGTTATAGGGCTCCTCAAATTGATAAAGATATCTAAATTAGAAACTATCAAAACTTGATTGATTTCCCCAGGGTTACTCTTAGTACAACATTCCGGTAAATTGGAACTCATTTGGTAACAATTTTGCACATTTAAAATACAACAGGTGGATATCGGAGAAGGGGTGTTTCTGATTTATTATGAGAAAATTAGAAGTCAGGAGTGTAACTTGTGTAGGGAAAGACAAGTTGTGTCTCATAAAAACAAACTTGTGAGGGACATAATGAAGCTATTTTTATAAACAATGCTAAAAAGGCATTTTGTTGACTGTGATTACAAATGTGTTCCTCTTCCCTGGTTTCAATGAAGCAGAGTTAAGGCACACGTTATATTTGGTTACCTCTCATATAAAATAACATTTTTCAGTAAATTTGGGTATTTAAAAATAACTGTATTAGTTACAAAGCTTTTATCATTATTTTGAATATAATTTTGAGGAAAATTATTGTAAGACAAACCATTCCCCACATGCATTTCAGATTTATTTGTCTTTTGTACAGATTTAGGGCATGTAGGTAGAAGAGAGTTAGTAACAGATAGTGTTTCCTTGACATAGGATATGTTACTTCTATGCATACATTAAGTATTATGTTATATGAGGCAGTTCTTCACCAGCACATGACAACATTGACAGAAGAACTTCTGTATATTTGTATGAAATAATGCTACATTTTTTGTTTTGTTTGAGGTGGTGGTATAAAGTGTTGCAGTATACACAGTCACATCAAATTGTATCTGACCAAATGGTTGTTAATTTTGAGTTATAATTTTTGGCGGGATGTTTATAACCATTATCTGTTGTATTATGTTTTATGTTCAGAAAAAGATGAATATATGTTTTCTACAATATTGTAAAACTACTTTATGAGATCAAAATACGTAGAGAAATATTAGGGGTGTGCAAACATGAATTTACTAAGTCGAGTTCGAGTTGAACACAGCTTAAAAGTTAGTCGAGTTGTTTTTTCTAGTTGTGTGCCTTGTATTTTGCTGCCACTTGCTTACTTAATAATAAACAAAAAAAAACAAATGGAAGTTCTGAAAAAACGTCTTACAATGCAGGCTGGCCATATTCCTTGCTTTGTTTTGTCAACAACCATTTGTGTACAAATATTTAGGAACTAGTATTGAAAATCAAACAAGAAATAAGCAAACTGCTAAATATTACATTTTACGGTGATTTGATTTATTGGTGCAAAATCACCATGGAAGTAGATATTTTGGAAGACTAATTTTGTGATAAAATCTTGTTTCCTAAAACTGGTGGTTATGTTATGTCTGCTGTGAAATTTTATTAATACTAGGACTAAATATTTTGTGTGGATCTGTCTCTATTGAATTTACACTTGCAACATTAAATAAATATTTGAAAAGTAATATTAACTTTAATTTTCGAACACTTTGTGGCATCATGTCAAGACAAGTTTTGATTTGTACCTCGACTCGTCTCGAAATTTCCCACCTGTTCACACATCCCTAAGGAAAGTTATCAGAACTGTGTTACGTAGTAAGTAACTTACTAATGGAAATTTTACTCTCAATATCTGAAGGGAATTTTAAACAGGGAATTCACTACCCTGCAAAAGACGTGTAAGTTGTAATGTTTTTATGGTGGTGTAAAAATTTGCAAAAATAACCACAACCATTAAGGTATGTTTTTTTATGTGCGTGCGATTCTCCTTGTGTTCAAGCACAACGTACTCGTGTGTTATGTCATCAGTGAGAACTGTAATCTTGCACTGCCATTGTTCTTGCTGTTGTGTAAACAACATACTTTAAGATAAGGCACTTCAAACCAAGGATGTGTTGACATGATGATCTCTTGCAACTGCGTCTATGTTAAAAAAAATTCCCCTAGCTTTCAAATTGATGTGTACCTGCAACATTACAGTATTTAGTGTTTTCATTATGTGTAGCTATACAGTATTTTACAATATTGTTAAAAACACCTCAATTAAATGCCATCTATTAAAATTGTTGTATGTGCCTCTGGTATTGAAGCATATCTCTAAGTCTCTGGCAGTTTGCTGTGGCAGGGTTGGTGTTTATCCTGTTGAGTGCAAAATGTTGTTCATAGGAAACCTTTCTTTCTTGCCCATTGTTTTTATTGTATATTTTGTCTCCTTTGAAATTAAGATTTGTGCACTTTTCATTATGTTGTATGAACAGAAAATGAATTATTGTCCTTGTCCAGATATGCATGTACATATATGTATTTTATTTGGAATTGAATTCATTGCAGTAAGTATAAGTTATAAAGTTACACACAGTAGTTGTTTACATCCTATAGGTATAAGTGTTGCAACATACTCATTTCATACATCTTAATAATTAAGATGTATGAAATCAGTATGTTATTTTGATTATAGTATTTAGTTGCTTATAAAATGTTTTAATTCAAACAAAAACTAACAATTTAAATTTATTTAAAAATTTAGGATTTGTGAAGTTTGCAATAATTACAAGTAACACTTTAACAATTTAATAATCAGAAACAGAATTAGAATCTGAATGTGAGAGCGAGAGACCATGAGAGAAAGGGAGGGTTCTGAAGAGGGAGGGAGTGGGAGAGAAGGGACAGATGGAGGGAGATGACAAAGAGGGAAAAAGAGAGTGGTTGGAGGAGTTTGGGGAAGGGGGGGGGGGGGGGACTGAAATCAAGATATCTCATATTAAATGTGGTTGTGAAGATTCAAAAGTCATATTTAACATAGAACATTTCCTGTGCTGTTATTCTAATCATGGAGCTATTTATTTTTTTTTTTTACGTACAGGTAGATGTAGCATACTACAGCGGACCAGGGCTACTGGATTGTGCAAGGGCTGGAATTGTGTGGCTTTGTGAATTGAGAAAGTGGAAGGGAAGATCATCAGAGTGTCTAATATTGTAAATGGCACCATACATTGATTATAGTGTGGTGATATTTGCAACCAAAGTACCTAGCTCATTTAAACTTTCTTGATTGTGTAATACATGTTTCAGTGAGGTAGTTGGCAAAACATAATTTTATTTTACTAGTTAATACATAGTAACATTGGCTAATGAGCTTGTACAAGTTACCGTATTTACTCTATTCTAATTCACCATCAATTCTAAGCAGCACATAGTTTTTAGGGAAATGGGAAAAGTATTAATATACATTTGAAGCCACAGGTTGAACCACCACTTCAGTGGAAAATTTAATTTCTGAAGGAAGTTGTTTTATTTTGTCTTCAATAGAGATGGTTTTCCATCTAAACAAATATATTTCAGTCAGCCAATATAGTGGACTCTCATGCCGAAAACGCATGTATTACCAATAAACCATATCCACAGTTGATTCTCAGTGCTCTCTGCAAAACTTCTATTTAAATAATGATAAAGCTACCTATTTGTATCCTGACGCTGACTTCCCCTTTTGTTTTTGGGTTGGAGCTTTTACGCTTTGCAAGCAAATATTAAATGTTCAGCAGAGAGGAGCAAACGAAAAGGGTGAGCGCTGATTCCCTCTAATTTTAGCTATTATGGTTCTCTCCTGAACTGTCTGTATGTTTACCATTTTGTTTGCCTGGCTGGGTCGGATGTTCCCATGTTGGAAGATCTGGGATAACACTGGTTATGTGGATGGACCTTAATAGGAGGGAAATCATACCCCATGTTAAGCTTGACCACAAATATCTCCCGCCCAGGGAGTCTGGTCCAGCCTACCTTAAAGGCTGTCAAAATTTGTGATGCCAGCTGTCACTAGATAAAGGAAGAGGAACTTAAAATCCCACAAAAGAAACCCTGCTGTTACTTATTGGGTTACCTCAGACTTTACCCCATGCTTATAAGGTGCTAGTTTGGTTGGCTTTCTTACAGGGACGAAATTCGGGGTCACGGATATTACTCTGCGGGTAACAGGTTTTGGAGGTATGGGGATATTTAATATCTTCCCAGTGGCCGTGCAAACTGTGCATGTGGCGGTCAGTTCTTGTACAAGAGTCCAAGAGCGAGGCAGCGGGGTAGGTTCAGAATAAATCACGAGTGGCCCTAAAATGTCAAAATATTTAAGGTGGTGCCAGGGCTAATTTATTCCAAGTAGGGAGTCCCTGTAGGTGCTACAATCCTTGCTTACGGGTGGTTGTTAGTTGCGTAATATTTCCTCAGGTGCGAGTAGAGGTTCAATATCAGTAGGGGTCTTATTTATTTCACTGGGAGTACCTGAATATACCTTTTTAGGCAGCGCCACTAATTGTCTTTGAAGTGCTTGTCTGACCAACCTGGGGGCTTCACTAGGTTTACCTCTGTTCTTTTGTGGCATTTCCGGGAATGTGCAACACAGGAGCGTCTAGGCGTGTGGCTCGTTAGAGAAATAATTTACCAAAAGCGCAGTCTCACTTTATCCAGGAGTTACTCAAGCTTTCCTGGGTCCAGTCTTCTGCAAACGGGCTGAGGTAATGAGTGTTATAGATTCTGGAAAACTGAGAGCAAATGCTACTGGAGGTGCGGGCGCCCTGGACATTACTTAATCCTGAGCCATATGCAGACCATGGCCTTGTGCAGGTAGTTAAGGGTATCCAAGCAAGTTTGGACTGTCGGCTCCTCTCAGTGAATGGTCACTAACTAAAAGAGTCAATTAAAATGCATAAAAAAAATTATTTATTGATGTTTCTACAAAAAATGAGCAACAAGAGAAATTCAATTTTATGTATTTTATTTATATGTTAGAAGGTACATGCGGATGCGTAGCTCTTACAAACATTAAAATGAAGTTAATTTTAAGGCAGGTGAATGCGAACCTGCTAAATTAAAAAAAAACCAATTACTTAGACTTTGTACTGGATTGAAATTTGGAAATTTGGGAGAGGGGCAGTCCAGAAGGGACGTTGGCTTGATCTGCTACTGTGGAGGTTGAGGGAGTTAACTCGCTTGTAAAAGAGTAGATGGGGACGTCGAGATACCTCTGGCTGGCGATGGCATCTTCGGTGGTGTACAATATTGGCGGCAGCGTTGGAGACCTTAGCGTATCTCCACGAGTTTTCTCCAAGTGCTGTGGTTGATGAGGAAGGTATGGTGAGCATGTACAATCCTGGTTCAGATCTGCTTGGTAGGTCTTCTTCAGACTGTGAGGTCAGGGTGACAGCCACTACCCTTGCTGGTGCCCTCAGCTTTATCCAAGCTGCCCTCCTGCAGTATCCCTTCAAGCTATCTTTTCTGGATTCGTGGTGTGTGTAACTCGCAGGATAATACATTTTCTCAGGTGGGAAAAGGCGACCGCATGTCGACTTTTGAGTGGGCAGTACAGTTTCAATTTAATTTTCACGTGTCTGTAATTGCTCATTTTGCTGGGGGCAACCCTGTAGGCACCGAATTTATTGTCTGCCAGTGTGTGACTTGCCCCTATGAGTTTAATTTGCTCAATGATGGGGCAAAGTTGACAAGTAGTGTGCGTATGCCCAGTGTGCAAGAATGCGACATGCATCAATTGTTAATCAGATGTTGCATTGATCAAAGTATATTTCAATCATGTCTTCTAAGATTTCTCGCAACAATCATTTTTAAGCTTGTGGTTCATCCTCTCTTTAGTGGCCAAGCAAGCTTGTCTTCACTTGGCATGCCTGGGTACAATGCAAATAAAGTCTGCCTGGCAATCGTAGAAATCTTAATATTATCCGTTGCTTAAAGTTAGCTACACCTATCGTTACTAGTATTTCAAAGCAAATGGTTTTGCATGAAAATGTTACACAATACTTTTTAACGTGGAATTAGTTTTTGCAAAGATGTTTTCTTTTGTGATTAAATGTCATCTTTCCAGTTAAATTTGGTGTTTAATTGTATCTGGCATAAAATAAACATGGTTTTAAAATTAAATATTAATTTAACTCATTGGACAGCATCTTTGCGAATAAAGTGATATGACTAGAAGCATATATTTTACCTCCCCTTGTCGCCAAAAAAATGTTTGAACATCGAGTTACTTGTATTACAAAGTATAAAGTTCATTTTTAGTAACTTCCTGGGGGAAAATTAGAGGATTTATATTAATTTATTTCAATAGGGGTGCATCTTTTGAATAAACTGACATCCTGTAAGGGCCTATTGGACACCTTCAGTCATCTAATAATGGATAAGCAAAGCACTGAGCCTGAGTGCAGCGTAACTCGCGACAGGTGTGCAGAAAAATCAGAGGATGCAATTTTGAATGATTAATTATTAAAATACCATGAAGAAATACATTTTAATCACTTTATTTATTCATTTGTGTCTCAAAATTACAAGTTTCTTTGCATTGAAATATCATTAATTTCTTTAAAAGACCGACATTTGCCTCGTGCGTAAGGTGTCGTGAACATGTAGTGATCTTTAGAGCTAATGAGTGTGAAACTATGTGAGTATAGAACAGTGCTGGAATGCAAGGGGAATGGGAGATCTCAGAGAAACCTGCCGACAAGCAGCATCGTCCAGCACAATTCCCACGTGCAAAAATTCAGGAGCAACACAACCAGTAATCCGCCTTGGTAGAAAGTGAGTAGTTTAACCATTACACCACCATGGGCCAATTCCATAGGTTTGCAGTTTTTTATTTTACGTAATATATGTATTTTTTCATACAGAACATAGTTTTTGTACTAACTTTTTTTGATATTGTTTCTTACTAAAATTATTGTAGTAATATTAAAATATGAGTTATATTCTTTTTTATCATTGGACAGACACGCACGCGCACACACACACACACAACACACAGTGAATTCTTTCAAAATACTTAGTCATATAGTTTATAGGGAAATTTATTTTTCTTCTAAAACAATATGTTAAATTGTTTTTTATTTTGTCCTGTATTTGGATAAATACTCTATCTTTATTAGTCATGTGCTGGAAACAAAGAATTAATTGTTTGAAACTTGATATGTCTTAGAGTGGTTAATTTTTCCTTCTGTAGCTCCTCAGAAAGTTTTCAGATTTATTCCAAACTGTTTCAAAAAATTTAGAAATGCCTTTGTAGAATGTTGTAGCCATCAAAATTTATTCTTGAATCTCAAAAGTGGTCGTCGAGGTGAAATTCATTTATTTGCTTGTAATTATTTTATTATTGAAGTAAGAGGCCTTTTAAATTTTGTATAATCTGATTTTTTTTGTAGTGCCTAAGTTTTTAGGAAATGATGTGAAATAGTCATATTTATCATGTTTATTTTGTTGGCAATAGAAAATCTGTTTACCATTGTTAATGAATGTACTCAAAGTTGGAATTCTCAGTATGTACACTGTTTTGTACATTAGTAAATTGCCAGAGACAAGAGAACTATCCAGTGTGAAGTTCTTTAATGTAGCCTAATATTATTTTTTGTTTGAGTATATGTTGATATGTATTATATTGTAAATTGAAAAATAATGACGATAGAAAAATTTAATTGTAAACTATTGTTCGTAGGAGCCAAATGGTGGTTATAACATAATTATGATTTGTATGTATACATATATGAGACTTAGCAATATATTGGTAGGTACATTGCATCTAAACAACTCTACTGATATGTGTATATAGCTGTACACATTCCTTGTGTTTGTGTGTCAGTTGCTTTATTTTGTTTTGATCTCAGCTTTCAATTTGTTACTATATGTTAGAGTTGTAGATGTGTTTCTCTGTGCAGTTGAAGCTAGCGTCAATGGCAGCAGTGTTAACATTTTTCTCCTCCCTAACATGTGTGTGATGGTACAACTATGTGGTGTCATGCTACTTGTGGCAGATAGATTAGCAGTATGTTGGGTGTATGTAGTTGTAACACAAAGAAACTGTTCAGCGCCACCTCTTATGTATTTCATGGCAACTTGAAGTGGGTTTATTAATAATTATCTGCACTGCCAGTGTGTGCTTGAAGTTACAGCTTTGTTTTGAAAGACCAAATTGTTTCCCAGGTGTTAAGGCGCGCGTGCATGCGTGTGTGTGTGCGTATGCGCGCATGTTTTTTTTTTGCCAGGTCTAAGGTTGGTTTTTTCATAATGAATGTGTGGCATGCAGATAACTGTGTTATTACCAGTTTCTGTATCATTGCCAGTTACCACAAAGCAGTGCAGTGTTTTATTTATTCTCTTGCTGTTGATTTGATGATAATAGTACTGGAGTTGGTGCAGAATTGTCAATGCAAATAATATTTTTTGGTGTAATTTTTACAAAAGATACAATCATTTTTGTTGTAAAGTGTGCTGTTCTATTTAGTGACTTGTTCCAATGCTAGAAGCTTGCATGCAGGAAACGTGCAACTCTGAACTTATGTACATATCTCATCCTGTGTTCCTGATAGGCTATGCTTAGACATCAATTTCAATCTGGGTTTACTGACTTGGAATTTTGCAGTCCTTTCAGTATTGATTTAAGTTAATAAAAATTCAGTCCTTTTTGAACACACATTGTGCATATGCACTATGATGATATAGTACAGTCTAGTAAATCATATTTTAATTTGTATAGAAATGAGGATCCAGTCAAGAAGTAGATATTAAGAGTATTTTAGTCATCAGTATTGAGTGAATAGAAAATTAGGAACCTCATTATTCTTTGTTTTGAGGATAAATCTGTGCTTGAAATATTGTGTATTTTGATTTGAAACTGTTTTCAGTGAAGCTATTCAAGTGTTGTTGCTTTTTACCATTCTTCAAGTGTGTCAAAGTGTTATTGAGAAGACAGCCTACAATTGTAATCTAAAATGAAATAGTCACTAGTAAGATGTTAGTGTGTGCTCTAGTGGGGATCAGAAGCCAGTGTCATTCAGCACATGATTGTGCAAATGGGATTGTAGCTAAAAGGTGCTGTTGTTTAGGTTGTACTACTGTTCCCATTAATATTCCTTAAGCAGACATTTTCTTACCTTGTATAAGTTTTCAACTTTTTTTTTTCTAGCTAATACGTATAGAGTTCTGTCTTGCACAGAATATACAATTTTAAAAGCAGCATGTCTCACATTTGGATTAGATATCTGTTCAGTTTGAGTGGCGAAGAATGTACAAGAACATACCAGCACACACTCACTGTATTACTGCTTCTTCGTTTGCTTGGTAAAGTAATCTTTGTGAGCAAAAACCTTCCCCTTAGATATGTGTCACAACAAAGTTTGCTTATGAGTGGAAGACAGGACACAAATTACCTAAGCTCACCGTACTCTTCCCAGTACCATACTTTGAATTTTAACCAGAGAATAAATTCATCTCTCTATGTGTTATCTGTTGCTGACATGTAATGTCAAGAGTGCACTAAATTCAATATTAATTTCAAGCAGTTAAAAAATCTTGTGGAATTTAAATTTTATTGCAGTTGGCTGCAGAAACTGCCAGGCAAGACCAGACTGGACTGATGTTTGGCACATGAATTTCAGATATGGGAACTGCTGCTGGGTCTCTGGATGTGAGGTTCCTGATGCTGTAGGTTCAATATCCATAAGGGCAGACTGACTTCTTGTCTGTAGTTGTGTGGCAGGGTTCGTACAGTTCATGAATGTTAAATGTTGTTTCAAGGCCTTGAAAAGCCTGTAAATTATGCTGGCCCTTGAAAACTTGGTGAATTTTCAGGTTGTAATGTAAAACACAATGTGAAATTATCTTAACATATTTGTTGTAGAAACTGGCCTGTGTTCTTCCATCAGGTCTTAGAGAATTACTAAACAACTCCTATATGTGAAAAGGTCGTATCTGGTATTTATGGTTTGTATAGTATGTGGGGAATGAATGCTGGCTAGATGCTTTGAATGGCCGTGTAACCTGTCTAGAGCCTGGATGGCATGTGAGCTTCCAGATTAGACTGAACCCTTATAATTGTTGCAGCAAATACTGAGCGTGTGTTGAGTTTGAATGTTTTTCTGCATTTTTTATGAAATATTATTATTAATTTTTTGTCGTGAGCATTTTTTGATGCATGGATTTTGAATGTATGAGGTTACAACTTCAAAGTGTAAAGTGGGAACAGTGATCTGTACGAGATACAATAGCAGTGTTAGATAATTTAGTCCTTGAAATTGTATATTTCCATACTTGGAAAGTTCTTGAAAAGTCCTTCAACTTACATATAAAATGTCTGTTAAAAATCCTCTGTTAGACTCCAATGGTCTCCCTGTGAGCCCAAGTACTCTCCGTGTTTAATTGCCTGTAGCATAAAAACATATTTAAATTAAGTAAGTATTAATTTATTTGAAAATATATAAAATGACAGGAATTCAAGAACCTCAGTGCAGTACTTGTTGACAGGTATAGACACTCTCTCACACACACACACACACACACACTCACTCACTCACTAACTCACTCACTCACTCACTCTCTCACACACACACTCACACACTCACTCACTCACACTCTCTCTCTCTCTCTCTCTCTCTCTCTCTCTCTCTCTCTCTCTCTCTCTCTCTCTCTCTCTCTACACACACACACACACACACACACACACACACACTCTCTCTCTCCATGTGGTTGAGGGATTGTGATGTTTCGCTGGCTAAGCCAGCTTCATAAGGCGGTGAGTTGTAGGAAATGGTGTCATCCTGTGTGTGTGCGTGTGTGTGCTGCGCACGCGCACCTGTCGACAAGTACATACTGCACTGTGAGTACTTGAATTCCTGTCCTTTTAAATATTTTTGGTAGCCTACTGGCCTACTTGCAACCTTAACTTAAATGTTAATTTATTTGGATAGCCAAATGTCTTCTAAATAAAATGGTATCACAGGAGCATATTCTTGACCTCTTGTGAATAATGTTGAAACATCAAGCAATACATAAGTTTTACTGTGTGCCAACTTTCAATAGCTTTTTGCAGGTAAATCAGGTGATTTTTATTGTAATATTAATTAATTTCAATAGTTACTTGTCATCTAAATAAACTGATATCCTGGAAGGTAATGTATGACACCCCTTTGTTACGTAATAATGAATAAGAATCAATGAATCCGCACCACAAATTTATGGCAAGCACAAATTAGAGGATGTTTTGAATTACTGTATTTTGACGTGTATAGGCCGCACCAGAAGTTTTTGATGAAAAGTTAGGGATAATTATAAGTTTAAGTATAGGCTGCACCGAATTTTTGTATTCCAGTAAGTATTGTTAAATCACGATTCCATATTAACATAATAAATTCCGACTTAATTTCTCCACTTCAAATCATATGTGACAGAAATGTTGTATTATGTTGCAGTGTTTACAAATATAAATTGCACAATTACTATTCCACAGATGGTAACTTGACTACATGTTTACATTTTCATTTTACACGTGCGAAATGGTTATTTTGTTTATGAACTCTAGTGAACAAATAATGGTGTGAGTGGAAATATTTTTTTACTCCCTTCTTCTTCTCTTCCTTCCTTCCTTCCTTCCTTCGTTTGTTAAAACATTAGAATGTACTGTATGTTGACACATTTCTAAACATGTTTTGGGTAAAAAAATTTGTTAAATGCTAATATTGTGCATATATTGTGTATATGAGCAGCATCCCGCTTTTTGTAGTCATTTTTTTCTGTAAAAATGTGTGGTCTATACATGCTGAAATATCGTATTAATTATTTTTGGTATGTAGTAAAGAAGCAATTTAAAAAAAAGGAATTATTCTCAATTGTTTCAGAAATAACATGTTTGTTAAATGAAATACAGTTTATCACTTCAAAAGCCAGATATTGACCAAATAAAATTACAGCCTTGAATATAGAATCTACCGAATAAAGTTACAGCCTTGAATGTAGCATCTCTAAGCTCATTCTGCCTAGAGATAAGCTTCAGTTTGCCTTTGGATCAACTCGAACTGGCTTTGTTTCCTCCCTTCACATAGCTAACAAGGTGTGAGAACATTGCGTAGCAACTAGTGTGGCATCCCCATGTCCTGTCTCGTGGCAGACCGGGTGGTGGTGAAAGAAGCCTGTGGAGTGATGATTGCAGTTTCCCCTCTCCTCGACCAAGTGTTGTGCTGGTTTAAGGCACTGCTCACTTGAAATTAGCTCTGCCTTTTTTCCAGTAGAATTAGAACTAAATTCTGTTCTCTTTTTTTATTGACTCATTCTTCTTCTCCAACAAATTAGACAAAAATCACTCGTTTTAAATTCTTGAGGATGAAATTTAAAACATCTTGAATCAGTTAGAGATGAACTGCGTGCATAGAATTTTAATTTATTTTTATCGCCCACGTGTCCATTCTTTGACAGTGGTGACAGTATTTCTTACAGAAAAAAGTTCAACTCCAACCTTGTCACTACTTTTGTTACTTGCACTCTGATTGGCTGTCGTCTGACCACGCCACACTACTCATCCAATCAGCAATGATGAAATGAGAGCCATCAGGACATTTTTCTTCAATTTCACATGATTTACAAATTTCAGTACATACATTCCTCTAAGAACAAAATTTAATGTATAACAACAATAGTAATAAATCTCATGACATAACCAAAATTACATTGTTCTTCGCTTAGATCATATACTAAATCATAAATTGAAAATTATCTAAATTAATCGCTACCACCACCAAATAATCCCAAACCAAAAAGGTAATAATAATATAATGAAAAACTGCAATGTTACAAATTAAGCTCAATGACATTACAATACCTATATTTTATTGTTAGCAAACTCAATTTTTAATCACTATTTATTAAATTTTTGCTGAAATTTTATATATATATAAATTTTCTATAATTTGTTGTAGGATTTGGTGGTGGTTCTTGAAAAATAAAATTGCAATCCTTTTAAAGTAGATACGTACTGTACTCATAAAATTGAGGGTCTACAGTAAATGTATTCCATTACACTTATTATATGTATTTGCAAAATAACAAAATACCAATTATTCTAATGGCTACATTTTAAACATTACTTTTATAATGCTGTAAGCTATAGCACCATCTGCCATAGTTTGCTGCCAGCAGTGAAAGCTAAGCCAGTCTCTATATGCTGTCTTAGCCAAGTGTTTTTTTTAAGCGTGATTTCTAAAGATTTTAGCTGTGTAGCAGCTTGAGTGAGTCCATTCATCCATATTAATATTTAGGTAACCTTTTGTGAGTTTTTTTTGTTGAGGGATAAAGTATGTTTGGACATATTTCTTGCATATCCAATTTTGTGTTTATTATTATTATTGTAGCTGTATTTAGCATTGTATAAGTAATGAAAAATGCTTCCAAGTTAGCTATTCATTTGTACTGTTTCACAGATTTTATATTTTTGTTATGTTGTGCCTTCCTGGTGAAATATTTTCCAAAATGTTGGTAGGTAATTTTGTATTTTGATACTTCACACTAGGCAAATTTTGTAAAATATGTATTCCTAGAAAGATAAAATTGTGTAAAGTATATATTTTTTTTTTATTATATGTGCTTTTGAGTTGGGCATGTTTTAAGTTTTTCAGTTCAACATTCATTGTGCCATTCGCTGATATTACTACAATAACGATACATTTTTAAGTAATGAATATAGTTTAATTTTTTGTTGACAAATAAAATATATTTTTAAACTGCCAGTGTATAGCAGTGAATGAGTCATATGGAAACAATATTTTCGCTCAAATAAGGACTACTTATAAAAGTCTCTGTAATTATGTATTATATGATATATATTAATATAATTTGTGTAAATGTTGTATATGTCTCGTGTCTTTAAATTTATGTATATTAATTTTTAAATGTAGTTGTTGAGTTTTATCTTCGTTCTTGATTTAAAAAAATTGTCTTTGAAGAGTCATAGAGTAAGAATTTTTTTATAAATGCAGTGAAATTAATTATTATAAAGTGCTATGGAAATGAAGAACAAATATAAATTACATACTTTTAATTTACAGTAGACCCTGATTTTGTGAGGTGCCATAGTCCCCGAGAATGACTTTGGAAAATTGCTACTCTTGTGAAATTAAAACTGACCATTTCTGACCCTTAAAAAAATCTATAAATTTTATTTTGAGTGTAGTTGTGTTTTAAGTGCAGTATGTTTTTAATCGTCTCCATGATTTTTAAATGAATGTGAATTTAATTCAGTACGCAGACATCTTTTGCATAAAATTATATCCCAGTATTGTGTACTTGACATTTCGTTGCTATAAACATTCAATGGCATGTTTTACAAATAGGTCCATTTTCAGTGTTTTCTTGTGAGAAAATCAGAGAATTTATTACTGTAATATTAGTTTATTTCAGTAGATATACATCTAAACAAACTCATATTCTGGAAGGAGGGTATATAGAACATAGTTTTGTCACCAAATAATTTGTAGGTGAGCACTGAGCCTGGATGCTGCAGAACTCATGGCAAGTGCAAGAGGATGTGATTATCTATTAATTATTGAAGCTCTTAAGGAAAAAAAATTGAAAATACTTTATTTGTTTGTCCATGTCTCAAAAATCACGGGCTTTTATTGACATATTTATATTTCCAAAGGCAGGTGTTGGCCAAATAAAATTGTAGTCTTATATTACAGTCTGTAGGCACGTGTGGCATCCATTTGCTGTGGATAGTGCTAATGTATTGACGCGTGATGCTTTCGGGCTCATGTTAGGGTGATGTTACGGTAGAAGTAGTGACTTTAGTTATGCAGGCCGGTTGCACTGATTTAAGGTGACTGGTGGTAAAATTACTTTGGCACAGGGGTTCGACTGTATAAAGTTGGGCAATGTTGATTGCCTATTAGGCACGAAATGTGTGGCTGGATTCGCTGATGGCCGGGAGGTATGACCGGAGGTAGGTGGCGGCTGAGTTGTGTGGCTGGCTTGCTGGATGAGCGGCTGATAGTGGAGCTGGACTGCCCCCAAGGGCTGCTGCGGCTGGAACAGCTACTGCTGGTGGTCCGTGGTAGCGGTGGATGTTGAACCAAGGCTAGACCAGTCCTAGAGGTACCTTCTCCCTACGACATATGGAGGCGATGACGGGGTGTGGTGTTCCTGGTACCTTCATGGGAGCTGGAGGAGGGGGGGTGACGCCCCACCAACTTATGGGTGGCCTGAGCTCGTTCCAAGGGGTTGTCTTAGCCAAGTGCCTTATCAGTCTGGGTGCATCCCCAGGTAGCTTGTGGTAGCCTTCATTTCCTTCAAGTCTTTCCCACCACCATTGGTAAAAGGCATGAGGTTGCAAAACCTTGCCTCGGGAAAGCAGAGCAGGCGCAGTACTGGTCCCTGACTAATAGTGTTCTGCCGTCGCGGCAGCCGGGCCGATGCAAAGCCTAACTGTTTCTCCAGTTGGCAACACAACGGTGCGGTGGTTGGAGAGCGGGTTTTATCAAAGTCGTTCGGACGACCAACAACAGTTGTAGTCCTAGGGCGGATAGGCCCAACCCATATCCAACCAAACACTCCCTCTGGCAACTCATGCAGTGGACGGAGTGCAAGCTGGTCTAGTGGTCTCTCCTCCGTAGGGGTGTATGACTAGTGGTTGTTTGATGAAGGGGGTACACCGAACGGGTGGCCATTGAACGTGTGAGTGGTCTCTGACATACGAGTCCCTGAATGGAAGCTCGCAGTTCTACACTAGGCGGAAAAATATCTAACTAAAATCTCGGTCTCCTGCTCCACTCTGTCGTGGCATGGTGTCTACTAGGAATCTCAATGTACCCAAGGAAATGAGAAACCTGTGTAGGTTAGGGACGTGTTTATTCTGAGAGGAATAGAACACTGTGGCCCGTATTACCTCCTGGCTACCTTGAGCTAACCGGAAGTAATATATTATGCAATAATCCAGGTGAAGGGGACCTGGTTCTAAAATAAAGGGTGGGAGTTTCTACTAACTTTCCCTGTTTATGCTGTGTCCATGTCCTGAAGGGGCTTAGGGAACCCACTTCCTGAAGGGATGTGGTGTAGCCGTTGCTGTGGTCATGCGACTGGGAGGGTTGACAACTTCTGGAAGGTCAGCAGGGAGAGGACTTCTATAAAGTCTGGATACTGGGAACAGCGGTGCTGAAGAGCTTCTGGGTGTCTAGTCGATGTAGAAGTCAGAGAGCTCCAGCGCACGAGGCAGTGGAGCAAAATGCCAGGCTAAAGTGGCTCTAACAAGAACCAGACGACAACTGATGATTTCGGCCGGTCCACGAGTACATAGTGCCGGCCTAGGCCTCGCCTGGCCTAGGAGTGGGGGTGTGATGCGCACTTGTCTATGGTTGGAGCGAAGGGTAGTCTGCTGGTGGCCATTGTTGACAGGTGGCACAATCTCTTGGCATGCCCTTCAACCACTGCTCGCTTGGGGGTGGCAGCGGTGACTCGCCCGCTGGCTTATTCAAAGTTGTCTTCTTGAAGGGGAGTTTAGCATTGCTTACTGACCATGTTGATGATGAAAAGTATATGTCTGTCACGTCTGTAATATTCCCCGCAACCAGGGAATATCCTGTAGCCTCTCTGGTAATTACACAGTTTGGACCCTGGCCAATGCGCTTTAGTAAGAGTGCAGAGATGAAGCGAAGTCGTTTTCTTCTGAGTTGGTAAGCATTGCGTGTCAGTATTTATAAACATTCTACTTGGAATGATTTTCAGCGCAGCCAAGTTGCGACCTTTTTTCCTCCTGTTACATAACTGGTGAGGTGGGAGATAGTTGCCTAGCAACCAGTGTGGCATAATTGCGAACTTAATCTCATAACCAAGTAGGTGGTGTTGAAGGTAACCTATAAAGGGGGGGGGGGGGTATTCATGTGGCCTGGTTTAACACGGCACTTCCCATCATCATCATCTGCATACATTACTTTGACTACGTTCTCAGCTCTCCCACAGTTTTATACCAATCTCTCTCTCCCTCTCTCTCCCCCTCTCTCCCCCCCCCCCCCCAATCATCATCCTCTTCCTACATTGTGGCATGCCTATGGACAATGACATTGCAAGACCTATATCTTTTATGCTAATGAACATATTTTTAAAATCAGTTTTGATAGAGGATTCTGCAATTTTACTAAAATGTTATATTTTCTTTTTGGAAATTTTTGATAGTTCTCAAGTGTGGCCTTTCATAATCAAGTGTTTACTGTAGTTTATAATTCCCACTATATAAATGTTTGTCTCATCATGCAAATTTAATTTTACTTTTAACATTTGTGTTTTTGTATATTTTACAAATATTCCAATGTAAATGTTTTTGAAATACAGTGATAGTATATATGTAGTGTGACAGAAAATAATTTTATAAAGTGTCTTCATATACTGTAGCAGAAGTTGCCTGTATTTTTACCTGGTATAGTGTCATTGTAGAATCTCTGTAGAATCATTCAGAAACTGGTACTCTGTCAGTGGAGTTCATTATGTGAATGATCTTGATAAGACAACTGTGTTTAATATTGCTGTGTAGTGTGAGGCCAGTGCTTCCGTCCAAATTTGTTTAAGTTGACTGATGATCTAGTATTTCCAGAAAACAAAAGAGTGGATGTCTGTCTCCCAAACTGTCAGTTTTATAAGTCCTCATTATGTCTAACAAGGATGACAGAGTTTATGGAATGTACTGATTACTGTTCATATCCGTCCATAGTATGCAAGTGTAACCTTTGCTAGAAACAATGTGTGTTAGATTCTTGTTAGTGTAAGAACATCACAGTACATATACTGTATTCTCTAAAAATAAACAAATCTATAGTCCATTCCCCATTGGAAGTAACTTTCTCGGAGCCCTGCTAAATATCTACTTGCAAGCCCTTTTCGTATCCTTCCGCCAAATGTAAACAAACATTGACATGTGACTGCCTTGTAGCATCTGTCAAAATCAATGTTTACATTCCATTGTGTGTGTAAACGTGTTCGTATACTTTCGCTACACATAAAAATAAACATTGAAATGTGACTTTTATACCTGTCAAATGTATTGTTTACCGTTTACAGCTTTTCAAAGAATTCTGTCATATTCCAAAAACCATTCCGTATGAATATTCACAGTTTAGGCCTCTTAACATTATTTAGGTCAGCTCTACGACGTTTTAAAAATGCCTGAATTGAAGACAGTTTTTACGGTTATTTTACATTAACATATTTGTTTTCCACAACGTAGCTCAATACATGTAATTGCCGCGAATGTGGTTAACACTGTTACAATTGTGACGTAAAGGGCTGTACTAATTGTAATTATCCTTTTGTTATTGGTATGTGTTGGGTAATTTTCTGAAGGGACGGCCTCAGTTGGAATAAATATTAAAATGAAGGAACAGCCAGTGAAAAAGGCACATTAAATTCAAGCCTGCAACTCGTGTTGCTAATTTTTGTCATACAAACTTTAAACGATAGTGGTGAACATGCACACGAATAAGCCTATGATAACTTTTATTCCACTCATATTTCTCTATATTGCTACTTACTGTTTATTAAAATTTATCGGGCTGGGCTTAGTATTTTTATTCTGGGATTGTGACATTACGTTACATGACTGTGTTTCAAACCCCTTAGAGCAAAGGTACAACGTTGTAATAAACAGACGTGGATGTAAATAAATAACTTTGTCATAAAACAGTTCACATTTAAAAGTATAATATAAATAGTGCTAATCAAATATTTGAAATCACACACACAGGGCCAGCGTATTGACCACGATGCACAAAGGCACGCGATTTCGCAGACGCAGTGATTAACGAAACACACATCACAGTATATTTATTACTGCCTTGGAAGCACAGATTTATCACCAACATCATAACTTGCCTAGGTAGGTTTAAAAAACACGTCTACAAACGTGATGTATTAATTCAAAGTATTTTTCGGATTAAGAATAATTTACTCTTCGTTTGACAAAAAGCAACACGCTATGTCATGGCTCGCCACGTCTGCCAACTTCACTTGGTAACTGCCCCGCCATCATATCTAAATATATTAAAATATATATTCAAACATTAAAATCTCTTTTCAGTTGTAAAATACACATTCAAAAATAATAATTTTGCTGTAATAAGTATGAAATATAAAGCTAACCACAGAGTTATTTATCTGTGGAATACATGTTATTGAAAAAATAGGTTGACATGGTTTGCCTAGAGTGTTTTTTCAAAGGTTGATTTTCATGTCGCTTCCAATCGGGCATGGACTTTAGATGATAATGCATCCAAATCGTGAGGTTATAAGTTTAAGAATAATATTTTTCACTTCTTTGGTGTCTTCCGACTTCTACTTAAATACATTGGTGGCATCAGCAAGTTTTTTTTTGTGTCATAACATGGTTGTCGAATTACTTGAAATATAGTTGGAATGGCAACTTTGCCATAGTTTTGAAGCTTGCATTTTATTGCTGTGCCACAATTCTTGTGACTTTACCGTGTGCTGCTTTGCATTCATTTACCACAGACACAGAATCTGTTTTTTTTGTGCGGGGGGGGGGGGGGGAGGTGTGAAAATAAAGATTTTGGGGGCTTGCTAAGTGACAGTGCTGTTTCAGTGACATTCTTGCAATGACTAGGTAGCTGTGAATCTATGATTTTGATGTGTTGGTACATTCTGTTTTGCAAGTTTTATAAAAACATAACATTAATTTTGGGTAAATACAGTGTAGAGTATGTATACATAGTAAGGAACAGGTAATCAAAAATGTCTTGTGAATATCTCTTGTCTGAAGATCATATTTTGGTATATAAATTAATTTGTCAAATTACATTTTGTTTTATTCTTTTTCACCATACCCTATTGTTTTCTTTATGGAGCTGTCCTGTGTTGATTTTAGTTGACTATTAAATGTGTTTGTTAACTGGCAAGCTTGACCACTATGTATATTTGAGAGCATAGCAATGATTTCCTCGGAGTGTTTTCCTCTGTAATATATTGACGTGTGAGGTCCTGTAGACTGGGAGAACACTACAAGTACGGCTGGTTTTGTCAGATGCTAAATCAGGTGCACACTATTATGGTTGGTTTCTCAGGTTTAAATTAGTCCTTACGTTGTACTTAGGCGCGCGTAGTGTAAAGGACTGGCCTGGTAGCTTTGTGGAAGGGCACAAAGTCGGGTTCTGGCAACGTAATCTTTCGCTTCAAGCTTGGTGCTTTGGGTGGTATACCTGGGCAACGCGTGTTACTTGTGCTAGGTCTGGTCTTGGGCAGAACAATTGTGTGTGTTGGCGCTGCATGTACCGGAGTATGCTGGATGTGAGTGTTTGATCTTGTTGGTGGGGACAGAGCAACTGGTGTGAGATAGGCAATTGGGACTTGACGTGGTGGAGTTTTCAGAACAGAGGGCGAGTGACAGGTTAGGTCACTTTGCTGGAAAATGACGAATTTTACCAGGTTTGGGCGCCAGTGAGGAGCACAAGAATCTTGGGGATCGTGAAGGTCGACTGCCCTCAATGTTCCAACATCATTCCTGTAGTGATTCGTGTTCTACGAATAATTCCAAGTCGTGAAGCAGCTATAAATTCAGTTTGGCCTAAGCTAGTACGGGTTGTTGGCCCTCCTTATACAGCACTAAGAATAGTCGTGGGTTGTGTAGGCCACCCAACGCCATGAACACTCTTAGTACAATTCTTAACCTCCAATAATTTACTAAGTCCCGTGGTCAGAATGACCAGATAAATAGTCGCACGCAGAACTTATTCATGACAATACGATTTATTCATATTACCGTCCTATGAGGTACCTAAGTTTATACATCTCCACTATAGCTCGGAGAGCTCTACAATGGGTTAAAATGGTATAAAGCAGATAAAAGATTACATGAAAAATTAAGGTTCAGCCGTGTAGCAAAACTATCTGAATGGTGGGGCGGTGCACACACTGGGGTAACGAAAAAGTAATTTGAATGTTCCCGAAAATTAAATTAACTATTGCAATTACATGATCTGTTCAAAAGTTGAAGATCCCGGAGCAGGCTCACATACGACCGACACCCACGGAAGGCGAAGATGCTACCATAGAAAAGAGAGGGGGATGTAGAAAGGCCACTCTCTTCAGGGGTACTGATACACTGTTTGCAGCGCTCGGTGGCTGCCTACAGAACTATGCACGAGTGGCTGGAATTTCGAATAGCATAGTGCAAAAGTGCTCCATGTATCAGCTTTTCAGTATCCCAAATATATATTTATTTATATATAAATATATATTTATGTATAAATATATATATATATATATAAACACATAACCTATAAATTTCATTACTTTGTAATATTTAATAACAAATTGAAATTTAAGTTGTGTTTTTTCTCTTTATATATAGCCTATCCTTGACATACTACTGCATGTACCCGCGTATTTTATAGCCTCGCATAATTTCTGTACCGTATTATTTATTAACAAACCAAGAAATTTTAAAAATGCATAATTTATGCACCCCTGATTTCTAACTTTCAAAACAGTATTTAGAGTGAATAAAATATGCGGGTAATCACGGTAGTTCTCTCACGAACATTACAAGACATGTGCAGCTACAGTTAACACAAACAACGCTGGGGGATGTGTGTGGTTTATCGCAGTGTGATACTGGAATCTGAAGTTACATAAGAGAAGGCAGGCTGACGTCACTCGGTTGCTAGGTAACAGACCACCTCCTACCCACCCCTCCTGGAGTGGGGAAACACAGACATGCAAAGTGAACTGCATGTCGCCCATTTCACACACACGCACACCTCTCACAATGTCCAGTACGTGTGGCATACAGCCGGTGGTTTCAGCTTGTGGAAAACTATGTTTAATGTAGAAAACAATTTTCGCCTTCCATTCCCATTCCTTCAAAAAAATATTGGGCTTGTTTCACACACACTAAGCCGGACACTGTTGTCCCCGCAGCACGCTTCTGGTTAAACCACTCCAGTGTAGCCTTATCTAGTTCCGCGTGCATTGATAGTTTCATCGTTTTCCTATTCGCCAGTCCACTTGTCGAGTCTGTACTGCTCGCAAACTCAAGAAGTTTGGATTTATTGTTTCGTATATCCCAAATTTTTGTTTCTCCCACTCCATACTTAAATGAAAGCTGTTTTATTGCACTGCCGCCTTCAAGTTTATTAATAATTTCCAGCTTCTGATGTAGATTTAAAACCACATGTTTACGTTTTGCAGGCATTTTCCGGCTGAAAATGTTCAAAAACACAACCAAACGTAACTACTGACTGGCGAGATAAAACTGACACTGACCGCGGGAATGCGATACGCGGGAGGAATGTGGTGGTCGCGCCGGGACCGGCTATACCTGGCAGATGGCAGCTGGGTTAGCGAGTTGTACGGTGTTGTCAGTTTGCTGTCTTGAGACATAACTAAGCCAGTCGCGCCATTGGGAACAAATTTTGATTTGTATTTGCATCAATAAAAAAACATATTTCATTCCACGTTATTTTCATAGACCTGTTACGAATTTAAATAGTTAAGATGGGCATTTTATTAAATAACTTCATTGTGGCAGTGTTTTGAGTTAATTTTAAAAATTATTTTTATTTTTCTAAATATGTCGCTGTTAAGCCACAAAGCGGATAATCGAGTCAACTGTATACTGGTGTGTGTGTTTACACACACGATTTTTCCAGACACAGGAATGAGAGAATATATATATATATAAACTATTTGCCCTTGTCGAGCACTAAACTATTAAATAATGTATGCTCAAGTACTACAAGTTTAAAGAATTGTAAGGTTTTTAAAACACTTGACATTTAAACATTCTCTGTAATAGAAGCTTCAATATAACTGCAATAACTTTTTAACAGACCCATGAACTGCAATTACAATAAAATTACACATAAGTTAACTGAAGTGCAAAATAGTAGTTCCTACTGGACATTTAATTAAATGCAATATCAAAGTTAAAGGATTGCAACTTACACAAAACCCTGTTGAGCAATATGGACATAGAAATCATTCTTTGTAATGTAAGCATTAATTACACAGAAATAATTTCCAGTGAATACATGAACGAAACATCCACAGTTGCAGTAACTATAAACCACCTGAGTTACTAGCATACATGTCGAATTGGGAATACCATATAAATTAAACGCCAATATTGTTTCTCAAATATTTATTCATAAAATACACACAGAATTCATATATTTTCAATACAATGTTTACTGGAAGGCAGGATGCTCTTAATATCCGAACATGTTAAACAAATTAGACTCCCACCAAAGTGAACCAGGTTCAGATGTAGTAGACTGCGCAGGAGGGCTAGCATCCAACAGAGTAGACTGAGCTGTATGCTGCTGCAGGACGTGTGTGTGTTGAGTGGGATGATCAGTAATTGCATTGCCTATTGTAGTTTTCTTTCCTTCGCTTATGTTAACACTGCACTTCTCAAAATTGCATGCTGAAGAAATACCTGTAAACATATAACGAACACTCACAGATTACCTCAAAGAGGAGATAAAATTTTTATATAAAATAAAACCAACAATTCCTTATTTCCTCAAATGTTGATAGCCTACTGTTCATTTATTGAGACCAGCGACTGCTAAGGAAATATTAGGTTTGTAATGAAAACATTAATTCCCATAATATTCAACTTTACTCAAACTACAAATGTTTGATTAAAAATGTGACAAATATAAATAAGAGCTGATTTGGCTGTTTAGAAAATTTACTTGCATGTAATTAGTTACATATTAATTATTTTACTAATTTCATGTCAAAAAAAGTTTTTGTGTGCGCGCGCATGATGTCTTATTAAAGTAGGCCTACTGCTTGGAATTAGTAATACATTTTAAGCAGTTGTGCTGTGTTAAGCACCACAAAAAACACTTTTCCAGCATTTGTAAATGTTACATTTTAGGCAGGCAATTTCATCATACACAATTTTCTATCATTATACAATTCCATTAGCGTTTGCCTTGGAGAATAAGGTATAGACCTACTTCTATAGACTCTAGAAACCATTCATTAAAAATGTTCAGCTATAGCCTGTCAAATATCAAATTACCATTTTCCCAAAATGGGGTACAATTTTCCTTTAACATTCCTCAATAGTAATAGAATGGGAAAGGTATAAATTACTGCAGATTACCTCATAATTAATATGATCCTGGGTGGGGGAGGAAAGGAGAAGGGGGGACAATAATGTATCTTTTAAATGTATGCCCTACAGCAACAAGCCCTAATTATACAAGCAAGATGTCGGAGTTAAGTATTACTGGTGATATTGGTAATCACATGTTTTTAAGTTCTATGAACTAGCACCAGTGCAATATAGGTGTAACCATAAATGATTTAACTACCCTATTCCTCCATATTCCATGTACAAAATAAATTACATACTGGGAAGATATTACACCACACGTGAACATTAGGCAGGTAAAAAACAATTTATTGTTGAGGCAACTAGGTATAGGCCCTAGCAATATGAAAATATTCCCGCTTGGAAACTATACAGTTTAAATGGCATAATTAAAAATGAGAACCTGTAGGTTTACACTTTTAATTTCCTTGACTGGAATTTAATAATCTCACAAATTTCAAGTAGGCCTAAAACAGTAGGGTCTATGTGGTATGTAGTGAGCCTGCATGGAGTAAGAAAATGTCTTTACATTTAAGTATTCCTGAATACACAAAACTTAGATTTATCATCGTTCTTACAGGAATACGTAACTGTTACACAGATGCTTGTGGAGTACGACATCGTGGGCGGTATATCGGCACACCACACATCACTGTTTACATTGGTGCGGGATTCGAGGCAGTCATCAACTACACGTCACTTTTATAGTTCCCGTTCAGTGCATGTTTGTTTCCATTCGCGGGGAGTAGGGCATTTGTTTTGTTCGTTTATCACGTGGTCTCGAAGTGCTGTGAGTGTGGGGGCAGTTGACATAGCAGTGATGTTCGTACAGCAAATAGATGGAATGGTGCTGGCTTCGTTCGTGGCAGGTGGGGGAGTATGATTACTAACTCTTCCTCATCTTGCGTGACTGTTGTTCCAGGTGAATTTACAGGCGGTCAGCGAGCTGATTATCCTCACCTGGCACGTATTGGACCTCGAAATTGAATGCTTGCAAGAACAGGGCCCATCAAGTGAGTTTACTGCGGCTTTCCTGGATGAACCTGATGAGCACTCGTGCTCGTTTATGTCATACCTTCGTTCGACTGCTCCGAACTTTGCGCTCCTGAAGTCAATGATCTTATGCGCTCCGTTGTCTGTCAGCTGGAATAACACGGCTCCTAAGCTCATGCGCATTTGTTTGCATGTACACATGTTTCGCCAGGTCGTAACAGGCGAGTGCTGTACAATCCTGGAAGTGGCGCTTCAATTCTTCGAAACTTTCTTGTTGTCTTGTTGTCCACCGGAAGCGAATGTTCAGTGACATCAACTCAGTGGAGAGGTGACTATGGCAAACTCTGAGATGTATTCCTGTATCCAAATTGTCAGTCCGAAAAACTTTCGAAGTTGTTTCCGTGTCGTCGGGGTAGCATATTCTTCGATTAGCTGAAGTTCTATTGTGAGGCTGCTTCCATCCTCGTCGTCAATGTTACCGAGGAATTGTATATTCGTCTTCCCCAGGTCACATTTCTTGTTGGCACATGTGAGTTTGTTGATGGCAAGATGTTCTAACACTAGCGACAGATGGCATACATAGTCGTTACATGACTCAGAAGACAGTGACATTTTTCTAAATATGCTAATACGAAGTCACCGATGTAGCCATCTAGGACACATCATTATGAGGTGGAAGGGGCACATTTTAGGCCGAATGGCATAGCGCAGAAGTGGAAGCGTCTGCCATCAGGTACTGTCTTGTGACGGTTAGTTGGTCGGACCAGTATTTGCCAATATCCACTCTTCAAATCGATCGTCGTCATGATTCGAGCCCATCTCAGACTGTTTAGGGCATCTTTCACATTTATGTACGGGGGCAGAGCACTCTCAGTGTAGAGGTTAAGGCGTCGGAAGTCGACGCAGAAGCGCCATGAGCTATCCTTCTGGCTAATGTAATTGCAGCATTGTAATGATTGTCCGATGGCTCTATCACACCCTCTCATAGCATGTCGATGATCTGCTCATTGATGATCTTCATCTTATGCGGGTAATACCACCTTGGCACGTCGAACACAGGTTTCTCCATCGTTAGCGGAATGTGGTGTTCGGCTACGGTTGTCCAGTGTAGTGGATCGGCCGCAATGAACACATCTCTTCGCTCATTGAGTATTCTTTGTACTACCTCCCGATATTCTGTGGGTACTGAATGATCCAGTTCGTCCAGTAAGACAGGCGAAAGTTGCCCAGTTGTTCGTGGGTCATTATTGTACACTGTCCATTGCTCTTTAACTCTGAAATACCCGTCGGGCCGCAGGTTCAATGACTGAATTTTGTTCGGAGAGCCAGGTCGTAATGTCCCAGATCTCAATGGAGATGGTGACTTCTCCACCGGTGCAGACTGTTTGCAGATGCATAGCCAGTTGGACCTCTTGTTTGCGGGTTGCATACTTCTTGTGTCTACGACATCTGCACGTATGAAGTTGTGCGGTGCCACAGTGTCGAAAAGGGCTCGGCATGGGCAATTGTTGACAATTACAGCTATCCTAGTGAAGTTGTTTTGAAATCCTATGGTATGGGCCAGCACTATCGGTTATGTAGACTGATTGGGAACATTCGAACTCACCCTGGGGCAAGCAGCTTCAGGTCGCTTGGCCCGCCTCTTAGTTTCCCTAATGAGGTCTGCTTTGCTGTTGAGCTGGATAGTCGGCTCGTCAGGCATCGATTGTCCAAATGCGAGCCTCCACACCATCTTCATACCCTCGCAAATTCGTTATTCTCCCATCATGATCTGTGCTTGTTGTACCCTGGCAAGTTACGTGGAACGTAGGTCGAGCATGTTACATCTTAATTCCAACTTGCTGTATTATGTTGAACATAAGTTGGGTGGTGCGTTTCTTGTCTCAGCATCGACTTGTGTGTTGCTGTGGTCGCCTCCTTTTTTGTGGTGCCCGTAATGCGATGTGCCTGGGCTGGAACATGGTCGCAGATCCCTTTAGCGGCGATACTGGCATCCAACAGTAGCACTATTTGAATGAAGTCATTTTCCGTCGTGTGAATAACTGGAGCGAGGGCCACTCTATACTCCTATCGCACTGTGCTGGCGACGACTTCCAGGGGTCTCCCGCAGGGACAGACTAGGGTGGTACACATGGACCAAACTGATTTTGTGTGTTGCGAAGTTGTAAAGTGATTCCTCGCCCTGTTCTTCAAGAGTGACACTGCTGCTGGCTCGAAACAATGTAAAGGAACTCGCAAACCTGCAGAGGAATGTCTCACTAAATTCTTCCCATGTCAGACCATATCGGTTTACGCCTCTCCACCATAACCCGGTGTCGCCAGAAAAAACGTTCCCCAATACAGTTGGGCCAATCTGTTCGGTCAACTCCGTATTTGTGTAAATGGCTCTTGCAACCACATAGAAATGCTGTCTGGTTTTCTCCTGCCACTCCGGAATATACAGGCAGTGATTGGAATCTCGTAGGTGTAGTGTTCGGCTGCTTGATGATTATCAGGTTTCCAATAACGTAGTCTGGATGTATGCATCGGGAAAACAGTTGGTGGTCCTGTTGTGGTTGAGTGCATTTGTTGCATCAACAGTGGTGACATGCCCAGGTACCACTGTTGTTGTGGCAGTGCTGTGGTTGACATGTATGGTGGCTGTCCTCCGGTAAACGCATTCCTTGGTGGAAAAGTCCACTCACATGGCCAGTAAGCTGCACCTATCTCCTGAAATGCTTCCGTCTTGACGTCTTTGAAAGAAACTATGAATTCGATTGAGCAATTTTAGCAAATAACATTGAATTAACAGCAGATAGTGTGATGAATAGAATATCAACAAATCTAAGTTTGATATTAAACTTGATGACCGGCTATCTGACATTCTGGGTTTTTAAAGAAAATTAACTATTGAAAAAGACATAATTGATGTAGGCACTAAATTACCTAATTTTAATCCATTCAAAACAATAAGTGTCCACTGTAATTTAGCATATGGAATGTTTATAAAGTATGATGACTCTAACTATTTAGGAACTCATGTAATTGCTAGTTTTCCACCAAAAACTATGTTTGGTTTTAGAGATTATATTATCTATGAGCCTGCATAGCCAATTTTCTATCAAATTAACAATGAGTGATTTAATCATATTGTTTTGGAAATTTGAGATGAAAATGGCAAACTGATTGATTTTGATGGTGCTGACATCGATATTGTTTTACAAAATAAAGATGTTTAAGATTCTCTGTTTCGATAACCATATGGCACTGTATCTACTTTATTTTCTAATGAAATACTTTTGTCATCATAAAGACTTAACGCTATTTTATTAACTTCTACTGAATATATTTTATGCTTTTCACTTCTTATTAAATTCATTGTTCTATATTGCATTTTCTCTTTGAACAAACAATTCTTATAATCATCAAATGTAATTTGCTTGTTAACAGTGCATTTCTTTACTCCTTTCGATTTTTTATTTTCTTTATAGCCAACTCTATATGCATACATTTTTGCTCTTAAACCAATAAATTATTTCATTATTTTGCTATTACATTCATGTTTCATTTTGCCTAAAACTTTCTTATTTATTTGTGGCATGTTATAAATATTGTCCTTTGGATAATCACTTGTATCAAATTTATCTAACAATGTTTTCGTATCATAAAAATCATCTGTTTTTATGTTATAAATGTATGAATCGGTATCTTGATAAGGTAATGCAATTTTATGGCCATATTTTTGTTTCATCCCTTTATAATGAAAATCATACATTAACTCTTTTGATATGTCCAAAATTGGCATGCCAACATAAATAGGCTTAATAAATTTTATATTTGTTTTATTCATGTGTATAGCTGCAAGGTTTTCATTAAAATATTACTTTTCATAAAATTTTGTTTTACTATTAATTTTTCACATTTTACTTTGTTTGCTATTAGTTTTATATCCACTCTGTTTCTAATATTTTCCATAGTTTTGCCGAACACAGAATTATTGATCATCTAATAAAAATACTTTTCAAAGTCATTTTTTGCATTAGTTATCTCTGTATTTTAAATCTATATATTTCTTCAACCAATAAGATTGATTATACTTATATTTTCTATGTTTTGAGTAGGTTTTAATTCATTTTTTAGGCCATTGTTTCATATTATGATCGTGTATTACATATTTTCTCTTTTTATATAAAGTTGTTATTGCCTTATTTTCTGAGCAAAATGGAAGATCTGTATGCAGATTATGCATTTATTGTCGATATTCTACATCAACTTCTAATATATAACGATAATTAGAATCTTCATCCAAATTTAATTGTAAAAAATGCAATGCTGTATAATTCTCCCATTCGATACCACCATATGGTAAATATTGTGACATTGCCCAACCATATAAATTATTATCATCAAGATATGATAAATAGTTGGACTCTTGATCAGAATTAAAATCTAAATATTTATTACTTGCTTTAACATATCGTTTGCAGCATTGTAATATTCCTCCTCTAATTCCTTTTTCTATCATTAAAATCATATAATAATGTAATAAATCCAATGGTTGTTTGGTCATTTTTAACATTGAATCCCAAGATAATCGTGGTGCTGACAAATACCACGATGGATCAAAATTGTATGCATTTATATATACATGCATTTTTAAAGTTTTCTAATATATCTGCTAACAGTAATACGTCACTTTTTAAATCTAAATTGTGATATTCACTAAGATTCTTAATATTAAATTTATCCCAGACATCGTCAGTTATGTAAGATTCATTAAATTATTATAAAATTCACTTTTTGGTGGCAGATCAGTTTCGTTAAATTTTTTCCAACTATCGATATAATTGTATGGATAAGCACCCTTTCTCATAACAAAATTTACTTCATATTTAGGAAAATGTTTTTGCGTGCTTCATTTTATCTTAACTTAAATTCGATGATAATTTAGCTAAACTACTGGCCATAAATTTAAATGTGTCTGTAAATTCCATTTTTTAATTTTCTGTGTTGTTCCCAAAAGTAATAAACTTTTTGTCATTACTTGCAAGTAAATCTATCTTTTTTCTTCATAACTTAAATCATTTATAAATAAATGTGCATCATATCCACCTAAATTATGAAAATATATTGGTACAAAGTTGGGCAATTTTAATTGTAGATTACAATTATTTCATACAGGATTAATGAATTTTCCACTTATGTGATCATGATGGCATACTTTTTTTATTCTCTTCTGTATATACACATTCACATACTATATATGATTCACTATATAACACTTTTTTTTTGTTAGTGGATGCATTGGTTCAATTTGTGAATATATTTGCTCAATTTCTTCTACTTCTCTTTTAATTTATTGTATAAAAATTTTTATAAGCATTTGGACCTCAATAAACTACTGGTGGTTTATAACCACCATAAGCAGATACAATATAATAGCACAACCACATGCTTCATGTAATTTATATTTCATTGTATATGATTCCTCACTCGACTTTAAATCAATGGTATTTATCTGATTATTAGTAAGATTATCGTTCTTTAAGTATCTCCTTATAAAGACAATTATCAATATGATCTTTTGTTAAAATTGGATATTTTTGATAAGGTTATATTTACTTAATTCTCTTTGGTTTAGTTAAGTGTTTGAAATGTTCCTTACAAGTGATTCAGAATCGGCATATATTGCGAAAGGAACCTTCATTGTATGTTTGTAATTCTTGAAAAATATTTGCTCTCCTCTCGAAGGTATATTGACATTTACTGATTCAGTTTTAGAGCAGTCTTCTGTATCTTTATTTAATTTTTCTTGTGATATAAAGAATCGAAGATACACATCACATATATAAGTTTTATGGTGTTGATTATTTTTTTGTACTGAAAGTAGTTTCGATAAATCTTTTATCCAACAGTAATACTAATTTTTATCATCTTTAAAATAAAGTCAATTTATGTGCTTTTCTTTTTTATTTTTTGTAAGTTTAAGTGGATATACCATGGATTTCTTACCTTCATCTTCAATAGAGTATACATTTATAGATACATAGATTTACCGCCAATGTCAATAGGATATTCATATTTATCTATTATTTTGTCTACATTTTTATATTTAGTTACTCTGTCTGAATTTTTGTCTGCTGGAAACACTTTACAGGTTTTTGTTGGATAGTTATCGTGGTGATTTTAGTTTAAATTAACTAATGCCGTATTGTGCGATTTACTATTTTTGTGCTTTTTGAGAGACAGATTATAAACATATGTTCCACATAGACACATTACTTTCTCTTTTTTTTTAACTCATAACGACTACTAGTATGTTCACTATAACCCTTTTTACAGATGTTAAAATGTTTATCTTTTGTGTGTTTATTCGGTGCAAGTATTTCTGTGTTTAATACTGCGCCACACTTTTTACATTGCTTGCATGTGCTATTATTTTCCATTTCAAGTGCAGATTCCATTTTATTTATACAGAAAAAATTGTTATAAAGAGAAGAAATATTTTTTTGTAATTTCAAATTTTTGCGGTCTTATTAAATTTGTTTCCTTTTAAATAACACAAACCAAAATGGAAGCACTCCTCAAGAAGTTAAAAAATTCATATGAATTGATTAAAATATCGGATCTAGAAACTGATAAATGGTATGAAGCCACAGAATTTCAAATGTACGAATCAAAGCTTGGCAAAATAATTAATTGCATTCTAGATGGCATGTATAAAATCACTTTACCAGATTGCTATGCAAAGATAATTTATGAAAAAAGCTTAAAAATCATGAATGCGGGGCGAGTTGTTATAATACATAAAGGCTTAAAAAAAATGAAAAATGGAAAAACTATGCATGATATTGTATTTCTATCCATTATTTTTTTAATATTTCACTTGATTTTATATTTATTTGCCTGGTTTTGGCATAAATTTGCTTGATTTAGATTACTCGTTCACAAAATTAGCGTTTTTAGAAAGCGAGAAATTTGCATGTTTTTTGCTTAAACTTTGCTGTTTTGTAAATGGCATAAATCCTGCACAATGTGTTTGAAAAATTGCAGATTTTGCTTGATCTTGGCTTAAATTTGCTTGTTTGTGAGAGCTCCTTTTAAAAAAAATTTAGAGCCTAAATTTATGCTAAAAAACCTCAATTTTGAAGCAAAAACCCTCGATATTTCGATGAAGATAAGGGATGAGCCAGGATTGGCATTATACATCTACTTTCATGGTAGTACAAACAAGACCTAAGAGAAATTTCATCAAAGTACAAAGCACAATATTTGTTACCATCTTTCATTTTCTTCACCTCTTGTCCCAAGTGCTTGATGATGTCATGATTAATGCCTTCACTGGACTTAACAGAATTCGATAAATTAGTCAATGTTGTTCTAGAAGGAAGAGCTAGCAAAATCACTTAAAAACCGGTACGCCTTTGGGCTTCGCTTATACAGTGCAAGGGCAAGCAGATTTTCTCTTTGTGACCACCTCCGATGTCTGGGCCTCGCCAACCTGTAAAAAAAATTCATATAATTACATGAAACTAACTTGACAAGCTTCTTCATATTCCCACGAGTTTCCTTCACTCGATTTCTAAGACGCCTGTAACTTTCACATGTTTTACGAGTCAACTTCAGCATTTCCCTTTTCTTTGGAGTGATGTCATCTTGCATCAGCTCCAACTCTCTCAGCAAAATCCTTTTCGACTTTCTTCTGTCACCTGAAACATTTGCATTTGTAGAAATATCAATTATCCTGGACTCTGTAGTAGATTAAGGTTGTGTCTGGATGCTTCCATCTAAGCTGGAAAAAGAAATTCCATTTGTTTCACTCTCCTTAGGCATGCTGCTACATGGAGGTTAGAGTATACGTTCCTTGTCATGACAATTCTGCACTGGATCTGAAACATCGAACACATTAAGAGAATCAGTGATATTTGAAGAGCTTATCACACTAACATCACAAGTCTCTTCCGCTGTTCCTGAAACAAAAGAAGCATTTGAAAAATCTTTGTTAGTTTTTGGTTTTCTTGAGCAACAGGTACACTTGAAACATTCAAATCTAGGTTAGCTGGGAAATGAGGTGGAAGGTGGAGTGATCGTACAGCACAGTGAATCAGCCCTGCCTGTCATGATGAATGTTCATAAACTGATCCTCTGTGAAGTGTACCACGCACACATGTAGATTATGGAGAAGTGGCAGTGGTTTCGCAGACAGGCGAGGGTCCACACGCTGCACCCACGCAGTACACCTGCAACAAAATTATATAACTTATTATTCATTGTTCATGTTTAATAAGTTATAAAACATACACAATTCCTGTATGCATAGCAAACAAGCACTTTTACATTGTAACAATACAAACAAGCAACCTATGTATAAGAGGATGTTTTTGAAACCAAACATGTTCTCCTAGGTTAACTTACCATTATTATTATTGTTAATATTACCAGTAGTAATGCTCATAACAGTACCACTCAGATGATACCAATATAGCTCAGCTCCTGCTATCAGGAGTATATTTATTACACCATTCTGTTTGTAATCATACAAGATAAAAACCATATAGTAAACAATGTATGAATAAAAAAAAGCTTGTTTACAGAAGAAATAACAGCATTAAGAAACAATTTTTTTTGCATTATCTATGGTGTTAAGCCATGCCTATTACAATTTTTATTAAAAACTTGTGCAGGATTACGAAGGTCAAGGGAATTGTGGAATAAAACATGTAAAATTTACATAAGATGTGTCAATATGATCACTAAACACCATTAAATGGAAAAAAAGCTAACTTTATGATTGGTACTGCTGTCTTTGAGGGCAAAAAAAATTATTAAACTGCAATACAACACAAGAAAAGCAGTTAACCACCCTACATAACACTGCTGCTAAAACTATCGTACTTGCAGACAATACCCAAATATTGATATAGTAGAACGTCTCTGTTGGGTCATTCAATTTTAAATAAATACATGCCTTTTGCATCACTATATTTGATTTTATTGAAATTTTTTATGGAATAAGTTAATGCCATCCTTTCTGAACACAATAATAATTTCAGTGTTTAGAAAAATTGCCTGAGATATAGGAAATAAAATTCACTAGCGCAAATAAAAACTTTACATTTCACTGTCATTTTAAGGAATCTTAACCTTTTACGTCTTTCTGCTACAAAGATTCTCTATAGCTCTTTAGAAAGCTTAAAAGTAAAATATTTTATTACTTTCAGAGCACATCCTACTTGTATTGAAGCCCAACCCAATTTTTATAACTGAATAGGATCTGAAAAAAAATTTATTTCTGCGGTACTTGGTTTGCTGAAACCCCTTTCATTAGGCCACCTCTCTTCTAAGAACCATTTTTGAGGAGTAGATCTGCGAAATATTCATCAAATTACATTACCTTGCATTGTCTTTTGGGAACCAGAAGAAAGACACTGGCGAAGGGCACTTCCAAGCAATGTTTCCACAGCCAGGAATACAACATGAAGTTCTGTTTACCATTATCTTGCAAACAATATCATTCGTGGCCATGTAATTCCTTATGAACACGTTCTTGCAGCCAGCCTACAAACAAATGACAAATGTTGCTATATATTCAATGTCACACACAACATAGAATTAAGATCTAAAAAAAAGAAACAGAAAAGTCACTCAATATTTACGTTGCAGAACAACAAAGCTTATGCAGTCTAGCGGTAACCACAAATATCGTACTTTGATATAATTTTCTTTCCTAGAAATACAACCACTTAGCACACTAAAATAAGGTCCCGAAGGTGGGTTTACGATTAAAGACTGAAGAATTAAGAATTATACTCAATGACTCAATAAGCACACAGAAAATTACAATAAGAAGATTTGCTGTTTATGATTGAATTAGCAATTGTTAAGTCTAGCCAATCAAAATCGTAAGAGATGTAAGCATCCGAAACAACCTGGAAAAATTGACAATCTACATTAATTATCTGTGGTTACTGCGTGAAATCGTTATAAAAAAACTCGTGAAATCTTATAGAAGGGGAAGTCGAAGCCAACATTAGGCATTTACATAAACAAATCTGAAAAGGTTAACTTAAGCGAATTCAATAACCTCTTCCACGAAAGAAAACATGACCATGAACTATTATTTAAATTAAGAGGCTACTGTGCCTCAATTAAAATAATTACTTTTTTACAATTTCACGATATAACCTAAATACAAGTTGTAAATACAGTTTCCCGCCAACAACAACTGTCGCTGTGCTCTGATTGGTTACTTCGGCTTGACTTTTACTTAAGATATCAAATATAACGATCTCTTCAGTCACGCCAAGAACGCACACGCAGACAACTCGAGATCGTGTTTTCGACGAGTGAGGACGTGTCTTCAAGGAGTGAGGAGTTCGGCCTGCCGCTGTAGGTTTGTATAGCTTTCGCGACTTTTGAGTGTCTGCTCGTCGGCTGTTGGGTCTAAAAACCTGACAGCCATCTCGAGCCTAGCCCCTTGGGGGTCAGCGGCGACAGACTCTCTCGCAGCGAATAGGCATACTTAATTCTTTCTCCTTACGTTGCTTTCCTAGTACACTTCCCCCCTTTCTTTTTTCTTTTTTTTTTTTTTTTTTCCTGTGGAAGGGGTTAGGCCCCCCCAAAGAATCCCATTATAATATTCATCATGTAAAAAACACAGCACCCGGTGCAGAATTTTATGAACCCAACCTGAACAATAGGTCTTTTGTTTTTTCGAGCCGGGAAGTAAATTCTAGTTTTCCCCTCTCTTCCTCAGACATGGAATTTGAATTCGAGCTTCAGGGTAGCAACCTGAAAAGGCGCAACTCCAATGAGAACTCGGGAGGATGCCAGATCCGCTCTTCGTACCCAACTGAGCAAAAGACAAGCAAAAGAAAACATAGAGTACGAACAGCAAACCCTGGTTGAGTCCAGGCAACAGGCACAATGTGCCCCTGGCAAGGCACTGGACGTGCAGCCGAACATTCCGGTTCAAAACCGGTGTAGTCCAGGAATATTAGGGGTTTCACCTCGGAATGAGAGATAGTCAGCTATAAACTTGTATAAACCTTTATTTTGACACCCTAAAACTTGTCTCAAAACCTACCTATCGTAGGGTGTCCGCGACCACAGATATTTTAAGGTCAAAGGTCAAAAAATCGATTTTTTACACATTTATTGCAAATATCTCGTTTCCTATGGGTTTTATGCTATTTGTATTTATTATAAATATTGTAGAGGATTACATTCTCTACAACTTTTGTTTAAACATTTTTTTTTATATCTTGAACCATTTTCGAGATAGAGGGCAGAGCGCGCGCAGTGTTTAACTATTTAGAGTATCATTCGAGGTCAACCTGTAGTCCCGATTAAAAACACGCCGTATAAAGTTTATAAATTATTGATAAATATATAATTCTAAATAATTTGCATTTTTTATTAACTATTACGTTATAATTAATAATTTTTTTCAATAATTCAGTATCTATTCATTTAATAATACTTACCTACTCGTGTACTTATAAAGTTATTAAGGGAAATACTTTAATTATTTTTTAATTCTAATCTTATTTATACTAATTACTTCCTAACTAAATAAAAAGAAAAGAATTAAATTTTTAATTAATGTTTTTATTGAAAAATACCATTTCATACATTTATGAACGTTGAAATTAAAAAAAATTGAATAATAATAACTACAAGTTCTAATTTCAATTTTCTTCTTCTTCATCATCGTCTTCCAGTCGCTGTAAAATTTCAAATTCCTCCGTGTTCTCTTCTACAGTTCTTAGTCTTTCTGCTTGAGGGTTTAAGTTTTATTATCGTACAAAGCTTTTGATAAAATATTAGCGTGTGAATCACGAGAAGAAATGATCGTAAAAGCTCCTACTTTTTTCGTAATTATTATATTGGTTAAGTACTTTTGTTGTAGCCTTGAAATAATAGTTTTATCATCTGGTACATACCTAGTCAAGACATCTTTAAGCTCTTTTAGTGTAAATTGTGATTCGTTATTATTTTCTATGTAATTGAAAATCTCTATCATAGCTTCTGAAACTTGATTATCTTGACGAAGTTTCGGATGAGACGATGGTACTTTAATTGTGAAGAAATTCGTATAACCAACAGCATGGTATTTAGCTTCAGCAGCAACTAAATCATATTGAAAAAATATACGATTTTTCACCAATTCTCCGAAAGTATCACCACGTTCTTCTGCTTTTTTCATAACATTGTCTTTAAACTCAAGAGTACTCACTGCACTTATCTTGCGTCTATACTTTTCTTTTACCTTTGTCTCTGCGGCCTCGTCAGCTATTTCACCACAAAATAAACACTGCTTCTTGAAATCGAACACTTCACTTAGTCTTTTATGCGGTACAGTTGGAGAAGCTGTAGTTTCATCTTGTTCTAGTCGCCGTTTTGCTGCTAATGTAAACAGTTCGGCACTTTTCATGCACTTGTACAAAGGTTACGGTTTTTAAATAATCAATAAGACCGTCGTTTCGTTCGATACTTGCAGTTCTCAAAGTTTTTATACCACGCACTAGATTCACTAATGATTCACCTTCCGAATCTGACTTTTTACATATAAAACACAAATTATCCATCACTCTTAAAATTGTACGTCCGTAGTTACCAAGATACGATTCAAAACTAACGAATAACAGTGGTTCCTTGAAAAATAAACCGGTCGTGAGTAAGCAATTGAACATCTGTTCTTTCTGGCTATAAATAGAAAGGTTCGTACTATACAATAGAGGTCCGTTGTCCCAGGTATAATTTTTAACGTTTTAAAAGAATCTATAAGTTTACGGATTTCAATATAGATGTACTTAATTATTTTCTACTTAAAATGTAATTAAAGTATTTCCCTTAATAACTTTATAAGTACACGAGTAGGTAAGTATTATTAATTGAATAGATACTGAATTATTGAAAAAAATTATTAATTATAACGTAATAGTTAATAAAAATGCAAATTATTTAGAATTATATATTTATCAATAATTTATAAACTTTATACGGCGTGTTTTTAATCGGGACTACAGGTTGACCTCGAATGATACTCTAAATAGTTAAACACTGCGCGCGCTCTGCCCTCTATCTCGAAAATGGTTCGAGATATAAAAAAAATGTTTAAACAAAAGTTGTAGAGAATGTAATCCTCTACAATATTTATAATAAATACAAATAGCATAAAACCCATAGGAAACGAGATATTTGCAATAAATGTGTAAAAAATCGATTTTTTGACCTTTGACCTTAAAATATCTGAGGTCGCGGACACCCTACGATAGGTAGGTTTTGAGACAAGTTTTAGGGTGTCAAAATAAAGGTTTATACAAGTTTATAGCTGACTATCTCTCATTCCGAGATTCTTGCCCTCATTTGACTAATATTCCTGGACTAGTACGCAATTTTGAGGGAGCAAGTGGCTTCCACCTCGATCCCCGGCTCTTCAAGCCAACCACCAAACGTGAACCTGAACCTGCGAAACACAAAAAGCCAACTTTCCGCCTCGTGGTGCGTGACACAGGCAGGTACTCTTTCCTCGTTCGACAGCTCCGAACCATCCATCCCTCAGGCTTTACCATTAGCATGGCCAGGAACGGTCTGCACATCGTTGCAACCGACCTGCAAAAATATGAGGCCGCGACAAACATGCTGAAAAACACTGGCATTCCATACTTCACTTATAGTACAAATATCGATCCACCTCAGAAGGTCGTGTTTGATCTGCCGGCAAACACGGACCCTAATACCATCGCAGAGGAGCTCACACAGCGCGGGTACCAGGTGACTGAAGTGTATCAGTTTAAGTACAGAAAACAAAACGATCTAGACCCCTCCCAATACCAGCTCGTACCACAGAACCGCTTCTTCATCACTGCAGCAAAGAATGACTCTCTCGACCCTCTTATCTCTGTAACCCGGCTATACATGACAATTGTTCATCCCCGCCATTACCAGAGGAAGCTCAGTGACGTTGCTCAATGTAAGCTCTGCCAGGCCCTGGACCACACAAAGAATTTCTGTAAACTGAACGTAGTCTGCCCACACTCCACCGGGTCACACACTCTGGATGCCTGTCCCCAGATAGCTGCTGCACCTAAATGTGTTAACTGCAATGGCGACCACCTTGCCAACTCGAAAAATTGTCCCAAAGTAATAGCAATCGTACAGCAGCGACTGCAAACGGCCCTCAAAAAAATGCAATCTAGAATGGCAACGACGTCTGCCCCACACGTACAAGATAGGGATATCTCGCAATATCCTAAACTCCTTGATGCAAAATCTCTTCCCCCGCAAGCCTCCTACGCACAGGCAGCCAGAGGCCCCGTCCGCCACGTTTCAATCCCAACACACGCCACGCAGGTGCCCCTAGACCAGGAAACCTTACAGATGCCAACCGCCCCACCCCGCCGGCAAACCCCCGCACCTGTCCACAACTCCGCCCCATCGGCTCCTGGCGACCTGGGAAGCACCATGAAGGACCTCATGAGGTTCCTAAAAGAGGCTAATTTCCGGGCCATCATGAGCAATTTCCGCGGCTACATGATAGTAGCAAACACCCACCCAGACCCACAAACCAAGTCCATGCTCCTCATGGAGGCGCTCATGACTTTTGCGGAGCAGATGCCCTAAATGGACCCACAATCCCTGCAAGCTTCCGTATCCCTATCCCTGTTGTACTGGAACAGTAACGGTATTTTTCCACAGCTTTATGAGTTGGAGCGAGTGCTGGAGACGTACGGGATAGAAATCGCGTTAATACAAGAAACTAGACTGAAACCACGTCGTCGTTTTGCCATTAAAAACTACACTACATACCGTACGGACAGAGTACGAGCAGGCGGAGGTACCTTAATACTAGTTCATAACAAAATTCAACATCACGTAAATAAGGACCCCGACTGTGAAAACATAGAAACCACTACAATCAATATAAACACAAACTCCGGCCATATAACCGTCATCTCAGCCTACCTAGCGCCCCGAGCGAAATTAAAACCACGGATCTCGATAAATTAATAAACCAGCCCTACCCCTTCATAATTCCAGGCGACTTAAACGCAAAACATACCGATTGGCACAGTAGAATTAATAATGCTAGTGGTAACATATTACAAAACCACGCGCAGCTCCACAGCTATATTATTCAGGCCCCTGACTCACCTACCTTCTTTCCTGCAAATTGCAGACATACTCCGGATGTGCTTGACGTAGTTATTACTAACCTACCAAATTTATTTACAGAACTTACAATCCTAACCGAACTAGACTCAGATCACATGCCAATTCTATGCAAAATTAGCACAAAATCACTTCAACGCCCAGAAACAATTTTAGCAAAAATCCCGGTAAGTAACTGGAAGGTTTTAAAACTGAACAGGCGGAAATCTTTACAGAACAGCACTTAACGATTCGCGACAAAAATGATATCGATCCAGCCATATAAATTCTGGAAAATACTTTAAAAACCCAACTAGCAAAACACACCAAATTTTTAAACAGGCGAGAATTTTTAAAGCAAAATTTCCCAGACATAGACATGCTAGTTGCCGAAAAACGAAAAGCTAGACATGTATTCCAACAAAACAGGACAGAATCAAACAAAGCTAAATACAACAAGCTGAAAAAACAATTAAAAATCAAATTAGAAACACAAAAAATAAAATGGGAAAATTTTGTTACCGAACTTTCAGACAACATAAACCATTTCTGGCAGATATCCAGAGTGCTCCGAGGTACTAGCAATAAAACTCAATCTACACCTATCCTTTCCCCAACAGGACTAGCTTACGACACCCAAACTAAAGCAGAAACTATAGCAAATTCTTTGGAAAATCAATTCACTCCGAATGAGGACCTCGGAGACATAAATTTTACCATAGATGTAATAACAAACACACAGAAATTTCTAAATAGAAAACCAAAAAAGGAACCGGAATTAATAACCATGCCAGAATTAATAGCTACGATTAAAAACCTACGCCCTAAAAAAGCGCCAGGCCCAGACAAAATAAACAACCAAACTATTAAAAACCTCCCATACGAAGCCCTCTGTCTTATACTGGATATCCTAAACGCCATACTAAATTTCAACTACTTCCCACCTGCATGGAAATTGGCAAAAGTGATCACTCTCCCTAAACCAGGCAAGGACCCACAATTACCTGTAAACCGGAGGCCCATATCGCCACTCAGCTCTCTAAGCAAAGTTTTTGAAAAAATTCTCTTAGCTAGATTAAACTCACATGCAATTAAAAAACTCATCATTCCGCAATGGCAGTTCGGTTTTAAAGCAGGCCACTCCACAACTCACGCTCTAACCACTTTTGTTACAGATGTTATAAAAACTTCCCGCATAAATAAACAATATTCAATAGCTGTATTCCTGGATGTGGCTAAAGCTTTCGACAAGGTTTGGATACCTGGCCTCATTCAAAAACTCATAAATTTTAAATTTCCCGATTGCTACATCCACCTCATAAATAACTACTTCTCCAACAGAATATTCTTTGTAAATTTAGAAGGCGCAAACTCCTCCCACCGTCCCCTAACTGCAGGAGTACCTCAAGGCTCCGCAATATCTCCATTTGTATATAATATTTACACTGCCGATATCCTCAGCACTTACTGCACTTTACAGATGTATGCAGACGACACCCTCTGCTATTCAAAAGATAAACATATAAAATATGTATATTTGTTTGCACAGTGTCAACTAGACGAGCTGAGTCAGTGGTATAACCGATGGAAAATTAAAATTAATGCAGAAAAAAGTCAAGCACTCATTATCACGCGCAGGAAACAGCCAGAAATTAAACCATTAAAATACAATAATGTAGACATTTCCTACTCAGACAGCTAAATATTTAGGCTTAACAATAGATAATAAATTTAAATGGTCCGCACACATAAACGAAACAAGGAAAAAAGCTCTAGGAAAAATCCCCTTAATTTACCCTCTACTAAAATCGCCTCGGCTTCCTGAACGGCTAAAACTTTTAATATATACTTCTCAAATCCGCTCAGCCATGATGTATGGAAATGAAGTATGGGGAACCGCGTCTAAAGCATTAATTAAATCACTTCAAGTCGTCCAGAACAAATATTTAAAAATAATCACAAATGCACCGCCGCGAACACGCATTTCCGACATTCACGGCGCACTTAAACTACCTTATATAGGCAATAAATTTCATTCCCAAAACAATAAATTCTGTGATAAATTATTAACACACTCAAACCCCGTACTCAAAAGGATAGGGCAGTATCAACCAGACACGCGTAACCACTTAAAAAGACCTAAAATGCCGAAATTAACACAGTAATCGACACTGCAAATATCACATTAAAACCTCGGCAGAGCGAGAAAATTCTCTGATCAGTCCGGGACGGAAATTCGCTAACTTTTAATAAAACTACTTCCCCGTGGCTGTTTCCAGTGCACTTCTCAATCCTCATCGGAGCTGCGCACATCTCCCCCCCCCCCCCCCCCAAACATAACAACACGCCTCCAGCATTTGCTCTTTCTCATTCACGCTGCAAATTGCGCCTATTTTTCGCGCCGGTTATTATAATTAAACTTATTAATTTTCTCCATAATGGAAATATCTAAAATTCAATTACTAAATACCATCTCACGCTTCACCCTACCATTTCGCAATCATGGCAAGCAGAACTCACGAACCTTGAAATTAACTTCACGGGACTCTTGGCTTAATTAATAACTTCAAATATATATATATATATATATATATATATATATATATATATATATATATATATATATATATATATATATATATCTACTGCAGGCATATGGATTCTTCGAAACCATATGCCAGCTTTGTTAATATTTAATTTCACAAGACCTGTATTTTCAAAATTGATACCGTTACTAAAATACAAACTTGGGCACTCAGTTAAATGTTTGCCATCCACCTCCCCCCCCCCCCCCCCCCCCCGCAGGCAGGGAAGGACAGGGTTAGGGAACCGCGGCTTTGCTGGTCTGACTGACGGGCTGTCTGAGTTGCGCCGGGACGTGCAGGGCGTCCTGACCTCTGGGCTATGTGTTCTTTGCGGTCTGGTGAGGGAAACTTCTTCAGCCCGCAGAGAGATACAAATGCTGCAACCGTCTGGGTGGTATAAGGGCCCGAGCACACCCCCGCTCTGAGCTTCGGCAATGACCTGTCATGACCCGCACGCGACAGTCATAAGCGAATACCCTTGAATACATAGAATCGTATCTTAAACACACTGTGAACTTATTCTGTTAAGTCAATCGTAAATCCACCTTTACACAATTGAAAAATTTAACATTTGACTTTACCATTTGACTGTACGTTTGCTTTTCAACATATTGTTTCTTATGGAGCTTGACACAATAGAACTGTCAAAGGTAAAGTCAAGCACTATTGACTTTCCGTTTTCGAAAAGTTGAAATTTAAGTCAAGCAGTCATTTTGCCGAGAATCTAAGGCCGTGTTCCGTTTTCTGCAGTGATGCGACCAGCTGCATAGCCACCAGATGTTCCGTTACTCCATACGTTTTATGCTGGGCTGGGGAATGGAACGACTTCCATGCTCTATTTTCGGTGCATAATTTGAGCGTTTTGTTTACGAATGGCAAGACATATATAGGCGATGGTAAACTCGTGATCCTGTCGTACGATTTGACGGGATGTGTTTGCAATTGATATTTATGTATACAAGGTATAATAAAATCAATCGGAAATTAAATATTTAACAGCCACGAGTACATATTAACCTCAATTCGAACAAACAGCAGATTAACATGTCGCAGGTTGGCATTTCAATTTGTTTTATTTTCGCCTACTTATACGTTTGCTTCGGTTCTGTTGACTTGATTTCAATGGAAAAAAGGAAATAGTACTTGTTTCTGCGTGAGGAGCAGGGGGGGAAAAAAAAGGGGGGGTGTTAACATCTTTCGTGAGACATTGTTTTGATGTTTTGATGGAGCAGTGAAAAATTTTGCTCGTTTGGAAATAACATTCAAATTACTGCAACTTAGAAAATTTTTAACTTCAATAGAAAAACAAAACGTGATTAATACATCGCTGTTCGTAATCGTACAGCTGCGGCAAAATACACACACACACACACACTCTCTCTCTCTCTCTCTCTCTCTCTCTCTCTCTCTCTCTGGCTGAAGTAAGCCTTACACTTGTTGAATTCACGACATAGGCAAAGAAACAAATACTTACACACTACAAAAGTGTTGAAAGTGCAACTTTTTTAGGCCACGTGCATTTAAATAAACATAGTAACAGTTTCCAAATAAAAACACGCAAACTTACTGTTAGTTAAATGAAAATCTCGTAAAAACGTGTTTTTCTATGGAAATCCTTAATCAACCGAATTGAATTGTGTCACATTTGTGGGCTCACCACAATACACCATGAAAATATTCTCATTGTATAAATAATCTTTTTTGCAGGATAAAAACAGATGACAGTGCAAAGTTACTTTATCCTAATCACTGTATTCAGCTTTTGACATTAAGAATGTACAGTATGGTCCAAAATTGGTCACTTAGTTTATAAACTCAATAATGTGAAAAAGTGCGAAGAATGCATCAAAGGCATTGATTAACAATGATTAAAATCGAATATTCAATTATTTTGTAAAACGTACAACAATGGTAATCGTGAAAGGCCTATGACCAAAAAGCAAAAATGTGAGGCATATGAAAACTCAACAATGAAAATAAATATGTATCTTTGCAACTTGTGCATTGTGGTACATAAAATTGTGGACTCCTGGCCTTGATGTGTGTGTGTTTTATATATATATATATATATATATATATATATATATATATATATATATATATATATATATATATATATATATATATATATAGAGAGAGAGAGAGAGAGAGAGAGAGAGAGAGAGAGAGAGAGAGAGAGTTACGCGCTCACTGCTTTGTCCCATGCGATAATGGAAGAGGAAATAGTAGTGATATGGTAGCGGGCGGCGAGTCACAAGCGATGTTTGAATGACAGGCGATCGGAAATACAAGATGTGCATATCTTGTTACGAAAAGCGTACTGCCGCTTCTGTCCTTCAGCTGATTGAACTTCCGCTTTTATCTGAAGAATGTTCTGGATTAATAACCGAGTTTCTCTCAGCGTGACTCAGGCTGTTGCGGACGTTCCAGGTCAAGGTCAGCGACTGTAAAAGGGTATCGGGCCTCCGAGCCGGGAGTTGACATGTGTCTGGAGTTTGGGCGATTGTGTGACATTGAGCGATAGATGACGAGCGAGAAGAAAAACGAGTGCCGAGAGAAGTGATCATTGGGAGGGAAATCTGTGACTGCGAGGACCGGTGCAGTGAAGTGTTCGACTGGCAGGCTGAACTATTGAACTGGATGCGTGAGTGAAGGCCATTTCAAAATGATGGTAACAGACAGACTGAACATGTGTTAATAATTAGTGCATGTTTATTGACTATGAAGAAGCAGAGAGATTGAGAAGGACTTTAATTAGAGTTGAGATAGAGTTTAAATACTGTGTTCATTAATAAATAAAAAGAATAATAGTGGAGGTAGAAAAATTAAAGTTGTAAATAATAACTGTGGAAATAAATCAAAATCAAATTTATTTCTTTTATATTTATTAAGACCTCCCTCCCCCACGAGCTCGGAAACGCCCCTTTGACATCTAGTAACAATATTTCTTAAGGTTCATTATATCCAGGTTGGAATCAAAACGAGTTTCCTAATGGGAGTATTTGGCATAGAGTAAATTTAACGACCTCCAAAGATAAAAATGTAAGTGCAAAATAAAAATAGCTGCAATCAGATGGTACTGTGCACTTTTCTCCCTCCCTAAAGGAAACAGTGCATAAATCCCTAAAAATTATGTTTTATCCATTTTTACAGTTTTTTCTTTCGATTGAATTTTCATATTTAAATAAAGAATTTGTATCGGCCAAGATTTTGCACAATTAAGTTTTACGAGAGAATATTAAACATGCGGACATGTTTCGTTATATTTTCACACTAATGTGAAAAACAAAATATATTCTTTTCGTGGGTTCTAACAGAATACAGATAAAATATTTTACACGATTATTTCAATTTTATGATAATTATAACTACCAGATTTACTTGCATACAAAATGGAAAAATCTGGTAAAAATGCGACAGCAGAACACACCACAAGGGGGAGGGGGGGGGGACATTTCTAGTTGCCAAACCAAAGCACTGAGCTTTCCAGCGCGAGAAAAATAAACCTTAATAGGGTCGGCAATTTTTTTTTCCATCAGAACGTTTTCATATGTATACAACCATGTAAAAGTGCGTTAGCTTGCAGAAAAATATCTTGTATCGGAAAAATTATCTCGTACAGAGCATTAATGTCCATATTTTCTTGGCAGGAAATCATACCGGAGCATGAAGAGACGGTGGTCCCAGGGATTTTATCGATGTCTACATCCGTGAAAAGCATCTTCAGCAGTCCAGAGAAGACTCAACATTTACTGGTATTGTATTGGAAAGGGCTTATTTACTTCCCCTGGTGTAACTTAATCTAACACCCATGCTTTACCTGGGATTCGAACCCAGAACCTCCTGCACTGAAGACCGGCGGCGCATCAACCGACTACGCTACGGTAGGTCGGCAACGTTTACTGGTGATTCTTTCGTAACGTACATTGTGAGTTAAGCTAACAAATGCATTATTATAAATGTAAACATTAATAATATTTTAAAATCAACTATTGCTTGCGAACTAGCCCGTCTGAAAATTTGAACTTTAAATTATTTACTGTATAATATGCTATAGTGAAAATACTTCATAATTGAATTCCCATAATACTGACAGAAGCCATCTAAAACTTCTTGCCCGCAGCTACAATCGTCAAGGATCAGAGTAAGCCCTATTTCTGTGTTTATTTTGCCCAGCGGCTTTCCAGGTTTGGAATTGGAATTTGTGTGTGGGGATTTGGAGATATACATTTTTTTCCCCCGTGTCTACGCCCGCCCGAATTTTATTTGTGTCATTGAATGTGGTGTGTGACAAGTTGGAAATGAACATAACTTTTCCTGTGTATACTTCCATTCTGATTTTGATGCTGCTAAAGAATCGCGAGTTCCGAAGCTTGCTACGCGACACAGGTTCAAAGCGCTCGACCAGAAAAAATTAATGATTTGATATGTGTAGAAAATACTCTTCAACTTATTATATGTCAGTACCATAGTTTTAGTGTTTGTGGGACGTACAAGTAATAAAAGCTGACACACTCACCGATATAAAATTATTCACATTGAAATAATATACCATGAATTACTTCAAGAAATATTTGATATCATGCTATGAAATGTTTTCGCAATTTTTAAAAATTGTTCCAAATAAGAAAATTTTTGTATTTTATTTTTGTAGCGCTCTACGATTTTTTGTAAGATAAATTTTGCTTAGACATACTATAGAGGGAATTAAAACGTGTTGGAAAGAGAACTACAGTTTTAAGAAGACGTCTTCTCTCCCCTCTCTTTAAAGTACTATATTAGATCGCTATGTCATACAGTACACAACATTTATTGGCATACGTCTCGTGCAAGACGTGCTAGGCCAGCGTCTTAACGACTGGATTGATTTGTTGCAGATTATCCCTCTGCCTTTCACGTGGATTTGAACACCTTTGGCTGCCCTGGTTAGATTTCTATGAGAATGGAGGTATAAATTCGCGCCGAGAAGAATTAGTGTTAACCTGCTCATATAGTCGGATGTGTTTATTTAAATCTGATTGCACGTCTAATTATCAGAATAAAGTAATTGTATCGTGTATCGTCTCTTGTAGCCTGCTCCACCCCTCCCCCCCCCCCCCCCCCAACAACGGAGAAATGACTGGCGGAGCTTACCTCTGACAGCGCGATTAATTGTCTGCTCTCACCATCTTTGCAGATTCGGTTTGCGTAATAACCCCCTCCCCCCCCAAACTACCGCGATGACAACAACCTCTTAATCTTTTACCATAATTTCGCGAGAAGCTTTTGACATTATTCAAAACTTGAGACTTTACCAGGTTAAATCGTGGCTTTCAGATCACCTTTTAAACGAGGGAACTCATCTGCACCTTGGTGAGTTAAACTGGCGTGTTTGTTTTGTCTCCAGATGAAGCTCTGATCGTGGCATGCATGAACCTTTTCGGTGCCGGAGTGGAGTTCACCAGCAACACCTTGAGCTTCGCCGTCATGTACATGGTGCTACACCCGGAGGTACAGAAGAAGGTGCACGAAGAACTGGACAGAGTTGTGGGCAGGGACAGACAAGTCTCTCTGGCCGACAAACCCAGGTAGTAGTTCCTTTGAGACTGCACGTTACTGCGTTATAGTCAACTCGTGGTTTCTTCACACTTTCCGAATCTAACGTTTGAAAAAACCTAATTTATCTATGATGTCTTTGATTGCTTTCTAAATACTCCATGTATTACAAGTGTGTTATACGTGTCTTAACATAAACTACCTTATTTTTGGTTGAATAGAAATTCCACTTATAATATGTCCATAAATAAGAGTATTTAATTTATAACTAATATGAATAATTACAGAGAGATAATAGGTGTTTCAGCAACGCCTAGTACGAAATATTTCCTATTGCAAAATATTATTACACTGATTGCGCACTGATGCGGTACGTTGGCCCTCTGTTGTAATTTTGTAAGCTTTGTTAGTATGAGGCGGAGGAATATTATGGAAGTAGAACTTATAGCAGGGCTTCAGAAAAGTTGTTACAGTGAATGGACTATACATCTTATTTGACAAAGTTTGAACATAAGTAGGCATTCGGCATCCGGTAAAAGCCCACATAACGGCTTAACTTCAACAAACATAAATTTAACCCTGGCAATAATGTGATAATTCAAGTGATTTTTATGAAAATTTACGTTTGCAGGAAGTTTTTGTAATGTAGTCTTTTCAAGATAAGTTGACAGTGTTTTATGCCGTCTGGCTCTGTATAGGCAAAACTAGTGGCCAGGTGAGGGATGTGTGTTAGGAATAGCATTGTGTACAAACGACTGCAGAACACCAGGGCATCGACCAATGCACACAATCAGGAAGATTACTAACACACTTTCAGATTCACAGAATTTCAGGTCTACTGAAGAGGATAGATTATATGCATGCAGCATTCGAGGGTTGTAGCATTCAACAAACTGAAAAATAACCAGCTTATAGAAAAAAAAAAAACATAATTATTGGAATTAAAGGAAATGTTCACAAAATAACAAAATATTGCACTCACAAATTTGATAACGTTGATGAGAATAGCACACTTATGAAACATCGAACTTTATTGAAGGAGGCTATTTCTGGCGTGAGGCCCGGTAGTCGAGTATATTTTAGCATTTACTTGGTAGTAAACTGTTAAGTTAACGATGCAACATGTTTTAAACATTTCCAGTTAGCTGTATATATTGAAATTTTAAAGTTAATCAACTTGAATTCACAAGTACACTACGAAACGAAAGTACTTCCTCAAGTCGCCTACAGTTCGGACCATCGAAATAAAGTGTACGGAAAATGTCAGTTTTGACTGGCAGATTTTATCATTTAAATTGCTTGGTTTGGCTGTCTTTGTAATTTTTGAACACGCGCTTATTTCTCCCATTATAATAAAGAGAGTCACTGAGATTTAGGCGTCGCGCGCATGGACGGTTTTCAGTCGCATGGCCACCGCGGTAAGTCAACAGCTTGGTGTGGAACACACAGTTTGAAATGGAATTGAGCGCACGAGCGGGCAGTTATCCGTGGCGGTTTTAAAAACGCAACGTTCTATCCTGCGGGCGGAGCGCTGGCCGTCGCACACAAGGGCAAATGGTCTCCATTTGTGGCGTTAATGCAGGTAAAGGCTGTTCACGATAAAGTGAGCACTTTTGAAATCAACCTTAGAAAAAAGTCACTTCCCCTACCTGCATATATTTTAACGAGCGCCCTGAGTGACATGCGCCCAGATAAGTTGGTAACGATAGATGGGAAAGTAGTACCGTATCTTAACTTCAAATAAGTGTTACAATTTCTGTTAACTTAAATTATTTCTTCGCTTTTTTTTTGTAATGTATGTAAGTGTAAAAACGGACAGATTTGTAAAATATTTACTTTTCTAATAATTTCACAATTTAACTTGACCGCTGCATGAATAAAATGCTGACGCTTATGACAATGTTAATCTTACATAAGGCGGAATAATACACAACTTGCATACAAGCAGATCTTAAGCAGGGCTTTCAAAAGTGCTCATTTTATCGTGAATAGCCTATAGTGCAGCAAACCCTGCATGCTGCATACCAATTTGAAGAAAATGTAATATCAAAGAAACTGGTGCAATCGCCATGTAGATATATGTGAATTCCGAAGAGAACAAAGTATTTGCATATAATAAGCAGTGATTAAAAAAAAAGGACTCATAGTGAAGCCGAGAAAACTACAAATAGGTTGTAAATAAGTTGCGATCAAATATTAATTAACATATTACGTAATCAAAAACCAAAATGTAATAAGTGAAAACGAATGAAATAAGAAATCAACCCATCAGAGCTTCATTTCCATCAGCAACAGCATCATCATCATCATCGTCATTGTCACTAGCGGCATCCTTTCCGTCACTATCATCACAACCAATTGGATACACTCACCAGATCTTCCTCTTCTTCAGAATACTCATTGTCTTTGTCACTAGCAACGTCATCATCTTCACTATCATCACAACCAATTGGATACACTCACCAGATCTTCCTCTTCTTCAGAATACTCATTGTCATTGTCACTAGCAACATCATCATCTTCACTATCATCAGCAACAGCTGAATTTATCCAACTGATCTTCACCTTCATTAACATCGACATCAGCATCGTCACTGTCAGCATGCTTAGCTTCATCATCACTGCCAGATGGATGAATCAACAACTCTTGTTCCTCTTTTGGAAGGCTTTGCATGGTTTTATTTTTGATTGTCCTTTTAGTGGATATAAATGGATCTGAACTTACAAAGAAGCAGGTAAAATCATCACAATTATTTATTTTTTCTCGGCTCTATTTTCTGGTATAGTGCTCTCTGTATGTCTATATTTATTGTGTGCTTCCTGGGCTTCTGCTGTTAATTATCCAATTAGAAGCAATGCTGACGTGATAATTTCTGGCTGGTCCGTGTATGAAATACTTATGTACTGTCAGTGGCATGTTGTACCATGGATGCCTTTCGACGAAGAACATTGCCATGTTATGCGTGTGAGCCCCAAATGTGTCCAAGTCAATATCATGTCCATATGACACAACAGTTATTATTATATATGTTTTATTTATTAATTCTCTATTTATGGGTGTGATTTCTGCAGAGAGGTCTAGGTTTTTACAAGGTTTTATTTAACTTGCATTGTTTGTATGTACAGTGTCTGTCCGACCTCTATGCACTGAACTAGCATGCAGTTTGCCTGCAAAGCATTACTGTTCGTCGGGTTGCAGCCCGAAGTGTGGAAGGGACCACCAGTGTTTAACTTCTCAGTTTTAGTCTTTTTAGTTTCACTAATTATTTTTATTATTATATAGGTAGGCTATTTGTACATTCACAGACTCGTCCTCATCGGGATCGCAAGCGATACCGATGACGGACGAGTCTGTGAATGTATAAATAGTCTACCTTTATGATAACAAAAAAATCGACGAGACTAAAAATTGAAAAAAATTAATTAACTAAAAAAAAAACTTTTAAAATCAATATTTTATTTATAAATGCACTAAAAAGAGAAAATTAATTATAGTAATAGTTACATAATGTGTAGAAGTTGTAAGACGAGGACGAACGTTAGTAATAGACTTTACTACAAATTAATATTTTTTTATCAATATATAATTAGTATATTAAAGCTTGGCGCATTATAGAGCGTATACCTAAGTAACGTAAACATAGTAGACACATATATTGAGTAAGGCTCTTAACTATTCATAATATATAACGTACACCTCATTTGTATAAGCATAGTAAGCATATAGCTTGCTTAAGGCTCTTAACTTTAACTTAACATATTACCATTTCGATAATATTTGGTTTGTTAATGGATTAATCTACACACCCCGTTATCTAATACGAATTAACAGAGCACACATTTATAATTTGTACGCTGCTCTTATACGACGCGAAATGTATTTCCTACGAGATCTTGCATGAGAAATCTCATGCGAGAATACCAGGAAAACCACATGAGAAACAAGTCCACAGACCAAAATTGCAGCAAAATACCTCCTTGCATGAGTAAATTTGATGACCTCGGAGTAGTTTGAGAAAGTTCCTTCTAAGGAATGTATTTTAAATGGTGAACGCAGCGGACAGGGGATCGGTGCCGACGCCATATAGCCGCCATGCTGTGACATCACCTGACTGACATACTGGTACTAGAGATTTTCTCACACCTGTGTTATTGACCGCACGTCCATACCCTTGAATTACCTTAAAGATGAAAGATAAAATACAATTCCCTATAAACCTAAAACTGTTAAAATAATATTTCAAATTATACATTTTAAAACAAAAAAACATTTTAATCTTTGAAAAATTCGTAAAAAAAAAGAACATTTAAAGAATTTACATTCTTGAGGTCTACGGTTCGAAACAAATATGGTGGAGCATACATCTTTATGGAACGAACACCAGCAGATGGCTGTTCCGAACAGCTATTTTTTCCTGTGTTAATAAGTCAAACACCTCGCCTCCAACCCATAACGCGACAGATTATTCGGGTCTCCGATATACTATACATCCTTACCACACATTTTTATTGGCTCCTCTTTAACCTCTCACTGGATTTAGATTACACCCCCTCCCCTCAACCCAATTATTATTGGCTGTCCTTTACCCCCCCCCCCCCACCCTCGCTAATCTCTGCCAGTTTGTATTAGCTCCTCTCTAACCTCTCACTTGATTTGCATCACACCCCCTCCCCTCAAAACAAATAATTATTGGCTGTCTTTGACAACCCCCCCCCCCCCCCCACCTCAACCACTCCAATCACTGCCGGTTTGTATTAGCTCCTCTCTAACCTCTCACTGGATTTACATCACACCCCCTCCCCTCCCCACAACCCAATTATTATTGACTGTCCTTGATACCCCCCCCCCCCCCCTTCAACCTCTCCAATCTCTGCCAGTTTGTATTAGCTACTCTCTAACCTCTCACTGGATTTACATCACACCCCCTCCCCGCCAAACATCCCAATTATTATTGGCTGTCCTTAACACCCCCCCCCCCCCCTCCGACCACATCAAATATCTGACGGTTTGTATTAGCAGATGAATTGTCCCCGGTTCTTCCCCCCAACCAATCATATATTTTATAGGTTTTACACCATACACGCCCCCTCCCCTCACTTCTCTTTCAACACTTAATTGCACCTTCGCGAAATACACCCCTCCTTTCCCTTCAGCCTTTCTCAAGATGACCCCCGACCCCCTTTCCAATATATTTAGTCTATTTCACATGTGATTATTATTCTGTTACACATACACACCACAACTATAATCAATTGACTATCTATTCGATTCCCAACACGACTATCGCCTCCAACGAATTATGGGCTTACATAAATCCCCCTTATTATTCGCATTCGCGCGAATCCTGCGTTCACATCACCAACCCAACATTTACACATTGCAGCTCAAACACCACCCTTACCTCTATACTGTGCTGGTGATTTCATTATGACATCACATTGCTCGCTTGTTATTGGTTGTTGGTCACATCATGTAATGTCCACTGTAGATAATTAATTTAGGCAAAGGTGCACCACATCGAAGCTATCCATCTTATGCGATAAGTGACAGACCGCACTATCTTCCATGGCGTTTTCAGCATTCTAAGTTATTTTTTAATGTTCATCTATTCCATCAAATTCTGCAGGGTATTTTCGTGAGTGATAGCAATCCCACATACATTTCCCCACAAAAGTAAAAACTCTGCCTAAAATTTGGAATAATATTTCGGACCATCGAGTTATTGGAGTGTAGATATAAAGATAATGCGTTCGTTAAACAGTATAAAAAAAACATACCTATAAAACCATACCTCTAAATGATACCTCAGAAATCATAGCATAAATATATACCTCAAAAACATACCTAAAAACATACCTCAAATAACATACCTCAAAAATCATACCTCCAAAATTATAATTCAAATAAGAGGTAAGGTAAAGTTACTTCTGGCACGTACATCAAGCATCAGGATTAAGGATCCTCATGCCATCTTGGATGATATTACCTCCTAGTCTGTTATTCTGGTCGGACGGTGGCCATCTTTTTTGACAAAATCACCGTTTTAACCCCCAGAATTATTTCCAAAACAAATTATTTTACAAAAAAATTCGTCCCAAAAAATGGAAAAATGAGGAAAGCTGATCTGAAGCTTCTCGTAGCAAAATCCGAAAAGTCCTCAGACACGCAACAGGATTCGAGGCTTCTAGTGGAATGAGCCACTTAATCCTCAGATCAGTAAAAGAGGATTCGCGGCTCCGAGCTAGGTCCAGCAAACCGGGAAGGATCAGTGGCCATGGCCCCCTCCATTGATCACCATCCTGCACCTACCACATCAAACCCCCCTACCCACACCTCTCACCCTTACCACACAATTCTTCGCCCTTACCTCACCTACTACCCACCCTCACCCCAAGGAATTATTAAAAAAGCTACTAAAATCGGAAAAAAAAATCTAAAATATCTAGGAACAAACATTACACTACCCTACCCCTTAATCATCCCACCACCCTCACCTCACCACCTCTCCCCCACCTGGCAATTATTTTGAAATCAAGAAAAATAGAAACAATTCTAAATATCAAGGAACATATAACGTTAACCTCACACTCACCCCACCACCTTAACCTACCACACACCCCCTCACCAAAATCCACCCAGTCATAAAAAATTGATCAAAATAAAACATTAAAAAAAATCGAAGAACATGTAACGTTACACTACCCTATCCCATGCTCATCTCACCACCCTCGCCTATCCCCTCCACCCCACCTCCACGCCCTTTCACTTATTAGAAAATCAGTCAATTCGAAATAAAATTTAAAAAAAATCGAGGAACATATAATGTCTAGACCCCATGGTTCAACCCGATCACTATAACCACCAACCCCTGCCCTTTCCCACGTTCCAATCACGAAAAATTGCAAAAAAAATCTAAAAATTATGGAACATTACCCCAACGTCCCCCCCCCCCCCCCCCTCAACCTCCTCATCACAAACCCTCGACCATTACTGCTATCTGCTTACCTTCCAATCATAAAAAATCGAGAAAAATCACAAAAAAAATTTAAAAATCGAGGAACATATAATATTACAACTTACCCTGGTAAACCTCATCGCCTAACCATCAACCTCTACCCCTACCTACCCACCTCCCAACCATAAAAAAATCAAGAAAATCGAGAGAAAAAAAATCAATTCCAACCACCAAATACCATGTTGGTTGTTGGCGACCTTGAACACTGACCTCAATAATCTTGAAAACTAATATTCGAGAGAAAAATTGTAAAAATTCTAATAAATTAATAAAACTTTAGAAACATATTACATTACTGACTCCGACACCCATGTTGGATGCCGTGGGCCTTGACCTTGTCCATAATGATTTAAATTTAAAAAATCAATAGGCAATGTTAAAAAATCGAAAAATTAAAAAAAATCGTCGAGCATACTACGAGACTTACTCCGGCACTCATGCTGAATGCTGGCGGCCATAACCTTGACCCCATTGACCTCCAACTCGAAAAATTAAAAAAAATCACGAAACATCTTTTAAAATGTAAAACATTATCGAGGAAAAATTTAAATACCTAGTACATCATACCAAGTTGGATGCGTGTGTGTGACACTGAGTGTTCGATTTTCGTAAAGATGGCGGAGCACAGCCACTCACTAATACGACAACCAGCAACTGACTTGAACCCAAACCTCTATATTTCCTTGGCTATATAGTCGATCAATCTTCCAACCCACAAAACGAGTTATTGACTTTACATAACACGCACACCTCCCACCCATGCCCCAGGCTATCAAAATCAATTTTTTAACAATCCAAGGAAAAAGAAACCTCACATGCAAGTTGCCATGGAAAAAACTGCATTGTCTGAATTTCTATCTAAATTTTAGTATGATTCTCAAAATGTTTTAAATTCATGTTAATGTGACCAATCAAAGCCCTTTTGGCGAGTAGCTGCCACCAACCCAAGTCATGTTATAATCATGGTATGGATCAACATCTTACAACACTTTCTTAGACATACTTGAGGTTTAATTGAAATATCAACAGTGCTAGTCCTTCGAGACTTGGAATGTACGATGTAGATAAACAGTCTTATCTACTGCTCTTCTTGAACAACAATCAATTCCAATCCTTCGATCAATCCCAATTCTTCGTTATCAGCTCTGCAATCAGCTAATATTCCTATCAATATCACATCCATCAATCTTCAAATCTTTCAGTAAATCTTTCGCATTTTTTCCATCAATCTTTCGTCCAATATTTCGATCAATCATCATTTCATAATCAGTCCATGGGCGTGTCATCTGTCCCCCATCCATAGATATTAAACAAACATGCATTTAACAGCTTTCTCCACACATTTGTACTGAACGACTGCATTAATATATTGTATGCAGTCCACACTCTATGTAGTTTTATACTTAAATACTTCATTATATTCTGTGCTTAGATCTGTACTTTATTAATCAAGAGCTCATAGAACCACTTTAAAGTTATGGCGGATTAGACACCGTATAAGAAATTCAAAACACAATTATTATTATTAAAAATATTTATTATTTTGTAATTAAAATTCCAGAGGAAAGCAGTTCATCACATCATTCGATAGAACCCCTCCTTTAGTTTGCTTAATGACTGAAGATGTCTCTACAATGTGTGAAAAATCCCCATCAACAAGTACATTCGGGTCTTCGGGAAATAGGTAGCCAGTACTCTCAGTGTCTTCTGCCTTCCTCATGTCGCTCGTTGCAGCAAATGTGGTCGAGGTCTGTGTCAGCGCATCGAGAAAATCACCATTCTCTTCAGCACTGTTACTGTCTTCACATTCATTTTCATCTGTGCTGCCTTCATGGATATCTTCACATTCATTTTCATCTGTGCTGCCTTCATGGATATCTTCACATTCATTTTCATCTGAGCTGCCTTCATGGATATCTTCACATTCATTTTCATCTGAGCTGCCTTCATGGATATCTTCACATCCTGTTTCATCCTCAATATCAAGTATGTTTTTTAGTTGTAGGAGGCGCATGGTCATTATCAGTATTTAGAGTCAACGTCCATTTATTTTGAAGATCGTCGACTTAACACGGACATCTTGCAAGTCTGTACGATGCAGGTCACCCATTCTATCTTTAGCTTTAATTGTCTAATCCTAATCGCCTGTCGAATGAGTACTCTTCGATGTAGCGAAGGGTATTGGCGGCAACACTTGCTGACTCCCAGTAGATGAATCCTTGAAGTACTTGATGTGGTTCTTCAATGTATCGCCTTGAATTAACTGCATGGGACCAATGTCGATAAGGAACTTTCCGTACAGGTAGTTCTATCATGCCATCGATCATTTTGACCAGAGGTGAAAATTCTATCGCAGAATCGACACTGACAACAACCAGGTAGCGATGATGGAGGTCGCGGTTACATGTTCGTTGAGGTCAAAGGCAGGCTTTCGTATTCAAAATTCATCTTGGTGTTATGAGAGAGCCATTCCAAATCAGTGTCAACTGCATGGTGTCAGAACTACAACTGTCATCTTTCTATATAAATACGATTCTTTTTACAGTAAGAGCCTAGCTTGTGTCCACAAAAGGCCTTCTACCATAAAATTAGATGTAAAAATATGGGAGCACTCTGAGAAACCCACACTAGTTCTCCCCGGAAGAAAACACACCAATATGTTCATATATATATATATATATATATATATATATATATATATATATATATATATATATATATATATATATATATATATATATATATATATATATATATATATATATATATATATATATATATATATATATATATATAAGATAGGAATATACATTAAAATATAGAAATATAAAAATAATTTTTTGAGTGTATAAAATAAGTAAAGAAAGTAAATTTATGTATACATAGTAGAGCAAGTTACATTTATTGAATCATTCTATACGGCATTTCTTAGGTAAAATCATTGCGAGCAAATGTACAAGGAGTTCTTTAACTCAATCATAGTATGACTTTCTCGAGTCGTTTTAAGTTGGCTGATTTTCATCTGACGAATAAATGAACTCAGGACTATATTTGGGTAATTTTTGAGGTACGTTTTTGAGTTATGAGTTTTGAGGTGTTATAGATGGGTATTTTTTAAGTATGATTACTAGGTACATTTTTTGGTATGACTTTTTAGATATGTTTGTTAAGGTATGATTGAGGTATTGTTAAAGTAGTATGGTCTTTGAGGTATGAATTTTGAGGTAGAATATTGGAGGAATAATTATGAATGTATGATTTGAGATGTATTAATTTTTAGGTATTATAGAAGCATATTTTTGAGGTACAATTTTTAGGTACATTTTTGTGGTATGATATTAGTTGTACGATTTTAGAGGTATGTTTTCAAGGAATGTCTTAAATATATGATTGAGGTAGGTTTAATGAGGTATGGCTTTTGAGAAACATTATTGTGGTATGATTTTGAGGTAACATTTGAGCTATGTTTCTTGAGGTATGTTTATAGTATGTTTTTGTGGGTATGAATTTTTAGGTAGGATATTAAAGATATGATTATGGATGTATAACATTTAGGTACCCGATAAGTTGTTGAGGTTTGATTGTTGATGTTTATTACAGGTACGATTTTGTTCGAGGTATAAATTTTCAGTTATGTCATTGGAGGTATGGGTATGGATTTGTGGTTTTGAGGTATAAATTTTCAGGTAGGATTTTGAAGTATGATTTTTGAAGAATGTTATTAGATGTATGCATTTGAGATTGTTTTTTGAGGTGTGGTTTTTTAAGTATGATATTTGTGGTATGTTATTTGAGGTATGAATTTTTAGTATTTTATGTATTAATTTTGAGGTATTTTTTGAGGTAGGGTTATGAAGGTATGATTTATTAGGTATGTGTTTTGAGTGATGTTTTTTGAGATATAATTATTGAGGTATGATTGCTACCTGGTTGGTTGAACTGGTTGGCTAGTCTGAGTGTTTTGGACATTTGGTTGGCCAGATTGTATCCTTATTTGTATAGATTTATTGAAATACTGAACGATTTATGGAATGATGGATTGATGGCTGAAAGGGACGCAGATGATAAAGTTGCTTATCACCCGAGTTAGGCTCATACATTCCAAGTTCCAAGGGTCTAATCCTAATTGTTTGCGAATACCTTAGACGACAATGTAGGCCCTCCAGCTGGAGTCAATGATTGTACCACCAAAGACGAAATCAGGTTGTTGTTCATAAACATTCTATTTGAAGAACTCTACAGCCTTATAGCTACACTCCAATAGTTTGTTAGTCCAAACTGGTGTTCAAAATTTTAGGCAGAGATTTTACTTTTCTAGTAAATTATATGTGTAATTGCGAGCATGTACGTTAATGCCCTGCAGAAATTGACGGAAGAGATGAACATAAAAAAAATTACATACCAGAATGAATGCTGAAAACACCCAGCAAGAGAGTGTGACCTCTTACCTATCGCATCAGACGAAGAACTGTGATATCGCGCACATTTTGCTATATTAATTATCTGCAAAGGATGAGATATCACGTGAGCAACAACCAGTTACGAGCGAGCAATGTGATGTTATCGTGAAATCATCAGTGCAGCCTTGTGGTAGTGGTGGGGTTTGAGCTGTAGTTTTATATGATGGTAGGTTGACGTGGATGTGGGGATTCAGACGAATACTGGTAGTAAGGGGGACATTGGAGGGGATAGTTGTGCGGAGGATCGATTAGATAATCGGTTGATTATAGTGGTGGGGTATATGGGTAACATAATAATCATCGATTGGGAAACAGACTAAATTGATTGGAGAGTGAGGAGGGAGTTGCCTTGAGGAGTTCTGGGGGGGGAATGGAGGGGTGTATGTAGCGAAGGTGCAATCAAGGGTTGAAAGAGAAGTGAGGGGAGGGGGTCGTGGATGACAGTGACAATGACAGTGACAGTGATTGGACAGGGGGAGTGGCCAAGGAGAGCCAATAATAATATAGGTGTACGGTGGAGGATAGGGGGTGTGACATAAATCCAATTTGATGTTATAGAGAAGCCAATTAATATGTGTGGTGGGAATGGAGAGAATATCAGGAACCCGACTAATCAGTCGCACTATGGGTTGCAGGGGAGCGGTTTGACGAATTCGCCTATGAAATAATAGTTGTGGGGGTCAGTCGTCTGCTGGTCTTTGTGCCAGGAGGATATTTGCTCCATCATATTAGTTTAGAATCCTGGAATAACTGCATACAAGTCTTTAAATGTTTCTGTCGATAATTTTTTAAAAATTTTAACTATGTTTAATTTTAAAATTTATATAATTTTTCCGATATTTTGGAAGTTCTTAAGAATCTTCATAATATTTCTGGGATATTTTTCAATTTTTTATCGTTAAGGTTATTCAAGATCATGAGCACCAGGTCAAGGTCAGTAATGTAAGGCCAATTCATCCAGATCCAATATGGAATTCAGGTGATGTCACAGCATGGTGACCTGTCGGCGCCAGCACCAGTTCGCCGTCCACTCTAGGCCCCATTAAAAATACATTACGCCCGAAGGAAATTTCTGATACTACTCCTGGGAATACCTTTAATAAACTTTATGACCACATTCCGTTTTATTGTAGTGGCTATAGAATAGAACAGTTAATTTTTTGTACTCGTCCAACAATCTCATAACACTTCTGAACATCTCCACACGCGAAAACACTAAAATTTTCTGTAAGATAGTATCCTCAGTATGAATATGAGACCACGGTCTTTGCTTTCACTGTGGTTGTGGCTATAGTCAGTTGGTTGACAGTGTGCTAGTAGGTTAAGAGTCAGGAATAATGTTTCAAATGTACCCATTGAATCTGAGCTGCGACCACGAAGTAGATGTTCGCAATCACGTTTATCCATTGGCCATCAGCGTGCTGTGAGGTTGGAAATGATGGCGTATTTTCCTGGCCACTAGGTATTCTTATGTTACTGTTATTCTTATTGCAGCTTGCCATATGTGGAAGCCGTTCTTACAGAAACCATGCGCCGTAACACCACCGCACCACTGTGTCCTCCTCATAGAGCAGTTTGTGACACTCACCTCAATGGATATTTTATACCAAAGGTAAGACTGAACTCACCAGTATTCACAAATTATATGCTTGCCCTTATTTTGAGGAGTACTGTCACAGTCATAGTCGAATTAATGTGCAGTAACACATGACAAAAGGTGTGAATCGTTAAATATGTTCTCATGCATTACTGTCTCTTATATATGGCCAATGTGCCATAATTTCAATAATGTGATCAGTATTTAAATCTCCATTGAACTTTGCCAGGGCTATGCACAAGAAATTCACGATGAACGTTGTGTGTGGGTAACCATGAATTTTGCTTGTTTACATTGCCAAATATTAGATAATCATTATGTGTTTGGAGGAAGATAACTTCCGAAGTTCACTATCCTAACAGTCATCCATTGATAGTGACCAATTTCATAGATGAAAGTTCTGTTGGAGATTTCAGAATTGGGTAGAATATATAAAGTGGTAGTCGCAAAGGGGTGTGATTTGAGAATGGAATATTCAGTTCATTTGTTAGTAAGTACGAACTGCTACTTAAGTACCGAGTAATAGTCACACTGATTTGGTCGCTACATTTAAATCGTTATATTTTGCTTTTTCGACAATGTCATATGTGAATAGTTGAAACAATATCAATGTGTGCATTGTGAGATAAAATTTCTGCAGGACATCCAGGGACAAACATCGCCCCTAGAAAAATACTTAGCGATTATGCAGGTCTATATGAATTAAACCTCTTTTAATGTGCGGCAAATGGCAGCAATACGTCTCGACAAGAAAGTTAACTCAAGATATTCACACTCACTACCAACAACTTATGAACCCAAACTGGCGCCTAATTAATTGAGATATACGTTGATTAAGGCAAGCAAAAAGGGTTTGTAGATCTTTGAATAGAGCAATTATTTAAATTTTACTTCACTTAAGCTGCTAGGAAAAATTAAAGACTTGTGCTACATGTTAAAAAGGTTAATATCTGTTACGAACGCCTATTCTGATTTTAATACTTTTGTGGTATAAATTAAGTTGGCTTTGGGCAGGGATTTTAAAATTTCATGAGTTGCAGAAAATGTGTAGACGCTAATGTTTCTGCCAAGGAAAAAGACAGTTTTCTAACGTTTCATATCTGTACCCACGTGCCTCTGGAGGAAAAGGAATGGATCATTTCCGTTCTCTTAAAATTTACACGCACGTTATTTGTCAAAACTGCAGAAGATAAATACTTAACGAGGGAAAACTCTGATAAAGCTTCACTTCGTGCTGGGGGCAAGTGCTAAAATTGGGGCAGCCTGTTATTATTGAGAAGTGTGTTAAGGTATTTTACAATCTTCTAAACGATTTCCTTTCTTGATATTAGAATGATGAAAGGTAAGGATCTAGAGCATACTGAATTGTAAATACACAAATTAAACAATGTAATAGAATTAAATTTATGCTATTCGATGTTGATTTAGTACTTTTGAAGTACCTGCTCTACCTTTCTTTTCATTTTGAATCCTGTAGGTAAGATTTTTATGCGGCTTACAACAAAGTTCTACAATAGTATATATTTGGAATAATAGTTAGATTTTTTGCTATCTCCCACTGCAAAAAATATTCAAATGATATTTACCAATCTGAATTGGCATGCCACATGATTGGTTTAAGCATGCAGCTTGGTTATGTCTCGGCATCTTTTTCCAGAGAAGTTAAAAATATTAATGTCTTCACGACAAAAAAAAATTGTAATGCGTGTCATTCATGGGTATGTTACATGCAAAGAAATGGGCAAAACTGTGTGATCCACGCATAGCAATCAAAAAAGCAGTTGAAACAGTGAGTTTCCGCAACGGCCAGTTGCTGCACACTTATTATACGTGTATCGAGAAGAGTAGATAGAAAAAGAGCTTTCAGAACAAAAACTTATAGCTTTGGTTCCGTTGTGCCGTCCATCATTTCGGATAATTTCACCTGTGCAGTCGCCATCATAGATTTGTTGTTGACATTTGTCCTTCGTCTTGTGTCCATCCGCCAATCTTGTTACTGGCGGGGTCGTGTCCAGATTTTCGCATGGGTTTTCTCGGGGATCTCCCATTTCCCCTGCACCATCATGCCAGTGCTGCTTCATACTCATCTCGCTTCACCCTCATCAGCTATCAGGACCTCGATTTTAAAAGCCGTCCAAATCTCTGAACTCCACCCCACTTTTTTCCTAATTACTCACTCCGCTCGACTGCCATCTTGTTTTCAGATTCCTTTTTGTGTTTTCTCGTTTGCCATTTGTCTCTATCATCTGCCGTAGGCTGTTATCTTGTCTCCTCATTATTCGACTGCCACTTACTAGGTGATCCCTATTTTCTCTGCTAGAGTGCAAAGGTATTTCATGTGCGAATGTATATATTTAGTGTTACCAATCTAAATTTATGGAAAATGTGCCATCTGTCATACATATGATTCTCGCCTTTATTAACACATCTTTTTTAATGTAAATTAAACATTCCTCTAAAGGCGATCAGTGTCAAAGTGTTGGTAAATACATGCCCTAGCCGACTAAGCGATCGGGACATGCAGAAATGTATAGGTTTTAATGAGGTGTAAAATAATTAAACATCATTATTTTTAAAACAATGATTATGAACATTTATTAAAATAATACTTTCACTAAATTTTTTTACTGTCCTATTTTGATTTGTTTTAATTATTAGTGAAATCGACTGTACAATACTACAGAATTTAATAAAAATTATATTTTTCTAAACATTTATTAAATCAATATTTTTACTAAAAATATTTTACGATTGTCCACCAGAATACTTTTTGCAATTATTAGTGTAATCGAACGTATAATACATCGGAATGATTCACACTACCCTCACTACCACTCTACACACCCCTTGCTGCCACAAGCTCAACCCCTCTACTCCAAACCATGAACACTCCCTCCTCATCCATGTTCAACAACGTTACAAATTGCATCGACCTCACCCCTCTCTCCGCTCCCATTGCCCCCTTACACACACTCACGCTATGACCCTAAACGTATCCTTGATTACTCCATTTCCTACAGGTGTCCGAGGTTAGTATGATGACTAGAGGCGCCGCCACTCACCTCGGATTTCGTTTGACATAAATAACAATTTATTAAGATATATATGATTTAATATTTAATTTTTAAAAAAGAAATGATCATATAGTTTTACTTATAGAACATATATTTTTAAGTCGATTTTGATTTACAATTTTGTAAGGATGTAAAATTTAAACTTTACCATGTCGGCTGTGGACAATGAACAATAAAATATTGGGAAAGTATATTTTGAAACCTTAACTCTTTGTTGAATAGGTTTACTCCTAGACCTATATCATATGAGCAGTGATCGGCTAGTATGTTTAAATGTGGTACACTTCTATTTTTTAAATTGTACAATGTGTCCTAATTCCATGCATTTCTGTAACCCATTTCATCCGCCATAACAACCAATATGAGACAAACATACTAGTCACCATACACCCATCATACCGAGCGACCATATACATAACTATAAGACCACATCGTCAACCAAAATGAACCACTATACATACTATCAAAATAAACCTTCCATTCTGACCACACAGAAATAACTTCACAATTATTGGGCATATTTTAGTAAACCCGCATGATATTACTGTCAATGTTGGTGAGAACATGCCTTGTATAAACACATCAACACCAAATATCGAAACCCAGTGCATTTACCAAGTCAGTTAAAACTTTAGTGAAGCACAAATCCTAGATAAATACAAACACACATTAACATATATGACCACGGAACATTGGTCACACATGTTCTAAGGCCGATGCAAATCAGATGTATGATTATACAGCTCTACAAACAGAATTGTGCGACTTGGCAGTGGTCTGAATCTGCAAATGCTTAACAAAAGATGTCACGAGCACATCTGATATTAGTATAAGCATAGGCTCATTACAATTACAATTCATCCCATTTATCATGTACTAGCGACCCGGCCCGGCATCGCTCGAGTGCGATTTACATACATAGTACTGGCCATGGTGAGCAATGTGACGTCATAGTTTTTACTCATAAGCTTGCTCGACCGCTGTAATTATTTTGTTGCACGTAATTAATAACTATATGCTAGCTCCTAAAATGATATGGTGTAACTAACATTAAAATTTTATAAGGATTAACAATGGGTTTTTCAAAAATTCATGTTCTTAGTTAAAATTTAAAAGACAAAAATGGTTACTGTGGGTAATCCTTAAAGGATAAACATATGCTGTCGCGGACTTTTTTGTAGACCTTTTTGAGATATACAATTCTGTAGTAGGCCTACATTAATTTGGTGAGTCTCTTATGGTTTAATCAGCGTATGCCATGTAAACGCCCGAAAGTGACTTTACCTGACTTGATTATAAAACGTCGACATTTCTCTAATATCCTTACATTAAAGATTAATGTATTATATTTCTAAACCCTACTAAAGAAATTATCTAAATGAAGGTGAAAACCACATTACAAAACCATCAAGCAATTTAGAAGCCTTATCCGAATACACAGACACACTTTGTTTTATACTATGTATAGATTCAGTTCCACAGAAGTAGTATAAATACTCTACTGGAGTTACGGTACCTCATGACAATCTGACTCTGGTCATGAGTATTTACGTTGTTGAATATGTTTACCCATCGACGGCAGCCTGAGGAGGCGTTAGTCTCCATGATGCTGATGCCTGGTGGCCTCGGCGTGGGCCAGAGTTTCACTGAGCCCACGGCATTACTTCCACCTAGCGGTGGCTGGGGAGACTGAGCGGGTCACCTTTTGACGTCAGCGCTACCTTCGAATTTGATTGGACGACGATCTACTTCCATTTCGAGGACAGCTTTGGGGAGGACGACGGTTGGAGAATTTTTACTATAAATACCCTGAGAAGCTAAGTGATGGCGTACACTCGAGGGGAGATGAAACTAACTGGTTGGTCTCACTTTTGAGATATTAAAAATGTAGGAAATTTCAAATGAAGGCTTTATTGGGAAATTTGTGCTAGTTAAGTATCTTATCTTGTATATTTGCCTTATTTTATTGGCACATTTTGTTGTAATCTCATTGCGCGAATTGATTGCGCCATGACTGTGTGATATAGAGTGCACCAAGAAGGTTAAAGTTTGACTGAAACGCCGCTCCACCTTTCAATTGCCTTGGTAACATTCCCCTTCCATTTTACTGCCTTCCTCTTTGGTTTCCCTCACCTTCTCACACATGCACGACCAAGTGCTTTGTGATTGGTGCTTGTCATATTTCAATTCGAGAGTCTTTCCATTAGTGTGAGGCTCGTCTGCTTCTACTCTGGTCAGCTCACTGTAAATAACTGCTCGGTATTCTGCTCTTGGTTCATGATGGGACTATGTTTAATTGGGTTAGGCTATGCACTGACGCTTGGTAACTGACATGTGTAGGTTTTCAGCATACATGAGCGCCAATGATAAGGTGGGTTCGCCGATAGTTACGATATATAGTAATTGGTTTGTTTGAGATTGCACTTGGATAATTTATGGTGTGCATGTAGTTTTAATATTCTAAATTTTGTTTGGAAGTTTGTTGTTTAGTAAATTTGGTTTGGCTTGACTTATTGGCAATGTGGTGCCTGAGGATGTTTTGTGTGCTTTGCTAGCATTAAGGTTTTCAGTAATGTAGTGTTTGTTGCAAGTCACCTGAAAAGTTGATGGCGAGGTAAAACAGGATCGCACCGACTACCGCATCGACTTGTGCTGTTTATTTGAACTTTTCTTGGTAACCCACTTGCGTCCATTTATGATTATTGATCTGGTGCTACATAATTCTTAAATTCAATATTTTTTTATTGTTTTAATTATAAGTGGTTGTTAATTTATATTTCGTTGGGCTTAAATATGCCTTGTGCCCTCCCCCTTCCCCCGCAAAGTTTTTATTCAAGCTTTTTAAATGTTTTTGGTCTTACTGAAAAGTCGTAAGGTTTAAATGTTTCTCGCCAATTGATATAAATTTGAATAAGGTGCCATGCTTTGAAAAACAGACCTTGAAAGAGTGTATGGCCTTTTGTAGACACAGAACATTTGACTTATTTTATTGTGAGCTCGACTATGAATGGCGAATTTGTAGTTCACAAGTTGCGATTTTAACGTGTTTTTTTTTATTTGTATATTTCACAAGGTACATATTTTTGGAAATTTGGAATTGCTGTAAACAGGAGTGTCCCAAATAAATATTTTGAGACCGATTGTGTCTACGAGCTTGTGTTACCACATCACACCTAAATTATTATGTCTTAAAGTAATAGAGGAATTTTCAATCTAAAAATAATGTAATACTTTATAATCCTTTTCCAAAGTCATCATTTTTGTACCATGTTTACATGTCTTATTTTGTATTTTTCGGGCGGAGGAAGGAAAAAAAAAAAAGAGGTGAACGGAAATTAAAGTTATAAACAGAAACTATTTGTTTTTTAACATTCTACAGTTACCCTCTTAAACGAAATCTGTATTGCTATTTTATTTCATTTTTTTAAATTCTTCTCCAACTTCTTATGCATTATAAATGACAGTCGTGGAGTTGGGGGCAAGTTTTGTATATGTGATAGCGGTCTGGTGGTCACCAAGCTCATTCTGTTGCAATACAATCGGTGCATTGCCCCTCCAGTTAAATCCAGAACATTACCACTCCAATTGAACCCAGAACATCACCCCTCCAGCTGAACCAAGAACATTACACCGCCAGCTGAACCCAGAACATTACCCCTCCAGCTATACCCAGAGCTTTACCCTTCCAGATGAACCCAGAACATTACCAGTCCAGCTGAACGCAGAACATTACCCTTCCAGCTGAACTCAGAACATTACCCTTCCAGCTGAACTCAGAACATTACCCCTCCAGCTGAACCCAGAACATTAGCTCTCCAATTGAACACAGAACATTTTGCAATAAGCACCAAAACCTTCATAGGGATATCGACCATGAAATTGTCATGACATTATTACTATTACAACTTCGATATACATAACAGTTCTTCCCAGGTCACCACATGTTATATTTCTTACCTTGGCCGTATGGCGAGTATTCATTTTACCCAACATGCCTATGTTAATTGAAATTCTGATCAGTCCTCTTCATACGAAACCACTCACATTAAAACACAATAAATTTACGCTCATTTGCCACAATGCATGCAGTCAGACAGGCTTTATACATTCATAACAAGGTGAGTGCTCATCCAGTATAGCAGTCGTATCATTATCTAGATAGAGGAATTAGAAAGACATAAATAAATATTACTTTTGTTTTGTTTAATTATTAGGAGCATCACACATTTCGCATTAAATAATTATTCAATAAAGCCTTTATCTCAGTCTAAAAACTTTGATAGTTGAATTTATCTATTCACTGACAGAATGATACCCAGCTTTTCGCAATGGGAGTAATGCACATAGTCTATCAACCTAGTCATTGAGGTCAGAAAATTGGTTGGTCAGTTTTGTTAGATTTCTCAACTTTCTTCATATCTCCTCTACATTTCACTGTAGGTGCATAAAATATCTCTGCATGAATGTTCATTTCTTCTCGACCTTTGCCGCCAGCATCAGGTTCGCTTTGTCCATTACTGTATTTGTGCGATATAGTCGCTGCCTTGGCAATTTTTTATATTCTTGCAAATTTCCATCTGAAAACTTTCTTGGTTTCCTTTGAAACCTCAATTCACTAAGTCCCAGACAAGCATTTGTCATATAATCACCAAATTGTATAATTTAACCAGATAAGAACGTAACTTCTCTGCATTCGGGGAACCATTTGCCTTTGTGATTATATACACATGGAGCAGAACATTTCTTCAGGGATGAATAAAGTACGAGGTACTGCTGAGCCAAAGAACAAGGTTCCAGTTTTTCCTTTGGTAATCTCCTCTTCTGCACCAATGTCCATCAGTGTGTGTGTGTGTTACTTTTCCCTGCTGAAATCTAACTTGCATCAATAACCTTAGCATTATCCCATTTCCTAGTCTCTGTTTCACCTTCAGTATTAGCAACTACCGGCGCATTAGCATTCAACATAGCAACTCCAGGAAGAATTTAAAATGAGGGCACAAAGTTAAAAAATTATATAATACTTTACTGAAGATGTAATGAACTAACAAACGTCTAAACTCACCAAGGGTTTCACTTTTCGTAGTTTCATAATGATCTCCAAGACTCGACTGAAAAAATCCACAAAATATATTGCATTATTTTATTTTAGAAATTATATATATATATATATATATATATATATATATATATATATATATATATATATATATATATATATATATAAAATTTCTACCAGTTCATTGTGTTTTTTTAACTGGTCTTCCGTATACTTGATAAATGATTTCTTATATCTACCTGGCCAATTATTACCATTTGCTTTTCATTTTGCAAATTCAATTTGTTCCTGAAGTTTTTTATTTTGTTATCCAAATATTTTAGCCCAACTACACCTGTAGTCGCTCACGTATCGTAAGAACCAAAATGAAAACAACACAAAATAATATCACGTGATTGTATAATCGTATTTGGCTAACCAAATGGCTTTGTGGATTTTTTAAACTCAAATTACATGCATAATTTCTCTTTAGGGAGTTATAGGTTCATGTTAGAATAAATTGTGGTGTTGGAGGGCCAATATTTTTTATTTAATGCCTGTCGGGATACACTAACTGCTTCCCTAAAAAGATTAATTCTGTTCACTATGTTTTTTGAATGAATATGGCATGTTACATGTAAGTTCAGTAAATACCAGTCTAGAATTGCACTATCCCAACCTGTGTCTTAGGACAAGAATACGTTGATTGGTGCACATGACCCTCTGACGCCATGTCACTGTCCCAACCTCCTGTGTAAAGTCAATCTATGTCCCAAGTCAAAACTTTCAGAAAACTGCAGTTTTGTCCCTAGTTGTATAATAACATGACTGAAAAAGAAGTCTTACATATACTTTCACGCTCATTCTTGGAATGTTCACGTTGTAAATGTAAATAAGACATGAAAATTGGATTTTCTTTAGACGAACGTAATGAAATACTAATTTGTGCAGTCTGCGTTCGGTTTGAACTTTTTAATATGAAGGATGAACATTTAATAAAATTCTTGGATGTCAGTTGCCGAGCCTATTTGAAATAAGTCGGGGCCTGTATCATAAAGATAAATAAATATTCAAATCACACATCTCGCCAATCAACAATTCAGCATTATGAAAACCATTACGCAATAACAAATAATCCGCCGAATTTACTACGATCTAATGACATAATCTGAAATGCTCACTTTCGGACAACGCATTTGTAGACCATGTTCGGACTGCGTGAATGTGACGTCACTTTACGTTAAGATTCGGACACGTCCACGTCCATAGGTTCGGCCAATTGCAGACAGGCCTTAACACAGCAACAAATATGTTGTGTATAAACATTAAAAGCTGAATACTACACAAACATTAAAATCTATGATACCAAGCCCTGTTATTTTCAAAATATTCACAAATTCTGAAGCCTTGAATTTAATATTGTAACAGTAAGAGTACATAATGCATTATATAAGGAAAAACATCTCAGACGAGATCACCTGCCATCTATACAGCTGTTAAAGCACTGCGTGAACAATGTGGGCACATTTCGCTTGTGCCCCGATTCTACTGCCCTTCGGCTATTTTAGAGACGTCTTGTGTGCCTGCGGCAAGTAAAAAATATACAGCAGCATAGGCATAGACCGTCTGTGCCCCAAAGCTGCCAGAAAATATATTGTCCGCGCTTAAAGAAAGGAGATGTCATTCACAGTCGCGATACAGAACTTAATGTTAAAATACATCACATTTACACTTAAATTATGGAAGAAAGATCTATAAAAGAACATTTATTTTTTGGGGCATGTTAAAATTTATTTGTTGAGGGGAAGGTGGTGCACGTGCCTCTGTACGCATTGTCAAGAGCCGCCCCTGCAACATAGGTTCAACAAGACTATTTGTAGCACAATGCAACTGTCTCTTATTTATCATTTTATATGTTGGCTGTGGTTGAGTGGAAGGTCATTGCTTCAAACAAACAGCATCTGTACTGCATGGAGAGCCGCCATCAACGTTCTTTCTATCAGTGACATCTACTAACAAATATGCCAACCTTTTCCACGATGACCGGGGTGTTTTATTGGGACACTAAATATGCACTCCATTATTTCTTCATTGTCAGTGACTGTCACATGTTGTCTAATACTGAACGTTGCCGAAGAATGGTTGTTATTGTTCTTGTATAGTGCTGTTTTAAATGTTCTCTTGAAGGACTCCCTGATGCTGGTCAGCCTCTGCAGCCTGCTACAAGACGAGCAGCTTTGGTGTGACCCGGAGAACTTCCAACCCGAATGCTTCATCGGACCCAATGACAAGTTCCTGAAGGACGAATAGATGATCAACTTCGGTATGGGCAAGAGGACATGCTTGGGGGAGAGCCTTGCCCGTAACTCGTTCTTCGTATTCTTCACATGCTTAATGCAGAGGTTCATCTTCAGCCTGCCGCCTGGGGAATGCAAGCCATCCACAATGCCCCTACCAGAGTTCACAACAGCACACAAACCCTTCAATATATGTATAGAGAACAGGGCATGAACCCTCGTCACATGTCCCAAATGTTGACAGGGATATGACAAGCGTATGGAAATTGTTGCTTTTATTCCCATCCCAGAGTGATTTATAAAGTGGACTCGTTACAGAGGTGATTGTTAATATGTTGAAATTGTTTATCATGAAACTTCAATGCCCATTATCTTAGTGCGAAAATATCAGTTGCCAGCAATACCAGATCCAATTTGGGTTCGTTGGCCACACGGAACAAGCGAGTGCTATAGCGCAACATCGGCAATGTTTGCTTTAAATTTATTCATGACAGCATCTATACTAAAGACCTTTTTTACGGCCTCAAAATTAACTTTTTTCAGAGAGACAGAGTGAAGATTCTGGTCTGCTGAAATCAAATGCAAATGATTAATATATGATAGAAAATTCAGCGAATGCATTTAGAATTAGGCTGAACTTCACAGTCCTCCATACACCAAAATGTGTTCTGCTTATAATTTTTTCATTGGCTGCTATGACTAACATATTTATTTTTGTTTGAGTTGTTTGTACAAAATTCGGTCATCCTGCCGTAACTTCATAATACTGTGCTTGCCCAAGGAATTGTGGTAAAGTGGGGGTAAAGGTTACAAACAATTTAGAGATGCTGGAAAACAACCCTAACACCAAATTAATTCTCGTAATGTGCATATTCCTAACGATTAAACATGCTTTGTAATTAATGCACAATAATAATTTTCACGATCACTTAATGACATCTGCGCTCTCAGGTGAGGTTTGAATCTTACATGGCCTTGTGTGGCGATGTAAATACCAAGACTATGTTAACTAGTCATTCATCTGCGACAGAAATTATCGAGCCACTCCTGGTCAGAATTGTTGTTTACCAACAGAAGTGGATCACTCTGAGGGATTGTTGAGTTACAGTGTTTTCGAGCGCCCATAGTCTTGAAAACATCACATAACATTCCAGTGTATTTGTGCCGTCTATTGTACGCCTCCTAAAGGTAAACATCATGACTGTTAGTAAAATGAATATATGTGATCAATGTTATTGTAACATTCAATTAAACTTTAGTCTCCACAGCTAAATGCTTTATTTTACTTATTTTTACATGCTGGAGTCGACTGGCCAGATGGATGGGTTGTGATTGTTTATATATGTGTTAATGTTGGTGTAAGAGTGGTATAAGTAGTATCTTTATTTTATTGTTTGTGGATGGAGTGAGACCACGTGTGTCACTTCTGGGCCACTAGGCCAATAAGGTGTGGATAATCGATTAATATATTATGAGCGAGGGAACGCAAGGACCACTACGATTTATGTTCAATTAGCCAACTGAAATAAGTACGGATCATAAGAAAATTACTTTAATAATGGGATTACCACACACAACATTAAATCGAATTACTATAGACACAAGATATTAAAAAAATTACTTGTGATAACCACGAGATAAATTCATTACGACGACTTACCCCGACCAAGTCGCTCAAAATTTATATTAATACCGTAACTAAATTCCTTACCAATATTTCAAACACCCGAATAAGTGACACAAAACAGAGTTAATCACACCAAACGAATTTCACACGTTCAAATTATGCAAAATTGTTAACAATTATATTGAACACACAAAATCATACAACAAACTATTTAAATATGAACACATGAGAAATATATTTTACTCGCCCAAGAACAAAATATCCATAGCACAATAAATTACTCACTTATCGCCCACGAAGCCAGGTGCAATAAATTCACAAATCAATTAAAACTCACAATATACAATCAAAATTAAAACTACAAGCCTAAAAAGCTAAATATCTCCCTCTAATTTAATGACCTCCCACACAGCCCAAACCTCCAGGTTTCATAAAAATTCCCCCCTAACAAAAATCCCCTCCAACACTGGCATACACATACTTTACGTACTTCACTATCATCAGCTCTGAAAACACGCATCAAAATGATCACCCAAATGTCAATTAACACGTAAGTATAATTATATAACAAATGTGTCGTTCATTAGCTCTTACGGCCATCACAATCGTTCGCCTCTTGCAAAAGCCTATTAGAAAACCTACCGCACATACTTCATTATATCACACGTTAATACACACTACTGCTGCTCTTACAAAAGCATACACCAGCGGATTGTCTCTGTCGCTCCGATGCTTATGTAATACAAAAGTCTATTGCATACATTTCACGTAAATTAATAATAATAAAAATGTTTCAATTAAATAAAAACCTAATAATTATCTGAACGCATTAGACTTTAATAATCGAATTGAGAAGTGTATTAGGTAGAAATCGTTAAATGCCTTGTGCTACCCGATGGGGCAGGCTGGATAGAACTATTGACTCCAGTGACAAAGCAATTTCTCCCCCCACCTTGTCTCCTCTTCTGCACGTGTGACTCTGCAAAATAAATCCGCAAGTTCTCACGATGTGCGAGACCACCCATTTCGACTTGTCACATCGACTGCTGCAACACGCCGCTGGCAGGACAAACTCAGACTCTCATTCTGAACTGCCAAGAAGGTAATATATTATTCTGCCCCCGAGAGGTGCAGAGACAACGATTCCAAGATGGGGAGCGTTTCAGAGACCGTACTGCGACAACCCACCCCTTCCCCAACCTGGTTTCGCCCTTGTGTTCCCCACCCCTCTCAAGCACTGACTTTCGCCTCTACATTTCCCATCCTCCATCCCCAAGCGCCCGGCATATATTCCCTGCAGAGTTCTACTGCACGTTCCTCCGCCACCCTTGATCATCTAATACCGCGATTTGTCGAGCGTTGTCGCTTCTCACACCCTTCACATGCAGTCATTCATCTGCTGCCAATGTAGAACATCTCTCACCACATCTATTCTGATGCATTTTCGACATAGTTAAAGAAAAATACTCCAAATTCTCATGCTTCAGGCTGCTCGAAACCATACATATTTACCGTTTCACATCGCCTCCTGCAACACGTTGGTAATAGCTTAGTGCAATATGTCATGCCTTATAGCTTACTCAAACAGAACAGAACACTCTTGAAGCCATAATATTTTTTATAGATACTCCCCAGACTCCTCCAAGATGCTGTAGCTCACACGCTGTGAAAAAAAGCAATATATTATTCAACTGAGTGCTTCGGACGAAGTCTAACCTACCACAAAGCCGTCAAACTTCCCCGAACTGTCATCCACACAGTCGCAAACACTAATCGCACACTCCCTTTCCCATTACTGTACTCTTGTCCCAGCTCTGTCCACCATGACAGATAAACCATTTCCAAAGCAATGCTCCGAGAAAACTCTCTTACTCAAAAACACCTACAAAATATATCATAACTCCAATGCATACAATCTCGAAGAAATGATACTTCCGAAGCTTGTGCATACTACATTCTAGTTAAAAGAAAAAAACCAAAACTGGAAATATCTAAGTCCAAAATACAAGAAAACAAATTTCCTCTCACTTTCAGTTCTACAAAATGTATTTCACGTTATCCTCTGCACAACGGGACCTTGTCTGGAGCAGACTGTGTCGGGAAGTGGCCAAAAGTTTACGAGCTCGCCTAGAAATGTCGCTGGTAAGCTGGACAATGCTTCCATCACCCTGCCATTCATCATCGACTCGCCTCTTTCGCACGTTGTCTCCTTCCATAATAGTTTCCCCACGACTCATTTCGGACAGTTCCGACAGCCTTGCTTAACCACAAACATCTATCCCTCGCAAAGCCATACATTCATTTTGCGACGAAACTCCCTCGCCACCACCATGCGAACACTGTTCATCACTCATTGGTCTCGACATACACATAATTTACCTGGCTCTACCCAGGAGACTTTTTCTATGAGCACGTTCCCACTATGTTTCGTAAAAGAGAAAAACACCATGTCATGGCTATGGGAAAGACTCTCTCGCGCAGAAGACGATTCTCTGTTTACACAAGTATTTACCGCATTAAATATTAACAAATTTTGTTATGAGTTATATTCACCTAAACTGATTTTACAGCGAAACAGTATTGTTTGATGAACAAAATATTATGTCAGTCATTAGACTGAGTGAATGAAAATTACATATTTTGATCATGGAATACAAACCAAGTAATTTTTTTGTTAGGTTGCTATGCTTGTCCAAGATAAATATGTAAGAAAAAGGTTACACCCACGAACAAATTACATTTTCCTCACACAAATAATGTGTAAAGTTATGAACATAGATTGCTAACGTAATATATTTTATGTAAACAATGATTAACTCATTTCTTTAAATTATATTGTCTGTTAAATGAAACAAAGTTTCAATTTAAATACAATTTATTGTATTCCATTTCCATCATAACATTATTTACATATACAAAAAAAATTTCATTTTAACACATATTTATTTTCATATACAAAAATCACATTCTTCTAAAAATATTTATTCACATATACAAGCAATCTTCTTTATTCATTTAAGCAATACGCTTTGACGTGGTGAATTTCATATATGCAGACGATGCTGACATTAACATTTTAGATAATGATGGAGGGAGACGAACTCGGAATTCTCTCGAATTACGTGAAATGGTTTTATTCACAGATAATCGGTGATTCGCTGACTGTTAGATTAGAGGACTCACACATTCTTGAGGCGGATAGAACCTTGATTCACTCATTGAAGATGGCTTAGCTGAATTTGTTATGATACAGAGTGAAGAGAATTTGAAGGCTCTTAACGTCGAGGTTTCGAGAGCAGTTGAGGGTGAAGCGAGTGATGGAACAGCGTTGTATTACATATCTTCTTATAAACACTACAGTGGATTACTACCGACCAGCGGTGAACGGTCGGTATTGGGAGATATGCACATCCATTTTTGTTATTAGTTGTAAAGTCCACCCACTTCCACGAGCACTAAATTGTTCAAGTCTGGAAGTTAAGTAAAGTACTATGGTAGAGTTATAAAGGTCACTAATATCTGTGGAATGTAGAATGGGGTGAGCTAGAAAGTTTCTGTAGAGGATTCCTCTGCTGTGATGGATTTCAGATATTTACAGGATATATTTAAACTAAGAGATATTGGTTGGAGCAATGCCATTGTTAAATCTAACAGAGGTTTCCTACACCTTGAGAAAAATCTTTGATAGTCTACATCATACTCTGTTTGATTGTTGTGTATCCTCGCATCAGTCAGTCCACCTGCAAAAGCTGTGCTTAGTTTTTCGTAATTGAGAGGTGACAAACTATTTTCTAACGAGCTGGAAACCGAATTATTTCCCAATCCTGTATAAATGTTACGATGTTTTGGAGGAAATACAGTGGGTAGGGCAGGAAATTATAAACTGAAGAGCTGATTGAGGAGCTGTGTGAGTAGCCTGAGGAACTAAGTGAGGAGCCTGAGGAGCTAAGTGAGGAGCCTAAGGAGCTGTGTGAGGTGCTTATTGTGGTACAGTGTTGCAAAATCTATAATGTCTAATAAAATTATGAATCCTAGAAAACTGACTCTGACAGAGTTTGCATTCAAAATTCCCAGTCGAAGTGTTCATCTTGCAGCTCGTTCTTTCGTGACGTCGTAAGTTCCTCAGAGTTGTAAATTCTTTCCCACAAACGACACAGCAAAGCCATCGTTGCGTCCGTGCTCTTCCAAGTCTAGAATGGAACTGAAAGGTTTTAACCTTTTATAGTTCACGATATGTAATTCGAGGAATTATAAATTCTAGGAAGCAATTAGATTACATTATTCTTTTGAAATTTACGTTTAAGTATTACATTTCTTTCAAACCGATATTGCTAAACGTACGTAGTCAGAATATTACGTACTTAGAATATTACAATTAATGCATTCGTTAAGTCAGTAAAAAAAAAAAAAAAGTAGTTTCAAACCATTTATTTCGCAACAAAGTACATATTGACAAAATTAGATGTTTACAAAAACACACATGTTTTCCTTGGCAATATTTGTAGTATTATACATTCTGGTAAAAGTGCAAATACATTTCCTCGATGGTAAACATAACATTTTGACAGATTAGAACAAGATATTAATTCATTAAAATGTTTCACCTTCTAATGGATATTTTTTTTTTAAATGAAACAAACAAGAGTTTCCAGAGATGCAGTTGGGAGGGGGGGAAAAAAACTTTTTTACAAAAACAGCAAAACTGTTACTTTCCAAAAGATTTATTCCAATGTGCTAATAACTTGCTGGTATTCACATTACACTTTGATTTCTGTAAGCACAAGCACGTGACCTCGTTCTTGTCTTTATCCATCTTTATGAACTAGTGTATTACATACAACCAAGTACTTTTATATACTAAATTCCACTCATCCCTGATAATGCCATATTACTAGTATAATATCCACTGGAGACTCAGGGTGCTAATCATCATAGTCTGTTTCACCTCAGTCAGTCATCAATGACCATTTTAGCATTAATTTAGAGTTTTCCTCTGCAAAGAAGAATGTTGAATTAGAACTGTATGTTTTACATAATTGTTTTATCGAGGGACAGTTGTATTCTTTTTGAATATCTGTTACCTTCCCATTCCACACACTTTCAAAATGCATTTTGCTTAACTCCACCTACATATATTTCACAATTATTTAAGTATTGGTTGCAAATATGTTCAATATTTTCATACTCCATACACTCAATTTGCCAGGTTAAACCGTGATGGTGTTTGGTTACCTATCAATACCAGTGGTATATTCGATTTTTAGATACTAAAACTGCTTAACTAGTACCATTCTGCACCTTGAAATCCAAATTTTTTTCCGGGGGAGTGCCCTCCACTCCCCTGCAACGCCAACCTCCCGGTCCAATTATGGTGATCCTTTATAAAATTCCCAATTTGAAACCCCCCCCCCCCCCCAAACACAAATCCTAGCTACGCCGCTGCGCACAGGTCCTATTGTATCTATACAACTATATGAAGGGACTATACATAATTATGTGTAAAATTAATTTCAATTTAATTTATATATAATTATGTATAATTAGATGCAAATAACTATGTATATGTAGAGGTATGTAAGTATGTAAATATAAAATTATTTTTGTTACACGACATTTAAATTAAGAGGCTTATAAGATGTGTTAATCAAGGCAAGATAAAATTGTGACGAAACAACAATTGGATTTGAAAATAATAACAGGCGAAAAGTCCCGAAAACAATTGCATTCAAAAACTCTACTGTTATATGCGGCGTGAACCCTCAAACTATTCCGAAAATGGGAACAAATCCCATATTTGTGCCAGAACACCATTTTATGTCACCTTTTGAAAAAGGAAAAAGGCAATTTTGTCCATAGGTGTAGACACGTGCTAGTGGTAAGTTCATATATGTCAACTGAATCTGTTGTCTTAAGAATCGTGCAACTAACATGCTATAGCCTGTGTGTCACCTTCGCTTTGAGTTCCACCGACATCCTAATCGATCATGCAGTTATCCAGTGGCGTGTTGTGAAATGTTGCAAGGTAAGATGATGCTTGCTCAGTGCTGTACGCACTCGGCACACGTAGCAGGAATATGTAACCAGAAAGGAGCCGGGAGATAGTGAATGTACTGCGGCCACTCACGAGAAAGCGGCGAGACACCCATTATACCCGTGCTGTGACGTCATCTGCACTACTACGTCCGAGTGGCCGATGTGTAAACTAGCAAACGCTTAGGCATAACACAGAGCAAAACACAGCTTACCTTGAAACAGTTTAAAAATTTACTAAAATTTAAAATGCTTTAGTTTAGAGGGACTCTGGATTGTAACGGACCAGCGAAAATGATATGTCACTCAAGAGCTATGTTGAATCAAAGTGACCTTGAACTTCATTTTTGTCTTTGACTCCGTAATCTTGGGTGACCTTCAAACCAAAAAATCACAAAATTATCAAAAAAATTGTAAAAAAATTTTAACGTCCAAAAATTTATTTAAAATGATAATATAATTATTATATAAAATTATTTTAAAAAATTGCTTTTCCGGAGCATTCTTCAGCCCCACATCCAACAGACGACTGACCCTCGCCAATGTTTCTCATTGATTAATTAGTCGGTTCCCCTCCAATCCTTCCACCAATGGTTCTCATTGGTGGTGCTTGCTTCACCCCCCCCCCCCCCAACTCCCCACCCAATGGGTTTTATTGGTTGATTACTCACGCTCGTTAGACCCACCACCAATGTTTCTCATTGGTAAATTAATCGGAAGGCCTCCACCTCCCACACCTTTGTTCATTCCGTCGTATGCAGCCATCTTTTTTTGGTATTTGTTTTAATTTTTAACACCTAGGTTGAGCTAGTGTATTAATTATCCATTTCGTTGCCAGAGGAGCAGTTGATTTAGCCTCTATGTCCGTTGTTGATCTTGACATTGCCCTAATAATACTGAACTCGAAAAATTTAGAAAAATCACAGTCCATACAATTGTTCGTTACTAGCTTGTCACAACAATGGGTCATACTGACTTAACAATACTAGCCAACGGCTGCCCCTCCACCCAAGGCTAACTCTACTAAAAATTAACTCACCCAAGACTAACTTCCCCCCCCCCCCCCCCCCCAAGAATGGTTCCTGATGAGACTGACTGAGCCCAAGACAACTGCTGACAAGACCAGTTCCTGCAACACTGGCTAGACCAACCGACAAGACCAACCTGCCATACCACCCACCTATACAATCATACGATGATGGAAAATCTCGTAAAGAAACTTCTTATAAGAGTCTCGTAGCTAAATTCTACACAGAAAATCTTTGTAACATCTTCGCAAAACATTCCTACAAGAGCTGACCATACCAAAGTGTCATACTAACTTATCAAGCCAACTTACCAGACAAACCGATCAGGCCAATCAACTAGTTACGAAAAAATTCCTTAAAACTATTCGTCCTATTTCATTTATTCGCCATATAGAACTCAGTCGATTTTAAACTATGGGAGTAAGGCTTAATGCTTCAAATCGAACTATAACCCTCCTCATGCATGCAATCACGTAATTTTTTTCTAAAACTGCCTGTCTCAATCGATTGTTTACGCAACTGAATTAATAAGTCTTTCATAGAAGCAGAAGGTACTGTATAAAGAATTTGACACACATTGCGTTATATACGTAATTTAATTAATTTACTTATTTTATTCATCCTACCTTTCTAATTATTTTGTACATTCGATCTTTATATTTCTCAGATGTTTGCAGAACATAGATAGTAGCCAACAGTCTCATCTGATATAACCCCAATCCTTTAGGTTCATCGATGTTTGAAGATATGTGCATGAGAGATCCCCGCGTTTTTGCAAGTCAATCAAATATCTGAGTCTGTAAACAATTTCACTCAGGTCTTCGGTAAACATGTAGTCAGTATTCTCATCATCTTCTGCCTTCTTCATCTCGTCTTTGTAGCAAATGAACGAGCGTTCTTGACGCCTTCTTCACACTAATTGTCGAAGGAAACTCGTTGGTGAAATGTGTGGAAAATCGACAGAATCATTATCCTTCTCATCACATTCTTCCTTAACACTGTCTTCATAGTCATTATCATCAATGCTGTCTTCGTGATCGTCTTCACCTCTTGTTTCATCCTCAGTATCCAGTTTACTTTTCTTTGCAGGAGTCGAACAGTTATCATCAGTATTTAGAGCAGACACCCGTTTATTTTGAAGTTCGTCTAATTCACGCATACGTCTTGCAACTGTATATTCCATATATACCGACTCAACAAAAACATGGTAGGTCTCTCATTCCCTTATTAACATAACTGCCCCTCATATCCGTCTGTGGAATCAGCACCCATCGATGCAGCAGGAGGTATTGACATCACCTGCTGGTTCTCAAATGACGAATCCTTGCATTTCTTAATGTGGTTCTTTAATATACATATGACCTTGCATAAAATGCATGTGCCCATCGTTGTATTGCATCATAGCGCGAAAATTACTCTTCGCACAGACAGTGCTTTCATACCACCGAGCGTGGTAGCTTTTGCTAAAGATCTTTCCACAGTAGCAAAACGGTTTACATGTAATTTTCCAGCAGTGAGAGGAGGGACATCTATAGAGGTAAGCAATACAGTAGACTTCGTACAATCAGGGGCTTGCATTATCTTCATAAAAAATAAATCGAAGTCTTGAGCTGGGAGTTAGCATGTTCTTTGGTCAAGTAGACCAACAACGGTTTTATCTGAACTTTTTTCGCTGCTGGCGCAGCTGGTTGTGTCGCTGCAGCTTGTGCGGGTGTTTGTTGTGCACCAGAGGTGCTTGGTTGAGCAGACTGGAGTCTATTCGCTGCCCTGAGGGGCGAGATTTCATGCGCTCGCTTCTGACGCTGGTATCGCTGGCTGTTAGGACAACTGCAATTTGATACTGCGTGCCCATTGTCTCATTAGCCACTGGGCTATTCATCAAGGTCACTGGCTGTTGATTTTGGCCGCCTGTTTGTTACATGCCATGTCGCATGTGTACCTACAATGCACCTATGCTATGTTGTTTTGGTGTGCGCCTTCATCCAAGGCCGCACCTCCTGACCTCTCATCTCTACTGGAGATGAGGCTAGGGAGGGGCGGGTGATTGATTCTTTGTTTTACCTTAAACAATTTTTTTTATTTATGTAGGGTCTATTTAAGGATGATACAGCTAAACCTTTCAAAGTTTAAGACAGGTGGTCTAATTTTTCTACAAAAAAAAAACTCCCCGCTGGCCCGAAGAACCCGCCCTATATCACCTGCACCATGTCATGTTCCCGTCCGCCCCGAAGAAATATACGTAGCTTTCGTCAGCTTTGGCAAATTCTAAAAAAAGTTGTGGAAAATTAGTGTTCTTGCCTTAAAACTGCATGTCGGAGCATCGAAAACCCCGATTGAAAACGACGTGGAGCGACACGATCGATAAAATGGCACTGGACCAAGGTCACCTTCCACGAGTGCCCGAGCAACATGTCAAGCCTGTGGCCCGGCAAGCAGCTGACTAGCATGGCCGGCGGTGTTTCCTCAAGTCTCCAACTGGTAGCAGCACCGTCGCTTGCAGCGCTGCGCACGCGGCACTTACAAAAAAGGCGGTGCCACTTGGGTGTGTTTTTTCCTGAAATTGACTGATATCGAAAATAATCCATCCGTTCTGGTTGGCAGATTTTTGATTGGTGGGAAACTCGTTTTTTTTTTTATATTTTGAGCCCGTTTTCTTGGAAGGGGCTGTACTCAAAAACGTAGTATAAATACGACCTCTGGAGTTTGCCTCGAGGCAAGTTGGCTCCTGGGGACGAAACAGATAAATACTTTTATGATTTGTAGAATGTAAACTAATGCCCTTGAGGCTGGTAGTTAGGAGAGATGGACACTGAGCGGCTCATAGTTTGGTAGCACTAAAAATGAATTTTGAAAATGCTACTTAAATTGTATAGAGTGGGCATAGTTTTCAATTTAAAGGTATGTTTGAGAACACTTTAACACAATGTCAAAAAGCCAGCCTTGGCAAAGTTTTGTATAAGGAAATGCCCAAAAATGTTAACAAAATGTTATTGTAAACATCACATAATTGTGAGACTTAACGTAAAATTACGTAATACATAAAGTTCACTGAAAGATTTGTTTACAGGGATGATTTAAAAACGTTTTGGAAATTTGAATCAGCTTAAAATGATAATTTATGTAAAGCAAAAAATGTTAGAGAACATTTTAATCTTGTGTCATTTCTCAATGATGGAAAAGAAAATATATTTCACTCACTACCAAGATTGTCAAAGATCCTAGAATTGTGTAAAGTAAGGTGGACATTCTGGAAATACATTTTTCTCGTGTTTGCAGTATTAGTTCATACATGAGTATTTTGTGTATTTTATATCCATTGATAACAGTATTAAATATAATGGCGTCGTTATTTTTGTGCCATGTAAAATAGTACAAAAATATGAAAAGGTTTTATCTAATGTATTTTGCTCAAAAGGGTCATTATTATATTTGTATGTTATTGAAAATATATCAATATATTAAAAGTTCTACCAACCCACGCAATTGTTTTTATAAGTAAGGCCTAACTTAATGATCGATATAGCTTAAAACTCTGCAGCAAAATATTTTCCCTTTTCTTCTCTGCTGATTGCGGTCATGATACTGTGTTGGAATTTTGATGTGTTGAATCTTTGTGTCTCCTTGTTAGCGCTACAAGGTGTAGCAAGTCGCCTTAACAAAAGGCACTTAACATTCAGATGCGGTATTTTAGCACTTATGACACCTCTTCTCCTCTGAACTCTCTGTATACAAGTCCTTCTCCGACAAGGCCGCGACTGGAAGGCGTCAACCATGCAATTTCGCCTTGCGTAATTATCCACTCAGTGACGCTGCAGTTTTCTTTTCCTTTTCGACCTGTGCGCATAATAAGAGGCAGGTTCTTCCCCGACTGAATCCAAGGAGACTGCAGCCTCACCTCGACAAATAGAACCCGTAGCTAGCTCTCGGTATATAGGCAGGCAGCGGGGTCGTCACTACTGGAGAAGATGTCGCGCAGCTGCTGGCTACTGATTGGCGTGCTGGTGGTCGCCATGGCCGCGGGCGGCGACGCGGCTGCCTACAAGACCGGGAGATGCCCGGACATCCCGCCCGACGTGTACGGTATCTGTGCAGAGTTGTGCGGCTGTGCCAATGGTCAGCTGTGCTGTAGCAACGGCTGCGGACACACCTGCATGGACGCCGTCTACTAGGAACACTCGCTCTCTCTCTCTAGGTGGGTAAAAACTCTCCTGTACTTACCAATCAAGGTTATTTTCAGCTTTTCTGAAGTTCTACTTCCAGGATATGATATTCGTCCGCCTCATGCAATACAAAGCCTGGCCGAATCTAGAAAATTACACTAAAAAGACTACGAACCGCATTCGTGCGCACTCAGTGTAATAGTATTTTGTATGAGAACTAATTCTTACTATGAATTACCAACACGCATTATTTGTTTATTTTTTTCTGTTGATTTTAAATGAAATAATATAATTAATGGATAAAATATAAGTTAGAGTTTAGTATTACCAAAAATACGATACTTTTACGTTAACAAAAGTATAAAACGCTTGGGATACATTACATATTTAGGACACAACGAAATACGCCATACATGGGGTGATTTTTCAAACGTTTGTTTCAAAAAATCGTGAATATACTACACAGACCGAGCTTCATGCTTAAAGGCACTTTTGAAATCAACCTCTGGTAAATATAACTGCCTCTACATGCATACATTTTAACGAACTCACTGGGTTGTATGCAGCCAGCAAAGTTGGTCATAACGGAGGGAAAGCAGCTCCTGGTCTTAATACTAAATGAAAAGTGGTGAATACTGAAATTATTAATTTTATTCACTTATTTTAATGCACTAAAATGTAGCTAGTGATAAGAAAATCTGTAAAATATTTACGTTTATAATAATTTCACAGTTTCACTTTACCGACTCATGAATAAAGTGATTATAATCATGGCAATAATAATTTTACACCAGGCTAGAGAATACACAACGCGCATACCAGTAGAGCAGGGATTTCAAAAGTGTTCAGCAGTTTATCGTGAACAGCTTACATATACCTATATCATGGCACACCACGATGCCGAAATAGTCTTCACGGTACTACACACACACGCACACACACACACATGATAAAACAATTGCAGGGCAGCGTGTTTCCCGTGAAAAGATTCCACGACTGGTCGTACAACAAAAATACATTAATTTAGATCCACTTTCGTGACTTCAATTGTCGCATGTCTTAGGTGCCTGCGACGAATCGCGGACGTTCAGTGTGGGAGTAACATAATCCCGGTTGGCCCTGTCAAGCAAAAAAATATCTGCCGCCGCCGACAGTAACTAATGGATGTGCTCGTATAGGATGTTGAATTCTATCCCGCACGAAAGTCTTCATATGGAAAACATATGGCGCTTGTCATTTGTCCACCGGCTGCTGCCACTAGTCGAGCACACTGTCCTGTTCTATTCGGCCACACGGAGTGACGCCACTTGAGTGTTTGCGTATGCCACTGGCAAAGAATTGTTCTACTCAGGTTACGAAGGGAATGAGATTCCTTATATGAAGATTTTCTGTCACAAGAAGCGCTGGCGTTCCAGAGAGGCTGTGTTTGAGTTGGCGGGAAATTGAGAAATATTATTCATTGCGTATACCCTTTTACTTCATATCAAATTCCTTGTTATTCTCTGCGTTTGAGAGGAAATTAAACATGTTACGTTGAAAGAAAAATATTGTTGCAGGAACCATAATTCTGTAGCCGTTCCCCTCCAAGACTGTTGAAATAGGGACAACAGTCTGTTTGACTGTGGCTATCCTACGAATATTGTTATAAGCTGTTCACGGTAAAGCGAGCACTTTTGAAGCCCCAGTTACTTTTTTCTTTCAACCAATTTATATCCTTCGACCACTTGTTAATGAAAATCCTGCCATGTGAGTTATGAACACAGTGTATATATTCACCATACCCAAAACCAAAAGTCGGAGGCCGCAATGAAATGTATTTATTGGTTATCATATCCGATGAAACCGCTTCAAATAATGGTCACTTTATCGTGAACGGCCTATAGTTGAAAAATTCCTCGTGGAAGCAGGCAGCCTCGAACTGCCGGACTTTGTGTTCATAGTCGCCTTAGACCATCTGACTATTGTATCGTTATGAGATTCGGCTTTTTAAAGTTTTTCGCTTTTTTGTTTAATTTTATTTCAAGCATGTCATGGAACGTGTCTGCAGATGAATCTCACGAGACGAATTCACATTTGAGTTTGCTGATTTTTATTTATATGTGTATATATATATAATATAACATTGTGTGTCATCTGATACAAAAATGTTTTCATGTGTAACGTTTGTGTGAGCAGGTTTTCCTTTAGCATCAGATAATTTGTAGTAACAATAAAAGATGGCGTCTGTAATTCGTTTTTATGTCGTGTTTGTGTAAGTGATATACGTCTTGTAAAAACAAATAGGACATTATAGCACACCTGTTGCTATTATTACATTTGACGTCTAGCATGGCGGTGTTTGCCAACACTCTAAAGCGTGCACATTACCCTTACAAAATGCCAGCAGTCACCACTAAATAAATTTTACTTCACAGTAGCAACATTTTCCTATTTATCTTCTGTATTGTATGTTCTACTAGTTCTATAACCTTAAAAAAAAAATTAGACGGTGCCTTTGACAGTTCACGACACTGTTGTAATTACCACACTGTTTCTGTAAACCGCAAAAAAAAAAAAAAAAAAAAAAAAAAAAGTGATTTCTACAGAACATCCTGTTGCAGTTACCAAACAGGACTGTTCGATTTACAATATATGGTTCTGTTACCGCAGCAATACTGTAAGATTGTATTCACGTATTCACGACTATCTGCATAGCTCCTACCGCAGAAAACAATGTTCCTGCTACAGGGAAGTTGATTCCCATAAAATGCCATTACAGAACTGTTCTGTTGAATTCTCTCTGCTAATTTCTTTAAGTGTAATCTTCGTTATCAGAACTACGCCTAGGCTATTCAGGGTCGATTGAGGACTTTTGAAAATTGTCTCTGATTATCTAAGTTGTTCGACGTTCTTCTGTTCACATTCCATGAGTGCATGGTGGTTACGCTTTACTTTAAGCAGTACACAAATAAAATATTATACAATCCCTTTACTGTGTATAAACAGTATGTTAATGAATTATCACGCCCATCTTAGTAATATATATACACACACACGTAAACTTCTATTCATAGTAAAAACTCATAATTTTGTTTTTTTTATTAATATGTAGTATTTTGATGAAAATGTACTTACAGTTTACCTAATAAGCAACATGGACACAAAGTATGTACTTTATTAATGGTTTTTACCTAGACAGTCAAAATGTTACAGATCTTTTGTAATAGAGCTAACTGAAATCTGTTCTAAAATAGGTAAGTGATGCCTGGCCACGAGTATGGCCTAGCATTTAAGAGACTTTTGCGAAACACGGGAAGTTGATCATTTTATTCCATCTTTAAATTGTTTTCTTCCCTAATTACTTGAAAACGGTGGAAAAATAATACTTTAGCGAGACGTTTAAGCAAAAAACGTTTTATTATTAAAGTCCGCAAATTACTATACGAAAACGTAATAAATTTAGTAGTACAGAGATCTGTTGACATACCTTTATCTTCATTACTACTCTATGAAACGATCATAGAGTTCCAAGTTAAGCGCTATATTATTTTATAGGAATTATCACACAACACAAATTAATATAACTGTTAACAGACCTTTAGCGGGATAAAAATTTAACAAAGGTACGAGACCGCGAATCACACCTCATCAAGCAATGCATTTTTGGAAAATAAGTATCTTTTTGTGGTAGAAATAATGACAGTACATGAGCTCGATACAAGGCCAATGTGCAAACTGTATATATGGTTGCATATAAGTATGTGAATAAATATGTATGGGTATACATACCTAGTTGGCGACTGAGACCACTTTGAGTACCCTGCTTGGATCTTAATTTCTTCTTCTGCCCGTCGTATTATTTCTTGCACGTATAGAAGTTAACACTGACGCCAAGGAGCTGAGTTTCACACACCACATTCATTTGCTTGAGAAGTATTTGTTTACATAGAACAATATTTTGTTCACTCAACTAATCTCCTATTGTTCAAAACTATTCGTTCATTTGAAACTACTAAAGCATTAAAAAATAATTTGTCTTATCGAACGATCATTAGGTTGTTCCGTCATCAACATGTATTTAGTGCACATTATCATTTTACAAGTACTTTGAGTGAATCGGTTTGGTTGCCGTTAACGCTATATACATGTTACAATTAAATTAATATTCTGTTAGGATTGAATAAGCATATTGTTAGATTAAACAATTTAAATTATATTGCATTACAGTTTTTTTAGAGTTAACAAAACCAGCTTGGTCCACAGCCGCCATTTGGTTGGCTGTAACGTAATGCCATTTGATTGCCTTTGTTCGCATTTACAGCTCTAGATTCTATTTATATTTTCTGTGGCAATTAGAATATTAACAGCAGTTGTATGTGTTTGTCAATGTTTAATTATAGTACAAACAATATTAATAAAACAACTTCACAGAAAACAAATAAGTAACACTGTAAAAATTTAATATGATTTTACGTTTTTTTTTTTTGCAGTAACAGAAACAATTTGTGCATGTACAACTTAGCAAAATTTTAGTTGTGCCAAACAAATATTACAAATTTGCTGTAACCAAAAGTTAGCAAAATATAATTTGGTAACTGCCCCTGTACAAACATGTAATTTGTTGCGTCAAATAAAATTTGTTCCCTTCAACAGAACCTTTTTCTTTATGTACCATGGATTCCTGATGGACGTTATCAGGTGACATTGTGAGAATGTTGTACAAACAACATCAGTTCTTTGTTTATTGTTCGTAAAAATAGAAATAAACTACTGCGGAAACAATAAATTTAAAAACATATAATTCAGGTAAGACATCATAGCATAAAACTATTTCAAATAATTCGCTGCCAAAATTTCTTACGAAATTCCAGTGAACAGGAATATTTTTTAAATTAGGATTTCAAAAATGGTCAGTTAAAACTACGAAAAGAAACACTAATATTCAGAAAACATATTATCAAATACCACTTTACTCTATCACCCATAGTAACTTCATTTACAACATAACACCTTTATCAGAATTGTGCCTACTGGTAAAGCACTACCAAATTCACCGGAGTGGCTAGCGTCTTGTAAAGCGCAGTTACTCGAGTATCCCGTGTGTTTATTGCGCTCACACAGAACAGCCGACTGCAATAGGATAACACTGGCTAAGAGTGTTTGTTTTCGCTGAAGCAGAAATGTCTCGAGATAAGGCAGATGATGCAGTAAATCTGCAGAAAATGTGGTTTCTGGAATAAAATCTTCTCCCAATCAAGCGCGAATGAATCACAAGGCGGAAAGAAAGGTCTGTTCTTATTGTAAACTGCAGGTGTGGTAGGTGAATGAAACATCTTCCTGAAAATGCAAGTTAAACGTTATCCGAGACGCAAAAAAACATATGTTTAACCGTATCTGTTATGGTTGTCTGTACACTGGGCGTTATCAGGAAATGGATTTAAGGAGTGAGTGAAGATATTTGCCTAACAGCGAGACCTGGTGAACCGATGAGGGCGACTGAGGTGAGTATGGAGCAGCACCGGAATGAGGGGGCGGGGGAAACGGGAGAACCCCGAGAAAACCCCCCCGACCAGCGGCATCGTCCGGCACAATTCCCACATGTGAAAGTCTGGGAGTGGCCCAGCCGGGGATTGAACCCGCTTCGCCCTGCTGGGAGGTGAGCAGGCTAACCGCTTAGCCACCTTGACCCCAAATGGAATTAATTATGTAGAATGTAAAGAGCAGTGATGTGCGTGCAACAAGGTCAGTTTCTCGCGTGTGGGGGAGCGTCATTTGTTGTAGACGCTGTATCGCTCAGTCTACTGCCAATAACATATAACACAAACTCATTTTTATGCTTCTGTCGTACGACGATTGGTTGTATCGATATTTGTAACAGAATTAGAATTTTGGTTGGATCTCAATTGCCTACAATAACTACGAAAAAAAAATGTTTTTTTCGTAGTCATTGTAAGCATAGGCGTGCGCAGAGTTAGGTAATGGAGGGTGAAAACCGCAAAATAAAGACCCATATTTACGGGATTAAAAATAGAAAGAAATATTATATTTAAACGAATTCATCACAAATAGTCTCTGCCCTACCAAACACTTTTAATTCAGTGGTTATTGAAACACACATACCGTCTAGTGAAAATATCTATATATATATAGTTTCCTATTTACATGATACATTGGGGGCGGGGGGGATTATTGCACCCTCTGCACTCCCCTTGCGCACGCCTACGATTGTAGGCAATGGAGATCCAATCAGAATTCGAATTCAGTTTCACCCCAACAATTATTATTAAATTTAAAAAAACAAGACGTCTGTAACAGTTCCAAACAAACATGTGTTCGTTGCAACATCTTAAGTAATACAGTGAAATATGACGGAGAGAGTTCAAGGATGAGCGATATAACTTAAACATGCCGTAGAAAAGTCACGTGTGGTTATACCAGTGGCAATGACTTGCATACTAGCTAGAATTGATTAGAGACGATCCTATCTTTCGTACACCTTCTTGTGCAAGTCGTTTGTTTACATTTGCGTTTTATACATTTATCTAATTCCCGCACATTTATTAATGCTGATATTGTTAATATGAGAGTATGAAACAGATTTTAATCCTGTATTAGTGATTTGTTTTTGGTTTGTAAAATCTTTGTGTGTTACGCCGATAGCGTTAATGTGAGAGTAAAAAAACAGATGTTACTACTGTGTGATACTATTGCCAATGCACAAATTACTCCTACAGCCCCAGATCCGAATCTCATGGCATGCTGCAACATTCAAGTTAACCTTTTGAACAAGAGAGATGTACACCTTGCACAAGAAATATGCCCATGTGTTTCAGGCTTAAGCATACGGTAACAACGTATATATGCGGTATCCCGATAGAAAACATTCAGTAGTCTTGACGAAACATTCAGTAGCCTCGACGAAACATTCAGTAGCCTTGACGAAAGAGAACTTCTCGAAGCTGCTGACACGCGGCATAATTTCAATCCTGTCGTTCGGAAACACCCTCGAAGCGAATACGGGGTAGTGCTAAGTCACCCACTAGCAAAAACGAGCCTCCAAAAGGCACTTTTCACTCAATCGGAAGGATTTGGGAGGCTCACTTATCGAGGGCAGAACAGTGGTGGCCATATTGGTTTTATTGGTATAGAATATGCCGAATCGGTACATAGGGTCCAGGGCACGGAGTCAGAGTTGACCGTCCACCATCTTGGTTCTATCAGCGATCTTGGCAAACAATTTTGTATACAGGTAACCTTGACCTTTAACCTGGACCCCAGTGACCTTGAATGACCTAAAACCCAACAAATCACAAAACCCTAAAAAAAATTCAAGATATCATAGAAACTTCCAAAACATTATTAAAAAAATTGTGTGTGTGTATATATATATATATATATATATATATATATATATATATATATATATATTTGAAACATTTGGGCATAATGATATCTGGGATCGGAGCCAGAGCCGACCGGGCGTCACGTTAATGTCACCCGACCACGATATTGGATCTAAGTGACTCGAGGCCTCGACCTTGACCCCATAACCACGGCCATGGATAACGTTGAACCCAAAAATCGCCAAAAATCCCTAACGTTTCCCAAAAATTATAAAATATTTGTTAAAAAATTTGTTTAAAAATGATTCACATATTATTAAAAATGTATTTAAAAACTTGCGTTTCCAGAGGTCTCCCCAGCACCACACCAGCATAAGACTGACCCTCGCCAATGTTTCTCATTAGTTAGTAGTCTGTTCCCTTCCACTCCCTCCTCATTAGTTGATTACTTGTGTTCGCTTCACCTCCCACCAGTGTTTCTTATTGGTTGATTACTTAAGTTTGTTCGACCCGCCACCAATGTTTCTTATTGTCGTAAGTTTCCACCCCCCCCCCCCCCTCTTAGACTTTCATTCCATCGTCTGCACTCCACCCACCATTCATTTTTTTTTTCGTTTGTCATTTGTTTATATCGCTGTAGTTTGTCACTCATAGACTAAAGATGAGGCAGACCGCTTATCCGTCTTCTGCGCATGTACCCAACATTGACCTTCCCCAATCCTACACAACTGTCAGTCACATGGCCAACAGCGATGGACATGTTCGTTTACATCTTTATTTTTAATGGCAAGCAATATTATATTAATAAAATACCTTTATCATTTCGAATTTAATCAAAAAGCATTACAAACTGGTTAGAGGAAGTATAAAAATATATCTAAGCACTGGTGTTACAAATCAGTTTTATAACCTAAAATCCAAACCAGGCCATTTTCGCTAGACGTGTTGGTAGAAAGCCAGTTGAATGTTGGGACACCGAGATTGGTTGTGCGCAGCCAGCGAGATCGGTCTACCTCATCTTTAATCTATGCCTATGCTTGACATGCCATCTTGGATTTCATATTATTACTATTTCATTGACTAGGTGATGCAAGTGAATAGTCGATCTCGCCGCCAGGGGAACTGCCGTTCTCTCTCGCCTATGTTTGACATGCCAGCTTGATTCTTTTCATTTGTTTACATTGCTGGAGTTTGTCTCTCGCCTATGTTCGACTGATGCCTTGTACTTTTTCGTTTGTCATTTGTTTGCATCTCGATATGGTCGCCATCTCGGATCCAATTTTATAGCATAGATGGTGTTAATATATTATTTATCGATTTAGCCACCGGACTGCAGCCATTTTCGATTATATTTTCAATGTATAGGTACCAATAGTGTATTAATTTTCGATTTCGTCACCCAGCAAGCTGTTGATTTAGCCACCAAGCGGCAGCCGTATTTGTTTATGTTATTAAATTATAGGCTGTGCTGTCGGCGACCACCATATTGGCTTCTATTTTCATCACCTAAGTGGTGCTAATTTCTCGATAGTCACCAGGCGAGCTGTCAGTAACACATATCTTTCATGTTCTGTCATACCAGATTCGTCATCTTTGATTTCGTTTTTCTTTGTTACTTCCCTTTAACTTTCTATCATTCTTTCTGGATTCTGTTACCAAGCCATCTTATTAGATTTTATTCAAGCTCTGTCATTCTCCCTCGATTTAGTAGCCTGCTTATTACTCAGTCCTCTCTAACCGCCATCTTGGGTTACATCACTCCCACAATCTTTGATAATGCCATATGGTCTTGACCTTTAACCATCAAAATCTTTCATTTTGTTCGTGATTAGTGTGTACCGGAAAATTTGTTGTGGTGTATTAGAGCAATGACAGTTATGTAAAAATTTATGTAGGACCTCTTTTCGCCATATACTGCACTAATCAAGTCTGGCGAGACCCGACTCGACTGTCGTCCTTTCCTCCCTCCAAGTCACAGGTTCAAATTTCTACCACTTCCACATTGTGTTTTCATGTCTGTTGCATAAAATCTGCATAGAATGTATTACGATATAATTTCATTCTTAGTTACTGTGCAGTTCATTTCAGCAAATATAAGCTGTCCATGGTAAAGTGAGCCCTTTGAGGCCCTAGTTACTTTTCTTTCTTCAGCCGTTTTTTTAAGTTTCATTTTTAAATAAATATTGTCATATAAGTAATAAGCACAGCAAGTATATTCCACCGGACTGCAAAGTTAACGTCCAATACTAAATTTAAATATATTTATTGAATATTATTCCAAATGAGAGGGCTTTCAAAAGTGCTCACTTTGCTGTGAATAGCCTATATGTTTATTGCCCTATCGTTGATTTGCGCACCCAGTGATGGGCCTATAAAAGAAATATTTAAGAACTAACTTTCAAATCATCATGTTTTGACACATAATTTAATTTAAGGAATACTTGATCTTGCGGCCCTATTCGTCATCGGGAGTGATGTCTATGTTATGCTTATAAGTGGGCTTAGGGCGAGCTTGACCCTGCTATCTTGTTCGTCGTGGGTGGTTATGTCTGAATTTAGTGGTTATATCTTAAAAAGTTCGGAAATTACAGCCAACTATGCTTATAAGTGGATTTAGGGTGTATTTTGCTCTATACTGTTCGCCATCATGGTGATGCCTATGTTATGAATTGGAAGACTGTAGATTCGGTGGATGGGAAATGCTGGCCAACTATGATTATACGATGGCTAAAAGTGTAATTGACTCTGTTGTCATGTTTGTTGTCGGGAGTGAGACCTGTGTTATGAATTTGGTGGTTATATTCTAAATATATCGGAAATTATGACTAATTATGCTTATAAGAGCACATAAATTAGTTGCCTATGCTCATGTGGGCTGGAATAGACATAGAACAGGTGCTGCTAATTTTTATATATGTTTTACACATATAAATACGTGGGCACACTAGTGCGAGACCTGCAGATCTCAATGATTTTTTCTATGTAGTTTTTAAATTTTAATATTCATACTTTCGATTTTTTGTATAAATTTTATTTAAAGTTGCAGCCTTTCCAAATTTTTTGCGAGTGACGGGATGGGGATATATCTATATGTATTCGACATTTAACGCTCTCTTTTCCTAGGTGCAGTCTTAGTCTTGTGGTCAGGATTCTCAGCAGACTCCCTGTGGGTCGCAGGAACGATCCTGCTCGCATGCAGAGTTTTTTTGAGTTCCGAAACAACCAACTAAAATATTCCAGCTCATTTAGCGACCGCCAATAGACCTTAACTATCTTATGCTAGCGCACCCCTGCAGGTGATATGATTACCAACGCAACATGCCCACACCGATGCCAGTGCTCCTATCTGCGAATGGTAGAACTTGAGATCAGCACATACACACACACACACACACTTGTGGTGGGCATCCGAATTAAATATGGCCATATGCAGCATTCGATTGGTGGCAGAAATGTGAATTAAAGATGGCGGATGTAAATGGCAAGAGAGATAAACGGGGTTCGGAGACAAGAAGGAATGATAGAATGCAAGAGAGAAAAGGGGGTGGGCGTAAGACAGAAAGGAATATGAGAAAACCAAGGGGTAGAGCAGGCGAGAGAGAGATAGGAGGGAATTAGAGAGCAACCTATATAATGAGACAATCTCTGTCTGTCTGCCTGTCTGTCTGTCTGCCCGTCTTTAATACCTCTAAATCCCTTGAAACGCAACAGAAGTTCTGCAAATTTTTGCAGAGCGAATCCTCAGGGTAAAATACAGGTGAAGTAAGGATTTCAGCAAGATCAGATTACGCAATCGTTACCATTTACCCTAAAAACTCATTATTTAAATTGCTTTTTCACTGTGAAAAGTGTTGTGTTATTGCATAGAGAATATTAAATACAGAAATGAACGTAACGAATTAAATATTTTTTTACTATAAATGTCCCGTTTTAATGTTCAGTAAATTAAGTGGGGCCACAGTGGATCAGTGGATAGAGCGATTTCAAGTGGGGCCTTATTAGCTCAGTGGATAGAGGGATTCCAAGTGGGGCCTTAGTAGTTCAGTGGATAGAACTAAATCAAGTGGGTCCGCAGTGGCAAAATGTATATATATATATATATATATATATATATAGAATGGGACCTTAGTAGTTCAGTGTATAGAGCGATTCCAAGTGGGGCCTTAGTAGCTCAGTGGATAGAAAGATTTCAAGTGGAGCCGCAGTGGCTCAGTAGATATAGAGATTCCAAGTGGGACCACAGTGGCTCAGTGGATAGTAGAACAATATCCAATGTTGAGTTAATTCCACATCTTTTTTTTTTTTCAGTCTTTGTATGATAACAAAAATCTGTAACATCGTAACTGTTCTAGGCACGTGACAATACTAAAAACGATAGTCATGGGCTGGGCCCCTAGTGAAATAATAACCAAGTGGAATGGCGGATCACGAAAAACCCAAGTGGAATGCCAGAGCGTATAAAAATGAGGAATGATAGAAAAGGAGCTTGGTAATGGGTAAGAAAGGAAATACCGAGGGAAAGGGGGAAATTCAGAGGGGAAAATCAGGATGGCTGCTTTTGACGAGGAATGACAGAGAATGAGGTCGTTGTGACAATTGATCACCAAGATAGCTGCCGTGACACCTCAGCGCCTCACGAGGATGCCAGGTGGCGCAGAACATACTATTTCTAGCTACTTCCAAAGGTCACGGATTTTTGTAGGTGCATTCCAGTCCTACATTATATTTTATGGGACCTTCTTCAACTTCTTCTGTCAATTGATTGATTATCCTTTGCCTAATGTGGTCAAGGTATTTGTATATGTTTTTGTACCGACAAAATTATTCCCAATTACATAATTTTATCAATAACCCTTGTTTAAAGTAGAATCCAATCGATGTGGTTTCGTCAACAATTATTATTGTCCATTTCATATAAGTGGGGTAAAATCTGACAGACGATGTGACCAACCTACACTATATGTAAACAGTAAATGCTCTCGTTCGTACAGTATTGTATCAGCTGATGAACTACTGCGGGATCCGTGTTGTTAAGTTGGCTATGGAAGAAACTAGTACTCAGAACTAAAAGTTTTAATTTAAAATCTTAATTATACTTACAACATTTATGGTTTAAATTGTGTTTTTAAAGCAATACTACATTTTCTTGGCTATTAGTGACTGGACTTTAAAAACATGTTTAGCATTTATAGAGAGTATGTCGACAAGTACGAACAGTAAACGTTTCCAGCCAATGGCTAGCCATGTTTATGTTTCCAGTTCCCAGCCAGGTGAACGGCCGTTGGCACGTGCTTTTTTCTCATTGTGTTTATTATACGAATATCGTGTTGGTGGTGTCGGAATATTTACTTGGTAGATAATTATTTTTATGTGCTTTTTCAAGTTTAGTTGGCCGTAGGTACCGTTGCGCGTTTTCTTGAGTGAAATGTAACGTTATAGGCACGTGTTACCGCGTCTCTTCCGCCATTTTCCTTGCCGCCTTCCACAATGAAGTGATACGAATATAATTTACGTAAACTTCCTCGCACTTTGGCTGTAGACAAATATCTTGTCACAGTTACAACACCGAAACCTTGACGAAGTCATTGATGGCGACACAGCTGTAGGTGTGCTGTCAGAGCCATGCCTGAAGAAGTCGATGGTGCTGCCACATCACGCCTGGAGAAGTTGATAACAACACTGCTGTAATTGCTCCATCCAAAGAAGTCGATGACATTCCCGAAGAAGTCGATGGTGCTGCCACATCACGCCTGGAGAAGTTGATAACAACACTGCTGTAATTGCTCCATCCAAAGAAGTCGATGACATTCCCGAAGAAGTCGATGGTGCTGCCACGTCACGCCTGGAGAAGTTGATAACAACACTGCTGTAATTGCTCCATCCAAAGAAGTCGATGACATTCCCGAAGAAGTCGATGGCAGTACTGCTGTAGGTACTGTTAATGGACCTACAAACTTTGTCACCATAATATTTTTAAGTTGCTTTCACAAGCTGAGATGATGTATCTTCCACGTTAGCTGCTGTCAAATTAAGCCTCTCAGCTGAACCCTCCCCCCCTTACAATTCTTCTAATATACTCTATGCAAGCCCTATGACGTCATGCTGACATTAAACCAATCATACTACATCAATAAGACATTGTGCGTACATCGCCCAACCAACCACAGAGTTGCCACGTGATTGCAGCTGGCCAGTCGCGTGCAGGCATTGAGACATCACAGGCAGGAGCCAGTCGGCAAGAGTCAGTCTGCAGAAGTCAGCCTTTCCATCAATCCTTCGTAATCCTCCTTCCCCTCCTCCTCCCCATCCTCAGCAATCCTCCCCAGCATCTTTCCATCAATCTTTTGCAATCATCCACAATCCTCACCAATAAGTACCGCACGCACCATAATCAGCACAGCATGCACCGTAATCAGCACAGTAAGCAGCACTGCAGGCACCACAGTCAGCACTGTAAGCACCGCAATTAGCACCGCACGAAACGCAATCAGCACTGCGATCAACACCATATGGATCGCAATCAGAATTGCATGCACTGCTATCAGCTCTGCATACTACACAATGACAATTGCAATTTTGTCTACAAAACTGCAACTATTCGTGAAATAAATAAGTTGTTTTAATTTATGAGCAGTGCACCTGCATCTGCTTCTTGTATACTTTTTCGCGGATAACATATTTTAAAACAACCTTTCAAAATATGTACATCCATCATTCTTAAAGCCACGCTGACTAGCATGCTGCCAGTAAAGTTGACAAACTATGCAGGAGAAGTACTTTCATGCTTAACGTCTTATTTAAAGTGGCATTTAAATCATTCCATACGTGATTTTTTTTTAATTTTCTTTCTCGTTTATTTTATATGTAGAAATTTAGGAATTAGTTTCCACACTTTAGCTATATTGCCGTTGCACTTGACAGATGCGCCATGAATGAAGTGATGGGTCCACTGGCAATGTTTATATTAGACAGTTACATAAGACTTCTATTCATTAAGTGGACTTGAGTAAATATCCTTCTGCTCGGTTTTGTTTTTGCTGATTACTTGTTTGAAAATCAGTCTCGTGTAAGAATAAATTATTTTAAGGTAATATATTGAAATTTTGGATCGAGCTAGATGAAATGACGACTCTGGGACTATCGTAAAAGTTTAAACAGGAAACGGAGGTGGGATATTAATTAATTACAGTTAATTTTTAAAAAATCACACCAAAATATTTAGATTTCAGTGAGGTAGTTTGTAAAGCTAGTGTAACAAAAATTACAGTTCAGTAAGCTTAAGACATCAACCCCTTCCCCCTCTCTCCTTAAGTTAGAAATCGAAGCGATGATCTTCAGTTTGTACAAAATCAGACATATTCAACAGTTATAATGTGATGACATTCAATGTATTTTACAATATTATTTCATGTGTCATTGCTAATCTATAATATATGAAACTGGGTTGTTTCTGTTACTTTATTGTTTCCTATATGTGTAAACTTTAAATTAATTTTAGCTTATCAGTGAGTCTCTTTGTTTCTGTGCCGTTAATTTATTTGATATAACTAAAATATAACATTTTGATTTTTCTTGTTACAGGTAATGAAGATTTGGTGACAATTCTCCCCTAAGCTGAACATTAAGGAGGTTTACTTCACGTTACGAAAAAAAATACAGCAAAAAAATTGATTTTTTTTTTTTTTGTATTTTAATTTATATTCCTTTAAAATCTCGCAATTAAAACTATTTGTTTTTTTTTTATATAATAATGTTCACTATCAAATAAACCAATATTTTAGTCTGTATAATTTTTCTTTAAACAGAAGTAGAAATATTTGAACTAAAAAAAATAAAATTATAATTCTAAGAAATAAATAAATATCTAATGCACTTATTCAGCTTTATATAAGAAATGCACATAAAAATATTATTTAGATTATTTGAATGTCGATTTCAAATCACTGCAAGTCTTGAGGTGGAAATGATCAGGTTCGTGTTTCATCGTCTCGAAGCCCGAATCACGTACCGAAGAAGAAAAAGAGGTCTTTCTAGTAACTCCCAACATCCGTTTATATATATAGTTAAGCTAGGGTTTAAGAAATTCTGCACTGATTCGAAATTACACAAAAAAATTCAATCGGACGTTTTAAAAATTTCAAATTTTATGGTGGAGTCATCAGTGTACGTGCGTATTTTTATTACATGAACAAATTGCAAAGACATTGTCTGACCGACGAGTTTTCCACGTCGCATTTGCAAGATTTTTATTATCATCCGCAAGGAAACAGGCGCAAAAAAAAAAAAAAAAAAAAAAAACGTGTTCCGTTGGATTCAGAATATTTCGAAGTCAGGAAAAAATATTTGAATGCTGACAACACTTACGATGGTTCGTACAGATCTATCCTCATGCAAGCGACCGTCGTCCAACACGAAACCGAGATGAAGAGATGTATTTTGGTGCACTTGTTATCACAACTGTCAGCCGGAGAGTTTGTTGGAGGATTCGGCTGTATGAAGAGACATTCACCAAAGCTGTATACACCGCAATACGTTTCGATATTTGGAGTGTTCTGAACTATCTGATTCTCTTACACTAGCCGATTTTACGAGACCGAACGCAACAAGAGAATAGTTGGCGTTCTTTGCTTCTGGCATCTTACGCGATGGGCAGGTGGTTCTCCGAACACAACATGAAATATTTTAATGTTTTCCTGATATTCAAACCCGGGTGCAAACACATCAGGTATTCCGGGAGAGCGCTAGAAGTACTGATGTCTTTGAAAATGGCGAGACCAGGAGCGAAAATCACTGATTTCATCCCTTTGACGCCTTTATTTTGGTGACAGTATTTCGATTTAAAGCACTCTAGTTACGGTAATTTGAATAAGGAAACTTTGAAAATCGAGCCTTGTAACGGCAAGACGAACTTCGCCATGTCCTTTACGACGAATGGCGTGGACTGTTCGGTAATGCTGAACAGGCTTGGGAAAAAAATTTTATAGGCTGTTCACGGTAAAGTAAGCACTTTTTAAGGCTCTCTCTATAGGCATTAGTTACTAATAAATATGTTTTACTGCAGCCTCAGACATTTACTTTTGAGAGTGGTGAAAGTATACACCGTATTCATTGGTCACGTGACAATGCTGATATTAAAAAATTGCTTAAATATAAAAACTGGCTTAAAAGAAAAATTTGGGAGGGCCTTAAAAAGTGCTCACTTTATAGTGAACAGCCTACTAATCTAGATCGTCGAAACTCAAAAATAAATCGACGTCAGCTACGCAGTAGACCTATACCGTAGATGCAAGCGAGTACTCGAAATTAATCGGCGTAGATCCTGAAATAGTAAATTTCGTGGGTGTGTGCACAGTAGATAGGCCTGGGCGCAATGAAACAAACGCCGTATTGGAAAGTTCGACGTTCAAAGAATTGTGTTGCAAAGAACGACAAAGACGACGGAAATGAAAAGAACTGTTCTAATTTGGAAGCGACATTGTTTGAATACCGACGTGATAATTGCACGACAGAGCACAAGTGTTCTCGCGACAACCTCTCCGCGAAATCAAATGTCGAATATCGCTTGAAATATTTCAAAGAGATGCAAACTTGTTTCTGTCGACGTTCGTATGTTCGATTGGCATGGGATTCGAATATTTGTCGTAGGCGAGCGAAGGACAAATTAGAGCCCAACATCCTCGGCACTATTCACGGAAAGGAAACGGCGGTGTTTTTCGTCGCTCCCGCAGTTTCCACAACATAGTTTGCAAGAGGAAACAAATGACATGCGTGCGCAGGATTGCTCGGAGCGTTCAAACGAAACGAAAGATGGAAAGTGTTAGAAATTGACGAATACCTGACCACTCAATCGTGCTCTGTCAGCTTCGACGAGATTACCCTAACGCCCAAGCACAAGATCCCAAAAAAAAGATTTAAAAAAAAAAAAAAAAAAAAAAAAATCTCACGACCACCGATTTCAAGTTTGCCCAAACTGTAAAATCGTGTGGAATCTTGACGTGAACGCCGCTAGAAACATAATTTTGATTGGTCTGGGAATCGTCGATTTTCACCGGAAAGAAGAACAATCGCCGGATGAGTTTATTTAAGTCCGGTCGAGTTTAGACCATTGCACATAAGGTCTAAATTCGTAACTCTTTGCTTTTTGCTATGAGTAATAAGGGGATAACTTCTGGCATGTAATTATGACGTTATTAGTGCAACTTTATTTTCGAATCAAAAAGAGGTGCTCGCTGTTTCATAGTCATCATGTAATTCATAAATAAAAATCGCCTGTAAGGAAAAGACTTCAGTCACGAATATAGATAGACTATACGGGTTACTTATATGTTTAGTTTATTTAAAACTTGTAAAATTTCATTGATACGATTTGTATATATGTATACAGTGCTATGATTTTGCTTGTTATAGTTTACTTATGCATGTAAGTCATCAGCTCTGCGACAAACGGCGAGAGGACGGTACTTTCAAAATTTCAGTTAGAAAATGTCTGACAACGAACGCCAGGACACCATTCCTAAGGGCAGGAAACCCATGTGATAGTAAGGGATGAATTTCTGTTGGCATGCCAAACAATTCAGTCACTGTAACATCCAAGAACCCATGTTGACCTACCGCATACCCTACACAGTAAAATGGAGATTACCACCTCAGTGAAAAAAGAGTCATCGTACATCGTTACGTAAATTATGATCACGGCCTATGAATTACCATTGCAAGACTTGGAAACAAGTCATCTTGATAAGATCTTGATCATAATTTACGTAACGATGTATGAAGACCCTTTTTTTTACTATTTGAAGGGGTGGAAACCCCCATTTTACTATGTAGGGTATGCGGTAGGTCAGCATGGGTACTTGAATGTTACAGTGATTGAATTGTTTGGCATGCCTACAGAAATTCATCCCTTAGTATCACATGGTTTCAGTGTAAATGAATAAAGTTCATATTTGCAACCCCATATTCACAAAGGTTTCCTGCCCTTACGAGTGATTTCCTGTTGTTCGTTGTGAGATATTTTCTTACTGAAATTTTGAAAGTACCGTCCTCTCGCAGTTTGTCGCAGAGCTGATGACTGATCCTGCATAGGCCTACTTCAATAAGATTTTCAAGGAATTTATGTTAATTTTAATTGCTTTGCTTAGGGTTAGGGTTTAATTTCTATTTTTTGTATTTTTATTGCATAATGTGAACCATTATCACGGATGTGTTTGAATAGACATACATATCTAAGAAATTAAACAGTTTAGCTTTGGGCTCGCTCCATGACAAACATTGCCGAATCAAGTGGACTCAGCTGATCACAAAACTCACTGTCTTGGAAAAATTTACACACACTAATATAAAAACATAGTTGTGAATAAACATTATCAAATACGATTAAACAAGCAAATCAATGTAAAAGCTGTTCAAGATAAAGTGAACACTTAAGAAAAAAAACACTGAACCTGCATCCAAGTATTTTAATGAACGCACTGAGTGACATTCGCCCAGTAAAGATGGTGACGATGGATATAAAGTAGTTCGGTATTTTAAGGCCGAATAAAAAGTGTTAGGTAACCATTTCTGATAACTTCAAACTAATTATTTCGTTTTCTGTTATCTTAATGCATTGAAGTGTAAAAATGAACAGATCGCATGAATAAAGTGATGAGGTCGATGGCAATGAAAATTTTACATAGGGAGGAGGAATACACAAAGGGTTTACAAGTAGATCTTAAGCAGGGCTTTCGAAAGTGCTCATTTTACCGTGAACAGCCTATAGAGTGAGATGCGCCTCTAGTCTGTGCTGTGGGCACGCGCACAGAGTGTGCACTAACAACCAGCAAAGTAGAGCGGAATGTAAAGGGGGAGGGGGAAGTTCCTTGCGTCATACTGTTAAGGGAGGTAGCCACCCCTGCACCTCCGCCACAGCTGTTCTATCGGTGAAGAAAGGGATCGTTGTAAACAAACTCTACGAATCCAATGGCAACCATTGATAGACTGACGGCTTCATTCCAGTACTTGACTACTACTGCCGCCTGCCATTCCCACCTGTTTTATATTTTATATTACTATATTATGTACTAGTTATGGTTCTGTTTATTTTATTGGTCGGATGGGGAACTCTATTTTATTGTCTTTCGCGAGGAGTGATTTCTTTGCAGTTCTTCTTATAAGTGTGTGGCAATTTGAACTCCCATGGTTTCAGTGTTGCAGTGGGAAATTTTGTTCGTACAAAAATTACGTTCAAATTACTATAACTTGAAAGTTGTAACTTCATCGAAATAACTAAATGTGATAAGCGTGTCGTTGCTCATAACGATGTGAGAAAACTGAACATGTTTAGTAAAATTAAACTAGCACATAAAAATTGTTTATATATATAATGAAATACACATAAAAGGCCTTTACATATGTCACTTATATTTCAAAACTGCAAGCAATAACAAAACGAGTTAAATGCATCACTGTTAATACCGACGTAATGTAAACATATCAGCATATTTTTCACGCCTAAAAATCGTTAAAATTTTCAATGAAATAAATTAGGATAATTTTTTTTATGTCAGAAAAGTTTTAAATATAGTAACCTACTGTTCACTTTGCAGTTCCTAAACATGGCGAGCCTTAGGTGAATACTGCACTAAAATCACTTTCGTTGACCACTGATACGAAATCATTTATTTGCTGACTCATTCAATCAACAAAACACTTGAGATGTTTCTTGAAACCAACTAATGTAAATTTCACAACGTAAATACTTTGTTGCTGGCGCTTAATGGTTAAGGAGAATGCCAGACCAAACCACACAACAAACCCTTTTTAAACAACAGACACGTGGCAATATTTATTTCATTTCACTGAAGAGGCTGTTCTCAAAAGGCTCCTACAACGAACTGCATTTAATGAAACACAAAAATAAATAACTCCGTGTATAACATTCCGACACCGCAAGCAAGGAACTCTAGCATATAGACAAATTATGACGGAAGAATGTTCAACTCAAAGGTAATGGCATTCAGTGGACAGATGGAGATGTTTTACATAACTGTAATGTTCCCATCCTCTTCCATTATATTTCAAAAGGTTTTTAAAGCCCTTGCTCTATAACTCAAAAATTGTACTGTATTCCAACACCGTAATTTAAACCATAAATGTTGTAATTATAATTAAATTTCTAAATTATAATTTTTAATGCCGAGGACTATTTTTTCAATAAATATTGCAAAATCGCCAACATAATAACACGCGTCCCGCAACAACCACTAGTTTGACAAGTGACAAACGAATAGTAATCGAAGTGACAAGTAAAATTATTTCTGTTTCTCAACCATTTCAGCTATACTTGACAGTTCAGTTACGGTCAAGTTTGTGACAAGTTGACGAGTCATCATGTGGGTGAGTTGGTGAACATCTGGCACAGCGTTTACCTGCAACATGGTACAGTAACATTCACTTGTCACCATTCCGTTAAAGAAGAATGACCTCGCAAATCCTCTGGAAGACATGCCGCACCACACTTTTAACACAGGAAGATTAAATGCTTCCTCTTCCATAACGTGGGGATATTCAGTGGCCCAATGCACACAATCATCGTGGCGGTTGACAGTTCCATTCAATTGACCGGTCGCCTCACTAGTCTGACCAAACAATCGCATCAGTTATCGTTGCACATGTTCATATTCACGGCCCATTCACAAAACTCGAAACACCTCTCTGGGTTGTCTTCATTTATACCGTGAAGTGAGGTGGGAATGTAGGCCTCCACTTTACTTGCTTTAATATACGATGTAAACTTGATTTACTGACACCTGAATAATGCGCAGCTTGCCGTATGGACCTCGACTTCCAGAGGAAACGTGTTTACGTGCGCAACGCTTGTCCACACAGCCCCCAGACTTCCTTCGTCCGTTATAGTTCTCTTCCTGCCGCACCGGCATTTCTTCACATCACACACAATTCCGTCCCACTCAAACTTGCCACATAATCGTATCACTGTTACACATGATGGTTGTGCAGCATATAATTATGTTATCTCCATCATTCCTGCACATCAGTCATGTTCTCGCATTTCCAATAACAATTTATTGTAAACCGCGCTTACGTTGCTCGAAAGGAAACCTTGCCACGTTCGCTTTCCTCTACACTTGTATGGGCTGTTCACGGTAAAGTGAGCACTTTTTAAGGCCCTCCCAACAAGCATTAACGACTAATAAATATATCTTATTGCAGCCTCAGGCATTAAATTCTGAAGGTGGTGAAATGTATACGCTGTGTTTATTGGTCACATTGCAATGTTTATATTAAAAAGTAGCAGAAAGGTAGAAATTGCATGGAAGTAAAAATTTTGAAGGGCCTTAAGAAGTGCTGACTTTACCGTGAACAGCCCATAGTGCTGCCACTCCTGGCTGCAAACAGAACTGACAATGGCATAATGGCCACGTACGTTCACAGACACCCAACATTATCCTTATAGCGTCCAATTCACGCATTCCTATCACATTGCCTTTAATATTTTCTCATTTATTACCATGCAGGGAGTGTGAACATTAATTTCTGATATTGATATAATTACGCTCTCTGTGTATTTTTCAAATTAGCATTAATAACTAAATATGTCGACACTTAGGATTTTTACTTAATTTTACACTAATTACCACATTGGCATGATATGAACATGGCCAATGACACCTGACTGCACACATGTAAGTGTTACGACTTATTATATTACCTTGAGGGATACCTGCAGCTCTGTGAATGCATCTATCAGAGTCTTGAACCCTCCCAGGTTGGGGAAGATGAAACACAAGAAAGGCAGAACGTTTATTATCCTTGGCGGAAGGCGTCGAACAATGAACGAATTAGAGAGTGGAACTTGTCATCGTCACGACTGATCCGAGACCCAGCTAGCGCGACCCACACGACGTTGAGGAAAGGCAGATTGAAGAGACCAGATATCTGCACAAACACCAGAATAGATTGCCATTCATTGATGTGGATTTTATATGCTTTATATCTGAATTTTTACAACATTCGGAAAATGTATTCACATATTGTTACCTATTTCCATTACTATGCGAAACAGACAGAAGTTTGTGATACTAATTAAAAATAATTACTGCTAAACAAAAAATACCAAAATTTGGTGGCGAATCATTTAATAGTTGCACCGCAAATATTTCGGAAATGAAAGGTGCTATTGATGTGCCGGTTTCACAGAATTGAAGTTTAGATAAGGGCTCATAATAGCAGTTCAGAAACAGATTTTAATATTTATTAGAATGCGTATTTCGTGAACAAAGTCAAGAAAAAACTATTTAAAAAATTAGAATGTAAATGGTTCTTTTGATGGATTCTAGTGAAAGTAGTTAGCGTGATACGATAATATGACAATGTTAAGTACCTACAGTTGTCTGCCCCCATTTAACTGCGCTATGTATCAGCACTCATAAGAAACACAAAAGTGAGTAAACAAATTCTGGGAATTCTGAAGAAGAAAGAGACAACTGTCTTCCATAGTATTAGCCAATATGTACCATATTCCAACACGTCATACGTCTAGGTGCAGTATGAACTATCACAAAGTACTGACAAGGTGGTCCCAATGCAGTCAGTGTAAAGGAAATTGTATCTAAACACACATACGAGCAACTGGAGGCATTTAAAAGTGATGTCATATTACGACACCACGAAAACTCTTTGCACTACCATTCAGCAAAAACACGCCGACGACTTTCTAATTTCTTCTAGTTTAAGTGCATAGGCATTGTTCCAATTGGAAAAGAAATGAGGCCGCGGTGGCTGAGCGGTTAGACTGTTTGCCTCCCACCAAGGAGAACTGCGTTCAATCCTCGGCCGGGCCTCCCCGGATGTTCGCAAGTGGGAATTGTACCGGACGATTCCGCTGGTCGGCAGGTATTCTCGGGATCTCCCATTTCCTCCACTCTTGCATTCCTAATGTCACCCTCATCGGCTCTCAATACCTCGTTGTTAAGGGCCGCCCAAATCTTTCAACTCAACTCAACTACACATTCTAATACTTATTAGAAAGTGTGTCTAGGCTGCAATTATAAACCCTTGTCTAAGCTTCAGTTCTGTCAAACCAGCTCATCAATAGCACCTTTCATTTCCGAAATATTTGCGGTGCAAATTTTAGGTGATTCACTCTCTGTGTGTATATATTATATTTGTAATGTATATGTATATGTGTGTATTTATAATATAGAATTGTATTATTAAGAAAACTAGATATGTGCAAACTACAAAATTACTGGTAGTTGCTTAAAATATGTTGTCTTGTAGTGAACTATTCCAAATGTATTTTCATCGAACATTAAAATCTTATAATGCTGATGATATAACTAAGTCATTTTTAAGGACACTGAAAAACCCGTAAATTGTTAATCTCAAGAAATAAGAAAATTATTTGTAAAGATGCTGGTTGACTAGCATCAGCATATAGTAAATGAAATTTTGGTAACTTTTGTTTAGTACCCCGATACATTCATAGTACACATTATTTTCAAAGCAAAGCAACTGAATTAAAACTACGCAGAAACCTTGTTTCAAATACTGAAAACACTGAATCATCATAGATACTGACTGAATTAAACAGACGCAGCTCTCTTGCCTAATTGTTAAGCTCTTCAATGCACGAATCCAACTTCATGATCACATAGCTGGCTTCGTCGTGCATTATGTCTTCGGCGCTGGCCTTCCCGAAACCAAAATCTCGCAGGTGACGAAGTCTGAAACGACGTTGTTCTGCCAATAATGCACAATCAGGAAAAAAGATCCCTAGACACAAAACAACGTTTTGTTATTACGTGTCAACAGAATACGAATATGACCTCATGGCATTTTACGAAGGACACGAACTGTTACCAGTAAACACACATCACTATCTGTAAAAGAAGTAAGGATGGGAAAGTAAGTAGACTGACTCTCCAAAAATATATACATGAAATGAGCAAAGATGTTTTGCTTGGGATATACGATACGCTATTGCCGTGGAGTCTGGGCCGAGTTCGTTGTGGCAAACAGAAGCACGCGCAGCGATGCAGAAGGAACTTCACTCGGGATCTCCGACGTGGCAATTATTTGTCAAACTGATTCCTTATTTTATCTTTGATCTCCCTTCTCTTTGCGCACTGCGTCGAAGCTGCGACTGACCAGTATTCGAAACACCGAAGAGACAAGTTACCACCAGATGTAAGTAATTGGCGATGTTGGATGGGTAGGTAGCTTGAGTCCGTCCGAGCTGGACTTAGCTGGCTGCCAGCATGTGAGCTTGTGAAGTGATGGATATTAAGGTAGGCGAAATTCATTCTAAGCTCTCCCCACAATATTAATTTTATGTATTTCAGCACTTTTATGAGCACATCGTCGCGTTTTCATTGACTGTGTCATATTTATTATTTGTGCATGAGTAGTAGGGACGTACCGGTCCTAGATATAAAGGGATGCCGCCTTGATTAATCGGATTATCGATTTGATATCAAATTGACTGGGTCAAATTTAATCCGATCAAAAATGTTTCGTCCGTTAATCTTAATCCGATTTAATCGGATGAAAAATGTGATTGTTTGATCAAATATATTTTATCAAAGTTTTTGGATCAAACTTGCTTGATAAAATATATTTGATGGATTTTTTTTTTGTGTTTGGAGGTAAGGCGCTTAATTTTTCTTTTATTTTTGTAAGTGGGGAGTGGCTCTGGTAGATTTGACCCTCGGACGTATGGTGTTGCACTGAAGTGTGATGTGTTGGGGAAGGGGTGTATATAGGGGAGCGATGTTGTCTGCACGACGACTGTCACTCGACTGAGGGAAATGGTATATTGATATGAATTTGGTGCAAGAGTGGCATAAGTGTTTTTTAGGTTGGTGGGGATATTGCTTGTAGACCGTGGTGGGAGACACTGCTGATAGGCGACAGAGTTTATGGTGTAGTAGTAAAGCTGCAATGAATGAAACGAAAAGAGACATGAATGCAATTTCCTGTATGCTAGTAATATAATTTACATGAAGGACTCATCGAATTGCAAATACAAATTTCAAACAAACCACAGCTATCCTGGTTTTATTAAATAATAAAGAAATCAAGTAATTAGTTATAGCTACAATTACACAACTTGAATTAAACTACACATTAACAACGAATTCCAAACATGTAGGAATAAATGAAATCATACAAGCAGCTCTCCCAAAACATGCCCGGACGGCTGTGAGGTTAATGAAGCAATGCAATATAAGCTGTGTGTCGGGAGCACGACTAGAGATGTGGAGCGCGGCCGGAGTCTGACAGGCGACTGATGTTATAGCTACTTGGAGAGAGAGGTGACTATCACAACTACGTGTTAAATGGATAAAATTATGTTTACGATGCACATACTAGATGAAATAAATACTTCCCTACAAAATAAATGAAAACATGTCAATATATAAATTACCCTACTTGAATTATAGGATGCATTAACAATGGTTTGAAAACATGTAGGAATAAATGAATGAAACCATACAAGCACCTCTCCCAAAACACATTTGTCCGGCTGTGAGGTTGGTGAAGCAATGACTGCAGTGTATGACATGCGCCGACTTATAAGCTGTTAGAGACATCTATTTTGAGTACCGGTTGGCAAGCAACTGAGCTGAAATAATGCATAAAACTTGTAATTGAACGAAAAGAGACGACTGAAACTGATGACGTTACACACTAGAGAAATTAATGAAATGAAAAATTGGAATAAGACAAAACTATAACATATGTAGCAGAAAAAGAATATATTTCAAACAGCAAAATATACTAACACAGCTTCCTGGCATCACAAATAAATTAAGTGTTTACTCACTAAATAAATTACAGAACCTATTTCCACATAGAAATTAAAACTCGCTTACCACTCTCAGAAATTCTGATAACTTAAAGATGGAATCACATTTATAGAAACAAAGTGATATAAAATATATAAATTATAACCAAATCAAAAAGTTATCCCTACAAAGCTACTATTAACTACATCCAATTTAGGCAGTGAAATGCACAGGCAACTTTATAGCATGGACAAAAAAGTACTGAAAAAACTTACCCCATTTTTACAACTACTTTCACTTCCCTGGGAAAATTAAATTTCACTATTGTAAGAAGAAGAATATTAAAATAATTCACTTTTAACACAATTTCCATCGAAGCATAGGGAGACTCGGATCACGTGAAGAAGGACTTAATCCTGCAACACTTTATAGAAATGTAGGATATTTTCAAAATTAATAAATCTAAGAATGGTTTGAAGGAAACACTCGAGACATGTAGACAAAGAAAAATGATGAAATAAATATTAATTTACATAAAAAAAATCTTAACACAAAAATTTTCCTGAAAATGAAAAGAAAAATTATTATATTAAAATGCTTATATAATATAGCATGTAACGAATGGTGAAGCCCGGAGCAGATATTATCCAATGAAAATGTTTCACAAGAGCTGAAGCCTGTGGCTTGGGTCCGCAAATCCCTTACCCCTCAGTCGTGGTATGGGAGGCCAGCAGTCCTTGCCCCAGCTGGTGAAGAGCTATTCTCTAAGAGCATAACCAGATATCCAAGTGTATAAAGAGAGGGTTTTGAACAAACTAAGATGGTGGTAGACAGTAAGGATCTGTGCCCTGTCAAGTACTGTGGGCCCCTCCCCGACACCCTATTCCTAAGTCCCTAGCCCAGAGCGTGTCTTTGTCCAGCTTGAACCACTGTATATCTCCCTCCTCTCAGGTCAGGAACTTTGGACTCTCCCAGAGCAATGGAATGGCTAGAAAATGGTTTGCCATATTCTTCAACCCCAGACATTAGCTTGTTTGAATATGTTCTTCCAGCGAAATAAACTTTAACAGGAAATCACAATGATAAAATTATTTCCTCAAAACTAGCAATTACATTCAAAATGTCTTTAATACAATAAATTCAATTAAAATATAAGCTATTTTCAAGTATATTTCCCATTTTCTAGCAAACTTCAAATAAATTTTAAAATCCCACAGAAACTACAACTAAGTATAATTTCATACGAGAGATAGTTTTCACAAAATAATTTTTTTCTATGTTTTTCAAAGGATGTAATTTTCAAAACACATATCATTCAATTTATTAAAATTTATGTGATACACAAGTCAGAGGTTTTAAGTATGGAAAACGTACGGATTCAGATATTTATGCGTAGCAGAGAAAAAACATATTTTGCACCTAGAATTTCTTTACAGGAGCCATACAAGAATTTTGGTTACAATCTCGTTGAAGTTTATCCTGAGATGATAAGTAATATTATGTTCCAAATGTACTGTAAGCAAATAATACGAATAGTAAGTCATATTAGATTCAAGAGAATCACATTATTGATATTTTTAAAAAAATATCTAATTTTATTGAGGGAGGTAAGTTGTGTATGTTTAAAAACCATTGGCCTGCCACACTTTTCAACAGCACGAGCTATGTGTTTACAACAGATATTGGGGACGAGGGTGTAGAAAACTTTGTGGTGAAAGCCATGTAGAGAGGCAATGAGGGAGTGGTTAGCACATGAAAGGATCGCCCGCGTAGGACGGAGCTGCAGGAAACAGTCGTACATGTTAGGACGAAGCAGTGTAAAGCTAGTTGCGAAAAGCAGCTGATACTCGCAGCAGGTGCTAGCGTACAGACCAGCTCCCCTTCCCCCACCTGTTTCCCTTCCCTGCTGCACTCCATCTTGCATGTGCCGTTGTCTTTCGCCTCTGCATGCAGACGTGGCCAGGAGGGAGACTCGCCATTCCCCTCCACCACCACCAATCCGGTGACACCACTCCGGGATGCACGTCGCCTTGGCCAATAGCTACCATTCTCAAATACACTGCTTCGCGACTTGCCTTGCCTAGTCTATCTTTCCCAGCATGCAGTTTTTGCATTTCATAACAAGCAAACGGACTGTTTTACAACACAATATTATAATGAAATTTAAGCCCAATTCTGAAAAGGATTTGTTTAAGAGAAAAATGTTTTCCACTTTAAACAGAAAATTTTTCATAAATTAAGGTAAAATTACTTTTCAACATTAAAATATTTATCAAAAAACACATTTATTAATGATTTTTTGTCTGGAAAGATTTAACAAGGGGAATACTATTTTACACTCTTAAAACTAAACAATTTCCAAGAAATGTATCATTACAAGCAAAGAAATATAACCTAAAACAAACAATTAAAAACCCAGAAATGTATTCCGATAAACTAATCATCACAATAACATTAATGAATTAATACAATCAATTCCAAATACGAATCTATCATATTTACCATTTGAATCACAAATATAAACACAACGTATTGCATCACAAATAAAAGGAAACAAACATAACGGATTATTGCTCAAATGCTAATCCAATCAAATGATAATCCAATCAACTAGTGGATTGCTTGCACAGTAAATTGCACATCCATACCCCATCGATATTGATAGGTTTAATAAATGAAAAACCTATCAAAATATGTTTAAAATATTTTTATTTAATATAATAAATTTACAAACATTGTATTACAATATTTTATGATCCTGATTCTTGACCCACGAAGCGTGTGATTTTGAGAAACCCCTCCATTGAACCAAGGACCTATCTTTTTCCCTTTTAATGATTTTGTCAATCAAATATTCATTTAGAGAACTAACTTTTTGCATTTCATGCTCATAAAATCCGCCTTTTATAGGTTGTCCATCATAGGTTTCTAGTTAATACACTCTGGGATAAGACTTTCTAATGCGCAAAATTTTAAATATTTCATAAGACCAATTAACCATTTACCATTTCTCAAAGACAGATTTCAGCTTTGAGATTCATATATTGTCACCAACTTTAAACATTTGCTTCCTCTGGTGGGATATTTTCACGCTATTATATATGGATTTCATCAAAGTATTATCCATGACATTTTCAGGAGCCATCTCCATAGTTTTATGATATCTGGAACTATAAAAATTAAGTATTTCAGGCAAAACATCCACCCATTTGAAAGTTCCTTTCGACATGAAATTTTTGTATATTAACTGCTTAATCGATGTGTTGAATTGTTCCGCAACACTGGCTTTAAGGTATAAATACACTATGTAGTGCTTGATACCATAATCGGTCATTAGTTTCGAGAATGGTGCAGAAAAAATTTGAATCCTCTGTCGGTTTGGAGCGAATTTGGGGTTCTTTCTTGCAAAATGGTCTTCATTGCATCGCTGACGTGTTTCCCAGTTTTGTTTATTAAAGGTATAACCCAACCATATTTGGAATAAATGTATATTATGGTTAAAATATATTTGTATCCCTTATTGTGTTTCGAAAATAATGTCATTTCACACAAATTGACTTGAAAAATATCATTTAAGCTTTTAGTAATAACTAGTCTTCTGGAAAACCTTATCTTGGCTGGAGCCTGATGTTCTTGAGAAATCTTACTAAGCTTCATTGGTAATATAACCATCTTCCATTAGCTCTTCAATAATAGAAACAATTTCATTTGCATGTGACATATTCATTAGGATTGTTACAATATAAGAGGAGAAAACTGATCGCCAATTTTATCTTAGTATATTCTACTTCCAACAATATTGCTTATTTATTGTAGTTTCGGATGGTTTTCATCTCCTAAACGGTTATTCACGTTCGTACGACGAACACGTTCTTTATATTTCTCTAAATAGGTGTCGAGATATCCATTTGGAACATTTAAAGATAATAATTCAAACAATCCTTCACTCACGTCAGTTATGTAATCAATTATTTTAATTCTATTGTCAAACAAAAATGTATTTACAAAATCTCCCAGAAACCATAAATTTCCATGTCGATATACACCAAATGTCATGTCGCCCATGGGTGAAATATGTTTTAAAGCTAAATAACGACATATTGACTAAGAAAGGGGTTGCTTTTTCTGTTTCTTGAAATGTTCTTCCAATTTAATTTCTAAAGGTGTTTCAGTAGGCATATACAACACAGAATGTAATGTAGCCATTCTACTTGTAACAGGTTTAAATATTTCTTTCTTTGAACCATCCCATTCCATTCGGGCTCGCTTATCTTATAAATACTTCTCCTTCACAGCAGATATAATGTTATCTAATTCCGAAGTTAAGTTAGACATGTTTTGGTTATATTACATAACTTCCAACTATTTATATATTAATTAAGTCATTGCTTGTCTAACTGCTGTAGTATGTCGGCTAACTGCTACACTAGATCGAATAGTTTGTGCTTTTTCAATCTTATCGACTTTATTTAAAACAGCATCTAATTTAGCTACAGTTTTAACTCTCAAATTATTAATAAAAAATTTATTTGTGTTTCCAAATCACTATTTTGTTTTCTCAGATCTGTTTGCATAAATAAACCAATTTTTTTATTTATTAATTCATCATATATATTTCATTATTTCTTATATTCGTGTTTAACGTTGTTTTGTAATAGTAGTGCTCACCACTTTATTAATCACAACTCTTAAATTATTTTGCATTTCTGCAAGTTATGTTGGGAAATTATGTCCATCATATCATTAAAGTACTTACTAAATCCATTTGAACATACTTCTAATCTAAATTCATTACCCTGTAAATCATTACTAATATTGTTTAAAATGTTTGTAATTACACTTGTGTTTTTATAAACATTATCATTCCCATTAAGTAACATTATTAATTTCTCTTGAAAACCAGTCGATTGCAATTTAAATACATTTAGCATAATGGTGTTTAAGTCTTCAACGTAATGTTTACTTGCAGCATCACTATCTTTCTCAGCCATACCCACATAACATAATATATGTCCATTCAAATCATAATTCCCATCGCGATTTTTGGTTAGACAACTACTGTAATGTTTGCATTTTATACCGCCATGTCCAAACTTTCAAATACTCATTATTCTTGCTCAGGAAGTAAAAAACTGTCACATCCAGACCCATATCTGCTTTTAAATATGGGAAGCATTGGTATAATCACCAGAAAACAGTTTTTGTATTTCCAGCAGTAAAAACACATATCTTTAAACTTTTTAAATGTCATATCGCCTAAAAAATGATCATTTTAAATATATTGCACATTCATATTGTCAATTTTTAAAACACATTATCATATTTGCTTTATTGTGCAAATTATGTTTTGGAATATGTGAGTAACTTTGCAATAAATAAAAACAATCAACGTTTGAATGTTGACCAAAACTAAAATATTGCTGTATATCACTCTGCAGTTCACACCAAACATCGTCAAAACTAAATATGGAATTGGATAATGCTTCATTCGGAGGCATGATATCTTCTTTATTTGTAAAAGGGAAATATCGCATTCCTTCAATTGATGATAAAATAGTTGCTAATTGTTGATATTTCTCTTATTGTATTGTTTTAGAAAAAACATATATGTTTTCAAATTTAAGACCATTTGGATGTTCCAACAGTGACATAATAACACACGTTTTTCCACACGAAAGACAGCTTATTATACAACATATATTTCTATGTTTGTGTTCAATTACATTTTCTTTCATATTTACAATTACCAGAAGCTGTACATTTTGTTTCATAGCCTTTATTTATACCGTATTATGCAACATTACATACTAACGTAAAACTATAAATGTGGGTCTATAAATAGGTTCCCATTCAGTTAAAAATAATGGCTCATACTGAACAAATAAAAAAAGGACACGGAGTAATGAATACATTGATTAATAAATTGCCATTTAAATTGCATTTACCAATATACAATTATTGTGGATGTGGTACTAAACTTACAAAACATCTTGCACAGAATGATCAAGGAATAAACTCTTTGGATAAGGCTTGCAAAGAATAGGACATAGTTTATAAACGAACAAATGATTTAAGACAGACATATAGCGGATACAATTCTACCCAATAAAGCAGCAAATATACGGAAGAATCCATCTACATCTACAGGCGAAATGCTTGGAGCTTGGGTCTTTTACAAAGTAATGCGCACAAAGGTCAAAAGAGGCATGGGTTTAAAATGTAAAACCAAATGAAAAACAAAGAAAGGAGGGTTCTTGCCTTTGGTTTTCGCAGCAGTAATGTTTGATCCTTGCAGGAGTTTCAGCAATTAATAGAGCATTTAAATCAAAGGGTAATGGAATATATTTGAAACCATATAAAGTTGGTCAAGGACAAAAAAACTCAAAATGTGTAAACAATGCAGAAGTCCTAAATACTAAATAGTCTTCCTAAACATGCATTAACAAACAAATACATTTATGTATTCATAAAGAAATTGGATATTGCCTATTTCTGAGGTGTTTATATGAAAGATGATATACCAAATAAACCCAATCTCCATGAATATATGAGTATTTATTTAGATTCGAAACAAAATGAAGGAACACTTTGGATTGCATTAATTAAAATGTAAATAAATCACTGTATCACGATAATTTCGGTGATTTACATCCTCCAATTGAAATATGTAATTATTTTTAAAAACATGCAATTAAGGGATAATTACAAAATGGAACAGCTACCAAATACAATCTATTGTGGACATTTGTATCTATCTTTTTAACTATAAATTGGATATATAAGTAAGTGCAATAGTAAACATTTTAATAATATGTCAATAATGTTGATATTAAGTGGTAATTTGTCGCAATTGTGTGCAGTATATTTCCCAGCATTGGAGTCAGATGGAAAAATGGCAAATAAGTATAATCTATTTGTTACTTACAACAGCATACCAAACATTGATATGCGCAACTAATCATTTACGATTGACATTGGTGAAAAAACCTACAAGATTTTGATACCGATAAGATCTTATGAGTTGGATGAATTAGAAATGTTTATTAAAGCATCATTTCCTAAAGATGTACATTTCCAATTATTGGAAATCCAAAAAAAAAATTAACTAGTGAGATGTATAGTAATATCGATATTGATTTCTCAAAAGACAATTCAATTGCAAGTATATTAGGTTACAAAAGGTGAGTATCCTGCTAATGAATTACACAAGTCATCAAAACAGGTTAATATATTTTTGGTAAATGTAAGTCGTATAAATGTTAATGTTGTAGATGGTTCATATTTGGATGGGAAACTGATAAATATACTACATGAATTCACGTGTATGGTGGCTTCAGGATATAACATAATTGAAAAACCAAATACATTAATGTATCTTCCAGTAATAGTGAATCGTTTTGTTAAAATAGTTGTTACAATTGTCGATCAAGATGGCAAGCATTAATTTTAGAGATGAAGAAATTACTGTCCGTTTACATTTAAAAAAAGCTATATAAACAGTTGCATTCAGTTCACATTGCAATCATAATGGGTATTGAAGATAATAATCAATACGGATGTAAAGTAGGCAGATGTTTTAAAAACAATGTCACTAAGGAAAGTATTTCGAAGAAAGGAACTATCAAAATACGTAAATGCAAGCATAAATCGCTCACTTCAAATAAGTTACATGTGAAGTTAACACAAGGCAACAAATTGTTTTTAAAGGAATTAGGATATAAGGTTAATAGAAATGGAAGACATACTGAATGGTGAAGGAGCAATCAACTATGAAGATGCAATCACTAATACGGAAATACATGCATTTCAACCGTTCCGAGTAGGTCTGTACACATTACCATTAGAAATAAGGATTTCAATACAAAATCCAAATCAAGTTTAAGGTTTAGAGGAACAATTAAAAAGACAGCCGGTGCAAGTAATCCTGTAACTACAAAAATAGTAAGAAACAGAATACTTCATTTAATCGACAGAATTTCATATCTGCTTAATGGAGTGGAAATCTGTCAGACAAGAGATGTTGGAATTACTTCCATGGTATAGAACTATCTATCGCAAACTGTAAACTATCTTTATACAGGACTTATGGCTGGATGGAGCAATGCTAGGAATTGTTCACTACAAATAAACCCAGGCAGAAAATAAGAAATTGTTATACCATTAAGTATGGTTTTTTTTTCCTGAAGACTACAAACACATCATATTAAATGCTAAACAAGAATTAGTTATTCTATTCGGTAATACACATTTGAATGTCATATATAATATGGCTAATAACAAGGAAGGTGTAACATTTAAATTAAACAGTATTGAATGGCTAATGCTACATGTTGAAATTAACACTAGTGAATGCGTAAAGTTTTTAAAATATATCGAAAAAGGGAGGAATTTAGACATTGCTTTCAGATCATGGGATTTGGAGTCTTTTCTAACACTACCTACATCACAAAAGGTAGTATAAGTGTGAAATCGAGTTTTAAATCTGAAAAGCCGAAATATGTTGTCATTTGATTTCAAACAAACTGCCAAAACTATTTAAAAGTGGATCGATGGTTATTCGATAAGTGTGATATGAAAAATATTAAACTATATCTCAACACCCAAGCTTATCCCTATGTTTATTTTAATACAAACTTTGGTGTTGGGAAATTCATTATTTGCTATGATATGTATAGAAAGCTTCAGGAAACATACTATAACAAAATGAGTTCACTGAAACTAGAACCCAAAACCTTTAAAAGTAGAGGAGCGTTATTTATATTTGATGTAAGCAAACAAAACCACATAATAAGCAATAGTGTAATTGATTCACGAATTGAAATAATTGCGAACACACCCATTCCAGAAAATATGCAAGCTTTTGCTTTGATAATTCATGATAGATTAGCAAGTTACAATAAAAGAGATAAAATGGTGAAAATAATTACTTGAGTCAGTAGGCGACGAACCACAAAAGTGATGAGATGTTTTGCAATGTGCAGGGATTTCAATCTCCAGAAAAATTTATGATTGAAGAATTAGCTATTACTGATATGGAAGAACATACAACTGTATTCAGCTTCAAATCACCATTCGCCTGGAGATATCTAACCACTAAATACAAAAAACTAATAGATGGGTAACCAAGCACCATCATGGTTTAAAATGGGAGAGTGGATGATTGGAGTATGAGAATGTTGAAGATATTTGCAAGCAATATTTAGATAATTGTGAAATATATGTGGGTGCAGTCTAGCAAAAACATGTTATAGAAAGTGTGTGGAATGTGAAAGTAACAGATATTAAAAAATAATACAATTGTTCATCATTCAAACAATTATGTAAAATATATGGATATAAATCAATATTCTTCTCTGGAGAAGAAAACTCTAAATTAATGCTAAATTGGGCAATGATGTCTGACTGGGTTATTCTCCTCCTGAATCCCCAATAGACATTATATGAGTAAAAATTTAGTATATAAAAGTATTTGGTTGTATGTAAACCAATATTTTGTAAAGATGGATCAAGATGACAATGTAATCACATGCTCGTGCTTACAGAAATCAAAGTTTCCTGATTGAATATCAGCAAGTTATTAGCACATTGGAGTAAACTATTTCGACTTTGTTTCAGAAAGAAGTAATTTTTAATATTTTAAAACAGCCTGTAGTAAAAATGTATTTAAATGTGTGAACAACTGTATTTGTATATATATTTTTTCAATAAAATACATTGTAAAAAGAATTTTTTACTTTTATTTAACTTCACTTCTTAAAAAGTGTGTTTGTTTTCCTAATAAAGGAATTATATTTTCTTTGATTAAAAATGTAAATAATATTGTTACAAAGAGTCTTTGTCTTCTAAAACTGTGTTCATTAGCACATTTAATTCTTGTAATGGAAAAGCTAGATGTGTTCAGTTTGATATATGCTTAAACGTAAATGAATCATGGGGAATATTTCCCATAAAACATTATTAGCTGAATAATTTAAAATTCTATTTGAATTGGTAAACTTATAGCATTTGCAAATGTCTCAAGAGGTGCAAAACCATTATGTTTAGAGGTCTACGACCTTAACAGTGCTACCACCCTTTGACCAGACACAAAACATTCAAGTTCAACTTCAATGTCTTTCCAGTGTTACCCACCACAAAACTGAGATCAAGAGGGTGTATGCCTGAGTCCAACAACCACTTTAGCTTTACAATACCCTGGAGATGTCTCTAGCATAGCTTTTCATGAAGCAGGCAGCCAAGGCTGCCCAGAGCCTCCTGCTAGTGCTCGGGTCAATGATTTAATCATCAATCATACTAAAGCAAAAATGTCTTCCTACTCGATTGCAAACTATTGAGCAGTATATTTTGTTTTCTACTTAATAAAATCAATAATCACTTTCCAGCTTCCATTATGCAGGAAATTATACAGAAATTAAAACAACAAAATTTTACAATATTTCGAAACATAGTCAAGATTTATATTAAAATATACTATTATTTATGAAACAAAATTTATTCCGTATACTCGCCAACCTTTACAAAAATTGTAAAATAAAATATCCTATACAGCAGAATTCTAACCATAGTGAAAACATAATCGTGTACATTAACAGAAGATATTTATACATGCTCAATGCAAAATATGAATTTAAAAGTACTTAAATTACTTTGCAGAGTATGAATTGAATACAAGAATCTTATAATTTGTGTTAATTTAAAGGTTTATAAAAATATGGGTTATGTCTTAATATTACAAAACATAATAGATCATGTTAATAAACAGTAATTAATTGAAAGCTTCTAAAAAGTATAAATAACATTTCCTTTAAATGGTATAGCTATTCTTAAAAATCCTTAAACATGGAATATCGCCAACCATTAATAATTTATTTCTATGGATTATAATAAGTTCTTTTTCTGTAAATCTGTACCATAGAATTTATATATTTCTTTATTGAATATGTTAAACCATATCATATTTTCTAATCCTTTTAATGTTATTAATAATCAAGCAGAATTTATTTGTAATGGGGCAGAATTTAGTTTTAGTATTAAATAAATGGTATTCATTTCTTCCAAGATGAAGGTAGTAGAGAGGCCTGTCTCTGAGGGTGGGGTGAGGGGTTGAAGAAATTTGAAAATCTTGGGAAGGGAAGGGGTGTTTGGCTTTCTGACTTTCTGGTTGAAGGGAAGAAATCTCCTTTCTCGGCTGTTTACCAGGGAATTTGAAATTTTTTTATAAACAGGGGTTTAACTTCTATACTCCCTTCCACAGTTACCAGTTATGTGTCTGTGCATTTCGCATTGTGATGTCATGCTCCTAAGAAGATTATTTTCTTGGATTGTCTATCCAAGACTTTCATAGAGAACTTCACAATTTTAATTCAGATTAGTTTAATGATATAATGAACTATTCAGATCCTTATTAACAAATTTAATAGTTTCTTTGGATGACTCGGAGAGAATTCTTACAATGCAACCATTGCTCATGTCAATGCCCTCCTTAGGGCTAACTCAGTCGCCTCTGGCATCGTATTCATTTCAAATTACAGCGCCACCTCTGGTGTCGTCATCACTTCAAACTGCAGTGCCACCTCTGGCACCGACTTCACTTCAATCTGGAGTGCTGCCTCTGACATCGACTTCACCTCAAACTACAGCGCCACCTCCGGCATCGACTTCACTTCAAACTACAGCGCCGCCTCCGGAATCGACTTCACTTCAAACTACAGCGCCGCCTCCAGAATCGACTTCACATCAAACTACAGCACTGCATCTGACATCGACTTCATTTCAAACTACAGTACCACCTCCAGCATCCTCTTCACTTCCAAGAACGCCAGCTTCGACCTTTGAAGATATAAATTTAACATCATCAAAATCAGGTGAACAACATCTGCAAAAGCAAAAAATGTGTTCTTGTTGCACTCCATTAGAGTTAACAATTCTCCTCTTAAATGATGCAGGGATAGATATGTATAACAATGATTTATTCCAAGAGTTAGAAGAATTTTTACATTTCAATTTTGTGTCTTCTCCTGCTCCAAGCCTGCCGTCTCCTTATCTATCATCACCGGAATCACCATAATGTAATTTAATTTACCCACCTCCTCCTTCCTTTACAGAATCACCTAATGAAATAATATATGTTCCTATATCATCACCAATAACACCCCCTTCACCTGCTTCACCACCACCACCAGTTGTTCCTGTAAAGTGATGCAAATTGAGTTTATCTCTCAACTCTAAACAGAAATTGTAGTGAAAATTCAAACTTACAGCGTTGAATGATTTTCATTCGTAATATGATGAACAAGGTTAAATGATTTTCAGCCATAACATGATGTGATTTTTTTCCAGTTTTAAGGTTTGTAACGATTTTCAGATGTGATATGGTGACAAGTTTGTAATGATTTTCAGATGTAATATGATGTGATTTGATTTTTTCAGTTGTAAAATGGTGGAAAATTTGTACACTTTGTAATTATTTTAATGATTTCAGGCATAACGTAATGTGAGGTTTTTAAAGGTGTCATAATTTTTACATTTTTAGTGATTTTCAGTCATAATATGATGAACACGTTTAAAAGTTTTTCAGTCGTAACATGATATGACTTTTTTCCAGTTTTAAAGTTTGTAATGATTTCCAGTCATAAAATGGTCAAAAGTTTGTAGACTTTGTAATGATTTTAATGATATCAGGTATGAAGTTATCTAAAGTTCTCTAAAGTTGTCCCATGATTTTAATGTTTTTTAATGATTTTCAGGCATATTATGATGTGATATGATGATTTCAGTCAAAAATGGTGGTAAGTTTGTACACCTTGTAATTATTTTAATGATTTGAGGCATAACATGATGTGAGGTTTTTAAAGGTGTCTTATGATTTTAAAGTTTTTAATTAATTTCTGGTGTAATGTGATGTGATTTGATGATCTCAGTAGTAAAATTATGGAAAGTTGGTAGACTTTGTAATTATTTTAATGATATCTGATGTAAATGGTGAAAAGTAATGTAATTTTAATGATTTAAGGTGTACAGTTGTCTAAAGTTGTATCATTATTTTCAGACACAATATAATGTGATTTGATGATTTTAAATTTTGTTTTTATTGTTAACAATCTGTAACTGTATGTTAAAAAAATATTTATTAATTTCAATGTTGTAAACATTATTGTTTTTAAATCATGTCACTATTTTGTGAATGATTGATTTGGGTATGAAAAGGAAATATTACACATAAATTCTTATATTTCTGGTTTACAAAAAAATTGGAATGTTTGTTACATTTTCTTTAAAAACATTTAATATTCCTGCAGAGAAGTTAGAAAAAATTTTGGTAAATATGAAAATACTGGGTCAGTAGCATTGCTGGTTTGTTCAGGTTTGCAGCTTCAAAAGAATTCAACCTCAGGTAGCCGACTACCATTCATGAGAAATACAAGTTTCTTGCTTAAAGACAGCTTGCAGTCTACTTCATTCTTCATAAGGGGTAAACTTGTTTATGAATTAAACTCTAAATTTCGAAAACCAAAAATTCCATAAAATAATAATGATAAAACAACTTTGAAAAAATTTAAAGGCTGGGGGGAAATATAATTTATAAAGTGTTTGAGAAAATTGTATTCCTGAATAAATGAATTAAACGAAATGAGGGCACTTGTAGAACGCCGATAAAACCTTGTCGGCCCAGCTTAAGTTGTAACACAATGGTGAGACAGGAAAGGGGTCAGTGGCCTGAGAAAAATATTTTTTGAGACCCAAGTATGTAAGCTCTTCTTCGCACAGCACTGCTACAAGAATGCTTCCAGCTGACTTACGAGTGGTGGAGTGCATCTTTTGCCTTTAGTTAAGATTTAATTATTTTATATCACTTTGTTTGTGTAAATGTGATTCCATCTTTAAGTTATCAGAATTGCTGCGGGTGGTAAGCGAGTATTCATTTTTACATAGAAATATGTTCTGTAATTCGTTTAGTGAGTTAAAACTTAATTTATTTGTGACACCAGGAAGTGGTGTTTATTTATTCTGCTATTTGAAATATATTTGTTTTCTGCTACATTCATTATAGTTTTGTCATATTCCAATTTTTCATTTCATTAATTTCTCTAGTGTGTAACGTCATCAGTTTCAGTCGTCTCTTTTCGTTCAATTCCAAGTTTTATGCATTATTTCAGCTCAGTTGCTTGCCAACCAGTACTCAAAATAGATGTCTCTAACAGCTTATAAGTCGGCGCATGTCATACACTGCAGTCATTGCTTCACCAACCTCACAGCCGGACAAATGTGTTTTGGGAGAGGTGCTTGTATGGTTTCATTCATTTATTCCTACATGTTTTCAAACCATTGCTAATGTGTCCTATAATTCAAGTAGTGTAATTTATATATTGATGTGTTTTAATTTATTTTGTATGGAAGTATTTATTTCATCTAGTATGTGCATCGTAAACATAATTTTATCCATTTGTCACGTAGTTGTGATAGTCACCTCTCTCTCCAAGTAGCTATAACATCAGTCGCCTGTCAGACTCCGGCCGCGCTCCACATCTCTAGTCGTGCTCCCGACACACAGCTTATAAGGCATTGCTTCATTAACCTCACAGCCGACCAGACATGTTTTGGGAGAGCTGCTTGTATGATTTCATTTATTCCTACATGTTTGGAATTCGTTGTTAATGTGTAGTTTAATTCAAATTGTGTAATTGTAGCTATAACTAATTACTTGATTCCTTTATTATCTAATAAAACCAGGATAGCTGTGGTTTGTTTGAAATTTGTATTTGCAATTCGATGAGTCCTTCATGTAAATTATATTACTAGCATACAGGAAATTGCATTCATGTCTCTTTTCATTTCATTCATTGCATCTTTACTACTACACCATAAACTCTGTCGCCTATCAGCAGTGTCTCCCACCATGGTCTACAAGCAATATCCCCACCAACCTAAAAAACACTTATGCCACTCTTGCACCAAATTCATATCAATACACCATTCCCCTCAGTCGAGTGACAGTCGTCATGCAGACAACATTGCTCCCCTATATACACCCCTTCCCCAACACATCACACCTCAGTGCAACACCATACGTCCGAGGGTCAAATCTACCAGAGCCACTCCCCGCTTACAAAAATTAAAGAAAAATTAAGTGCCTTACCTCCAAACACAAAAAAATCCATCAAATATATTTTATCAAGCAATTTTGATCCAAAAACTTTGATCAAATATATTTGATCAAACAATCACATCTTAATCCGATTAAATCGGATTAAGTTTAACGGATGGACCATTTTTGATCGGATTAAAATTGATCCAGTCAATTTGATATCAAATCGATAATCCGATTAATCAAGGAGGCACACCTTCTGTTCTAGGACCGGCCCTCCCCTACTACTTGCATGTTGTTATATGTCGGCGCTGTGAACAGTGATTAGCCCATAGCATTGGGAAACAATTATCACGACTAAGTTTCTAGGGTGATTGGAGATCGTAGAAGCGCCTATACTGTTAGCAGTGTGACATGATTCCCTGTAAATTTACTTAAGCGAAACATAGTTTGGTGGCAGTCAGTTGTTTTAATTTGTGCTCTGTTTTCAGTAAACCTTTGAAATGAATGGTTGTACTGGAACAAAATTGATAAGATTATTATAGCTCTTATTTTAAATTGCTTAGCTTTAAAATATCTGCGTGTCTTGGAAGGATTTGCAAGGAGAATGCGACCTCCCGCTCATTTGTAGTCGAAAACTGCCAACATTTTAAGCTGCAATCTATAATATTTTCTTTTAACAGTGATTATGTTGCTGAGTATTAAAGTCAGCCACCAATATAAATACACACACATATATAAATATTAAATAAACAATTATAATTTTCCCTTTATGGCGCTTGAGCTGCTGAAAAACTAAAAGTAATTATATGCTGTACTATTACATTAATCAAGGCAGGAAACAATTTAATAATACTCTAAATCCGTATTATCGGTCTTCAGTTTAATTGATATCACCTTGTTGTCAAGTGCAGGACTCACAAAATGTCGTCAAACATGAAGCTACTTATACAAAACACATTTAAAATGTAACATTTACTTATCCGTGGCAGAAAGTATCCTTTTACACATGCCATGGGAAACATCTATAAATCTAGACATAAGTGGCACGATTCATATCTTCGGAGGACACATGAAAGGATACTCAACATGGGGTCACGCATTGTAAACCCAAGTAAAATGGCATTTATCGATCTCATTTAAGGTGGCATGACTCATAAAATTGCACCCAGTATGAGGTCACGCTTACAAACCTTTATAAAAGTGACATGATCCTCCTCTACAGAGTGGGATACATCATAATATGTTACCCAGCATTGGGTTGTGTCTACAAACTTCAACATGTGGATCTATCCTCCTCTTCAGGGTGAAACATATCAAATGGCACCCATTATGTTGCCATATAACCTTCCCTACTGCAAGCACGACACTTTTCTAGGGCAGGTCACATTAAATGGGAGTCATGTGTTCAAGTATCAGTTCGATACTCCAGAGATAAACACATCAAATGGTATCCAGTAAGGTGATAAGCTTACAAAAAAAAAGACTAAAAAAAGAAATACACTTTCCTCAAATGTGAAACACATTAATTGCACTTGTGTGGGTGACGCCTACATATCTCCCCTTTTCTCAAAGACAGGTTGTCATCCAACATGTGGTCACGAGTACAAACCTCTACTAAAATGACACCATCATCTTCTCAGAGCAGGAAATAACATATTGCATCCAGCATGGGGCCTTACCTACAAACCTCAGCTAAAGTGGTGTCACCCTCATCTTTAGAGAAGGATGTATTACACGGCGCTTATAAAGCTGTCTTAACAAACTTCAGCTAAACTTACACTGTCAGTTTCTTCAAGGCAGGACCAATCTCATGGCATCGAGCATATGGTCTCGTCCACAAGTATAATCTAAATTGGCACTGTCTCCTCTATATTGCAGGACATATCAAAAGGCACTCATCACGTGGCTATATCTATAAATTGTACCTAAACTGACACCAGTAATTCCTTCAAGACAGATCATAAATGGCAGTCAAAATGTGGATACATTAACATACATCAGCAAAAAGTGGTACCCATGTTCTTTCAGAGCTTCATCAGCATCTAATGGTTTCCTTATATGATTTTACTTAATAAATTGATAAACTTTACTATCATATAATCATTTTGATTTTTAATATGAGCTTTGAACGATAGCCAAATAGGCTAGTCGAAGAGCAGAAATTATTATTTGAGCATATTGCTTCAACCTTGAGACTCAAGAACTAGTTGTGGCTGTGAGTATTTCGTTTCCATTATGGAACAATCCTTTATTTCCATCTTCATAAGGTGCTGATCATGTATAGGAGAAAACCAAAGAGTGTTTATTAAAATACAATTTTGATTAATAGTCTAATATAATTTGTTTGTATTTTCTTTTCAATCTTTTCGGTTGTGTGAACATTTCAGTTTGTCTGAGTCCAATATATATACAATTATCTGATGTTTCCTATTTAATATTTATATACATATTTTTTGTAATTGCTTTTTAATATTAAAATGCATGAACCCTTATTCAAACAACAAAGAAACTTTTCACTGATCCAATCTCTTAAACTCTGTGGTTACTATCATTGTCAGTTTTCAAAACCTATGTTATTAAATGCATTACCAGTAATAAAATATACATAACTCCTAATGTTCCAACTGTAGAAGGTAATCATTAGGATAAAAATCCTTTCAAAGGTGTTTGTACATTTTAGAATAGATTTGTTATTAACATTAGTTTCATTATACAGTATGTGACTTACTGCATTACTCACAACATTAAATATTTGATATGGAAGTCATATTTCACACATACCAAGTCGCTTGTTGAAGGCTATGGACCGGAATACAAAGGTGTCTGGCCTCATCTGAAACTCCTTTCTCTCGAGCACCTCCAGTACAGTATTGGGCTCACACACGACGATGAAGGAGCTGGACCCGAACATGAAGCCGACCAGAGGTCCATATTTCTTCCGCCACTCCACCATGTGCAGGTGAAAGTACTATTTTGGCATGGAGAGCACGGAGCCGGTGAAGGGCAGACATGGTGGACCTGAGCACATGTTAACCGCTCACATATTATCAACATGCAAAGTAATAGTTCATACTGCCCTTACAGAAAAAGTGCTTAGCAGAAAAGTATTTTCTTAATTCCAGCAAAACATCAGGAACTAGGAAGACGCATGAGAGTCTTGTATTCCGAAACTGTTATCCTTAGTTATGTAAACAACAGACTGAGATACGTTCAATCGACATAGTGTTACTCAAACAGTGGTATGAGAACATGTTAATAAAATACACACCTCAAAAAAGTATTCACCCACCGGGATTTCATAGTTACTCAAGTTGCTTACGGCTCAGGAGAAAGTACCTATGGGATGAAAATACAAACTATCTGTACAGAATACGGCGCCAGATTTGGCGAATGTCTTTTTGTAATGTGCCTACTTTCCTAGCGAACATCCTTCACGTGCAAACAATTAAAGGCTCAGGTGCTGTGATGGTATACCTGGTCTATTCGTGGTTACTTTACACTTTTTGAATCAAGCCTATTATAAATCACCCCATGTATTATTTGTTTAGTTATTTACTAGATATGCCATGTATCAGGAGCGCTATATACTTCTGTTAACGTAAAAATGTCCTATTTTTAATTAAATGAAAGTTTTAGCTATATTTTATTTATAAATTATAATATTTCATTTATAACAAACATGAATAAAAACAGTGAGAAAGCATTTGTGTTTGTAGGGCTTGGAAGTAGAACATTAGCAGGGCTTCAGAAATGTGTGAATTAACCGTGACTGGATTATACAATACTTTTAGACCTTACAAATACCCCGTAAATATTACCAGTAATAGAGTATTATAGCAATTGATGAATAAGCTTCATTATGAAAGTATTTAAATACACGACTTACTCCAGGTTCGTAGAAAACAATGCAAGAGTAGGAATAATAAACCTGGAACCAATAGTAGAAGGCAGTAAATACTATAAAGATTTTGTAGGAATTCAGTTTGTTTGAGAAACTTGTTCCTGAGGAAATTTGCAAAAAAATTAAATATTGACTACGATATCTTACAGGCTCTCATAGCCCACCTCTTTAATTGAACATAAATAACAGTTTTTAGAATCACTCATGAAAATCAACTAACAAATGTATTCTCAGTGTATTGTCCATTTGAAGAGCTAGTTCAATAATAAAAAATATGAGTCAACAGACAAGCACATATCCAAACACCATATTTTATTATATACACACAGACCTTGTATTAACTGTGGAGCAATTATTAGTAGGTAGTCCATGTCTGTTCGTACTGAGGGTTGTGCGAGGCGATTCAGACGAACATCACCAAACATGGCAGTGTGTCATGGTGCAAAATTTTTTGAGGTGTGTACATAAATTATATATATATATATATATATATATATATATATATATATATATATATATATATATATATATAAGAATCATAAACCTAAAGACTTTAAACTAGATTATCATGCTGCTATGCTAATGCAGATTTCTTAATGTTGGATCTGTTTTAATCGCACTGTTTTACTAATCGACTGTGGTGACACAAACTATAGCAGTGTTTGAAAATGTACTAAGTTAATTTTTAATGCTCCATTTTCTAAAATGGTTTTCCAGACATAGTTTCTGAAAAGGGAGTTCCTATTTTTTTTTTTTTTTTTTTTTTTTTTGTGCCGAATATAATAAACGAGCTTACCGACAGGCAGTTTCGAGAAACTAGTTTCTCACATAACATTTAGCTGTGACTATGCAATCGATTAATGATAACCCGAAATAATTCCTAAATGGGGGCAATAACCAACATTATCAATATGTCTTCCTGTTAAACCACCCTAACAACCATTAAAACTTCGATCAAAACATGTTTCCGGATATTATTTGCAACCAGTTTCACTTAACTTCCATCCTGCCAACCCAACCAAATAGCCTTGAGTTTGTAGGACTGGAATCCCATCCCAACCTTGGTGCAGTAGGTTACCTGATTAGGGTTCGGAGATCTTTCGGTCCATCGAGGATTTGTGATGAGATCTTCAAGGGTAGGTCCTCTGCTTCCTAGTAGTCTGGATGCCTGACCCATGTCGGCCTCCACGAATCGGTCCCTTCACAGCCACGCTGCCTTGGTCCATGGACCGTCCTCGCAGTCGACTCTGTGAGGATGTATTGAGTGATAGAGGAACAGCAACACAAGGCTGGATAACTCCTCTCGCTCTCTCCTAGTCGGGAACCTGTCTCGCGCCCATCGCTTTACACCATCCATCTCGGCATGTGTCTGCTAAAGTCTGACTCCTTGTGCAGTGGTGGGAAGGATGTTGACATCTCTGCCAACTCCAGAGTCCTGGTTGCCTTTGCTGTTGATGTTCGTAAGTTTCTCTACCTGCAGAAAGTCTTGATAAGTCTCTTGATGGGGCAGCTCCTCAGTTTTGATTGTGCTTACACCTCTGTGATGGTGATGGTGGCATCACTGAGTCCACAATTACTGACATATGGCAACCTTTTAAAATCTGGTTAGTTACCTGTCCATGCAATCCTTCATACTACCTATACTATAGTGTTCTCCGCCCCTTTTTTCTTCACAAAATGGTATTTATATTTCACCCCCTGTAATTTGTATGGTAATATTTGCACTTGGGCATGGGGAGACCTGGGTATCTGTGACATCCTTTACGTGAGATTGGTGTATGTGCTCATCATCTCTCTCCCCACTAAGCTCGGTTGGAAAGTACAATTGCTAATCTCTACTAGTCCTTCCACTGGGCCCTCTGCGGTTTCACGAAGCACCCTACCAATGACTCCGAGATGCAATAAGCACGACCCAGCACACCAGTAACTCTAGGAGCGACAATAAGGTTCGCCGCTGCCTGTGGTTACCCAAAATAGCCCTACTGGGTTCAGAAGTGAGTGCCTTACGATCCAGAATGCTGATGTTACCGGAATGTAACTAGCACGATCCAGCATATCACTAGCTCCACAACACGAGGGTATGACCTGATCATCCTAGTGTGGCCACTACGGCTCTGACTTCTTCCCATCCTTAGTCTCGGAATAAGTCAATGTTCTTTCCCTCCTGCTGCCTGAATAGGGATGTCTCCAAGTGCTCCCAGCATCTCCAGGGGAATCCAGTTCCAATTACTAAAAAAAAAAAATCATTGCCAGAACACATGGTTTATTCAGAATTCTTACCCTGGCCACACAGACTCTCTGTTACCTTTCACTCAGCTCCTTAGCATGGGGCAGCCTATCGTGGGACCACGACATTTATACCACTTAATCAGACATACAGGTTGTGTCTAAATTCCCATTACAAATCGTAAGGGCTTGTAGTGGGGACCAAGATGGTAATGTTTTGAATAGGAACTTATGTGCTGAAATGTACCGTTTCCCCGTTACAAACAAAACACCACCGCATCACATGTTGACCTCTCCCATGTCTGTAGGTTGTTTTCCTTCTGGGCCCACTTACAAGAAGGGCTCGATGTGACGACCAGCGATGTCTTACACAAACACGGTACCTACATACCATGTTCTGGTACACACGATCACCAATACCTGGACGTCCAAGATCCGCCGCAGCCATAATCCGCGCCAGCAGGTCCTCCTCTGATTCCACAGGGGTCTCGTAAATCACATCCTTCATGTGGCGCCACAGGAAGTAGTCTACCAGAGTCAAGTCGGGAGAACGCGCTGGCCAAGCAATCGGGGCACCTTGACCTATCCACTGTTGGCCAAAACGACTCCGCTAGACTACTTCCTGTGGGACCACATGAAGGGCTTGATTTACCAGACCTCTGTGGGATCAGAGGAAGAACTGCTGGTGCGGGTTATGGTTGCGGCGGATCTTGGACGTCCGGGTATTGGTGATCATGTGTACCAGAACATGGTACGTAGGTACCGTGTTTGTGTAAGACGTCGCCGGTCGTCACACCAAGCCCTTCTTGTAAGTGGACCTAGAAGAAAAACAATGTACAGAGTTTTGCAGATGTGGGAGAGGTCAATATGTGATGCGGTGGTGTTTTGTTTGTCGCGGGGAAACTGTATGTTTCCGCACATAAATTCCTATGCAAAACGTAACCGTCTTGGTCACCTCTACAAGGCCTTACAATGGGTAATGGGAATTTAGAAACACCTGTATACCATCAGTCCAGACATTTCGACAAGTAAGTTACGCATGACATTTCAAAATATGTGTTTTTGTAGGCATACGTGTAACTACTTAAATATATTGAATAATTTCAATGTAAATCGCTAGTTCTGAAGTAGTTGGTTTTAAATTTGTTTTCTGCCTCGAGTAAATGTAACAACTACTGGTAATTTGATAAATTTATTCACATTTCTAGTTTAAATACTACAATATTTTGTAATGTGTATCTTTCTGTGCGACTTTCTATATGCCTGAGAGTAAACATGTTGTCAAATGTAACTTTTTGAGCATTCGTGTATGGCTATAATTTATTCTTCTACATTGCCCCATGACAATTAAAAAGAGCCTTTCAGCATGAATTAAAGAAGACTGAATGATATTTAAAGTAATTAATACAACATTTTAAGAATATTAACTTTGTATACACGTAGTACGTAATATGGCATGTGATATAAAAACACTTGGCCAGAAAATTTTGTTCTCTCAACTGAAGTTACCGATAACGAAGAAAATCTTCAAGTAGTGCTCCACAGGCGTATGTTAATAACTAGCGACTGGGCTCTGTAGTCACCTAGCGTCTTTCAAAAAATACATTTTACCACCAGTTAGAAACCAAGAAAAGTGGTAATAGCACATTTTCTCGTACATCGTACCATTTCTTCGACTACAACGTCCGGCGTGGTTCCCCTGTTCGTGTTACAATTAATGACCACAGGTGGTTAGCGAAGTTTTCAGTTTGCTATCGACCAGCGTATATACAAATGTTTCACCCGAACTGTCCACACGAACTTGAAACACAAGCCGATAAAAAAGGAGTTAGAGTTAGTAAATCTGGAAATGTAGCAATACTACTTCTTTTATATAGAGATTATAAAAGAAAGTAGAGTGAAGGTTCTTTCAGAACTTCTTCTATTTTTAAGCAAGCTTGTATCCAGTTTACTACTTATTCAGGAACCCAATTTTGCTCAGGGTGATAGATTAAAGGCTTATGTGTTAACTTTTTTGAAACATTGCATTTCTTGCATCAAGTCTCTTTGACCTGCTGAAGCATATAATTTCTAATAAATGGTATGATTTTGATCAGCTATTTACTTTTAATATCTAAAAAGCTATGAGAATAAGAGAATCGCTTTAAAAAGTTTTTAAAAAATTGTGATAATGGTATGTTATCAACAGAAATGATGTAAAGCAGAACTCGAAACTTTAACATGCAGATTCAATTTGTGGCTGAGTTCAGTAGTTGTGTTTTTATACTAACCACAAGAAATTTGAATATGCCATTGAGTGCAGGCTACATTTCCAAGTACCCAGCATCACAGCTTCACAGTATAGTAGTACTCACCTGGAGGGAATTTTGTGGACTTCATGATGAACCAGGAATAGATGACGTACAAGATCCACAGACCAATAGCAACCGTCAGAATCATAGCTGTAGCTGCAACAGTAAATATGAAACGTGTTACTTATTTACATATCGCTTCACTAACCAATTCAAATTCGAAACCAAATCGTAGGTATCGGGAGATACCTGCCCTAATTCAGATCGTGTGTTTCAATCCATCTATTAGATTGTTAGTGTTTGATTTAATCCTATGAATTATTATTCCACGTATCAGCAAATGCGATTGTCATCTAGGGCTTGGAAACGGATAAAGAAAATGTAAAATATTTTATAAAGACATTTTATTAATCTCAGGCTCGGCGTAACTGTTTCTATACGAATCATATATTAATATTATCTCAATTCTTATTGGCATTGTCAAATGAGAAAACACTTCACATTCAGACGACAGTCGACAGCGAAAGTAAAAGTTTAAATATATGTATACACAGAACAAGCAAATAACTTTCCTCTCTATAAATCGCTGTCCATAGTAGTGCGTTAATGAACACAAGCCTTAAAATTTTCGACTTGATGCGCATAGAATTCAAAAGCTTTAGCAGCACGGAAATAACGTTTTGCGGAAATATTATTTACAGATTCGTTATGGAGACGAATATGTAGCTGAAAATATAATTAATAGGTGTTACTAATTATAGCAGTAACGTCACGATTGAAAAAATCTCTCTAGATATAGCCAGGTTCTTTAAGGGATATATGCTGTGTTAATTAAATTAAATAACTAACACTAATTTCCTAATTTATTGTAAGATATCGCCACAACAATTTTCAAAACATTCTATATTTGTTTTAATCGCTATCACTTGCTAGTCACTGTTAATAATTACATAATCGTCCATCGCCTAACATAAATTAATACAACCAAATAGTTATAGGCTGTTCACTGTAAAGTGAGCACTTTTTAAGGCCCTTTCAACAGGTCTTAACCACTAACAAATAGATTTTATTGCAACTCCAGACATTAACTTTTATTAGTGGTGAAATGTATACACTGTATTTATTAGTCTGATGACAATGTTTGCATTAAAAAGTGGCAGGAAGATAGAAATCTAATGAAAATGAAAATTCAGCAGGGCCTAAAAAAAGTGCTCACTTTATCGTGAACATCCTTTAATAACAGCGCCCTCGTTGGACGCCCTTCGTTTACTTCGAAAGAAAAATTATGTGACGATCTTTATAAATGGCGGACAAAAAGGTTATGCATTAACTAATTTGATGATTGACAAAGGTACTGCCAGAATATGAAGTTCGGTTGAAATTGTTTGGGTTATGTAGCATACTGCTGTGGCTGTCCTGAAGGGAACAGAACGCGCATTGATCAGGGGGATTAAGGCAGCTAGAGGAAGAGCACTCGGTTCTTACAAAACTCTACTCTATTATACAAAACACTATACAACATCCCCCAGGCAATGCGGTTAGAGTTAAACAAGACATAGCGCTGTGGCTGAGACACATCAAATTATTTACTCAAATAAGAAGGCAGTAAAGCAAGGATATTCTGCGTTAAGCTAGAAAGCAATATTGCTGCTCTTACGGAGATTAATAACGCCTTCTCATGTCCCGAAGTCTCTCGTGCCCTAAGTCGCCCTATCAGGAGTATATTTACCCAAGTGTCTGTCGTCGGCGACTACGGGGAGGCTCTCTCCACAGCGGTTGCAGTGGGCGTCGAACCAGGACCATGAACAGGTGTGTTCCTCGCAGCGGGCGGTCCTCGGGGAGAGCCTTCGGCGTCTGGCACAAGATGGTGATCAGAGCCGCCATTGCCCTAGCCTTATATATAGCTGTCCCGATCTCGTACTCATTCCCCTGGTATTTGTTTCTCCGAACAGCAGGATCGGCTAACCGAAGTCGCCCTGCGCCTCGCTCTGGCTTGCCGCTTACCAACCCTTGCTGCGAGCAGCCGCAGCAATACTAAGAAAAAATATTTATATGGATGTTATTTTGAAATTGGGTGACTAACCCCTTAAAAAATATAAATTTTCGTTGAATGCAAAAGGATATCTTGTCGCATGAATATGGTAGAAATTGTATAATTTTTTCCCCGATATATGGCATAAAACCTTAGTTTTTCATGTGGTAATATCTTCTAAAATGCGTAATAGATACTGCCAGTAGCTATACAAAGTTAAGTTGAAATTTGTAACATGGTTTAGTTTATGCACCTGCCATATTGAAAATAATTGTTTGGCCCACTCAAAATATATTAATTGTTTTTGCCTACGGTATGCCAAATTTGTAAGGAATTGTTTAACTTATTTCGCGGAATATTACAGAAAAACTTTATTTTTCATGTGGTAGTGCTATCTTACAAGATGACGGACAACAGAGGCTATGTGTGGTTACATTTGAGGTTTCAGAAAGATACTGTTTGCATACGAAGTTAGGTTAAAATTGGTTACATGGTTTCTTATAATTAGCATACTAAGCTTAAATATTTATAGGACCGCCATTTTTTAAATAAACGTGACCTACTTAAAATATACACATTTATATGGCCTGACATAATACTACATGTTTGCCAGATTTGGTAGGAATTAGTAGATTGTTTTCCGAGATATGGTGTAAAAATATTATTTATTTATGTGACGCTATCTTGAATGGCGAACGAAAGAGGCTACATGTAAGCATATACGATGCTTGTAATATATACACTCAGCATACATTATTTGATCGAAATTGGATGAACGGTATGTTAGAAACACTAAATAAGTATAAAATATTTATATGGCCGCCATTTTAAGAATAAGTACTTCATCGATACAAACCTCATGTGTTTATATGAATTACAATAATATTAGTTATGTGCCAAATTTGGTGATTGTCAGTTTAGTAGTTTTCGAAGTATAATGTGAAAGTTTTATTATTTTACGTAATTCAGTTTTCCAAAATATCATTAACGTATAAAATTTGGTTAAAATCGGTTAAATGGTTCCCGAAATATGACATAACATGTTAAATTTTAAAATTGACAGCCACTTTGAAAATAAGCACCTGGCATGGTCGAAAATATAAAAGTCATATTTCCTTACTAATGTGCACCGAGTGATGAAATTCTGTTTACTCATTCAAAAGTTTTTGGGGAGCACACATATACAGACACACATAGCCACACATACAGACACACAGGCAGGAAAGTGATCATAAGTCTATCTTACCTTCGGAAAGTACGCTAAAAAATTTATTCCATGGTTTCTGCATAATATAATGTTAAAATCGTTATTTTATTTATTTTGCTGACACGGATACTACTTAATTACAATTACATGACAATTTAATAAATGCACATTTTTAGCCTACATTCCAAAGGAGAGATACAGTCCTGAAATCACTTCCCTGCCTGTGTGTGTCTGTGTATATGTGTGTGTATGCCTGTGAATGTCCCTCCCTAAATATGTTGAACTAAAACTGAATTTCACCATACTCGGTACACAAATATTGGTCACCAGTTAGAGATTCCATGTACAATCGACGACAAACACAGCGATCCATCTATAGAACAAATAGTTCTGAGGAGTTCTTCAAACTTTCTGTTTTACTGCCCTTCTTCGACTACTTCTCAAGCCAATTCCAGGATAGGTTGTTGAACCATAAAAGTACCCCGAGCAAAACAGAAAATATGCTGCCTCAGAATTTAGTTCGAGCATCTGGCGATAATATTCGTGCTGCTGCTGAAGCTATAATAACCAGTTGCCAGAAGATGTCGGTGCATCCCTTGTGTCATTCTAAAATGAACTGAAGATGTGGAACGAAATTCCCTCAATCTTAACATGAACCCTCCTGAGCCTTTGGATGTTATCTTTGCTTTTAACATCTGCAATAAAACTATTTTTCCATTTACACATAAAGTGTTGAAGTTTTCTGTAACACCAGTCATTACCGCGACACCGAAACGATAATTTTCGACATTGCTTGTGTTAAAAATATACCTGGGGAGCACAATGGCCAAACACAGACCTTATGGACTGGTACTTATGTATGTACGTGCATAAAATAATAAGACATCGTCGATGAAGTAGTGGATGAAATGGCAAGAAAACTTCGTCGCCTACTACTTTAATGAGGTGCATATCAACAGTAACAGTGTCAGAACAGTGAACAGTAAGAAGGTGTGTGTGTGTGTGTATGCTATATAGTAATTTTGTTTTAAGCCACTGTTTCAGCAAAGTGTAAAACCAGCAAAACAAATCAAGATTCCATTCTTAGTAATGTCTTGGAAGGAACTTTACTGTATATGTTATGATTAACATTTAACTTTGTTGGATTACTTGGTTTTGTGTAATAACCTCCCCCCCCCCTGGTCAACCATGTGTACGCCACAGCACCGACAACTGCAAGCACAGCTATCGCCGACGACGGTCATACGATGTGGCTTGGCTCGCACCTAACTGCCTTATTGCCACACGAGAATTTCAGATATTGAAAAAGAATAAAATAGCGACAAAAATATTTCTTAAATTTTAAAAACGCGACTACATTATCTGTTTCAACTTATTTTTAAGTTAATGTCAAAATATGTGTATGGCACAATCAGTGTGTAGCCATAACGTGAACTAATTCAGAAAATTGTAATTTTTTTTTTAGCTGAGATGTCATAATTCGCTAAATTACATAATTTACAACATTGTCACACTTATGTTTTATGGTCACTTCTTTACTTTTATTTTAAGATGTTTTAGTTGATATGGACAACTTTTATTTAAAAATCTTAGTATAACGTGTTTCTTATGAGCACATTCTTTATTTGATGGTATAACATTTCGGTGCTGTTGAGAAGCCAAATACAACTTACTTAAACGATGAGAAGCGTTCTGGAAAATAATAATTTGCTTATAAGTAGCGAAACACGTTTTACGCGAAAATATTTATGCTCATGTTAAACAGCGGTCACTCACGAGCAACAACTACTTCACTGCACAACACTTCTGGAGGCTCCGAGTAAGACCGCGGTCTTACAAACAGTGTGGAACGTAGTTGGAGAGCCCGGCAGGTAGGTAGGACCCACTGTGCTGCTCACCTGTTGTCCGTTGATGTACCAGTGGAGGACGGACGCCGGGTATGACTTGGCGGAGGTGCAGTTGAGACTGATCTCCTCGCCAGCGCGATACTGCCTCTTCTCTCCTGTGCTGCGAGGTCCTTCCAATTTCGCGCGTGCACTCTTGCGCCTATACTTAGGTTATTGGCACGTGTCTTTGTGAAGAGAGATTTTCGTACTTGACTTGCCAATCAGAGTTAGGCAACATTAATACTGTATATCTGTGATTCACGCGTAGACACCTAAAGGTGCGTACACACCGACAAGCAGAGCGGTTCGCGAACCACTCGTCAGCCGCTCGCAACGTGTTCGCGGTAAAATTTGTTTCAACGAACCTCCCACGATCCATCGGAGAGCCGAGCCAACGACAAACGGATGAGAGTCTAGTTTCAGCGGCGGCAGTCATGTCATCTCGCGAAGAAAAGTAGCATAGTTGGTGATGAGTTGCACGGTCGTAATAATGATTAGTTTGCAGTATAAGAAGAAGAAAAAACCTCGTTGTTGGTGGCGGACAGAGTTGTACAAAACCGTCCTGGCTGAGAGCTGATGTTGGATTTAAATACACAGTGTATGTGGTCTGTACAAAAATTTTTTGAGAATGTCATCTATAGATTTCGAGGTGCTACTCAACAGAATATTTTATCCACCAAGAAATTGCTTTCAAGCTATTGCCAAAATTACTTCAAATTATTCCAACACGAAAAAAGGAACGACACTTGTCATGAAATTACAGCTTTCAATATGTTGCTTGGTTTGAGAAAAATTAAACGTTAAAATTATCTCAGGGATTATTGTTGGTGAAAAATAGCGTGATCATTTCAAAAATATTAATTTACGTTAAAACACTTTTGGCATAATTATAGTTCAAATGAAATTACTATAAAAATTCTATAGCTTCCTTTCGATTATCAATAATTCAGTAAGAATTAGCTGTAGTTGATTAGCATCATCGACTCTATAGTGTAGATTGGATATGATAGCATTCCATTCTGCTTATGGCGAAGACAATATCCCTCTTGTTGGAATGGGAAACTGGCTGGCTCCACTCCTCTTTATGGAATCTTCACTACACATAAGCATTCGAGATTACTTACGTGCTTACTATAGTTCAGAGCACCCTAACGTACATTCAATCCGCGGAATATTGATTAAGCTAATTTATAGATGGCCTCTTCTTCTCTTCTATGTATCGCGAACGTCTTGGCTCTTAATTCTCTATCCTGGGATTACATTTCCGGATTCACTAGTAAGCAAAACTACTAAAATCCTAATGGATCAGACACACTAACGTCTGACTCCAAGCCTAGCCCTCAGCCATCTTCTCATGAATATTCCTTATTATTTTCAAAAAACATACCTAATAGTGAAAATTATCTACAGCATAATTTTTGCTGTTAGGTATGTTACAACAGAAAAGGTTTTTAAATTCTTAGCAATATCTTTCAGTATAAACTTAACTAGACTTTATCGATGTGTTATGTGTAATGTTGTATGTAATTATGTATTGATATAACCTATGTACTATCATGATGTCATGTGTGGATTAATTTACTGCTCATTTCAATTGTAGCATCATTTTGTTTATTCACAGTGCTGATTCGCTTCCTTGGCTCATCCCTGCCTTTCAATAATCGTAGACCTTCGAAGGAATACCATCTGCTGGTATTTATGTCGGAGGTTCCTGGAAAAATTAAACGTAACCTTCAATTCCATGGCCACAAAAAAGGGACATTTGTACTTATGTTACGTACAGATTAAACATTTCATTACCAATAACCTTTCGTTGAGAAGGTACTGATTAAATTACGTACATTTTCTTGCTCTTTTACTATTGTTTGCTTTCGTTCTCGCTCCGAAATGATGCGAGGAGGTTAACTATTTTCTTCTTGCACTCCTCTGCAGATCTTCCCATTACACTTCCAATCTCTCTCCACTCATCTTCTTTAATTTTTTTTTTTTTTTTATGTTTGCCATTTTTTGGGTCCCATAAATGCGGTTTTGATCTATACACTTCAATGAGCTGAAGTGACTGCTCATCAGTCCACTGCGACATTGTAAACACACTGATAATACCCAATAGAGGTTCGCGAACACTGTCGAACAGACGAACCTGCTGCGAGCGCGTCCACACTGCCACTGCGAATCCCTTTGTGTTAGTCGAAAAAACCGACTCTCGTCGGTTCGGCGCGAGTGGTCCCCGAGCAGTTCGTATGGCGCTCGTGTCTTGCTCGGGACACCGTACACACTGGCGAGCGCGCTGCCTACAAGCTGTTCGCGAACCGCTTGGATCGCCAGTGTGTACGCACCTTAAGGCGCATGGCAATTCAAATCATCCGATCACGAAAGTGGATCAGAACTAAAGTGTTTTGTAATTCAACTAGTCGTGGGATTTTTCGCCGAAAATACGTGCCCTTTCTTATAACTTATTAACATTTCTCAAACTATACTTAAACAGTGCCAACAAATAAGTTCATGTAATCGAAACGACGTTTCGGTGGAGCATCTACATGTGTTGTGCTTTACAATATCGAAATTAACTTCTTGAAAGCTAATTTTCAATTCCGTTATTATTTTAATGTATAACTGTATTACATAACGAAATTATACCATGGGTATAGCCATGGCTATGTAAAGCTTCGGTATATGGCACTAGTTACTTTGGAATTTACTGCCATTTAATTTGTGCAAAATAAAAAATATTGGTAATAAATTATTATTGCCATTTAATTTTTGCAAAAATTAAAAATACTGGCACTAAATTAATCATGTATAATAAGTGTATCAATTTGGGTAGACTATCATATTGCGCTATCACGATACGGTCTGCACTCCTTTCTGAAAGTAATCAATTAACACTTAGGGTACACTTTGCAGTGAATGAAACCATTTATGAGCAGGGAAGTGCAAAATTCGCTTTATGTGGCTGCAGATTAAGTTCCAAGTTGTTGTATGCTCGACTGACTTCTGCCATCGGCCGACAATTTATGTGGCACGTCTCGAGGAAACTTATAGCCAATAGTAAAAGCTCACAGGTGGAGCCACCAATCTCCAGCAACGCGGTCACGCAGTTAAATGACGTCGTACAGTTGCCAGTAGCCAATGAAATTGCTCAATAGGTATAGAAAGTGGAGCCTAGCCTGTTACCAGATAATAACGTGAATTTTGCAGGTTTCTAGTTATGTGTCACGACGTCGCACGAATGAATGAGCGTCATGCGCTCAAGTGACGACAGTTACGTAAAAACACTGTTTTTAATCGAAAATATTTCATACACGTAAATTTCGATCATTTTTGCTGCAATGCATGTTGCTAATTTACATTGAAAATACTGACATGTCCTACCTCAAGATATTTATGTAATCGCATGATGGAAATATTTAATTTCTCATAATATTTGTTTTGTATATAAGGTTTTTATAGAATTATCCTGTGGTTATCCCTGGGATTGTGTGAAATAACATTCGTTAAGAACGTAATAAAAATTAGTTTAATTTAAATTCAGTTGTTTAATTCTCGTAAGTGATGAGGCTTATTTTATTTTTTTGACCCAAAGACAGTGAATTGATGACTTTGAAAAGTAGTTATTAATTATTTAAAACCATAAACAAATCTGCGAATGACGTTAGGTGCAATGTCTACATTTTCAAATGCGTTAGAGGTATGTATTAAACTGTGCATTTAACTTTCGAAGAAACTTGACTTGCAGTTATAAACACAGTGCTCTTTGTGTACGTATAGAATGGTCCTATGCAAGTTCAGGCAGCGATTACTCGGGCAGCGATAAGGTGCAGTTGTTCATCCAGTCTGATAACATAGACGCTTCAAATGAAAGATTATAAAATGAGTTTCAACACGAATGACATAAATTTAAAAAAAAATCCCCATTTAGTGTTTATTGTCCAAAGCTTTGAGTATGGCGTTGTTTACCTGTGTTGTGCAGCTGCTGATGGCGTGACAAACTGAGCCTTCTTTGATAGCTAGACTCTCAGATGCTTCTGACACTGTAATGGTGGCTCTGCTGAACTACAGAGCACTTATCTGTGAATGAGTGCCTCCGTAGATCTATGCCAGCCGAGCGTCTCTGTTCCTGCTGTTTACAATCACTGCTGTTTACAATCACGTAAGATTTGAAATCATTAATACCAGAGTGAAGTCAGGAGCGGTACGTCCAAGGATTAGTCTGTTCGCGCGCGATATCTTCAAAAGTTTCTAATCAAACATGTGAAAAATCACTCCATATATGACGTGTTTGGTCGATTACCAAATATGTCATGAATACAAGTATTATATACATCTGTTAACATAAAAGTATCGTATTTTGGTTAAATTAAACTTTTACTTATATTTTTTTAATACGTCATTTGTAACGAAAATGAATAAAAATAGAGAGTAAATAAGTGTATTGGTAATAGCTAGTAAGAAATAGATTTCACGCGAAGTATTGTGTAAATGAGTGCACACAAATGAGGTGTGCTGTCCTACTGGTGTAATTTTCTAGACTTGGTTCAGATTTGTTTGCACGAGACTGAAGAATAACCCGGAAAGTTCGATGTACGCATATGTATCGAAACTGTTTAGTCGTTTAGTCTTGGGAAAAACATTTGAACACCAACGTTTTTTCAAGCTTATAATTATGTATACACACACATACACACACACACAGCCGTTAATATTCTCAGAAACGTACCAAATTTAAATATTATACTATTAATATTTTATTAACACACAACACTATTTTCATAATTAAGGCCTGTTCAAGATAAAGTGAGCACTTTTGAAATCAACATTAGAAAAAAATCACTGGCCCTGCCTGCATGTATTTTATCGGGCGCACTTGGTGACATGCGTCCAGTAAAGATGGAAACGATGGAGTTAAAGTAGTTTCATATCTTGACGTCGAATAAAAAGTGTTAGCTAACCATTTGTGATAACTTGAATTATTTCTTTCCCTTTCTGCTTTTTTAATGTATATAAGTGTAAAAATGAGCATAATTTTAAATTATATACTCTTCTAATAGTTTCACAGTTTCGCTTGACCAACGCGTGAATAAAGTTATGAGGTCCGTGGCAATGTTAATTTTACATAAGGCGGAAGAAGACACAGCGCGCATACAAGTAGATCTTAAGCAGGGCTTTCAAAAGTGCCCATTATACAGTGAACAGCCTATAGTTACCAACATCACGCTAAAATTTATGAAATTATTGTTAAATGATTATTTTTCCTGGAGTTTATTTCGAAAATTCTAAATTAGTTGCGAGCTGGCTGTAAAACCAGATCAGTAGTGTTTTGGATTGTGCGCGAGAGTATGTTCGAGAAGTACGAGAATTTACTTGAACGGCACCTACAATATGCATGCATTCATTTCGCTGCAGTAATGCTACTGGCATTCTCGCACCGTTCTCGTCGCACCACCGTATCGTGGTCTGGCCTGCACTAATCTACAGCCACGTCGCTGCATCTTACCGTGAACCACTTGTGCGTGCAACATGAGAACAACTAGTCAACGGTGTTCTGAGCAAGTCGGTCAACTGCGAACGAGTCGCTCGCGAACGGCTCTTCAAGTGAGCTGACATGTCTCACCTTGTAAGAAACAATGTTCCACAGGGCACGATCGCTGTATGTAGCAGGCTAGCCGCAGACACATTAATAACGCCTTGGCGTCCGCGAGTGTTAACGCAGTGAAGGACAAACTAAGCTTCGTATTTCAAAGAAGCCCCGGTTAGGTGGCGCTTAGCGGTGGCGCAGTTTTGGAAAACGAAGAAGTGGAGAAGCGAGCAGACAAAGCGGAACCTTTTCGTACAGATCAGTTCAGTGAACATAAGCGGAAGTTCTACGACGCCATATCGGGCTTTCCCGTCATGTTCCAGCGGAAGTCCGGCAACGGTAGTGTTCAAAGAAACTCATCAGCTAGGAGCAAGCATGTAATGGCCCCTTTCAACAGATAAACTATCTGGAACAAGGTAAATATAAAGATGGTAGTAACAGAATTAATACTTTTTTTTTTCTTCCCTCTTATCTTAGGCTCTAATTCAGTCAAATAACTTTCTAGCCGGGAACGCAGGTTTGTGTGCAGAAGAAATTTACCGTCAGTCTTCAAACCCATTAACTTCAGGAAATTATAGTATGTTCATGGTAAATTGAGCACATTTTAAATCAATTTTTGTAAAAAGTCACTTTCCCTACCTGCAACGTAACAACGTGCAGACTTACTGTCATGTGCCCAATAAAGTCGGTAACGACCGACGCAGGAAATGTAATTCCGTTTCTTATCGTTGAATTTAAAATTTCAGGTAAACATTTGTGTTTGCTGAAATGATTTACTATACCTTCTCTCGTTTAACACATATAATTGTAATAATAAGTAAATTGGTAAGATGTTTACTTTCTTAATAATAACACAGTTTCACTTGCCCGACGAATTAATAAAATGGCGAGGCTCATGGCAATGTTAATTTTGCATATGGTGGAATAGTACACAATGTGCAAACAAATAGATCATATATGTTAGTAGGTTCGTTTCTTTCAACTAAAAAAAAAGTGTTAAATGTGTTCTCTTGTGAAGTGTAGTGTAGTGTAGTGCAGTTACATCAGCTTTCTCTCTCAGTGCAGTTAAGGTGGGTTTACGACTGACTTAACAGAATAAGTTCGCCGTGTGCTTAAGATATGATTCTATGTATTCAAGGGTATCAGTTTATGACTGTGGTGTGCGGGGGTTGACGGGTCGTGTGCGTTCTTGGCGTTACTTAAGAGATGGGGATATTTGATATCTTAAGTACAAGTCAAGACGAAGTAGCCAATCAGAGCACAGCGACTATTGTTGTTGGCGGGAAACTGTATTTACAACTTGTATTTAGGTTATATCGTATTGTGAAATCGTATGAAAGTAATTATTTTAATTGTGCTGCTATCACCGCAATTTTGTTACACAATTGACAGCGTGTATTTTTGTGAGTCGCATTTTACTTTATTACGTGAGTACAAGTGAATTTGATTAATTAATCTATATTGCTATGCAATTTCGGCACTCGCAAATTAAATCATTATCTTCTAATGTGCAATATTATGTCTGCAGGATTCAACACGCATCACAAACATGCCATGGTGTTTATATTCACAGTTCAGCAAATTTAAAATAAAGTAATTCCCGAAGTCTCGACCTAAGTAAATTCGAAATAAACTCACGTTGATTTATAATGTTATTTTCATCAAAACAGATAACATGGAATATTAAAGGCTGCATTACTTTTATAATGCTTTAAAACATGAATTACTATCTGTTACCCACTGCTCCATCCGCGTGCAAAATATAAAGAAACAGACCACCAACCAGCGATAACTCAAATGATTGATGGCATATTTTATAATATTCCTAAGAAACTGTTTGCTTTTCCGGGATTAAATGTATTATGTGTGCTAAACCAGAATATAATCTACCCCTGTGCCAAATCTCATCCGAATCCGTCGAGCCGTTACGACGTGATTGAGTAACAGAGGAACATACAAACAGAATTTTTTTCTCGTTACGTTTCCTCAATTAAAACAATAAACAATTGACAAATTTCAAATTCGCGCATTTTTATTTCCACACCAGTTACACCTCCTCAAAAGCTGGTGTAATTTTGTGCTACGCAAACCTGCCCGTGTAGCTGCAAAAGGTTGAAATAAGCGACAATTGGCTGTGGTGTCACATCCGGTTGAAAGAAACGACAGTTTTGGAGTTTTGCTTGCTTGTATAGTCTGTGTAGTTGAAAGAAACGAACCTACAGTATACTATATTGACATGCGGGCTTCCAGTTGGAGTGCCAGCGAAGAAATGAAAATTGCCTGAGATTCGGCGTTGTATTGTATTGCAAGTTTAACTGTATGTCCAGTGAGATTAGTGCTTCTTGTTTTACTCACATTATAATGAAAAGTTGCGAATAGTTATGACACGCCTAACAATTCTACGGTTCCACTTGGATGGCAGGTCCATGGCAATGTAAAATGTACATATGGTGGAAGGATATCACGTAATCAGAGAAGTAGGTACTAAAGGCTGGACTACAATTGCTATAAGCATTTCATTGACACAACACAGTGATATTCATAAGAGTTAAACTGCTTGTTTTCATTTAGAGTGGCTACAATCGCGCACAGCGATAAGCCCTAATGTAAGCACAGTTATAGTAGCAAGGCGAATTCAACTTGGTTGACCTTTTTTTGTTATTATCGATGTGCGTCAATATTCAGCCATCAGAAGCCCCGAAGTTTATACTACGTTGTCAGTAGTGGGAGCACGGAGCTTCTGGGCCACATCGGACACCCTCAGGCGTAGTGCCATAAGATTAACCTGGGAAGGGTTTCATCTCACTGGTTCTCCACAATTATCACCGCACTCGGCTCTGCATGTTACATCTGCTCCAGCCCTTCACCTACCTACCCCCCCTCCCCCCCAACACCACCCAAACCTTCTTCACAATGAGCTATGTTGTGATTTTCTACACCTGATGTGTGATACACTAACACACATCTCCATCCCTTTACCAACCTATACCCCCTTACCCCCTTCACTTAGAAGAATATTGTGATTAGATTGGGTTAGATCGGGTCCCTGCTGCGATATTCTATGCTCTCTTCTCCTCAGGTTATTAATTCTGGATGCCTGCTACACTATTAACCCACCCTCCCCTCTGCCTTCCTGTGTTTGCTTAACCCCCCCCCTCCCTCCTTTATCAACATCCATCATCCATACACTCCTTCCCAGCGAGGTAGGTAGGCTGTGGTCAGTTATATACTTGCTTGTTAGGCAGCAATGATGTCATCATCGGCCACCAGCCTAGTTGTAGAGTTGCCCACCAGGAGCGCTGATGTCTCTTAAGGTCGCCATCGGCCTTTAGGTAGCACGCCAGTTAAATCAATCGATACACAAATTTCTCGCATCACCTGCTATATGGAGTGTCGGTCGCTAGACATCCAAGAGCTGCTGTATTGCTTAATGCTATTATATGTTACTACGAGCGCTGGGGTACCCTTCAAGCTAAATCTTGATTAATTATACATGCTATATGCAGAAGTCTTGTTGTTAGTTCACTATAAAAAGCTTTGCAATTTGGTGGTATTGAACCACGGACTCTTAGGTTGCCATATTAACTGAATAACATCTTTGTCCTGTCGACCACAAGAGCTTGGATAACAATGAAAGTTTTAATAAGGTATAAAAAAATAAGGAACACCTATGAACTTGTACTTTCAAAACGAATTTATAGTATATATCATGATTGAACAATCGATAAGTTGAATTGTAATTTAAAAATAAAGTTAGGTATTTAAGTAATATTTATGTATTTATCACTTTAAAATTGTCAAACATGCATATGGAGCAACATGTTCACGAACTAGAATTTTAAAGGAGATTTCGTTTAAGACTTCACAACAGCCAAATATTCAAAACATGCTTTTTTTTATATATATATATTATGCCTTCAAATTAAAAATTATTTTTTAAACTTTTTACAAAACAAACATAACCTTCATCACCTTGAATTTTAGTAAGCATAAAAGCAATCTTTATTTTATTTTTAAAATAATTGTGTAATCACTCCGAGCATCAAATACAATGTATCGCCTACCTTACAACAGGACTTTTTTGCCTTATGCCTTTTCTGACAAAGCAAATTATGCATTTAAGCCCTTTTGTAAATGTACTCATATTTCCGAACCGTTGATGCTAAAGGGATCAAATTCATAACATAGACACTGTACCCAATTTTATCACAGTGGTAAGAGCATTTAAGCCCTTAGGACTTTCTGACAAGGTCAATTTTGAGTTAAGCCCTTTTGTAAATGTACTCATAATTTCCGAACTGTTGCTACTATATGGATAAAATTCATAACATAGACATTGTACCTAATAACCATCATGGTGGTATGGGTATTTAAGCACTAAGGTCTTTCTGACAAGGTCAATTTTGAGTTAAGCCTATTTTAAATGTACTCATAATTTCCGAACCATTGATATTATAGGGATGGAATTCTTAACGTTGACATAATACCCGACATAAAACATAATGGTAAGGTCATTTAGGCCCTAAGACCTTTCTGCAAATGCCAATTAGGCATTTAAACCCTTTTATAAATATACTCATAATTTCCGAATCATCGAAGCTATAGTTATGAAATCCATAACATAGACACCCAATATCCAACACGATAATAAGATCATTTAGCTCCTGAACCCTTTCTGGCAAGACCAAGTATGCATTTAAACCCTTTTATAAACAGTTTGTTATAAACTCACCAAATACATACTCATCTAGGACATATTAACCCACGTAATATAATTTTATTTTTTATTTTAACCGAATTTTATTTGTGAGTTCGGTAGGTGCTAGGCTTACTTAATGCAATGTTACTTTCGGATTATGGAGTTCAGTCCTCGGTCAAGGCACATAATATTATTTAATTTCCGATTTTAATCTAATTCTATTTATCACTTGGGTAGGAGCTAGGCATACTTTAATTATGAAGTTAACAGTGTATTTGGGTTCGATCCTCGGTCAGGGCACATAATTTTTTTCATTTTCGATTTTAACTAAATTTTATTTGTGACTTGGGTAGGTGCTAGGCTTACTTAATGTAATGTTAATAGTGTATTTGGGTTCGATCCTTGCTCAGGGCATGTAGTATTATTTCATTTCCAATTTTAACCAAATTTTATTTGTGAGTTGGGTAGGTGGTAGGAATAATACATGTAATGTTAATTTCGTACTGTGGAGTTCGATCCTCTGTCATGTTTGAATGTTTTTATTAATTATATATGGTTGTTATTTTTAGGGATTATCATAGAAAATATAATGAATGAAATTATATCTACAGGACATATGGACGCCAAGAGCAAATATCTAAAAGAAGACATATGACTCTGAATATACAAAAATCAACACTTTCAAATCAGATTATGCCACAAAACATCAATCATTTATTTTAATAGGCCTTGATTAATATGTTACTAATACTAAAGAAAAGAACAAAGTAGTTATGTTAATCTAATGAATATTTAAGAAGGAGATAGAACATATGTATTAACAAGAAAAAAGAAATTTATATGCTGCTCACTGTGGACTGGTATCAGAATTTGAAAGATGAATATTAAATACTCTCTGCATCCTTCCTTACAATATGTGATTAGAAGAATAACAGAAGTATTTTAATTATTTCAAATTTGGAGAACAGTTTATAAATATTTGGTGTTAGTCTTTGTTAATTAAATTTAAAACAGCTGTTTCCACTGTTAAGGAAATATTCGAAATTTGCCAGCTAGTCAATAAATTCACGAACTCTCAAAATGGGACTTCTGGGACACAGGACCGAAGTAAAATATAAGCTTTCTTACAGTTCCACTGAAGAAATATAAATGGGTGGAGTTCACCTTATAATTCGGCATAGAAGACAGCTGGAACAGAAGATGCCAAACGAAGTCCATCCTGCATATTGGCCATCTCACCATGGACTCAAAACTCCACTAGATAGTTCCGGATCGAATTCCACAGTTGCAGAATCACTTCAACAGTCCATCTCGACACATCACTTTTCCACACTCTTCTTATAATGAAAAATAATCTCCTTAAAATACTGGAAAACGCTATTAACATTCAGCGTGAAATACTGCAAAACATTTTCTACATGCAGCGATAATTATTCCAGGCACTCAAGATTTCCTTTTCTTGATTATTATATTTGACTTTCAGATTTTATTCTATGATTCCCTACGTAACTCAGACAAAAGCAACACAACTCCAAACAGAATTTTTGAATAGCAAATGTTAAACCGAACGGAAGGATGATCTAATTTAACATAGTTTCCACAGGTAAATGTACATAACATTCAATTGAAATGCAAACAAAAATAATTTAAAATTTAAATGCTAACATATTAATCATAAGAAAACCCTTTGCATCCTGTAATATTCCGAAATATTACACATGGTAAGTAATATTATTTCATTTCTCGTTTTAACCAAATTTTATGTGTGAGCTAGGTAGGTGCTAGGCTTACTTAATGCAATGTTAATTTCGGATTTGGGTTCGACCCTTGGCCAAGGTACATAATATTATTTCATTTCCGATTTTAACATTCGTTTATTTATGACTTGTCTAGGTAATAGGGTTAATTAATGTAATGTTAATTTCGGATTATAGAGTTCAGGGCATATAATATTATTTCATTTCCGATTTTAAACAAATTTTTTTGTGACTTGGATAGGTGCTAGGCTTACTTAATGTAATGATAATTTCGGATTATCGAGTTCGAGTCTTGGTCAGAACACCTAATATTATTTTATATCCTAAATTAACAAATATTTAGTTTAGAATTTATATTCCCTCTTATAGTAATTAATGTAATGTTATTTTGAGATTACGGAGATCGATTCCCAGGGGACTCACTTAATATTTTTAAAAAAATTCAGGGAAATGTATTCTTACGCATTTACTTACGCTCGCTGTATATCGTATTACCTGATTGGAGTCTGCTGCTCAGCTATTGTATTACATGTTAGATGTCCACTGTTGAAGGTCGAGAATGGTGGAGGGGAATGCATTTATATGATGTAATCGGATAATAACCGAATCATGTAATTAACATAATCGTGAAAATCTATACTTGCATAAACATGCTATGAATATTTACTATGTATGCACGTTCACACATGAATAATTGACAACTAAACATTCACGAAATTAGCATGTTCTCTCAGCAAAACAGCCAAACTTCAACCATCATATACATTTTCATTTGTTTCAGAATTTGTTATTATTATTATTATTATTAGGGGTGTAAGGTATTACACTTACGCTATGTATCCATAGGATATTTTCAATCCAGAACACTTCATGCTTTATTCCTGTCAGTTCAACGAACCCTAACAGGAAAAACAATTGTGTATGCAGTTTCAACGTATACCAACACCCACAGACAGAATATTTCAATGACTTGCTCTGATAAACCATTTCATCATGTAATAGCAAAACACACACACACATGCACATAAACACACACATTCACACAACTCATTTGTACATACCATACCAGACAACTGCAAAACCCCACATCATCAAACTTTACAAGCAATACGTAAAACTTGACAACTATATCAACATATCATTCAACACAGATGAACAAATAATATCCATCATCTGTCTTCCAATACATGTTATAAAACATATTAAATTTAAGTATATCAATATACATAAAGGGAAAAGCCCTACTAGATTCCATTTTTCTAATTTACTATATAACATCATTTAAAACCAAATTAAGATCCAAAAGAAACACTCATCGCACTCAAATCGTCCTATCCCATACTACATATAGCAATCGAAACATGTTTATTACATAAAAACTCTATTATCAAATAATATTTGTTAAGATCTGCTCTTTTTGACAATTGGTTCGATCCTTCTAGGATACTTGTATCTTATCTTCATAACAAGTATTTAAACATTAAACCTTTTTTCATTTCACAAGAAGCTTAAGTGTTGTTTAAATGCAATTTTATTTATATACTTCAAAAAGTGCCAAAATTCAAGTATACATACTGATTTACTCAATATGTCAAACTAAACACAGACACGTACAGTTATACTAACATATTCTTTGTGTCAATTCCCAACGAGGTCAATATGTATAAATTAATTGCTATGTGCGATATTTGTTTAAACCCACTCTTCTTATTCATTAAATACTTAAAAAATTGTTAAAATTAATATTCTTCTTTAACTATCATTATGTTAAAGATGCTAATTTAATATAGTGTAATAACACACACGCTAAGTACTCATTATGCAACAAACATCAACTTTACATAATGAAAATCGATTCAATACCTAACATACCCTATCATAACCAAATACATTTTAATCTTTTTAATTATTCTAAGAAGACTGTTTTGTGAATGGCTGAAAAATTCTCGCAAATTTCCAAAGATGACCATGTTTAATTGTTATCTATGCAGCGTACCATTTTGAGAAACTTTAAAAATTGCATCTATCATGATAGGTTAGACTTACATTGGGAGAGTTGAGCACGCACATGATCAATTATCAAGAGTAAAAAATGTATACTCGCCTAACAAAATTACATATTTAGCGAGAATATTTACATATTAGTAGTATATACATATCGATTGAAGAACCATACAGGATAAGTAGATATATCTTTTAATCGTGTATCAAGTAAACTAACCAAAGTATTGATGTAATGAATATCCAACTGCAAGTAGTAAGGATGTAATGCGATGAAACCAAATACCCATCAACCGATGAGAAACAACAAACAATAAAGAGATACAACTGTAGGTTTGTGAACATACTCATTGCTTCATTGCAAGTCAAACTCGCTGTTTAGCACTAGTACTTAAATACATATTGAATAACTAACATGTTCAATTTCACTCTAAAACTTACCATAACCAAAACTAACATCTAATTAACATATGTTTGATATCATGCATAATTTATATACATGACAGTTTGCAACACACAACACAACAAACACATTAACGATATGCCTTTCCATTAACTTTCTCACTCTATATTCAACTCCAATACAGCATTCATCATCTCTCTACAACAATCTATCACAGTTCATCGACAACAAAGAACCACATGTACACATACCCTCACAGGCCTTCATCAGTCCATCATACACACACACACGCACATATATATATATATATATATATATATATATATATATATGTAATTAAAGCATACTGTTATAAAAATATTTTTCAAAAATGTATATACTTTATAAATGACACATTCAACACAAGTGTGTATGAAATTACTACTCTACATATTATTCCTCTATCCTCAATCCTAAGTCTCCAATGCTCAATCCCCAAAAATCATTCCTTATTCCTCACAAAAAAATTCTTATTCCTCAAAAATCATTCCTTATTCCTCAAAAAATCATTCCTTATTCCTTAAAAATCATTTCTAAGTCCTCACAATTCCTACCTTATTCCTCAAAATTCATTCCTATTCCTCAAAAATCATTCATTATTCCTCAAAAATCGTTCATTGTTCCTCAAAAAGCATTCCTTATTCTTAAAAATCATTCCGTATTCCTCAAAAAATCCTTCCTTATTCTTCAAATAACATATCTAACAAGCTATCGCAGTACAACAAAACATACATAGATCTATGCCAATACAGAAACACAGAATAACACAAACTTAAACACAAAGCACCCAAAATGTTCCAATTTGCAAACCCACTCCACCCAAGACTTGCACCTAATAACCCAAAATGATCCAAGATAAGCCAAAATTAATACAAAATGACCAAAATATACTCCAAAACACACACACACACACATGATATTCCATTTAGTAGAGAACATTTTGTATAATAAATACTTGTGTTAGACTCATCTCATCTCCCACACAATATTCACTTATAAATTTCACTTTGAAATTCGCATTACATTGTAATTGTTTGATACACTCATTAATTTTATTTATTTGTAGTAATTTCTTTTATTTCACATATCCTATTTGTCAAAAGTTCATTTTCAGAAACAGAGAGCTCACCAAACACCACACCACACACACACACACACACACGCACACGCACACGCGCACGCACGCACGCACCTCTTTACCAATCTTTAACAATATTTATCAATCTTTCCATCAATCCTTACCAATATTTAACAACCTTTACCTATATTTCCATCAATCATTAGCAATATTTACCAATCTTTACCAAACTTTACCAATCTTTCTATCAATCCATACCAATTGTTACCAATCTTTCAATCAATCTTTAACAATGTTTACCAATCCCAGGGTTTTTAGGCTCTCTCTGTCCATACATATAAGAAAATAATTACAGCTAATGTCTAAAAAAAAATTATACATATCAGTAGAATGAATGTTTATTTAAGAATTCAACTATTCATACATTTTTATATTGATATCTTTATTATCATTCTCTTAACTTTAATAAGCTTTTGCTCATAGCAACACTTAAAAGTAAGAAGGGATGAAATGAATAAAACCAATAGTCGTTCATACACTATATCTTTATTTCACACAATTGACAAAAAATACGTAGTATTACTTATATACACTCAATCATATTCTCATTTCAACAAAAGTATTTATGCTTTACTCTAAATATACATTACATTTCCTGCATTGTACACTCAAGGTTTCCCAATTTGCATATACAATATTTCAGTTAACACATGTATAGGATTTATAACTAATGGCAAATGGACAGTTATTATCTTCATGTTGTCCAATGCTAAATCCAATCGCAAATGTCTTGCTGCAATACTTACATTCGCGTCATTATGTTCAGCAAACATTACCTTTACACTTCTTCTTATGTCTATATAGGTTATCCCTACGAGTAAACACAGTATCACACTTATCATAGTGGAACGACTGGTATGCTGAACTGAACAATCAATGACTTCATTCATGTCAACGTGCATGACAACTTAAAGTAAAAGAATTTTCTGCAACAACAATATTGTTTCTGCATTGCTTCTAGAGACTCATTAGAAACCATTGCTAAAGGTGTTACAGATGGCAAGTCTTCAACCATTGTTATGATCTTCATATTACAAAACCATACAATATCACTATGTGATTCCACTCGTAACGATCTGACTTCCATCACAAACGTCGAAGAAGTGAAAGCGTTCATACAAAACACACTATTATAAATTATTTTCACAACAGAACAATTGGTTGATGTATTATTCAAACCCAGTCAGAGAAAGAGACATCTCCAATATCTTAATATATGTCTTTAAAAATTATTTATCAGGTGTGGAACTCGAACCCACCTTCCCATGCAGGGAAGCAGGGCTTAAATCTATCACCTTAAACCGCTCATCCCAACCGACATTTGCAGAAAATGTTTTATTATAATGAAAAGTGTTAACCTTTTCCTTGGTTAACGTCATATGGTGATGACATAGGATCTTAAGCTAATGTGTTATACTTCCTTTAACTCCTGTTTGAGTTTTTAAGGAGGCCAGCATTGAAAGAGTGCTATTAGTTGCCCTTCCGCTAGGATAATAAATTAGGAGGCAGAAGTCAATTTTCATTAATATTGGAGCAGAATCATCGTCCATTATGATGCGCTCCAGTCGCCATGTTGAATTCTTTACATACTGTTTAAACCAGTATTACCATTTTCTCATGGTAAACCAGAGAGAAATTCTCAGTGCCTAAAGAGCTACTTACTATAATTTTAAACTTTTAATCTAGTGCAATATTTAATTTAGACAGTTGAGAAACATTAACTTTTTATTTTATTTTGTGTGTAAACTCTATTTTGACCCTGGCAATCTATTACATTAATTTGGGAATAGTTCATTCAAGGCATGGCCACTAATCAGCTGCAGTAGTATTGCATATTTCATATGTCAGTGTTTCAGTGTTAGATTTTAATTATTTTGAAACTGATGCCAAGTGATTTGGGTACACGAAGTGTGTACAAGAAAGTGTGTCTGTTGCCAGAGGTGTCCACCATAAACAGAATTTTCCTGCTCGGCCTAGGTTAGCACCAGGCAAATGTAATTGCAATACTTGGTTTGTCACACGCTCACATTAAAACAGCCGTAATATATTTGCATTACATTTGGCCTACATATTCTACAATATTTATTTTCCTTTCATATGTTGTTTGATAATGATATGTTTCACAGTGCGCGTGAGTACCATAGGTAGTATGGTCTGGGCTGGTGTTAAGAAATGAGTCAGTATAAACATATATCATATACTGTATCAATAAAAGTGATATTGGCAAGAAATTGATTATGATCATAATTATAAGTACCAAAGAACCCAACCAACTAACCCATTTAAGGTAACATACACGACTTGCATATATTTACAGTCTTCTGTTCAGAGAGTGAAAACATTCCGTTTAATTTATGCACACCCCCACTACTACAGAGACTTTCATAGCTGCTTTACATTCAGTTAATTTTCATAAGTGGTACCCAACGTGGGGCCAAGCGAATGCTGGAAAGTTTAGTGTGTGCAGTAAATGAGCAGGAATACCAGGACACCATATAACCTACGAGCACTTGCACACGGCAATTACCAGTCAATACAAGTCACATTCGAAATGGAGGAAACTGTAGAGATCACAAGGGAAGTTCTAGTAGCTAGCCCAGCCACAGATAATACACCTATTCCCCTGTAAGATAGTGTTATAAACACAGAGGTGTCAGCCAATTCAGTAGCTGTGGAAAATGCAACGAACCCTCCAGATTTAATGCAACAGATCTTAGCTATGGTGCAAGCACAACACACGGATATGCAACAAATGAATGAAAACATTCAGACGCAGATGCAGCAAATGAGTACAAATATGCAAACGCTGCTGCAAGCCCATAGCATGCAGATGAATTAAAGTATTCAGATGCAACTGCAAACACAAATCACACCCCTGAATGATAATATGCAGCAGTTGAAGGCTGATTTGCAAGCACAGATCACGCCACTGGCAGTAAATGTACAGCAGCTGAAGGCTGATTTAAAAGCACAAACCACTCAGCTTAAAGGGGAAGTGAAGACACAGCTACAACACCACAGTGAATTGATGCAACAGCAGGTAGCATCATGGAGGGAGGAGGTTACTAGCAAAAATAATCAGGTGACAGCTGACCTGGCTATTGTAAAGAACAAAGTGGACAGGACCAGGGAAAAATTAGAGCATATTAGTGTACACTATGCACAGAAAGTTAGCGAGGCTGAACTCCGCTTGAAGGAGCTTGAACGCAATAAATCTCGTATAAATCAGACTGTCGTGGAGTCTATGATTACGGACAAGCTTGATACATATCATAACCACGTATAGGATCGATTTTCGCAAGTGGAACGAGTATCGGCACAAATACTGACAACAGTAACAGTGGCGGCTACTGAGGTAGGGCAGCGGGCCGCAGCCCTCCTAATAAAATCTCAGAACGCATACCTCTACTTATCTGCTACTCAGTAAATAATACTGTGTACGAATACGGAGGTTATTTTGCAGACAATGTTTTTGAGATGGACGAGACTCTTGTCACAAGAAAAATGTTTTTGAAAATGTCGAGTGGTGGAGCGGCAGATTCTTCGCCCCGAAGTGGGTAAAGCTAGTAGACAGAGATGACCATAACATAGGACAGGGAAAAATACGCAGTGATGTTTGATGTATGTTTCATCCTGTATTGTATTGTATATCATTCACGTAATTGTTTTTACAAGGGAATTTCTGTTATGGTGTGATTCGATGCCAATGCATCATTGATGCCATGTCACCTCTTTAGTCTTAGTTTGACAGGCATAAGGGCAGGTCGCATACCTCGGGGCTCGGACGTGAAGCATTTCTTTGTAATGGTCAGTAACTACAATAGACTTTAATTTTAGCTGGAATGCTTTTATTAATTTTCGTGCACCTCCGAGTATGCCTCCCAAACCATAACCAGACACCTGGGAATCAGAGTGGTCATTTATCCCAGGCTTTTCGACCACATCCCACCTCAAGACTTTAGTGTTAACCCGAGCGGATTCCCTCTCGATTGGTTAGCTGGCGTCCAACGGATATAATAACTTACTATCGAGACCCTGTGACCTCCCCGCTAGCAGGAAATTGGCATACCCACACTTGGATTTAACAGCGCCTATACCCTGCTAGGCATCACAATGTACAGAAAAATGGTGATAAGCCGGGAAAATAATGTAAGTAACACAATAAGACACTTTTTATATACCACTTAAAGACATTTAAATGTACAAACATCATAATTATTGTTGAAAAGATGCATTAAAATACATTTTCAACTTGGCAACTCTATTTGTGAACCTCTGTTGTATGTTGTGGTATGTACAATATGGTGACATGGTATTGTTTATGAATAAACAATAGGGTGAAGTAAAGCTACGGAGAAAGACACATCTGCTTTGTTTTATTTCCCATTTCCAACAGGTTATGGACCCAGACACATGGTGTAGAATTGTTCTAAAGGCAGTTGGGAAGTAATACGTGGCAGCTTGTCACAGGAGGGAAATTAGGTGGTAAACATTGTAGGTGTGTTGGTGGACATCTTGAATGTACGGTTTAGAACAGTTGTGCAAGCTCAGAAGAGATATGCCTAGTGAAAATGGAGCAACTGGCGGAAAACACATAAATGAATGTTAAGCTTGAGGGGACTAAGAACTGGAATGTGCGGAAATTTCAGGTTTATGTGTTGTTACAGGCACTCGATGTCTATGGTGTTGTAGATGGCTCAGAAAAAAACTCGAGGTGGAATCTTCAAAATTAGAATGGACAAAGAAAGATGCAAAAGCTCAATGCTTGATAGTGACGAGACTTTCAAAAAGTGCAGTGTTGCACATAATCACATGTACTACAGCCAGCGAGATCTGGAGAAAGTTACACAGTGTTCATGAGCAGGAGAGTGATACAAGTCTCCACATGGTGCAGCAAAATTTTTTTGCATACAAGTATGATGAGAGTCATGATATGTCAACGTTTCTTTAAAAAGTAGCAAGGTTTCGGAATAAGCTAAGGGAGTTGGGAGAGAACGTCTCTGATGAATTCATCATAACAATAGTTCTCATGTTACTACCAGAAAGATATAAACATCTTGTATCTGCTTGGGAGCCAGCTGTGGACAGTAAACAGACCCTTGATAACCTAACTGCAAGACTCTTGGTGGAAGAGGAAAGGGTAAAGGAACGATAACCTGCTGAGTGTAGAGCCCTGGTGACGAGAAAATAAGAGTGTGCTACATGTAATAAAACAAGGACACTGAAGAAAGACTATGGTAGTGAAGCTAAGGGTGACAAACTGTGCTTTTATTGTAAAAAGACCGGGACATTTCAAACGGGACTGTGGGTTCAGATTAAGAAAAGAAGAAAACAGCAATGCCTTTATTGTATCAATATCTGTAATGGCAGGACTTTAATTGATCAATAAGTGGCTTGTAGAAAGCAGTATCAGAGAACACATGTGTTTTGAACGTAAAATATTCACCCACTATGAAAAGTTGCCGCAAGAAAAGTCAGTTGTGATTGGTGATGGGTCAGTAATTAGCGCTAAGAGCATCGGTCAGATATTACTACAGGTTTATGATGATCAGGGCTGGGTAGAAACTAGTCTGAACAATGTGTTGCATGTGCCTGACTTGAAAACAAATTTGTTTTCGGTTAGTAGTGAAGTAAGTAGAGGTTACATCATGTCAGCTGATAACAAAGTGTGTAAATTTATGAAAGATGGTGAAGTAGGCACAATTTCCAACACGGAAGGTAAAGTGTACACTATGCAGTTCAGATACAATGTTAATGATGTTGCTGCAGTCATCCATCTGGGGAAAACCACCTCAAGAGATCAATTCTTACCATGGCATGAGAAATTAGGCCACCAGAACTTTGACCACGTTGCAGAAGTGCTAAAAAGAAACAATATCAAAGTTCCTAACTCTGCAATTTCCCAAACTCAGTATACAGCATGCTTTGAAGGGAAACAACATAGAATTCCCTTTGGTGAAAGTAACTCAGTTTTCACATTTCCTGGTGAGCTTATATATGCTGACATCTGTGACCTATAGAAGTTAGGTCTGTAAGAGGTTCCATATATTTCTTGCTTTTAAAGGATGACTACACCAACTACAGGTCTGTGTATTTTATGAAACACAAAGATGAAACTAAATTGCATTAACAAAAGTTTATACAAATTGTACAAACTCGATTTGGAATGAAGATAGAAATATTATGTACAGACAACAGTACAGAGTTTGTTAACAGTGAAAGACAGCAAGTTATAGAAGATAGTGGAATACAGAATCAGAAATCAGTTGCTTACTCACCTTAGCAGAATGGTAGGGCAGAGAGGGAGGTTAGAACAATTGTAGAAGTAGCAAGAACAATGTTACAGGCTAAGAAGTTCAATGAAGACTTATGGGCAGAGGCTGTGAACACTGCAGTTTTCATCTTGAATAGAACTGGAAAAGGTAGGACCAATGGAAAAACATCATATGAAGTTTGGGCTCAGAAGGTGTTCAATATTGAAGAGCTACAAGTGTTCGGTACTGAAGTATATGTACATACACCTAAGAAGAAATAGGAAGAAATGGGATCTGAAGTCTTTACGGGGCATTTTTGTTGGTTACTCTGAAAACATAAAAGGTTACAGAATTTATTCTACAGGGGAAAAGAAGGTGGAGATCAAGAGGGAAGTAATATTCTCAAAGAAGGATAGGGGCACTGAACAACAGAACAGTATGGGTGTTCAATTGATGGAATCATCAGGGGAAGAGGAGGAAGGTACAAAAGAGAACAGTCAGCAGCATGAAATCAGTTGTAGTGAAGATAAAGAGATAAATACAAGTATGCAGTATGGATCAACTAGCAATCAAGAGCGAGAAGAAATGAATATAAGCAAGCAGCATGGATCAGAGGGCAATCAAGAGAACAAAGACAGTGACTGTAGTTGGGACGAAGGAGAGTTGCAGTATCTGACTCTTTGGAACGAAGGCAGTGCAGGGTAAGGAAGCCAACGTGGTTAAATGATAATGAAACATGCTTTCTTAGTGTAAACAATGAACCATCAATATATAGTGAAGCTATGAAAATAAGTGATGCCTGCAAGTGGCCATAGGCAATAGAGAAAGAACTTAACGTGTTAGAAGACAAACATGGTGTGTGTGTGTGTGTGTGATGTGTTTAAAGGTAAGCCAATGATCAATAGCAAATGGGTTTTTTAATTAAAGTGTTATAGTGAACAAGAAGAGTACAAGGCTAGACTGGTTGCCAGAGGCTTTGAACAGAAAGACATTTATGATGTAAGTGAGCTATATGCACCAGTTGCAAAACTAGCTACATTTAGAGTCCTTGTTGTTGTTGCCACTATGCTTAAACTAACTACTCATTAGCTAGATGTAACAAGTGCATTTTGTATGCAAATATTGAAGAAGAGGTGTACATGAAATTGCCTAAGGGAGTCAGATGTGAATATAACGTGGTCAAGTTGAACAAATCAATTTATTATTTGAAAAGAAATCACTTAAATATCAGAGAAGAAAGTTTGACACAGTCATGAGTTCTTGCTCCTGCTCTTGCACTTCTGTGAGTGCACCGACGCTGCTATGCGCCTCACCTTCCATGCTATCGGCTTGAAATGATGCAGGTTCCCTGTGAACAGTCTGCTCGCCTGCTCTCGGAGCTCGTCGACGGCATCCCCATCCTGCCTCACCTATGATGAGCTTCTGGTGTTGACGCACACTGGCGGGTCATCTGTGGGCTCTCCCCCACTTCCCCCTACCCGGAAGTGCTGCCACACCTGGCACCTCTCTAAGTTCCTGCACCTGCTTGTCACGGAATTCGCCGTCGTGTGGTAGCCAGATGTCGTCCTGGTGAACCCATACCTTCCGCTTCTCAATATGGATGCAGTATATAGTGGGTCCATGCTTTGTAGCATGCGATGGAACCCAATCCAACATGCTGTTAACCCTGCACTGAAGTCACTTTTCGCTGTTGATTGTGGCTGTGTTCAAACGTAAACTTCCTGCCCTTCATGCAGTGTGGAAGGTGGTTTTGTGGTGACCGGCAACCATCTTGCCATGTAACGATCCTGTTGCTGTCTTACTTCATGTAAGCATCTCCTGCGTTGCCTCCTCTGTGTATCTGTGCTTGCAAGTTCACTACTATACTCCCTCTGCTGAAACTTTCCCTCTCCGGGTAGGCACAAGTTGTGGACTAGCAACGCTTCTGCGGGTGATATTCCCATCGCTGCATTCTCTTTCTTCCGAAGCTTGTACAATATGGTGGGTATGTAGTCCGACCCACGAGACATGTTGATCTCCCACACGAAGCCGTAGTTGCGCATTAATTTCTTAGTTTCGGCGTTCTGTGGGGTTTGCTCTTGTGCATAATTCCCTCCGTTTCCGGCCAGTGAACTGTTTGCCATTGCCCGTAAGCAAATTTCGCTGGAATCCCCAATGCGGAAAGAATTGCTCTTTTAGCACCTTCACTACGTTACCTTGTTCGTGCACCACTCGTGGAATATGCTTCTGTCCACCTTCAAAAATTGTCAGTTACGACATACATACACCATTTCCCAGGTTGTTGAGCAGAACAGGTCTCAAGTCTGCCATTCCTGACACGCCATCCTTCCACTTTTTGCTGGGAGCATTGCCTAATAATCCCCTGCACAGCAGTGACCTCCTGGTACAGATTGCTAATGAGCTCACCATTGTTACCGATGGTCATATATTGAACGTGAACCTTGGCTACTGGATCACGTGTGTCTGGCAGCACAATCTTCTATCACACTGCCACTTCTCTGACAATCACTTCATTGTTAAGGCTACATGGTAATGCATCCGCCAGCTCGTTTTCCCTACCGGGCACATGCTCCACTACAAAGTCGTAGGCTTGGAGATGTATTTCCCATCTCGTCAGCTTGCTTCTCGCCTCTCTCGTGCTATGCAACCATACTAAGCTCTGGTTGTCGGTCCATAGCATGAACTGTCGGTATTCAAGGTATGCGCAGTACTTCTTAACTGCCCAGATGACTCTAAACACTCCCTTTCGTTTACATCATAAAATCTTTCAGTCTGTCCTAGCTTTGTACTGGCAAATTGATGACTTGTTTCTCCCCATTGTCGTCAACCTCATACATTACTGTACCGATACACTCCTGACTGGCATCAGTTTGGAGGTACAAATACTTGCGTGCATCGTAGCATGCGAGTGTCGGACAGACTCGGAATTCGCCCTTAATGTCTACAAAAGCCCTCTCTGCATCTTCCGTCCACTGGAATCACTTCTGCGGTGAAAAGACGTCTGTCACGGGAGCTGTTATTATTGCGAATTTCGGAATGTGTTCTTGCAGCCAATTGATAAGCCCAAATAATTTACGTAGTTGTTTTCGCATATGTGGTTGCGGGTAGTTATCAATAAGTTTCAATTGTTCAAGTTTCAGCGTGTTCCCTTCTTGGTCGATCACATGACCCAGGTAATCAATACCGGTTTTCCCAATGGGACACTTCTCCACTGATCATGTCAGACCATTAATTGCTAATCTTTCCAGGACAACTGCTAAGTTATGCACGTGCTCTTTCCCAACTTTTTGACCAATTAATAAAGTCATCGAGATACACAACCGTATACTCTCCAGTAATGCCATCGAGTACTCGTGCCATCATCGCCTGGAATGTTGCATGTATGCATTTCAGTCCAAACAGCATGGCGCAGAACTGAAATTGCCTGACATACGGGGCCATAAATGCTGTTTTCGGCCTATCCTTCAGCCTCACTGGTACTTGCCAATAACCACTTTTAAGGTCCAGGGATGTAAAATTTTAGCCTGTCCCAATGCGCTTAGCGTGTCTTTCACGCTAATGTACGGCTGTAGCGTGCTGCACATCATCTGGTTCAACGGGCGAAAATCGATGCAGAATCACCAGGTTCCATCTTTTATGACGCCAAAGTAATGGCCGACCTGATGCATACTCTGCTCTTCAGTAGAGCTCACATCCCTGCAGTGGTGACATTGCAGGACTCAGCTGGACTAACGGTCTGATGCCCGGTTGTACCAACATCTTCTCCGATCCCAGATCGAATGATCCTAGTTCCGAAACAGGATCCCGTTTGATCTTGGTTCCCAACTAAAAGTGTTGCACCAAAGAAATTTCATAACCTTGGATCTCCGATTCGTCGATCTTGGATTCAAAGTGAGAGGTCGATAAAAGTATGAAACAAATTTTTTCTATTGGTGCCTAATATTTGACTTCATGGAAGTAGGCATATTTTTCATTATACACAATCTATCAAAAAGTAATTGGACACCCTTGAAGATAGGTAATTCAGTGCGTCAAATGACTTGTGTTTCAAGGTCTTCGCCTAAGGACCGCTGGTGTTTGTCCATGGTAGCATTCTGGATAATGAAATGCTCCCAACATTGTGGCATTTTTTACGGAATGGACCCATGTTACTTACTGGATGACAATGCCAGGTGCCATGTTTCGAGGGCTACTATGCAGTGGTACGCCGACAACAATGTTCGCCGATTGGACTGGCCCGCCCAGAGCCCCGACCTCAACCCTATAGAACATCTTTGGGACGAATTGGATCGCCAGGTGAGGGCTTGTCAGGCGCGGCCAAAATCCACTGCTCAACTCATGGAATGGTTGCAAGAGGAATGGCGACGAATCCCCATGGATGTCCTTCAAACACTCGTAGAGAGCATGCCAGACAGGGTGATTGCTGTTATAGCCGCAAGATGTGGCCCTAAGATATTCTAACAGGGAGACAACCACCGAGCAAACATTGTGGACAGGTGCCCAATTACTTTTTGGTAGAAGTGTAGATAGAACTAGATATGCGATGTTTTATCTGTTTTCAGTGAATTATTGTTGTACGAATTTCACTGAATAATATTAAAGTGTGTGTAAGGTTGTTATAATTTCCCAATAAAACAATCGGGGCATAGTGTTATCTGTTGGCGTATTTTCAAACAATATTTTCTGATGTTGGCTGCTGATCTTGGATCGAGATTTCGAACTGCCAATTTCCACAGTTCGATTACCAGTCCAGCTCTGAACTCGAATGGTGCAACAGTTTTCTGTGTCGATCTTAGAAACAATCTCTGATCGAGTTTCAAACCATGATGATGCAAACGGTCATTAAGGGTGAGGGAAGGTGGTACATGTCAGTGTGGTATGTCCAAATGGTGACACGGCATTGTTTATGAATAAACAAATGGTGAAGTAAAGCTACGGAGAAAGACACCTCTTACTTGTTTTATTTCCCATTTCCATAAACTATCAATACGAAATTGTTTCTCTCTCCCTCCCCCAGGACGAAAAGGTTGTTTCCGCCCAACCTTGATTCCCTGGAATTCTGAGCTGCATCGAGGAGAGAACTCGTTACTTTGTTACTTTTACTACGCACCTCCGCTCTAGCCTGCTCTACAGGTACCTGCGAAAGCGTCATGAATAGTTACTTGTGTAATGAGTGTTTCCGAGTATCGGTACTCGTTTCTTCGGATCCTGTATGGTAACAACAAAAAAAAGTAACGCATAGTTTCTTTACACCCATCACTAACACAAAAGTTCAAAGTATATATATATATATATATATATATATATATATATATATATATATATATATATATATATATATATATATAGACTCAGTAACTAAAATATGTATAATTTATCAAATGTAAGATTAGCGATGATAGTATTACTAGCATTGTTGTGAAAACATCAGTATTTGGTGAATATTATAATAAAGGTTCCTTTTGTAAGGACTAATATTTTCCATGGTAATTCTTTCACCATGGTGATAAAAAGGTATATGTAACAAATTGAAATACTTCATATCACAGTTGTCTTCTATACAACATTCGGGATCGATGGATTGAAACAAAAAATTAAACAAATAAACTTACCAACACAAAGGTTACATAATTTGTTTCATTGACTTTTCTACTCTGTGTACTAAGGATACTGCTCAGTAGCAAATGTATGCCATTAGCCAATGTCTGTGATATCAATGGAGGAATGTGACATGGACCACGTACTCCTAGCCTAGTCTGTTCAACACACCACCAGCTAACCTGTCACCAGTCACCTCTACATCACATGTGGGCAGTATTTGCCGAAGCCAATATCCTGCATGTGTGCAAAAGTGTGCACAATTCTGTGCAGTGCAATCAGTTCAGTATGTTTGTTTATGTTTGATTAAAAGGGGTTTGTAATTGTTGGTCGCAAACCCCACGCAAAAGTCCTTGCAGGTAGTGGATTTCAGATGGGCTCGCATGTATACTTGCTGTCCTGTGTTGATCGGTGGTGGCGGCCATGTGGCCGTCGGCAGCCATTTCGCAGTGTACTGTCTCTCGTGTTGCGGACATCTTGAAGTCGTCGACATCTTCTCTGTGGCGTATAACTACCGGGGGTTTCGCTGCTGCGCGCGACTTGTGGGCACTGTGCCTCACCTTGCAGTTGGAGATTATGCCCCAGCAGGACATCTGCTGGTGTATTCCCAGTAGCAGCATTCACTCTATGGCAAATTGTGTACCGAGCGGCGGGCAGGTGGTCTGCCCACGTGGCGTGTTCTTCCCCTACTCGTAGGCGGAGTTGCACTTTCAAATCTTGGTTTCACCTTTCTGTTGAGTAATTTCTGAGTGGAAATTTTCCATTTTAAAGTGCCTCATCCCCCAATTTGCACACAAAACTGCCCACTTGCATTCCGTGAACTGTAACCTATTGTCAGTCAACAAGTTTTTAGAGTACCCTCACCTTGGGAAAAAGTTGTTACTCAATATTTGTGCAATGTTACTGGTTCTTGTGCAGCTGATGGGATAGGCCTCCACCCACCATGAGAAACTGTCTGTTACCACCACTACAAACTGCTTCCCTTTGGCCATTCTAGGATAAGGCCCCATGAGGTCGAGATAAACAGTTTCAAACTGTTTCTGGAGTGTCCTTGGCTGTTGTTGTTGCCTCCCATCTGACCGTCTAGCCTCGAAAAGATTGAATGAAATGCAGCACTTAATGAACTGGCATGTGTCATGTGACAGTATGGGCCAAAAGATCTGCACGTTCACATTCCTTACTGTCTGTTCACAACTGGGATAACCCACCACATTGCCATGAAGCGCATAAGTGAACACTCGCTCTCTTGCACCAGTGGGGACATACAACCTCCATTTTTAACTGTCAGTTGGCGAACACATTTCAATCAGACTGTCCATAACATGCCTGTTTTTTACATTTTGTTACATGCACATTTCCCTCTTCTCCTGATAAAACTGACATCCTTATTATCCCTGTACTACTGCGTGGTAAAGCTCACTAATAAAAACATTGCTATCCTCAGTGTTCGTTTGTTGCACGCTGATCGCTTGTACCATTCCTTGTCTAACCAGGGGAAGGAGGTCATCCTATTCCGTATTTTCGTCCCGTACAACAACACTTGCGCTGGGCGCTCGGGAAAGTGCATCGGCCAGCTGATTATCCTGTCCCGGTAAGTCCTGTACAACGAAATTGTACGCCTGCAACATCAAAGCCCACTGTGCCAGTTTATTGCACACCTTGCACATGGGATGGAGCCAAACCAGACACCTGTTGTCCGTACGAAATGTGAATTTCTGATATTCTAAACATCCACGATACTTCTTTACAGCCCACACGACCACGAGGTGTTCCTGCTCATTCACATTGTAATGGCATTCTGTCACGCCGAGCTTAGCACTAGTGAAATCGATTATCTGTCTGCTCCCCATACCTACATATTGGTACAACACGGCTCCCATTCCATCTTGACTAGCATCGGTTTGTACATACAAATGTTTACTAGCATCGTACCTGGCGAGTGTCGGGAAAGTCTGGAATTTTTCTTTAATTTTGTGGAACACTTGTTCAGCTTCCTCTGTCCATTGAAACCGGCACTGCGGTGACAGCAGGTTGGTTAGCACTGCTTTTATTATCGCAAATCCCTCCACGTGCTCTCGTAATCAGTTTGCCAATCCGAAAAACTTCCTTAACTGTTTCCTAGTGCGTGGGGGCGGATGGTCCATTATCAACTTAATTTGTTCCGGGTTTTACTTGTTCCCTTCTCGCCCACAACATGCCCAAGGAAGTCAAGCATCACTTTACCCATGTGACATTTCTCTCGTGCACAGGTAAGTTCATTCAATTCTAAGCATTCCAAAACAAGTGACAGATACTCTACGTGCTCCTCCCAGCTGTCAGACCATACAATAACATCATCCAAATATGATAATGTAAATTTTACAAAAAGGCTGTCTAAGACATGGACCATTAAGGCCTGAAACATATCGGGTACACACTTCAGCCCAAAGGGCATTGCACAGAACTGGGATCTATTTCCATCCGACATAATGAAAACTGTTTTCTCGTGGTCCGCAACTTTGATGGGCAGCTGCCAGTAACCTGGTTGAGCAGTATGAAGTCTACGCGGAGTTTTCACGAACTGTTTTTTTAGACACCAATGTAATAGTGAAGTTGTAGGCGCTATTTGTGGACTCTAATACATCATAATTAAGCATTTACTGTGCTTGTTGTCTAATTATTCTGGCCTGATATGGATAATAGCTCCGAAGTGGATTTCTGATAGGCCCCTCTTTCTCTAGCAGTATTTCATGCTCCGCAACTATTGTGCAATGTAGAGTGTCATGCTGAGTGAGAATTTCCCTATGCTCGTTTAGCAGGCATTGAAAAGCTGCCTGATGTGTTGGCAGAATATCACTATCTATCTCACCTATATCTGTTGTGGGTGTGTTATTTACTGGACAACAGTAAAATATTATTAAACTGTGCATCGCTCCTTCGTACCTAAATGTATGTCTAGCAGCAGGCTTGACAATAGTTTTCTGTTCTGTTAACCCGGGAATACCCAATATTGCATCTTCACGAATATCCGGGGTAATGACTACTGTTATTGTCGTCTCTATGTCCCTCACATGTACAATCACTACCCCTTCTCCTACTGCTTTACTGCTATGTTGATTCGTAGCTAACCTAATAACATGATTTGTAGGCATGGCATCTGCGTCTTTTACAAAACAGGGTTGCAAGAAATTGTGCGAAGTCGCTGTATCGATAAATGCATGACAGAAACAGTTATTGACAAATATGTGAATGAATTTCACCGATGCGTTACTAACCTGGTTTACCAGTAGTAGTTGTGGTTTGAGCTCCAGATGTTTACGTTGTGGGGGTGCAGGGCTGACAGAATGTCCAGCACCCTCGCCCCGGTTTCCGTTTCCCTGCTGTTGGTTGCATTTCTGCTCTTCTCGGTTCAATTAGGGATTATTGCTGCACTGAGTATGCCAGTGGAACTGCCTCCCTGGGCAATACTGGCACTGCTATGGTGGGGGTTGGCTCTTATCACACTTTATGTTCGAACTCGTGGTTCCCACACTTTCCCTGGAATTCCGTTTCCGTAGCTGGAACCTGTCATTTTTTACCTGCTCTTTACTCAGTTGCTGTGTATTCTGAACTTTTGTCCGGTGGGTATTGTCCCAATGGTTTTACACTGTCCTGACACACATCACCACTCGTGGCTTTTTCCCAGTTATGCGGTTGCTCGTTTAGCCATCGTGCAGCATCTGACTCGCGGCATGGTTGTCCCGATGTCCTTTCCAACATGGCTGCTGATTGCATCACGTCCTTCAAGGTCCGTTCAACTGAGGAATCAATGCTGCGTGGTATTCTGGCTGGGTAGTCTCAGCCACAATCTCCAGCGTTTCCCATTCAGGCAGTTCGGGATAAAACCGGCGCACCAATAGCACTTTTCATGTGATGAAGGCAGTCAATGATTCGTGCTCTGTTTGTTCTTCCATTGATAGCTGCATTTTGGTTCTCATGGATGTCACAACACTGCCGAATCTATTTTGAAAGGCTTGCTGGAATTCCTGCAATTTCAATCCATAGTATTTGAATGATCGCCACAAAGTGCGAGCGTCCCCATAGAGTTGCTCTCCGATGCAATCTGATGCAATCTACCCACTCTTACTTCCAAACACACGCTACAGTGTACATTCTTCAGCAAAGGCGATTGATTCTTCAGTCGATGCACCCATGAAGGTAGGCAGTGTTTAGAACTTGGTGGAGATTCTAGTTGCGGCCGGTCTTGGCGGTTTTTGTGGTGTTGGAAAGTGCGATGGCTTCCAGTTGCCTTCTGCTCTCTCATTGCGGCTCGATAACAGGACTTGATTCCACACCACTTGCAGTATACATAGGCGCAAGCGGTACAGATGGATACGGAATAGGTATTGATTGTAACATGGGCGTGAATACAGGTGCCTTAAAGAATGGAAATTGCAGATAATAGGGTGCCGGAGTTGTAAATGTGGTAGAAGTGGCTATATACTGGGTGGTGCTTGCAGAACGCTGGCCACGTACTCACAGGCGATGCGCGGCAGCTGTGCTTCATTGACCATGGCTGTTGTGTCCTGGCCTGTGGTCCTGATATACTTTTCTTCTCCTTCTTGCTTAACGGTCTCCTCGACCCTGCAACTTTCCACTTGCACACCGTCACTTCTCCCGTTGAATAATCAGTGAATGTTCTACTTGGCTTTGGCACGTTGTTGCTCGCATGACATTGTTGACATGAGAATTCGAATCCGAATGCTGTACTTCTCTCTGCTTCTCTTTTGTATTCACGGTGGTATTTCTCTTGACACTGGTGACATTTAAACAAGGTCACAGTAAATTGCGGCACCAATTTGGTGTCCGATAGTTCAATACCATTTGTGCTGTTACATTTTGAAGCGCTAAGTTATCTTGCACTTTATTATATTAGGAACAATCAAAAACATAACATGTAGTACTTCGCAAAAAGTAAACAACACTGTACAAACTCTCATAGCCATGAGTAATATTTCTTAAGTAAGAACAGAATATTCTACACATACATGACCCTGGAGACAAAAATAAAAATAATACATACAATACACAAACTTGCTGATCACGTGACCCGTAACAATGGTCACATGATACAAAACATACATTGGCAATTCTTGAAAACATAAACAAATAGACAAGAGGCATTCGCAATCACAACAAACAGATCTTCTACACCTTGTGACGTATAACAACATAAACAAATCCTGCCGAAAAAAAAAAAACACATAACCTACATGAAAACTACGCAATGGTGCAATACACGAATGCACTACGCACACAAATGTGGAATGTTGGCTGCTACAATGACATATCTCGCATGGTGGTGTAGGGTCGTGGATGTTGGTGCGGAGGGATGTGCTAACGACCTGAGGTGACAATCCTTGGTACACACCGTGGCCACGTGCCAAATATTGCACTATAATAATATTTAGTTTTTAAGACCATTATTTCAAGTGTATTGTAGTATTATTCTGTTCTATATTTAAATCTGATTATGTGAACATGAATGTGAATAAATCACAACTTGGGCAGAGGTGTGTACGAACTGCATGCTAACCCCAAATTGGAGGTTAGTTTGAAGCCACGTGGTAACTGTGGCAATTAGGCTACCGCCCGGTGGCGAGCTCTCTTACCTCTCCTTTACCCAACCAACCCCTTTTCCACTCTCTTCCTGAACTTACCAACCCCTCTCACAGATACCAATTCCTCCTCCAACAAATTCCACTCCCTCACAGACCTCACAAGCATGGACTGCCTACCCCGCTCTGTTCTCCTCCACACCCTCTGAAGCTTTTGACGTGTTTCCTCTTCCTCTAAGTACCCCCTTACTTAGCTTGCAGTGTAGCCCTCCCCATCCTCCCTCTTCATTCACCACCCTGTACATCCTGACTAACCGTTCAACTTTCCTCCTGTCCTTCAATGAGCTCCACCCCGTTTCTTTCATCATCACTGGTGACCTATAGTTCCCTTCTTCCTCACCATCTTGCCCCTGCCTTCTCCAACTACCCTTCACCCATCTTGCTGCCTTTCTCTGCACCTTTTCCAGTTCTCGCACCTCCACCTCCACATATGGGTCCCATACTGCTGCAGCATATTATAACATTGGCCATACCATTACGCCATGTGCCATTTCTAGTACGTATTCTCTTGATTCAGAAGTAAATAAAAATTTGATGCTCTTCTTAGGTCTACATGCTTGTTGCCTATCACAGCATTGCTGAGTGTGGAATGTACCCTATGGATTGTGAAGATCAGTTAATTGTCGACGTCCACACTGACTTGCAACTGCCTACCGTAGATGGAAAGTCATTTTTGGCCAGAGGACCTTACAAGTATTATCATTACAAATGTGATGGAGTTAATGATAATGTACGTATAACTTGTTTAATTAATAAATTTGACTGTATCAATTGAGATAGTTTACTGCAGACACAGGTCAATGCACAGGATTTGAAAGTGGGAGGTGGTGTTCTTGCAGGGGCAAAGCTATATCTACGCCTATGTTGCCTCCAATTTCTCAAAGAACACAATTGTATGGTACAACCCAGTTATAGAAATATTCAAACTAAAACCAAACAGCATTATTTTTAGAGGATAATTAAAACAGACTGGCAGAGTTTGTGTATAATTCTTAAAATGTTGTTTAGTTTTGTTTGTTGTAACTTCATGAGAGTTATGGTGTCTAACTCCCAAAACCTATTTCCATGTGTGCGATCCTGTGTTGAGAGATTCAGGAAAGAGTTAGCAAATTAATGAACGTATTTTGTTGGCATTATATATATTTTCAAATTCAAATAATTAACTTTTTTGTGTGTCAGTATATTTACGCTGGTAGCATGTAGTTTGCTGGAATTACAGGGCTGGGGCTGCGGCTATAGGACGTGTCAGACGTTGTGCTCTTGGGTGAGGGGACAGCTGCTGGCCAGCCAAGAAGTCCCTCGAGTACCCAGCCTCCGGCAAATCCAGGACATTCTCGTTGGACTGGGAGACAAGCCTTCACAGTTCGCCGGCTCCAGGGACTGGATCGGGAGTTTTGAAGTATGCACCATGAATTAGCTCTAGAAAATGGTACTCAACTGAATTAAAAGTGTTAGCATTTTGCGTGCGTGGGATGGGGGGAGTGTGAATAATTAGCTTTTGCCAAAAACACTGCTAAACATGCAGATGTAGGTCTACCATAATGTACACAAAAAAACTACCTGTAAAATGAGAATATTGTGATGTAAACATACCAACTGGTTGGTCGCGAATGTAGCTTGGGTTTCACTCCTCGTCTGCAGCACAGTTCCTCTGTGATCTCTTACCTACAATTGGCGCAAGCGGTAATTATTAAGAATAGGGGCTTTTCCGAAAATCAGAAAAATAATACCTGGATATGTTAGATATGATTATTTGTTATCATAATTACTAGGCATTTTGGAGGGGCTTCAAGTAGTTTTCTATAGAAAAAATAAAATGTGATAGGGAGGAGGTTTATCAAGATTGTTGTATTGATGCTATAAAACACACTGAATTGTTTTACATGTAAGAAAACTGTATGTAACAAATATTTAATGTGGAAAACGTTATTTACGGGCCATACTTATGTGGCGGCGCTGGGGTTATACAGGTAAACGACACATCAAACGGTGTCGGAAGATTATGTAATTCGGTGAATTACTCAAGGCTTACCTTGTCTATTGTCACGAGAGGAGTGTACTACGTAATCAATAACTAGTATGGTAGAATTAAATAAATACATATATTTCAACATACGTGATCGTTTCCGAGATGGTGTTTATACGCAATGTGCGTCGCCATTTTATTCGGTGACCATTGGTTGAAGAGCAGTAGCCTTTTGGACTCGTTGACATTACCGTGCATTGTGGGAATTATCAGAACTAATGGCGGATGATAACAGACGTATGGTGTTTTGGACAGTGTGTGAAAGCGAGTTTTTAATACAATTAATTCAGGAAGACGTGTTAAATCAAATAATCCTGTGAAAATATGAGTGTTTGAGTGCTAATATATACATGGAGTTATTTAGATTATAATATTAGTTTGGTAATGTGAATGTCTGGAAAGTCGTTAAATAGGGTACACATTGTGTTGTGTATGCAACGTAGTACTGTGTATTGGGTAAGTAACATAATTATATTGGTAATTATTAAGGATAGGGGCCTTTTTTGAAAATAAAATAATCTTGGAAAGTGGTATATTTCCACTCTACTAATTACACAATACACGAATTTACTAGGGACATCAACATTTGACCAATAGAAACTCCAAAAACTATAGTGGGGAGGGCTGTGTAGATCAGGGAAATTATGGGGTAAAACGATTGAAACATATGTAGGCCTACATAATATAATATTTATTCACGAATATATTTTTAATTGCAAAAAGACTGTACAAGTGTAGCCAAACATATGCACTGAGCCAGTGTCCCAGTGCCAGCAGGGGAGTAAATCCCCAAAACAGTGACTCAAGGTGCGCCTGCAATTTTATGTAGGTAGTGACGCAAAGCGTCACTCATCAGCGAAGCATGGAGTTTCCCCATAAATTATTGTCATGTGTAGCATATTTGTACTGAGAAATAATGTGTGTGTGTTTTGAAATTTAACATATTTTTGTACTATTTGTAATATTACTGTAATATTGTCTCATGAAAACATGTGTAGTTGCAAAAAGATTGAATGGACAATGTTACCAATACAATTAATAAATACGATGGTGGGGAGGGAGGGCTATGAACTGGAGGGAAATTGAGGGGTAAAAATCTATAATGAAAATGTACATATTTCGTATTTTTTTACACCCACAATTTCCTTGACCTTAATGGCCCTCCCCACTATCGTATTTGTAGCTATTAGTAATATTATATATTTTGTTAATGTTTGGTTCAGTTTTTTTGCAATTCAATGTATTTTCATGAATAATTATTACATTACTATTTACAAATTTTTCACCCATTTTACCCCACAATTTCCCTGATCTTCATAGCCCTCCCCACTATCGGTTTTAGGGTTTCTATTGGTCAAGTGTTGATACCCCTAGTAAATTTGTGTTCTGTGTAATCGATAGAGTGGAATTATACCATTTTCAGAGTTTTTTTTTTCCCCCAGAAATTATTCTATTCTTAAGAATTACCGCATATTTGTTCTGTCTTGTTGGGGTACGACAGACAATGAGGGCTTTGTTGGTATATACATATTTAAATATTTGCAATACCTGTACTTTATCCCAAACCTCACATAACACACAAAATTGCAATGTACTGGCTCTTTTAGTGGGATTGAAGGGTACCATACCTCATAATAATATATACACTCGCATTTGGCTACCGCCCAGTGGCGAGCTCTCTTACCTCTCCCTTCCCAATCAAACTTCTCTTCCACTCCCTTCCTGAACTTTCCACACCCTCTCACAGATACTAACCCTCCCGTAACACATTCCATGCCCTCACAGACCTCACAAGCATGGACTGCCTACCCTGCTTCGTTCTCCTCCACACCCTCTGAAGTTTCTCACTTTTATTTCCTCTCGCTCTAAATACCCCCTTACTTAGCTTGCAGTGTAGCCCTCCCCCATCCTCCCTCTTCATTCACTACCCTGTACATCCTGACTAGCCGTTCAACTTTCCTCCTATCCTTTAATGAGCTTGACCCCATTTCTTTCATTATCACCTCCACCTACCCTTCACCCATCTTGCTGCACTTCTCTGCTTTTTTTCCAGCTCTCGCACCTCCTCATACGGGTCCCATACTGCTGCAGCATACTCTAACATTGGCTGTACCATTGTGCCATATGCCTTCTCCTTCACCTCACAGCTGACTTCCTTCAGCACCCTTCCCAACATTTGCAACCACCCTCTCTACCTGTTTTTTTCCATGTGAGGTCTCCCTGCAGTACAATCCCTAAATACTTTTATTCTCCTGCTTCTTCTATCTCTTGTCCCTCCCATCTGTATATGTCCTTGCCTATCACCTTCCTTGTGAACCTCACTACCTTAGTTTTGTTTTCCCTGGTCCACAACTATATCTCGTCAAAGTCTGCCTGCAAGCCCCCCCCCCCCCCCCCCCCACCAATTCAGCCACTTCTGCATACACAACACAAATGTCTGCAAACAACCTTATTTTTTCCGCTAATCCTCAAACCCATGTCATTTACCACTATGGTAAACAACAAAGGATCCAGCACTGCCAGCATGCTTCCCTGTGGCACCACTTATGTAACAACCCCTTCCCCCAATATTGCGTCCTCCACTTTCACCTTTTGCCTTCGCCCCCTGAGGAAGTCCGCTATCAATTCCCTTACCTTCTTGTTCAGTATCAGCTCCTCCAATTTTCTCATCAATGTCCCATGGGGCACCTTATCAAATGCCTTCTCAAAATCTATGAAGCAGGCATCCACCTGCTTCCCCTCATCAACTACCTGCACCAGATCCTCTAATAGCCCAGCTAGCTGAGTCTCACATGAGTATTCGTTCCTGAAACCATGCTGTGACTCCTCCAACCAATTTCTCTTCTTCATAACCCTCACTACATACTGGGCCACCAGCCTCTCCATTATTTTTCCCGTACTCTATGTGAGGCTCACTGGTCTGTAGTTACCAGGCCTCCCTCTATCCTCTCCCTGCTTGTGTATAGGTACCACCATAGCATCCTTCCAACCTTGTGGCGACTTACCCTCTCCTAAGCACTTGCTAAACAACACCTCCAAATATTTAACCAACTCTCTCCCACCAAACTTTAGTGCTGCATTTCCTATCCCATCTTCAAACCTCTAATTACCTTTTCTATCTCACACTCCCTCATCTTAAACGTACTAAATACTCCCGGATGATCACTATTTGCACCCCTATTCCAATCATCCTTTGCCTCAAACACCGACAAGTATTGGCATTGCAGCATCTCCGATTTTTCTTGGTCATTTGTCGCAAATGTACCATCCCTTCCTTTTAGCAGAGAGATTCCGTCCTCTCCTCCCCTTAACTTCCTTACATACCTAAACAATTTCCCCCATTCCTTGCCTTTTCCTTCTTCCACCATGTTCCCTAAAAATACATTCTTTGCCTGTTTGTTCATCCTTTCGAGCTCCCTACCCATCTGTTTCATCATTTCCTTAGATCTTATCATCCCTTCGTTTCCCATTTGGCATGTTTTTTTTCTACACTTACTCTTCATTTTTAGAATCTCCTGTCCATAATATGGTGGATCTCCCCCAGTCCATAATCTATTCTTTGGAACAAATTTCTTCAACATAACCTTTGTTATTCCTCTAAACTCCTTCCATAATTTTTCCACACTTTCCTCCATAGACCATTTTTCAAACCTATCTCTCAGGAAGATTTCTGTAGTTTGCTCTTCCCTCATTCCCAATTTCCACAACCAGGATATGATGGTCACTTATACCATCCAATACTATTGCATCAACTACAGCATTCCCAGGTCTGACCAACACCACATCCAGCACTGACCCAACACCCTTCTGATTCCATCTCACAGGTGTTTCTACTACCTGGGACTAATCCTCTGTTGACTAACTATGCTGCCATTCTCTGCATCATGCTACTCATTCCTTCTGCACCCTCTACTCATTTCACCCCTGGCATATTCAAATCCCCTGCTACAACAACCCACTGCCTGTCCTTTAGTCTATCGACCATCTCCTTGATCATCTCAGTTGCCTGCCATCCCTGTCCTAGTGGTTTATACGCTACCAGCAAAGTAATCTTCCTATTACTACCACCACATAATTTAATTTCCATTACCTCAACATCCTCACTAACCCATTCTTCCGCCCCTGTCAGCCCCTTCCTTACACATGCCATTATTCCTCCTCCTCCTCTCCCATTCCCGTCTCTTCTGAAGATGGGGAATGTATCCTGCCTACATTCAATGTCCAACTCTTCCTCAGTCAACCAAGTCTCCACAGCTACCCCTATATCCGCCCCATATCTTCCAACCTTTTCCCAGAAGCCCTCCAGCTTGTTGTACACACTCCTACAGTTCACCACCATTATCTTTATGTTAGTATTGTGCTTTACCCTCCTACTTTGCTTACCCCTATCTCCACCCCTGCGGCCTCTTCAATGCTATCCTCTCAATTTCTCTTCACTTCTGTTTCCTTGCTTCTCACTGATTGCTATTTCAACAACTGCTGCTCTGCCCTGACCCTCTCCATGCAGCCAGCTACTTCCCTACCTAGCAGATCACCTACAATCCTCTCTTTCCCTGTTCTGTCAGGTGAACCTGGTCCCTCCCTACACTTTCCCAGCCTACCCATTTCCTACTATCTACAAATGTAGCCCCCAAATCCCTACATACCCTCTCATAAACCTCACTCGCAGCCCCTGTCTTTCTGTAGGTTAATCCTTTCCTAACCAGCACACCACTGACTACTGCCCTAGCTCTTGGGAACTTCTCTCTCATTATCCTCAGCAATCCCCTTAGGTCCCGCTCTACCTCCTGCCCCACCTCCTTTCCAGCCATGTCATTTCTCCCCACTTGAATTGAAACAGCCTTTGCCACCCTACTACCGCTCATACTCTTTCCTCGAAATCCCTGATTTTTGCACCCCCAAACGCTGCTTTATACGTCCTTCTTGACTTTACAATAGAGCTGCCTAGTAAAACTACCTCTGGCTCGTTTTCTACAGCCTTTTCCTGCTTTGTGCCCCTTCCACCCACCTGCCTCCCCCGTCTACCTCGTCTCTTACCTGGTCCCTATCTCCAGCCTCAATTAGTTTCCTAAAAAGTCATTTTGCCTTTTAGTTTCTCGCTTAATTTTACAAACAGTCCACGAAATCAACCAGAGATACACCTGGGATGGTGTTAAACCGGGCTTACGTCAGACCGAGGCTTACGTCAGACAATGCCAGGTTTGCCTTTATTCATAAAACATCCATTCGTATTATCTGTATTCATTCATCCTATTTCTAAGACATCCTTTCATTTATTCTTTGTATTCATTCTTTTTAGTTATTCTATTCATTTTCAATTCATGTCAGTACACACACATCACACCTGAGCATCTTGGGCTGTGTATTGCAGGTATGTCTGGTGCTAGACCATTTGTATGGTATACCATGCAGAATTCTTCACAGCAACAGAGGTCAGATCAACAAACAAACTGACAAGCTAATAGAACATTTCCGTGATTTTGGTAGCCCTGTGATGATGGGCGGTGACCTGGATTGCTCCTCCAAGGGCATTCTAGGTGTTCACGTGTGTGACAGTTGCACCTACCTGCTAGTGATGGTAAGTACTTATTTTGTTATGTAGAGAATTCTGTATGGTGTTGGCATATGAAAATTGAAATATTGTGTAGGCTACAGCAATAACAAAAGTGACCTTTAATTTGTGCTTCACTCTCTTGAATATTGAATTCATAATTTTTAATACCTCTGTACGTTAAATTTAATATTAAATCCCAGTGGGGTCGCGCCTGGATTTTCGCACGTGGGAATCGTGCGGGACGATGCTGCTGGTCAGCTGGTTTTCTCAGGAATCTATTGTTTCCCCCGCCTTTGCATTGTGACGCTGTTGCAGTTCCACCTTGTTACTCCCACATCAGCTCTCAAGACCTCGTTAAGAGTCGCCCAGATTTCTTCACTCAACTCATATTCATGAAATGTATTGTCCTGTGGAGGTTGTAATGAAGGTTTTCCACTTTTACACACTGCTAAAATTAGATCTCGAACACGTATTGTATTTGCGAAATTAGTTTACGCACAAATTTTTGTAAATGTATTGTTATAAAATGCCTGGGTTTATCCGAGTTCGTGAAGTCTGTATTAATGTCTCTTATATTGGTTACAGTCACTTAATTCACATCATTATTTACATATATTCAGTCTGTCTATTGCCATCATTCCAAATACCTGTTACTCATGCATCCAATCCAATAGTCCCGCCCATCAATCTCACTCTACACTGAATCGATGCTCGTAGTCTGCAGACTTCACTCTGGCTGGTCACTCTTGCAGCCATTCACCACTCTGCTGGCTTGTTGCTTCACTGTCTTCGTACACCTGGCACAACCCTTAAAACATATGGCCAGTTGCACTATTGTGGTTCGAAACTCGATCCGAGATCATGTCCGAACTTGATCTAAGAGTGACACAGAAAACTGTTGCACCATTGAAGTTCACTGCGTGATTGGAGATTGAGATGAACTTAATTTCGAACAGCCGAATATGGTGGTTCGAAATCTCAATCCGAGATCAAAGAAGTATAAAAGTCTGTTGAGAGAAGGTCTACAAAAACAAATCCGCGCATAACTGAAACTGAGGTTCAAGATTCCTCGGTTAGCGAGGAATTGCTGTATCTATTTTTAGACGTGCCTCAAATTTTCTATTTTTTCGACCCAGCCTTTTTACGGTTCCTCAGGATTGGGTCGTAATAGAGAGGTGGTCGTAATAAATGGGGTCATAATAGAGGGGTTTTACTTTATATAAATTCTCTTTGGTGTTAAGTTCATTTTTGTGAGTTACCTAGGGAACTGAAACTGTTAAATAATGTTTACTTGGCCAGGATACTGTATTATCCATTGCAATGGTTTTCTGTTTATCATTTTTGTTATGTTTTAACACTTTCAAGACTAGCTAATTATGCATGGTTTAATGTACCAGACTGGCATTTTTTGCCATTTTTAAAAAAATTCATAGTACATACATATTTTATCCAGAATATATGTATATTATGTGGTTAGAAAGTTTGACATTTGCCGTTTTTAGTCTTATATGATACATTATATATAGTACCTTATGAGTAAGTATTTATTGAAATATGTTAAATTTTTTAGGTTTGAAAAAAAAATTTTACTCACTAGCAGAAACATTATGAAAATAAACAGCTTACCAATACTATAAAACATAGTAAAATAGAAAAAATACAGACATAGAATAAACAATAATCAGTCTCGTATCATTGATACACATATTGTAATCAATAAAACAGTATAAAAGCATAGTTCAACATTTCTGTCTTCATGCTGCTCTTTTCCTTCATGTTACCATGCTCCTTCAATCCCTTTTTATAGATCCCAAACTGCACAATATGTAGTTGCTTTATAGTATATTATTTGGAAATTGGTTATTTGTTCTGTTCATTCATAGTCTTATATTACACAAAACATCATCTTCACTACCTTCAGTGAAAATATTTACCGAAATATATAGTTTTTGAGACGAAAAAATCTTTTACAAACTATAGAGGCTACATTACAAAAACACACAGCTTGCTGTTATTATACAATAGAGTAAAATATAGAAAAAATTACAAAACGCAGGTAAAGAACGTACAATAATCTGTCACACACACACTCGCTATATATATATTTTATATATATAACAAAAGTACAAACTTTCATGCATAATTTACACGTGTGTAGTAATCAATAAAACACTGAGGAAAGCACAGCCCAACTCCACACTCTTCACACCAGAACCTTGACTCCCTTGTCTTTTTTTTTCCACTCCTTCAAACCTTTATCGGAACAAACTTGGCAATATCTGGTTGCACTAGTTTTATTGGCTGTAGCAGGGACATGCGTAGCAAAATGGCGAGCAACAGTTCTGTCAATACTCAGTGATGGAGGTTGTGGGCGTGGTTCTGTCACCCCCCCCATTTCTGCCGATTTCAAAGCAACTACGTTGATAAAACTCTTCAAACTTGTTTGCTTGTTTGTCTTTTCTTTGAATATTATATAGCCATTGATAACAGCCATGATGAACAAGTGGAAAAAGAGTTTTTTCCACCACTTTATTGTCTTGCGCTGGAATGGTAGTAGCTACTGAGCTGATCTGCTCAGTCCACACCAACTTTATTCAAGTTGAAGTCAATAATAATATTAGGTTTGACTACTTCGATTGGCCCACCCCTAACGCTCACTTTTATTGAAGACTATGTTGCCGCCTGCTTTGTCGACAGCGAGTAGACATCTCACACCGACTTCCATTTGCAGGCAATTTATTTGTTTTGAAAACTGATGGTGGTCCCTTCCTGTTTTTCATAACTGTGCCAACACCTAATGTTTTTTGACCCTAAAGAAAATTAAAAAGTGTAGGACTTGTATAGAAACGGTTCATGTAAATGCATTGACCATTGCCAAAATAATTTTTACAGTCTTTCAAATATTCCCTGGATGTTGTACATGTTACCCGCAGCTCATATGTAAATGTCACAATTTAGAACGTAACATGTAGCTGCTGCATCACACAGTATGTACAATTTCATACCATACTTATTAGGTTTATTTTTCACGTATATTCTAAATGAAACTCTGCCTCTAAAGGGACGTATCCCTTCATCTACAGCCAAATTCGCATATGGTTTGAAACTTTTAGTACATTTGTCTACAAAAAAAAAATCAAAAAGTGGTCTTACTTTATAAATGGGATTGTGCCCTTCTTCACCTCGCTTTACATAGTGAGCTTTGTCATTGATATGTAGCATATAAAGAATTCCCTTGGACCTGTCTTGGGATAGCAACTTTCTTGCGAACCGTGTTGCAAGAAATGTGTCTGCCGTCCAATAATTATTTATGTCCGGCAGTTTCAGCACACACGTGTGTAAGATAATTACAAAGAACGTATGTGTGTGTGTCTATCTATATATATATATCAGTTTCACTGTCAGCCATCTGTGCCACTTTGACTTCCGTTTTAGTTTTCCCTGGCATCTCATCACTGTAATTCCTGAAGCTGCATGCCGATTAGTTTCCTTTCTAATATTTATCATCATGTCAGAGCCAAAAAATATAGAAAAGCAATCAAATTCACTGCAGTTGTCATCCAGCTATACAGTAACAGAGGAGATAGACTGGAAAACTAAGTCATTCTGGGATTCTGTTTCTGACCAATCACTCTCTTCTGCATTTGAAGCAGAAAGTTTTTGTTTTTTTCGTCGTACTCGTGATTGACTGTCTTGTATTTCACCTGAAGTGCAAGAAAAACATTCACTAGTATCATGAAAAAAAACAAAAGCAAATAATTTGTTGACATGATGAAAGAAAGGTAAGAAGCTGTCACGAATGTGCAATATATATTACACTATTATTTATATCAAAACAAATAGCTATATACGTACCTGAAACACTGCTTGATACATTTCCTCATGGGTAATATGTAGTCTCATCATTGCTATAATCCAGGTCTGAGCCAGAATCATCAGCAAAATTATCTACAGCATCGTGAGAAACATCCATTTCAAACTACAAAGCACATAAAAGCAAAAGAAAATACGATTCTACTTGCAAACAAAAAATGTTCCGCCGTACCACCACGTTGGAACGTCTGGCTGGAACATGTAAACTAGCGCTACCTGATTGTCATAATAAGCTAATACATGTAGTCGAAATTGTTAGCGAAAAATTGATATGTGCCTTCAAATAAACAAAAGTTCACCTAGCGCTACCTGTTAGACTTAGAATGAACTAAAACAATTGCCAGTCATTTGCGATAAACACAATACGCACCTGAAAACAAGGTGAATTTGTAAACTAGTGCCAGTGGAATCACAATGAAATAATACACATTTTAGAATAGATGGCAATAGCATGCGATGCCTACAAACTTACTTTGTACAGTGGAAAGTTACTGCTCATATGGCGTACGAGTGCCGCGGCCGCCTCACAGAATAAAAATATGTTGAATGAACTAATGGTATTTGACTATTGATACATCAATATGAAAAAAATTTGATTGAAACTGTAAACTAGCATTACCAGTGGACTCACAATGAACTAAGGCACATTTCAGAAAAGTCGACAATCGAATGTGATACGAGCAGGCATATTTAAGTCAATGGAAAGTACCTGCTCGTATAGGATACGAGGGCTGACTGACAGATTAAAACATCACGCTCACATCACGTACGAGCGTCGTCTGGAAAATGCTAGAATCTTCATTATTTCCTAGTTCTTTGTTGTTCTGTAATTTATTTTTTCCACTATATCCAAAGTCCAGTTAAATAGTCTTATTATTAAAAATGTTTGAAAACTCTCTGAATACAATTATTTTTAATACAGAATATGTTGAGGACCACCAGAGTGTATTGTCTAGTGTGCATGTTGCTAACATACTTCTTAGAGAAAAATATTTTTTACTCAAAATGTTCCTAGTATTGTAAGAAGAGGCTGCAGTGAAGTGGTGGAGATTCACTTCTAATATCTGCAAGCTGACTTGCCTTTCTGGAAACAGTGATTACACTTTTGTGCCTAGGATCCGCACTTCTCTGGTCATGCAGCCACACGACATGAACTACAGTCGGGAGGCTGGGTGAAGTGGCAACACTTGTCGGAGTTTGAAGACAGTTCGTTCTACAACTTGTGCCTTCCTCAACTCAGAGGATGCTCGTAAAGAACATGTTGAGCAAGTTCTACGTTGCAAGCAGTACTGTGTTGATTCAGTATACATCGGGTTGTGCCATTCCAGTAACTATGCTTCTCACAACAATATCAGCATGAAAAATAAATAAACTGAACAGTCAATGTAACTTGTGAATTGCTTTATGGTACAGTATGTTAACTGTCTTCAACATACAAACATCAACTTAGGGGTTTAACAGAATATTTGAAAATGCAGATTTGCCTTGAGGGCGAAAAAAATAAGACTGCAACACACAGAGTTATCCATTTCCAAAACCTGTCACGTCCACTAAGTTTCAATTTTAAGGTTACTTCATTATTCAGTAGTTGGCAGCATGTTTATGTTAAGCCGAAAGGAAAGAAAGTACATTACAATCTATTCAAATTTGCTAACAAAAGTTGAAGCTTCTTACCTGGAGGGGAAATTTGGGGGATCTACAGAAAAGGAAAGATAATGATTGAGTCCCCCCTTCCCTTCAGCCCCTTTAGGGATACTTGTGCCTCTACCACCTTGGTTACTCCACCGAATCGGGTCAACAGAATTATTTTTAGTACCTGATTAAATTGCTGGCTAGGTTGAAGGTCCTCCATGTTGGGAAGTTATGCGTAATTTAAATTTCTTTAAATTAGGCCAAGGCAAAGGGGGGAGGTGGGTAAACACTAGAGTGAATTGGACCCAGCATTCTTCCATGCAGGAAGCCTTGAATCTACACACCCTTAGATACTTCAATAAAATTAGCTGTGTCAGATTTTCTGGGATCATAAGCAGTCAACGTCTTGCAATACTGGTTGGATAAATTTACTCCCTCTTCAGGGGCAGACCATAGTCTGTCGTGTAGGCTTTCTACTAGGAACAAAGTTCTGCACCACACTAGCGACACTACGTTTTGCCAGACACTATACCTGATTTGCTGCAAGAGGAGGTGCACTCTGCTTCACAGGCTGGCTCACCTCACTGGTACGGTCCAGGACAGTGGCCGATGTCGGTTGCGGTGGAGTAGGGCAGCGGTTCTGGTTTCATGGTGCAAATGGGATAATGAGAGATTGAGGACAGTAGATTCCCAATAAGACTCTTCCTTTTTGTAAGAACAAAGTGATGGCCAGATGGGCCTTACCTGGTAGCTTAATTAGGGGTTCAAACAAAGGTACCGGCAGTTGAAGTGAATTACTAATTTGAGAATTGTGGCTTTCAGTATTAGTAGGATTTAAATTTCTTAAGGCTCTTAATGATTCTACGTTGTCTGCTTTTGTTTTCATGCTCAGTGCAACGCATTTGAGCTGTACCAAAATCAACTCTAGGGAAACAAATATCAATAACATCCCTACAGTGTATGGCCAGGAGACAGTGCTGCCAATCTCAGTTCCCACCATCTGGCCTTTTTAGACTGGGACTGACAGACACCCACATGGAGTCTAAGTCATTGGCAGAGATGTTTAGTTTTCCTTCTGGCCGTTGCAGACTGAGAAGAAGTAGAACACCTGGTCTGACCAACTACAGTGTGGATTTGTGTTCCTATAGTGAGGCACTCCCGACAATCTACCTGGATGGCACGCTTCAGTTTGCCGTTCTAAGTAATGTGGGTAATTTACCTTATTGGTTCAAGTTACTTGCTTCACCTCAATTAATTAACGTAAAAGGGAATGAAATTTGCTTTCACAGAGAAAATATTAGTGACATGCACCATGGAATAAACACTCTACAAATAAAATTAAAAATACTGTTTACTTAATGTATATTGAAAAGAGATCCTACTGTAATGATTACTTAATGCAATTAAAGATTACAAATCACTACTAAAATAAAAATAGAAAGCTCAATCCTACATGAAAACCAAGTAAAAGTGACCTGGGTAAAGCTAAATATGATTTTAAACGTGATGCTATTACAAGCAAAAAACTAATTCCTAACTTTACTGGGGCTGTTCATAAGGACCCTAGTGTTTTAGAGACATTCGCAACCTGCTCCCAAATGTATTAGTGAGGAGTCAGTATCGAAGGATAGGGAATAGGAAGACTACTTCTGTAGCGAAGCTGCTCAATGGTGGCATAGTCTTCGGGGTTACTGATGTCCGGTGTCTTTTCTTGGTTTCTTCATCTTGCACACTTCAAGCATGGCATAGGGGTCAGAGCTTAACCTGTGGGAAAGTTTTCAGCTTTGTGCAGACTGGAAGATAGACTTAGCTGCCACTTGCCATTTGCCCTAGTGAGCATCGCACCCTTAAGGGGGAAGTAGCCTTGCTATCTTGGATTTACGTATTTTCCTCATTAACTTAATTTTTGGAGTCAATATTTAAAAACCAAGGTAGTCATGACATAAGGAACATTTTAACAGTTATTTCTAAATCCCACTTATTTTTCTTACATGATAGTGTTGCATCTGTAACCGTAATAAAACAGTGTCTAATTATTTAATAATTTCAGTCCCACATGGGAAAATACAGGTATATTTGAAACCCTACAAATTAAAAAAAAATTGTTAAGAAGTTGTCCACGTCATGTCTAGCTTTGATTTTTTATTTCTGGTCATATATTTTCATTGTAAAGATTTGTAATAAAATTTTAAGATGGAGTGGATACTACCCCCATAAGACAAATCTTCAAACTTAAGCAGAGTGGAAGAGAGGGTGAAGGGTCACTTACTCCTATCGTTCCCTCTGCCTTCTGCAGACTGGAAGGACAGCGACTGCCCTGATCTGGGATGGCTCCTATTTATACTAAAATTCTTGGCTTTTAGGCATCCAGAGAGGTGTAGCGATTGCTAGCCTCACTCTGCAGAGGTTGTTTATCAGAGCTTCGTTGCAGCGCTACCCTTTTTCTTATCTCCTGTGGTGGAGCCGTAGACATTTCTTATCACCTCAGCATGAGGCACTGGAGGCTGTGGTGCTCCAGTAGACTGGGTGCTGCGCTCTTGTGGGAAATCTTGGAACTTGCTTATCGTCTGAGAGGGTGTCGGTGGCTCGTCGAAAATTAAAATTCCCTCGTTGGGGTTAGGACGGCCGTGTGACTGATTTTGGGTAGGTAGTACAATTTTCCCAACCATGTGTCTGTAGTCGCACATGGCGTGATGATTATGGACCCTGTAGGTATGGTATTAATGTGATTCAAACTTGCGTGCTAGTGCTTGACGATATGGCAAAGTTGCAAGTAGAGGGTGCATGCCAACTGTGTAGAAATGTGTCGTGTCTCGCATCAATCATCTCCCCCTTTTGAAACAACAAAGACCCATCTCAGGCAGAAAGAAAATTTCTGGTCTTGGGTTATCTGGGTTGGGCCTCTCGACTTTCTACTGTGTTGTGGATCTAACGCAGTGCCCGCTCTGTGCACCCGCTACTTGCGGCGGGCACGCTGAGCACCTTATATCATCCCTTCGTTTGGGTGTGTGGTATTAGGCTTGTGTCTGCGGTGGCTAATGGCTTCTCCCCTTACCTATGGTTTGGAGCAGCGGGTGTGTGGTGGCGGCATCAGCTGGTTCATTTCTTCACCTTCATGGCAGGAAAAGACTGCTGGGTTAGGAATTTGAATGCAGATCACGTTCGTGAGCTGTTTCCATGCTCACTTTCCTACCTGGTGTATGTTCATGATGTCTTTGTTTCAGTTTAAGCACCAGTTCACGTGTAGCAAAGGAGAATCGAGTATTCGGTACAATCAGATTTATGAAAATTATTATGTTCATCGAGGCAGGTTCAAGAACTTTGTCCAATTCGTAAGAGGACTGGTGTACGCAAGTGCTAATGAGTAACTTACAGTGGTTCCTAATGAGAAAAAGTAAACGCTTTTCTAAAAGCTGGATTTTGTCACATGGTAAATTATTTACGTGTAGCCCTACAGCTTCCCTTAATACTTATATTGTGTTCTTAAGAAGTACAAGTAATTTAAACAATAAAAAACTTTTATTTTAGTGCCCTATAAGTTCAGGTATGGGTTCTTACTTGTATAAAATAGAACATTAAGAGAAAAATCAAGACAATATCCTTTTGTTAGTATGACGCATTACATACTAAAACATTTTTCTATATCAAAGATCATTGCATACATATTCCCTTCATTTGAAAGTACAGTTTGAAAATAATTTTGCTACCTATAATTATTACATTGTAAGTTTGCTCTGAGCATGCTTAGACATGAAACAGTCTCATTTTTAAGGATAACCCGTTTGGTTTCTTTTACATTTTAATTACTCCTTGAATGTGTATTTATGTAGCCTATTTGGCTCACTTTACTCAAAACAAGGTTATTGATAACAGTTATCATGGCTTACGATCTAATAAACACTCATAGATTCAACTTTTTTTACAGGATTAGTTTTATACTTTGTGGCTGCCGACGTAAAAAGGTAATTCTGTAAATATCTACATTGCCGCTATTAATATGCTTACTGTCTAACATTGCAAACACAAGTAGTCAGTTTGTACATATATAATTACACATGTCAAACACTACAAACCCTTAAATACAAATGGATATGTAGATATGGCTGAGAAATAAAATGTGAGCTTAGCCCCTCGTAAGTTAGATCCAACCTTCATCTTCAACAGATGCTTCACACAAGCCTTATTCTAGGTCACGCTGGCAGAACTTTTTAGATACTTAATCAGCCCAGTGGCTCTACGGCACATATTAAGTTAAACCGTTAAGTTACGTACCTCGTGCTTCCGCCCTCTAACAATTAATGTCTACTTCTACATCTAGCACAACATATTTACAACTGGAAGCACAATTCTAAAAACTTCTGAAATGTTGTTAAATCATGGCTCCGTGCAGCTCGTGTGAAATCATAAAGGCAAAAGTTAAAGAAAGCTTCCTAACATTATTAATACTAATCAAAGAAAGAAAAAAATGACTAAAGCTAACTTGTTGCACTGAAGGTGCCACTGTTACGAGCTGATGATTTGATAACTTAGCTCCGCCATTCCCCAAGCAGCATGCTTAGAAAATAAACCTTCCCAGTTCTAACACTGACATGGAATACCAATCCATACCTTGGTTGACACTAATGTTTCCCCTAAGACATTAGCTATTCATGTCAAATCTCTCATCAATTAACGCTACGTTCAGGTTACACATTGTGCACTGGCTTACTCTCTAATAGTAGTACTACTCTACGAGTTATTACACTTAGGCTATTTGCACTATTTACACATGGGCTCTGCTTGAGGTGTTTTACTCTAAAAGTGAGCATTCTCATCACACTAATCTGAAGCACTACACTTTATTTAGATGGTTTAGTGGTGGTGTAGCGTGGTTACACTGATTTCACTGAAGACTGAAGTTCTTCTTCACTAACCGACGTTACACCACTGTACGTCCTTGCAAACCATTACATATTTGGATTCTGCAATAATGTACTCATGCAGTGACTACAGGTTGCAGGATTTCTTGCTTGGGCGATTCTCTGGAGGGTGACTTCGCTTTGCTGAGGTTCAGCGGGCCGACGTCTGCCACCGGTGCCTCTGGGTGGGTCCATGATAATGGCTGGCCAAGAAGAGGGTGTGATATGCACGAGCCAGCAGCTCTCTTCTCCGGTTGCTGGGGTCCTTGTTCGGGTCCCGGGTGGGCAAGGTGATGCACAACTCACATCCACCGGGGTTTCTCGGCTTATGCTGCCTTCGTGATACTGCATCGTCTCTGTCACCTGGGGTGAAGGCTCTTGGGAAATCCCCACCCCGGTGATCGGGTTGTGATCTACGTCTCCGGTCGGCAGGGTGGTGGCGGCAGCGTCCTCTGGATCCTGCAGCAATAGGGTCCGTGCCCTATCCGGATCCTCCATGGCCACCAAAACTGATGTGTGGGCATCGACAGGTAGGGCACCAATGGGGTCTCCCACCTCAATGGTATGCTTGATCTTGATTGTCTCCCTGGTCGGAAGTCGTATGGGTATGAAGATTACCTCTAGTTGACTACGGATCTTGGCCTGTGCCAGGGGTACAGGGTGTACCTCAGCCTCAATGGTCATGGTGTGCGATGTCTCCTCGGCGGTTTGGAGAGTCTTGCCACTAGAAACATTAGAACCTGTGGCCTCAGACGTGGTTCCTAGTGGTGCAGGTATTCCGACATCGTCTAACGTCCATGATTATGCAGAGGAAGGTGGGAGTGGTAAGAGGTCTCTTGTTTCTCTTTTCGGCCTTACTACTGCTTTGATACAAGTGCATACCGGCTTCTCTGTTTGAGGGGAGGTCTTTGTACGTTGTTAGTACTTCCCTCTGCCCTACAGTCACCTTGACATTGTGGGTCCTCCATGTCTGTACAGGGGGGAAGGTTAAAGCTGTTTTCTCTCGAGGTTTACCTTCCATTATTACATGGATTTCCACGCCTCCTGAAGGTGGTGGAGGGAAATGAACCAGATCGCCATTCCTCTTCCTGTACAGGAGAGAGAGGATGGAAGGGACTCCAACATTGTGCGCAAACGGTTAACCTGGCTCTTATCTGCCATGGCGGTAGCTGCCATTGATACTCGAGACAAAGTTTCCCTTAACGCTGTTGCCTCGGAAATAGGTGAATTTTTCCCGCCCTGGTATTATCACCCCAGCGTCAGTCAGGACACCAATGATTCGGTAATTCCTTTCGTACCTTTTCATGGTGGCGAAATGATAGATAGGTTAGAAGTAGAGGGGGAAGGTCCATCTCTGTGCGATAGGACTGCTGTACTAGTGTGAGGGGGATGAGGCGACTCTTCCCTCATCACAGTGACCTAGGTACTCCGAGGGGTCCGGGGTTCGACCTCGTGCACTGGTAATGGTATAACCCCGTTCTCCTCATGTCTCTAAAGGGAATGCTCGAATGTTCGTTAGAAGGTCCCTGCAGTTCAGGATTCCTGCTGTTAGATGCAATTGTCAGGGGTCTGACAATTGGCAAAACAGTCCCATCTGGGACATGTCTCCCAGCACGTTGTGGCATTGTTGGCCGGTCTTGTACTGATTTGTCTTATCGGTAGGGGCTCTTTCAATGGTTGGGGCGGATACCCTGCGAGCCTCCTAGCGGAAGTGTTTCCCTGCCTGGTTTGAAATTTTATTTTGCTGGGGTTTAGATTACATGTCTAGCGCTCTCGCGTTTCCTGTTCCCCTTCCATGACCTTGGAGGGCCATTGGGTAGTCTTTGTGGTAGTGCTGCTCCGGGCAGAACCAGCAAGGGGGTGGAGGGGTGTTGAGAGGAGGGGGTGGCCTGCAGGCTGCCAGCTTTGTGGAGAGAGCAGCAACGCCACACACTGGCCTGTCATTTAACTCCAACTCTTTGTTGTTTTGTTCCATCTCACTCGCTCCACGAGCTCATGGCTTGAGAAGTATGTTTCTGTACAAGGGGTGGAGGGTGTGCATAATATTTCTCACACAGCCTTCATCTCCCTCTAAAGGATATATGCACCGAAATAACTGTTCCTTTTGGCATATATAAATTTCTGCTTCCTCATGCAAGTTTTTCACTCGTGTGGAATTCCATAATGAGGCATGCAATCACCTATTCCCCGGTAAAATGGGCGGTGAGGCAGGTTCGCAACTGTTCCCACTCTGTGATAAATCCTCAGAATTTCTTCCACCAACCCTTTGCCTGTCCATACTGGTTGTGGGTTCGACTAATCCACTGTTTACGCGCTATGTGGTGGGCATGGAGTTCCCATTCACATTCTTTCAAAAATTAAATTGGATCCTCACGCAGTCCTCCACATTGGGAAGTTTTGGGCAATTTATATTTCTTTAAATTAGGCCAAGGCGACCCGGCATTCTTCCACACAGGAAACCTTGGATCTATACACACTATTACTTCAATAAAACTAGCGGTGTCAGATTCACTGGGTTGTAAGCGGTCAATGCCCTGGAATACCAGTTGGATAAATGTACTCCCTCATTAGGGGCAGACCGATATACAGTCATGTAGGCTTTCTACTAGGGACAAAATTCTCTACCACACTAGCGACATTTTGTCGGACACTATACCTGATTTTCTACGAGGAGTACGCTCCGCTTTACATGCTGGCTCACCTGGCAGATGCTGTAAAGGCAGCAATTATTGTTACATGGGATAATGGTAGGTTGAGAACGGTAGATTTCCAATAAGGTATTACCTTCTTGCAAGAACAAAGAGATGGCCAGATAGGCCTTACCTGGTAGCTTAATTAGGAGTCCAAACAAAGGGACCAGCAATTGACGTGAATTACTCATCTACATTGTCTGCTTTTGTTTCCATGGTCAGAGTAAAGCATTTGAGCTGTGCCGAAATCTACTTGAGAAAAACAAGTACAAATAACTTCCCTATAGTGTACGTACAGTCAGTGCCACCAATCTCAGTTCCCATGGCCTTCTCAGACTGGGACTGCGATAGGACTTTGATATGCCAGAAATCTGGGCAAGGCACCAACACGGAGTCGAGTCAGTGGCAGAGGTGCTCAGCTTTCCTTCTAGTATTTGCAGACTGGGAAGGAGAACACCTGGTCTGACCAACTAGGTTGTGGTTTGTGTCCTTTTAGTGAGGCACTCCCAATGATCTACCTGGATGGCACACCTCAATTTGTCGTTAATTATCTTATTGGTTCGAGTTACTTGCTTTACCTTTATTAATTTACGTAAAAGAGAATTAAATTTCTTTCAGAGAAAATATTAGGGAAACACACCATGGAATAAATACTCTCCAAATAAAATTTAAAATATGTTTTTACTTAATGTGTATGGAATGGACATGGCGAGTTCGTACTCATTCCTTCTGTAATGACATAACACAGTTAAAGATTATAGATAATAAAAAATATGAAGCTCAAAATATATAAAAAAAACCAGGCAAAGGTGACCTAGGCAAAGCTGAATATGATTTTAAATGTGACGTTACAAGCTAAGTAGCTAATTCCTAACATTACTGGGGGTGTTCTCAAGGAACCTAGTGTTTTAGAGACATTCACAACCTGCTCCCAACTGGATTAGTGTGGAGACGATATCGAAGGATAGGGAAAAGCAAGACTACGTCTGTAGCGAAGCTGCTCAACGGTGGCATAGTCTTAGAGGGTACGGCAGGCGTCTTCTCTTGGTTTCTTCATCTCGTGCACTTTGAGCATGGCCTAGTGGTCAGAGCACCTTGTGTGCAGACTGGAAGATAGGCTTAGCTGCCACTTGCCATTTGGCCTTGAGAGTATCGCAACCTTAAGACAATTCCTCGTTGGAAGTGTGTGGATGATCTCTTGCTCCTACTGGTCCCTTTACCTTCTGCAGACGGGAGGAACGGCAACTGCCCTGAGCCTGGGATGGCTCCTATTTATACTAAAATTCTTGACTTTTAGGCTTCCAGAGGGGTATGGGGATGGCTAGCCTCACTCCGCAGGAGTCGTTAAGAAAAGGGTAGAGCTGCATCAAAGCTCTTATCTCCTGTGGTAATGTTGACATATCTTATCGCTTCGGTGGGAGGCACTGGAGGTTGTGGTGCTTCAGTACACTGGGTGCTGTGCTCTTTTAGAAAATCTTGGAACTTCCTTATCTTCAGAGATAGTGTCAGTGGCTAGTCGATAATTAAAATTCTCTTAGGGTTACGGCGACCGCATTATGACTTTTGGATAAGTAGTACAATTTTCCCAACCACATGCAAGTCAATTACTGCTGCACTTCCAGAAAGTGGTATGTCCCTTTAAGAATGTAGAACAAAATCAGATTATCCATCAGATAAATGCTTTGTAGATGTCACAGTTACAAAAACAGTTTGTCCACCGATGCTGTTACGCTATATTACTTCTAATTTAAAAAGTACCTAAATTTATTTTAAGGACGTAATCATACATTTGTGTTGTGTTAAAGAGAGAAACTCAAAAAGTTCATCAAGTATGTAACTGTAGGGACGTCAAAACGTGAACTATCAAGAACTAATGTAAAGGATGGGCAGGTAACAACTAAGTATTTCATACCAAAACTCAACAATGGGAGTTCTACTAGGTTTCAGGCCTGCAAGGCAACCTTTCTTTATACACTTGGAGTTGACCAAGAATGTGGTTGGTACTTACGTAAACAATTTCTTCAGGTGGCATGTATACCTAATGAGGCTAGAGGTGCTGACAGAAGATCCCAAACTTGTGCAAATAAAAGGATCATTAAAGAATTCATCAAATCTCTAGCACATGTAGAGCAACATGACTGTTGCAGAAAAAGTATCCACAGACAGTGTGATGGTGCTGGAACATCATACATCCAGCATTAATACCAGTGTAGGTAACTATACATCCTAACACGGGGATAGATCGACGAGGGTGCTGGGGTTTACCTTGTTGGTGACCCGTTCGACTTAAGTCATCAACATTGGTACAGAAGAGGCTGTGTAGCTTGGCAGGTGAGCGCAGACTGTCATCTTGAAGCTGCCACTGCCCCTCACATCACCATTGCCCCCCTCCTTCCAATGTGAATGGATTGTGTCTAGCTACCGTTCTATGCTACCTTCGATGTCAAGATTTTAATGTTGCTGGACACTACCCAATTTAACTTTTCTGTGATATTAAATACCCTGGTCAGCATGATTCCAGACTATAAAAGGGTTTTCTTTATTTTAATTTTCATTACAAACATTATAATTGTAACATATTTTAAAGCCTGTTTGACTGCTTGTACTTTTATAATATTTGTATTTTTGATATGGGAAGTTTATGAGAAACGAGAAAAAATTAAATTAGCCAAGTGGTAAAGGAAAAGAAAACTAAGTTTGTCGAATCATTTCTCAATTTTGTGGGTTAACTACGTAGAGTCCCGTTATAGCGACATGTCACTGTTCCAGGTCCGATTCTCGCTGTTTGTGAATTAGACAGATTTTGATTCCCAGTATTACTTAAAAATCACCCCAAGATTGCTTTTAAATTAATTTCAAACCACCAACGTAAAAATATTCTGTTATATAACTAATTGCATGAAAATTACTAATCTGACCGCACCATGCAAGTATAGCCGCTCAGCCTGCTATCAGTTGCTAAGCCTACACAGCATTGTCCTGCAATCAGTTGCCGCTTACTTGGCTGTCGAAGCACTGCCCTGCAAGTGATAACTTGCTGTCACAGCTCCGTACGACCGCCTCAAACCAAATACCCGTATTTACCGGTATAATTCTCACACCTTTTTTACAGGATTCTAGTGAAAAAAAATTAGGGTACGAGAATTGTGCAAGGAATCACCAAGACACGTGCATGTAAACATTAAAATGAGGTCTACTGTAACTAATCCCTCACCAACAGCTGGGGATAAGTGTTTTTAAAAACACAGCACTTTATTGATAATAGATATGAAGATACACATTTAAAATCACTCGTGCTGGGGCTTGCAGTAAAAACATTGCCGTGTACATAGCTGGGCGAGCACCTAGATCCTCTGCAGCATGGCTGGACGCAGCGGCTTGACCCTTTCGGTAGCTCACTACACGATTATTCTGGCGGGCGGCCACTGCCGTCGTTACCGGTTCACTTGTAACAACTGCACGGTATTGGGAAAACCTGCCATGCTCGTTAAACTCTGAAACAGTGAAGTTTCAGTCCGCTTCTGTATTGCAGTTTTCCTCTGCATACGCAATTACCCGAAATTTAAATGCAGCAGTTTGACTGGTATATTTACCCATTATGCATTCGTACTAAACAAAAATTAAAATAAATGTAAACAATTCTCTTTGCATTAAAAAAACCAGCAGCATACAAATAAACTCAGCAACTGATTCCGTTTACATGTTTGCAGTGCGGGCGCGGCAGCCAGAAATCTATAACGGGACCAGTGATCTTTAAGTGTCGGCAACCAGACACAGTCTAACAAAGCACGTGCCATGTAGGCCTGTTAGCATTACATGCCTCGTTGAGAGAAACCTGCTGCGTGAAATGTGAAAGGAAAAGTTTTTTCCCCCTAATTCGGCACCATAAAATTTGGGTGTGTTAATTGTGCCAGTGCGAGAATTATGCCAGTAAATGCATGTCACTGGAAAACTATCAAGTTTTCAACTTACAAAACCTGCATGGTGCGAGACTTACTTAAAACCAGCAAAAAAATTCAAGGAAACTATCAAAATGGATTTAAATAATTTTTGTTATAGCACAGCGATAAAATGTAATTTTGTCCCAATCTTTAATTGGTATGCCACAGTATGGAAAAAACCCGACAAAAATTTTAATATGTAGCTGTATTCAATTCCAGCTATCGCTTGGACGGTTATATTTGTTTTCATTGAACAATAACGTTTGACCTACATTTGCCCAGTTGTTTGAAAGCAAACAGTTGACAGCACAATGACCATTAACAACTACAGAAAAGCAGAATTGGTTCATGAAAACGGGGTCAAGGAAGAAGGGGCAGTATTCTATAGAACAATGTGCCCTCTTTGCTGGGGGGGGGGGGGGGGGTGTGGTTACGTGGCTTGGCGGAAGAATGTGACACGATAGCGGCACAAGGTTCTTAGGGAAACTAGGAGGCAGGGCGAGAGCGTGGAGATACAGCAACAGATAAAAACGTGCTTCACATAATCACAATTCCTGTCACAAGCCGCCTTTAAATATGTATGGTGAGATAGTGTAAACTCTTAAAATTACAATTTTTCACGGAATATTTTTGCGGTTTTTTGACGGTTCCTCGGAAAGACCTTGTTACAACTGTGTTCTCACAGTTGCCATGCTCGCTACAACAGGATTCTATTGGTATCTAGTTTTCCAATTCACATCAGGGGATGGTTGAACTGTCAATTTTTGCAAGTGCATTATTTGTTTGCATTCTGCTATTTAAAATTTGCTGCTTGAAGGTTTTTGGCAAGACATTTTGCTTAATTTAGTGGAATGGAAGGAAGGGGGGTTGAAGGTCATTGTGGAGTGGTACAGGGTTTCCTGTGTGTACTCCTGTGACAAGAGTATCTACTAAGTGATCTTTCTGTTGCCATGTTGCACAATATGTACGTACAATAAAAAAACGTCCTGAGAACCTTAGAGTGAACTATGAATCTTTACGCACAGTTTTTGTAAATGAGTACAACATTGGATTTGGCTCACCTGCCACCAATGTTTAGGTACTTGTCTTAAGAATGAGGAGACCATAAAACACACAGGATCTCCACAAACGGATGGACTTCAGGTTCAACTGCATGGTCATAAGTTCAAAGCAAAATCAATCTGCAGTGCTTTCCGTGACAATGTAGGTGGGGGAAAAGATGCTAAGCTTTTGATTTACAAAACAACACTTCCTAAACTGCCTGAACAGTCTTATTATTTAAGGCAACTATACCTTTATGATTTCACAAGGCATGAGGGTACTTCAAATAATTCTCAAAATAGGGTCAGTGTTTTTTCTTATACAAGGCTAAAAAATTAATATATCAAACGATATTGTTGGATAGCATCTTGTATTTATCACCATCTTTGTAACGCACTGAACTCTAAGAGACAGAGAATAAAGTTAATGGTAGACTGCATTGTGACTTGTTTTGGCCACCAACAGTCTACTTTCGATATATCATTACCACAGGTATCGATAAACTGCATCCACCGACAATTTAATGTTGTCCCAGCAAAATTCCTATGTAAATAATGTTAACCTAAACTTCTTGTATCGTTTATCACACAACTATCATTTTTGAGCTGGTTTTTTTTATGCAAATGTCTAGTAACTGGATGTGAAAAAGTCACACGCGTCTGTTTATTACTGCTCTGCGGCACGCAGTCAGCCTTCCCAACACTTCTGACACTGCAGCACGGTGCGACTGCAAGACTGGCTTGCTACTTCCTCTTACACGCCAACGAGCGGGGAAAGTGGTAACCTATAGCAACATGCGTGGCGACCTAGTGTACTCTCTCACCCTTCTTTCTGTCACCCCTCAAATGCGAACGAGAGGGGAAGCTGGGGTCTAGCAAAAGGAAAAAAGTCTTGGCTGCATGCGCTTGCCTATACACGCCGGCCACGGCTCAAAGTAAATAAACTGCGCCTGGCAAACATAGCAAATTTTGCTTCGAAATACAAGTGATAAAAATAAAAGTGTTTCACCTGCAAATGGTGCACAAAATTATTTGCAAATATGTTTTATATTGTGATTGAAGGTAGTTTTTTCCTGCAAGGTTGACGTTTCATTGTATCTGGCGTAAAATTAACATTTTAAAACTTGATATTTTACTGAAGGTGCAGCATCTTCGTGAATAAAATTATATGCCCAGAAGCATATACTTGACTTCCCCTTGTCACCAAAAATTGTTTGAACATCACGCAACTTGTAAAGTTTATTTTCAGTAACTTCTTACAGGGAAAATCTGATTTATATAAATTTATTTCAATATATATGCATCTTTTGGATAAACTGACAAAATGTAAGGGCCTGTTCGACACCTATTGCCATCCAATAATAAGTAGGTAAGCACAGAGCAGAGTGCTGTGTAACTCGTGACAGGGAAAATCAGAGGACATGGTTTTGAATGATTATTAGAATGAAGAAATCAATTATAATCGCCTTATTCATTTCTGTTGCAAAATTACAAGTTTTTTTGTGGTTACGTATAATTACTTTAAAAGACAAGACATTTTCCACAGGCGCATGGTGTCCACATGTAACCGCATGGAGAGGTAATACTCCTGCTGCTGACACACACTGCCAGATTGATAACTTCTTTGCGTGCTCTCACCTGATGGTGCGCGTGAGACATTCAAAATGAGACTCATTTGGTGTCATTTTCAGAAGGTTTTTAAAGTTTTAGGTCAGCTTACATTTGGTGTCTGATTACATACAATTACATACAGTGTTTTGATATGTTACTTTATTTAAACAAGTTTAGGTGAAATGTTTTTCAATGTATTATATACAATAATAGTTTTTCTAAAATTCCTATTTTATTGTGTTTATTAGCTAAACTTTATTCACAGATTATGTACAGCTGTTACTATACTCAAATAAAACTTCTAACCTTATAAAACTTCATGTTAATTGATTTACATGTCTGAAACCTTTCCTACTGAAATCCTGCATGTATGGACATTTTTTGGCAGTCCCCTGAATAATGATAGATCAAGAGTCGACCGTATATGGTTAATTTTGTTTTGTGAATTAGAGAATGTCTTGAATATTTCAAGGCCCTAATAATGGCTTTTAACAGAATTTAAATTTTCATCCGTTTTGCCACCTTACAATTTTGTTGGTTGCATATATAGCCTGTGTAAAACTATAAACAGGTTTTAGGAGTAAAGGGAAAAAGGTGTGTGCACTTTCAACTAAAGAATGTGAGAATTTCTGATTCAGAAAGTTTAAGTTAAAACACTTCTCTGGCAAATGAATTAATGTGATATATGGAAGGATGCTGAAATTAAATTCATAAACTAAGACCAAGAGCAGCACAAGACAGCAATAGCATAGTCAGTGGAAGCATTGTAACTGCCTATGTAAATTTTTAAGTCATTATGAAATGAAGTTCAGTGAACTACCCAGTAAATGTACTTTTATACAACCCAAAGAGTTCGGCATTTTTTACAGTATATCTTAGGGCTGGCCCAATACCAGTTTTTATACAGATACTAAAACAGATACAAATATTTTCCACAAATATTCCGATACCACTGAAATAAATTTGACTACTACTATTCAAATTGTATAGTAAGTGAATATTAAATTGTTAAATCAAAAAACTTATACAGATAATTTTTACCTAACTGTTTCACTACATAAAATTGATTTATTACCTTAACTGTTATTTATATTGTGTCTCTACATTGATTGTATTAATCATTACTTTGAAGAATATGAATACATCATATGAAACAGTAAAACTTTTAACGTGATTGAGTAGATAGTCTAAATGAAATATTGAAATATTTATCGCTAAAATCGTGGAGTGGCTGTTTTTGTATGGAGAAACAGTTTGACCACCATATTGCAACACTAACATTGTGTAAACTTTTAACTTTTGCACTAAACATGCATTTAGCCTAGTATTAAAGCTTGCCACCAGGCAGCCACCTAGTTGCAAGTCTGTTGTCTTTATTATTTCTATTATTATTACACTACTGGTATAGGCCGTTCACGTTAAAGTGAGCACTTTTTGAAGCTGTTTCATCAGACATAATAATTAATAAATATATTTCATTGCGGCCTGGGACTTTTGGTTTTGGGTATGGTGAATGTATACACTGTGTGTTACTAATATGGAAGGGTTTACATTAACATGTGGTGGAAGGATATAAATTGGTTGAAAGAAAAACTAGGGCTTCAAAAGTTCACTTTATCGTGAACGGCCTTTAACCACATTTACCATATTTTGGGTGTCACAATATGGCAGATCTCGAAAAGCATCTTTAATACCTTATAGCATGCCATTGCCTTACTCAACGGTAATTCCTTACTCAACGGTTACAGGATCTTCTGATGTTTGTTACGTGCATGTGCACATTGCTGCCCATTGATCTTTGCTTCCCATTATAGCCTTTAACAAGCTTATGAATGCTATTTTTGCAACTAAACGAGAAAAATGGCTTTTTTTTGGGGGGGGGGGGGGGGATCTACCAGGCGGTATTAAATTTCGTATATTACCAAAATTGCACAGGCATTTAAAAGATTGTGGATTGCTTTTACTTTTTGTGTAGTGTAAAGAAAATAGAAAATAATAAACATGTGCCTTGATTTTCTGCTTTGTTACTTGGGAGAAACTGTCACTATTGTCATTATGACACCTGCAAAAACTACTTTCAAACAATACTTATTAATTTATCCTACAATAATCGCACAATCTGCATGGGTATCTTATTGATTTTCATTTAGTCAATCCAAAAATATCGGCTGTATCTGTAGTTGCCGATAAATAATCGGCATCCCTAGTATTTTAATTAAATATGTTTGTACTAACAATGTCTACATATCAGTATAGCTAGCATAGAGGATCAGTAAAGAAACAGTTTACAAAAATTGTATTTATTTAAACCATTTCAGCGACAGTACACTTTCAGTGATGTGAAATTGTGTTAACATACAAAATTTTTAGGAGAGAGCGCATGTATAAATTTTTAGTACATGTATATGCTATAAAAATATGAAAGTATTCTCTCTACAAGTCTTTACCCAAATTTGAAGGTCACTGTTGTACCAATATCAGTGACAAAATACCATTCACACTTAACATGTATCACACAACAAAGACAATTCTAAAAACACCTTCACTTGCACATGGTGAACTACAGATGAAATCCTAAGTCTAGTGTCAAGAAGATTAGTTTTGGTAAACTGACATGCTTTTATAACCCAGAATTAAGTTTTAGGTGCTCCGGTGACAAATAAATAAATAAAAGAAATATTGAACTCTGAAATTTCTAACAACATTAAATGTTAAACAAAATCATACTATAAATACCAACTCCAGCTGTCCAGTAAACTTCATAGTTAAACATTTTAGAAGCAAGAACTATGAAACCTACTTAAAGATACAAATATGAAAGTCCTGCATGTAGTGATGGCAGGTTTTTCAAATTCCATTACCAAATTTCTCACATTTCAAAATCTTAAGTGCCTTCTGCATTTCAAAAGTCATTTTAATGCATTATAATTTTTTAGCAACATTTCAGACTTTTTAGTTCAATTCCTTTAGTAATTCAGAGTTTATAACATTTTAAAACTTGCTTTCGCCATTAACATTTTCAGCAAATTTTTACAAATAAAAGTTTATTAACACAAACTGGTATTGATGAAAGCAAATATTTTAGTACTCGCTTCACAATACACCTATGTTAACATATAACACTGATAGTGATGTAAACATATGCACACCACATGAGAGCAAAGAGGGTAATCAAGACTTGAGACACACCGAACAGTCTTAAACATACAAACACATTCATATATAAATAAATATTTTCAAAAAATACTGGTTTAAGGAAGCTGCAACTTACTACACTGTTTAGTGTTCTCAGTAGGGAGTTAGGAACAACACACTAAACAGCATGGCTAGCTAGTGATATGTGTAAGAAAATCAGATTGCATTATACTTCCTGAAGAATATAACCCCTTAACTTTCTACACCAAAATTCAGTTTATAAATATTTTTAAACTTTTACATTCACCCTTGCAGGCATTCACCCCATACAACTTAAAAATTTTTTTAAATAAATAACCAGTTCAGTGACGTGCAAAGTTACATGTAGGCCCATTACAAAGGAACTATAATACAAATATTACAAAATAAAGTCTCTTACACAGTGACAATATGATTAACATTGAAACACCTTTACACCAAACTAGAAAAGGAAATTTTCCATCATAAGGACCTAAAAAACATTTGCAACTGCCGAGAGGAATTTTTCTTAGTAGGATTTGGTTTCACTAGCAGCTTTGGTCATCCTACTGAGAATAAAATTTTGATCTATACACTCAAAAATGGCAAGATATGGGAACTGCACAGTAATCTCTATTCAGATTCCCATAGGCAGAAGGGCAAACTCACATTCTGCATCAAGCAAAATGACTTCGCATTATGATGAGCCCATGTCTGCCAACATCTCGCAGCTAAAGCACTTTCAATAACTTGCTTCATGCAAGTTGACAGTCTTGACTGCTGGGAGTCAGCTGCAAAGTAGCAGCAAAAAAAAAAAAAAAAAAAAAAAAGACTAATTCAAATCCACACACACTGTTACACACGCCTGGTTCCTGCTTACACTGAACTATAATTGTCACCAGCTATCCAGTACAGACACTAAATACTTATTGGCACAGCAACCACCTTTCCTTATGTCAGAATTAAATGCACGAACCACTCTTTTGGGGAAAAACAAACACTGCACGGTTAACATTCACTCCACTTCCACTATGTGTTTACGCATAAGTGTTTCATGTTGGTCTCCAGATAGATCATCTGCTCCATGAATCTGCAATTGTGGAGTACCTGAGAATAAAACAAAATCTTTTAACAATTTTTAACGATTCACTGGTTACACAACAAAATGCAAGAGGCAACATTGTCTCAGTAACTGCAAATTATTTCTAAAAAGTCAGAGAAATTATATTGTTCAAGTTAGTACCCTAATAGGCAGAATAGTTTATATTATACAATAAATTTGCCAATATCTTCCAAAATAAAGGACAGGCAAGAAGAATAACACCACACAGCTCAATAATGGCAAACAAATATCTACAAATAGTGCAACATTCCAACACCCCATGCAAACTCAAGTCAGCAGAAAAAGAGGTCTTCCTTACACAAGGGAAAAATTTTTTAAGTTTTCTGTTCAAGGCACATTTTCTAAATTATCTACTTCCATTAAAAACACTGATGCTAAGCATATATTTAGTTTTATAGATATTCCACAAACTATATCTGCATGATAATTACATTTTAAAAAATTATGCAAAACTATCTCTGATATGCCTGCAGTAATAATTACAATTTATAACAAAACGTTACAGATATAACTAATAAGCCTACTTTCCTCAACATTGATGCCATTAATTTTCGAAAAAGTTCTTTAAAGCTCAGTTGGCAGAAGGACTTTACGTCTCTTTGAAAGCGATATCATTAGAGATGAAACCAGAAACGCATGCAACAGTAGTAAGAGTTACAAACTCGCACACTTCTTACCTGGGACTCCAAGTCAGATAACCTCGTACCATAAGCTAATGTGCTATCAAAAGCATTACTGAGGTTGAATTCGCAGCATCAGCTTAAAATTTATTCAGTCTAATGTTTCAAGTGATAGGGTTTACTAACCTAAGAAATATTTACAGGCTATCATTTTGAAAATAAGTGACCGAGCCACTTAAAAACATTCAAGTTTACATGGTCTACCATAGCACTACTTGCGTAAAGAATTTGGTTGAAATATTTTGATGGGTCCTTTAGATATGATATAAAGCCTCCATACATTTTAAAATAAAACTATCCTCACAAATGTAGGACAAAATTGTATGTATTAGCACATTCAACAATTGTTTTTGATACTGTCAGTAAGGATGGGCGAAGCTGGATATTTCATTTCAAATCAAATTTGTTAAAATATTCACAAATGCAAACAGAATATAGAATAGAATATCAATTCAAAGTGTTTTGTTGACAAGTATACATTGCACCAATTATATTTTTTAAATAAATTTAATAACCACGTACATTTTTACAAGATCGGTAAAAGGCAAATAGAAAATGTTTTCCACCAGTTTGCAAAAAAAAAAAAAAACTTTTTTTTACCATGTATGGTATTTACCCATAAGGAAGACTGGATTTTTTCGACAAAAGGAATAGATAAAATAAGGGGTCATCTTCGATTCAAAATCTAGGACCACAAATACCATACATGTGCGACACTGCTAGTTCAGAATATTTAAGTTTGTGTTACATGCACAACATTACTACGGGCGTCTATTCATAATTTGTTTACTCAAGAAGCAGTTAGTCCTCTAAAATTAGCATGCCATGAGACAGAGGATTTCGACAAATACTTTTCATGCTTAAATACAGTGTATCCTATGGTTGAACGTATTTTTGTAATGCTGAGACTGTACCTGTCAACTTTGACAAGGGTCCCCTTATCTGATGTCACCCAGAGAAATAAAACCCCAGTACTAGTAGGGGCCTGCAGGTTCTAATTCACTAGCGAATGACTATGGGATGGTCTAAAAATAGAGTTTGCAGATTACGGGCTAATCCGATTAATGGATAATCCTAATCAAATTAATTTGCAAATGGCTGCAAATAGGAAGCGCTTTGCTGGGAAGCAAAATGACTCAAGTTACATAATATGACTTACAATTATTTTTGCTTTACAACAAACTTTCAAATCTGTCTGAATACATAAAAAATTGATTTTCTTGACTAAATTTGATTCATCAAATCATAATTGCGTAAAGAGTCAATACAATACTTCTGGCATGAAACCACACCTGTATTTTACTAACAATTTATCATTTTTTTTATTACATTATTGAATGTGACATTCTAATAGCAGTGGTTTCAATTTCACACTTTTCACAGCAGTTAAATATATTAAACTGCAAGTTTTACAGACTTATCACACTGCAAAACACTGTTGTGCATGAGAAAAATAAACACATTATACCAATTAAAATGCGAGGTGCCAAATTAAGTTTGAAAGATAATGGAGTATTTAGTAATAAACAGATTTTTCCCAGATAATTCAGTTTTGCTATATTGTGAGTAAAATTGGATACTGACAATTATTTTACACTGAATACAGTTTGGACTAATTTGGGGGCATACTGTTGAGTTGAGGTTATGTTTTCATGTTTCACTAACCATGAGTGTGGCAAACGTTGGATAAAAACTATATTATTAAGCACACATTGTCTTTTGCTTTTTAGGCAAATAATAAATCATTTAAGTTGCCTAAAACTATTTGTTTCGAAGTTTGAAGCAAAAATTTAATTTTCAATACGAAGCCGAATATTGAAAATATTCAATTCAAATTCGAATTTTCGAAGCTTTGCCCACCCCTAACTGCCAGTAGAGAAAATTTAGTTACAAATGTTTACAAAGTTTCATAGATATAAGATCATTTTAGCACAGTGTAATATAACTGCTATTGAAGTATCTGAGACACTTAAAAAATAATATGACCAACTACAGTAAAACTTCTTCACATAATTTGGTAAGGCGATTGTTACCAGAGATGGGACAAAATCTATTTTACAAAATGGAGAAATGAGGCTCTGCGCAGACTAATTTTACTGTAGTAATGGATACTGCCAGCATACAAAGTTATGTAGGGATTTATTACATGGTGGTTTTAACAATATAGCATTGTAAGCCAAAAATGCTATATGGCCACCATTTTGAAAAATGTGTGTGTGGCATTCTTAAAACTTCTTTTACACCACTTCTAGTTTTCCAAATTGGTGAGAATCCATTTGCTTATAGAAATATGGCAAAATTATTTATTAATGTGGTGCTATCTTACAAAATTACTGACTAACAACTACATCCATACAAATTTGAAAATTCTACGATGCACTGTCAGTGTACAAAATTTGGTTTAAATCAATTTAATTGTTCTCCATGACATTGACCTAAATATTTAGTCACTACTTAGAAAGTAAGTGCCTAGCATGACTGAAAACTATAGAAGTCAGGTGTCCGAGTACTATGTGTGTATCAAATTTAGTGAAATTTAGTTCAAACATTCAAAAATTCAACATGGGACAGAGACAAGTGCACTCGTGCAGACATGTGCATGCACACAGGCTGCAAAATCTCCTAAGCCTCTTTTCCTTCGGGAAGTTCGCTAAAAATGTGAAGAAAGAATTGGGGGAACAAGCCCACATCTACGTACAAGGAAGTTTATTCTAGATTTTCATGTAAGTTATGGGGCAACTAATCAACAGAGCTTTGACAAAAAATTTGCAGCCCTGCAAAATGCCATCAATATAAACATTTATTCTAAAATCTGTAACTGTGGTTCTATGCTTTTGGATTTATACTAACCAGACACTGGTACGAATGTTGAAACTTCACATCCTTGTTTGTCAGAGTGCAGAATATGCGCATGCTGGAATAAGCAAGTACTCTTTCGGAACACTTGCTGAAAGCACGTCTTCAGAGGCAATGCTTGCAAGATGGAAGCACACACTCATCACTGTAGGTTAATGATAGTTCCAAGATGCGACTTTAGTAATGGTAACAGCTAAACCTCTGGACTAAATGTGCACAAGTTAAAGCATAGATGAGAGAATGTTAATTCCACACTATATGGTATAGGTTGATCATGGTAAAGTAAGCTCTCCTGTAAACCACCTTTGAGAAATAAAATCTCTGCCCATTGTAAACAGAAGAGGGAGTTTCCTGATACCATGTGTGTTGTTCTCTCGGATCTGCCTGGTTAGCCTGTCTTTCTGTGGTTTGGTATTATCTTGGGTGGTATGACTTGAGGCATCCCACCACTAGTTCCCTTGGGTTGGAGGTGCATTCAATACCTGCATAAATTGTGGTTCTGCCCCCCAGATAATTAGATACCAGGCCCAGTAACTTGAAGAAATCTCGAGTGGATAAGGGAGGGAGACTGTGCTCAAGCTGTCATCTGTGGGTCTGAATACTTAACTGTTCCTTGTGAATATGCTCACCACTAGCAGTGGTATGGGGCAGCCACCTGCTACCTTGCCCAGACCACTAGCAGTCATCTTGGTGTTCGTTATGAGGGGGCAGACACCACAGGGAGGTCGTCATAGTTTCTTGCGACTAAGGTTTTATTAAGGGTTTTTCATGATAAAGTGAGCACTGCTGAAATCAACCTTCGAAAAAGTCAATGCCCCTACCTGCATATATTTTAATGGGTGCACTGAGTGACATGTGTTCAGTAAAGTTGATAAAAATGGATGGAAAGCAGTTCCATATTTTTATGTCTAAAAAAAGTGTTAGGTGACCATGCGTGATAACTACAAATTTAGTGATTTTTACACTAATTATTTCTTTTACTTTGTTTTTAAATGCATTGAAGTATGTATTTACTTTTCTTACAATTTCACAGTTTCACTCTAACCGACGCATGAATAAAGTGATGAGGCTTATGGCAATGTTTACTTTACATACAATGGAAGAATACCCTACATGCATACAATAGATCTTAAGCAGGGCTTTCAAGTGCTCATTTTACTGTGAACAGTCTATACATAAAAACTCCTTTACCTCATTCATGGTACACTTGCCCTGTGTGTATAACTACATCTACCATCACCGCTGACCACAAACGAAACTCTGGGTTTCTTTTATGGCTCCAAACATGCAATGGGTGATGAGCGCATTCAGTGTTCCTGGCACTGGACAAACCATTATGCGTACGGTCAGGCAGTTCTTGACCGAGACCAATGCCTGACCTCTGCATCATGTTGTCAAGATAGCAAGGGTGACTACAGTAGTGGTGGAAAACTCCGGGCAATCGGTGATTGCAATCAGGTTGCTAGATGATATTTTTTTGCACAGGCCGTACCAACCGGACATGGTTACATTACCTATCACTGTGCCTGCACATCTCCTGGTGCAGTGACTGTGTGCCTACAGCTGGCTGGTCCATAAGCATACCTCTCGCTACCGGAACAGGCAACAGAATGACTTGGGAGGGGGGAGCTGTTTACTACAAATATATCCATATGTGATATGTCCACCACAAAACTTTTAACAGCATTTACACTGCAGAGTACATCAGCATGCATGCTCCCAGCACTGGCAGGGAATTAAGTGTATAGTCTATTCACGATAACTTCTGCCTTTTCTAAAGCCCTGCTAAATATCTACTTTTGGTTACTGATTACGTATCTTTCCGCTACACGTAAACATAAACACTGCCATGTGACTTCTACTTTTATATAACTGTCAAATGCATTTGTTGCTGTTTACAGCTGTTCAAAGAATTCCATCATATTTCCTACGAATGTTCACAATTTAGGCCTATAACAATATTTAGGTCTGCTTTACAACTATTTGTTACATATAATATAGCACACTGCACATAGTACACAATATTTTGCCACGACTGTGTTACAACTGTGGTGGAAACAGTAGTATTTAACCTGTTATTAATGTGTTTTGGGTTATTTCATTAAAAGGACGGCCTTATTTGGAATAAAAATTAAAACGAAGGGACAACCAGTCTAACGAAACGACAGTAAATTCAAGCATGCAACTCTCATCATATTTTTATTGTACGCAACATCGACAAACTTAAAAGATAGTGGTGAACATGCAAACAAATAGGCCTACCATAACATTTATTCTGCTAATTTTACATGCATTGGTACTTCTGGTTTTTAGGTTTGTTTGGATTGTGGCAGACATTCAAATCACAGAAACATAAGCTCGTTACACAACTGTGTTTCAAACACCTAGCGCAAAGGTACAATGCTGTGATAAACAGACGTGAATTTAACTAACTTCGGCATAACATCAGTTCATGGTTAAAACATACGCATTTTCCACATCCAACATTTTAAATCCATACACACCTGGCCTGTGTAACTATTACAACGCAGCCACCATAGACAAATGGAAGACACGCCCTTTCACATGCAGCGATCACAACACTCGTTACAGTATATTTAACCCTGCTGTGGAAAAACATATTTATCACAACATTGTAACTTGCCTAGGAAGTTTAAAAACACTAGTAGGAACTTGACGCTTCGTTCAGAAACATGCAGTGTCATTGAGATGTCGCCATATTGGGACAAGTGCGTGGATGTAAACGGCTGGCTAGGGGAAAGCTGATCAAATTCTAAATTCTCCTTTCCACACTTCTGCCAACCTGCTGGATTTGTAAGCATTGCACCGTCACATCTAAATAACATAATAGGTCTTTAAACAATACAATCTTGTTTCAGTTCTAAATTACAAATTCAAAAGTCTAGTGTTGCTATAATTAGTATGAAATATGCTGAAATTAAAAATAAAATGTATAATTTTCCTGCTACACAGGTGGTACAGAGAGCGAGAGAGTGTGTGTGACAAGCTCTGCTTTGCTCATTGAACCTTTCTTCCGGACAGGAGAAAAAAAACTGTCACTAGAGCCTATGTACGATAATTTGCACAGATATTTTTAACTGCAGCAATTAAATGTGTTTCCTTCTGTGCTACATTTAATTTACAAATAGTATACATAAAAAGATTATAAAAAATACTGTAACTGGATTATTTCCTACTAGCCATTGCCAACACATCGCTGCTCTCATGGTTTTAAATTTGTATTTAATACGAAATAAATATTACAAGTTATAGAAGATACTAAGTAAATTATAAATCTATTCAAAAACACACTACTTTAAAATTAATCACATGGGTATATAATTGTGGAATACACGTGATTGAACAAAACAGGTTGACATGTTACGCCTAGGGTGATTTTTCAAAAGGTTCAATTCCAAAAGGCCAAAGAAAACACGAATGGACTACCAGTTCCAGGTGTGTTTTTTAATGCTTTTTAAACACTCAAGAGTATCAATTTCAATATTAGCAACATGTTTAAGTTTACTTGACTGATGCTTTAATGTCCTTAGGCCCATGGCAATACAAATGTTACGTATGTTAGATACAAAATAAGGGGAAAAGCAGATTTCAAAACTACTCAACTACCCATTTACCTAGACTTATTTATATGAAAAAACATGCAATTTAATAGCTCTATAGGCTTCTATTCGTAAATCTAGCTCTTCTGAGGTACTAGTTAAGTTTTCCTTTCAGCCATTTTTGATAATTTAAATACATTTTTAAATAAATATTGCCATGTAAGTAATAAACATTATGTATATTCAACCCCACTCCAGAGTTAACATCTAAGACTAGAATAAAATATATTTATAGACTTATTCCAAATGAGAGGGCTTTTAAAAGTGCTCACTTTACCACGAATAGTCTAATAGCTGCAAGCCTGGAGACTTCAAATATTTACTTTTCCTACTCAAGATTTTATACAAAAAAAATGGTGAACTTGTGTTATGTACCTATTTAGAAGAAGGAATAAATAATCCTCTTTGCAGTTATTAACGTAATGTATTCCAAATATGTGCTGGCCAAGTATTCTCTATCAATATACTGCTATGACTGTAGCTCGCCCGTGAGCTAGCGTTACGAGTGGTACGGCTCTGTGGGGGGTGACCCACATCTACCCCCCTTCCCCAGGCAGACATGTTCGCTGCCTTGTCGCTGTCCCTGCTCTCGGGTCAGCCGGAAAATGATTGACAGTGGGTGGAGAGACCTGGCTGGAGTCACAGCCCCCACCACCTTCCCAATACACAAGGAGCTGACAAGTGTAGAGGATGTACAAAAATATTCTGGGAATTAGGACCTTTGACACAACACAGCATTTAGAGGAATTTCTGGGCGATTGCCTACGACCCTATAAATACAAGCCACAGTTAGGCTGTCAGCAGGCATTTGACGGAGGCCATCTGGCCAAGTGCAGGGGGCAAGGCAAGTACGGTGACTGACGATGGGACATTGAGATGGCAGACGAGGCGTTTGTGGTGTGAATGGATGAGGGGGCATGGAACCCTACCAGTAAGGCTACTAAATGTGAGGACACTGAGAACTCTAGAACATTGCCAACTAATGGGACCTGGACTAAACTGAATAACATGTGATGCGGATTACATTTTAAATATTGGGACTGTCAAATATGGACATATAATTTGTAAAACAATTTAATAGGTTTTGATACATTGTATTGGAACATTCTTATTATTTAATTATGTTAATTACTTTGAGGTAATAGTAAATTTTATTGATTCAATTTTTGTGAGAGATTGAATCGAGGGAATTTTTTGGTAGTTATTTTTAATGAAATTATAATTCACGCTTATTTAATTTTGATGACCATCCCCTAATGAACCTGGTTTAGCTTATCGACTTTCTTGAGAGAAATTTTAACACTGCTGTCAGAAGTAGGATAGAGGCATTTCATTTGAGAAAAAAAATTTTAATTAAAATTATAGTACAATATTAACTAGTAGCGTAAAATTGTGAACATACCGCTCTTTAATCAAAAGTTTAAGTGGCCGGATAAATAGCAAAATAGATCAAGTAAATAGTCAAATTAATAACGTTAGTGAAAATGTAAATGGATAAATAGTTAGCGTTAAAGGAGGGACACTTACAAGCCTGGTAAGAACAAGGATACTGGAGTCAAAGCTGCACATGTCTTTGGTATAAAAAAAATGGAGGCAGGAGAAAAGCATATCCAGTGTCTAGTGGCATCAAGAAGAACACTCGATGTGGTCCGAGATTGCCGACTATGCATTCAAGGAAAGACTACTAGTGGCTTTATGAAAGGATACACCTTCGGGGTGTTACGTGCAGTAGCTCGCACCGGCCGCGAGCTCCCGTTATGCGTTGAAGTTCATCCGAGTCCAACTGATAGCAGATGAGGGGACAGAATATTAAGTTTATAACAAAATCTCTATCTTCCTCTACCTCCCTGGTGGCTCTGCAAGATTTGCTTAATGGGAGCAAGCATCTGGGGAGCATGGATTGGTGCCTGACTAGGGTGAAGGTTTTCCACGTTGGGAGGATTGTTGGGGTTTGTTTCTTTACCTTAATCTGAAACCAAGGGCAGAGGAGGGGGTGTTAAACCCCAAGATGACAAACCAGGTGTTCTGAATGGGAAATTATGATTCTGTGTACACACTGATACTTCATCTAAAATTGTGAAGTCAGATTCGTGGGGTGCATTAGAGGTGGCTACCCTAAATATCTGGCCGGGTCCTTAATCCCTCTTCAGGAGCTGGCCATTATATAGCACTGGCCGCGTGGGCTGTAACTGGGACAAAATTGTGAAGTCAGATTCGTGGGGTGCATTAGAGGTGGATACCCTAAATATCTGGCCGGGTCCTTAATCCCCCTTCAGGAGCTGGCCATTATATAGCACTGGCCGCGTGGGCTGTAACTGGGACAAAATTGTGAAGTCAGATTCGTGGGGTGCATTAGAGGTGGATACCCTAAATATCTGGCCGGGTCCTTAATCCCCCTTCAGGAGCTGGCCATTATATAGCACTGGTCGCGTGGGCTGTAACTGGGACAAAATTCTTAACCACACTCGCAATGCAGAATTTCGGCATGCACGGGGTACCTTGTTAGTCTGGTGAGGATGGGCGCTCCTCTGTTCACCAGCTCACACGGTGCGTAAGCTCCGGGACAGCGACTGAAGTCTATTGCAGTGATGCAGGGCAGCTGACCTGGTTGATTGAGATAAAAGGACGAGTATTGGGTCGGGGGAGATAGATTTCTAGGAGGGAAGGGCAATAGCCGGATGGTCTCTACCCGGTAATTTGATTAATGCCCCAAATAGGGAGGTCATCAGTTAGGGGGGAATAGAAGTTTGTGAATTATTAACAACTGCCTTTGCTGGCATTAAGATTACATAATTCCCAATTATTTCCCACAGAACTTTTCCACATCGCTTGCTTATACTTGGCATACAGCATTTAGACTGTTCTTAAATTCTCAGAGAAGCAAGGTCAGTGGTTCTATAGTGTACTTCTAGGATAGTGTCATCATTCCTGGTACCCACTATCCGGCCTTTGCAGATTAGGACCGAATGGAAATGAGAAAAAATGACTGGATCCTGGGTGTGGCACCCACACGAAGTTTAACCAGCAGCGGCAGAAGTTTTCAGTTTTCCCCCCGGCCTTTGTAAACTGGGAAGAAGTAGAACACCTGGTCTGACCAACTTCTGTGTGGATTAGAGTATTTTATGGGGCACAGCTGATTAACTACCCAGTGGCCGGCCTCAGTGTGCCTGTCTAAAGGGTGTTTTTGTATTTACCTTGGTGGTTATGTGCGGTTTGCTGGCTCTTCCTCTATGATAACATTAAGTCAAATACCTTAGTTTTGAAGGTTACTGGGTTTAAACTACTGCAAAATAATTAACATTCCAAATTAATTCAATTTACGTTCCATAACATATTCATGGAAACAGGGCTAGTCCACACTAGCTCCTAAATTAAGACATTTATGTAATGAAAGAATAGAAAGCTTGATCCTACATTACTCCAGGTGAAGGCATCATGCACAAAAGCTATATCTTGCGTGAAAATAATCCCAAATCAGTTTTAATATGCTAAGCCTGACAAAACGGAGAGTGTTGTAAAGGAACTCAAGCTGCATTTGCCAAGAGTGCAAATGATGTAGCGTCACCGACTGGTGGGCTTTAGGGTTTCCAGAACTTGCTACCAATCGAGAGCTGGAGGATTACCACAGGGTGGGTGATAGGGGCAGGTGACGTTTTCTGAAGCTTCTGGAAGGTGGAGTTGACCGACAGTGGCAGAATCTGCGGGGTCTCCGACGGCAACAGTCTTCTTGCAACATCTTCCGACATGCACACAAAGTGTGGTCTAGTGGTCAGTTTATCCTTCAATTAGTTCAGCCTTTTCAAACGAAGAGGGCGGACGACCACTTACGCCTACAGTTGCCCTCGGCCTTGTTCAGACTGGAGGGACAGTAACTGCCTTTATTCTGGAATGGCTCCTATTTATACTAAAATGTTCTGCTTGTAGGCTTCCAGAGGGATGCGGGGGTGGCTAGCCTCTCTGCAGGAGTAGAGTTATTCTTGCTTGGTGGCAGCACCACCCTTTTCTTATCTCCTGTGTTCGAGGCATTCACACATCTATCGCTGTACAGCACGTATGCCCAATGCATGGAAATGCATTGTGCATCAGCGTGATCCAGCTTTGTGGAAGGGTGACCCACCTCGATCCTCCCCTTCCCCAGACAGACTTGCTCGCTGCCTCAATGCCCCCTCTCCCTTGGCAGCCAGGGAATGGACAACAGCAAGACCTGGCTGGCCTCGGTGCAATGTGGGATTTAGAAAAATTTCTGGGTGATGGCCTCCTATAAATACAAGCCACAGTTGGACTGTCTGCAGTCTTTTGTGAAGGCCAAGCCAAGTGGAGTGAGGGATGTACTACGATGGGACATATGGCATATGAGGTGTTCGTGGTGTGAATGGGCAAGAGGGCATGAAACCCCATCAAAATTGAATAAAACCTTAAAATAAAGGCCATTAATGCAATATTTACGTTTTGGTTAGTCAAAGATGTTAGACATACTGAGTGTTGCATCCCATGATGTAAGTTTTCAACTATGGTTATCCAGAAAAACCATAGAACAAATTAAAGAAATACTCTTTGAGGCGCAAACTTTTCTCACTTGTCTCCAAGCGAAGTGTACTTGTTTGACTTATATATGGCGAGAAATTTAAGTTTTTTTCTCGCATATTGTTTACTTGAACTTACTTTCTTTACATTGTTATTGTAGTAGTTCGGTTACAAATGGAAAACTAAGTCTGTTAACAGTAAAAATTTGGTGTGTGGAAATTCTATGAACGTCTGCCAGAGAGCAAATCATTGGCTAGGTGTGTATCTTGCAGGAATGTGTTAAAATGTGAGCATGGGAGCATGTCTGGGCTGCTGAGACACGAACCAACATCCTGCATTAAAAAAAGATTTATGAATTGTCAATATACCTAGTTATTTTGACAATGATATTTTTCCTGATCCCGTCCCGTTTCCAGAGGGAAAAATTTTTCCCTCCCGAAAATTCCCGAACACAAAATAACCATTCCTAATCTTAAGTGGGGATTTTATGCCAATCGCATTGCTCATGCCATGTGAAGAACTTCATTAGATTAACAAAACAGGAAAAAGCTTACACACAGAAAACTTGGCAATTGCAGCACATATACAGGATGAACAGAAACTAAAGGACAAACTTCAGGATGCGATTCCTGACCAGAAAAGGAACAAAAATGTTCATATCAACATGTCCAGAAATGCATATTTGCCAAGGTAGATGGCACTGATGAATGACATTCTCTCATTAATACTCTCAGTGTGCTTGTGTGATGCAGACTGCGCGATTGTAGCTAAGGCAAAGCACAATGGTTGGTTATTCATTCCAGGAACAAGCCGAAATGGTTTGTATATATTAAAGCACATGGAAATGGTTGAGAGGCAGCACTGAGCCACGTATCCTCACAGACAGCACCAGCCAAATCACAAAAGCTTTGCAGCCATATTTGGGCATTGTGTGCATATGGGCCCTTTCATACAGCCCACTTTCTCCACGATGTTCGTCAACACCTCAACAACAGCTTCCCCAGAAGATGGATACAAGGAGGTCCTGTTGCATGGCCCATGCGATCACTGTACTTAAAAACCCCTCAATTTTTACTTTTGAGTGGCCATCTGAAAAGTTGTGTATGCGGAGCCAGTTCCTAATGAGCAGACCCTTTAACAGTGTGTATGTAGCCTATGATGATATTCGGGTACAGGCTGGAACGTTCGAAAGAGTGAGGCAATCTCATGATGCAGTGTGTGGGTGCTTGCATTGCATCCCATGGTGGCCACTTTGAACATCTGTTGTAATGTGGAGGCACTTAATACCATTTAATGTGTACTACTACTAATTGCAGCATCGCCATCCATTTCCTGACGCATGATGATATGGACATTTTTATTCCTTTTCCACTCAGGAATCACTTCTTAAAGTTAGTCCCTTTAGTTTCCGTTCAACACATACATGTACACGCGCACGCACACACACACATGCGCGCGTGAAAAAAATGATGGTGCACAACCGAAGTAGTCAAGTCTACCAGAGTTTTGAAGGAATGCATTATTCATAAAACTAACCTCATCAGACTGAAATCCTTACTTAAGAAAATTTTCTTTTCAATTGATTAAATCAACTACATAAATTTCACTAAACTTAATACAGTAACTACAATCATAACTTGCATAAATATAAAAACTTTTTTGATCTATATTACAAACCTTATTACATCAAACACCAGATGCTTATAAAAAAAGGTCTCCGTAAAAAACTTCAAAAAGTATGTGGGTATGAATTTCAATGTCTATATTCCAAACTCTGAACAGCAACATGTTTTCACTTTTTAGAAGCCAAGTATTTACCTACTTGTTACATGTAAAATACGAGCTATAAAACATGGGTACTGTAGTTCATAACTAAATTACTTGCAAAACCTTGCAATTTTGGCATAGCATCACTGCGGCTCAATCAAGCAGTGAGAACTCCACTCATTTTTATTTAGCTGTAAATTATTTCCCTGAAGTGTGAAGAAGTCCTCCCTTGCTGCATATAATGGAGTAGGTAGAACAGTACTAACCTACAAGCGCTGGCAGCACTTGTTGCTGTGAGAATCAATACTTTTTGATATTGTGTTCAATTCTACATCTTTGGCTGTAAAGAAACCAAGCAACATTTAATGCAACATGCAAGACATGCAGACAATACATACGAGACAGTCACAAGAAGCAAATAAAGCAGTAATATTTAGAGATGCTTATGCTACAATAAACACACAAGCAAACAAGCCACACAATTTGTAATCATGGTTAGTATAGTTCTATTCCCTTACAAAATTTATAATTAATACTTTAGCAGTTTTTCTTCCAGTACGACAATGCAAACCAAATAGTTTAAGAACTTGAAATTTATATGGTCATTTCTGGAATTTTCAACTGCCATGTATTTGTTTCTCTACCAATACCATAACACTTTTCCAATATTTAAAGCTCTGGTTTTTTTGGGGGTTATGTTCATTACCACATACTGTGCTACCAAGACATTAAGATTGATAATTCATCAGTTCGAAATATTTTTCAATTTGTCAATCAGCCTTCATAACAGCAATTTTTTTCTGGGTCATATAAGGTATTATTGGATAGATAGTCTAAAAGGAAATGCACAAAATTTACCAAGACACTTTTCTGACATGCATAGTTAACACACAATGAAAATTGATCGCAAACATGTTTTTTTACTATCAAAAAGAAATCTGTGAAATTTGTTCTGGCATGCATGCCTAGTTTACGTAGAATCAAAAGGACATCAGATGTACTGTAAATACCAGTATGGTGCGAGAATTACCATGAACTGGAAACACTCATTTGCACATAGGACTCTTTATAAGTGTTCTAAATGTCGACCACCCTGTATCAGACACGACTACTCTCAGTCTTACATTTGCGGATGCTCGGTGGACCTCAGCACTGATGCTATATCCACGTGCTGCTCTGATTCTGTCATACATGCAATGTAAAACTAACGACCGACTGAATGAATGAATGAACGACTGATTGTAAGTTAACTTGCATGTAAAACCTGTAGTTCCTGTGAATGGTAGATGGCTTATCTGCTTGCTGCTTAGTGCTGCCTTATTCTCTGCATTTGTTTGGAAACCGCCTAGTAACAGACTTATCCAATTAACATTGGTTGTGCATAAACTATGCACGTCAGATACACAATGTGCACCATTATGGTATTGCTGATTGGAGTGCAAGACTGATACTAACAGTGACCTGTGTACCTAACTGCATGGACCTGTGCAGTAGGTATTAGACTGTTTCAGAGCAAAAGCAGAGAATAATGCAGCACTACACAGCAATCAGATAAGCCATCACCACTTACAGGAACTGCACAATTTTGCTGGAAAAAAAAATTTATACGTGGGAATGATTAGTTTATAAAAATGTTAAATACGGAAAAAAGTATATGACTAAGTAACGGGACTACTTTCACTGAAAGTAGTATCTGGGAAAATTTTGTGGGAACGTCTTAAGTGAGCTTTTCTGTAGTTTTCACACTATGCCAGTATTTACAGTACACCTGACAAGCATGCAGGCCAGGAAAACGCAAGTTTTCCTTGATTTCCATTTTTTTATATTAAGGAAATACATAGTTTTCATTCATTTTCATTGTGCATAAACTATGCACATAAACCATATGCTCACATGATTAACTTGTTATGTGCAAACTATGCACGTCACAAAAACTCTTAGTAAACGTTTCCCTTTAGACAATCTATCCAACAATTCAATATACGACCCATGTTCCCATTTCCAATCTCTAAGCTCATTCCCTGTATCCCTACCAACTGTATGTTCGAGGGGAATGGAATTACTACCAATCTATGATTCATATAGGGTATAATTATCACTATTTTTTGTTTTCTGACGAAGTCACATTTCTCGTTCCACCTCCAGTGATATGTCCTGAAATTGTGTGTGTTTCTTTAATAACCCATTGTACACATTACTGCTAAAATGCTGATCTAAAAATGTGACCTACATTACATAGGAAGATAACACATCTGAATCCAAATTCTTACACTGCAACCAACAGAACACTAATTACCCAACTTTTTTTGTTGTAAATTTTTTGTAGTCCCACTTCCTTGTGATACAACAAGTTGATACAACAAGTTTAATACTTTTCCGTTCTACATTTTACAATCAAAATTTGGAATTGCAAGGGACATAACTTGTGAAAAACCAACTTTACATGCAGCTTACAATTATATCAGAGTCACATCAATTGTGGCAGTATTTTAACTGGCCTGGCCTCCTAACCAGCTGAAAAGCCACAAGTTGTGCAAACACTTAACTTACAGGGCACCACTAGGTAATCTACTGTTTTAGAGTACTCTAATATGCGAACAGGAAAAGTTTGACTAATGTAGTGAACTTTTAAATTTCACTTTCATACTGCATTATATAATAAGTAACACGAGGTTTTACCAAATTTCAATTAGTCTTTTCACTAACCCTTTCAAATAATTCACGACTTTCAGCCACGCATATAGTTCACATATATATGTGTCTTAAAAACGAGCAAGAAACACTTTTCTTCAACCTTACAAAACATGCATACTCTGAAAATTGTTTGGGATGGTGCCTATAAAACCAAATTTTTCCCAAAATAGTTAGAAAAAGAAAATTACTTCCTTACTTTCAAACACATTTCACAATTGTTATCAATAAAAGTAACCAACTTTAACTTACAATGGCTTGCTTGCTACGTGCACAATTCTCACTTCGCAACTGGATGCTTACAGAAAAAAAACTGTACTTCCAAGCAAGCTTAGTATACACCTACTACTCAATGATAATTCAGAGCATTGGCTTATGCACTGCACAAAGCACCATGCACGATAGCACTACACAAGTTAAAAATAAGCATTCAACAATACAATCCAGATATAAACAAAGCTTTCAATAGTATTATTTCTTAATAAAGAATCTTACTGCACAAAAAACCATTACCATACATGTACACACAAATTAACTATTTACTTCAGAGTTTAAACATCGCAATTATTTTCATCACACACAGTTTTCTTCCACCTAATAATTAGGTATGTTGCTAAAATTAAAAAATGTAGAGGAAGTAATAAATTTACATGTAACCCCTCTCTTCAAAACACCAAAAAACAATTTTACAACCACACTAACAATAATAGGGGTGTATTAACAAAACACAGGGAGCGAAAGACGAAAAATAAAATAGGTAGAGAAAGAGAGAGTCTTGCAAGAAAATATAACTTTTCAATAAAGATTGATATGAAGTAAGTTTTAGCCACACATTTCTGTAGCAATGACAGTAGATAGTGCAGTGAAATATCCAACACAAACCTCAAGAGACCTTAATTTATGCAGTTTTTTAATAATGAGGTTTGTATCACCATGCATTGGCAATAATTATAACAGAAAATTCACAAAAATGTTTCATGTACACTGTGATTCAGCATATTTGAGTATAAGACATAACCAGCATGGCTTCTTTACACCAGTAAACTTAATAATAATAAAAATAATTACTAAGCATACAATTCGACAATTATGTGTCTCGCTTCAAGAGGAAAGAAGATAACATTGCATTAGAGATTTTTATTAACATAGTTTCACACATGATGCATTCCTGCACATTTAGGATGTGCACTCTCCTCTACTTCACCCCATCTTTGAGTGCACGGTTCATAATGGAGGTCATGAACCTTAAACAATACAGAAAAGGTGGGACCCATGTCTACAGGGTACATTGGCACTGTCAAAAGATACTACAGACACGTGATCCTAGCTTGTGCTGTTCACCCAGACTTGCCAAGAAGCCGTAATGCCAACACCCCCCCTCTCCATCAGCATCAAGCTTGTATTGTTGACAAAGTCACCGGCTCCCTCCAGCAAAGGTCGCACTAGTGTCACAGCCCGCCACTGGAGGGCAGCACCTATTTTACCAGCGTGAATGGAAGAGATAAGGGATGAAAGTACAGCTGCAGCATCCTGGAATTCTCAACCCCTGCGTACAAAGCTATCTAACCCCGACTCCCGAGCTCGTCTGGAATTGTATAAAAGGGCTGGCATGACCAACGCTCTTCAGTCTCTGTTCATCCACGACCTTTAGACCTGAGGTAGCCATTGGTGTGTGCGACCACTGGTACCACCGGAGATTCCACCGCCTCTTGGGACTGGAATCACTATCAGTAGAACAAACTCTCCGACCAGAAGCACAAAACTTCAGCAACCATCAAAGACACTTTCAGCCACCATCGCAGATTCCATCAGCAGCTTATGGGAGATAACCACCACTGGAGACTCCTGAAGACTTTGCTTCGTCCTTTACCACTCCTCCGCACCTTTGTTGCTTATTCCTGTTCCTGGTAAGGTCACAACGAAGTCCCTTCTGGGCCTCCCCCGCCACACCGGAAGGTGTGGCAATTAAATCTCCACACTTCTGAAGGAAAGCTAGTGGTGGACATCTTACCAGAACACCCCGTAGTTAGATGTCTTCAACCATTAACTAACCAGTACCCATTTTTAATCATAATCACCTTTACATTCACTAACTTTTGCCCAGGTCGCCTTCACCTGGTTTATTATGTCAGGTTTTAAAACTTTTGTTGCAAGGCGTATTAACTTCGGAGGTAGTACAGCACCAACATATTAATATTACTATCATGATAATGACATCTTGTTTATTAATACTAAACGACTGCTACTCATCAGCGCAACTGCATTCCTAACTGCTGGTCCACAAGTCACGCTGCCACCGTAGCCTGCAAGATTGTTTTACCTACCAGGCTGTGATAGACGTCCCAATAATAATTTATTATTTCACCCGTTGAGCCACAGAGACCATGCAAGAGGGTCGGGAAGAGTAAAGCACATTGCTTATCTTGTGGGGCCCAAGATCCTCTCCGGCACCTAACCGAAGGAAGAACCAATGGCCGTCGACAGTTACAACACTTAGACACGTTCGGTCCCTTACGGACAAACCTGTGAGTAGAGCTCGCCGAGGTTGCACACACACCAGTTAACTGCCTATCCAGTTACCTTTGCACAGGGCACCTTCCCCTGTATTATGACAAGGTGTTTACCTTCTGCATAACCCATGGGGAATTAGGAGATAGCACCTTTGCCAACTGTGTATTTCCTTTGGATAAATAAACGCTGCTCTTACCAGTTCTCTTGACTTCACTCAGAGTTCCTTCCCTGTGTCATATTGAAGCTGGAGGACTGTGTGCATTCAGAAAAGCAAAACTCTCGTTTCCTGCTAATACCATAATAGCACATCCTTGGAAGGCCACCCATTCTCTGCCCCGGCAGTGAACGGTAGAGCCACGACACAAGGGTACCGTCCCCTGGAAGTTGGCTTACCTGCTACCTCCTCGCTCCCCTTGTAGTGCAGAGGGGCTCTTCCTTGCCGGCCAGGTGCTCAACTCTCATCGCTCCCTAATGGTGCATAGAGGATTGCATCCTGGTGCAGAGAAATCTACCTCCAAGGGACAACACTGTGCAGTTCCCGCAACCATCACCCCGTCTCTACCTAGTAGTCGAGAGTGAGGCGGTGTTGGAGGCAGTAATTTGCACCTACATATGAACACCAACACGTCAACTGCCAACCTCCTGCAGGTCAGATTTCTGTGCCTGATGCCTTGCACCCATAGGGGTGGAGTGGAGAGACAGGCCAAGAAGGCAAGAGCTGTTGCCAAACTTCCTCAGGGGCTACGTATCCTTCCCAGAGGGTTCGGGTTGTTTAGTCCACGTGAGCAAGCTACGCTACTGAGACGCCTCACCATAACCAGCACCCAGCGTCACGCACGTGGACTTGTTTGAGCCACCCACCAGGGTCGCGGAAGGATACCATCCTATAGTGCAGGAGGCACTTTTTGGTATATGACAGAACAGCATGACCGAACAGCACGCCAGAACCGCAGTCGGCTACTGCACCAGAGCCTATCACTCCCCAGTCGAGTACAACCTCTAGAAGGAACCAAAAGTGTGCAGGCACACACCCAATCACCCCGCTGCCCTATTGCACTACAGCCTAAGTCTGCACCCCGCCGTATAAAGGTTGTCGAGCCAGACTTTGCACAGTCACCAACTTACTAGGCCGGTATTTTACACCGGGCGGACACCCGTGCCCAGATCAGAATAAGCCACCTTTGAGACGAGACTCGCCTAGTCTCCAGCAAGTAACCGCAGGGAATTCAATCTATTCTCTTTAGTCTGATGTTCTTGAAGTACTGGAAGTCTTGCATAACCCAACCAGACAGGGGTCAAAATGGTAGACTAGAGCACAAAGCTAAATACCCACACCCAAAGAGGCTACTTACTGCAAAAAGATTTACAAGTACTTTGTCTGGTAACTTAACACCAACTCGTCCAGATAATCGTAAATTGACTGAAGAAATTTCTAACGCAATTTCAATGATGAATACCATCAATGTTGTACAAAGGGAAGCATTCAGACATGTTAATGCAACACTAAAATTGCATGTCCAAGATTCCAGGACGCAACCCATTTTATAAAGTTACTATCAATGTCGTTACTAAAATTTTCAATAAGAAATCTTACCCTATTCCAGACAGATATTTATCATAGGGAGGCAAGTCCTTATGCCAGCCCGATACTATGTCTGAGAAAGAAGGATTGTAGCATAAGGCTATGCTTGGATGCAAGAAACATTAACAAAATTACTGTGCAAGACAGAAGGACCTAAGCAGACCCAAGATATTATTGTGACTTAATTAAGGTGTCTGGTACTTGACAACATTAGATATTACCTGTGCCTACTAGCAAGTACACTGCTTTTCTATTCCGCAATTGTCAATACGTTTTCAACGTAATGCCTTTCAGCCTATGTAATGCAGTTGCAGAGTTTACTCAATGTTTAGATCTAACTAAGAGATTGTCGCAGCTTTGCTAGAGCGTATGTCGGACATTTTGACAATGTCCAAGACATTTGACTAAATAAAAAACAATCCTGCAGTACAGGTTGAGGGGTTAAATGCTTTAATAAATCAAATTTAGGTTTCACACATATGCACTTGATAGGTAGTCAAATTTGTTGCAGAAAATTGGCTGCAATGAGAAATCCCTTCACTCAATTTATTTAAATTTGTTATTTAAAATATATTTTTCTTATAACAAAACGACATTTCTAACTGGACCAAGATGGTTATGCTATAAACTAAATACTGTAAATATATACACCAGGCACAAATTTATGTGAATAAATTCTAAAAATTTAATAGAATTTTAAACATGTTTGAAAATAATGCAAAACACCAATGCATAATTGACTGTAGCAATATTCCAATAATGCAGCGCTATCAATCATTGGCCAATTGTGCCATCCTAGTTCCTATAATTTAAGTGTTTTCTTGAAGTTCCATGTATACTATTTTCTGGTTTCAGCCACCTTCCATCACAAAGAATAATACAATATTTTGAGAAAGAGAGTTCTGAAACAAAGGTTTGTATCAGGATCAACTTCAGTGCTGCTGCTCCGACAAATCTACTTTCATGCAACACAGAATGTCAACCATACTGACATGGTATATATTTGGTTGATTAAATGTATACCTTTTGGAAATGCCAGTACCACATTGTGTATGTGAACATGATCTACAAGGGGCATACCGAACTCCAACAAAATTTAGTTTGATGCACCGCAGTTCTACGCTGTGCCTTTACCAATACCACAGAGGTTGGGAGAGAGTGCTGTTTCAGGTATTTTGAGGTGGTCGCAACATTAAGGCAACCATCTGCCAAGTTCTTTTCTGCTACACCTACACATATTTTTTATCTGCACAATGTGTAACTAAAAAAACCTTGTGCCCCTCAGTGGGTCAGTGAATTGTCATGGGAATGGCATCACAGCCTTAGAGGGGGGTTTACTGCCATTAGTTGTAAACTATTCCATGTCTACATTGCATGCTCTGGATTAACTACTAGGAAGCATGCTTGCTCACCTTGATGTGTTGGCTATATATGTTTTTTTATAATTGCATTCCAGTTAGAATATTTTATGGGTTAAAGTAATCAAGTTATTGTGCGACAGGGATTTGATACTGAAATATTTGTGTAAGCACGCTGTGGTATAATTTTTGTTTTACTATTGTAAGTAGTTAAAGACAGAGATTCCGCATCACATGAATGGTGGTACCAGTTTGACAATGAGAGTAGTAAAAATTTGATGCCTGTCACTACTGCGCAGCGAGTATGCATACTGTACTCTACGACTTCGCCCCATCACACGGTGAAAGCAATTCAGGGCAAGTCACATGCCGGAAGTAGTGATTAAAACCAGTTCATTCCAAAGAGCTAGCTTACTCACTCTTGGTGGAGAGTCGTTCAAAAGAGTAATTTTGTTTGCGAGTCAGTCTGGTTTCAAAGAGTCTAGAGTATAGATGTGAGTGGCTCACAATCGCATAATACATGGCATTTCCTACACAGTTTAGGGTATTTTAATTATTTTTGTTAAACATTTTTGTTGTTTTTTAATTCATTCAAAATGTTAAATATAGCGTAATTATTCTGTGTATTAATTTTAACATTATTACTACAGTGAAAAAAAGTCTTTGTGAATTTAAATTTGTAAAAAACACTATACAGCATTTGTTAGCATTCTAAGATTTTGCACCTGAAAAAAAGACATTATTTGTGCTAGCGCCGTCAAGTGAGCAGTCAGAGTATTGGATCAGCTTGTGGCATGCTGGTCAGGTTTCACAAGATTTGCATTATAAAATTGGAGTGCTGGCATTTAGTTAGAACAGCGACACTGGATCAATACAAACATGAGCAGATGATTGGTTGAACATACGTGGAACATTCTGCAGAGTGTGGTTTAGGTTTCGCCAAAACTTCATTGGACCCTATGTGGGGTGCGGCTCAGGATTTGTTATCGATAAAAGTTTAAAGTTGATAAATTGCTATTTTTACACGCTGAGTTAAATTTTCTAACAATTTTTACAAAAACAGACATTACCTTTTGGTCTTGTGGGATGTTTTAAAATGTACATAGCCTAAATACCTTTTTTTCGTACTACACATGCCTTTATTTTTTTTTTAAGTTTAGCTGCACGGTATAATAAAAACAATGTGCAGTAATACTAATTATTGCCCTTTATTTCTTTATTTTGTTCTTGTAATTATTTCAACTGACGACAGAGGAACTAGCCAGCAGCCGGACACAACATAAATACAGAAGACCAAATTTTAATGTTTAGATGCACATGCTTGGAGATTCCTTGCATATTTCACGCACCCTAATTTTTTTGCACTAAAATCCTGTAAAACAGGTGAGAACTATGCCAGTAAATAAGGTATTTGGAAAACCTTGTACTTATTATACTTAAATGCTACAATGAACAATGGCATTGAGATAGTTAGGGACAGTACTTATTATAGCTACCTAGCCTCATGTGCTCTTATTCAGTTCAGATGCAGGTCCCCTCCACCTGTTAAGTAGTTTACTTCCGTTCAGTTCCTGGTTAGTTAGCAGGTAATATGAGGTCACAGTGCTTATTCCTCATGGAATAAATGTGTTTTCTCTCAAACCTGAGAGTGCTAATTCTAGGGCGACCAATTTTACCCTCGGTAGAAGTCAACCCACCAAGTAAAGCAGGAGAATGTGTCTTTGATAAACCAATTACGAAATCTAGTGTAGGACTGAGAGCTCCCTTAACCAGGTGCACATACATCACAACACACATCCAGTTGACTGCCACCGTACTATGCACCTGGTGTGCAGTAAGGCAAAGCCACAATCACTAGCGACACAATCCAAGGGCTGTCAGTCCGCTAGTCCAGTCGATTCACTCCATCCACCACGCAAGAAAGTAAGAGGAAGGCAGCTGCGGCCTCCAAAGCCAATGGGAGCTGCAATCCAGCCCCAACTGCACTTTGCAGCACAGCCCCCCCCCCCAGAACAAACAAACCGCCCGCCAGATGGAGAACTCTCACCTCCCAGCTCCCTCTCACTCATTTCAGCCGCCGGCCAAGACTGCCTGCCAGCCGACTACACCTGATCACCGCCGCCATCTGTCAGACTAGGATTGGCTAATCCCTGGTTCCAGTGCTGCCGGACCAGCAGTACTCCTGAAGCTCACAACAGCACCACCACTGCCCCAGGTCGGAGCACCAGGTCCAGCCAACTGCAGCAGCAGCAATTGGGTCAGCAGCCACCTCCAGCACAAGTAAACCTGTGGCTGCGTGCCACGCAGTACCGCTAAACCCACATTTGACTTTGTACTGAGCCGTCAAGCCAAGCGCTTTGTATTATATATACCGGCTGATGCCCAGCCAGCTAGTAAATCACCAGTATCCGACTGATACGTTAAAACCTTCCCCAACAGTGACGTCGACATCAACCAGCCAAAGTCACGTATCAAAACATTTCACAGAAAGCACATTAGTTTTATTATCAGCAATATTTTGTTCCTTAAAGTACCAGTAAATTTACTTGTGCAACAAACTAGCCATTCAATTTTAAAAGTGTAACAAATTAGTAAACGAAAAAAAAAAAAAAATTAACAAATTATTGGGTAATCAAAATTTATTCAACCTCCCCTCCCAAAAAAAAAAGTTTGCATCCATGCATGCATAGATAATTTATTTTATGTTAATTCCCATATGCTATGTATCATGAAAAACCTTCAAAACTGTCAGCCTCCTAGTCTAGGTTCACAGCTTTGTATAACATTTATAGTAGTAAGCCTCCCAATTTTTAATTTTTCTGCATGCCCAGTCCAATGTCTTAATGCAACACACATGTCAGTAGATGGTCTGAGAATGTGTGAACAAATGCAGTGCTTGTACTATATCCCAGCAGGCAAATTTTGCAGTGTGTGTGTATGCGCGCTCACGTGTGAAAAGTTAGCTGTGTAAACTTACATGGTCAAAACTGGTCATATTCATCACTGTCTACCTCTGCAGCATTGATAAGAGCGTACACACCACTCAAATCCACTGGAAAAATACAACAATTTCCTATTCACATCAATAATTTACTAACTAAAACGTATGCCATGTGTACAACATTTAATTTAAGCTATGTGAAACAAAAATTTCACATTTATAGTGTTACTATCTATCAGCCATTTAGAATAAATCATGTCACATCAAACTACAGTAAACAGTCTCAATATCACTACAGGGCACAATGGCAAAGCTGTGTTTTTGAGTATTACATGTTTCATACTCCCATACCTACTGTTTTACACAGAACATGTGCATCTGTACATTAAGTTTATGCAGTAACAGCAAGACTATCAGCCTATACATAATACACTGTATACAAGGTATGGTCAAAATTGTTTGGAACTACGTGTAACGAAGCATCAACAACAAGTACTATTATTTAAGTGTGAAGTACCATTGCTTCTTCACAATGCAAACTGATATTTATACATACTCCCTTTCAGTGTAACGATTACACTGTTACAGGCACTATAAAACAAACATCTGTTTGAAATTAATGTTATAATTATTTTAAGCAAAAAATATATCTATACATACATTTTGCATGATTACAAAACCAAATTATTGTATCCAGTACATGATTTCCAGTGAGATTGTAAATCATATATGTACAGTTCCTGCACCTTCTCTGAATTCCGTATCAAAAAATCTACAAGAAACTATAAAGTAAAACCGAAGTCGTGTAGCTTCCTTTTTTCACATTTGTTCTTAAAACTTGTTTCACAATATAAGGACATGAAGCAGTGCAATACATCCAATGACAGGCGCTGCAAAATTCAATGTGGCTTCACTGTCAAGTGAGAATTTATCAGTGACTAAGACCATCTGACAGTGCTGCCGTATATCGACACGCGTAAAGTTAAAGTCCTAATATGTAACCCAACGAACCAACACGACAGCTCCAACACCACAAAGTCTATTCATTTAAGAATCTCACTTTTTGACAGCCAGTGTGGTAACATGTCAAATTACTAACATCCCATATATAAAATGTTTATGGATTCCATTTTAAATTGTTAACAAAACCGCTACTATTAGTGCAACGAACTTAAACTTCATCCTAAAATAATGTATAGGTGTTCAAAACAAAATGCAACTTAAACTGTGCAATTATTTTGCTTTCTTTCCCTGTTCATAGCTGCAGCTAGAGCCAACATTGCCCCATGCATTATTTATAATTTACTATTATACACAATAATGGAGGGGACGATTTCCGCGGATAACCCATAATCTCGGATAATCCGCATACCAAGAGAAAAAGAGTTTTTACAAAACTAGTTTTGTATAGTCATCGTAACTAAATACTGGGTGTTTCAGTGTGAAACCTAGCCTAACCTTCACATACCACTGTATTTACCTACATATTTTGCACCCTTGCATAATTTCTGTACCCTATTATTTATTAACAAACCAAGAAATTTTAAAAAATGCGTAATTAATGCACGCCCGATTTCTAATTTACAAAACCGGAATATAAAGTGTGTAAAATATGAGGGTAATCACGGTAGTTCTCTCACGAACATTACAAGAAATGTGTAGCTACAGTTAATACAAACAAAGCAACGGGATCCATGTGATGTTTATTGCCGAGCAATACTGGTATCTGAAGTTGCATAATAGGGAAGGCAGGCTGACTTCACTCAATTGCTAGGCAACAGGCCACCTTCCCCTGGAGAGGGGAAACAGACTTGCAAAGCGAACTGCACGTCGCCCGTGTCACACACACCTCCCAGTGCATGTGGCATACAGTCTGCTTTTTCAGCGTGTGAAAAATTGTGTTTAATGTAGGAAACAAGTTTTGCATTCAATTCCCAGTTCTTCAAAAAAATATTGGGCTTGTTTCACACACACTAAGCCCGACACTGGCATTCCTGCGGCACGTTTCTGATTCAATCACTCTAGCATAGCCTTATCTAGTTTGGATTTATTGTTTCGTATATCCCGAATTTTTGTTTCACCCACTCTATACAGAAATGAAAGCCATTTTATTACACTTCCTCCTTCAAATGTATTAATAATTTCCAGCTTCTGCTGTAAATTTAAAACCACAGGCTGAAAATGATCAAAAACAAAACAGAACGTAACTGACTGGCGAGATAAAACTAACACTGACCGTGGGAATGCAATACGCAAGAGAACTGCAGCGGTTGCGCTGGAACCAGCTATACCTGGCAGGTGGCAGCTAGGCTAGTGAGTTATGCTGTGTTAACTCGCTGTCATGCGATGTAACCGAGCTCATTGCACCATCGGGAACACATTTTGACATGCATTTGCATCTATAAACAAACATATTTCATTCCATAGTTATTTTCAGAGAATACCTGTTCTAGCAGTGTTTGGGTTAATTTCCAAAATTTATTTTTATCTTTCTAGATATGCCGCGGTTAAGCTGTAAAGTGGATGATCCGCCCGCAGATAATCTAGAGTCTACTGTATTAACGAACCAGGCTACAGATCTTAAGAGTATTTTTGAAATATATTTATATTAATTTGGCACAATGTATTTCAAACCAGAGCCAATACGAGATGAAAAATTACTTTTAAAAGGACACATTAGAAAATACTTTTGGGATATAGCAGCAGAGCAGGCAACTATGTTGTCCATCAGTGCATGCGGCTTAGGAAGCCACACTTTCTTGGTTTTCATGTATAAAATACCATGATACGAACTAATTCCCAGAATTTTGATTCGGCATGTACATTTAGAAAGCTAAAACTAGTTTTATTTATCAGTAACACACCGTTTTGTGAAGGAATCATTTTTAGCAAATAATATTTATGTTTATGTGATATGAAGGCAGGTTACCGCTATTAATTTGTAAGTAGCCTCGTTACGTATACTAGCTGTAAACTACTCGAACACACATTTTTGACTAGCATATGCTACTTTGAAAGTAAAATACTTTATAATGAATTAAAATATGGTCTATAACAATTTCCCAGAATTCCTAATATTTCCAAATTTTGCGTAATATTTTGTAATGTCTTAACTGCTACTGCACAAGAGCCACAATTAACATGTTGAAGGCAAACCAAGTTTACTATCTCAAATCAAAGACTATAATACAGCAAATTTTCCATGGGCATTATTATTATTATGGTTGTAAAGAATTCATTCTACGAAAACAAGCGAGCGCCATGGAAGGTGGTTGTTAGTGTTACTGCACAAGTGCTGTATAAAAAATCTCTAGTAAATATTACTAAAAATTGAACAGAATATTGGGTTCTCAATTGTATCTAAACCAAATCTGACCAACTATTTAAGATTTTTGAGGATATTGCATATTTCAGCATAAATTTGTGATTCGCACATATGCAATTTGCAAAATTCATTTCACTATTCCTTGTACAAATTCGAAGTTGCAATGCCAGCCATCTGTCCTGAATTGTACACAAAATGACAAACTTCACAAACTTCTACTGACTGTAACTTACGTGATATTAACGAACTGCCAGAGTCTTAAGAAAATAATTTTTGTAAGTTAATGCCGAGGTGACCTACTTATGGTTTATACTTTATACATCTTGCAGACAGGCACTTACTTTATCAAAATAAACTTACGAAGTGTCATTGATGGCAATAAACTAAGTGTCTAGCGATTACGCGACTACCTAACAGAAATAAGTTTGGGTTCAGAAATAAACGTTCTTTCGTAAGGCATGGAAAGTGCAGATAGTATCTGTGTGGAGGTACATGTTATGAAAAACGTAGTGATAAGTTGAGTGGAACTTGCAAAATTTGTAGCAAGGTACTGAAAACAGTTTGACAGCACACTGGGTCTACTAAGGCATCTTTCGCACGATCCATCAATAAAAAATTTGCCAAACTTAACACACTGCAGTCAATCACACACACAAAACTGAACATTTTTTGTACTGTTAAAATATAAAAAATATTTCTTACTATAAAATGTGCACTGATTTAATCACCACTTATCAGTGCCTATATTTTGAGCTTAATGTTTCTGTAATTTGCTCACAGTAAATATTTTGGGCACTTAGTGCATTGTCTGGTAAATGTTTCATTAAGCGAGTGTTCTACATACAACTTAAGTTATATGTAAGTAGTATTTCACGTCAGTTTAACATCTTGACGCACGACACTTTGAGAATTATTTTTTATGGCTTCAGCTCCATCCCTCAGGTCCCTTGCACGCCAAGAAATAAGATTGTACTGTCTGCCTCACAGATTTTATTATTCACCAGTCCACTGTAATCATGCTAGGACGACAAACAAGTTCATTTACTCCCCGCTAGATCACTAGTAGTAATATCGCCTGTCTTATTTTACATCCTCTTCCAGCCGGCCGGTGACATCACAGAAGCTAGACACGCATTCTCACCCCCCCCCCCCCCCCCGCTCAGCAACCACCCCTCGCTCTATTGGCATCAGCCAATAAGAGTTTGGCACCGGCCCGCGTCTCAAACACCATTCTTCATTCTCCGTGCACGTAGCTCTGGTCCAACCAGTTTGCCAGTCTTCATTTCTTGCACCAGTCGCTCAGATCCAACCGGTGTGTTCAGATGCAATGCACATTGCTCAGGCACCCCATTTTCTTAATGTTAAGTTTTTGTATTGTTACTGTTCTAGCATGCGATGCTCAGAACTTCCCTTGTCTACAGTATACATCAGAAAAGCTCGCAATATGACAGGCTATGTCAGGAGATATCCACTATGTATCCCGCAGCTCTACAGCCCCCTGCAGTTACACCCCTAGCTGCAGTGGATACTATCCTAGTCTTTTTCAAGGCTAACACCCTGGCTATAGTTGTTCTGATACAGATACTAAGCATCTGTGTCAGCTGATATTTCACCTTTTTTTGAGGTCTTTCTCGGGTATGGTATCTGGCAGATACTTTATCAGTTGAAGACAACGAAGTGAGATTATTTTCTTTAGGCACAAATATTACCGTATTTCGGTTTCTATACCTCTCACAGTAAAAGAAAAAGAGAAAAAATACGGCATTTACTCGTGAATAGCACACCTTTTTTCCAAAAATAAAGGAAGAAATTTCGGGGTGCGCATTACACAGAAAAAAAGGAGGAAGGAGAGTGTTAGCCATAAATTGTCAGAGGATGTTGAGGGAAGTGGTGGAACTGTGTTGTCTCTCCTCTCGCTCTAACATCACTCTTCTCCCTTCTCTCTTTCTCACTCAGCGACCCTTCCAGTTATGTGTAGGTTAAAACCTTGATTTCCCCCTCCCCCCATTATGCATCTAATGGCATCCTGTTATATCACAAAACCAGAGCTGCCACTAGTGCTTGGATGACTTAAAACAAAGGTTTTTTTAAATCACAAATGGTAAAGAAAATGAGATCTGTGGAGTATTATTTTAAAAAAGATCAAATTATATACTTCTGATATCCTGAACACCAACCAGTTTTGAATGCATTATCTGTATTAGTTTGACACTATTCTCAGTATTGGGATACCAGTAAAGCACACCACAGTGCTTAGTTAGCTTACACAATTCTTGGAATTGCCACTGTAAATTTGTAATCTTGAATGGGACCAGCATCTCCAGTAAACAACTACATAAAAGACTAACTTCTAGAATGCTACTGGAGTTTAACAGAAAGTTACTAGTCTTGAAAGTTTGGCGTGAAACTTTTATAAGTATCAGCAGTTTACCTGAAGTTTCCTTCTCGACCCTCATCCTGTCTGCGATGACGTAGGAGGAGGACAAAAGGAAGAAGAGCCCGCCCAGCACCTCAACAAAGCATGTGATGTAGAGAGCATATTGTAGGCTGTGGAACCTGTGGCTTACATCTTGTTCATCCATCACTCCTACCACATCTGTGCCGTTCATTAATTGTGTTATGTTCACGTCTGCTCCCGTCACCATGCCCACATCGTGCACCAGACTGGAAGACAGGTAGCTGAAGATTGCCTCAGAGATCTGACAACACCACAACACTACATATTCAGCCACCTTCATTCATAGTTTATCTCTATGTACATACTGCATTTACTTTGAGTATATCTATCAACTAAAGTAAACAAAATGATTTTGAAATTATTAATTTCAGAATGTCCATACAATCACATGTGCATGTGACAAGGGGATGGAGGTGCAATTAAATTTTATCTAGAGGGGTCGAAATCCCATTTTGCTGATATCACCAATACAGATACTATGTGGCCGATCTCGACGATAGTGCAGATACAAATGATCTAATTTGTAATTTTTATATTGTGTGCGAGTAACTTTAAAATACATAACCTTGAACGTAACTTTTTATGTTTACATTACAGTTTAGCACTTTGATAAAGGGAAGTTTTTTTTTTATAAACTGGCCAAACTCCGAGGCACAATCTAAAACGGTAACTATATTTGGCATTCTTAACGGGTTTTACGACGCAAGCAGCTGGCTACAATTACCAACCTCGCACAATAGTTGCAAATACAGTATTTATCAAAAACATAACCACGAGACGAGTAAATACAGCAGTGTTTATAAATATCATGTGCATGTTCAGCGCATAAATTACATTCATCTGCTTTATATATACGTGCTATTTACTTTCGTCATATCTCCAACATTTTTGGTTATAGATTTTAATTTATAAATAAAATACACATAGTTATGATTCTGTCCATGAATGAGCACCACCGCCATATTGATTTGGCTCAGACATATGACCTTCCTACTAATCAATTTATGAATACTGTCATGCTGCGTACAAAATATCAACATAAGATGTGTGAATGATAGAGCAATATACAGTTGACGTTTACATGAATGAAAATGTATGACAATATTATAGTGGTAAAATGTTTTATGCAAATGAATTTTAACTACCTGAAAAGAAGATACCAGTATTAAATAAATTTTATGAATTTCACTACATACGGCTTATAGAGTTATCTATGTAGCAACACCAAAGCCAGCCACATCAGTTTCCGTTTAATTTGGAATTGCCTGTTACTAAAAGAATAAAATAGAACTAGTTTTTCAGTTGCAAAAATAAAATTCTTTGTGAAAATATGTCCTGCAAGATAACCAAGTGTGGTAATTTCCATAATTATTGAATCATTTGGGTTGATGAAATGAACTGGTTGGACCGTGGCCGATAGTAACCTATATTGATTTTGGGATGATCTGCTAATGTATCTATCGGTCCATCCGTAAGTTTTGTGAACTGAAACCATTCTGTCATTGAACACAAAGCTAAAATCCCCTATGTAGTTTTAACTGCTGCTTTAGGACATCGAATAACTATTACCAACTTGCAGCAAACTATCAGCTGTAATAGTCTCGTGGCCATACCACGCACCTAAGAGCCACCCACTTCCACTCACTATTATCAAATTTATAGCTGTAACATGACCAATTTATTTATAATGTAAAGGAACTACTAATATTTCCAGTAATTCTGCATCGTATTTAACCTAAGTTAGTGTATACCTACATGTATTCATTAGACCTACACCTTTTTCTTAGCGGCCCAAGAAGTCTAATAAAATAGTACTTTTCACAGATTGAAAAACTTAATTGTTATGTAAAAGGATAAAAATTGGTGCCTAATGGGCTTAATTTTATTGTAAATGAATAATGTAATGCAAGATCTGTGGAATAAGGTCAAAAGAAACTGCAAATTTGCATTTATAAACTGCAGTAATTTTATAACAAGACATACCGTATTTCGGCGTGTATAGGCTACACATTTTTACAAAAAAAAAATGACTACAAAAAGTAGGGTGCAGCTTATATACGAGATATTGGCATTAAAAAATTTTTCCCCAAAACGTGTTTAGAAATTTGTCAACATACAGTACATTAAAATTTATCTTGAAAGAAGGGAAAGGAACTGCTAATTGTCTGCCCGACTATCAGATACTGTGGCCAGCTGGCACACAAAACCACTCGCTCCACGATCGCATGCACACTACTGCTGCCTTCTAAACACCGCAGCAGACACTTTCACACTGGCTAGAGCACACTGTCATAGTCAGGTGACATCGGAGTCCCGCCATCCCAAGCAACACGTGCAAATCATTTGCAAAGTCGTGACCAAATAGTATAAATTGCAAATATCACACACAACCACCATATAAAATACGTGCAATGAAGTTCAAAATAGATTAACACTAAGCAATAATTATTATTTTACCTTAAACACTATGTGCAATTAAATACATACTACATTGATAAATAGCAATGAGAATAAACATACGATCGGTATATAACCAAATATAAACACACACAAAACTGTAAATATGCAGCACTACCAACTGTGGTGCAAAATTACTAAAACCAATACATTTTACTAGGTAATCCATGAATCGTCACAATACATACGATACATCTAGTCTACTGTATTGAGCACCTTAATGTTCACCTGGCACACTGCCAATGTATAGGAAAGGAATGGTAGCCTGTCCGAGGAGCACAAAATCCAAAACCACTGTCGCAGCCCTACGAGCTGGCAGACTCTTGTTCACAGTTACTTTGTGGTATGCTAGTCTTCTGCTGCTGTGGTCCCGGCTGGAGGCACCTTAGTGATTTGCAAGTGGTCCAGTATTGATGATTGGGTTACTGTTGAGTGCTGCAGGTCAAAGAACCGCCAAGCCTAGGGTATGCAATGCCTAAGGGAGGTTCCTCGCCCCTTAAGAATTCCTCAACCATAGGGTGAAATGTTCTTGGGAGCTTAATGGTGGAAATAACGGGTTTGGTAAAACAGGGGTGAGCCCCCTCTGTAATGCAGGCGGTTTCGAACTCTGCGCCGCACAGTTGAACTACTGCCGAGGGCAGTAGGAGGTAGGGTTTTACAAGTGGAATTACCTTCGGTGGTGTATGCAGTCTTTTTCAAACTTTTCCGCACACCTTCCTTTTGAGAGTACAGCATAAGGGGATAGGCACAGGCCTGCTGTTTTAATGGATTTATAACACTAGGGAAAAAACTTTAAATTAAAAAAAAAAACTTTAAATATATATTTTTTTAACACATATATATACACACATATATATACACACATATATACACACACATATATACACACACATATATACACACACATATATACACACACATATATACACACACATATATACACACACATATATACACATATATATACACATATATATATACATATATATATACATATATATATACATATATATATACATATATATATACATATATATATACATATATATATACATATATATATACATATATATATACATATATACATATACATATACATATATAAAGTTAAAATTTAAAGTTTGCCTTCGCCTGTAGTTATTTTTGGGTCTAGTGTTTAAATTATATATTTTATCTTTTTGTATTGGGCAACATCCTCATTATTTTTGTTTCATGTAATAAAACTTACGTTAACTCTTACTTTGTGTGTGTTGCCTACATTACTAGTACAATAGTTTTCCTGATCCATTATAAAGTTCAATGCATCACACCCATGGTTGAGTTTGTAGCCGCCAGAGGAGACGTGAGAGACTTGCCTTAAATTGAACGCTCCCTACTAACAATCTGTTAGCTAATTCAAGTCTTGTTGCATTGTTACCTATAGAACCCATAGTCACCCGCTATGATATTGTAGTACCAGAGGCACACGAGGGTTCCCTGTTAGGTTGGTGCCTACCTGAAGACATTTAGCGGGAAGACATAGCTCCGGAACTCACCGAGAGTTATCCGTTAGTGTACTGGAAACCCTGGCAGCCCCTGTTCCAGTCACCCCAGCTCCCTCGAGCGTAGTAAGCTTAGCTTCGGGTAGATGGATTCAGATTTGACACCCAACAGTGGAAGCCTTATTGAATGCGTAATAAGATTAGCCTCCGGGAAATTCATTAGGGTTCGACTCCCTCTGAAAGTCGCCCCTAAACCACGTGGCAAATCCCCGGCTAATTTTGTTCCCGCACGCCGGCCGGCGAGGCCGCTGCAGATAAATACTGCCCCCGATCATCCTCGATTAATCATTCACTCACCCATTCACCTCCCTTGAGACTGCTGGCGTCCCACCTATTGACAGCCCTGGTTGTGAGGGTAGTAAAATTCCCTGAACAGGAGGTTATTTCCATACACCTCATCCTGGGGTTTGATTCCCCTCTCCTCCACCAGGACAAAGAGGGCAATCAGCATAGTTACCCTTCCATTCAAAAGAACCGAGCAGTTCGAGATGCATTAACTTGTTATATTAACGTAGTAACAATAACACTGTGGCCCTGTACTACCTCCTAAGCTAATTAAACTTGATACAAAAGTTCAGACTAACCAACTGCCAGGAGAAGCAACCTGGATAAAAGTTTGTTACACCTCTTTAGGGCGTAGCAGGGCTAAAGAAAGGCAAGGAGAGGGCCGCACACGATTAAAAAAAATCAAGAAAGCATGGACAAAAAAATTACAAACTCAATACAAATATATTGAAGTCCATCTATAGATTATCACCAAGAATAACAACTTTGCAACTTGATTTGAAAAATATAAATTGCATCTGTCAATTTCGGTTGCTTACTACCAATCGGTGTACTAGGGGAAGGAGAGAACACTCGTGCATTGAAAGAAAAAACAACAATATTAACATATCCTGAGAAATCACCCAACCTGAATACACTCGTGAAATCCCATTAAAAAAGGTAAAATGACTCCCTGAGTAAAGCAAGCACCATTACAACTTTAAAAGTAAAGTACGCCTGAGGATTCACTAAAAAGTACAACATGGAATACTAATTCCAAGAATACCATTGGGAAGGAGCAAAAACCCTCATTACCCTTAACCATGAGCATACAGGCATGCCTTAAAATAGCCACTGAACTCTGACATTAAAAATCCTTTTGGGAAATCTTAATTCAAGAGACCATTCCTACAGCATGCCAAAAATTGGAAGAATCCACCTCTTACAAACATTCCCATAAGATACCATATTGAAAATTCAAACAAGCAAAACAGTGAAAAAACACTTCCCTACAAAAATCTATACACACAAAAATCGCTAAAAATCACTACTAAAAGGGAAACTCTACCCCCAGCATAACAACAAATAAGTTCAGTGCAATACTTAACTTGTGTACTTATTTTACGCGAAAACGCATCTAGCATGCTGAAGCCCCAAAGTACGAAGTGGTGTAGACATAATCTATCGTCGGCCAGCCCACGCAACTCGATGAGAAACACTGCACACTTGCTCGGGCTGGGTACAAACATTTATACGTGAAAACACTGCTCGAGAAGGTTAAGGAGGCAGCGGGAATAGCGGAGAAGCATATGGAAGGTGTCAGAGTGTGCGAGAATGAACTCTTTACCAGTAGTAGCCACGAGAGTGTGCTCGGCTGTGCCAGGAGCGCCGCGCACCTCTCTTCAGTATAATTCAACATTTGGTAGTGCACAGAACCCAAATAAGGGCACAGAGGGGGGGGGGGGGGAAAGGGGGGGGGGGAAGGGGGGGGGGGAAGGGGACGAAGAAAAACCAAGTACATTTTTCTGGAGCAAAAATATTGCCTCTTCAAATAGTAACCCCTCTTCAAACAAAATAACAGTTTATTAATCTGGCCTGCCAAATACAGATGTGGAAAATAACCAAGCAGACTTGCAAACCAAGTTCATTATTAGTTCTGTAAACACACCAACCCCATAATAGCAGCATTTAATCTTACTCCAGTAAATTGTAGGCATCACACATTTCACCAACTGGCGGGACGAAAAACGAACCGTTCAGGCAGGACAGTATTTGGTAGGACAGGAGTACTCACATAAAATTGCTAGAGTTTGCTAATTGACACGCGTAAGACTAAGCAGGGCTTCAAGTTAAACAGGGTTACAAAGCGATAATTCTGTTTAAGTATTCAACAACTCTAGCTTAACCATCACTGGTTTGTTCTAAAGGAACAGACCAGAATGGACAGCTACCAGGGGGATAACATCAACAATATCGGCATCGTCCGGTGGGCAGAGAGGTCCTGAAGCGATTTCGTCGTGACTTACCAGTTCTCAGGTCTATACCAGAGGATGGTAAGGAAGGAACGAAGTTTTCAGGAGCTGTTGGAAGGTCCTGTCTCCCAGAAGCAGAGGGGCCTGCAGCTGCTGCAAAAGTGGCTTCTGGACGGTGAGGTCTTCAGCTGATAGATATTCTGGCCCCAAAAACGCAGTGAAATCTGCGGACATACCAACCAAGCGCGATCCTGATGGTTACCTCCGGCCCTGTACAAAGGCAGTGGAGGAAGAGACTCGCAAGCGTGTCACTGGTGGCTGCCTTCAGCCCCGAGGGGGGGGCGATGGAGGAGCCAAGACTGAAGATTGCTGCTCATGCCAGCCCTTTTATACTAATATCTTACAGGGTTTACGCAGGTCAGGAGTGCAGAGTAATGATAGCCTATGGCCGCAGGGGCCCATAATTTAAAGGTGCTGATGTGGTGATATCATCCCTCATCTCTGCCACAGGGCTTAAGTAGAGGGTGCTGCCCTCCCTTAGGTCACACCGTGGAACTACGTGGCCTTGTTTGGAGGTAGCGGTGTCTAATCAGGCAGTACAATCTTGATCTTGGGGTGGGGGGGGGGGGGGGGGCTGTTGATGTGATGTCAGATTCTTGGTGAACGGTACAAGCTAGGATCATGTGTAACTGCTAACATTTCGGGATCACATGTATGTAACTGCTTTCAACGTTTCGCCGGTGTCCGGCAGGTATGTGTCCCACCTCTTCAATACTGTGTGGAGTAACTTGGTCAAAAGGGTTGGATATTGTGTCCAAGATGGGACGAAGTCTAAAGTAGAAAGCACACAGATGTGGGCATACGTAATGCGTCAATCAATATCTGCATACACATCAAAATGTCCACTGCAGTGGTGTATGAACTTGTGTGCGTACAAATAATAATGAACATTAAAGCAGCTGTGTACCTGGGAAGCTTTATTGAAAATGCACAAAGTGAGCAAAGGACGAGCTAACAGTTTGTGGGTGTGGTCTGCAGGTGCCTGGCAAGATTCTGATCGCGTACACAAACAGAAGGCGACCACCCACCCCTTCCAACACTTCCAGAACCTTGTTGACCCTTATGTCACATTTTGACAATATTTCATTTTATTTTAACTTAATTTGACACAGACGTGCATAAATACATTATTAACATTAGTTCCTTTAGGGCGTCCAAGAATTTGTACCTCAAATTTTGCACTTGTGAGGTACGGGCACATCGTGCTTGTGCATTACTGTATTAGCGACAAAGAGGTTTTGTATATGCCTTTTGAGGATCAGTTTATTCAGTAGATTTGTGTGTATTAAAAGAAATATCTCAACGTATCATTTGATTTTCCTGCAAGAAACCACTGAAAACTGACGGACTGTAGCTACATAATATTTAAACATTTGTGATAAAGGGGAGGTCAAGAGTACACATGTCTGGGACATCATTCTATTCTGAAGATATTTCACTATTGTATTCAATTAATATTCCGTAAAAATATTCTGTTGATTTCATATGCCAAAGACAACTGAACATGGACTTGCAATGCTTAGTAAATCCTTGTGCTGCCTGCAAACTTCTATTTAATTTTACAAAATATGCAATTTTCAATCTAGAGACATTGACCTCGCATTAAAAATTACAAATTGACATATTGAGGTTAGGGCGGCTTAAGTTAATCCAAAATTTACAAAGAATATCTACAGCAATTTACCAGTCTTGACATTTCTAGAAATAATGGGGAGTTGTTTTAGTAAGGCTGTACTGGTTAAGCCTATATATCCACGTACAGAAATACTTGCATGTTCAGCTTCACTTGCATTGTCGAGTTGATGAAACCTACAAAAAATATTCTAATGTACTTCAAGCACGTGAAAAATCTAGTTCCCTAGGCAAAGAAACTGCTCTTACCAGTCCAATCAAGTACGGACTTCCAGCATCCCCCAGAGCGTGGGAGAACAGGATTTGGAATGCTTCAGCAGTGGCCCGTCTGGTGGGCAGCACAACGTACTGGAACAAACCACATGGTGAGAAGTCTGCACTACCTACTGCTAGCAACCAACATCAATTAAAAATTACAGTTACAACAAGTTTAATTAAGCAATAAAATAAACAACTTACAACTACAAGTTTTATAACAAAAATTTTCTGCTGTACTGCTACAAAAAAATCTACCCTTTCATTAAAATTGCCACTTTAAGTGATTTCGCGTGCACTTAAGAAATAAGCCACAGAAACTGACATGCAATTTGTACAGTACACATAAAAACAGAAGATGTTCTTTCAATCCACTGCTCGTAATTACATCAATATGTACATAATCACCATCTTTCAGTAAAGATAGAACTTGAGAATAAGAAGAATTCTTTAACAAGAATGAAAAACTACCTGCAGTTCTCCTGATTATACAATCAATCTTATTATTGGCAAAAATTAACATTTGCTCAACTGATGTTTCTTTGATTTAGAATACACATACTCCTAAAACTCTGCATAAACTTACATAAAGTCAAAGGGCTTTTTTTTTATTTAAATTCTTGCACCATACTTACGCTTAAAATGAAATAATCGTGTAGAGAATTAAAATTAATAGTTAAAAATTTGAGAAAGTTTAATGCACAATTTTATACCGGATTATGTTTATGTACCAGAGATTATGGTGCTTTAACCACTGCAGTATATTTTATTGTTATAGCTCCACCTTATGCCTTTAGAGGTAGATGGGTCCAAGCCCCATTTTACCAATATTACAGATAGAGATACTTTGTGGCCGATCCCACAGATAGTGCCAATACAAATCATTTCATTTGTATGTTTTTATATTGTGTCAGAGTAACTTTAAAATGAGCACAAAGTCTCCAGGATGTGAAAAAAACATGTCCATACAAAAAAGTTACATACAATTCCTTTTACAATATACACACTATAAATCACTGTGCATATGACAGAAGTATTAAAGCACCTGTCTTTTCACATCCATTCAATGTTTACATTGCAGTTTAGTTTAGCACTTTGGTCAATTTATAAAAAAACTTTATTTTATCAAACAACTCCAGGGCATGATCTAAAACAGTGCCTATTTATCGCATTCTTAACTGGTATTGCGATGTATCAGCCGGTTACAATCACCAACCTCGCCCGTTAGTTGCAAGTGCTGTATTTGTCAAGAACCTAACAACAAAACACAACATAGCAGATGAGTAAAGAAGGCATAGTTTTTAAATACTGTGCACATGTTCAGTGCATAAATTGCATTCATCTGCTTTATATATGCGTACTATTTACTTTCTTCATATTGCCAACCTTTATGGTTAGAGATGTTTGTTTATAAATAACATTATGATTCTGCCCATGAATGAGCACCACAACCATACCATAGCGATTCAACTCATTCAAATCAATTTGTACATAAAAACGATAAATATTGCTACTAATTGATTTATGAATACAAAATATCTATATACAATGTGGGAGCAATAGATCAATATACAGTTGACTATGATGGAAAGTGTACGACCATATTTTTTTTTAGCAAATTAATTTTAACAACCTCTAAAGCAGATACCAGTATTTGAAGTTTAATTACATTTTATTTTACGAATTTCACCAGGTATGACCTATACAGATAAATATGTAGCAACACAAAAGCAGTCATACTAGTTTCCATTTAATTTCATATCACCTGTAACAAAGATAAAAGTAAAATTAAGAAAATAGTTTCTCTGTTACAAAAATTAAATTTGTTTGCGAAAATATGTCCTGCAAGATAACCAAGTGCTGTAATTTCCATGATCATTAAATCTTTTGGGTTGATGAAATGATTTGGTTGAACCATGGCCGATCATAACACATTGAATTTGGGTTTATCGGTCGATATATCAGTATCAGTATCGGCATCGGTCCATCTCTGCTAAAATGTTTATATGGATGCAATTTTGAATGTGTGTGACACTCAAAGTTTATATGTTTACATGGCCTGCCATAGCACTACTGGATTGCCAAATTCGGTAGAATTTTTTTTTTCAGAGATAGCGTAATTGTAGTCATATAATACTATTTTACAAAATGGCGGACCTCAAACAATATTCACCCCGGGATTCAATGCTAACACTTTGCGTTGTCAGAATACAAAATTTGGTATAATTTGGTTGAATGGTTTCAGAAATATGAAGTATCTCACAAAATTTTTAAGTGCCCGCCATTTTGTAAATAAGTGCTTGGCATGGTTGAAACTATAAAAGTCAAGTGTCCTTAGTACTATACGTGTACAGAGTTGGGTGAAATTCAGTTCACATGTTCAAAAATGTGTGAAATCATTAGATTGGACAATGGCAGATTGTAGCAAATACAGATTTTGGGTAAATCTGCCGATGTATCGGTATTGGTCCAGCCCTATTTAGAAGTAATTTTAGCAGCAATTAAATTTTGAAGGGTTTGAAAATGGCTTTACGATTATAGTTAGCAAAAATTGTGTAATTAGTTGCGGCCATTTTAAACTAGGGATTGAGCATGGCTTGTCTGATGAAGGAACACTGGGCGAAAACTTAAAAAAAAATTTATTTAATTTTTAATTTAAAGCAATTTAATCATAAATTTACTTAACCTGAAGATGTCCTTAAAACAACTGTTGGTTGAAACAAATAAGCATTTTTAGGTAATGTAATATATTTCTCAGGTTTAAAATACAAGTATGCATCCATAGTATTGTGTCACCTTTCATGACACTCACTATTTTGTTTTCTTTACTGTGTAACTTATGCTATTTGTATTACTTTTTTCTTAGGAATATTTTAGTAATTTCGGCGAAACCTGTGTCTGGTTTGGCAGTTTACTCCTGCTTAATTGTTGCGTGGAAGAAAATGTAATTATTTTGATTCACTGTTAACTTTGAAAGTCACTATGACCCAGTGTGATACTCTATAATTAGAGTATATCTGAATCACCAAAGAAATAATACTGTTTTATTAACTTGTGTTAAAATCTTGGGTCAGATAACATAAATTTGTCATTGCTGTAATTAATTTACTGAGCAATTAATTTTTTTGTCAGAAAATTGGTTAAAACATTTTATTTTAGCAAAAATATTGTGCGTGACAATTGTGTCAATTTGCATTGTCAAGAACTGCAATTTAATTGAAATTAAATCCATAAAATATTTTGCTTATGTTAGCAACATAATTTGTTTAGTTGCTATGTTATACGAGTGTTTTAACAGAAATTATTTCGTAAACTTTTAATGCAAATTATTGCACCATGTTGTATATCCATTATTACTCTTACTTCCTGAATCACTACATCGGCTGTGACCACTTCAGAGTGCGATGACTTCCTCCGTTCACCAAACATGTCGTGAAACTTTTTAGATTGGTCTCAAGTAAATCTTCATTTCTCGCTACATTTTACTTTTCACCGCATTCGCGGTTGCCGTTTTGGGGCATTAAGGATGCAAGGCTTGGCAAGCCGAATCCTCTCATCAATCCTCTTGCCTCAATAGAACTGCAGTCATCCTACTTTGCCAGAAGCGTCCAATACTGCGGGCGTGTCGCTGTTTCTTCATTCAGGCCATTATTTAAATTTTTAGCATGAACTTACTAACCTGAAATTATGTGAAACAAAAACAAACTGCTTCAGCCATCTTTGCCAAAATAGTGAAACTTCGCTTTACTACATTCTTCATTTTTGTGCATTTCGATTCAGGAAGAATAAAAAAAATTTGTTAAAACAAAATTTACATAGTGTTTAGTTTTTCAAGATTTTAACTGACCTCAAGGGGCAGGTTGCCAATAGCTAAAAAGGGTTTGCACATAACTTGTTCTCCAGATTCCGACAATTTAGATAAATACTCTATTATAAATATAAATACAAGAAAAGGTATTTATATTCACATAGTAGGTCTACATTTTTTTATGCACTTATGTTCAGTTTTTGTCTCGTGAAACAGATACTTTGCATTTCTGAAAGTAATGATCCCCTTTAATCTACTAGATATTAAATCTTTAATAACATATTATTTGCTAAAGAACACTACGCCTCCTACAGTGTTGTAAAAGCAATTTTTAAATTTAAAGAGCTGGCCCAGTGTTCTGCCTTTTTTATATGCTACTAACCCTGGTAATCGCCCACTTGCCACAACTGATCCACTGTGTTGTAGTTTGGCTGTGTGCACATGGGGGTAATTTGGGGTTATGTATGGTCTTATGGGTTTTGCCCTTTTAGTGTGACTCCTGATGCTCCCATGAGCTACAGCTTTCCTTACAGATGGGTCGAAGTTCGAAAACTCAGCTGAGTCAAGATTTTACTATTTGACTTTGCTTGAAACTCAAGCTAACATTAGTCTCGTCGAATTTCGGCTTGATAATCAAGCAACTTAATGCAGCTGCTCATGACTAGAAAGCAAAGACACTTTGCCATTCTTTACATTTTGAAACTAAGATAAATACAGCGAAACCTCGTTGGGATCCCATTTATGTCTATTTCCCATATCAGTCTTTTTTTATGGATGGTCTCAACAAATATCCTATATAAACAATGTTTAAAAAAACTTTATGCTACGATCCTTACATCATTAATTTACCAGCATCCATCAATCAAATATTCTGTCCAAAAATGAAATGTATTCGGAACAATTGTTTAACTATGAAACACAGATTTTGATGATTCATTCCAGTTTACATTTTACGCATCTCTTCGGTACATCCACAAAGATTTTCAGCATCATTTGGTTTTGAACGCTATGTGAATGCAAAACACGAAAAATCAATAACTGATGCTATTGATAGTATTGTTTACATTCTCCAACTGTTTTCATTCTTTTTTGTATGTCTTTACAGCATTTTAGAGATGGTTTCTCATAGTTGCCTACCTACAATCTTTTTCTTCGTACTCATTTACTGCATTCTTAGGTTGGCAGCAAGGAGAACAAATTTCACAATCTCCGAACCTGTATCTAGCGTTCTACAGCCTTTTTGTTATTACAAACAAGATTTGGAATGAGGTTAGAACTGTGGTGGTATGTAATTTAACGGGTGTGATTATTATCAAAAACTATTGGCTGCATCTGTTGTGGTAATATTTACTGAGGGATATGTAATATTTTTGTACAAATATATTTTATCATAATTTAATTTTAGAATGCATTTTAATTGAGGTATTTGTTTCTTTATGTGAGAAATTTTAATTGAGTAACCTCAAGCTAATTTCTTTTAATTATTTTTGAAAATTTTAATAAACATGTAATTTAGGATTTTTTTTAGACTGAATAGAATAATGATTCAAACTGAATTTGACCTAATATGTAGGTGGCATAAAGCTTTGGCTCAACTAATTGGCTCGATTTGACACTATTCTGAAGCTTGGCTTGGCTCAAGGCCCTGAATTTGCGGCTCGTCCATCTAGTTTTCTGGCACGATTTTTGTTTTGACGCATGCTGCTTTGAGTTATTTTAACAACTTCAGCTTCATCCCTTAGGTCTTTGCACGGAGTTTGAAGTTTATATTATTACGTTAAAAAGTAAGAATGTACTGTCTGCCTTGCAGCTTTTATTATTCACTGGTCCACTGTATTATGCTAGGACAAGAGAGTTCATTTACTCCCAGCTAGATCTCATTAGTAGTAATATGGCTTTTTTGGCATCCCCGCTCAGCGACCACCCATCGCCCCAGTACTATAGATAAATTGGCAATGGGCAGCGGCCCACGAGAAGTATAAAAGGGGAAACGGCCCGCGTCTCCATGCCACTTTTTGTTTCCAGCACTAGCTGCTCAGAACTGGTCTTCGCCACCTTCAGCTCAGCTTATCGCCGTTGCGCCTAGTATATGTTGCTCGGAACACACCCCCTTGCTGACAAGTCAACATCAGCAAAGCTTGCGGTGATATTCTGCTACATACCCCGCAATCCTACATTCCCCTGTCACTTGTGATATCAGTGGATCCTATCCTCTACTTTTTCAAGACTACAATCCTGCCACTTTCACGCTTAGTTTCCCAAGCGAATGCCAGCAATTCACGTTACGTTGTTTCCTAAAACACGCACAAGTCAAGCACAAGATTCAGTAATTGTCGATGCACCCTTGGTTGGCAGATGCATCAGACTGAACAACATATCAATAAGCTTTCGTGGTTTGAAGCTTGCGTAGCCGACCCGGAGCTAGTGCTATCACCACGTGTTTATTTTCTGTAAAATAAAATGTGCATGACCAACTACAAGATACTATGCCTACACAGAAGGTACTCAAGTTACTTGTCACGTACATTGAGGCATTCACGGGAACTTAAACCAACGAACTTTACACTTACTAGCACTAGCCCTCCCTTCCACCAATGCTGGATTGTGGGAATGGAACTGCTCTCACAGGTACACAGTCTAAAACCACAATGCTGGTTTGGCGATTACTTCTCCCCGGAGCGGTATCCACTGGGGATTCTTAACCCTCAAATAGGTCAGACTGCTACCAAGCCACACACCCTAGCAGTGATACTTAACTTTCACACAAGCGAATACCTGCAGGTACAACACAGCTTGGAATAATATCCAACTTCCCGATGCCTTTTGCCAAAAGGAGGGGACTGTTGGCATCTGGCAGAGCTCACAAATTTCAACCCTCCCTAGCTAAACAGATCGCTAGCCTTCCACCCAGAGAACAGGCGCAAGCTCTTTAGACACTTGCACGAGCCAAGAGAAGTTTCTGTTCCTCAGCATCTGTTTACACCCCCTGTTCTTGCCGTAGCTCACCTCGCACAGACAATACTCCTACCTCCAACTGTCTACAGACCACAGGAAAGTCAGCCCACACCACCTGCTCCACCTACACCTGCACCCCAGCATAATTCGGCCTTGTTGAACCGTCGCCCAGGTAGCACTGCATCTGCCGTATCTGCCAAACTTCTACTTGCTCTAATAAGTCCAGATTTTGTGCCCTGAAGAGTAGCCAACACTGCCAGTTCTTTACACCGGAAAAGCTCCTACACCCTGGCAGAACTGAACCCGCAGAGAAGAGACTGACCATCTCTCGCCACACCGGTCTTTAACCACCATTTTCTAGTTACTTAGGCGAGTACGAGTTCCCAGTATGTCATGAGTTAGTTTTGCTGGTCCACTGAAAAATACGGATAAAAAGAAAGGACAGTGAATAAAATGAGGAATAAAAAGAGAAACTAATAGTTATGTTCAATGCAATGTAATTTCTGTGCACACAAATTTAACAACAATTTTATAAAAATACACAAAACTTCAAAAGTTACTGAATGGCTTATCCAAACTTAGCTGTTAACAATGGCCACCAGTAGACTACCACTCTGCCCACAGACAAGTGTGCATCTCACCCCCACTCCTAGACTTTGAAAGGCCTAGGCAAGCACTATATGTACCCATGCACTGGCCGATCTAGTCATTTGTCTGGCTCTTCAGAGAGCCACTTCAACCCGGCAGTTCACTACGCCTCGTGCACTGGAGCTCTGACCTCTACGTCGCCTTGACACCCAAAAGCTCTTAGCAGTCAACGCCAGCATCCAGATATTCCTCCCCCAGCTGACCTAAAAGACTTCAACCCTCCCAGTCGCTTGCCCACATTCCCTTCACCTTCAGGACATTGACACAGTGTAGACAGGGAAAGTTACATAGCTACGTAGTCGAAACTGCCACCCTTGAGTTTAGAATCAGATCCTCTTCACCTGGATTGATGCGTAGTCTATTTATTCTAGCCAGCTCAAGGTAGTCTGGTGGTAGTACAGGCCACAGTGTTCTATTCCTCTGAACAAACCCATTCCTAACCTAGAGTGATTTCGTATTTCCATGGGTATGTTGAGATTGCTAGCAGACACCATGCCCACCCACAGTAGAGCAGAAGACCCTATATTTTTCCACCTAATGTAGGACCGTGAGCTCCCCATCAGGGACACTTGCGTCCCAGACCATACACACCTTCCGACTGCCCCCATTCTGTGCACCACGTGCATCAAACGGCTGAGTCGCAACCACTAGCCGTACTCCCCTAGGGAAGAGACACTAGATCAGCTTGCACTCAGTCCACCGCACCATGCAAGTTGCTGGAGGGAGTGTGTGGTTGGCTCTGGGGTTAGGCCTGTCCACCCTAGGATTACACCCATTGTTGATCGTTGGAATGACTGAGGAAACCCAATCTCTCCAACCACCACACCGCTTTTATTACTGGAGTAACTGTTAGGCTTGGCGCCGGCCTGGCAACCACGAAAGCACAACACTTCTAGCCAGGGATCAGTAAGTTACCTACTCCGCTTTCCCAAGTCAAGATGACTTAGCACCCTCACGCCTTTTACCAAAAGGGGTGGAAAAGACTAAGGCAGGCAACCACTACCTACAAAGCTAACTGGGGCTGCACCCAGACTGATGAGGCACTTGACAGTTGCATTACACTTTTCTGAAGCCATGCTAAAGTTCTACTTCCAGGATAATCCTCCCCCTCGTGCAAACTAAGCTTGCACTGAATTTGTACGAACTCAGCTGTAATATTTTGTTAGAGAACTATTTCCAAGTAGGCACTACCAACAAACGTTTTCAACCATTTTTATTCTAATTTATTATGAAAGATGTAATTTATGAATGAAATTTATGTGAAATATCAATTTAATGGAAAATGTAAATTGTTAACAGAGGTATAACACATGGCGAATTTAGGACAAATGGGGTGATTTTTCAAAGGTTTAATTCAAAAGTATGCAGAAATCACAAATAGACTATAGTCACTTAGAGATTCAGTAAACCAATTCTATTATTTACATGCTACTGTTCACCAAAGAGGTAGGTGTGAGCAACATACATATACTAGATTGGACAATTCTTCTGTGGTGTTTATTATTACCTTCCACAGTGGTGCACAATGTAAAGACACAACTCTGAAACCTGGGCAAAAATATACACTTTTAACATTTCAGACTCAACTGAGAATGAAACCCAACACACACCCAACAATGAGGAATTCTGATCACTCGACCAAATTACGCAAGCCGACATAGCACCTGCCATTATTACAATACAGGAGAAAAATTAAATTTTGAAACGCTTAAGAAATTAAAGCAAAGCAATTTGTACAAGTCATAGTAAAATACGTAATGTATTAGCACAGTACACAGATTCTGTCCTGCAAATATTATGAACATTCCACATCAGCTGTTGATGAAAGAACATCTTCAGTTCACAATGACAGAGCTTAACACTACATTTCCAGTACTATTTACATACAATGGTTGCTCGAAAAGTAAGTTATGCAAGACTGAATAAACTGGCTTATGAAGGAAAGTGAGATCACCAGTGACAAACCTGACAAAACTGCTATGAGGCAATGTTTGCCAAGTAAAAAGTAGGATTTACCAACTCTGCAATGACTACACTTTTTCTAGGGCAGGTTAAATTTGAGGTTCACAAACAGTTTAGTACTAATTTCTTACTTCTGAAAATTTTTTTTCTATTCGTGACTGCCTCGAAATGTCTTTCTACAACCTTGGCAAAAACCTCAACCACTGTCTGCAATCTCCCTTCCCCATGGTTTGAAAACATTGACACCATCTGTATGGTCGAAAGAACCGACATTGCGACACGGATTCCAGGTCCCGGTTCTGAATGAAAAGAACTTGTGGAACCAAGAACTGGTAATCCAACCCTACCCGTTCCTTGTTTTCTATTTGTGTGTAGAATGTGGTTTTTCTACACATTGTTAACATAGAAAAACTACACTGAGAACATCTTGATTTGCTGTAGTCTTATTCCAATATTATCACAGTATGGTTGTGTGTTCATGTTAACATATTACATATTTAGCCTTAATAATTTGTTTTGGTACCGGAGCTGTGACAAACAGGTTACATTACAGCACATAACATCGCAAACTTTGAAACATTTTGTAATGTTTACTACAAACTAAAATGTAATGTTTTGTTTCCTGTACAAAACTCAGTTTGTGTTTGCAGTAAACATTAGCTCGAAACTAGCTTAGTTGAAAGTACGAAATTCCGCACAAAAATAAACTAAATGTTCTTTGATAAAAAGAGTGCCAACAGAATATATATTAGCCACGATCTAAATACTAAACGAGTTTCTATCCTTTACAAAAAATATAAATTAAATATTTCCCAAATAAGTATATAAATAATATACAGTACTGCAATGCTACAATTTTTATGTTCAGTATAATGGCCAAAATGTGTTATGCTTTTGAAGACGTCTCCTGAGCTTAAGTAGCACCACCAGCATAAAGAAATAAAGTTCCGTTAGATATACTTCTAAAGAAATGTTATACAGACTGCCCAACATAATACGTGCAACACTATTAAAACTACGTAAATGTCTGCTCTAAACTGCACTGACCATAGACAGTATACAAAATTACGGTTTTACTATAAAATCCAACATACACTAACCAATGTCCTATTGTGAAATTTTACTGGATCAGTAGTTATTACCATTAGTTCATTTAACGTTTAGTAGTTAACAGGTGAAAGTCTCACTGCATCTTTAGACATAATAAATTATATTGTTTGGTTGAGGGGGGAAAAAAAAAGTAAATTAGTGAATAAATTCTTTTTAAAGTTAAATCAAGAATCCATTAGTGTAATATTTAAAATTTTAATTTCCAATTTAATATGTTCCTGTATTCAAATGATTAATGTTCTGGTTGACAGCAAGGCTATAAAGCAGGCATACACGTGAATAAACAGAAACATCCGTACTTTTTAAGAGTGGGATGGATCCCCTTGGGAAGCCAACGTCCAAGGTTGAGAAGTGAGAGAGCGATACGGGTGACTAACACGCACGCCTAATGCCTCATCGCTCCTATGCCCAAAGCATACAGAGTTTGTCTAAATGCTGTACTGTGCAAATTAGATCTGTTATAGCAGGGTTTTATTACAAGTGATGAAAGACCACAGTTTACACGACACCCGTATCTTTGTACTTTTCTCTTGCCGCTTAAGGAAACTGCACTGGCAAGCTTAAAAAATGCTATATTTGACCATTTTTGTGAATTTTTTTCTCAGAATATGCTTCTTATTACTAAAGTAAAAAAAATAAGGGCATAGATAATGGTTTTTTATTATTTCTGACAAAACCTTATTTGAAGAACATTTATTTAATGAGATATGCACATTAATGCAAAGAATTATTTCATAAAAAATGTGAGGGATTCATCCCACTCTTTAAGATGAAATTTTTTGTTGCGTAAACCAGTTTCTTCAGCTTGTCAATTTACTGTTTCGGAACATAACATTAAAGCTGAAAGCAGCACCGACAGCAGACATCAAATAAAACAGGATTAACACATTACCTGTCTTAAATTCAAACATAGCTTCAAGGGATAGTGACTATGTATATTTAAACAGTAGGAAAAATACTGCAAGAGGAGAGAATTTAGGAAGAGACTTGCCATCCCAAAGCATACCGAGCACTGTACATAGAAGCCATTTAACAAGACGTTCACAGTGTCAACTCCTTACCAACAACATGTCTGCAACAATGGACCAGTTCAGGTTGAGGGACAATTCCCCGACAAAAATGAGAATGCAACAAAAGTAGGCATTGTATCTGGCGAAGTAAGCTGCTCCGAGGAGGCATGGAGCACTGATCAACAGCCCGATCCCGCAGATCCAGCCGTCCACGCTCAGGACCTTGGGTCGCAAGCTGGAGCTGAGGAAGGAGCCGAGCGGGACTCCTAGAATGCCAGCCAGCATTGCCAACAACCCGAACACTAGCGACACGCTGAAACACAAGACAGGTTACGTAGAGACAGGGACATTCACTTACCAGCACGATGTCGGCCACTATGGACCAGTTGAGGTTGAGCACCAGCTCTCCGAAGAAAACCAGAAAGTAGCACAAGATGCCGTACTTGTCGGCAAACAACATAGCGCAAAACAGGAGGGGCATGCTCGAGATCAGCCCAAATGCACAGATCACCGGGTCCACACTCTGGTAGCGTGGCCGCAGCACCTGTGCTAGGAACGAGCCCAGGGGAACACCTATGATCCCCGACACCATAGTGATGATGCCGAACTTGTAAGAAACACTGTAAGCAAATACACCTGCCACACTACTAGCACACCCACAGTCACTACACTTACACAGCACATCACCCCAACACACAATATAGAAACTGTTTATTTAACATTAGTGCTATGAGTGAACAAAGCTTAAAAAATTCAGACAACTTTTAACTGAACCTTCCCTCATACTACTGCAAACATTTTGTAGCTTCTGTGATGAAAACATCTTGCAAGTTAAAAAATCTATTTTACATAATGCTTTGAAAACCTCAATGGTAAATAATCCGTCAATTACTTCACTAGAAAAAAAAAAACTAAGTTTACATGTGATAACGTTTAAGACTCCTTGACGAAATGGCTGTCATTAAGATTGAATGTGGACCAAATTTCACGGCACAATATACATAAACATTATTTACATTGCACCAAAAGTAAAGAGTAAAAAGCATAAAAGGTGTTAATTTGATGTAATCAGAGTTACTAAATTAGTTTAAGCTTTCTGTTTTTTTGATTGGGTGGTGAGAGTTGGGGAAGTTGTTTCATACATGAAAATACTTTTCAAGCATGTTAGTTGGGTATGCATTTTGGGTTTTGTACATTCAGCACATGACCTGATGGAAATTATACGAAACGAGTGAAGAGATTTGGGCGGCTCTTAACAGCTAGGTCTCGAGAGCCAATGAGGATGATTGGAGTGAGTACGGAGCAGCGCCGGAATGAAAGGGCAGGGAAACTGGAGATCCCGAGAAAACCCACCGACCAACGGCATTCGTCCGGCACAATTCCCACACGCAAAAATCCCTTGATCCGGCCAGGGATTGAATGCAGTTCCCCTTGGAAGGCGAGAGGGCTAACTGCTTGGCAACCACATCCCCAAATTAAAGGAAATAATTTCACACATGACTGCTATTGACGGAATACAAATAGTTTTAAATTTCACATGTGGTAAATAAATTTCTGACTAAATAATTTCCAACATGTTTTGAAATACATAAATACATATTGTCAATTCAATTATACAAAACATGTAAGCAAACCATATTTTTTTAATTTTAATTCATTTATAGAACATGTGCTGTTTACCAACAAGATGCATACATTTTGTATACTCCAAGCCAGTTTTCTGCAATACACATTTTTCAATAATAAATTGCTAAGCAAAGCCATAAAAAATGGAACCTTATCTGGCTTCACTACAGTTTTAAAAGAAGCAGAGTTTACGATAAAAAACAATATAAAATCCCATTTGATAACAGTAGAACTGAAGTGTTATACAAACTATTTGCATCACATAACATGTTGGGTCCATCAACTTTCCATGTTTTATTTAAATTACTCTTTATTTCCTCTTCCTCAGATTACATAAAAACATCACAAATGTGAGAAATCAGTTCAGGCATTGAAAACAAAACACGCGATTTAATGAAATATTGATAAGGCTATAGAAAGAGTTAAATATGATAATTTAACATGGTGTTAGCTTATTACAGTTGCACCTAGACATTAACAGCTACAAGCCCATGGACAGGATTTGAAAATGAAAGGTGGTGTTCTGATATAGCTTAGTTACAAAAATATTTAAGAGAACCACATAGCATCACTTTTTAGAGAATGAAAATAGAAATTGGCACTGTTTAAAAGTTTAAAATATTTAGTTTCATTTTATTTCCTGCGACTTCATGAAAGAGGTTTAACCCCCAAAACCCTTTGAGCATGACACTGAATAACTATTTACAAATTAGATCACAATAAAATTAATGCACCCAAAACCTGGGCGAATAACTTACCACTGATTATGCAAATCCTAAAATATCACAAGACTGACTTTCAAGAGCATGAAAAAACATACTTTTACAAGGTTATTAAGAAATGGTTTCATGTAGGCAAGTGTCAACAATAGTTTTCTTCCTTCCCCAAAAATATTCGTTTTAAAACCAATTTATAATATTGTAACTTTCAGGGCAGATAAAATTTATATCACATTTTGTGTTGACAAAAGTATATGCTTCCATTTTATTGCATATAATTTGTACTTAGATCATTTGTGTTTAAGAAAGTAGATGTAAAATGTGCGTTCAATTTTATGTGGGAATGACACAAAAGGAGAAAAAATTGCCATAGCAGGTTTTGCATCTTCACTGCCAATATTTTGGGAGAAAAAACTACATTCATGTATAAAATATGCACAATGTGTTGTTTAAGTGAACGGTAGTAAGCTAGCCAGTAAAAACATTAACAGAAAACAATCCAAACAATTTGCCAAGATCTAATTCTATAACAGACAAATCAACAAATGAAGCAAAAGAACTCACTCGCTGAGCTGAACATCTGCCTTTCCTGGCTGTAACCTGAGTCCCTCATAAATGAATGTTGGGCCCCACCATGCGAGTGCTCCAGTTACAAAAGCCACACATGTGAACCCAGCAGTCGATAGCATGAAAGTCCGGCTAAGGGGAAAAAAAAATTCATCGTCAGTTCACGTGCAGATATGCATAGAAAACATTAACTCTTGCTTGCACATGACTGCAACACCTTTGTGGACTATACAAGTCCTAGCAATTATTCTCCATCAAAGCACCCATTATTTTTGTTGGCCTGTCGAGGAATTTCAAATACTCATTACCTGATGATAATTCCAAATTAACTTAATACAGGAATCATTACTTTTGTAGTACTGATGTCCCAAAAACAATTTAAAAAATTACTGCATCATCTATTAATGAAAAGGAAAGGTGACTTTCTAAATCTTAGAACTACCAAGAAAACGGCAATTTCTCATTAACACACTACTTGCCAACCACATTCGCACAACATTGTGTTAATATGTACTGAAACTTAAAATTATTTTGATCTAGTCTTTCTACTGCTGATTAATGGTCCTACACTTTTGTTGTGTTAGTTAAAACCTGTGTAATATGTTCAAATCAAAGAAATTTCAACAATTATTAAAATGTCCGATTAACCTATCGAGTCTTCAAAACAATAAGCCTATCACTACTAACTTAGGCCACATGCCACAGTGAGTTTTGAACAAAAATTCTGTTAATGTTAGCAAGGTTTACACCGGACACGTTCGTTTTCTAATAATGTGATTGTTTTAGCTATGAATCATTGAAACAAAAAAAAAAACCATTTTAATGTTAATATTAAGAAAATTTGGATCCATTTCATGTAAGTGACAAAAAACACTACAATTTCAACTACTTTCACCTCTACAAAATGGTTTCTAACAGAAACATGCCGTATACTAAAGCAGGAGTTTTATTGGACAACAATACGCATGAATTATTTTCAAATGAAGATACACAGCTAAAATATAAAATATGTCGATGCAAATTAGGTACTCACTTCCTGCAGAGCTGTATGATGTCCTCCTTCCAGGAGGTGGGTTTGAGGTGGGAGGAGCACTCGCTCTCTCCTCTCTCCGGGTCGTCCATCACACACATGATCAGCACAACGGCGATGAAGCCCACGAAGGGGGTGACTCGCAGGCCCCACTGCCAGTGGCCCGTCGCCTTGGCAGTCTCCGAACCCACTATGTAGCCCAGGCCACTACACAGACAGTATTGATCACAGCCAAACTATGCAGCCACACCCACCCTCACTACCAGGACAAAAATAAGCCATTCATTTCTCACAATGGAATGGAGAGATTTGGGTGGCTCTGAACATCTAGGACACGAGAGTCGATGAGGGTGAAACGACGCGAGTATATGGAATGGAAGGACAGAGGAAACTGAATATATCCAGGAAAAAAGGTGCCAAACTAGCAGCATCCAGCAGGATTCCCACATGTGGAAATCTGGGAGCGAGCCCACCGAGATATGAAACCCAGTTCGCCTAGGTGGGAGGCAAGTAGTCTACAACTATACCACCGCAACCCCTCAATTCTTAGAAATAAATATTTTGAAACGTATACTACCAATATTTCAGATTATAGAGTTGGTACATTCAAATGGAGACTTTTTTTATTAAACTTATTTCCAAAAGAATTCTTATCCACAAGCCACATGGAAAAAAAAATTATCTACATCTTCAATGAAAAACCAAAGTTAAAATATCATTTCCACTGAAGTGGTAGAATTAATTTACATAATAGTGCATATTATGGGTAAGGTTACCAAGGGTATTGAAAAGTGGGCCTTAAACGTCCGTATTTGGATTATAAAAATTATTAAGCCACTAAAAAATGCATTTAACTGTATTCACATCCTTAATTTAAATTAGTAAGTTTATTAGATTAGCACTGTTGGCTTTTCACTGAAAACACTTGCTATATTTACCAGAGATTCTATTATGATACTGCTTACATAACTTATTTATCAGACTACTAAAACAATCAGGATAAACTGAAGTTGCAAACCTGCCCACTGGAATGGCGAAATAGAACATTGCCAGCATTCTGGATCTCATATCACCCACACAAATGTCGCTGATGATAGTAGGTGCAATTGTAGAGTAACTCGCTTCTCCAATGCCGACTAGAGTTCGGAATATAAGGAACCAATTATAGCTCTGCAGGAAATAGAGATAACTTTATCAACTTAATGGTATCAAACCATTTAAACTGTATTAAATATATATTAACATATACTAAAAAGCTATGTTAATACTCAGTTTTAAAAAAGTTAACTTATTTTATTAGTAGTATACAAAGCAATATGCTTGTTCACTTGCTTAAAGACCATCAGCATTTCACTAAATTTTAATATGTAACTTGAACCAATTAGTTATGCAATTTATAGTTAATTTTACAGTTACCATATTAATAAATTATCCACAAGTTTGAATAAAAATTACATATTAACCTATAAAAAATGAGAACATACGGTTACTCACGTCCATGAAAGAGCCAATTAAAGTTGTTAAGCTCCACAGGAAAACGCCAAACGCCATGATCGCCCTCCGACTGTAGCGGTCGCCAAGATAACCAAACAGTGGGGCAAACACCATGTAGCTCAGCACAAATGCAGTCTGTAGCAAACCACCTTTGGCATTCTGAATGTCAAAATGCCTCAACACATCATCTAGGATTCCTGAAACACACACAACAGAAACATTTCATTTCAAACACTTGTGAACAACAATATTTGCCAGGTTTGAGTGCACGGAAATGAAAATAGTAAATGATAACTCTTCCAGAAAGCAACTCTAAAAAATGACTAACACTGCAGTGAAACCAAGCAATTTCACTGAGAAGTTAATATTTCTATATATTTCTCAAGCATGCGTGAATAATTTTTTTCTACAACACCATCAATTTAACTACAAATATCAGTCCCACACTATTGCAATGGAACATAACCAATTTCTTTTCCACTGGACTGCAATAGGCCTAATTAAAATCTGAACCAGCTTCTATGTTAAGTATGAAATGAGAATTTCACAAACTTGCAATTATATTTACTTCATAATTAAATGTCACAAAAGCTATAGAAGACAGCTAGCATAACACTTAAGAGCACTACAGTTTCTTATTTTTAGTAGTTGCTATGCATAATATAAATAATTCTTGAATGTATGTTTATCAAAAATTTACAAATTCCTCAACTAGTTACAAAATTTCCAGACATTTCTAACATCCAGAAATTACAAATTTCTTAGATATCGATATTGCCAGCCACCCTGTAAACATACTTTTTTTATTATAGCCTAGATCACTCCAGCCTCTAGTTATATATAAAAACTCAGCAAATTTATATTAATGTATCTGTTTAGCATATCTATTAGTATTTTGCAATGCTCTGCATTATGTACATGAAAAAAAATTGCCAAGCTTTTGACATAATTGAGGTTTCAACCTAATATTCATGAAATTCTTCAGTGTCACTATTTACATTTTATTTTTCAGATATATTGCTGGAGTAACAGTACTTAAAGAAAGGCACAAATAGAACCAGTCTATAAACAAATAATTTTAATTATTTGTTTTGTGTTCTATTTTGCAAGATACAAGGCAGAAAGGGCAGGAATCGTGGATAATAGTAAGAGCAACTGTAGATGATCAAGAAGAAACCAATGGAAGGCCTACCAGCCAAGTTGAAGACAAGGAACAATAAATGAACAATAAAAAAACCTTTTCAAACCAATCTTATTTATAAATGCACTAAAAAGAGAAAATGAATTACAGTAGTAGTCTCATAATGTATAGAAATTATAAGACTTGGCTGAACAGCCGTAATAAACTTTACTACAAATTAATATTTTTGTATTAATTTATATTTAGTGTATAAAAGCTTGGCGCGAATAGTTAAGAGCCTTACACAAGATATGTGCTTACTACGCTTACGCTAATGAGGTACCTATACATTCTATATTGAAATCATTAACAAATACATCTGTTTTATTTTAATAAAAACTGGACAAATAGGAAAGAAATTAGGCAAATGCCTGAAGAACCCAAGTTTAAAAACATAGTATAGAGACTAAGTTACTAAGAAGCTTATGTAGACAGCAAACTTTTGGAGAATTTATGAAGGAACATATATCCGACACAAATAAACCTTAAAACCCAGCGAGTGTTAAAAATTTTATAGCCTATAAGCTCACACCCGTTCAAGCTAACATTTGTAGTAGACTGTGCTCTGGAAAAATACATGCAGCAAAAATTGGAAAAAATACACATTGCTGATATACACAAGCCAATCATTTTGAGGATGTAGCCAAAGATGAAGGGAAACTATAGCTATTTTGTCTTAGCCAACCCTTCTGGGTGCTTCAATTACAAGCTGATGGAGGTGAAAGGAGGTGTGTGTGTGCAAACAAATTTGATGTAGATTCTTTGTATTCAAGTAACATACCAGAGAGGAAAATAATAATTTTGCCACACAAATAGGAACAGCATTTTCACTACAAGACTGCACCGTGTTCAAATTTTGGAATTTCAAATGAGAAATTTGGTGACTACGATGAAAATGTCAAACAAAGAGACAACAGCAATATAAGAGATGTGGTTAAAACTGTGTTAAAGTAGGCCTATACAAAATTAAGCTTCCATTACTGTAGCATGAAGGTAGCATTCATCAATACAATATAATGCTGTAACTGCATAGTAATGAAGTCGTGCTGCAACTTCAATAAAAATTTTAGTTTGAAATTTGTAGAAGAAATTTATTTCATGTTAGTGGTGTGTTAAGACTAATATTTTTGCAGTTTTTTTAACACTGGTGATAATCTGTTTGGCTAGCATCTAAATTTTTTTATTCACTATACTTTAACAATTATTTTCCAGGAGTAACCTATGTTATTTTGAATTAACCGACAGGCCAATGTAAAGAGATGCACATTAGGAAATAGAACTAGAGGCATGCAGCATTATGACTCGAGAAACTATCAGTGAGTAATGACAGTTTATATGAGGGGCTGAAAAACAAGCTGCTGAAAAACTAACATCAACATTTTAATTTTAACAAAGTGGAATTCCAACAGATGTAAAAGGGCACAAAACTGGCTAAGTCTGCAAATGGTATCATTTCAGCTGTCTCCACAAATGCCAGCGTTATATTTAAGAATTCAATACAGTTCTGCATAGACAGACATACTGCGACGAGACTTCACTGGAGAAGAAAAATTAACAGGCAAAGGAAACCAATTTTATTAAAAGTTAACTATTTATAAACGTGCAACAGCATTTTTGATTACTTCACATTTTAATATGTATCCAAAATTTGTTTTATAATTTTATAATTAGTACATATTTGGTAAAGTAATTTAATTGAGTCTACTATTTTAGAGGCTTTAGTCATATCCTACAATTTTGCAAATGTGAATCCACACATCTGTAAGAAATCTCACTAACATTAATGCAATAAAAGAAAACATTTTTTAAAGAGTATTTAATAACATATTTCACAAGAGAAAACATTTTCAAAAGAAAATATTGTATGTACTACCTACATCTAACATACACAGCTATTAAAAACTAATTGCAGCAATTTTGAAACGACATAGCTCAGTTTTCTGAATGCACACAACACAATTTGAAAACCCTACTTTACGAGTTATACAGTCCAGGTTCACGTTTACTGAAAGGACAGTTCGTAAAATTATCTACAACTGTGGTACCGTTTGATTTGCATGTTCGTGATTGCGATGTTCTATAATGTGACTGCAATGTTATAAATCAGCATTCTGGCAGCCTGAAGAGTAGCTTACGGACGAGAAGATTAAATTAATTCCCAGTAAAAATGTATTAAAACAAAATTAGACTAAATATGAATGAAGGAAGGAGATACAATCTAGGTAGACATTGGAGGGGGGGGGGGCTGTAAATTTCCGACGTGACATTGTGTGCAGATCCGGGGCGACAGACCCTTGTGGGAAGGGAGGGCTGTGGGAGATTGTCTCGAGGCGGCGCCGGCACACCCCATCTCCAGCCGGCCTGTGATGGCGGCGATATTAAACAGAGGGTGGCCTCCCCCAAGCCTCACATTTCTTTGTGTGTCTGCATCAGATTACTGTAATTACAATCCCGGGGCGCCGCCCGCCGCCACCAAACAATACGTCATCCAGCGCATTACTGTAATAAAGCTGGTGCTCAGACATGACACGCCAATAAGGGAGAGGAAACTTCCATTCTCGATTTACTGTAAACAAACTCCCTCGTCCACCGCTGAACTTCTCTGCCGCAGAGTATGTGCCGCTGGGCTAGTCAGACCCAACATTTTTAATGTGCTTCCTTAAAAGCCACATCTAAATGGAAAGTTAATACTGGCACAAATGTAAAAATATAGCCAATGTTAAACGTCCATTGAGAGGACTACATAGCTACCAGCAATGTCTACCATATTTGCTTTAAATGCGTTGCCGAGTGTTTCAAACACACTTTTCCCGCGAAACTATAAAACGTGCGTGCTGTGTGTATCTACGAAAAGAAACAACACTTAAGAGACCGACCTACAATTGATTTAGCACAGAAAATAGCACACGCACAGAAAAATAGCACAAAATCTATGCACGGAATTCACAGAAAGTTGGCCAATAGAGTAGTGAATGACTAGTGCTTGGAGAATTTGGCGCCATATAAACAGTGGATTGCTTCGATTGAAATTGTTATTGCACAAGCGATGTATGTTAAGATGAAAGGTATGACGTATTTTATTTCTACAAATTATGATACGAGCAGCAAAGTAAACTGAGTTGAGTTGTCCACGGTATTTTTTCATTCCAATGTTACCAACACATACGCGCGCAATTTACCGTGCATAGTGTTTCCTTTCATTTTTACGTATGTTTTCGGTAAACAGACGTTATTTCTGCGCGTGTGCTATTTTGATTGTAGCTTTCAGATTCGAGCTGTGCGCGTGTTCTGTAGTAATCGCTCGTGACTGTGCGTGTGCTAAATCAATTTTAGTCCGGCCTTGAGAAGAGGCGCGAAGGTTACTATTCACACACCACGCATCTTACAAACACTATTTCCGAGCTCTCCAACATAGCTAACAACTGTCATTTCACACTATCCTATCGCAAAATTTACGAATAGACAAGAAACGCTTAAAACTATAGGCTGTTCATGGTAAAGTGAGCACTTTTTAAGGCCCTCTCAACAACCACACATTAACCACTAATAAATATATCTTACTGCATCAGGTATTAAATTTTAAGGGTGGTGAAATGTATACACCGTGCGTCACATTGCAGTGCTTATATTGAAAAAACAGCAAGAAGATGGAAATTGGATGAAATGGAATAATAGCGCCCCCACGCTTCTGTGCTACAAATGGTCAAAACAACTCCACGTACGTAAGACTACTTCCGCTTCCGAGACGTTGCAAATAACTGGAAAACTAGTCAAGTGGAGAATGCGGGAAGTGCGCAACTTGTGGAATCAAGCACACCACTACTGGCAGATGACTACCAGGCAGGCAGCACTGCCCCAAGCCGCAGTCTCACGCTCTTACACGCTGCCTTGCCGAGTTTTGCTGCATTGTTCTGGGGAGAGAAGCCACACTGCATCCGTCCAGTCAGTCTATGCATTACAGCTTTTGTACGTTCTTTGCCTATCTTTCCGATTAACACAGCCGTCTTGCCACAGATACAACTGTATAGAGTAAGAATATGTAAACCAAGTTATGTAGTGTTTAATGCTACCAAGTTAAAAAAAAAATTAAGACTAACACTGATAAAAGTGTAATTTATGGTTACTTTATTTTTATAACTTGTGAACAGTCATATTTTTTTAATGCATGATCGCAAATCACAACAGTAATGCAACACTGGCCGATATGTGCAACATGCGTTATGCACAGCTGAATTAGATTCTGGTCGCACGTGCATTACATTTACTCACGTGGCTTTAACATTTTCCGCATATTTTTTAATATGCTGATTTCTTTTATCTCATGAAAGCGATAAATTCAATAAAAAATACCTTGACCAAATCCAAACTTTTTACGGAAATTAGGCTGGCAGTCAATGTGAAAGAATTCAATAAATGTATTTGTAAGGTAGTAGAAAAAATGTGTAGTGTTCACATTATCAAACATAGTCAGTACACTAAAATGTATTACATCAGTGTTTCTCGAAGTGTGGGGCGGGTCCACCATGGGGTGGGGGCTTTAAAGGAGAACGCGGCATGGTGCTGGAAAGGAAAATATTTATTTATCTGAAAATGAAAACTCTTATGGAAAACCTTTGATGAGATAATATTACACCTTTCACAACAGTACTCTCCGTTTTACACGATGCTATAAACAATAACTGTCCCTAATCGCGACTTATTGTATTATTCTAGTGCCAGAAACCTTATTGAAACACATATACAACTACTCTGAATAACATTTAAGTTTTTGCCAGAATTTTGCCACACCCAGAGAGTTTTCCGAGGCTCTAAGAATGTCGTTTTCTGTACATGAAGCTGGGCAGCCTATATTGAAACATCGTGTCTGACAGTCTGGTCTATTTTCTTCTTCCAGAAACATCCCCACGACTACTATTCATGTTGGCCAGAAAGCAAGGAAGATACTGATACCTTTCGTAACAAGTTATTTATGTGAGGCAGGCTTTTCTGCATTGGCAGCTATGAAGTCTTAAGTATCGTTCTAGGTTGCAAGTTGCTGAAGAACTTAGGATGACTTTCTCATATTGAAACAAAAATTTGATCAATTTGTTCAAAAAGCAGGGCCATATATTACACTAAACGTTTAGAAGTCTCATTGTTTTTGTAATTTATTTCACTCGAAAAGTACTTAAATATAATTATATTTGTGTGTATCTATTGTATGGTATATTGTAAAATTTAAATATGTATAATTTTAAATTTTTTTTTGTTTTAAGTTTCATTCTAAACGCAAAACATGAATCTCAAATGTATGGTCAATTTTGAGATTCCCATCGTCTCATTTTGGTACACACAATATTTCTTCTTCTTACTAACTTAAATATTGTTTATTATAATGCATGATCATACCTATTTTATGGTTGTTATGCGTGAGAACCACTGTATTACACACACACTCAAATTCAAATATTAAGTTTTTTTTATATCTGTTACAAGCGAAATATTCAAGCAACTGCAAACAATCTGCCCATCAAATCATCCTGTCTTCATCTTAATGCGTTTTTAAGTTATCGAATTTCTCGAAATTGTTCGGAGAAACGCAATTCTGTTTGCAGTTAATCGTTACTATTCGAAAGTAAATACAGAATACGAGATCTAGGTACGCCTCAACTTTTGTAGTTGGCCAATCTGAATGTTAACCGTAAGAGTCCCTCTATTTGCTCATCTCAAACATCCTGTGCTCGTGTAGAGAAAACTGATCACTTGTAACCTTTCCTGTCTGGGAGTGCCTTCGGGAACGCCATCGCTACGTGACTGTCCCTAGTCCGAACACAACCATGAGCAAGCACGACGCTGTCTCAGCTGATACGTGAAGCGAGGCGTTGAATAGGAGAACATGAGTTGAAGAGTTGAAGTGGGGGGGGGGGGGGGAGCTGATAAAACAACTTGCAGCTCCTCCACTCGTGCTAGGAGTCTTATGCGCGGTTGCACCATCGTGGTTAGAAACTCAATCCGAGATCGGATGTAAGATCGACACAGAAAACGGTTGCACCATTGGAGCTCAGAACTGGACTGGAGATCGAGATGAAGTTCGTCTCGAACTGCCGAAATTGGCGGTTCGAAATCTCGATCCGAGATCAGAAGCCATAGTCGACAAATTTAGTTTGGAAATACGCCAACAGATAGAACTACGTCAGAGTGTTTTCTTGAGAACTTAACAAATTAAAGCGCGTATGATGTTTTAAGTAAAATTCGTACATCAATAATTCACTTAAAACGGATAAAACATCGCACATCTAGTTCTATCTATAGTGAAAAATACACCTAATTCCCTGAGGTCATAGTCATATTACGAACCAATATCAAAATTTGTCTCTTGCATAATATCCATCTCACTTTAGAGCCAAGATCGACGAATCTGAGATCCAGAACCATAAAATTTCGTTGGTGCAACACTTACATTAGAACCAAGATCAAACTGGATCCTGCTTCGAAACTAGGATCATTCGATCTCGGATCTGGGAAGATGTTTGTGCAACCGGGCATTATTCCCTGAACTCTGGTTTAGAAAGACCACATTCCCATGCATCCATCTCCACACGAATCCACTTTTGTCTCCACAACGTTTTGGCAATATGGAAGGCCGTGACTTTACTTATCACCGCTAAAAAATATAAACTAGATAACTGCGAAGACATCCTTGCCTCTCCAAACGTCGGCCATGTTTTATTTCGATTATGAAGCAAACTTTTAGCGCAGATGCCTGTTTATGGAAACTAGTGCTCAAACTAAACAAATAATCTTTACAAAATGTACTTAAAAATAATAAATTGCTTACCAAATAGGGTAAGTTGAAATGTGTGTACCAGGGACCATTCCATAACCAATATTTCGGCTCGAAAAGAATACTACGAGATAACGTTAAGTTCTGGACTATTATTTTAACTTTTTATTGTAAAGAGCGGAATTAATATAATGTTACAATTTCTCAAAGTGAAAGGATGGAGGTCTTAGTTAAATAACAGTTAATTGTAATCTACTACATTAAAAATTATTACGGAGAAAATACTTGCGTCTCAATCCCGCAATAAATTGACCTATTGCTATTTACAACTAATAACCAGTACACCTTGCAATTTCCTCTAAGAAACTGATGCAAACAAATGACTAAAATCAGTCATAATAACGTAGCAAAATACAATTATTTACTTTATATATGATATTGCCCATAACTGACCGTTCCAGTATTTTCATGTTCATGCAGTTCCACCTCCGTTTACTCAAGGTCCCACCAGTCCGCAATGTTTTAGAGCTCCCCGAGCATCCTTTACTCGTCGGGTTTCACGACCTCTCGTCCATTCACACCACGAACACATCCGCCTGCTTCACAGACGTCCCTTGCAGCAATACTACACCCCGGTTATCGCACTTGGCAAAAGACTTCTACCAACAGACCGCCGACTCTTGGACCGCAGCAATATTTATAGGGTCATAGTCCATAGCCCAGAAATGCCACGTTACGTTGAGGGTCCTATTTCTCTCTAAACTCGTCGGCTTCTCCAGCAGGGGGGAGGGGGGCTGCGATGCCAGCCAGGTCGCCGCCGCTGTCAATCATCTGTCAATCGTTCCCCTGGCTACCAGACGCGGCGGTGCAGCGAACAGGTCTGTCTGTGGAGTGAGAAGGGAGAGGAGGGAAGCCAGACCGCACATGGAGCTCGCATTTAGTGCGACCTCCATGCTACACTGGAGCTGTTGTATGTAGGCCTACTAGCTTTTAATGTTCCCAGTCCTGAAGTTTATGGAAAACCTCTGTAGTTGAGACGTATGATGAAAAGTAGCTTTTAGGATTTATTTGCAAGAATGTCACATTTCCCTTTAAGTCTCTTGTCTGAAAAATACTAATGCTATTTTTGTTCTGCCATTTATGGAACGATATACTAGAGAAATTAACTGTTACAAACTCACCCCAGTGCTATCTGCCCATGTCAGGTTAGTACAAAGTTCATAACCAATTAACGAAATGGTATGCAAGCTACTGTCTTAATAGAAATCTTTCATGCCGAATCGCATAGTGGCAGGTATATCGACACGCGTGCAACACGTAGCGTGTAGTTATCTGCTTACGCGATCACGATCCGCGAAACATTTTTAAAAGTTGAAAAAACATCTACCGTATTTCACAACAGATTTCGTGGGGAAATGTAACTTAGTTTACTATAGCCTCAGTTCGTTAAGTTACGCCACCTGTATATGTCCCCGTGAAAAAAAGAGGGGTCCACACCCACCAATCATCGCAGCCCGAAAGACGAGACCGCCAGTTTACGTAACCGCCTATGGGAAGGCAGGAAAGGGAACTGGCTACAAGGACTCGGCAATGAATTACTGGAAATTTCAATGGTTGGGAAATACCGCCGGAAAACTACCGACCCGCGTGTACGTATGCCGCAGTACGACAGTGAGATGACTACAGTGTCTTGAAACCGGGGAGAAAATACCCGTCACAGACTGATGTTTGCCAAGCCTGCGCACCCGCAGACTGGCAACATAAAACGATATCCATTGCCGTACTCACTATAACACCAAGTTGTAATCAAGTGTGGTATGAGCTGGAATAACACGCTGCTATGGGGCCTGACAATGCTCCGGTTACACCACAGTATAGTTGTGATAGCAAGAAACTGTACGTAATGCGCATGAGTCGATAGACCCTTTATGTCTAGTAACTCTTAACTAAGCGACATTATTCGAAATTAGGAGACATTCACAATGGAATAACTGTTCAATATGGCGTCAGTGTATTCTTTTAAAGCACATCCTTCATTTGTAATGATTCCCATTCAGTTTTCAATTACTCTTGGTCTGAGAGGTAATAACGAAAGAAAGATCTCGCGTCAACAGAAGAGCCTAGGTGGACACTACCACTGGAAATACCAGCAACGTAAGTTGAGATGTGAAGCGATTTGCGTATTGCCTGCATGTAGGTAAACTAATTTATGCGCATTATTTAATTCTTTCCCATGCTTTCAAACAGTATTACAAAGCCCATGTCATTTAGGGTAGTTAATTATACTGCATTTATCGAGCAGGATGACAGTTTCTTGGAATTGTGGGTTCACTTCACGTAATCTGAAGGCGGATCGCACCAAACCCTGAATATGCAGCAGAATAGATTCATTAGACATCCTAGCAGTTCTCACTCAAACATAGCCAACATATTAGCAGTCCACAATATCTTACCCGTGTTCTTGTATGTGCGACTGTATTTTCTTATGAGACTGGGAAATGCCGCTAATCTTTATTGCAGACAAATCAGTAAATTCAGGTGTCAGGAATTCTGTGATATATTTCTGTACAATAAGATTTAGATTTTGATATTAATGTTGAAAAGAGAGGAACATAAGGGCGGCATTCCAAAACATTACTCTGCGGATAATCTTTACTCTTTTGTCGTCCCAAAACGCTGTTTTACTCGCTCTACACAGTGTGTCAAAATTGCAGAGCAATTACTCTCAGCATCTTTGAGGATTAAACCTTTCACACGCACTACTTCGGCGAGTAACTAAAACTGAAAATGGCGGGGAATTACACGTAATTAAACAAAGAATAATGTGGACGTTCTGGTTAGACACGCACAGGAAAATCACGAATGATTTCAACGTTAACTTTTACATCATCTGTTTTTTTTTTGACAATGTTTATGATTAAGTAATGCTGGTGTATAGGCTGTTTACGGTAAAGTGAGCACTTTTTAATGCACTCCCAAAAGGGATTAACCCCTAATAAATATTTTTTAATGCAGTCTCGCACGTTAACTATTGAGAGTGATGAAATATAGACTATTACCATATTGCAATGTTTACATTAAAAAGTGGCGGAAAAGTAAATGAATTAAAAGGAAAAATTTAGCAGGCCTTAAAAAGTGCTCACTTTACCGTGAATAGCCTATAAGTAAAGCTGCTTACGTATGCATGTGTATTATACATAATGAAAAGCCGTGGGAAAATTTAAAGTGAAATCAATTTTGCAGTTTCCATTGAATGCATTCTCTGTACATATTTGTAAACACGGCATGCCATTGCTCGTTCCAAAACAACATTTACTCTTGCTTTGCTCAGCTGTTAGTCTAAGCGGAGTTTTGGCCAAGAAGGTGCGGACGCTTGGCTACTACACAGGCCTACGTGAGGCTCACTCGCAGTGCAGTGTCGACACTGGCAAGGCGGTGGACGTAAGGAACGGAGTGGAGTGGCAGTGCAGTGAGACACGGTGGAAGAAGGGCGTCTCGGGAGAACAGGACGGAAGCAGAGGTTCATCCTGATTAGCGCCCTGGTGGGCAGCGGGGACACTCATCCATCATCATCTTGGAGAGGCTAGTAGCGGGAGTCGTCATTACAGCAGGAGACGGGGCTCAGGGTCGCCGTCAAGCCAGCGCCGAGTCAACAGCAACACAGCACGTGTCCCCGTCTGTAGTAGTCCTGACCGCCAGGTTATCTCCGCGTGGTTCCGAGCACTGCACACTCTCCGCGTCCCATCGCCCACCTTAGCTATCTGAAGCTTTGATGCTTTGCTACGCAGTAACTTTACGGACCTGCCTACCAAGCCGACAGCCGCGAACTTCAAATGGTAAATCAATGTTATACGAACTTTTCTCATTGCTTCAATTTTAAAGACAATTATTTCAAACAGAAAGTGTTCTACGTGAAATATCTTAAGTAATAATAATACGTTAAAAATTTTGGCCAATTTTTTTGGTTAATACGTTTTTTATACAATATAAATATTTAAATGCATATAAAAAAAGGCCGGATAAATAAATTTTTTCAAAAACAATTCTATGTAGCAATATTCTATAAGAAAATAGCCTCAACATATTTGTTTGAAATATAGTTATCTTGAAAATTGACAATGATTCGTTTAACATCGAATCCCGATTTGTAGTTCGCAGCTGCCGGCTTGGTAGGCAGACCCGTTAACTCCGTTAACTGTTGAGCCGCAACAGCTATAAAAATAACTCTACAAAGACAACGGCAAGCTCACCGTATTTGATTACATTAACTACCTATTTTAGGTTAGAAAAATCATTCGAAAGTGTATTATTATTTCTTTAGCTAGTTCTTCAGTCAAGGTCGTTTGGTCAATTCCTTTTATATACACCTTCTCAGAAGCTGTCGCACGTTAAGAATGTAAAACCAACACCACGTACAAATGCCCAAAAAAAGGGCCAAGTGCCAAGAAAGCGTATGCTGGAATGTTTGATAACAATCCAACAAAGAATGTTGAAGCCCAATAGTTACCCTAACTGAAATTAACACAAAGAAAAAAAATAGTATGAACGAAACATTTGTAGATATAATTGTGTTAAAATGGCAAATATTTCCAATTGCGTTGCATTAGTTTTAACTATTTTACGATTACAATTTAGATGCCTTTAGTGATGGGTGTTTGTATTAAAAAGTGTTTGAAATTTAAAACTTTAATCTATGCAAAAACTATAATTCTATACTCGTGCAAATTTTCACACCCGCTGGTAACTATTTTAAAAAATAGCGGGTCGAATTACCACAGAACGAAATTTTTCCGAGACATATTTGTTTATTTTAATGTATGCAAATTATTTAACACTTATTTTAGGCAAGATTAGTACAACAGGATACAAAAATTGCACTAACTTCCAAGAGATGCGTTTCTTTGGATTATAAAAGTAATGCAGGGGCAGTCTTTGTACCACCAGACATCACAAGTGTAACAGTATAGCGTCAGTACACTTTACGGTCGTTGCTCGCGGCTGGAGAGTATCCGACGACGGACGTGCTACGGTAGAATGCTCGTGGAATCGCCGTACGAACGTTTCGTCGCACACTATTTACAACTGTTCACGGCGAGTCAATGTGTGTGCTTTAATTCACACGCTGCACTGGAACTTGCACCGTTACGAACAGTCTGTTTTGGAGTGACAGAAAAATTCTTTCTTCGTCTAGCCCTATAAGCACGCAATGTTTATTTACCGAAAGCTACAGCCACAACTACAATTTCACACGATTATTTTTTCACAGCGAATAAAATTAGTGACCGCTTTTAATGACAAATCATTTCTTGAACTACTTGCTATGACAGACTAATTTCTTATAACCTCGCATACTGCACAAACCTTAATGCCTTCATCTCTCACGAACTCTGATACACCCCTCTGCCGCCTTGCAATTAACATCAAGGGATAATGGAGGGAGGGAAAGAAACATACGGCAGGGGTGGTCGCTGAATGCACACACTTCCTCTAACGCGAGAACAAAGGAGCTCGCCTACGGCTGCAGATGGACAACTATGGTTTAGTTATACAAATTCATATAGAGTGAATTACACTATGCCGCAAGAGAACATCAACCAGGATCCACATGATTAACAAAATCGCGTAATAAACCTTCAAATAAGTTCCCATAATTAGGTTCAACTTAATACTTTAGCCAAAAATAAAAATGTTTAACGTAATTCAGTTTTCATAACTACTGTATGTAATGTAACTAACAATTCAATTAGAATTGTTTCCCCACAGTTAAAGTTTACATTTTCTACTAGTAAAGTATTCAGAATATCACAAATATAAACACACTATGCGTTAATAAATGCTCAGGATTATCTAAATAGCGATATCTATTTTTCTTACACAAAACTATTCACCGCGTTCCAACGACTATAACAAATATTACACTATTATTATCTATTCGTCACTATGTAATAATTTAGATCGTCAGGTAGAGTTGAAATCTACCCAATATGGTGAAAAACTGACTGGCCGGCACGCTGCCCCAGCAGCGAACGGCTTAGCCGATGGGCTGGTACAGTAGGGCGGGGGATGCAACACGTGGGGCTGTTTATTCCCCGATCGATGCGTCATTATGAACGCCCCTAGCCCGCGCTCTTTTCCCACGGTCACGTCGCTACTATGCGTCGCGAAAACATCGGCCCTCCCTCCCGACACTACTACATACCTGGCGAGGTAACAAGTCCGCCTCGTTTGTGTACGTCACAAATTCCAAGTGCGTTTAAGTCACCGAGTGGCTTGCGCCCAATATAGTTGGTTAACGATGGAGGAAAAGTATTTCCACATCTTAACGTTCAGTAAAATGTATTAGGTTACCATTTGTGATAGTTGAAATTATTCATTTCGCTTCCTGTTTTTTTAATGCATCGAAGTGTGAAAATGAGCAGATTTGCAAAATATTTACTTTTGTATTAATTTCACAGTTCCACTAGACCGACGCCAGTTTAAGCGTAGTCCAAGAAGGAACTAGGCGGGCTAGCAACCCACTTCCCAGGTTTTGGCGCAAATTCACGTGTCCAATCACAGCCAGCATCCGCCCTGGAGCTGTCCGAGATGGGGATAACGTGTATGCATCAATGACGTTTACCTGTCAACATCACATTATGGTAGTTTGCTGACGTCACCAGTGTAACATGGCGCGCGTCCTCGACGCCATACATGTACTCTCATTTCAGACACGCTTGACCCTGAGAAACACACTTTTAAACAACAAATTAAAATGTTCTAACAACCTTGTCCATAAAACAAGCGGGTTTTAAATATAGTGTTCATTTTTCAATTCTCTGTTTGTGCAAGCAATATTTACAAACTTAACGTTTATCAAACCAAAACTATTAAAATGGCAGTAAAACGCAGAAAAAAAGTAAAACAATACATTCATACTAAAACACAGATGTTTACATCACACTTCAAAACAGGGAATAAGACTACAGAACACAAAAAGCCCAATATAAACAACCATTCTTAATCTACAAAATTATAGGTATGTTAGCACTTTTAACTATCTAATTTTAAGTCTTACATCGCTGTAAAATACAATAATAAAAGTTTCAAATCCTTTTAGTTCCTTTTGAATTCCTAGAAACAATAAAGCAACATTGCGAATACTGTACCTGTACAACTTGCATTATTACCTAAATTCGTATGTGTAACTATACTTCAGAGTAATGCAAGTTTACTGTCTATTCACAGTTACTTCACACTTTTCTGAAACCCTGCCACAGTTCTACTTCCACAATATTCCTCCGCCTCGTGCAACCAAAGCGTAACCGAGTGTAGGAAATTACACCAAAGGGGCAACGTACCGCATTCGTGCGCACTCATTGTAATAGGCTACTATTTTGCACAGGATCCATTTCTTAATAGGTATTACCAACGCCTATTTTCTCAGTTTTTATTCATTTGAATTATAAATTAAATATTTATAGATAAATTATAAGTAGAAGCTTAATTTACCCAAAAATGGTTTTTTTATGTAACGAGTATAAAAGACTTGCAACATGACATTAGAAAGCCATGCATAGGGTGTTTATTTCAAAGATTTGATTTTTTAAAATGTGGAGAAACCACGAACTACAGAAGATCATTGAAAAATTATGCCATGGAAGAAATATTCCCGCCATCTTGGGTTTAGGTATATTCCTTCAAACAATTTCCAGAGTCGATATTTAAAAACCCTGCCGCTTGATAAGGCATAGCGAGAGAACAGGTTATTTTGAAATACAACTTCCTCTTACTTACACGATTCGTTTCCCAGCGATAACCATAAACAAAGATTAACTCCAGACTCGCATGGGAAAATACAGATATGACTGAAAGCATACAAATTTAAAATAATATTTTCCAAGTATTATTCTGTCACGTTGAGCTACGATTTCTAATAATGGTCATAAATTTAGATTATCAAGATTTGAAACAAAAAAAAAACGGAAGGGAAATTACCCCCTTAAATATTTTAGTAAAGGGAATGGGTGTGTGGTTTACACACTTCAAAATGACGTGTTAAAAACGTAACACATTCGCGTAATTTCACCAAAGATTTAATACTCTCTGGATTGAGAACACTTGTGTGGTTTGTCAAAGAGACAGTAATACGCAATACAGTTGCGGTCGACATTTAAAGGAGCGCGCCGAGCTAAAGGCTGTTCACGGTAAAATGAGAACTTTTGAAAGCCCTGCTCAAGATCGAATTTTAAGCACATTGTGTATTCTTCCGCCTTAGGCAATATTAACATTGTCATGGGCCTCATCACTTTATCCATGCGTCGTTCAAGTGAAACTGTGAAATTATTAGAAAAGCAAACATTTCATAAATGTACTGATTAAAAAAAAAAAGATAGCGAAAGATATAATTTAAATTATCACAAATGGTTACCCAGAACTTTTTATTTGACGTTTAACATTTGGAACTACTTTATATTCATAGTTACCAACGTTACCGGGCGCATGTCACTCAGTGCGCCCGTTAAAATACACGCATGCAGTGGCATTTTTGTAAGGTTGATTTTAAAAGTGTTCACTTTATCGTGAACAGCCGTTAGCTGCGTGTGGAAACGGCGCCAGGATGTAACGCAGGGGATTGGCGGGCCGTGTTATCTGCGGGCGGCACTCGCTCCCCAGGGACAGCGGCTCTAAATCTCCGGCGGTGGCGTGAGGGAACAGCCGCCAATAAAACACCCTCTGCCGCCACCCACCCTTATCAAGCTGGCCAAGCACGTCAACCCCACCCCCGGGGAAGTAGCGGGGCATTGTGTCGGGCCGGAGTTTCCCACGCGCTCAGCCTCCTCTGGTCCACATCTCCTCTCACCTTACACTGCCGCTCCACTGCGAGTTTGCAAACTAATAAAAGTGAACAAGCTCCTCTTTTACATACGGACCCAAGGACCCGTATGTTTGTGACGAGCACTAACTAAATGAAAAATGTGGAAAGTTAAATTTTAAATATCCCACCAATTCACACAATTGATAGTTTTCACTCAATTAAACCACTCCAAAAACTGTCTTTGAAAAACTTTATTAGTTTCAAATTTTGGGCACTCGTTTGGTGGGGCGCATGAAAAAGGCTTGTAAAATTTCTCTAACATCGCCTGCGGAAAACTGTTCAGCAGAAAGGTTTTCCTCACATAAGATCGTCAGAAAAAACGAGGGGGGGGGGGGGGACATAATGAAAATTGTGATACATTGAAAATAGAATTCAGCGATTTAATGGAGGATTTCGCCCATAGTAAAACTGAGAAAAACACCACGAAAAAAAACCCCCAATAAATATGAAAAACTAAAAACTATAAAATAGTAGCCATTAACGAGATATAGCAGTGATTAGTGAGGTGGTCCGTGACACAAAATATACAATGTAACTTTTGGTTTGAAAGGGGGAGCGAAGGGGAGGATGGAAATGGGGAAAAATAGCCAACTTAAACACAGACATGAAAGAGAAGCACTAAGAAGTAGGAAACACTACAGAAATTGTCGGAAAAGTATGCAATGCCTTGAATTAAAATTTAGGTATATATTCCGGATGATTCGGAAACATTTTGCAAAAACCAAGTAGGCATCATATTTAGTGATTGTACGTGATAAATTTGTAATAATGTTCACGAACTTTTCAGCACAGCCTATCACCACGAGCTCTCTAACTTTACATACTTCAATGTGTAATGTGTATCTGTCTTCATGTGCAAGGCATTGGACTGGCTCGCATTGTCTTTCGGCTTGCTAGCATTTAAAGCATGTTTAGCCAGGATGTCATTGTCTCGGAATGTTCACGTATTTATTACAAGAGTTAAATTTAAAATTTATTGTTTATAACCTTAAAAAAATATATTTTTGTAATAAGATCACCGAAGAAAACTGCGTCTTCTTCCCTTGTGTTTGTTTAGGAATATTCCCGCCGTGCAGGAACCGTATAAGAAATATGCAGAGGATCGAGGGGAGGAGGGGGCATCAGTCATCCTGTATTGTTGTCGTTCTGTGGTAATGTCTCTCACAAGAAATTTCGGTTACTAAATAATTTGTAATATGTAACAACCGAAGGACAATATTTGTGGTAGTTACAATTTTACAAGGGCGTTTATCCCCCTCCCCCTTCAGAATTGCATGTTAAATAAGTGTAATAATTATTTTGAAAGCTGCACTCTCCTGCATTAGGTTTCATAAAGCTTGAAAGTACCTGGCAACATGCTAAAGAAAATCAGCTTAAATTAAAAGTATAAGCCAACCTCAGCTTATGAGCCATCAAGGAAAGGCCAGTTTTAAAAACGGCCTGCTCGTAACGGCCTTCCAATAAGCATTAACCACTGATAAACGTGTTTTATTGCAGCCTCAGACGTTAATTTTTGAAAGTAGTGAAATGTATAGACTGTGTTGGTTAATCACATTATGTTTACATTAAAAAGTGGCGGAAAGATGAAAATTGGTTAAAAGGAAAAATTGAGCAGTGCCTTAAAAAGTGCTCACTTGACCGTGACGGACATGCACTGTGGCCATGGGTACGCGACATCGTGAAACTCGTGTTCCACGATGGAGGTTTCCTTGAAAGATCCTACGCAAGATCGCATGGCCGCTTGCATGGGCGATTCTCTGGAGGACATCGCCAACTGCTAGAAGTCAATTTTAGTAATTTGGTTATATGCAATTTTCGGCGAAAGGTTTCCTAGGTTAACCAATCAGAATGAGGATGGGAGTGTGGTATCTACACTTTTTATTTTGTTTATTTTTAAGCTGATGATTAGATTGAGATTTTAGGAAGTTTGCCACTGCGATGCAATGGCGCATGTCCAAAAATCTTTATCTAGTCATACAACCACAATGCACTATTAATTGGAAGATCAAAACAGTAACGTCATTAAACGAGAGTAAATAGTAATTCTAAAAGCCGCAAAAATTCTGTCTACTCACGCTTTATCATGCGAAAATTATGGCAAACGTCTGTTTACTAAACACACAAAATAAATCATAAAAAATTAGTGTACATCAACGTATTTTACATAACCTGCGAGTGAAGTCCGTCCTGGAATCACATTCTTGTGTGGCAACAAGCCTCGTATGACAGGTTGTTCTACAAACCTCCATAAGACTCGCATGCAGGTTGTAACAGCACGTATCTCGTATAGAAGCTTACACCGGAACTTGGCGAAACGTTTTGTTGTTCCATGCGGGTATAAGGGGAATCCCTATGAATTTTTTAAAACCTCTTTACATCTGGTCATAAGAAAGCACTGCAACGGGTCTCCCAAGACTGCTTCGTGCATTCCCGGGCAGCTGAGATTCTCGTAGATTAGATCTTCAACATCAGGATGACACTATAGTTCATTTAGGGTTACTTCCAACTTTTCTAAAGCCCTGCTGAAGTTCTACTTTCAGGATATTCCTCCGCCACATGCAAGCAAAGTTTACACGAGACTAAAAGCACACCAAAGGGTCAATGCACCGCATTGGTGCGCACTCAGTGTAATAATATTTTGCATAAGAAGTATTTCTTACTAGGCATTACCAACACACCTGTTTACTGTTTGTATTCATAATAATTGCAAATTAAATACTATAATTGAGAGAGAGTAAGTGAATTTTCAATTTAACAAATAAGGTTCTTTTAAGTTAACACAAATAGAAAAACCGTCCCATGTTTCGTGTATTTCGTTTTTTCCTGGATGTGTCAGGTATCAGTTTTTTTTATAAGATTTGATTTAAAAAGTATGAAGAAACCGCTAATAGGCAATACACGTGAAGACAATCGATTAAACTTTATGCTTGTTTGCTTTAGCTTCGCGGAACTGCGCAGAAAAGCCCTCGAAATGCTGTTTCTGACAATTCCTCATTGAATATATTCAATATGACAAAAGTAAAAAAACTACAGCTGCGGATATCTTTTTCCTACATTTCTGGAAAGCCTTACTCTTAACACATTGCGCAAACACTGGACGGTATTTTATATCTACTATTCACGGTAAAGTGAGCACTTTGCAAGACCGCCGGTTGTACATCACTGGGACGCTACTCCCTCACCGCAGGGGTGGATCGGTCCTTTGTGAGGGACCTTGGCCACCCAGACGGTTATCAGCGCTTGTGGAGACGAGGGGAAGCTAACTCCCTCCCCCCTCCACATCCATCAAAAAAACTAAATGCTGCATAGCAAACATTACTGTACAGGATTCCCAGGGTAGCGCCTGGGAGCTGTTTCCAAAGCTGTGTTTTACTCTCTTTTTCCCTGCCTGTACGGGATAAAGGAGAGTGGTGAAGTTAGATTAAATTAAAATGAATTTAATCTGCGCGAAATTTTGAAGTTCGGGATTTTGAGGGCTGTCGCTAACCCCCTGTAAGATGGCCAGCGACAGTAAGGACAGAATAAACGGAATTTAAAGCCATAATAAATTATTTAAAAAACTGTTGACAAGTTTTTCCAATGACTGGACTCGCGTAGGACTTTGAAATATCTCATTTGGAATAATAGTCAATAATTACATTTTATTTTATTTTAGCCTTAGACGTTAACTCCGGAGTGCAGTGGAATACACACACTATTACTTACATGGCAAAATTTTAAAATGTGGTTAAATGAAAAAGTAACTAGGGCCTCAAAAGTGCTCACTTTAACGTGAACAGCCTATAGCACACTTAACGACGTAAACCAGGGAATGGGGAAGGCTAGGAAACGAAGTTGACGGCTGGCATCAGAAAGACGCGCCATCAGCTCTGGCGCCGACAGCCACTTAGGCCATAAACCAATTTCTCGGGTTGGGAGCGTGTCCTCGCTAAAAGCTAAAAGCATTTACAGCTTCTACAGTCACCTCTCCAACAGCGGGCTCACCTGCCCGAAAATATGGAATTCAATCTAATACACCTGCCACCAAAATGTATGTCCCCGCAGGCTTTGGAAATCTATACCGCCGACGTACTAAGCACAACAATAAATGCAGCTTACAGAAAATCCCAACTACGCCCGTATTACTATCGATTGAATCGCACATCACAATTTAACAACTTGTTTTTAAAAAAAATGTAACACGCAGCTGTTTCCTGAAACACACAACCATGTTTAATAACTTCTTCCCGCAACTACAAATATTTTAGCTTACACGCATGACTAATTTTCCCCTATTAGCTTCCATAGTTATCATAATTAAAAATTAAGTTTTTTAATCAAAGTTTAATTATTTAATTCTCGCGTTTGAGAGATTCAGCAACAATATACCCATGTCAAATAAATTTCACAGTCTTTCTTCCGGCACACACTCGAGAAAATGTCTCGCCAGGGTCACTGCGCATTATGTACACGGACGTAAAAGTTAAATTTTATTCTCTTTGGACACAATAACATGCACAGAAAACAAAAGCTGAATTTGCAACTGATTGGAGCATTCTTTCAATGAAACTAATACGTGGAACTGCCTTCCGTAATGCACTGCCTTCTTTACAGAATGAGAAAGCCAGTGGTACTGTTTATTCATAATAAGTGCACCTGTGGTTTTTTTTTTCGGAGGTTTATTTCAAAATTTCGTAATTTAAGTAAATAGCCTACATTAGTCGGTAGGTTTAATGTGCAATGTGAATGTTATAGAAGGCGGAAGAACGCACACTTTACTAAAAAAAATAAAAATAAAGAACACATTTGGATTGAGTAATTTATCGTGAACCAGTTTTACTTTGCATTATCTATACATAGCTTCTCATAATTGATTTATTCCTTTATATTTTAATTACTGCTCAACGTCCCCCACTTTGTGCCACACAAACATGAAATTACAAAAGACACATTCGTGCATGTTTTCACTCGGGACTAAATTTCAAAGGCGTCTCGGCAACAACATACTTACAAAGGGTTGCCGTTTCTGTCAATACCTTCACTGTGTTACAGTACTCAACAAGGTTACAAAGGTATGTTCATTTTGATATGAACTTTTGATCCATTACTAAATGTCACGGTTAGCTCAAAAACAAAGTTGGACAACGCAGACAACTCAAAAAGATACGAGAGCCCTTTAGTTTCACAGAAACACTGTTCGCTTGCACACATCGCACAAGGAGCTCCATTTAAAATTGCGCCACACACGTATATACCGTATAAAAAAAATGTCTTAACGCCGCGGTTGCGTAGACGTGAAAACTGAGAAGAAAACATACGGGTCACTTTTTATAATGGCAAACCGTCTGGTGTCTGTGGCCCCGTGAATCTAGTGTGTGGAGTACCGCATTAACTACAGTAATGTTGTGATTTATAGGCCGTTCACGGTAAAGTGAACACTTTTGAGAGCCCTAAATATGATTTTCTTACAGCCAATTTATAGCCTTCCACCACCTGTTAATGTAAACCCTGCCACGTGAGTAATAAACACAGTGTACACATTCACCATACCCAAAACCAAAAGTCCGAGGCCACAATGAAATGTATTTATTGGTTATTATATCTGATGAAACAGCTTAAAAAAAAATGCTCACTTTACCGTGAACGGCCTATAGTTCCCTATGATGACATTACACATTAACACACACAACTCTACAGTACAAGCATGATAGCATAACTAGTAGTTCACGACATTGTTAGACGGGCGGGATTTACATCAGATGGTCAAAGTGCCCGCCTTCCATTCGCTAGCACGCGACTGCAGAATATTGCCTTTCACATTATTTACCACCCTATCAACGGTAGTAATCGCGGCATTAAGTTCTGTAACCATATCTGCAATGTGCACTAGATTCCAGAGGCCGCTGCGACCGAACGTGTTTACCATAAAATCTCCAGCTATGGTCTTACCTCTTCGAGACATCATGGTGAACTGACATAGGCTATTCACGCTAAAGTGAGCACTTTTGAGAGCCCGCTCATTTGGAATAACAGTCAAATGTGTTATTTTCGCCTTAGAAGTTAACTTCCGAGTGTAGTGGAATACACACACTGTTTATCACTTACATGGCAATATTTTTATAAGAAGGTGGTTGAAGTATAAAATATGACAAAGGAAAATAACTAGGGCCTCAAAAGTGCTCACGTTACCGTCAATAGCCTACAAAAACATGTAAATGGGCTCCTTTTATGCATTTATGTTTCAGCACCTGCTTTGTCACTATTGCGGTAAAGCATTTACAGCTTTGCACAATTTGCAATGACATGAAACAACTATAAGTAGGATGAAACCTTCTAGTATGGCATTTCAGTCCAAACTTCGTCAACGTCAGGTTACTCTGAGTGATATTTTGAAGAAGCATTCAAAGAATACGGCACTGGTTATCCGCAATCGCCTCCGCCAGATAGTAGTGATAACATACACATTATAAAGCAAGACATTATTCTACGCATTACTACTGAAGATGAAGTTATCCCCTTCGAATAACGACATGGAAGCCTATTTCCCAATAAAATAAGGTGACTCATAACATGACCTTCATATCGTGGGAAAACATGTTTCCTACTGAGCCTGCTGGAAGAAAATGGTTCTCGGTTCGAGAATGTGTACCTGTACTCCGAATCGCTCCAGTAACCGAAATACCAGTGACTGGCACAAAAACTGCGGGCCGTGGAATGCAGGGGTTATTTCCCTTTTAGCGATAACGAAGCCGTCGCGGCACCCAGTGAAGCATTGCAAAATCAGTGTATTTTCGACGATGTGGCATGTGAGAAAGACTTGCATCCAGGAGTAGCACGGGATGGCATACGAATGTAGACCGTGCCTTTCTTAGTACCATGGACTGTGTACCTCGGCCAAATTTATTCGCGCATACCCAAACAACTGCTTCGCCATAATGCTGATGTGTTGGTGCTGTTTCGCATGGGCAATATAAATTTGCGACGTTTACGATGACTGTCAATACGGACACGACATCGGATTTCAGAGCCTGTGTTTTGTGCTGGGAAGACAAGTATGGATTTTTGGTAATCGACTGACGACTATATAATGGCAGATACCGACGTGGATTCCACCAGTTGATCGTCTACCATCGTGACTGAGTTACAGCACTTCGAAATTATGGCAAAGTAGCCTCAAGCTACAGGTTAAAGACAAAGATAGATATAGAGGTTGTCTTGTATCAAGAAACTATGGAACTTGAACTTGCGATGCTGGTAGAAGAATAATTCGAAATGTTGGCAAACCTTAACGAAACGATGATGCTGCTACTAAACATGTTGTCCTCTAAACTGGTAATGTCTACATTTTGGAATTGTACAATGTTTTGGCTGATCAGAGCAAATTCTTTCGTACCTACTTGTCGGGGCTTAGATGTGAAGACAGAGATCGTTCGCGATTTGATGGCAATAGACGAGCATGAAACGAGTGTTCAAAGGCGAATTACCGACAGACAATGTGACATCGGCACAAAATGAGACAAAGTGCTGAAAGATTACATAGAGCATACATTCGCTACCTCTATTTTTCGCCTCGCCACGAAATATGCTATTCAAAACCACTGTACGGACGTATTGGATATCTGCAGCGAACTCCAGGAAAGGATAGAAAATTGTTTGTTGGAGACTCGCAACTAAACCTATAAAAGGTAGCAACAGTAACCATTTTTATTCAATACGATGTCTCACATTGTTAGAGAATTGCACAGAGTGATGGAGCACCCTAGTCGTGAAGACTAAAGTCTACGATACTGCTGACCCTATGAAGTAAACGAAACCTCTTATTCGAATGGATCAGGATGAAGGATTTGGCACACAAAAAGGTATGGAAGAACACCCTGAAATATAATGCTCTGGCTCGACGGTACCTACGATCGTACACATCTCGATACGACATACGGTGTGGTGTATACGAGCAAAATGATACATGGTTCCTCGGTGTTGATGAGAAAGTGTTTTACCAGGTGGGATAATCCAAGTAGACGATTAGAAGACTTGTGGAACACCGGGTTTTATTAACTATTTTTGTCAAGGAGCCCAGATAGTTTACAGAATCCTACCTATTTGAATAAAAGACATTGCTCGAACTCACGAATGTGCTTTATCAAGATAATTCCAAGACAGGTGCTTACAGGGACAAAGATAACGGAAAAATCTACATTCCGGTAGACCTCCCCAGTGACCTAGTATTGTAAAGTGGTAAAGGTTCTGAAGATGGGCTGTGATAAGAACAGGCTACATGTTTTGAGACGACCCAAACAAACTATTCGATATACTACTACTACTACTGCTCGCTTCGCAAAGTGTTGGGAATTACTATCACACCGAGATTATATCCATAGTATAAAGCCTCCCTTCATTTATTAGACAATTAGTCTGTTGGGAATCGCCCACGAACTACTTGTGGCCACCAGGTGCAACTACCATAATCTCAAGGTCATGATTTGTGGGATGAACGACCTGTTTCCAGCCGACCTCGTCGAAGTGATACCATATGCTCGAATCAATAAGGACTACAAATACATGTTGACAGTCATCTATGCCTATATCAAATTCACTTGGGCCAGGTCGGTCAAGTCTAAGAATGTTCACGACGTCACAGACGCCATGGCACATGTGTTGCGCAAAGGTCGCATCCCGACTCATTTGCAAACCGACCAGAGCAAGGTATTTTACAATGCAAAGTTCAAGGCCCTGATGAAGAAACAGATGTTTTGAGATAGAACATAAATCATTATTCCACGTACAGCTATCATCGAGAGGTTAGACAGGACTCTGAAGGGCAAGATGTGGAAGCATTTCGCAGCGAACGGAAAATACAAGTGGCTTGAGCTACTTCTGAAACTCTTCCATGGGTATGATTCTACCATCCATTCTACTACTCATGAAGCCCGAAGACCGACTCCCTGGTTCGGACTATGTATACAATTCCAAAGAGAAAGGACCCACAAGCCTAAAGCCAAAATCTGCGACCTGGTGTACATCTCACAAATATAAACGAGTATTCGAGAAACGGTACACAGCAAATTGGGGCCCCAAACTGTTTCATAAGCGACATAAACCGAATTACACTTTGCCCTGGATGGGTATGTTGTTTAGATATGAGATATAGTAGGTCCGCAGTTTCTACACTGAGGAGATCTAGCCTACAAAGTATCCAGATGTGTATTTGGTCGAGAAGGCGCTGAAACTACGTAACGAAAGGGTTTCCCTGCCCGCTACAATTCCTGGGTCGCTGAAGTGGACATCGAAAGGTGTACTCGCCATGGAAGAGGCTGATGTATAAATAAAGACTTATTGAATTAACTCATTTGTTTCCTCATATTGTACATAACCAAATAAAATTCTCTTTTAAAAGAAAGTACGTTTTGTTAAATTTATTTAAAAAAATTTTAATCAGTAAATACTTCGTGTTTTGAGTCGCTAATGAAAGAGTGGAAATGGTCGATATGGCATTTCTGGTGGTAGATATAAAAATGAAATAACTTGCACTTTCTATGTCAAATAATGGCAAAATGTGTGTTAAAGTCGTAATTTAGTGGTCAATGGGTGTATACCATCGATTGGAATAGGTGTAGGGATAATTTCTGTTCTGTAATGCCAATTATTAATTTGGAGAGCGGGGTAGTGGTGTTTGTTAGGGTTGTGGGGTGGGGTAACTTAAGTTCTTCGATTTTTAAGGATTGTTTTACATTTTTCACGATTTTTAATTTTAAGGTCTCGAGGGTCAAGGTCAATGTTAAAGGTCATGGGCCAATTTCGCATGTCGAGGTCAAGGGTCATTGGGTAGTAGTGGGAGTTAGGAGTTGTGAGGAATGTGGTGGGTGAAGTGGAGGATGGTGGTGGGTGTTAACTATCATTAAAAATATTTTCTAGGGATGTCGGGTGAAAGAACATCCAACATTGTATGGAGCCCTGGATGTGATGCATACCAAGATTGTGCACTGTGCCGATCACGGCCACCAGCCAAGTCTACCAAGATGGCGGACGAATCCTACATCCTGCTGCCAGTTGCCATGTGCTAGAAGGAACTTTACCCTACTACTTAAGAGGCATGCCAAAAACAAGATAAATAAGCTTTTCCCGAAGCTAATTGTGCCATTCCAAATTGCAGCTGTTTTCAAGGCCTGAATGGTCATTGGTGATTGTGCACGGTTTGAAATCGCTCGTCTGAGAAATGACCACACATGCTATACGCAATTCACTAAGTGATCAATGTATTACACTTTAAAATCTGCCAGCATTGTTGGGACAGCTGAAGAACGTAAAACCATTTGGCAGTTAAGTATTTTAACTGAAAAAAAAAAAAAAATTATGTTTTTGTGCAGGTTTGACTACCTGAAGCTAACGTTTCTGTTTACGATTTTAGCAGGTGCTTTATTAAAATTAGCTAGATATTTTTATTCCGAATGTTTTGTATGTTTATAGTTCCTGGGCAGACTTCGGACTGAGTTGGAGTTAGAGTTAGAGTTAGAATAGGTGGATAATTTATTAAATATTGAAGATCTAAATTTATTAATTGCTTATTTTTCTGTTATTCGTATGCACTGTGCGACAATTTTACTGCTCTAGCAGGTCAGTAAACATTAAATACAACCGAATAATTGCACTACAATAACCGGCACACTATTTAGCATAGCAACGCTTTAAAACCTATTTTACTAGCATATTCTAAGGTGTTCTCAGAGCACGTGGATGGAATTCCGATTACCGTTTTCTATCTTACAGTCAGGTGGTACTAATATTACTGAGATTGGTTCATTTGCAGCGAAAGTAAATGCTCATAACTGATGCAGTTTCACACAAGTGCCGCACGGTTCACAATAAGTGGTTTCCAAAGCTTGTATACTGTATTGGGATATAAGGTACTCTCGAAGTTAGGTTTCTTGTGCAGCTGCGGCGACGTGGGACAACCTGTGTATGGCCACGGGCACGGCGGAGCACGTTGAGCCGGAGCAGCCAGGCCGGCTGGCTGGCTGGCTGGCGTGTGTGCGTGCGGGCGTGCGGGCGTGCCGCCGGCACTTCTCGCTCGGCGTGTACGCATGCCTTTCTTTTTGTTACGCTGGCGCACGAGGATAAATGAGCAGTGATGAACGAGCAGCCAGACTCGTGCCTCCTTATTGCGTGTGGGAGAACCACATCCGCCGGCGCATTCTTGCCGCTGCTCCGCCCACAATCTCTGCCGCGGCCAACCCGCGCGCCGCGTCTTCCGCCGACACTACTCCTTTCTCGGTTACTTCACATTTTTCTGAAGCCCACTAAAAGTTCTACTTCCAGAATATTCCTCAGATTCGTGCAAACAAAGCGTAGAAAATCACATCAAAGGGACAACGTACCGCATTCGTGCGCACCAGTGTAATATTTTGCATGAGAAAGACTTGTTACTAGGCTTTACAAATACTTTTTTTCCACTTTTAATTCATTTTGGTTATAAATGAAACTTCATAAATAAAATAAAACATGCCCATTGCACAAAAAGAAAGGCGTTTCCTTGTTAATAGAAATATAAAACACGCTTGTGATACACGACATTTACGAAATCACCAATCATACACGGGGTGGTTTTTCGAAGCGAAGGTTTGATTCAAAAAGTCTAAAGAGACCGCGGCGTGACTAATAAAAGAAATCTGATTAACATTACCATCTAGACTTTAAAGATCAAAACGATTACACGTTTACACAGTTATGTAAATGCTTTAGATGTTTGTAGAATTTAAATTTTCTTAGAAACTGTGGAGTATATATCAGTCGAATGCTTACTTATCTAAAGCTTACTTGGCACAAAGATGAAGCACTGCCCCGCAGTGACCTCGCGTTGTTGACAGGCAAGGTGTCAGCTGACGTACGTTAAGCCGCAGTGTTTGCGATTAACCTAGCACTTAGGAAGGGATATACTGGGCAGGACTATCGAACATTTCATATCCTTCCACTGCCGAGGACCTTGTCACTATTCATGCGTTCATAAACCTTTATAAAATTGAGCTTTCAAGCAGCACTAAGAATTAAATAATCAAAAATACGTAAACATTTATAGATCTCCAAGAAACTAATCTATTAAATAATTTCGTGAAACTGTTATGCCACTTGCAGAATGAGTAATCGGCAGTTTTGCAGTTAGAACATTGATCGCAAAGAACAGTCGACAAAATACTATCCTATTACATAACAGGACGATTTCTGTCTGTCCGTCCCTTTAATATTTCCAAGTCCCTTGAAACTCAACAAAAGTTCTTTAAATTTAGCAAAGAGAATCCTCAGGGTCAAATACAGGTCAAGTTCGAATTTCAGCACGATCAGATTTGAAAACACGGTGACGGGCTAACAACTAGTTGTATATAAAAGCGCCCTTAGCTCTCCATGCTGTGTCTCGCACCAACGAAGACGAAAGAAATTTAATCTTACCAAAAATTAAAATTTACCAGTCCAACAAGTTCAGTATCTATTATTGCAGCATGGATTCGTTATAAGCACGATACACTATCGTGGCGCGACATGGTATATGCAAAGAGGTTATGTTTATTGTATGTTAGATAGGGCATAATTGGAAATGTAACTTTATATTTATTTTACACATATTTTGAACTGAATAATTTCTACACATCTGAGATAAGTATTTTCAACGTGGTTTTTTAAACCACCAATCCATTTGACTCATTCTATGGCAATTTCACACCCTATTCCGAGATTTGACATAATATTAATATCCTAATATTAAATTTATATAGTAATGTTTTCAAAATTATTTTGTGAATTTGGGAGCCTAATCATTTCTCTTTATTATTTGAAAGGTATGTAATATTTTATTTATTTTATGGTGATACCGGAAGCAGTTCGTCATTGGCTAGTTAGAGAGTGAGATGCTGGAAGACTAGGCTTCTGGATGGGACCTTTCATATGGACGGCTAGAGAATATTTAGCCGAGATTTCTATCTGGGAAATCACCAGCATCGGCCTAAGGATAGATGTAGGCCTAGGTCCCAGAAAAAGCTAAATTAATATTTTTTATTTTTCAAGTTTGTTTTCTTTAATTGCTTTAATGTTAACCATTGTAAGGATGGTGGTATTTCATTTTTGGTAATTACAAATAATCCTACTTTTGATTACAGTAAATTCACGTACACACTAATCTGAAAGTCAATATTTAACATTTTCATTTTTACATTTTCTGGTATCAATAGTATTTTGGTTTGGTTTTCTTTATTTTTATGATGTGAATAAAATATTTTAAATTATCTTATGTGTTTCATTCCACAAGTGCTGAGAGTTTGAAGCAAGAGTGTCATTTGCATGCACACTTCAGGGTTCCAGAGAACTCCAATTTCTTATGGTACCAGGTGCAAAAGTGTAATCGTCGATATATGCACGCGCGCACACACCTTTCCCACTAGTTAATTAACCTGCAGTTTTGAAACCCCCATACTCAAACATGCATAGTGAACAACACACTGTCACTACACGACTTTAGAGAGTAAGTTTTTCCTCAGGCTCCAGCACACACTATTTTGTTCAGCCGAAACATTCACATAAAATAATTTGGCACCCTTACGAGGGGCATGCCACACCTTCCAATCCAACATTATTACAAAACCTTCACAACGCATCTTATGTAGGTCCATGGCCTTCAGGGTAGTCTCCGACAATAGTTTCAAGTATATTAAAAGAGGTGAAACGGAGAGGAGTACGATGGAGAATTTAGTCGATAAGAAAGTGTGTTACGTGAAAGTCAGAAAATAAATATGCATGTTCAAATTGACATTTTCATATAGCCCCTTCGTATTGTTCGTTGTATGCCAGCGATAATCATTTATAAGTCTACGGAGAAAAAAAAAAGCGAGAACCTACAGAAAGCAGAAACACACGGAAACTAAATACAAAAATCTAAAAATGGAGAAAGACAACTTTGAAGCTGCAGCACATATTACTGTTCTTATAAAGTATGGCACAAGGTAGCTAAATAAGTTTTACAAGATCACATCAATTTGAGAATCTTCCAATTTGCATGCATGCCAGAAACTTGGGAAAAGTCAAGTTCGAGTTCGTAATTATAGTTCCTTCATGCAGAAAAACTCCATTCACGTAATATGCCATTCCTTTTATGGAGGCTTTTTTAATGCGGCAGCACATGTAACACTGGTTTCTAAAGCTACAACTCAAACAGCAGTACTTTAATATTTCCAATGCTAGCAGTTTAATAAAGGATATCTGCAAAACTCAAAGATTTAGTTAAGTGTTATGAATTGAAGGTGGTTATCCAAGATAAAATTTACATTGAATTTCCTAGTAAACTTAGGGAACGTACTCGAGTTACGGTAACTCGGCAGTCTATGTCCACTGGTTATGAAGTAAATATTCGCCGTAAACGCGCTCTCAAATTTACTGCAAAATATCCTTAACTTAGTTCAAACTTAAAACTTTCCGACTTCCCACGCGAAAAGACTATGGCACGTACTGTAGATTAACGACTGCCCACGTCTTTGCAATAGAACTGTAACAAATTCTACTTAATATTTTATTTTAGCAATTACAACGAGAAATGTCTGTTGCACTAACCTACTTACCAAATAAAACCGGACGATTGAGTCCCCCACCCACCCTAGATGTGTTAAGTGACTTAACTCAGTAGTGTAATACGAGTTTCCCGGTGTACATCACGTACGTGCTGCATTAATATAACCAATTTAGCAATGTTATCTGCCACGTAACCGCAATTGCAGTTAGTATCTCTTCAGGAAACTCGTAGCTCCAGCTACGTGTACGCAATTTAACTTCAAAGAAGCGACATCGAGATAACTTATCTGACAAGTTGATTGAAGGCCCTCCCCAACATATCTTATCCTTGGTGACACGCCGTTATTAAACACCACTTCACCACTGAACGTGTAAGACGTGGGCCGTGATAAGCTATTGCTATTTCTGGCTTCCTGAACAAATACATACGTTATGCCACTAAATTTACCTATGAACGTGTAAATAAGTCGTTCCTATCATTAGCTAAATTTGCACCGAGTAACACCATAAATGCCTCCAAAATCTGCATTAGATATTCAACGGTAATGTACAAATGTGTCCATACGGTGGTCTCTGGCGAGCTGTTACCAAGAAAGAAAATTACCATTATTTACTTTATTCAATCCCCCTCCCCCAAGCACTCCAATTACGAAGTTCATTTATCATAGTACCTACTCAATTCTGTAAAATAAAGCGCCCGTTATGCAATATTTTGACAGTAACTCGCTGCATGATACAAAACAAGGCCTGGACGATTGTTCAAATGTTCCCAATGTCATGCGTTTCATAGCCCGTTAGCGGTAGTCTTTCATTCCGCTAGACCCTAACTGGCATGACAATGGGTACTAATCCCCATTGCTAGCGATTTTAACATTATGCAGTATTTTGCGAGAAACCATTTGCGAACAGTTTTACTAAAACGAAAGTCATATTTTGACATAATGTCAACTACTAATAAATTATAAGACCTAAGTGTGTTTAATAAACATTGTTCAACACTCCCGTTTTATACGCACGTTCAAATTTCTCACAAAACAAAGATAATTCGCACTGTTCCTTTATTTACGACTGCTCGTGATATGGAAATATAATTCGCTAGAGGTAAACTGAGCTGGAAGACAAACTTCATTATTACAATCTAAACACCATTGTGTGTGTTCGAATGCCGATTTTGCTCCGAGCCATTTCGTTACTAATATCATGCGTCGTCTGGAGAGATTACTGAATAGAAAATGGCGGGATTTTCACGTGGTACGAGTTTTTACTAGACTGTCAAAAGCAGTAGCTACGCCTGCATTGAGTCGAAAGCAGAGGACACTTACCTTGGATGGGGAGACAGGAGCTGCGGTCTTTCACAGCACTGTGCCCTGGTACGTCCGGGCTCAGGTAACCACATGGTTCCCGGCACAGTGCTTCCAACTTAACCGCTAAGACATCGCGGTAAAGTAAAATTATTCATGATAAAGGCAGCACTTTTGAAAGCCCTCTCATTTAGAATAGTCGATAAATATATCATATTTTCGCCAAAGACGTTAACTTCCATGTGCGGTGGAATATACACAATGTGTATTACTTACATGCCAATGTTTATTTTGAAAGGTAGTTTAAAGGATAAAAAAAAGTCAAATGAAAAACTAACTAGGGCCTCAAAAGTGCTCACTTTACCGTGAACAGCCAGCTGGAAAAACATGTTACGTCCTACCTTGCGCCACGATTTGTTACGTTCGCTCTATCCACGAACTATCACGAATCGTGGCTGTTCAGACTTCCCTGCCCCTCCTACTCGCATACTGGCGGTATTGGTCTAGTAACAGGAAAACAAATCCCAATCGCCACCAACACTATACCACCAGTTGTCCACGTACTGTATATCATTCCAAGATAAACAGGATAACAGAATCCCCAAGGGAACATAGCAACGTCATAACCGAACGGGTTCGAATGCAAAAACATTGATTTCCATGTGCAGCTCGAGCAATGTAGGCGAGATTGGCAAACAATTAAAAATTTCAAACATTTTTGGATTTAAATCAAGGCCTTGATTTCAAACATATATGGATTTAAATCAAGGCCTTGTGTCTGAGCTTTAAGGCCGGGATTACGATGACCTCGCGTTACACGTATCACACTACACTTTCGCACGTAGGCCCTACGTAAAACGTGATCTCTTTGGATAGTATATGATGCTTCACGCAAGTAAAGTTTGTGTAATGAATAAACCGGCTGTGATAATTTAATGTGAGTAAAATAAATTTAGCTTCAGTGTCAGCCGCCTAAAAATTTCGAACTTTATGCTAAATATTCTGCTTTTCATGCAAGTATTTTTTACACCTCTTGAAAAACAGTGGCAATGCAAAGCTCTGAAAATTTATAAATGTAAACAAAAAAAAACCTAGTCTAACATTACCCTTTCGTCATTTCTGGAAGAAAGTTACATATGCGATAAATTAAAAATATGAGCACACTACATCGTGAGAATAAACACCAAACCCACGAAAACCAAAGATAACTCATCATCCCTATTGTGGTTGGCCAGCGAGATCACGTGGTGCGGTGTCGCGTATCCCACGTTAAATAATCCCGATAGTCTCCCTGAAAACAGTCTAAGTGTAGCCGGCTGACGTGAACGTGCTACTCGTTACGTGAAACGTAATCCCAGCCATAGTCAAAGTTCACTATGAATCCATTGCATCTCCCAGCTGACCGTGGGCGTTCAAAGCGAATATGGATCTCGACAAGGTGGTCGTTAACGCTGGGCTCTGGTGGATACCATTTAGTTTATATCTGTACTATCAATAACATATGTTTAGAGTTTTATTTTGTGTGTTCCTACAATTACGTCTTACTATGCACTGGCATCATTTCCCAACTATGTTTCAGTTTGTTAGGAGGGGAGCGACGAGTTTACCATCATTACTTCTGACGATATCTTGTCCGTCCTGATCTTGGAAAGCACACGTGTCGGGGTAACTTACACGTTAATGCACGACTGTCATGCATTACGTTCACGGATGTGGACGCACGTACTGAAGACCGGCACGTTCTAGTTTTCTGCGCACGTCCTCGACTCTGGTAACTGCCAGCTGAACTGTCAACAAGTCGTCAGCTGAGACGGCTTTTGCGTTTGACTTTCCAAATGCATCCGCTATTTTACGAAAAATATACAATTGCAACCTTGTGGCAGCAAAATCCCATCTGAGTAATGCACTACCATATCAAAGAACGTGTATGTGCTAACACTGTGCGTAGGTTACACTACCAAAAACATTCCCCCAATGGCGTACCAGGAGTCCAAGGTCAGCCTCACGCATTCTAAACCACGTGTATCTTCGCTCTGTGCGTGAAGACAAGCATTTTAATTAAGTTAGCTTTCGTAGATCAACATGGGAAGTTGAGACTGAGAAAACTGGTTATTTTGGATTACCAAAGGGGTAAATCTGTGCGCGAGATCGGCAAAATTGTGAATCGAAATCATTATACCATCGCTTTCGTCACTACAGTAGAATTGAGAACAAAGAGAGGAATTGGTCCAGAAAAATTTTACGAGTTAAGTGCACCAAAACTTGCCAAGGAAACTTAAGTCATCTCGAGGGAAAAACACTTCCCAGAAACCGTGAAGCGAATACTTCGTAGAGAGGACTTCAATGGCCGAGTAGCGCGCAAGAAACCCTATATCAGCAAGCTAAAAACATCTCAGGTTCTAGTATGTCACATATAACGTTGATAAATATTTTTATTACTGTAAATCAGTAATATTTACCAAGGAAAGTAAATTCAACGTGTTTAAATCAGATGGGAAACTGAGTATCTGACGTAAGTCAAACAGAGCTTTCAGAAAGAAATCTTCGGCCGACATTGAAACACGGGGGTGGGTCCCTGATGGTTGCGCGACTGCTTTGGGTGTGGGGAGACCATTTCATATATAGTACTATGGATCTAGGCGTTTATTTGGACATATTGAGGAAAACCTGACACCGAGCACAGAGAAATTAGGTTTGCAGGATTGTTTCAAGTTCTACCAGGACAACGACCCAAAACAAAAGGCCCATAAGGTATGCTGTTACTCTAAAATTTCTCCCATGTACCCGATACCCCTCCAGTTCCCACGCTGAATGTCATTGGAAATTTGTAGTCTTAAAACAAATCACCCGCAAACATCCCGTATCTGACAGGAATGACCTCCAAGTTGCCCTTCGAATGGAATGGGGTAAGATTGACCCCTCTTATTGTGAAAGGCTGATTCTATCCTATGCCAGATAGTAGCTAGTATAACCTAACTGTCCAACATGCCATTTTGTCCACACTACCATTTTCATTTGGTGTACATTTTGACCTAAGAATTTATGTATTATTGTAAATATATATTAGTTTGTGAAGTTATTTGCTTTTTGTATCTCTTTATAATGGTTGTAAATGCATTTACCAACACTCACTTTTCATATCCATAGGACTCATTACAACAATTAAGTATCGTAGGACTAGCTGTACCCTCGGCCGCTCCGTTGGGCAACTATTTATCTCATATCTATTCCACTAAGCCACTGCGGCTTCACTTGAGAGTGCTTTAGCCACAGACACTGCGGCCTCACTTGGGATCGCTCTAGCCACTGATCCACTGCGGCTCCACTTGATATTACTCTACCCACTGAATGTCTGTGGCCTCACTATATATGCCTAGAGCTATATGGAAGAATGTAGCTTGCTAACAATTAAATAATTATAACAATCGACCCTGCAGTTTTGGTAGAGCATGCTTAGAAAGCAGCAAAATAGCTCATTTTTCCCGACTTGATTCACTAATACCGTTAATGCTCAGCCCCTATAAGTGCAATGGGAATTTTTAACACACAAACCTTCAATAAATGCAGATCATAACAGTAAAAACCGCATCCAAATCCTTTGTGGTTCTCGAGATTAGCGCAGTCATACAGACAGACGCGCGCCAGGGACTTACTTTTATACTGTGTATAGTGATACGTGTATCACTGTGTCAGTTTCTGTATCTGAAAAAAGTCAACGTTGGTACAAACACGTTACCATAACGAAACTTAACTGGACACCATTTTTAATCAACCAAGCTTGCGACCCCGCTGCCTTCGAATTTTATTAATACGAGTTAAATTTGAACCAAGTTTTAAAAGGTTTACAGAAATCGCGATTGATCGAGTCCCATCTACGTGAATAATATTGTAACCCTGACTGGGGCATACAATGCGGGATCTCTATATGCAAGGCATTGGAATGGCGTCCAACGGACGAACTAAACACTTGCTACGTTATGTTGGAAGGCCTGTAGCACTGCTACTGTAGTTTCACAATGTATCGGGTTGGCATGTGTCCAGACTGAAAATCCCGTTTTGTAACCACGTTAGAGGACTCCGAAATGGGAACGAAACACACATGCACATTAGAAAAACTAGGTCGTATGGAGCACGAGTCCTCATAATTTTAAGTAAACTGCTTTACACGCTGTTTGAAATACGCAGTTGTATACGAAGCTATCTTACAGTTAAAGTGCCAGGCAGGCATCTAAGCAAAAACGTAAACATTTTACAAGTTGAGCACAAGCAAGCTGAGGCGCCTTTGAGAAGCACATGTCGCCTTTGACTCAGTTCGGACGATGGGTGCAGCTTCAGGACTAGGCGAAGCTCGTTCGCTTAGGGAAGGCGAGTTAGATTACCATTAGCTTCAAAATCTAACTAGGTAAAAATTTCCAAATTATTACAACTTCCCTACAAAATTACTTTAGCATCGCCGACAATCGGAGAGAAGCCCCGCTCCTGCACACAAAACAAGTTCGTGCCCTACGTACTTCAATCTAATAAATAAATGTACTGTGAACTTGCTATGAACCTTGGTGGACACATGCAAAAACGAAGTGCCACTTAAGAGGAACCCTCCCCACTATTTTTTTTATTTTTTACATTTTAAAAAAGAAATTGAGAAAGTACCCCTATGCCCAACTAGCAGTTTACCTTTCACAAATAGTGCATGCTTAACGGCTTAACTACGAACAAAGTTACGTCACAATAACTCCGCCAAATTTGGCAAAATAAATATTGTGACATTCTAGTTCGTAGTTCAGCCGTTATAACTGCATTGCCGTGTGCGGTCAATATCTAGTTGGGTATAGTACTTTCGCGATTTTCTAAACAAGCTAGAAAAATCAAGAATCCTACATGGCGGGGCGAGGTTCCCCTTAAGACTGGGCTAGGAAGCGCAGTTAACATAGTGTGATGGTGTGTTCAGGCAGGTCGTTTGATCAAGGCAGCGCTATACGCCTGTACCTCCACCTCCCACTGCGCTGCGGTGCCTACGTGTGGTCTACTTCGCAGGCTCTGTAGCATTACTGTATCTGTCTACATCAGTGGACATGGTTCTGAATTTTATTTTAAACTACAAAGAACCTAAAACACTATCATTACTAGTCTACCAATTGTGTGGGGTTATTTGTTTACGCCTTTTATTACGTTCTGTCACGGGGAGGTTTGTCCGGAAATGGGGTATGTTCCTATATTAAGTCAATTGCTAAAGACGAATAAGTTTTTAAAATCGCTTACGGCCACTTGAGCCTATGTGGACAGCTGGAGAAGGGAAGCCGTGCAGGACATACAAATTACTAAAGGCTGTTCACGATAAAGTGAGCACTTTTGAAATCAACCTTAGAAAAATGCCCTTGCGTGCATATATTTAGACGAGCGCACTTGTGGTATGCGCCCAGTAAAGTTGGTAATGATGGATGGAAAGTAGCTCCATGTCTTAACGTCGAATAAACAGTGTCTGGTAACCACTTGTAAAAACCTAAATTATTTCTTCCACTGTTTTTCTTAATGCGTCGAAGTATGAAAATTACCAGATTTGTACAATGTTTTATTTTTCAATTATTGAAGAGTTTCGCCTGACCGACGCATGCATAAGGTGATGAGGCCAACGGCAATGTTTTACATAAGGTGGAAGAATACGCAACCGTGCATACAATTAGATTTTAAGCAGGGCTTTCAAAAGTGCTCATTTTATCGTGAACCAGTCTTTACAAGGATTGTTTCAACTTGCGTATGGCTCGGCCACGACTCTTCCTATGCCACAGAATACACAGACTAAGTGACTATTACTCGCCTTGCAACGAATAGAGATAAAGTATGTGTGGATCTTGGGGGTACCTTTCTTCACATTAATCCGCGTATAAAACACAAGTTCCCAAAAATAATTTAATAAAAATACAAATGTGGAAAGCCCAGCTACCGTGATCCATGTAGATCCCCCATCTTGCGATGAGCAGTTCGGAGACATGGCTCGTCAGTTGACGGCTCTATAAATACCAGCCTCTTAGGCCAGACACAACCCACCCCCACTTCCTGCAACAAGCACGCCAGGTACAATTAACTTCAGTCTCGAGTCCTGAAGCCCTTGCCACACGTTTGAGTTTAATTGCTGCCATATCTATAAACCCTAGTAAACCCAATCTTAGACTTCCAGCGACAGTCGCGATACTCTTATACCATCGTGTATGAAACGCACACAGATATGGTGCAAGTACAGGACCAATCTTTTCAGATTAATCCTAAATCATCAACTCTTTTGTGCGTGACTAAACCGCATCATCACTGATTAACCACTGGACCAATTGAGACGATATTCACACCATATGTTATTGAGGTGGCGAGTAAGGTTTTTAGTTATGTTTCATTCAGATAGGTAGCGTTGGAATATAACTTCTATATTTATGGGTCGATTTTGCTCATACTTTAAGGAAATGTTTGTTGATCTAAAAGAGAAACATGCCAGCGATACCACGGTCAAACATCGGTCGACGTACCAGACATAATTGAGAGGACGCATTGAGAAAGCAAAATAGAACGTGAAAGAGGCGGAACAACGTTCACCGGGTTCAGCTTTTACAATACATAAATTGTATGTGTACAACTGGTCTCTTATCTCACCTTTAAGTCACTAAACTGCTCGAAACCTGGACAGAGCTACTGTAGAAAATTCGAAAAATATAACAAAAATGGAAATGCACAATAGATGCAGAACGCTAGGTTTGACGACCACACTAAAAACGGCAGACGCGTCTTGTCTATCGAAGGCTCGGCTTCAAAACCTTCTGCGGAAATTCTTCGTTCTTGCGTAATAATATTGAATTCGTAGTAATTACTGAAAATTCACATTTTACGAGTTGTTTAATATTTTTGCGCGTATTTTTAATTGTGTTTTATCTGCTTGTAAAAAGTCGAGAATATATTCTCTGCGTTTTACAATAAGCAGATAACACACAATTAAAAATAAACACAATTTTATAAACAACCCGTAAAATGTCAATTTTGTTTAATCTTATAATCGGTAATTAATATAAACCCAAAATTATGCGGCGAAAAGGAAGAATTTTTGCAAAAAGGGGCGAACCCGAGCCTTAAAGGCAACTGTCAAGTTACCAACCCTTACACCGAATTCTATCTAAGTTTTTTTTATCCACTGCACGGTTGTATAGTTTAGTCTATTCGCAATTTCTTCAAACTTTTTGAATCAAACCTTTAAAAAAAACCACAAGATTTATAACGTGTGTGGTTATTTCCTAATTATGTTATGTACACAAGCCTTTTAAACTTGTGTTTACATTAAAGGACTATTCTTTGTTAAATTGAAAATTAATTTATATTCTACCTACAAATAATATTTCACTTATAATTACTACGAATAAAAACGGTGAGAAAATTGGCACGGCAAGAAATGGCTACTATGCAAGTACTGAGAGTAAACGAATACGGTGCGTTGACCCTTTGGTGTTATTCCATAGACTCGTAGAAGCTTTGTTTGCATAAGGCGAAGGAATATCCTGAAAGTAGAACTTTAGCAGGGTTTTGGGAAAGTTGGAAGTAACCGTAAATGGACTAACTTTTGCACTAATAATTCACTTGCACGTGGCAGCGAAGCTTTTGTATAAATTCTTCAACGTTAATATCTACGGTACGCAGAAAAGTTCTCGCGTAGACGACATGCGGACACACTTCTGAAATTTTTCTTGGGCACAGAAAGGGAGGATGGACAGTATTTCGTAGTTTCCTGATGCGGCAAAATGGGCTTTATGATTTTATGATGTCCCCATAAAAAATGTGAACATTCAGACAAGTGTGTTCTATCAAGATGTGAATGAACACAATCTCTTTTTGAATTGTGAAGACGAGTTGCCTGCGAAAGCCTTTTTTTTGGGTCCGGTGAGAGATGAATCGACTTTGGAGTAACTGTGGTGGCTCACAGAAGTACGGGCACGTACGTCGAGAGATTTGGGCGGCTCTTAACGAGGTCTTGAGAGCCGATGAGGGTGAAACTAGATTAGAATGGAGCAGCGAAGGAATGAAAGGGCACAGGAAACTGGAAATCACCAAGAAAACCCACCGACCAGCGGCGTCGTCCGTCACGATTCCCACTTGCAAAATCTGGGAGTGACCTGGCCGGGGATAGAACCCGGTTTGCATCGAGAGGTGAGCAGGCTCAGTCACCGCGGCTCCAAGAGACTGTATGAAGGCTGCTCTACGAGAACAGCTGATGTTGCCAGCATAATAAGGACGGCCGAGATAAGCAGAGGGGTTATCGAATTAGTGCGAACTACAGATTTTCACAGTGGTTACAGGAATCATCAATGCGGGTAAACTATAATTCTGCAACAACTGTGAAAGGTCAAGAGTGTCGACAAATCACGGCACATGCTAATGCAGCGTCACATCTCTCATAGTAACAGCTAAGCATGATTGACTGAGTGCACTAAGTTATCAGCAGCCCTGCCACCTAACGGCCAGATATTTTACATAGATTGGTAGGGCAGGTACAGTATTCTTAGTATACTCACATTTCGTGAATCCAACATTTGATTAATCATCCGGTGCAAAACGTGTTTGCTAAATATGTCTTGTATCACAGGCGTTTTATATTTCTATAAAAAAAATAGTTTGGTCGTATTTAACAGACCTGTTTTACCCATAAATTATTGTTTTTCGCGTATAATTAATATGAATTGATAGTGAGAAAATGTGTGTTGGCAATGCCTACTAAAAATAGTTTTTTCGCAGAGTATTGTTGAACTGAGTGCTCGTATATACGGTGTGTTGTCCCTTTGACGCTTCTCGTTGTCTTCGTTAAATTTGTGTTCATAAGGCGCAGGGATATCTTATAATAAACTTTTCTGAATCCCTTCCAGTTATTTCTTCAAGTAACCAGCTACGGATTGTAACGTTATTCCACTTTTATACAATCCCTTGAGGTGTTCGGGAATGACACCGCAAGCTCTTGAGTGTGTCCAAAAAGTTGCAATTTTCCTCTGTTCTAACAGCACGTGTTCGCTTCCTGTGAAGGAGAAACCCAATACAGACGTAACGACTAGCGTCGGTAAGTATTTATATCTGGACACTTACAAAATCACATGTTTAGAATTTGGAAAACGCAGTTCTATATTGTTCCAGAACTGTTTACACGCCCGGCCAGGCCGAATACCCTTTCTATAGTTACTGGACGTGTACAGTATTTGCACCATCAATATGGGACTGGATGGAGCTCTGGCAAACCGCATACTCCGATTTGCCCAGACAGAAAAGTGGACTGCGATCGTATGAAAGTTAATAGGTTGTTCACGACAAAATGAGCACTTCTGAAAGCCCCGCTTAAATCTACTTGCGAAGACGACGTGTATTTTCCCGCCTTAAGAATAACATTGCCATGGGCCTCTTCACTTTATTCATACATAGATCAAGTGAAACTGAGATTATTAGAAAAGTGAATATTTAACAAATTTGCTCATTTTTACACTTCGATGCAATAAAAAACAGAAAGCTCAAGAAATAATTTAAGTTATCAGATATGGTTACTTAAAACTTTTCATTTGATGGTAAGGAAAGGTATTACTTCCCATCCATCGTCGGCAACTTTACTGGGCGCATATCACTTAGGGCGCCCGTTAATTTATATGCACGTTAGGGCAGTGACATTTCGAAGGTTAATTTCAAAAGTGCTAATTTTATCGTGAACGGCCTTTATAAACGTGTACTCAGTAGCCAAAACAAAACATTAAAATAAGAGCGGCGCCGAGTGTACCAGACGACTTGGGTTAAACAATCCGGAGACAAGAGTTGAAACAGTGTGATGGGACGGAGCAGACACAAGGGTAGGAGCTTCCTCACAAGGCTGCAGGGTGGCGTCCTGGTATTTGTTTAGTTACGAGTACAGCAGCGCCCCTCTACGCACACGCCATTGAACTCCAGTAAGCAACTGGCTCGCAGCTAAACAATGGAACAGCGCTCCAACAGAAAGAGAAAACATCCCAGCCACGTGACAACGGATACTTTATTAGCAGTTTTACGACAGCCGCACGTGTTCGGTCCTGTCTCCAAGCGTAACGGCTTTCATAACATACGAGACTCATGGCCGTGCATGGCTCTACGCGGGCGTGCAGTCGTGTTCGTCAGTGTTTTGAATATCTTATATTTTGTGATACCGTTACAGTTAATGCGTGACAAACAAAAAAAAATCACAAATTTACCAGCAGAATTTATATAAATCTGATATCTTGAGGTCGTGCCCGAAAAGAAATTCGTTATTTTGTAATTTGTCAGTACTGAGATTTCAATTTGGACGTTGTAGACAGTCATATTTTTATTGATTTTTTTTTCATCTAAAAAACTGACGTAATATTTCTACCACCATTACTGGAATGCTGTGAGTATGTTAATAAATAAGAAAATAAATTATGCAATAACGACTGGAAAAAAATTTGTTGCTAAATACATAAACAAAGCACAACACTTGCTTTATAAAACATATCTAGTATATTTTTTAACAGTTATTTGTTGTAAAGAAATATCTTAATTACGTATTCGCATATGTGTTTTGAACGTCAAAACCCATATACCGCCGATTGTCATTTTGTAGTTTTGCTAACATCTGCTAGATAGAAAATACAGAACACCAAATACGTCACCATGTTTGTACACAAAAACGGGTCACGATCATTTTGTCAACAAAATTTGCCATTTCGGACACAAACCGAGTATATTTTTATTACGAGTTTTCTGATGCACAGCGCTTTATTCCAGCTTCAATGTTTGTTTTAACAAGGACTTGGAAATTCAATGGGCCACTAATAAACATGCGAGATATGAACACGACGCCAGCCCAACCACAATCGGTAGCAAAACTAGATTACGAGTTTCTTATAAAACTGTTCCAATTATGTTGCAGGCTATTTCGAATAGTCCATTTGAGATTTATTCCAATTTTTTTGTATCAAACCTTTGAACAAACACCCCCGTGTGACGTGTTTGGTAATTTCAGTAATGTGTGGTGTATCTCACGGGTTTTATAAAATTGTCTTGCTACAAAAAAAAATTTGTTTCTGGTTAAATTAAACTTTCACATTTTAACTTTAATTTTTAAAATTTTTAATATGAATAAAGACAGGAACAAAATATGCATGTTGGTAATACCTAGTCATAAATTGTTCTTATGTAAAATATTACACCGAGAGCGCACGAATGCGGTGCACTGGCCTTGTGGTATAATTTTCTAAGCTTAGTTGGCATGAGGCGGAGAAACATCCTGGGAGTAGAATGAGACGCCATTATCCCAAGAACGTGGCAAAGGGGCATAACACTGCCCAAAATTCAAGCAAGAACTATACATTTGAAAAACTCTCAATGCAAACTCCAAAAGAGTATAAAACGGCAAACATGTCCTGAATAATCTACTGAAAGGAAAAAGAACATTTCACTTGGATTCATTTACTTTGTTCAAAATATATGGTAAACATTGATCACAATACCATCATACAAAAAAATACAAAAGCATGTAAAATATATTTTGTACCACAATTTATTATCACAACACGTGGGCAACTTTTAGCTAAAAAGGAATCTGACCAAAACTACCCTTCATAAATTCAGGTATATGCGCACCACGATGTACTGCAACTTTGCTCTCTGAAAATTACAAATTACATTATTGTTCCAAAATTACAACGGGAAAAACAGATATGCATGTGTGCCACGACATATGACTGAAGTTAAGTACTCTCCAATTTAATGTGGACTAGCTAAATTATTGAAAAAGCAATGTATTTCTATGTGCGCGCTAGCGCACAGAGCAATTTTAAACAATCTTTGAAAGGTATTCTAAGTGTCCTACATGGACAAGTGATAATCATATTGTTCATAAAAGTACACATTGCACGTGGCTAATTAAAAATAGCATCAAACTTTACTAGAGTCCAAATCTACATGCGCGCCAGGGCGCGGTGCAACTAAATTCAATAAAAAGTGGTTTAATACTGCCCCAAATGGACAAAACTTATGATCTTGATTGTTCATACAAGTGCACATGACACGTGACAAATTATAATGGCATCAAAGTTTACTAAAGTACAATTCTACATGCGCACCAGAGTGCATTTAAACAAAATTATTTAAAAATACGTCAGCCGGCCCATAGGCAATGATACGGTGACCAATTTTACTACTGGCGTATAAATAGAAGACCTTAAAGATCATTTCCCCTAAGTAACTGGACATTAATTTAGCACTAAGTCTATAATGTACGCGAACCATAAAATGGTCAAAACTGGACCCAATCTAAAACACCACTTGGGTAAAACCTTTTATCCTTTGCATGATTATTTTTTGCAAATACCAAGAAATAACTTATTAAAAATGCCGATTTATAGGTAATGCATAAGTTTACAAGACATTTGCACCATGATCTAAGGCGCCTACAATAATAAAGTATGTTATCTTTCCGGCCGGATGGGCCATGACTATGTTAATTACAACATTACTGACGCAAATACTTGGCTTCTAGTCAGACACCTCAGACTGTCCATGTCTGGTCTGCCTCTCTCTCTCTCATCATTGCCGAAGCTCAGAGCGGGGGGTGTGCTCGGGCCCTTATACCACCCATTCGGTTGCAGCAGTTGTATCTCTCTGCGGGCTGAGGAAGTTTCCTCTCCAGACCGCAAAGAACACATAGCCCAGAGGTCAGGACGCCCTGCACGTCCCGGCGCAACTCAGACAGCCCGCCAGTCAGACCAGCAAGCCGCGGTTGTCTGGTCTGCCGAGGCCGCCTCACGACTATTTATACAATAATTCTTACAATAACCCCTAGCGGGGTACCGCTAATTCCCTGTCCAATCAGGATCCGTAGAAGGTTTCTGTGTTGCTCTGTGTTTGCAAACTACCGTTACGCGATGACAGCGCCACACGGCGACACCCGAGTGAAACACCAGAGTTACACTAGTTTTCAAAGTCGGGCAGTCCACGATGCATGAAGGACGTGGGTTATCTGTGCTCCGTGAAGAGCCATTTTGTGTTTTCCTGCAGTCTACGAGAAACATGTAGGCAGGGTTTGCAAATAAACTGAATGTGTAGGTGACAGAACACCCACTGCAAATTCCTAAAACTCGCCACAAAAGCAACAGATTTACATGTTACCACCATGTTTCCAAGCTTATCTCCGCCTCCACACAGCTATACATATGTCAGTTTAAATATTTGCTGGGAAATAATACGGAAACTACTAGCATATCAATCAAAGAAGTCCAAGGGTGAAGTGGAGTTTAATCCAAACAAAATAGTTTCTCAGTTACAATATAAAGTTGGGAGAAGTATTTTAACCACAGAATAATTACAAATACCACGCAGCAGCTGGACTAGAATATTAAATTTAAAACTATGTGTCAAAAATAATTGTGTGTGTGTGTGCTTGGCAACCATAATTTACGTCTTTGCAGTGTTTTAAAAGTTCGTACCAAAATTTAAATGTTTTAGTGTGCAGAAAGTTTGGTTAATGTTCAAATTGTAATCACACTCACACGTTACATTTTACAAGGAATCTGCCTATGTGTCTACACTTAATAAAATGCTCCTGGCTAGCAATATCAAAATTCGGTAGAGTAAAACACGAGTTCTTATTTTCAGGCACTTTATGATCAGCAATAAAGTGTAGTATTAAATGTGTAGTTAACAGGAAAACGTCTAACATTCCGCCGCTGGACCAACGGTCACTTAGTATGGCGGTGATAAGATAACTTATATTTCTGCGTTATACTTGAAGTTACAAAGCTCCTAAGCCCCACTTCAGACAATTTAAAACACTGTCGGCTATTTACGTAAAACTGAGCATATTTACCGGGGTCAAACTCGCTTATAAATGATCATTTTTCACTGTTCACACGGAGCTCAGATCTACCCCGACTTGTTACGTTAGCAAGCTATTTCAAACACGATTGAGACCTGAACATTCTTTAAACTCTATTTGGCGTCGGGTTACCAGATTTGAATTTACCTGTGACATAGGGCTTATATCGGGGTGGATTCCTTATGATTAATATCAATACGTTATCAGCTATTACCAACTTACACAAATTAACATGTAGCTCAAAACTTAATATGAAAATAAATACGTAATATTGAATATATGAATAACCTTTCAACTGCTGCGTGTACGATAGTAAACATGTTAAATAAAATTTAAATAAATAAAATTACTCAATAATAAACATATGTAGGACACATCACAACAATAGCATTTCTATAAAATATACGTGTGTACTCTTATGCTAGATTTCCATACCACTGTAAGGCTTAACAATACTAATTAGATGTTTTACATAATGAGATGTCACAACAGAATTAACTATGGACATGGAAAATAGGTTATTCGTATTATAATTTCAGATAAAGTTTTTTTTTGTTGTAGGCACAGGAATGTTCTCGTACTCTCGTACCGTTTTTAAATTTCACAAACGGTAAATTTTTGCAGTCTTCATGTAGGCGACTTGGTCAGACAGGTACGTGATGGGTGAATTTTGCAGTAAATTGAGACTGGTGTCAAGAACATTATGTCTTCAGAAAAGTTTGCAGTAACCGTTAGCCGAGTACACACATCCACACAGGCTATGAACTGTGGTTTTAAAACCTGCTTTGTTATGCATTTCATGTCCACGTAGGTTCGGTAGGTCGCGGGTTCGACCCCGAGAGCCGCACTGTGAAGTGGATTTACCATTCCGGTTGCAGGCGCATTACAACATGCACTCTCGGCACGGGGCTGTCTTCGTTGAAGAGTGCTTGCGAGGCGGCTCAAGCTGGGCGACTGATGGCCGTGATTACGGACAGTCATGTGGGGCGACGGTCGAGGACAACTACAGCGGCTGGCCGTCACCTCGTACCACACTGGGTCACCACTAGCCGCTGGCTGCTACCTGCGTCCACCATCGCACTACAGCACTGAGGAAAACACGCCGCAGAACTACGTGGGTATTATGGCCAATACTAAACCATTTCTTCCACAACCATTCTGGTCAATTTAAGTCTACCTAGAAGTGAAGTGAATTGATTTGCAATTTCCAGAGAAAAGTAAAAGATCTCAGCACAATTAAAAGTATCCATAGCCTGTTCATTGTAAAATAAGCACTTTTGAAATCCCTGCTTAAGATCTACTTGCAAGCTCAGTGTGTATTCTTCAACCATATGTAAAATTAACATTACCATGGGCCTCGTCACTTTATTCATGCGCCGGTCAAATTAAAGCACTGAAATAATAGTAAATATTTCACAAATCTGCTAATTTTTACACTTGGATGCATTAAAATAAACAGACAGCGAAATAAATTATTTAAGTTAGCACAAATGGTTACGCAACACTTTTTACTCGACTTTAAGATATGGAACTACTTTCTCTCCGTCGTTGCCAACTTTACTGAACGCATCAGTCAGTGCGAAGTGCTCACTTTATCTTGAACAGCCTTTACACGAATTGCGCGTTAACTAGCGGTAAATAAAAATTAAATTTCTTATGGAATACCTTACATACTTGAAAATTCGCATCAATCCTTCCAAACAAGAGCAGAAAACAAATTTTAGCATACCCAACAGCTCAGGTTGGGATTATTTTTTTTATAAATTATAATGCCACGTGAATGAACGAGATCCGCGGACTTACACGTTTCACAGCTACTTCCTGTGCATGAGAAAAGACTACTGCGGGAATCCCGACAAGTCGAATACATCTCATCCCACAGGCAGAACACCTGCAGAACTGTCACACCACTACCAACCTTGCTAACCTTTACAACGTCGGGTAACCGACAAGTGAGATTCGAGTGGTGCTGAAGTCTGCAGCGCCGATGGAGGTAAGGCAAGTGAAATATTGACCGCTACATCACCACACGGCCCTGTTGAAACATTTCACACAGAAAGCCCAACAACAGCCCAGTCAGCTGGGTGAGTTGTGTATGTTCCCCGCCTAGATGACATGACCTCAGTTTACGAACATAATGATGTTGCCACCGAACGTTCTTTGGGGTGGACCTAAATGCCGGTAATTCGGGCGTCCACAATCACATTTGCTGTACTTGAGAATTAGAAAGCAGACAACCGCCCAGTGAAAATGCCAGTGAGGCGACTAGATGTAATGTGGCAGGTAAGGGCTTTGCGACACACACTTTCCAACATGTTTACCATAAAGGTATCTGTGTGATAAATCGCACCCATAGAGTTTATAAAACCGATGGCGCAAGCTGCCGCGATATAGTGCTCTAACGCATTTGCAATCTTATAGAAAAGTTTCGCGATCGATTAATCGCCATATCGCACAGCCCTAGTGGCAGGTAGTGAACTCGCCGTGTAGTGTAAGCAGGACATGGCGCAATTTCTGCCCCGACACAGCCCTGGCCTTACCGCTCGTTATTCAAGGGTCAAGTGACCGGGCCCTGATGTTGCGTCGAGGAATTGTCACGGATCACGATTGGTCCAGATACATCCTCCGCCATGACCTCGTGTCATTGCCGCTCATCAGAGCGACCTGTCATCGACTGCATGGGAACAAATTCTGCACGCTTTCCACGTCCAAACGCTAAAGTCTTACACTCGCGTAGCCGCGCGTTCAAAGGCGGCGTAGTCCATGCAAGAAACTACTGAAGTATTTCTTTTATCCTCGAGCAAATATGCACACATTCAAAATGACTAATTAAAAATTGAAAAGGGAAATAAACTAAACTTGTTTTCGACTCTCATAGTTCTCAAAGGACTGCTAAATCTGAAAATGCCAATACAAAATGTGCAACTAGGACAGACAAATTTGTTAACTTCTGCACATCAACAATAAGATAGTTGCATGGAATACCATGGAAAAACTACCAGCAGTTAAGTTCCGTGCGCGTCAAATAATGCAAAATCATCAGACGAGTCATACCAACGCCACCCTTGGCTATCCATATTGTACCTCGCACAAACTACGATGTCAACGTTAGTCTGGCAATCACGCAATTACATACCTACCGTTTCCACAATGGGACGATAAATTTACTAAAAATTTTAGTTTACTAGAACATGCCCCCTGGTAAGTCACCGACCTAGCATCAAAACAGACTTTCGGGGGTTGCGCTTAGTGGAGGTTTGTATGAAGCTCAAGACAGAATGCTAACGGCACAACTGACTTGCGTATTTGCAACTGTGTGCAATCTTCCCTCTCCAGCCATGTCACTAAGAGACTACAAAACCCCGTTGCGATTGATAAGTCCATATCAGAGTTCAATGCAATCGTCTATCATAGTTTCCGATGTATCCTATTACGACAATATATTTATAGCGACAGCAGTATATAACAGAAGTTGGAGAGTTCCGAAATTTTAACGTGATGCTTTGAAAGTACCATTAACATGTAGTTACAAGAATTTCTACCTAAAGTGATAGATTGTTCACGATAAACTGAGAACTTTTATAAAAACCCTGCTTAAGATCTACTTGTATACACTTCATGTATTTTTCCGTTTTATGTGAAATTAACTTTGCCATGGGCTTCATCACTTCATCCATGCGTCGGTCAGGTGAATCTGTGGAATTATTAGAAAAGTTAATATGTTACAAATTTAGTCATTTTTACACTTCGGTTAACTAAAAAAAACAGTGAGCGAAAGAAATAATTTATGTTATTACAATTGGTTATTTAACACTTTTTATTCGACGTTTAAGGCGTGGAACTACTTTCTATCCCTTATTACCAACTTTACTGGACGCATGCTCCTCAGTGCGCCCGTTAAAATATATGCAGGTAGGAGCAGTGAATTTTACAAGGTTGATTTTGAAAGTGCTCACTTTAACGCGAACAGCCTTTACTAAGAATGTATTGTTACGTTAAAAACTAACGCCACAGGACGTTTCAACACAGTTCAAGCGACTGGTTGACGTGTGCTTTGAAGACCCGAGGCGTTTCGCATAGCAGCGAGTGTAGAACATATGAGAATTATTAGCGCATGAGCATCCTGCACCTCTGCCGTGCCAACAACTGTGAATGATAAGCGAGTCCCCGTTTCCGCCAATGCAACAAGTGAAAGAGGAGGCGGCGCGGTGTACGAGTCAAGATCAGTGCCGCCGCTTCATTTTGACGCGTGGCACGTAAGTACAGAGGAGCGAGAGTAAAGGGGAAGGTGCGTGGTTACCGGGAGGTATTTACAGGAACCGTTGCGACGAGGCTAATGTTAGCGCCGCCGACACTCGGGGGGCTCGCCCCGCCCACGACTGCTAGAAATACCCGCCGAATGCTCTGGTGATAACACCGCTCCAGCCCCCCCCCCCCTCCCGGCTCTCTTCCACGACATTTCCAATGAGCACGGCTACAATACCTGGGTGTGTCCCGTCACTGCTGGTCGTGCACATTATAGTCTTCGCACACAGCAAACGTGACCAGTGGAGAATGCAAGGTACACAATCTTAAAGGATCCCTACTCCCGGCATGTCAAACTGGTGTGTGCACCATTGAATGTAATCAAGAGAGCATAAATGACTGAAATAAACAAAAAAAATAACCGTATACGTACATGTTTTAGAATAGCACTGTAGTTCAAATTGTCAGAACTGAACGTGGCACAAAAATACGTGTGTGAAAAATGCTAAATAGGCACTATGCGATCGTGAATCAGGAAAACACATGCTGTTCACGATAAAGTAAACACTTTAGAAATGAACCTTAGGAAAACGTCACTGCCCCTGCATGCGTATATTTTAATGGGCACACTGAGTAACATTCGCCCAGTAAAGTTGGTAACTATGGATGGTAAGTAGTTCCCTATATCTTAACGTCGCGTCGAGCAAAAAGTGTTACGTAACTATTTGTGATTACTTAAAATTATTTTTGACTTTTTTTTAATGCATCTAAGAGTAAAAATGAGCAGATTTATGAAGTATTTATTTTCTTAATAATTTCTCAGTTTCGTTTAACCAACGCATGAATAAAGTGATGAGGCCCATGGCAATGTTAATTTTACATAAGGCGGAATAATATACAACGCCTATACAAGTACACCTTGGGCAGATCTTGTGTGTGTGATGTGCGTGTGATGTGCGTGCGCGTGGATGTGTGTGCGTGCGCGTGGATGTGTGTGCGTGCGCGTGGATGTGTGTGCGTGCGCGTGGATGTGTGTGCGTGCGCGTGGATGTGTGTGCGTGCGCGTGGATGTGTGTGCGTGCGTGCGTGTGGATGTGTGTGCGTGCGTGCGTGTGGATGTGTGTGCGTGCGTGTGGATGTGTGTGCGTGCGTGTGGATGTGTGTGCGTGCGTGTGGATGTTCTACTAGAAACTTGGCCTCCTTTGCTGCAAAATGTTCCAAATCTGGTTGAAATATTTTTACTTGTAATTGTAACTCTTTACATTATAAATGTTCGCCTGTGAGCAGACTTCTTTGCTTGGAATCGTTCAACTTTAGAATGAGGTAAATCTTTCACAAATGTAATGTTTGAAATTCGTTCACTGAACTGTTCCTAGTATCTAGTGTAAGAGAGTGACATGTAACAGCAGCCAGTTACCAACGGATGTTTACACTACTGGAGTTTCCTAATGCAGATAGACTGAACTCTTGCTTCATAAGAAATTCGCAGTCGCAAACACATAGCTCGGGAGTAAATGACAATTCCGTGTAAACATTCCCAGGACTTGTAATTTCACGGTTTGGAGACCAAGTGGGCAGCCAGGTCCTAAACAGCACCCGCCTTTTTCTTCGCGGAGACTTAAGTCTACGCTACCAAACCCCGCAATGTTTATCAGCTAAAGAGACTCATTGTCGCTGAATTGGGTCAAACAATGAATGTGATCAGCGCCACGGTGCAAGGATTTCCACTTAAATGATTTAATTTAAACAAAATTAAGTGACCTATATACTAAATTTCAAGTAAATAGTTTTCTACGACAGCATTTCATTTTTCATGCAACCTGATGTCTCCATACATAATTTAAAAACGGTCACATCCTACTGACACTCCACATTCCTGTGAAATACTTAGTAAACTCCACGGTTTTCAAAGTTAAGAACGAAACTTGCACCATTACAAGCCTGCATTTGTAAAATTAACTGCAGTAAAACATGACCGTCGTTTTAGTCGCGTACAGTAACTTTAAACTTTACTACCTTTCGAAAATGCGGAGCGTTGTTCTATGGATTTTCCAAGTATTACAGGTTCAGGCCCGCTTTAATCCACGGTTTCAAGTGATGCAAGCAAGAACATTTTTGATGCGTGCTGATGTAAGATGACATCCCTTGTGTTTGCGGCCAACCAACGACATACACATGACCACTTCTTGTGAGTAGCACGATTCGTATCGGTATATGCGACCACGAAGATCATTGGGTACAGGCTGTTCACGGTAAAGTGAGCACTTTTTAAGGCCCTTCAACAGGCTTTAACCACTAATAAATATATTTTATTGCAGCATCAGGCATTAAATTTTGAGGGTGGTGAAATGTACACACTGTTTGTCACATTGCAATGTTTATATTAAAAAGCAGCAGGAAGATGGGAATAGGATGAATGGAAAAATTTAAAAGGGCCTTAAAAAGTTCACTTTACACTGAGAAGCTAGATATAGGCTGTTCACGGTAAAGTACTGGCATGTGCGTCTAATACACAACTGTGCACACTTGGTCTGGACGGGCTGAAGGAAAGGAGATACGCGTGTAGATGCGTGTGAAAAAGCAGACATCACGTATCAATCGTTGGCTGCGTCTTGCTGCCGAGGGTAGGCGGCTGTCCCCGTCAGTCAGCATGGCAGCCGGGGTTGCCAGGGGGACCAAGCCGCCACGTACAGTCTCTCTACTCGCCATTCCACATCTGCATTTTGTATCTTTCCGCCATTTGTAAGACTGGCGCGTTGACATGGATTTGTGCCAATTGAAGAGGAATCTGTACTCTGCACATATACGACATTATACGCATCAGTTATTTGTTTTCAGAGGTTTATTCCAGAAGTGCTCACTTTACACACACCTCTTCACTACGGCCGTACTTCGTGGGCACGCATCACACCTCTACTTCGAAGATAAACCATTTGTAAGCTGGGTTTACAATAGAAAAATTAGGCGCTAAATTATGAGTTATGTCGTGTGCACCAGAACATGCCAATGGAACTAGCAGGTCATGTGCGTTTACAGTAAAACAAGTATTAAAAAAAAGTCGTGTGCACATGTTTACAAGAACGTGTGTTTTCAATAATAAGCTGCTTTGATAGAAAATGTTTGCTTTCAAATATGAACTTCTTATGGTTGTGATACACGAGGTTAGAAACAAACCAAAACGAGAAGACTTGCGCCTGATTCCATTAGGGGGAATTAAGAAATAAAACAATTGAAAACTGCAAACACAGAAGCCGTGTTTCCGTATGCCAGATCGGCGCCTACTGCACAATTCCTAACACTTATTACTGTAAACCCAGCTTTACACGTCGCTGGTAACATGTTTTCCCAGACTGTGTAGGTTCGTCTCTGCACAGAATATATTTATTCCAGTCTTTTCAGAGTTGGAAAAAAATATGCATGCAACCACATCAGACAATCAAGTTGTGCTCACGATCTTGCAAAACTTCTTTTACAATGACTAATACTCGGTTGCACCATCGTGGTTCGAAACTCAATTTTATATCCGATCTCGGATCGACACAGAAAACTGTTACACCATTCGAATTCAGAGCTGGACTGGAGATCGAGATGAAGTTCATTTCGAACCGCCAATTTCGGCGGTTCGAAAACTCGATCCGAGATCAGCAGCCATCGTCAACAAATTTAGTTTGAAAATACGCCAACAGAACTACGTTCGATCGTTTTCTTCGGAAATTGAAAGATTATACGCACTTGGTGATAATATCTCTCATTCCCGCCGAGTTGCAGTATGCGGTCCTGACGCTCTCTCACGAGAACTACGCAAATGTAAGTACGACTTCCTCAAACCACTCCGTTCCTCTACGTCAAATAACACGTGGACCTTTCTTCACAACGGTGAAAGAAAACTTGTAGAGTAACTCACGCTAGCCATTGCGATAAACTGTACGTCACAGAGCATGCGTTTTAGAACATGTCTTAAAGTTCCAGAATTTAAAGTAATGTACAAATAAATTTACATTTTAAATTAGTTTACAGAACATGCACGTTATAAAAAAAATTTCATGGTGTAATGCAGACACTAAATATTTTTACCATAAACATAATTTGCCTCAAATGTTTTCACCAGTGCACTGTAGAAGGAAAAAATGGAACGAATAGCAATTATATTCATGTCTATAGGCTATTCACGGTAAAATGAGCACTTTTGAAAGACCTGCTTAAGATGATCTTGTATGCACGTTGTGTATTGTTCCGCCTTATGCAAAATTAACATTGCCGTATACCTCGTCACTTTATTCGTACGTAGGTCAAGTGAAACTGTGACATTAGGAAAGTATTTTACAGATCTGTTAATTTTTACACTTCGAAGGATTAAATAAAATAAACAGAAATTCAAAGAAATATTTTAAGTTATCACAAAAGGTTACCTTACATCTTTTATTAGACGTTGAGATATGGAACTACTTCCCATCCATCGTACCAACTTTACTGAGCGCGTGTCACTTAGTGCGCCCGTTAAATATATACAGGTAAGTAGCGGTGGCATTTTCATAAGGTTAATTTCAAAAGTGCTTACTTTATCGTGACCAGCCTTTAATAAAAATATGATCTAAACTGAAATAATTTTAATGGACCCCGCACCATAAGGTTAAACATTTTACAGTATGTTCTATTTGAATGAAATCTAAACATCTCTACATTAATAAATTTTCACTGAATCTCGAGAGCAGCTAACCAAGGTATCTAAGAAATTTCGCCGAGAGTGGCAACACTGGCAGCGGCACAGCGGAAGGGAGGCCGTTGCCTGGAGCAGTTCGCCCGCCACGCTGGCCAAGAGGATACGAGAGCCGAGGGTGAAGATGGCGGCAAGGAAGAGGCTGGTCGGCCCTGCTAATGCCGAGAGCACACACAGAGGCACATACAGACACACACACTAGCAGGACGGAGAAGACCGAGAGCAAATACAGCTCGCCCAGTGTCCACACTGGGCCCGCCGTGCGACCCACTCAGCCACGCTCCACCAGCCACTAAGGTCCCTGCCAACCGTCAACTACATTTACTGCATACTAATTTTATTTTATTTCAATCATTGTGCCTGCACTTGTAGCACAGGATTTGTCAACGTAACTCAAAGTGCTCAATTTAACGTGAGCAGCATATATTGTACATTTTAAGGTCCTTCAAAAGGTACTAATCTAATATATTTTATTTCCGTCTCAGAAATTAACTTTTGAGAGTGATGAAATGTATACAATGTATTTATTAGTCATATTGCAATATTTACATTAAAAAATGGCGCAAAGGTACAAATTAATTGAAGGGAAAATTTTTGCAGGGCCTTAAAAAGTATTCACTTTACCGTGAATAACCTATACAATAATATAGTGTTACATGTCGCTGGTCCGCAGCGCAGACATTGGCCGCTCCGCACGAGCGAGCGAGCATTAGGACAGAGTTGTATGATAGCAGCGGCAGGGCGAGCGATAGGTCGGTGGCCGCGTATTAGTTAGAAAATGCAAGCCGACAGTCAGTTTTCGACACGTGCCGCTAACCCTGGTTGTATTGATATCTGCGTTTATCTGAAGAATGTTCTGGATTACTGACCTTGTTCTCTCGGTGTGAAACGGGGTGCGTTGAACCTTCGAGATGGCTAAAGCGAACGCTATAAATATGGCGACAGGCCTCCGGGTCGCGAGTTGAGTGAACGAGTGGCCGAGTTCGGAGCGATAGAAGAACGAGCAGCGAGAGAAGCGAGAGAAGCGACCAGCGTAAGGGAAGACTGCGACTGCGAGTAGACTTATCAAGCAGCGAAGTGTGTGGCTGGCAGGCTGGACTAGATGCGCAAGTGAAAGAAATTATAAATGATGGTAACATATAGACTGAACACTTGTTAATGAGCATGTGTTAATTAACTGTAACCAAACAGACACTGAGGGCGTTAATTACAGTTTAAATAGACATTAAATATTGCGCTCTCTTAAATAAATAAAAATATTAGTGGAGACAATTCAATGCTGAAAATAATAACTGTGAATAAATTAGAAATCAAAATTAATTATATATTTTTTTTAAGACCTCTATCCCTCACGATCTCAAATAAGTCCCTCAGGCGACCGCATGTAACGATATTTATATTTAATCAATAAGTTCCTGCATTTTTGCAAGCAGGAAATGCACAATGAAAATGAGATACGAAGTATGTAACTAGTAAATCGTTAATTTTCTATAATAATTTCCAATAATATTTCTGGAAATCTGAAGTTATGGCACGGAAACTAATAACACAGGCCTGCGGTGAAAAGGCTTTTTCTGACGATGTTGCATCTTGTGTGAATTTTAGTGTGCCGATTTCGGAAACGGTACTCAAATTGTCATATCACACAACGTTTTCCGGCAAACAGACTATGTAACTGAATAATTTAAGTTGCACATTTGCCATCAGTATCGAAGTTCTTTACTTTATATCTTATTTGGGGGGGGGGGGTGTCCTGTCAAATACAAGGCATTACCAGGACCATTGTGATTTAAATATGTGCTACTCTTCCCCATGATAATCCGAGCACTGCGCACAAGCCAAACCTGCTCCTTCATATCCAAGAGAAGGGAGCATAAAGCTATTGAATAAAATTAATCTATAAATATAAGCATTTGAAAATAAAATATTGATTTTTGAGATGTTTGTTTAGTAATATACCCCTGAATAATTTAGTAACAATAGTAAATCGGCTTACAGTACAAATATGGATTGTAAAAAATTGGTATGTGAGAAAAACTGAGGTCAGTTTCGGATTCAGCATCCCAAAAACATGTTAGGACAGCATAACATTTGGAAAAAGTTTTTAATGGCCAAAATTTTACAGGCCTGTGTCATTTCTGCGTGATATGTAAAGTCAATCCTTAATATCCACTTTTCATGTTACATCTTTCCGCCACATGTCAAATACACATTTCCAGGCGCCAGTCAAGTGAAAACGCGACATTGTTAAGAACCTGAAGTGTTTCTTTTATGCCAATACGTGCTCTTGTGCGTTTTAACAATAAAACTTGATTTTCCATCAATTTAAACTTCACACACACACAATACGTCAAAGTTCAGAACTATCTCGCATCGCTACCAACTTAACTGGGCGGCTGCATTCCAGTGTGTATGGTTACACGATTGCTATTATGCAACTAATTGTCAATTATTTTTTTTAAAGTGACTTTCACAAGTGCTCGCTTTACCGTGAACTTCGTATATAACAGACACCAAATTTACCTCCAGTATTAAAAATTACAATCGCCGCTAATTTCATCACTACACTTTTAGATTAGAGAGTAACTACTTTTCCTAATTCCTAATCTGTAGTCACAGCAGCCACTTATACGCAGCCAGAGCATTGAGTAATGAGATGTACAGTATAAGGTCAGAGGCAGGGGCTGTATGAATGTTTTCGAAAGTGCTCAATCATCCTCGCTGGTACTAGTGAGGCGACACATGGTATAGTATGCCCTGCGCCACGATGCCACTCCCTTATCCGGCTTTAACTACATAACCATCGTCCAATCCAGATACATCACTGCTACCAACATTACCTCTCGGGCCGAGTGCTCATGCTGAGCGAACAAGAAAAAGTTACGCGTGTTCAGATATAATCAGACAGGAAATTGCTGGGAAACAAACCACTGCAAGTACAGGCAACCTTCATGGCTACAAAAACAATGTTCGTTGCAGAAGAGCAACAAAAATATGAGGGAAACGGGTCACGACTATCTCGTCGAGCTGCAAGGCCACGAAAATTTTACAAAATATTTCCATAAACGTTTGGAAAGGTTTCTTACATTAAACATCACGACTGAAATAACGCAGTGCTCTGCTGTTCTAGTCTGATGTTCACACCTGACATTTTATCAACCCAATACTCGAGAGCAACTACAGAGAAAGAACGTGTGCGCGTGTGAAATCTTGCAAATATAAACAGTCGACTTTATTCCACACACCTTTGTCAAGGGCATTTGCATTTACAGGATGGAAAACTCTATAGGACAGTCACGTATATTTCTTCGAGACTACAAGGTTTAGTTTCACTGAGTTCTAATCACAACATCCGTTATAACAAGCAAATACTGGGATTCCACCACCATCTGCAAATGATGTTCGAGGGAAGCGGGCTCAAGTTGCCAGACTAAATCCCCTCCACGACACTAAGGCACGGCTTAGTGAAATTTAATAAAGTACCAATTTGCTGAATTTTAACAATCGCCATCTGGCAACTCGCCAACCGATTTTACTTTACGAAATCGTCCCAAAAACAAGATGTGAAGGGTGTTTATCGAGGCCTCAGGCAGCGCCCAAGACGTGCGGCAATACGGGATGACCCGCACAGAATATAGCTAGGATCACATTGAAGGCCAGTGCCCGCCCACCCGACTACCGGGTTCCCAAACAATCCATATACATTTGTAATACAAGTTTCACAATAGTTTTGAAATTATTATACTATCTTTGTGCAAATTATGACACGGGATGTTTCATCGTATCCAAGAAGACTTGCCAGCAAAATATTTGTCACATCAGTGTGAGCGTTGACGAGTTTTCTATAGGGAAAGAGTGGAAAAATGTTTTCTAGCCACCTTGAACTCTTGCGGTTTTATATGTTGAAATTGCAATGAAAAACATTTACAGCCTGCCTGTGCAGTTTCATTACGAAGGACGAGAAATACTAAATTAAACTTTCAATGCAAGCCGTTTGCTTACATTGCGCGTTTTACTAGTTGCAGATCTATTTTGCGAAGCATTCAGTTACAGCGGGTACACGTCCAAGCCTCCATATAACAGTCGCGCGCAGCTTCGTAACATCCTGGCGTGACCTTGCACTTTTAGGGTTTATCATAATCAGAAAGTCACACCGAGATAAATCACGTGGCGCGTTAACGCTCTCACGCGAACAAAGTGACTACGGGACCGACCCTCACTCGCTTGTCAGACGGGAGCCGACCTACGTCATAGAAACAGTCATCCATCCAGCAGCAGAGAGCGATTCACAACAATCCATTGTCACATCGATTATTTTGTGTGGCAATTTTTCAGTTGACAACTTAAAATCGCGGTCTTTCTTTAGTTGGACATTGTAAAAAAAAGTTCGAGGTAGAATTCCCTTACGTGTAAGAAGCTAAATTACCTGTCAAATGTGGAGTAAATTTACATAGATACTATTAATCGCACGAAACAAGTGCCTGACAAAAGTGGGGGGGGGGGGATCCCATAAGTAAGGTATTACCTACATTGTACAATGAAATTATATTCGAAAAAACACGGAGAATTAGAACCGTCAATTTTTTTTGTTACCTACATCCTTTGACGAATAGTTACCGAAACCTCGACTCTAGAATCCGCGACACCTGCTGGTGGATGGGCGCGAACCATGGACCTCTATCACGATAGGCCGATGCGCTATCGATTACAAAACATGACGGCATAATTGAATATTATTGTGTTGCAGGATTGTTTCTCCGCCCGTCCTCACACTTAGCTGTCGAGACACTGTTGAAGAGATGCACGCATCGTAATGTAATGTAATTTCCCCATACATTTACGGGATTTTCCACCGCCATGTACGTGACTTACGAGTGCGGTAATTATACCTTGCATATAAAGAGCTATGTTGGACAGCTTGTATGACCGAACAAAAATTTTTAAGATAAAATTATATATATTATAAACTATCAAATAGTTACGAGGTGTGGATCTGTAAGTACTTGTAAGGTAATTTTCCCAGCCATGAATGGGACTTTTCAATACAATATACGTGAATTTCACTCCAGAGTGCAGTAATTTTAACTATAGGCTATTCGCACTTTTGAAAGCTCTCTCATTTGGAATATTAAATAAATGTATTTTTTTTTACACTGACGTTAACTTCCAAGCGCGGTGGAATATACACACTGTATTTATTACTTAAATGGCAATATTTGTTTGAAAAGTTGGTCGCAGGATAACAAAAATGGGTAAAAGGAACTAGGGCTTCAAAAGTGTTCACTTTACCGTGAACAGCCTATACAAGTAAGGACAACTGTTTCCCCACACAAGTTTGCGAATATTACCTTACACTTGTCAGGTAATTTTATAGGCTATTCACGATAAAGTCAGCACTTTTTAAGGCCCTCCCAACAGGCATTAACCACTAATAAAATTGTTTTATTGCAGTCTCAGACATTAACTTTGAAAGTGGTAAAAGTATACACCATATTTATTAGCTACACGACAATACTGATATTAAAAAATGACAAACACAAAAAATAGCTTGAAAGAAAAAAGTGCCTTAAAAAGTGCTCATTTTGCCGTGAACGGCCCGGCCTATACCATTATTTTTTACAGTGGATCTACATTGTCAGGGGAGAAGGATTTCGGGGAAATATTTTGTTACGTGATATGCATTTATGATTTAATACATATTTCAAACTGTTAACTTTACCGCTAAAGATTAAACACCGATCCACACACTTGCATTTTATTTCAAAGCGGATATTCACATCCAAAGTATGTTAGAAGGCAGTTGCTCATCCGTCCGCTCAAAGTTAGGGTTTGGTAACATACGACAGAAATCTATAGACTAACTGGTGCGACGGATTATCGAGAGTCTGCCTTTAACATCGTGAACTTGGCTACTCCCGGCTAGCGATAAGCGGATGTACGTGAATGAGAATGGCGTCGCGGCGGCAGGCAGTTGGTAATACCCGCTGAACGACTAGAGTTACGCGGGGAGTTCGGACAGCACGGCAGAAGGTGCCAGCTGAACCATGTCCAAGTGTGTGACGACCACGGTCACAACCCCGCCTTGCTCCCGAACACCGCTCGCCAATGCCCCGGCCTACCTGCCCACACTAAAGGCCCCTTTACGATGATAAACGTGTACAAGCTGTTCACAATTAAGTGAGCATTTCTGAAATCAACCTTAGAAAGGGTCACTGCCCCTGTCTGCATATATTATAACGGGCGCACTGGGCGACGTGAGCCCAGTAAAGTTGGTAACGATGGAGGGAAAGTAGTTCCATATCTTAAAGTCATATTAAAAGTGCTAGGTAACCATTTGTAATAACTAAATTATTTCTTTCGCTTTCTGTTTTTTTTTTTTATATGCACTGAAGTGTAAAAACGAGAACAGATTTGTAATATATTTACTTTTCTAATAATTTCACAATCTCACTTAACCGACGCATGAATAAACAGAAGATGCCCATGGCAATGTTAATTTTACATAAGGCGCAAGAATACTCTACGTGCATACAAGTAGATCTCGAGCAGGACTTTCAAAAGTGCTCATTTTACCGTGAACAGCCTATACCTAACAAAATGTAAGTACGCATTCTTTATGGCACGGTTCATGGTCACCGAAGCAGCGAGCGCGTAACACTGTCCCCCCCCTCAAGTCTGTTTTTTAGACTGCAAAACACTGCAACATCCGGATCATAGTGTGCTAACCTTCCATACATATCTGTAGCTTCGGGCAGTTACCCTTTTCTTCTGTAGGTTCTACAGCCACACCAGTTGTCCTTTAAATACCGCTCCCTACATTCTCATCATACCGCATTTTCATCTTTTGTGACACCCTTACTAGTCAACGATCATTAAATTTCTGTTCCGCCGGAGTTAAAAGCCGTCTAGCATATATGCTACAAGCATCAGATGTTCATCTACAGTTTGACATAGAACTGCCCCTAAGGCTTTCGAACTAGCATCACCTTTAAGGGTAAAAGGTTTGCTAAATTGAGGGAGATGCAAAACTGGAGGGGTGGTCAATTTCTCCTTAAGCTGGTTAAGCGCATTATGTTGTTCCATTCCCCAACTGCACTATAGAGCATGTCTTCTCGAGGTTTAGGGTGCCACTAGAACGCCATTCTAATCAGAGAAGAAATTTTGAAGCTGTGGTCTTCCAGGAGGTGACGAAAATTCTGGGGATGAAAAAGACTAGGACTACAGCCTTACACCCTCAGTCGGATGGAATGGTCTTTCGGATTTGTCGATTTTATTATCTAATTCGTCAATTGGCATTACCCTGCAGCGGTTTGCTTTGCGTGTGTTGAAGTATTTTCCACAAGCATCAGGAAAGTGATCCAGAGTGTATTGCCATAAAATCTCACATAAGTGCTGGAAAGGTTGGGCCTTATGAAGTAAGAAAAGGGTTGATAGGATACAGCCATCCAAAAACCAAGACCTTTCATTCCTATGTTCTTGAGGTATTAAGGGACATTACTACCACAACACCCTTTTTGGCGCACATTTAGGGCAAGAAAAGACTAGAGTACAGGAAATGTTTATCTGGCTAGGTTTAGTTAAGGAGATGGAAACCTTGGTCAAAGATTGTGAAGCCTGTCAGCGCTCAAAACCGCGGAATGTAAAAATAGTGAGCCCCTATAGTGCTGGAGTAGCCAAGTTTCCGTGGGAACGAGTTTAATTGGATGTTTTCGGGCCATTACCTAGGGCAGTTTCAGGATTTACTTCCATCCTTGTAGCAATCGATAGCTTCAGCAAATTTTTGTCCCCCCCCCCCCCAAACTGAGAACAATGAAGTCTTCAGAAATCTGCAGAATTTCGAGTCAACGCCGCCTCCCCTTATTTGGGTCCCCATGTATCTTGGGACCGATAATGCCGCCTATTTCGTTTCGGGGGAAATTATGAATTTGGCTTTTTCTTGGGGCATGAAAATGGTACAAACCACCCCGTATTACCCCAAGGCAAATCTTGTGGAGAGGTAGAACCGAAACCTCAGGATAGTGTTACGGTCTTTTCAGATGGGAACTCAGTGGGGCGTGGCCTTATACCAGCTAAGCCTTGCTTTTATTAACGTTGTAAGTGATGCCACAAATAAAGTGCCAGCAGAGATTTTCTTTGGTCGTAAGTTATTACACCCTCTTATTAATGCACGAGGATTAAACGATCTCGATTGGGAGTCTGTAAAGCACGTAGAAGGTCTAGAAGAGATGTGGGATGAGGTCACAAATAATTTAAAACGGTATCATTCTAAACTTGCTGCAGGGTATAATGAAAACCAAGGTACTGTGTCAGCTAAGGTTGGAGATCGAGTGATGTTAGAAACCCACTACCCGAGTAACAAAGCCGTGAATTTCAGCGCAAAATTCGCGCCAAAATATGTTGGGCAGTTTATTATTCGTAAGTTTTTAACACCAGTAACGGTGATGCTTGAGGATGTAAAAGACCCTAGGAGTGTTGCTAAATTACATTTTTCTCGAATTAAATTAATTTGAATTGCTGAATTGGACAAGAATCATCTTATCTTGTAGTTTTTGTAATTAAGTGTTTGATTAGGGTATTTTTCAATTTGTTAGAGTTAAGGTATATTGCCGTCATGTTATTATCTCGTTAGAAGTGTAAAGATTTTTATGTGAATTTTTTGCACACACATTTGTTCTGGGCCCCAGCACCACAGTACTCAGTTCATGCTCTTTATCATCATTGTTAATCTTCATTGAGACTAAGATGTTTTGCTCTTTTACAAAATAAAATCTTTGTAGAGATCTAACATCGACATCCGAGTAGGAATTAAGGATAGGGACATAAGGTTAGGGGGTCGAGTCCCTGATGGTTAGTTTCAAATTTTGGTTCTCGTGAGATGGACGAGTGGATGCCGTTGCTACTAGTAGGCAGTAGTTCATGGCTTTTGGAATTGCAGGATAGTGGCATGTGACTTGTTCGAGCATTGGAGGCTGGAGTGATGGGTGTGCCGGGGGTTGACCCAAGACTGGCCATTTTGTATGGACTCCTGGCTACTCACCCAGGGTTTCTTCGGAGATGGTTCTTCAAGGGCGTCGGGTGAGACGGGGACGTCTCATTATGCACGGAAAAATGCCAGCCCACTACACATTCCTAGTTGACTGCCTTTGCCAACATAGCCCTGGTGTGTCAACCGTCAGCCCGCCGGCTTGCTAAATTGCACGACGCGAAATCATTTCACTGCACAATTATCATGACATACTTTTTTTTTTATACTTATAACCTAACTGTTACTGAGTAGACGATCTAGCAGTGTGAAAACTAACGGTAACTAATACGTGAAGTTCCCTTGCAGATGCCGACACTGACATCCGACCATCATATCTGCTGAGAACAGACTGGGAAACATGGCAGCCATCCATAGTTCGTCATGCTCTCGCCTAGAGCGGTAGTGTTGTCGAGCCTACAGGGAGCGCGCGCCGTTATTCTAAATAGCTAACTAGATTGCGTTCCATGCGAAAATTCGGAGAATTACTCTACCTGCAACAACTCGTTCTTATTGGCTAAGGTAACATTGTAACCCCCTCTTGTGGTTCACCCCTAGTTTTGATTTAGTATTCAAGCGCCCGCAGCAGCTTGTGTCGGCAGAGACGGATGGCTGCTGGGGACGAGCTCAATCCTGAGATAAGTAATTGTATGATCAAAATGTAGGGCTCATAAAGCCAGTAATTTGAATTGGACAACTGCTGTCCAAAATTACTTGCAGAAGTAGTTTTTGTTTGCTTGGATATTGAAGCTAAACCAGATAAAAAAAACTGTAAAAATGTTGAATCTTGTCAATTAAAGCTATTAATATCACTTAGCTTCCCATGACAAAAATGATTACGGTAATCACAAGAGCATTCATAAACTTTGTAGAATGTTGTGTAATAAAACACATCTAAAAGAGAAATTTAAAAATCATGGATTTTGAAGTTCCCTGGTGTTGCAGCCTGTAATTTTGTTTGAAAATGGAAATGCATGTCATAAAAGAAAAAGAAAAAAGTTGTCATTAAAATCAGTTATAATGTACTTCATAAAGTCAATGCAAATTCCCTTTAAAAAAGGTATTGAGAATTTAATTCCTAAAATGGGTAGTGGCATAATAGTTTGAAAAAGCCCGAATTTTAAGGAGTCTTCTGCTCAGAATTGTATTTTAAAAATAGCCATATTATATATATATATATATATATATACACACACACACACACACACTCTGTATTTTGCTTAGAGCATAATGACTGCAACTTTGATCATAAAATAGTCCACATTTCCGAAGAACTTTTGTGTGTGTATTTAGTAGTTTTGTAACCAATTTCTGCTTCAATATGGCGGGGTTTTGATAAACGACAGTTTGGTCGTGGTTATTTGGGGAAACAGACCTTTCGTCGCCCTGCAGTGTAGGACGACGAAAGGACCTCAAAGTGACCAACGAAAGGGAAATCTGCGACTTAGAGTATGAAGCAGTGAAGAGTGCGACTGGCAGGCGGGACTATTGGACTAGATGCGTGAGTGACAGATATTACAAATGGTGGCAACAAAAAAGACTGAACACGTGTTAATGAGTTAATTGACTGTAACCAAACGGGTAATTAAAAAGGATGTTAGAGTTGAAAAAGACAAATACTGCGCTCACTGTTAAATAATGAGTAATATCGGAGACATAATTTAATGCTGTATTAGTGTGCGAATAAATTAAAGCACTAAATTTATTTATTTTTATTAAGACCTCCATCCCTCACGAACTGATACGCCCCTCAGGCATCCCATGTAACGGTACAAAATCAAATTTCCTGCCTTTGATTAAACGAAAAAAAAAAATCTTATGGTCCATACATTTTCTTGCATGATAACTGGTATGAAAGTTGTCTTCACGTTCGTGTTCAATAAAGAAGCGAAAGTGTACAGGGCGTGACTAGGTTATATACTGCATATGCTGGAGAGACCAGTCACTAAATCTCATCTATCTTGAATCCGTAAGAGGCGGGTTAGACCCACATTGTTTGAGGGAGGGGGCGGCTTAACTGGTCCCGACAGGAGAGGGGAGGGGCTGGGAGCTGTCCCTATTGTCCGGGCTGCCACTGCCTCGGGGAAAACATTTTAATGGCTGCCAAATATCGCCCTATCCCTCACCTATAACTCCTCCCCACATGCTGAAGAGGGCTTTTTTACTACACTCTTGAGTGGCTCGCCCCGGGCTTCGAGACTACAGGCGGCCAGACTCACTCGCTCTACTGCATTCCAGCTAGGACATCTCCACGCCGCTGTTCATTACCACCGCAATGGCAACACTGCATCACGAGCCACACTACCTCTAAATTTCATTTTTAACTGTTCAGACGTTCAACGAGTACTGCCGCATAATAAACATAGCTCTGAGAAATTTTCTAAGGACGGTACAAATCTAGAACGGTAAAAATTTCTACAAGACAAAAAATAATAAAACTCTTCCAAGGTAACATATGCAGCAAAATTAATGACACTCGCAGAACATGTCCAAATATAGTGCAGTGGTTTCATTTGTGTAGCAGTCACTTTTACCCTTAAATTTTTCGTTTTTATTAATCCTGCAGTCTACGAAAAATAACGAAATGAATACAATGTATAAAAGTTTTTTTCCGCATGTAACTGAACACTACATTAACAAATATTAAGATATGTATCTACAGAATAAAATCCCACTGCAATCACAACTGCATTTTTGGGGGTTCCTCGCACAAACTGTAGTTATTTTCTCAGGTAATTTTACTGTGAAAACTTTAGTGTAGTGTTTTTACGGCGTCACATGCTTCTCACTGGCATGCTTTCGAGCGACATACTTCAAATCTTGCCGTGTTTTCGGTCGTACAAATTCGTTGTTCGCAAAACAGCACACAGCGACTACCACGCTACAATTTGAAAAAGGTAGCAACGACCAAAATATTTGTCCTCTTACATGCTAACATTACGTCCATAGGGAGTGTTCTTGCATCGAAATACACCGCCAGTCTTAAGTATAATTTTCACTGAAGACACCGTTTTTACACAATGTTACAATGACTGCTGAAGTTAGTATCGTACATTCATCTGCGGTCCCATTCAATAAAATCATCAGTTCATCCCAAGAACAAGCTTCGGAAATGCTTGTGAATGTCGCTATAAATTTTCCTTTCAGAATACTCGAATTATAGACATTTATTATCCATGCACACGTGCAGTCTATTTATGAAATACCGCCAAACACGATGCGGACAGCAAATTTGCGACATTTGAAGAATAAAATGTGCCTTTTTACTAGCAAATTTACTCTGTTTAATACTAACTTTCAAGACCCTCTAAATGTGAACAAAAAATTCAAGAGCTTTACTGGTCTGCTTTGATATTTTTAAGCTTAAGTACTCAATTTTGTATTAAAAAAAACACTACTACAGTTAAAGTTTATGTGCGTAGTGTTGCCATCTCCCATTCGCTAACGAAAACCCGAACGTTGCCGAAGGCTTTCAGGGTTACCACGAAACAAGACTTAGAACGCGAATTTCCCTCGCTCTAAAATTTTATTCGTTTCGAGATCATTGAAAATTTAACTGATATAAAAAATTAGAATGAGCCCCATAGCCCGTTAATCCTGGAATAACGTCAGGTTTACGTTAAATGACAATAATTTTTGTGTTTACGAAATTGGTAAAAAAAAAAGGGGGGGGGGGCTTTTCCATTTACGTCTGGCAAGACAGGAATTCCGCCTGGAGCAATCAGAACAGGGCCTATACTTATCTGCCTAACGAGGCCCATTCCATTCTTAGGGCTCTCAGTTACCCTTTGCGTCAGTGGTTCACCCAGACTAGTTCATACCGGTTAAGTACTTCAGTAAGTAAAGATAATTTGGCGGTTAGAACGTGCACGCCGGAAAGTTGCAGACTAGCATGTACAGGCTGACCACACTTCGCAATTTAGATGTCTGGCTACTTCCGTACACTGAGCTCTGAACATACATCATCCCAGAAGGAGAAATTTCAGAGGCAGATTTCCAAACTATCGGTCAGAGCTAGGCTATTTACTGCTGTATAAATCTCATCACCTACTTGTCAATTACAAATCTAACCGAAGAATGAGGAGATATTCTTGACAGCATATACTACATATTCGTGCACTGCATTGAACAAGAATGCATTGGCCAACACATTATGGTTTAAAAAGAACTAGGTTAATTTACACTGACAATTAGGAAAATTACCTGACAATTGTAAGGTAATATTCGCAAACTTGTTTGGGGGAACTATTTGTCTTTAGATGAAAGATAACTTACTGCACTGTAGAGTAAAATTCACTTACATGGCAGTAGAAAATCCCATGCATGGATGAGAAAATTACCTTACGACACGTGCATCTCCTAAGCATTGTCTTAACAGTTGGATGGGATAAAAAACTAGGCGCCATTTTGGACAGCTTTGACATATTCGTTGGGGAAGGCATAATACAAAACAATAAAAATTAATTTTAAGGTAGATAAAATCTGTAAAATACCATATCAAATAGTTACTAATAAAAAGATTGTAAAAGAAAAATGAAATAAAATCCGTAAAGAGACTGGAAAGCTGATAGCTTTTTGTTCCCGTATTCAAATCCAAAAATTAAGCTAGTCAAAATAATGGCAAATATTATGTTAAGGAAATTATTAAGAGACTTTGAAAGGTATTGACTTCAAAGCACTAATAAAGCAACTAAAGAAATTCTACACAATCTTTGTTCAGTTAATTTTGGGCGGTACAGCGCAATCTGTTACGCCAAATTATTATAACCAGTTCCAACGGGAATAAACAAGGTGCTAAGTTGCTCTTAGAATAGCGGAAATGTTCAATATAATTACAAGGTTTCCCCACAATATTTCTAAAGTTATTTCAATTAAGGATTTCGCACATAACTTACATTCATATTTTTCGTGGCGAAATACTTCAATACGCTAATAATCAGTAATAGTGCTATGTTGTCGCCGCGGTGTAATAGTTAGCGCACCGCCCTGTTGACACGAAGACCATTGCTCGCGCCCATCCACTGGCAAGTGTCGAGGATTTTTGAATAATTGTTTTGGTTATATTCGTCTTCTTCAGGATATACAATATGTTCGGAAACTACCTGTCAAAATTCAAGCCATAGCATCTGTGGGCGAATAGAAACAAAAAAACTCTTCACAAAATGTTCGGAAAGACCATTTAGTATATTTAAATTGAAGTAGAATTTCGGCTAACCACGACGCCTGGTGCCTGCAGCCACACGTACCTGTGTGCACAACAGGTTGCATGACACGAAGGCGAACTGATACACGGTTAGTGTCCGTACGTAAGCCACCATGATCAACGTACGCTCACCTACCACTGCGATGACGCGTGTGTGTGTGTAACAGTTACAACCCATTCTACCGACAGGGAGTAGCAGGTACGTTTAAGGCACTGGCTACAATTTTTTACCATTCTATGCAATTTGTCATGACTCGTTTAAGAGTTCTGGAATCTCAACATAGTAGAAACATAGTCGTTCTTGGAAAAGCTGAATCAGTCATTCCCGATGATTCGACATTACGAAACAATCAACACAGACCATCGAAAACTTAACGTAACCTACCCATGATGCCTACAGTCACGATTTAACAAAATATTGAACACATTTTAAGGCTTTTTCTTAAAGCTTTTGTTTTATTTCCTTTGACAGGTAAAAATGTATTACATTATCACATCTGTTGACATCTATGCTCGTGTTTTGATTTCGTGTACCACAAACCTCAACCCTACCAGAACACCGACGCAATGGTCAATAAGGGCTTATAAATTACTAATTATGGAGATTTTAAGAACTCTTTAGCGGAAATAAACTTTCGTAACGGATGGTCGCAACTATTCTCACCCGGACACAAGAGAATCTTCTAAATAAACGCAGTTTTAAAACCGTTTCAAAAGACATATGGCACAGACTAAAGCATTGACCATGTTCCAAGCAAAATTGCAGTAAAAATCACAGGGGGTAAAGGAGTGCCTGCACACGTGGTGAAAGGAGGGGGGGACAGAAACCTGTAACTAGAGGGCCGCCCAGATGTTTGTAGAGGCGGGAGCTCGTGACGATCGGCTTCCAGACACAAGAAAAAGGATCATCGGGATGGTCACGCTCCTTCCCGGAACCAGTATCCTGATATGGCCAGCTCTCAGCCAGCCTGCCCACACGAGACAACGGGACTGCTCCTGCTAGACGTCTTCAGCTCCTCCCTGTATGTCCGCCACTGGCCGCGCCAAATTAGGCAGCGCGCTTGTAGAGGTATGCGCCCACGACCTACACGCCCAGCGCCCGCAGTCATCGTGTACCTCCACGAGCGCCGTCCATTGCATCCACGCACATTTTTGTCTGCTCCCAATTTTGGCGTTGTCTTACGTCTACTAGGATTTAACGAGTATCAAATCCATGTTTCTTTACCAATACCCACTGCAAACGATACTGCGAAGAAGCACAGGAATTTAGGCTGTACATACAGGACGTATCATAAGTTACCGCCACTCTCAGGGCTTATTCCAAAGGTAATTTGGTACAAAATGTGTCTTGAATGTAGGTCCTATTCCCAATATTTCCCGAGTAATGCGAACATTTTATGAAGAAAAAGAACAATCACTTCAGAAGTAATATAGGATGAATTACCTAAAACATTTCTGATATGGAAGGTGCTATTGATTGCTAATTTCATACAAGTAAAATTTAGACGAGAGCTCAATTACAACCCCACAGATTTTAATACTTATTCCAGTAGAAGAAATTAGTACGTCAATGTTTTTTTTTTTTTTTTTTTTTTTGCAAAATTCTAGTCCAAGTAGTTCACGTGTTATCGTAATATGACAATTTTAAATACCTACCATAACTGTCCCATTTAACTGCTTAGTTACTAGGCTACGATGTTCGTACGTGTGTGTAGATTCTGTTTCATTTGCACAGATTGCATTGGGATCTCCTTTTCAGTACTTCGTAATAATTCATACTACCTAGACTAAGGAAGTGCTGGAAGATAATATACATATTAATCCTGAAAAAGCCGACCTACTCATGGTGTATGGCAAATGTAAGAAGAATGCCCTTTGTTCATGTAATGTATGCGCTGAACGATATATCAATAGAAGTCACTGTCGACAATTATTTGGAAACCTCTGACCAATTACGGTTAACTAAATTTAACACCTCGAAAACGAGTGACTGAAGAGGGTGAAAATGTTCTAGCTGACGCTGCTACAAACCCGCAAGTTAGCTGCCGTTCAATCGCTAGAGGGAGGGGAAGAGTCTAGCTAGCGTACTGCGCATTCTGCATCATATGTTCCATCCGTATCAAGTGTGTCGATCAAGAGCTACATGGAAACTATTTTGTAAATTGTGTTAACTTTTACACATTGGAATTGATTAAGACATGATACATCAGAGTTGTCATGCATTTGTTTAGTGATGAAGCAACACTTTCAAATGATAGCCAAGTTAACCTCAAACATTCACCTTTGGTCAGTAAAAAGTATCCATTGTCTTCATTAAGTGCAACTTAAGCCCATGGAGTGTAAATGTGTGGTGTGCAATAGTGAACCATCATCTCAAACGCCATTTTTTTTTCATAGAAGAAACGCAGGATTTCCAAGAATATGTCAACCTCTACACACTACAGCTTGTTTTCACAGATAGTTTCTAAATTGTTGGATTGAACGAAGGGGACCTGTGCGTTGGCCTGTCCGTTCACCAGACCTGACCCATTTAGATTTTTTTTGCGAGGAACGCTGAAAGACACTGTCTACAAGGGCATACCAACTACACCAGAAGATATTTTTAAAAAATTGGATTTTTCTCTCTCTTCTTCAGGATTCACAGAGTTTGTCATTTTTATTTCTTAATAGTGCTAATATATGGTACACGTGTTTTCTTGCACTTTCAAAACAAAACCACACACATTAAAACAAAAGTAAACATACGAACATCACAGACTAGTAACTAAGCAGTAAAATGGAACAGATAACTATGGGCATTTAAAATGATCATTACGGTAGCATGTAAACTACTTGCGAAAATACAAACGTCAGTAGCGTTTTTACCAGGATTCTAGTGCGTTTTACTTTCTTGGTGTGAACAAACATTTGAAAAAATTTGACTATTCAAGATATACACACATTTTAATACTTAAGATCTGTGTCTGGGCTGCAATTATGAACCCTTGCCTAAACTTCACTTCAGTGAAACCAGCACATTAATAGCACTTTTCATTTCCGAAATATTTGCGGTGCAAGTTATAAATGATTCGCCCTGTGTGTTTTACAGTTTAGCATTAAACACCATATCTGCGTATTCTGTGAAAAATGTACGTGGCTGGCATTGTGAAAATGATCGCATCTCAACGAGAGACTACACCCACAAATGCGCAGGAACGCACGTGCTGGGTTCGCGCAGTGCACAGTGAAACGGCCAAACTGGCAGAAACATGCCACGAGCTACTCACTGCAACCAGTTCAATTTTTCGAAGTACTCTGTAAATATTTTTAGTACGACCCACACTTTTATGACTATTTGTTCCGAATGATTTAGGGAATAAGCCCTCTCAAGTGGCGGCGCTCCTCGTGAATCAGCCTGTATATACTAGGTCATGCACTGGTATGGAGGCTCAAGTACGTTGGCCGTGAATAAATAAAATTAGTTCGTAACACTTCACATCCTATTGTAAATATAATGTTAAAATGTATTGCTGCTGGAGTTAGTGTTTTTTAATACATATTATAATAAGAATTTTCTATTCATGTTTGTACTAGTATCACCGCGGACTAAATTTTGTGTACTGTTTATTAAATGTTATTTACTATGTATGCTACCTATATAAAGTATGTGCTATCAACTAACAACTTTGATAGAGATTAATTTAGGTGAACTATTCGGTTTGTAGCAAGCATCGAGGTCGCAACTCGTGCAAGCGAAGTAGGCCACCCGTGAAATCTAAAGATCTAGAAACAAAGAAAATAATTTCGCGTGTATAAACCGTATCCAAGGGCTGTACTAAAGCAGTAGCGGCTAATTACACGGGAGACACTAACTGCAAATAAGGAACTTTCCACAGTTTGAGACACCTGTAACGGTGACTGATATAGCAATACTACCCTAACTACCCACTTACACCCCCCCCCCATAATATTCACATAGGTCCAAATAGATTCACCTCAGTAAAAATGACTAACTGCGAAACAATGACCTTGCAAAAAACTTATCTGCTCGATAGCACTACTCGTTATCTTCAAAAATCATCAGAATGATTAATAATCTGAAAACGCAGAACTAAGTTCCACTCATTGACCACTGAGTCAAAAGCATCATGTGTAATGTACACTAGATATACGATAATTTTTTTGTTCAGCGCAGCTTAGAATAATACAGAAATTAGCACATACTAATAGTATATACTACAAACATCCTAATGGACAAACATGAGAATTGCACTGTGCGAAATGTTTACTACAAACGTCTTCGCGAGTGGAATATGACCTAAATGAACATGACATTGTAATGGGCTAAACTAAAGAAAGGTAGAATGCGCCTAAAAGGTAGAAAAACCACGATTAGTGTTAGATCCCAACAGTTTCTCCTCTCCCCCCTACCCCCTCTTTAAACATCTTAGTCGAGTGCACGTTCATACAACTAGGCTATTCAAATGTCCTGCTCAAGTCCCATCCTCGTGCAGCTCATTCGCTATGTTTACGTCACACGTTCATCAATAGGCACACCCAATATTGGCGAGATTAATTTCTGCAGTCTTATTGCAAAAACACTACCTTGGGTCCATTTTCATGATTGGATGGTTTTAACTGTTGCGAGTTTTAGATGCCAATTCGCGAACCCCAGACGTTCTGACAAGACTCAAATATTGAAACATTCTAAGAGACAGGGACGATACAAAGGATTATGTGCAGCGTGTAAGTAATATTCAAATATAGTCTGCGTAGACCTCTTACCGAAAATCAGGTGTCGCTTATTATCATCAAAAGCCAAAACGTATTCCACGCATTTTAATTCAAGTGCAATTTATGCCCCGTACGTTCCGGCTAACCTAACACTTACGTGGGAGTTAAGTGTTGGCTCATCTACATGCGACCTTCGACAAAAAGCTATTCGGTGAACATGATTCACATTGGCGCCGCCGTCTAGATCCGGCTGACAAACGGCAGTACAAAATTCCTGAGAACAGAGTCGCTCATTTTAACGACTATGGAGATCAACTATCACTAAACTTAGTCATGTAGCAGATTTTTATTTTGCCAAGATGACTGGCTTTCACGATATAATTACCGGCTCAGATAAACCACAACCACCTGTACCACTTTTTTACTTCCACTGAAGTGTTTAAATCCGGATTCATTCTGCAGTATGTTATGCCCTGTGCTGAAAACCGAGGAAATCACGCGCAAAAAAAAAACGGTCAAGTATCACTTCCAATGCAACGCGACAGTCTGGACAATCATAGGCCTTCGATTATTATTCATGTAACTAAGTTGCACTAAACCGGTTAAGTACGTATACGAAAATTTGTCTGGGAATGGAAAGTAATCTAGTATAATGGGAATTGGGGGGGGAGGGGGTGCACTTGCCCCTTTTCAAAAGATTCTAACTACGTAAATTATATAAATAAATTTGCCAGATGATAAACTATATACTACGCAAATATCGAAACACGTTTCCTATGTGAATGTTAAAAGAATCTCTCCAAAAGTTCTATGCCCTGTGATTTAGTAGGTACTAGCTACAGCCATAGATGTCAGATTTTATTCACACCATGTGGCTACTGCTACGAGATTTAAGTTTACAGCACACTAAGTTATAACAAGACATGCAATTTAATTAAATATGTAATTTTTAATGGAGCCGATGGTTATAGAGGTGACAACCTCCGCAAAGGATTCACGAGAACACAATGGCTCTCTCAAAATGTCATACCTCGACTTTTATTTCCGATTGCTCGTACCTTTCGATGCTGCACTACAAGCAAGGGAATGATCGGCGAACCGAAAGTGTTAGTAAAAACACCACTTCGAATATTTGTTTCCATTAAAGATAGACATTGTATTCCCTGAGTTTGAAAATCTGTTGTGTCAAATTTAACTAATTAAGTCACATCTATTTTTAACGCTGCGTAATGTTATGGCAAAGAAATGGCGTTCAGAACGTTAACAATCTGCACATTTAAACGGAAAAATTTTACAAGAAAAAGTGTTACTTTCATTTGCGTGCATTTTCTTCATAGTCTTATTTCGCCTTTAAGTGTTGATCGCAGTTGTGAGGTCGAAAATGACTTGTGCACGATTCTCACTGGTCGAACCCATTCAACATTAAATTAAAGAACTGGCCCTATACACAAACTGTTTGACGGAAAACATTAATTAAAAGTTTAAACACAGCTGCACTAGTGACTTTTCGGCGACGATACACCTTCCAAAATTCTTTGAATCAACTGACTAAATAAAATGTGATGTGGGCTTTACTCACTGTCCGCGTTAGGAAGAAATCTGCTAGAATGTTTACCAACATGCAACAAGTGCGGCATACAGTAGGTCATATTCACGTGGCTTCTGCCCTCTCATCAATACCAGTAATACGTATTAAAAGCTATTCACGGCTGAGAGCACTTCGAAGTCCTACTAGGAAAATTAACAAATATACAGTGCTCAACAAAAGATTTGCATAAAAGGGATTTGTGAAATACGGTGTTGGTTACGACCGAAGAGTATGGCTGGGATGAAAATGCACGCTATCTGTAAAGAATATCACGCCTCACCTGACGACAAACCAAAGAAAACGTTGCCTTGGGCCTGACTACTTTCTTCATGCTCCGTGTAAATGAAAGCTTAGAATAGGCATGGAAGTGTGTTACTGATATGCATCTAACGTAATTGTATATAAAACAAAAGAGATACAATAGAGTAGGTCTACCCTCAAATTTTATTAATTCGCAGCCAACGTAACAACCTGCAGGCCAGTGTACAATGTAGTACTGTATAAGTAGTTATAAGCAGGTTTTTTTTTTCAAAGGTTTGTTTCAAAAGTGCTCACTTTACTGTGAACAGCCTACAGCTCCATTACGACATCGAAACACTGCTGAGACCGCGAGCCTGTGCAAGTCTTGAAAACTGCTTCAACCGTTCCGAAGTTCCCATAAAGATTATCAAGGAAAGTAACTTTCACTGCATTAGTAAGCTGATATTTAAAGAACACTATATTACACAGACCGGCTGTCGACAAATGATAACTTTAAAGGCAAAAAAAGCATAGCAGTTGTTCGAAATTACGGGGGGAGTGTGAAATCTCTCAGCGCAGTCGGCCGGGACTGAACCTAAGACTTGCGGAGTGCGCATCTGGCATTCTACTGCACGACCAAACATGTCCCGAGGGCAGAAAACAGCATACATTCTTCACACTTCAGCTATGTACTCACTTCACACACCTGAACAAGCTTATATATATATATATATATATATATATATATATATATATATATATATATATATATATATATATATATATATATAAATTGCATGTGCCAGCGTAAATTCCGAACTTATCTACTGGAATTTTTACAACACAGTTGGCAGCGAATTACTACTTGTGTTATTAAAATAGTGTAAGTATAAGTTTCGGCAATTGCAATTTACTTCAATGTTCATATACTGAAATTACAAGTCACTAACAGCAGCACATTTGTATTCTTAACCTGACAGCACGTCAAACATTGATACACACCGCCAAGCCCAAACGACAATTGCCGTTACCTGCGACGAAAGAAAACAAAACAGCAATAAGAAATTGACCAGGTCTGTCAACAGATCGCAGGAAGTTTTACCGACACGCCACACCTCCACATCTGACGAACGGACACTGCGAATCAGTGGGAAACCACATATTCTAAGTGAAATTTAATTACTCCAATCAGTGAAAATGGCTCCACTTAGAATCTGTGGAAAATGGCTGATTGAATGAGTGCCTTGAAACAATTTCACTGAATAAGTGACGGCCGACTACAGTGGCGATTAATATTGCTTTTATTGCATGTAGGCAAATAATTACGTGAAATGAACATTTACGATAGTTTACTTTTTTAAATTTCACATTATAAATAGTTAAATTTTCGCAGTGGCCGGGGCGTACCCTTCGACTAGGCCGTTACTTTGCCATCTGAGCTACCACAAGTTGAAAATATATATGCTATATCTGCGCTGCGAAATAGTGCAGTTTGGAGGTTGTATACGCTCAATTTTCGTGTTTGGTTTGATTGGTACCGTTAGGATTGTTAAAACGAATAGTATATACAAGTGCACTCTTCACCACATTAAATTCAGTTTGAACCTTCAAACAGAGCGCTGTAACGATTACATGGAATCGAAATGAAAGATGTAAAAACTGAATGAAAGGCTGTGTTCATAAAATGGCGTTTTGAAAGACTAAACACATTTTAGAAAGTATTTTGTATTAGTTTTATTAGTTAACTCGTTGTTACTTCATTTGATACAAGTTATTTAACGGCCATTTTTAAACGATGTTCTACGGCCATTTTTACACGCAGTTTCACTGGTCCATCAGTCAAAAAATAAACCACTGAGAAGTGGAAAAAAGGACGAATCGGTGGGAAATGACACAAAATCAATCATTGAAGGAAATATGGCGTTTTTTTTTCACTGGTTCATCAGTTAGTCACTGAAGGTATTAGTCAGGTACGTTTGACTGATCGAAACAGTGAAATTCTCACTGATTTAGATTTAGAGTGCAATATATTTACTAGCTGGCCCCACTGTAAAAAGATCTAAAACCTGCAGCAAATGACTTCTAAACATGTTACAGCTACTTCACAATTTGGAACCAAAAGGGTATTTTTCTAGTATAAGCAGCCGCCAATCAAAGTTGGAAAAAATCTTTCTATTTTAACTATCACGGGATAGAACTGATATAAACTTTAAAAACTATCAGCACATTTCTGCGATGCTAGAAAGAGAAGAGAATTTTTATGGATTTAAAGTGCCATTAATTGATCCAAAAATGTGTGTTGGTGCACATTTCATAATGACACCCCGTCATTGTTTTCATGACTAACAATCGCTAGAATCTTAATACTTCAGGTGGTTTGTTTTCAGCAGCTACGTGCAGAGGCGGAGTGGCGCTCGTCCACGGAATGTTACATTTTGTATTGCAGCAACACACTATTTGAAGAATGCACTCTGCAACAAATGCAAGGTCCAGGTTACCGCACCCTACTATGCCGTGGCGTGAGTTCTAGATAAGGGAAGGCAATTAAGATAACTTTTATAATTGCATCAACTTGTCGCGTGAGTTCACTCACGTGCCTGCTGCGATTACGTCAAGGCTACCTCGGCTACACACAGCTGCGGCAACAACTGATACACTCCTATCGGGAAAACTGAGGGCGGAGATATTTAAATGTCAGCTTCTCGTGATAACCACACGTCTAGGCTGAAGGGTAGCATTTGTTACAACTGACAAGAAAATGGCTCCGTCGGAACTACGCATGTGAGTTATAATTTTCAAGCGCAGCGCTAACTGCGATGAACACCTGTTACGTTATATACCGCCCATCCCTAGACCCTGGCCTACATCGGTTTAGCAGGAAATACTTCTAAAGTTGTGAAGCTACACGACTTGCAAAAAAAAAGAACCTGTTAATTTGTGTAGATTAAATTCATACAAATATTGTTTGTGAATTTGAGATCTTTCAAAATTATTATTTTTTTTTCCTATTGCTATGAAAGACTTGTATTGCCGTAACAGAAAAAAAAAGCCAACAAGTTGAACCTCCAAACTCGCTGATCCCCTCCCCAACCCCCTTTTTTTAACATGAGCGTAAACAATTCTCCTAGCTTCTTTAAATCTCACTGGACAAGATATTAATCCGCCAGACCGAGACCGTAGATGAGTGCGGAAGTCAAGGAAGGCACGAGGTAAACATACTTTTTTATGCCTCGATTGGTAATGTGCGTGTGGAGATGGGGAAGAGAGAGAAAAAAAAAGGGGGGGGGGAACTCATGAGATTCACTCTGTGAAACTTCCAAAATGGCGGATTTAAGTTCGGTACTGTCTAAGAGGGTAGAGTGGTAATTGATTCAACAGCACGAACCATGAACTAAGCACCGAATTATATTTACACACATTATTAATGTGCAGATTCGTACTCTAGTGTGTATCAAACAAGAAATGCAATGGAAAGTCAAGCCATATTTTTAATTTGTTCGCAGCCAACTGCTAACAAGCGTATCTCCGTAACGCGCGCGCGTGCGCGCACACACACACACACACTCTCCTCACAAACACTGGTTCACCTGACCGCCGCAGAAAGGGCGGGTCGATCAGCCAAGGTACACACCAACGTCTACAGATAAGCCGATAAATTCCTGTTACCTCCAGCTACAAGATTGTGACGCGAGGAGACTACAACTCATTTTCTGCTGCAGCTGTTCTGTGCAACAATGCCGAATTTGCTTCATTCGTCTGTACAGGACTGGAAAGTATACGCAAAAAAAAAAACACACAGTTCAAGCAGTCAAATTCGTACTAAAATAAGAGATGAATGTAAACAGCTTTGACCGAGTTACCGCCAATATCTTATCACGGGCCGAAACCTAATTGTCAAGGAAGTATGTTCTCCGCGTATGGAAAAGCATTAAATAAGTTCCATATCAATTTTTTTTCCTCCCACGTTATCTTAAGAGCATTTTCTTCTATATGAAAAAATTATAGAATGCGCACATTCAGATTTCGATTAGTCACAGTACTAATTTCAAACCGACAAAACCTTCATAACTCAAAACTTTGTTATACGTTTAAATAATGCCTTCGCTACCGGGTAAAGTGCACAAAAAGTGAATAATATATTAGCGGTATATTCACACTTTTTGAATCAAACCTGGAGCAAAAATTAAACCCGTCGTACAAGCAGTCATTTTTTTTCAAAGTCTTACCACAATCGTTTCACACTTGTGTTAACATGAAAGTATCTTAGTTAAATTTAATATTTACTAACATTGTCTATTAATGCAATATTTCATTTATTATTATGAATACATTATCTCTTTGGCATAATTTTACTGGCATAATTCAGCTTGGTTTGCACTAGGAGGAACAACGTAAAGCAGGGATTCAGAAAAGTTGGAAATAACCGATAATCGATTGGAGTCTCCTAATTTCTGTATTTCTTCCACGAAATTAAAAAAATTTTTGCGCGGACGAGGCTTTTCCTTTAAAGTAAATTAAACTGCACAGTATGAGGTAAGACAGGTGTCGCAGGGAACAGGAGAAATATCAGCGAGAATGTTCGAGGACGTGCTTCAGTATGCTAGTGGCGATAACCTTATTCTCTTACCTGTGCGATATACTGTACTAAAAACGGCGGTAAGTAATTGCACGAACGAAGCGTGCAGCAACATTCGTAAATCCACTCGTCTCCTAATTAGCATGCATGCAAACGATTCGCAAATGAGCGAGCACGCCGACAAATCGTGAAATACATTCCTTACCGTAACGGCACAATTTGCAAACGGGAGTTGAGTAATGTACAAAGGATACTGGCGAAAATAGGTATGTGACGCATCATTTCACTAATATTTGAAGATGGTAGCTGCTGAAATTTGTTTTTGTTTTACAATTCCAAACCAATACCTAATCGATACATACTGAATAGAAAGTAAAACTCCCAAAAAACGTTTATGGCAATTTTCTACCAATAATATTTATTAACCATCCGAGTACTGATTTTTCACATTTAATGAACACTGAAAAAACGGCGAGTTCCCTAAATACCAATGGGCAAGTCACACAATAAAAGTTAGATAGTATACTTTCCTTGTGCATCTTATCGCCCCACAAGGCTTCCCGTGGCCACCACTGCCTTCTGGTGACTAGGCAAAGGCGACATCCTCGCGTGTAGCAATTGCCTGGAGCGCGACGTATACACAAAATTGAGGCCAAACCCTGTCGTACTTTTACCCAGTTTAATTACGTTCACATGAACTACTAGCAGTTTTGAGGATTCGCGATTTTAATCAACTTTCTTTCAGATTAAATACATTTTAAGTTTTGCGCAAGCAAAAAACACTTTTTTTCCCCTCCCTTTTTACCTTTCAGTTCCGCTTCCCAAGTTGCTAACAAATGCCACAATATGTGCGAGATTCTTGCAATTGATTCTTGAATAATTATGGGCATACGCCATTGCAAAGATTTAGTTGTCTGTATAAAAATAACTGATTAAAAAACAAGAATGAATGATCTTTCTTGGAATCTTATGCACGTTACACATTTGGACACAACAGTTAACTCAGACTCGTTCATTCATTTTCATTTTACTTGTTTTTTTAATCATAGTTATTTTTAATACAAGTCATTTAATTTACCTAGTTGGTTTTGAAGACTATAACGAAGTGTTTGCAATGGCATGTTCAGGATAGTTCAATCTGTTGGTGTTCAAATTTTGAGTTATGCTGTGTGTCTGAACTCATGAGAACCACAATTCATACAATTTAAGAAAATTGTTAACAGGCTTTTCTGGCCCACAGTACAAGGTTTTAACGGTCAAGTATGTTAATAAAAACTAAGCCTACATATTCGATTCCGAACACTAGATGAAAGAAAGAAAGAAAGAAAGCATTTGCCACGATTCTTATCTGCACACAGGCTATATACAATCTGAAGAGGCAACTACATCGCGATTTCCCCGATATCCTTATCTCACAAATGACTAAAAACGGATATTCTAGAAAATTAATGCTAATCTAGAATACGTATGCCAGCCCGAGCCAACAAATCTACAGGCAGTGTGAAGAATGAACGCACGCGTCGATACATTATATATATATATATATATATATATATATATATATATATATATATATATATATATATATATATATATATAAAATTGCAAAGGATCTTCCTATAAAAAACACTTTTGTACTTTTCTGTTTGACACAAGTATAGCTCTCCTCTCAACACATACGGATATCGAGACTTTCTCCTCAATAGTACACAAACACTTTCTTCCGGCTTTCACTTGATAGTGGTACTTTTATAGAATGAATGATCAAAAAATTAACAAATATAAAAATCCATTTATCCAAGACGCCTAAATAATATCAGCTTATCGCTAAACGGGCCTAGCTACAAACTACTTCGTTTGAAGTACATTTTGCCACCGAGACACATTTCGAATTATACAAAGTGTGCTTTACTCTATTTTTTAATCAACTGTGTCCAATTAAAAAAATATATATTTATAAACGTGACTTCAGTAGAGAAATAGGCAGTGGGTACTTCCAAACTTGCGTGTCTTCAATGGTCGCCGGTATAAATAGTCTGCGAGCTATTCTCTCGCTGGCGCGCGTGCCAATTGCTCATCTCGTGAGCGGACAGTCCCCAGGCGACACAGATACTTGTGCGAGTGAAGAAACGCGACACCCCCCTCCAACCCAACACCGCTTGTGAAATATAAGAACCGAATACAACAGCAAGTTCTTGCCATGCTATACGGTGCTTGCGACACTTCCCGAAGACCTGTTATGGCGTATCCTTCCACTACATGTCGACATCAGCTACTCTCGGCCCACTAACATCCACTGTGCTACATCGGATTTGAAAGCACTTGCGGCTCCAGTTTACATGACGCATCAACTGCTTTGCAGTGTGAAGCTTCCCAACAGAACTATTAAACGTATATACAATGTGCTACTGGTCAACGAGAAGATCACACACTTCAGCACGAGACATGTCTTATGGAGCTTGGCAGAATGGAATTGTCAAAGGTAAAGTCAAGCATTTAACTGACGTTACGATTTCGAAAAGTTGAAATTTAAAGTCCAGCAGTCATTTTGCCGAGAATACAACAGAGGTTATGTGGAAAAAGTTATTTTTCTGTAGGGCGATTTTAATCTCTGTATACTAAACAAAGCTCGTCTTAAATTAAATAAATGGCAAATAAATGTAATGTGAAGAGTAAATATATGAATTGGCAAGTAGACCAACGATTTTTTTTAAAATAAACTTTAAGCCTTTTTTTTTTTAATGTACGTAAAATGCATTCCTGGATAATAATATAATTATTTACATAATACATATTTTTACAAAGCTCGCAGAACCGATGTTCTATTGTCCGAACTCTGACTTTACAATTGTATTGTGTACTGGTAGTTTCTTCGGAGGAAAGAAACCACGAAGTAAAATGCTAAAGTTTTCTATAGGCTGCTCACGGTAAAGTGAACACTTTTTAAGGCCATTCCAAATTTTTCTTTCAAGTCAGTTTTTATATTTAAGCAATTATTTTAATATCAGCATTATCACGTGACTAATAAATACGGTGTACACTTTCACCACTCTCAAAAGTTAATGTCTGAGGCTGCAATAAAACATTAGTGGTTAAAGCCTATTGGGAGGGCCTTAAAAAGTGCTTACTTTATCGTGAGCAGCCTATATTGTGTAAGGAGCTTGAAACCTGTGGCAAGCAGGTAACAGGACCCGAGGCCGGTCGTATGCTCGCGTACGTGCTGTCATGTGACTAGGATGGAGAAAGGGGGGGGGGGGGGACGCCTGGACAGGCCGGGCGCATTCCGCCGAGGGATGCCTCAGGAATGTGTACCCCCTTCCCTTTACCACCAGTCCGCCTCTTCGATACCCTCATCCCAGCAGGCGATGCGCAGCAATTGTCCAAGACTTGGGTGTGGTTACGATAATGGCGGTAACTGCTACGGAATATCAGCTTCAAAACAAGTCGCTCTTCTAGAACAAAACCAGCTCCTACGAGGCCTTAAGCATTTTGATGCAGCCAGGATAGTACGTTCTGACTGAAGGCAATTTCACACGATCAAATATTTGATTAAATTCGACTAATTGAACGCAACTTACTGAATAGAGAAAATGCACTCTCATGCACTTCAATGGGCAGCATTCATTAGAAATTGAATTATTACTTCAAAGTTTTGAAAGTGGGTAGGAAAATGTATACGCGGAGTCCGGCACCTCCGGAGGTGGCTGGACTGTTACTTATATGACAGCAGAAACGCTAGCAGAAAATGGATACGAAAACTGCTACGGAAATTAGCATCGTGTAGGGCCGGCTAAAAGGTCCACACGAACACTGCGTTGCGTCTTCCAGTTTTTTGTTTACAGATGTGGATGACGTTACAGTGCACACTGAACCAACACTTGATTATCTTAAGGGAGCGTACTATATTTGCAGTCACAGTTTATGTTTTGTCTTTCTCGTCAGAAATTGCCGACGCTTAGTGCAGCTTACTTTGCATTAAGAAACACAGTAATAGTCCTGAAGCTGTAATTTTTTTTTTTTTTTTTTTTTTTTTCCATTCATTCATTCAATCATGTATGACATTTTGTTTTGGGGTGAACCCACTGATAGTGTAAACGTCTTTAAAATGCCGAAGAAAATTTGACTCTTGCAGAATTTTTTTCTAAATATTAAATTATAACATTTTCTGATGTATATGTATATATATAATTATTAAATTTTTTGCTGTTGATAATCCCATTAATCTTTTGAAGAACTAGTATTCACATTTATAATGCTACAGGATGTGTAAATTCCCATTACACAATATAAGGGCCTGTAGTGGGGACCAAGGCGGCTAGAAACTTAGTTGCGGAAACGTACCGTTTCCCCGCGACAAACAAATACCACTACATCACATGTTGACCTCTCCCACGTCCGCAACACACTAAGTTGTTTTATCCTGGGTCCACTTAAAGCCATATTACACTGTACCAGATTTCGTAAAAGCTTCTGCAAGGCCTGCCATAGCTGCCGTTATACCGGCCTGTACGGCACCCGTCATGGCATACTTCGCCTAGCGCTGCCAAATTTCATCACAGGTTTGGTAATTGGACCTGTCATTTTCCGTGGCAGGTTCCATACCGGCTCTCGTACCTGGTCAATGCAGTTTCAGAGAGTAGGGTGCTCCCCGTGACTACTACTTGAAACGAGTTGATGAAAAAACCGAAAAGGAAACCTCCATCTTGATTTTACATCCGTGAGGTTGCAACTATCAAATAGATTTAAAATACGACGACGAATAATAATGGTTATGACAAATATTAATTAGTGCTTAAAACCGTTCTAAACACTTAAAACATTAACTACTGCATGAAAAAATTAATTTAAACTCTTATGATATCTATCGTATATAAAAAAACAAAACTGAGTGAACTGGTGGTAGATTGTTAATGTCGTGGGGTCTATAATGAACGTGTAACATTTGGGCGTGAGTTCGAAACCCCGCCGGACCCAAACCTTTATCATTAAATTTTAAATGCGGATAATATCCCGGTACGTAAATAACACTTTTACAACCGGTCAGTAATTTCCGTCCATATTAAAAATAACACACTCCTACTCTTAGTGGATTCACTAAATTTTCAAGAAAACGAATGAAACCATACTAGTAAGCAATCAATTGATGTAAAACGCAATCAGTAATATAGCCATATTAGGATGTGCTAGCTAGCATTTTTATAGGCCTACGCAGTTCTACGAATGGGGTTCACCTATACTACATACCGCACATTGCGCACCCACCGAGGGTGCCAAATACTACTCCGCGAACTACTATCGTGTAATATGAATCCTCCATGGCGACTCATATAGCGACTGGTATACCGGCTCGTGCACCAGGGCTTATAGAAGATTGTACAAGAACCAAGTAGGGCTGCAGGTATCGTGTAATATCCGCTTTACAAAAGGGCTCGATGTAACGACCAGCAACGTCTACACAAACACTGTACCTACGTACTATGTTCTGGTACACACAATCCCCAATACCTGGAAGTCCAAGAAACGCCGTAGCAATAATCCACGCCAGCAGGTCTTCCTGTGATTTCACAGGGGTCTCGTAAATCAAGTCCTTCACGTGGTCCCACAGAAAGTAGTCTAGCGGAGTCAAGTCGGGCGAACGTGCAGGCCAAGCAATCTGACCACCTAGGCCTATTCACTGTTGGCCATAAAACGTTGATCGAGATGACCATGTACCCAAGGTGACAATTTATAATATTAAGGGGTAAATTAATCGACAGTAAGAAAGTATTTTTGCATACTTTAAGGTAGCCGCCTGGTTAGCTGAAGGAATTTTGCGCGTCTGTGGCCTAAAAGCGCGGGTGCGACCGAAACATGCGCATCATCACCTCTCAACGCCCCTACGCGCAGAGCACTCAACTGGCGTGCAGTCTTGCCGTCGATAGCGCGCCTCTGCGGGACTTTCAGTGGAGACCCTGCCATTTTATCGAGTATAAATAAAAATAAAGGGCTGATGCATGTCCCAATTCCTTTTTCAATATTTGGTACCGGGATTTTCGTGCCTAAAAATTAGCGTGAAAACACTTATCACAAAAACATACTTTTAGAGAGAAATGAAAGAACTGAGAAACACGTATACAGACGCGCAGTTTCGTAAATGTTATTCGTGAGCAGACCTCGGACGTTGGTCGGGTTCTAAATATTTTTAATCAAACTTTCTGCTGTAGCTGTGCACACCGTTCGGCGACCCTACCCACCGCTTACGGAGGTTTTTAGCGCGTTTGTGACGGGGAGGCGCGGGAGCCACAAGGACTACATTGACACGCGCGCCTCATGTCCCTTCGTCCTTACGCGCCAGGCGCTGCTGAACTGGCGGGCAGTGTTTCCGACATGTTGCGTGTACTCATGGGACGTTAAGCGGTGAACCTATCATTTTATTGGCGTAAAGTCTGTAGAAAAGTTCAATGCAGGTATCTATTACAATTTCGCGTGTTTCCAACCAGTATGTTACGAGATACAGAAGTGTGAAAAAACGTTTTTAGCTACGTTGAAGGGGGTTAGATTTACAATGTGCACGATGTATTTAGTGTATTATACGTACCTCGTCTGAAATATGTTTTCCTACATTGGTGTCATTGGGGCAACGTGTCTGTTTCGTTAATATATATATTTAAAAAAAAACACTTATTTCCAACACTGTGCAACGCCATTCAAGCTACAGATAGGCGGCGCCCTCTAAAACGTGGTTTGAAATCTCGTGTACTTTAAATAATTGGAAACCCAACTTATTCTATAAAGCGGCGGAGAAAATGTGACGAGGTTACAAATTATTTTTAAGCTTCGTGGCAAACACAAACGTTCACATGAGCTCTACCAACAACGGAGATCCGAACCAATGTCCCCAATTCTGAGACCGTAAAATTATTCACAACCGAGCGTTCTGTCACGCAAGAAGCATGCCCGGCTCTCGTTTCGGAGAAAGCTAGTCCTCCCCCCTCCCAACAAAATTATCATCCATCCTCACTGAAGACTTTCCTTCACCATTCTAGCTAGACTGATGCAGTCCGTTCGCACGAAACTACTATTTCTCACATAGATCCTAGTGATCCTCTACGTATAAAGGCTGAAGTAAGTACGATGAGGTACGTACTTTTGAAATAACCTTAGAATGTCACTGCCCCTGCCTGCATATATTTTAACGGGCGCACTGAGTGACATGCGCCCGGTAATGTTGGTAACTATGGGTTGAAAGTAATTACATAGGTTAGCGTCGAATAAAAAGTGTTAGGTAACCTTTTGTGATCATTTAACTTATCTATTTTTTTTTAAACGCCTCAGTGTGAAAAATTAGCAGATATATAAAATGTATACTTTTATAATAATTTCAGTTTCACTTGACTGACGCATGAACAAAGTCACGAGGCCCGTGCCAATGTTAATTTTACATAAGGGGAACTAATACACTACGTGCACACAAGTAGATCTTAAGCGGGGCTTGCAAAAGTGTTCATTTTAGCGTGAACAGCCTATAAGTGGGAAATTTTGAAACTCGCTCGATGATTTCTTTAAATACGACGTCGGTGGAGCGAAATCGATATGAAACTGCGCCAGAATGCAAGAGCGGGAGAACCCTTAGAAAACCTCTAGCCGCTACAACCGGGACCCCATCGATACTGTATCTACTATGCCCAAGACATGCGAGGGAGGGGGATAAACACTACACTGGCTTGTGCTCTAATGACTACAATACATGCCGAGTTGCCCCATACATCACTCAACCCTCGCCGTCAAGAGTGGCTGAAATACACTAATTTATCTGTACTATAACTCACGTCAGTCGCCTGCGGCTTTGACCCAGACCTCTGACTAATGCGGGAGCTCCTGCCCACAGGGTGCCAGCACACACGGAGTAGACCTACGCTGATCAGAACTCACACGAGTATCACTTTACTGTACAATTTTCTGTTATTACCTGCATTCACCCAGGGATAAACTATAGAAAATATTTAATCATATAAACGTGTGATGCAACATTAACAGGGAAAATTTTCGGTTTGCAAATTAAGGTTCCCCTTCCTGGTGCCTGAACTGCCTTGCAAAGTGTGTGAAATACACGTTTTTCCACGAAACTGTGCGTCCAACGTGCTCATCTACGGAAGGGGCACTTAGACGAGGGTTGCTGAGTGCTCTCAAAATGTCGCGCACTTTAGAAACACCATTTCAGAGTATTCCAAAAAAAAATGCTAATAACTGCTGTTTGAAAGCGCTGTAGCTGAAAATATACGTAACAGATACACACAAGACTACTCTTGGAGCCGTGTAATAAACCTTCGTGCAACTTTCCACCAATAAAATAAGTGTAATCGCTATAAGTCCCATAGATACACGCAGCGTGACTACAGCAGTGGTTACACGAGTGCTGTTACAATACATTCAGATAAATACATTCGGTAACCATGTCTGAACAAGTTTACAAACAGAACGAGTTTTCGTGGTTATACACCTTAAGCAGAATGAAATTACGGAAATTCTAACCCCAACAAACTTGGAACTTCAAATGTATATTTAATTATAATAGCTTCCAACATCTACCACTATTGACATTTTTAATTGTCATGAAACCTACACTTTGTGTAATAGCATAACGGGTGGGTATTAGTACATTCAATCTTAAACTTAAGTTAATTCAACAAGTGCGGGAATTCCTACCAAATACAGCAATATTTTTTACACTGCTTGTTTATTTCGAAGCAGCCAAAGGAGCGCAGCAGAGAAGTCGTTCGAAACTACTAAGAAAACTGTTCGCTTCGAACGAAAATCAAATGCGATAGGAACTCTTTCAAAGGTAATTTACCTCTTCAATCTTCAATCGCTGAACTTTTTTAGGTGAAGTTCTGCATCCGGTGTAAGCGCGGCCTGACACTGCACGCCAGTTCAGAACCTTGCCCTTGGCGATGACTCACTTTTATGCGCGAAGTAGTGTCGACCTTATCGCTCTCACGCTTCTCGGCAGCAAAAGCGTGGGGGGGGGGGGCGGAACAAATTAGGCGGGAGTAGTAAGTATTGCGTGGTCAAAATTGTTACGCGCGAGCGAATGGAAGAGATCAGTTATATGATAGCGGCGGCAGCAAGTTAAATGAACGGGCGAGCGATATGCCGGTGGCCGCGTATCTGTCACAAAGCAAGCCGACACATCACTTTTTTCGGCGAAAGCTGCTTATTACCCTGGTTGTATTGATTTCCGAGTTTACCTGAAGAATGATTTAAATTACTGACCTTGTTATCTCAGTGACTGTGGGTGCGTTGAACCTTCCAGGTGGTCAGGGCGAACGGTATAAATATTGCGACAGGCCTCCAAGCTGAAGAGTTGAGTTGTTGAATGAGTGGCTGAGTTCCGAGCGATAGAATACGAGCAGCGAGAGAAGTGACCAGCGGAAGGGAAATCTGAGACTGCGAGTATCGAGCAGTGAAGAGTGCGGCTGGCTGGACTATTTGACTATATGCGCGAGTGAAACACATTCCAAATTGTGGCAACATAAGACTGAACGTGTTCACGAGCATGAGTTAATTGACTAACCAAACATACAATTAAGAAGGATGTTAGAGTTGAAATATACATTAAATATTGCGCTCACTGAAATAAAACGAGTGATAGTGGAGACCTAATTAAATTTTGTAAATAATAGATCTGAATAAATTTGAATTGAAATCAAAGTTACTTTTATTTTTATTAATACCTACATTCCTCACGAACTCGTACGCCCCTCAGGCGTCCACGTAAAAGTACTTGAATTGGGAACTATAGCTGTCAGACACTGACCGTTGCCTGAAGTTGTCACCACGAGTATTACCTTAAATTTTAAAAGAAAAATTAAAACTACCGAAGGACAACAGACCTCGCGTGTTTCAGCCATAGACAAGATGAGGTAGGCCGATCACGCTGGCTGCGCACAACCAATTTCCGTGCCCCAACACAACTGCTATTCTGCTAACACGACTACCAAGGACAGTGTGGATTGGATTTTAGGTTAGAATATCGTTTAATAACACAAGCGCTTTGAGATGGTCAACTAATTTGTAATTCAGTTTGATTAAAGTAAAATTGGTAAAAGTACTTTATTAATCAGTATTTGTTATTTAAAAATTAAGATATAAACCAACACGTTCATTTGTTGAACATGAGACCTGCTTTGGGGTAGGTCAGTCTCTGGTACATGCGTAGAAGACGAATATTCTGCGTGACTCGTGGTCCAGGCCTCTCCAGCTCCAGATAGGTATCAAGGACCGCAGCAGTGACTCGGCAAGCATTGCGACTTTTCCCGCTACGTTGCTCACGCCGTAACATTGTGAAGGACGCATTTCCGGTCAAGTCACGCATACCAGCATGCACCGGCATCCACACGCCGGAAGTGGTGCAGACACGTGACTATCCCGCCAAACAGGCAACAGCTTCCCCCGCCACGAGGATTGCTCAACAAACATAATATAGCGTGTCTTGAAATAGACTATAAATGTTACAGTAAATGTTTGAGAACAACGCATGACGTTAGTGGTCGACAATATTAATTCTACGCACAGCTGACGTGCCTACAGAACAATGGCCTACAGAACATTAGCTAACACACCACACGTTAAAAAAGGGGGGGGGGGGGGCGCAAGGAAAATAAGCCTGGATTTTACCGTCCTGACCTCAGCTGTATTCCGCCGTGAATGTGCATTAAATAACTGAATGAATAATTTAACACACACAACACACATTTGTGTGCAACACCCTTGCAGACAAGCGCCTAGACACACGTCATATCAGCTAACATATAAAAGAGAAAATTGAAATTGGTTATGTTGCTTAGGTTGGTAGCTACGCAGAACCTGCTCCGGTAGACGACTGCGGTAAGCTCCTCAGCACTGAGAATTCTTACATACATTCCTCAGAATAAGCTGTGCGAAGGAATAGTATTATAGATGTAAGAAGGAAGATAAAAAAAAAGGGGGGGTGTGGAAAGCTATCCAGCCCGCCTCCGGCAAGGAGATTCAAGGTCGCAGGACCCTCCTCTCAGTGAGGCGGCGCACCTGCCTGGACGGCCAGTCTCCTCCCACACGGCGATCCGAGCCTTCTCTTCTCTCGCGACGTCGAATCTTCATTACAGGCAGAGGCGAGCTGCAGCTGTGTTCACACCACTCACGCCAGTCTCGCATCAGCACGCACGCACACGCTAACTACACCGCACAGCTAGCACATTCCCGTATAGGCTGTTCACAGTAAAGTGAGCACTTCTGAAGCACTGGTTACTTTTCCCCACAATCTATTTAATTTATATCCTTCCACCACTTAATGTAAACACTGCCATACATTTCACCATATCAAAAATCTAAAGTCCGTTCAAGACCACAATGGTTATGTGATGAGATTGCCTAAAAACAGTGCTAACAATAGCCTCAACAGCCTGTACCAACTTTGAAAATTGACTCGCACCGAATCCTCACACAACAAAAAACTATTTAGTTATATTTCGATTATATACATTCCAGATGCATAGAAAAAAGCAAATTATCTCAAATTAAGTTCAATTTTTTTAGCTTCGCACATAACAAAGAAAATTTTCTGCATGCATTTTGTGGGAAGGGGGCGTGGGGGAAGTTTACACATTCCAATTTTCTCGTATTTCGCTATGTGGCCATGGAAACTGAAAATCGACACTTCGACCTCTGTAACCAGACTACTTGGGATTAGATTCTGTCAGACCAGTGTGAGTCGGTGAAGGCTGACTATAGTCCAATCCCATTGGAAGCAACTTTCTCGGAGCCCTGCTAAATATCTACTTGCAGGCCCGTTTCGTACCCTCCCGCCAAATGTAAACAAACATTGCATGTGACTGCCATGTAGCATCTGTCAAAATCAATGTTTACATGCCAGTGTGTGTACACGTGTCCATATACTTTCGCTACACCTAAAAATAAACATTGAAATGTGACTTCTACTTTTATACCTGTCAAATGTGTTGTTTACTGTTTACAGCTTTTCAAATAATTCTGTCTTAGGTCTATTTCAAAAACCATTTCGTACGAATATTCACAGTTTACGCCTATCGCACATTATTTCGGTCAGCTTTACGACTTTTTAAAAATGCCAGAATTTACGATAGTTCTTACAGTTACGTTACATTAACATATTTGTTTTCCACGACATAGCACGTTACACGTAATGCACGTTAATATTTTGCCGCGACTGTGTTAAACACTGTTACAACTGCGGGATAATGAACTGTAGTATTTAACTTTTTGTTATTGATATGTGTTGGGTTATTTCTTTAAAAGGACTGCCTCAGTTCGAATAACGAAGGAATAGACAGTCCAACGAAAATGAGACATTAAAATCAAGCACGCAACTCGCGTCGCTCATTTTTTGTTATAGAAATTTAAAATACAGCAGTGAACATGCACACAAATAAGCCTACCGTAACATTTATTCTACTCATATTTATATGTATTGTTACTTAGTGTGTATTAGATTTATTGAAATTTATTGGGGCCGGGCTTGGTTATTTTGTTGGGATTGGTGGTAAATCACGTTACACGACTGTGTTTCAAACACCCAGGGCAAAAGCACAACGTTGTGATAAATAAACATACGTGGATGTAAACAAATATCACAAAAACAGTTCACATTTAAAACGTATAAATAGTGTTAATCAAATATTTTAAATCACGCACACACAGGGCCAGCGAATCGATCACGATGCACAAAGGCACGCCATTTCATTTCACAGGCGCAATGATTAACGAAACCCACGTCACACTATATTTACTACTGCCGTGGAAAAACAGATTTATCACAACATCGTAACTTGCTTAGGTAGGTTTAAAAAACACAACGTCTACAAACGTGATGTGGTAATTTGAAGTATATTTCGGAGTAAGGATAATTTACGCTTCGTTTGGTAAAACAGCAACACGCCATGACGACATGGCTCGCCAGGTCTGCCAACTTCACTGTTTCTGCCCCGCCATCACATAAATATTAAAATAAGTATTCAAACATTAAAATTTCTTTTCAGTTGTAATTTACCAATTCAAAAATCATTATTTTGCTGTAATAAGTATGAGATATGCTACAATTGAAAACGTGTACAATAATTTTACGCGTACTAGCGAAGTGAAACTTCCCGAGTGTGAGAAAGACAGAGACAGTGAGGGGGGGTTGGAGGGGGAGGGAGAGAGCGCGCACCAAGCCTCGCTAGGCAGACAGTTGCTTCAAAGTTGCTCTCGCTCGATAAAACAACACCTTACCACTACGGCCTACTCACGATATTTTCCGCTGTTATTTTAAACTGTAAAAATGAGATGTTGCCATCGGGGATATTTAAATATATATCAATAGGCACCGTTTAATTTACAAATAGTATACTAAAAAACTAGATTAAAATAATATTTTAACTGAACTATTTCTTACTGACCGTTGCCAACACGTCGCTGCTCACGCTGTTGTTCATTCATATTTAAAAAGAAATAAATATTACAAGTAATAGAAGATATTAAGGTAAAGTTTCATTTATTCAATAATACAGTACTCTAAAGTCAACCACAGTGTTGTATATTTGTGGAATACAGGTTATTGAAAAAACAGGTTGACATGTTTTGCCTAGAGTGTTATTTCAAAGGTTGATTTTAATAAGTCGCTTCCAATCGGGAATGGACTATAGTTATCTGATACTTAACTAGCATAACATGAGAAAATGTCACATACCTAAGCTAACTTCGCTAGCACACTTACGATCTCTAATATAAAATACAACCAAAAAGACCACGATGTGATTAACTGGCATTAGGGGGTACGAGTTTCATCCTAGAAAGTAATTTCATTGAAAGCGGTTTTCACGAGTTCTATTCCACAAAGCTGCTGCTGCAGCTACATCTGCGTTAAAAGTTAAAACTCCAGTTTCCTGAAAATTTTATGAGATACAATACTCTCCCACAAAAGTACTGCATTCCCCGCCAGTTTCAGTCTGATAGGAACATTTCCGTCCATCTCCGTGAAGCTCTCTTGCCCACGCGGAAAATTATTTCCTTTCGTTGGTCGGGGCATGATTCCGGGAGATATTCTAAGTGGTTATATCTCACGGGAAACCAGCTTCAAACCCACATAACGCTTCTAGCATCCGCATGGACCTGTCATTTATTTCAACTTGTTTCTAAAGCAGTGCACCTACCGACAAATACTCAAACTTTCCAAACTTAGGTTACCCTACTCCCTAATCACAATTAAAACAACTGTGGCGTATGTAATATGTACACGCACAATGTTTAAGTATGCTGGTAAGGAAAAAAATATCATCGGGAGGAATTAAAAATACTTCAAGCTACCAAAGAAATGGAAAAGAACATATTCTGCTGCCAATGTTTGACGGAAAATCAGCCTAATCACTAACTATAAGCTGTTCACGGTAAAGTGAGCACTTTCAAGGTTTTAGTTACTTTTTCCTTTACGCCATATTTTATCCTTTTGCCACTTTTAAAAATAAATATTTCCGTATAAGTAATAAACAGTGTGTGCATTCCACCGCACTCTGAAGTTGACGTCAAAGTTAAAAAAATATACTAATTGACTATTATTTCAAATTAGAAGGCTTTCAAAAGTGCTCACTTTACCGTGAACAGCCTATACCAATATGTAAACCTCCAGTTGCGCTCGTAATACAGTAAATGAACATGTAGCCAGTTTATTAAGGGCTAGAATCACCAGCTACTGGACAGAGAAAAAACAAATATAAGAATCTTACCAGAGAGACACCATTTCCGAATGGATGAACGTAGGAAAGAATGGACGAGTCTTAGTGATACGACCAAGAAGATAGCCCGTCAAAAACAAGATACGAGAGCACACGAAAGGCAAAAAAAGCAGAACGCCAAGGCTTAGTAGACATGACCGCTTTTTCCTTCGAACGATCAGGCTTTAAGCCTACAAGAATTTTAGAGCCATAAAACAGCAACAATTAAGGCAGCCCAATATTTGTCCTTCAGATGTTTGAATCCATATAGGATGGGTTCGATAGGTCTGCATTTCAACAAACTTCAACGCTAAGTGAACAAGGTGAAAGTAGCGAAATACAGGATCCATTAACGGATAGTTTGAACCCTCCCTCTATAAAAGTGCCCGCTAAGGATTTACTAGGGGTGTTGGGATTTGACATTTCCGCAAGTGAGTGACGCCTGAAGCGAGACTGGCACCTCGAAGTCTCAGTTTCCTCAGGTTGCTGCTCCGCGGCAAGGCCGACACGAGATGTTCTCGCCACGCACGGCCGCTCACAATTATTCCCGGCGCCAGAGAGCGTGGGCTAGGCGGACCTTGCTCTTGGCTCCTTCCCTCGGCCACCACCCACACGCCGCTGCCCCTCGATATGATACTTACGCACTACCTTAATTTAATCGACTGGCTCTCCAAGTTTAAATTTTCTGCCAAATTAACTTTTGATAAAACCTACGGACCTCCCCCCACCCTAAACACTACTACGCCTGCCAGTTCCCTCCACACATTGAGGAAAGCCAACGCCCGCGGAAATTATGCTCGTCGAAAACCGAATCCAAACCAGACTAATCTTATCTGTTACGTGGAAATTCCGTGTTTAGCAAGTCTTATGAAAGACTGCATCAGGGTAGGTGAACATGGAATCCACCTGTGCCGTTCAACCGACGAGTAAGAATTAAAAAACACAAGGGGTCAAGTATGGATGAGAGGAGGCTGGCGCCAACAGAAGCCTATTTGGCTGTCTTACCAGAGGGATCGACCTGTCGCTCCGACCAGCGCAAAGAACGGGAGAGGTGCGACGAGATGGGGGTGAAGACGCAGCGGAGCGAGGACGGCGGAGGATACGGCAGAGCCCCGAGAAAACCCCACACCAAGGCAGTGTCATGAGAAACCTCCCCTCCCTCCCTCCGTCCGGACGAAACCTTTACTGGCCATCGGGGGCTGGGATCGAACCAGGGATCCCAGAAGTGCGAGGCCAATAACCGGCCTAGTCTAGAGATGTTGCAAAAATACATACATCTACGTGACGATATATCGATATAAATAGTCGATATATTTCAACAATATTTTATCAAAATCAATATTTTTTTAAGGCATCTGAGATAAATATATTTTTTTAATGCTCTTAGTAAGCTCAGTATTGAATACAAAAATTGAATTATAAATTACTATTTTTACTTTGGCAACGTGCACTAACAGGTGCTACATTCTAGAATGCCTCGTATCCTGAATATGTAATATTCCAAGCAATGTTACATTTGTCAAGTCCTTTAATATATTAATATTTAATTCCTAGGTACCGAAAATATTTTTCTTTTGCAAAAGATTATATAAATAATACCGATTTTTCCCCCGATATCAAAATGCCTAACTCTGGCAACCGTCCAACTAGCAAGTGTGAAATATAGACAATCGTACAGTTTGGAACTAGTGTCAGCAAGAGGTTTATTTCTGTCTAGGGAAGTGAGGCACAACAGGAAACGCGTGAGCGCGACGGCCAGTAAAGTGTGAGTGCGGTAAGGAAGAAGACCACATCCTCGTTATTCCTTACACCATTCACACGAGCCGTTCTGTAACGATTCACCACGAGTGTTGCCAACTCACTGGAATTTTCACCACGTGTGGTGGATTTGAATTTCTACTTGATAGGCAACATTTTTATTTAGTGGTCAGTGAGCAATCTAGCGGATTTTTTTAAATTGCTCATGGGATGCAATGGGCAATTGTCTGGAAGGAGTGTCCAAATAATTAATTAAAATGCGTATATAGTAAAGCGGTCAACATATCAGACTTCTCCGACATTCAGGACTTTGTGGCTTTTCACCATATGTACGCCTATCTCGCCGAACAGAAAAAGCGGGAAATTAAAACAGCCAATCAGAAGCCGTCTTCTGTTTTCGCGCGTGTCGTGCTGAAATCAGGGACTGTGATTGGCTTTTCTAGTTTTCCGCTCTGTCTCTTCGGTGTGATCGACGTACATGTGAACCAGGAATTTTTCTATTTTTACATTTATGCTGCTGTTTGTATTTTTTACTAACTTTGTTAACTAAAATGGCCTAATAACTTGACTGTTCGTATAAATGTAACCGTGTACAAAAAGTTTTATAAGCTAATTTGTGTATTTTCACCCGAGACCTAGAGAAATTCTGAAAGTGTTGGCAACACTGCTCACTAAATCTGTAGTCTGAGTTCACAGCAGTCTTCGACTCTCGTTTAACATTTCCACACTACTAGATATTTTAATGACTATCTACAACTCGACTGAAAGAAATTTGAAATTTCGGTCAGAAAACGAACCTGAACAGCAAACACCTTTTAATCTTGCAAAAATTCTTTACCCAAACCAATTCCAAGAGTTTTTTTCCGCCTGACTAAAAGCTAGAACTATAACAGTATTTAATTAGTTCACACTAATTAGATTTTAAATCCTCTACAATGCAATGAATAATTTCGCTCCCTGCATTTCCTTCGGTAGCGAGAAATTAAGTTCCAAGCAACACAGTTCGCCACATTTAAATATCACGCCTACGGTTGAGTCACAACACTGCAAACATCATGCAGGTGTGTGATGTATGGAAGGCGAGAAGCTTAATCGCACCAACAGGATGTTCGTGGAAAGCGAACTAATTACTGCAGTAACAACGTGAGATTCTGGCGATTGCACTGCGCCGCCCGTGAAAGTTTTCTGCTTTCATGTGAAAGGCAAGACTGAAATTGGATCAATTTAAAAATAAGCAGTAAGTTAGCAATTTAAAAATGAGCGTTAACGACTTATCAGTGCTTTACGTCCTACTTGTATTAACAGTGCAACATTTAAATCTAGAATTTCTGCAAAAGAACCAATGCTAAGATACTGTACTTTTGTACAAAAATGGGGATGTGGCTGTTTTGGAGACACGGCCGTTTGTTTTGCGTGAATATGCCTATTGTCCGTTCACGACTGGAACAGACTCGGAATCTTTGCTACTCCCATTTTTAAGCAATGGATAAGAATATACGTTAAAACATTCAAACTTAATCTTTCTCCGTGCTGCTAAACTGTACCCGCGCCAGTCACTGTGTACTAGCGATGCATTCAGCTGACTACTAAGGTGTTTTTTCAAAAGTCTGTTCCAGTCGTGAACCGACTATACGTTGACGCGCCCAAACGCCTTGCTTCACTATCATATGGGGTTTTATGGGTATTACTGAATTGCTTTTGGTATGCTCTTTCCAACAGTATGCGATTTCTGAATTTCGACTTTGCTTTTTTACCAGTATAGACCGACATTGTGATAAGTTTTCATAATTTTTTTACATTAAACTCGTACAATTTCGCCATAACCACGCTACACATTTTTATACACGCAGTCGATTGATCTTCACGAGAGCCATCGAGTGAAAAACGAGCGTCGTAGCTTCTTGTCAAAAGTTATACTACACGGAAGTTACGAGACGCGGTGAAACGAACTCAAAATCCCTCCGCCCGTGCGCGATCTTTACTCAACGTAAAATATTCTTTGATCCTTTGGCAATCGAGTGGTGTAATTGAATTTTGAATGTAGAAGATAGATTCGGAGCCGCAATGCCAAACTGTATCCCCCGATTTTGTTATCGGATTTTCCGGATCGCCTCCCACTACGGTTGCAAATTGAAAGACTTATTCACGTCAAAAATATAATTTCAGCAGACATGAACAACTTTAAATTCGAAGGTTCACATAATTGCCTGGTATTGACCCGGGAACCCCTGCTACGACAGTCTCAGACTTCCGGGAACCAGTAGATCCACCCTCCACTGTAAGGCAACCTTCAGGAGGCTGGCCTTGCGTACAGCTGCAGGCTGGTGTATGACGCCAGTTAGTAAAACTCGCCGCGTCACGCATATTACTGCCAGTTGTTTACCGCGGACGTCATCTTACGACGCTGCTGCCAGCAGAGCAGTTACATCACACGGCGACAGGTGCCACCATCGCGTCAGCCACTACTCCCGCCTGCAACTAGCGACTGCCACAACGATTCAGCTCGACGAATCTATTCGTTTGGATCAGTTCTGTGGAACTATTCCTTCAAAATAATATTTCATTCCTAATTCTTCAATAATGACTCTCCCTTTCGAGTATTCGTTTTCTCGTTTACGGCTCTTGCCGTTTACGTAGTCCGTTATTCTTTTAGTTATAACAATACTGCGTAAGGACTTGTTTGATTTTCGCGGAAGATCGTGTACTGGTACAAGAATAAAGAACGAAATTCTAAACTACTTGGCGTTGGGTGTCAACTTACAAAACTATGCGCGCGCGCAGGCGGTATCTATAAAGAGAAACAGTAACTCCTGACTGCGAATTATTATAGGAACGGATCAGATTATTTTATCTCCTCCCGCCTTTAACGCTCTTTCGACTCGTGTTCTTTTGAATACTATGCGCGCGCAGGCGGTATCTATATAGAGAAACAGTAACTACTGACTGCGAATTATTATAGGAACGGATCAGATTATTTTATCCCCTCCCGCCTTTAACGCTCTTTCGGCTCGTGTTCTTTTGAATACTGAAAGAATCTATTCCTTTCGTAGCGAACTAATCTTATGATCCCGTTCACTCAGTTCATTTTGAACGAACCTTTCACTGACGACCCATCACTACCCAGCACTAGCACAACGCCCTTACCTACTCTGATACATCAGTTTGTCGATCTGTCAGTTCGAGTTACGCGACTTGATTACCGCTGAACTTCATGTCCGAGATTACATCTATCTAACGTGTCTCGCCATGTGTCAAATCTACGGCAATTTGTCAAAAATACTTTCACAAGCAGTTTCAAAATACTCCTTTGGCAAGAATTGGGCACTGGCCTAACACGCCGTGTTGAATTAATGGTTTTTCCAAGTTTATTTCAGCTGTTTAGGGACATTTCTAAACTGCAGTTGCAGTTCTCTGGCAATACGCAATACACCGTAGAACATTGGCTGCATACATGCAATTGTAACTTACTTGGTGCATAATTGGTATTAAATAACCGATTCTTACAGTTTCGCAATTACAAGGTAACGTCAAGGTAACTTTGCGAATACATTTGAAAGTACTCGTGAGATGTAAATGCCCTATAATACAAAATATAAAACAAACTCGCAACACGTACATGTAAGATTGAACACGACAGCCGAGACCGAGCCCTATAGGCCTTTCACGGTAAAGTGAGCACTTTTTACGCCCTAGTTACTTTATTTCATCTATATTTTATCCTTTAACGAACTTTTAAAAATCAATACTGCAATGTACGTAATGGGCAGTGTGTATGATAGAAAGCACTTTGAAGTTGTCTTGGGCTAAAATGAAATATAATTATTGATTTTTATTCCAAATGAGAAGGCTTTCAAAAGTGCACACTTTATCGCGAATTGCCTATAACAAAGTTTTGAGCGTCAGTGAGGATTAAATTAGGGTGTATGGTGTAATGGTGGAATGCACGGGCGGAAGACGACCCCGAGAAGATCCACCGTCCTACGACGACGCTCGTCAAGTTTCCCCACGCACATAGATCCTGGTGCCCTCGCCGGAAATGCAACTGTTAACCTCTGCGGGTAGCGAGTTTTCTACTGCACCACCGCGACCCCGGTCAAAACTACAACGTAGCAAGAATTTGCCGTGCAGGCAACGCGAAGGAAAACGCTCTGTTTATAAGTATACCAGTTCGTCAGCACATATTAACGACTTTATGCCTGCGGCTTGTCAATGACGAGACGCTCCTCAATACGATCAGTAGCAATATTGTAGCCTTGTCACTGCAATCCTCATCTTGTAAGCTGAGAAACGCACACACGAAGGGTATTTTTAGACCAACATAGGATCAAGAAATAAATTTGAAAAAAAAAAAAATTGAGAAAGTTAATAACTATAGCATAAGCATTATTTTACTGTAAAAGTATATTCAAGGGCAAATAATTACCACTAGCCAAACACGTGTAACGAACCACAGTGAGAGTGAAAGTGGCACTCCTAGGACGAACTGACATTAGAATGGAAATTAATATTCCCTCGTAAGCGAAAATTACTGGTGACCCAGCTTATGCGGTCTATAAATATACGCATCATTTCTATAATTATAACTGCATAAAATGGAAAACACTAAACCAACTGGAGAGTGAACACCACAGTGAAAGTGGGACACTGCCCAATACATGCCCCCCATGGCCTACCAGGCGAGCCATCTGACACACATTCCGAACCACACGTATATTCGTTCTGCGCGTAAAGGCAAGCATTACGTTCAAGTAAGCTGTCGTAGATCAACATGGAACGTGAAAGAGGTCAGTAGCGGTGAAAAAGTTTTCGTTATGCATTACCAAAGGGTTAAATTTCTGCGTAAGATCGGCAAAATTGTGAATTGTAATCTTTCTACTTAGCAAAATATCATTCGTCGCTTTCGTCAGTACAGTATAATAAAGAACAAAGAGAAGAGTAGGTCAAGAAAAATATTCACTGCATCACACGAGCTATGGAGTCAACGTCAAATAAAGATGAATCCCGCGTTTAAGTGCACCAAAACTTGCCAGGGAAAAAGAAGTCTTCTCGTGGAAAAAAGCCTGCCCAGAAACCATTATGAGAGTCCTTCGTAGAGAAGAATTCAATGTTCTAGTAGCGCGCAAAAACCATACTTCAGCACGAACAAACATCTCTGGTTCCACACATGTTGATAAATCTATAGATATACTGGAAAATAGGAACACTTACCGATGAAAGTAAATCCGATGTGTATACATCGGATGGGAAAGTGAGTACCTGGCGTAAGCCAAACAGAGCTTTCAGAAAGAAATCTTCTGCTTTAGTGTAGGGAGACTCCACTTCATAGATTGTACTATGGATCAAATGTATGCATTTGGACATAGTAAAGAAAGAACTGACACCAAGCGCAGATAAATTAGGCTTGCGGGATTGTTTCACGTTCTACCAGGATAACGACCCAGAACAAAAGGCCCATAAGTTATGCTGTTACTCTATAATCGCCCCCATATACTCCATACCCCTCCAGTCACCGGTCATTGAAAATTTGTGGAATGTGCTGGAAAAACATCCCATATCAAACTAGAATGACTTCAAACTTGCCCTTAAAACGGAATGGGATAATATTGAACCCTCATGAAAAAGTGGTCATCACTGTAGGTACTAACTGTTCATACATGCCCCTCACAGACAGGACATGTACAGACTGTACCATTTTCATTGTGGAGTACATTTTGACCTCAGAATGTATGGTTTTTTGTTGTAAATGTATACATTCTTTTGTGAAGATATTTGCTTTTAGTAGCTGTTGTATGATTTTAAATACATTTATTCACCAATATACTCATTTTTCATATCCTGAATTTTATTAGAACAATGAAATATTATACTATAGGTGTACCACCGTCACCGAGTAACTGTGTATGTTACACTCACAACCTTCTTGTAGAGAGAAGTGTTCAGTCAATTCAATACTCTATATAGGGGGCAGAAATGTTATTTTGCTTTACTTCAGCTTGCTGTGAAGTAGTTAGGATTCCATATCTATTTGCTATTCAAAACTTATCGACGGTAAAATTACTACAAAATACTACAGGAAGCACTTCGTAGCAGCTGGAAACTCCCAACCGCCAAGTGGTAGAACGCAGTCAGAAAATGTACCCGAATACTGCAGCGACCTTGTACTTCGGTCTAAAACGCAGAAACAATTTTGCAATACTTTCAAGTGATTCAGCAAAATGCATTCACTGGAAAGGTAAATACAAACTTATGTTTTGAAAATAACTGTCTTTGTGACGAACAAACGCGGGAGTCACGATTAGACAGTCCTTTCCGCATTGCGCGGTATTTTTTTTTGCGTGAAAAAAAAAAAAAAAAAAAAAAAAAAAGCAAGCTCAGATATAAACATCAGCAATGCTACGATTTTCGCGAGTGTGTGAACCATCCGATGTAAACATGGGGCTCACGGCGGATCGCAAAGGAGTTAGCGTAAACCAGTGGTGCAGGTCCTTTCTCAAGCTGGTAAACCAGGGCTTCGAGGATCACCCCCCTTCCCAGGAAAACTGGAATTCCTAAAAAGGTGCCGCCTCACAACTTTCTCTCTGCGGCTAAACAGAAGGTGATACGCTCGTCATGTACGCGAAAGTGGCTTCCTGGCCATCAACCCTTAACTGGTATGGTGCGGGTCAGATAGCTGCTGTGCATATACTTTCCTTCGTGCAGTTCACATTTTTCCCGCTAGAGTGCTCCGCTTTTCAGTAGCTGCTTTGGTTCCCTTCATGTTTAAGGGTCAGTTGTTAGGCGAGCTGTGGACTGAGTGGTCAGGTAGTTATTGAGCGACTGGGTCAGTTAGACCCGTACCATACTGTGTGTTACATTTTTCTTATAAAGTGGTCTGTTATCTTAGTAGAGCATTGAAATCTGGGCATGAAGATGTAACTTCACTGTTTGCAAGTGACGGGACTGGTCGAGACGTTTTTCGTGCAACAGTGTGTCTGAAGAGGTATCTTTCTCTCGAGTGTTATGAGGTTTGACAATGCACTTGACCGTGAAATTCGAGAAAACTATCCTTTAGCTTACATTTCTTGCGTCTTCAATGAACTTGTGGAAAATTCCCAGGCTTCTTTCTCAGTTGGCAGTTATGTCTGTATCGACTAAATGTTTGTTGGTGACAGAGGAAACCGTAAATTCAGAATGTATATAGCAAGTAAACCCAAAAATTATGGAATAAAAGTTGTATTAGCAGATGCACAAGCCAACTAATTTTATAACAGTTGCATTAATGCCGGAAAGGATTCAGATTGACTTGGGACTTGAAGAAATTAAGCAATTTTCTAAGCCAACCCAGGCAGTTTTGAGACTCTGCTCCTCTTTTTGACGCCTACCAAAACATCACAGCAGATAACTGGTTTACATCTGTATAAGTTGTCCAGATTTTGAAAATTTAGCAAGGGTCTCACTTAAGTAGGCACGCTCAAGAAGAATAAGAGAGATCCCGTCACAATTTCAAGCCAGTAGAACATGCACAGAAGGATCTTCTCTGTATGGATATACAAAGGACATTACTTGGTTGTCATGCTCCAAAACGCAACAAATGTGATTTTGCTCTCCAGCATGCACCATAATGCTGAAACCAATGAAGATTTTGGGAAACCAGACATTGAATTTTACAACAGTACCAAAGGCGGAGTTCACAGTCTCAATCATAAATGTGCCTGTTACTCGGTAGGAAGACGTGCCCGGCGATGGCCAATGGCTGTCTCATGCTATGTTGGATATAGCAGGGGTCAACAGTTTCATCATACACACTTGCATGCACCCGGAAAAATGTGAAAAATTGTCTTTTTGAAAAACTCGGTGCTACGACTTGTCAAGACAAACATGTTGCGTCATATGTACAATGTTAGATTGCCGCTTGAACTTCGACAGGTTATCAGCAGAATTGTTGATGTACCAATTCCACCAAAGGGCAACAATGAACCCATGCCAGCCGGGAAAAGACTGTGCCATTTCTGCCCTTCCAAGATTGGTAGAAAAACCAGTCATTTACAGCGTGTCAGCGGCCAATTTGTGGAAGTTTTAGTGTGAAATACTACAAAAACTGACCCCAAAGTGATGTGTGTTGAATAAGACTGCGCCCCACTTTGAACATAAATGCTTTGTGTCAGGACAATAATACACTCCCGAAGAGCAAATTTTATGTTATTTTCATCAATTTCGCTCATATGTTTTTAAAACCTTAAGGTAATTGAAAGGTTGTTTTCCATCCATGTAATACAAATGTATTAACAAAACCATTATTGTTCATTAAGGATTAAAGGATTGTATCAATATTAAGTTACAATTATAAGATTATGGCTAATAAATTAAATCCAATACAATCTATAACTTTTACATTATTTTACTAAAAAATTTAAAATTTTTGGGTCAGTTTGACCCACACACGTGACAAATCCACCACACTAGTTGAGGGTTAACTGCGCGCGCCAAGAAAAACTTGTCTGCGCAGGCAGTTCCCTACCCCGCTTCATCGAACACCACCTTAACAGAGGCACGACGAAAACAGGAGAAAAAAACTGCTGCACGCATTCTGCACCGTATCATCAGTGGAGTGTTGAGGTATGGTGCAGCGCTGGAATGAAAGGGCAGGGAAAACCGGAGATCCCCGAGAAAACCACCGGCCGACCAGCGACGTCGAACCGCACGATTCACACTGGGAGAGGCCCCGCCAGGAATCTTCCGACTCGCCTACGTGGGAGACGAGAAGTCAATCCACTACACCACCACGGCCTCTACCGCTCATGTACGTTGCAGAAGTTATCACGCTGCTTGCACGCATATATTTGAGGGAATGCCAGGCTGGACGCCATATGACTATACCAATGACGTAAAAGTACAGTAGACGGAGGATTTACAAGGAGAACGAGAAGGCCGTCGCGGCACGAAGAGATAGTGGCTCTCGCCGACCTACATTAACAAGGCGGGCGGTGATTGGCGGAGCGGGGATCGTACGATGAGGCGGGCCCTACGTGCGATGACGTCGCTACAGGTGCAAGTGGAGGGGAGGGGTCGGCCGTGACTCGCGGACTGAAGGTGGCGCGATGCGATTCCGGGAGAGGAGTGGTGGGGGGGGGCGGGTCAGCATCTACGTCCTTGCCACGCGGCAGCGCCCCGCTCACACCATAGAACAGCGCATTGCTTAGTCACCAGTAGTGATGGGTAAAACGATTCAACTCGACGAATATATTCGTTTGAATCAATTCCGTGTTACGATTCGTTCAAAAGAATATTTCATTTCGTTCGTTTCGATCTCTTTCACGACAGTTCTTTAGTCATGACTTTCTCCCCTCCGGGTGTTCGTTTACTCTGCTTCTCGTTTTCGGCTCTCTCAATTTATATGTTTACCTTATTCGTTTGTTAGAACAATTGCAAAATGACATTTTATTGTATTTTTGTGTTCGAGTATGCGAGACTGAAATACAACTACTTGGCATGGTCGCGTGTCGAATTATTTTATTTATTTATTGGCGGCTTAAATGCGCAGTTAAGGCATAGTCGCCTTATTTTACACTGGACCCATAACATAACACACACACACACATATATAATATATATATATAAAACACGTGCTGCTCGCTTACGAGTGGTCTGAATGTTGCATTATGTTTCCCTAGGCTGCACGGTGGTTACTGGCTACTGCTGCGAGCACCGAGAATGTACAGCAGTGAGCAAGCACCAGCTTACCTTGCAACACTTCACCACACGCCACTGCTAGTCGCAGTTACTTCACGCTCCTCCAATCAAACCTTTGGGAAAGCAACCCATGTAGGACTTGTTTGCGGGTGTCTGAAATACCTAAAGCATCGCAGAGTTTTATACTTGTATTAACATAAAAATACCTTGCTTTTAGTTAAAATGAACCTTTATTTATCCTTTATAAGCTGTAATATTCCAAGGGGAATATACAGTAGGTATGTTGGTAACGCCTGGTAAGCAATAGTTCATATGTAGGGCCACCTGTTTTTCACGAAAAGCTTCCGCGACTAGTTTTACTCCAAAACACCTCAGTTCAGAACCAATACAGCTGTTTGATGGTTTTTGCTAGCATACGTCCTAACCAATTACGGAGGTTCAGTGCCGGGGCAACTATTCCGATTGGCCCAATCGAGTAGAAAATATTCTCACAAACGCATCTAATAGCGACGGGAAATTTGCAAGCTTACATCTAAGAATTTTAAGTCTAGCCTGTGTGTAAATTCCTTCGCAAAAAGAGTGGCCATATTAGTCTAACATTGTATTTACGAGCCTGAGCGTCATATTAACGCTTATTATTATTATCGAGTGCTATTGTGCAATATTTAATTATTATCTCCATTCCAAATTAGGTCTACTCTTGCTAATTTCCCTTAAACTGCTCCAATTATTTCCACACTTAGTTAATAACTGTATATGCATCGTCCCGAATGTCTTCACTCGCACATCAGTCCCACTTCACTGCACACACAAGCTCGCCGACGCACTTACGCAGATCGTTAGTCGTCCCTCGACACTTAGGAATAGCCCAAAGGTCGCACCAGACGCGAAATTCTCGGCCCTTAACTACTTCCCGCCTCAGAAGCCCAAACGTTTTATTTATACGCGAGGTAGCTGCCGTCTAGAACGTTCCCGGCAATCCGAGTTGTTCTGGGAAAGGTAATGGCGAGGACAATCCTGCGTGATAATAGGAGAAACATGAGCTCCTCAGGTTCAACGGGGTGCGAGCTACGGTAAGTTTCTCGTCTTGTGCGGCGGCGTTCTTTATGATAGACCGGTAGCTTCGTCTAACGTTACAAACTTGACCTCCAGCTCTCGGCGCCTTCCCACGCGAAGGAAATACCGAGCGGCGACATGCAACAATGCTATTGTTACGCGCGGGCGCCGCGTTACCTGGTCATGCATGGTACCGACAGACCGTGGAAAGTAGCCCAATCTCGACCCCCCCCCCCCTCTTTACCTAGCCGCCACACCCAATCAACGCTACATCGCCCGGCAGCCGGAGAATGATTGACAGCCGACCTGGGTGATGTCACAGCCCCTCCTCCCTTCCTGCCGGGGAGTCAACAACTTTATAGGATGAGCAAGAAAAAATCTAGTAATTTCAGTCCTCGGCACAACCAGACCAGTCCAGAAGTCTCTGGGCTAAGGCCGAAGTCTGGTGCAGCGAGGACGACAGCAGAGTGGTCTGAAGACTGCATAAGGTGAGAGACGGTGGCAGACGAATGTTCGTGCATAAGGTGTGAGGACGAGAAGGTGTGGTACCCCTCGAGAAAGTCTGCTACTGTGCATGGGGACGCTCCGTGAACAATTTAGAATTGTGGAATGTGGGCCGAGATAAGGTGGCACTGTATGAGGGGGACTCGCAAAGAACCTGCCTAAACCTACTGGCTGAGAAATTGCAACGGTATCAATATTCACACTGCGGCTAGTCAGGGAAGGATGAGAGTGCGTATCCGAACCGCACGCTAGGCTTCAGTACATATCACTTAAAAACAACACTTACGAACTGTGCTATACAAACATCTGCAGAAACTGCACGCAAATAAACACAATCAGAGGGGAGATTTCTCATGTTAAAATTTTGTACACACGTGCCATACAGTTGCATTTATCAATAAACAGCGAAACTACAGTGTGAGTCAAGGTACAGATTTAAGAGACTAAACTCTGCAAGCTGGTTCACTGCGCTCAAGTATGGTCGGTGAGGCATGTAGGGTGCATCCTCGTGTCGTCCTTGGCCGCTCTTCAGAGTATAGAACACACATCAGACCTCCAGCCAGGAGACACCGCACTATGACAATGCACTTAAATATGCCCTTGAGTATCCACGGTACTTTTCCACTGCAGTCAATATATCCATGTGAGAATGACAATTTTAATCTTATTCTATCAAGAAGCGTTGAAAAAAAAAAATTTAATTAGACGAAATAGTTCCCCGTTGGCATTTCTTATTCCCATACTCTACGGAGTATGGCATAGCCTAACATTATCATGATCTTTGATAAGGTCAGACATTTAAACTAGTATATACATCAATATTACAATCTCTTACCCTTCCTATCTCAGTCATATATACTTATGCTTTATGTAACAATTTTGAGAATGGATTTATGATAGGCCAGTCAAGCAATTTTCTTAGGAATTAAACACTACTGAAATCATTCGCGCAACCAAGCGGAAAAAAAAGTTACTAGTTAGATTGTCACACCATACTCTCCGCTAAAACATTTTAAAGCAGTCGGATGGGCTACAGTTTCGGCGCAATCTTTCGGTTCGACAAGACTAAGTTCCGGTCTACAAACAGGACGGACTGCTGATCTCCGCCAAGCCACGCTACTGTTCTTGTTTGAATCGCCACAGTACGGCAAGACTGCAAAAAACCGGGATCCACGAATAGGCAACATTAAATCTACACTGCTGATTGAAGGAAAAAATGTCCTCAGAAATGCTATATCATTAAAATTATGATACAAAATTTAAAACTAAATTGACCAATACATCTATCGCATACACACATCCCCAAAGCCTCCACACGTCGATAAAAATGCATTAACGTCTTATAACAAACAGCTTTTAAAACTTATTACAGATTTCAAAAATAAAAATTTTCCTCAGCTTACTTCAAAATTACTTTCACACATTACCACGCATGCGATATAGACTATGGGTTAGATTCCTCTAAGACACCCGACTAGTCATTCGTAATGCTCTCCCTCTCCTCACACCCAACCAAAATGCGCCGATATATATTTGAAGTCAGTTTTTTTTTTTTTTTTTTTTTTTTTTTTCCTATTTTGCACCCTTTAAAAAAAAATTGCAAGTTCGTCGTTTAAGTTTATTTTCCTTAATTGTTTCAACCACAAAGTAAAAATCAAATTTGTTGTATAAACATAAGCGGTTCGTAAGGGATGCTTGGCTTCCACCCACCCCTGTCCAATCACTACAGATGAGTGTCATTTTGCTCAGGCACCACTAAGCATTTGAAAACAAGAAATAACTAGACGGTCTTAAGGTATACTGCAGTGGTTCTCAAACTGGTCCTAGCACCATTAATAGTCTGTGGCTTAGTCCTAGGCGGTCTGCGGATTCAATTTCATTATTAATTTTACTAATGTATTTAAACTTTTCGAACTACACCTAAATTTTTTATTTCAAGTTTATGATACTAAGTTTTTTTATTGGCAATTAAATATATTGAGCAATTTGGTATCTACATATTGCTACTGTAATATAAGAGGTACCGGTAAATCGGCACCTGCAGGCTGACAGTCTACACCTGGTGATCGTCCATGGTCAAGTTTGAGAAACACTAGCGTATGTAAGCTACACAGTAAACACACTTCAATCTTGCTTTAATTCGTTCCGACAATTAAGAGGTGGGCATTCTAACTTAGAAACCAACATTTCGATCAGTATGGTTAATCACCCTGTAAGTAAGAAACCTACCTATAGCTCGGCAAATATGAACTGTTCTAGTGTTCTATTTGCGTTGTCACTACAATACGTGCTCTCTGAAGGCCAATTTTTTTTCCAAGACAATTACGCTGATTAAGAAACTATTCAAGATTTTGCTGTTCGTTCTGCAGCCCTCAACTTTTCCATCCACGGCTGATTGTTCGATCTGAATTATCTAAGCTGGACGTTCCTTGTATTTAAAACAAATATTTGACAATCGCCAAAGGATAAATTACCATGCATCATTCTCAGGCCCGGTATACACGGTCCATAATTTTCTTCTGATTTAGTATATCACACATCATGTCAAACATTTAAATGCTTCTATTTTTATGAGCAAATTATATTCAAAAACATATCTAAAATGAAACATTACAAAAATATATTTGAAAGAAATTGCGTTTACAACTGCATTTTATATAATTAACACATTGATATGCATGACATAATTATATAGGATTATGTGTACGATTTAAAAAATTAACGCTCAGCCTCATTCATAACTAAAATGGTGTGAGGGGGTTGATCCAGGGTACGCAATTTCATAAATTTAGTAAGGGCGCTAAAATGAATATGAGCACCCAAACTTTCTTTTACCGAAATGTGTTGATATATTTGTTGCATAAAATTTCTAATAAATCATAATGCATTTCTTTCAGATACTTTCACACATCTTCGCTTCTAAGTACTTTATATCCTTTATGCAGCACGGTATTTTAGGTTTTAACCTCAAAAAAATTAATTTTACAAGAAAAGTCTAAAATGGGACGCCTAATAACGAGCCCCCTCCTAAGTTGGAAATTTTCTCCACTAGCTGAGGAATACGATTGAAGTTACACTGCGCTGTTCAGATGGCCATAATATCACTTCTAACTTCCAAGTAGGTCAGATGCCCTGCTCCGTTTCTTCATTTTGCTTTTAGTTTATCCTTCCGCCTGTGGCATAAATTCACATTTATGTACCATGCACCAGTTTTCACGTTAAAAAATGCAGCTACAGCTGCAGGCAGGGAATTCTTCCATAGCTGTAATGGCTGCGTTTTGTACTATTAGTATGCAAATGAGACTTTAAATAATCACATGCAAATCCAGACGTTTTTATTCAAACGCATGATAATTTATTACTGTTGATATTTTATTGTTCATTTGTTGTTATGACATGCTAATTTCTATCCGCCTCAAAATAATTACTTTTCTTTATTTTTGCATTAAGAATATTGTGCTGTTTTATATATAAAAAGAGTTTCAATTGTTTGTTATGTGGCATTTGGTTGACAGCCATAATTGTTGGAGACTGAGGCCCGTTGCCAGGGGCAACGCAATCCACAGATTGCACGAGGAAGCAGCCGCCTTGTGATTGGTCGTTACGTAGCGTCACTTAAGCTACGTTATTGCTAGAGAAGGGAAGAGGGAGTTCAACTGCGATGTAAGGCGGGGCGTAACGAGTGTTACGGCCCCTATAGGATTTTAAATCTAGATATTAGGGCAGTCCGCGAGTGATTTTGTATATTTTTCCAGACCAAGAGATAATTGTCGGGATGCCGGCAAGAGAGGAAGAGGGTCTGAGGCGCTAGTGATACTCTATTTAATTCAGTTTAGATAGCCTTCCGCGACATGCCGAGTGGTACCATTCGTGGACGGACTGTATCTCTTACTATAGTCCGTTGGCTAGAATATTAGGGAAGAATATTCGTCCGGAAGAGAATCACCGCATCCCATGGCTGTACCCGATCTCCATGACGCAGATTTGTCACGTGAGACATCTCTATCTTCAAGTATAAAGTCAGTAAGAAATTTAAATAAGATGGTCGCCGAATGTAGTTTAGGAAAGTAACTTAAGGCAGACGTCATTTTTCCTACGTTTGCACTTTATTTTACAAATCAAAACCAGAGATTACTATCCCAGCTCCCAGTTTGCTTGGTGTGATCTTAAATTATAGGCTGTTTACGGTAAAGTGAGCACTTTTTAAGGCGCTTCTAAATTTTTCCTTTCACCCAATTTCTATCTTCATACGGTTTTCTAATGTAAACAACGCAATGTGACCAGTAAACACAGTGTATACATTTCATCACTTTGAAATATTTACGTCTGAGGCTGCAATAAGATACAATTGTTAGTGGTTAATGCATGTTGGGAGGGCCTTAAAAAGTGCTCACTTTACCGTGAATAGCCTATAATAGATATTCTTTTTAAAGAAGATTTTATTTTTTTGTATTTTAAAAAGGGCTTTTAAAAAGAACTTATTAAATTATGTTTCGTACCAACTCACAGGGCGTTGCTTCCGTTACGGCCACTTAAGATACATGCATGCCACCAGAAGATTATTAATAATATACTATCGAGTTAAACTATTTTTCAAACAACTGAATGTCTAATATTGGCCAGATACAAGCAGTTTTTACTAAAGATTAAATATTTTAATCTCCGTCTGGACTCCATCCTTGTTAGTTACTTCCGAATCTGTGCATGCTAAGCTAGTGAATGACTAAAGTGTTATGTACATATGGTACTCCAGTCTTCTACCGAGTTGGTGTACGACTATCATCCTGGTAAGAATTTGGTATTTAGAATGGAAGTTGTGGTTTATGATAGTAAAGCAAACGAGCGGACTAAGGCCTAGACGTTAACAGTAATATAGCAGGATAAACACGTACGAGTTTTCACTCCTAAAATGTCAACTGCGACGTGGTGTGAAAGTTTCACGTAACGCATTGTTGCATATCGCGTTATTCACAGACACCGCCACCTACACAAAGGTTTCTTAACTAGCGAAGATATACACGGCTGGAGCAAGTAGAAGAGCTACGATTTACGGGCCAGCGGCAGATAATTCTCTCCAATTAAATTAGGTAAAGGCTGTTCACGACAAAGCAAGCAATTTTGAAATCAACATTAGAAAAAAGTCACTGCCCCTACCTGCATATATTTTAACAGCCGCCGTGAGTTACGTGCGCCCAGTAAAGTTGGTAACGATGGAGGGGGAAGTAGTTCCGTATCTTAACGTCGAATAAAAAGTGTTATGAAGCCATTTGAGATAACTTCAATTATTCATTTCGATTTGTTTTCTTTTAATGCATATAAGTGTGAAAATGAGCAGATTTGTAAAATATTTACGTTTCTAATAATTTCACCGTTTCACATGACCGACGCATGAATAAAATTATGAGGCCCAAGGCAATGCTATTGTTACATAAGGAGAAAGAAAACACAACGTGCATACAAGTAGATCTTAAGCAGGGTTTTCAAAAGTGCTCATTTTACCGTGGACAGCTTATAAGAACGATGAGGTAGAGATCAGTCGCTGAATACGGTCACCTCGCACAAGCTTTAGTCTCCTCCCCACACACTAACAGTTAGAAGTGCAATATTTCTCCCGCCGTCAACATCGCTAACAATCCAGGCTGACTAGCTACGGAGGAGACACGCACCACGATAAGACGACAGTGCTGCTGTATGAGGCGTGGGCGTGTTTACAAACAACTACAGCTGACGCGGCCGCGAAATTCGCATCAATGGAGCGAGCGAGCGCTATTTACGGGGCGGCGCGTAGTAAACATGCGTACGCGTCGCCTACTGCGTGCGTGTCAAGGTCCTCAGTCAGCACGAGTTCACTGCTCGCTCCACTTGTTATTCGCAACTCGTAGCGCCTCAACAATCAAACAAGAGCGCGTGAACACTTGCTGTATATGCAGCGAAGCGTTGAGGACTATCATGTCGCCGTCACACGTTTTGCATTTATATCTTAAGTAATTTATACAGATGTAAAGGTAAATGATTTTGCTGCTTATTGTTCATGCTATGTTAAGTTTTGTATTTATAAAACTGCGTGTTTTAAGATGTTAAGACAATAAATGCCCCGGACCGAGAGATATCTCAAGGTGGTTAATTTTAATTAAAGTACTAATTAGGCAATAACTGCTAAAATGGCTATATGTAAGCCGCCACGTCTGATACAGGCAAAACACGTAATTTAATTTGAATTTTCGGGTCACGATGGCAGATAAATTTGAAAGTGAGAAGCTGCTCAAGTTTTCTCCCAAGGAATAATCGCCGACGGTTAAAGTTTCGAGAGTAATTCGCAGCCATTTGTTTCTTAACAGCACGAGCACACTACACTTTTTACTGATACCCACTCAAAGTGAATAATTCCAAACTTAGGCTACTATACATTGCTTAAGAGAGGACACGCTAGGTTCTGTGCTATTACCAAACTTACGCAGAAACAGTTTCATTTGTGTTTTTACTCACGTCGAGAATTATTGCGCAATGATTCAGCAGTCTGACGTCATGTCACAGCACATATACAAGGTCTTGCATTGGGGTACTTCGCCATGTCCTCCAATAGTAGCGAACATTTTATATTAGGTTGTTAACCGTGATAACTATTAGATAATATTTTCGATAACAGTATTAACGTTTCCACTTTAAAAATGTGATAGAGCGTTTTGAATTTCGTCCGTGTGAATATTAACTTGCCGCTCCCTCAATATTTTTTCACAATCACTCAACAAAACTAATACAAAAAAAGAACAATCACCTTGTAAAGCAAACATTTACTGTGTATTTCATGTCCAAGGAAATATTTTAGATTAAGTCATTATTACACTCGCGATGATTTCAGAACTCAATACCTCGCCTGAAGTGACTAATAGAGTGCAACTTTTTAACCCCTGTAAAAAAAAACACTAAGTGCGGATAGGGTTAAAGGCTGTTTTCTCGGTTGATTTAGCACTTTCGAAACCAACTTTCGAAAAACGTCATTCCTATACCATCATGTATTTTAACAGGCATGCGTCGAGTAAAAGTCTGACGGAGATAGCGTTTAAATCTTAACCTTTAATTGAAAATTAATACACACGAGTTTAAGAATTAGTTTATATATAATATATATATATATATATATATATATATATATATATATATATATATATATACGTTTACGATAATGTTGCAATTTAACGTTACCAATGCATGAATTAAGTGATCAGGCGTATGACAACGGTAATTGTTACGTAAGGTGGAAGAATACACAGTGTGAACTCAAGTAGATCTTAAGTAGGGCTTTCAAAAGTGCTCAGCTTACCGGGAACAGCCTATACATAAGTCTTAAAAGCAACCAATCCTAGAAAAGTTACACTCCACGATTCATATTTTCACAAATGCTACGTGTCGGCACGGCAATGTGGATCTACAGGATGATTCTCTATTAGACCGACTAACTTCTTCAGGTGATTCTCCATGAAAAAGTGAAAGAAAACCGTATGTTATACTTTAAACCTAACCCGTGTACTAAGGGAGGTATGGGCCCTTAAAAAAAAGGAGGTTTTAAACTGCATTTGTACAAAATATCGGTAACGAAGTAAAATACGACAACTCTCGGAACATTATTGAATGTTATCGGGACCTTCAACGCCAAGAGCCGATATTTTGAACAAATGCAGCTTAAAACCTCGTTGAACGGCTCATAACCCCATTAATATTAGGTTTAGCTATAAAGTGTAACATATGGTTTCCTTTTACATGAAGAATCACCTCGGTCTGATTGAGAACCACCCTGCATACGTAAGCAGCTGCAAGGTCGGAGTTGTGCAACGACGGCGTCGGGAGGTCTAGGCATTCTTGCTCCTGAAGACAGACTGTGGTACCTTGCCAATCTCGTCTGGCGCAGACAACTGGAGTACGCGCCCTTACAACACCGCTGGCGCGCGCGGATGGATACTCAACTACCAGGCATGCTGCATATCCCAGTAGCTATCCAGCGGACACTGGCCAGCAACATCCAGTGCCGCAATGATGCTACCATCTTCCGTTTAACTGTTTCGAACGACCATCTCGCATAGCCACCTTACATTTCAGGAGTTACATTCTTTCCCACCTGAATTGCACTGTACGTCGCTTGATAGTTTTAAATTAGTGAAAACGTATTTTTTATTTAATTTTAAGTTGATAAAGTCAGGCGCTTATCGCCGAAGTGAAGAATTATAGGACTTTTTCAACACATGAAAACCACCGCTGTTCGTTACGGAGAAAATATACAAGGCGAAAATGTTATTTACTACTTTTCACTTAAATGTGAGTTCCAATATTTTTAAGTGAAAGAATTTCAATGCTGCAATTTTGGGGGCGCATAGATCTCATTTAATCTAATCACAGTAACACTTGTCAGCACCACTAATGTCTGTGTGACCTCGCCTGTAACTTTAGTCAAGTGTTCTTGGGTGAAAGGTTATATTTTATGAAGCCCTACGAGCGGTTCAGAGGCTCCGCTATCGTCTTTGATGGACTGGCCTCAGTCCAGGAAGTTTGTATCGTCGAATTGCTCTTTCGTAAAATTCAATCAGTGCCACTCCAACTGTTGAACCACTGCACAGAGGTCGTGGAGTCAGCCCTTGCCGCGTGGGTGCCCCAGAGCGATCTCGCTGGCTGCCCACAATTTGATGTTAGAACACTGCTTAGTAAACAAGAGCTTTTATCTATTTTTACACTTCCTGTGACCTATTTTTAATGTAGTTTGATTAAATTAAAATTTGTAAAAGTATGTCGATATAACAGTACTTGTATTTTGTAAATGTGTGTGTATACATATGTATATACAGGATGTAAAGTGTTTACAACTGTACACAACAGTGTACAGGGCTCCGAGACTAACAATTTAATGTAGAACACTTGTGGTCCAAAGGGTCGGGAAATAACCGTAAATCCTCGACAAATGTGTACTAAAACGCATGCAGCGCGCTGCTGTGGGCCCGGCTTTAATCGACCTGCTGGTCGCTTAAGCCGGTTTGTACAGCGGTCAAATCGGGCAGGAAACTTAGTAATAACGTTTGTTTGGAACATATTGCATTGTCACAATACTACAGACAAGTTACAGGAATCAGGAACGAATGTATGGAATTGCAACATGTGTTTCAAACAAAATCAATTACTAAAAGTTTCCTGCCCGATATGACCTCTGTACAAACTAGCTTCAGTCGACCAGCAGGTCGATTACAGGCCCGGGCCCACAGCGGCGCGCTGCACCTACACATTTGTCATGCGCTTTTACGGTAATTTCCCGACCCTATGGACTTCAAGTGTCCTACATCAAATTGCTCGTCTCAGAGCCCTGTACAGTTGTAAACACTTATCGTTTGCATACGATACACATACACACACCTTTCCTCATAACATATGACGGAAGTTGTGTTGGTTTGTTGTAGGTCAATGTTGGCAGGTGGAGGCGGTGGTGTGGTTAAACAACTCGCCTCCCACCTAGGAGAACCGGGTTTAATTCTCTGAAGGATAACACGCTGTCGTACGTGGGAGCCGTGCCGGACGATGCCGCAGTTTTCTAGGGGATCTCCCGTTTTCCCCGTCCTTTCGTTCCGGCGCTGCTCCGTACTCACTTCACCTAGACTCGTGCAGGGGAAGATGTAGCCATGAATGCAGGGTTGCCGCCGACATCGTTATTCTGCTCGGCAGAGCGCGACGGCTCAACACAGGCCACACCGCACTGCTGCCACCAGACGGCGGCCCCGGGACTGCGAAGCCGCGATGTTGCCACACGTCCGGCATAACCACATGTCCTTTATAAGCTGTTTTTTTTTTGTGTCCAACCGGATTTTCCGTCGTGATTAAAACATGGCACGCTTTTTATACTTCATGACATACCGTATGTGGACTTTTTATTATCTGTGCAACAAAATTCCTAGCAGTGTTGCCAACACTTGTTGAATCCTATAAAACTTTTTGATAAACCACGATTATTTTATTTTTCCATTTAGATATTTTTTTCAACCGCAGAATGTATGTTAAAAATCTTGTAGCGTAATAACCAAGTATAAAAGTTTATTTTCCTGGTGCTTAGTCTCCACAACTGATCACGGGAACATTAAAATCGTCTGAACTTTAAATACTAACACTTGAAATTTACCTAACACAAAACGGTATGCGAGAAAGAAAAAAAAAAAAGTATCTTTGTAAAGTACTGCTGCAAGAATGCTCGAGGGGCGTATCAATGTTGGTGATTGATATATTAATAAAAATAAAAACTAAATTCAATAATTACATTAATTATCAACTAGCTGTGCCCGCGACTTCGTTCGCGTGGACTTTAGGATTTGTTTACATATGTTTAAAATATAAATACCACTGTTCAGGATTTATGGAGTTACTAAAATACGGCCCGCCATCGCTTCGCCCACGTTTTATGGAGTTATTGAAATAAATACCTATGCAAGATTGTTAATATATCATCTGAAGTAGTTTTATCGTCACGTTAGTGTTGGTTGTTTGATAACATGTTATTTTACTGTGTTTCTTTTTCCAAAAACTAGTGTATCATCTACGATGCTTATTAAATCAATGATTATAAAAAAACTATAGTTTCAACAACTATTTTTTAACAGCAATAGTTTTGATAAAAATAAGATATGAAACTAAAGAAAATATATGAGAAAAAATTAATTTACTTCATAACCATTTGAGATCAAGATGAAATAAAGAGCAGATTTTAATTAGAAATAAAATCTATCTTAGTTTTATCAAAATCGATTCAGCCGTTCCGGAGACTATTTTGAACAACATCCGGACAAAGCAAAAAAAAGTTATTTATACTCCATCGTTTAAACAGCATACTACGCTTAGATATTGGTATCAATTTTGAAATAACACACACGCCAATTTCATTTATTAGTATAGATGCTACAGTAAAACTTATGCCATTAATCATTTTGAGCGTCCTATTAACTGATTCATATTAAGAGCAATATTTAATTACGATCACCATTTCAATGACAAAACTGCTCCAACTATTTCCACACACTTAGTTAAAACTGTATTTCCATCGTCCCGAATGTCTTCACTCATGCATCCAATCTACAGTCCCGCAGATCAGTCCCACTCATCACTGCACACAAGCTCGCTGCAGTCGTCCCTCGCCGCCCTGGGGGCGTAATCTCGAGATCGTTCGGGTGCAGTTAGTATACGAGACGTCTCGCACAGTCCATAAAGTATACGAGCCGATTGTTGTAAGCTCCAACCCCTGAACTCCCATAGAGTATGAGCCAATTGTTGTAAGCTCCAACCCCTGGAACTCGAGTACGTTCAGTGTGCGAGGGGAGTGACCTATTCTTTTAAACGTTACAAAATAGCAGCAGGCGTCTGTGACATTTGGCAACACTATAAATGCACTAAATTTAATAGAAACTGAATTTCTACTTTTGTTTTTTAAATACAAATATCAAGTTATACCGCTATTTTCAACAGAGTTGTATGTGGATGGTAAGAATTGAGGGACTGGATTTTTTTTCACTGGTTCAAACCTCGCTTAAGTACAAAATATTTTAACTTTTTTAATATCACTTTTTATACACGGTAGAACACCCACACAACGAAAGTTTAAAGACATTTCCATTATCTCTATCTTAAACGGAAAGTACAAAATATTAACTTGGAATTAACGGAGAGGTTCCGTGTGGAAAGTGTTTCTGAAAATCAAAGTGTACGTAATTTTACGGAGAGTTTTCGGGCACGTTTGGATAAATTTTTACCAGCACTTTTCCGTAAAATAAAGGAATTTTTTTTATTTTTTTTACAGTGTAGGGATTGGTCAGTATAACTCTTACCGGTGGAAATTACATACAATTTAATTATGAGAACACAGTTGTGTATCATACATTGCCATTATGTTTACATTACATTACAAATTATGAAATGTGAATGTATATGTTAAGTTGCCCATCGTTTGGAGAGTATTAGCAGCTACATGACACTTTGCTAGACGTCGTGTGAGCAAGAGTAACTTAAGTCCATAGATAATTTTAGTGTAATAACCTGTTGCCACGTAGTTCAACTTCTTCCACTTTTTCTATTGCCATTACATTACTCCATTCTTCGGCCATAATAAATGCAATATCCGGATGATGTTATTTAGGCTACACTGTTCAATTACTTACAAATGAGTATCTAGGCTACTGCCTGTTATAGGCTAACCCAAGTACTTATACTTGACTGTGGTCTATATTAACAAGTTTGTGCAATAATAACATATGTTATTTACAGAGTTTTATATGCAAGACTGACTAAACAATAACTTATGACGTCTAACCAACCAACTATGAGTCACTGAACAATAATGAACGTCAGTAATAGGCCTATGTAAATTACACTTTTACTCATAACCATTTGCACTCAAACTTCTTGTCCGTTCAACAAGTTCTTAATTTGCATACGATTATACATTAGGCACAGCATAAAGGACGTGTAGATTGAATTCACACAGCGTCAACAGTAATCTTATGTCTAATATTTTGTTTGTTTTGATGCGCTACTCGTCTACGACTCCACATCTCGCACGGCGATGATCGAGAGAGTGGTCACTAGCACGGTAGAGACGTATACGACACTCGTATGGTTCGAGCTTAGCCCCACTGGAATCGCCCAACTGTCGTACGAGACGCCAAATTCTCGACTCTCAACCACTCCCCCCTCAGAGGCCCGTGTGTTGTGTTTATACTAGAGGCAGAATCCGTCTAGAACGTTCTCGGCAATCCAAGTTGTTCTGGACAATGTAAGTGTGATAACTTTCCTGCGAGATAAATGGAGAAACATGAGCTTCTAAGGTTCAAATGGGCGCGAGCTAAGGTAAGTTTATCAGCGTGTGCGGCGGCGTCCTTTATGATAGACCGCTCGCTTCGTCTAACGTTGCAAACTTGACCTACAGTTCTCGGCGCCTTCCAACGCGAAGTAAACACCGGGCAGTGACCTGCAACAATGCGGATAATGAGGCGCTAGCGAAATTGTATTTCCCTCCTTTGTAAGGTAATCTCATTTTCCGAAGTGAATACTCTTTTTTCCATTAACGGTTCTTTAAATTAAGAGGATACTGTCTCGATTAAAATAATTTGCAAACGATTTCACAATACTACATAACCTAAACCCAAGATTTAAATACTGTTTTCCGCCAACAACCAATGTCATTGGTCTCTTATTAGCTACTTCGTATTGACTTGTACTTAAGCTATAATTATATTTTATATCTTAAGTCACGTCAAGCACGCACACTACAGTCTTAAACTAACATCTTTAACACATGATTCATATCTATGCACACGGCACACTTATACTGATAAGTCAATCTTAAACGCACTTTAACCAAGCAGTCTCGCATCTCTCCTTAAGGGGCCGCAATTCTCAATTTTGCTATAAAACCGGCAGAGATTTTATAAACCAAATTTGTGCTACGTATCAGTATTGTTTAACTGGCAAAAAACTTGTCAACTGCTCCAAAATGCTTGCTTACTGCATATAAAACTTATTCGCGGTAAAATAATAGGTCCTATTCACTGATACAACTGTTCGCGGTAACGGGAGCACTTTTGAAGCTAGTTACTTTTTCCTTTCAGCCATATTTTATCCTTTAACCATCTTTAAATATATATTGCCACGTAGGTAATAAAACCAGTGTGTATATTCCACCGCACTCTGAAGTTAACGTCTAAGGGTAAAATAAAATATATTTATTGACTACTATTACAAATGAGGGTTTTCAAAAGTGCTCACTTTACCGTGAATAGCCTATAGCCAGGCAGTGCTACAAACAATAGCAGTATAAAGACACCTTCCCCGGCGACGTTAGTAAGCAGTCATCAGCTTACGATGTTTACTTAAGCTGTTACTCTTTACTTTAACTGAGCAGAGTTTTGGAACGCCGCCTAGACAAATCTGGCAGGCGGTCTGGTGAAACACACCTCCAAGCCCCGGCGTTATCTGCGGACGACCTGCTGGCAGAGTTCCTGCTTGGCCACTTCTTCTAGCCCACGAGCATGTTATCTGCATTTACAAGTCCCGTTTCTCCACCAAGAAAGCTACCCTACGTCAAGAGGGTGGGAACCTAGCTATACTCACTAGGGGGGGGGGGGGACTTCGCCGCTCTGTTTCTCATCTGCGACACTACGTAATGCGTTTGATTAGTTGGCGGTCGAGTCTGCTTCTGGAGCTATTTCCACGCTCTAGCCTGTCACGCACACGATGTGCGTCAGCCATCTCCTCTACGCGCAACGCTCCCTACTGACCTGCAGTGTTGCGTGCACGTACCTACATGACTAAGCGGTGACCCTGCAATTTCATTGATGGAATGTGTATAGCAAGATGCAATTCCAGGCTCCTATCTTAAGTTTCGCCAAACCCATGGTTCCGACCCTTCTGTAGCACATTCTATTAACGCATGCAATAATTAAAATTCACTCGAAAATGTTTTTACGGCGCCTATGCCGGTTTTTCCCCTTCTATTATCAGTTAAAGGTTAAGTGTAGGTACACCTACGGAGATGGTCTTGGCTACAAACGCGGCCGTGGCTGGCCAATCTCTGCGGCGATGCATGCCCCTGCATGGATTCCCTCCCCTTGTACGCTTAAACGTACATTTGACACATAATTAAGAAAGATTAGGAAGAAAAATCTTAAGTTTCGCTCATATCCGGTTAGCATATTGATAAAACACACTGAAAAAGCAGTTTTCTTAAACGATATTAGAGGGCGTAAAATAATATATTTACCTTGCTTATGTTGAAATTAAAATTTCGTCCTCGTCTGGGCTAGGTTTACTTTTAATAAGTAAAGATTTCGGAGACATATTTACTGCAAACCGCACTAACTACAAGCTAGAGTTACGTAAGGGAGCCACTTTCCAGTTTCAAATTAGACAGCAATCTGCTACAAACTATTCGACGATTCTCTGAATTGCCCCACCTCAGCCTGCGAAAACTTTCCTGCCAACGCGTCGTTACACATACACAATGCCCGACCAAAGAACCAAGTTCAGAGAGAAATTACCGCTATAAACATTAAAAGTGGAATGGACCCCCGCATTTTTGTGGAATAGTTGTTTGCGAGAATACGCGTATCTCGGTAATTAAATGTTCCGCGAATAAGACTTTTTGCCAGAAAAGATAGAAAAAATTATTCATGCCCAATTTTTTTTTTTACTTTAGTCATATTAAGTGTATTCCTGGAGAAAAAAAATCGTGAAAATGGTCAAATATCGCATTTTTAAAGCTTGCCTATGTAATTTCCTTAAGCGGCAAGAGGAAAGTACAAAGATACGGGCGTAGTTTACTCCGAGGTCTTCCATCGCGTGTAATAAAACCCCTATGTTACAGATCTCATTTGCACAGTACGGCGTTACAGCGGAAATGCTGCACGCCGTGCGCGTAGGGGCGATGAGGTACTAGGCGTGTGTGTTAAGAGTCGTCCGTATTTATCCCTCGCTTCTTGACCTTTGACGCTGGGTTCCCACGGGGGTCCAGTCCACTCTTATAAAGGTATAAGCTAAGTGAAAATAGTAAGAACAAAAGGCAATCTTGCATTAGTGCTTTTTACTAACTGCAAATATTTTACCAGAGTGATTAAATTTCATCTATCAATTTCTTACGCCGTAAAAAATGTTTATCTTGTTATGGTGCAAAGCGTTAGTACGCGAGTATAGTTTTATATGAATGCTTCTTGCAATGAGGGTAATTTTATATTATTACAGAACAAATTGAACGACAACACAACGAAAATGTAATACATATATGAAATCCCGAGCAGGAATGTAGTTAGATGACGCCAGGATTGATGGCCGAACAGACAGGTATATGAAGGAAACTTGCTATTTTTCGTTCGTTCGTCGGTACTGTTGTGCCGTCCATATTTATATCTGTTCCAGCCAGTGTGTTAGTTTGTTTCATCTTTGTTCTAGTTTTTGTAATTATCTTCGTACTATATACTTGTTCGTCTGGCAACCAATTCTGGATGTGAAAAGTCTTTTCTGGTGTCATCCGACTACATTCCTGCTAGAAATTTTATGTACTTATTTTCGCTGTGTTATGTCCTATTATGTTCTCCGACTTAACCATTTCTTATAATTATATGCACGTTACATATTTGTAGACAACAGCGAACTCGGGCTCGTTCATTCCTATTTATTTTGTTTTTAATGTAGGTTATATTTTACTTAGTGTGCTTTCCGAGACTACTAAGTTTTGCTGTGGCGTACGTCCATAACTGTTCTGACAGGAAATAGCTATAGTTGCTAACAAAGTCGGAGTAGGCCGTTCACGGTAAAGTGAGCACTTTTTGACGCTGTGTCATCAGACAATAACCAATAAATACATTTCATTGTGGCCTCGGAATTTTGGTTGTATACGCTGTGTTTTTTACTCACATGGCAGGGTTTACATTAACAAGTGGTGGAAGGATATAAATTGGTTGAAAGAAAAAAGTTACTAGGGCTTCAAAAGTGCTCACTTTACGGTGAACGGCCTATAATAGCCGTTGTCTGTAATGGCCCTCACTTATTCAACGCCGGCTTGCGAAAACCTATGAATCTCAACTTAGGTATTTGGAGGGTATGTCCCTGCCAAGCGACAGAAGAGCAGACCCGCCGCCCGGGGCAAGAAGGGCACAAGTGGGAGCGAGTGACCCGTGACCCTACGGCGGTCTTGCGGGTGAGGACAACACGTCACTGCCTCGTGTGCTAGTGACGTCAGTAGATGCCGCGCTCCCTGCATCAGACGGATCGCAGTGTGCGCTACTGTACGTCCACGACACTACGGCCGTGTCTCAATCCAAAGAATACGCTTTCGGACAACCTGGCGAGAGCATTGCTTCGTGCTCTCGCTCTGGGAATTGAGACAACCACTCATTTCTCTCCGACACGTCAGGCAAACAGCTGATGTTAAAAGGCGGGAAATAATGTTAAGCTAAAATCGCGATCATAGCTATTGTAAGTAATTTGTGTGTGTTCAAAATAATTCGAAAAAGATTATAGCGCAAACAGAATACGTAATCATTAGCGCATAAAATACAATAATTTTTTTATTATATTTTACCGCCATGTTGCACGAAAATGACTAACAAAAAAAATACAAGTCAGAAATCCGTATTTATAAATACATGTTGCGTATGTTGTTTCACTGTTTAAAGTATTCACTTACAGCTAAAATGCAAAGTAGTTTTGTCCCAGAAAACTGCTACAACCTTATTCAAACACTGAAATAATTTTAACAAATATGGCGCCTGCGAGAGAACGCCAGCTAGTATAGAACTTCGTGCTCTGTGATCTCCCTCTTTCGCGCTCTCCGACGAATTAAGACGACCAGAGAGCATTCTCTGACGTCATGTAGTTGCGAGAACACGAGAGCGCTCTCTGGGGCAATTGAGACACGGCCTAAGCCTTCCTTACCTAACTGAAGATGAAGATGCAGAGCTTCGCCTACCTCGCATGTCCCCACATTGACTCGTTCGTCGCCAACACGGTTGGTCTATAGTCCATTCTCGGTTACTTCAAACTTTTTTGCAGCCTTACTGAAAGTTCTACTACCTGGATATTCCTCAGCCTCGTGCAAACGAAGCTTAACCAAGAATACAAAATTACACCAAAAATAACTCGCCGATTCGTGCGCACTCAATGTAATAAAATTTTCCAGAAGATATATTTCTCACTAGGCATTGCCAACATATTTCCTCCCTGTTTTAATCAATCATATAAACGAAATATACTTTATGAATAATATAATAAGTTCAATTTAACGAAAAATAAGGTACTTAACGGAAATATAAAACACGCTGGTGCTACAAGCAGGCATATTTAGGAAACAAACGAGTCATTCATTCGTGGGGTGATTTTTCAAAGGTTTGATCAAATAAATGTGAAGAAATACATTTGAATACAACAGACCCTTTTATATGAATGAAAGTACTTTAACTTAGTGCTAGTTGCATTAAAATCAGTTCCGAGAAGTGTACAAATACCTCAAAAATCTTAAGTGTCAACCTCAAATCCTATTCACATTGTTCTTGACGGTGCTTTTAGCGCGAAAACAGTCCAGTGAAAGGCTACTGTGCATTTCAAATCAGCACTCTGCCCGAAATTCTCTACAGCCTCTTACAACTTTTGAGACCTTGTCATTGGTCCAGTGGCATTCGTGAGACGCTTTTGCAGTTTACACTTTAAATTTAGCCAACTGCACGCATTTTCTTGCTACCAGTAATACCATTATTAAAATACAAACATCACTAACGCTCAGGAGAGTGCACTTTATGGCTTCCTACGACGTAAGTAATTTTGAAAATGTGCTGGTGGAAACTTCCTTAGGCACTTTCGTTTCAGAAAATATCTATACTTAGAACACCTTAGATCCGTGCATTTTCTCGCTTCCGACTACCAACGCACAATCTTTCGCTGTTATAGCACACTGTTGGTCCAATTTTATCCAGCATCCATGGCCGGCGCACGCATCCTGTTTAAATCTGTTGCAGAATAAAAGCAAAATAAATCACCCATTTATACAAAAATTAGCTAGTGTCACTGCGACGCCCAGCTCGCAACATATTCCAGACACCTACCCCACCCCTGTTAAACAGCGATTATATATACGAATTTTTTTAAAGTTCCCACGCGCGAACTTCCATTAGCGGCTGAAATTCGTACAGTACACTATTTTTTTTTCTCGCCTAAAAGCTATGGGGCAGAACAGTGGCTGACTGAAGGAGTTGCGCCTCCGCTGCAAACTGCCGTCACTCCACACGGTTTTATAATTTTTTTTTGTGGTACGGACACAATTGGGGTGGATGAGTGCTCTAGAGGTCTGAAGATCCGAAACATTTTAAAATACAAATTTTAAGTGGCTTTTTTTTATTCATTCCAAGCCTTCTGTAAATAAAATATGAAACTTAAGCAAATTTACAATTTCTCGATCATTTTCCTGCTTTCCTCCACAGCAGTTCTTATCCCATTACTCAACTTCACTCTTGTAGTGTCAATCTTTTCTGTTAACTGTTTAATACAGGTCTGATGAGCCTCTTGTTACGAGGGTCTCTGTGGTATTTCTAATTGACGGCTGTTCACGATAAAGTGAGCACGAAGTCAATCTAAGAAAAAAGTCACTGCTACTAACGTTATATATATTAACGGGCGCAATGCGGGTAACGATTGATGGAAATAGTTCCATATCTTAATGTTTAATAAAAAGTGATAGGCAATCACATTTGTGATAATTTTTTTCTTTCGCTTTCTGGTTTTTTAATGCATCGAAGTATAAAAATTAGTAGATTTGTAAAATATTTTATTTTCCAATAATCTTTCAGTTTCTTCTGACCGACGCATGAATAAAGTGGTGCGGCCCATGGCAATGTTAATTTTACATAAGGTGGAAAAAATACACTACGGGCATACAATTAGATCTTAAGCAGGGCTTTGAAAAGTGCTCATTTTACCGTGAACAGCCTATACCTAACCTAACCCTAGCCTGTACGCCCCCGGGGCAGAAGGAAACTATTCAAGTATACATACTACAAAACTAAGAACTCTGCTGCGCCAACAGAGTGCGGTATAAGAAGTAAGGTGGATGTCCGCACACGATCAATAGCACGCTCGCACTTCTCTGCGGTGACTGTAGAACATTCATCCTAAACATATGCTAACGCCGCTCCACGTGAGCATCTACGTTGCAATTACATTGACAGTATGATATTTCACATCCATGCCTGGCAAGAACGGAAATTAAATTAACTCTTATCTAATAAAGACCTCCATCCCTTAGCAAAATTGGCTTAGCCCACTAAATTTCGAGAAAGAAATTGCAACAATACTATTTTCCCACAGCGTAAATGTGCAATAAACAGTCATGTGTCTTTAGATATTGTATAATCACAAGTTTGATTTTCATATTTGAGGCGGTAACATTTGTACAAGCGGCCATCACGTCTGTTTATTTGCGACATGTATTCTCGTGAATAGGTATATACGCGTGGTTGTTTAAATAGTGTGTCACCTTCATGGTTATTTAATTTTCCGGGCTTTCATCTGTAACACTTTGTATGGCACTGCGCACCATTATTTACCAACTCTCAAATATAATCCAGCATGCTTACAAACACTCGTGTTATCAAACTTTTACGTCTATGCACCAGCCTTGCACTAATTTTCTGCTAACTGAAATCTTCGCTCAAATGTATCTCAGATATGAAATAACCGAATGAGCGACGTGCCAATAATGTTTGCCAAAAAAACTTTGCCTAGCGACAATATAAAAAAATAACAGCTGCCGAAGTCATCCACACTGCCACCAACAGAAATTTAGAATACGTAATTAAATTAAGTGTTCTAAGGTTGGCAATACAGTAGAACCTAGTTCGGCAAACTAATACGATACAGTTATCTCGTTAAAATGTTGCGTTAAGACTACTGTAGGCCATCCACGAATACTGTAATTTCATTTCTACTTCGATGACATTCCTCCGCCTCATGCTTAACAGAGCGTCGGAAATTACACCAAAGCGACAGCGCGCCGCACTTGTGCGCACTCTGTCCAATAATATTCTGGAGAACTATTTCTTACCATACATTACCAGCACTTATTTTCCTACCTGTACTTATTCACATTAATTATAAACGAAATGTTTGTAGATGAAAAATAAAAGTTGTATTTAATAAAACAGTAGGATATTTAAGACAAGTTTAAAACGTTTATGACACGTAACATTAACAAGTACGTCAGACATTGGGTGATTTTTTTTCAAAAAAAGTGTGAAGAACTCGCGAACATACTGTAGCCTGCTCCCTGGTGAGTGGGAGGTGCAGTGAAGACGCCCCACGCACTTGACTGTCTTCTGTCGACGTGGCTGAGGCGCTTCGCTAGAATCGTCTCCGCCCTTCACCGTGCTAGCTAGGTATAACCACTTCGCCGTAACTTCTCTCTCCCCCAGATATCTAACTACTATACAACTACGGTAATTTAAAAATAATAAGAGCATTTATTCTAAAACGTAATCACCCACCGCTGTCAAAGTAGTATCTACAAAATGTTATCACAAATAATGTAAGTACCATTCAGACATTTTAATGCAATCAACAGAACATTCAAAATACACTGTCAAGTTTATCATAATACTACTTTCGCAGAAGCTCTAGGAAACAATTTCTGAACGTAGCTGAAAAGGAGATTTCAACTAGTCTTTAAAGGATATTTAACATGAGGTCAGAGACTAACTGCCAATTGGTTCAACCGAAATTAAACGAATTTTCGAAAAAAAAAAAAAAGAAAAAAAAAAGTAGCGTTCAGTGTTAACACGGACTAGAGCATTAAATTGCTACCTAATTACATTTCCCGGAAAGGGGGTATACGCCAATAAAAGTAATTAATCTGAACCTGTAGAATTTGAAGGAAAAAGGCCACAAATGTAACTGAACAAAATGTAAACATTTCCTGGAAGGCCTTCGCAGGCTCCGGGCTTTCACCAAGTCATAAAGAGCATGTTGCAAAATAATTCAAACGGCCACTAAAATACGGGGCCTTCCACAACACCACTAAGTTTAAACTTAGTGTTTTGAGTCATTCCGTTCTGCAAAAAGAATCAGTGACATATGAATAGTTGTATGCAGACAACTCAAAGTTAAACTACATTGAATATTTTAACTGCGGCCCTATCTGATAGTGAATTATGCCGAAGAGGGCCTCTTAACATCCAGTTCAGACACTTTTTGCAACTGACTGAACTTTTCAACAAACAAACCATACCAAACATGGACATTATCTTTTTTTTTTAAATAAAACCGCTATCTTTAATTATTTAATATTTATGTACTTTTTATGTGCCCCCGAACAGCGACAAGGCTGCCAAATATTAGGAAATGCGGAAGGAAACTACCAGGGCGTGTGGTAGAGTCTATTTGCGTTTCTTCGCACTTTTTGAACCAAACTATTGAAAACTCACCCCATGTATGACGTGTGTGGTTTCCTAAATATGCCATATCTCTCAAGAATTTCACACTTACTGTTACAACCTCAAAAGTCAGTGGGCTACACCAGGTTCGTTAAGGGAGGGGTGTCTTAATTAAATAAAAGGTTCTTAATTTAATGAAAATAATTGTGAAGGAAATGCTCTCGTTTCACTTGACCGACGCATGAATAAAGTGTTGAGGCCCGTAGTACTGTTAATTTTACATAAGGCGAAAGAGTACACTATCAGCATATAAGTAGATCTTAAGCAGGGCTTTCAAAAATGCTAATTTTACCGTGAACCGCCTGTAGTTATGGGTGTATGGGTAATTTCGGAATTTTCTTTAACATAATCCAACATGGCGAGGTATGGTCACCCTTAGATATAGGCTGTACACCGTTAAATGAGCATTTTTGAAAGCCCTCCTTAAGATCTACTTGTATGCGCGTTGTGTATTCTTCCGCCTTATGTAAAATTAACGTTGCCGTGGACCGCATCACTGTATGCGTCGGTTAAGTGAAACTGAAATTATTAGAAAATTTCACAAATTATACATTTTTACAGAGATTCATTAAAAAAAAAAAAATAAATAGAAAGACAAATGGTCACCAAACACTTTCTTCGACGTTGAGATACTGAATTACTTTCCCTCCATCGTTACCAACTTTGCTGGGCACATTTAACCGAGTGCGTCCGTTAAATCACATGACAGGGGCAGTTACTTTTTTCTAAGGTGTACTGGACGGCGGATGCGAACCGCAGCCCGAGGACCAACGTACGCTCACTCGTCCTCCGGAGCAGAGATGCTGGCTCTGCGTCATCGCACCACGAGAGGAGATTACCCAGGCTTTGTGCGGCTGCGTCATCGGCCCTAATCCCCCGGGCCGCAGTCACGTGGCCTCCACTGGCCCAGGATGGGGGGGGGGGAGGGGAGGAGGGAGATCGGCTTGATATAAACCCACCCCCGCTCGGCGAGACTGTTTGCCGAAGCCTCTCTCAAAAGCAATTTATGGGCCTCCTTTTGTTAACCAAACAAAGACCCGGGCGGTAATATCCCAACCTCTGCCGTCCGCGCGTCCTAAGTCTCTTGATACCCCATGAATGATGGTTAAAACATGTTAGACCAGGCTACGTGCTCAAGGGTAATGGACCAGCAACAGGGAATACACAGATTTACATTTCATCCGAGCTTTCCAAATACATTCATGTTTTCAACAAATACCTATCCTTGCATCATCCCGTTTTTATTAACAAATTTAATTACAGATATAATAAAGAGAAATAACCCTACTATATGCACGACACCCAACCTATATAGGCAAATCCGACTGTTCTATCGCTAGAAATACTCTCAATTTAGATTACATTTACATAGATATAGGTAACGCGGACAACTCAACGTTACTCAAAAATCGGTAATCTTCAGCACAAGTTTTAATTTTCAAAATATCAACCTCTTGGCAACATGTGGCAACAGCTCAACTGAAAGCTTGCGTTTTATTTTCGCGACGCTATTAGTTCCATACCGTTAACAATTGCTAGATGCGGAATTAGATCATGCACGCAAATAGAACAAAAAATGCACTTGTACAATCCTCTAAACAAGGCGATCAACAACAGTGGTAACACGTGAAAAGTTCCGATTGTCATGAATCAACGTTGTCCAGTCAATATTACAAATCAATATTTGGTAGTGGCGGAAGAATGTTCAGCTCTAGAGGGTTGGCGAGATCTAGATCTAAACTACGGGCTGCATGAAGGATGAAGTGTGTAACTCTGAAGCGGAGATGTCAAAGCATCAGAAACGAATTACAACAATAAATTAGAGACTTTTATACAATATATAAATGCATTTGTGAACTAACAGCGTGTGCCTACTTATACTCATTATTTGGGACTCTGTACTATATCTATGGAGGGGCAATGTACATCCTGCCACCCATAGTCATGACAATGAATAAGATTGGTATAAGTTACAAATATAATTTGTCTGATAAAGTACATTTATGTATTAGTTGATACATGTTAGAATAAAAAAATCTTCCCTAATTAATTGGTGATTGTGAAGCGGGTTATTGGAAAATACCGTTGCTAAAATCTGCAAACCGATCGGTTCCTAAAGTTGACTCAATTATGGTCAGAGCGCTAGTGGAATATATCTACAGCATTCAACTCAATATTTGTTTTCAAATATCACTGGAAGGTTACAACAGTATATGACGTACGCCACACAATTTCTTCGCCTTTTACGTCTCTGCGTGGTTTCCAATTCCTAGCACTTGCCAAACGCCTGAACTTACTTTTAAACGTAGATTGCTATTAGCCTTTCAGGTAGACGCGTAAAGCCTAATAAATCCTCTTGAGCAAAAAATTCAGGATTTAGGCTATAATCCAGGAAGATACTTAGATTTTTGGGAATCACTTCTTTGTACATTTTTTTAGGAGAGAAATTGAAGTATGGAGACCTTTGAATTAACGCTTTATAGCTGCACACGCAACTTTTATCAATCAAAGAGGGGGATGGGGGTGGGTCGGTGGGTGAGTGAAGAGATTTGGGCTGTTCTTAAAAGTGAGGCCTTGAGAGCCGATGAAGTGAGGAGAATCGAGCAGCACAAGAATGAAAGGACGGGGGAAACTGGAGATCCCTGAGAAAACCCGCCGACAAGCTGCATCGTCCGGCATGATTCCCACTTGCTAAAATCCCGAGTGAACCGGCCGGGGTGGAAGGCGGCACTGCATTTTCGACTGAACTTCAAAATAGAATACACAATATGTTTCTTTGTTAAATAAATTACCACTTCATTAGATACACTTCTGTATCCTGGGTATTACACTATTTTACTCAGATCAATTTTGGCAGATATTTCAATCACGCTACCACGATTCACTGCCACCGTTACCAGCTTCGAACAGTATAGCCAACAGTTTCAACGTTAAGCGTATTTTCCACGGTTCTGTAATTCTCTGTACCAATAATTCTGTACTATTTCCTACCGCACACACTTATGAATCGCTGAACGAAATTGTATAATTCATATTGCAGATATCTTATCCGAAATGCGCTTCCAAACATCAAGATTCTACAACTTTTAGGTGGGGAAAAATCTCAAAACAAAATACACTAAACGTTCTATTGAATGGAACGTTTTCAAGACTTCGTATATTTTGAATTCTATCTGGCCTCTTCATGAATTTTCTTTTAAATTTGGTCACCATCAGCAGCCACGATAGACGAGGCAAGGATGCGCCGGACGCCAAACCGCACGAGGAAACTATGTACTCTCATTCACGCTGTATATCAGTCGCCGGGCTACAACTTCCTAGCTCATTCATTGTCTGGATTGGAATATGAACGAGACTACAGTAGATAGCGGTATATTCACACGTCCGCGGGGTGGGGGATACGCGAACCAGTACGTACGTGGTACTGATACAATAACCACTGACTTAACGTAACGCGAGCACTTTTGAAAGCCCTCAATTGGAATGATCGATAAATTTATTTTATTGTAACCTGTAACTTCCCGACAGCGGTGGAATATACACACTGTTCATTACTTTGCCATACTTATTTTACAGGTGCTTAAAGGTTAAGAAATGGCTAAACGGAAACCGTAACTAGTGCCTCAAAAGTGTTCACTTTACCGTGAACAGCCTATAGTACGATGTAATCTGCGCGCGGGCGTGGTCCGGGAACGCCAGTCTACATAGTGGCTCCTCCGAGTGCTTTCAGTTTCCAACTTACATTCGTTTGTCCACACACACATCTAATACCACATGCGTGTACATAAACAGACAATAGTTCGGGCGGATTGATCCACTACGCTTCCCCACTCATTCCATATAAGGCGATCCCGCCTCCCACGGGAAATGTGTGTCGTTTCTTTCGATCGGTACAGAGTCCCTACAATTACTACATCTTTTTGGTCAAGATTCCACAAAACTTTTATTCTGTAGTATTTACCTCACCCCAGAAAAAAACCCTGAAACCTACTGCTATACTTCTGACATCTCTGCTACTGTACCACAGATCCCAAAGTGCTCACACAAACAGTTGCTTGGAAACAAGGATGAAGTTCAAATATATTCAAGCTGGCCGTCCAATTGTTTTACTCCAGTTACGTACATTTCACGAAGTACATTTATCAGATAATCCTAACCCCGTAGAATAAACTGGTTTCATCCACTAACATTTTATCCTAACCCCATAGAATATGCTGGTTCATTTTATCAACAGCTAACATTCAATTGCTTGCTTCACGTCTAGATATTCACTACGTGTGATCCTGAGTCACTATCAATGATCCTGTCTCTTCGCATGGCCAGTGTGTGACTAGCCTACGTAGGAATTCTTCCAGGTAAACAAAACGTTCACAATGCGGGGAAGTGTGACGTCACTAGTTTGTATGAGGTAGTTTTTCGAAGCTGGGTGCTACCAAACCAATTCATTGTGATTTACCAATGGGCATGACATTCAAGTGAAATATTAATTTTATTACACATAACCTAATGTTTCTAACAAACATCGGTAAGTGTTGCCATTGCCACAAACCTTCTCCTGCACTGGTTCACGGACTGTCCATGTCAGTCAGTATACTGCGACTGCCACGTTTGATTTTTCCATAGACCTTCGCGCCTACCTTTATATTAACATTGTCAGGTGAAGTGTACGGTAATTGGAAATAGGTATTTCCTATGCCCACTAGTCTAAGCTACGAGGTTTTGGCAATACAGTACAAAAAATCAGTCCAGCTAGCACACTACCTCATTCATTCTACGGAGCGGCGGAGTAGCTTAACACAATGGTTCGGAATGCAATTATAATTAAGTAAAAAGGGGGAAGGGGGGGGTTTGTGGTTGGGGGTGGGGGTTGGTATGTATCAATTGGACAGAAATTGAGTTCGGTTGAGTTTGATAGATGTCAACCTGTAGCATTTTGAAGAATCTCTTATCTTTGAAACTTACTGTACGGTTATTTCCCTGTAAATGCACAAGTTAAAAAAATTGCATCTCGATCCGCATCCATACGGGGAAAAAAGGATGTACACAAATCGTAAAATACAACTGTTGATAACGCGAACAGTAGTCTCGCCGTACTACAAGCAATTTGCTCCAAGCGGGGCCTGCTTATAGAGATGCTAGTTAGCAATACGCAGCTAACTATAGGCAGCAACACTTTCAAAAACAACTTCGCACTTCAATGAATCTGCTTGTTGGCCGGGTTACGACAGTACCGATGAACGGCTAAAGGCGAGAAAAGTTACCAGAACAAAAAAAAACTTGCATGGTTACACCAGAGTTGTTTACCCACAAATTTATGTAGGCCTACTACATACCGTAGATAAAATAGTGAACAGTAAGTAAAAATACTGCCGACATACTTCAAACACTTTAGTTTTTACATTTAGCACTGAGTAGGCTCCCAAGCAACAAGCGGAGATATGAGAGGGGCTACCCACGTGCGCCTAATTAAAATTAATTACAAAAGCAGTCCCAGTATGCACAGCACACACCACCTCCAAACAACTTCAGTTCCTTCCTATATTACTTTTTCTGAATACTTTTTTTAAAGACCACTGTTACCGAGTTGTACACATGTTAAAACATAAAACTTCTCTGGAATAAATTTTCACGCACTACGCATTTCCTGTAAAATTTTAAACGCTGCCATTTCAAGGAAAAGAACACGATTTCCCAAGTTAGGACATTTCTTACATTTAAATTGTCTAACCACAGTCAAAAACCATTTAATTCCATCAACAAAAAAAGTCTACTTTAAAAATAAATAACGAGCTGTTTAAAATCTAAATTAATCTCTAGTCTACCTTACATTATTTTATAAGAAAAGTTATAACTACTCTGTGCAGCTGATTACTGCACGGTCACGTGTGTGCCACATAGGTTGGTTTGACGCAATTTTGTAACCTCTACAAGCATTAGAAAAACTTACACTGAATAAAAAAATAAATAAAAAACTAGCCAGAATAACGTACTTCAAAGTTTTCAAAAAACTTAAATTGGAGACATACAAATAATTAATCAAAATATGGGTTAACCCATTCAACCCTAGTTACGTCAGAACTTTCAACTACCGTAGGTAAACACCTTAAAAGTTAAACGAAATGTCTGTGAAAGGTTACCTGCAATTGTGAATCTGTCCATGTAGTTGATTAGGTTGACGAAACACAGAATTCCAACAGTTATCGCATTTCGTCGCACTGAGCTCGCCTCGCCACGCCTCCTTCCAGAAGTGGTCGCATTAGACAAACGATCATTTGGCATCAACAGCTGCTGGGAGTTATTTGAAGGTATGTTTACCGGCTCCTCCATGCTTAACAAGGTTAACGTGTGCCTTTCTCGAGGTAACTGTGTCGGCATTGGGGTCGGTGACACGCCTGCAAACACCTCTCGCCACGACGTCCTCAACTACAGTGTCACGGCTTCTACCGCTTGACACAAATACCCGCTACCGCCAACTCCATATTGACAACAGGAAGCGACGTCACGAAACGTTGGACGCGTCATTAACAACATTTCCGGTTAGACGAACTAACAAAATATCCGTTGACAAATTCAGTAACAGAAAAAACTACGTCAAGAAGGTATAAATCATAATAAAATAGTATAATATTTAAAAGTTACAGAAAAGTAATAAACTTAACGATATTTTATAACGAAAGTCGGTTCGTTGGCTAATATAGTAGCTCTATAATGCTGCGATCTGTACTCCGACGTAGTCACTAAATAGTAAATTAGTAAGTACAGATATACACAAAATGAAATCGATACTATCGAAAGTCTTTTTATTGGTGTTCAGCGTTTTCTTGAAAATCTCGGATGAAGAATGTATTTTTGTATGCATTTTCACACTGCTTCCCTGGCACATTACAAAATAATTTCTGGGGGTTTGGAAATAAGGCGTAACGTAATAATGTAACTCAAATTGAAAATTATAATAATTGTACTCTCACATTTCCGTCGCGGACTATTTCGAGTATTTTGATTTATGTTTTAGTTACCGCGTTTACAAACACGCTTTCGCAGACATAAACCAATTTTTTTTGTGTCAAGTTGAACAGAAATGCACCCAGAACACTAGCGTACTCTCGTCTGTGAACATAGAACTATTTACTGCAAAGTTGCCACCGAATCCACGCAGCGCGCGAGGTTTGTTCCTCTGTGATCTGACGGGTTTAGCGGGTTATTTGAATCAGGGATATGGATGGTATCACTTACTGCTCTAAATTACAAGATATTTATATTTATCTTATTATCAGTATCATAGTTTTTACATAAAACAAATTCACCTCCAATTAAACACATTCTAAACACCACTTGGCATTTTCTACCATATCTCACTTACTTAACCTAGAGATCATGTACATATTCAATACAACAAAATCAAAAATGAAACTCTATCTTTTCAATTACAATTTAGCATACTTAACATTATAGATATCTTTAATAAACATGGCCTTTAAGGACCCTTAAAAAATACTCCTCAGTACACATTAGTATCCAAACAAAGGAAAAGCAACTAATCTAAATTAAATATAAATTCCTATAAGCACCAGCCTGATATAATACATAGATTCTGAAATTCCCATTTTAAAATGAGAGTAATAATTATAAAATCATCTTTAAATCCACTTTGTTGAATGAAAACCCATGAAAATTCAAATTGTATATATTTACAGCTGTATACACGATATTTCCCTTGTATTGTGATCTTACATACTAAACATACATTCTTTAAAATATAATTTAAATAGTACTGATCCAAAGCAATTGTAGCCACTCTATTTAGAATGTACGAAGAAATCAAATTTATATACTGACTCATTATTTGCTAACAATATTGGAAATGTCTAGTGCATACGTTTATTTATATATGTACTTTTTTATGGAGTTGTGCTGCATCCCTAGTTGGTGGCAATGTAGCCAGTTGAAAGTTAGCACTCAAAGACCGGTGAACAATGGTACTCTTGTAAGTGAAATATCAAAGCTCATCTAAATATTCAGCAAGAGAATCTTTATAGAATATTGGATCGGATCAGCATGTAAACGTTACTCTGCTCTGCCCGCGTGACCAACAGGACGAGAACATCCATATCTGTCAGTACAATGATCATGGAGCCAACTTCCCTAAATTTAGACAAAGCTGTGGAAACGATAAGTGTGCTTGCATCACCCTACGCATGATAAACTGTTACTCCAACCTTCTGGAGGAAAATTGTGAGGATATCAATCGTTTCTTGTTGTTGGCATTGCTTAGAAACTCTTTGGAGGTGGTGGTAGGCAGATTTCTATTTATAGTGACATCAGCAGATGTTTTCTCTTTTCTTGGCACTTTGTCATTTTTGTTCACGCTTGGTGGTCTGCATGCCACTGTACTCATCAAAAACAATGGTACATATAGGTTGATATTGATTCACAATATAGGAAGTGTTTTGTTTGCGTCCATCACTATAAGTGACTAGTCAAGGAGGCCACATGATAACATGCAATATTTATTTAACCCCCATCAACAAAGACATTTTGAGTCGGTGGGTAGGTACTCTGTCTCACATGAAACTATAGATTCACCACTCGCCTTATTTTTAATGTGTTAACATTTACATCATCACTATACATCAAACAGTATTTCTTCAACTCAGCATTGATTGCAGCATCTTTGTTGGTGGGCTACGTATAGAATTATCTTTCTTGTCAGATATGACAGCTGCCTTAATGGAAGATGGCTTTGTGTAATTTTTTTCCTGCTCTACAAATGCACATACAGCAATGGTAGATTGCAAAACCTTACCTTGCATCCATAGTTCTGGATCTCACTTGCAGAAACTAAGTTGTCTTTATTCACCCCATGTCTCAAGTCAAATCACCCCCCGAATGTTCACAAATAGAACATTCTATTTTGTATGACATCACTAACCAGATATTGCCCCACACTGAACAACCTGTCACGACCGCTTTCCACGGGGAACTGGGAAGCAGGAGGTTCCCACCACTTGAGTGTGAGGGGGCAAAGGGGTAGGCGGTTATGTTTCAGAAGGAGGGGAAGTAGTTATGTAGCAGCAATTGCAGGTGTACTGTATATAATACCTACCTATCAATGTATTCCCTAATTTATTTTTGTTATTGTTGACAAACTTAATTCTCACAGCATACTTATTCCTGGATACTGAAGTGAAAACATGGAGCATAATTATATGTATGTCAGTTAGACCCTTGTACATCTGAAACATCTGAAGCACACAGACGATTGTTGGGGATATGTTATCACTTATTGAGAACACTTATTAGATGCCCCGTACAAATTTCCAGCTTGTTTCAAATTGACTCCAGGTTTATGGCATTTTTTTGTTTAAACTTCCTGAGCTACTGGGGAAAACTCCACCATCAACATTACTTTGATATTCCAAGCATGGTTGTTTTCATAGTTTCCTTGCGGATATTCCACATCTTTGTGACCAGTATATGCAGATGTCTTTAACGTGATGTCAAGTTGTTATCCTTTATGCAAAAAGTTCCAATACTGATGTACAAATTTACGTCACCCTCACTGTCTCGCTCGGGACGCAGACCACTGCTGCTTCACTATTGCACTGGGCGCACACGTCCGTGCGTCTCATGTACAGGTCACCATCATCGTTCATGCAGGTACGGGTCATTGAACCAGGTTACCACCCACCTGAACCCTTGTTTCCAAGAGTAAACTCAGTGTTGTGTGTGTGCAGTGCATTTCCGATCTGGGCCCCATAAAGCAGAGTCAAAGAATTGCAAGGGAAAGTGTTATCTCCCCTTTGCTCCCCTTGGTGAGGCGTAAACAACCTGCGTGTGTGAAGTCATGTGGGTTTTGTTTTGATACAGAACAGTGTTGATGTTATATTTTGTTTTAAAAGATCAGATTTTATTATTTCTAATTATATTAAAATGTCACTTAAAACATCCTGGCAGTTCAGGCTTCCACCATGCCAAGTGCCTAAAGTACAATTCCTTAACGTATATCAAGTTATTTTCATAATTTAAATTAATTGTTTTGAAGTGTTAATGATATCTTTAAATGCTATGTTAAATTAATGTACAGCATTCATCTGCCTTACCGGTCCATTCCGGCTTGTTTTATTAATCATCTTTTTCCGACACAAATAACATACAAAGACTTTGGGACTCTAATTAACAGATATGACTTGTCGGAAACCCTGTCTAAATTGTTGTAGTACTTCATTTGTGTTTTTCACTAATTTCTTGTGTACTTTTTGTCATATGTACATTTTATTAAAATTCCCTCTCGGTGTTGGCGGCAGATTTCTGGCAAGGTAGCCAGGCATCTCAGCCACCATCTTTAGTCTTAATCCAGCGGGACAAAGGAGTACACGCGTGTCGTGTCGCAGGAACCATCAAATTCTTTTGTCTGGTCATTTAGCTGCAATTGTGTCCTTTATATTCCGAAACCTTTTACTTGTGTTTGCTCCTCCCGCACTCGTACCCTTATCTAAGTCAGACTCGTGGCCCCTGAGATTTTACCATCGTAAGTTGTAACCACACGTTTTAACAGTACTTTTGCAGCGTTAGCTGGTGGCAAGCCCAAATGCCATGCCCTGTTAAGGCTAGGGTAGTTGTATAGTGTAAAAGTGTAATGTGTCTTTACCAATATAGCCATCTGTGATCCTAGTCTCTGTGTTCTTATTTTCGTGCGTAAGTACCTTTGGGACCTGGCCCACTCCAGGTAACTACATGCATAAGTGTACTGACTGTGTTAAACTGAACTTTCTCTCTCTTTAATGAAATATGTACTTGTGAGGGGATTGCCACATGACTGTCGACCTGCTACTCCCCTGAGAATAAGAGTGTACGTGCTCACATGTGCATAGGTGAGCTGGTGCCCTCCGGAACTTTTTTAATCATGTTCTGAACTTTTCAACCAGGGTTTTTCTGAAATCTGGCGCATCCTGCCCATCACCGGTATTCAAACGACATTAAAATAAACATAAATTAGAATGATTCTCAAGGATAAATTTTTTTTTTTCTTACATATGAATTTTTGTTCTTACCAAAGCACGATAGATTTACTGTTGCTTAAAAAAACAATTATTAAGACAATTGTAGTGATTGGTGTCTAATCTCTTTATATCTTTCATATAATCTTATCTTAGATGAGAAAAATTAATATCATTACATTAACTTATTTTTAATGTTGCATCCTGTTTTTAGCCATTGTCGAAAATGTTACAATGCAGCAACACAGATTTTTTAAAATCTTCTGTGACTGTTACAGCATTATTTTGTTAGGAATGCAGTTTTAAGCATATTACCATTAACTATGCAATTCTTTTAAAATACTGACTTTTCCCACAATCTCTAACTTGTTTTTGTAAAATGATAAATTTTATGGCAGTAAATACTGTTACTCTGATTCTGTGTAACCTGTGAGAAACTATAGCCTATCTTTCCACAACATTGACGCATACCTGTGATTAATTTGCTTAAACTCCTGCAAGTTTATGTTTTTTTGGTTTAGTACCTTTCTTCTATATTCAAGTTGTGTTAAAGTTGTAGCTATCGTCCCAGCTCTAGATCTATCCAGGACCTCATGGTGTCTAATTTTTGAGACAGATATTGCTCATGTTGGAAATACAGCAGACTAACACAATGTAAGTATTCTTGGGGCAGTTCTGTTATATAGCACTGCTGTTTCAACCCCACCTCATGCACAATATTGACGCAGACTAACAGCCAGCGGTGCTAGAGCCCATGGCGGTGCTCACTACGCACATGTCACGTATACATGCATGTGTGCAAAGAGGCTCAAATCTGAACTTTCCTAACAAAATATTATTTTTGCAGTGTAAAATGTGTCCTGTTATTTTATTTTCAGGGTTTTAAATGTCTTAAAATGTTTTAAAGTGTTTGTTGTCAATTTGAAAATGTTTGGTTATGGATTGAAAGTGCACGCTGCACAGAGATTAAGAACAGTAATATTGCAGCGTGAATGCCGTTATAAAGAGACACTAAAATAAAACAGAAAATTAACAAGAAAATTCTAAAATGTAAAACAATATTTAAATTATTTGTGCCACTTTTATTTTCAGTATATAATAGTTTTACTTGCGTGCATAGCACTTCCGCTTATGTGAACCCCGTAGGCAGCCATGGTAGGTCCGTGTGACACTTGCCTCTGGGCAGTCTGTCTAGGAGAGCTCGCGAGGTAAGGCGCTGTCACGTATACACTATAACTTTTGAGCACTGATGTAGAATTCAATAGCACTTTCAGTATACTGATTAACCTTTGTTCGCGTACGTTTTGCCAGACATTTCCCCAGCATTATGCTTCTGCTTAACTAATTTATTTTGCCCTTGTGGCATTTTTCAACTTAATCAAGGAGGAGAAAGATGTCGGAGAGGTCGTGCAACCTACGAAACTTGAATCAGGTGCCATCCGCTTCTGCTAAAGGCATTCCATCATAATTTCTGTATTATTGCTGCGTGCAATTTCTAGGGCTTTGTTTTCATGTATGTATTTAAGGGTATTTTTCATGATTGAGTATTTTACGGCCATATCACATACAACTACATAATTAAACACAGCCAAGTCTATATCTACACCATCCTTGCGTGTTGAGAGCTTATTTGTGTAATATCATGTGTGCAATAATTTATTTCAGGGTTCTATGTGTTGTCATTCAGGGTTCCGTGTAATTTTCATGTAAATTGATACTTTTGTGTTTGACCACACTGTCACATCAATGTTTGCTTTTGCCACCATCAGGCCTGCTACAAGCCTGTAACTGCTTTAATTGTAAAGAGGATAATTTTCTCAACAAGAATAACAATTTGTCAGAGTTTAATTTGTTGTTTCCATAAAGAAATATTGTAATTCCACCTGCACTACATGGTCAGCTACGAACTTTATCCAGGGGCATCTGCACCATCTAAACTTGTTTTCATGCGTGTTTATTGTGAATACTCATATCGTGCAACATCATCTTCTAAGTGTTGGAGGGCAAGTCCCAACGAGTTTGCGCTAGTGATGTCAAGTACTCACATGTGTTTATGTATCATCAGTTGATTCATTGTGTATTTCACCGTGTCCTGTCTTCAGGTAAAAATCGTCAGTCCACCTAGAGGCTGTCAACTCTCTTCCTTTGTGAAGATTGTGTTTTTGTACACCATTCTGTTCTTGGCGCCTGAACGTGGCGAGCACCGAGAGTCAGGCCTCGTGGACAGTCCCTGCACATGGGTTAGGGTCTTATGAGGAACCAGTCCCCCAGACTCGGAGAACATCAACTTTGGCACCTAAACGATGTGGAGAGAGTAGACTACTAAGTAGGCAAGCCAGTCTCACAAGACAGAGTACCTAGTGTTGGGGCTCTACCATTCTGGACTCAGTGGAGCACAGAATGGGTGGCCGTCCACGGTGTATGGCTTGTGAGAGTAATTTCCCTGGTCACCTGTAATTCCTTGAGCAGTGTGTGGTACACTGGGAGATGTTCTATGTCTACAGGAAAGGATACCCTCCATCTAACACGAAATAAACAAGTGGTGTCACACTACCTCCTAAGGCTGGCAAGAGCTTAGGGTAGCTTAACCCTATGTTATCCAGGTAAAGACGACTTGGTTCTAGGCTAGCAATGGTGGGGTAGACGAGCGCTATGAAAATAACTTAAACTGATCACTCTATCGAAGTCTCTGAAAGCTGCAACCAATGTTTTTTTTTTTTAGTGAATGTAGGGTAACTTGTCGGCTGTCCATCCAGTGATTAGATGCCTTCTTGACAACCACTTCTGTATGAATGTAAAGGACAGTGACACATCAGCAACCCTCAAAACCTCTACATCGATGTCCACAACAGGTTGCTTCATTTCTTGATCCCCGACATACGAACTTGTACTCTGAAGACGAGACTGCAGCAATTGTGATCCAGCAATATGTTCGCCAGATGGTATCAGAGTTTTCCATACATATGATGGAAGACCAGCTTAGTGACCAATCAGGTGATAGGGATTCGGATTTTGACCTTATATTGTGACAAAAAACAGAGATTGAATGGCACTTTCCAGTTTGAACACTACCTCAACAAACCTTAGGTTGGACACCATGTAGACCCTCTTGAGGCAGTGTGCACACATGTGGACAATGTTCACACAGCACCGTAAAAGCGCATCATGAGGGCTTCACTTATAGTATGTACCAGTGCACACGTAGCTGCGGCGCCACTGCGGTACCACGCGTCCATTGAGAGTGCAGTTGCACAAATGCATTCCACGAGGGCTTGGCTTATATGTATCAGCACACACGTAGCTGTGGCGCTGCCGCAGTCTATGTCCGCACGTGTGCACACGGCCTGAATGGTGGAAAGTACACGAAAATTCCTACTCCGCATTAACTCTTTTAGCAAAAATATGTTTTAGAAGTCCAGCATCTTCCGGTAGTTCAAAGAAAACCTTTTCGTCTACAGGCAATATAGTTATTTCTAAACGTAGTTCTCTGTGCCCAGATAACATTAATTTACTTGTATTTTTTTACACACTAACAAAGTTTTCCTAACCCCCAAAGTTGGAGATATCATTAATTTCCTTACTTTGTTATTTTTGTTAAGACAAATATGTAACATAATTATGGTTTATTTGTTTAGCGATAGTCGAGGAAACGTCAACGAAACTTTTCAACACAGCCCGCCATTGGTTTGAATGGTTACTCGCCAACTATGCATTACTTTTATTAAAACTAGGCCTTACTGTGTACTTGTAAGTTTCATTGATGTTACAAATTACATTCACGTGAGTAAATGACTAAACAAATAAAGTTTGAATAAAATTTACATATTTAAACACATTTATGGCTAAAATCCTGTTTCCCATAAGGAAATACTCCCCTGTTCAGATTCGCACATATGTAGGTAATAGATATAAACAAATTACTTAACATTAGTATTCATGTGCGATTTACAGTATATACCATAATAACCATTACATACTGTACAACCTTTATTTCCTTTACAACAGAACTGTTCAGGTAGAATGTACATTTAGGGGTAACTAGTATGTATCCATGCTCTTCGATCACATAATACATATTACACAATTGCACAGAACGGGTACCCGGGTATTAGGCTCTATGTGAGCGGTTACTGGGATACCTGCTTCTTTGAACTCGGGTACCCGTATATTACCTGAAGACACAGGATATTACTTGGGTATCTGGGTACCTGAATGCTGTGATTGAATAAACACACACACACTGGAGTCTTTACCAACCATGACAAACTCACAGACAACTCACATCTGACTTGTCAGTCACTATCTCCTGCCATAAAGCCATCAGAGGGATAATCCATCAGAGTTATGCCTGCTTCCTTGCTTTATACCCCACATCACTACATCCCATCCACTCTTCATGCCAACTGGCAAAGACACATATGTCTCTTGCATATCTCAGCCTGCTCCACTTAGTGTGAACCTCCTCTCATGTCATCTGTACTGACCCTGCCAAAGATGGGGGGGGGGGGGTGGGGTGGTTGGGGAGATTTATTTTACCACTCTGCATAAATTGGATTTTCTGTTATGAAAATTAAAAGACAAGGTGAATCATAACACATGTTTAATGTAGTAAATTTTAATAAATATTATAAACACAAAATAATGCCAGTATGAAACAATATAACAACGATGAACACACACACAAGGGGCATCCATTCAAATTTGCACTGCCTGGAGACGCGCTACCAGTTGAGAGTATGGGTATCCCCCATGCTGGGCACTCCTCTTCTTCAAGAATTCCACCGTCTTGGACTGCAACAACACACATCTGACTCAACAAGTTTTACAATTAAAAATAACACCAGGTTTAAAATAATAACTTACAGTTAAAGCTCTTTTTTTATAGTTTTTAAGGAACCATGGAAAAAATGAGACAAGATGCAAGTGAACATGCAAAACAGTGAATTTATGAAGAACTAGCACAAAACACACAACTTGGAGAACTTGGCCACATTTCATACAGCCTCCTAGATGAGCAATGATCTTTGTCCAGAATCACACATTTTCAGTTATGGTAAGTAGTCAAGATAATTTCATAACTGAAATTTTCCCAACTGTCCATCAAGGTACAATACAATCCCTATCATGCATCATAAACTGTAAACGTTTGCAAAATTTGCAATTTGGCAATAAGCCAGACTTCACATAGCTTTTCGCTTTGTGGGCTCTACATAAATTATCTACAATGTGTTACGAGTATTCTGGGTCTACCCACAACGTAATGTGAGTATTCTGGTTTACCCACAACTCACTGAGCTGGCTTGATTTCCTAAGCAAAGTAAATTTTTAATTTAATGAAGGCAAACATCACATAACATAATCTAACCTAACCAAACATAACCTAACTAAGCTGAACTAAACTAACCTAACATAACCTATAATATCTTAATTTAATCTAACTAACCTAAACATGGAACGCTTAGGGTGTAAAACCAAAATACTCACATCACATTATGGGTTTGTAGTGGCCACAAAGTGAAAAGCAACATTGTTTTGATGTGGCCCTCGCTGCTTTGCTTGGGATGCAGACCAATGCTGCTCGTTGTGTTACTCTATGATAAGTGTGATCCCCCAAAAGTAGAGCCTAACACATGTATGAGGAAATGTTATCTCCTCTTTATGTCCCAGCAATTAAGTGTACTTTATTATTGAGTGTTCGCCCACATGGTTCACGTGTGCTCATGTAGGAATAAACTACAGAGCTCATAATTCTTGATTCTATTTTTGCAGTGTTTTGTCACGTCTCATTTTGCTTCAAAAAGCATAATTCAATTTATCCTTTTATTAAAATATACAGTCAAAGACGCTTGCAGTTCCAGCAGCTATTCTGGCCAATCTGGCAACGTAAAATTTAAACAGTTTGCCTATTAAATTTGAGTTAATTAGTACCACTGTTTTGAAAGGGCTTTTCTGTGTGCAATGTATTTGTATTTTGAATTTAAGAATGTTTATGTGTTCCGCATGCCTGTCCCGGAATTTGCAGTGATTACCACTTTACGAAAGACATTTAGCAACAGCTAACAGAAAATTTCCTGAAGAACTGCAATGATTCTAAAACACGTAATTAATTTACATGAGTGTTTTAATGCTTTCATTTGATTTGTTACGCATACTGTTCAGTATCTGGGTTTTGTGAACATTTCCCTAGAGATGCTGGCGGGAAGATGTCCGTTAGTAACGGCATCTCTGCACCACCATCTGTAGTCTGGAACAGTGGGTCATCGAGGGTAGATGTGCATTGCCCCGCACGCCATGGGAGTTTCATCTTTGTTCTAACCAAGTAGTGTGCAATAGTGTAATGTAATATACGAGAACCTTTTCATTTTGCTCCTCCCGTGTGCCGACCCTCCTCTCCGCCAACTCGCAACCCCGGATAGCTTAAAGCATATTTATTTCCACTGTACTATTCTGCACTTTTTATCCACATCGGTCCCTTGCAGGCTTCGTGTGCCAGGCCTGCTTCAGACACGGGGACTTGTTTGTTATCAGTGTACTCTTTCTGATAATACAACTAGCTTCTTTGGAATCAGTGCCTTGTTTATTTAATTAATTATTTAATTTACACCATGGGATCTGGCCTACTCCAGAAAGTGTTACCACATGGTTAGGTCACCACGCATAGGACAGTGTAAGGTGTGTAACTGTGACTTTATCAATATGTAAGTAGAAGTGTGCTGCGGGGGGATGCAGCCACAGGCTGTCGACCTTTAACGACCCTGAGAGACGGAGATCCTCGTGCTTTTCCGTTTTCCAATATGTAGAGAAGCTGACACCCTGGGAACACCATCAACTTTATCCACATCCGTCAGCATTCAAAAAGGTCTGTATCTTAATCAGGCACATCCCGCCCCCCACAAGCAGTCGAACACGTCAGTTCCTGCTATTGAGCAAAGTGCAATTTCCACAATGTGTATTGGGTCTTTTCAAACGTTCACTGGCCAAAATTATTGCACAGAATATGTGGAAGTTTATCATTATCCATGCTGTGTTGTGGGTAAAAATTTTGAGCAATGGCCAAAATCTGCGACTGACAATACAAGATGCGAATCAGCATTATTTGTTAATCAGTTGGGGCTACATTGACGTACCCTCTACCATCCACCTGAACTGTACAATATTCAGTCATTGTGAAGTGTTTATTACTCTCCAAGGATCATCTGATGCTTGTCAAGTAAAATGGTACAAAGTATAAAAATACATATAACAAAAAATGAAATAATAACATAAATGTTGCAATTTTCTGGTCATTAGAAGCAAGCATGCGAAAACAACAGATTACATGTTCAGCTAACATTACATTATCATAATCAGTCATTTTAAAAATTAAATGAACATTGTTTTCAATCCTGAAACTCACAGCAGTAGTGAAAACTGTATATTTCACAAAACTGTCAGCATTCTGGATTGCATAGCAACTTCAAGTGAAGTCATTTATAGCTTGATGGATTATAATCTTTTGACTTTTAAAACACTAATTGGCACCTAGTTTTGCACAATGATGTTCAGCTATGTTGTTTCATACTCCCATGATTTCTGGTTATATAACTTTACTCTGAAATTCTGTGAATGATGATAAAAGTTATCATTCAAAGATTTGCAAATTACTATAAAAAGTAATTTACAAATTTACATTGACAGGCTATACAGACCAAAATGACAACATCGCTATCTAGTACCACACTGTTAAATACTGCCAATACAACGCCACCCTTTATTTCGCCTCTCTACTGTTCCTATTCACAAGTGAGTCAATCCCTCGCCACCCACGATGCAGCTATCCAGTCTGAGTAGATGGGTACATCCCCTTCGCTTACCTTGCCCTGACTGGCAGGCAATGAACGAGCACACTCACAGCAAATCATGGAAGAATTCCCCTTTATTCCTATGCACGCCCTCCAGACAGGGCAGTTTGTGAGCAGTTCTAACCGGAGTATCATCTCCAACGCTTGCTATCTCGCCACGCTTACTGTACCGCTTGTCTTCAGCAGTAACAGTAAAACTTAGCCAGATAATGTTACTATTATCAGAATATGTGTATCTCAACACATTAGGCAGAAGCTCTTGTCGAGGAGCCTTCTCTATGCTTCAAATGTTGGCCACGTGCCTCGTCTGCACCAGGCATAGTTTAACAGGGTCGCTCTCACCCTGCACCTCAATCGATATTGTGCTGCCGCCCTGCGACAAACAGCTTGGCAAACTTGATCCCTCACCTATCAGACGTTAGCGGGCACATGTCGAAGATATATATCTTGTAAATTCCTACTGACGGAATAAAACATTTATCTACCAGTTAACCTATTTCTGGTCCGATCATTCTTTTTCACTTTCACCTCCCTTGCCCAATTTGTCTCTGTGTGCATATCCACTTATCAACTTCTCTGGGCACGCACAATTGCTGCGATACAGTTTCGAACCAAAGTCCCCACTGAAGGGCACTCACACCTCTTGTCAATGCTTGGTGTCTAGTTGCTAGCTGGTAACGCCGGACTCTAGCATCACTGTGGCAAGGGGGAGAAGAACCATTCTCTGAGGCTCCTGAGCTCACTCATATTCCCGCCTAGGGGGATCAGGGGACCCTCTCCCCAAGTTGCTACAGGTCTGAGCACTGTTCCTCATGAAGCGCACACTCCTGCGCCGAATGATCGACAGGACTCTGGCATGGGTTAACTCCAAGGCATTGGTCCCAGGAAAAGTAAATTCCTTCCTCGATGGACCACACCAGAACCTGACCCCCCCCCCCCCTCCTCTGCTGCTAGATAATTTTTAACAATAGCATAATCCTCAGAGCCCAGCTATGCGCTCTGGTGAGCCACGGCCAGATGCCCCCAGGATGCAACCGCAACAGCCCATACAGTCCCCTTAAAATTCTCATTAAGGAAACACCATTTCCCTGGACTCTAGAGGGATACTGGGCCTGCACACCTACCATCATTTACCATGTTGAGTGTATTAGGTGTCAAACTGAACATCCTCACCTCTTCGAGCAGCTGCAATGGACTGTCCATACTCTATGAATTTTGGACTTCTGCGCACTATTTTCTCATTTGGATTTCACAATACTCACAGCTAACTTGGTATCTGCAAAGCCATGTCTCTGTGCAAGACTCCACAAGTTGACTGCCAGCGTTGCTATGGTGGGTTCAGACATGTTCCCTCGCACCACAACCCGAGAGAACAGGTCTAGTGCCAACTGTGCCTGGAAAAAGACATTTCCAGCACTGACATTACTTTGGATCCTACAAAAACTCTCTACATTAACTATAGTTGTTGATATTTCATTCTGAATAACACAAGGACCTTTTTACTAAAATAAATATGCACATTTATACATTTGTTGGATTCTGATGGTTTTCACAGTGCAATCCATTGCCTATGTTTTCACAACACGTGTCATTACTTACTGTATTCTACATTTAAAAATTGTTTACGTTCGGTTGCTTACAAAAGTTGTTAAAAAGAAATATTTTAAGATTTTCACACAATAAATCTTACGGGTCTGTCCTCGAGAATAAAAAAATTCTAAGTTGAGTTCTAGCTGGAAAAGAGGGGAAACCATGCACATCAATACACATGAGCACACAAACCCTATCTCCGGGTTGCTTTCCTACATGAAAAGAATTAGTGCATAGAAGAAACACTCATAGCACTCATAGCACTTTCAAAACATAATATGCGTAGTTCTTGAGGTATCTTGATTTATAATATTTTTGAATTTAACACACTGAAAAATTCTTTTATCTGGCCAGACATTCCGTAGGAACAAATTTACGTTTATGTTTACACAATTTTAATTTTGGCATAACACCTTTTGCTGACATTTTCATAGGGTTCTCATTGACACATTGACTCTGTAATATTCTTAACCTACATTACACAACACTTCAGGATACTGGTATGGATTACAGTTTCTTATGGCTAGGTTTACTCTAGGCTAATTCTTACACAGGTTACACAATTCCCACTTAACACTTTCCCTACGTATAACGGGAAGTTTTGCATCGAGTTTTCATTCTCGTTTGCATTGATAACTTCTGCTCTCGGCAGGGGCAGTGTAGACGGTAGACTCGTGCCTCCATACACGTAATATATGGCAGCTCAATCACGTTGAGCGTACAGGGATTTACGGCAATCCGCTGTGATAACATTAAGGCTGTTCCAGTCATTACGTAAAATCGCAAATTTGAATATTGTGCAAGTCCTGAGAGTTGAATACCTGTTTACTAAATGTAAAACACAAATGCAAATCACAAATTGTCAGTTTTTTTACATTTTAAATGATGTTTATGAAATTTGTCTTCATCAATGCAAAATATGAAAGGTATTTAACCATAAATCAATAAAAAAATTAAAATAACTTCACAGTATATCAGAGAATGTGACGTAAAATTTCATGATGTAACATACACCCATTTTCAAAATAAAAAATATTTTTTAAATAAAATTTTTAGCAGAAAAAAATAGTGTATATTCAACTTGTACTCAGGTACAGTGTAATGTATTACATCAATTAATTTTAACATACTACGTTAGTCCCAACTGTATACTTTAAAATTATGTATCGTTTGTTGTTTGGGTAAGGTTACAGCTTTTGTGGTCTAATAACTTGAAGCGTGTATTGCATGCATATGGGTCTTGCGCTGTGGCGGTTGTCGCTGGACTGACCACGTTTCCATGTGGCCGTATGCAGGCGCTCTGAGCGTCATCCTTCAGAACTGCTTGCAGCCACGAACCACGAAACAAGACTTCCGCCGCCCTACCACCCCCCCCCCCCCTTCGCCCACGCAGGGGGTGGAGGAAACAGATACCCGGCTTACCAGGGTGGTTGACGGACGGGATTAGCTTCATTCAAGAGCCTTCTCCCCAGGGAGCTCGTACATCTACCTCGATTTTGTTGAGGAGGCACTGTGTCATTTTCTTCAGTTTTTTGAGTAGATTACGAATATGCTAACCTGCAATTTGAAATCGGTAGCTTTTAAATAGTTTTTATTACAAAACTAACAAAATAAATTTTTTTTACTAATTGTTTAAAGTGTATTAAAGGTTTTACGGCATACAATTAAGCACAAATTTTATAAATTGATGGGATATTGATTATAGTGGGCTCCTAACCACTTTCTAACGATTAGGACTCTTCGATTTCAGTCATATTGGAAGGTATATGCAAATCAAAACCAGTGTGACTTCACTAATTAAGCAGTTAAACTGTAAAACTTTACATCAATAAATACTATAGTACATAGACTAAACTAGACATCCATATATAATATCCAGAAAACATTAATTTATTACTACGGATTGTTCCAACTATTAAATTTTCAATCAATGACAAACATGAACAATATTCCTTTAAGCGGCTGTAAAATGCATCTTCCAACGTTCTCATGCTTAAATTTCATAAAAATTTACACTCTTCATAGTAATATAAAGTTATATGTTATTTTGAATACTGTAATTATTTTACAACTACTATATTAAATTGGAGTTGCGCAATCATGTATGTTAAAATTCAAACAAACATTGCACTAGAGAAAAAAAAATGAAAACGTTCGAAAGAAGAGGGTTAATGTCAGCAAGTGTGCATTCAAAACTCGCCAACATATTTCTTAATATCAACTATAAATTTGTTTGGTACTACTTAGACTAGCATTTTTTTATCTCAAACAAATTTTTCTTCCCTTGTAGTGCTGAATCACACACGCATTAAAAGGACGTATGAAGCCGAGAGCTGACACAGATATAATATAAACTTTGGTCATTTCAATTATTTTGCAAAAAAGATTATGTTTCTTGTGATGAAGTTTATCATAAATCATGTGACTACTAAGTTGGTATGTGCACCTGTTGTGTAGTAACAAATTCTTGCCAAAAAAGTGACTTCTGCAAAGAATAACAAGATGTTACAGATTAATGAGCCTATTTTCTCTACATGGGTGCAGATAAATTTGAGAAAAATTTTTTAAAAGCTTAAATGGCAGGTAGGCGTTAATGTCACATTGACAGCAGTATCATTGGAAACGAAACCTGAAACATGTGAAACAATACCAAGACAATTAAAATACACGAGGGACTTACCCGGGATCTGAATTCAGAAAACTCGTAATTTAAGCTAGCATGCAATCAACTGCATCACAATGTAATTAGTCTAACGTTTTGAATGCTAGGGTTCACTAACCGGAAATATTTACTCGGCCATCATTTAGAAAATAAGTGTCTGAGCCAATAAAAACGCATAAATTTACATGGCCTACCATAACACTAATTTTGTGAAAATATTGTGGAAATCAGTTCATTGGTTTCTGAAAATTGGAATAGAAATTTATTTTTCAAACAGGACTATGTTTTAAAAATTACCTTAAAAGAGTTTATGCATACAATATTTCTAATAGATCCTATCACCATAAAATGTTTGATTGAATTTGGTTGAATTTATAAATACATATGCCAAACATATCTAAAAATTTATATGGCCGCCATTTCGAAAATCAAAGCCTGGCCTTGTTTAAATCATGAAACTTTTCATGGATGGCATTCTGTAGTTGTAAAAATTTGGTGAAAATTAGTTGAATTGTTCTAGAAATATGGCCAAATGTTCAATTTACTTACCGGGCATTATTTTAAAAATAATCTGCCAAAAAGAGGATCTCTGTATACATACATTATGCTTCTAATTAATACTGTTTGCATACAAATTTGGTTGAATTTTGTTAAAACATTTCATGGACATAACAAATTAATCTAAAGTTAAGTGTATGATCGTTATATTATGTACATCCAATCCAGACATTATTTATTTTATTTCAAACACCTCACTAACATGCAAAATGTGTATGAAAGTGACAGTCCTACATATTCCTAGACCCATCATTGGGGCGTATGTAAAATTAATTACTACTGGCTGGTTTGTTTACACGTACACTGTATATTACACAAGTATTACCAAGGTGTATACGTACATGTCTATTGTTCTTAAGGGAAACCAGGCACGTACGCACATGGTGACATAAGTCCTACTTTGCCTAGGCAAGATATCTACATATATTTCTACATATACTTACAAATTACATCATACCATTGACGCCGGCTAACAGCCAGCTGCGCTAAAGCCCATGACGGCGCTCACCACGCATGTGTCACGTGTCCTGCACGTGCGCAAAGAGGCCAATAATTTTGAACTTTCATATAAATGATATTTTTCAGTGTAAAATGTGTTCTATTGTATTTGCAGGGTTTAATATGTCTAAAAATGTGTTCAAGTGAATGTTACTATTTATAAATTGTTAAATTCCCACGGCACCGAGATTAAGAACACTTAATATTTTGGCATGAACACAGTCATATAAAGAGACACTAGAATAATATGAAAATCCATAAGAAAATTATAGAAATGTAAAACAATATTTAATTTAATTTGTGCCATTTTATTTTCAATAATACAATATTTTACTCGGCGAGCATAGCACTTCCGCTTATGTGAAACCAGTAGGTGGCCAGGGTAGGTCCGTGCGACGCTTGTCTCTGGACAGTCTGTCGAGGAGAGCTGGCGAGGTAAGACACTGTCACGTATGCACTACAACTTTTGTTCACTGATTTAGGTTTCCATAGTCAATTTAGTTTACCAGTTAACCTTTGCTTGCGTAGGTTTTTGCCAGACATTTTCCCCAGCGTTATACTTCCGCTTTATTAATTTCTTGCACCCTTGTGACATTTTTAACTTAACCGAGGAGAAGGAGGAGAAATATGTCGGAGAGGTCACGCGACCCACGCGACTTGAATCAGGTGCCATCCGCCTATGTTTATGGCATTTCATTGTAACTTCTGCATTACTGCTACGCACAATTTTAAGGGCTTTGTTTTTATGTATGTATTTGAAGGTAGTTTTTCGTGTTTAAATATATTACGGCAATATCATGTCTAACCACGTGGCCGACTGCGCCAAGTCTTTGCATATGCCATCGTTGCGTTTTGAGATCATATATGTAACATCGTATGTGCAATATTTATTTCAGGGTTCTATGTCAATTTTATTCACGGAACAATGCATTTTTCACGTAAATTGATGCTTTTTGTACTTGACCATGCAGTCACAGTAATGTTTGATTTTACCGTGATGTTTAGTAAAAGTTTAGTATTGCCCTATGTGTTTGTATGTACGCATGGGTGAGACGGACACACAGAACCCACAGCATCCCTGAGAACCCTGAGTCTAAATAGTGCGGTGATTGGGAAGCACCGCTGGTACCCAAATTACCAGTAAGTATTTGTGTAATTGTTCATCACGTATCTCACTCGACGGCGTCACCATTACAGTATGTCAGATAAAACTCTTCTAAACCAATATCGTGAACTTGTACACAACAGGGTGCAAAATCCTGTAATTCCGTTCTGACGTATTTTCTTTGCATAAAATTAAGAGTATTAGGTATTAATTTTAGTTTTTGCCCACAACTTTTCTGATGAATGTATGTTACAGATAAATTTAAATTCGGCGGCTCAATTTGTTTTCAGTCATACAAAATGCTTGAAAATTCTCTCATAAAAATTCATTTTCGCTCTGTCAAATTTATGAATTATATTTCTGGAATTCACATAAAATACTTTTAATCTAATGAAATAATTAATGTTATTGTTATATTTGAACAACCATTAGTATTTCTGTAAAATTACAATTGTGTGATGAATTTTTTTCATTTCCCTGTAGTAATTTGTCAGAGGATGCTTTATTGACCAGAATAGCACATAAAATTTCACTTATGACTACTCTTGCAATATGAAAAACTTTCTCTATATCACTAATTGCATATATAAGCATTAATATAATTTCTTCCGCCTTTGTAATGAAACGTTTATAATGACTGTTCCAAACGTACTGGACACCCTACTGACGCAGAAATCTCTTTTAAATATTTCTGTTTTGCGAGGTTAAATGATCATTAAGATAAATACCGTACAACAAGGCGAATATGAACGGTTAAGATAATTTTGGTGTTTGCACACAATTGTGCTACATTTATTTTGGCTGATTTCCTGTTTCCACTCTGCGAACTTTGTATTTATTGGGGTGAAATTGTTGCTGTCAGAAATTTTGGCATTGTTTTCAAGTAAAATATTTGTGGATAGTGATCCCATTTTTAAATAAGTCTTCTAGTTGTAAATGTAATATTTGTAATGTCTCCTCCTGTCTATCGTATACACACAAGCTAGGGCTGACTGTAATCCTGTATAGTGTGGAAGGGAGAATAAACAAATTGCAATATTATTTTTATCTTGGACCAAATAAATTATCACCACTAACAGAGAATACTGACGTGGAGTTTGAACTTGCCCAGCTCCACAGGATAGTAATGATTTTGCAGTATTGTAACACAACTTAGATAATACGTCCTACCAAGGATGCAACACTCAGGAACATCAGTTGCAACCAATCTCTGTACGCTAGAAACAACATGCATAGCACGGGGAAGAACATAATCAAAAAATACCACTAGCTACAGAAAATGAAATACACACAGATACTTGGGAGAAATAGATGAGATTTAATTTGAATAAAAAAGTCTTGATTCTAACATCATAAAAAGAAATCCTATCTGTGCAAATATTATTTTGAAAATCACTACAAGTTTTATGATTTTATGACTGAAGCCGCTCTCGTATGTATCTCTTATTAAATTCAAAAATAATATTACATGCGAGCGAGCGAGCGAAGAGGACAGAGAGTCGTTATATGATAACGGTGGCAGAGCGAACGATAGGCCGGTGGCCGCATATCAGTTACGAAAAGCAAACCAACACGATAATCTCTTACACGACGCATGCTGCTGAAACTGGTTGTATAGATTTCTGCGTTTATCTGAAGAATGCTTTGGATTACTGACCTTGTTCTCTCAGCGTGACTCTGGGTGTGTCGAACATTCCAGATAGTCAGGGCAACGCTATAGATATTGCGACAGGTCTCCGGGCCAGGAGTTGAGTTGGAGTTCATGAGTGAATGAGTGAGTTCCAAATGATAGCAGAACTAGCGGCGAGTGAAGTGGTCAGAGGAAGGGAAACGACAGAGTATCAAGCAGTGAAGTGCGCGGCTGGCAGGCAGGACTGTTGGGCTACATACGTGAATGAAAGACATTATAAATGACGGCAACAGATAGACTGAACATGTGTTAATAATGAGTATGAGTTAGGCTAACCAACAGAGACAACTAATAAGGATGTTAATTAGAGTTGAAATCAACTAAATACTGCGCTTACTGCAAAATAAAAAGAGTAAAAGTGGAGACAGATAATTTAATGGGTTAAATAATAGCAAAGTGAATAAATTAAAATTTAATTTATTTTATTTTTTGCTAAGAACTCCAAACCTCACAAACTCAGATACGTCCTTCAGGTGTCCTCCCATGTAACAATAAATTATGTCTTTAAAATATTTCTTAGTTTCTTGCAAAAATTAAATTAAAGTAAATTTCTTTCTCAAACCAACTCAGTTGGGAAAACAAATAAGGTTTTGGCAGGGCTCCGTAGACAAATTAGGCAGAGCAACTTCAATATTCTGTAAACCAATATGGCGTAATGTTTGCCAAATACATTTTCAAAATTAATTATTAAAATTCCTGGTTATGTATCTCCATTTTAAATTCTTAAAATACTTAACTGAAAATACTAATTTGCAGCAGCATCTTGCAGACTTCTCATCAGCTGGTCTCACTGGTCATTCTCGTAAATCTCTTCCCTCACAAGGCTCTTGCTCCTGGAGTGCGCTAATGCAGTCATATTGTACCACACGCAACATCACAGTAGCTCAAACTTGAATCTAATTACAAAACAGCATAGGTAGAGCATGCAGACTGTATTCTTGCAGTTCTATGCAGCGCGTCTTTGGCCCGTTGCATCGTGCAGTATGAATGATGGTAAGTACTCGGCCAAATTAATTATGAAAATTAAAAATTCCCACCAGACCGATGACCTACTAGGTCTCGACCTGCCTGGTGGAAACAAGATGGCTAGACGCCTCCCAAAATACATACTTATTAACGTCTTCAAATATCGTGCCAATCACGAGAGGGCTACATCATATCACTAGAGACATGCAAAATTCATGTTATTATTTGAAGACAAACGAGACTTCAAACACTTGTGTTTTGTATTGTCTTTGTCATTGTACTACAGTTTGTTAGGACACGCCCAGGATGGCTTTGAACCAATAGGAAACAACTAATGAGAAGCTGACCCAATAACGTTCAATCAAGTATAAAGGGAAAATGGGTCCGCACTGCTGCAGAAGCCAATAAAGAAGTAGCACCGGCTCGAACATGTATATGTTGATTTCAGCGTGCTGCCAGAAAATTAAGCGAATTTTGCATGTATATACATATCATGCATTACGCCACGCGTTACTATGGCAACCACATGATAAATTTCTCTTTGCAATGTAACCCATATACAATAACTTCGTGGTAGACATTATGAAACACTTACAAACATGATTAACCATAAATACACTCCTTCTGAGGTTATTACATCTTGTAATTAACAATAGAAATTAGATCAAAAGTAAATAAAAAGTAGCTGCCACAAATAATGACAAATAAATAATTATATGTTACGTGATTACGTATAGTGCAAAAATAAAAAATTAACTGAAATAACAGTGACCGATAAACGTGGTGGTTTCGAGGCGTAACATAGTTTTGACTGACACAACTTGTATTTCCATTTAATTTTTGTTTGAATGTAATACTTCACTTTGAAGTAAGTTGCACATGATGTATGAATCCCTAATTTACAAACTCCACCACATCCCAGCAGAGAGAGAAAGCCAGAAACAGCTTCCAAATCTTATCTGCTGGGATGTGATGGAGTTTGTAAATTAGGGATTCATACATCATGTGCAACTTATTTCAAAGTGAAGTATTATGTTTAAACAAAAATTAAATGTGTGTTATGTATTTAAGTGTACAACATGTCTTTCTTTATTTCAGGGCTCAGTGTTATAAAATGTTTAATATTTGTATGTTTTATAATATTGCACAATGTTTGGTTATGAATTTGAAATGTGCGCTGCGCGAAGATCATGAACAGTATTATTCCGGCGTGAAGGCCGTCATAAAAGACATTGAGAAAATACAGAAAATTAACAATCTGAATATAAAATGTAAATCAATATCTGAATTCTTTTTGTACCATTTCTCAAACAATATAAAAGATTTACTCGGGGTGCAAAGCACTTCCGTTGTGTGAACTCGTAGGCGGCCACGGTAGGTCCACGCAATGCTTGCCTCTGGACAGTCCGTCAAGGAGAGCTGGCGAGGTAAAACACTGTCACATACGCACTACAACCTTTTAACACTGATGTAGATTTCAATAGTTCATTTTAGTATACCGGTCAACCTTTGCTTTGCGTACATTAGACAGACATTTCCCCAGCATTATGCTCCCGCTTAACTTAATTATTTGCACCCTTGTGGCTTTTTTAATTTAATCAAAGAGAATTGGAGAAAGATGTCGAGTGGACATGCGGCCCGTACAACTTTGAATCAGGCGCCACCTGCCTATGTTAAAGGCGTTTCAGTGTAATTCCTGTATAATTGATATGTGCAATATTAAGGGCTATATTTCTATGTATATATTTGAGGGTATTTTTCATGTTTTATTGTGTTGAGACCACATCGCCCATGGCCACGTGGTCAGATATCGCTAAGTACGTATCTGCGACATCCATGTGTTTTCAGGATATATTTATGTAATATCATATGTGTTTTATTTAATGTCAGGGTTCTATGTATTTTTCATTCAGGGTTCCGTGTAATTTTCACGTAAATTGTTGCTTTGTATGTATGCCCACGTGGTCACTTTCATGATTGATTTTCCCGCCATCAGGCGAACCACAGGCCTGTATATGCTTAAATCATAAGAAGAATATTTTTCTGAACACTGCTACTTTTTTGTTTGAGAATAATTTGCAGTTTTTACAGAGAAATATTGCAATTTCAACTGCACCACGTTGTCCGCTATGAACTTCATCCAGCGCCATCCGCGTCATCTAAGCTTGCTTTCACGCATCCGCATGTTTATTGTGACTCCTCATATCGTGCCCCATCTTGTTTCATCTATATTTGTGTAATTGTGTAAGTTTATACGGTGATATTATTTCCATCCTAGCCGGCTATGTGTATAAGCCGTCACCACACTAACCACGTGTTGGGAGGTGCGCCCCGACGAGTCCACACTTGTGATGCCAAATAATCACACGTGTTCATGTTCAAATTCATCTTTGTAATTCTCCGTGCCCTGTTTTCAGGATACACCTACAGTCCACCCTAGTGGCTTCCTTGTGAAGGCTGTGTTATCTAACACCACAGTAGAACTTATCCATCTAGGAGTGTGCTAGAGTAATTGCAGGCTGGGGAGCACCCAAATGGAGTTAGCTTGACAAGTCTGAGTTGTATCACAAGTAAAATTCCTGGCACATTATTGTACAAGCTGTAAAATAAAAAGTAAGTCTCACAGTGTTTCAAGTCTTTTCTTTGTTGTGACAGTATCCTTGCCACACATATTTTTCAGTGTTAAAAAGTTTATTAAAGATGTTTAGTATTGCAAGTTTCGTAAGATGGACACACAGAACCCATAGCATCCCTGAGAACCCTGAGTCTCAACAGTGCGGTGACTGGGAATCACCGCTGGCGCCCGTCATCAGTAAGTAATTTGTGTCTTCTTTCATCTGGTGTCTCACCCGACAGCATCATAGTATTGTTACGTGCCTAGAATAGTTACCATATTACAAATTTTGATCATCATACAATTATTGGAAAAAAAGAAAGAAAGGGAAAAAAACGTATTGCATAGATATACGCAGGTAATAATTAAATTATGTGAAATCAACTCAACATTGAAGCGACTGCGGCCCTATTTGATATTTCTCTATGCACTGAGCCACTAAGGCCCCACTTGGAATCGCTCTAGCCACTTGGCTACTGCAGCCCCAGTTGATATAATATATCTACCCACTGGGCCACTGCAGCCCCACTTGATATAGTTTTATCACTAAGCCACTGCGGCACCACTTCGAATCGGTCTATCCACTGAGCCACTAAGGCTCCATTTGATACATGTCTATCCACTTAGCCACTGTGGTCCCACTTAATATAGTTCTATCTACTGAGCCATTGCAGCCCCACTTGAATCGCTCTATCCACTGGGCCACTGTGGCCCCACTTGGAACTGGTCTATCCACTGAACCACTGTGGTCCCACTTGGAACTGGTCTATCCACTGAGCCACTGTGGCCCCACTTGGAAATTAACTCAATATTGAAGCGAGACATTAAAAAAATGATATTCCATTACCTTCATATCTCTATGCAATATTATGTATGCATTAATACAAAATTTTTCACAGGGAAAAAGTAATTAAGAAATGAGTTTTTAGGTTAAACGGTAATGATTGCATAATCTGATCTTGCTGAAATTCGAACTTGACGTGTATTTTACCCTGAGGATTCACCCTGCAAAATTTGAAGAACTTCTGTTGAGTTTCAGGGGACTTAGCGGTATTAAAGACGTACAGACAGAGATTGTCTACTTATATAGTACATACACTTACACAGTGTGCATTGATTCAATTTTACTTCTCATGCATATGCACAGATGAATCCTTCAAATTACAATGAGCTCTGGACCAAATATGTAACGACTGAGTGCCCGTATTTACTGGTCGTATACACTGTTGAAGTCGACGTCATATCCTGTACTGTTGCCTAGCAACTGTTTTGTTGGATGCAAACAAAAGAGTGATTCAGCAGTTTTCTATGGTGTAGTAAGAGTTTTCTTGCCTTTCACAATATTTGCGTGATAGTAATCGCGAAGGAGCAATGGTAAATTGTTTTGAATTTGGTTGCAATTACAATAACGTTAGAGAGGCATGAAAATTCTTTCATTTCGAGAAAGACAGGGTTGAATATTATCAATGTGCATTCGTATGTGCCGGTACGTACTTGAAATTCTTTGAAGTAATTATATTTCAAGTACAATAGTAAAACTCCTTATAAGAAGCCCAAAAATGCATATTTTTTAAATGCCATAAATATGGTAAACTGATATGTGTCCAAGTTATTTTTATTATTGTCTAAATTGGAGTTAGACAAACTACATGTAACAGGTTAAAGCAAGTAATAAATATTCTATGTAGGCAAACAAGCATATTATTTAACAGTGGACTAAACTATTAGTATCAAGCCCTTGTAACTACCAATCTAAGCATATAAGTTAAATTTTGCGGGAGACAAGATAGGGATCCAAACTAAGGCTAGCATCTTTGTAGTTGCTACTTTAAAGAAGGCCTGAAAGGGAATAGTCCTGCAATTATTGAAATAAACAGAACAACATTGTTTGTTTTCTTCCCCAGAGAAGTCGAAATGAAGGTACGTTATAAGTTATATTCTCTGGTAACTAATGTTTAATGTCTTTGTCATAGCATGATGATACAACACAAGATGCAGTTGAACATGCCTTATCCTGTCACAGGAAAGTGGAGTAACTTAGGATAAATTTAAAAATTCTAGTAGAGAGGAAATGCGTGACAAGTTCAGTCCGCTGATTTTATAGGACTGTTAGTATATTTGATGTAATGGCAATTTGTGTAATATAATTCTTGAAGTCAGTAGTCCTCACACAAATGTATGTTGTGTAGGGTCGGAGAGTAGATTAATAGGCGTAATAATAAATAACCTAATGTTGTGTAGGCGGATCTCTAGGGGCTGTAATAGTCACATTCACTTTGTTTTGCTTGTTCGTCATATTGCATGTTAGCGTGGAATTGAAGGGCTTGCATACTGCTGGCACCTGCCTAGCTGTGTGAAATGCAGAAGACCTAACCAAGCTAATCCTAACTTCATGATAGGTGAATTACAGCGGGTATGTGCGACGATGCTCTTATCACATTTCGGAAAAAGAATACTAATGAATAACAGGAATAAATTACTAATGAAACTGTCATTTAACTACATTATATCTAATAAGACTTAACAAAACTAAATATAATTTCACTAGAGGTGAATTACAAAGGTTATCTGAGCAGATGTGCTATCGTGTATCTGAATACGGACAATAAGGACTCGCAGAATTAAATCTTATTTCGAGACAATTTAATTACGGTATCTTACTCCTGTTAGTTCTTATTGTGCTTTGTGCAATGTGTGATAGTACATCAGCACACCATATCCCTTAGATTCACCTATCATGCAGTTAGGTTAGGTCTTCATGAAATTACTGTTTATTTTTTAGGCATAGTATAAATCTTTAGGAGTTTCGTGGCAAGGGCAAATAAATTTGCATTTTGTATGCAAATTGAATAACTCAACTATAAAAATACTTGTTAATACCTGCTGTTTAGGACAAACAGTCGTGCTCATCTTCCATTCGCACCATCTTGCGACATTACTGCCTTCTCACGGCAAACAAGCTGCTAACATGTGTCTGAGCACAAAAACAGCACAAGTCACACATCACGAATACTACCACATCAGAAGTTTTTTTCAATTGCAAACATTCTGCACACCAAAAATAAACATTTTTTTCTAATTGTCCTAATGTACACCACTTAATATATGCATAAAAACACCAAACAAAAGTATGAGTCTGAAATCTCACACGATACACCATTATTCATCAGGAAAGGGTAGATTTTTGTGACTGGTCTGGTGAAGTTGCCTTGAGGTGTTCTTAATGACACGACACACACTATTCCATCCTGCCCAGGGTAGACTTCAGTCACACGTGCTGTCTTCCACTTCAGTGGAGGCAAGTTTGGCTCTTTCAGCAGCACCAGTTGGTTCACTTGAATGTTGGGCTGCGGTGACGTCCACTTGTTTCTCTGCTGGATGCTGGAGTGTGTGTAGATACTCGCTACTCCGCCACTTCCAGACCCTCTGCTGGAACTCAGTGATTAGCTCTCACAGGTCAAGATGGTTCTGAGGAAGATCTGATGAAGTCGTGATCTGGCAGAGCTACCAAAGCATCACTCACTAGGAAATGCCTTGGGGTGAGAACATCACACTCTCAAGGATCCTCCGACAAAGCACATAATGGTCGAGAGTTCAGCACTGCAGATATCTGTGCAAACAGAGTTCCCAGCTCTTCAAAGGTAAGCAGCTGTGTTCCCACCACACGTTTCAGGTGTTGTTTTTCACTTTTAATTGCAGCCTCCCAAAGGCCACCAAAATGGAGACTGGCAGGGGGACTTTATTCCTCTCTGACCGGCCTCACTGACAATTTGTTGCTTGCTTTCTCCACAGGTAGTTTCTTTCAGGTAGTTTCTGGCACCCAGCAGGTTGGTTCCATAGTCTGAGGATATCTCTGATGGCAGCCCTCGAATGGATACAGAGCGCTTCAGTGCAGCAAGGAATGCTGCTGCAGAGAGGTTGATTACGAGCTCCAGGTACACAGCCTTTGTCATCATGCAGATAAACAAGCACAGATAAACCTTCTGGGTGATCTTCCTTCTATCTTTAACTGGGATAGCAAGGAATGGGCCCCCAAAGTCAATTCCAACATTGCAAAATGCTCTACCCTGGTGAATCGTGAGGCAGGGAGTGTGCCTATCAGTGGGGCTGATGAAGCTGCACTCACTTTAAAACATGCGACACAGTTGTGAAGGAACTTACGAATCAAAGTGCGAGCAGAAATTATCCAGTATTCTTGATGTGTCAGGTACAGTATGGTTGATGGACCCGTGTGCAGGTTAGTCACATGACAATGCATTATAATCAATTCGAACAATCTGCTTTGCTTTGGAAGTAGGATGGGATGCTTACTTTCCTCAGTCAAAGGCGCATTATGCAGCCTGCCGCCACCCTAACAACATCCTTCCAGTCCAAGAATGGCACAAGGCTTTTAATTGGTTTAGAGCAGGGATCTCCCTTTTCCAAGGCTCTAACCTCGTCCCTGAAGTAGTTAGCCTGAACAATCTTGACGTAGTAATTACGGGCAGTGCCCAACTCCTCCGTTGTCTGCAACTTGCCAATGGAATGAGGCAGTTTTCGGAGAATTGCTCTGGCTCATAAGATCCATGCCATGACTCTCTGAAGTCTAGAAAAGGAAGATGATTTCTGCAACAAGCCGAAAGGGTCATCAGAGCTCTGCATTTGATTGGAGTTTGCCACCAAGACACTGGACATCACTGGTTTAACAAAGGGAAGATATACTCTCTCACAAGACTGCTGCACAGGCCAGCTCTCATGAGGTTGCAACAGCCAATGTGGTCCTGAAAAATATAATTGTGTTTACCAAGTGGTCTGGAAGACAGACACGTGAAGCAACATCAGCAGGATGGTACAATGGACTGGATCTCTGCAACTCGGTTGGCGACAAAGGTTTTTAAACTGTGTGGTAACAATCGTAACCAGGCTAGGACTACTGTGGAGTCTGTCCAGGCATGCAATGTCAGGTTAATAACTTTTGAATCATAGAGTCTTACAACACATTGCCAAAGTTTACATAGCAAAACTGCTGCACACAGCTCTAATCTTGGAACAGACAGAGTCTTGAGTGGCGCCACCCTGGACTTGGCAACAAGCAGGTGCACTTCAGTGGCACCACCCTGTAACAAAACGAGCATAAATGACTGCAGTATATGCCTTCTCTCTGGCACTACAAAAATCATGAAACTGCACGTTATGTTCTTGGACTGGAATGAATCTGCTCACATTAACTTCAGACAAGGATGGCAAAGAGTCCTTAAAACATGTCCACACTCTCGATATCTCTTCTCCAAACTGGCTCATCCCAACCTAGGCCTTGAGTCCACAAGATCTGTAACAACATCTTACTGGATGTGACCACTGGTGCCACTGGATGTGACCACATAGGTTATAAAGACGAGCAAACAGCTGAGAGTATACCACACTTTGTCACTGGTGGATCAGGGACAGTCACTTTGTACAAAAAGTGGTCTTGTTCTGGGTTCCATCGTAAGCCTAACATTTTCACAGAATCAGGACACCCAAACATATGAGATGAGTTCTCAGAGTCATGTCGATGATCATCCAAGAGCTCCTCATGGTTGGATCACCATTTATGCAGTTTGAACCCTCCTACTGCCAAGAGTCTGATGAGCTGAGACTTTAATAACTGAGCATTGGAAACAGTTGCAGCTCCTGTAACTATATCGTCAACAAAGACATCATTAAGTAGAGCATGAGCAGTTAGTGGAAACTTGTTACCCTTATCTGTTGCAAGTTGCTGCAGGGTGCGGAGGGCTTGAAAGGGCAAAGAAGCCAGCCCATACGTGACTGTGTTCAACTCGTACACACTAACTGGGTCGTCCACTGAATTCCTCCAAAGAATACACTGGTACATCCTATCAATGTGATCAACAACTATTTGTCTGAACATTTTGCATACATCCACAGTCACAGCAACTGGAAATGTTCAGAAACTCAAAACTATATCAAAAATTTAATTCTGTAATTTTGGTTCAGAAAGCAGAAGATCATTCAGTGATTGTCCATTTGTGGTCTTGCAGGATGCATCAAAAACTACCCTCGCTTTTGTGGAAACACTTTCCTCCTTGACTACTGGGGTGAGGAATAAAGTATGCTGGGTGAGCAAACTCACTTGTAGTAAGGGATACTTGATAGCCATCACATGTGGGTGTTAACTGTCCAATATGTGTCATGTGACCCAAGCTTTCATACTCCTCCATGAAGGCTTGGTAGTGCTGCTTCAGTTCTGGCATCTTTGCAAGTCAACGTTCTAGTCCACCAAGTCTACGCACTGCTGTTGAAGATGAGTTACCCAAATTACACGTGGATGATCTGAATGGAAGTCTCAGGATAAATCTACCATCTTCACCATGTTTGTGGGTACTTATGATGTGATTTTCACACTGTTGGGCCTCGCTTGACAGAAACTTCACTGATGGAACCTCTTCTACCTCCCAAAACTTCTAAATGGCCACATCAAAAGATGCATCCACTCGTACAAATAAGGAAACTGACTCACCTTTACTTGCACATGGAGCATTACCAGCAACTACCCAACCAAATGCTGTATGAAATGCATTTGGTTTTCCTTCGATCTTGCAGCCAGTCATCACATCAGCTACTATATCTGCTGCCAGCAACATGTCAATGCAACCAGGTGAGGCGAATTTGGGATCAGCTAAGGGAATATTTTTAAGATGTACAAGATTTTTTGTAACAATTTTTGCTGAAGGCAAGTTACCAGTAATGTTATTGAGAATCAATGCTCGAGTAGTGAGATGCAACTCTGGCATGTGAAGCGAGGTAATCTCACATACCACAGCCCCTCTTGAGTTGGTCCTAGTATGCCATATGCCAGAAATGTTCACCCCTGCCTGATTGTCGTTTGAGTCCCAAGCGTTTCACACACCCTTTCCCAAGCGTTTCACACACCCTTCGGCTATAAATTATGATTGGGATGCCCTATCCAATAATGCATCCACAACCTGGTATTGGCCACTAACTGTCTTTAACATTTATGCAAGCAGTCTTAAGCAAAACAGTAGTTGGAGGACCATCCTCTTCTGAAAGACACAATGAACACATTGCGACAGTGCTACTATTACCTTCCTTTTGACTAGCAGGGTCTGTAGTATCTTGATCTGTATCATCAAAACTTGTATCTCGTGACAAGTGAATCAAGGTGTGATATGTGCGTTGGCACTGCTGACAGTGAAACTTTGAATAGCAAATTACCACTGCATGTCCTTCTCGCAGGCAGTTAAAACATAACTTGTGCGATAGTACGCACTCCCTTCTCTCATCTAGCGACTTTGAAAGAAATGTCTGGCATCTGTGTAGGGGATCAGCTGCACCACAAATTGGGCACATCTGCTTACCTGTATTTTCCCAAACTGAAACAAGGGTTGTCTTTGATTCTGCTGACTAGCTATTGTTTCCTTGGCTGATCGAGAGAAATTTGTTCCAGAAGGAAAATTTCCTCTGAGAGGGTGGACTCTTACAGGTGTAGCGAGCAGGAGGTTGATCGTCGGCAGCAAGCTGAACATGCTCCACAGCTCTAGCCTTACGTTCCAAAAACTTGAGTAGCTTGGAATACGATGGCACATCCTCTTCGTGGGAGAGTACCTGAGTGGTGCAGCCAACTTCTCGAGCAATATATTTAGCATCAGGAAATCCCACAGAGCCACTGGAAATTTCTGAGCCTCCAACACACTCAAATTTTCTTCCACTACCGTAAAAAACTTGGTTAACCCACCTTCTTTCTTACTATCAACCTTTTGTAGATGCAAGATCTTCTGGACATGTAGTGTTGCTGCGAGTCTCGAGCTTTTGAACCGATTCTCTAATATTTTCCAAATTACCGAGTAAATGCTTTCGGTAATCGGTATATTGTGTACCAACTCTCTGACCTCCCCTTGTACACAACCCAACAAGCAATGAATTTTCTGGACTTGGGTAAGGTGCGGAGCTTGACGAACAATTGAATTAAACAACTCTGCGAAGCCTATCCACTCAGTTTTATTGCCACTCAATACCGGCAATGGTAGCGGTGGTAGCAGTGCTGTCAGGATTCCTAATCTTTGTGAACAATTACTGCGGGTCGTTTAGTCACAAGTGTTCTTCTTCAGTTTACTATACACCTTTTTTAGTTCACGGAAAACTGTCTCCTAGGTTGCAGACTGTTCCTTGCACTCATTTAACACACTCGGATCTTCTTGAGGTGGCTGGGTGCAGATAGCAAAAAAATTTGCCAGTAGTTCATCTCTCTTCAGCATAACCTCTTCGAAGACCAGTGCAAAGTCTTCCACCTTTGATTCATCTTCCTTAGACGCTTCGTAAAGTTCTCTAGCCTCGTCAGCCTGGTATAACAGATAATTGAAAATTACAAATTGTAGCTCAGGTAATGCTGCAGCCGCCATTTTATTTAAAGATGTGAATAACTGTCTATCCACAAAATAAATTGCACTGATGCACGAAGAGCACTGTATAAAACGGCAGAATAATCAGAAGCTCGTACGTAAGCGAGAAACGCAGCTTAAAATTCCTCTGGTTGGCGGAGATCGTTATTGCAGCGTGTTTATTGACATCGAGTTTTGGTGTGATGTGTCATAAACAAAACCAGACAATAACTGCAGAAACTTTCCCGTTCGCCATCACCGAACCATTAAAAGGTGTATATTACACTTCTAGCATAGATTTCTGTAAACAAAACTGTATCTCCCATGCATAATCCCGCTCGGAGGACCAAAAATGTTTAGGACAAGCAGTCGTGCTTATCTTCCATTTGCGCCATCTTGCAAAACTACAGCCCTCACATGGCAAACAAGCTGCTAACATGTGTCTGAGCACAAAAACAGCATAAATCACAAATCACGAATACCACCACATCAGAAGTTTTTTTTGGTTTGTAAACACCTACAGCCCCTCCCTAATATGAAACAAGTGCAATAATTTTACCGTCAATAATGTGGTTCTCTGACATTATTTTTGCGTTGTAACCCTCATAAGTACAGGACAGGTACACGAATTTGAGAATGTATCTGTGGGATTAAATTAAATTCTCAGGGAAAAACACAATAAATCATAAAAATATGTGTCATTAATGCACCACAAATAATGACAGATTAATGCTTGGACATACAAATTAAGCAATGCAAATTGAATAATAGCTATTTCGGTGTACTTCTTTCATAGCAACTGCCTAGCAACGAGTTGTTTGCATCCAAGATGGCGATACATAGGAATATATATTGCAGACAACTTCAACAGCATATAAAGTTCAGATGGTTCAAACCTTTCGGTTCGAACTCTTTTTCACACAAGTATGACTCCTTAGCTAGCATGGCTTCGGAGCACCCACTTATTTAATTGCCAAGCAGGGCCATTTTATGGGCATGTCAGGCCCGGGGGCAACATAAATCTGAGGCCCTCTTTACAGCTACAGTTTATAAATTATAGTTTTACTATGGGTTAATTATTTAGTTTCGATACTTTCAAATAAAACATGGATGTAGGTAGTAGCTAACAAAAAATGACAATTGTAAGTACTTTATTAAAATTCAGCCAGTCCATACACAAATATTAGGAATGTATGCAGGCAAAGCAAAATAATGTATTGGAAATGTTCTGAATAAAATTTAGCTATATTATACAGCAATATTCCCTGCCTCAGTTACCGAAGTACAAAGTCATTTACCATAATCCAAAAAAGTAGCCCTCATCGAATGTTGGGCCCAGGTCAAATGCCTCTTCTGCCCCCCCCCCCCCCCCCTCCTAGATACGGCCCTACAGTGCCAAGGATATAAATTTCATTTGAATTCCTCAGTATCTAGTATCTGGTTTTATCCACGTTAGGAAACGTTTGTTTGTACTGCAGAACTTTTGTTTAACCATTTGCAACTTCAACTATCTTCACATTTGGAGAAAATTTTTTATTTTTTTATCGATGGCTTGCTACTGCTTCCAGAAAGTGTGATAAATTTAAACTTTATAATTCTGATGTTATTTGTTTTAGTTTGACTAAATATTGAGGAAAGTTGTGCTTTGTGCGTCAACAATTTTATTTAAACTAATTGCGGAGTTAATTTTGAGTTGTGCAAAACAATACAGTATAGGCTGTTCACGGTAAAGCGAGCACTTTTGAGGGCCTAGTTACTTTTTCCTTTCAGCCATTTTTTATCCTTTAACCACCTTTTTAAATAAATACTGTCATGTAAGTAATAAACACAGCGTGAATATTCCACCGCACTTGGAAGTTAACATCTAGTGCAAAAATAAAACATATTCACTGGCTACTATTCCAAATGAGAGAGCTTTCAAAAGTGCTCACTTAACCATGAATAGCCTATACAAAACGAACACAAGCGCAAGATCACAGTATACGATGCCCTCAGCAGTTCTGAATTTTCCTGTCACAGTATGAAACGTTTTTTTCTTTTCTTTGTCTGGGCTAGGAGAGAAAGAGGGGGGGGGGGGGGGGGGGGGACTACCCTGTAAGCGAGTTGTCGTTGCTATCTTTTCTCTTTTCTCCACCCCCTAAACAGCCTTTCGTTTCATTCTCCAACCTCCCACTGCAAAGTACAAACCCCTGGCTGGTTCGAGCAAAACCGGTCTGACGAGTTTCTCCCCGCCTCCAACCCTCTCCTCAAGCTCCCTGCTAAGCTACCACTATGAAGTACCATAGATAACCTTTGCTCTAAGCAAGCTAAAAGGCGCTAGTGTCCCAAGGAGCCCAGAGTGAAAACACCCTCCCTCGCAAAGTGCCCGTAGGAGACTGAACGGGAAAATGAGGCGCGCCAGCTTATATAGCTAGTCCAAGTGCTATGCCATGTGTTAGAACTGCTATTGGGATGTGCCTGTAACACACTAGACTGTAAAAAATGAAATTTCTAACACAATGATTTTTTAGACCACTGGAACAGCCTTAATGCGTTCAGGTCACAATTGAACATGGGTGGTGAGATGAGCTTCTCATACAATACATTCACTTAGTATAGATTTTCCTTATAAGTTACACACAAAAATAACAAAAAAAAAAAATTGTGAAATTCATTGAATTTCTTAGTATCTAATTTACATTTGTGTGTTTCATCGAGCGTTCTAACTATACTTTGTACAACCGAGTTTTAAATTGCGTTCCCCCCGCGCTCACTGGCAACTCATTCGGATTTGTGACCATCTAGGTTCACTTTACGCGTTTCTAGCATACTTTATTCAACAGCCTCTCTGGTTGGAGGGGACGAGAACGTTGTCTCGTGAATTCGGGGAGTGGAGGTATCTATCTCGCTCGAGTAGATACACTTAGGTGAGCCTGTGTGTTGTGTTGGCTTGTATACCCACTAGATGAGTTTTTGTTCTCATCGTATTTACATCTCCACTTCTTTCATACTTGCTCAACTTACCGGAGGGGGGGGGGGGGGGAGGTTAGGCTTCAAACTACACGCTCTCAACATATTATCACTCTTACTTTCTACGGTTTCCTGTATTTTTTAAAGAATTATACGCTAAATACAATACAAGAGATAAAATTTTCGGTGTCACTACACTTATCCTACCTGCACTTCACGGGCGTTCTTGTTACATTATTCAGGGGTTTTCATTTACTCTCATAAAAAGGAACTGCGTAAAGAGAAAGACACAATATTTCAGGGGTTTATGTGAGGTGCTCGTCCCCTACTAGGGCGTTTCTTACGCTTCAAATACAATACTTTAAATTCTACAAAGAAGTTTAAAAGATTGGGAAATTCCTGGGTGACGGTTACAGCGTGCTCTCAGTGAGTTTTCGCCTCATGCTCTTATTCAGGTACAGGGGATTCGTTAATCAATGTTGCCCAGATGCATTGCGAGGAATGGTGAGGTTGGTTTTCAAGGTTATGTTTTTGGGCCTGTTGATAGGCTTCGGTTACGCGTTCACACTTCCTAACAGTGCTCACGGAACTTAATGACTATACATTAAACGTGTTGTACAAGGTATCAAAACAAGAAAATTATAGATTTTACATTCTTTAGCAAATGCTGACTTTACATGAGCACATGCGGGATTTTCAGGGAATTTGCGAGCATAAACTTTGTAGACTGCTTAAGGGGTCTGAAATTACATTAAGATTTTCCTCCACAAGACAAAGTATTGATTTGACAAACTAGGGAATAATTTTAATTTTGATAAAAAAAAAATTCCTTTTCATTACTGCTACTTTACATGTGTCCATTACTAGGAGGTTAATTAAGTTAATTGGGTCACATATCTTTTTCTGTCTGGCCTCTATTCCTCTCAACATGTGTATTTAGAATTGTCAACCTTGTAAACAGATACATGTTATATAACAATTACAGGGATACTCAAAATTTTCTCTCTTGAGGAACTGATGTACAATTTTCCTTGTATCACTGCCTACCTATTAGGTTAGGATTTCAGATTATGTAAATGACACCTAGCCGACCCCACTAATCTGCCTAATTGCTGTCACAGGTGTAATCACCTTAGGGTTCTGGCAACTGCCCTACTAAAGCAAACTACGGGGAATATATGTGGACAGGTGCGCTAGTCTGTTTACTGGCTACTGCCAGGTACTCACTCAGTACTTGATGATGCTGGCGGTGGAGAGCACTGACATTTGCTGCTTCTGCGTTGCGGAGGTCGTCTTCTTTTTTGTGGTTCTGCAACAGGGGCAGCATGCCAGCGAAATGATCGAGGCCCCCGCCATAGCGTCTCTCAGTAGCGCCCAGACACGTGGCACGTGCGCCTGGTGCGAAGGGGGAGCCACTTATGACGTGGGCCCGGTGTCGGACGGCAGCATGGGGCCAGCGTCCTGGGTTCGTGCTCCAACTGTAACCTTCTGTCTGTTTGGCATTTCTTCTTCTTGGTTCGTGATCTCTTCGCGAGGGTCAAGGGTCTTACCACCTGATCTCGTGACCTCGGCTTTACGGCGTCTGGCAGCCATGGTGCGGGTGAGTGGAATTCATACTACATTTGCAGTAGAGGCTCCCAGCGGTAGAGTTATGCTTCTATTGGCAGTAGTGCACACGGGCGATCAGTAACTCGTACTCACTGCACTTGCGGATGCCATAGTTTTACTCACACTCTTGGTAAAAAGCTCTCTCTCACACAGGGCTTTCTCGATTCACAATCAGGCCTGCCTGCTCATGTTGACGTCCTGGAAGGGTTAGTTGCCACGTTGACCAGCGGGTCCACAGGTGGTGATGATGCCTCGGTTAACTGTTCACCCTCGACATGTCCACTTGAGCCGTTCTTGCCTGGGAAAAGGGGTAAGGATGGGTAGGATAGCAGGATTTGCGTCCTAGTGTCCCTATCCTCAGTGTGCTCCGCTGACTCAGCGGGAAACGTGGCTGGGACCGATCCTGGCGGGAGTGGAACTGGTGCCTCATCCAGGTCGTATTCCGGAAGGAGCACTTCCTTTGCCTTGGAAAGGAATGCCGGGGAGACTCATGCAACGCGTGCGGTCATTGTCTCATTTGCATCCTGGCTTTCATCTGCCAGAGGAGGGGCAAGAAAGGGAATGAGGGGGCTACGTGGCCTAACCATAGGGCTTGTAGCGGAACTAGAAGAAGGGTAACCCCTTCACGTCATCATTCAATCAGCATGGGTAGCAAACCTAATATGATAGGCGGGATCACGTCATGAGGGCGTGGAGTAGACATGTGGTAATGTCTGGTGAACGTGAAACTGAACACGTGGGTGCGTGTGATGTGCTAGTGGGGCCATCAGAGGTTTATCAGTGTAATGCGCGTACCGGCTTGTAAGGGGGTGTAGATGATAGGATGGGAGAGTGGGGCTGTCATTCCTCCCGGAGTCCTGGGAATGCATTCTACTGGCGCGGGGAGGAGGGGGACGCTTTGTCCGCCTCATATACGTTTGCTGTTCGAGCCTCGCGGGGGTTCTGTTTCTGTTTGGAGCTGTGTTTGACCGTGATAAGGCCTCATCTGGCCTTGGATTTCGGACAGTGCGTGGTAGCAGGCATACTTGTATCTGCTGGAGGTTTAGGGGTCTGTTGTTTGCATGAGGTCGATTTCCCTCTGGATCTCTATTATGGAAGTTCATTCCTCGTGCTTCCAAATCACGCGGCTGCACATTTGGAGGGTAGGGGAGGGAGCTGCATGTTGGTAGGGGTGGCCACTTCGGGCAGCCCCGGTTGAAGTGTTGGTTGGGCAATACCATCCAACAACTTGGCAAAGGGGCGGTGGGGGCCAGCAAGGTTGTGGCTCTCCCTGCAGGCTGTCTAGGGAATGGGGCCTGGCCATTGACATGGCGCGTGCCAGCTGGTGATACACCTTACTCTTTGTCCTTCTGTCTGTTCCGGGTAAATAACTTTGTGGAGGTGTTCTTTCCTCAGGATAAATAGCTCTACTTCTTTCCTGTGCTTTTGCATGTGGAAATGCAAGTCTGTGATTAAATGGCTAAGGAGTTCATCTCCCGCAAAGTGAGAAATCAGTTGGGCCTTGAACTGGGACCAACTCTCTATGAATTCGCCGTATTTATCCCACCACTGACGGGCAAGTCCAGTTAAATTGTGCTGAGTCCTGCTGACCAATTGTTTGGTGGGAATCCCGTGTTTCCTTAGTTCTCGTTCGCAGTCCATGAGAAACTCTTCCGAACTGGCATACGCTTTACTGTTAAATTCGGGGAGAGTCAGCTCGCAGGGTAGCCCAGGAACAGGTGGGTGAACTGGGTTGGGTGGTTCATACGTGTACTCATGCCTACAAACCTCACAATGGTAGACCTGTCCGGAGTTCCTAACTGGCTCGTCTACCCATCCGATACGCAGATTGTGGAATGTGCAATTGCACATTATGTAATGGACAGTGTTTCACCCTTGTCCCTGATATTTGGGCCATTGACAGACCTGGTTACTTGCTTGTCTGCAAGATTCACATTGGTATTCGAGACCGTCCATGTACTGGGTCATATCATCCCATCCGATACACACATAATGGTACTCATTAAGACAATAACTGCAGGTTGTCAGATTCATACTGATGCCTGTTCAAGCTGGAAAGGAGCAAGGCCTGTTGCTTACCCCTTCTCCGCGGGGTACACTTAGTGTATGTTGTGTGGCAGACTATCCCCAGAGTCTGATATACTGGAATACTATAATTCTGGGCACCACGGGGTGTTTACTACGACTCCCCGAAGTTGTAAATAGAAAGAGTAGAGAAGAAGCAAGAAAAATATCTCTCCCCTGCAGGGAGCGGCGGAACAGACACACGCTTTACGCGTGGGACACAAAGGAAAAAAAAAATGGGGGGGGGGGGGGGGGCACTGAACTATATGAAGCTTATGGTCCCCGATTCGGGCACCAATTAGACACGTAGTAAAACACGACAGTCGTGGGTGATTAAAGAATTGGGGGGGGGGGGGGGGGGGACTGGCTCGGTCCAGCTCCCAAGGCTGAACTATATGAAGCAGTTATGGCCCCATGTTGAGCGCCAATTTGACGCAACACGGCAGCAGTTGTCGTGAGAGGGATGGAGGATTGAGGTAGTCCTCTTACTATTCTCTGGTGGTCTGGTTTTTTCCGCTTTCCGTTGCAGTTGCGGTATGCTAGGCAGTTGGTTAGCGTTCTGGCTGCCCTCACATGATTGATTAAGCGGAGGAGAGTTCAACCCCAAGGTTATTCGTAGCGTCAAGCTGTCCCTCCCAGGCAGTCTTGTCCACCTGACCACGAGAGTCGTCACTAGCCGAGACGCCAGTTGTCTCAATGAGGTGAATTATCAGTTGGAGATACGAAAATGAGTGGGTGTTACGATGGCGATCTGGCTGCAGCTTACTAGGTTAATCTACTGCGGCCTCGTTGGCTGTCGAGCGGGTGTGAAATTGGCAGGGGTCTTGGTAACGGTAGTATTAGAAGCAGGTTTGACAGGGATGCGAATCCGTATGAATTTTCTCAAAGCCAATTTCATGGTACAGTAACTGGGGAGTGTCTCAGTTTCCGGGTTTCAAACCCAAATGGTTTTACCTAACGACAACTTAACAATGCTGGTCCGTTTAGGGGGCAGATGTACGTGTGGCTCGACAGGTCTAAAACTCAATATGTCGGGGAGTGTTTCTGTGTCACCTGACATAGTTGTCTCAAGCTTGGTGATATCTTCTGGGGGACACCACCCTAACCACTGTTTCAGCGGAGTCTCGCAATCTGGAGGAGCAATCACGCTATAGTCCAGGGTTTTGTAGGCGGATTCTGGTAGCGTTAATGTACTGGGTTTTGAGTCCTGCACTAATTGATTTAAACGGGCCTGGGTAATACTGGCACACCTTTCATGTCTCCTCTGATGGCTTCCTAACCCACCATGTTGTTTGCGCATTGAGATAGAAGAAGAGAGAAGCTTAGCAAAGGACTGGTTACGAGGTTTGGTAGGCGACAGTTCAGGGCGGGGCGAAATTCCCAGTCACACCCATGGACCTGCTGCTGGCTAGTCAATGCTCGCAACTAGACCTACAGTCCTTGATGGCGGCGGGTGCACCAAAGTCTTAGTGAGTGGGCCTTTATTGGGCCATTTCTCCTTAAGATGTTCAGCTCACTGCACTACCGGACAAGATACGAATAATTTAAGTGACCCAGTTAAAATACAACACACTGTAATGTAGGCAGAAATTACATAAGATATCTAACTAACAATTAAAGTAGACAACAAAACCAGTTTTAAAAAAATCGTAATATTTATTACAACGTAAAAGAAGGATGGCGGAAAGTTCCGGCTGATGAGATACAAGCTGAAAGCTAAATGACTTCACTCCTGACAATAAGTTATGTAGGAACAAATTAATAATAATATTCAACAGGCGAAGGCGAGCCTGGGAGAAAATTAATAAAACAATTAATTAAATATAAAAATGATTTAAGTCTAAGCCAAATACAAAAGTATGCTATTGACAGCTAGAGTTCTAGCATTATCCAGGGGACAGTATCGCGCTGCGACCTGCTACCACTGGAGTCAATGGAAGTTGACTTAGGTCAGGGTATACGGTAGAGGTAGAGGAGATTACCGGTGATGAGGAGTGCTGTCCCTGGTGCGGTCAGCTGGAACTGGAGTGCTGGCTGCCTTCTTTAAGCGGCTGGTTGAAGGTAGAGGTACGAGCCCTGCCTCGGACTGCTGAGTTGAGGAGGTTAAGCCCTGGGCGGGCTGCAGAGGAGAGGAGAGAGTCTTCTACAGTCTGTAGGAGAGCTTGCGAACCTATGTAGTCGGCGAGCCCGGCATCTCTCCTGCACCAGAGTGCTCTGCTCTTCTATTTATACTAAAATTGCCCGGTATCAGCGATTCTCCGGGGGCGGGGGGGTAGCGTAGCCTTTCCACACAGGGGCTGGTTTATCCGCTGCAGGAGCACTGTTCGATTCCTTATCTCCCCTGGTGGAGGCAATGACATTTTCATGCGCCCTGGACTGGGGCAGGCGAGTAGTGACATCAGAAGATCACATGGGTGGTGCTATCTTGAGGGTTGCTTGAAACTTCTAGGCCGGCAGGGTAGTGTAGTAGGATTTTAAATAATTATTTTATTATCTTAGTTTGGAAGGCGACTGCACACTCATTCTTACTCGTTCGTGGAAAAACGTAATTTCAGATGTGGAGTTCAATCATTGTTAATGATTAACCATTGCATGAATATTTTTTTATTTATTATTTTCAAGACTCAGTCGGCTAATGAATGAATTCACCCCACGCTTGGCACGCTCAGATGGGGCAGATTCGGCCGTAAAGTGCGCCTCTCAGTGATGCAGTATCTGGCATTTGTGAGTACACAACATTGAAAACTGTAAATGTTTGTAATTCTCTGCATCTCTTTAAGGCACACTCGACTTTGCCCCATCTGGATGCACGTTCATTTCTACTGGACAAATCAGGCCAACAGTACTGAAGAGGGTAATCCTTCGCAAGGTTGGATACTCTTAAAGACACGTCAGTCCAGCTTGTACAGTTCACCCAAATTTCCAAGCCAGATGTCACATCAACACCCCCCCCCCCCCCGATGTGAGACTGTACTACCAGACTGAGACACCGAGCCCGCCACCCAAGGCAACGGAGTTCTACGGCGTGCCAAAAGAGAGCACGCACCCTTCCTCCATGCAGCAGATGACAGCCGCTGAACTCAGGGGAGGAGATTATCTCCTTCCTCACCCCAGGAAGAAATTAGTGTAAAAGGGCCTAAGCAGCTGAAAATCTTCAGTCTATGTTTTCTCCACCGCTCACAACTGGACTGGAAGAAGCCACCGGCAGTTTGCGCTCTCTGGTACGACTCGCTTCTTCCGCCGCTCTATTCACGGCCGGAAAAAGTCTACCAGTTGAAGACAACCCCTCCAGAAGCCTCTTGTGCACCTGCGGCAAACCCTCCTTCTGCTTCTGGAAGACCAGACCATCAACAGCTCCTGAAGATGCCGACTGCTCCTTCCTTACCAGCCGTTGGTATCATCCCATTTGGTAACGGTCGTCGAAAGTCCCTTCAGGACGCTTACCTCATTGGACGGTAATGGCAAACCCGCAACACTACCCTTCTGGTAGTTATTAATCTTGGTTCCTTCAGGACAAACATGTTGAGAGATAGAGCAGTGTAGTAACTCGCTAGCAGATATTACAGCCTTATTTCCTCGTCAGGTTTTAGAACCAGGTCGCCTTCACCTAGCTTTAAGTAGTCTAAAACTTCCGTGCCAATTAAGGTTAGTTATAGGAGGTAGTACAGGGCCACTGTGTTTTATTCTCTCTGAATACAACGCATGTTTTCTAAGCTATTTTCTGTGTACTAATTTCCTGAGTATCACTGTGCCAATTCGTATGTAAACTCAGCCCGTCAAAGTAAAGCCGGCAGACCATGTGCTATTTAAAGCAGGATACACACACATTAGACAGCCACCCAAGCTTTGCTCCTGTGTAAAGTTTGGTAGAGCCCCAACCATAAGTAACTCCTCCACCAAGCGAATCAGTCAGCCAAACTATTCCATACTCTGCCACCACCCTTTATGGGGCCGGAAGGGAGATGGTTTTAGTTTTGAACGAGCTGACCCCCTGTGGATACCACACCCAAGAGACGTAAGTGTACAGACTTAGCCAACCCACCGCTCTGTCTGCCGCTCTCTACGGAGCTGGATGAAAGGTGCAAAGAATACAGCTATGGCCTGTGTGGCTGCGACCCTTGGCAGAACACGCTTTGGAATCTGAATCGCCAACTTGACTTTTGCAAGGCCATATTTGCTCCTGTCTCCTATGCCATACACCCAGAAGGGAGGTGCATAGAGGAAATTGAGAAAGGTAGTTTACGCCTCCGAGAGTAACCTGAATTGCGAACCAATTCCCTCTGCACTTGGCAGTACTTCACTGCGGGGCGGAGTTCTCACCGCCCACTTACCTGAGAGGCCTAACCCCTCAGAGTTACCTCACCACTTACATACTGGCAGATTGTCAGTGAAACATTTAATTGCCTTCATTTTTCTTGCGATTCTGGCATCACGGAAAAAAATCTTGAAATTGAACATGACAAACGCCACCTACTTCAGCCGTCACATAACTAAGGTTTTTGTGGCAATCATTCTTCAGCATCATGTGTCAACTGTATTGACGTCATCCACTGCAGAAGATTAATACTTTGGCCATGAGTCAAAGAGTTTTTTAGCACCCATGTGAGGCGTCACTGCTTCACTCAAAACCAGTGATGCGTCAAGTTTTCATGGTAAAAGAAGCTCAGCACTGTAGTTTTAGATACATTGAAATGGGTAATATTGTTACTGTTTTGTGAATACGGGAATTATAACAGAATTACACAAATAAATGTAATTACTTCATATTTCTCATTATTTCACGGTTCACGAAAATTTCTAGGCCCTACCCATCACTACAGCAAAGCAACAACCAAAGATTAAAATCAAATAAACCTCATAAATATTAATTTCACTATACCTGTTTTTGAAGTTGATCATTTATGCCCAAGTATTTTATATGTGCCAGAATTTCATCCAGTATAACTGTACATATCTTGTTTACTTCTGCGATGAATTTGGGATCACAGCCATAGAGAGTATCATTTGAGTCCACTGAAATACACAAGACTATTTAACTAACAGCCATTTCACACACTAATACTGAAGAGCCCATATAAGTTACACAAGGACCTACAGCATAAATTTACTAATAAAAGTATAAAATACAAGTTGACAAATTATAAGTATGTATTAATATTTTCTGTTGCATAAAAAATAAAGATTTCAGATTCACTATTATGTAAGTACTTGTATTATTAGAAAAGAAGAAAAAATACAAGTCAGCTGATAAAATGTTATGAAGTTCCGGTAAAATTTTGAAGTTATTGTTATTAGACCAACTACTATGGGTAGGATAGTGTAAATAAAGCAAGGAGACATAATGTACTATTCAGATTATATAATTAATCATAATTACTCAGACCTACATGTTATCTAACCATTACATCTAACTAAACTCAAAAATAATAATAGAACAACAAAACTCAGTGGCATCACACACAGAAAAAATAAAGCACATTCATTAGGCCTACTGTAGATGTACAATAAATGATAAAGTGTTATTTATTCAACACCCCTCCTCAATTAATCATTATGCTATCTAGGTTTGTAAAAAGGCTTTTCAATGATTTACTACACTCATTCCTAGGTTTCCCCTATGTTTTAGGAATGACTCAGTTGTTAGTCCTTTTGTAAACATGTCTGCTTTCTGTTCTCCTGATGGAATGTAGTTGCCAGCAATAATATTATTTTGGTACAGATCTTTTACAAACTTACAAACACATACCGTACTGTTCCGAATATAAGTTGGTTCGCATATGAGTCGACCTATTAATTTTAAGGTTCTGACTCTGGAAAAAAGTTTGGGATTGGTAAAAACAGTAGGTTAATATAAACTTTAAGTTATATAATTTTATGTTCAATTAATTTTTCTCAGTGTTACTAACAGCTCTCAAATCACATTAACTCATTAAATTTACACACAAAATATTTCCCCAAGTAAAAAATAAAAAATTAAATACTCAAAATACGTCCTGTACATGTTTGTAACAGTTCATTTAGTTGCCTATTTATCATCACTGGTGGTTTCACTCTTTTCACTGCTGATTTCACCATCACTTCTGAAGTTCCCCATATAGGTCACTTCTTTAATTTTTGCACAGTAATTTTGTAAAAAATTACTTGACTTACTGACTTATATTCAGGATAATACAGTATTTGCATTCAACACCTGGAACACAAATAATTAGCTAAGAGAAAACTACTGCACGAATATATTACCTATCTAAGCCGAAAAACATAATTTATACAATGCAAGTGAAATCAAAGATGGACACCATCGGAAATGAATGACTGATAAGGGAGATTCGAGACACAATGCATGGAGCAGGATGAGGATGTCAAAATGGCCACCAGTGTACTGACAAGATGGCCACTGGTGTACTAGATGACAAGATCCAACAGGAATGATAGAGCATGAAGTTGACACCCAAGTCATCCAAGATGGTGGCCTGGTGCCGTGGCACCGCAGCGCCAAGGCACTGAGTTAGAATTCCCCTTTTCTAACTACAACATGAGTCTGAAGCTCTAAGACTGAAAAGTACTGGTAAGTACGATTAAGCCAAAGGTATGAATAGGCAACAGCTATGGTTAAGTGTGGCTCATAAGCTTTAAGTGAACTGTTAACTCGCAAGTTACACATTAGTTATACTAGGCAGGGTGCACAGTGTGGCTTAAGGCCGTAAAATATGCTCAGTAAACACTAAAATATTTATTTACAAATGCAATTGGTAAAAGAGATTTTTAAAGCAGCAAAATACATTAAGTACATGCAAAAGGTTGGCAACAAAAACAAACAACACATCTCGGCAAAGAATCTTGAGAATAACCAGAGAGACAATGCGGGTAAGTACTGACGTGTGATGCACTCCTCCTGTGCATTTAGGATGCGCACTCTACTTTACGACTTCGCGCCATCTTTGAGCACGCCATTCAGAATAGGAAAGCTCACGAACTCCTAACAGTACTGAAGAGGCAAGACACGTAGTTAAGGGTATGTTGGCGCCGTCAAGAGTTACTAGAGATATGCAAACCTAGTTTGTACTGTACCCAGACTCGACCAGATTTTGTCACACCGGCACCTCCTTCAGCAAGATTGTACTACCTCCAGTAAAGGTCACACTAGTGCCACTGGAGGGCAGCATCTGTTTTACCAGCGCCTGTGGTCGTGATAAGTGATGATAGCACCGCTTCAGTATACTGGAATTTTCAACCCCTACGACCAAGGTTATCACTTTTCGCAACCCCTCGCCACCAAAAACACGTCGGAGAAATAAATATAAAAGGACTAACATGGCCAAAGCTCTTCAGTCTCTGCTCCTCCACCACCTTCTTCAGGGATGGAGGTAGCCATCGGGGTGCGCGAACACTGGTACCAAAATCTGTACCTGTTGGAAGAATCTCACACTAGAAGCTTACCACCTCTTGAGCAGCCGCTGAAGACACCGCCATCTGCTGCCTTCGCAGATCCCACCAGCAGCTTCTAGGAGACTCAACCACCACCAAAGAATGAGACAACTTCTACTAAACTACGTGTTTCATTATCTCTCACCCCGACCCGGTCAACCCGACAACGTACGAAGTTATGTTTTGCACGGAAAAAATACTGAAAGTTCGTTCATTGAAAAATATACCTGGAAGTTGCTTAAAACACCTAAAAATTATTTGTTTTCAATCTTGGTTGCTGCACACTGTGTATGATGATGGCCCGGCAGCGGTTGAAGCACAGTTTCGGCACTTTTATAAAATGGAGTCATGCATACCTCCCACGCGACAGGTATGGGACGAGGCTCGCCTCTTACTGTGGGGACTAGTTCCGCCTTCCGCATACAAGCGCCTCGGCGCGCCACTGTTCCTTCACAGCTGGCTGGCGGCTGTGACGTCACGCTGCACCCTGATGGTTGCGCAATTTGAAGGTGTTCTGAGTGACGTATTATTTTCCTCTGATGTGTGATGCAGTGGTTGCCTTATTTGGACAAAAAGACAGTGATAGGCTGGTAAATTGAAGACCCTTCTACAGCCTATATGAACTTTTCAAACACCCCACTACCAAGAAATTTCGTGTCATTGCCATATTAGGTAACTAACATCCCGAATGGAGGGCTCAGTTATTGAAAAAATGTTTCAACTGTGCTGCTTTTGGGGAATGAATTGCATTCACCCCTCTAGCACTTAATTGTGATTTTTGTGTATAAATACCTGTCATAATTCTTCAGTCCGGGGTCAGATGATCGGCCTCGAGGGAGCATTCATCTAAAGTTATGTGTTGGTAACAAACATTGTTTAAAAACCTCTAAAATGGCAGGTTCTTAAAGCATGGAAAGGTTCATGACGTCAGTTTGACGTGAGAGTAGGGCCCAAAAATACATCAAATATTTGCAAATACTCTTTTCTAAAGGAATCTGACAGCGACTTAGGGTTAATATGTTTTTCTAATAGTCGCTTTGAGCAGGAACCTTGTGGTTTCTCCAACATTAAATTTTCCTCGGATGTTAAGGCTTGCTATTTGCGAGCATTTGCCTTGTGTTATTTGGACTCTAGAAAAATTCGAAATTCATTTTATGGGTATGAAAGTATTGGAGGCAGGCATGTCTACTCAGCCTGGGTTGAGAATTTCAAATAAGGGCTTTCTGCTCTGGTCATGTACAGGTTACCTAAAGGTAACAATTAAAGATGTAATGGCAAACATAATTTTAAAGAAGTATTGTGAATGGCCTCTATATGGCCTGTAAACCAGGGGTTTGTTTTGTGCCAGAATCATACAACATTTTTAAATGTCAGTTTTTATGAAAGTTGTGTGGTATTTGCCAGAACCGATATGCTGTTTCTTAATACAGCCTATAATGTACCTGAAAATACTAAAGTTTACCAAAGTTTTGGTGGAAAACAAATGTCCAGTACTAAATTTAACTGCGTTTTGTAGCAGATTTGCATATAATATAACATGTTCTGATTCTCTTTTCAAAATTCCCAAAAAATGGAGAACTATATAAAGTACAGTACACTCCCGCTTATTCGTGCTTCGCTCAACTGGCTTTCGGCTTATCCATGCGGCTTTTTGATTTTTCTCAAAGTCTACTGTAACTACTGCAGCAAGGTGATGCTGTAACATGCGTCGTTTAACAAGCAGCAGTACCATTACATCTATCGTTGTGCCATGTGAGCTTACGTTTAACTCTTTAAACTGTCTGCCAGTCACAGAGGCCTGTGTGAGTCATCCATTTCAGCCCGTTGTGAAGCACGTATCTGACCGCCTGGAGGCCGTGTACAAAATGGCAGATTTTATTGACAAAATAATTACATGACTCAATTTTGTATACAAAAATGGTGGCATATTCTGTAATTTGGTATTTCGTATTTTGTATCTTGCGGATGTTAGCAAAAATACAAAATGACAACACCTGCGTGAATGTGTAAATAAAATGTTTTTTAAAACAAATAATTGTTCATAAAATACACTAGGCATGCTTTAAAAAGCAAGAAAGTGTTGTCACGAGTGCTAAAGAAGAAACTGTCGGCAACGTCCGAAGTGAAACTTACGAAATAACGAGTCTGTCATTCCTACAACACGTCTTGCCAGTTTATCAACCACCGGCCTGGGTCATTGTTCACTCTGTAGTGTTGTTTTCTCAACGTCAACAACGTGTAAAAGGGCATTTTTAAACAATCCCAAAAAAGATAGAAAAAAATTTTTCAGCATGGTGTGTTATCAACAAAAACTGTCCCGGTGCCAAGGAAAAGAAATTGAAAACCCTTTCAATAAAGGCAGGGTTTAACTTTCCTTACATTTTTTCATATAAAGTGTTTAAATGTTTACAAAAACATAACATTTCCCAAGTTTTAAACACGCGTGCGCGCTCGCTCGCCTCACCCACCCACCCACTCCCTCCCACCCTCCCTCCCACCCACTCCCTCCCACCCTCTCTGTGTGTGTGTGTGTGTGTGTGTGTGTGTGTGTGTGTGTGAGTGAGTGAGTGAGTGAGTGCGCATGTGCACGTGCGTGCATGCGTGTGTGTGTAAGTCAGTAAAATTTAAATAAGCTCCTAGGAATAGAGATTGTACTGTATTGTTTAAATGCCAGGTTGCCACTTTTAAAGTTCCATTATAATCTTTATTGCTTTGTTTTCTAAACTTTCAACTAACTCTGCCATGTAAAGGATGGGTCTGAGTGATGCACATTGAGAAAGCCACACACACAACTACGCACTGTTTATGTTGCAAAGCCAATGCACCCGCGGATTGCGCCGGCAGGGTGCAGGCTGTGTATACTCGATGCGCCATCAATTAACAATACTTGGTGCAACATAAATATCAGTTAAATTATCATGTACTTTAAATTCTGCACAGCGAGTGATTTGTGTTTGCTTTGAAATTTATAATATATACTTTGTTTTATTACGATTTTCGGAGCCAATATCGCTGTTCCATTAATAGTAAAATGTGTAAATTAGATTATCAGGGTTTTTTATGTCAACAGCTCAGACGTGGGCAATAAGAAAAGACACTCCTTCAGAAACTTGGAATTTCTCAAACCCTGCGAGGCGAGGATAGCTTCTCCCTTAACCTTCTGAGGACTTACAAGCTACAAATGTTAGTATAAAAGGGCTAGTAGACCATGCCTCAGGGCAGTTTGTTGCACCTTCACTGCTGTGATTGGCCGGAGGTGTCAGCCAAGGGTAAGTGCTTGCCGACCCTGCTCCACGATTGCTACGCTGGAGTATCTCTTCAGGGTGCACAAGTACTAGGTCCTCAAGTCCAGCTGTTTTTATGGCTGAGGACTCTTTGCATCAATAAGCCAGTATCCCCCAGAAGGTCCTCAACAGTCTTCAGCAGCCAACAGCTCCAGAGAATCACCACATCAGACGCCCTCACACCAGAAGCCCTTGGATGCCGACGCCACCAGAGGGTTTTGCCAATGCAGTTCTCGTCAACCCTCACTCTCCTACTTGGTCAACTACCATGAGGTAACCGAGGTTACGATGCTGTCCCCTTTGATTCTAGTCCAACATCTTCATTGCCCTTCTGGTAATGAACCTTTGCTAGATAGGTTTTTTCTGAACACGCCTTATTAAATTAGGGAATTTGATAAATTTGGCTTTAAATTTTATTCATATTTCTCGCCAAGTCAATTCAGAACAAATAAGTACTAGCTTTGCACTCAGGTTGCCTTTTTATCTGAACTCAAATAGGAATAATTGCTATTATTTTTCGATTAATAATATTATCTTCAACTAGGCGAGTGTGGCCCCATTTGTAATACGTATTAGTAAAAGGTATTGCTTCTGAAACGTGATCTTTTAATTGGTAGAATTGTTCCCCACTTTATGCCCGAGAGGTTGACGCATACCACACTGTTGCGCTGCATGCCTGCGCACCTTATGGGTCAACTTTGCCCCATCAGCGAGCGCTGAGAGCATTTGGGGCAAGTCTAAAGTGGCGTACATTTATTTAAGTGGCTACAGGGTTGATTCCATGTGTTGGACAACTACACACACTAGAATAATTAACGTGTTTAATTATGTAAAGTGTACTGTCTGCCCAGAATTTGGCATGTGGTCAACACCCCCGAGACTAGAGATTGTTTTACCAGACGAGCCACAGACACACCGGAGACAATAAAGAAGTTGAAAGAGTCACAACAGGATGGCAGCACCCATGCCACCAGTGACTTCATCGCCGCCGAGCCTCGAGAAGTGGCAGTAAACCTGTCATCAGTCTCCACCCAGGGTGATAAAAAGCACGGCGCTGCCCACTACCCTGAGGTAATCTACCCATGCCCTGGAAGGCGACCAACCCCCGCACCCCTGTGACAACTGCAAAGCTTAGATTTCAACTATATGAGGAATCCTAAAAACGCTCTTGCCAGAGTTCGTTGGCCCATCCACCGTAGAGGTTGGAGGTCTCTCCTGGGCCTGCATATGGCCTCTACCTCTCCTATCCCGAAGAAGGCCAGCCTTCCTCTCCAGCAGCTTGCAAAGGTTCCTCCAGCAGCTTGCGAAGGCTCTCCTCCAGCAGCTTGCAAAGGCTCCTCCAGCAACTCCTGTAACTACCCCGCAGCATGCGGAGTAAACCCAGAGGGAAGAACCAGTGGTAACTTTGTCGTCCTCACCCTGCACCCTTTTACCCAAGTCACTTCTTGACTTCCGCGATAGCAGGTTGTCGCAATCTCCCTTCTGGACAACCATCCCTCAAATTTCTAGTTCACTGTAAATTGCGACAACTAGTTTATTTTGGAGCTAGTTTTGTTGGAGTTAATTTTTTACATATTCAGGCTCGCCTTCATATGATGTAACTTCTTCTTCTTTTTCTTCTTCCACACTTTTCTTTTTGGTCGACATATATATATATATATATATATATATATATATATATATATATATATATATATATATTCAATTCCTGTCTTATATGTCCTCATTTGATCCAACCTTGTACATCCTTTAACCCCCCTCAAATTTTCATTTCAGTGGCTTGTATTTTAGACCTCTCCTTGAGAGCGGGACCCAGTTTTCACAGCCATAATAATGGGTACCGCCATTGTTTTGTAGAATTTTAGCATAGTATTATCTTGTAAATCAACATTTGCCTGCCATGAATATCATTCTCTATCTTACTAATGAACTTATGCCATGATTACTGATGTGCTTGTCTTGTAAGTTGTTTGGCTTTGTTGCAGATGCACTTATATTTTTCTCTGTCTGAATCACTTCTATTATGCAAGTATCTCAAGTACACTGCTCGTTTGTCGGCTACAACTTCTTTAAGTATCATTTTTCCATATTCGGGCCCATTTTCTTTTCCTGTATCTCCTTTTCCTTCCTAAACACTCATAACTAGCTTTTTGATGCAGTTTTTGATGTTCTCCCATTCATCCTCTAACTAACTTAAATAATTAATTAATTATTTATTTAGATTCATACAGAACCGGATCCCTGTTGTTTTCTTGAAGCGTAAATAAAAATGCTATGTAAATCATAAACCTTGGTGAGGTAGTCATTTCGCACCCCTTGATCATTTGTAAATTCAATCATATTCTTTGTAAGTGTGGTTTCATTTACTTGGCTCTAAACCAACTTAGCATTATCGCGGGATAGTTGCGAGTGAGATGAACCCCTCTGAGCCAAACGCAGAGGAGGAATCTGCTTCTTCCCAGTCACCTCAAGGTAAAGTGCCGGGTTGTAGGAAGGGTTGGTAACACCACTGTGGATTTTGTCCCCATCAGACAGCCTACCAGGCCATTATTATACACAGGCAAGGCACCTACCAGACATTAAGGCATCGCGGTATAGAACCTCTACTAACAATTTGTGTTAAAACCTATTTCTCCTGATTAGGAATTACAGCATACTTAACCTTCTCAATTTTTGGTTCAAACCCAACAAGCAAAAGTCCAACGTGTAAAACCATACCCCAGCCGGTCATGCGTCAAAGTAAAAAGGTAGGGAGGGAGATTTTTTATGGCGCACAACGTGTGGGACTTTAACTGCAATAGTATTGACAAGGCAGTTAGGCCAAGCCAGCCATTCCCTTAACTAATGCCTTAGCCGGACGGCTAATCCACTAGTCACCCCCTTCGATCATGCCTAGCAAGTTATAATCTAGTATCCTTAGAGCTTGTGCGACCTAAGAGACTAGTACCCGGTAGAACCCAGCAAAATTAGTAGCCTACTAATAGGGAGTTGAACACCCAAACACTGGAATTTAGGGAGTTCGCCTATAAAACACCCTGTGGCACTCAACCACCAGTACAGTAGTCATCTCTGACTCTCCCCACAAAGCCAACACAGCAGCCTAGAGACTGAACAGGTTGAAAACAACCCCCATACCATCACCATTCCGACTTACTTTACAAGAGTGCAATGGATACATGCCCTGGCATGGGCATACATGAATACATTGTGCACACTGCGCCCAGCCCTATCATTATCAGTGCATAGGATGAGTCAATGAACAGCGATACACAGATGGTTTGCAATACCAATGTGTATCCTACCGTGAACGTCAAGCCGCTCGCTGTAGCTGGCGTGAGTGCCCTGTAAGGGGCACACACACCATCAGATGCAATGTGTGTGCATCTGAATTCCATCACCTGTATATAGGCTGGCTGGACGAACAAATCACTCGGCCCAGTTTAGTCTATCACTGTGATGTGTGCAAACGTGACCAGAACCACACAGCATCGAACCCAGCAACTGACCACAGGCATGTTATCACCTTCGCCACCACAGAAACTCAGTTACCTGAATTTAGTGGCCGCCCATACGAAGATCCAATCTCTTTCATACACAAGAGTAAAAGAGAACCTCATGCCCATCAAAATCCCAACAAAAATTGGATCAGTAGAACCCACCACCAGTTACAAGGGAAAGCCCTCACCTGGTGGGCAAAATGCGGTGAGTTCATAACTGAAAGGGAACAGCTGTACACTCATATCACTGCGCAATTTACCGGTGAGGAAATGACAGCTGGGCTCATTACGGAATTTCACATCCATACCCAAAACTCAGATGAGGAGGCAGAAATATACATATGCCGGAAAACACAGCTATTTCGGCGTATATATCCCCAAGAAACCTAAGAAATTAGTATGTGAAACATCATGCACACACTACTGCTTTCCTTTAGGAATTTGATATTAATTCCTAAACCCAGAACAGTAGACGAGCTCGTGGAGCGAGCGAATGAAATAGAAAAGAATAACAGAGAGCAGGCGGCACTAGACAGGCCACGTGCCACCAAGGTCAATGGCCCAACCCCTCCTCCTGAGCAGAAGGTCGTCCGCAATTCTCCCCCAACTCCTCCCCCTTCGCTTCCCCAGTGATGATTCTGTCCCAGGAGGCACTTTAACAAAGATTGCTTCGAGCGACCAGTCGGAGAATCGGAAGGAAGGAGAAGCAACACCATCGTGGTGCCAGATGCACCACAGCACAGATCAAACATTAGGTCACGGACCAAGCGGGAAATACCTTGGTTGGGGTGCGCGCAGTGCAGTCACCCCAGAGAAACAAAAGTCCCTTAATGTCACCACGATGTCACCTTGATGAGGAAAAACTTACCATCCACGTCGCCACATATCCAAGTGGATATAAATGGGTGCCCTCACTTAGACCTGCTTGACTCTGCGGCAACAGGAAACTTCATCCGAAGTGACCTGTTGTCAGCTGAACAGCAAGATAATCTACAGCCCCAGACTCAAATCATCCGCATGGCACAACCCAGCCAGACCTTAAACGTCGACTGCAAAACCCATCTTACCATAGGTATCGATCACCTATCCCATGTAATGGAATTCACTGTATCCCCGGATATTGCGGAGAAAGTTATACTAGGCCAGCCACGGCTATTCCAATAACAATGTGTGATGGACATTGGCAAGAAACAGATATACCTTGGAAAAAACAAGAGGATAACGATAAATTGGGAGGCGAGTCCCGAGGCGATCATAACTTCTCCTGGTAACCCCAAGAATATACCACCCAGTAATGGTGAGGTGGGAAGGACCTGAAGGAGAGGAAGGCTACCTTTACCTACCAAACTACCTGGAGCTGCACCCAGCCCAATAAGGCACATAGCCAACAAACAACCCGGGAACAAGCTCAAGCCACCTGTCAGTTGGTGAGGCTTCACCCCCCTCCCCAGTTCCCTCCCCTTCACTGTTTAAAGTTTCCTGGAAGGTTCCAGGGACACAGCACCCCATTGTAGCAGCCATCAGACAAGGAGAGAAGGTGCCCTCGGGTTGGCCTGCCTGAAGTTCCACATTCGATGCTACACCAACCTGCCGACAGTCGCAGCCAGCAGCAGCAGTAGCAGTTCCAGCCACCGTAGCCTGTGGGGAAAGCAGAGTTCCACCAGCAGCCAAACCACCACCAGTAAAACCACAGCTCCATCCAGTTGACCTAGCGTCTGAGTAAGTAAGCCACAGGCCCGAAAGCCAGCAGCCCAGCCAATTACCAAATATGTCATACACATTGTGCCTAGCTGACACGGCCTGCCTTGTACACAGGTCGTGTGCCGGTACCCAGTAAGACAGTCACAAGTCACCCTAAGTAAATACCACTGGCATGCACTAACTAAGTCACTGCTTTGACATGTTGAGTCACAGTGCCCTGAGCCAGATAGTGTCATGCATCAGAACAGTGGGTAAAGTAACAATGATCTGAGATACACATATGTGGGAAGATGTAACAGGTTGCATTAACACATCTATACACACACACACTTTTTTTTTCAACACAGAATATCACTTCAAAGCAATGCACTTGGGAGGATTTAAAAAAAATGATCTGCTTTTAGGTTGGGGGTTCACACTGCACTGTACAAAGTGTATAAGCATCTTATTTTACTCACTAAAGAAAAATAAAACTGATCTATGGGCTAGTCCCCTTCACTGCACTGATGGAGAGTGTCTTGATGCACACAGGGATTTCTCTTAGCTGGCGAAAGGAGTGAACGAGCCCCTATGCACATAGTCTGTTCTCACAGTGGGATTTAGGAGCAGCATGACCCCAAGCACTTTGCCTTTGAGGTCATAGGTAGGGGGGGGGATGCCGAGACGTCTCCTTGTACCTCCCTTTCTGCTGCTGAGGGTCACCAGGCACCTAGCATCACCTTGGCACCTATGTCAAGACCTTTAACGACGCAGTGGTCACACATAACCTGGGCACGTTGTTTTCTGTGGTTGCCGTCTGCTGGATGGAGATGGCCGGGCAGAAATCCTCAGCGTCAGCGTTCAGTTGGGCTACAGGCGGCAAGCCGGTGGGCACAGCTGGTGGCAGGGTGTTAGAAGGTGCGGTGAGAGAAGTGCTGTCATCCTTCCTTCTCAGCTGGGATGGCGCTGGATCTGGCCTGGCAATGGCGCAGGACTGGTCCGTAGTTGGTGGGCGGCGAGCCCTCCATCGCTTGGGCTTTGGTTCTGTGGCAGCCGGTTGGAGTGAGCTGTGTGATGGTCGTGGAATAGGCGTGGTGTACTCTGCTATCTCTGCCGCTGCTTGGGTAGTGGACGGGGCCTCTGCGCTGTGGTCCACCTGGAGTTGGTAGCAGGTCCAGTGTGGACGGCGTCTCCTGGCACTCGCGTTGCTGGCAGGTTCTGCTTGCTGCTGCTGGAATGCGCTGCTCTCTTACTAGGTCAGTGTCACCATCGGGCTGCGTAAAAGCTGCCAGCTGTTCAACGGACTGGCTTGCGGATGTATTTTGCGTGTTTTCAGGCGAGCTATACCTATTCATGTGCATGACATGCACTTTTCACATATTATCCCATACGTCCTTGATCCACAGGATGTTTCTATGTCATTCAACAATTGTGTGTGGACGTTCCCACTTTGGGTAAAATCTGGCATGAAACTTTGCTGCTTTATTGCTCAGGAGGTGGCTACTTAACAAGACTGTGTCACCGGCTTGCGGGTTGGACGGTTTCTGGCTATCCTGCACGCCATATTTTTGGGTGACATAATGCTGCTGTGCCTTGAGGGCTTTCTTTAATAATTTTTGGTAGCTTCGGAGCATCTGTTTTGTTCCTGGCATCTCCACTGATTCCGCATGCCACTCCCAATTCTAGGACCGTGGTAGGGGTGTCCTAGGAGCAGTTCACTAGCAGAGATGCCTGTTGCTTCATTCTGCAGTCTCTTTAGTATAAATATTATGTCTGGGATGTAGTGATTCCAATTCTGGAGATCTTCCCCCATTCTTACCCTGAGGCAATTTTTTCCTTCATGGTTTCTGCGCTTGGTTGGGTTACCCTGGGGGTCAGAGCTTGGGGACGTCCAGGGTTCAACTCCTCAGCGATGGCATGCAACTTCCACTTCTATCCTGTAAACAGGGTTCCATTATCCATTGGGATGCTTTTCGAGAAACCCCTGGATGAGAAAAATTCTTCTTCCAATTTGTGAATTATGGTTGGAGCTTCGGCAATTGGCAGGAGGCATGCCTCCACCTATCTTGAGAAGAGGTCTGTCATGACTAACAAGTACCTTTTCCCCTCCAACCTCGTGCTCCTAGCTCTTACAGTCACACCGAATCTCCTAGAAGCCACCACGTCATCGCCCCTGCCAATTTGATACACTACTACACTTCGCCGCACCCACTAGATCAAATGCGCTCCTTTCAAAATTTGCGCCACTGGAAGAAGTGGGCCAAACAATGACGGGTCAATGCCTACTCGAGCGCCTATGGGACAGAGAGCTCGCCACCCCATGCCGAAAGGCAGGCAAGATAAGGATCCAGCGCTCATACATGTGATGTCACAAGCTCCACCCTGAGAGGCCGGGTTAGCTTCCTCCGAACCCCTCGGAGCTCCAAGAAGATGCAGAAATTAGTATAAAAGACCAAACGGATGAGAGTTCACAAAGTTGCTCTTCTTCCTTGAGGCTGCTACGGCCCAGGGGCAAGATTATGGGTGGAATCCTTAGCAGCGGCAGCAACTTGCTCGCATCACTCCTGGCTGTGAAGGCCGGAGTTTCCTAACAAGGGCTGGACATCCTCAGCTGCACTGTTAGCTGCGTATGAAATTTCGACAACGCCAATCATGCCAGAGGGCACCACCACCAGAGGGTCTCAACTCTGCAAGCGTCTTCAACCTCCAGGGTCGTCACCATCGCCATCCGCTGCTGCCTGTCAACCTTAAATCCTTCCCAACCTCTACCTCTCCACAGGTAATCTAAGGTCACGTCAACACAGACCCTTAGAGGACAACCCCCTTAAGGCCTTAGTCCGGCCATCTTTACCAGTTGGGTAAAGAACCTCGCATACTACGAGATCCCTTCTGGACAACCCCTGCCTAAGGGTAGGACTCCCCTGAATCCACGGTCGTGGCATATAGAAGTGCCCTTCGTACGGCACTCAATACTGGCACTTCCATAATTGAGGAGTATTTTTCAGATATAGATATTGAAGACGAGTATCATGTGTGCATCACGAAAATTATTTCCCTTCTGGAAATAGCTGAAAACCTTGAAGATGACTCTAGTCCTACTAAGAACCCCCGGTTTAAAAGCAGGCTTACTCATCTCATTTCTAGGGCAAACAATTTGCTCACTTTCTGTCTTGACAAGCTTTCAGAAGGTCAGTGCCAATCTTTAAAAAATGTCATTGTGCAGGCACAATCCTTATTTGAACTTGCGAATAATTTAGAAGCAGGTGAAGTACAAAAAAAACTTCCCACCATTGTGATATTGTCACTGTTGCACAGTCAGTGAACAGCTGGCTAACCTGAGCTGCAGTACTGTCACATCCCCACCAAAATCCTCTCCTACTCATCTCCACTCGGTTTTTGCCACCACTTCACTCATGACACCCTCAGTGACACCAACCTCTCAACCTCTGGCCTCACATACGTTTGGCAAAATTACCCATCCATTGGAGCATTTGTCGTGTGATTTCCCTGTTAAAGATGGTTTACATGTTCAGAAATTTCTTGATTTTTTTGAAACTTACTATAAAATTGCACCAAAGTAATACTGCCCCTGAACATCAACTTTTGCAAATTATCTACCCATTCCTGCAGGGTCCCCTCAATGAGAGAACCAAGCAGCCCATATCAAATCACCTCACCTTTGATCAGTATCAGTATCATGCTGACATATTTCACTATTTCATTCCATCCTGATTACTCACACAGTTGCAGTCACGCATGTTCAACAGACTACAAGAGTATAATGAAAGCCTCTCAGTCTATGTTAGCAGCATTAGAGAAGCTGCAGTCATCCTGCGCCAAAATTTATCTGAAAGTGAGAATGTAAACAAGATTCTAGAGGGCTTGGAGCAGCAGGAGCGTTTGTGCTTAATTTTCCTGGGCAAGCCAAACACATTTTCTGAGCTAGACCGCATTTGCATTTACTCACAAAACATTAGTTATACGGACCAGCAAAAAGACAAATTTTTTGCCCCAGACAGGCATCGTAAGACGTCTGGTCCCACTACTGACAAGAAAAGTAAGCCACGTAGTCCTAACATTAATGCTGTGGGCACAAGTAATAACATTAAAGAAAAGAGTAAAGTAGATACCTCAATGCTTCTCACAGTGACCCACGAGCATATTTTTACTGCAAAGTAACTGGTCATTTGATAGCTAATTGTTCCAAGCTCTTAGTAAAAAACAAGTCCCGTGGGGACAAAAAGTGAGCATTCCTTCCCGCAATGTTAGCAACAGTGCAAATTCACAGCTCAATGCTCACATGGTAAGGACTACTAATCTAGGACACCATTTCCGTCTTTTTAGCCCTTACGATGCTGGTATCCCTAAAACTCAGCATAACTCCTTTCAAGTGAATTTAGGTCCTTTGCCAGTTCAAGCTCTAGTAGATTTGGGATCAACCCATACTATTATTTCAGGTGAAATTTTTAATCTTTTGAAAGAATTAAAACTAGTGAAATCTGTTGAGCCTTCAGAAATTAAGTGTCATACTGCTTCTAGTGAGGCATTACCCATTTTGTGTTCTGTTAAGTTTAAATTTAAAATGTGACGTTTTTCATGGGTACATGAAAGTTTAATTTCAGAAAAAAAGGTTAATCCTTTATTTTGGGAGCTGACTTTATGGCTTCCACTGGGCACATTTTAGACATGCAAGCACAATACATTTTCTTTCAATTATACCCTAATGAAAAAATTGTTTTTGTTGGTTGTAACCAGAGTAAACATCCCTCGTCAGGGGTTAATACTGAGCCCATTTTGTCTGTGAACCCTTTTGTACATTTGGAACCACAACGTGTTGTCAATCAAAATCTTTGCAATGAATTTCCTAAAGTATTCACTCCAGAATTAGGTCTTACCAATCTTTTAGAATATGAAATTAAGTTATTAGACAAAAAGAGTATGTCACTAGCCACCCTTATAGGCTAGTCCCTCCCATGATGGAGATTTTGAGAGAACAGGTCCAGGAACTACTAAAAAAAAGGAGTAATTGAACCCTCCACATCCCAATATGCAAGTCCAGCGTTTTTGGTTCCTAAACCCGATAACAAACATAGAATGGTTATTGATTACCGTAAGGTTAGCAAAAAAATTGTAACTGAGTATGTTCCACTTCCTGACCTACATTTGGCATTCAAGAAATTTTCTTTCTGGGCCACAGAATTTCGGCACAAGGTGTCTCCATTGATACTGAACAAACCAGATGTATTAGAGATTTTCCCCCACTTCGGGATGTTAAGGGCACTGCCCGTTTTATCAGCATGGTTCAGTTTTTTGGCAAGTTCATTCCCTACCTAGATGAAAAGGCAGTCCCACTTAACTGTTTGGGTAAGAAATCAGAACCATTTGTATGGGGCGAAGAACGACAGAAAGATTTCGATACACTCAAAAAATCACGTTATGAACCCTCCTGTTCTTAGGTTGCCCGATTTTTCAAAACAATTCATTCTGCAGACGGATGTTTCCAGTTTGGCAGTGGGAGCAGTCCCGTGTCAAGAATTTGATGGCGTCAGGCAACCAATTTCTTTTGCTTCTCGCACACTTACACTCCAGGAGAAAAAGTCATCCATTTATGAACTAGTGTGTTTAGCTGTAGTTTTTGCCATTGACAAATTCAGGCAATACTTGGAACATGCAGAGTTCCTCTTGGAAACTGATAATCAGGCATTGTCATGGTTTTTGGCTCACCCACGACAACTGGGAAAAATTGGTTGTTGGAGTGTTATAATTGCTTCTTTGAAATTCAGAGTCCAACACATTAAGGATTACAATATATTGTGGCTGATACACTCTCTCGTATGTTTGAGGATACTAAATCTTATAATGAAACCACAGTTCTTCCAAATTGTAAACCCATGGATTTTTAATATTTCCACTCATCACCCTTTGATGCCCATTTAGGAGCCTGTAAAACTATTCAGGCCATTAGAAAACATTTCATTAGGAAAGGCATGGATGCCGAGCTCAAAACACTCATTTGGGTCTCATATCATCTGATGTTGCAGAGAAGCCCATGCAAAAACTTTTCATTAATTTTGTCAGCCCATTTCCTAGAAGCAGGTTTGGTAATAATAAGTTATTAGTTTGTGCTGACACGTTTTCTAAATTTGTATGGCCCATCCCTATGCGAAAAGCTGATGCAGCGTCAACTGTTCGGGCCTTGCAAATCCGTCTTTTTCAAAATTTTGGTGAATCCACATCTGTTGTATCTGATAATGGTTCACAATTCGTGTTTTTCATTTGGCAGTCGCCCCATCACGTTGTCTCCGTACAACCCGCCCCTTTCGCATGCGGAGCGTTTCAACAGGAACCTTCATTCGGCCCTTATAGCCTTTCATGGTTGGATCATTCTAGTTGGGATAGGAATTTCCATTGGTTGCAAATGGCATTCAATTTTGCTAAACATGAGTCACATAAGAATACTCCATTTAACGTTGTCTTTACTTATCTACCCAATAATCCTTTGTCAAATTTGTGGAGTTTGGATGATTTATCGCTGGATGAACCTAAAGATATCTGTCAGGTCTGGGCAGCAGCCCTTGCAAACCTCAAGAGAGCTCATTTTAGAAGTTGTGTTAAATATAATAAGAATAAGGTTGACAATCCATTTAGTGTGGGTGAATTAGTTCTTTGCAAATCTCACCCCGTCAGCAGTGCAGTCGACAAGAGAATGGCTAAGCTTTCGTTCCGCTGGACTGGTCCTTACCAGAGTCAGCATTTTCTGACACCAGTCACTGCCAGTCTTGCTGACACTAGTCCTGGAAAATATATAACGAGAGCACACATCTCTCATTTGAAAAGATTTCATGTGTCCAAGTAAATTTTGTGGGTTCTACATGTCTAGGAGATGCAGACCCCAGCTGTAGTTTATTCTTTTGTAATAATTTTGTTGGCCTGGCCAGACAATCATGTTTCGTCAGGAGCCTAACCCTCCCCAACTTGTGAAAAATTGTTTGATCTTGACTTGGTTAGACAAGTGGCCTGATCACCCACCCATCGTTTTGAGGTCATTCTTCTTTGTGCGCTATTTAAATGCAAAAAAAATCCTAGGTGGTAATTTAAGTCATTTGAATTATAGGTTAAGAAATTTTTTTATCATATCTTAACTTGGGAATTTTGTAAAATATTATTTTTTGTCTTTGGTATAGGTAATAATCTGCATTTTATGGGTAAATTTGTGGATTTTCCTTTGTGTTTTTCTCTTCTGGGCATTTTCCTCTCTTGATTGAGACTACTTTGGGTTGTTTGTGGTTGCTGTCTACAAGTCTTTAATTTTAATTTTGTAGTGACACTTTAAATTCGGGCTATACTCTCTAAAACAGTATTGTGTTGTCTGTTTTAGTGATATTTCCCACCATGTTGTTTATCTGCGTCGCAGTTTTGGCTGTCACCAGCGCAGCTTTGGCCTCAGTCTCCATCACACCGTTGGACTCAGCGGTGTTTTTGAGCGTGAGGACAATCTCCTTTTTTCAGACAATACCTTTTCTGTGGTGCTGAACATTGATTTGATTTCCTTAGACAATCAATGCAATGAACTTCAGGAGATGATTGAAACCATTGTGTCTGTTCATCAGCAAGAACCTGAGAATTCCGGCAATACGTCGTCTTTTGATCACACCATTATCCAATTGAAGAGTAGTTTCCACGCCTTCCAATCTGAATTGTAAACTTTAACCTCCTTGTTGCCTTCCCGGGCAAAGCGAGCACTAATTGATTTAGGTGGAAAATTTTTCAAAACTGTGTTTGGAACTTTGGACAGTGACAATCTTCCAGTTTTGGAACAACGTTTAGACTCCTTAAGAGACAGTCAAGATGACATTTCAATTAGTGAAGCCAACCAGATCATTCTGATAAAAAATTTAGAAGACAGAGTAATCAACAACACTGCTTACATAAAAAAACTGAGTCAACTATATTTGGAACACTATAATACCCTATTTAAAAATATTTCTTTTGCTCTTCATGACAGTCTTGATGCTATGATTATTTTGAGTTATTGCATAATTTTAATGGTATGCTTGTTAGAGTAATGTGAGGCGCTCAAAAATGCTCATTTGGAAATTTTAGACCTTAGACACATGCCATTGAAACCAGTGTAAGCGGTAAGCTTGGTACTACCTTAATGATTGCAGATTCCTTTCTTAGTATTCTGAAACACATCCAGCAATATCTTACTTTGCCTACCTGTTGTCCATGAGAATTTGTACACGTACTATGGTTTAAGCAATGTCCAGACTGTTGTGTATACATCATACCTGAATGTGGTGATCAACGTCCTGCTAGCAAACAAAGATAGTTTATTTGAGAAATACCATATCTATCAATTTCCTTTTCTTTTTCGAAAGTTGAATAAATATCTTCATCTTAATGTAGTAGAGTACTTAAATGTCAGTTTGGACAGGAAACATTTTGCATGTGTCAATCACAGTTCCCTTAGCATGTGCAACACTCATGGCATCATCCTTTGCCCCGCAACTTTCCCATTTTTTAATGCTCATGTAGATAACTACGAGTTCAATATTTTTGTTAGAAGAGCATATTTTGGTTTTTGTAACAAGTCTGTGATTGATTTAAAACTTCCATTTTTAAGAAAAACTAATTCACATTGGATTTTTGCAACAAACAACACCCTAAATATCACATTTTTGTGTAGGTCTACCACGGAGACCTTTTCGCCTTTCACCCTAACCTTATCAGGTTCTGGCCTGATTAGCAATTGATCTCACTGTGACCTGATAAGCCCCTTCTTTAGAACTTTCAGTACGGTTACAGCTGCTCTTCAACATAAGGTCTTTGCCTATTATTCACATTCCCAAACTGGTAGTTAAACTTTCCCATGTTAATGTTTTAACTTTTCCTAACTTAACCATGAACAACTCTCTTGTCAACGAATTAGATAACCTTTTAGCATCACATCCTCAAGGTATAAGATTTTCATTATGTCCTACACCTATTACGCTCTCGTCCTTCTCCACCTTCCACCTACCCAAAGCTCATCGCCATTACAGTGTCTCCAGTCGCTGTACTTTGTTCTGTGGCCATTGTTGTATTTTGGTTGAAATCATAATTTTGTAAGAAAACCAGTCCACCCCCTGCACAACCAGCAGTTGTTCCCGAAGGTTGTGTGATGGTTCCGTAATCACCTCCCAATACTTCAACTGAACGTTAGTTTCCCTATATTTTTATACATAAGTAGTTGGAGTTTTCTTACCTGTGTCTCTGTCTCTCTCTGTACACGTGTGTGCACACCTGCGTGCATATGTGTGTGTGCGTGCATGCACGTGTGCGTGTGTGTATGTGTGTGGGCTTATGTTTGTTGGGTCGCGCCTGGTACTTATGTTTGTTGGGACACGTAGTGCTCCCCGTAGCCATGCTGAAAGGGGGGAGTGTGTGCCACTTTTTGTGACACCTGCTTTTGTTTGCCTTTTTTGTGTAATTTTTAGTTTTTTTTTTTTTTTTTGTTTATTCCTTTTCTAGGATAATGTTTGTTTGTTTGTTTGGCAAAACCAGTGTTTGGTTTGGCCACTTAAGAGCACAAGATAGCAAAAATGACTTGCTTGCAGCTACTGAATCACTACAACTTTGTATTTCATTCAGTGCTTCACACACTGGTGTGTGAATTCAAGTGCTCCACCCACCTAGTGTCACAGAACCTTAAAAGGCATGTTCTTTTTGCATTTTCATTGGGTCTGTAAACATGCTGCTTCAAAACCTCTCCTCGTTTAGCTGATTGCATGAAGAAACATATTAATGCTTTCACTGTAGCCAAAGTGTTTCTAATAGCTGGTACAGTACAAGCTCGTGAAAGCACAAGATTGAGGGCGTGGCTGGAACAATGGAGATAAAGTGCTTGAGGATGAGATTTTGCTATAATGACTGCATATCATTTAAATTGTCCACTCACTGCTGCAGCACCATCATAACCTTGTCCTCTCAAGAAATTGAGATCCACACCCAGTGCCTTTAACTCATCTAATAATGTGTTTGCTAAAGAGGAACCACTGGTATTGTGAATGGGAACAAATTTTAAAAAATCTTCTTGCAAAAAATCAGTCCATTTTCATGTGCAGTACATCTCCCACACATTGAAAATTGTTCTACCCCACTTATATCTGTCGTTTCATCAGCCAGTATGCTGAAACATTTAGATGCATTTATTTTATCAACCACATTTGAAGAAATCAATTGCCCACACACATCAATGATTTCATTTTGAATATGTGGGCTAAGATATAAAGCATTGCTGCCACTATTTTCTACATGGTTTTTAAGTACCTCATCCTCACTATCAATCCAAAACCAAATAAGAGCTTGGAAATTACCATAATTTTTGTCACTGAGCTCTCCTACTTTAACTGACCCATAATCAACATGACCACGCAATGCAATTTCTTGCCGACAATAGAAAATGATTGTCTTAACAACAGGTGTTTGGAGTATTTTGTGCCTAGTAGGTTGCTGGTGGCTGCAAATGTATTCTTGTTTATTTTTTATTTTGCAAGGTTGGTGGTGGTTGTAACAAGATGGTTGAGGTCAAATAAAGATTGTGCTTGTGATGATTTTCAATTGGGTGTTTTTTCGTGTTACTTTGTGCAATCCATTGAACAATATAAACATTTTTGGTCCTCCGTTGCCGAATTGAGTTGTTAGAAACCAGACCCGTGTTTATACCGTGAAACTAAATCAAACTGTTGCATAACCATCGGTGCACGTGCGTATCAAAGTTAGCCATGGTGCAGCAAACTACTGAGCTACAATTAATCATGTTTGATTACCTCATAGCTAAAATAGAAGAAGCAAAAGAGTTGTTAAATGTGGTGGTGCAAGATGCGGAGAAACTTAAAGAGTTCGTGGTGGCTTTTGACGAAGTAGCGGCAAAATGGGACAAGTTATTAGCAAACTATTTTGCCTTGTGTGCTGTGCCGCCAAAACCTGAATCAAGACCTCTAAATGACATTAAGGATGCGTTCGTGAACTTTGAAAAGATTTTCCGGCTTTTGCACGTACAGTATAATAGATGTACTATAAAGATACCCGACATAACCTGTCAGGGTCCGGTTATCGGTATGCGTGCAGTGCTGCCGCTTCTACCGCTTCCAGTGTTTTCGGGCAACCGCGCCACGTGGGCAGCATTCACAGAGCTCTTCAAATCTATGGCGCATCAAGATATATTGCTTTCTGATGTTCAGAAACTACATTTTCTGATTGGATGTCTAAAGGATGAACCTAAGGAAACTGCAAGTAATCTACCGATCAATAATGAGAACTAGTGTTGTTTGGTCATTGCTGGAGAAGCGTTACAAAAACTTATGCGTTACTGCTACACTACATGTTCAAAAAATATTGCACCTTCCATAAGTGTGCACCAATTCTCCAGAATCTTTGTCATCCTTTATTAGTGTAATGCGTGAAAACTTAAATGCTCTGCATGCTGAAAACTTTCCAGTTTCTGAGTGGAGTTTTTTGCTCTTGAACATTCTTCTTGAAAAGATAGATTCTTCTCTTCGCCAAGAGTTTGAATTATCCATAGACCAGGACCTGCCAACTTGTAACCATCTGCTGATGTTTCTACAATGATATGCTGTGGCAAATGAGAATGTTCAATTGGTGACCAACCTTAATACCTCAGGCAACGGTAGTACATTTGTAGAGAATAAGTTTTCAGTACCCAGTATGAAGGGCAATTCAAAACAAAGTCATAGTAGAAGCACTTTACTTGTTGTGGTAGAAAATTATACATTATGTCCAGTATATAAGGAGAAACATCAATTGAGTAAATGTGAGAAGTTCTTAAACAGGTCTATTCCAGATAGAGTAAAGTTTGTAAAAGAACAATCCATGTGTTTCAATTGTTTAAAACCCAATCACAGTGCACAAAAATGCATGTCTAAATTCACTTGTAGACAATGTCATAAGAGGCACCGCTTATTGCTCCACTTTTCTCATGGCTCATCAAGTAGTCTGAGTGTTGATACAGAAAATGCAAAACCTGATGGTTCTTCTCATGAGAGTACTATAACCAATGTCCAAACGTTACATTTGTCTAATGAGACTGAAATGCAAACTACAATTTTGCTCTCGACAGCTCTGGTCCAAGTGAGAGATAGTAGTGGACATTTTCAGATATTAAGAGCCTTACTGGATAGTGCATCACAAGTCTCTTTCATAACTGATAGATGTGTCTCGCAATTAGGACTACAACGCCACTGTGAATAAGTAGACTTATCTGGGGTTGGACAAACTCCTGTGTCAGGGTCAAGAGGCGTTTGTAATTGTTGTGTTAAATCTATTGACTCTCAGGACATATATTTTGACATTAGAGCTACAATCTTGAAGGAGATCACTCATCCCATGCCTGCGTCAAGGGTTGCTCACAGTACCGTAAGTCATTTGAAGGATTTGAAGCTAGAAGATCCCAGCTTCAATGTTCCTGGGCTTAGTGACGTCTTGTTGGCAGCCGACATAGTGAGTGATGCTGTGATGGTCAGGAAAATTGTAGGTGAGCCCAATGCTTTTCACATGGTGTTTGGCTGGATTGTGAGTGGCAGGGTTGCGTGTCAATCAGCTAGGAGTCCGTCTGTGTCATTCTTGATATGAGACAATAGTCTGGATGTACAACTACAACGATTCTGGGAGGAGCTGTTGTCAACTGATGAGGAAAAATGTGAAGAGCACTACAGCAAAACACACACACAAGACTTGGATGGTAGATATGTGCTGCAACTGCCGTTCAAACAAAATCAGCCAGAGTTAGGATAGTCACTACAACAGGCACGTTTAAGATATGAACATCTGGAGAATAAATATGCTAAATCACCGGAGCTCGCAACAGCGTACCACCAGTTTCTCAAGGAATATGAAGAACTGGGCCATATGACACGCATCTCAGTTGCTCAGCCCTCTGGTGGGAGCCAAGTAACAATTGTTTGGGTGCATCAGAGATCTCGGAGGTAGCATATGTTATTCCTCACCATACTATAATTAAAGAGGCTAGTTCAACCACTAAGGTGCGCGTCGTTTTCGATGGCTCGTGAACAACTTCAAATGGTGTCTCGTTAAATGATGTGCTCCACACTGGGCAGAAATTGGAGGACATCTGTGAGATTATTGTGAACTTCAGAACACTACATGTTGTCTTTACTGCTGACATCTGCAAGACGTATAGACAAATACAGATACATTCTGATGACTGCAAATATCAGTATATTCTTAGCGACCTTCTGCTGAAGAAGATGTGCAGCTATAGACTCAACACTGTTACGTATGGACTGGCATCATCTCCTTATCAAGCACTGAGAACATTAAGGCAGTTAGCTACTGATGAAGCACAAAACTTTCTGCAGGCAGCTCAGGTACTCTAGCGAGACATATTTGTCGATGACGTGGTTACGGGGGCTGACTCGTTGGAAGAAGCAATCAAACTGAAATCTGAACTTGTGTCGCTGCTTCAACGAGGAGGATTTGAGCTTCGAAAGTGGTTCTCCAGCAGCACCACAGGGAGAAATTTTTGAAGAGCCTGGATCAAGAGACCAGTCCAGCTATCAAAGTGCTTGGTGTACACTGGTGTCCTGAGACTGATGAATTCACATGCCACGTCAATGTTCCTCAATTGTCAATAACAAAACGGGGCATCTTGTCAATTATTGCCCGCCTTTACAACCCATGTGGGTGGGTAGCCCCAGTTGTTGTGTGGGGAAAAATCTTGTTGCAGACACCGTGGATGATGGGGTTAGAGTGGGATCAACCTGTTCCTGTAGATATTGCTCAGCAGTGGTTACATTTCAAGAAGACACTGGGTGCTCTGGTCAAGGTGAAAATCCCACTACACATTGAGTGAACTAGTGCCTGCAGTAGTGAAACTCATGGGTTCTGCAATGCTTCTGAGAAAGCGTATGCTGCTGTGATTTATGCTTGCATTGTCAACAACATTGGAGTCGTTTCAGCTTGCCTGATCACAGCTAAATCAAAGATGACGCCACTGAATACACAATCAATTCCGAGGCTTGAGTTGTCGGATGCCTTGCTTCTCTCAAGATGGTGGCAATGGATGAGCAAAACGGCTCAACCCTTCAGTGTGTACATGTGGTAAGATTCTTCCACTGTCTTGTCATGGCTCCGATCATCCCCACACAGATTCAAGACCTTTGTCACTAATATAGTCGCTGAAATTCAGCAAATTGTGCCACCTAGGCCATGGCGTTACATCCCGTCAAGCTGTAACCCAGCAGACCTCGCATCGCGTCGTGTGTTTCCTGACGAGCATGTGAACATTCCTGTGTGGCTCCATGGACCTGAATGGTTGACGGATTCTGAAGACACGTGGTCGGTGAATAAGTTCAAGATGCCCAATATGAAGGATATGCCTGAATGTAAACCTCAGAGAGCACAAGCTCTAGCAGTCCAAGAAAGTGACGGTACCCTGTGGACATTGTTAGAAGGCTTTTCATCACTCTCAAGACTAAAGATGGTAACAGCATGGATGCTTAGAGCTCGAACTGCATTTATGAAACAACCTCGCAGTGAATCGGCATAGGTGAGTGCTGAAGAATTAAAGGCAGCATTGATGTTCTAGGTTCAAGTGGTGCAACATGACCTCCTTTCAGAGGACTTAAATTAAAGTTGTTCCATATTAAAGAGTGCTTCAGAAAGCTAAGGAAATTGCATCCTTTTCTTCATCCTCTGGGTGTCATCAGGGTGGGCGGCCGCTTGCAGCACTCAGCATTGCCAGAAGAGAGTAAACACCCAATACTCCTGCAAGGAAAATGTCATCTATCCATGTTAATAGTGAAACATTACCATGAGGAGTACCTCCATGCAGAACTCCGGGCAGTACATCCCCTTATCCAGAGGTAATTTTGGATACTGAATGCTCGCCAGATCATTCGACATTGTGTGCACCGGTGTGTTAGGTGTTTCAGATTGTCAGCGAAAACCTCCACACCCCTTATGGGCAATCTCTCTGCTGTGAGATTCTCAAAGTGCGTCCCTTTTTGAAAGTTGGCGTAGATTTTGCAGGGCAATTTGTAACAAAGTGGACAAAGGCATGGAAGGCTGCAGTGGACAAAAGTTACCTCTGTATTTTTGTGTGCATGTCGACAAAGGCTGTCCATCTGGAAGCTGTATCATCACTTCATCACTGTGTTCCGAAGCAATCTTGGCTGCCCTTAAGTGATTTGTGTCGATGAGGGGAACACCGTCAAACATACTGTCAGACCAAGGCACCAACTTCATTGGGGCAAGTAGACATGTGAAGGAAGTTTATTATCGAGCACTCTTCACTGAACCCTCATGGCAGAGTTTGCAGAACCACTTACATGAGCTCAACATTGTTTGGCATTTCAACCCGCCAGCTGCATCTCATTTTGGTGGCCTGTGGGAGGTAGCTGTGAAATCGGCGAAACTCCACATGAAGCGGGTCATCGGAGAGCAAATACTTAAGTTTAAAAAGATTATGACCCTTTTTGCTGAAATATCTGCGGTGCTGAACTCCAGACCTTTGTGTCCTCTGCCATCAGACCCATCAGAATTTGATGTCCTTACTCCAGGACTGCCTGAACAAGACTTGAGCCATGTTGTAGACAATCGTCTGGATCGTTGGAAGCTGGTCACCAAGCTAAAGCAAAACATTAGGAAACGTTGGAGTTTGGAATATCTCCATACTTTGCATCAGAGAACTAAGTGGAGTGATGCAGTACCCAACTTGAAACCGGTCACTTTGGTGCTAGTGAAAGATAGTAACGTACCCCGTTGAGGTGGAAGATGGCCAGGATTGTCAAGCTTCATCCGGGTAAAGATGGTGTGGTAAGCGTGGCGACTGTGAGAACTCTGAATGGGAACTTGTAAGACCAGTTACAAAAATATATCCTCTATCTACTGACAAGGGCAATTGACTTGTTGGCAAAGATTTACTGTTTTGTTGATTACCTTTTCTGTTGTGTTTGCGACATGGTTCCTTGTTGTCGTCGAGAATTTGTGTTAGTCAAGTTTACTTTTGCTATTATAAAGTGCTTGTTTCTTGTCTGATGCCTCAGTGTGATAATTATTGTAGTGTGGGTCTCAGTTCTTCCGGTGGGCGGTATGTTTAGGATATTTTGTGCTTAGTAGGTTGCTGGTGGCTGCAACTGTATTCTTGTTTGTTTTTTATTTTGTAAGGTTGGTGGTAATTGTAAGATGGCTGAGGTCAAATGAAGATCGTGTTTGTGATGATTTTCAATCCGGTGTTTTTTCATGTTACTTTGTGCAATCCATCAAAAATTGCAAACAACAGGTAATATATTCTTTCTGTTTTCTAAAATCTGTAATTTTTTTCCTTGATCAAGTTGGACGCACACATCTTCACTCTTTTTTCCAAACACAGATAAAAAGTTGTGGGAAAAAATGCAGCTATTTTTGTGGTAATTACTAGCTTCATGGCGACGGAATTCTTCCTTTGCATCTTTCCAACGTACAAGATGGGAATTTACAAAGGCGCGTAACTTTAAATGACCTCCTTTCCCAACTTCAATATCTTCAGAAAAACAAAGCAAAATTCACCAAATGCTCCTTCAATCTCTTCGGAGTATGTAAGCCACTGAAAATTAGAAAGCCATTTTTTTTAGAACCGCAGATTTCTTTTTCCTTTAGGAAATACATATATGTCACTAGGCACCCACAAATTTTTCAGTATGTTGTATGTATTTTTCATTTTGACTACAACGTTTGTTTAAAAAAGAGCCAACATCAACACAGCTATAATTTTCCATCGGTAAAGAAGGTAACGTATTACCCTATCTTCATAACTATCACTTGTTTCAGGAATTAATGCTGATTCTACTTCTCCCACCTCTTCCACTTTTTCTTTGTAGACCGTTCCTCTTCGAAATTTTCGCTTTCACTTTTCTCAGTACAAAGTTTCTTATTTTGTCTGTTAAAAAAGTTTAAAATATTGCAGTGTCTTTTACTCATGTTACTGAAATAAACAAACACAGTATTATATAATAAGTCACTTTCAACTGGCAACTGTCACTTCCTCTTGAAAGTTAAAAGTGACTGTGACCATTCGCTTGGGCAACAAAACAATACAGCCCTGAAAATAGCTCGAGGATGACTACCTGCCGAGCGCCGCTGCCAACAAAGGGCTGCTATATTCTTTTGCGCATCCTTATACGCATGTCACTTGCAGTCCCACCCAGCCGATAAAACCTTTGTCGCCAGCTGGCCCATCTTCTTATCTTCAGCGACACTCGACACCCTGCTTGACCTTGAAAGGGCAATGACTAACAGAAAGGGAAGCAATCTAAGTGACAGCATCTGGCATCTGAGAAGTGAACAATTCAGCTTGCTTACCCAACAGAGTACCACGACAGTGGATTGATCAAGACTATCTTGCACTTTATCATTAAGAGATATATATATATATGCGCGCGCATGCACACACGCACACACAAACACACACACACAAAAACTTATAAAATGTTTATTCTTTTTATTAAATTTTAATATTTTATTTTCGTTTTAAGGGGATATGTCCTGATATCCCCCCCCCCCCCCTGGCTATGCCCCTGAGGTTGCATCTGCCTGTATTGTTGATTACACCTACGTAGTGTATTTATTCACAGTGAATATTTTTATGTTAAATTTATTTAACATATTTTTTACTGATTAATTGATGCTGGCTGCTTATACAACTAATCTAATACGATTACGACTCATCACCTAGAAAACCTCTTCCACCACTACAGACGTGAATGAAACGCTGCCTACCTTACACGCAGCAGGAACTTATGAGCAGATTCCTTTCAACTGAAGGCTACATAACACGGCAGGCACGCCCCCCTCCTCCCCCTCCCTTCTGAGAGCCAAAAAGTTGCCCAGACCTCGGGCAAGGCCAAGCGCTACCAACAAGGCACGAAGTAGAAACGCTGACCAGAGGATTCCCACGCCAACCAGGGCAGGAAGACATCACGCCTCTCATGCACCCCATGTCCCGGCAGCGTACAAGTTTCCACAATATAAGTCCTGATGCTGTCGAGCTCGAGAGTCATTCTTATTCTTCTCTCACAATATCCCACAATACTGCTCAATGCTGGGACCTCCAGAGAACCTCGAAGCATTAAGTACGCCCCCTGCGGCTACTTCACCATTGACAAACGTCAACCAGCGGACATGCTCACTAACACGTTAAATTCACTTTGTCTCCTCAAGACCCCTTTCTTAGAACAGTTTAGAAGTATTAGATCTTTTCGCGTTAGATATTTCTTTCCCGCTTTTACATTAGAAGCAGGTTGCCCACACGTGGCCAGCATAGTAACTTTCAGCACTCAATTGCCTGGTAGGAGTAGCATGCGTTGCATGTTTATTGAACCATCAATAAACGTATTTTTTTTTCTTACCTTACCGCTTTTATTTCTGAGAGTATCTATCTGTTTGCCTGCTATACACAGGTTGTTACATACACCACTGATAAGAACCGGGTAATTGATATAACCGATTTAACTTCAACGGGCGCCCCACAGGGGTCCATCTTCTACACACCCATTAGATGGCCTCCTGTTGCTTTCCAACCGCCACAGTACTGTACCAGTGCCGGTGAAGAGGAACAGACGAGCCACAACCACTAGCAACACCTTCATCCAGGGAGAAGCGACAGTTTCAAGTTATTACTTCATCACACAGCATTGTTAGTGCTGGGATATCTGTAGCTTCAGACCTACCGTCCATATCTGTGTGAACGCATATCCAGTGACGGCACTGGTGACCCAAACAACTCCCCGTCTCTGATCAGCCCGCATGTGTGGGGATCAGTGGAGACTTAACAGAGCCTGGTCAACAAGCCAAAACCGGACTGACACTATAAACTGTGTTTAGTTTGTTCACGTCAAGGTGTACCTAGCATACTGTGAGCAGAGACTTGATGCCTTACGACCATAGGCATGGCCGTAAACGTAGGGAATGAAATGCAGCGTTCCTTGCCGTGAGACAGTTGAGTGCACTTCCTCAACACACTCCGGAGCGACAGGCGGAATGGGACAGTGCCGCCCAACTCCGGCACGATTCAGTATCGACTGCTCCAGTAACGATCTTATTTGTATCTCCGTGCATACGGATTCATCCCTCATGCCACCCTGTGGTAAAAGGACTGTTAACCGGCACTGTTACATGATTCGGCTCGGATAACGTCCACTTCTGGACAAACAAAGCTCACCTGCGAAACCGCCAGTTCGGAGTAGGCCAGGCTCGCTACATCTCTGTAAAACCTACTACAACCACAGCACCCAAGAAGCAATAGTAAATAAGTACTAGCCAATACCCCTCGTCTCCTGCCGTCTATTTAATCTAGACCAACCCGCTTTTGGTCTAGCAGCCAAAATCCTCGACCATCGTGCCTAGTAGCCTATCCGGGGACGCATCATACTTTTCACTGTATTTATTCATTTGCAATTTACGTAATTGTAATAAAAACCTCATTATATTGAAGTCTAGAATCTTCTCCTTTCTAGAGTTTTAAAACCTATGTGTCCCCAAGTGTTGTACGAGCTCATTGATTTTAGTATTTAAGGTAATTTATTCTTATGAATATGTGGGACAACGTGGGCTTCGCGAACCAGCCATATGGCAAATACAAGGAACACAGAGCGGTATTCCGAGTTTGGCCACGGTAATGCTCGGGTATTGCTGTGGCTAATCTTCGGGACAGCACTTTACTAGGAACTCACTACACCCAGGTGTTACGAATGATTACAGATCTTGGCTGTATAACCTTTGGACTAGAGAATGGCAGTGAGAAACGGACTAGCAGTGAATCTGGAAAAACACAGTAGGACCGCTATTATAACCCGCTTTGTTTTACGTACTGTTGTTTGCATTGCCATTCTAATTAACATCCTCATGCCACGAGCTCAGAAGAGTGGTGTTAAAAATAAACTTAAAAGGGCTCTTCAAGCACTTGAACAGAGATAAACAATTTGAGTAACAATGAGACAGCTGAGAGCACTCCACTATTTGCATTACCCTTCAGAGTCTAAGGACGGCTAGCATATGAATATTTATTAATGATACACTGTGGACATTCAATACTTGGAATTGAACCATTAAACGTCACGAAGGAATACACAGCCATACCCCCTCGCCTTATCCTTCCCTCTACCAGCATTAGCAGCTCGACTCCGACGCAACCAGAGTTAACCACTGTTCCACAGCCGGCCACCCAGTGCAGTCAGCAGAGCCAAGGAGAGTTCCACGTCCTCCAATACCAAAGATAAAGAGTCAGAAAGTTGTGACTACTGCAGTGTGTGATATTGTCACCTCTCGGAAACCTACACGCCCTACACTCTATAAAGTATACATGCATCCCGCCTAAAAGGGATTAACTCCCCTGGGCATGATTACTGCGACGGTTACGTCGAAATATTTTAGGGACGACCACCCACACTCTTACCCACTTAGTGTATGAGAGCACACTTAAACTGAGGTTGCTCATCGGGGTTTTAATCCAAAGGTCACCCCCAGCTCAATCCCCACATGATCTCACCTACAGATGTGGAAAGCAACCCATCCACTAGAGCTATATCCGGAGCACATGTGCGATTTCCATTGGGTGATTACTTAGATGTTCAATCTGTTACTTAGTGTACCCCAGTTGGCCACCGAGGATCTAAACCTCACTCAGCTGCCTCAGCGGGCGCAACGTTCTGCCAACTCCCACGATACAGGAAGTAGCCATCCCTTGTATCAGGTGGTGTTCAATTAATTTTAAAACCATAGTGCTTCATACTTTTGCCTAATAATTTGCAATAGTAATGCACAAGGTCTGAGCTGAGTAATGTGAACTGAACTTTTCAAGAGGTTTTTAAGTTAAAGAATCTGACAATATGTTGATCAAGGTTTTAGTGTACCTTTCTCAATGTGGTAGAGGTAGGTGTCCTGCACAGCAGAGGACAGCATGTCTATGACGTGGAGGTAGACAGTGGCACGGGAATTGCTGTTGGGGTCCCAGGTGTAGTGCTGCAGAACGTTCAACAGTCCCCGTGTGAGATACAGAACACCCTGCTCTGGTGAGTCCTGTAACACAGCACCTCACACTCACACTCTCAGCCTCCCTATACTGGGGATGACAAGCTTAACTAATACAGTTAGGTGCAACAAGTGAAAACACTGGGTAAACAAATGTATTATTTTCACCTACCCATCAGCTGTCAAAAACACACATAGTGTTCCAAATGAAGGTGCTAATGGTATGAAACTCAATGTTAGGTAGTAAATGTATGCTTTATTTACCATTAATTGTTTCTTAGCAACTCTGGCACAGCCTGGAACCATGCTTATACAAAACCTTGTAACATATTAGATACATAAATGTAGGAGAACCTGTTTTTCACTAAAAGATTTCAGGACAACGCACTTTAGTTCAGAACCACTTTCGTGATTAGATCATTTGAATTGTTACGCTAGTTATCTGTCTGCCCGAGAATCATGGATGGTCAGTATTAGAGAAACTTAATTCTGATTGGCTCAATCAATAACAGACTATCTTCACACAAAGACAAGAAGCCAATAGTCAAATAAAGATTGCAAATGTGCACGTAGGATATACTGAATACTACCCTCTGCAAAAATCTTCTTGCAAAAAACAGGTGGCTCTACACATAAGCTAATAAACCAAGTCAAATTAAATACCAAAAAATATGGTAAATTCATCAGTTTTCAATCATCAACTAAATGTTTTGACGTGTGTCGCATAAGTTCTGGTTGACATGAGACTTTAATTTCACGCTAGATCAGTCGCGCTACTACGGGAAGCTCAGTTCCCTTTCATACTGGATACTAGTGTCTGCCTCGTATGCTGTCTACTAGATATTTAGTCAGCGACATTAGGTCTGGCAACATGTCTCACAACAACAGTGACCCTCTGGGGCAAGGTAGACTTACAGGAGCTCAGCGGAGTGTTCTTCATTGGTGGTGTTGTCATGGGGTTGGTAGAGAGTGCAGATTCCTTGGTTCCGCCCCCGAGGAGTGTCGATTCCTGGTGTAACTAGGTTTGGCGCACAGACCTGCTCGGCAGCACTGAACTCCGCCTTCTTAATTGCTCTTTGAGCTCCATATCTGCTGTTGAATAGCATAGGCTGATAGCGTACCATATTTCCTGACTTAGAGTGTAAGCCGACAATGGCTGGCGGTGCACTCCCTGGCTGCCAAATAGTGCAAGCACCTGGAGTCATGGGTCATAGACTGCCTTCCTGCCACTCCCAGATGTAACCACAAACGTAGGGCCGCCAATCCCCTGCCGCTATCTCTGCCAGCACCTTGGCTAGATGTTCCAGTCAGTGATACAACTGGGGTTGGCTGTCCCGCCTCTGTGGGGTATGTTCTAGTGGTGGAGTCTCTACCGTTCTGAACACCGAAGTGAACAGAATGGGTGGCCGTCGAAAGATAAGGTGTGTGTACAACTGACAGACACCTGAAGGGGGACCGACGTTCTACGCTAGGTGAAACTCTGTTACTTGCTTGCCACTTGGTCGAATACTGGTGGTAGATAGGCTATAGTGCTACAACAAATAACACATGGATATGTGTAAGATTTAAGGTGACGCGTATGTGCTACCAATAAGTCTGCACTGCGGAAGTACTTAACCTACGCTTATAATGGGTGAAGCTCCTAGGCTACTTAGATACAAGGGAATAGTTAACATACTGTCGCAACTAGCACTAACTAGGTTTGCCTAGAAGAGGCCCTGACCTTAACTGAGGAGCCACTAATAGCAAGTAGTGGCAGCTGAAGAACATGGAGGTATCGACAACTAAAGTGTTAAGTCATGTTCGATGTCTTCAGGTAGAAGAAGATTCTGGTGACGTCAATGCCAAGAGGTGGTAGAAGCCTCTGGTAAGTGGTGGCTGCAGCCACTGGAAAACTAGAAGTTCTTGGAGAGGACCATGAGGATCTAGTGGTCAGTAGAGAGCCCCAGCACAAGAAGTGTTGAGGAGGGCTACTGGAGATGATAACTCCCGACCTCGGCAGTGCACTTCCTTATATACTGTTCCTCTGGAGTGCACGGCGAGCCTGGAGTGGGAGGTGTGACGTGGCCCTGTGATGTCTGCCTGGAGTACATGAGGTGGGAGAACTACCTTCTTGCATTCGTGGTATAGCCTCAGGTGCTCTGCGGCACTCTGCTGCCTTCGGTGGTGTGGCGACACTGTCTGCTGGATGCATGAGGGGGGGCTGGCGAATTGCGCGGCATCATTCGTTACAGTGATTCCAAAGCGTGTTTTGAGTTGAACCCACTCTCTACAAATTTGTAACACGTCGTGCTTGGTTTGCTCCTTCATGCGTTTACACACTCTTAGCAGATGAAGAAGGGCAGTCAGGAACACCCCTTTAAACCAAGTATCTTCCATGTCTCTGGCGAGAACTCTTCCTGTTAGACATCTGGTAGTTGATTCCTGTAATTGGTATAAGCATAGGATGAGCTGTAGTCATTTATAGTATAATGGTGTAAGCGACATGCGTCAGTTTTGATATTCCATTTGTGATGAAGAGACAGAGAAGACAATTATTTACTACTACAGTAAAATTCCGATAAAAGTACTTCACATTAATGTATCTTTCACTTTAATGTATAATTTTCAATTCCTGCCCAAATTCCCTATGTACACAATGTAAAAATAATTTTACTTTAACATAACCAATTTACGTTAACTTTCAATTAACAGAAGATTATTTTACGTCATGTCTTCCAAAATATGATTAATAAAATGTCCGTATGCATAAAGGTAAGTATTTAACTATTTCTAACCAAAAATTTGTTTCGTTTACCAATGTGACATACAAAGAATCATGCTGACTGCTGAGTCATATTCAGTGTATCCTTGTGTGTCGACTTAGATTAACAGTGTCGACATGCCGCACAATCTTGAATTCTTTCATACATAAAAAACATTAATGTTTTAATGAAAATATGTGTATATATATATATATATGTTTTGGTACCGCATGATACAGTAACATACAGAATTTTCCCTTATGAGAATGACATTGCGAAATCTCTTTCCTTGTAAAAATCTAAACTGAAGAATTTTAACCCCTTGATGCATGAAGCTTTTTAGCAATGGTGATTTGACGACTTCAGCTTATTACTAAGCATAGCCTTCCATTTGAGTCCTCAAAATTTGCATTGCAATTAATCCCAATGAGTGCTGAGATTGTATTCTTTACCGTTTAAGGTGAAGCATGCCCGGCTATTGACTGTGTGGCATGGTCCTCGAGATTTGATGCACTAGACCAAGTGCACAGTTATAGGTAGCTAATGGGAGGTGTTAGAAACCTGACTTACTCGGAAGGTCTTCGGTCGGTTGGTAAATTGGATTAACTGGCTGAGTGAGACTGTTGTTACAGTTCTTGAGTTAAATTATAATGTCTTCAAGTTCCCGTCCGCTGACTCTTGACTCCAGAAGTTCGGATTGGCTAAACTGTATCTAGCTTCAGTCTGGTAGACTAAACCCCTCACTACCGGGTGATAGTAGGGACTCTGGTGCGTACGAGCGGTGGAAATTGAATATAACGTACCACATGGACAATCAAGACTGCCCGTAATCTCAGTGAGGCGATGCGGTCCTGTTCTGCCTGTCTTTCCTGTGTAGGAGGGGCTAAGGTACTCCGCTGCTGGGCAGCTAGATGAACAATCTTTGGTTTGCTATGCCTTCAACCGTGTCTTATCTTGTAAGTCATAGAGTTTGGTTCGCCGCTGAACAAGATGTGGTGTGCACTTTGGACGAGAAACTATATCCTATGATAGTGTAGGTCCAGTAGCTGATTCATGGTATAAGCTCAGTAAGAGTCTCCACTAATCACCCACGTCTGCGGGCGAATCAGAGACATTGAGCAGTGTGGGACATCAATACTACTACTGGATGTGAGTTTCCAACCAAGGCCACGCCACAACATCCAGGATAATACCACCCCCAGCACCTAGGTGCTCTGGTAGGTGATACAAGCTAGGTTTGCAGTCTCTCCTTGGTGGAAGGTATTCCTAGTGGTTGTGGCTCCTCTATTCCTTTCTCCCAGCACCTGGGTGCTAGGGGGATAATAAGAAGCAACAGGTGGCCGTCTAATGGGTCTGTTCCAGACTAGGGGTCCCCTGATGAGGGGGGGGGGGGAGGGGGCCTCAGTCAAGCTAGTTCGGATTTACAAAAGTGCCGGTTTCTGTCGGCAGTGCACAGTGCAACTTATTCCTAGTGAGCGAAGTAGAAGGTACTCTAGAAATAAAAACGTTAGGATAGTCAACAAGCTGTACTTATTGAGGACTCGATAAATATAGTGACTTATGCTATCTCCAACCAAGCAGATGGAGTACTGAAGGAAAACTACGGTAGCCAGGTGTAGGCAACCTGGTTCTAAGCTGGAGGGAAAGTGAACTAGAAAACTGAATATTTAACTACTCAACTAAAGCTGTCTAATGCGGGTGTCTGTAGGAGACAAAAGAAGTTAAAGTTTAAGTAGCAAGGTACATTCGTGTTCGATGGTGATGAAGACTGATGTCGTCGCAGAGGATAGCCGTGATGGTTACAGAAGACTCGAGGTTTCGCTAGAGGCCCCAGCACTAGGGAGTGCTCGAGGTGAAGAGAAAAATGACGAATGACTGCTGGAGTCCTGCTGCGCACGGACTTATATAGTGAGAAGTCTAGGCTACTACAGCGAGGTGGGCGGAAGGCGTGTGACATCCTTCTGCTGTGGAGGCTGGCATGGGAGGTGGGAACCCTCTTGTCAGCATTCCTTGGTTCGTGTATCTTCTGCGGCGCTCGGCCATGCCTGAAGTGGCTGACAGCTTGTAGGCACTCAGCGCAGGGGTAGGGGGGAAGCAGCATGCTCACTTATTGTGTAACCTTGTAGCCACGTACTCGACCACCCGGGAGATTTATGCAGCCGAGAACTATGTGCTAAGTATTGTGTGCACAACTCTCATGTGAGTGGTTGAAGTAGACTACTATTATGTAGGTTGAAGTAAGGGTATACTTCACGTAAGGAGCTATGAATCGTAATAGTAGTTAATTAGTAGTATAAGCGGCAGGCCTCAAGGATATGTTGTATTGTTCACCGGCCCACCATAACTATGCATCTTAGACAACGAGTGCTTTTACTCACCACTAGATAGCACCTCTAGTAGGGTTCTTCAATTGTCCTCTTCTCACTCTCCAGCCGGCTGGTGATGTCACATCTGAGAGCTATGCTTTTTGCCACTCACCGCTATGCGACCACCTCTCGCCTACGAGACGCCAGTCAATCCGCACTAAGGCAGCGGCCCGGCAGAGTATAAATAGGGAGTCTTAGCTCGATTCCAGCAGCAGTCTTCAGTCGCCCACTGTGCTAGCCGCCAAGGAACAAACCAGTCTGATCACTTACACTCACCGTGCTAGCCGCCAGAGTTATCTTTAGCTTCTTTCCTCGCTCTTACCTTCCTTATTTCCTTCCTTCACTGCACTCTTAGTGCCAGAAGGAACCTCTATTCCTATAAATCCCAGCTTGGGACTTATTCCTGTCACACCTTGCTTAGTCGCCCAAGCACCATGTCAGTCTATCTGCCGTTACGTCGTCTAAATACACTAGACACTACGGCCCCCTCTGCACAACAATATTTAGGGGGTCAGTTTAGTTCAAGTTGTTATCACAGCACTAGGCTACCCCGTCCTTTGCTAGTTTAGAAACCGGTCACGTCCACTTGGCTTGTGCGTAGTTTCAGCTTCCCGACACACGCTCTTGCCGAAGTAGGAGGTAGTACATCACCATGTGTTATTTTCCATAATAAGAAAATAAAACGCGTGTCTAACTGGAACCCTGAGTACCACAATTCCTGTAAACTTTTCACCTTTGCACCTTTCCTAAGTAACTCCACTAAGGAGAGAAACTCAGGTGATCCCGGCAACCTACTCAGACGAGCCAGCATACAGTTTTGCCAACACACGCATACCTAGCCTGGCCAACGTTTCTATCTACATCGTAGGTAAAACGACAGACCCTGCACAGGTACACTGATCCCACACCAGCTTGTTGATTCAGTGCTCGCTCCTTCAGTGCTCGCTCCTTCAGTGCTCGCTCCTTTTCCACAGCACTTTTAGAGCCGGAAAACTAGCGTTCCTTGAATTTGGAAGACTCGGTTCGGACAACACCCACGTGTTGTGACCCTAGACGGTGAGGCTTAAATTTCAGCACGCACCACGCCTCCATGCCAGGAGCTGAAATAGGGTGTCTACTTTGTCGACAGGCCCACACATGGTTCGACACTTCCTAGAATCACACGAATCCTGCTTTTGCCTCACGGACGTAGTAGGGCGTTGTGTTATCCAAATGACCTGCTCCAAATGCTGTGGATTGAGGGAATGAGTGAAACAGACTTTACTGTCATCGGGGCATCTGCACGAGCTTAACCCTGCCCTAGTAGCCTCAATGGCACAACACAACCCAAGGGAACAGGCTCAAGCTCTCCCACACCCACAGGACCCAGTCACACCAGAAATACCCCAGGATGTGTTTCCAGAACCAGTCCGCAGAGGCCAGGAAGTACACCCGTGGATTGTAGCCTACCTCAGCTGACCGGACCAGTCACCCACCGAAGCCATTGGATTTCTCATGTCGGTTGTCTGGGCTCCACCTCCACGACCAACACCCAGCCAACGTCCAGCAGCCATACCTGCAGCGCCATTCCTTACTAGCATTCTGCCCATCACCGGCCCAGGAATCAGAAACAAGTGTCACCTAGGTATACCGGCCAAGGCAGTCACCCTCAAGTGCAAGACCACTTTCCCAGAGCCAAACTCTGTGCCCTGTCAAAAAGCTACCAGACCAGTCCTGTACACTGGACGTGCACCCATACCCCACAAGGACTAATCCCCAAAAACGAACCCCCGTCAGAATAGGGTGCACCTGATTCAGCATCCAAAAAAAAAACCCCATCTCACTTGATGTACAAGTCTCCCATTCCACAAGACGTCACGCCTCGCCCTAAACAATTTAGAAATTGCATGTCAAAGTGCTTTTCCCCTCCTGTGAAGACTGTGTTTAAACATTTCGCGCATAAAATCAAAACAATTTTTATTAGTAATATTAATTAAAATCAATAGGAAGACGTCTTGCAAATAAAATGACACCTCAGAAGAATAAACTTTATACCCTTTTGTAACCAAAAACATTTATGAATATAGATAAAAACATTTTATCAAGTGAAACGTTCATTTTCCATGCTTCTTGTCGGAAAGTAAAGAGGATTTTGCACTGAAATATTAATTTATTTCAGAAGACAATAATATTTTGAATAAATATCATTCACTAGTATTTGTTAGGGGAGGGGAAAATGGTGTGATATTTTCAAAGGAAACTTCACCACTAAGTAAGCAGTGTTTACTATTTGAAAACCATGCTTTACTTTATGTTTGGAGGATATAATTTGTGCATTTTAATATTTCAGAAAGTACCATTTTACCATCACTTTTTAAAAATATTTCTTTGTAATAACATTAATTTTATTTACTGAAATGACTAATTGTGCCATAATTTCATGAAGCCCAGGTTTAAAAATAAGACTTTCTGTATAAAGTACTTTCATTACTAAGTATCAAATTTGAGACATTATTGATGTATATTATAACAAGATATTACTGTAAAATCATTGCACGTCTCAATAAAATAATGAACAAACACTTCATACTACATGGAAGAGACATTTTTAGTTTCAGTGACTCACTGGTGCAACAAGCAGTGTTGACAGGAAATGACACAAATAGGAGACGAGGTACTGCTCAGAGCTGCGCTGCTTGCCATCCACTTCTATTGTCTTGGGGACCTCAGGGATCAGGCTAAGGGCTGCTTTGAAGCACGCATCGGCTGGCAACACACAAAACAGTACCTAAGCAGATCACATCAATGACTGCTGCTTGAGACCTGGACATGAAAAACAAGGAAAATTAATCAACTCTTAGTTTTGATAAATGCTGTGTAAAGAGCACAACATACTTTACAAACTTTACAAAATTTTTGTAGTGTTTTGGTCCTGACCCAAGTTTGTTGTATCAGTAGCATTTTACTTAAGTGAAAATTTTTATTTATATCCAACTACTTTCTTTCTGGCCAACCATCTCCATTCTAAACAACATTCCCTTTCCCATCTTGTCATGTGTGCCTCACCTTCTTCCTCCATTCTTGTGTGTGTAAAGACTGTGAATTGATAGATTATTTTTGAATGAGTTGATGCCTAAGGGATAGATAGTACTACAAGATTTAAAATGACTTCAAACCACGTATTATGCTAGATAGGCTACCTAATTTATAGGTGCTGCTGTGTGGCACTCACAAATGTCCATGAGTAAAATGTATGTTACTAGGGCGCTGGTCCTATCAAAGGGATACGTTTAACCAGTACCTTAGGTAGATGTGCAAAAAGTGGGTATAGGTCGCTGGTGGCTCTGCTAAGGACTGGTGGCATTCCCACTGTGCCTGTACTTTGAAGGATTGTCTCACTATGTCTTTTCGTACGTTCGAATGAGGATGTCTAAAGTAGACTTCCCTCACCAGATCTCAATGCGTGGGGACAAATCCCAAGACACTGCCAAAAGGGCTGGTGTAGCTGGTCAGATGATATCTCACAGGCGGGGGTGAAGAGATTTGAGGTGGCCTGTGAGGGTTTGGCATAAGCTTGCTGGCACTGTTGTTGGGCTCTGTCCCTCTCTCTTTCCCTAATGTCAGCGGTCACTGTCTCTGAGGGATGCTGAGGACACTTACCACGCTGACTACTTTCTTATTTTCTCCTCGGTGACAGGAGTACTGCATGTGATAAGACAGTATGGTTGATGGAATGGTGGGCAGGGGGTTGCAAGCTAGCATGGTAAAAGGGTTCAAGATGGTCGTCAACATTCAGGTCCACAATTCCCCTACACTCCCTTCATGTGCAGCCGAAAGACGGAAGGATATTTCCCCCTGCCTCCAGTTCTTTGTCCTCCCACCACAGTGAACTGGGTTCGATTCCTGGTGCGGTTGCCCCTGTATTTTCGCATGTAGGAATCATGTTGAACAATGCCACAGGTCAGTAGGTTTTCTTGGGGATCTCCCATTTCCCCACCTTGCATTCCGGCGCTACTCCATTCTCACATCGCTTCATCCTCATTAGATCTCAAGAGCACAATGTTAAGAGCCACCAAAATCTCTCCACTCCACTCGAGTTCTCCGACACCAACAGTTTGAGATGCGATGGAACGAACAGAGGTTGGTTAGCAGAGAGGCGTGACTTCTGCTTCTCCTTTGGTGCATTGAGTGTTAGTCTCCAGGTATTGCGCCTACAAGTACTGTTCGAATGATCAGCGATTAAGTGGAAACAGTCGCAAAAGCCACTACACCGGATGCGGAATACAGAAGTGATCACCTCTCTTTGGCTGCAATCACTCCCATCCCTTACTGCATTACAACTCTCAACCATTTTCCCCTCTGTCCCTGTGGATCTGCAGTGATGTAGTGATCATACTACTCACCTCCATCTCAGAGAACTGGTTTCGATTCCCAGCGGGGACGCTCGTGGATTTTTGCATTTGGGAATCGTCCTGGATGATGCCGCTGGTTTGAGGGTTTTCTCTGGGATCTCCCATTTACCCAACCCTGGCATTCTCGGGTTTTTCCATACTAACCTCACTTCACCCTCATCAGCTTTCAAGATCTCAATATTAAGAGCATCCAAATACCTCCTCTCCCCTCCGTCCCTTTCAATGAGTGCCGCCTAACATTGCTGATTGCTGTAATTAAGGCTGGAAAGAATGCTGGTGGAAAAAATGTAGAGTGATGTGGTTTCTGGGTAATTACTTTAAAAAAAGAATGTCGGTAATAACATGCAAAATGGAATGATATTGCAATATTTATTGCCCGGAGAATCACCTGCAACTTTCGCTATCTCGCCATGCTTGCCTTCAGCAGTAACAGTATAACTTAGACATATAACATTACTATTATCAGAACCTGTATTTCTCAACAAACTAGGCAGAAGCTCTTGTCGCAGAGCCTTCTCCTTTGCTTCGAGTGCTTGGCCACTTGCCGTCTACGTCGGGCTTGGTTTTACCGGGATCTCTCTCGCCCTGAACTTCAATTAGTATTTTGCTGGCGCCCTGTGACAAACAGTTAGGCAAACTTGGTCCCTCGACCATCAGATGTTAGCGGGCAGAGGTAGGAGGTATGTCTCATAAATTTCTACTGATGGAATAAAACACATATATCTACCAGTCAACCTCTTTTTAGTCCGATCAATTTCCACTTTTATCTTCCTTACTTGCTTTACCTTCTGTGTGCATATCCACTTAACTACTTCCAGGTGTACGCATGAATGCTGTGATAGAGTTTTAAACAAAAGTCCCCACTGAAGGGTGCTCCCACCTCTTTGTCAATATTTGGTTAACTGGTTGCTAGATAGTAATGCTGCTCTTCTAGCACCACTGAGGCAAAGGGAGGGAGAACCTTTCTCCGAGCCTCCTGACGCTTGAGGAAATCAAAAACGTTAAGATATTATGACTCTCAGGCTACAAGCTGGTCACGCTGCTTATCTGAGAACCATAGATTCCCTAACTGGTTAACACCGTGAACACAAAGGGGCAGTTGAGGTATGTAGCTGGTAGTGCCGCTCACTCAACTTCTCACAGAGGAGATCAGGGGGCCCTCTCCTCAAATCGCTATAGACTAGAGCACGGTCCCTCATGAAGTGCACGCTCCTGCGCTGAATGAGCGATAGGACTCCGGCAGGGGTTCACCCCGAAGCACCAGCCCAGGAAGCGTAGATTCCTTCCTGGACAGATCATGCCAGAATCTGTCTTCACCCGTGCTGCTACATAACTTTTAATAATAATTACGGTAATAATAATAACACTAAATCCACTCAAACATAATACCCTTTCTTCTTTCGTTTTTATTCTCTGAAGTTAATGTAACTTCATTGAATGTGCATAGCTGTGTAATCGCAGCTATTCCTAAATGCCCAATCACCGGGCTGGCCATAAAAGATATAGCATACTCCTCAATGTTCAGCTATGCGCTCTGGTGAGCCAGGGCCAGATGCCCCCAGCGTGCAACCACGTTGGTTCATAAGGGCCCCTTAAAAAACCTCCTTAAAGAGTCTCTGTTTCCCTAGTCTTTAGAGGGATACTGGGCATGTACACTTTCTTTGTTATCACGCTGAGTGTACTAAAGCATAAAAGTACACGATGATTAGGAAACAGGAAGTTCAACCTGCGCTCTCATGCATGGAAGTGTTGGCAGCCCCTACCTTGGCCCAGGCACTGATTGAGTAGAGCGACCTGCCCGGACAGCAGGTACAGCTGCAGTCTGGCCAGCACACATGCTATGGAGGGGATGGTGATGTAGCAGTAGGCCGAGCATGCTCGCACAAATGCCGCTGTCTTGCGCGTGTGGTGGCCCTTCACAATCCTGCGAGTCTCCACCGCTATCCTGTTCACACTCTGTAACATCCCCACCCAACGCTACACTTATAACCACACTCAAGTTTCACACAGAATTAGATATATTAACAAATGTATTACCATTTTCAATAACATGAAAAGTTATGAAAACATAAAAGGCAAAAAAAGATACACTCCACATACATAAAAAAAATGCCAATAGCAAAAATGTCTTTCAGTTCTATCTTCCAACACTCAATATGTACTCTGTAGTATAGTGGTTAGTAGCCCCAAAATTCTTTCGGTCTTAAATGTTCTCTAAATAATACAGTGAAATTTTAGTACCGTAAATGTAAAAACTATAGCTTTGCAAGCAGTATCAATGTATATATAAAAGTTACACACATGCGTGGGTATATGTGTAAATGCACATGCATGCCCACACCAGTTTCAGAGATTGTATGTAAGCAGCACTGGCATTCATTTAAAATTCTGCAGTTTAATACTAAAGCAAAATTTATTATGACTACGGGCATGCAAAATTCACATTTGTAATAAAAAAAATTTTTATGCAAATTTTTTCATTTTAAGTGAATAAGTACACCTGAAATTTAGGTTTAAGGAAATATATACCCTAAAAGATCTAAAACTCATTTTCAACATACTTTTGAACCCTCTGTCTGCTAGGAAGTATACTTTCCAAGAGTGAGGAGAGATTTGGGCAGCTCTTAACAACAAGGTCTTGAGAGCATACATTCCAATCTTACCCAACTAATATCCTACAGTATCATCATCTGCAGTGAAACAAATTTGGTATCATATTCCTATTATATTTAACTTCTTTCAAAACAATTACACGAAAAATGAGCATACATTACAAAGTACAGATTTTTGTACGCAACGAATCTTTACATTAGTTCACACATTTGGTTTTTGTAAAATGACGTGTTGCGGTGTTTCGAGATTAAACTATTGAGGTTATGAAACTAATCCCAAAAATTATAAAAGGAATGGAATTCAAGTACTCGCAGTGTTGGATATTCTTATGTACTATATTATGTGTATAGACGTGGAACTTTAAAGTGCACAGCACACATGTATCCAGTATTTTGCAAGTAATCCAATAAGCTTTCCCAGGAGGAGCAGTAAATACCAAGATGGCAAGGCAGTAAGTTCGTGTACGATGAGTGTCCATTGTTATCCTTCTCTCTCGAGTGCTTATCAATTAAATATTACAACATTTGGTTCTCCATGGATGAATTTTGTATCCAGAGATTGTGATGTGTAACTTTGATAAAGTTTTGTTCATTTATAAATGTGTGGCGTAAATGTAAAGTGTACCACGTGTGTCAAGTGACCGCACCACCACTCTGAATCTACACTCACAACTCAAGCATCCTCAGATAAATTGCAGATTTTTTTCACCCCTCTTCATTATAATGTGATAAAATCTTCAGTTTTGGTGTATATTTTTCGTCAAAATGTAAGGTTTGGTATTTCCATTGTCGCAACTATATTTACGTTCCATCAGACACACTGACATAACTTATTAGCTCACTTTGCATTTTGCAGATCACGTGTATTATATTTGTTTCCTTACATTTTGCTGTTTTTTTGTTTGATGTTGTGATCCTAGCCAGGGAGTTTAAGATATGTATTTTTGCTTAAGTTCAAGCGCCAAGAAAGTAAGTTTAATCACATAAATGATTGGGTTCAATCACTGATTAAGGCCCCCGACATCACACTGAATATTGTTCACGAAGTGAATGTGTTTGGTTCACAGCTTCAAGCTATTGAAGATGCAGTAAACACGGTTTGAGAGCAGCGTGAGCTAGGTATTGTTCCCTACGTATTTTTCTACTCCTTACCTTGTAACGCATAGAGCTTACATAACACACTTAGACAAGAACGGTTATTACAGTGTAATCCAATAGTGACTTGCTGGCACAAGCTCAATAAGAGTCCCTACTGATCCCCCATGCATGGGGGCTGATCAGGGATGTGGAGCCGTGTTTACCACCAAGCCACTACTAGTTGTGCGTTCACACAGGGTTTAGCGGCAAACCCCAGGCTAATGTGACTCCAGCACTCACTTAGTGCTCAAAGCGAGAAATAACCTGAGCTTGTAGCCCCTCCCTGAGTGAAGGAGTTTCTAGTGGTTGAGGCATCGCTGTTTTTTCCCCACCAGCACTACCTTAGTGCTCGGGGGCTGGGAAGAAACAGGTAGCTGTCTAATGTGGATGTCAACAATCTTCTGGTTCCTGTTTTCAGTGCCCGTTGTACTCTGTCTCTAACTGTTAACACAGACAAGTATCCTGTAAATGAAAAGCAAAAGAGTAGTAAATAATGGGTGTTTATTGCATACTCAATAAACACGTGACCCGTGCTACCTCCTACCAAACCGTGGAGAGCTGAAGGTAACTGCGGTTCCAGGTGTAGGCAAACTGGTTCTATATCAAAAGGGGAGTAGCTGGTTCTAGACGAATATAAAATTAATTAAAGTTAACCTGAACTGAGTAAAAGGTTTCTAGAAGAGACAAAGTGAAGTTAAATATATGTGTACGTGTTTGCTGGTCATCAAGATGTGGTAAGTAGTCCCTGGGAATGTACTTGAAACTTACGAGATCTCTGAAGATCCCAGCACTGAATTAGCGCTCTGAGATATCGCAAGAGAGTTTGAGAAAGAATCACTGCCCAAGCCCGGCTGCATCCAAACTTGTATAGTTGCAGCTTGTAGGTTGCCGGCGCGGGCTGCAGGGAGGGCGAGTATCCTGCCCTGGTTGGGGTGGGAGTCGAAAAACTTGGATCAGCAGTAGTCAGCGTTTCTGCTTTGTGCCTCTTCGGTGGCACTTGGCCTTGCCTGGTGGCGGGCGGCCTGTAGGCTCACAGTGTGGAGTGGGAGGGGGGATGGGCGTGCCTGCCGGGTTGTGCAACTTCAGGTGAAAAGAATTAGCTCATAAGTTCCTTATGCCTGGTAGAGTAGGCAGCCGAGAACTCATGTAGAAAATTCTCTGTATGTCTGTAGCAGTGGAATTAGGAACATTTAGCGATGAGTCGTGATCGTACTTAATTAGTAGGTTGAGCGGCACATGTCAGTTATAAACGACTTCAGCTCCATCCCTCAGGTATTTTGCATGGGGTTTGAAGATTAAAATAATTATTATGTTAAAAAAAAGATGTGCTGTCTGTCTGCCTTGTAGCTTTTATTATTCATCGGTCCCCCGTATTATGATAGGACAAGCAAGTTCACTTACGCCCAGCTAGATTGCACTAGTAGTAATATCGCTTGTCTTCTGTTTTGCATCTCCCCTTTTAACCGGCCGGCCAAAGAGGCAAGTCATGCTTCGCACCCCCGCTTAACCACTACCCCTCGCCCTAGTGTACCAGTCAATGAGCGATGGACAGCGGTCCACGATGAATATAAAAGGAGATGACCTACTTCTCAATGCCAGTTTTTGTCTCCAGCACGTGCTGCTTGGATCCAATCAAATTGCCATAGTCTTTTCCAGCACTCATTGTTTGGAACTGATCCCCACCTTAAGACTAGCTTATTGTTGTCATTGCACCCAGCACGCGTTGCTCAGGCCAACATTTGTCACTACGCTAGTTTTGTATTATTGCTGTCATTCCATCACGTGCTGCCCGGAACACGCCTCTTGTAGACTGTACACATCAGCAGAGCTTACGGTACATTAGGATTGTCTGTTAGGAACTATCTGCAATGTACCCTGCATACCTACACCCTCTGCCTTCATTCGTGATTGCAGTGGACCCTATCCCAGTCATTTTAAAGGCTACCACCCTGTTGCGCCCATGCTTAGTTTCTCAAGTGAAATGCCAGCGATACCATGATGTTGTTTCTACAACATTAACACATCCTAGCAAGAAGTTCACCTATAATTTCTAAGCACCCCTTTTGAGTTGGACACCTACCAGATAGCTTTCATGAGTTGATGCTCGTGACGCTGACCGGGAGCTAGAACGCTATCACCATGTTTTTATTTTTCTGAAAATAAAACGTGGGTAAACTTTTACTTGAGTGCACCTCCTTGTAGATGTAATACCTTGTAGTTACCCTTGCCACGTACATGCAGATATTCACAGGAAGTTTGCTCAATATAAACACACGTATTTTGGTTCACAGAACACACACTAGTACTCGCCATCCATTTCCAACAATCCTGGATTGTGGGAAACGGACGAGCCGTCAAAAGGTACACTGTCTGTGAAGCCGTCTTAACTGCATTTGGCGATTACCTCTCCCCGGAAAGGCTTCGCTGGAGATTGGTAATCCCCAAAGGGCAGATGGTTACTAGGCCACGCACCCTAGTGGTGAAAGACGTAAAATCCAACAAGCGAGTACCTGCACGTGCAAAGCAGCTTGGTGGGGTAATTTCCAACTTCCTGATGATTTTTGCCAAAAGGGGAGGACTGAAGGGAAAAGTGAGAGGCATTTTTTGCATCCTGCCGAGCGCATGAATATCAGCCCTCAGTAGTCAAACAGAAAGCTAGCCTTCAGCCCAGAGAGCAGGCGCAAGCTCTTTGATGACTGCAAGAGCCAAGAGAAGTTCCAGTGTCCTGGTGTCTGTTCTCGCCGCCTGCAGACTCTGGACTGGCAGTTTATTCTGACTGCATTATAGAATACTTGAGGAAACCTGAACTGCCACCTACGCCAGCCATAGCTCATTTAACCCCCACAGTACTTCTGCCACCTTCAGTCTACTGACCACAAGAAAAACCTACCACTCCAGCAACACCACAAACGTCTCGTCTGCATAACAGAAAGCACCTGCCTTGTTTAAATGTCGCCCAAGTGACCTTCCATCTGCCATAGCTGCCAAATGCAGATTAGTCCTTATTAAACAAGATCTCGTGTCCTGCCGAGTAGCCACATGGCCAGATCTTTATACCAGCAAGGCCCTGGTATCACGTCAGAACTAAACCCCCAAAAGAGAATAGCCTGGCTATCTCTTCGAATGGAACTAGCTGATCTTCTAAGGTAAATAATTACCAATCAGCCCATCACATGTCAATATAAACATAATTCTGGACTTGTCTGTTGTCAACTCTGCAAATCTTCAATCAGTCAAACAGTGTGTCAACACCTTTAATGAGAATGCTCATGTTCTGGAAGGCTTAGGCTATCACAAACAATATCCCTGTTCTGGTCACAGTTTTGATGTGCACGTTGGATGTGTGTATGTTCACAGTTGGATGTGTGTATGTTCACAAAGTTCGAAAACATGCGCACAGATAGCGGTGACACACTTCCTAAGGTTTCTGAACTCCATATATTTTGTTCAGTATAGATTATTAAAAATGGATTGTGCTTTCGATGTAGGAAATAAGGTTAGTGCAAATAATATGTCTCGGAAACCATTGCTGACAAAGTCAAGTCATACAACCTCACAAAAAACGGTACCATATTTTGTTGTGTATAGGCTGCACATTTTTACCAAAAAAATGGCTACAAAAACTGGGGTGCGGCTTATATGGAAAATATTGGCAAAAAAAAATGTTTACCCCCCAAAATATATTTATAAATGCGTTGACAACACTACATTTTAATTTTTTACCATAGTTTCGAAGGAAATTGGAAGGAAGAAAGAGAAGGGCACCAGAAAGGGGTAAGGGGGAGACAAAGAAAAAAGTGCAATAATTAATACAAATTTTCTATCACAAAATGTTTTGTAGGGGAAAATTAAGTCAGAATTTACTATGTTTGTATGGTATAGTGACAAAAATATTTACACGAATACAAAAATTCAGAGCAGCCAATACATGAAATATTTATTATTCCTAATTTTTTATCAAAAACTTCTGGTGCGGCCTATACATGCATGCGGCCTATACACGCCAAAATACGGTATTTATTACCAGTTCAGAACATAAAACAAGATCTTGTGTAGTGTGTCAGCAAACCACCCATTCTGTGTACAAGTGTCCTGAATTCATTGAAGCCTAACCTACCGACAGACAACAAATAGCTTGCTTGGAACAAAAAATATGTTTCAATTGCCTTGCGACAGCCCATAGGTTAGCATCATGTCTCTCTACTTGCACCAGTTATCAGTGTCAGCAAACACATCATACCTTACTCCACACAGATAAGCCCACTGTATCTTCAATTTCCCCAAGATAAAACGTTGGGACCCCACACAGCTTCCAGGCGAAACATTCACACGTGTTTTGGCTCGGGAACGCATATCAACGTTATTGTCTGCAGTCTTGGTGAAGGTTTACGGTGTGGACAATAAGCCTCTTGTAATGTGGTGCTTGATGGATGGTGCAGTGCAAGTATCATTTATTTCTGAAGCATCTGCGGAAGATCTCTCATTGCCCTTACACAAAGCCGGTGAAAGGGATGTGGGCCTTTGACATGGTGCTGTCAGGTTGAAGGGGGGAATCATGCCATATTCAGTTATCAATGGAACCTCAGTGTACCTTCTTTTATACACTCTTTGTTGTGTCCAAGATTACTAGCAACTTGCCACGTGTGTATGTCGATTCCTGTGTTCATGATTAGTTGAGTTCTCTTCCTTTGGCAGACCTCTCATTTTGATAAACATGCTCCCATTTATATACTTCTGGGGGCTGACGCCTGTGCTCATGTTGGTATGAATGGACGGTTAGAGTTGGTCTAACACATGCCTGTAGTATTAGAGTCCAAGTTGGGATGGGTGTTATTAGGGGAATACCCTGAGTCCTGTACAGTGACACATGTCCATAGTGGTTGTTCTGATCCGCTGCCATCTGAAATGCAAGTGGTTGGAGTGCTGACTGCCCTCTTGGCATTTACAAGGTGGAGGGGAGTCAAACCCCAATGTGAATTGGAGTATCAGGCTATCCATTCCGGGCAGCCTTTTCCTCCTGACCACTAGGGACGTCACTAGTCTAGACACCACTTATCTCGAGGAATGAAATGCTCAGTTGGATTCACGATTTATGGTCGAGTATGGTGGTGAGTGAGCTAGCAAGGGTTTACCGGGTTTATCCGCCACTGAATTGTTGACTGTCGAGTGGGGACGAATTGGCCGGGGATCTTTCTCCAGCTGCTCTGGGAATTGGTTTTGTGGGGATTCAAACCCTTATTGTTTTCCCGGAGACCAACTTCACCAAGCAGAAACCTAGGAGTGTTTCAGACGTCGGGTGTCGAACCTGAATTACCTTGCCTGATGCCAATCTAACAATACGGACACATTCAGGGGTCTCGTGTGAGGGCTGATCCGGATTCTCTGTGCTAGAGCTTCTGGCAGGTGTAAAACTAGGGTTAGTCTGGGGTTTCTTCCGGGTCGGAGTCCTCGTCAGGGGAGCACCAACCTAACCAACGCTTATTGAGGTCTCATAGTCTGGAGGTACAATTACGCTGTAATTGAGAGGTTCGTTGTCCGGCTCTCGTGGAACAAGCACACTAGGATTAGAATCTTGGATTAGTTGATTAATAAGAGCCTACTTAATGGCGGCGCACCTCTCATGTCACCTCTGACACCTTCCTAGGCCCCCGTGCTGCTTGCGCATTTGTGAAACCACAAGTCAAATGAAAGAAAAGGGTTGCAAATAAGCAGTCCAGAGTGGGGCGAAATCTGCAGTCACTCCTGCGGACCTTCCGTAAAATAGGCAACCCACTAAAAAATTGATCTTATGTCCCTCGTCGGCGGCACGTGTACCGAATTCTCAGTGATGGGTCCTTTAAAAGGTCCTGTCTCCTGAATGATTCAAACCACTACACAGTGAGAGATGTACACTTTAAAATGTATTACTGCGCAATTAATTGAATTATTACACACCACACTGAAATTAAGAAAAAAAATAAAAATTACAAAAGGATCTAAGGTAAAGATTAATGAAGTGACAAACTCTATTTCAGAATAGTACAAATATTTACTAAGTTGTTAAGAAGGATTGCGGAGAGTCCCAACTAACAGGTACAGTCTAAAAGCTAAGCTAATAAAAGCAATATTAAATATACAAAATGCTAGAATATATAAATTGAAAAGTCAATATTATTATTCTACAGGCGAAGGCAACCTGGGGGGGGCAGGGATTAATTAATTAAAATTTAATTAAAAATACAATGAGTACCAATCAAAATAACGCTATTTACAACGTGAACTTAACCAGGCTCTATCCAGGGGGATGGTATTGCGCAACGACCTGTTATCGCTGGAGTCAGGGAAGTTGACTGAGATCAGGGTATAGTATAGGGTACAGGCATGGGATTTACCATGGACGTGAAGAGCTGTCTCTGGGCCGGTTAGCTGAGCTGGATGGAGCACTGCTGGTTCTCAAGCATTTGCAAGGATGGTTCGAGCCCTATCCGCGGGCTGCTAAGGTGAGAGAGTTCGAGCCTTGGTGCGGGCTGCTGAGGAGAGGAGAGAGTCTTCCGCAGACTAGGAGAGAGCTCACAAACCTTAGAGGCTGGCGAGCCAGGTGCTCGACTTCTATTTATATAAAAATTGCCTGTGTCAGTGATTCTCAGAGGGTGGGGTGTAGCGTATCCTTCACACGCAGGGGCTGGTTTATCTGGTGCAGTAGCGCCGGTCGTTTTCATATCACCCCTGGTGGAGGTGTAGATATTTTCTTGCGGCTAAGGTTGAAGCCGGCAGGCTGGATGATATCATCACTGGCGCAATGTCATTAGATGAAGCTTATTTGTTGAAAATTCAGCTGGTTGAATATTTACGCTGGGGTGGGCTTGAGCTTCGGAAATGGGTGAGTAATGAGACTCAGTTGATCAGTGATGTGCCTGCGACCCATTGCGAAATTCCTAGCGTGTTAAGACTTCTTATCAGGTCTTGTTGTGAACATCCTTGGTCTGTACTGGAATTCAGTGAAGGACTTTTTCTTGTCAACTACAAGTCCCCTCTGGTATTCTCACCACACGCTTCGTCCTTTTGTAAATTGCATGCATAATGATCCTATGGGTTGACCTGCTCCATGAACTGTGTGGGCTAAAATTCTAATGCAATGGTTGTGGACTCAAAGATTGAATTGGGATGACCCCGTACCGCAGTCAACTCAGACAATGCTGGAATTAATTCATGAATGGCGTGACAAATTGAAACCCTTTGCTTGCCACGCTACATATGCCCTGATGTGGTCAGTGGGGAATTACTAGGTTTTTCCGACACCTCTGAGAGAGCCTACGTAGCAGTCATGTGTCTGAGGAGTATGAACACTGAAGGGAATGTGTGTGTGTGTGTGTGGATATTGTAATGATTATTGCACAGGTAACTCCTCTGAAACAAGGGCTCTCCCTCGTTTAGAATTATGTAGGGCTCATTTATTGGCAAAATTAATCTTTTATCGTCACAACTTCCTCGGCCAGTATTTTCATATCTCTGCAACTCATGCATGGACTGATTCAGGCCATAATCAGGGTAAAGGCTGGATGTGTGTGTGTACTTGTTTGACAATAAACAAGCACATTCCGAATTGGCTACGTTTATCACTAAAAGCTGCTGTCTTCGCACCCTGCCTCCCTCTACTTCCCACTACAACCTGGTGGTTTGCCAACACTCTTCCAGGCACAAGTACCTGCTGTTCTGCCCCCTTCTCTGTCTCTCCCAGCCAATATAGTCCACCCAGTCAATGTACTCGCAGGAGGCCATTAATAGGCATCCCATAGGGACATGGAATGTGAACCTTCCAAGGGGTCTCGGAGCAACAGTTGATGTCCCGCCCCCTCCACTGACACAGGAATATGGATCCATCCCACGAGGGCACTGCACTATGATGGAAGTCACTGCTCTCCGGGAGACCCGCCAGGTTCTACTACCACCTACTAACCTCTTTGTATTTTCATCATGCATAACAGGCCGCGTCCGCCGCTTATGGACACCTTTTTATCTTATTCTCTCTAAGCTATTTTCCCAACTACATTCCTCGCCAGAAGTTACTCTCAGTTGCGGAAGAAACCATAGGGCAGGGGAAGGTAACCCCAGGCAGTTGGTACTTGGACTCATCATATGCAGAAGCAGCATGGCTAAAGGGAGGTTAGCTTCGGTAGGCATCTGGGCAGAACAACATTCTGCAACAGGAGTTGCAATAGTCAGCCCTGAACAGCGGATCTATTTATACTTGAATCACAAGGCCAGCACGGGGAGGTGGAGAGAGAGGTAGCTGAGGATATGGCCGTAGGCGAATGAGCACTGGGTTGCATTCCCTCTGCGCCCAGTGGCCGGAGAGGTAGGCATGCACAGAAGCATGATGTAGGTTGTCAACTGGCAGGTGGCAGCAGCCAGCCCACGAGCAAACCCAGGCTCCACAGCAGGAGGGGTGTCAGCGGCATGTACGGTGCAACACTCTTCTTGAGATGGGGCTGTGGCGAAGCTAGATCAGGTTAACGTCATCACCCGCAGCGCATCATGGTGACAAGTAAGCCGCTAGGCAACCAATAATACACTAAAGTACAGAAGCACAAGTACTCACAGTCTACAACTTGTCAGCAGGTACTACACTGTGAGTACTTGTGCTTCTGTCCTATTATATATAAATTCAACTAAAATATAAGCAAAAAGCTTTTTCAAGCACTGGCAGCACCTTTATGAATCTCCATTACACAATCGGCACATCTGTGATTTTGCACATCAGCATGATTTTGTGAAATGGCACAGCTCTAATTAAAGCAATGTCCAAAAGTATGAGAGCAACAATAAAGGTACAACAAAGAAACACATCTACATACAAGACAATACAATAAATTGCTAACAATGCTATTGCACACAAAAAAAAACCAAATGAAAATGACAAATCATTTGATAATTGGCAAAATAAATATCACATTTTGGTCCCACTTCAGGATGGGAAGCCCTAGGAACAAAGCAATACGAAAGCATTATTCGGACACCAGTCACTAACCTGTAGAGGCACTTACATACCTGCACGAGCTCTGCATGAACTGAGTCAAGGTTTGGGAACGACGCTCTGGCTTCGACATAAAAACTCAGCTGCTGCTCAAAGTCTCTGCCATAGTCCACGTTCCTAACAAATGCTGATATCAAGTTGCCAATCTGCCTTTTCTCATCCTCCACAGTTAGGGCACTACAGACAGAGACCAGCAAGAATTTAAATTAAACAAAATCACCACAACATACTTGAAAAGCATATAAGATTATCTTCACAAATTGCTGTGAAAAATTTGTATGTTACCTTATCTATATAATCACAAATAAAAAAGTTTTTAACTGCACAAGTTACCATATTTTCCTGTTAAAGTTATACCTCATCAATAAAAAGATAAAAACCTCTTCAATACAAAGTTCTCATTAGTAAAAAGTTGTATATATTCTTTCCCTTGAAGTGAGATAGAGAATTTCACCTTAATTGTACGCTCAATAAAAATATTCATTAATTTGTATTACATTGTATTGTCAAGCTCACATGTAAAAAGAAGTCATACTGGTGATGGTGTCTTTATTTACCAAAACATATGCAGAATCACAGACATTTTAATTTTCTGAGATTTTTATAATTATTACAGACACCTGTTAGTACAAACCTCGTTGTTACAAATCCTAAACTTCAGATTCCTTGAAGTTTGTATTAAAGAGGTTTCACTATGAACAGATGAACTACACCAAATTATGGTTGCTATGATCTGGTCGGTCAAGTGTGTTGTAACAGATGTTATCTCAAGCATATGCAACTTCAAGTACAGTATACCATATCAATAGCTTGCATGAGATATATTTCCAACACATTCACGGCAGCATAATGGTGAATTAACTGTCAAGTCTGGGTGCTTCAGCGAACAGCCAACCACAGGTTTCGTCCTTTCTGCTGCCTGGTGTGAGCAGCAAGTTAAGAGGGAAGGGGGGAGGGTGACCAGGGAGGGAGGAGAGCTTGAAAGCGGCATTTGGAAGAGGATTCCCAGTGTAGTCAGAAGCCCTTCACTCTACCCCTAACCCTGGCTCTTATCAATGTATTAAGTCAAAGGGGAAGCAGTGGTACCAAGGACCGAAAAGATCCATGCCAATTGGCGTGAAAAAATCGAAACTTAGCTAATCGTGCTGCTTGCACAGCAAGTTAATCATAATCAACCTAGATGGTTAAGTTCGCCCTCGGTCAAGTATGCAAGTGACTTTAATTTTACAGAGTTCTTGTTGGAAGGTGTACTGACGGTGAAAAAAGAAGGTAACGTTTGGCTAAATCTAAAATCTTTTCAATTACACAAATTTCTTTTTGGGAGTGGTTCAGAATCCTTAATGGGATACAGTCTTACATCTACTGTCAATGTTACCTGTAACCCTTTCAGGAGTTGCTGGGTCCAAAATGCCTGCATGATCCTCATTAGGGTTGAACTAAATTTATGGCCACTGACCTCAGTGAGAAAGTCTTTTGCAAAAGCAGGTGTACTATAGGTTGTTCACGGTAAAGTGAGCACTTTTTAAGGCCCTTCTAAATTTTTTGGTTCATTCTTTTTCTATCTTCCTGCTGCTTTTTAATATAAACATTGCAATGTGATGAATAAACACAGTGTATACATTTCACCACCTTCAAAATTTAATGCCTGAGATTGCAATAAGTTATATTTTTTAGAGGTTAAAGCATGTTGGGAGGGCCTTAAAAGTGCTCACTTTACCATGACCAGCCTATACTATTTGATAACATGCCTCTAAGTAAAAGCAGCCAAGCACCTTTTTCAAATTTTATATGCAAAACAGTATTCCAAAATTTTTTTCTTCTTTACTTTTTTATGAATATCTTGAAAACAATGCATTAAACAACAACATTTTACAAAAAAATGTTGTCCTATGGTTTTTACTAGTCAATTTCTTTTCATAATTTCTTAAACATTATGGCTTCTTACATCACTTTTTACATCTGCATTCCATTACTAATACAAAATAATCCCCTTTCAAATCCATTGTCATCCGTGTTATTTAAACAATTTGTTGCAGCTACAGATCTCTCATTTCCCCCTCTCTTTCATTCTGGTGCTGCTCCATACTCACCTCGCTTCACCCTCATTGACTCTCAAGACCTCGATGTTAGGATGTAAGTGAAGAGATTTCTCTTCACTTACTTCACTCAATCATTCCTAGGGCACCTTCCTTTCCATAGTGCATGAACCCCCTTTTAACCTATCTCCCACCTAATTCCCACTCTCTCCCACTAAGCAATTTTTTAAAGTATTCTTATAGTACAATTTCATGTATGGGTCTGAAACACTACCTAACCACAACAAATCTGATGATTCTACTTAAAATGGCAGCCATATGGGAAAGATGTGATTATGAAGTACAATAACAGGTACTAACTGATTCTTCTTGATCATAAAAATGTTTAATGTCCTCTTCAAAGGATTTTAACATTGCAGTTTTTCAGGTGTTATATTTAACTCTCATTCTAGATATTATATTTGCCTATGATTACAGAGTATTTACTTAGAGTGACAATTTATTTAATATAAGTAATTTCCAAACTAAGCTTGATGCATGCCAGCATGCTGTGGAGTGCAGCTGCGCTCTCTATGGGCGACTTTGTCCCATCTGTGAGTGACCCTTCACTCGAGACAAGTCATAGCAGTGGCAAAATAGACAAACATATCAAGCACGGAGATTCCACTAGCATGGACAGCTGAATACGTAATTGTAATGAAGCTAAGTAATTACAATGAACACCGCCCGCCTGGTTCCCTACATGCAAGCGCCACCCTGACGAAAAGAATATTTAATTTTGAATATCCACAAAAAATTCATGGTAGCACGGAAGAAGTTCCAATCAACCTCTGAGATGGCAGCACCCCCATGGCCTTGTGACGTCACGGACAGCCAGCCTCAGGCAGAGGTGTTTTTATTCGTCGTCGCCTCCAAGCAGGGAGATAAGAAATGCTCAACGCTCCAGCACTCTGATAAACCAACCCCTGCGTTGGAGGCTACGTTACCCCCCACACCCCGGAGAACTGCTGATCTGCAGAAAAGAAGTATAAATAGATATCCAGCACTGTGGTCCAGCGAGAGATGCCGGGCTCGCCAGATGAATAGTATCGCGAGCCAGCCGAGTCTGGAAAGACTCTCCTCCCTCTCCGGAGCCTGCGCCAAGGCTCGAAATCCATCTGCTCCAGCCAGCAGTTTGGGAAGGCTGCCAGCACTCCAGCTCCTGGAGCTTGGGTAAGGTTCGTCCACACCAGTCACCACTCACCCGACGGCGAACTCCTACCACCTGTACCCACTACCCTCATCTTAAGTCAACTTCCTTTGACTCCCATGGTAGCACATCGGTACGTGATTAACATTCCCTGGAGACTCCCCCTTAACTTCATCATACGCTGTAAATTGTATACGTAGATATTTTGCTATTCCTGTTTCCATGTGTGCCTTCGCCTGTAGAGTTTATTTTTGGGTCTAGCATATATTTTATATTTTTGTATCGGGTCACGTCCTCAATAATATTTTTGTTTCACATAAAAAATCTAATGTAACTGGTAATTTGTGTGTGTCGCCTACAGTAATTGTAACTTAGTCCCCTTTGTCATCAAATTGCTGCAGCGTTATTGAATTACTATTTGCATTTATTTGGAACGTTAGCAAACAGCTGTGTGGTGTGCTGGACTCTTCAGGTGACGGGGCCTCGAAAGTATTGGCATTTAAGCTCGCAAGGACACTCCGCTGCTCCTGGATTTTCACTGCATCCACAACTGCTGCTACACGAAATGCTTAATACTTTGACTGTCCATCACCAGGCAGGTCCACGGGAGAGGCTGCAAAGTCGAGTCCAATTAGGATTACTCCGTCCGCAGAAAGGTAGCCCACTCAAAAACTCAATGCATCACAAACATGGCAGATTTGGGAGCCACCAGAGGCGAAGTGAAAGACGCACCCTAAATAGACCACTCCCCTTAAATCATCTGGTAGCTAAATCTAATCCGACTCACTCATTCACCTCCTTTTGGGACCACTTGCTTCTCACCCATTGTTGGTTGTGAGGGTAGTAAAACTCCCCGGATGGGAACTTATTTCCATACGCCTCACCCTGCTGGGGTTTGATTCCCCTCTCCTCCGCCGGGACAAAGAGGGCAATCCGCGTAGTTACCCCTCCATTCAAAAGAACCAAGCAGACATGCGTCAACTGGCGTCCAACATGGGACCAAACAGCTCCATAGTAGTTCAGCCTTGGGAGCTGGACCGAGCCAGTCGCCTATCCCCCCTTAATCCTGTAATCACCCATGTTGGTCGTGATTGACTACGCGTCAAGCTTAATTATATAATTTAAACAAAGTGTAGCATAATATCTGGTAATTTTACTAATTTATTGACATAGAGATCATGTGTAAGTCAGATTTCATTTGTTTTTAAAGGATATTCAGTATTATTTAATTGTTGCTGTTACTTACTTCCCTAGGAGGGTAGTATGCATTGAATGTTATAAAACAGGTGAATGAAAGAAAATTATCCTGGTAGGCTCTCATATCGCCATTGATGGTTGGAGTAGACATGTGGCATGGCCAGACAACAGCGAATCAGAGAGAAGGTAACAACAGTAGTAAGGCTGAAGCTAATTCTAATGTAAAATTTTTTTTTAAAATCAATCAACAACAGCCGAGGATGGAGGTGGTGTGTTTAACGTAATAAAAATGTGATAGTATATATTTTAATATTAATGAAATAGTTGCTGCTAATTGTTTTTAAAGGTGAATACTTGATAAGGGAAGACTAATAAGACTGATTTATTGTGTTTGAGAAGGAGTGTTAGTTATGTGTTAATTTGTTTGAAACGATGAACGAGTTTAATAAAAAGTTGAGAAGCTGTGAATTATCACAATCTCATGAATTTAAGATGTTACAACTGTGATTTAACTGGAATGTTACAGGGTTTCCTGAAGAATTATTTCTACACAGTTTGCTATTTACACAATTCTGTGGGTTCTTGACATTGTTCCCATCATCGAAAACCTGCTAGTGAATTTATGTATGTCACACCTCCTGTAGCAGTGTGTACAGCATCGGGATCTTGTGCCTGCCTACCCAGCCTGCCTCCCTCCCTCCCGCCCTCATGCACCACTAGAGCTGGGATGTTGCTAGCAGCTAGCTCCAATACTGCTATGCGAGTGGTGATGCTACCGACAGTGCACAGGATCTCAAGTCTCCAACTGCCTTCTCACATGCTTAACTGTAGTCTACCCACTTGATGTCTCATACCAAGAAGGTAAGGAAGAGGAAGACTGCTGCCGTTGCCACTGCTTACGATAGGCAGGCAGCAGGGCAGGGGCCAGTACACCTGTACTCCGCCCATGGAAGCATGCCCATGTTGAGTGGACATATGCCATCATCCAAGTCACCCAGGGTACATCCAGCACTCTTCAGTTCATCGGTACAGGCAACTCTACCTGATGCAAACCCAAGGGGGAGCCATCTTAGTAGTACATTCCCTCTGACTCTACTACCTCCCATACTGCACTACCTTAAACCAGGATATGAGCACTGCATTTTAGCCAACTGGATAAATTGGCACCACCATAATTCTTCCTTTTCACTTTTCGTATGAAGTTTAAATGTACCAGCCATATTTTTGTACCCTCTTGAAGCTTCTGTTTCAATGTAAGTAGGGGGTACCAATGTTTGAGAAAGTTAAAACTCACTAGATAGGGCTCTGTACGTGTGTGAGAGAGTGAGCAAGGAAGGGGCACAATTTTCCTGTCGTCAAAGAGAGAGAATCAAGCCTTCTTCCGAGAAGACACCAGTCTTCTGAGAGGACACCCATTTTCTGAAATGACACCCGACTTCCGAGAGAACAACTGTCTTCACACATGTGGCTACGGCTAAGGTCAGAGAAGGGCTTGACATGCCACAGGCAATGTCATTTGCTCGCTATAGTCTCCGAAACAGCTGCGCCCCCTCCCAAACAAGACATCAAGCCATAGATACCATAATTCCACTGATGCTAAGGAAGGCCATGCATGCTTGATGCTGCCACCGGTAAGCCAACCACCTGCGGCATACCACCACCCTGCCAGCTTACCTCCCTTCCCACCGCTGACCATGAAAGGACAGTCACTGTGTATCCACATTATATTATTGCCAACCTTTGCCTCTATGTCCATGTCATCCCATGCTTCTCTCACTCACTGAGTTCAGAGTATAAATATCAGCCATGGACCGGAGTTCATGGCTCTTTAGCTCAACGACAGACGCAAAACATTACTCTGCCCGAGTGTGCACCAGCTGCAAAGAGACTTCACCTTCAAAGGAGAAGGCACAAACTGCCTCCTTCCCCCTTCCACCCTTCAAGCAGTTAAAAGCAGGTATTTCACTTTGTTCTGTTGGTTGGGGTATGGTGGTAATCCTGCCTTGGCCAAACCAGGCGTAGCTGCTGTCGTAACCATCTGTGGAGACTTGTCATGCTAGCTGTAATTCCACCCTATCTGGGTACACGCGGATTAGGGATGCAGCCCAAGTATGTACCTGCCTACTAAGACTCAAGAGTGCTGGTAGTTACCTCTCGCCTTCTTAGATAACCTGGGAAATGAGATACGCATTGCGTGGGCACTGCACTGTAATGTAAAGCACTGTCCTCTGGGAGGCTGCCCAGAATCTCCTCGTCTTTAAGGAACTACCTAGATTATTCACAAAGGCTGTGCCAAGCCCTGTAAAACACCCACTTAAACCACTCTTTCTGGCTTTCTTATCTGACATGCCACTGGGCTAGGTGGCAGAAGGCAACTAAGCAGGTCTTGCCCTTAGCCAAAGAGGCTGCTGTAAGATCTGAGCCAAGACTCAGAAGACTACCTGTGCTACTACAGAAGTGAGCAGTTCAAGCACACACAGAAGCACCACATTAGTTTTTCCTGTAATGATGGTCGCTGCTTCCCTCCCTGCCCTCAGGGGGAGAAACAGTGGGCGCCCCCCAACTACACAGACACTCACCAGGAGTGGCATCACTATACAGTTAGTTTTGATAACAGTATACATTCCTTCTTTTCCTAAGAAAGTAGCACACACAAAGCTGGCTCATCACGGCTAATCTGGCCCTGCCTACTGAAAGAACTCAATGAGTCTTTCCACACAATATATTTTGTAACACATTCCAGCTGTGTGACGTCCAGCAACACGGAGTAGCGGTAACTAACTGCTTTCATTCATAGGTGGCACCACAAGTCAAGATGGCCACCAGCCCTGGCACTTGCAACAGTTGGCGCCAAGTTTGAATTTGAATCCAAGTGCATACACTAATTGACACAAACCAAAACAAACCTAAAGATACCACCCACCAAAAATAACACTTTTAAGCAAATTAGAAAATCTGTACAATGTCATAATGATATTAGTGGTTCTCAGCGAATAGGTAGGCGACACAACTTGATAACAGGGCCCTTCACTGTTCGATGTTGCTGCTTAATGGTGGCCAACCTGCAAACTCCATCCTTGCCCCCATGTAGAACTGCAACACGACCAAGCTGTCACTGCAGGGGTGGCAAGTGGTCCTTGACAAGGACAAGATCGCCAATCTGCCCCTCACTTTCACTCTTGGTCCACTTTCCAAGTGGTTGTAGTGTGCGCAGGTACCTTGTGCCATCTCTGCCAGAAGTCCTGAGTGGCACACTGTAACAGCTGCCACCGGTCCAATCTGTTTGACTGAATCTCTGTAAGATCTGGAACTGGAGGTGCTGTCAGGGTGGGCCTACAAGGAAGTTTGCCAGTGTCAGGGCATCTAAGTCATCTGGATCTGACAAAATGGCACACAGTGGATGCGAGTTAAGGACAGCTTCAATCTGGGCAAAGAGAGTAGACAGCTCCTCAAATGTAAGAACCTGCTGGCCTAAAACTCTTTTCAGATTATACTTAGAGATTTGATGGCTGCCTCCCACAACCTATCAAAATGTGGTGCTGATGGAGGATTGAGGTTCAACTCAATGCCACGAGAGACAAGGGTATCAGCAACACACTGCAAGTTGGCACTCTCACTTAGGAACTTCTGTAGATCATTGAAATAACTACACGTGCCTGTAAAGTTTGTTCCGCAGTCTGAAAAAAGCATTTTTACACAGCTCTCACCTAGCAGTAAATCTGAATAATGCATCAAGAAAAGCTTTGGTGCTAAAAGAAGACACAACTTCTAAACGTACTGCCTTTGTCGCTAAGCAAACAAATAGGTACAAATAAGCATTTGACACACAACTGTTCCGAACACGGGAATGTTTGATTTGGAACGGGTCCCCATAGTCAACACCAACGTTTAGAAATGACCTTGTTTGTTGAACACTACTTGGTGGAAGATTTCCCATCAATGGCTGTGTATTGGTGGCCCTGAACCTGTGGCATTTTATACAACTGTGGATCCTGGTCTTGACAGATCCCTTCCCTGCCACAATTCAGTACTCGCAACGAATGGCTGCATGTGTGGCATTGGAACCAGCATGGAGGTGCATGAGATGATAATAATCAATTATCAGATGTCGCAAAATTCTTCTTGGATAGCAAGAAAGATTTGATGTTTAGCTTTGTAAGTTATTTGTGAATTTTGTAAACGTCCACCCACACGCAGAATGTCATCACAATCCAAGAATGGATTCAACTTTCTAATACCAGTACCAGGGGGGCATTCACCCTCTGAAATCAAACATTCAATCTCAGAGCTGAAACATTCTCGTTGAACCTGCTTCAGGCACATCTTCTTAGCAGCATCAAGTTCTACGACAGTAAGGGGACCAGTGCGTCGACACCCTAGTGACACCTTCAGGTTTGAAATGAATCTTAATGCATAAGCAAGCACTCTCTGAAGCTATGACCAGGAAGAAAACCTAGACAGGCTTGCGAGGAGGTTTGGCTCACAATGTCCAACCAATGAGACTACCTTAGGCTGTTGTAGCTCTTCTGCAACACTGTGAATACTGGTTGCTACTCCTCCATATAGCCATGATTCCTTCTCAGATATTAACCAGCTAGGCCTAGTCCACCAAAGTGTGTGTTTTAGTAAATCTTGAGGTAAGAGTCGTTTTGAAGCACAGTATGCAGCATTGTCAGCAGAAGGCACATGTCTCCACTGGATCGTTATCTTCCTCTCTTGAATACGAGCGACTCTGTTTGCCACAAAAGTTTTCAGACGATCAGGAGGAATCCTGATCCAGGCGAGGACCACTGTGGAGTCACACTATGCAGTAATACAGCAAATGTGGATACGTTCTGAAAGGTTTGACATTAGTAACTTAATGAGTACATGTGCAGCCTGCAATTAAAGTCGAGGAAGTGTGACTGTTTTTAGTGGCGCAACACGTGATTTGGCCAGAAGAAGGTGTGTCTTAACCCCACCATGATGAGCAATAAGTAGGTATACAACAGCTACGTAACCTTCATTGGATGCATCACTAAAGCCATGAAGCTGATATTCTGACTGTGGTGCTGACACAATAAGAGGTATGGGCAGTTTGCTGAGAACATTCAGTTGGCAGATGAAAGCCTGCCAGTTCTCCACACATCTGGAGGTGGAGCTTCACCCATGACACAAACAACAGCCAGAGTGTTTGGAGGAAAATCTCAACTCGAATTACAACTGGAGTAACCCACCCTAGTGGGTCATACAATCTAGCAATGTCTGAAAGAAAAGCTTATTTGGTGACTCTTGTGCTGGCTGATTGAATATTATATGAAAACACATCTAACCTTGAGTCCCACTGGAGACTAAGTACCTTGATCACTTCACTATTTTCTGAAAGCTAAGTGGACTCCCTCAGTGGTTTTATGGTACTGCATCTAAGACAGCTTGGCTATTACTGGACCATTTTCTTAATTCAAAACCCTCTTGCTTTAGGAGATTTATCAGTTCTTGCTGCAACTCTAGGGCTTCTGGAACTTATGCTGCATCTGTCACGATATCGTCAACAAATACATCTTCCATCACGACCTTAGCCTCCTTGGGATACAAGCCACCTTCCTCAACTGCAAGCTGTTGTAAGGCTCTTATAGCCATGAAAGGAGCTGCTGACACACCGTGACAGTGTCAAGTTGGAATTCACATATTGGCAGAACAGGGGACTCATGCCACAGGATTATTTGATAAGATGCATCCTCTGGATGTACGAGCACCTGTCGATACATTTTACAAACATCTATGGTCATTACAACAGGATGAAGATGGAAATGTGTAATAATGTCCACAATGTCATTCTGAAGTTTAGATCCAGTCAGAAGAACATCATTATGAGACTTTCCAGAAGTGGAGGCCGCTGAAGTATCAAACACCACTCTTAACTTGGTTGTTGGCTGGATTCTTTCAACACATAGTGATGTGGGATATAATAACGAAGAGAGTGCCCTACTCCATTCTTAATTGGATGCATGTGTCCAAGTTGTACATACTTGTGCAAAAATATTAGAATACAGAATACTCCCTTTTGATTTCTGGCTGACTATGCAATCTGTATTCCCGTTGACACAACCGTTTGACAGCAAAGCTGCAGGAATCTCCTAACTCTGGTTCCTTTTCCTTGAAAGGTAGTCTCAGGACATATGCAAATGGGTTTCAACAATGTGACTCTCACATTCAATACCTTCTGGGTTACAATGTTGAACAGAAGGTACTTCTTCGCTTTCCCAAAATTTGCAGATGGTGTCTGTTAGGGAAGCCTCAGACAGTACAAACAGAGAAACAACACTACTGGAGGCAGCAGCTGCAGTCTGACTGACTACCCATTAGAACCCAACCAAATATACTGTGAAGAGCGATGGGGAACCCACGTGGTGGTTGGTACAGCCCACCATCAAACACATCTGGATATACATCAGCACCCAAAAGAAGATTGATTGTCCCTGGAGTATCAAACAATGGGTAAGCTAATTCCAAATGACAATACACATCACTCATGTGGTGAGGAAGTGAGATGCTGGGTAATTTGGAGGCTATATCCTTCAAGACCAGTGCATTGGTGATTAATTGAGGCCCTTCACTTGTCGCAGGTGTCAAAACACAAGTAACAGAACCATTGTTTGCAAGAACAACAGACTGAGCAGTCCCCACAACAGGAACACGAGTCCTTTGGCATTTTAACCCTAGCTTGCGGACACACTCTTCAGAGATGAATGAGCTCTGAGAACCTGAGTCAAGTAACACTAGAACCTTCTGCATCTTGCCACTTACATCTTTAATTCTAACGACTGCTGTACCTAAGACGACAGTTGCCGACACATCAGTGGAAGAGGTAAGTGAGACTTCAGCTGCAGTTTCCTCATTGGGAATGGAAGTGACTGCTTCTTGTTGGTTAGAAATATCTAGAATTTTCTCCACTTGATTTGGAGAGACAGCAGTGTGAAGAGGGGAGTGGTGTCTCCTACTACAATACCTACAGTTTCTCTTTGACTTGCAATCCTTCACTCTGTGGCTCTGCAAACAGTTGAAACACAACATCTTTCATCGCACCATATCTATCCTCTCATCAACTGACTGACCATTGAACGTAGGACATTTGTGAATTCGGTGTGTGCCCTCACAGGTTATACAAATATCTTGTTCCGCAGATGCCAAGAATGAAGCTTTGATGTTTGTGCCTGAAGTTACAAACTTCTTAGTTGTTGATCGTGCACAAGTGTAACCTGATGCTGAATAGTTAGCTATCATCAATGCCTTACAATGTGATTCAAAAAATTCGAGAAGCTGATCAAATGTGGGCATCTGTATGGTCTTACAAGCTACTTCAAACTGGGCTCTTGTATCAGGAGCAAGCTTTGGTAACATAAGGTTTAACAACACAAAACTCCATTCAGTCACTGGCAGTTTTAGAATTCTCAAAGTACCCAAGTTCTCCTTAAGAATATCTACCATATTCTGCAATTTGTCAGGAGAGACAGCAGCTAAGCGAGGAAGTTGCATTATATTTTCCCAATGCATCGTGGCTATTGCTCTGACATTATGGTACCTTTCAGTTAATGTTTGCCATGCTAGGTTATAATTATCCTCAGACATTAGGAGGGCTTTAATAAGGTTGTATGGCTCATCTGGAACTGACGTACAGAGATACTGATGTTTTTCCAACGCAGCGAGGGCCTTGTTATGCACCAGCGAGGTGAATAAATCATAAAAGGTAGGCCATTCTGTAATCAACCCCTTAAAGGTAGGCAACTGCAAATTTGGTAACATGACAGTGGATGAGGCTCAGCAGAGATGACGTTGCTGTTTTCTTCCTACTTCTTTGATCACAACAAGTTTGTTGAAAACTTCCTGTATTCTATAGTAGGCCTCGTCAAACCCCTCGAACTCCCTATCGCTGGCTTCAGACTATGCAACTGATACAATTTCCAATGCTTGAACAGCAAGTTGCAGATGGCTTTCCTCGAAGTCTGTTTTCAGTTGCTGCAAATCGCAGCGTGTTGCCTTGAAAAGTCCCGCCCAACTCCGATTGTTTTCAACTTCATCGGCCAAGGTCAGAAGTCTGTTTATACGACACTTCACTAGGCGCAAACGTGTCTTCAATTGGTGTTGAGACATTTTAACAATTTCTCGTCGTGGTTCGAATAAATTGCCGGCCTGGTAAAAACATAAACAATTGCAGTTATGGTTGGTATACCATGCGACTAACCTCAAAAAACCCTCTTTTCACCATGAATCACGAGAATGATAAATACGAAACTTATTGTATAACAGAAGTCTTGTGATTAAATACAGTGGTATTTGTATACATAACTGCTATAGCACGAAACGTAGTAGTACCACACCACGCCAGATTCTGTACATAAAGAAATACCGAAAACACGTCCACTGTTTACCGTAATTATAGATTAAACTTTGTTAAGTGGCTTGAATAATGCATATCCGGCCAGAAAGACTAAAAATGTTTCCACACACTATATTTTGTAACACATTCCAGCTGCATGACGTCCAGCAACATGGAGTAGCGGTAACAAACTGCTTTCATTCATAGTTGGCACCACAACTCAAGATGGTCGCCGGCCATGGCACTTGCCAACAGTTGGCGCCAAGTTTGAATTTGAATCCAAGTATATACACTCATTGACACAAACCAAAACAAACCTAAACAATGAGAAAAGACCCATTGTAACTAAGTTCTGTACAGTATCATGCCCATGTGACAAGGAGGGGAAAGTCAGTGATGGACTCAAACCAAATCCGACAATATTTCATAAAATATGATAACCAAAACAGCACCATTGAAGGTTCGAGCTAACCAACATCATGAGTTTGAAATGTCTTTAGTTTCACTGTGCATAACAAAAAATTAAGTATCAGAATACTGTTCCCAGCTATAAGGCACAGTCTACATCAACGAGAAGAAGGGCGGTTATTCTTTGTAGAGTCAGCAGCCTTTTCCCAGGGACAGACCTGTAATTCGTGGCCAGCCTGCAGAATGGATGGCATGCAGGTGAAGCGACAATAGAATGAAGTGGTTGGGAAAATATTGTTTATGTACCCTGAGGAAAATGACTTGCCACTGCCCACACCAACCAAATTTTTCATGTGCGAAAAATCAGACACAGATCTGCGGAGGAAACGAACGTGGATTGCTGTGGTGGCAGGTAAGCACAATACTGATGATCATAGCCACCAAGGCACCTTTCTGAGCATAACCACAATACGGTATGTGCAACCCAACGTTCAGTGGTACACAGAACAAGTAATGTGGAAGAATACCCACTTGACAGAGTCATGCATGACACGACACACAAACATGAGGGCATTGGTGATGACGGGGTCATTTGTGGGCTCCTGCTGCTGTTGGGCGAAGGCACTCATGATGCTCTTGCAGACATCCACCTTGATGCTCTCCTTCTGGAACAGGTCTAGCAGCGGAAGGAACTTGTCCTGCAACCACCATCACCTTCTGCTACCCTTCAGTTGCCAGTGCACTGCTGCTTTCAGCAAACACAAAAGTGCCAGACAAACCTCACAAGTTATTTTTACAGGTGCGTGAATTTTGCTAATTTTTTTGGCAGCAGCTTAAGACTTTTTCACAGTTCTATACATTCTTGGGCCACAACTGTTTACTCACTGACTATTGCCAGAGTAAGAGGCTTCATTTTTTATTCAAATAGTATGAATGTTATACATTTCTTCTCATTTATTATTGGCTCCAGTCATTCAGGGCATGTACTAACAACTGTGGTCCAATCATGAAATTAATGCATGGATACCTGTCCTTGAAGTCTAAGATGCCACCGAAAGAATTTGCGAAATTTCCAGGTGTCTACCAATTTTGTAACAGCAACATTTTAATTTTTTTCTGTGAACAGTAATAGTCCATCCAGTACCAATAATAAACAAAGATCTATAATTACAATTTTAAATTTTGTTTAGCTAAATATATATTCTAACATATGGTACGAGCAATCTTCAACAAAAAATTAATGTACAGAGAGGCCCCACATCCACGTACAAGCGGTGTTCTCTGTGCATTCTATTACTAAACTGCCCTGACTGGACATTTTATTTTTTGAAGATTATGGATTTAGGAAGTAATTTTCTTTTGTTGTGTGTATCTGATATGTAGGTATTGATCTACAGAATTTTGTTTTCAGTGCAAGAGTGTTCTAAGTCTATTATATATGTGTGTGTACATGCGCGTGCGTGTGCCCACACACATGCACGCACACACACACATGCACATATACACTTGTTATTTATTTATTTGTATTAAATTATTGTCTTTAAGTACTATCGGTTTTCTAAGTAATATATACCATAGTAAATTAATGTTTTGTTGTACAGACTTCTGGATTAATTATTAACATTATATAGGGTACTGTCCACCATGTCAATAGTTCATAGTACTCTCTGTGTGTGTGACTGGCTGTTTGGTTGGCTGTACTGGGACCATTGTGTTTGATTTGACTCAGTGTGAACGATCATGGCGGCTGGTGATGGTTTGTATTCGTTCATGCTCAACATTTTTTGGTCCTAACGACCCGGATTAGTGTAACCGGTACGTGTAATATGCGTGATTGTACGCGATGCAATTTATTTAATGATGTGTGACACCTCTGATGGCTTTTGACACTCGTAGAGGTAAAGTCGGCTAATGGGATAGCTTTTAAGTGAAAGGTCGAAGTAGACTTGTGTACGGGATATAACTACAGTGTATAAGTACTTGCTTTAAACTGTGCGGTTTGGTAAACCATGGGAGCGCAAATAATTTGATTATACAGTCCACTTTCAGAGTTAAAACGGTCAACCACGTTGCACAAAATAGCAGCAACAACACCAGCATTACAACATGTGACTTTTACTTTCCTTTGTCACAAGCTGAAGGTGCAAGGGAATTATGTGAAGCAATAGAAGAAGATGCCTCAAAAATCGAGGATTGAGATTGTGGTTTAAGAGGTTGTAAGCAAGAGAAATGAAATGGTTGCCAATTTCTGTGTTTTGTGTACAAACCTCCCCATCGAAGGCATCAATATAGTAGGTAAAACAGCAATTTGTTGCTTATGAACTAGTGTTTCAGGACTTACGTAAGGTATACAACAGAATCAAATGACAATCGTCAAACTTGTCAGGTAGCGAGTGCAATGCAACTAGTATACAGGATGCGCCACAGGCGGCAGTCCTGCCAACTTTATCATAGCCTATGTTTACTGGAAATCGAGCCGAGTGGACAGGGCTTTCTGAACTAGTTAACTCAATGGTTGGGTAAATTCCTAGCATAAGTAAAGTGCAAAAACTCCACTACTTATTGAGCTGTTTGAAGGGAGAATCACGGGACCTGGTAAGCAACATCCCAGTTATTGATAAGAATTATAATGAAGTATGGGATTTATTGGAGAACAGGTACAAATGTGTACGGCTTACAGCTACCATTCATGTCCAAAAATCCTACATCTTCCACCCATAAGTAGTAAGAATGATGCATTATATTAAGGTTTTCTGTGCATAGTCGAAGAAAATCTTAATGCACTAAAGGCTTTAGATTTTCCAGTTCCAAGTGGGATTTTTTGTTGCTAAATATATTGCTGGAGAAACTTAATGAACCCTTGAGACAGGCATTCAAAATGTCACAGGATGATGAAATTCCAGCATACACACAGCTGTTGCAATTTTTGCAATGCAAATCACTTGCTACGGAACATGCACAGTTGTTGACTTCCTTTGAACTAAGGCCTAACTCATTTAAGACTGTTTTGAGTAATAAAATGTCAAGTACATGGCCTAACAAGATAACGTCATTAAGTGCAGGTATGCAGGCTGGCCCGATCAACCCTTCGAAGACCACATTAGTATGAGTCTGTGATAACGCATCTGAAAAACAAAAGTGTAATGTGCATGATGGATTACATACACTGACAAAATGTCAGTCATTCTTGTAGTTTAAACCTAATGAGAAAAGGAGACACGTTCTAGAGAAACAGTTGTGCTTCAACTACCTCAGAGGTGGTCATATAGCAGTGCAGTGCAGATCAAGATTTCACTGTCAACGTTGTGGGAAATCACACCACACTTTGCTTCACATAGCAGACAATGGCGAGGAAGTAGAGCCGACACTAGATACAGATAATGACGATGTAGCTGCTTGTCAAGATAGTCCCAGTGGTGATGTGCTCAGCTCAAGGTGTCCAGGACAGGCAAGCAACAACTGTGCTGCTGACCGCAGCATTGGTAAAAGTCATGGATGGTTTAGGGAAATTTCAAACAGTGAGAGCCCTACTAGATGGAGCATCACAATCATCCTTCATTACACATGCATGCATGAAGAGCTTAGGACTGAAGCGTTGCCATTCAAGGGTCAGCATATCTGGGATTGGGCAGATATCTGCAGCTGAAGTAAGGGGAGAGGTGGTGTGCAAAATTGCATAGTTGCACTAGAAGTTTAACCTTGTTACTAAATCCTTGAACCTTAACAGAATAACAAAGGACATGCCAATGGTACAGGTAGATATGTCATTCCTTGCTCACCTAAAGGATCTCCCATTGGCAGACCTACAGTTTGCGACACCTGAGCAATCGAAAAGCTTCTCTCTGCACAGGTGGTTGCAGAGGTAATGACAGGTGCCAAAATTGCTGGACAGCTACATGCCTTTCAAACAGAATTTGGTTGGGTGCTGGCTGGAAAAGCCCTGTGTGCACACACTAGTCCAGAGTCAACTTCATTACTTGTAAGCACAAACAGCAGTCTTGACAGCTGACAGCGCCCTGCAGAGGTTCTGGGACATTGAGGAGGTTTCAGGGGCAACTACATTTCCAAGGATGACTAGAAATGTGAAGAGCACTTTGTAGGTATGCACACTCGAGATGATAAAGGAAGGTATGTATTATGTCTTCCATTTAAAAATGGTGACTGTGATACTGTATTGGGGAATTCGTACTTGGACTTCGTGGTCAGGAGCGAAATATGGAAGGTTGTCAAGTTTGCACTCTGAATATAAACATTTCATGGAGGAATACGAGCAATTAGGCCATATGATATATGTACGTACCCTGAAATCTGATGAATATTGTGAGATGGAACGGACATCTTTATCACATGAAAAACCTGCTTACATCATTCCCCATCAAATAGTTGTGAAGGAAGACAGGGTGTCCTCAAAAGTTAGAGTTGTGTTCTATGCCTCGGCACCAACGGTTAATGGATCATCCCTTAATGACGTGCTCTTGTGTGGTCCCAAGCTCCAGAAGGATATTTGTGATATTGTACTGAACTTCAGAACGTCAAGTGTAGCACTTACAGCTGATGTGCGTAAGATGTACAGGCAGATAGGTATTGACACACAAGACTGGAAGTATCAATGTGTATTGTGGTGACCAACCCCAGACTCACCAGTCAAACTGTATGAATTAAATACTGTGACTTACGGGTTAGCATCCTCACACAACCAAGCACTGTGTACAATTAAGCAATTGGTAACTGATGAAGGAGCCCAGTACCCCTTAGCAGCACACATTTTACTGCAGGATGTCTTTGTCGATGATATTGTCACAGGAACATCTACCATCACTGAAACTAAAGAGTTAAACGAATAGCTCATTAGATTATTAGATGCTGGAGGGTTTCAACTACATAAATGGTGTTCTAATAGTCAGAAGTTGATGGATGATGGAAGTGTATCATCTGAGTCTAGAACCCTGGACTGCAGTGAATCTGTGAAGGTGTTGCGGCTGCGCTGGGATCCAGGCCATGACTGCTTCATATACAGGGTACAGATATATGTTGCATCAAACACCAAGCGAGGCATTCTTTCAACCATTGTCCACTTGTACGACCCCTGTGGATGGTTGGCCCCAGTGATCGCAACTAGCAAGATTTTACTTCAGTTATTATGGACCCAAGGTCTTGACTGGGATGAAACTGTTGGACAGGATGTACTTAACCAGTGGGAGGAGTTTAAGAAGTCACTTCCTAGCCTTAGTGAGGATAAAATTCCTAGGTTTATTCCACTTCAAGCGGAAGAGATGCAGTTTCATGGATTCTGCGATGCCAGTGAAAGGGCCTATGCTGGAGTTTGACGAGGGACGGGAAAGTTCAAGTCGGTCTTCTCTGTTCAAAGTCGAAGGTGGCCCCTTTGAAGACACTAACTGTGCCCAAACTTGAGTTATGTGCAGCATTGTTATTGAGTAGGTTTTGGCAGCACATCAACAGGCTGTATTTTGACAAGATCAAAGAGTTTGAGGTTCATACGTGGACAGATTCAAGTGTAGTATTAGCATGGTTACATCTGTCACCACACCAGTTGAAGACATTTTTAGCTAACAGAGTAGCAGAGATTCAGGCCATCATACCCCCCAGTACATGGAAGCATGTCCCATCTGAGGAGAACCCAGCAGACGTGGCATCACGCGGTGCTCTTCCTGAGCAGCTTCTCAGGCACTAGTGGTGGTTCACAGGCCCGCTGTGGCTGAAGCTTTCGCAGGAACAATGGCCAGATACAGGCCATTATACCCAAGAGTCCGTGCCAGAATTGAATCCACCTGCAACTGTTGTCTTGGTGGCAAACCAGGTTGAGTGTAATGGCCCTGAAGATCTGTTTGTTTTAATTGACAAGTCATCTTCGCTGGCCAAGTTGACATGCATCACAGCATGGGTATTGCGGGCAAGGGCAGCATTCAAGAAAACAAGCCATTCAAAGAATAATTTCCTGACACTAGAGGAGTTGAGAAATGCTAACGTGACATTGGTCAAACATGTACAGTTGTGTAGCTTCAGGGAAGCATTGTCTGCTCTTCAAAACAGGAGTAGGTGCCCTAGGGTTACACAGCCACTGATGCCATTTCTTGATTCAAATGGAGTTATCAGGGTGGGCGGACGGCTACACCATTCTTCACTACCAGACACTGCAAAATACCCCATTTTACTGCCAAAGCAAAGCCAGTTGTCCAGACTCATTATTGTTCATTGTCATACCATCAATTTACACCCAGGGCCATCCAAAACTTTGTATCTAGTTTGCAGAGAGTACTGGATAATTTCTGCACGCTCTGTGGTGCGAAATGTGATTCACAAGTGCACACAGTGTTTTACGGCCAGACCAGTCGCTCACAATCCAGTAATGGGCACACTTCCAAAAGCATGGTTTTCACAGGTTCGAGCATTTAGGTCCGTTGGGGTAGATTTTGGAGGACCTTTCCATGACACACCAGTACGAACAAGGAAGAAGGCAAGCTTCAAGGTATACATGTGTCTGTTCATTTGTATGGCCACTAAGGCAGTACACTTGGAGCTGGTCACAGACTTGTCAACTGTAGCTTTTCTGGCTACATTCAAGCAATTTGTATCAATAAGAGGAATCCCTACTGATGTGTACTCCGATAATGGCAGTAACTTTGTGGGAGCACACAAACAACTCAAGGAGGTGTATGCAAAATTACTTTCAAATGATAATGAGGAAGAGATTGCAGCTAAGGTGAACCTGGGAGGGACGAAGTGGCACTTCAACCCTCCAGCAAGTCCAAACTTTGGAGGTCTGTGGGAAGCAGAAATCAAGAGTGCCTAGCAGCATCTATACAGAGTTGTAGGTACTCAGTTGCTGACCTTCAAAGAACTCTCAATACTGTTTGCACAGGTTTCAGCAGTGTTGAATTCGAGACCTATATGTGCCCTCTCAACAGATCCTTGGGAGTATGATGTTTTGACAACAGGCCACTTCCTTGTGGGTAAGCCATTGGTAGCTGTACCTGATCACCATCTGTGTGATATTCCTTTGAACTGTCTTGATCGCTGGCAATTAATCACGCAGTTTCACCAACACATATGGAAGAGATGGAGTGTGGAGTACCTACACAACCTACAGGTGCTACTGAAAGACTCCATGTTGCCACCACTAATGTGGAAGACTGCTAGAGTGTCAGCAGTACATCCAGGCCAAGATGGTGTAGTTCGTGTGATAACCTTAAGAACACCAGAGAGGGAGTTCGTACAACCTGTCAATAAGATCTGTCCACTTCCTGTGGATTAACATCAGTGATAGTAGACTTACCCATTTCATGTTTATATTGTATAGTTTTTTTGTGTGTGAACTTTTTTTTCCGTGGGCAGTATGTTCACGATGTCAATAGTGCATAGTATTCTGTGTGTGTGTGACTGGCTGTTTGGTTGGCTATACTGGGGCCATAGTGTTTGTTTTGACTTAGTGCAAACTATCATGGCGGCGGGTGATGGTTTGTATTCGTTCGTGCTTAACAGAGTACGAACATAAAACTGTCATGCTGAACTATTCATGGTTTCCGATCCACCCACAGTACGACACTGAACACCCTGCCATTAGTAATCACAACCAAACTGGCTTAGAACCCATTATGTGTCCTTTTGCCTTGGCATATTTGTGGTGCATAATTTAATTTTACTAATTTTTAAATAGTCACATTAGAAGTGGGTTTGACATGCCATGCAGGCAGTCGTTTGTCCAAATATAAGCTCCAGCTCTGGTGCTTCCCCTAAGCCATCGTAAAACTGAGTGCCATCACGTTCCATACTCACTGCTGTTAGAAGGACATTACCACAAATTGCTGCGTTTGTTTTTCGCCAGGTGGCCAGCAACCAACTTGCCTTGATGCTCCCACATGAAAGTGGGTGGACCCACACCTTCAACGGCTAGAGCAGGCGGACAAAGCAGGTAACAAAGGTCCATCTCCAATGTGCATATGGGTGGTTACCCCCTCCATCCAGCCAACTTGTTCCATCCCTTGCTCACCAAGCACTCAGGAACCACTGAAATACTGCCTGCTGCACATGCCAGAATCAGGGGAGTTCACTATAAAGTTCACTGTAAAGTGCCAAATGCAGCTAAAGCTAATTGGTTTATTATTAGTTTACCTAACGTGTTTTCCAGCACATACTTGCTGTGCATGAACTTGTGGAACAAAGAGTACATCACGACATGGCAGGAGGACGTGATACACCACCATATCATTTCGTTAACAGCATTTCAATGCCATGCAACCTTAAAAGGTGGTATCAAACATGAACAGAGAGTGGATGTACAAAAACTGGTAAATTAAATTCTGGAATTAGTAGAGGAACATGTAGAAACCCCAGCACCCTTATTCGAACCACCCACTCAGACATCTAGTAAATTTCACATCATACACTGGTTAATTACGCAGTACCAAGATTCCTCATTAGGTTACGACCCAGTTCTCGCCGCATATCCTCCACACCTAGTACCATCCTTTACCTTGGACTAATACCTGGGTACAACTTTGCCGCAGAGAACATCGGCCACTGTTCTGCCGCCACCTGCAAGTAGACAGTCTCTACCAACTAGAGCTCTGTACCTAGGAGTATCCAAGGTAAAGCATCATCCTAGTATTGTTTTATACACACCTGACTTTGTACCTGTAAGAAAGCCTACACACCCCCGTATTTACACAGGGGAAGCACCCCAGAGTGACACCTCCCTGTAAATAGTTTGACATTACTTGAATGTCCTTCGTGATGCTGAAATCATGATGGTTGATGTACACTTCTTCCTTTACTAAACAAACAACTCCCAGATCTACCATACGCTACCAACTTGCATTAATGTTAAGAGTCAGGGGTTCAACTCCCCAAGCAGCCGTAAACAAACCTTCTCTACCGCAGTCCCAATGTGACCATCACAACACCTCAGCCCACATTTTAAACCAACACAGAGCTTATGACTCAGCTCCAACCTTAGCTAGCTTGTGTATTTATGTGTGTAGAGTTTGTGCAATGTTATTATCTATCTTAATCTTATAAAGGTAGTGTACACACGACAAGGTGACCTTTCGAAAAGTCTTGGCATTGTTTTTATAATGGGAAAAAGAATATTTTGTTGACAACATTAATCAAAAACTTTGCATATTATGTCCTTGGAAGTATTGATCAAAGTTAAACACCTATATTTTATGTCTAAAAAGAAAAATAATTGTGAATATAAATCAATATTCAGAAACCAATATTATTTGCTGAAATTGTGTGTGTTTATAGTGCTAATTACAATATTTTCTGCTTTAGTTTGTTTATTTAATGAGAATACAGTGGTCATATGTACCAGCTGATCAGCAGTGTTTGTTTTGATAGGTATGTGGGAAGAAACACAACCAATGTGATGAACGTAGAAATTCCAGCAAGGCTTTCAAAAGTGGTCACTTTACTGTGAACAGCCTTTACATGCACACATACATATAAATCACTAAGTATTTTAGATCATCTGTGACACTTTCTCTTCCACTAAATGATAATCATCATTGTGAATTATAATTTATGATTTCACTCACCATGGTGAAGAGCACCTCAAAATCCTGCATGTGTGTGACGACCTTGTTGACAACAGTGTGCAGCTGTGGGTAGTGATTCTCATACACTCTGTCTGCAGACATGTGGCGGATCACGTCCCCCAGAAACGTGTTCACCTCTCGGCGCTGTAACACATGACAATTTCAGCTCTGTGCTTCTTGCACCATGCACATGAGGGTTCCACACCGTCAGGGCCATTATTCCATAATGCAAATGCTAGACTGTGTGACTGTAGAGATTGCTTCAATAATGACTCACACTCAAAGTTCTGTTCACAAAACCTGTACATAATACAAATGTGACACAAAGAATTAATTGTATTTTTATTTTGCCAGTAAAGAAGTTATTTAGAGACAACTAAGCAACCAACTACCAACAACTATCCGAGAAAATTATCAGATTTTACTCTTTTCATGATGAATTGAATTTAGAGATTTTGGTAGCTCTTAACAACGAGGTCTTGAGAGCTGATGAATGTGAAGTGAGGTGAGAAGGGAGCAGCACCGGAATGCAAAGGCAGGGGAAATGGGAGATCCAAGAGAAAACCCACCAACCAGCGGCATCGCATTGCCCGGCACAATTCCCACTCGCAAAAATCCGGGAGCGACCCAGCCGGGGATTGAACCCAGTTTACCTTGGTGGGAGGCAAACAGACTAACAGCTCAACCACTGCTGCACCTATTTCCACGATGAATCACTTGACGTAGCAAAATACATTAATGTAACGCATGAGATATATCTGACTAAACCACAACTCGACTTTGCCTCATTTGAATGTGCTTGCACTTCACTAAGGCAGGGTTACAACAGTATTAAAGACTGGTCACGTGCCTACAGGGTATGCCCTTGCAACAAAAAGCTTTATTACAGACACGTCCATCCAGCTTGTACTGTTTACTCCCTCACTCTAGTCAGATGCCACGTCAAACCTCCCCGAAGTAAGATTGTACTATCGGCCGAGCAAACTAGCCGCCGCCCAAGGTCACATAGTTATGCAACGTACCAAGGATGGAACCGCCAGTATTAAAAGCTGACGTGTGCAGCATCAACAGAAAATCACCAGCAGATGACACTTGCAGAAAACTTCAACAGACAGCTCGAGGGTTGGTGCTTGTCACCTTTTCACCTCGTCACTTACCCTTATTGGGACTTGCTGTTGGAGGGTAAAGCCGATGTACTTCCTCCCCTGGATGATGATGAAGCCATGGTCATCGCTTGAACAGGGTATTTCCTGGTGCCTGAGTTGTTAGTTTTGGCCAAGTCAATTGTTGTGCAGTCAGCTTTGGGTGGCACACAGGCTAGCGATGGCCGAGTGGGTGCCCTGGTTTCAATGTAAGCTGGTGTGACGACACGTGATGCACTGTGCCTCTATTATATACATTCGACTTCCCCCTATATGAATGCTTTTTCATTTTGCCTGGGCAAGTCACACACAGCACTTGAAGAGGCTGGACATGTGCCTATAGGGTACTCGCAATGAGATGATACTACAGACACATCAGTTCAGCTTGTACTGTTCACTCTACTCTCCAGCCAGGTGCCACGTCAAACTCCCCCAAAGTGAGACTGTACTATCTGCCGAGCCACCGAGCCCGCCACTCAAAGTCACATAACTCTACAGCACGCCGAGGGAGGGCACCACGCATCCTGCAACAAGATAAAAGATGAAGTTCGCTGCATCAGTGATTCTCCCCACAGCAGACTACGCCAGCAGACAACCACAGACGACTCGAGGGACAAAGCTTATCTCGTTCCTCACCTCTCCCCTACTCCGGTCCAAGCGCTATCAGTATAAAAGGTCTTGCATGATCCTAAATTTGCAGTGTATGACAGAGGAAGCTAAACAGGGTTCACACTCTCTGGTAAACCTGCCAATTCCACCGCTCTTCAAGATTGGATGAGGCCTACCATTGATGTCAACTCCTCCAGAAGATTCTTCTGTGCCTGCCGCAACGGCCCCTAGATTTTCTGGAGGACTCAATACTACCAGCACCTGAAGATGCCAACTGCCAACTGCTCCTTCCCTACCAGCCCTTGGTAACGGTCGTTGACAGTCCCTTCAGAACTATACTGCCTTACCGGATGGTAACGGCAAACCTTAACACAACCCTTCTGGTAGAAACCCCTCTTTGTCCCTTCAGGACAAGGTAGACAGTTAGGCCCAGTTTTGATAAACTACCTAGCAGATATTATCGCCTTCCATTCAGGTTTAGAACCAGGTCGCCTTCACCTGGCTATACGTAGCCAACTTCCGTGTCAATTTCAGGTTAGTTGTAGGAGAGAGTATGGGCCACCGTATCTATTCTCATTGAATATACACGTGATTTAAACTGACTTCTGAGCACTAATATCTGAATGTCACTATGTCGTTAACCTTACGTAAGAACCAGCCCATTAGAGTCAAGTCAGCAGACCGTGCTCAACAAAGCAAGATACACACACATTAGATGGCCCCCGTGCCTTGCCCCTGGGTAAAGTATGTAGAGTCCCAATCATTAGCAAGACCTCCATTCGGCGGTTAGCCAGTCAGGCCATCCTAACTCCACCACCGGACTCTACAGGGCCGAAAGGAGTCAGAGTCGGTGCTGACAAACTGACCCCGGTGGATACCACACCCAAGTGTCTTAACGTACAGCCTAAGCCAACCCACTGCTCTGTACACTGCTCTCTACGGGGCAGGCTGAAAGGAGCACAGAGTGCTGCTGCACAGCTGCGGCCCTTGGCAGTACATGGTAGGGAACTGAGTTGCCATCTTCACTTTTGCGAGGCAGAAATTTGCACCTTTTTCCTATGCCATATATCCAGGAAGAGAAACACAGAGGAAGTCTGTAAGGGCAGCTCAACTCTCCAAAGCTAGCTTGAATTACGATCCAATTCCTCCACCTGCACTTTGCAATTCACCCCTGCGGGGCAGAGTTCTTAGCGCCTGCCCTACTGAGAGGCCTCAGCTCTCAGTTTCACCTCAGCCACTTTTCCCTCCACTGATTAAGACTCCGGGAGCACCTCATCCGCTGGTTGAGGCTATTCACCGGGAAGAAGAACCACCCCTGGGTATAACCAACCCATGTTTCGGGGCCAGCAGTCCAGCAATCTCTGGCTCATTCCGGACCCAGACGGAATCAGCAGCACTCCACATCCTAGTGAAGTCAATGGCAGCCACCAGCCCTCACCTCAACTGAGGCAGTACCTCCAACAGAGCCTCATACTGCCAGGTAAACCAGTTGTTAAGGGCCAGCCCGTTTACAAGGCCATGACAGTGATTCTTGATTTTGTGCCACTTGGACAGGCCACCCGACCTGTATTGTATACTGGCCAAGCACCCACTCACATGATGTTTATCATGATACTGGCGTCACGAACCTACACTATACTACTGACCACGATGACAGCCTCATTCCTCAGAAGTCACCTGACAAGGGTTCCAGTGGCACTTAACCTCAGGTGTCGTGTGTCCAAGTTTGTTGTGGTTTACCCAAGGCATTAATACTTCATAGTTGGGCATACGTCAAAGGTTTTTGTGGTGCCCAATGTGGGGCCTAGTTGTGATAGTATCGACTAAGAAACTGACGTGTGCCCTGTTATAGACTGTTTGACACATCGTTGTGGTTTTAGTGCCCGTTTCGTACGGACATGCGGTGGAAAAGATACGTAACACATCCAAAAGGAGTAGTCTGGATTGCTCGTAACCTTCGTGAGGCGGTGCGGTTCCGTTCTGCCTGTCTTTCCTTCATAGGAACGGCTAAGATAAACCGCTACTTGGCAGCTAGATGAGCGATCTTTTGTTCCCTACACCGTCAGCCGTGCCTTATCTTATAAGGCATAAAATTTGATTCGCCGCTGAACAATACACGTCGTGCACTACGGACGAGAAACTTTTTCCTATAATAGTGTTGTCCAGTAGCTGCTTGGTAGCATGAGCTCGGTGTCTCCGGTGATCCCCCACTGTAGCAGGCAGATAAGAGATGGTGTGCCGTGTAGGCCACCACTGCTTCTACTGGATGTGATATTCAGTCAAGGCCACACCGCAACATCCACGCCAATACCTCCTCCAGCACCTAGGTGCTCTGGTAGGGGATAATAACCTAGGCTTGCTGTCTCTCCTTGGTTGAAAGTATTCCTATTGGTTGTGGCTCCTCTGTTCTTTCCCTCTAGCTCCTGGATGCTCGAGATAGTAGGAAGCAACTGTCTAATATGTGTCTTACCAGACTGGAGGACTTTAGAAGGAGGTCCTTTGTCAAAGCTAGTTTGGATTTAAAATGTACCTGGTTTCTGTTGGCAGTGCACAGTGCAAATTATTCCTAGCAGGCGAAATAGATATTACTCTAGAAATAAAAGCGTGTGGATAGAGAACAATGGCTGCATTTATTGAGGACTCAATAAACACAGTGACCCGTGCTATCTCCTACCAAGCAGATGGAGTACTGAAGGTAACCTACGTTAGCCAGGTGTAGGCGACCTGGTTCTACGCTAAAAGGAAAAGTTGAACTAGAAAATTGAAAATATAACTACTGAACTAAAACTGTCTAATTGCGGATGTCTGGAAGAGACAAAAATAAGTTAAAGTTCTTTTGCTATCGTAGCAAGGTATATTAGTGTTCGATGGTTGTCGAAGACTGTTGTCATCGCAGGGAGTATCCGCAAGGGCTTCTGAAGACTCTAGGTTCGCTGGAGGCCCCAGCACTAAGGAGTGCTGTGGGTTTTCTCTAGAGAAGAAATACAAATGACTGCTGGAGCCACGCTGCACACGGACTTACATAGTCAGAAGTGTAGGCTGCTGTGGCGGGTGTGGGGAAGGCGTGTGATGTCCTTCTGCTGTAAGGCTGGCGTGGGAGGTGAGAACCCTCTCATGAGCACTCTGCTTCGTGGATCTTCGGTGGCGTTCGGCCATGCCCCGAGGTGGCTGACAGCTTGTAGACACTCAGCATGGGAGGAGGGGGGAAGCGGCGTGCTCGCTGGTTGCACAACCTTGGAACCACGTGTTTGGCCGCCCGGTAGATTTAAGCGGCATGCAACATTCGTGTATTGGTTTGCGGTATCAACTCTCACGTGTGTTGAAGTAAGGGTATACTTGATGTGATGAGCGATGAGTCGTAATCGTATTTAATAGTGGTATAAGCAGCACGCGTCAAAACAAAACCAAGCCAGCCCTGTCACACTAGTGACCTAGCCGGACATCGAAGACCACATAAGACACCACACAAGGGTTTTCGCAGTGTCCTATAGTGAGGCCACAATTGCGATAGCACAGACTACACAACAAACCTAGGCCAACCGACCCTGTAAACTAGTCACCTAGTCGTGAGTCAAAGAGGGACTTAGAGGAGTCTTGAAACACCCAGTGGTGCTCATCAGCATAAACTACAGCCAAACCTCACAGACAACCAAGACGCTACAATGGCTGAATAAGTGCTCGATACGCTTGAAAGGTGCCATATAGCCACAAGTCCTGGCATGGGGGCACATGTGATTGTATGTGCTCACTGCCACCACTGTTTCTACTACCCATGCTTAGGGTGAGCGTGAGCCTCGTTACACCAATGGTCTGGAATACTGGTGTGAAAAGTGCAGAATGCGCCAAACTGCATACTGCAGTTGGGTTACCTGTACCGGACAAGGGATCCAAACAGTGCGTTGCATATTTTGCGCACAGCTGTTTCACCACAGCTGCATTGGGTGGCCAGATGAGCTCATCACCAGACCTGATCTAGTGTACCAGTGTGTCTGTAGACGTGTCAAAGATTATCGCGTACCTAATCCTGGCTTTTGCCAGAGCCCTGTAATGGCGCTGGTAACTGGTAACAATAGAACTCCAACTCCTTGAGTTCGCAGGATGCCCTTACGAAAATCCAACAGCATTCACCACAGAATGCGAACGGGAATTCAAAGGCTTTGAAATACCATAGAAACAATGAGTCAAACAGAGCCCAGAGACAACTAACTCAAAGACAAAGCCCTTGAATGGTGGGTGAGATATGGGGAGTTTGTCAACGAGTGGGGACAGTTGTGTTCTTGCCTCGCCTCGCAATTCACAGGCGAGGAAGTCATAGCTCGTCTGACCTCTGAATTCCACAGTCGAACCCAGGCCCGAGAAGAGGACCTTAAAGGTCGAAAGAAGAAAGGCACTTACCATGGGAATCCACCACCTTACGCACACAGCAGATTTTGTTGTGTCTCCAGACATAGCAGAAGACGTAATTCTGGGACAACCCTTGCTCACAACCCAATGTGTAACGGACCATGAGAAGAAGCGGGTATGTATCTGAGAGAAAAATCACATAACCATACATTGGGAGCACAGCCCAAACCAATAATCGCACCACCTATTAAACCCGATGATATACAGCACTACTTGGACTCACGTAAATTTTCCGAACTCCGGAAAATACTTTACAAACACACAGGTGTTTTCAAATATCAAGGATCGCTACATCAGACACGCAGCATCCAACACGAGATTTGGTCAACCACAGACGTACTAGTCTACAGCTGCACTTATAAAGAGTCTGCCAGGAGGCGACACAAAATATTAAAGTATTAAAGCAGATAGAAGAGATGAAGTAGCAGGGGATCGTTCAGCCGTTTGACTCACCATACAACTCAAGAGTGGTACTTGTTCAAAAGAAAGAGGGAGGTTTACGATTTTGTGATAATTATAAGGACCTTAATAATAGAGTTGTTCTGATACCAATACTAAGTATCAGTATTGGCAGATACTTTACCTTTTTCCTATGTATCTGTATAGGGTATGGTATAGAACCGATACTTTAGTATAGGTTGTAGACAATGAAGACAGGTTTAGGCACAAAAATTACAGTATTTTGGTTTGTATATGCCGCACATAAAAAAAAGAAAAATAAGAACAAATACTCAATTTAGGGGAAAAGGGTGCACTATACAGTACACTCTTTCTCCCAAAACAAAGGAAAAAATTCTGGGTTGCATACCATACACGGAAAAGAAAAAGGAGGAAGGGGAAGTGGTATCCATAAATTGTCTGGCGATGTTGAGGAAAGTGGTGGAACTGTCTGTTGTCTCATCTCATCTCTCGCTCTTACATCACTCCTCTCCCTTCTCTCTCTTTCTCACTCAGTGAACCTTCAGTTAGGTGTAGGTCGCACCCTCCCCTCCCCACCCCCAACTAATGGCATCCTGTCACGCCACAAAACCAGAGCTGCCATGTGTTTATCGCCCCCCCCTCCATTTTTTTCATAACACCCAGATGTTGCTGGTCGATAATTCCGCCAAGCCCTCTTTGTTTCCATGGCAGAGGATAGCGACCTAGGGTCACTGGGCCGAGAAGGGACAAGGGTAGTGTGACTTTCTAGCACGACAAAAAAAAAAAAAAAAAAAAAGACAGCCTGTCACTGCTGAAAGGAGAAAGGAGAAAAAGAAAAACGAGGCTGGAAGTGTTGGCTTTTTTCACCCAAGTTATTTAATTAAATTATTTTCCGAACATAACACAATCACCACCACACATTAATGTTTAAAAGAATAATCTGTTCCATACTTACTAACAGGTACCACAAATTTTTTTGTGCAATTTTATTAAAACACTTTTTCCCCTGAAATTGTTGCAAAAATTATGGCGCGGGCTATAAACAAGTAAGTATGGTAAATCGCATCCACCAACAATTTTTTGTGGTCCCGGCGAAATTCCTATTTATATAACGTTAACATAACCTTTTATCGTTTATCGCATGTTGCGCTGATCTAAGTATATTTTGGTTCTTGTCACCTAAGATTTCCCGCAATTATCGTTTTTAAGCTAGTCGTTTATGCAAACAGCTAGTAACTGGATGTGAAATATGTCATGCGGGCTGTCTAATATCTTGTCTTCTCACAACGTCTGTCAACACTGTGGCAGTGCGGCATCGTGGTGCAACAAGACTGGCTTTCTACTTCCCCTCTCTCGAGCCCTTCTTTCTCTCTCTCTCAACCGCAAATCTTCCTTCCTCCACTCACATGCCAGCATGCCGCAGAGAGGGGAAGTTGTTGTCGAACAAAAGATAAAGCACATCCTCTCTCTCTCTCTCTCTGCCATGCCCGCTTGGTTTGCCTTCCACACGCCGCCCGCCAGCAACAGAGCAAATAAAGTGCGCCTGGCAAACGTAATTTTATCAAGATTATGCGTAGATAAAAATAGTTGCACCTAACATCACTTGTGTTTCAAAGCAAATGGTTTTATCTGAAAATGTTAAGTAAAACAATTTTAACGAGGAATTATTATTTGAAAAGATCTTTTCTTTTGTGTTTAAAGGTTGGTTCATCCGATAAGGTTGGTGTTTCACTGTATCCGGCGTAAAATTAACATGACTTTAAAACTTAATATTTATTTAACTCAAAGGGCACCACGAATAAAATTATATGCCCAAAAGCATATACTCTACCACTTGTCAGCAAAACATTGTTTGAACATCGGACGGCTAGTATTATTAAGTGATCATTTTCAGTAACTTCTTGCGGGGAAATCGGAGGATATATATTAATTTATTTCATAAGACGTGCGTCTTTGAATAAACTGATAATGTGTAAGTGCTTATTCGACACCTTTTGCAGTCTAATAATGGGTAGGTAATCACCTAGCCGAGTGCAGTGTAACTTATGACAGGAAATATATGAGGACATGGTTTTGAATGATTAATTATTAAAAACAGTGAAGATATCAATTATAATTGCCTAATTTGTGTCTCAAAATTACAAGTTTTCTTTGCAGTAAAATAATATGATTAATTACTTTAAAAGACAGACATTTGCGACGCGTGCAAGGTGTCACCAACAGGTAGCAACGTGGAGAGGTCATACTCATATACTCCTGCCCCCCCCCCCCCCCCCCAACCAAAAAAGTCATGACAGTGCCAGATTGATAACTTCTCCATGCGCTCTTAGCTGATAGAGTGTGCGGGACATTTAAAATTTGACTTGCATTTGGTGTCATATTATTTGCATTTTCAGAGGGTTTTAAAGTTTTAGGTCAGCTTGCATTTTGTGTCAGATTACAATAAATTATATACAGTATTTTAAGACGTTATTTTCTATATTAAAACGAGTGTAGGAGATATGTTTTACTTTGGTCGCTATCTTCTCTAAGGTTGGGTAAAGCAGATAAAGTGCTGATTTCCCTCCGGGTTATACCTATTTGTCCTTTCAGTGGTGGAAGACTTTCTGTCAGGGCTTTCGCTGGTGAGTCGAGGATTTGCCCACGTTGGGGAACCTAATGGGATACTGCCTGATAGAAGGGCTGTGACTAGTTGGAGGGGAAACAGACCCCAGGGTGAGTTTGATCGTCTCGTAAATGTCATCCTCCCAGGGAGCTTGATCTTGCTCACCATAAAGGACATCAAAATATGGGATGCCAGTTGTCACCAAAGAAAGAATGAAATTATGTTAAATGGAGATGAAAATGATGATGAATTTAGGGTGTACAGTGTACTGCCCCGTATAGTATCATATTCTGCCTGTTGCTCGCTTCCGAGGTATCTATATGGGACTAGTCTCGTGGGCTTACGAATGGGTATGAAATATGCACGAGTTTGGAGTGAATGACTGAGCACTTTCCTGGCAGCGGTAATGATTGTACACGTGGTAGGGGGTGTAGTGCTACTTGGCTGAGGTTGTGGAGGTGGTTATACTACAAGTCCAGATGTTGGAGGGATTAAATAGTTTACGTAGTCGTAATTTGGCCACAGCCAACAAATCCCTAATAATGGGTCCAGGTAAATGTCGCGATTCTTGTTGATTGAGGAAACTTCCCTACGTGGTTCAATTGACCTTACCTCAGGCTGGGTGGAAGTGGTGTGGGCTCTCTAAAGGGTTCGACTCTAGATATACCACCTGACTGTGATAGTTCTTGCTGTAGGACCCGTCGGGCTAGACGTCAAATATGATTGTTGTAATCAACTCATTTCTTGTGTATCTGAACACTTTACTAATAAAATATCACAATAAAAATAAAAATAGAGAACTTATTAACTTCTTCTCAAATGGGAGCTGTTCCCATATACTAACTGATTAGACTAGGTCGCTCGTATCCTAGCAGTTGGGACTCAGCCTTCCTGGGGAGTGTCTTTAACAGTCACTCTGAGGTAATGAGCTTGAGATATGACTAGCTAGTGTTGGAGCGTTTCCGCTGAGATGCCCGGATGCACTGGATACGCCTTAGGAATCCCGGTCTTATGCAGACTGTAGCCTTATGCAAACTCCAGGAAACCTAAGGTGTTCGGCCCACTCACATGTATTCTGCAGCGGTCGCAGTCTCGAACTGAGGACTACGTGTCCTATTTATACTCGGCTCACAGGGCCAGTGTGGAGGTTGTGGAGGTTGTGGAGTGTGGAGAGAGAAACGCGAAAGAAGAGAGTAACTGAAAGCGGCTGAGACTTCCCCTCATGCTCCAGGCATTGGAGGGGTAAGTGGTGATGCGATGTGAAGCAGGTCGCAGTGCAGCAGGCAGCAACGGCCAGACAAACCTCTCTGGCTTGGAAGGCACCCTGTGGTGTGTACAGTGTAACGGCTCTTCTTAGGAGGGGGTCACGGCTGTGGCGAGACTATATAAGTGAATGACATTGTTTGTAGCGCATCAACCTGTCTTGCTCTTGTACAAAGATCGTTGAACACCTAGTGCGTGTAGAGGTGCGAGGTAGTACGGGTCACCGTGTTTCAATTCTCAAGGGAATAAAACAAATAGTCCAGCTAACTTCTCTCGCCTTACTCTGTAGTGAATATATGCCTTTTCCCCAACCTGGTAAGCATCACCTTCAAAGGGAGCAGCAGGGGACTGCAAACTGGCTACAAGTTTCCAACGTAGAGTAGGACTGTGGGCAGCCCCTAACCAGGACTGCACGTACGTCACACACAAGAATAAGTTCGACGGCCACCCATACTGTGGATCCGGTACGTAAATGTAGTTGGTTCGCAGGCACAGAAGAGCCCCAACCCCTAGAAAGACACATGACAAGGCATCTTGGTCAATTAAGTCAGCTAACCCATTCCCTCCACAGCATATAAACTTGCCAGAGGGGATGTCAGTCCTGATGAGGCTTGACCCAGGTACTTCTGGAGTACACTTTAGCTAGGGGTTTGCTGCCTGCTGCACTCTACAGGATAAACATTACCACCTTTCCTCTGTCCATGAGGGACGAGGGACCAGGAGGAACGCCCGAAGGACAGCTGCTATCTTTGCATCTCGCCACCCCTTAAGTAATCAACCTACACCAACCCACAGCTGTAAGTCCCCATGGGACAGAGCACAAGCTGCCTGACAATTAGTGGAGCCTCACTCCACTACCCTCCCTGCCAACCTATTTGGCCTCCGAGTTAGGGTTCCCAGAGCTGCTCACCCCACTGTCGAACTACTCTGCCAGAGATACACTCTCCCCTTGGGAGTGAAACCGTTTGACCTGGAGGACACCAGCGAGACACCAGCTCCAGTCGACCACAAACCCGTCAGCCAGCCGGCACCTTGGTCACCAGCAGATGACAGCAGAGCCAGTGTGCTTAGCCGTCCGCTTCAGCTGGAAATGAAGTCTACCAGCCAGGACCAGCGTCTGCCGCAAGGGTGCGACACCTGTGGTGAGCTAGCCTGCACCCGTGTGCCCAATGCCCAGACGCATCACCTCGCCTTTACAGATTTCAAACCAAATAGGTGCTCGCTGCACCCTACCTTATATAAGGGACCAGTGCAAGGCAGACGAGTCATTCTAGAGACGCCTCTGCAGTAGAGTCTGCCCCCTACATGCGCAACTGACATGGCATTAAATTAAAAACTTCCTTACTCTTGCAGTGACATCCCTCTCCCTAGGCTATCATATGCCATAACTTACAAATTTATCACATTACTCAGAAAGAATGCAAAATTTATTAAATAGTTTAATTTATATATGTACTTTTTTAACAGTTAACACCCAATTATAATTTACTTTACTAGATGGTTATTCTCATCTGCACGAATTAAGAAATACAGTATTCACCTAAATGTAGGACCACCTTGAAAATAAAACAGCCCCTAAATTTTTACTTTGGTCTCCACAGATTATTTGGACACATTATTTAACAGGATTATTTTTATACTGGTAGAGAATATATATTCAACATGGTCAAATTTTGCACTTTTTCATACAGTGTACATACACTTCAAATGCGTTAAAATATAGGGAAGTCACACTTTCATTCTGTGTTTATTCCTGTAAATTGCTAACCATAAAGAAAAGTCTGTAATTGTTTAAAAGATTTTGTTAATAGGCTTTTACTGTAATGAAACATCTGTAAATTCATAAAACATTAAGCACCACTTGCTACTATCCAAGCAAAAATCTTAACCCCAAAATTTTTTGTATGCGAAAATAAGACATTTCTAGATTTTTTAGAAGTAAAAATTGGAATTGGATGCAATCTTATACTTTGGTTAATATAATAACTGCTACTCCACTTCCAGTTCAATAGACAGAAATACATTTTTCCACATTTTCCACCACAGTAGCAAGCTTCACCTCTCAACTTACACACCTCTCAACGTACATTAAATAAAACCTAAAACAAGAATGTGCGTGTAAGTAACAGCAGCTAGGTAAATAAGTAGTAAATGGCTGTCTGACAGGGTTCAATGCCATGAAATGGGATGAAGCACACACTGTGTTGAATCCACTCTTATTGGTGTTAGAGAATATATATAACAGAGACACTGCAAGTATTGAAGAAACACATTTGAAGATACTGTAACATTATTTGCATAGCAACCTAACAATGGAGGGAAAGAAAGGGTACATACAAAGAACAACAGTGAAGAAATCGTTAGAGTGAGGGATACAAACAGAGCCAGTGTGGGCATTATGGTAAGTTTTTACAAGAACTGTTTCGGGTGCTAAACACGAGGGTGTGAATATTATAAGGTGGTGGGGATTATGTAATACAGTATATTGTTCTCACTGCAATATGCCTTATAAATGCCTCACTGATACACTGAGGAAGGAGATGTAGCTTTCCTATGATCACGGTAACGGAGGCTGTACAGTCAACACCACGCTATGCCCAAGTTTAATACAACCAAGACTCACTGAAAAGTGATGCACGACAAACTCCACCCACACTTCGGCACAGCTGATGTACTGAGTGGGGTCGGTGAGCTTGGTGACAATGCGCCACACATCGTTGAGGATCTGCAGGCGTTGATCAGGCGGGGGATCTGCCAGCACCAGGCAAAGCCCCAGCGTACGAAACAGTAGATACTGGGGAAAACCTGCACACCACGACACCCTTCACAAACACCTGCCCCAATGCATACCTTACTCTTACAATATCTCACTCACAATCTTGCTTATCATTCTCTCCACTATCTGTTGCATGCAATTCCACATACTACATTTGCAAAGGAACAAACTACATTCACAAATGAACACTCTCCATTCACTACTCCACACACAACAGCCATGACTACAAACACACATTCTAACAATCACAATTCCACATTAAATGTCACTATTGCACATGCCCTAAAACAATTCCACATTACTCCTTAGCCCTCACAAACTCTACACTTTTCCTAACTCCCACATTACCACTACCTTACACACATATTTCTCACTTGTCCCATGTAAAATCATCATACCTCTTTCACTACATGAGGAAATGAGCTCAATGAACAAGGGTGTACGACTCGCAATGTAGGATGGCTTGAATGCCGCCATTATAGTGTTCAGCAACAGTGCACTGCAACAAAACAAAAATACTTGGTACACACACAAATTAATTTATTTTCAAGTTGTATACATGCATGAAAGATTTTTTTCTGGGAAATGTGTGGGGGAAATTAATTTTTCACCATGCAAATAGTACTTTTGTAAAAATTGCCCTTTATACTTTAAATATTTTATATATTTTTTATAGTAGTAAAATTTTGATAAACACAAACAATTAAAGTACTTTATTCTTTTTATCAGTTTCGTGACACGTGTTATTAAAAAAATTCAAAAGAAGTTGAGCTGGAGCAGTACTTTTCATTCCAATAATATGATAGGAATAGGTATAGTCCATTCATAATTACTTCCAACTTTTCTGAGGTGTTACTTAAGTTCCACTTTCAGGATATTCTTCCGCTTCATGTAAACAAAGGTTAACTATGAGGGCTGATTCAGAAGTCATGGCAACTAATGTTTATCTCCCAAAAATTTTCCAACTCAGAAAATGTACTATGTACACTTGAAAGAGTATGACAAGCACGTTTTAAAGGCGACACCACATGAGGTATGGATATAAGAATGTCCAGCAAGTTACAAAGACAAACATGGCTACTTGAAATCCTGTTTAATTGATTGATTTTTGTACATCCTGTATACACCCATTTGAATGGGTACATATTGTATGTGTACCAGCTTTTTAACATCCTTCAAAGTCGTCTCCAAGGTTGTCCACGGTTTGTCAATGTGTACTACCCCACATCGAATTGCTGTTGCTGTCACATGGTATTTCCCATCTGCCTCATCGCTGGCAATGAACCATGGACAATCTCGGAGACTACTTTGAAGGATGTTAAACAACTTGTACACATAACATATGTACCCGTAAAATAAGTGTGTACAGAGTGTATGAGAATAAATCATATAAACTGTGATTTCAAGCAGCTATGTTTGTTTTTGTTCATTGCCAGACATTCCTGCAGTCATACCCCATGTGGTGTCACCTTCACAAAGTACTTGTACACTTTCAACTGTATATAGTATATGTCTTGAATTGGATCATTTTCGGATGATAAAAAATAGTTGCCATGACTTCTGAATCAGCCCTTGTACTTCTATAAAATTAAACTAAAGGGACAGCGCACCACATTTGTGCGCACTCAATTTAACAATATTTTGCACGACAACTACCTGTTACTAGGCATTACTAACACATCTATTTTCTCTCTGGATTTATTTGAATTAATCATAAATTAAATATAATTTACAGGTAAAATATAGGTAAAATTTCAATGTAATGAGAAACAGATACTTTATGAAAACAAACATACAATACGTCTGTGAAATATAACACACTTAAGGAAACAATCAAATACGTCATACATGGGGTGATTTTTCAAAGGTTTGATTCAGTGTGCAAATAATGTGAATAGACTATATGTTGATGCAGGACCAGTTAATGAAACACTACTATCCCAGACTGAGCACCAAGGCTTCGATGCGTGACCAACTGGTGAAGTGCTAATGATTTATATTGGGTGCTACCAATATAGTTGCATGAAAACCCTGGTTACGTGGCTTATGAAATATGAGGCTGTCACCACGGTTAATCTTACACTTTTGGTTCATGATGACAGTATCACAAGAAACATAAGGGTGCCTTAGTGTTTCGTGGGTGCTCGGCCTATATAAAGGACAGGTTGGAGAGCTTTTACAGCCTCTCGGAGTAGGGTTGGTTACCGGTGAGGTAGAGAGCTTTTACAGCCTCTCCGAGCAGGGTTGCAGCACCAGCTGGAGCGTTTTATACAGAATGAAGCCCCTCTACCTTGTTCAGGTCTGAGGTCTGCTGGCGTGTGCGGCAAGAGTTCGAGATACAGGCAGTTATTTCACCTCTGTATTCATAAGTACTGTGTGCTTCAACAATCGTCAAGTGTGTGTCCCGCCAAGCATTATAATTATCTCAAAGTGGCTGAGTGGGAAAACTAATTAAATATCCCTGCTCTAGAGCTTTAGTGACACCTGCATAATAAGGAAAATATTGACTAACTGCTTAATCATACTTTCTCAATTACACAGTTCATACGACAAGTGATTCACATGGTGAGTGCAAAATACTTTGTAACATTATCTCTTTTGTACAATAAAGACTGATAAAAAGGGTAGTGTGAGGAGACCAAAAAACAAAACCGTGTTGTTTGAAATTAATGTTAGAATCATCCATGGTGCGAACTGCATTCTACTACACAGTGTTTTTGAACTGGAAAAAAGTATTACAAATGAATATAATACAGTTTAACTAATATTAGTAATAAAGTCATCATTTATATTTAATAATAAATCAATGAGAGAAAACAAAAAAGTCTGACAGTTAAGTATCAATGTCTATGTCAACAGTACAGTATGTGAAAGGAGCAACAATCTTTTTCGACCAAATTATGGAGATAATGTTTGGTACCTGTTTGCCTTCTCTTTGCAGCGTGCCAGGATCTCAACCAGCAAGCGTTCAGGAGCATTGGCGGCAATGGATTGCAGGATCCAGTCCAAGGCAGGTGTGTAGAGAGTGAGGTATGTTGAAAGCTCTACCTTCTGCCTGTTCAGGTCGGCCCTCACACTTGCACTGAACACCTACGCAAAAATCAGCAGTCATTGATGCCAGGTACCACACCACAGTAACCAACAACTGGAATCCTGTCTTTAAGAGGGATGGCTGTGTTATTTCCAGCCACTATGAACAATGCATACAATGAGAGAGATCAACCAAGCTGGAGAAGTGGAAGAATTAATGTGAGTGATATGAAAGTAACTTTGTACTTATTAGATACAGATTTCATTACTAACGTACCAATCTTTACAAATTGGAATTTATGGTGATCCAATCATTGGCCTTAAATATAAAGCTACTCTGGACAGATTGCAATATTTTTGGATGAGAGCCAGTGGATATTTTGTCAGACTGGTCATCTCATACTCAATGTCTGTGGCTGGGTTGGAAATACATTCCAGCCTTCCTTCTTTCTGCCCTGGGCCATATAACATGCCTTTTATGTCCATGTTTACTTGGGGACATTAAATGAGGCACTAGGTCCAAGTAGAATGGCACTTCAGTATGCCACAAGAGCAACAGGTAAAGGCAAGTCCCAATTATCAACTGCATAAAAGCATGGTGAACTAGTCTGTCGCACATGCCATTCGTTCCTGACAGCTTTTAGGGGAAGCCACCCATGATGACTAAATCCTCTTGTTGGCACATCAGAAGCAAGTGATGAGTATGGCATGAAATCCTTTCAACATGTTAAATAGGTCAAAAAAATGATCACCCTACCAAGCTATCACAAGCCAAAGCCTTTGGTCTGAAACTTCAAGGAGACCAAACGTATCCTAGACCTATTAGCTACTGTGCACAAAGCATCATTGTGGATGGTTACAAAAATTACAGAATGTTGACACTAACATGTTGTAAGTCCTATGATCAGGTTCACTTATTTGTATGAAAGGGAATCATCCAACTAAGGCATTACAGTTACCATGACTGGTAACTGTAATGGTAACCATCTGGTACTGGTAACCATCACAAACCCACTCAAAGACATGTTCGATACAAAACATCTGCTGCTTGACTTGTTGAAAGAGGATGCCAATTCACAGTAACCAATAACTTTCATTAACACCCCAAAACGCACTCACCTGGCAAGCTGTTATACCAGTTTCGAGCCCCGACACTTACCAGTAACCACACGGCACACCTCACGTGAGCTCACAAAGTCCGAAGAGGAAAAAGGGTTGGGACAAACAAGCTCAACAATTACAGTGAATTAACTGAACCTAATTACCAGTGATAGGTCAATACTATAAATATTTCACGATTTCAATTTTAGTTCCATTTTTTTACACTGTTTCTAGTAACAGTATAATAGTGTCTTACTGCAGGCCTAATGTAACTTAGTATACACTTCAAAACCACTCACTTCTGCAGAAAAAAAGCTTGGGAAAAGAATGTTGTAAAATGGCTCAGAAGCTACGCAGATAAAACTCTACACTAAACAATAACCTACAGCACCTCTCTAGAGCTGGAAGGGATGATTCTTTGTGTTCATTACTGTCAAGAGCTGCTGGAATTTGACAAGATGGCATGAAGCTCCTAGCAATAAGGTGAAAGCTCCATCAGCTTCTCCATGATGACTTGGTCCTGCGGGGAGCTGCCCTGCTGTGGAAATTAATTTCACCGAAGCTGCTCGCCCAGGTCACAATAACCTCATGTTACATGGGTGGGTGGCTCCTCTCACTGGATGGCATGCTCTGTTACTAGGCCTGTAGGTATAAAATGTGGTGTCCCCTCTCACTGCTGTAAAAGCTACTCTCTAGTCAGAACGTTCACAGTGATGGTCATGGGAATGGCATCAACTGCGCGTCGTGTGCCCCCAAGGGAGTCAAACCCCAACTGGTCACCTCCAAGTCCAACACCCACATAATGAAATGAAGTCACATTATAGCCCCCGCTGCTTGTAAACCTGCTAAGAAGCTGCAGCTGGCATGCAAAATTTTTCCCCTAAGTGAGCGGCGGGTACTGCCTGCACAGCTGCCCAAGCCATTCTGCCGCCATCCCGCCAAGAGATGGCAGTAGCATCGCCGCCAGGTCCAAACCAAAGGAGATGGCGGCCGCAGATTACCAAAGCACTCAAGGCACGAAGGAACACCCCCCCCCCCTGCACATGCACAGCCAGCAGGAATATAATGCTATGTGCCCGGCAGAAATGCCAGTTGGTCACATAGCTCACCTTAGCATCAGTCATGCTAAGGTGCTCTACTAACCAGACACAGTCCTCCTGAGGACTCTTAAGAGAGTATCCGTCTTCTACCAGTTCTTCAGCTGATGACACCTTCTCTACCAGTGCAGCCGAAGAGGTGTCGTTACCCGACACTTGCAGTCAAAAGTCACCACACTAGGCATGTACACCACAAATAGTGCCCTAGGTCCCTTCAGGACTACAAGCCACAATTAGGATTCATTTGTTTTCACAGTTACTTAATTGTCAGCTCTCTCGTCCTCTCTTCAAACCAGGCTCCTCAAGCTGACATGCCTCTTCCTCTGCCTTCCTCTAATACAAAGTTAGTTGAACACACAGTGTGTGTAGAGGTAGGAGATAGTACGGGACATTGTGTTCTATTCTCGAGAGAATAAAACATGTATTCTAGCTAACGTCTGCTGGAGCCAAAGACACCAAACCCGAACCAACGACAGCTGAAGGTAAGAGACACCAGTGGTATGCCACCCAACCCCATGTGCCCAACGCCCGGAGGCATCACCTCTCCCTCACAAACTTTGTGTCCAGTAGGCACCCGATGCGCCAGACACTATATAAGGGACCTGTGTGAGGCAGACTTGTCGTAATTCAGATGCCTCCACAGTAGAGTCCGCCTCCTACCTGCGCAACTGATTTGCAGAGAAACTAAGACACTTTACTCTTGACGTGATGTTCCATTCCCTAGGCTGTCACGTGCCAACATTATAATGTATACATATACATTAAAAGAGCTAGGTGAATATGAGTTAAAAACTAATGCCAGCAGAGAAGTAAGTGCGAGGGCAAACAAGATGGCTTGGCTAGAGCCTTTAAGGAGTTTCCATAAGGGGACGTTGCCGCAGTGACCTACTGTTACCTGGGTAGTAAAGTGGTAGGAAAAGGTTGAGGAATGGTTAGGGACAACGTCGACAGGACCCTCTGGTAGGTGTTGACAGCCCACTGGAGTGGCTAGAGGAGGTAGAAGAAGTGGAAGGCCTCTGGAAGGCAGTAGTTCTCCTGGATGCTATCGGCAATTGCCGAAGAAGCTGAAGGCCTCTGAAAGGTGCTGGTCCTCTGGAGCTGTTAGAGATGTCGACGGCCACTGGTTCTTCCGTGGCCACTGAGGGTAAGGGACTCTGCCCTTGGCTAACACCCTCAGCATTCACAGCAATGAGAGGTGTAGCACACTGCCCTGAGGCCGGCACTGGAACTCCTATTTATACTCATTTTTCCAGGTTGGTGGCTCTCAGATGGATGAAGGGGGAATCATCCCTGCTCCTAGGGGGTTGGAAGCCCTAACGTCACACGTGGGTGTCTGGATCTTTATCTGTTCGGCACCAAGGTGATGACGTATCTTACAGCTCATGCTTGGGGCCGTGGCTCTCCGCTAGGATGCATGCTGCCCTCCAGCAGAGCGCTGTTGAGACAATGCAACTGTCCTGAAGGGAGGCACAATTTTGTAGACAGAAAAATCTTCGGAGAGGGGCGTTGATGGGATGACTTCTAGGCAAGATGCGGTGAACAGTAAAAACTGAGATCAAGTGTCTGTAGGTTACGTTAAGGCTCTGTCAATTTTGGCAGACAATACGTCCCACGTCCATTACTGTTTTAATTGAGGTTTGACTTGTCCATCAGGATTAATATGATTCACGAGGGAGCAAAATTGTCTGGTAAAGTGCGCACCTCAGTAGTGCAGGAATGCGTTATGCATCAAACTTTAGTAGTCATAACAAGGATGCTGTTGGAGCGAGTAACTGTATGTGACTGGAACACTAGCGCTGTGAGTGGTGGAAAACAGCAGTTATGTGAAGTAATGGCAAATATATATTATTGGTGAGTGATATGTGATGCCATAACATTGAAATAATGCTACATATAGCAACATGCTGTTTGAGAGATAAAAATACGTGACTTAGTGGTGCCAAGTATATTGACTACAAGAGCTCAAGATGTTAAACTAAGATTTCTAGTGGATCATAAATTGTATTGCAATGTATGGTATCAGGTGATAGTCTTCGTGAATAAAGAAGTGCACAAGTCTCAGGTAAAGGATCTGCAACAGTTCACTACTTGCAAGAGAAAATGGCGGCAGTGGCAGCATCAGCGGGCACAATCGGCCGAGTTGCAACACACAATTTTCTGCTTTCTAGTGAGCAAAGCAGACGAAGTACGGCAGATATATGAACAGTCAGTTTAAGATGAATCTAAGTTAAAGGACTTCAAAATTATCTTCCAGAACGTTACTGACAAATGAAACGAGTTATTGGCAAGTTTTTGTACTTTGTGTGCTAGCCCACCTGCAGACGAAAAATTGACATGAATGAAGTTAAGTAACAGTTTACTGTCTACAAGGTTGTGTTTCATGAATTATGTAAAGTGTTCAATTAACTGCTTTAAAAAAAAGTGAGGTTAGGTTTTCCAGGGGCACTAGTTACGAGGCTCAAGCAGCTTTGTTGCCGCAGAGGTCAATGTTGCTGGTAGAATGGAAGGGTGGAAGGGATTCGCAGAATTATTCAATTCAATTTTTGGCCATGTTTCCCACTTAACCAAGGTGTAAAAAACTCATTGTTTGTTGGAATGACTTAGAGGTGAGGCACAGAACATAGTGAGCAATGTACCGGCTGCAGAAAATAATTATTTCATTACATAGGGTCTGCTGGAGAAAAGGTTTTTGAGTGTATGCATTACGGCAACCCTCCATGTGCAAAAAATTCTCCACTTATCCTCATTGGACAGCCGTAGTGAGGGTGCTAGTAGCAACATTGTAGCATGCATAAAAGAGAATGCTTTAAGGCACAAGAGTTTCCAGTTGATAAGTGGAATTTATTACTGTTGAATATATCTTGTTAGAGAAGCTGGACACACCTTTGAAGCAAGCATTTGAGATGTCGCATGAAGAGAACCTACTCTCCTACCACCAACTAGTGAAGTTCTTTGACCAGAAGGTAAGAGCAGCAAAGCAAGTGCAGTTGGCAACAGTTGCAAAACAGAGACCTAGCCATTCTGGAACAAACCTCACAGAGACTATGCTTGTATCCACTCACGACAAGTCAGACAAGCTGACGTGTTGTGTGTGGGAGGGGATTCACATATTACATAAATGCCACGTATTCCTTGCAAAGTCCATTGAGGAGAGACTGACGTGTACAAATGAAGAGGCTGTGTTTTAATGGTCTACAACGACATCATGGCAGAACAGTGTAATTCTAAGTATCACTGCCAACTCTGCCACGGTAGTCACCACACTCTCCTCCATGTTGCAAATGGACACAAACCTAAGACTCCACCCGCAAGATCAGGCGAGGATGAATCCGTAGCCAGAAATGACAGTGCAGTTGTGATGTGTGCAGCAGAAACAGGGTCGGTCCTTGGTGTAAGCGAAGTACACAGCCACGTAGGGCGTCGGGAAAGGGGGGGCGCGAAGGTGCCCTCCACGTCCTCAAACAATATTGACCCAGAATGAGCAGAAATCAGAAATAGTTTTAGTAAAAACAAAAAGCGTAGAAAAGATAAATCATATGCACAGTTAAAAATACATCAAACATAATTAAAAAGTATTGGGTATAATAATAATAAACTCATAACTTTGCCAGCCTCTGTGGCGTAGTTGGTAGCACGCCGGCTCACAGTGTGAGGTCCTGCGGAAATGAACTTGTCTACTGTTTGCTCGAAGCGCCATTCGCAAACTAGTGCGTGGACGGTGCAGTTCGAATCAGTACATTTAATGTGGTTACATTTACATGTATCTTGTTTCCTGTTAACAGTTTCCTGTTTGTATTCTTGTATTTATAGTAAATATTGAAATTATGTCCAGTAGTAAGGAAACCATTGGGGTCATTTAACCACAAAAGGAAATTACAGCATGCAAAAGAACATGAAACGCAATTAAAAGCTTTGCAAAGGTTTTTTTCGGCTTCAACTTCCTTAATGAAATCAGAAGAGAAAACTGTAAACAAAACAGACGACGAGTTGTCAATTTCTGAGGTTGTGACTGGACCATCAACAAGCCAACAAACCACTGAAATTGTATGTTGATTTCATTTACACCATAGTAATATGTAAGTACAAATAAGTAAAATAATCACTTCTTATTTTGTTTTCTTTTTTTAAGGACTAATTTTTAATGTGCCTAAATAAATTGTCCTCTAATTGTTATTTTCCAAAGCATGTCATTTATTATGTATAAATTACTAACATTGTTTAGTTTTTATACTACTTTTACTGCTACTGTCACACTGTAAGTCACTGTACTTTACAAAGTGTGTTAGATCTGTGTTTATACGACATAGTGCTGTAAGTCACTGTACTTTACAAAGTGTGTTAGATCTGTGTTTATACGACCTAGTGCTGTAAGTCCTTGATTAACGGACATTTTGCTTAACAGATGGGACAAAAAATTTATGCACTGTGAAAATTGTCATAATATATGACATTGTTTTAATGTAAACAGTTTCCAAATAGAATCCAATAAAATGTAAAAACAACAGTGTGCTGCAGTCTATTTCTTTTTAAGTTCTTAGACAATACCGAACTTTAAAAAAAAGTATGGCGCCAAAACAGTTTTTTGAAGATTTATTTGAAACTATCAAACATACGAAAAAATTTCGTAGAGACCTTTTTCGTTTATAAAACTGTTGCCAGCAATTTTAGATCTGAGAATTTCATCTACGAGACACTATTTTAGAGATATTTAGCTAAATCTTTAATTCTTCTCAAGTTCAACTCACCGATGGAGTATTTTGGTGAAACACGCATCAACTCTTACAGCGAAACTTCTCAGTAATACTACTCTGTGGGAGAGTAGGACTGAAGCCTATTGCCTCTGAGATATCATATTGAGGAAGACATGAAAATCGTTGCATTTGGCAGGAACACTGCTTCAGGAATCTCAAAGAAACTAAAAAGTTTCAAGTTTCTATGTTGTTTAGTAACTTGGTACGAGATTCTGTTTAAAATAAACATGGTGAGTAAGGCCTTGCAAAAAGTTGCATCTGACCTGCAAAGCTCAATGGATCTCGTTAAAAGTGTACAGAGATTTCTAGAGAATATGAGATCAGAAGAAGGCCTCAATAACGTCATCTGATGCAAAAGTACATGCAGAAAAAGTCTGTGTTGCTGCCGAGTTTGAAACCCAAGTTCGTCCAAGGAAAATAAAAAAGCATTTCTCCTATGAGATTGAAGATGAACCTGTTCAGACTGGGAGAACATCATTCAAAGTTATTTTTTCTTGTTGTGTTTGACACAGCAGCAGCCTCGCTTAAAGAGAGGTTTGAACTCATGGAGAACCATAGCAAGAGTTTCAAATTTCATTATGACATTGAAAATCTGCAGACATGGTATAGGAAGGAGCTGAAGGATGCCTGTACACATTTTCACAGTGTTCTAAGTGAGGGAGAAGAATGAGATATAAACGGAATTGAACTGTTTGACAAGCTGCAAATTTTTGCACCAATGCTGCCCTCTGGAAGATCTCCAGCTAAAGCTTTGTCATTCTTAACAAAACATGACTATATGGATACCTTTGCAAACATTTTTGTTACTTTGAGAATCCTTTTGATGCTCCCAGTTTTAGTGGCCAGTGGTGAAAGAAGTTTTTCTAAGTTGAAACTAATAAAAACTTATTTAAGATAACCTTTGTCCCAAGGATGTTTAAGTGGACTGGAAACAATGGCCATTGAAAATAACTTGCTAAATGAAATGGACACAGATTTGATACTCAACAAATTAGCAAAAATTAAAGCCAGAAAAATCTGTTTGTAATGATGTCATGATTTATGTTGTTAAGCTTTGGCTCAATTTTTTGTAAACTGACTTGTGGTTGTATTAAATGAATTTGATAGATTTTCTACCATTTTAAATTTTACATAGGCCTAAGTGCATTTTTAGATTTATGTAGCTTATATTAATGCAAGTTTGTTAAATTTTTCAAGTATCGTGATTTATTTTATAAAAAAACTTGTGTGTATAACATTACTGATAACCCTTACATTTAAGCCAAATTACACCTAAAATTCTATTTCCGAAGCCTTCATTTTCAAATTCTTCCGGGTGGTTGCAGAAAGGAGACCCCATACATCCTCTACTGGGGGTGGGAAATGGAAGGGGCACCAAAATATTGTTCGCTTACACTAGAAAAATGTCTCGGGACGGCCCTAAGCAGAAAGGAGGCAAGTTTGATGTGTGGCTGCTGGGAAGCTTGGTGCGTCACCTGATCTACAAAGAGGACTCTTTTGTGCAGGTTCAGTACAAGAACCCTGGATGGCCTCATGGGTTGATGGGAGTCAGTGTACAGAATTGGCCTGGTTGGGCGGCTGTAAGCTATGTAGGTATTTAAGGTGGCGTGGCTGGCAGTTGATGTTGGCTACCACCTATAGACTGGTGCTGTAGCTCACAGCTCGCAGGCTGTGACGGGCGTATCTCCAGGCCCCGTCCATCCGGTGATGGCTGGTGCGCAGCTGGCGGTGGCTGGTCCAGAGGATGCTGGGCTCTGGGTGGCAGCGGCAGATACTGGCGTCTGGTAGATGGTGCTGGCGAGGCCCAGTCCAACAGGCAGTCCGAGCCACAGGCTGTTGATGACAGGATGCGGTGCGCTGGCGATCTTCCGGGGTGGCTCGAACTAGTTACTAGGGGGGACTGAGGAGCAAGGCTCCTGCAGTCAGCGGGTGGCTTGTGCCTGATCCCGAGCGGAGGAAAGGCTAAAGGTCGACTGGGATAGGTTACCTGGCAATTAGTTGGCTGTAAAATGCTGTAGATGCCTTCTTATTGGCACCACTTAGTCTCTCCTTGTCGGGTAGATGGCACGGGGGTTAGGTAGCAAAGGTCATCACAGCAAACGAGGGGCAGGTGACAGTAATTTCCTAGCTAAGAGTACCCAGATGCGATAACATCACACCTCGTCAGGCTTGGTGTTCCAACCGGCAAATCACATGCGGTAGATGGAGCAGGTTAGCTGACTTGGGGTTGTACTAAAGTTTTGTCATGAGCTGCTCAGAGTCTACTGAGTCACACTTTGTAAGGTCTTGCACTATAAGGGGCTCTACCGTACATGTGCGCTAAGTGCCTTTGCACACTGGGCCCACAGTATGAGTGGCCGGCGAATTGTGTGGTGTTTTGTGATGTACGAACTACCCAGTTAAGGGAACCTGCAGTCCCACCCTCGTATCAACAATGGTTTGGCAAAACCCGGTCACCTGCCGCTCCCTTGGGGGACAGCGTTTACAGGGAGGTTGAGAGGTAAAAATCACCCTTGGAGTAAGAATGTAGTGTGTAGACTTGAATGTATTTATTCTCGGGAGAATAAACACGGTGACCCGTACTAACTCCTAGGATTTTGTAGTTATTAAGTAACCAAAGGAAGTTATGTTATGAAAAGGTGAAAGGGACCTGTTAAAGCAAGAGCACACCTAGTGCAAGTAATAAAGTAGTTGTGAGAAAAACTCAAACCCTACTGTCGTTCAGTGTGATCCTGGAGGAACGTGGTGTAACACTCCCAAGTGGAGTGCGTGTCTCGGGGGTTGAAGCAAACTATGCTGGTAGTAATTTGGTTGCGGCACAGGACCCTAGCATAGCAGTAGTAGAGCAAGCTGCTGAGTTGCCAAGGCAGAGAATGTAAATGCGATGACAACTCAACATCAAATGGCATTCTGGGGGCTTGTCTGGCCTTAAATACAGACTGGTGTCTTCCTTTGGCTTCCTTCGGGTCGTTCAAGCATCTTTGGCCAGCCGGCTCCTCCCTGTGTGGGCGGCATCATCCCTTGCTGCGCTCTCTTAGCGAGAACTGGAAGAGGCGCATGACTCTGACGTGCGTATTTTATAAAGGGTAGTATTCATCTCTTGGACGTAGCAGTCCGGATTCGTCCCCCGATGAGCATGTTGCGGCTTCTCACGGGCAGTGTTAAGTTGTAGATGTATATATAGCGTATTGCCAGCTATGCGTCATGTGTCAAGTTGACACTCAATTGTCCACTGTTTTGTTAAAGACTGCATTAATAATTGTGGAGGATGGAGCAGGATACTGCCAGGTGGTTCGTGCATTGCTAGACGAGGTCTCTCTAATCACAGAGGCTTGCATACAATGCCTTAGTCTCAGGTAATATCACACTGAAGTAAAAATTGCTTGTGTCTGCAATGTTGCAGTTCCAGAAACAAGAAGTGCAATTTTATGTGAGATTGTTTTTCTTCAGTCGCCAGAGCTTCAAATCACCAGACAGAGCTCTTATTCTGAAAAAGATTACAAGAGACATACCTTCTGTACTGATTGCAGTTGGAGGTCTTGAGCATCTAGATCGGCTGCCACTGGCTGATCCACAGTTTGCCACACTCAGTGCAATAGACATTTTGCTGTCTGCAGAGATAGTTGCAGAGGTGATGACAGAATCAAAGATTACAGGACACAAGCCACATGCCTTCCATACTGGGTTTTGAAGGGTGTTGGCAGGTAATGAACCATGTGCACAGGTTGCCCAGCAAGCATCATCATTACTGGTACGTACTGATTTGCCCCTTGACATTACCTTGAAAATATTCTGGAAAACTGAAGACCTACCATGGCAAGTCCTTCATGCCTGTTGAAGACCAATGGTCTGAGCAGCACTTCCAGGATATCCACATGCGTAACAGTGACGGCAGGTAAGTGTTGAGGCTTCCTTTTGCAAACCACAGATGTCACATTTGGCGGCTATTGCAGCAGTGCACTTAAGCGACTACAGGGACTGGAGCATAGGTTATGTAGGTCACTAGAGTTACTTCAACAATACAGGGAGTTCATGGACGAGTACAAGAGCTTAGGGCACATGTAGCAGCTCACAGGATCATGCAATCCCTGTCGTTATGCTGGCCTGAGCAGCGCCAGCAGCATGGCAAGGGGGCGGCAGGTAGCGGAGGGGTTATGTCGCCGCCTGCGGGCGGTCTAGGGAAGGGCGCTGGGCCTGCGGCCTTAGCAGCGCATGCTGGCGTGTTCTTCCCAGACAGTGAGTGGTTGTTATGTACAATCTTCCTCACCCTTCCTGCCAGCTCCTCTATGGTCTGCGGCTGTGGGGTTAGCAGGAGGTTTCTGCATGAAGGTAGGAGGGTGTGGGCAATATTCCTTACCCTTTGACCATCGCTCTGTTCCGGATAAATATGTTTGTGTATCCGCACCCTTTCACATCTATCGTTACCAACTTTAATGGGCGTATGTCATTCATGGCGCTCGTTAAAATATATGCATGTAGGAGCTGTGACTATTTTCTGAGGTAGATTTCAAAAGTGCTCACTTTATCGTGAACAGCCTTTAATAACCATACTTCAATGTTAATTAGGGGTGAGTTAGTATACGAGTATAGCCCACTCACATTTACTTCCAACTTTTCTCTTCTTCAGACTGGAGAGTCTTCTGCCCTCCAACCTTATACAGGTCGGTGGGCCGACATTACTCACGAGAGTGGTGTGTCTACTCCTTATATACCCAAAATTGCATCTTCGTGGCTGTCACAAGGGTGCGGGGTTTGCTAGCCTCCAATAGCAGGGGGTGGTTAAATCAGGGCAGTGGGCTGTGCCACACATTTCTTATCTCCCTGTCTGGAGCCTGCTAACATATTTATCGCCTCTACACGAGGCTTGGCAGCAGTGACGACATCGGCCGCACTGTCACTACTCTCTTACGGTAACCCTGCTAACTCCCTTCTCTCTATCTGCCAAGTCGGTGGCTCGGTGGATAAAATAAGCTTCGTCTTCTGGGGTGGTGACCACATGTCAATTTATGGGTGGCAGTACAATCTCAGTAAATATCTACAGTCTGTAGTTGTCCGAACTGCATGGATAAACCCTGTACCCAAGAGATTAATTGCCTACCAGCATGTGACTTGCCTTGAATTGCTTTCATCGTCTGATGATGGAAAAAAGTCAAAAAGTAGAGCGCGCATGCTCGCTGCGCATAGGGTGGCATGCGTCAATCCTGATTCAGGGACCCCAAATTTACAGTTCTCTGGAATTTAAGAACTAAACTTACTTAACTCTAAGAAGTACTAGGCATAGACAGGAAATGTACTTAGCAGAGCAACAACCGCCCAGTGATCATGATCATAAAAGTCAGCAACTGCTAGTGTTAAAAAGCATTAATCGTTTAGGATTACGTTAATTTTCTTTAATCAACTAATTCATGCCCACCTGTTGGTATGAAGAGAGAAAATCATAAAAATTTTCTTTTATGTACTCCTTGTCCCCAGTAGAGACAGTCATGCCAACTCTGCACAAGTAGCACCGAGCATACACTGCCACAAGAGGGTCTCCAATCCCTCGAATCATTCGAGTGAGGCGTAGAAGTGCTTGAGAGAATTCACTTAAAACATATGAAAACCCCCATCAAATTCACAGTTGTTGCAGTTACTTTTACATTTCAGTATATCCATATTTTTACAATACATTCATACATATATAATATTTCTTCACGTATGTTCTGCATTAGACTAAAACCACTAATACTGTAATGAACACAGTAGGACTCCGTTATAACATTTACATATGCCTAAAGTAACATTTTCTTGGTTAATAAGTTACCACAGTTTGGTCACCAAACTTATTCTTTAATAAGAAATTACTCAGTTATAGAGATATAAGAAATTTTTTAATTTCTTCAGGAATGTTATGACAGGTTTATGCCATAATACAGGGCTCTGTTCATAACATCTTTTCATCTTCCCAATATTCTGAAGGGACACTATAATGGAGCAATTCCTATTAGGTTTAAAGTTACAAATGAAAAAGCAAAGCTTTCACAAAGTGACAGAGACTTGAATGCACAACTTTCCCAAATTTACAGCTCTTGATTAGAATCAGTTATAAATAATATACTCTACAGTTGCACATATACGAAACACAATTAATACATTCATTGTCATAAAAATTGCCACACCAAAAAGAATATGAACAACAAGATGGAACGAAACTTGGAAAAGGCAATTGGAAAATTGATACCAATAACTGATTAGAGCATCAAGACAAATTGGACTTTTATTTGGAGAAAAATTGAACATTAAAAGTTCATGTCTTCATTCGCTGTTTGCGCCACAAATTGGTATAGAAATGTCCTTCAGAGCATAAAAATGTATAGGCACCTGCAAGTTTACATATTTAGCCAGTCAATGGGAAAGCTAACCAAAGCAAAAATGTTGATATGGTACTCTAGAGCATATGAACCCACTAAAATTGCAAAACTCTGAAGCAAAATACAAAATTATAAACAAACAAATTCACGCTGCTCATGAAAATTTTGCCATAACAGATAATATACAAATATGAACATACACTGTAAAACTTGGAACGTTTTACTCACCACGTAAAACATGTGTATTTTTTCCCGCGAAAAGCACCACATGTAAAATCGTCTACTTCAGTTAATCTCTAGTACCATTACCTTACATTTAGGTACTGAAAAGTAAGACTGGTCTTGTTGTTTACCCTCTGCCATGTTTATGTGACCATTGACTCTGAATTTTCTTTTGCAGCAGTTGTTGCTTCAATGACGTACATAAATTTTGTTTGTTTACTGAATTGTGCTGCAATACTATATACAATCTCCCATGCTTCTCTCTGCAATAAGGGTATAGAAAGAATATTTATATAGTAAGGGTTCGTCTTTGAAAGAGGTTTCTTTTTACCACAGCAACTCGGTTTCTATACCTACGACCATCAGAAAGAGAAAGCCTTGGTGACCGAGCTTCCATTTCAGGTGTATTAAATTTATTTGGTAGGGCACAATACAATGATACTGATTATGAAATATTAACATTAGACCACTGTTTATTTCCAATAAACATATAGATGCTGACTAGCGTAAGTTAAACGTTATCGCCTCTACACTTATACCGCTAAACTAGCACACAGTGGTTTCGTCATGATCGTAGAACTTCAGGAATATAAGCAGTGACCCTATAATTTTATTGGACACCCCTCTGTAGCAAAGTTCAATGCATGCCTCTGGCATAGCTTCCCATGAATCTGGTTCGCACATTGTGAGATACAGCAGTCTGAATAAGAAATTTTTTCTATCTTAGAGGGCATGAAAATAATCTTTCCAATGTGCGTGATTTCTTGAATGCATCTTTCCATCACCATTTGGAATGTGCTTTCTTTTTGTAGGTAAACCTAGTGGGGACAGATTTAATAGTTTCATCAAAATACACATTTTTCAAATATGCTACAACAAATCTCAATGTTGTAGTCCAAAACATTTAAGTTAGTTAGCCACTTTCAATCAAATTATTATTTTTAAAGTAAACCTAGAAATTTAACGAAGTATTGTAATTGTCTTGCTAAATAGAATTTGAGGGACAGTAATCTTAATTTAACATAATAAACCTAAGTGTTGCATAATTGTATAAATACCACAATTTTTGTGATTGTGCTGACACACAGGAAAAGTTTTAACTTTCTATAGTATACTCATACTCTACAATGTCTTATGATGCTTACCACACCCTGAATGCATACCTTAAAATATGTCTGATAGTAAAGTAAAATAATAAACTGACGCATGCTCCTATCTTCGAGATAGTGGTTAGGGCCTTTACTGCCCTCCTGAGTTCAGCAAGCAATCCTACCATGGTGTGTTTGTTGCTACTCTAGCCCAGTGGGTCGTGGCAGGTTCTGTGGGGGGCTGCTTAGTGGGAGGATACCATCTGAGGGGAGAGGAATCAAACCCCAGAGTGAGTCGAACCGTGATCATTTCCCATTCTGGGAGAACACTCTTCCTCACTGCAAGAGCTGCCAAAATGAGGGACGCCAGCTGCACCGGGAGTATGCATCGTGATGCGGCTCAATCAATGATGATGGAAGGGGTGGATGATCCTACCGGAGGGGTTGAAGTGATGATACGCCGGCGTGCAGGTATGTAATTTATGGGCGAAGTAGCTGCGCTGTATTTCAGGGTGACCTTCGATGGTAGTTGAACTCGGATACCTTCCCGGAAGCTAAGTGAATTAAATATGAGTTCTGTACCTCCTTTTCCTGGTCTAGCTTGAGTGGCGGTTTAGTTAGTGCAGGCAGGAGGGTCTCTGGCTGGGGATAACTGATTGATTCCTGATCGGACCAAAGCAGACAAATACCCAAGAAGGTGTCTAACTTCGTCTCATGGTCAAGGAGGATGAAAGGAGAAATAGGTCTAGGTGTAAATTCGGGCTCTGCTGAAGGTAGCATACCCTCAATCGTAACTTCAGCATCTAATTTGGAGTTCATTAACTTCTGTAAAGCTCGTAGTTCTCTGTGCTGATTACGGCAAGGGATACCACCTTTCTTACTGTGCATCTGACCAGTCTTCTGTCCTTTCCGCAGATGTGTAGTCCTGGGGGTGTGTCTTATTCAGTCACATCCAAAGCACTGATGGATAGATGTGCAGTCTGGAATTAGGACACCACCGACGATAAGAAAGGGAACACCGCAAACCCAAGGAGCAGCTGCGTGTCTTTTCAGACTTAAAGCTTTATGCAAGCTCCAGCTCCTGCGGAGTTCAGCATGCCTCACAAATATTCCTCACTGGGGATTTTTATTGCACGTGACAAGTTTCACTGACAGATTATTAATAAAATTTATGAGCAAGGAACTAATAATAAAATTACAGTAATCAACAACTTTGGTTTTACATAATATTTATTATTAAGATTATTATTATAACTTCAAATTGTATGTTAAGGTACACTCTTTACAACGTAGCCTCTCCAGGGGAATTCTGTCCAGAAGGGAAGACGTCGCGACGACATGCTATTCAAGGAGTCATGGGAGTGACTGGTGTAAAAGGGGTGCAGGGTTTGGACGTCGGGTATACACTTGCAGTCTTCAATGGCACGAATAGCCTTCTTCAAGCTGTCTGAGAGGTTGGAGCCTTCTGCAAGCTGCTGGAGAGGCTGGAGTCTTCTGCAAGCTGCTGGAGAGGTTGGAGCCGTTTGCAGGCTGTAGGAGAGGAGAGAGGTCTTGGTCAGACTCTGGGAGTGCTCGCTGACCTATGCGGCCGGCGAGCCCGGCAACTCTGGCGAGAGGCGTGCTAGTGCCTCATATAGTAAAACATCCCTTTGTGTCTGCGATCTTCCAGGGGGTGTGGGGATGTTGTAGCATTTCATCACATGGGTTGCTTTATCAGGGGTTGCGGCGAGTGCCACTCATTTCTTATCCCCTTGCGCTAAGGCAACGAAAAATTTACCACCTCAGCCCGAGGCTGGCGGGTGTGACGTCACGGGGCAGCAGTGGTGCTGCAATCCTGTGGTGTTGGTTTAAACTTCTTTCTCGGCTACCTTGGGATAGTGGCCCATCGGGTAAAACAATCTTGTCTTAAGGGGGTAGTGACCTCATGTCAGAATCTGGGTGGGCATTACAATCCATAATTAAACGCGTTAATTATTTTTACGTCCGAGGCTGTCCAACGCGTGGAGTGGTTTCTATCGGCACATGAAAAGTACTCTGCCACTGTTTGTGACTTGCCCCGAGCTCTTGCTTGCTCGTTGATGGGGCAAAGTCGCTGGCAGAGTGTGCAGTCGCGCTGCGCAGCAATGTGGCATGTGTCAAAACTGAACAGAACTGTTATTGTAAAGAGATGGTCCAGTTACAGTAAACAAAAAATTTTGTTGCAAGTATTATTCGGGGGTCCATGGGGTTCATTATAATCCAGTGGGGGTTCGGAAACGCACGTCATCCATGGCCTCTATACTCATGCCCCGCAGTGGTGTACCAGACTTGATACACGACGTAGATGCTACGGATGTAAGTCACATCCTGTAACTCGGGTCGCCCAAAACTGTGCCAGACCCATCCCTCACAGCCGCGAGCTGCTGAGTGACTAATCCCCTCCACTACTTGAAGTGCTCGTCACAAGACTGCCTGCTGACACTGGGGTCTGCACTTGATGTTTTTTCCATTGTCCCATTATATAAAAACCAACATTATTGACATAGCAACAAAATTGATAAATATTTAGTTACTAATTATATATCTAGTTAGTTATGAAAAGGAACATTATTGGGACACAGCAACGCAACTCCAAAAGTTTTTTCCTTCAAAATGAATTAATAGCTATCAATAGAATTGAAAGACAGCATTGAACAAGTCTCTACAGTTTGTGCACTCATCCTGTTCCTCCTGTCTGTCACAATCAAGTTATACTTTCTGAAAAATCTTTCAGCTTCGACACTCCTTATTGGTGCCCATAATGCTGCGAAGTGCTGCTTCTACGAATTCAGGATACTTGATCTTCACAGCATGTAATAACTGAAATACATTGAATTCGCTTCCGTCTCTATGATTAGAAGACAGCTGTTTGTGAAAGCAGCTGTAGCCCTCAGCAGAAGTGTCTGGGTTCACGCCAGACATAAAGAAGTCTCTTTTTCTGTTTTGTTCAACTTTCTGCATGTTGACTTGCAGATTTTGGCAACTGTAGCAGGATTTAAAATGGCACCTACACCCTGATAAAACAAGTTGGCTTCTGTACCACCCATGCGGTTTGCCAATGTCTGTAGGCATTTTTGCATGCATGATCTGATCAGTCCCTTGACTATTTCTTTCTGAGTTAGAATTGAATATTCATTCAAAAGTTTAAAAGTAACTTGTGGGAAAGCACTATCATCGTATCATTGCAGACTGCTTTGCAACATTACCAACTAATCCCACAACTCGTGGGCATAAGGGTGTGCTGAACCTTTAAAGGCAGTAATAAGGGTTTTCATTGTACCAAATATTTCACTCACAAATTTTATTTGTATTTGGAGTTACTCACCCAAGTGCAGATTCTTGAACATTTCAATAATGTACACACTGCCACTGTTGCTGAACTCACATACTGAAAAGTAGCTTAAAAGTTCCTGCATGTACTGAGTCAATCATTGTACAGAAGTAAACCACAGCTGTTGGAAACATGATTGCATGTAACTATGGATGATGTCCTTGCAAGTATGCAGTATATGCATGTTCAATTTTCCTCAAATGAAGAAATGCCATTTTCATTTTTGAAACTAGTGTGTTAAGTTCTTCAAATTCCTTGAGGTAACAGTCACCAATGAGACTAATTTTATGTGTCCAGTACTGAAAATGAATAAGTTTTTCACCTACAATAGTCTTCAAAGCAGCAAAACAAGTTCCCATATACCGAGCTGAATCGGAAACGAGACCCACTACATTGTCATAAGATACAGTAAATTGTACTCATTTAGTGTCTCAAGTGACACGTGACAGGTTAGCCGAATAGGCACGACAGTCGAGGATTCTGTCCACTGGACCAAAAGTGGTGTGAATGCGTATGCACAGAGATATGAATAATACAACAACCGGAGCAGTCGATACTGACTCGTGCCTAAGTTGGGCGGCGCAGTCCCGTTCCACCTGCCTTTCCAGTGCAGGTTGAGGAAGTGCACTTAACTGTCTGGCGGCAAGGAGCGCTGCGTGTCACTCCCTACGCTTTCCGCTGTGCCTCTGGCTGAAAGGCATAAAGTCTCTGCTCACAGGTTACTGGGTGCACCTTGACGCGAACATACAAAATATAAGTTATAGTGTAAGTCCGGTTTTGGCTTGCTGACCAGGCTCTGTGAAGTCTCTACTGATCCCCCACGCTAGGCGGGCTGATCAGAGATGGGGAGCCATTTGGGTCACCAATGCCGCCACTGGATGTGCGTCCATACAGAAATGGACAGCAGGTCTCAAGCCACCGTTTATCCTGGCACTGGAAGCAGTGCTGTGGAATAAGGCAATAACTTGAAACTGTCGCCCCTCTCTAGGTGGAGATGTTACTAGTGGTTGTGGCTCCTCTGTTCCTCTCCACCGGCACTGGAAGCAATGTTGTAGTAGTTTGGAAAGCAACAGATGGCCGTCTAATGGGTGTGTGAAAATATGATGGACCTCTGAAGGGCACCTGTGGCTGAAGTTAATTCGGTAGTTAAAAAATTCTCCGGTCCTTGTTAAAGGTGTACGTAGCAACCTGTATCTAGTAGGTAAACAAACAGATACTCTAAGAAATAAAAGCCGACAGGTAGGAAACAACAGTATATTCATTGAAGTCTCAATAAACATGTGACGCGCAATACCTCCTACCAGGCAATTGAGTGCTGAAGGTTACTACGTTGGCCAGGTATCGATGACTTGGTTCTAATGGAGAATGGGAAATAATTAGCTCAACGAGAAAATACATAATACTTTTAAACTGACAAATAGAGATGTCTTGAGGAGACAAAGTGAATTTAACGTGTTGGTAAGCTTGTTCGCTGGTTGTCGGGTTGACTGGTCGCCGGCGGTGAAGTTGATCGTCGGCCCTGGTTGGCATCGGAATACTCTGGTCAGCATTTCTGCTTTGTGTCTTGCCCGAGGTCTCGACAGCTCATAGGCTCTCAGAGCGATTAAGGGGGGGGGGGGGGGGCATGCCTGCCGGGTTGCGTATCCTCTAGGTGAAAGGAATTTGCTCATAAGTTCTGGCTGCCTATAGAGTAGGCAACGTGTCTCTCACGTCTGTAGTGTTGGAAGAGGTACTCGTGGCGATGAGTCGGGTCACAAGTACAACTTGACTGCAAGTTGTATCATTTTCTTTATTTAAAAATGAGCAGTTGGCCAAATAAACTTCTTGTGCTGCTGTTGCAGACGTTATACGAAAAAATACAGCAAAAACACACCTACCAAAACTGTACTGGTTTCATCAGCCACAATAACCATCTGTTTGTTTTGCTCCGCTTGTTTGATTTGTTCCTGAATTGCTTCACCAACCAAAGGAATGTAGTTTTTTCTTAGTGTAGGTGCTTGGGGTATGTCTCCAGAACCAGGAATGTATTTGTTTATGTATGCCCTTACAGCTGGATCAACAATTTTTCGTAGAGGGATGTTGGCATTGAGAAACATTTTCACAGTTCTTCAATAAATTTCTGTTTCCCAATTTAAGCTTTTTTTTAATCTGCAGAGTGGTTGGTAATGTTGCCGGTCGTTTGTTGTCATTTTGGTAAATAAATTGCTTTATTTTGTCAATGTGACATGATGTTTTTACGTGTTTTTCTGATGTATAATTATTTTTTCCAGTTAATGGGAAGGTAGCACACCTTGCAATTCAAAATATTTGTATCGCTTACATAAAAATGATGGAACTTATACTCTGTTGTCCGCGAATGAAATGAAACTGACTTGGTCCGTCCCATTTTCACGTAATTACAATAGAAACAGTTACTGTAGCCATTAAAATAAAACCACTATATCTAAAATCTGGATATATGTTGATAAACCAGTGTGAAAACAAAGCAAAGACAATGCAGACAGCCAAGTATATCACACGCTGTGTGTGTAGCAGATTGCACGAGTGGTCAACGATCAATAAATATTGAACCATAGTAATGCACATTGTACTTTGATTATTCCACATAGAAAATATACAGCGGCCATATATTCTTTGTCTCGTATTGTTTGTAGACGTTGTTGGCACTCGCAAAAGGAGTGTTGTCAGCAATTCATTGTATGAATGATGTAATAAGTTACTGCAATATGTTGTGATGTGTTGTTTTTACGTGGTAAATTAAATTTGAGAGATTTTTCATGCCAATTCACTAGAAAATGGGACTTTCATGTTTAACTGCAGGTTTAACTTATCACATTTATTCGCGGAAATATTGTTTTTACAATTTTTCATCCTCGCTACTAATTACTATGTTCACTCTGCATGCAAAATTATTATCTGCACAAACCTCTTACCTACAATTGTTCATATTATCAAGGTTGTGGCATTGTAAGAGTCCCCTGAGAGCAGTTCTACGTGACTAATACAGCCAAACATAAATTAGTTTTAATATTACCAGCAATGGTAATGAATATCAACATTTTGCCTTTTGTGAAAACTTGTTCTGCATGTGGCTATTTTTATGGCAATCAACAAATGAAATTCTGCTCAAGCTTTTCAATACGCAGTGTACACAAACACAATAAGTTTTACATTTTCGTATAGTATGTACTTTTACAAAATAAATGTCACTCTGATCAGAACCAACACACACCTTGATCTAAGGAAGCTGTAAGATTTCAGGATGGCCATCTCCACATAAAGTCGAGGTACCAACTCTCGAATTGACGCAATCTTGTAAAACCAGTTTCTACACGTTTCCTTTGCAGACTCTGGAACCATGTCTGGAGTGAAGTTCTCTGGCAAGGGCGTTGGATTCCTACTGCCAGGCCTACCGATACAACCATGGGCAAAAATGTTATATCAGCCTGCTCATAAACGAAAAAGAATATACATCAAATTTCAGAGAAGTATTTTCAGAAAACCCAGTCTTACTTTCTTGCTAGCAACAGGGGAACATATGCTAGACCAAATACATAAATTATAGCTGCTCGTATATTATATAATTCCCTGGCCTTTCTCAGCACTGTGGCAAAGTAAGACCCATGACTAGGAGAATTAATCTGTTTAGCACTCAATTGTGCATTACTAGTTCTTGAATACACTGAAAAATTTAAAATGCTATATTATTTCAATAAGCCATCAAAACCAAACATGAAGAAAGATACATGATTTAAACTGTACTGTATCATCATACATTTGCACTGTAGTCAAGCGAATGCTTGCCTGTTTAATTGCACATGTTCTCTTAGAAGCGTGGTTAGCAAAACAATATACAAATACCAATTGCCCTGACACCTGCCGTTTGGAATGCAGGAATGCTAAGTAAAACTGACTTTTTTAAAATATGAATGGGACCAATTTATCAAATTGTTTGACCAGATTGGCAAGTGTAATTTCATTTACTTTTTTTTTCAGTTCAAAATTTGCCATTTAAGAAGAAATAGTTTAGCAATATTGCAGTGTTTATAAGTGTTAGATTTTCTTGCCAACATAAAATTGGACAAAAAAAAAAGAGAGAGGAGAGAGAGAGAGAGAGGAGAGAGAGAGAGAGAGAGAGAGAGAGAGAGGAGAGAGAGAGAGAGAGAGAGAGAGAGAGAGAGAGAGAGAGAGGAGAGAGAGAGAGAGAGAGAGAGAGAGAGAGAGAGAGAGAGAGAGAGAGAGAGAGAGAGAGAGAGAGAGAGAGAGAGAGAGAGAGAGGAGAGAGAGAGGAGAGAGAGAGGAGAGAGAGAGAGAGGAGAGAGAGAGAGAGAGAGAGAGAGAGAGAGAGAGAGGAGAGAGAGGAGAGGAGAAGAGAGAGAGAGAGGAGAGAGAGAGAGAGAGGAGAGGAGAGAGAGGAGAGAGGAGAGAGAGAGAGAGAGAGAGGAGAGAGAGAGAGAGAGAGAGAGAGAGGAGAGAGAGAGAGAAAAAAAAATTGAAATATTGCAAGGATTTATCAACCCCTTGCCACACACTTCTTGACTACCAATTAAGGCAATTAATCCAAAATTAACTGTGGAAGGCTAGCATTTGACAACTGACTAAGCTAACAAGGAGAGTATGACACTTGACACCCCCAACCTGTCAAGGCAGGGGGCACCCTGGCCCCAGCTATTATTACTGTACACTCACAGGTAATACTCAGCCTTGGTGCGTAGGCGGTCATACACCAGCTTGCCAAAGATGTCGAGGATGTCTGTGATAAGCACAAACTTGCTGGGGTAGAACTGTATGACAGCAGTGTCGACAAGCAACTTGGAGCACTGTATAGCGATCTTGAGAGCACGCACACGCTGGTCTGAGTGCCATGCCTGCACTAGCTCTTGGTTAAGCTGCTCGATCCTGGCGACATACTCCTGCTGGCTGAGGTCCAGTTCTTGGCGCACCGAGCCCTCCTCAAAGTCATCCAGCTGCTCCAAGCGGTGCTTCACCTTATCCACGGCTGAGCTCTGGGCCTTCACCACCACTGCGCAGATCACACTCACATCACCATTTGCAAGCACTACTTTCCTGTTTTACATACACCTCCACATAATTGCTATTTCCTTTTCACCCTTCTACTTCCTTCCCTGCATTCTTTTCCCCTTCAAGCCTTCCCTTGTTCTTTCACTAAATATTTCTTTACAACTTAACCCAACTCTTATATCTCTATATACTTTATCCACCTCTCACCATTTTTTAATTATCTTTACATTGTTTGCTCTCTCTCTTTTATACTTTTCCCCCAAATCTCCTTTAATTCTCGCACATTCACGTTCTTATTAACTAATGTGCCCAATTATATTTAAGCAATGTCAAGTCCACTTTGTTGTGTTAATAATTTAACATTACCAGCTTTAGCAGATAATATTCATAACCAAGTCAGATAATGTACTAATAATTGCATAAAATCTTGCTAAAAAGTTATCTAAATGATGAAGTTTCAAAACTGTGAATATTAATACCACATTGTAGAGACTGTGAAGATTAAATGACAGTTATGAACTACAAGTTAACATAAATTAATATTGTTACAAGTTACTTAGGACATCTCAGAGTGACTTAATAAAAATAAAAGAACTCAAAATAATTTTTTAATTTATTTAAAATGTTAACATGGTCTGAACACTGGTGAGGGGTGAGATGCACCAGATTTGAGATAAACCCTGGCTCATTGCTAGAAAGTTTATGAAATATGTTATTAGATTCCGGAGGGTGCAAGGTCATCTATGCACGGGTGAGCACGTGGACTCTAATTCTCAGGGCGGTAGCAAGTCGACAGTCACATGGCGATCCTCTCACAAATAAACGTTTTATTAAAGAGAAAGAAAGTTCAAATTAACACAGTCAAGAACACTTATGCACGAGATTTCCTGGAATGGGCCAGATCCCGAACATAATTATATATAAAATAAGAAACACAGCGACTAGGATCACAAATGGCTACATTGATAGAGATGATAGAATCATACACAATATAACTATCCTAGCTTTAAGCGGTCATGGCAATTGAGCCTGCCATCGGCCGAGGTGGCAAAATGTATTGTTCAGCACGTGGAATGAATTACGATGTGCAAAATCTTCGGGGCTGTGAGTCTGACGGAGATGAGAGCACGAGGGCGGGAGGAGAGAGCAAAAGAAAAAGGTTCTGGTATATTACACTTACACTATTGCAGCTACATGATCAGACAAAGCAAGCTGAAGTCTCACGTGACACGCATGCGTGTACACTCTAGGCCCGCTAGATCAAGACTAAAGATGGTGGCTGAAACGCTTGGCTACCTTGCCAGAGATCTCCCATCAACACCGAGAGAGAAATTTTAATAAAAGCTCATTAGAAAAATGATACACAAGAAATCATTGGAGAAACCATAAGGAGCACTGGAACAAATTACAGAAGATTCCCTACAAGTTATATCTATTAGAGACCCAGTCTCTTTATATGTAATTTGTGCCACAAAAAGATGATTAACAAAACAATCCAGAATGGGACGGCAAGGCACTTGGAGGCGATACATTAAATTAACATGGCATTTACAGACTTCATGAGCACTTTAAAACACTTAATCTAAATTATTAGAACAATTTAATATACGTAACAGAATTTAACTTTGGGCGATTGGCATGGCGGAAGCCAAAACTGCCAGGATATTCCAGGTGTTATTTTTTTACAATTGACACTGGAAAATTATACAATGAATTACAAGTGTCTTCAGCTCGTGTTCTGTATCAAAATGAAACCCACGTGGCATCTCACTCACAGGCGGTTTACGCCTCACTTAAGGAGAGCAGAAGAAAAACAACATTTTCCCTTGTGATTCTTACACTCTGCTTTATGGGGCACAGATTAGAATTGCACAGCACATGCAGAAACTCCGAGTTTACTCTTGGAACAGGGCAATCAGGCGGGTCGTGACCTGTTCCTGCACGAACAACTGCGATGACCCGTACATGAGGCGCACGGACATACGTGCCTGGTGCACAAGCGTAGCAGCAGTGGTCTACCTCTCAAGCGGGACAGTGAGGGCAACATCAATGTTATAAAAATACATACAGCTAACATGCCATGAGTGACGTCATTCACTCATCTAGCCTCGCCACACCCACTGCTACCTCCTAAGAAGAGCCATTATGCCGTACAGGCCACAGGACGCCTTCCAAGCCAAGGTGGTTTGCCTGGCCAGTGCCGCCTGCTGTGCTGCAACCCGCTTGCATTACACCGCCACTTAGCCCTCCAGCGCCTGGCGCATGAGGGGAAGTGTCCAACACCCTCAGTTACTCTCTTCTCTCCTTCGCCTCTCACTCCACACCCCGCAACCCCCCACCTGTATCTGTGAGTTGAGTATAAATAGAACCCACAGTCCTCAGTTTGAGGCTGTCTAACACCAGTCCACTTGCCCAGTATTACTCTGCCCAAGAGCCCCCAGACTGCACGTCTCACCTTCGCAGAACGTCACACTGCCCGAAGAACACCCAACTTTTTCAAATTGCATCAGTCTTACGCTGCTCAGTTGAGAGCTCTGCTCTGCACGACACTGCCTCGCTGCCCATCAGCATATCAAAGACCTCATACTTCCAGCTACCTTGTAGCAAATTCTCAGCTATCAAAAATGTGAGTACTGCAGTGTTGGGGTTGTCCTCACCCTCCTGCGCTGCTACGTCTTCCGAATTGGTAAGGTAACTATACCAGCTGGCAACTTCAGGCCTCAGTCAGGGTACAGACTGGTTTATGTGTGTTTTAATCGAGCAATCAATAAAACAGACATACATCGGACTTGGTCGAGTTGTCTCTCCAGCACTCTGTATTCCTACAACTTGTCCTTTCTCTTTCCAGTTTGACACCTGTCCTAGTACGACTCGTTTAGGGTTAGCCACAAGCCAACCCCTTGCTCTTTTACTCTTCTATTCATAGCCGTCTCAAAATACAGCTTAGGAAGCTTGCATTCCTGGGCCTCATTAGAGCAGTTGTTTCTTGGACTACTGACCTTCCGGTAAGTGCCCGGGTCAGACCGCAACATTCTGCGGACCAAGTTTCTTGCTTGGAAACAATAGCCCAACTCCCAACAGGAGTCTTGCTCTTCGTGACATCTGAGTCAGATTGCGACATTCCGTGCACCAGGGAGCCATGGGAATGGACATCCTTTGCCATCTACTGTAACCTCCAGCTTGAAACTTGGGTAAGATCGCGACATTCCGCATGCCAAGTCTCTAGGTTGAAGACCAGTAGTACAGGCCTCTCACCTCACCTGACCTCTGCAGCCCTTATTAAATCAGACTGTGTATACCCCTCATACTGGCCACCCACAATCTAACTAATTGGTTACCTCCACCACCTTATGCTTCATTATAGGGCTGGGCGAGGCAAAGCTGCCAAGCAAGGGTTGGCTCAGGCTGGGGTACAAAGGAGAAAGCGACCTAGAGAGGAAACGTCCAACATCATCCACAAGTTTGAGACTGAAATATTTCCCAGCTGGGTATACCTGCAGTCCATCTTGATGGATAACGGCACACAATTTTCCAGCAATCATTAGCACTGTAATGGATGGGGGATAGAGACCTGGACGACACCCTCATACCACCTGCAAGCTAACCCCACTGAGCGGAGGAACCAGGAACTGAAGAAGAGCCTCTGACTGAGAGTTTGTGACAACCACCACCACTGGGACTGGCACATCCCGACGATCCTCTTTGCCCTCAGGTGAAGGACACACGAAGTCGTCAACAGCAGCCCCAGCCAGCTCATCCTAGGTCGAGTACTCCACCGCCCAGTTGACTGGCAGTGAGAACAAGAGCCAACAGAGATGCCCCAGCCAGAAGACATCTGCCTGGCTGCCTTACCCAGGAAAAAACAAGAGCCCGCACAGTCCTAATACATCGATAAAAAGTACCCACAGCCCCGATCCAGCGTGCGGAGCCTCAACACGAGGTAAGCCGTCCTCCGCAGCCAACCAATAAGTAAAACCAGAGGTCAATACAGTGCTGGCCTGGCCGAGAAGTGGGAGGGGCCATACAAGATAGTGGGTCACCAAGAAAATCTGTATTGGGCAGAATACATAAGGGGGTGGATCTAGAAAGCAATGAGGGGATATGCCCCCTCCCCGGAGAAGCTCCTGAACAAGACACCTACACACAGAAAACTGAGGTGATGCAGAAGAGGAGAGAGAAGACGACCCAGAACCCATGGCTCCTGCCGCCGTCGAACAGCCACCACCCCAGGAGCCAGAGGTCAGGGTAGACGCCGACGGGGTGCGCAGACAGCCTACCCCGATAAGGGTGCACTTCGCAGCATGTCAAGAGGCAGCCTCTGTCAGAAACCTGCCCTTGACACCGACTGACTTTCTATGCAGTTGCCACCAGATGAGGTCAGATGTCATCTGCTACAACGGAGATATGGCAGAGTCCGCTGGACCGTGAGCCCCGCCACCGACCTCCACCACCCAGCCCAATCTCTAAACAGGCTGAGCCATGCTGCATTAATGAGTTAGAGGAGCATCAAGAGCCTCTGCCTCAATCGGCTACCCAGGTCCTGCCAGCCCCAGAGGGCTTGGCCAATCCAGAGGTCACGACATCAGACTATGCCGAGGAGGCAAACGATGCCCGGACTCAGCCGCCCGCAGGGGAGGATGAGTCCAGCAGCCATGCAGATGAGGCAGAGGAGTCTGAGCCTCTGCCTCAGCCAGCCACCCCGACTACTCCTACTCAGGGAGATGCGGTCGGCCCCACCCCAATGTCAGACAGCACTGAGGCCTGTCCTTCCGAACGGAAGGATGAGCCTAGCAGTGCCGATGAGGTCAGATGGCAGCCATTGTCACGTCCTGCCCGGATAATGCAGCCAATTCCCAGATCCAGGCATCAGGAGACACCAGGACTGGCACCTGGATCCTGCTGCTCACACGGGAGGATGAGCCCAGCAGACACACCAAGGAGTCTGAAGACCACCTAGCAGCTTCCCCTTTAGTAGGAGAGGGCCCCCGATCGTCCCCCAGTGCCTGATAGCCCCCAGCTGGCCATTGCCAGGGACGAGAACCCAGCACCCGCAAGCCACCTGATCAGAGCGCAGCCAGCCCATGCCTGCTGCGACACACCACAGCCTGGTCAGTACTGAGAATCTCCATGGCTACCCATGTTACACTTCACGCGGCCGCACCCAGCCATGAGGACATGGGGCCAGCCAACAAAGCCTGGAGTTCAATTACAGTGAGTAGTGAAGTGCTCAAACGAACAGTACGATTCTGTGATAAAATGGCCGTAAATTACAGTTGCAGTGAAAATTACATAAAGTGTTGACAGACAGTATTATACAGCTGTCAACTGCTGTGATAATTATACAAAAATCAGTGAACGACAGACAATGCACCTACATTGGAATTGCGTAAAACGTACAAGGTTTCGGGGTGCTCATAAAATAGCACTGATAAATTGTGTAAGGCAGTTTTAAGCAGCCGTCCAATGCTGCTGTTAATCAGCGAAAAGACAGACAGGACAAATAAAATAAATTAACCCCTTAGCAGACCAGTGAAATCGTGCTACCCCAAACCAAAGTTTTCACGGCACCCACAGATGTTATTTAGTGCCAGTATACCAGTGTATATAGATGATGCAGACACATCCAGCTAAACCAGTGTGAAAAGACTTATCATCAAAGAAGAAGATGTGACCAGTCTCATGCCTGATTTAGAACAAGGACTATTAACCCAAGAGAAAAATAAAATCTTTAAATAATTTTCTGAGATACTGCTGTAAATATTTTCCAGGGTTACTACTTGTCTTTTGAGGGTTTACTTGGTTTTTTCATTTCTGTAGGTGGGCCGTGTACGCATATTGTTGTATATATTAGATAGTTACAGCCGGCCTAGGCAACGGAAGTCCTAGAGCCGGCACCTCCTTAGCTACCTGTGACACGTAACAGCTACCTGCCATGTGACACAATAGGAAGGCTACAAGACAGAGCCACTTTTTCCTCGCCCTCAGTGCCACGGCAGGTACAAGCCAGAAACCAACACACCTGTCATGAGAGGGGCATTGTAAATGATCCAAAGTGTTCAATTTTTTTATATGTGGTGCTTGTGTTCTTTTATTTTCTTTCCCTGCCCGCAGGATGAAATCTGCAAAACGATTCCTGTACTAAGTAACTACACCCTTCAGCAGACTTTGTACAGCAGCACATTTAACAAAGAAGTGTGCTTGCATTACACCTGACACTGGATCATTATTTCATAACACATCTCCACTCCCCAAGGGGAGAAGAAGGCATTAGCAGGCTGCTTGCCCGACTGACCTGCCAGTGCTAGTGAACAACAGCAATACTCCAGTCACCAGTGAAAGTTACGCCAAACCCAGAGACCAGCACATAGAAGAGGGAGTACTACAGATGCCAAACCAGCTTTCTTGGACAGTGACACTTCTACATCACTACCAAGAAGCAAAAATTCTTTTCTTCATTGAGATGAGTCTACGTCGCAACAGGAATTTGGGGGGGGGGACTGACGTATGACGCTTTCTGACAATTATTTAAACAATTTCATCTCATCAGTGCTTGCCTCCTTATTGCCCTAGGCGGTGTCTGAACCATAACTGCAGCTACCAGAGTGCCTAAAGGATACGCCTCTTGTTGTGAGGCTATTACAGACATACATGTTAGCTTGTACTGTTCACCTGCTGTCAGAAATCACACCAACCCACCTAAAGTGTGAATGACCCACTGGCAAAGCAGCCGAGACTGCATTCCAAGAGCAGGTAGTTCCTGATCGCGCCGAGGGATGGCTCCCCTACCTACTTAGCTCTGCCGAGAGGAGCAGGTCATTACTGCCCTCACCCTGTACCCTGGGACAAGGGCGGGCCAGCAAAATATATGCCAGTGCGAGGCAGAAAACATCAGCTGTTCTCTGGCAATTCGCTCTATCAATCACCTTGTGTACTGGAGATCTCTGCCAACCCCAGCATCTTCAAGACCTACCAGTTGTTCTCCTGCTCTTCTAAGAGCAATACATCTCCAACAGCTCGCTCCACCTCCTTGTGTGCTACGGCTCTCTGCTGTCTTTAACACCTTCCAGAGACTATTCAAAAGCAACCCCCAAAGAAGTCTTCAACACCTCTCTTGCCTTGCCTGCCCTTCTGGTAACGGCAACTCCACTGCTCTTCTGGTAGTAGCCTCTGCAAGTCCCTTCAGGACAACTGTATACAGTTAGTTAGGGTCAGTTATTATCATAGTTACCTAGCATCTGCTTTGTCCAGATTAGAACCAGGTCCCCTTCACCTGGCTTACATAGAGTACTTTCGGTCAGCTTTTTGGGAGTTAGGATGTAGTACGGGCCACCATGTTTATTTCTCACAGAATAAATGTGTGTTCTCTCTAAACCTCTGAGTTATCATTTCAAAGGGTGACTGTTAATCCCACGTAGACATCACACCCGACAGAGTGAAGCAGGAGACAGTGTATTTTACCAGCAGTTTTCCGAACCAAGTGTAGGACTGTGGGCTCCCCTCATCGGAATCTATGTACGTCATAAACACACATGCTCAACAGTCACCCCTACTGAGTATCCTATGTACAGAAAGGTAGAGCCACAACCACTAGAAAGACAATCCACAAGGAGACTAGACAACCAGTTCAGCCTGTACACCATCCACTGTGCTGGGGGCCTGATCCCTTTTGGACCCACACCCACAGTCGTTTGTCGGACACCTCAGAGAAAACCCACCTCCCCACCTACTGTGCCGCTGTCTCGCTGGTTGGTGTAAACGAGTATGGCTCTCTGTCGGCTTGGCTTCGGCTATGGCAGAACACTTAGCTAGGGACTATCGTCGCCTGCTTCCCTGTTGTGAGGCTGGTCATAGTACCTAAATCATGCTTTACACCAGAGGAGTGGAACCAGGTGGGAAGAGAGAAAGGCAGCAGTAACCTCCAAAGCTAATAAGAGCTGCAGCGCAGCCCCTTTAACACTCTGCAGTGTTAACCCTCAGGAACGAGCTCAAGCCACCCGCCAACTAGAGAGGCCTTACCTCCCAGCTCATACTTATTTGCAACTCCTATGAAGACACCTGGATCGCCGCACCTGATCGTCGCCACCTTCCGCCGAGGGGAACACATGCCTATAGGAATAGCCAAGACGTGGTTCTGGGGACAAAGCAGCATCAGCCCGACCCGGACCTACTCCAGCTACAGCAGCCATCAAAAGAGTCAGCAGCCTGCCCGGACCTCTGTCTACCCAGGTAAAAACGTGGCAGTGAGCCACCCAGGCCACCGGACAGGAAAACCAATGATTAATGTTGTACCACGCCACCAAGCAACGCGCCCTTGGATTTCACAGTGACGTTGACCCCTGTCACCCGGCATCACGTGTCAGTGTTATAATGACTACAGATGGAATATGTGTTGCTGTTAAATAGATAACTGGAGGACTGTTAAAACATTAAGTCTATGGCTTTATTACAGAAAATACTTCTTTTAATAATTGTACATTAGATTAGGCAGTTTTAACCATAAATTGCCAAAATTTAAAAATAAATTAAAAAGTAGCATAAAATGATGTCAATTTACAGCACAAAATTCTGTTAACAATGAGACGGGCTGTCTCGTTTCAATGGAAAAATACCAGCTGCCCGCCCTAGCTGACTGCTTTGCCTTACCTCTACGATGTCATGCCTGCCAGCCAGTCTGTCTGCCCACCTACGTAATGCAATGCAATATTTTTACAACAATTATTTCCAGCAAAATCCCTACACAAAAGACCCCATGTATTACAAAGGATTATTTTCCTTACATTACATGATGGAATACATGTGTGGTTTTGGCAAACAATTACGTGCTGTAACGTGAAGTTGTCAGAGCCCGGTAGCGTGGGTGCGGCAGACACCAAGAAGGCCTTGGCCATACAAAGCAGCAGTGGCGTTCATTTGCGGCCTTACCGCCTTGGAACGCTAGCATCGCCAGCTTGCATAGGTGGCGTGCAAGGTTTCAATATTAAAGCGCCACATGCGCATGAATTCGTGAAAAAACTGTTGTTTCTTCGAATGTACCATGAATTTCATTGTTCAGATTTGAATTATGAAAATTGTGGTGGGGTGTTTCCCCCTCTAATATTTTGATATAAATAACCCCTGAAGCCAACTGGTCATCAGAGACTCTGCTGCTGGGGACTAGACCAGACAACAGATAAAAATTCTACAAGTATGTAGGGCCCTTTAAACCAAGCTGGTAGAAATGGGTTTTGAAGCCCTTATTGCTCGTAGAATAATTTTCATGTAGTTAAAAGACTGGTCTTTGATGGTGATTCAAGGTATTAGTCAAAATATTAAAAATGCAGAAAATTTCAAGTAAGGCTTTTGTGAGTTGTGTATAAATGTTTCAGCCATCGTAAATGTCACGTAAAGTAAAAGATGAAATTGCAGAATTTTCAAGTAAGGCTGTTTAGCGAAACTATGATATATGATTCAGTCTGGTAACTTAGCTGTTACAATACGTAAAAGTTAAGATATGAAAAGTAAATAAATGGAATTTACTCAAGTGGTGGACCTTAGTCTTGACGGCTGGGCTGCTGGGCACATCCTCCTGTACAGGAAACTGTGTCCAGTTTTTGGCCTTGGTGTCGTCCAACACAAGGACCTTGTTGGCTGCTTCACATTCCTCCTCGGCCTGTGGCACCAGAGACCAAGGTTCAAGGAGGATCTTGGTTTTGACAGTGGGGCTGCTGGGCACATCCTCCTGTTCCAGAAGCTGCACCTGGGTATCGGCCTTGGTGTCTTCCAACACCGGGACCTGGGTGGCCGTCAGGGTAGTGGTACGGTAGCTTTGCCTACCCCCTCGGCTCGTTGCATCGGAGACCTAGGTATGTGGTGGACCTCAGTCTCGACAGCATGGCTGCTGCATGAAGCTGCATCCGGGTATTGGCCTCAGTGTCTTCCAACACCGGGACCTGGTTGGCTGTCAGACCTAGTGGTATGGCAACTTTGCCTACCCCCTCGGCTTGTTACACCGGAGACCTAGGTTCGTGGTGGACCTCAGTCTTGATGGCGAGGCTGCTGGGTGCATACTCATGTACAGGAAGCTGCGACCGGGTGTATTGACTAGGTATCTTGAGCACCATGGGATGTTTCCAGACTCCCCAAAGTCTGGTTTGTTGGCAATTAACTCCTGGATACTAGGGCACTTTGTCTCGGGTTCATACTAGCCTAGTACTGCTTAATTGCCCAAGTTAATTAAACACAAAAGCCCTACATTGGGCACCAGAAAACTTTAGGCGTAACTTCCTTTTAGTAGCGATGGACCGTCATGGTCGGGGCTGTTTTATTTGGTGTGAGGACAGACAAACCGGGTTGATTTGAACTTTGCATTATTTAATGATGTACCAGTGCCCGGCCAGTGTAGAGTACTGGACGTGTTGACTTTCCTACTTGGCACAAAGTCCGGGATGGCGATTATGGCCTTAGGTTTAATCGGACACACAATTACTCTGATACCTGGGCGGTTGGTAGCCTGTGTAAACTGCTGACCCTACTGCAACACTGGTGGTTGGTGGCTGGTGCTGGCACCAGGTCATGGTGCGCTGATGGGTTAGCTGCAGCGGGCACTGCTGATGGCCCTAGGGAGGCAAGTGTGTTGGTCGCCCCTAATCCAGGGGTTTGAGATGCCAAAGGGAACTTTCTCACCCCTTAGTGAGTTTCCCCTGTAGTCTTGATGGGAGCTTCCAATAACAATGGTAGGGGAGCTGGAGGGTGAGGCCTCTCCAGGCATCGGGCGGTTTGAACTCGTTCCCGGGGATGACTGCTAAGTATAGTTGGGGTTGGATTAAGCTGTTGTTTCTATTTTGAAGCAGTAGTTGCTTTTTTAACCTCCTTTTGAATACCACTCTGAAGGGAGTAGTGCATGAGGATGAGGACTACTACCAGCCCCGTGAAGGTCAAGCAGGTGACGTTTGTCCTTACCTAGGTGTACTTCCAAGTGTTGAACTTGACAGACCAAAGCGATACCCCTTGCTCCTTTCACACCCGGCACCAGGAATACAATGAACACAGAGCGTAGGATTTACAATGGCCGACGTTTACAACACCTGGGCGTGGGTCCACACAGGGTCAGGCCCTCAGAACAAGGCAGATACTTCCTCTGGCACCAGAAGTGCAGTGGATGAAATATAACCTGGACTGATTGACTAGACACCATGGGGATTGTATTCCTAATGGTTGAGGCTCTACATTCTATACACCAGGGTGTACATAATGGGTGGCCATCTAACAGGACTGTTTTGATGTACGTGCGTTCCTGAAGGGGAGTTCGCAGTCCTGCACTAAGTTTCATTAATTGGGTTAAATATTTATTAGGGATGGGCTGATCCCAATAGCGATTAACCGGCAGATACCACGACTATCACCATCAGCGGCATCTGGTACATTATTTTCCAATTATTATTCACTTATTCGTAGGACTAATTTATTTAACACAATGTTAAATAACCCGGCATGCTACATCTCATTAAACATTAATTTACTGCATCTATCAATCAGATGTTCTGTCCAAAACCCAAAATACATTCGGAATAATTGTTTTTCCATGATTTGTTCCCGTTGTTTACATTATACTGTATTTCCTATTGGTACTGACGCATGCCGGTCTATAGACTTGTATGCACTGTCAATGTGGTTTTGGCTGCGCGTGAGGTCATACACACTTGGCTAGTGCTAGTAGGACGTCTAAGCTACGTTTTGTACCAGCAACTCATGCTGGATGAGTCAGTTGGCGACTGGGAATGAAGTTTTCCACTATTGGAGTGGAAACAGGTTTGATAGGGATTATAGTAGGTTTTGGAGTACCGGCGGCCTTACCAGAGGGTTACTTCGGTCGATGATGGAGGAGCTGGTGCTGGATGACTGGAACCTGCGACTCTGGTGGAAGGCTGATGGATGTTGGTACCGTGTCGACTGTCGACCAACACAGTACCGTTGACTAACTCCACTGACTCTTGGCTCCAGAACCTGGGCTTAGCTGTCCCGTACCTTACCTCTGTACCTTGTATCAGACCTTGTACAATGGGTTGGTATTCCCTGGTAATATGGATGTGCGCAGGGAAATAAATATAATTAAATACCGGAGATGAAGGTCTCTCCAGAAAGCGGGCGAGTGCCGCACTGTCTCGCTCGGCTTGCCTACTAGGAGTACGCTCACTTGGTGGGGGTATAGGCCATCTTTTGCTCCTCCCTCTGTGAGCCGTACCTTCTATCAAAAGGCATAGAGGTTGGTTTACAATTAAAGATATTCGCTGATCGTCGTGAACATGAAACAGATCCCTATCTAAGTGTATTTCCAATAGTAGTTGCTGGCACGAGTTCAGTGCTCTAATCAGTCCCCAGTCATTGGCGCACAGACCTAGAGCTTTGAATTGTATGGGCCGCCTTCCTACCACTATTGGGTGTAGGTCGCAAGAGGGGGTAAGCCTTTAGTCTCAAGCACATATCCCCGCCGACATCGTAGGCGCTCAGGTTAGGATACAACTTGTGGTGACTGTCTCGCCCCTGTTGGATGAGTTTATAGTGGTCAGGGTTCTACCGTTCTATCCCCTGGGGTCTAGAATGGGTGGCCATCGAATGGTGTATGTATCAGACATACAGATTCCTGAAGGGTCTCCGCAGTCCTACTCTAAAATTCGTACTGCTACATCAAAACCCGGTCTCGGTTGACAACGTACAGTAGAAGTATTACTAGTGGTCAAGGGAAAAACCTCTAGAACAGATACTCGTCAGGAAAGGAACCAACTGTATTTATTAGACATAATAAATACAAGTGACGCATACTACCTACTAACCAAGTAGAGAGTGAATATGGAAGTAACCTACGCTACAAGGTGACCTGTTCCTAAACTACCCAAGATATCCAGTGGCATTGATGGCTATGATAACAACTCAGTCAGAGCTACTCTATACAAGGGACGTCTAGAAGAGACAATAGAAAAAGGGGATCACTACTTTAAGAGCAGTGGGTGTAGTTGCCTCTACCAGTAAGTAGAGGCGGCTGCTGATTCTGGAGAAGCAGCAGCAGAAGGTGTGGTGTAGATTGGTGAAGAAGAAGAGCTTCTGGTAATGGTGGTGGTTGTCGACAATTACTGGTTATGAATGTTGGATAACAACGTGTTTATTACTGGGAGGAATAAACCCGGTGGTACGTACTACCTCCTATAAAACAAGAGTTGAACGAAAGTTAAACTCTGGTATACAGAAGAAGGTGACCTGGTTCTAGACTGCACAAGGTAGAAATGTTAAGTGGCTATTAGAACAACCCGACTTTAGTATCCTAGACTTGGTGTCCAGAAGGGATTTGCAGTTTTACCACAAGCCAGAAGGGCAGTAGTAAGTGGTGGTGTTCCTGAAGGGATGATGGTATTTATATATTTAATGACTTCTGCACAAGTAGCTTCCGGAGAATCTCTGGAAAGTGTTGCGATGTCAACAAAGGCGCTGTAGAGCTTCTGGTAGATCTGAAAAACCTGGGTGGCAGAAGAAAGCCCCAGTACGAGGTGGTGGAGCAAGTTGTTGGTGATGGTTCCTTCGACACCAAGAGTGCAGTGAAGGAACAGACTTCTTGGCGATGTCGTGAGGACCTGTTGGCTTTCTCTGGCACCTTGCAGTGCAGTGGAGGAGCATAGACTCGCAATTAAGAACCATGCACCTGTATTTATACCTGCCGGCTTGCACTTGTACGAGCGGTGGGAGGAGGGTAGTGTGACATTTTCAGGGCATGTGACATCACCGGCTGGCTGTAGTTTCAGCTGAGACGGCACGAGTCAGTGTTTATACTTGTGGCGCAATCCCCTGGCACGCTGTAGTACTATGTGGCCTTGAACTGACGTCTCGGCGGCTTGGCCAACAGCCCATTCATGCTTCGGAGTTATGAGCGTGCAACTTTTACTGTTGGGTGAATAGTATAATTTCTTGGCGTCTGTAATAAGCCCCGCAACTTGGGGAATATCCTGTACGCATTCTGGAAGATTGTACTGTTATTCAAACTTCGTTGGGTGCAACTGGGAATTCTCACTGATGAGACGAAGTCATCGTAGTAGTTTGAGTAGTTTGAAAAAGACTTCATGCATCAACCTCTTCAGAAAGAAAAACCATCAAAAATCTTCAAAACAGGTAGGACATAATGATACTGCCGGCCGAAAACGGCACAGCCCCAGTGATTCTAAACCAAACAGCTACATTCTAGGAGCAGAAAACTGAAACATCTATGAGAAGACCCAACCACCAGATTCTGAGATCATATCAATCAATTCCTTATGTCCCAGGGCCCCTTCCAAAACCTATCCAAGGTTTCAATTAAACTACTCACCCCAAATAAACCCACCACACCAGTTCTATACCTGCTTCCAAAGATATACGAGGAACAATGTCCACCCGAGAATATCCAAATGTACCGTATTTACTCGTGTATAGAGGGCTCTTTGTTTCCATGGCAGAGGCTAGCGAAGCATTTTCTGGAAAAGGGGGGGGGAAGGACGAGGAGGATCTTTCTTTTTTTGGGAGAAGGGTAGTGTGACATTCTGGAAATGTTGAGTAGTATAGTAGGTGCATAAGATTTCCGGAATTTTTTTTCATTTTGGCTTTTTGCACCCAAGTTATTAATTAAAGTATTTTCCAAACATATCACAATCACCACACATTTATGTAAAAAAAGAATAATTTGTTCCATACTTACTAACAGGGTGCCACAAATTTTTGGTGCAATTTTATTTTTAAAAATGTTTCCCTTGAACTTGCTGCAAAAATCATGGTGCGCACTATACACGAGTGCGTGCTATACATGAGTAAATGTGGTATCAAAGATTGGCAACCCACTGAGAGAAACTCAACACTTGTAGATGCCCACCTTCAACCTTGGGTACAGCAGCTCTCGTCCTACTTCAAGGACAATGGCCAATTCCTTAAACGCTTGCGACATTCTGGCCCCATTCCCCAAGATGCATACATGGTCACCATACAACATCCTTCCCCGCCTTTCCTTGTTGTTGTCTAGCTCCTGTTCATACCTCTCCCCTTTGTACCCCTCCTCCTTTTCCCTCACTAATACACCCACATCCATCTCTTTGCTCGCTTCTACATTAGACGCAAATGTGGCCATGTGACACAGACTACCAAAGGCTGGCTTAGGCATGACAAATGGGTGGATGTCACATGCAATGCAACGTATTTTAAACATTTAAAAAATACAAGTTAACAAATGTTCCTATTGCTATAGTGAAAGGCTTCATTAACATATCTTCATTATAAATGAAATTAAGTACCTTTCAAATGATAGGGCAAATGACAGCGCATTTAAAAACTATCGCAATAGCGAACGTTATGCTATAGGCCATACTCACAATAACACGGTTACACTGTAGTTGCACCTTTCATTACTTGTATTTCAATGTGAATGGTTTCGCCTGAAAATGTTACACAAAAAATTTCAATGAGGAATAATTATTTGCAAAGATATTTTCTTTTGTGACTAAAGATCATCATTTCCCTCTAAGGTTGGTGTTTCATTGTATATGGCATCAAATGAACATGATTTTAAAACTTAATATTTATTTAACTCAAGGGGCAGCATCTTCGTGAATAAAATTATATGCCCAGAAGCATATACTTGACCTCTCCTTGTCACCAAAAATTGTTTGAACATCGAGTGACTTGTATTATAAGTGTAAAGTTCATTTTCAGTAACTTCTTGTGGGAAAATCAAAGGATTTATATTATTTTATTTCAATACACGCAAATTTTGAATAAACTGATAAAATGTAAGTGCCTATTAGACACCTCTTGCTGTCTAATAATGGATACGTAAGCACCGAGCTGACAACAGGGAAAATCAGAGGATGTAGTTTTGAATGATTAATTATTAAAAACAGTGACAAAATCAATCATAATTGCCTTATTTAGTCATTTCTGTCTCAAAATTTCAAGTTTTCTTTGCAGTAAAATATAATTAATTACGTACTTTAAAAGACAGAAATTTGCCACAGATGCATGTTGTCGGCAACATGTAGCGGCGTGGACGGGTAATCCTACCGCTGCCACCCTTCCTCCACCAGCCGCCATGAACACACTACCCGATCTATGAATTCTCAGTACGCTCTCAGCTGATAGAGTAGGTGCGGGACATTCAAAATTTGACTTGCATTCGGTGCCATATTATTTTCATTTTCAGAGGCTTTGAAAATGTTATGCACGCTTGCATTTGGTGTCGGATTACAATCAATTATATACAGTATTTTGAGATGCTATTTTCTTTATTTAAACTGGTTTAGGTAAAATGATTTTTAATGTGTTATTTACAATAATATTTTTTCTAAAATTCCCATTTTTATTGTGTTTACTATCTAAACTTTATTCACAGATAATGTATAGCTTTTACTATACACAACATCAAGTTTTATAAGGTTAGAAATTGTATTTTATTGATGTACATCTCAGAAACCTCATCTACTGAAACCCTGCAGGTATGGACATTTTTTGGCAGTCCCCCTGAATAACGGTAGATCGAGAGTCGACTATACTACTTGTCGACAGGCACACACACGGTTGTGCGATCATCACATTTAGCTGGCCTAGGCCAGCTTCATCAGGCGGCGAGTTGTAAGACACTATAATATGGTGGAAGGTTGCCATTGGTAGTAAACCGAGCGGCCAGGTGGCAAACTAGGGTGCTACAGGAAAACTGAAAATTTTCCAGTATAGCTGATGAGTATGGTTTGAAGCTGTGATTATTGCATTCTGAGGCACGGGGGTTGCCTGGATTTTGTTATAAACTGATGAGGCAATTCCCAGCGTCTTCTGAGCTATTGCTTGAAGATGGTACGGCAGTCACAACTCTGGCACTGTAGCAGGAATCAAAATCCTTTTGTGTGATGCTGCATGTGCTGCAACTGGTTTGTCGTGTAAGTTGTGGATGTGACCAGCTATTCCTTGTTTAGTGTCTGCTCTGTGGCCATTCATTCTCTGACTGAGTGTGTTGATAGTGAGGCTAATGTAGTCTGCATTACAGTGTTGGCACCGTAGCTGATAAATCAGATTTTCTGTTCCACAGTTATAGTTGCCTTGAATGTGGTATGTAGGGCTAGTGAGTCTGCTACTGAAAGGAGTTGAGGGTTGGTGGATGGCCCAGGAGCCACAGCATGGACTATTGCAAGAGTGGGATCCTCTGGGGGCGATAGTTAGGTTGGCATTTGTGGTTTAGAGAGCAGATCTTGTTTTCATAATGAAGAAGCCAGAATTTTGTATCTAGAGTGGAGAATAGTCGCAATCACACAATCGCATGAAAAATGTGCCGTCCTTTGTGTGTGTGTGACTGTTGACATATACTTGAATTTTTTGTTTTACATGTTTTGGTAGCCTAGCGACCTACTTGTAACCTAAACCCAAATGTTTATTGTATTCAATTATAATAAAATGTTAACAAAATTTAAAATGTTAAATGTCTAGATAAATTATGTACAATTATTACCGTAGTTTTGAAGCATATTGTCTTCAACATAAACCCAATTTAACTGTTCTCACTTGGAAAATACATATGTTCCAACTGCAAGAAAACTGTAGTGTAAAAGGCTTATGTTACGTATGTACTCCGGAAAGCAATGCTTACCTTTTTCGCCACCAGATAAAAAACTAGTGACAATAGATAATTTTTCAGAGGTGGTGAATTTGCTTAAAATTGCAGATTTTCTAGAAGACCATGACTCTAAAGAATCTTCAGTTAGGGTATCTTTGCTTCGCTTTTGATCTCGAGAGCTACTGTCCCACTAAAACAGAAAAATAAAATATACCATAAATAAAAAATCTTTTATTTTAATATAAAGACATACATTAAATAATTTATGTTTTTCATAACCTTCATTTATAATCTATATTTTTCCTTTTACTGGCAATTACATTGTTTATCCCTTCTTTCTGTAAGTGAAATATGTCCATGTAATATGGCAGTATCACATGCAATAGCAAATGGTTATGCCCATTTGTCAGTAGAATTTTTATATTCAATAACAATATTAACAAGATTGGTTAACCAGTCGGTCAGCCAGTCTCAGTCAGTTAGTATCAGTCAGTCAGTATCAGTCAGTCAGAATCAGTAAGTATCAGTCAGTCAATCAGTCTTAAAGACAGCAAAAATTTATATTTTAAATGCCATAATATTGCTTATTTTCAGTAAGATAAAATTAACATTCATACAGCACCATCCATTCTGGTGCCTTTAAAAATAAATTGTGTGCTCGAGATATTGAACTGCCACAAAAGCCTAATTAACGAGTAAAATTACTAACACAAAAAACATACTTGCATAGCTTCTGGAGCCTTTTGATTAAAGAGAAGGTATAAAAGTAAAAACTAAAAACCAAATAATATAATTTTAATGTTTCCACTAATGTCTTTCAGGCCGTGGTGGCTGAGCGGTTAGCCTGCTTGCCTCCCATAGAGGCAAACCAGGTTCAATCCCCGGCAAGTTCACTACCGGATTTTCACATATGGGAATCGTGCAGGACGATGCCGCTGGTTGGTGGGTTTTCTTGGGGATCTCCTATTTCTCCCGCCCTTTCATTCCGACGTTGCTCCATACCCACATCTGTCACCCTCATCGGCTCTCAAGACCTCATTATTCAGAGCCGCCCAAATCTCTTCACTCATTTCACCTATTAATGTCTTTACAATTCCCCTAACATCTACATAGTTGTTCACAATGCCTCCTTTCGTTTTCCCCTCACTTTCATCTCCTGCTTGTCAACCTTCTGTAATTTGTAACATTCATTTCACAGCTCTGAAAATAAATTATATATACTGGAATAACATTTTTAAATCTTCAGATATTAATTTTCAACAACATATTCTTGTTAATTTTAATTTTGTGCATAAATTATTACGGAAAACATTTACGGCAGTATTTCAGCTAAACAGCATCATGTCTCCACCAGTTTCAAACAAAGTAGTTAAGAACAGATGAGTAGGAGGTATTTCCTGAAACTCTCCCAACCAATCTGTTGGTTTGTCTATGTTTGTAAAAATAACTACAATAGAAAGTGAGGATGGCAAAGAGATGAGAGCAAGAGGAATTGATGAAAATCAAAGTTTAGGTTTCACATCACACAGTTATGCATAGAGGCTTAAGCAGCGAGCCATGTCTGGGATTGGGTGTGAACCACCACCACTCCAGCCTCCTGGGCACATGAGCGTGATTGTGACAGTGATGTGCCTGTGATCCTTGCCACTGACAACCCTCAACATAAGGAAGTGGTGGGATGTGGAAAAACATACAAAGGGAGATGAGAAGAGTAGTGATGATGTAAGAAAATGTTTAAACATGGAACGAGGGCAAAAGGTAAGGTAAAGAACAAAAGGGGAAGAGAAAATAGGATATGAAACTGTCACACAGAGACCAACATTACATACTGTATCTGCTGCTGCCATCTTTGAGAGTGGGTCCATCTCCTGGCGAGCGAACTGACTCAGCGGGTCAGAGCCATCCAATGTGACTCCCAGTGGATCTAGAGTCGGGGTAGGAGTGGATGAGCCTGTGCTACTGGTCGTGCTCCCACCGAAAGTTTTCTTCATCACACGACTCTCCGTCATCTGAAACACCCCAAGTGGATCCACTCTACGTGCTCAGCTTGCTGCTAGCAATAGGACTGTTCACATGGTAGCTGTAGATCAAATACAATTTAGTGAAGTGAAGGACTAGGTACATTTCACTGGTATCAAAAGTCAAATACGGTATATATAGGAAGTTTAAAAAAAGGTGGGCATTGTTGCAGGACTGAATTCTCAATATGTAGACACTAAATAAAGATTAATACAACATGGGTCTGGAAATGTTTGGTTTCAGAGTTCTGGCCTTCAAAACAATGCTTTTAACCTGTTTTTTTTTTCTTTTCGCAGGTGGTTGAAGTTATTAGAAGACACAAACCAGAGACACCCTGACAGATCAAAGACACCCGAGGCGAAATGTACTCTGAATTGTACATGTGGTGATTGAACTTGGAATGTGCGACATATACTCCTCAGGAGCTACCTGATGTGCACTTCATGTATGGTAAGGCAGATGGCAATGCTGTGCAGGCTCGTCGTTTGTGCTAAGAGAAGTACCCACAATGACAATGTTGAGATCAGAAGACATTTGAATGTACCCATTGCCGCCTGTGTGAAACTGGGATGTTTGCACCTCATACTGTTGACACATATACCAATCTGTGTACTCTTTGTCTCAGAATTCCAAACTGTCAGGGTGTGTCTGACCTATGTCTTCTGATAACTGCAACCCCCTGAGAAAAAATATATATACAGGTTAAAAGCATTGTTTTGAAGGCCAGAACTCGGAAACCAAGTATTCCCAAACCCATGTTGTGTTAATCTTTTTTCATTGCCTACATATGGAAAATTCATTCCTGCAATAATGCCAACCATTTTTTAAACATCCTGTACTGTATATATTTAGTTAATTCATGCATGTGTGGTGACAAATTTTTCATCCCTTGATGCAGATGAATGTCCTCTATTTTGGTTTTAATTGAATCCCCTCATATGTAAGTTTTGACACACTGTAAGATTATCATAAAGAATACGGTTCAGTGTATAGACAATACTGCTCACAGAGGAGCTGTCAGTCCACCTGACCCGCACCTACAGAGACCTGGGCGAGCTCTTCAGGAACATCTAGCTCATCCAGATATTCCTCAACACCATCAGGAGCTGTGTCACTTGGCACAGAGTATTGATAACTCCTTGTTTGGTGCAGCACCCAAACCTATCTTCCACAAAGTACACAGTGTGGGAAAACTAAACGGGCAGAGCCTTGATTCTGTTCACCCTGCATATGTCTCTATGACCTTAGTTCACCAAAGCTGACCTTAGAAGAATAAGCTCCTAGGCATAACTTGTTACTACAAGTGGTCCTACCATCTTGGGAAACACTCTATCAAAACCTACTATCATTGTTCACAGCCCACAGAAAGGTTTGACCACCATCACACAGTGTACAGAGGAATATTACACCAGATATAGGATAGCAACACCACAAGGGGTGTTTTTTGGTGGCCCTGAAGGAGCACACCCTATGTTAGTAGGCTAACTACTGGAGTTAGGAGGGGGAGTACGTTCTAGATGTGTGTCAGTTCCTACGTCTATACACTCTACAAACAAAAATAGGGTTTAGGAGGAACATGCATCAATCGGCCAAGTGAGGTTTTGCAGTGCCAAACCAGTATTTGTGTCTTGGTATTCCCCTCCAATTAAACTAGGACTAAGCCCATGGAAGGATCATGATAAACCAGCAAAGCCACTAAAGGAAACCAATAATGGTAGACAAGCTGGATGGGTTCTCCATGTCAGGAACGAAAAGATAGAATTCATGCAGTGTTAGCAAGTGTATGAAGGTGAAAGAAAGACGAGAAGGAGGGCTCATGATTCCACTGTAAAATAATCTTAATTTCCAGGTGGTTGCCCAAGGGCGGGCAAGGTTGTCCTTCAGTCCACTTCCCTTTGTTTGTTGCCATTTGGTGGGCAGCAAGATGTAGGTGTAGTCGACCTGCTATTTCTTCAGATCTTAATGTTCGAACAATGTGATCATCCAACTGATAGGTTTGCCTGTAAGGTAGAGAGAGCCCACAGCCATCAGGGCAAGGACATAACATACCAGCACAGGTTCCCTCTCAACTAACTGAAATCAACACGAATGTGGCAGTCTGCTGTGGCCACCAGTGTTGAGCGGAGCACCAGAGACCACATGTTATGAGTCACCATAGATGGGCTGCCGGAGGTTGTGCCTACATAGTGCACCACACTGCCCCACAACGTGACTGTTCCTGATGTGCAAATATATTGTCGATGTCTTGTAATTACTTCTGTCTTGACGACCTTTGGATATTTTGGTTACAGGTGGATTCAGCTTGTCATCAAGTCGGATGTAGTAGCCAGTCTGATGACTTGGTGTGATTATTAATTAAGGGGAATTTTTCCACAGGAGGTGTTTCGGCCTCCTGTATTTCCAGTGCACCTCGTGGGCATAGTTCCTTAGGGCAGATACTAGGGAACTTGTATTTGTGGCAGCGGATTTGCAGAAATGTTCCGCCAGAAGTTTGATGTGTTCGCAAAGAAGGGGATATTTAAACTCAGCATATAGTGTAGAAGTCTGTATGTAACGTGGTACTCCAACAGCTCACTTGAGAGCCTTGTTTTACAGTACTTGTAGGGGGTGCATGTGTCATTTTGCTGCATAGCCACAGGCTGAGGCTGCATAAATTATTACTGGTCTTATAAGTGCTGTGTATAACATAATTCCTGCTTTGGTTGGCAGTTTATGTCCACTGTTTAGTAGGAGGTATAGCTGAGAAGAGCAGCCTGTGGCCTGTCTCAGTTCAGTTGCTGTGTGCGTTCACCAAGTTAACTTATGAGTTGAGTATGACTCCAAGGTATTTAACTTGGTTTTGGTAGAGTATGGGCACTACATATAGCCTAGGCGTAGTCAAGTCCAGAGGTATTCTGCATCTTGTAAACACCACAGCCTCCGACTTAACCACATTGAACTTGATGAGTCATATTGTGAACCAGTGTTCCATAGCATTCAGTGCAGTTTGCACTTTGGTCACTGCTAACGGTGTGTGCTGGGAGGAGGAAAAGATGGCTGTGTCATATGCATAGCAAGCGAGCTGTGTGCCGTGTGTGTTAGGCATGCCTGAGATCAGTTCAGGACTTACAAGTGATCCTTGTTGTAACCCTGCTTGTATATGGCATGGCTGTGATTTCACCCCGGAATCTGATACTATAAAGTTGCAGTCACTGAAGTATGAATGTAAAAGGTGTGTGCAACAGTCAGGTATGCTGCCTGCTCTGTGAAGTTTGTAAACAAGTCCTGCATGCCAGACTTGATCGAAGGCCTTCTCGACATCTAAGAACACTGCAGCTGTGTACTTGCGATGGTCAAAGCCATGAGTAATGTGTTCCACAATGTGAAATAACTGTTGTGTTATGGAATGTTTGTGGTGGAAACCAAACTGATCATTGGGCAGAAAATTGTTTCTTTCTATGTGTAACTGTATTCACCTAAGAATGAAATGCACAGCGATTTTTGACAGTACGCTAATCAATTAGACTGATGGGTCTGTAGTTTTGGGGATCAGTGGGGTCTTTTCCAGGCTTTAGGAAAAGTATGATCTGGGTGCTCTTCCACTGTGCGAGAAAGTAATGTGTGTGCATTATGCAGTTTATGCACTTGAGTAATGCATCCTGGGTGAACTAGGGCATATGTTTTTATACTACTACTAGTATTTCATCATACCCTGGGGCTTTGCGCAGCTCTGAACTAAACACTACAAGGGGTGCAGTAATTCAAATTCACTGTGTATAGTCTACTGAAAACAATATCTAATAATAAAAATCCCAACCTGTTATAACATATAGCACAACTTGAGAACTTCTGAAATTGCATAGGCAGAGAACTAAACCAAGGGCATACATGTATTAAGCATAACACTGAGAGACAGAAATACCCAACTTCCTCCCTTTAACCATAAATGGATCCTTTCTTAACAAAATGATTTTTAAAGTGATGTGTGATGCTTTCTGCGCTTTTTGAAAGTGCACTCTACTTGCAACTGCATTCCATCTTGGATAACACTAATCCTTATGGGCCAGTCATAATTCACTACGGATCAAAAAAAGGGAGATGGGACACGTAGTTACAAAGAGCACATTGGGAACAGTCTCCATATTAAGATTCAAACAGGTGCTCCTAATTAATGCTACACCACGGCAGAAAGCCGTCACAAGCGTCACCCATCCGCTAGAGTTTGAATCACCCGCTACTCCAGGGCGCAGCAGTATTTTGCAATCCCCCCACTGGAGAGCAAAGTGCCACCCGCTGGAGCAGACACAGCCTCCAGGATGCGTGGGTTCACAAGATATAGCAACACCTTCTAGCCAAGCGGCAAGTGCCGCGCAAATAAGGATATCCAGTCAACCGTGCTCCGACGCCACATGTCCAACCCCCAAGAGGGCGGAGTCAGATTACCCCTCACCCTTCTGACTGCCTCCAAGCTGGAGAGATGACTATAAAAGAGCCTCCAGAACATAGCCTCAGGGGAGTATGCTGCACCTCCACTGCTGAAGTGTTAGCACATCCAAGGGTAAGCACTAGGCCCCTGTCTCCCGCAGTAACGGCCACGAGTTAAACTAAGTGTCCGCTAGCTGCTAGATCCCTTCGCGCCGCGTCTGTTACCACAAGTCTCCAGAGGGTCCTCGACTTTCAAAATCCACTAGCAGCTCCGGAGATCCCGCCAGCAGTCCAGAGGGTCTTCCACCTCTTCGGTGACTTCCAGCTCCAGAGGCCTCCAGACATTAATGCCTGCCACAGGGTACTGCTAACGCCGTCAACCACCTACCTTTCCCTGGTAGCCTTTCCTCAAGGTCTTCCTTGATCATCCTTCCTTGATGACGTTCCCTCTTGGAAATAGCCACAATATTTCTTCAGTGCCCTTTTGGTGCTGTTCTAGCGAGGTTCCTTCAGCACATATCATTTTTAATTATTTAACCTTCAATTGTGGTTTATTAAACTCATGTCATACACTCAACATTCATTCACACATTCACTATTTGTATCAGGATGCCTTCACCTGATTTACAACCAACCCTTTTTAATTATAACAATATTATTATGAGAGAGTAGCCCCATTGCAATTTTAGCTTTTTAATAAAAGCTCTTATATTTGAATCAACTCTTTCATTCATGTTGCTTAAAATGTATCCTATTTACATTATGCCCTTAAGGCAGTTTTATAATATTATATGTTATTTAATACACGCCCTTAAGGCAATAATTATTATTTTTTCTTTTTCAAGGAATAGCAGGCACCTCACAAGATAACAATCATGGCAGGCTAACACTTTTCACTTGCGACTTTTAGTGATCAGAGTTAATCCCTACTCCACCTAACCGCTGTAAAAGGTAGAAGGAAATAAGAGAGGAGTGCCCTGACCACTGGACTCACAGTGAAACCTCACCTGACACTCCTACCCCACAGAGATGCTGACATCCTGTACATTCCACCCACCACTGTAAAAGGCTGGGCAGGAATATCAGTGTGTGTAAATCTAGTGGGAAGTAAAGTGCTCAGCACCACATGGCAGCCATACATGATACACCAGCTGTTTACAGTACTGTTCTTTTTATGCCATACTAATGCCATGCATAAGAAAGAGAAGAGTAAAATACTGCCGGAAAAATTAGACGTACCAGAATTTAGTAAACAAGTTACTAGGGCAAGTAGCCAAACAAGTTGACACTCCTCCTCCATTGTTTAAACCACCTAACAAAAGTATTAGAAGGCTCTCACGAGATACATTTACTCATTAATCAATACCAAGACTCATTGTTAGGTTACGATCCCGTACTTGCTATCTATCTACTGAACCTAATACCCTCCTACAGCATTGAATACTACTTGGGAACAACTCCACCACAACCAACACCGGCTGCTGTTTGGCCACCTGCATCTTCAAGCAGCCGAGCATCACTTCAGAGAGTTTTGCGACCTGGTGTGACAAAGGTAAGGCGTCGTCCTAGCATAGTTCTTACCACACCTGATTTCGTCCCTACACGAAAACCAACTCGCCCCCAACTATACACTAGGAAAGCACCCCAGCATTACAATAAACATTAAATTGTTTGACATTTTACAAATGTCCTTCATGACGATGACATCACAATGGTCAGTGTACTCTTCCTTAGTTAAACATCAGTCCACGCATAAGTCTACCTTACATTACCAGTTAGCTTTGACAATCAGAGTCCAGGGTTCAAATCCCAGAGTGGACATTAGTAAGCCCCTACACCATAGCCAAGATCCAACATGGCAGATTCCACGACCCACGGGCAAACAAACAACACTAAAGCAACCCCAGGGCTTGTGTCTCAACTTCAACCAACGTCAAACTCTTGTACGTGTGTGTAGAACTTGTGTTGTTTTTTATTATTATATTTCTTTAACCAATATGCAAAGTACACATGACAAAAGAGACTGCAATACAAAAAACAAATTTTATTTAGCCTACACACATGCCACACAGACACAATAAATAATATTTGTGTGTATACAAATAAATTTAGTTGATTAAAAATTTAAAACGAACTTCTCTTACAGTCACAACTAGGGGTTTGAGTGGATGATCGGCCACTTCTTCAAGGGCTTGTCTTCTCTGCTGTTCCAAGCCATAGTCCCGGAGACGGAAAGACCTTAAAAACATTACAAGGGAGAATTCATAACCTGTCACATAACTGACTCCGTACAAGAAACAAAATAAACAAATAAGCTGTTAAAAGCTGTATTTTAAAAACAGCTATCACTATGGAACTTTACTGTATAGAATCAAACTTAAAATCACAGCCACATAATAATTTCAAAAAGAATGTAGGTATAGATTACTGCAAACAAATTCAAGCAAATGATCATGGGTAACCACAAAGCAGTGGTATGCTATTCTACCTGTGGAGTCAGAGGACAGAGGAAGCCATGTTGTTAGTTAAGCCACACGAGGGACAGACCTCTCATTACCAGCTTGCCTGAAGAGTGGATCATGTGAGATAACATACAAATGAGTAAGCCATTGAATGAACATGGAGGTATAGTGGACTACACTAAGACTAACCCCTTCCCCTGTAGTATCTTCCACGACCTATGGAAGAATATCCACTTGCAACATACCAAGCCTGCAGAGGCATGTTATTTAATCACACACCCAGTAGCAGAATGCGCATAACTAAAGAACAGTGTGAATTGCAGGTTTTTTGGGACATTTTATTCTTTAAACACACATGCGTATGAAATACTTTTTTCCCTGGACCACATTTAAATTGAAACTCACTTCATATTTGTGAGAGCGCATCAAATGCAGAACATTTTGAAGGGAAGCGGCTTCACAGCAAGACAGCAACCAATGTGTAAAGAATGCCAGTTCCTTTTGCGATTTTGTTATCCTTGGTAACCTGCTTATGTCGTGGTTTGCAGTATGGTAATGTGCATTTTATTTGGAAATTATTATTGACAGTGATTTATAGATTTGATTATACACAGTAAATTTACATAATTATCGGTATTTTTAAAAGATATCTTTGCAGCTCATTTATGCATTTATTTATTTCCTTGAGCCAATAGTGTGCTAGGACTGTATAGAGTCCAAATTGATGTCAAATAATAATGTGAATCCTACAGGCCTCTACTCATAACTGATAATCCAAGAGTATTCTCTAATTATTAGAAATTGAACTAAGAATTTTTAAATTGATTTTCTGAAATTTTAAAACAACTTCTTATTCCTGAACATTAACAAGTTGTCGTGATTATAGAACTTATGATTTACCAATTGCTAGCCTGGATTATTTTATTATATGTTATATCATTTCAAAATCAAACTAGTTATCTACAAATCATCTCTGTAAGAACATGTTTCATCAACCAAATGATTAATTATTCTTATATATTGTGAGGGAGTTGGTATTTAACGTAAGATTTAAAATAAATTGAACCTTAAGAGTGTACAAAAACATGAATATTGATTCTGTCTCAGGATTCTTCACATTTTAAAATATGATTGCAAGATATGTCCTTTATAATCCAATGACACTCTTCAGCATGCATAATAAAACCAATCATTATACACTTAAGTTGAATTGTCTTCTTTGTGTAGTTTGACATTTCCTAGTGTTTTCTTATGTGTTCATTTATTACTGCATTGATTGGGAATTATTATTTCAGTGTCTATGTTTGTCACCATTTTTATGTCTTCATTAGTCGCTATACTAAATATACACACAATATTTTCTTAAGATAAATAATAACAAGAGTATGATGAACGTAAAGTTTTACTGGGCTCTCTAACATACAACCCCAATACTTATGAACACTTTTCATTTGGTAAAACTTGGTATAGGCTGTTTATGTTAAAATGAGCATTTCTGAAAGCCCTGTTTAAGATCTTCTTGTACGGATGTTGTGTATTATTTCGCCTTACGTAAAATTAACATTTCCATGGGTCTCATCACTTTATTTATGCATCAGTCATGTGAAACTGTGAAATTATTAAGAAACTAAATATTTTAAAAATCTGCTGACTTTTACATTTTGATGCATTTAAATAAAACATAAAGCAAAAGAAATAATCTATGTTATCACAAAGGTTGGCCTAACACTTTTTATTCAATGTTCAGATATGGAACTACTTTCCATCCAACGTTACCACCTTTGCTGGGTGAATGTCACTCTGTGCGCCCATCAAAATAAATGCAGGCAGGGGAAGTGACTTTTTTCTAAGGTCCATTTCAAAAGTTTTTACTTTATCGCGAATAGCTTTTAACTCACAACAGAGGTCCAAACATAAACTAACAGTTCTTTCACACACTTCACACAATATACACTAGAATTGTAAACCTCTTTTCAAAAACTTAACATTCTCCTACTACCAGGCTGGTCCGCCTAACGTCAACACCCCCAAAATTTCTGGAACGGTTGCAGATCATGAAATACGGTTTTCGCTTAGTTAAATTATGTATGGAAATAAGAAATTTGCCACAAAATGACTATTCGTAACACATGTATGACCAGAAATAATTCAACCACATATGATTTTTCCTCTGGAAACACACAATTATTTCAATGGCATCTGAAAGTACGTGCAAAGAGGAATTCAGTGATATAGCATATGCAATAGAAAGTGTGAGGATATAAGAGAAAAAATTTTAATTGTTTGTTTACATTTCAATTTGACACTTATGCTGGTAAATATTTTGATTACAATACAATATTGACAGTATAATATTTATTGTTTGTTTATCCCTAAAAAGGATGGTAAAAATTTTATCATAATTTTATTTTGATGAACAGAATTTAATTTTCTGAAAATTTTAATTAACTGAACGTTTTAATGTCACAGCTAGAGTGATAAATGTTGTTTTATTTTGTGTTTTCTCCATGTCAAACTAGTGCCTTGCATAATGTTAATTTATAGGCCTAATGAATTAATTTTAAACTGTTTTTGGATAAGATTCACTTGTCCGGAAATTATTTATTCTTTGATCTTAAGGAATAAGGAACACTGCTTTAAGCAAGCAGAGGGACTCTCTCTTCAGACATGACAGTGGTCAGACTGTTCAATTGTGTCTGCTTTTAAATTCAATTTAATTTTAGATTTGGACTGCCCATCATAAGGGTAGGGCGGTGGAGGTGAGGCATCTGAAGTTCCATAAATGTGCACAGGCTTTAGAAGCTGCTTAAACGTGCTAGATTATTTATTTTAGTGTCTTCAAGAGAGAAAAGGATGACCAAGGGCAATGGACAGAAGTACTATGGTCATAAGACTTTTACACAGTAAGATGTATGTTTGGCATGAGCAAACATTGCTTATCTATTTTAATTTGCTTGGAATAATCACTAAAATGATCTCAAAAAAGAATTTGGAACAAAGAAATTTAAATTTAAAATTTTAATTGACCCAGAGGTCCAAGAATCAAGTCGGTCATTTGCTAAGCTAGCAAAAATGAAAATGAAACTTTACTTAAACAACTCCAGAATAAAATGAACAATTGCATGAACATTTACTAAGAGAAATGTTGGTGTTCTCAGAACTTTTAAAATTTCTTTCACTAACATGTCCCGTGTTTTGTCGGTCTGAGAGCAAGAGAGCGAGAGATCCAGCTTTTTTCTTGTTGCTCTGAGAAAATATTCACCACCTGAATCCCATTCATAAGCAGTATAAATCTAAGAGAAATCAATGCTTTATTCTAATTTGAGATGTTCAAAGGTTATACTATGTCTTAATTTCATTTGTACTCAACATGATAATAAATATTTCATGTTTAACCAGGGTATATGCCTATATGTGTAGTTTATGTAGATTTTGAATTCCCATGCAAAATTACAAGGGTACCTATATGTCTTGTTGTCTAGTATTGTTTTTTTCATAGCTTATCTTCATCTGACTAACTATAGAATGGTAAATGTTTCTGTATTTATATGTGGTAGAGCATTTCAAATTTTGTTTAATTCCAGTTTATTCTCAAGGGTTTTATGTATACATCTCATACTAACAATTTATTAATAAGCATTTCTGCATGTGTACCTTTGAAGGACATTGCGCCAACAAAGAGAAAATATAAAAACACTAAACTAACAAATAAATAAATTCTAAATATACACTTGCATAAAAGTTACACAAATGCCAAAAAAAAAAGTGCAAATATGATTAAGTTATATGGGCCGGTAGAAGGAGGCAGTGGACCTGTACTCACAGCTATAAGCAAGCAACATGCACCGTGACTCATCCTGGCAAGACAGCTTCCTAATAGCAGCATAGAACCAGTCCCCGTAATACGTTATGGTAAGTGGTATTGCAGTGTGTGGCTCTATGTACGCAATTAAGTTCACGAATGAGGAAGAACTGGACACACTACTTATTTACAGTGAGTGTGGCAGATATGTCCAGCAAGCTGTCCACAGGTAGGGTGAAAGGTATCCTAATCTCATGGCAAACAATGCGAAGAATTTGCTTGCAGCTGTGAGTACAGGTCCACTGCCCCATGCTACTGGTTCACTTAACTTAATCATATTTGTACATTATTTTTTGTCATTTCTGTGTTACTTTCCATTTCATATGCTATATCACTGAATTCCTATTTGCATGTACTTTCAGATGCCGTTGAAATAAATGTATGTTTCCAGGGGAAAAATCATATGACGTTTAATTATTTTTGTCCATACATGTGTTATGAATAGTCACTTTATGGCAAATTACTTGCTACAGTACATAGTTTCATTAAGCGAAAACCACATTTTGCGATCCGCAACCATTCCGGAAATTTGGGGGGTGTCTATGTAAAGCAGACCCCCCCCCCCCCTCTCTCTGTCCACCTCCCTCACTCTCTTTCTCTTCCTCACTCCTCTATGCAAGTGCATGCATGCATGCATGTGTGTGTGTGTGTATACTGGGTGAATCACCCGCACCTACTTTTCCATATCTATGCAACCCACAAACCATACTACCCATCTACCAAAACATCAGTCATAGCAGGACACCACATGCGCATTGATTCGTTGTCATCAGTACAGTAAGACGTGAACACTATAACGTTATGTCAGCAATGTGTTGAGAAACAGTCACTTTTCAAAGAACAAACATCCGTTTATTGTGTTGATACAGACTATAGCAAAGTTTACAGAATACGTTGGTATATGAAGAACTCAACGCTGTAGTGGGCTCCAGAGGGCCGGAACACCAGAACTTAGAAGTTAACCTTGCATGTACTATGAATTTCAACAGCGGCCCCCTGTTTTAATAATACCTCTGAGTGACCTAGTGACGAGAGAGTGTAAAAGAGAGAGTCACGTTCCCCCCTCCCCCTATTGGCAGACGAAGACATGTGAGGCGACACCGTTAGTGTCAGGGAGAGACAGATGAACGCACAGGTCCAGGGAGCTCTGGGCCATCTACAAGATACGTCTTACTGGTGAGCATAAACCTAGCTAGGCGGTAGGGTGGCATTCCCTTTATCGAGACCCTGTAATTAATTAATAATATCACGTGGCAAGGTAGGCAGGAGCATAACAATGCGCATGTGCTGTTTTGTAGCGATTATCCATTTTCACGCCGCTAATTGGCGCAGGCTGACTATGGCACCAAATGTTCAGATAACAGACGAGGCACCATAAAGAGTACGTACATGGCACAGGACTCGGGCTACACAAGAGACAATTATAAAGAGTACGTACATGGCACGGGACTCGGGCTACACAAGAGACAATTATTTTACAGCGGAAGAGATGTTTTGTTAGATGGGTAGTATTGCTTTTGGGTTGCATAGATACGGAAAAATAGGGGCACAGGTGCATGTCCATATTATATATATATATATATATAATATATATTTATATTTATTTATTTTTCCCCAGTAGGTACTGTATGGAAGCACATGCAAACATTATATAGTTCTACATCCAATACTCAAATTCATAAACATAACACTAGGCACAGGTACAACATTTTTTTAACCACATAAACCACAGAACTACCTTCAATGAATTTCACATAAAATGTGCAAAACGTCTTTACAAATAACCACAGATACTTAAAAGTATAAAAATCTTTGTAAATTTTAAGAAGAGTGTGTTAAATTTTTTGCTACAAAAGTGTTACAATAGCACTGCAGAATACCTCAAATCATACATTTTTCAAATGTCCATAACCATGGTTCATCCATATATCAATATGTACTATCATAAAATCTGTATAAAATTAAAATAGATCTTGTTTCTTATGTAAATAACTATAAAGTTATACTAAGTAGTTTATGTAGGCTAACCTGTAGGTATGTTGAAGATGAGTGTTATTATATAAATGTTCTAATTAAATATAATTTTCAAATTGTATATATCTACATATAATTGTATATTATGATAGTAAATAAGTTCCTTTCTTAATTGTAAACTATTGATAATAACATACACTTAACAACTGCACAGAACAAAATTTATGTGCCAAAAACTAACTACTGTATACCCACAAGTGATTATTTTGCTAAAATACAAAGTCTAAGCCCGGAAACTATCAAGAGGAGGGATTAAATTTTCAGATCCGTGTATACAGATGATTATGTTGGCTGGACTGCCACTAGAGGAGTATGATGGAGTAGTTTGAAACATGGAAGATAATGAGAGAGTGAACACTGTAGAAGTTAAAAGAAAATTGTTGACTGAAGAGAGAAGAATCAAATCAAGAGAAATCATATCATTGTTTCAAATACGGAAAACAGGGACATGTGTCAAAATAGTGCAGGAACGGAGTAAAGTGTCAGTGAAAGACTCGGTCACATAATGAGAGACTGTACAACCTCAAGGAGAGAAATCCAACATCAATAATCATCTTCAGAAAATGTGAGTGCAAGAGCATCGAAAGTAGAAGTGTCAGAAGTGGTTAACAAAGTGATGTGCATGAAAATAGATTCAGGAGAGATCAAGGAAGAAAATTGGTATTTGGATTCATGTACTTCACAACACAAGTCCATGCAAAGGTTCATTTGTCGATATGGATGAGGAAGTAAAAGGTGATGTATTAATTGGTGACGACAGTAAACTAGAAATTCATGGGCCAGGAACAGTAATTGTGCAAATGGTGACAGAATGGGAAATATGATTTCAAAATGCATTGTATGTGGCCAATCTGGAAACAAACTTGGTTTCAGTGGGAAAACTAAACAGCAAAGGGTTCGAACTTAAATTTTTCAGAAAATAAAGCAAATATATGGGACAGGAAGGGAGAGGAAATCTTGTTCACAGCTGTTAAAGCTAAGAATTATGTGCATATGATACAAACTAAGAACATCATAAATGACTGTAATGTTTAATGTAATCTGTTTACTAAAAGAGAGGAAATTTTTGTACATGGTACAGCCTTAAAATGTGCTAGTAATATGCAGATATGGTATGAGAGATTTGGACATGTACATCAGGAATCACTGTTAAAAATGCCTGTGCTAAATTTGAAGAAAGATGAAACTGTTGATTGTTCTGTTTGTGTACAATGGTAGAGCTGCCAACCTCCAAGCGCACCAATCAGTAATCCCAGTTATATGCAAAAAAAAAATACGCGTAAATCATGAGCGATAAAATTTCTCCCCAAAATATAGATACACTCACAAAATTGAATAGGCATACACACAACACACATGCATTAAATAATCAAATATGTGCACATGGGTGAAACAGAAAAATTATTTCAACATAATAATAATCACCAGGATATGTTAAAAACAAAATACAACCATACCTTCTTACTTATTACTCGCTAGGAAATGCACAGTTGCATGTTTAGCTTCTTGAAGCTCTTTGGTGGTTTGCTTCTTTTAGTAACACACCTCATTGGTTGAATTACTTTTTAATTTCTCAATCATAAGAGCGCCTAAATTTGCAGTTGACAGAGATGGTCTAAATTCCGTTTGATTGGGGCGGACACTGCTGAGAATTCTCTCTGTTGAAGAATTGCTAAGTTGGCACTCCAACCTGCTTAATTTTTGTACTTGCCAAGTTAATTTTGTTAGGATTCTGTTTATTTTAGTTTAAAGGAAAAAAAGGAAACAGTGATGGGTTGGGTGCTTTAGTTTTACGTCTTTCGTGAGACGGCAATGTTTTGATGTTCTTACGAGTGTGTGCCATTTTGAGTTCCATATTGTTTTAATGGAGCAGTGGAAAATTTTTGCTAGTATGGAAATAACATTTGAAGTATTGTAACTTCGAAAATTTTAACTTCAATGAAAAAACACAACGCAGTACATACATCGCTGTTCGTATTCGTACAGATGCAGTTGCCACTAGAAAAATCCATTTAATAGTGCACTTTCACCAAAAAATGAGGGAAACAGAGATATTAGAAGTAATGGCATCAACAGTAGAGCCAGAAAACTAACTCGCACTGGCACCCCTCATACACTTGACTATAGAGGCTTTCATGCACTCAACTACCCTGCTCAATCAGATGAACAGGGAACAAGTAAATACAATAAGGGGGCAGGGCAACACAGCAGTCAACTGTTCGGGGCAAAACCGGACCAGTAGACCTTCCACCACACAAAGACACCGAACACAGCCGTGTTAACGTGCCAACACCCATGGGCCCGACCCCAACAGGCGAGGCCGCCGAGAATGACACCCTGGTAAGAACTGCCCTTCTTTCCCATGCCGTTACTGTGAAGGAGAACAGAACCACTGGCAAAGTGACTGCCCCACACATAAGATCAAAAGAGACACTAATGCTAATCACAAAAAGCCACAGATGGGACACGGTCCGTCGGGGTAAGCGAGCCAGACGCTCACTACTCCCAAACTAATAGTGCACACTTAACACTACCACCTCACTAGATAAATAATTTAACACTGCCACCCCAACAAATCAGTCAAAATGTAACACTGGCACCACAACAGATCAAGCAAAATGTACCACTGCTACCTCAACAGATAAATCTCTTAATACTACCACCTCAAAAGATTAAACACTTAACACTACAACCTCAACAGATCAATCACTTAACACTGCCGCATCAACAGATCCATTACTTAGCATTGCCGCCTCAATAGATCCATCACTTAGCACTGCCGCATCAACAGATCCATCACTTAGCACTGCCATCTCAACAGATCCGTCACTTAGCACAGCCGCCTCAACAGATCAATCAAAACATAACACTGCCACCTCAACAGACTACCTTGCACCAAATCCTGAAGCTAAAAGATAAAATAGCAAGAATGACAGTCACCTTAAATCAACAAGTCGACAAGCTGCCACGCACGCCTGCAGAAATAGTAGCAGTGGACAAGTCGGATGACCTCATACCCCCTACTGTAGCCATCCGCAAAACACTTGACGAGGGCGTAGCATACTGCAGTCAAACAGAAGCAGCCCCTGACGAATTAGACCTCCGGTTGGACAAAATCCAAACACTCGTTCACAACATCCAACAACAATATGTTGACACACAGTGGAGTGTAGCAGAGATTGTGCAAGGAAACACAGAGTGGTGGCACATGGACGGCATGTGTGTCGAAACACGACAGCAACAGCCGGACACATCGTGGTGCCTCTACATTCCCAAGGGTGCAAGGGAACAGGTATTGCAACATGCACACAACAACAAATTTAGAGGTCACCCTGGGGCAGCGCAAACACCCAAGAATGTGCAACAGAACTTCCACTGGCCAGGAGCCACTAGACGTACAAAAACACATCAGGGAATGCCTAACCTGCAAGCTATTCAACAGTAGAAAAGCTGATGGGGTACAGCAACAACAGCTGCAAACACCTAGCGAGCCCTTTGAGACAGTGTAACTAGACTTAAAGGGCCCCTACCCCAACATCAAATGGCAAACGCTTCATCTTAGTGGTAAGTGACTCCTTCTCAAGATGCATGGAAGTGTACCCAGTCCCCAGCGTGTGCACACACCATTGCATGTGCGGTGGAAACTGGGTTTTACTATCGCTGGGGTTAACCCCACAATTTGCTAACCAACAACTGAACGCAATTTATGGGCCTTCAGTGGCGTGAGTTGTGCACTCGATGGGTCATAGTACATCAGACAACAGCTGCCTACCACCCGCAGGCCAACCCAATGGAAAGGCACAACCAAGACCTTAAGACCCAGTTGTACCTGCAGGTCAGTAAGAATCACAACAGCTGAGCAGAACACCAGCCAGCGACCTTGTTCACAATCAGGAGGAGAGTGCACTTGGCAACTGGGCAGTCACCAGCTGCCATTTTACAGGGGTGCAAACTGTCGCTATCCAAGAAGTTCAATGGATGGCGTACCCAGGGCATAACAACATCAGAGGGTGGAGCAGCCCGGCAGCAATGCAAGGAAGAGGAACTGCAAGCAGGCCACTCAGGGAAACTAAGCCCATTACATAAAACAATGGGTACCGTCCAATAACCCACGCACCACGCAGGTTACACGCCGGGCAGTTATTATATGTCCGAAAGCATCACCTCTCCAATGCAAGCAAAAACTACTATGTTGGGTTTGCACCACAGTGGAGTGGGCCCCAGACCACCATAAAAATGCTGGGGTACACAACATACCTAGTGAGAATCAGCAGCAGGAAGAGGGTCACAGTGCATCGCGACGACCACGCCTGGCAGTAACAGGGCCCAGTGCCACGATGCCTGGTTAAGGGAGCATACAAGTTCACATAAGAACAACACCACCAGTCACCTCAGAAGGCAAACAAGGAACCCACAGTTCCGAAAGTGAGGAGAACACTCTATGACGCCTCTTTTCTACTGTGACGCCCGGCATTCCAATGCCCATAAGGAACACAGGAGGAAGTGAAGCGCACAACGAAGAAACACATACCCCAAGAAACAAAGATGGCAGCGCAACCAACAATGAACCTGCAGACCTGACAGGGTCAAAATGCAGTCTCAAGGCGCCCAGCACCATGATGCACCCTGCCGCAGATGTCGCCGATAGAAAGCCACCGGAAGCACATGTGAGTAGGAGCTCCCCCCGCGATGACTGTAAGGGCAAATCTAGCAGATGACTTCACGTCAGAGGACACCCAGCACCAAAGCGACAGGGGAAGTATACTAAACTCCACAAGCCTGACAACAGGGCACCCACCTCCACCCTCACCAACTCCCACAACACAGTGGCATCCACACAGTAATAGCAGCAGTGTTGATGAAACAGAGAAGGTGTCCCCATGAAAGCCACAGCTGTCAAATGCATTGGCAATTGGAGGGAACGTCGGATCTGTTCGCGCCGCGATGCCAGACGCCTCTCCAAAGTGCGTGACGTCAACTGGGCTGCTGGGCTTCTCTATAGTGCTATATGGCCTCAAGTGGTTTCATTTAATAGCGAATATTTTTCCCTTTGTGTTCTCAGTGTTTATTTCATGTGAATTCATAACGCCAGTGAGTTTTTATTATATTCAGTGTAATCGAGCATGGCACCGCACACCCCTTTCAATAGATGGACTCGTCCAGCGACAAAATATGCAGAAACTGCTAATTACTTTGAACTCAAAGCAGAAGCTAACATTCTCTTTATAAACTTCAGCCCGAAATAACTGATGTTATTCTGGCTACTTCCGTCAGTGTAATTTATGAAAGTACATATTGTAAAAGGGTTAATGTGTCTCATTTAAAAGCAAACTGCCAACACCAGCTTCACTTCATTAAATATCAACCCGTAAGTGTTGCGGCATTCCCATGATGTCACATTCTCAAGTTTAAATTACATTTTTAGACGCACAGATATGTCACCAATGTGTTTAGAACTAAGAAATAACCTTGTACAAAACCACTACTTACATAATTTTAAAGTGAATGTAAAATTTCAGAGTGATTTCTGACATCAGTCCTTGCCATCTTCTGCCCAGGCCAACGCCATTTTCACAGTCTGACCTCAGCATTCAACTTAACTAGCTACTAGGGAGTTCGCTCCGTGCGGGCCCCCTTGACACATAAATATTTTGACTGAACTCATTTAGTGTATTAATAGTGTAATCAACTGGAACATTCTCTTATTTAACGTGCCGAGGGGTAGACAGACAGTTTCCTGTTTTTTGTAACCAGGACTTAACGCATCATGCACCAAGTAAGTTTACCAGGCCATAAGCCATTTTTCAGCAGCTTCGGTCCCCGTCAGACCTAGTGTTGGATCCGTGTCACTTAATGCCTACAGCCTCACTATCATGTAAACAAGTTAGTTCAATAAAATGTCTGACAGCAAATCAAAGACTTTTATTGTTGCTACTACCTACCAAGTAGTAGCAAGTATCTACCAAGGTATTTTGGGTGCTGCGCCCTAAAGTAGAAGTTAAATTTAGTGTAGTGTGTTTCATACCTAGGGAATATTATGGGTCTTGCACCCTAATATAGAGCAATCTCAGTGTAAGTAAAAGGGAGTGAAAGGTAGCCCACAGCCTTTCCCACTAGTAACAATACAAACTGTTACGTAAATTCAGTGTTTTTCAGTGTAATACCATTGCAATTCAAACAACCTGATGCAGAACTCCAGGGTCCCGCAGGTCTGTTGGCACATGACCCAATTACCACTAACTCTACCAAGTTATGGTGTGGGCTAGCACCATCAGTTTTCACCCTGACCTGTTGTTATCAGGCGGGGTGTGAACCAAAGTCATCAGTCCTGGTCCTGCACCACGTCCCTGTACAATTTTTGATACAGTAAGGTGCATGATGTTTCAATCAGGTGTGCCCAAGGGATTTTGGTGTGAAACTGTAATGACAGCTGTATATGTAAGGAATAGAGTCCCATCAGCAGCATTAGCTTTTCAAATCTCTTTTAAGTTGTGATGGAATAGGGCTCTAGTTGAAGAAGAAGAGGTTAAAAGAATCAAAGTATTTGGTTGTAGAGCCTGGGCTGTAAGAGAAATTGCTGGGAAATTAGACTCAAGAACGGAGGAATGTGTAATGATGGGTTACGAGGCAGGAACAAAAGATGGGTATAGGTTATGAATCTTAGAAAAAGAAAGAATGATAGTAAGGAGAAATGTTGTGCTTCAAGAACATGTTTTTTCTTTTAAGAGTGTTGATACTGTAGGAACAAGAAAAATTAATGTACCTGAATTAGAGTTAGGAAATTAACAAGTTATAGAGGAATCAGTAGTACAAAATTTCCCAAACAATGATCAATTAGTAGAGGCTGATAAACAGTTTGGATCAGTAACAGTAGAATCAGAAACACGCAGGTTAAGTACGGAAGGTAAGGCTAAGGTTTGTGGTTGTTGTAATTTAGAAATATGTAATATCAGGGAAATCAAACCTCAAACAGTAGCAGAAGCAATGTCGAGGCGAGATGCTAGGAAGTGATGCAATGGAAAGAGAAATAGAGAATATGAATAAAAATGATGCATGGGAAATTATTTAGAGACCTGAATGTGCAAAGGTAATAGGTTGAGACGTGTGCCACGTTCCCCTTCCCTAAGACTGTTTGTCCGGCCGAGCACCCACTGCCACCGCAGCTGGGATGCGCGCTCTGCAGACGTACAAGGCACACTGCGAGTTCGCAGTGTGTGACAAGTGAAAGGGCAACATAGGGAAATCTGGGGCAGCGTAACCGGCGTTTGCCAGGCCACGTATCCAGGACTCCGCGTGGCGGAGTGAGTCATGAAAAGAGAACCTAACACTATGCTAAGTCAAAGGGCTTACGGCTCACGCAGTTCCAGTTGTTGATTGTTATGTTAATAAAGAGTTATATTTTGTTGTCCTTTTGTACCACCAGTGTTTTGTTGTGCTCCTTTGCAAATGTGTATTTTCCATTTTCACTGTTACGCTGTGTTCATGCTCATTTCATCAGTGTTATGCATACGTGTGTGATCCAGGGTTCCTATGTGATTTAATGTAGCATGTAGCATTAAGAATCAGCAGGTAAAGCAAGAGTTAGCATGTAAGTGCAGGAAGTAGTTCCCCACCTTGATACGTAAACCAGCCTTCGCCTGCTCTCGTGCCGGAGTGGGAGGTCAGTAAGCGTCTGACATCAATGAGGTGGCTGCGTGTGTCCGTGAGCTCCCGAGTTTTCCCGCACACTGGGCGGCATGCATATTTTTGGACTTATCACTTCATTACCATAGCATTTTCCACCATTTTCTACCGGCCGGTATACCACCCTCACTTCCCCATAGTTTTCATTGCCCAGGAAAGCTTAAATCACAGTAAGTTCATGTGTATGGCGTAAGCAGTTTTTAGCAGTGTCACCACGATGACCAGTTAAGTCATCCTCACATAAGTGTCTTCCTGAGAGAAGTGTTAATTCAAACCAAATAAATGCCCTGAGAACTGATAAGCGAGTAAGTTATTTCGGTCACTGCAAGGCATTTAAGGGGACGGACCCTAACAATACCCGCCTTCATTGTAAGTGTTTTGGCAGAGCTCAACGTAATCATGTGTACAGTGTTTTAATTGCATAGTATCTGTATGGGCACATGGATAGCCCCAATAAAGCCACATCGCGAGACGTAATGAGAATTATCCGTTTGCCGCCAAAATTCACTGCAGCAATACGGCATGTAATCAGCCCATGGGTTACCATTTAACAAACACCCAACAATAGCATCTTTACAACTACAGCAGCAGAGGGGCCAAGGTCAACAATCCAACAGAAGTTTTCTTCTGGGCGTATGGCCTGCAGAACCCCGAGATCCGAGAGTCATCATGCTCAGCTACATCACCATCCATCATCATGGCGTCGCCACTGACGAAGCATGGCGCCTAGTCGGGCAATTCCAACATTCCACAGACCTCACACTTCACCACCCCAAAAATCCAATTTAACCCATTTCCATGCCACTGCACGTCATCAGTTGTAGGCGGGTTTTTTTTAAAGTAAATACAATGAAAAACGGAAAGTACAGAAATATAAAGCTCAATTGGTGGCAAAAGGATTTAAGAAAGAAATTAATCTGAATTATGCATAAACATTTAGTCCAGTAATTAAGAGGAAAACATTGAGATTACTGATTGCTATAACAGTTAAAAATGGGTGGCAGGTAGAACATTTAGATGCAACTAGTGTATTTCTACATAGTCTTATTTGATGTAATGTTTTTTATGGAACAGACAGAAATGTTTGAAGTGAGCGACAGTAGCAACTTCGTTTGTGAATAAAAAAGGAGTATTTATGGGAAACCAAATTCCAGCAAGGACTGGAATACAAGTGCAAACAAAACACTAAAGAAACTGGTTTTAAAAAGATGTGTAAAGGAACCATGTGCATATATAAGAGGAAGTGTAATAAGAGGTTTGTATGTAGATATGTAGATGATACCATGGTTATTGGAGAAAAGCAAAACGTAATCATTGCAAAGTGTGAATTGTCAGCTGAACTAGATATCAGAGACTTAGGAAAACCCGCTAATGTATTATGAATTAAAATTGAGCAGTTTGTTGATTCCATTACATTGTGCCAAAGTAAGTGACGAGATTTGGGCAGCTCTTAACAGCGAGGTCTTTTAGAGCAGATGAGGGTGATTGAAGCCAATATGGAGCGGTGCCGGAATGAAGGGGCGGGGGAAATGAGAGATCCCAGAGAAAACCCGCAGACCAACGGCATCGTCCGGCACGATTCCCACTTGCGAAAATCCAGTGACCCGGCCGGGGATTGAATCCGGATTGCCCTGGTGGGAGGCGAGTGTGCTAATCGCTCAGCCACTGTGGCCCCTTGTGCCAAAGTAGATTCTTTGATAAGACTTTTGAGGATCTTTCCATGCAAATGTGTAAGCCTTGTCAAACAGTTTTACCTAGTGGGTATGTGGAAGCTACTGATGATGTGTGAGTTTTGATTCCACCATTCACAGACAAGGTGTTGGAAGTCTGTTTATATGTAGCTAACAACATGAGGCCTGACATAATATTTGCAGTCAGTCGTGTTAATCAAAAGTGTTAGAAACCAACACTTAGGGACTGGAAAGAAGTGAAACATAAGGTAGGCTCTACCTTAATGACAGAAAAGACTTGAAACTTCATTTTAAAAGGAATGATGGTGTTCTGAAAATGTACTGTGATGCAGATTGGGGAAAGAACATGGAAAGGAATAAATCTATTAGTGGATATGAAACTTTGTTGGCTGTTTCATGGTACAGCAAAAAGTAGAGCTGCATGCAAGATTGACTATAGATGAAGAATATCCTATGTCCATGACAGACGTTACACGAGAGGTTCATTGGTTAAAAGATTTATTGTATTAGTTGGGACAAGAGAAACTTATTGACATTCCGTATACAATACATGCAGATAATGCTGCAGCAATAAAGCTTAGTAGGAATCCAGATGTTAGTGAAAGGTCAAAACATATTGCTGTTACCTACGTTTCATTTTTGTCAAGAATTAGTGGAGAATGGGACTGTTGTATTCACATATGTTGCATCAGAGAGCAATGTTGCATATCTGTTTACAAAGAACTTACCATGTGTTAAAGTAAATAAATTGACACAGGCACTTGGATTGTGTACCTAACGTGTCAAAATTTTGATGTGCCAAAAAATGTGAGTGTTGGTATAGTTAGTTCTTGTCATATAACATTTGTTTTGTACAGTTGTTAAGTGTAAGTTAAGTGCATCGTTGTGTATATAATAGGTTAAGGGAGCAGAAATAAAAATGTGTTAAGTTTGGAGCTGCGGCAAATTTACTTAAGAGTTTAGTGGGTCAAAGCTTATTACCCAACACACAGAGAGAGAGAGAGAGAGAGGAGAGAGAGAGAGAGAGGAGAGAGAGAGAGAGAGAGAGAGAGAGAGAGAGAGAGAGAGAGAGAGAGAGAGAAGAGAAGAGAGAGAGAGAGAGAGAGAGAGAGAGAGAGAGAGAGAGAGAGAGAGAGAGAGAGAGAGAGAGGAGAGAGAGAGAGAGAGAGAGAGAGAGAGAGAGAGAGAGAGAGAGAGAGAGAGAGAGAGAGAGAGAGAAGAAGAGAGAGAGAGAGAGAAGAGAGAGAGAAGAGAGAGAGAGAGAGAGAGAGAGAGAGAGAGAGAGAGAGAGAGAGAGAGGAGTGTGTGTGTGTATGTATATATATATATATATATGCATTTAATTGTGTATTATAGTACCTAGTTAATAAAACTGAACTCACACAATCCTCCATTGCATCCATCAGTCCCTGTCCGTCATGCCGTCACATGATCTTCGACCAATCGCAGGGCAACTTCTTTTTCTATCCGCCAATCCGTCAAAAAATATATTTCTTAAACTTACTTTAACTTCCGAAGGTCCAACGGATGTGTCATTGCCTTCTGACGACATTCCGTAGACGTGATTATGCACTTTGAAATAAAATGAAAATTGGTGGATATGTGTTTATTTATCTTGGTGGTAAAAGCAGGAATTAAAAACGTAAACAATAATACAGTATCAAATTTTTATCATGTAAAATATACATTTTACGAAAGAAAGATTGCAATGTTAAGTTGTCACGCAGAAATTTTTCAGGGCAGAAGGATCAACAGACAACGGATTGTTGTGAGTCACTTTAAACTGACGGACGAAAAAACAGACAGACAGGAGACTGACGGGGTGCGACAGATGATTGTGAGCCCAGCTTTAGTTCCTTTCTTAATTGTAAACTATTTCATGTACCATTTACTTGTATCATGGACAATTGTATAATAATAATTATTATTATATTTGACATATCTTACATCCTAGCAGTGGGGTCAAAGAGATGCAAAATAAATAATAAAATAAATTAACGTTGTCACAATGTATTTTCCAAGTCCCATACAGTAATTGTACTACACACTGCACATGCAAAAGGTTGTTTTTTTGGTGGTGTTGGTAAAACATTTAATTTGATATTCATAGCTTGATTACAATTAATTCACTGAGCAATAGCGTATGTTTCACAGTCAACACCAATGCAGTATACCATATTTTGCAATCTACGGGACATGTTAATAAATTCATTTTCCTGCTCATTGTGTGCAGTGAGATACGTAGAGAAACTCTTCGCTGGAAATCCAGTAGGTAACGCAACCATTGGCCCCGTCCACAATCGACTTAGCTTAAATACCTTTATTTACAAAGCACAACAAGAGAAACCACCTGTCTACAATCGGCGTTAATATTGGGGTGGGGGGGGGGGGGGAAACTTTTCTAATCAATTAGAAAAAGCAAAAAAAATAGGAAATAATTTTTCCGGTGCAAGAATTTTTATATGCATAAGTTGGCTACAGCAGTTTTTATGATGTTTCACATTCTCATTGGCTGGCGTTAAAAACTTGGCATGAGATACTCAGAGATAACCATTTTAATGCCAAGTCACGTAAAGATGCCAAGTAAATAACGCCAAATACTGGTTGTAGACGTTGCAATCTCAAATACACGTTATTAATTCTTTATGTTATGCATGTTATGTGCACAATGTCGATTGTAGATGGGGCCTTCCCCGTCACAGCTACAGTCAAATGCATACACCTATGTAAATCCCCTAAGTATCAAAAAGTGCTCTTAGGATTTTCAAAGTAATCAGCTCACTGAACTAGCTGCTAAATAACATGTTATACCAATGGGAGGAATGATTACTCAATTAAAATACCAAAATTAATGGGTGTATAATACTTCTCGGTACCAGAAATTTGTTTATAAGTTTGACGTAGTTAATGACGTCAGGACATTGGCCCGTATGGTAGAATAGGTTGCTATTAGATGCAACAAGTAAATCATTAAAATGCAAGAACAGGGGAATTTAGTTTTCGTAAGTTGTATGACTGTAACTATATGCATATTATAGAAAAGATATAAAATGCGCTACAAGTGAGTTTGGTGTTATAAAAGATTTTGGTGACAAATAATGCAGAGATAAACACAACAAATGTGCATTGTAATTGGGTGATGTAACAGGTTTATAGTGAGAATGTTCCAGGTTTAGTTTTACGACAGTAATTTGCCCGGTCGGACATGTCAGATGTAGGAGCGATTTATTGCTTGTTATATTGGAATTTACACTGTTTGAAGCGTTAGTTCAAATGTGTGTGTGATAAGAGTGTTTTATATGGGGGTTATGGAGAAGAGAAATTTTTAATACGAATATATGTACAGTAAAGTGAGTGCATTGAAAGTTTGGATAGTAGAAAATGGGATGATGTGTACTTCACAATCTATAATGTAGGAGTGACAATTAAATGTGTGAGTAACAATAGTAATATATTACAGTTTTTATTGGTTTAACGTGTGTAGTATAGTACAACTGTATGTTTGTTCTTAGTGGTAGCAGTTGAAACAAGTAAAGCTGTATGTTCAAACAGCAGAGTATTGAAGATTTTGTAAGTTGTAGAACTGTGTTTTTGTTCGTGTTGTAGAATAACAAAAAATGTATGAATAGTTGGCAGCTTGTTCCGTCCATAGTGTGTATAAGCTATTAGTTTACGTGTTCAAATTCTGTTTTATTATGCATCAGTGTGTCATACAATGGATACGAATGTGTGTATCAGATATAATAACCACTGTTGTAGGTAGGTAATGTTCAGTCAGGACTCTGTAGCAGGTAACGAGTAACAAAGGTATGTGGTACCTAAAGTGGAGGTGCAACCGACAGTGTAGGAGGAGGTTAGAAGAGATGTTTAATAAGAAAAGGAATGTTAAATGTAAGGCGGTGTGTTCGGAACATGCACCTATTAGTGATTCACCAAAACACGACCCATGATAAACGTGTGACTGATCTACAGAAAATTGTGATTCGTTGTTTACAAAAATCATACGTTAAGTTAAGCGGGAGCATAATGCTGGGGAATGTCTGGCAAAACATACGCCAGGCAAAGGTTACAGTAATATGTTGACTAGGATACAAATGTGCAATCGCATCATACATTTGGGCGGATAGAATCACAGAACTTTATGGGCTCTCTTGTACTTCGTTATACATATGCAGGTTATATATGTCTATAAATCGTGAAAGTGTCGCCGCCCGAAAACCCCCACATTCCCGTGGGTGCCCCTTTAGATTGTCGTAGGTAAGGAATGGGGCAACACAAAAAAAAAAAACGAATGGCGTAGGATGAAGGTAAACAACGTGGAATCGGGTTTTTCAATATTCCCATTGAGTCATAACCGGCATTTTCCCATTGAGTCATTACAACATTCATCATTCTTACCATTGTATATTAATAGACGAACGAGTGACTGACATTTCTCTTGTCATTACAAAGCATCAACAAACACCACACACATTTTGTAAACAAACAAATGTTACCTCATGTCACGTGGATTAAAATATTCGAATTATATCGATAAATCGAAAACATTATAGATATCAGGATTATAGAAGGCAAAAATTTTGCCTTCTATAATCCTTTATTTTGCCATAAGTACGGTATAGGCCATTCATTCTAAAGTGAGCAATTATTAAGACTCTCCTAACAGTCATTATCCACTAATAAATATATCTTATTGTAGCCTTAGGTGTTAACTGTTGAGGGTGGCGAAATGTATACACTGTGTTTATTGGCCACATTGTTATATATATATATATATATTAAAAAGCCGCAGGAAGATAGAAATTGGATGAAAGTAAACTAGAAGGACCTTAAAAAGTTCTCACTTTACCGTGAACAGCCTACAGACATATTCATAGCAGGGTTTTAAATAAAAATTGTATGCGTTAACAATTACGTAGTTAATGATTATTTTGTAATCGCTGATCTCAATGTAAATCTCGCGTAGAGATGGGGAGTATTTTCAATACACTTTATCAGCAACAGGTATTGAGTGAGAACAGTCGAAACCAGATCCTAGATTCTGGAAATACCTGTTGCCAACCCTACCTGTTACCGGAGCAGGAACATTACTGAACACTCGTACAATATAATTTCGTGGTATCTGTTCTTATCGTTTACTGCATCCCAATAGTATTTATGGACGAGAATATTATTATATAAAAAAATTCTTTCTAACTTCATTTTGAAGTTATTTAATAACGACATTCGAACAGTCAATTTTCTGGAATTATTTTTTTATTTTTTTTATTTCTTATTAGAATTTTTGACAACAAAATAAATCTCAAAGTTTTGTTTGAAGTTAAAATTACTTTCTACTTCTCAGTATGTCTCTAGCTGTTCTTTTATCCTCCCCCTCCAATAACAAAACTGTGACAGTAATTAGACGCCGGGAAATTGTTATTGTCACTGCCCTACAGCAGACCATGAGATGCGAGGAGGTATACCTCCTGATACCTAACCTCGGGCGTCATGTTTCCCTGTTACGACAATCATAATGCCAGAGTTTATTTATTTACTTGCTCTGCAGGAAAATCTGCACACCTTTGAACACTGCGGTTAGATTTTCTAATTAATATGATTTTTATGTTAATACTGATGACTTAACCTTTTCGGAATGTAGTTAAAAGAATCACATTACCAGGAGGGTATGACCTACATAGAGGTAGCGAAAAAGGTCAGACCACTATTTGGCTGATAACAGGTATTCGAGAACAAGGTAAGATACCCTGATTGTGATGCAATCACCTGATTTCGCAAAATAGTTTTTGTTCATTGGTGTGTCAGGCAAAACTGCTGAGTGCAGTATTTTAATGCGTTTTCCTTTTTGTACCTACTTATTTTGTAAGTGTTGTGCATTCTTTTTCAAGTGGGTTTCTAAACTGTTATGCTTTCAATTTGTTATCTGTTGGTCATAAATAAATACATACATTTTTCGTAATTATATGCTTTCCAGTTTTTTTACTCAATACCATCTTGGAATTTTCCAATGTTGTATTATTATTTATTTATTTATCGTCCATAGGTTTCTTGTCTTATTTAAGTGTTTTTTTTTTTTTTTCGTGCACAGTCCTATTTTTCCATGAGAGATATCTGAAATAAAATTTTTCTGCCGCCAGAAGTAAACTGATAAACCGCTCCTTCAAAAATGTTATTTTTCATATAAATTTTTCTTTATAAGGGTGCTTTAGGATTAAAGATGGAAGACATATGAATGGCACTAAATGATTCGGTAAGCACACAGAAAATACCAATTATGAAGATTTGCAGTTTATGATTTAATTAACAACTGTTAAGTCTCACCAATCAAAATCATAGAAGATGTAAACAACCGAAATAACCTGGAAAAAAAGCCAACTGACATTTATTTAATTTTTATGTGGTTTTTGCAGGTGGAATCGTTTAAAAAAAACTCATGAAATATTATGGAATGGAAACCCAATTTCAACATTAACCATTAGATCAATAAATCGGAAAATGATAATTAAAGCGAATTAAGTAACCTCTTCCATGAAAGAGAACATGACCATGAAATGTTCTTTAAACTAAGAGGATACTGTCGTAAGACGTTTTCTCATTTTTACCGCATTGCTGGTCAAAATAGCCACCAGTGTTTAGTATAAAGTGCTCTCCATAGAGGGAGGTATAAGTAAGCGTAATAAATACTTCAATGAACTGAACAGTATGTACTTTATTTACAGTCGCATCATGCATGCCAGGCGACGGGCTCTTACAATACCTGTTTACAAAGTATATGTAGGTCTTTAATTTGCAGGTGTTCATAAGTATTTTCCGACTTTATGGACGTGCGGGAGGTCCTAACAATCCACATATGTGAGTGTTAATGTCTAGGTATTTTTCCATCAAGGTCAAAAATGTTGCATAGTCGACCAATGGGCTACCATTAAGCAAACACCATTCATCTGGAGCAGTAATCAACGAGGTAGAGGTCAACTAAATCGTCGGCGAGGAGATTGGTCCAGGTGTATGGATCGCAACCCCGAGGTTATGAGATGCAGCAGCTACATTGATGTCACCTTGATGGTGTCTGGCGCCAACCAGGTGTAATCACATCATCGACCTCACCTTCACCACCCCAAAACCAAATTTAATCCTTTACCATCCTACAACAATGTGGAATGGTAAAATTCCGAAATTTACCAAAATTTCCTAAGTGTTTCCTGGATATCAATTTTTCTCGCCTTTTCCTACCAGCAACGGTGTGAGGATGGCGTAAAGGCAGCAATGTCAACTTCAGTGACGGGACACCAAGGGACGCCACATAGATGCTTGGGAAGCATGTCAACAATAAACAGACGACGCCACACCATAAGCCATGCCACGCCACTTGGTGGGAGGAGCAGAGGGAAACAGAAAGGAGGAGAAGCTATGGAGCGGAGGCTACCCCTCCCCCATCACCGAACACTCTCCACCGCCGACTGCCAGCTGAATCCTTCATGTGCCCCACGCATTGACGTGTGCTCACGTTCACCCCTTCTCCTTACCACATTTGCCAGCTGCACCAGGTTCCATAACACAGTGTGTGTGCACGCTCTATAACTGCAAGTGCAGTTCAGTGTAACAAGGAACGATGCAGGTACAGAGCACAGAGAGTTGCGACCACATGCATGTGGTGCAGGAATTTGAAAGTAGATCCTGCAAAATTACTGTTTAATTGATTTGTGCAATTAAAGGAAAGTTAAGTTTATGCAAGGAGACACAAATAATAAAGGCGCCTGCCTTTGCAACCCTAAAAATTTTCTGTGCCCGCCAAGCAGCGTGGAAAAAGTTCAGTAGTCATTCGTCTTTGCAAGGGGTGTGCCACGTGACGTTGGAGCTCATGTTTTGCGTGCTAGGACAGTCATCACCATGTTGGACTAATCACTTCACTGCAACAGTTATTTAATATAATGGAATCTTTTCATTTTTCAGCTGCCCGAGACTTTACTGTCCCTCGAAACTACCCAGTGTTTCATCACCTGGATAGGCTTAAATTGCACTTGATTTATTTCATATGACCATGTGTCTTTTCACAGTATCACCTGAGCTGATGGGTTTGTAAGCAGCACCAAATGTAAGTTTTCCCCTACAGGGATGTAATCACGTGACTGAATAAATAGCAACAGTGACATGTTACCACGTATGGTTTATTTCCAGTTCGCCGCAGTGCATTTAAGTACAGACCTTCTCCTACCAATTTTCTTAAAGTGTAATTTATTGTGCAAGTATGTTTGAAATGGCCACGAGTCGGTATAACAAGTAACAGTGCTTCATATGGGCGTGTGGGTAGCCCAGATATCCCACAATGCAACAAGTAAGGAAATTATTCAATCAGCATTAATTTTATTCTATGAGGAAACAACAACTGCACTAGGACGATTTACCGTGGTCGTCGGCCGAACGACACTGAGGAACGAGTCAGCTCTCCGACGTCACGATATTGTCAACTCGACAATATCTGGCGCCCTGGATAATTATCTCCACTGAGATTCCACAACTACGTTCACCGTGCTTCACCCATCCAATATCCTAATTGACCAACTTTTTGGCATTATCTGCTAGCCTTCTGCACATTAGACAAATGTCAAATGGCTTGCCTAAAAGTGTTGCAGTTTCTAACACTGTTCCGACACCTTGATTAAAGTCAGCATTAGCTGGGCTACGGGTCAACAACCTTGCACAGAGTAAGCAGGCCAGCCTCGCCACGAGAGGGGAGGGCAATCCCTCTTCCCCAACCTATGCTACCATGTCGATTAGTCTGAGTCTCCCGCACACATGGTTTTGTTTACTAACAGAGCATGGCTGGCCAGATGACAGACAGCTCGTTGGAGTTGCGGTGTCCGAATTGTTTGCTCCCTATGGCAAATCCTGGACAAACAACCAATAAAAATATGACATATTGGCAATTCCATCGCAAGACCAATCCTATGAATACCCGTGCCGGTGAAGTCCGTGAGTGGGAAAAAGACAATAGCAGTGAAGTGATGCAGTACCATCGAAATCTTCCAAATTTCCCAATACAAGTGAAACACGAAAGTGGACATTTTCCAAATTATGTGTTTCCGAAATATTGTGACAACTTGTTATGTAATGACCAGGGTACCATTGGACTTCAGTGTGTACAATGTGACATAAAGTATCACCAAGAATAGGCAGGGCATAAACCGAGTGCAGAACATAACCGCAGACACCTCATGTTATCAGGTGTTGGACTTGTTAGAACAGTAGGATAATGATGTGGCAGTAAATGTAAACAGTAACATTTCACAAGTGATAGTGACACGGGATGTTAACAATGTAACAGGAAGGGAATGGCATCAGATTATGGGAGGAGAGCAGCGTGAAGCAGGGATCCTGCACACTCGCCACGCACTTGGAAAATGTAAACAAACTCCTGCTAACCAAACCTACCCCAACAACCACACCACACACATACCAGCCACCCACACTATTTTTCCTGCCACTACCGCAAATGTTTTCAATGCCTGTCTACCCATCAATCATACTAACCAACCCGCAAACTTTTCCAAATTTCCCACTAATCAATTCATACATGACAACAGTACCACAGACAATGGAAAGTGCGCTTAGAAGTGGAACCATGGAGCCCAACCTACCTCAACACCCTCCAGGACTGATCACGGCAAAAACGCCGTCCAAATTCAAAGTATTGCCAATGTTCGCAGGTATGCCGAAGGAAGTTCTGGCAGCATTCTTATAATATTGTGTGTCCCGCCTTACCAAGTACGAGGTGAGCCAAGATGAATAGGCCAGTTGTGTTGGAGCGCAACTCCACGGACACGCGCACTCATGGTGGGCATCTCTCAACCATTATAAACTTCAGTGGGAGGAGTTTCGACATGCTTTCCAGTGCCTATTCAGAGGGGTCTTTGCCTCTGTATAGGGCCAGAGCAGATTGACTTTGGAGGGTCAACAATTTGGTGAGTCATTAACTGCTTTCATTACACATAAAAATCAGCTTGTTAAACATTTTCATCCAAATTTGCCAGAGCGGGTAGTACTTGACGTAATCGCTGAAATTGCTGGGCCTGAATTCAGAGCAGCGTTAATACCTTTGTTAAATGAAAAAATAGATGATTTAATAAATGCCACAATTATTTAGGAGAGAACACATCAATCATCATGCCATGATGAATATGCAGTAAGATGGCTACATAAGCACAGAGAGGAGAGTGGAACCAAGTACCACTCTGGCACATCACAAAATTTTTCACAGCATTCTCGTAGTAATAGCGGTCAAGTGTATGAAAATATGTATAGTGGGCCACAGCATGAGAAATTGTATAGTGCACAAACACATGGAAATATGTATAAACAGGATCAGAAGAGAAGTTGTGCCATGGGATTTGGTGGCCAGAAGCCACACAACCAACAGATAATGTCAACAATCAACAGCAAGTATGGAATCCGAACTACCCGCCTCAACATCTGTATAGGTACTGCCCAGCCCACAATATCACTGGTATAATAAATGCCCGAACAATCCACACATGAGGCCAATTAAAGAAGCAGCAGAAATTAAGCAACAGGGAATAGAGTTGCAGGGGTGAAGGGGTCTGATGTATCTGACACACCACCCGCTTTAATTCGGTCAACAATAAAAAAAATTACCCCACAACAAGAATTGGTACAGCAAATAAGTGGTAGTCACGCACAATTTACCCACATTTTAGTTTCTATCAACAGCCAGTTGTGCCATGCCTTAATCGATACTGCAGCCTCACATAACTTCATACGACCGCACTTTGTACACAAGCAGGATGTGATGGCTACAGACCACGTGATTCGGTTGGCCACAAATGAGCAATGTAGTACAGCCGTAGGACAGGCAGTAGTAATGGTGCAAATCCATGAGATTGAAACGAAAACAACATTCATTGTTTCACCAGATATGCAAGAGGAAGCTATTTTATGAATACCATGAATAACAGAATAACACACAATCGTGGGGGCAGCCGTAAGGCGAATACATTTTGGTGCGAAGGCAAGACGCACTGTGTACAACCTGGACTGCTGTCCGATTGGTAGACTACCCGAATTAAAACTAGGGTAATTTGACAACCAGGTACCGCACGAGTACGAGGCTGCATTTCAGTGTGTCCTTGAAGTACGCCGTGACATATTCGGCGGAAACGATGCATTGAAAAGTACCACAATCGCCGAGCTTGCAATACCATTGGTAGACAAAAAGTCGGTACACCGGCCCATGGGGTTATTTGCGCAACAAACGTGGATAATAAAAAGACAAATTCAGGAGACGCTTGACGATGGAATGATCGAGCCGATGGATAGTCAGTTTAATTCCACGATCGCACTAGCCCCAAAAAAGGATGGAACTTGGTGATTCTGTGTAGATTTCCGACCATTGAACCAGGTATCATGCAGCCCGCTTCCACCACATATAAGTGTGAAAGAGACACATTGAGCACATTGGGGTAGACGAAAGTTTGGACATTATTGGATTTGAAGAACGAATATTGGCAGTTGCCGGTAAAACTTGAAGACAGGCCGAAAACTGCATCACTGCCCCAGATGGCCGACGTTTTCAATTCTGTGCTATGTCATTTTGTTGGAAATGAACACCTGCGACATTCCAAGCAATGATGATATGTGTGCTGGATGGCATTATTGGAAAGTATATGCTGGCTTATCTCGATGGCGTAATTCTATGGTCAAACAGCTGGTAGGAAGACGTGCATTAATTTTCAGTAGTCCTCGAGATGCTCGAAATCAATGGCCTCACGTGCTCAATTTGGGAAATGCCATGTGGGTAAAACAAGCATAGATTTCCTAGGCCATGTAGTCGATCAGGAGGTAAACCGGCCAAATCCGAAACAGTTAAGGCTCATTGACAACTACCCACAAACTAAAGCACCAAGCAGGTACAGAAGATTTTCGATCTCATCAATTGGTTGCAAGAGCACATCCCAAGGTTCGCAACAATCACTGTGCTCTTTACAGAGCTGTTTTCACCACAGAAAAGGTTTCAATGGACGAGCGAGACAGAGAAAGCATTCGCAGATATCAAGCGTGAGTTCAGATCATGTCCGACATTAGCACATTATGACACAAGCAAGCATTTGTACTTTCAATGTGACGCAAGCCCAGATGGAATAGGTGCAGTATTGTACCAGGTTAGTAACAGTGGGGAGAAACGTATTATCAACTTTGTGGGTGCAAAACTGGGGCAGGCTGAGACGTTATGACGTCAATGAGAGGTAGTGCCTGGCAGTAATTTGGGCTGTTAAGAAATACCACGCATAGCTCGATTACCAGAGGTTCACAGTACGGACCGACAACTGGAGCCTTGTGTAGTTGAATAGTATGCAACAAGCGAGGAGCAAACTGACACAATGGGTGTTACACTTGCAGGCCTACAATTCCGTAGCGAAATATGTGCCCAGAAAAGAAAAAGTACTGGCAGATGCATTGCCATGTAATTCTAACAATGAGGTAATTGTTCGGGATGAAGCAGGATGGTAGGACATTATACCACCAACTTCACATGACCCAGTATCGGAGGTATACATACAACAGATCGCAGCCACCAATAATGAGAGCTTGATTACCATCTTGTACAGGGAAGTAATCGAAGCACAGAGAAGCTGCTGATTCACACAGGAAAATGAGAGACAGATGTGAACAGCAAGAAGTGCTCATCGTATAGCTCATCGTATAGGGTATCGCTCATCGTATATAGAATTTTGGAGACCTGTTCTGTTCAACAGCCAGGTAAATGGAGGGTGTATGTCCCCATATGTGCGAGAGATCAAGTTTTCGCCTATTCCCACTGTGGCAGTGTGGCTGGACGCCCAGGCAATTGTTCAAGACATGTCGTGCAGATGGGAGGCAGCAACAGCGACCACGCATGCCCTGAAAACCATTAGAGATGGTTTGCTTGGACTTGATGGGTCCGTATACAAGGATGAGAGGGGGTAAACAATTTCTTGTCATGGTGACCGATAATTTTTGCGTTGGACACAAGCGGGGTAAGAGCAGGGAATGTGGTAAGAGTTTTAAAGACGTAGTTTTTCCCATGCTGGGGATTTCCATGTGACCTGTTGACAGATAACGTTATGCAGTTTATTGGCCGGAAGTGGAGAGAGCTATGCACCAAATTGCGTATTAATCACGTCACAACAGCTGCGTATCTCCCGAGGGCCAACCTGATGGAATGTAGAAACCAAGAAATGAAAGCTCAACTACGGCTACATGTAGGCGAACACCACACCACCAGGGCACATCACATTCCCGCCATCCTCTATACACTCAGGAAGAGATTATACGTGGCAATGGGGAGACCATCCACCGAAGTATTGTTAAGCGGTAATTTACACTTACCGGGGGAGGCATAATGCTTGCAGTAAGAGGACAGCAGCGATTTGTCGAGCACTGACACACAGCGACGACAAAACTTCATAAGGGAAAAGCAATATATGAAAGGGTGCACCCCCAGTCCCCAGAAAGGAAAGATTTTTGTGCAGGGTTAGCAGCACGATGGAGTGGGCCGCATCGTGACCTTCAAATACACGGGACGATCACATACACAATCGGATGGGAAGTAGGAAGATGAGGGTACATCGGGACGACATCCAGCTAATCCCGGGTACTATCGACGACGAAGTTGGTCCCGATGTGCCCCGAACCCACGATCGCGAAGGCCGTGTCGAGCTCAGGAAGTAGCGAGAGGAGACACGTGGTGTGGCAACACTTCAGGGGCGAAACCCAGCAGATGACCCACCCGTGTGTGTCAACAAAGGATCACTACCATAGGTGCGGCAGGACAGAAACACCGGAGAGGAAGAAAGTGTGCAGGTGATACAAGGCGTCAGTACACCCCACAGAGAACTTGTAATACTCCAGAACACGCGCAAGTTCAAGAGGAGCAAGAAGCAGTAGCAAGTGAATAAGCATGAGGATCATGTAGATAAGCAGGTTGAGCAGGAGCAAGATGTTAATGCAGGTGCGAGAATGTTTTCAGAGGCTGTTCAGCTGGGTCGCACACGGAAACTGCGAACTCAGCAGGAGGACATCAGGTGCATGGAAGGAGACACAGAGGGCAGTGAGTCTGGGAGCTCGCTTTGCCTTCGGTGGTCATGTAGGTGGGCACACCCACCAACGTAGTGCTAACAATACACGCAGCCAGAGATGCCTAGCATGAAGTGGCAACCATCTTCAGGGCATCGTTGGGTAGGGCGAAAGGAGCAGCCGTACCTCCTGCAGTCACTCAGGTCGGCCCTCATCTGCAGCTGCTGCAGTGACATCGGATAGCCTACAATCTGTCTTAAAATGGAAGGGGGGACCTTTGAAGTGCGCCACGTACTCCTACCCCTAAGATTGTATGTCTGGCTGTAGTCTGAATCGCCACCACAGCGGGGCTGTGCGCTCTGCACAGTGTAAAGTGTACGCTCAGTCGCTGGAGCGATCAGGCGCAGAGTAAGTGCAAGGACAGGCCAGAGCAGAGCAGTCTGTTGTTGCCATGGCGACCAGAACACCGTAGAGGAGGACAAAATAAACCGACTATTTCTGAATTGAGAGTCCAAGGCCTAACTCAGACATTATTTGATATTATGATTAAAATATTTTTTGCTTGTTTTGTTTTTATTTGTGTACAGTGCAGTGTTAACTTGTCATTATTTATTTCATCATTCACCTAGATTTCTGTCCATTCCATTCTCAATAGTTTTGTATTGCAGGGTTATTTTTGTGGTTTTTAAATGTTTATTATATTGTTAGCATGTTGCAAGGGCAGGAAATGCAAATCATGAGATAAAGTAGTGCCGCTTCAGTACGTGGGTAAGTTGAGGCTAGTCTGTGCATCGAGCAGGAAATCAGTCAGCGTGTAGAAACCAACAGACGTGGATTGCATATTGTAGGCTCCGTCGTTTTCCCGTGCCCACTGGGCGGCCTTCAATTTTTGCTTCCAGACATTAACTACCATAGACTCAAATGTAACATTGGAATCTTTCTATTGTCATAGCTGCCCGTTAAGTCACCTCCACTCCCGTGGGAATAGCATTGCCACGGGGAGCTTAAGTTTTGCAGTAACCATTGTTTGTCGCATGGTGTTTTCTCAGTTTTAGCCACCAGTGTTTAGTGTAATGTGCTCTCCATAGAGGGATGTGTGTGTAAGCGTGATAAATACTTTTGTGAACTTAATGGTACTACTATATTTATGTTCACATCATGTGTTTATGTAAGTCTTTAATGTTCAGGTGTTCATAATTATTGTTCCGCACTGTATGTATTCATAGGCTATTACAGTGCCAAGTAGCAACTATGTTGGCATCTGGATATTAGCCATCCATTAATATTTCACAAAAGTGTTTAGCGTATCTTAAACGCAGAATTAAAGGAATTACTAGACACATAGTGAGCCCTTTTTAAAAAGTAAAATAATAAAATGATAACATTTCCATTTTATTGCTTACAGTATGACCCGGGCTTTTCAAACCACACAACACGAAATTTACTTGACATAATCATGTTGATTGTAGTGAAATAAGGATTATGGAAACTCTTAGAAAATATGGTGCCTGGCATCACTGTGCTAATGCCATATTCTGGTGTAGAGACTCTGGTTGTCTCAGGCAAAGTTGGAATCCACCCGACATGTTGCTACTCCTCAGTCTAGAATTCTTATTACGATTTGCACGCTACGCAGTGACCTATTCGGGCTAGCCAGATGCCCCAACTACACATGAAAACAATACGACGAATCAAAGGACTTGAAAGCAATCACAATATACACTTGAAGAACAATGGTCACACTTGGCATATTTATACAGGTTACGTTACATACCCCTCCAGAAGTACACTCATGAAACTTATCTGGCTTGGGCCTGCCAATTAGGCCACACAGACAATGTGGTATATGGCCATTAAAACTTAGTTGTAAATTACAGCTTCCCCAGGCGATGCAAGCACTGGGGAAGTGGAGGACAGGGTTTCCCGAGTAGATAAATATATATTGCTCCCAACACAACTGTCAATTCTTCAGACCATCCTGTATCAGCACCCAAAAGTCAACACAGGGTCATTTCTGTTTTGTATGTTCCAGATATCTCTCATTCACCAAATTTTGTTCTCATACTTGCCACATCATCAACTTCAAAGTAACCAATAGTGGTCAGATCATCAATATTGAGCTCATGTTATTCAATACTTCCAATAATCATAGGAACCCCAAAATTGGCACACCTAATATTCAAAATATTTACTTTCAGGTTACCGCCATCTTTTAAATTTGATCTTTCATTGTACTCAAGTGTTATCTAAGCAGTCAATATAGTGACCATTTATTCCTTCATTCTAATTATTATGTCTGCCCCTTCCGAACCTTTCAGTGACCATTTGACCACGCAGTCCCTCACATGCTCCACTACGCCATCAGGTACAACATATTGCCTGTCCCTCCTTCAGTAGGTGGCGAGGTCGCAGACGATAAGACTATGATGCTGCACATCGTTCTCTGCTTCAACCGTTGCACGTGGTCATAGGAGATAAGCCCTACACCACTGCACATAGCTCTCTTCTGTTCCCATCGCATGTGGTCGTAGGGGCCTTCGCCACAGTATGTCGACTTGTTGCCTCACTGCACCCTCCTGTTGCACCTTCGATGTCATGCAATAAGTAACATGCACATGTAGGTGACAGTGTGTCCATTACACACTATGCATGTCATGTTGGCCAAACGGCGCACCTGTTTCGACCTCTGTGGCAGGGGTTGAGGAACCTCTCTCTGCCGAGGACTCGTACCCACTGCTGCCGTTGCTGCTGGTATTCCCTCTGTTGTTGCCGCTAGCACTGCATCCAGTGTTGCTCATGCTTTTGCTGCTGCCACTGCTCTCATTGCATCTCATGCTGTTTCTGGTGCCACTGCTCTCTGTGCAGCTCATGCTGTTTCCCCTACATTTGCACCCGTTGCATTAGCATAGCCAGGATTTGCTTCTTGTGTGTGGTTCTGGTTGGCGAGGGGCAAAAGCAAGGAAACTCAAAATAAAGTACTTATTAAAAATTATTTTATTCGAACTTTTGAAAACGTCAAAACTACACAGTTGCAATGCTATATAACTAAACTAAACATTATTTCAGCACTAACCTAGTAGGTTTATGGCTAAACCATGACAAAATTTATTTTTTACTTCTAGGTCCTCTTCTCATGCACACTTATCATACAGAGACAGACAAGCAGGTTTTCTGTCATAGTTGACCGTAGCCAAGTTTTTACCCTGCACAAGGTTCTGAAAGCTCTATCGATAGTGCACGTTGTGCAGAGGCAGGGTTGTGCAGATATGATGTGTAGCGTCTGTTTTATGGCTGGGAAGAACAATAGTGTTTCTTTAACTAGTACAGCTAGTTCTATTTCCTTCAGTTCGGCATTTGACACATTTTTTCATTCCATTTGTTACATCAAAGTTCAGCTTCACCGAGGAAACCATTTAAATTGTAGTAACTACAGAAACTTTCAGTTTTTTTATCCACATAAGACATATAAAGCATTAAGCGAGGGTGCAGCGTAAGCAATGAGCATGTGGCTAAGTTCTCCTCATAAAACACTGTTGCAGAGACAATGTTAGTGAATCAATGTAAGGAATGATTAATGATCGCTTCCAAAACTCGCTAGGAGTCTGTGCTGGAGGATTTGCACGATGTTTCTAACGATTTGAGACCCTCTGCATTCTGAAATCTGTTCCAATATTCTCGGCGATTGTTTCAGTTCGGTAATTAAACTTTGGCTTCGACATCGGCATTTTCAGAGTGTTTTCTCAAAATTTCTGTGATTATTTTTATATGATCTGCACATTGAAATAAGTCCATACTTTTTAACTGCTGGGCATTTAATATCGGTTGCAGAAATGCCAAATATTTTGCTATGAGACAAACACAAATAATAAATTCCAAATTTGTGGCAGCGCAATGCATTTGAAAATCTGCTTTTCTCGTAGCAATATTACTGTTTTTCGACAGTGTTTCAAGTGTCATGACGATTTGCACATTTTGTTCCTTGAATATGGCGATACTTTTATATTTTTCAGATCAACTAGATTCGCAGAGCATTGGTATATTTGGTATGCTTTTTCGACGAAGGGTCGATTCTTGGAAGAATTTAATTATTTATTTTATTGTGGAAATCATATTTTATATTACTGCTATTTGGTTTAAGTCGTTCACAACTAATTTCAGTTTGTGATTAGCAGAGTGAAAATGTACTTTTCTCGTATACTATTCTCGTAGAATTATCTGAACATCGCCATAATTTCCTGCCATAATGGAACATCCTTAATATCATTGTTTGATGCACTTTTCAGGATCAAAGCCTTTGTTTTCTACTAAATTTTCAAATGCAGGAATTATAGATTTTGCATCCATGGCAGTTAACTTTACAAAACTTATAAATTCCTCACTAACCATCATATTCTCTTTGTAAAAAAATCTAACACCAATGGCAATTTGTTCTTTCCCCGGTATGTCACTGCTCTCGTCTGCCAGGATACTGTAGGCACATACGTTCTTTATGTCAGTAGTGATGTTTCTAATGGTATCTCCACATACACTGATTATATCATTTTGAATCTATGGTGACATGAAGCTGGCTATTTTGCACCTTTCTCTATATGCTCTTTCAAAATGTTGTGACCAGCTTCAATTTTGAGTTTGGACAAATCTTCAAGAACTCTTTCATAATGTTCTTTGCCCCACAAAGGTAGTAGGTCACGTGTACCACAAAATATCACGGTCGAAACTACTGATGCTACGACTTTCTTGTTGGCAGCTGATTTTGGCCGCTGAGATGACATGTGAGATTTTTCAAATTCGTGCATATCTTTGTAACGAATAAAGGACGTCATTATGAATGAACCTAAATCACCATGCACATTAGTTGGTGGAAACAACACACAGTAAATGCACAATACGCCCTTTAATATCCTGGAATACACCAGATAAGGAGAAAAATCCACCAACCAGCTGTATTTGAATTTCCTTTTTAATTGCACAACATCCTTAGCAAGGTCATAACTTGGAGGTGGTGAACAACAGTTTTTTAAATTGTCATACTGAATGAACGTCCAACCCAGTGACACACATCATTATCACAATAGGTTTGATCCTGAGCACCAGAACCAGATGGTAGCAAATATACACTCGATGTAACCAAAACAGCTGCAGGTGGATGTGTAGGTGCAGTTGCTCGGCCAGTACTAGCATCTGCAACATTCTGCTTCGACTTTTCTTCGCCGTTATCACTTTCGTCACTACAGTTATCTCGACACTACCTCTTCTGTCTCGCTGAACGAAAATAAATAACCTCTATGATAATATGTTATATGCTTTCTATTCTATGTACCAACCTATTACTCTTTACTTTTCTCAAGTCAACGCAGTGAAAAAATTAGTACAGGGTTTCTTTGACTATTTATTTCCTTTTATTAAAAATAGGTAGGGCTAGGAAGTTATATAGAAACAGAGTGTCAGTCATTGGTGTGGTAAATAGTAAGTACACTTGTCTATCAGATTGGCCTTACTGTTACATATATATGTGGTCGAATAATACAGTAAGGAACAGGGTATGTCCTAAACTTACGACTAGCTACACCTCTCCCAGGACTGCAATTCCCTTTATACACTGATCAATTATAAATTATATGTAAATATGGTGTTTGTTGTATACATAAATTACGAGTAGTCTTGGTGCCTGTTACATCACACTACACCTTTTAAATACACATTACAAGGGGTTAAAAACATTAGCGGCAAATTAATGTGTATTGCGTGTGATCTGCTATGTCGTGTATAACAAATATTTTAACAATGAAGGTAAAATAATAACCATAAGAACTAGAAGCATACAGACTTTTTAAAAAGTCATAAATCTGCCCTAAATATTTTTATGAGCCTAAATTGTGAATATTCGTACGGAATGGTTTTTGGATTATGTAAAAATTGTTTGAACAGCTGTAAACAATAAACAACGGATTTGACAGTTATAAAAGTAGAAGTCACACTGTAGTGTTTAGGTTTAGGTTTAGCGGAAGTGATATGTAATAGGAAACCAAAAGTAGAAATTTAGCAGGGTTTCAGAAAAAGACGAAAATACCGCGAATCAACAATAACCATTAACTGTTAGAAGAAACTCTTCCTAGCCTTAACATTATCAAAACTATATAGATACATACCTTTTGCGCTGAAAGAGTTTATAATGTCCATTTCCCAGATAGCGTATTTATACCCTGCCCTATAAAAATCAACACACGTATAGAACATACACATATCACATACGCACTGGAGAATGAATATCACCATCTCATTCAATATGTGCTTGCGAGACAAGAATAGATGGAGGCATGGAGCAGTCTCGCATGCGGGAGAGTTCTTAGTTTTAAGAGCGAGATGGAGTCATGCGTACCAATAGAGGACAGATATTTCTCAGAGTATCACTGCGGCATACTATCAATGATTGCGAGTGTATTTGTTTTGGTAGTAGGTAGTTGAGCGTGCGCTCGATTAATCGAAACAGAATGTAATGTGCCATGCAATATGCGCCACATGCCAATTTTGAAATATAATTTTTTTTATTAGGTATTTTAATTTTTGTATATTTTTCGCTCTTGACTACACGTGCCAGAGGGGCAAGGGGCACACCCTTCCCCATTGTGGCTACATCCATTGTCGCTGTGGTTACTGCAGCATCTCCACTCTTTGCGACAACAATTACAGTCGATACTGCTGCAGCTGCACCCTCCTCGTGCTACTGAAATTGTAGCTAATGCTGCTGCTGAAACTACTCCTTCCAATTCTGTTGCATTACTCCTAATGATGTGGCTACTGCTGCCTCTCAACTCTGTGCAACAACAATTGCTGCTGATCCATTTGCAGCAGCATCCACCCCGTGATGCGACTACTGCTGCTAATGCTGCTGCTGTAGCGACTGCTTCCTATGCTGCTTCCTCCACTGCTGTTTGGACTCCTGAAGATTCTGCAGAGCTCAGCCAACCTCGGAACTTATAAATGGAGAAGCTACTTGCACTGGTGTCCCAGGTGACTAGCTTTCGGCACTAATCTTTGGGCCCGGCATTAAGACCAGTGTGGTCGCAATGCCACAGTTGGTGCTCACATATCTTGCTCCTCCTCCTTGTGCACTTCTATGCTCTCCCGGCGGATCAGGCACCCCTCAGGTCAGTATATCTTCCGACATGTGGAAGGAAATAACCACCGGATTATGCCTCCGTCACTCTCTGTGCCATGCATGGTGTTAATTTCCTGTAGTGTTGCTTCTGTCTCTTCCAGTATTGCATCACTTATGCCAACCACTGCGGGTGTATGCACTTACATTCCCAGTTGGGGCTCACCGAGGTGCAGGAAGACCTTCTTCCTACTACTCGTTCGAACGAGGTAGTTCCTGTTACCTGACTGCCTTCCAACTTGGTGTGCCATATGCCCTTGTCAGCTGTTGCATGCTGTTGCATGGTGTTCTTGTAATTTCCTGCTGCAACATCAGGTTGTCCCTGGTAGCATCTTCACCCGATTTCAGGGTGGTGACAACAAACACAATCGGTTTCCCTTCTTGTTGCTGCTTGTCGGGTTGTGTCTCCTGTGTACCATTGTGCAGTCTGTCGACTTTGTACCAGTGAGTTGCATGACTTCGATTGCGCTGCCGTTTGTTGCTGTTTTGCACCCGCCTGGTCGGTGGAATAGAGCATTGCCACGTGGCCTGCTTGTCACGCTGTCGATAGCTGCATACTTCCGCCCTTCGAATTCGTCGAGGTGGGAGGCAAAAGGTGCTGTGGTGGCTGTGACTGTTTCGTTTTTAATAAACTCATTCATCTTTATAGAAACTTCGTTTTGAGACATTGCAGATTTAAGCAAAAATCAAGAAAAATTGATGCTAAAATTAAGCAAAATTAGCATTTTTCAAAAATGACTGTGTTGCTTTGCGCCACTTTAAAAAAAAAAAAAACAAATTTAATCCAAAATCAAGCAAATTTCTCCTTTTCAAGCAATTATTTCATATATTCTAGAAACATCAATGTGTGCCTAACATACAATTTTACAAATACTAATTAATCTTAATTTTATTATTTTAATAATGATTTTTTTAATAAAATTGAGAGGCCTAAGTAAATATTAAGATTTGATATTTTATAAATTTCAAGAAAAATTTCTTAAATAATCTTATTAAATTTCTTTTTGTATAAATAAAATGGAAATTAATTAAATAAGCAACCATAGTAAAAACTGCGGTGAACTTAAATATCGAAAGTTTTTTATCACATTGTAATGAGTCCCCTTACAGTTGTTCCTCACTTAACATCTCACTCATTATTATTTTATCTTACTTGTTTCATCATAAATTAACATATCCTTAAAATGTCCATCCATGCATGTTCTCAATTTAAAACATGATTTTGTTAAGGCTATGTCAGTATTGGAACTTTGTTGTAAGACATTTAAGAGAAAGTGCAGAGTTTATCCACACGAATGATTGCTAAGTGGAGCTTTCATCTTTGAGTTGGTTTTGAACATATTGAGTAGAAGGTTTTGGCTGGAGAAATAAAAAAAGTTGTTACATTCTGGAGATGATGGCTGCATGACTGGATGAGGTAGTTTCCACGACGGAGAAGGAGAGCCAGAAATTAATTTAAAGGATGATGTCTCATCGGCATGGACCGGGGAGTCTACCTGTATACTATCCAGAACTGCTATGGTTCCCTGCACTTCGAAGGCATCGAAAACTTCTAGTCTACTTGTCGTCGCAAATCAGTGTAATATTGCAATATCCTATTTTGCATCCAGTATCAGCTTAAAGCCAAGAATGTGTTTCAAAGTACAGTAGCAAGCTAATCAGGTACCCAGAGGTTAGAGAGAATGAACCAGGTATCGTGAATATAAACTGGATGGATACACACAATGCAAGATTATTAAAGTGGCAGTTGCACATAATTTCACAATCATGCAAACCGATGACTATGTGTGAGGATGATGGTAATTGTTTTCAAGTCATTAAAACTAAACTCATCGCATTTATTTTACATACCTGGCAGCAGTTTATAATCATCGCTTTGCTCGTTTAATAATTGGATATTATCTAAATGTGAAACCTGTCATTTTTCAATAGAAATAGTTTGTTTCATCATATTAAAAATTGTAGAATATTTTAATTGTCAGATGTTCTTTGTATGTAGAGTACTTAGTTGATATACACAAGTTCCTCATTGAATACAATTGAATGACAGCTGGTTTTAAAGAGGTTGTTTTATATACGATTTTATCATTATTTATTTTTGCTTGAAAATGTGACTGATTTTAATATTATCCATCTATTCATCTGTAAAGGTGCCCATGATATATTTAAATTGCTATAATTTAAATAATTGTTGTACATTCACCTTTGAGTTATTTTTTCACACTATTATCATTTTACATCACAATCATTTTCTATTTCTTCGCCCCTTATTCTCTACTAAAGTATAAAGACAAAAAAAATAAACACATTAGCACATCTTTAAACATGTTCCGCTAAATATGGTATAAGTTATTATGAGTTAAATGAGGAGAAATTGCTATGCGAATGTGGAAAATATATCTACATACTACATCTTAAAAAAGCATAAAAATACAAAATCACACAATACACTAGTAACTATTTCAAATGAAATTCAACTAGGTATTTATTCAACAAAAAATGTTCATTATGTAATGAGAATAAATCTATAAAATTGCTTTCTCCTCATAAAATTACGAAGGAAAAAAATATACAACAATGTGTAAAAAAATTATTTAGTGAGAAATATTATACTATCAAGAAGTTCAATTTCATTATTATCTTAAAGTGAAGATAAGTAATTAAAAGCAATTATATTATTATCAACATTTTAAAACTTTTTTCGATTTTATTCATTTGAATTTTCTATTTTTTATTTTTTTATTTCCTTTATAAATTTTATTCTTATTAAATACAATTAAAAACAATTTCATTATCATCATAACTAGAAGTTAATTAATTAATCAGTTTAAATATTATCGATTATTTAAACACTTTATACGATTGGATTCCTTTCTATTTTTTACCTTTATAATTATTAGTTATATTTATAAATTTTTATTTCCTATTCAATTAAATTAAAATTTCGGTTAACAATTGAATAAGTGAGTAGATTGAAAAGAGAGCACTAGAGTTAAAAACTATAACTAGAAATTTAAAATAAAAAAAACAGGTATTCTGCGAAAATATGATTTAATTATAAGTATTATTGTACAACATCTTCAAACACGAGAATAAAAATTTAAAAAAAATATGGAGAATCCAAACGATTTAAAATATGAGTAATTAAGAGCTAAAGCTAGAACTTAAAAATAAAAATATTCTGTAACTAAGAAAAATGATCTAATTACAACTCTTCAGCCCTTTATTCAGAAGAAGAGACAAAGGATGATTTTAGAAACTTGCATTTTGCAAAATTCAGATTCATATATAATAAAACCAAAAAGAATGAAGAGAAATGTGTTTTTTTTTCTAATAATGTGTTTATAAGCCCTTGAAATAAAAATAACTGGATAACTAAATGGAATTTAAAAAAGAAATACATTTTTCAGGTGTCAATACCAAAGAAATATATGAAGAAGTTAAAAAGGAATTATAAGGAATTCTTCCTTGTTCTATATATATATATATATATATATATATATATATATATATATATATATATATATATATATATATATATATATATATAAACAAAAGAAATAGAAGAACCAACAAAAATTACAGCGTTAATAATGCTTCTAAATGTAGGGTATCAACATATAACATTGAAAATCACTTTAATTTAGTAAATTCAATTAAAATTTCAATTCAGTAAAAGAATAAGGCATTTGAGTTAATAGGTGTTCAACTAATGAACTAGAGGAGTGAAATCACACTTTAAATTTGTTGCATATTTTCATAGCCGAATAACAGGCAAAATACAGACATTTGACTAAAAGCAATCATATACACAAATTATATTGAACAAAGGAGAAATTTAAAAAAAATTACAAAATCATAGAAAAAGATATGGGTGCTTACACAAACAGAAAATATTGAAGAAATTCCTTCTGATTTGGCTTTACAGAATACTTGGAAAACAGTTATCTATAAATAAGTATAATACATAAAATGGAATGTCAAATATTGATCTACTAGAAAAAAATAAGAATAAAAAAATTCTCATTAATGTAAAAAAGTAGATCTCAAATAAAGTTCTTTCGGCAATCAGATTTGCATTATTTCCAGCAAATAAAGATCCACAGAGAGTAAATAGATATATAAATGTGGGACTTAAAATTAATAAAATAATAGATAAATATTAATATCCATTTAAAATGTATGATATACAAAAAATAGAAAAAGGAAATTGATACATATATAACTGTATACTCTATTGAAGGCGAGTCAACAGTATATTCACTAAAACTTAATAACCATAAAAAGGATAAAATTAAATTTACTGTATTTCGAAAATAAAAGAAACTTACATTATTGTTGGACAAAATATTTATAGAAGTTGCTTTCAGCACTTTTATGTGCGATATGCACCTTCATTTTTTTACTGTCAAGAAATATTAAATACACATGTAGTCGATTGTTCTAAAAATAAGACAGTAAAAATCTCTTCCCCCTTGAAAGATGAAAAAATATTTTTCAAAAACTACAGCCATACAATTAAAGTTCCTTTTACAAAAGTAGCTGATTTAGAATCAATACAACCACAAAATTTAATCCTAAAGAAATATAAAAAAAATTAATTAAACTAAAAATATTCAATTTTAACAGAGGTTGATATTTATAATGCTTTTTATTAAGAAGTTCTTAAAGAAAGATATAAATTTACTAATGCATCAATAAATATAATTGATTTAAATATGAATGATGAATCATATAGAATGAAATGTCAGTTACATGAAGCTTCTGGTTTTTGTTATTTTATTGTACCTAACTATGGTGTTTATAAATTTCCAGTTGTATAAGGAGGTTTAGTTTCACAAAAATTATATTTTAGAAGCTAAGAAAAAAAAAGTAGAAGAAATTTGTTAGAGTTATTCGCTAATTGAAGCATATAACTCACAAACAAAAGAAGTAAAAACTTTATTAATTTTTTTTTTTTTTTTTTTTTTTTAATGTTTCTCTACACTAATGCGAATGTACAAAAGAAACTTGAAAAAAAAAATCACCATGATCATATAACTGGAAACTTCATTAACCAGTAAGTAACAATTGTATCCTTCAATTTATTAAAATAAAATGTAAATATCTTACTTTTGGGAAACATCCAAAAAATTTGAAAGTGTTGTTTAAAGACACATTTAAACATATGGCCAATAGTTTAGATACATTATTATCTAATTCAACTAAGGAACAAATTAAACACACTGAAAAACATTTTTTAGAATACAAAATATGTTATGTTTTTAGATAATATGTTTATCCAAATATATGGTAAGTTGAATCTTTTTTTCTTCAAGAAATTGAACTTCCACCAAAGAGCGAATTTTACAATAAATTAAATGCGTCAGACATAATTGACAATGATTATTAATATGAGAAACATTTATGGAACCAAATTAATATAAAAAATCGGTGAAATTATCATGACACATTTCAAAAGTGATGTATTTTTTTTTAAAGATGTATTTGAAAACTTTAGAAATGCATGTTTAAATGCATATGGTTTAGATCCAGCATGGTATTTTATCTCGCCAGGTTTATCATGGGATGCAATGTTAAAAATAACAAAACAACCTTTATATTTATTACTTGATTATTATATGATTTTAACGATAGAAATGGGATTAAGAGGTGGAATATCACAATGTTGCAAACAATATGTTACATCAAATAATTAATATTTGGAAGTTTTTATTTCGATTCAAAAGTCTAATTATTTAGTTTATCTCGAGCAAATAATCTTTATGGTTGGTCTATGTCTCAATATTTGCCATTCAGAGCTTTCGACCGGAATAATTATCCAGTATTTAAATTGGATTTCTGGCGAAAACATATATTAAATTTGAAGGACAATTCACAGAATAGGTACATATTATAAGTTGATTTATAATATCCTCCAGTACTGATCAATTCTCATAAAGACCTTCCATTTTGTCCAGAAAATCAGATAGTTGCAGGAGCAAAACAATTAAAATTGCTAACAACTTTATTTAACAAACCAAAGTATGTAATACACTATCGTAATTCGAAACAGTGTCTAAATAATGGATTAAAACTTACTAAAATACTTCAAATATTGATGTTTAATCAGTCTGATTCGTTGAAAAAGTATATGGATTTAAGTACAGCAGCGAAAACTAATGCTAAAAACGACTTTGAAAAAGAATTCTATCAATTGATGAATAATTCCATATTTGGTACAACAATGGAAAATATCAGGGACAGGATGGGTATAAGACTGGTTTCAAGTGAAAAATTTGCGAAAAATTAATAGCAAAAACAAATCTAAAAAAACTAATATATTAATGCGAATTGTGTGGCTATGCACATTAATAAAACAAAAGTATATTTCAATAAACCTATTTATGTTGGTATGTAAGTTTTGGATTTATCAAATGTAATGTGTGATTTTCATTTTTAAGCGATGAAACCAAAACATGAAGATAAAATTGAATTATGTTATCAAGTTACAGATTCCTGCATTTATAACATAAAAAGCGAAGATTTTTTACTAAGATATTCAAATAATATTAGATGAGTTTGACACAAGTGATTATACAAATGATAATATCTGTAACATGCCTCAAATAAATAAGAAATTATTAGGTAAAAAAGATGAATGTAATGGTAAAATAATGAAAGAATTTGTTGGTTTAAGAGTAAAATTGTATGCATTTAGAGTTGATAATAAAGACAGCTTATTTCACTGCTGTGCTGGCAGCTCACTCGCTCCTACCAATATATGTTGTACCTGGTGGTCGTGGTTTCGCTAGGATGTCATGCCAGGTCGTTAGCTAATTTCCCCAGGAGTTACCTCTTGAAGGAAAATAATTAAATCTACCTTTGTGAGATACATGAACCAGGTCCCATAGAAAAGTGACTTCTTTCTCTTACTCGGCGACCTACAGCAGTGTACTCTCGGCTGTTTTCGTCGACTCTCGGCGTGCTCTAATTTTCATTATTGACTCTGCTTTGCAAATGGTCAGGAAGATGCCCTGCATTCATGTCAATGGTAAAATAATAACTCCTTGTGAAAATTGTATACTTCCTTCACTTGACATGCTGTGTCCTATTCAGGCTGACTACACACCCTTAAAATGCATTTGCACACATTGCAGTTACAGATGAACACTTCTACACATAATTCAAAACTCTTGCAAAAATATTACACTTTTGGCAGGAATGGTGGGGGACCGCACCCCTAAGTGACCGAAGTCTACCTGAATGAAAACACGTGATCTTATTCAATGTAGCTTTTACTGACTTATCATTACATGTTCCCCTAGAAAACAACTTACACAATGTTACCAGGATTCATCTGCCAGTCTAGGTTATGCTGCTGAAATGCTGCGAATGACGTACAATTGTTTACTGTGCAAATGAAAGTACTGTGGGAAGTGAAAGGCGGAGTCCTGAGTGGTTAAAATAAAATGGGTTCTGTAGTGAAAATGATTGGTAACAAAAGGCGAAACACTGTGTTACATGTCTAGCCCCTCAAATCTCTCAGCGATAACTGATTCTACTTGAAACTATTTGCTAACATGTACCTTTGCATAAAATACTCTCACACTTACAGTCCATTATATTTAACATATAAAATTACTCAGCATGGAATAACATAGGAAACACTGCAAAACAAGGAGTGACACGACATGGAAGTAACAATACATGAAAATGGTACTGATGGCATGCAGTGGAATGGAAATGCGTTGAATGGGATTTCAGAGACAGTGAGGTATGAGGTCTGTGGTAATGATGGAATTACCCGACTAGGCACCAGGCATCATCAAGGCTACACCATGATGGTGGATGATGCTGTAGCACGATGACTCCCGATGACCTCAAGGTTTGCAGGCCGTATGCCAGGACAAAAACTCCCATTGTTTTTTTTTTTTTACTTGGCCTCTCCACAGTTTAGGCCATAGATGTTATTGTTGGGTGTTTCCTAAACAATAACTCATTGGCCGATTACATGCCGTACTGCTGCAGACACATTTTGGCGGTAAAATGCAATGCGATGTGCATCGTGCGATGTTGATTATTGGGGCTATCCACTCGCCCATACTGATATGGTACACTGACTTTTATACATGCTTACGTTGAGATCAAGTCCTGATGAATTACACTCCCATTAGATGTGGGAATTGTCAGGGTCCGTCCCCTTAAGCACCTTGTGGTGACCGAACTAAACTTAGGAACCGATGGGTTCTCAAGTTATTTATTCGGTGAACTTAACACTCCTCTCAGGGTGACACTTAACACATGCTTGAATGGCTTAAACCGGTCATAGTGGTTATACTGAGTAAATAAATTGCATCATGCAGAAACACTTACAGAAGAATTAAGCTTCCCTGGGCGATACTAACCATGTGGAAGTGAGGGTGTTATACCGGGCAGCTAGGAAACAAATGGTTACGGTATAGTTAAACTATTGCAGAGAAGGGATCAGTCTCAGAAGATAAATTCTTCCCGGTATACGCGAAACACGAATGCTAATTACATACACCACCCGTGATGTACATCAGATGCTTACTAACTCCCTTCCTTGGCATGCGAGCGGGAATGAGGCTGGCTTGCATGCCAAGTTCGGAACTACTTTCTGCATGGCACGTGCACTCCTGCTTTTCTTGCTGAAACTTAACATTGCATGATGCAGAAAATTAAAATATTGACCCTGGATGAAACATATATGCATAACACTGATGAAATGGATATGGACACAGCATAACAATGGAGGTGAAAATATACATTTGCAAAGAAACACAACACTGGCAGGACAAAAGAAACAAAATAAACAAATTCTGATAGTGATGGAATTAGCCGTAAGCCCTTTACTCAGCACATTGTGAACGTTCTCCTTTTGTATCACTCCGCCTCACTGTGTTTTCCTTACTCTGTCTTGGGCAAGCATTGTCTACGATGGCCCGGCATGCTCTATGTTACACTTGCAGTCGTCGTGCACATGAACACTCGGTGCGCTCTACACAACTACACAGTGGGCATCCCTGCAGCAGTGGCGTTGTAGCGCTCGGCCAGTCAAACGTTCATATGCCCAATTGTGCCATCATGGTTCGAAACTCGATCCTATATCGGATGTAAGATTTTCACAGAAAACTGTTGCACCCTCTTTTAACATATTTGGTTACACTATAAGAGTTCAAACTTCCAGCCAACGAAGTTATAATTGGTGCAACAATTTTCTGTGAAAATCTTACATCCAATCTGGGATCGAGTTTCAAACTACGATGGTGCAACTGGTCATTAGGGTGAGGGGAACGTGGCACATGTCAGTACACGACAGACGACATACATTAAACACTTGCAAAACTCTAAGGTATCACTGGGCTGTTTAAGAGGGTATCTTTGGTAATCATGTATCTTTGTGTAATACACATTTATGTTTAGCCCTTTTCTTATAAACACCTATGCCCTATTTACACTGTATTTATTTATCCGTGCTGTGGAGCATGTAGCCACTCGGCCAGTGCTACACTTGTTGCACTGCTCTTATCACATGCTCTTGCCTTGCATCTTCTTACACATGCAGAGTGAATTTCATCCGAAACACCACGTCCACAAAAGCACTACTGCACAGTCGAGTGATGTTGATGGCTGTCCTGAAGAATGTGGTATGGCGGGCAAGCGGACTAGGAATGATGTAACATGGCTCGCGTCAGTATTCGTCAGCAGTTGCAAACTTTGCGATTTTCTTATAGGCTATTTTCTGATAGTGCATCCATGAAGATATTTTTTGTTGTTTTAAACAATGTCACTTCTGTTACAAAATATTTCTGCCTCAGAACCAGAAATCATACAAAAATATTTAACAGAGTTCGCTGTGAGACATGTTTCTCATGGAACACTTATCGTATGGAAATAGTGTTATTATAACTGTTAGGTTGTATACCGCATATCCCTGATTTGTGTGTAGTTGCCAGCATAGCCAGTAGGCCACGTGTATATATATATTTGGTGCTATCGTACACTCTGTAGATTCTACTTTATAATAATCAAACTGGTTTGTAATTTTGACCATAATTTAATTAGTTTAAAATGGTGGCTGGGTGAGGGATGCAAGATGGATTTGAGGCGTCGTTAGGATTAGATTAGGAAATTTTGTGGAATTTTACATTACCCAGCAGGCGCCAGACACTGTCAGTTCACTGTCGGTGTTGTTGTAGACCTAGATATTCTTGAAGGTCTCAGGAACAGTGGGCCGATACCCAGATGGCTCTTTCTGTTGTTGATATTTTCCCTTCGTAATTTTTACTTCCGGTGTTTATTAAATGGTAGGCCTATTAAAGGCTGACCAACATTCCTGATAGAAATGACTGTCAAATTGCATGATTGAAATAACAGTTATAACACACTGCTGAGGTGATTTTGGCAGGCTTATAAGGTTCCCATCCCCTGTTGTGCCCGGAGGCCTGGCGAAAGAAAAACATGTAATTGATTGCCAACATAGTTTTACTTGCTGCAAATGCAACACATTACTCACTAATAAATACTTGGAATTATATGCTGGAATTAGTCTACCGACTACCAGTTAGACAAAACTGCACATTAGGCAATAAGCAGATAAAAACTTAAGCATGTAATTTATGCTTCCCATTACGAAGTCCTAGGGAAGGAAGGCCAGCGTCTCCATGACTAAAAGAAGAAAATGGTAACGATTAAACTAACCTGAAGCTATTGATACACTATGTGGTAAGTCACAAACATTGCATGCCACTGGAGCACGACGCGCTGCAGCAGGGTCCCTCTGGAGTCCAAGATGTTACTGAATGTCTCAACTTGCCGCACGCTACTGTCTGGGCGGTTTAGCACGTCACTGGGGGCTATGTTTTGACACACTTGCTTTGAAATTGCTTGAGAAACATGGAGCACTTGCAAAATAACACATTATAAAATACTCTGCATTAATATGCAATAATCAAAACACTTACACAATGTGTGAGATGAGATGGAAATGAAATATATGAGATAAAAACAATTTATGTTTTGGAAATAAACATTACTGCTGAAGAGATTTGCAGTTGTTGCACCACGCATGGGCACCACTGAAGAGAGTTTACTTTGTTCAAAATAAGTGTATATAACTGTACTGTAACTAATTATTTTAGTTTGTATTGTGTAATGTATATCGAGAGAGAGAGAGAGAGAGAGAGAGAGAGAGAGAGAGAGAGAGAATTTTGTACTGTAGACAGTGTGGGTGTACAAACTCATACAAAAATTATTTGGACACCATAGCATGAAGTTCTCCTCACTGTGGTATGACTGACGTGTGCAACAACTGCGTCATAAGTACTGTAAATATTTGACACCTTCACACTGGGTAGATTCATTCAAAAGAATGAATATTTGGGTGTACACACATTACACTGAAAATTGTATGGATACCATGTACTTTCTCATAGTAGGCGGCCCCACATTTCCTGGGACTGTGGGCAGAAGCTGGTACAGCATTTGCAGGAACTGAACATTGAGGGTGTGCAGGTACTGATGCATTAATTAGTGTTCGATAATTATATTCAAACTCATATGCAAACCAATGTGAAAAGAAAAGTTTGTTAAATTCAATGATACCATAAGACAACACAGTGTTTGAGGAATTACTATTGTAAAATAACAACACTCCATAATTAAAGTCATACTAATTTTTTTTTTTTTATTTATTTTTTTTTTTTTTCAAAATCTGTAAAAATTATTTTCAAAGTTTTTAAAATCAAAAATAGTGTCTATTGAAACCTCTCAATTTTTCTTTAAAATCGTCTGCCGTCACCATATCGCTTATTAACAGGTACACATGTTAATTGCAAAATTCTAAAAAGTATTCCTTTTCTCAAACATTTCAAAACATAAAAAAATGTACCGGAACTCTGCTCAACAGAGCACACTTTGGGTGAAAACTGTTGCTTTTAAAAGAGTGTATTAAAATCGCAATTAACGTGGGTTGAATAACCCAGTCACTATTATACACACATAAAAGTACGAGTCTCTTGGAAGGAAAAAATAATTTTATCACATGACGAACAACAAACTTATCCCTAAACAGTTCAACTTTCTTTCAGCAAGTAATTATTCTAGACATTTCTGGGTATACTACTCCTGGTATTATTGCAGGACATTCAGGGGGTGTCTTTCACTTATATTTCACTAGTACTTCTTTTCATGCCTGGCACTGAACTGCATTTTATATTACAATATTCAACAGCTTTCGTAGCATTAAAACTTATTTGACTGCAGTTAAAATCAAATTTTAGGGAGCGCACTTCTTGTGCTTTCACACTGTTTAGAGCCAGAACCCTGAGAGAGCGATTACCGGTAAAACCAGCAACGATCTTTCAGAATTCGCAGGAAATGTGCACAACCAATCACAGAAAGACTTCCACAAAAGATCTTCCTGAGATTGGGATGCGCAATTAAGCACGAAAACAGATGTTTTTCACAGCATTTTCGTGACATTCATCTACAAGTGTGACGTGATGTCACACACAGCAACATCTCTGGCATCAAAAATGCCGATTTTATGTTGTGAACGTACAGTCAGTTAAAAAATTACATTCAAAATTTAATTTTTCTACATTAAATTTGAAAAATGAAATATATCATAAATTTTACATGTGAATAAATAATTAAAAATCGCTGGCTGAAATATTTTAAATGTTCAACAGACTATTTATAGCCTCCAAAAATAGCGGCATTAAAAGTTACATCTAGAAGAAAAAAAAACGCAAACATTTCATTTCCCTGCTCCTGGAGCTACCAAGTTTAACATAACCTCACATCTAACAGAAATAAATGTGTCGAAATGCACGGTGTTTTTATTCATTACAAAACAACACGAAACATTTAAAACTAGATGAAATAAAGAAAAATACACTGTATACACACAGTAGCTTCACATAAACAACATCTTAACCTAGTAAACATAAACACAAAAAAAAAACACAATGTGACCAAACCGCAAATAAACATGTAAGAAATTTGAAATTCTTCATTTTATCAAAATAACACTCCTTATAAATTTATAGGGACATCTCTTTGGTTGCATTAAGGTGAAAATGGCATGAGTCTTTGAGCCCTTTCTTGGACCTACTTTTGCTCGTCGCACTACTTTGCACTGGTTGCACTGCACTACATACTCTAAACACACGCACACTGTAGCACCTTGGCATTGCGGTGAAAAAATACTGCAGAGTACGGGTGCTTGCTGTGGTATTGGCTAAATGATCAGCGGGCAAACGGTCTGTGGGACATGAACGCAGGATAATGTATTTAAAAATAAAATAATTTAATGCAACCAGATTTTAAAATGTTTTATCGTTTTAAATCCTGGAAGGATCATAGTTTGTTTTTAAAGGAAAGGGCGGAGATTTATAAGGCATCGTCTAAAATTCGAGTTTTTCTGCTGTTGTACTGATGTTCGTTGCCTCTCGATGAGAAGAGGATATATTAATTTGTGAGATGATTCACCCCAATATCTCAGTAGGAATTCCTGTGACTGTTACTGCTGAGTCAGAAAGGAAAAAAAAAGCGAAATCGCTAAATATTTTTTCTCCGTGAAGTACAACTGAGCTTATTACTTTTAAATTGTTGCCAGTCAGTAAATCTGACATAGGTGGTTGCTGCGAATTCTTGTATGAAATGGACATCCTCTAAGTATCATAAATCACAATATTAAGCAATCAAATTGACAGTCGTGGACATCAAAATCATAAGTAGGGCATGGCAGATGGTTTGACGTCAGTTTACGAACGAAAGGTAAATAATAATATTGAGGAGGGTGTGGGGATGCGAGCGATATGAAGTATGGCGGCCGTCATGAGGTCGTGTACGTGTTGCTTGCGGTTTAAATTGAGCCCGGAGGAGTTGGAACAACATATGAGAAGTCAAGATATTGATAAACTGATTGAAAAGGACAAGCAGACGTTCAGAAGACAAGTAAAACTTTTATTGCTTGGGGCAGGTGAGAGTGGGAAGTCGACGTTCCTGAAACAAATGCGAATAATTCATGGAATTAAGTTCGAACCGGAATTAATAAAAGAGTACCAGCATGTGATATACCAGAACATTATCAAAGGAATGAAAGTGTTGGTGGATGCCAGGGATAAACTAGGAATTGCGTGGGAAAATCCGAAAAATGCTACTTATGGGGAACATGTTCTTAAGTTTGAAAATAGTATGGCGTTGGACTCGAGACTATTCGTTCAGTATGCACCGTCATTAATTAATTTGTGGAAAGATTCTGGTGTGAAGAGAGCATACGAAAGAAGAAGAGAGTTCCAGTTGGTGAGTTGTGGTTATTTTTTTTTATCAGTTAGCTAGCTTTAGTGCCTATGGGTAGGTTAATTTGTGTTTTAGGTCTGAGATGGTTGTGTTTATTAATGTCCGGACTAATTAAAAAAGATTCATCCTATTTCGAAAGGCTATAACAGAACCATGCGGTAAAGAGTGAAATACGTATTTGACAAAGTTTAACCAGTACCACAAATGCTCGTTCTGCCACCACCCCTCCCCCCCCCACTCCATTCCAATTCCTCCGAATGGGTTCTGAATTAATTGAGTGCCGACTCAGTGCTTGCTTGAGTCATGGCAGTTTCCATTTATTGGCGAGCATTTCCGTTTACTGCTAAGAGAAGGTTGAAATGTTTCATTTGGTTGCCGCTAAGTGCCTCCCTGGTGTGTAGACAGTGATGACAATCCCGTAACAGAAGGTGTTTTGCATTCTCCAGTTTGACAAGTGCAAGTGTGTGACAACTTGCAGCGTGATTTTCGGCAAGAGTTTGGCCACTCCCCCCCCCCCCCCCCTCAGTGTTCATAGCATTCGACATTGGCAGTAACAGTTTGGAAAAACAGGTTGTTTCTGTAAGCAAAAATAAACAGGTAACTCCCGTGTTTCCAACAAAAACATTGGGTGTACCCGAGGGAGTTATGTAGGAAGTCCAAGGGCCAGCCAAGAGCTAGCTGTTTCCCATGTGATCATCTGGTGGTTTTCGCGAACTGTGTTTGTTATTCAAACAGTACAGGATTGATCTCATAAATGCCATATGTATAGGTGATAAACAATTGTGTGTGGTGTTTCATACATTCATTCTCGAAAACGAAATGGAATATGACAATTTTCTTACATTCTTAGTTTTCTGTGACGAGGCCACGTTTAATCTCAGTGATATGGTGTACTGCCATGACGTATGGATGTAGGGATCACAGCATCCACAGGCTGTAGTCGAGCACGAGAGACTCCGCTAGATACAGTTTCCCGAGAAAAGGTTTATGGTCTGTTATATTTTCGTGATAACACTGTCATGGGAATCTCATACATGCAAACATTGCAAAACTGGATTTTCCTGCAATTTCGGACAGATTCCACTGATTTCATTTTCCAGCAGAATGTACCACTAACATACTGGCATTTGCAAGTTTAAACATTCCTGAACAACGAGCTTCTGCACAGATGGATGGGCTGTCGGGGACGTGCTTATTTGCAGTTACGCCACTGGCCAGCAAGGTCATCACCGCAGTGGCTGCAGTTAACACCAGACATGCTCACGTACAGGTGTGGGACAAGTTTGACTGTCGTGTAGATGTATGCAGTACATCAGCAGTGCACATTGAGCATTTATGTTAATTGTAAGCAAAACTTTGTCAGACATGTATTTCACACTTTTATCACATGGTGCTCTGTTCCGTAGTTTAAAAAATACATAATAGCCTTTTGAAATTGGAGCGAGTGAAGAGATTTGGGCAGCTCGTATCATCGAGGTCTTGAGAGCCAATTGAAATTGGATGTATCTTCTTGAAACACTCTATATTTCATTTTAAAGACTCTTGACAGGGATGCCTTACCACTGGCAGTGTGATTAACAGTTTGTAATTTTAAGCAGCTATAGTTAAGTAGTGTTACAACTAATAAAAAAAATTACAAAAGTGACATTTTGTACCCAAGTTGCTTTACCATTCGCATCACATTAATTATCCTACATTGTAGAGAACCTTTTAAAAACATGTAACACAGCCTTTTTTTTTTTTAATCAAGCACAAGTGCGAATAATGTATACAATGTAAAAATAAAAATAAACAGCTGTAAAATTATAGAAAGCACTTCGGAAATCGAAATATTTATATAAGTACACATTTTACCTGTTGGTTTTCAACTAGTAGCCTAACATAACCCAATCAACTATGATATTGCTGAACTGCAGTTTAAGGTGAGTTACAAGTAAGAGATTTTCAATGCTTTCAGATTATGTCTGGTTTCAAGGAAGCATTGTGATTAATCATCCCATGAAATTTGTATTAAGTGTGATTAGTAATGTCCATATAAACCATTTTCAGGTATTGCTTTGTAATTTTTTGGAAAAGCCCTGTTTCTTGACGATTCCTTTTTCTTTTTACCTTTTTTTTCCCCGAATAAACTACAGGAAAAGAAAAAATATTCTTTTTTCAAACCATTTTCAATTTTGTATTTGAGGATATTTAATACAATGAAAATAATAAATGCTATTTGTAGAAAATTGTTTTTTTTTACCTTTTCTGGAAAAATAAGTCATTGCCAGAACAATTTACTGGGATACCCAATTGGCTACAGGAACAACAGATAGAAACATCATGCAAACTGATATTGCGTTCTAGAAGTTGGCAGTGGACTGTAAATAGAGGGGATGGGTGGCTTTATCTACTGTTAAATTATGCGACCTTTGAGATAGAACCAAGCGAGGTGGTGCAGTGGTAACACACTGGACTCTCATTCGGGAGCACCCGGGTTCGATTCCTGGTCCAGCCATCCTGATTTTGGTCTTCCATAATCACCCCAGACGAATGCTGGGATGGGTCCGTAACAAGGGCCATGGCGCGATTCCTTCCCATTACGTCCCCAATCCCTCTTCCCTGTGCAACTTGCACCGTCTCTAATGACCCTGCTGTCGACGAAACAAACCGTATTACCTACCTACCCACCCACCTTTGAGATAAGAGTGGCTGCTATCAGTCAAAAATTCACTCAACAGCTTTTTTTGTTTAAAAAAAAGTTATTCTTGTGTAATGTACAAATATAGGAGCTGGCGCAAATTAATATAATTAAGATATAATTATGTACGTAAGCCTATACAGAATATTCTCAAAAAAAATTGTTACGGCATCCTTTGTAGTTATCTAACAAATCTCAAGTGTCTCCATTATTAAATTTAAAGGGAAATATTCAACAAGATGACACCCACAGTAATTTCTAATCTTCGCTTTCATTCATATAGGACCTGGCACAAATTAACATATTGTTACATGAATGCATGAGGGGCATATCCGAGTTAGTTAGGGAAGGAGGTCTTAATAAAAATACATAACTAAATTTAATTTTTAATTTATTCATACAGCTATTACGTAGAGCATTAAATTATCTGTTACAACTATTAATTATTATTTCTCAGTGAGCGCAATATTTAATGTCTATTTTGTAGTACGTTGGCTAGTTGTAGTGCGCTACTACACAGAAATGTTTGTTGGTGTGATTAAGAAAATGATGATAAAAATATTAAAACTACACAAAGTGAGGGAGCAGTACTGTATAAAAAGAAACCTAACATAAGGTTTCAAGACAATAATTGTGATTTTGTAGACATGTGAATATGTTCTTGACATCAACATCAACGGTGGTACAATAGATGGTAGATTGGCGTAGGTCAGGAAGTACATAACTATGTCAAGACAATAAGCTAATGTGACTGAAACGTAATTATAAATAAGTCATATTTCCTTAAATAAGATTTACCGAAGACAAAAAAGAATATTAACACTGCCATGTAATATATATGAAAGTATATAGGCCTAACTGAAATGAATAAGAAACTAAACAAAAATAAGGTAAAACAAATTAATAAACTAACTGAATTCAATTAATTTGACTTTCTCCTTTTGTATAATATATATTCTCCTTAAATACCAAGTTCAATATGCAGCTTATTTTAGTCCAAAACGTGAAACAATTATAATTTTTTGTTTTGTAAATTAGTAAGTTCATGAATTTTACTAAGGGTGGCTAGCTACGGCGGTTTGGATAAGTGTACAAAGGAAAAAAAACTTCCAGGTAGGCTTTAAAAAACTTTTTCAAAGCAAAAATTTTACACTATTAATGTTGAGTGGAAATATTTTATGAAGATGTTAGACATAAATTTAACAGCCTTACTGCGGGATATGGCAATTACCTTCAACGAGGTCATTTTCATTGAAGTCAGCCGACATCTGATGTGTAACCCCCAAAACACACACAACTTCCAGCCTCTATGACTTTTTCTTGCTGCCCCGAACTAAAGACAGCTCTAACTTCATCTTGAAGTAATACATAATGTTCCAGTTTGATTCAATTTCGCCCCCAAATAATGTTGGATTGACATGGCTGATTCCAAGAAACTTCTGTTCTTCATTTTTTTTATCAGGACACAGAAATTTCTATTTTGTATATTGCAGATAAGAATGGTACGGAAATCAATGGGAACTGATAACAGTTTATTCTCGGTGTTGTTTAAATAGGCCGTCAAAGCATAAAAATATATCTTTGGAAATGGTCAGAATATACATTACACTACACAGATGTCACAAACGTCAGCTTCTAATTATTTAACAAATTAAAATTACTTCAATTAATTTTAATGAATTTGAATAACTAAGACAAAAATAAAGTAGGGTAGTACTAGGTACCAAATGCTAATTAAACCTAGGAGGGTGTAAAAAATATGTAAATAAATACGTGGATGGGAAAATATAAACAAATACATTAAAGGTTGATATAAACAAAACATAATTCACTCTTTAAAATTTCAACTCTTAATTAACATCCTTGTTAATGTCTCTTTTGGCTATAGTCATTAACTCATACTCATCAACATACATTCAGTCTGACTGTTGCCATCATTTGTAATGTCTTTCACTCACACATCCAGTCCAATAGACCAACCTGCCAGTCACACCTTTACTGCTTTGAATTTTTCTCCCACTGGTCACTTCCCGCGTAACTTGTTGCTCTTCTTACCCGTCGTCCTTCGCTCGATGCCGTACAGTCGTCCAAACTGCAGACTCTTCAACTCACTAGCTCCCGGCTTGGAGGCCTATCACATTTTTATATCAGTCGCCCTGACCATTTGGAAGGTACAACCCACCCCGAGTCACGCTGGAAGAAATGAGGTCGGTAATCCAGAGTATTCTTCAGATAAACCCAGAAACCTGATGTGCTGAAGTCAGCGGCGCACGAATCACAAAATGTTTATCATGGCACCAGGCAGAAGAATGCACGGCAAAACGTCTTTATAACTTCAAACACTGATAGGATTATCGTTCTCCGGTCCTTCGAACCCTCCTCTTCTGCTTGCTTGTGTGGTACGGGCCAAGGTTAGAGCAGACCAGAAACATGTAACATTATGTATTCAGATTATTCTCAGAAATAATTGTTGAGGCAACCATCAAAGTTTAAGATAAAATCACTTAAATGTCGCCACAATTAAATTAAAATTGAACGGAATGAACAAGTTTACGTTTTTTCTAATAATTTACTAACAAAGAAAATTAGGAAGAGTATCAACTTTGGATGTAATCAGGCTAATGTTTTAAATGATAGGGTTCATAAACCTGAAATATTTACACTGCCAACATTTTGAAAATATGTGTGAGCCTCTAAAAACACATAAGTTGAAATGACCTACCATAACGCTACTTGTGTGAAAAAATTGGTGGAAATCTGTTATTAGTAGCCAATATAAAGTATAAAGACCTCATTTTTTAATTTATGCTATTTTACAAAAATTCCTTTATAAATGTTCTTCATATTGTGTCTAACAGATACTGTCAGCATTAAAAGTTTGGTTAAATTTTGTTGGTTAATTGTTAAATACCAAATATATCAAAATATTTATATGGCCACCATTTTGAAAATGAGTGTCTGACCTCATATAAATCATGTAACTTTATATGGCCTTCTGTAAATGTGCAAAATTCTGTGAAAATTAGTTGTAGTTATTATTCTGGAAATATGGTAAAATGTTCATTTTACCCACATGACACTACTTTGCAAAAAAAAATCCTGCAAAAGAAGATCTCTGTAGGCCTATGTGTAAATTATGCTTGTCATTAATACTGTTAACATACAAAATTTGGTTGAATTTTGTTGAAATGTTTCGTTTCATAGATATAACAAATTAGCCTAAATTATTTTTATAAACCCCATTAGAACATGCCTGCCGCACATAACACGTTAACGTACATACCCTACTGTAGTAATACTTGCCTGAAATTTTGGTATGAATCGGTTAATTGATCCTCGTGATATGGCATGAAACCTCCATTGTTCATGTGATGATCTTCATAAATGGAGGGTAAAAAGTTTATGTATTAGCGTGTTCCATGATTGTCATAGATTCAAAATACAAAGTTAAATCTTAAATTTAAATCTGTTTCGTAGTTATAACACGCTAAGCTAAAATGTTTGTATAAGCACCATTCAGAAAATAAGACACGTATATACGCTTAAAACATATAAATTAATACTGTCTCCTACAGTACAACTTTTTCGTCAAGTTGGAATTTTTTATTTTTGCAATTTTATAGATTAAAAATTTTGAGCTAAAATGTTTATATGGCTGCCATTGTGAAAATGTGTGGCTGACCCTCTCAGAGTTTATCAGTCTACATGGCCTGCCATAGTGCTACATGTATGCCGTATTTGGTAGGTCTATATATGTTATTTTTGGGAGATATATAATTTTAATTTTCCATGTGATACTATTTTACAAAATGGTGGTTAAAAGAGATTTTGCGTGGACACAGCCAGTTTAGAAAGTTTCGTCGGAATTACATGATTTCAACAATTTAACATATAAAATTAAAACAGCTATATGGTCCCCATTTTCAAAATAAGTGTCTGGCATATCCAAAACATATTAGTTAACATCGCCAACAACAGTACTACTTTTTGCCATATTTGGTAGGAATTGGTCAATTGTTTCCCGAGATATGACAAATAAAATTTATTTATGTGTCACCATCTTACAAAATGGAGGACAAAAGAGGCTCTGTGGGACACATTTAATGTTTGCTACTCCCGCATACAAAGTTGAGTGGGAATTTATTAAATGGTTTTGGAGGTATAGTATACCATGCTAAAATATCTAGTTGATTGCCATTTTGAAAATAAGTGTCTGACGTACTTGAAACAAATTTGTATATATCAACTGCCGCAATACTACTTGTTTGCCAAATTTAGTAGGAATCTGTCCATTGTTTTCCGAGATATTACACAAAAACTTAATTAATTAATTCAACACTATCTTACAAGATGGTGGACAAAAGTGGTTGCTGTGTGGCTTATATGGTGCTTGTTATATATACTGTCAGCATACAAAAAATTGTTTGATATTGGTAGTTAATACCAAATAAATCTAATGTATGGCTACCATTTTGGGAATAAATACCTAAAAATATTCAATTAGTTATATTTACCTGGACTATCACAGTATTACATAGTACTAGTACCATATTTGGCAAAAATTTATTGAGTAGTTTTTTGAGATATAACAAACGCTTTATTTTTCATGTGGTGCTATCTTTCAAAATGGCGGACCAACAACAATATTCACCTCTGAATTCAATTCTTACACCTTGTGCTGTCAGCATACAAAATTTTGTTTAAATGGGTTGAGGGAGAGGAACGTGTTGAGGGAGGAATTGGTATCTGTGAGAGGGGTTGGTAAATTCAGGAAGGGAGTGGAAAAGGAGTTGGTTGGGTGAAGGAGAGTTGAGAGAGCTCGCCACCGGCCAGTAGCCTAATTGCGAGTGTATGTATGTATGTAAGTGTGCTGCATGAGGCCGGAGACAGGGATCAGGTAAGAGATGAAGTAGACAGGGGTAGGCAGGTGGGTGGAAGAGCCACAAAGCAGGAACAGGTTGTAGGAAAGGAGCCAGAGGTAATTTTTCTAGGCAGCTCTATTGTAAAAGGGGTGGAGTTAAGGGAAATGAGGAAGGAAATTACGTATAAAGCAGTGTTTGAGGGGGGCAAATACCAGGGATTTGGAGGATAAGGGTCCACATTAATCTTTTTGTTGACTTTCCTGTAGTCACAAATGACCCGAAAATCCCCTGGGAGCAAAATAGCGGAACTGGAAAAATTACTGTCAGATGACTCAACATCATCTTCCTGCTGCAAGTTCTGAACATTTTTGGTGGAGCCACCCGATACAGTACCGATGATACCGAATCCTGATTCTTAAGTTTTAATACAATTGGCTGCATACTATAATGACCTAACCTGCTCGTAATAACATCAGAGAACTTGTGTTGTAATTGTTTTATTTTATCCTCTTGACTACTGTCATTAGATTGTACTGATTAACACTTAGACACGACTTCAATCAGTTGAGAAGTGCAAAATGCAAACTAATTTTTTCTGGGCTACATTTAATAAGGCTTGAGTCTTCCCAAAAACATCTACTCCGAGCATGAGATTGTGGCTAAAACCAAGCATAATTCTGAAGGAAAGTTTTCGTGAAAAATTGGCAATCTTAATTTTGAAATCAGTCACTCCCTTACAAATTATCACACCCCCATTAGCCATGGGAAATCCCAGTTCTTCCCCTTGGTGAACCTTCACGTGCCCCCAAATTTTTAAACAAAAAGTTACAAAAGTCATGGTTTATGAGCGAACAAGAAGCCCCTGAATCAAGCAAGGCTGCCACTACAATTTGATCAGCAATAGCTACCGGAATGTACAATAAGCCATATCAGCGCTCGAAAGACATATGTACTGAATGTTCTCCCACAATGTTACTTTTACTCGAGGGACAGTTAGTCCTAATAGGTCCCTTATGTTGGTAGTTAAAACATACATAGTCCTTGAAACAATCTGATTTCCCTGGATCCAATTTCACATCATGGGCCTGACCTCGGTTTAGTTGATTTCCCTGAAAATATTGTGTCTGGGAATACCATGAACGTGTTTTCACATTAGGCCAACCCAATTCCTCACTAGGGGAAGCCATAGAAAAAAACGGACTGGTGATGAACACATTATTTTGCAATAAAACAAAACTTTACAGGTTTATTCAAAGCTTTTTCCTTCTCAATAAGCTTGGCCTCAGGCAACGCCACATTCACTGCACAATATTTAATGGTTCGCTCGACTTCTGTCACTAGCTTTAACAATTCTAACAAAGATGCAGGTTTGTTTATAAAACAAAAATAGCAGCTATACCGTGGGTGAAGATTATGAAAAATAATCTGAGTGAAATATTCTTCCACGCACTGTACCCCAGCACATTAACTGTCCCCAAGATCTCCTTAACAAAATCCTGCATCGACTGGTCAGGCATCTGTCTGCGTTCCAACAGTCGCAAACAAAAATTGGTAATAGCGATTTCATTCGAAAACTCTAAGTAAAGCTTTTATTAATTGGAAAATGTCCCATTTCCCTTCAGGAGCCTGGCCAAACAAAGGCTGTAAGTTTTCAGGGACACTAAAAAGTGCTATGGCATAAAGAACCTGCGGATCACAAAGCTGTAAAGCAATTACTGAAAAAAATTTATTGAAGCCTCTAAAGCTAATTTTGTTAATTTCGGAATTTTTGCTGCCAACTCTGGCGGCAGATTGTTAAAGAGTTTGAATTGAAAACAGGAGCTGGCTCACCAAGCACTGCCACATTTCCCATTCCGATCCTTGCCCGTGTCCTTTTGCACCAGGGACTATGATTTACCGCGAAGGTTATAGATCAGCTCACTCTCCTCAGCCTCAACTCCTGCTTCAGTCAACATCTGAAGTAGTGTGGGCTTGGACAGTCGTTGGATCCATGCTGTAGCCATAATGCAAATTAGCAAACGACACAATAAAATCCCTAACGCTCTCTATTTGTTTCCACTGAAAACTGTTTGTCGGTTTTTCCTTACACTGTTTTAGCAAAACATATTTCATGTGTTTTTTTTTTTTTTTTTTTTTTACCATTCCACAAAAACAACACCCGATACACGCTGCTCAACGTGAGCAGAGTGCGCAGCCTCATACCTTGCCACATCCTTGAGCCCAAGGATGCAGCAAGGCTAGAATTAACACAAAATCCCAGCAAAAATGTCTGAACAACAAAATGGCACAAGGTGCCAGCAGTGTATGAAAATCCATTGAGCAAGTTAAGGGTGGTTAAAAAGTGAAAGTTCAGACTCGCACAAAAACTCATGAAGTAGGAATAAACCTTTTATTTATTTTCTTATATTCATTTGCTTTTTGGTCATGCACACTATATATATATATAAATCTCCATGTAAGGAAAATTTTTCAAGAAAACCAGAACCAGGTAAATTATTACACTCAATCTATTACAAAACGTAGCTAAATTTAATACCGGACAGTGGTTTTCCACTAAACCTTTGAAAACTTTAATATTTTCAGGTACATTATAGGTTGTATTAACACACAGCATATTGGTTCTGGCTAATACCACGCAACTTAAAAAAATGAAACTTACATTTAAAAATGTGGTATGCTGTTGACACAAAAAGAAAGAAAAAACTGGCTTACAAGCCATACAGAGGCCATTCACGAAACCTCTTTAAAATTATGTTTGCCATTCCATCTTAAACTATTACTTTCAGGTAACCGGTGCATATCCAGAGCAGAAGGCCCGTATTTAAAATTTTAAACCCAGGCTGAGTTGAAATGCCTGCCTCCAAAACTTTCGTGCACAAAATGCCTTTCACAATTTTCCTCAAGTTTAAATTAGCACAAGGCAACTGCTCACAAATAGCAAGCTTTAACCTCCGAGGATAATTATTGTTTGAAAAAAAAAACCTAAATGTTCCTGCACAAAGCGACTGCTAGGAAGACAAATTTTTGCCCTATGTCGCTGTCAATTTCCTTTAGAAAGGAGTTTGTGCAAATATTTAATGCATTGTAAAATGAGCCAGTTTTGGCCTCTAATTTCACGTCAAAGTGACGTCATGAACCTTTCCTTGCTTTAAGAGCCTGCCATTTTAAAGTTTTCGTATGCGGCAGGCAGAACTAGTCACCACAGTACTAGGAGAACCTCATCCCGCACCTGCCGCTGTGCGTGACGCCATTTGATAAAAGTGTCGAAAACTATGCTTCAACCACTGCCGGGCCACTACCAGAGACAGCGTACAGCAACCAGGTTTGAAAGAATCATGTTTCAGGTTTTTTAATCAAATTCCAGGTATATTTTTTCTATCTACGAGCTATGAATATTTTTCTGTGTGAACGTAACTCCGCGTACGTTGTCAGGTTGAACGGGTCGGGGTGAGAGACAACGAAACACGTAGTTTTGTAGAAGTTGTCTCATGGTTTACAGTTTAATTCCAATAATGTGACTTAAACCACCAAATTCGGCGGGTTAATATTTTATCTAGATATTCATGGAAAATTGAGATTAATGTATGTGGGGAAAAAATAAATTCAGATAATCGAGATTATTTGTCAGTTAATCTCAGTAAACTATCATCATGCGTGGTGAAACCGGCCCTTACCTCAGAGTCTGCAGCATCTGGGTTCAAGCCCAGTGCACAGCAAGCAAACACTCCTGGGCGTGCGAGGTTGGCGCCATACAATAACTCTGCAGGAGATTTTCCTGTGGCCTCATTTGTGCTGTTGCATAACAAAAAGTTATTTCTGGAATGTGCCTTGCCCATGTCATGTGATCTTCGCCGACCGTTAGGCACAGTTGTGCCTTTAGTATGTGGTTCCGGCGTTCTGTCAGATTTGCACTAACGTGATAGATGTCGGTAGTGTGTTATTCTACATGCCATTCTGTTCCAAAACCTCTCCAACGTGGTCCTGAGAACAATGCCACTCAGAGAACTGGGAGGCATTGTCACTTAGGAGTGTTTTTCGGTATCCTCAATTGGGGAAAAACCCCTCCTTTAGTTGTATGCGTGCGCTCGGCAGGGCATACAGCTCTCACCAACGTGTAAAAAATCAGTCACAGCTAGCAAGAACTGTTTTCCGTCTGATGGTGGGTATGGTTCCAGAAGATCCAGGGCTATCGATTTGATTGGATGTTTGGGCAACGTTGGCGTGACAAGGCATCAGCTAGCTGATTGTCTTTGCTGGGCACGTGTTCGACAACAAAGTCAAAATTTTGCATCATCATCCAACAAGTATGTTTACTGCAGATCTCGCACATTTTGTGCAGTAACAAGAAGCAGCGGTTATCTGTTCATAGTGTGAAACATCTGTATTCCAGGTGAACGCGGTACAATTTTATGGCCTAGATTATCGCCAAGCATTCCTGTTCATTAACGTTGTAACGTATTTCAGTGTTGCCAAATTTGGCGCGGGAATAGTCAATGAAACAAAGTTCCTTTTTGTCACTATACTGAAACAACACTGCACTAAAGCCTTCTTGTCTGTCGTAATCCTGTAAGTACAAGTGACGTGTAATGTCAATACTTGAGATTGCGTGACATTGTGAGAAACGGTATTTGACTTCCTTGAATGCTTCTGCATGTTTACATCCCATTTGTATTTCTTTGTAGGAGACAGCATTTCAGGGAGTTGCTGTAACCATTGCGAAATCTTGCACGAATTGTCTTAACAAGTTAATTAAGTCAAAGAATTTTCGCAGGCATTTTTGCATGGTGGGAACTGGGTATTCTTGGATGTTGTTTAGTTTTTCGGGCAAAGTTCCCTTCTCTATCAACTTAGTGGCCAAGGTACTTGATACTGGTCTTTGCTATGCTACATTTGTGATTGGCACAGGTTAGGCCATTGATTGCCAGTCTTTCCAAAATGATTGCCAGGTGTTGTAGATGGTCTTCCCAGGTTTCAGACCACATAATCACGTCACCTAAATAAGGCATGGCAAAATCCCCAATTATGTCGTCAAGGACTTTTACAATCATACTTTGAAAAGTTTATGGGATACACGTAAGCCCAAAGGGCATGGCGCAGAATTGGTATTGACGGTCGTCTGGCACCGTGAAAGCAGTATTTTTGCCTGTCTTCAGGTTTCACTGGTATTTACCAAAATCCGCTTTTCAGATCAAACAATAACAGAATTTTCATTTTACCTGGGTTTTTAAGTGCAATGTTTACGCTGATAAATGGGGGTGGGTCACACTCTGTGATTTGATTTATTGGTCTAAAATCAATGCAAAGTCACCACCCTCCACCTTTTTTCACTTCTAAGGTAATAGTTGAATTTTATCTACTTTCTGATGGCTCGATTACGCCGCAATTTGGTAGTTAATGACATTTAAGTGGTGCACATCGTAATCTGTTGGAGACGTCCAGAGCGTATCACTGTGTATTGTTTTGATCTCCTGCTCGGCAACAGTTGTTCATTTGAGCGGGTCAGGCTGTGCAAAAACATTTTTTCTGTCGTTTAGAATAATCTCGAAAGCAGTGTATTATTAGGTCAGAAAGCCATGATCAAAGTCGTCTAGAGTTACTGGTTGCAAGTTAACTTCTACATGTCTTTCTAAATTTTAAACAGTGTGTGTGACTTGCTTGCCAAAGTGGATTCGATCCCTAGGAATTTCGACAATTATTTCCTGTTTGATAAACCATGATATGTCAAAAATAGTATCGTCTGTAATTTTGCTTGATTCTAAGGCAGAAACACACATTTCTACGTCCCTAATATGATATAAAAATTGGGTAATATATGTTTACTCACAATTGTTTACATGGTACTAGTGTTGTATGTTATTATTTTGGATTTAAATATTTTGTACCTTCCAGACTGAGGCAGCCATAGTATTTGTTTGAGCCTATTTATTTTGAAATTTTGTTTTGCTTACAAACTTTTCCACTTTTCAGTATTTTACTTAATTTAACATTTATAATTTTTCTGTATTGATTTTCATACTATAGAAGGGCACTGGATCATAATTTTATTTGCTACACCGATTTAGGAAGACGATACGTTTTATTTATTACTCCTAGGTTGTACCTGAGTATTTTCAGTTATTTTCCCATAGAAGAAGTGAATTAAACATAATTTGTCTGAGTCGACTACGTCAGAAGACATGACGTGGGGAGCGGAGATTAGGTTTTCTGCACCGGGACGTTTCAAGATGGAAGGACATGACTAAGTGTCTGCTTCCAAACCCGGAGGAAATACAGAGATTGTCGCGAGGTTTTAGACTGGATCTGTGCCACGGTGCAATGAGGATCCAGAGGGTCCGATTCTGAAGGATGCACCTGCGATCCCTAATGTTTGGTAGTCTGAGGTGTGTGGCCGTCAACCTTCATCCAGACGTTCTCAAGTAAAACTTACCCAGCTCACAATGTACAAAATTAATTCACCTTTAATGGTATAGTTACAAGGAGAAATTAACATTATAAAAGAACTTATTGTGCTGCCCAGTTAAGTACAATTTAATATGGAACATTGATATTGGCAACCTTAATTGAGAGACTGCAGAACATACCAGTAGCCCAAGTTAAAATTTTTAGTTAAAGTCTTGTGTTCTCCGTTTGATGTAACTAGCATGGCAAATGAACTGTCCAGCCGTTACAGACTTTGAAAATGATAAATGCACTTTACCAACCCGTGTTATACGCATATTGGTGGTTTTCATGTAAAATTTCAGAGGGTAATTAAGTCGTTAAGGTAATTACCAGGTAACATACACTAAGGTTTTCCTATTAACCAACAGCAGACGTTTTGATCATTGAGAACTATGTATTAATTTGTATAAATTGCAATCTTTGAGTCTGGGTATGAATAGTTTGATTAAATCTTAATATAAACGTGTTAATGACCGTAATTTGTTTTGAGTAGGGGGTAGATATTATTTCAGTGTTGTTAACGTGTTCTGGTAAATTTTATCTTGAGCGATTATTCAATATCAGTTGCACTGAACATGTATTTGAAACGCGTATGAATTTAGTTGAGTTATTCTGAGGGTCTTGCCTACATCCCTAAAGAAATTAATGGAAAATATTTGCATATAATCGAGGAATTCACAAAAGGAATTGCTAGCCTATAAAAATTCTAACAGGAATTCCCACGTATTTTATCTCTTATTATGATCAAGTTGACTCGTGCATAACACTGTCGTTCCCTTATATGTTCTGCAACTATAATTTCCTCATTACATTTATAAGGTTGATTCTTATTTCTGTTAACTATTCAAAAGTAATGTCAGAATATTTTCATGAGTTTGTTTTGTTTTGTACACGCACTTAGACAACACAATACATTGTCCTATTGAATATTCTGGGGCCGTAACTTGTTAGTATATAAATAAGTCATGAGCCATAATATTACTTATAAAAATTCTCCACACTAATTTTTACATTAAGTTGGGTATCACCAATTTAGTGTGGCAAGCTGTACAGTTAGGTTAGTTGACTGGATGTTCGAAAACCTTACAAGTTCCACGCGAACAAAATTGTGGGATGCTGTGGTATCAATTAAGGTAACAGTGGAAACACATGCTACACTTTCAGTTCCCCTAAAAGTTGATTAATGCTTGTACTCACTTGTCCCAAGTAAGTGGCTGGCTGGGTGTTGACCTTTGTCGGGAGCACAGTTGTTGACACACTGGCGGAGTATGAATGCCCATGTGGTGGTTGCATCCTGTTGGTGCATTTCCCATAGCCATTGTTTCTCAGTTGGGATACACTTTGTGCCAGTGATACTGTTCGTCAAGGCATATGCAACACTGTGGCGCCGAGCGCCGGACCTCGGAGATGGCAGCACTTGGCGGCTGGGGGACGCTGCGCTTAGCGCACTCATACTATGTGCGGATGCAGACCAGTCTCCCTGCACTGGATAAGCTGAGCAGGCGGGCTGGACGTCCGGACCGTCCCCAAGTCTGGCAGAGACTGCGATACACTAGGGAAGTCAGGCCTTACCTTGTTCAGAGACGCACATGGGTGTGGGGCCCTGCCCCAGTCTTCCAACCTTGGGGACACAAGTGTCTCCCAGCATGGAGACCGCTCAAGAGAGGTAAATAAACACCAGGCAAAAAGCTGTCTCCAGGACAGTGTACCTGTGTGGCTCCTCCTTTCTGTCAATCCCATAGTGATGAGGAGAAGGGTGGCAGTAGCTCTTGCGTGTATGGTAAAATAGTGTTTTACTCATTTGAGTGAAATTCCCAGGGAACACTTGCAGACCTGTTACATGAAGGTAACATTGGAGGGGTGCTAAATCTACAGGAAAAGTACCCAAATTTAAAGCTGACCCATGTTTTATTCAGATTAAGGAAACAAACACGTGGTGAATGTACTCTAGTTCCTGGTCAGCAGTGCGAATATCAGCCAGAAAGCTACAAGTGCAAGTTATGATGGCTGGTAGAGGGGACCGGCATACATAAGGGTGAATACGGTGTGAGATGCTGTAGTCTATGCAACAAACTATTGCATTGTTGTACAAACCTAGTGTATAAAATGACATAACGTAATCGTTGACATGTAGCAGGGTGAACTAAGCAAGGATCTGACAGGATATAGCCTTGAAAAAGACTTTAAGGATGTTTCATCTGTCGTCTACAGATACGTTTTAACTGCAGGTGGTCACAGGGTTTGCGGGGTACGTAGCGGGAGAGCTCCTGACTAATGTAACCTAACCCTATCGCAAGCGTAGCTTAAGCTATGTGAATTGGGTGTTGTCCTGAGCAACTGGTGCTGGAACAAATGTAGAATGGGTGATTCCTGAGCAGCGAGCGCTTGGAAGAGCTGAGTTCAATCTGGTCAGGTCTGAGCGTCGAGCGCTAGAAATGAAGACTGCTCTGGATACGCGGGCCGTCTCCACTTTTATGCCAATTTCAGGCCACTGCCCGCTGCTGTTTGGCTCGTGCCACTAGAGCGAGGGGTAGTCGCAGAGCGGGAGGTACGAATGCATGGCTTGTCTCTGTGATGTCACCGGCTGGAAAGGGATGCAAAAGAAAAGACTAGCAATCAATACTTACTATTAGAGCTATCTAGCAGGTAGTAAAAGAACTCACTGTCTTTAAGCATTTTTATAGTGGGCCGGTGAATAAAACTATCTGCAAGGCAGACAGTACAATCTCACATATTAACGGGACAAAGTTAACTTCCAGCTCCGCAACAGACTGACCTAGTGATGGAACGGAAATTGTTAATAACTCCATTGTTGAAAAGAGGTCATGCATCATGTTTCAAATTTTAGCATGTTTCATAATTATTACAGCAAAATGATTTTTGAATTTGTAGTTTACAACTGTAAAAATATTTTAATGTTTGAATACTTATTTTAATATATTTAGTACTTATTTTAATATATTTAGATGTGATGGGAGGGTTCGTAACCCTCTGAAGTTGGCAGAATTGACGAGTGGCAACATTACATGGTGTGACTGGCATGTTGTTGCTGTTGCGCAATGAACAAACAAATCATTAATTTGTCTTTCTCCGAAAAATTGCCTACATCAAATTACCACATCAGGTTTGTACACTTTATGTTTTTAAACCTACCTGGGCAAGTTACATTGTTGTGATAAAGCTGCGTTTCCATGGCAGTAATAAATATACTGTTACGTGTGTCATTAACCGCTGCATGTAAACAGGATGTGGCTGCTTCATAACCGTTATACTGGCCCAGTGTGTGTGATTTCAAATATTGGCTGTGTGAAATTTATATGTTTTAACCGTGAACTGTTTTTATGTTGAAGTTAATTATTTAAACTCACATCTATTTATCACAATGTTGTACCTACTTTTTCCCTAGGTGTTTGAAAGACAGTTATGTAACGTGCTTGATTTCTGTTATTTGTGAGTTTGCCACAATCCCACAAAACTGTAAGCCCAGCCAGATAAATTTAAATAAATAATCAAATAAACCAAAAAAATCTGTAATTAGCAATGCGTATAAATATGAGCTGAATAAAAATTATGGTAGGCATATTATTTGTGTGCATGTTCACCGCTATCTTTTACATTCATCCCTGCTACATACAAAAAATAATTGACACGAGTTGCGTGCTTGAATTTACTGTGTTCTTTGGAATGGTTGTTCCTTCAATTTGATTTTCATTCCAACAGTATTATTAAATACTAGCAGCAAAATATTAACGTGTATTACGTGTGATGTGCTTTGTTGTGTATAACAAATGTTAACAGTGTATGTAAAATAAACACTATAAGAACTATAGTCACTATAGATATTTTTTAAAATGTCATAAGGCTGACCTAAATAATGTTATAGGCCTAAATTGTAAATATTCGTAGGGAATGGTTTTTGGAAATTCTTTGAACAGCTGTCAACAGTAAACTATGAATTTGACAGTTATAACAGTAAAAGTCACATGGCCATGTTTATGTTTAGGTGTAGCGGAAGGATATATAATCAGTAACCAAAAGTAGAAATTTAGAAGGGCTTCAGAAAAATACGGAGATACAGTGTGACAGTTGTCGCTGTGTCAGAAATTGGTTAGAAAGGATTTTGGGGCGGTGAAGGTGAGATCTAGGATGTGTTTTACCCTACTAGGTGCCAGGTGTCGTCAAGGCGGCGCCGAGATGGTAGATGATTGTTGTAGCATGATGACCTCAGGGTGGCGGGCCGTACGCCTGGACCAATCTCCTTGTCTATGATACTATCTCCAATTACGTTGTATTGTTGGTGTTTGCTAAACGGTAGCCAGTACCATGCTGACCAGTCCCTGGTGAGAAACTTACAAAATCGTTAACACTTACGTACATGGATCTTTAGGGCCAACTACACCCATAAAATGCGGAACAACTTACTAATACATATACACTTGCAAATTAAATAGAATGGAATACGCTGACAATGATGCGAGCGGGCATTGTTACGGCCAATCCCCTTAAACGCACCAGGCAGTCGGAATAACTCACGTAATGTTCAGTTCACAGCAGCATTTATTCGACGTCACTGCACATCCCTCTCGGGAACACTTTACATGCGGAAAAGTGTGGCTACAAAATACCGGCCTCTGTGGTTAAGCGGAAAACAGTATTGCGACCATAAGACTTACGGTATTCAATGCTTCCCGGGGCGATGCTATTCCAACGGGAAGTGAGGGTGGTGTACCAGGCAGCTAAAACGAAAAGGTTCTAGAAGATGAAATCTATTGCAGTTAAATGTCCATGTCAAAAATTATGGCCGCCCGGCGCGCAGTAAAAGCTGGAGCTCGCAACACACGCACCACCCTTGTACGATACTGCTTGCTACTGATTCTCCTGCGTTACGCACGGGCAGACCTCGGCGAACCCACATGCCAGAACGGAACTACTTCCTGCTACAGATCTAGATCTCCTGCTTTACATCATGCTACTTACCAAAACTCATGCCAATAAAATTCATAAGACTCTGCAACACAAAACACTGATGAATGATAATGGACATAGCAGTAGATGAGTGATGAAAGAATGACATGTGGAAACAAGCTTAACAATACACTGGGAAATAAGGAAAGATAAACTAGTAATAAATCCTTTAATAACAACAACAATAATACTTGGCATAAGTCCTGGGCCCTCAGGTCCAGTAATTATTAGGGTCTACTTTCATACCACTCCGCCTCGCGGAGTTTGCATTGTAGCCATCTTTGGCAACCACTGGGTATGCTGCACCGGCGTGCCCTCATGCTGCACTACTCTGCACTGCATCTGATCGCACACCCACTACCTGGTGCATGCTACACTCGTCAGTGGAGTGCACATCCCTACGCTGCAGTGGCGTAGCAAGTAGTGGCTGGACAAACAGTGTTAGGAGTGAGAGAACATGGCACACATCAAGTGAATCCACTATATAAGTCTATTAAAAGTTTTCTGCGTATATTAATTGAGTAAGTTAGACACATTTTTAATAGCACCATACTAAACCTTAAAATTTAAAATTTGCTAATAAGGGAGGTTTGGTTTTTGAATTCTCCTTCTTTCCCGCCTTCTTATGAAAAATCGTTAATATGGTACTGAGTGTATTATAGTCACTTCTGGCTTTGAAAGTTTGTTTGGAAATGACAGTAACGTAAGAATTAGTCAAACTTGTGTATAGGTCATTGTGAAATCATCAAGGGGTTGAAGCGGCACCATTTTTGTTATTAATAAAAATATTTTCCTATGTTACCTTATCCTTAAGGTGAAAGAGAAAAACATTAGTTTAGATTTTTACATACAAGTGGATGAGGGTAGCCATTTTTCATACACACTGTAAGCAAATTTCACAGATTTCTGAGGTTTATGCAACTAGTCACTTTTTTTTATAATTCACCTATTGTGGAGTTTTTAGTTTAATTTAAAAGCTTACTAAGATAATATTAGACTGTATATTTATATTATAAAACACATTTTGTGTTTTCAAGATGGTGACCATTTGCTTTCAGCATTCAGATGACTGTTTTATCCACTTTATACCCTGCTCTGCTTCACCAAAGTTTCGTTTAGAGATCTGATAATTTTGTGTGCTTAGATTCTACATGTAGGACAGTGTGCAACATCAAAGTTATCTGGGTTGAAGAATAATTACTTCCTAGAAAAAAAATTTGTCTATATATATCCCCTCCCCCCTCTCTACCTCTCTGTGTTGTGCTTTTTGTAATCCCACTTTATTTTGAATGTGATTATTAAAGTGTGTCAAAAGAATGCAAATAGAAATTACCTTTGCTTTAGTTGAACAGTGTACCAATATGTCTTCTTCGTGCTTGCAAGTAACCTTAAAACATCAAAAACAGCTTTATACTTAACCAATACCTAATCACTGCACAAGTTAATTCATTATAGCTGTAGTACCAATCAATTAAATTTTACTGATATGTCTACATTTGAGTCTTCTTTTTGTGCATTCACAATTCAATTTTCACTCTTATTTTAGAGTCGCAGTTTGTACACATACTAATATTTACAAAACTCCATGTTTATGCAGCAATCTTACTGTATAGTGTGCGCCATTATCTTTTTGAAAATCATTGATAACATTTCATTCAGTTTGTTTGCTTATGTTGTGTGTTCTTCCATTGTAAGTTACTACCTCAGGTGGTGACAATGTGGTATGGAGGAAGTTGGAGAGGTGACTATTACAAGTAGTATGCTTGCTTGTGTGAGAGATGCAAGGAGAAGGTATCAGGCATATTTAGACACGAATACGAATGCAGAAGAATAAAAAAAAGATAGCATAAAGAAAAAATTATAAACAACCATTCATTAATTCAGTCACATTGTTATTCATTATTATTGGTATTATTATTACAGTTACCTTTAATGCATCATGTAATTTAGGTTTTAATTGCAGCAAAACATTTTAAGAGAGAATGTAACCAGCAGCTGAGATTCAGTATGAGAGCCTACAATACTAGTGTTTGTATTGTATCCATTGCCTTTTGGAAAGTTCCTTGTAACGTAAAGCATGCATAAAAATATAATTTACTTTTTTTTAAATTATAAATTTATTTTAAGTCATTTACTTTAATTTTTTTATGTAGCTAATATGTTACATGATGACAGTAAAGCATTGTAAATGGTGCAAAGGACTACTACATTACCCATACATGAGTGCGTGCACTAACACAGGAAACATGATGACCATTACAGTTGTCAGTTTGATTGAAACAATGTTGGTTAAGGAGACTCCCTAATGGCTCACAGCTGCTGATTGTACTAACTATAACTAACGCCTCCCACTGATATGCACTCTCGTTGATCATTTCAGTTTACATGTGCTACTCTTAATACATTGCTGTTAATATGTTTCAGAGTGACTCTGTTCAGTATTTCTTGGACAACTTGGAGAGGATATCAAGAATTGTAAGTAAAATTACATTACTAATTGTTGTGTACTGTAGCCTAATATAGTTTTTTTCGAGGTTTTGTGACCAGAAGGCCTTAGTATATTCCTAGGTTTAAATGGTGCAGGCATTCACGCTGGTTTGATTCATTACAGTGACCCTGCATTATATTGCATGTAGGCATATCTCCTTTGTAATCTTACTTGTAAGCGTATATTGTTTGTAAATGTAAAACTGTAGGTTTGTTCCAATCGGCTGCTCATTGTGGGCTTTCTTCTCTTTCGCCTTCCAGTCATTTGGTGCCTCTACACGCCACCAGGAGTGCGCAATGTCATCATTCACATTGCTCATAGCAATGGCCTATTTGGACACCCGGGAGCAGCACAAAAAGTACATAACATTGCCTTGACTTACTTGTGGTCTGCAATCAGTTAAGAAGTACGGGAACTCGTGCACAACTGCCATGCATGCAATGTTTACAAAACACATAGATCAGATGGGAATTGCCAACAACAGCCAAGGTTGCCCAAACATCCAATCTAATCAATAGCCCTGGATCTTTTGGGACCATACCCACCATCAGATGGAAAACAGTTCTTGCTAGTTGTGACTGATTTTTTACACATTGGTGCAAGCTGTATGCCCTGCCGAGCGCACACTTACAGCTAAAGGAGGGGTTTTTCCCCCATTGGGGCTACTCAAAAACTCATTAGATAGTGATTTTTTTAGTCTACTTTCTGAAGGAAAGAGAGGCTTGTGCAACCACCTGAATGCCTCTCTGGAATGTTTTCCCCCCTCCCCTCTCCAGTCAACTTTTAAACCCAAGAACCGAATTCCACCTAACTCGGTCCACATATAGTATTCAGCAAGTACATCTTAATTTTATATCACGCGGGGTACTTTTTTTCCATAATGGCAGAAATTAAACAATTTAGGCCACTATGTTATATCTTAGGAACCTTAAGACATATTTAAATCAAATTTGTTACATTGGTAGTGCATGACATAAGCTTTGAATTTAAAAAGTAACAATATTATTGGTCAACCATTTTGGAAAATAGTGTAACATGAAAAAATAGGGATTCTACTGTTCAGGGAACTAGAGATCCAATTCCTGTCAAATTTGGCATATAAATAGTACTAATATAGGCCAGTTTAATACTTTCAATTTAATTATGGCACTTATTTTCAAAATGGTGGCCATATAGGGTACATTTACTATATCGACCATATAATTTTACCAATTTGGACCAATCTTGGTATGCTGAAAGTATACAGTGTCAGAAAACAGTTTAATAATCTATAGGCCTACTTGATGTGGATAAAGGCAGAATCAACAGAAATGGAATGTGGGGATTTTAAAATGCACTATAAAGAGAATTATAAATATGACATTTTTAGTCCTAATTTCAAAAGGGTAAATCCTCCACCCTCTTTTTTTATGTTAAATATTTTTGTAATTTTTTCCAAGGCTTGCACTGGATTGTGCTTGATACGTTCTTCTTGAGAAAAAATACCGTACCTGTATCTTAACCCATATTCAAACTATAATTTTTTTCTTCTAGAAGAATTATGCAATTTCTTGTCGATTCATAAAACTTAAACTTTGTAACCTTTTACCCATTTCAGCTACTTTACTCCCCTTGTACCAAAAATCTATGATTCTTAGTGTATATTAGGGCAGAATTAATAGAAAGATGTAATAGAAGAAATTATAAGACCGGCAACATATTGCTACATGTGAGGACGCCTGAGGGGTGTATCTCAGTTTGTGATGGATGGAGGTCTCAATAAAAAAAATTAACAAACAAAACTAAATTTGATTTCTAATTTATTCACTCCGCTACGATGTACAACATTTAGTTATCTGTCTCCACTTTTCCTCTTTTTATTTAACAGTGGGCACAGTATTTAATGTCTATTTTCAACTTTAATTAATGTCCTCAATTGTTTATGTTGGTTACATTCAATTAACTCATACTCATTATAAACACCTGTTCAGTGTATCTGTTGCCATCCTTTATAATGTCTTTCACTCATACATCTAGTCCAATAGACCAGCCTGCCAGCCGCACAATCCACTGCTGAATACCTGCAGTCGCAGACTTCCCTTTCATTTGTCCACTGGTTCTCCTGCTACTCATCTTCTATAGCTTGGACCTCAGCCACTCATTCATTCAACTCCAACGCAACTCAACTGCCGGGCCGGAGGCCTGCCGCAATTTTTATAGTCTTGGCCATGACCCTCTCAAAGGTTCAATGCACCTCAAGTTAGACTGAAAGAATGTCCGTAATCCAGAACATTCTTCAAATAAATGCAGATATTACTAAAACCAGGGTCAGTAGTGCACACCGCAAAAAGAGATATCTTGTTGGCTTGCTTTGAAACTTATATGTGGTCGCTGCTCGCCTGCCGATATCACATAACTTCTGTCCTCTTCGCTCGCCTGCACAGCACCGACCAGCAGCACGCAACAATATTAATTGATTGTAGAAGTGATCTTAAACTTTTTTCTGGTGCTGTACATTGCAATTATCAAATGTATCAGTACATTACTTATTTTGTCTGCCACATGAAAAATAAGGTATTTGTGTCATATCTCTGAGGAACAAAATCAATAGATTGTTACCAAATTAGACAATCGGGTAATACTAAAGTAAGTCATATAAACTGACATGTTTTAGTGCTGCAGACACAAGTTAAAATAATCTTTGTTGTACTGAAAGTTAATGTAAATTTTGTATGTTGAAGTGAATTTCATAGTTGGGCAGGGATTGAAAATTTTACATTAGTGTGAAGAATGGTTAACGGAATTTTACTTTATATAGTTACGAAAAAAACTAAGTCACTATATGTACATTTTACATCTAAGGCAGACTTAGCATTAGTATACTGGAGTTTGCGGTGCAGATGGGAGTTGCAACCCCAGTCAGGCAAGAGAACTGCTGAAGTGATTGTCAGAAAATTTGTCAGACAAACGAAAGTAGAGAAAATTATCTGTCGGTTACAAAATAATTTAAGACCACTTTTTTTTATAAATTATAAAAGAGAAAATGTTTTATTCATTTAGAAATATTGTAAACTTATTATTGTGTGCCGTGTCTAAACCTGGTACCTATTCTGAGGTGTGTATGTGGGTTATTTTTAACAGTACAAAATTGGTTGGAAACATGTATTATAACAAAGTTGCAGCTTGGTGAAGGCTTATCAGTTGTTATCTAAAAGTGAGATAACATGCAAAACAATAGTATTAAGTGCCCAGTCAAACAAGCAAGATGGACACGCTTTTTTCTCTGCTGTTGAAACAGTATATCTTTGAGAAAAGAAACCAAATAAAGGTGGTTTTCTATTCCCATCAGTAAATGTAACATCAATAAATTATACTTCGTACATGTTTATATGAGAACAGCCTAGAATGTCAGCGCTACTGGATTAGAAGATTAGTCTTCCCGTTGACCATTATGTTTGGACAATTGACCCAACATATTATGTAGTTCTTTTAAGAAATTCCTTTCCAAATTATTGCTGCCTCATAATTTAAATATGTTTGCACCTTGATCATGAACATGAGTCGAGTACCACTTTTTAGAAAATTATAAGCCTTTTGAAAATTTGTTTATAAATATTTTGATAAGTTTTCGCGGTAATATGAATCATTTGACATCAGGAGTGACCATTCAAAGACACCTGAATAAGCTTACATGAAGTTGAATGAATGCAGCTTTGCAATTGATACTTTACTGGATAGGTTCTCTTGGTTATTGAGCAAGTTGTACAGACAGGGTGTGCACCCACAGGGAAAACTAGGAATTCCAAAATGAAATTTCAGTGGACATCCTGTAACAGAAAACCAGTTCTGAGTTCAACCCTCAAGGGTATGTACTCCATGCCAGTGTTTATAATGTGAGTGTGGAATGCTGGCTAACTAAGGGTCTTCATCATGCTAATCCCTTACTTTTGCATCTAGGCAGCAGTTTGAGTAGTGGAAGATATCAGCTATTTGCTAAAGCCATTCAACAACTAACTATCACAGTCTTATTGATGCTGGTGAGTGCAGCACATCTCAGTCCCCACAGCTTTGCAAGTTGCCATGTCTCCTTGAGATGAGGCATACTTAGCAGGTCCTGGTACTACTACTGTGCTATTGCATGTACACAGACCTGTATTAAACAGCTGTGAGGCCCCTCCCCACTTTTTCTACTTTGTTGTATTCATCATGAAAACTAAGTTGCACACATGTTGTTGCTATTACTTTTAGTTTAATTGTAATTGAATTTATATTTTTCTGTTGTTAGAAACAGTTGCACGGTATACCTTAGGCTTTATAAGAAATAGAGTTTGATAAGTTATTATTTTACATTTTCTGGAGTGGAGAGATTTGGGCAGCTCTTAACATACAGGTCTTGAGAGTCAAATATTTTCTGGAGGCAAAGTCTTGGATATCACCACTGAAGTTCAGTATTCTCAGTAGATAACATCTATAACCGAGACTGGTTAAAGTATTTAAATGTTTGTGTAATGTCATTATTTTTTATTATAACCTTTTTGATAAAATTTTAGATGTTATAGGTAGAAACTCGTGTACTGTACATCCAGAGTAACAAAAAGTTAAAGAGTAGCACGAGTTTGCACATTTACTTGAGGAAAAGTCTTAAATTATATCATTGAAGTCTAGTGAGCTCAGTAAAGTACATTCAATACTAAGAATAATTAAATTATTTAAGCATTTCTCTTGCAAAATAGGGCCTACCCACTTCTTTTAATGCTATTGATGATCTTCAGTTTGAAAATGATTACTGACGCATTTGATACAATCTTTAATATGAGCATTCTCAGAGAGAGTACCACATTCTGGAATTCTGGCAACAATCTGTTTTCAGAAAAATGATGGTAGATGATTCTTAAATTCAACTTGTATGTAGAAATATATCAACATTAACTTCAACCCCTTCCAAATTTTTTGTTCACGTATTTGATTTTAACTTTTGCTTAAATAGTTTTTTCATAATCAGAATCGTCATAAACATTCACAAACTGTAAATTTTCTTTGTGTTTTTCTTTCTTTCTTTTAAAATAGCCTTTCAAACCCTGTTGAAGCTGTCTGTTATATGGATTCCTATGCGCCGTCTTGGATGCAAACATCTCGTTGCTAGGTAGTTGCTATGGAAGAAGTACAGCAAAATGGCTATAACACATATGTTGATGGTTTGTTGGGTTTTTTTCCAAAGAATTTTATTTAATCCCAAAGCTGCAGTGTTAATTTTGTGTATTTATCCTGTACTTATGAAGTTTACTGTGTCTGAGAACCACATTATTGACAGTAAAATTATTGCATTAGTTTCATAATAGACAGTGGCTGTAGGTATTAACCCTTTAAATGCTAATAACTTAACTGGCATTACTACTACCCCAGTGCTGACAAATTTTTGGCAAAATAGGGGGGGGGGGGGGAACTAAATACATGCATGAAACTTTCCAAAATATTATATTTTTGTTTAGTACACTGTTAAAATATTTACACTTCAGTATATTTTACTTTTACAACAGTTTTTCGCTTTTCTTGCATCAATAATCTTTCAATGTGTGATACTCGCCAAAGCATGGAACAACACACACAGCAACTTTACAAACATCACACATGTAGCAAGATTCTCTTCTCTTTTTTCTCTTCTTTTTGTGTTACTGCGCACATGGCAGTGCCTTGTGAGATTTTGTTTCTTCTTTGTTGGTGGAACAACGGTCTGAAAATGTCTCTGTGTGAGGCGCAGTGGTGTATCTGATCAGGGTTTTCTGTGACTCTGTGGAGATAATTTTGTGCATTGATGTTTTTCGAGTAATTGTTGTATCACATGCAACTGGAAATCAGTTAGTGAAATGTGTTTCCCAGTTTTAGCCATATAGAGAGCATGTGCATTCAAGAGAATCAAGTTTACTAAATGAAAGAAAACCTTTTTGTACCACTTCACAATTTTTATTACATGCGCTAGTGGACTGAGTACCATATCACTTTTGTCAATGGCTCCCATGTTGGCATTATAATCAATCGCACAAGACGGCTTGACAGTTTACTTGCCCAACTTGTGATGAGCTTTGCCAGTTTCTGCCATGCTGTCATCATGTCAGAATGTCGGTATGTTTTGAGACAATTTCTCCCTTGGCTAACTTTTTTGTCTGATCTGGCATTCCGTTCCTATTTTTGTTCACAGTTCCACATACATGTGTCTTACTTGCAGGCAAAAAAAAAATAATTGTAGGCCTTAAAAGTCTTTCATATTCTTCTGTGTACGTTTCTGATTCAAAACCAAATGTCAATAACTGGAAAGTAAGCCTGAACTCCCAGTTTCTCTCTTCCTTTAAGAATAGTGCCTGGGTTTCTGCTTTCATCAAAAAACGTGACTCAAATGCAGCATCTTGAAGTTCTTTCCTCAGACTTCTGACAACTAGTGTTTCCAGTTATCGCCAATGTAGAACTTTCATACCTGTCAAAGCTACCTCTTTTCTGGTCCGTGTATGATTTTAGAGAGTCAAGGAATTTTATAGCTACAGACAAGGTTACAGTAGGCTTTTACAAGACTTTGTTGACCGGATTGCTTTCTGCTGCTACCACACTGACAAGGTTTAAGGAGTGTGATGAACATGGTATAAATTCTGCCAATGGGTTTTCTTGCTTGATTCATACTTGCAAACCAGTGTATGTGCCACTAATGTTTGATACATATTCATGAGATTGTCTTCTGGAGTTTTCAACAGTTACTTCTTTGAAGAATGTTTCGGCTGATTGGCCATGAATTGCAATGAATTTTAAGAACCTTTCACCTTTCTGAACATATCAAATAATGAAATGTAAGTTGATAAGTGTGCGCTTCATCTAATGTAAAATCTATGCGCATTGAATAGTATTTGGCATCTTTAACCTTGATGTGGTTGTGACATGAGTGAGGGGTGAGGTACGTTGGATTATTAACAAATCCTGATCCCTGACCTGAATTGTTTACAGAATGAGTTCTTAAATTTCCCGGAATCTGAGAATTTAGCATTTAGGGTGCCAACTTATTTTAGCACGGGTGAGCACGTGGACTCTTATACTCAGGGCAGTGGCAGTCCTGCCATAGGCCAAAGTGGCGAAAAGTACAGAGCACAATCGTGGGAGGAGTTGACAAAAAAAAACAAGGTTCTGGTACACTAAACTTACGCTATTGCGGACTACTGGAGGTGAAACAAAGATAAAGGCTCCCACAACGTGATGTGAGTGTACTTCCTATGCCCGCTAAGTTAAGACTGAGGAGCTGGGGCAAGATTGCCAGGCACCTGCTGGCACTCTCCCGCCAACTTCGAGAGGGAAGTTTTATAAAAGTACAATATTGCAGTAAGTACACTGGGGTTTGTAGCAATACATGAATGAACACTGAAATATTTAACAAAAGATTTTGACATGTTAAATCATGTAAAAGTGGTTCCATCACCACATGGGATTTCATTCGCAAGCTTTATTATACCTCACTTAAAAAGGAGGCAATGACCTGATTGATACTGCACATGCATAATTAAGAGATCACTCGTGTAACTTCGGGCTAGATAGGTCGTGACCCAGTCCTGTATGAGTGGCTGTGGTGACCCCGTGCACATGGTGCTTGGATGTGCGTGCCTGGTGCAGGAGCCAAGCAGCAGTGGTCTGCCTCTCAAGTTGAGCAATGAGGGAGACCTGAAAATTCCCCTCCACCTTTCCCCTTTATTCCCAGGAGACATTGATGCGATGCAATTCCCTTGTTCGTAGCACTGGCTATGCCTAAGTGCAGCAGGTGGTGGGGTGTCCCAAGGGTCGCTGCCTCAATCTGTAGGTGCAGAATGGCCAGTTCCTTACCTCTTGTTGTCCCGACGTACCGGGCAGTCACCGATGACATAGAGGACACGGGGCACCTGGAAATGGTGCAGGTGTTCCCGTGGTGGGACCTGCATGTAGACGCAGGCAGACAGCGTGATTCGGTACACCGGTACTCTAGTTGGCGATGTCTGGGTGCCGGTAGCGAACCGTTCGCCGGTGGTATTGCTGTGGACGAGCCGGGCGACGTGCCGGCATACAGGTGGAGGCAGTGGAAGAGCTGCTCCCTTTCTCCTGAGGTGTGTGTCGCCCGCTCATTGCTGTTGCTGTGCATGGAGGGGGCGGTTGGCACCTCCCCCCACACGTCACTGATGTCCCCTGCTGCCGACCACTGTGTTGCAGCAGCATCGGGCGTCGCACTGGGCTGGTTTGTGGTGGCGAAGCTGCGAAAGTCGAGGGGTGACACCTCCCCCTACACGTCACTGATGTCTTCTGCCATCAACCACTGTGTTGCAGCAGCATTGGGTATTGCAAAACTGTAATTTTCCCTTTGACAGCACTAGGGAGGTTTCAGTCGGAAGAAGTTATGTCACTCTGACCGCACTGAGTGATAGACTGTCTACAAATTTTTCCGTCGGACATCCAGATCGGCGTGACAATAGTGTTTGTTTGCATGATCACATTTGATGCAGTAAGATCTGCGTTCGGTATAGCATTAACGTTTGCTTGGTTGTCAGGTGGACGTGGTTTGTCAATGTTGTCGGGATTGGAAGCAGAGCATGTATCATCACTGCGGACTTTACATCTTTTCCTTGGCCCGGTTTGAAATAAATATGACATTGTGCTGATCCGTTCTAGTATTCTATGTGGCCCGGGCCATTTGGGGGCGAGTCTCGCACAGAAATTTTGTTTCGCCGCAGACATGTGGTGCGCAAGGGTGTATATGTACTCACCTGGTTAGCAGGGGCTTAGATGGTCTCTTGGTTCCAGTAATCACTTGCGAACATAGCACTTTTGGATTTTGTGTTCTTCCTTGTGGCGGTTCCTCCTTTTCCCTTCCTTTGCGTTGGATTCAGCAGTCTCCTGGTTTGAGTCGAGTGCGCTGCAAGCGAACTCTACTGGGCTTGCGAGGCTGGTGCCAAATAGTAACGGGGGGGGGGGGGAGAGATTTTTCCAGTGGCCTTGTTAGTACAGTTGCGCAAACAAACTGCTAGGCGTTTTGCCCATGAAGTTTGGTCTTCGCAGAACCTTAGGTGAAATTGCACTTTGATTTCCTGGTTTCTCCTTTCGGTCGGGTTCACACGAGCATGGTAAATGTTGTAGTGTGATGTACGACATGCCATTCCGTGCAAAAGCTCCTCCAATGCGGCCCAGAGAACTGGGTGGCGTTGTCACTTAGTAGAGTGGAGAGATTTGGGCGGCTCTTGTCACTTAGTAGAGTTTTTGGAAAACCCCAGCTGGGAAAAAAAAAATTTTTAATGCTACTGCTATTGCCATATGCGTGCGCTCAGCAGGGCGTATAGCTCACACCAACATAAGAACATGTCCGTTACAACTAACAAGAAGCGCTTGCCGTTTGACAAATGCAGGTGTCCCATTAGGTCCAGGGCTAGTGACTCAAACGGTCGCTTGGGTAAATTTGCCTGTTGTAGGGCATTCCCATCTGACCTACAGGTTTTGTAAATGTTACACTCATGACAGTTGCACACATATTCTCTCACCTGTTTAGTGAGGCCAGGCCACAAATATGTCAAATTGATATTCCGGATTGTTTGAGCTGCTCCTGGGTGTCTGGATAGATTGTTGTTATGGCTGACGTGAACGATGGCAGTATGTGTACCTGACGGCACGTAGATACACCAAACACTCGACTTATCATTCCTGCTGGTTTCAAGGCGGTTATTGACCACTCGCCACCCTTTGATTGATTCATGTTCGCACTGGACCTTAATTTCCGTTACCTCTGCAGACAGTTGTTGCTGGTTCTACATAAATACGTATAGGTCATCTGCGCATGTTTCCGCTAGCAGGTCTTGTTATGGTCTTACGGAAATTTTTACAGCACTACTGGCGTAGCTGCAGTGTTTTCGGGAAGCAATACTGTCTCCCATTTCTCGTCAACAGCTATTTCGTACTCGTTTGGGGCTTGTGACAGGGCGTCTGCTGATTGATTGTCTTTTGCCGTGCACGTGTTCTACAACAAAGTCAAAATTCTGCAATACGATAACATTGACCAGCAAGTGAGTTTACTGCAGACCTCGTGCATTTTGTGCAACCATAATAAACATCAGTTACTTGTCCTCAATGTGAAAGGTCTGTATTCCAAGTGAACACAATACCGCTCAATGGCCTAGATGATTGCCAAGCATTCCCTTTCCGTTTAGTTAACGTCGTACCTCTTTTCGGTGTTGCCAAGTTTGGCGCAGGAATTGTCAATGCCGCAACGTTCCTGATCATCACTGTACTGGAACAACACTGCACTAATACCTTCTTGACTTGTGTCAGTCTGTAAGTATAAGTGGCATGTAGTGTCAATGCGTGAGAGTGTATGATATTGTGAGAAACAGTACTTAACTTCCTGGAATGCGTTCTACATATTTATGTCCCACTTATATTTCTTGGCAGGTGAAAGCATTTCCGTGAGCGAAGCTGTTATCATTGCAAAATCTTAAACATACTGCCTTAACTAATTAATTAGGCCAAAAAAATTTTGCTAGTGCTTTGGTGTAGGAACTGGGTAGTCTTGGATGATGTTCAACTATTTGGGCATGGGGCAGTTCCGTTCCCTGTAAACTAGGTGGCCAAGGTATTTGATACTGGTCTGTTCTATGCTGCATTTATGATCAGCACAGGCTAGACAATTGATGGCTAGTCTTTCCAACACGATTGCCAGGTATCGCATGTGATCTTCCCAGCTCTCGGATAACATGAAGACATCATTGAGGTACACCATGATGAAGTCTCCATGCCATCAAGGACCTTCACCATTATACTCTGGAAAGTTGAAGGGGCCTACTTAAGCCCAAAGGGCATGGCGCAGAATTGATATCTGCAGCCGTCTGGTTTTACTGTAAATTGTCAGATTATGCTTTTTAGGTCGAAAGATGAAAGTATTTTTGCATTACCCAGGATGTTCAGTGTATTGTTGACACCAATAAATGTGGGTTGGGTGCTCTCAGTAATTTGATTAATTGGCTTGAAATCAATGCAGAACCGCTACCCTCCATCTTTCTTCGGGGCTAACGTGATAGTCTAATTGTACCCGTTCTTTGGCTGTTCGATTATGCAGTCGCGTATTATTTCTACTATTTGACGGTTTATGACGCCTAGGTGGGTGGTGCACATTGTAATCGGTTGGAGACATCCAGAGTGGGTCATTGTGCACAGTTTTTATCTCATGTTCGACAACAGTTCTTTTGAGGGGGTCGGAAGGAGAAAAAACATCTTTACTTTTGTTTAGGATACTCTCAAAAGTAGCATGGTATTCGGCCAGAACGCTGTGGTTAAAACTGTCTAAAGTTACTGGTTGTAGGTTAATTTCAACATTTCGGTATAGATTATAAACAGTGCATCTTACTTGCTTGCTAAAATTAATTCTGTCTCTAGGAATTTCTGCTATTACTTCTTGGTCAATAAGCCATGGTATGCCGAAAATGAGATATTTGTGAAGTTTTTTGCATGACACAGAGTTCAGTAACACCATTGATCTCACTTTTTAAATTTAGTGTTGCGAGTTCAACAGTTAATTTAGTAGCTTGGATGTCCAAAAATGTTACAAGCTCCGTGCAAACAAAATTATAGGATGTGGTGGTGGAGACACTTTCAATATATACAGGTACCCTTAAAAGTTTATCAATATTTGTACTCGCTTGTCCCAAGTAGGCTGCTGAGTGGTTGTTTACCTTTGCCGGGGGCGAAGTTGTTGGCACGCTGGCGGAGTAAGAAGGCCCCCTCTGGTAGTCCTACCCTGTCGGTGCCAGTTGGGGCACACTCTGTGCCAGCGATACTGTTTGTCACTGCATATGCGGTACCATGGCGCCAAGCGCTGTGCCTCGGCCTTAGCAGTGCGGACACGGACCAGTCTCCCTGCGAAGGATCAGCTGTGCGGGTGGGCTGGACACACAGGCCGTTGAACCCTTGGTGTGGTGTGCCTATGCAATTTGAAACATTGTCACTGTTTGTTGTACTATTTCTCCTGTTTTTCCCATCGTGATTGTTCAGATAGTAGTTGCGCCGTGGTTCTGAGTCGCGTGCGATTCTCACAGCAGTCCTAATGAAGCTTTGATAGCCACGGTATACCATAGCGCACAGAGCAGGGCTGTGTTCTGGTCGTACTGTTTCTATGACCGCCTCCAAAACATCTTCTGGCGAAAGATGCTGGTAGTATCTGTCGGCACAAACCTGGCAGTTCCTCACACACCCCTGGTGGTCTCTGTAGCAGGAAGGGTGTTACTAGCAGCTGAGTGCTGCACCAAGCTCCCATCTGTGACTCGTTCATGACATCACAAGTTGCAGTCGCTAAGTTGTTGTGGTTGAAAACTTGCACACACTCTTCACAGCAGAATATTCCTTCGTGAAAACTGTTCCATTCACTTTTTGCCACATTTAAGGTGGTATTTGTTATCACACAAGTTGCACGTTACAATCGTTTGTCCCGTTCTATGGCCCAATCTGGTGTTGCACTTGCAGGTCGAATGTTCGTCTGGTGGAAAGAACTCACTTGGTGCTTTCAGTCTTGCGGCGGTGGGTTTATTGGTCTAGTTGTGAGTACAGTCCTGGCATTGAAATGTGTCATTCCGTATGGTGGGCCATTCTCCCGCTGACAAATGAGACGCCCTCTACCCCGCAGGGTGTTAGGTAGTTCAAATCTGCCTCACTCGCTATACAACAGTACTAAATCCTACACACGCCCATGACGGGAAAAGGAGCCTCGTCTTAATATAATCTTGTATCTTGGCCTAATACACCATTTATAAAACCATGCACTACAATTTATCATTATTTCATTAGCAGAGTAATTCATTATATAAATGTGCTACCGGGTTCTGAACAAAAATTATTAACACTTTGCCAGCTTTCAGTTTGTTTGGTAGGTTTATTATCATTGTTGCATGCTGCTTTGATTACGAAAGCCTTTTTTTAATACACAACAAGCTCCACTAAAATTACTATTAAAATTTAATCACTTTAGATGTTTGCCACATTTCCATTCCTTTACGCATTGCAAGAGAATTTCAATAAAATGATTGATTTAGAAAAATTATTTGGCCACACCATTTTTGCACGAAATGCGTCTATTCCACACATGCTACACTTCCATTAGTGTGCACAAAATACCTCATGAAATATTAACTTATTAAAACTGTTCAACCACCAAAGTCTTTGCATAAACACATATTTTCATTGCGTGTCACAAGGATAGTTACTACCGATGCTGGCAACACGCTGGTTTAAATGTTGTCATTAAAATCACCAAACTTCTGCGAGATGCAAATGTCCACAATTTAATTTGGGCCTAACAACAAGTGCATCATTTTCATACCTTGTTCATTTAGCACACTGGAGATGTGCCACAGTGAAAAAATGCCTTTGAAAATACTTCGTCATTCTGTTGCCCAAGGTACACAAAAAGGCCTCGAAGCCCAGCGTGCTGTAGAATGGAACGAGCTGATCGCTCGCCGCACCACTCTGCATTATAATGCATGGTTGCCGACCTCCACAGTTGAACACACTCAGTTAAACAAATACGGTTGACTTTAACCAGACAAAACAGCTTTCCAAAAATTTGCACAGTGCACCGATCAACTGTATAATTCATATTGTCACAGTTATACACTATAGCACTCCTGGGATACGGCGAATCGCAACTCAACCAGTTGCAGACAACACAGCGGCGTACGTTAAGAAAAACGTAAAGTATCAAATGCGGGACTATTAACGCGATTGTTCCAGTTAGAAAATTTCTTCCCGTTTTACACACTAACATAATTACTGCCACGATCCACAATGCGCATGCTGGCCACGAACCTTTTCAATAATGTACATAGTCCCCGCCGACAACGATCCACTTGCAGCACACCCAAGGGCTGCCTTACCCGGGCCAACTGCCCCGTATGTCCCACAGACACACACACATGCGTCACCATGTGCGGACGCCCGCTGACTCTCGTCTCGAATATCCAGCAACCACGCCACATGCCACTTGCACCCCGGCCTAATTACGCCAAGGCCATGCAGGTAACGAGCTCCGGCGGCGACTCTTTACATTAACATATCACTTCACTTAATATAAAAAATGTACATACCACTACTAATTACAATTGTATATACGTACAATTATAATTATAAACGTAAATCCATAAATATACATATATGATAATAGTGGGCCAGCCTATAAAATATAAATCAATAAAATAATTCACACTAAAACCATAGCAACTTGCTTAGCCATTACCAACCGTACCAAAAAATACCCAGAGGTGCCAAATTACCCTGTGACGAACGACGTCGCACAGACAAGCTAAGTGCACTCCCAACTGACATGGTTTAATTGCTGGCATCGCTGCACAGTGGGCACAAACAGCATGTTACCTTGGTTGTTGACGTTACTGCTGGAGCGAACAGCACATCTCCCCTTGAGGTAAACAATTACAGATAAATGCTAGCAGGCCAAACTTTGCGTATAAGTCCAGTGACACTTGCACACCCTGCTTGTATCCCACACAGGTGGTGCGAACAACATGTTGCAGTTGTTCACTGTCGAGTTTGTTTGCGGACTCATGCGCACAAGGGCTCCAGGACTGGACTAGGTGGCCTGGTCTAGGGTGGGGTGGTTCGCACATGCCTGAACCGAACCACACACCCACACACCTACGCACACCAGGCGACAGACAGGCTGTGGCATCAGGGGTGACACCAGCCCTCCAGACAAAGAGGGCCGTCACATTCACAAAAAATGGTGGCCGTTTCCCTGCTTTTTTCCTGGACAATGGAGATTTTCCATACACTTTTTTAGCCGCACACGCTTTTTGCGCTACATGCGTAGTTAAGCGACACAAGTTGCGGCACCATTTGAGGTTGTTCTGGCACGAATGAGGGGCGATGTACGCTGGATTATTAACAAATACTGATCCAAAATCTGAAAAGTTTACAGAATCAGTTCTTAAATTGTCCGGAACCAGAGAATTTAGCCATTATGGCAGCAGCTCATCTATGCACGGGTGAGCACGTGGGCTCTTATACTTGGGACGGTGGTGAGCCTTCAGCCATGTGGCGACCCCCCATAATGTACATGTCCAATTTTAATAAGTTCAAAAGATATACACAGTCTACACACACTGGTTAATGTGGTGAGATGCCTGGAGTGGGCCAGATTCTGAAGATACTTACGTAGGAAGCAATAAAACAAAAACTAGGGTCACAAATGAGTTACATTGATGAAAGTAGCAGTATACTGATACACAACACAATGACCTTAGACTGAAGTGGGCATGGCTTTTGGGCCTGCCATAGGCCAGAGCGGCGAAAAGTACAGTTCAGTACATAAAATTAAGTTAAATTAAGATAAGAAAATCTCTATGGGTCTATGAATCTGACGGAGATGATAGTATGATCGCTGGAGGAGTTGACAGTAAAAAAACAAGGTTCTGGTACACTAAACTTACTATATTACAGACTACTGGAGATGAAACAAAGATGAAGGCTCCTGTGACGTGATGCGCGTGTATTCCCTATGCTTGCTAAATCAAGACAACGGTCTAAGAAGGGGATTTCTGGGCACTTGCCTGATGAACCTGCCAGTTAATGTTGCCATAGTTTTGCGAGGTAGCCACTGCAGCGCTACATTCCTTGTAGTGAATGTTGCCATAACAAGGCATTGTGTTGTTTACATTAATTATAGTATTAATGTACATACGAAGAAAAATAATACAGTATTAGAGTTTGTAATAAAACAAAACTATAATCTTTCTTCACTGGTGATAAATGCTAATAAATGTATGTATAAGCCATTCCTGGACAGTGCGTGTAGTCAACATTGTTTATATGTATGTTGTTTTAGTTTCAGACCTCTTATTGCAAACACGTTTAACTAGGTCTGTGTGAATATTAGAATTTTTGAATAATGGAAGAACATAGTACTCCAGTGCCAATGAACTGTGCTAATTTTTATCATGTTTGTTTGCGTACCTTGTTGATGTTGTCAGAAATTTTATCGGTACTTAATTATTTTTGTGTGTGCTTTCTTTAAGTTTGTTGGTTTCAGGAATTGGGAATAGTGTTGATTTTAATGAATTATTATGCAAATAAATTATTTCATATCACTGATGGACAAACATTATAGTGAAGTGTTCAAGAGGGTGCGAATTACATACAGTAAGTAAGTTGGTGTGTTTTGTAAATAACGTATTTCGAAACAGTTATTATAATGTTTAAAATACCCGTGCCCTAAAAAAGCAGCACTGTCTACTCATTTATCTTGTAAAATAATAATTTGTTTATTGCTGGATCATTGCGTAATTCAAAATGACATACTCATAAGTTTGCGTGTTTTGTAAATAATGTATTTGTAAACCGTTACTATATGATATGCACGTGGCCTGAAAGAGCCGCACTTTCAACACTTGTAGTGCGTAAATAATATTAGCTTATTTGCCTATATCGTGAATTCAACGAGTGTATGGTTAACATAGGCCAAAGTGTGTGTGTATTGCTGCATCTGTGTGAATACGAACAGCGATGTATATTATATTGCGTTTTGTTTTTTCATTGAAGTTAAAATTTTCGAAGTTACAATAATTTGAATGCTATTTTCATACGAGCAAAAATTTCTACTGATCCATCAAAACAATATGGAACTCAAAATGCCACACAATCGTAAGAACTGCAAAACAATGCAGTCTCATGAAAGACTTTAAACTAAAGCCCCCTCCATTTTCCATTTACTGTATTTGCTTTCAGCCTAAAGAGAAATAAATCACACGTATCACATTTCGTGAAGAACTCGCTTTGTTGTTGCAATGCACGGGATAATTAACAATCGTGATTTCCCGCCACCATTGAAAAAATGAATTAAAAGAAGTAAATTGGATTATGGAATCAAATAACTGATGGAATGATATCTAGACATATGCGAGATACGAATTCATAATTAATTCTTTGCAAATATGCAGTTTTAATATTAAATTGAAAATAAATGAGTTAAGACTCTCATAACAGGGAAGCTTAATTTTTCACTACATGACACTTAGCGCTGGGCAGACGGCAGAACTGTGCTGCAACATTGAGTCATTTTTGCATGCTGGCTGGGATAGGGAGTGTCCCAACCTCCCCATCTTAGACAGTGGTCAAGAATGAGAAGCTGGGGCAAGATGGCCAGGCACCTGTCGGCGATCACCCGTCATCTCCGAGAGGGAAGTTTTATAAAAGTACAATATTGCTACAAGTAATGAACACTGAAATAATTAACGTGAGTTTCCGACATTTTAAATCATGAAATTAAAGTTTCTGTGTCTGTCTGTATGTTAATTGTCGCTTCTCATCAATTACGCAAACTAAGCCGGAATGGGCCAGCAAGGTACGTAAATGTATAATGAATAAACATAACATTCTGAAGTTGCGCCAAGAAATTGTGATACAAATCAAATTATGAAAACATAGCAATGCAAAGCAAGAGAATTTGTTTTAGCCATTTGGCATGGTGGAATTCAGAACTGCTAGGATGTTTACATGTTGGATTAATATTCATTCACAGACATTAATATTTCCCTATCAGCAAAACAAGACACAAGAATAACACTGTAAAAATCATAAAAATAATTATAAGTGTCAAGACTCCGTGTCTGGAAGGTGTTCCATAACCACGTGGGTTTTCACTCGCAAGCTTATTATACCTCACTTAAAATGAGCTAAATGTAGCTAACATTTCCCCTTTGTATTCAATGAGTACTTTGCAAGGCCAATGATCTGATTGGCACTACACATGCATAATTAAGAAATCATTCTTGTAACTTGGGGCCAGGCGGATCGTGGCCCAGCTCTGTGACCCAGTTCTGCATGAAAGCTGTGGTGACCCGTGCACTAGGCGCACGGATGTGCGTGCCCGAGTGGCGCAGTGAGGATGACGTCAACCTCTCTAACAATATGGTCAAACACTTTCCTTCCTGTCACTTCTGTGAATTGATCACATGCAAAATATGATGGATAAGAAAGATTGCCTCTGTCAGGACAACTAGTGGTTTCTTGGAGGCTGAAATTGCTTTCCGGTGAAATTCGCAGGTTACGCAAAACAAGGACAGCTTGTCAAAAGATATTAATTTTTGGCTTCCATGAAGAAAAATTTGGCAGATAGCCAATCTAAGAAGTACAAGAGCATGGCACTAAATAAATATGTGGCTTTGTGATTACTTTTGAATTATTATGGTAGCTCGATGTAGGATGAGGCACGTAGTAGTTCCATATTGTAACAATGCAATTTGTTATAATAATTAAATAGGACATTTGGTTATTTTTCTTTTCTTTTGTGAGGAAGTGTAATATCTTATCGGTATTTGAAGTTTTATCCATGTTTGGATGTTTATCTGTCATGTGCTAGCTTTTTCTGAAATCGTATTTAAGGTTACATCAGCATGCGGAGATAAAATCTTTTTACTACTGTCGTATACATAGTTTCCTTCTAGAATGTTCTAGAAGTTTGGTTATTTTTAGTTGCGATGCAGTTCTGCATGTTGTGGGAGGGATTTCGGTTCACGCCATGCCCTTATTTTAATCATGTTTTTCAGCACCCAGGTGCAAAGAGTGAGGATAGGATATGAGCTCGGAGTGACTGTTGCCTGACAACAGTATACTTACTACAAGCTGTAAAGGAAGCACGTCGAGCATGTGATGTGCTCACAAATTTCTTTCGTGGTGCGAGTTGTGAAGTGACGTTAATTAATTAACTACTGCAGCGCTGTTCTGTTCCGGTTGTCTTGTTAAACTAACCGTTTGCGATTGTGCATCATTGGAAGATTGGGTACCAGTTATTTGGAATTAAATAAAAATGAACTAATCCGAGACTTTAATGTTTTTTTTCTATTGATTTTAATACGGCGTCTTTTAAATTTCATGTCTCTAAAGATTGAGTAAAATCGAGCTGTGATTTCCAGTAGTCATTTTTAGCGGCTGCGACGTTACAAGCTTGTTGATTCAGATCTCTAGGTGATCAACTTTTGATAATGCCCACCCTAATCCTTGCTCTTTGTACGTTTCTCTCACTTAACATATTTTGCTATACAAAATTTTATGAACTTTTCTATTTTGTCAGACTCATATACAGGTACGTAATTTGATTAGTGTGTAAAACTGTTGACATTTATTTTAGAAGGTATGAAGGAGAATAATGGTGATGAAAGATTATGTATAGTTTCTTTGTTCTAATAGTGAAGACTTAAATTTTGTGATTGTGTTACTGTATCATAGCTTTTCCTCATTAACAAAAGTAATTTTTAAAAGTTGTCAGTCAAATTCTATCAGTAGTAAAAATTAATTAAAATCAAGGAAATTTAAGTTGTTAATAATTGAAGGAAAGAATTTTCTTCGTGTTATGTGTTGTCACACAGTGTAATACAAGGTATTGCCGGATTGTTTATGTAATACACCCCTTTCCAGGCAAGGCCGCTGGATTCGCCTTTATGTTAATCTGGCACTGCATGTACATTATTGTTTGCTTTGAACTGTTGCAAACATATTATTCGCTTCGCCATAAGGTCAGTATTGATGACTGGCATTGCAATAAGTATTTCATATCCACGTATACGGTCTGTATTTGTAACCATCAAAACAGTTATTACATTACTAATTTTAGTAACCTACAGCTTATAGCAGACTCTCTGTACTTGTACCAGTTTTTCATTTGTGGTGTTTTGTGACAATGAAGTGTCATCAGCTGGCCAACGTCAAGATGCTGCCAAAAGACGAATATTAAATATAGCTACCCTGATTCCGAGCCACTTGTAGGTGGGATTTTGCGTGCCACTGGCCCCACATTTGCCATTATCTACCACAATAGGAAATAATTCAACGTGGAGGACTGGCCTGTGTTTGTTTCTGGTTGCGAGTGGATGCAGTCCTGGTGGAGCCTACAGTCAGGCAGCTGTTTTGTAAATTATTGTTGTAACTGAACAAAGGTGAAATCAGTTATATCTGCTGCTCTGTAGAATGGGAGTGCAGTCCGAGTCTCTCTTTGGAATCATTGTGGTCATTGGTCATGCACTGACAAAGGTAGTAGAATGCTAGTCTGACTTTGGAGTGTCTATGCTGTCTGCCTTCTTCCAGTTCGACAGGGTCTGGGATGTACCATTGCATTTGTGTTTAGTAAACTTGAGATTGGTGAAATTCTTTCTCTAACTGTGTTTTGGCCAAAGTGCTAATAAGCAGAGCTTGCATTATCATAAGAGTTTGGTGAGACTTACGTATGGTTGCAGTAGAAATGGTATATCACAAATAGTTTATTACCCCCTCCCCCCAACCATTCTCACCCAATCCAGGTGAAAGCTGGTGCTGTTTCTATGTGTTCAATAACTCAGAGAAGAGTTGTTGTCCATGCATACATACAGTTAGCACAGTAAACATCATCATTGTTGGTGTCATTTATGATATACTCTGTTTGTAATCCTTTATTATAAGAATGCTTTGAAACATTTGTTTTGAATATTATTTTGATGACCATGCATTACCTCTTTTTCTTTGTTTATCATGGCTTCCTGCAGTCATTCCAAATGAGTAATTATGTAAATGGATTTTATAATATGAAATTGTGATTTTTTCCAGGATTATATCCCATCACACCAGGACATTCTCCATGCACGTCGAGCAACCAAAGGTATTTCTGAGTTTGTCATCTTCATCAACAACATTCCGTTCCAGTTTGTGGATGTAGGTGGCCAGCGTTCACAGAGGCAGAAGTGGTTCCAGTGCTTTGACTCTGTTACTTCCATTCTATTTCTAGTCTCTTCGTCAGAGTTTGACCAAGTATTATTGGAGGACAGGTGGGTTGCTGTTGAGATCAGCATTATACATCAGTAAATTAAATGAGTGTTGTATGCATAAGAAATATCTCTTCCATCTTGGAAATTGTGGGAATAACATTTGAGCAAAATTACTATTATTTTACTCAATCTCCATTGTTAGAAACAATAATGTTGATTAAAAATAATTTTGAATGTTGGTAATTAAGTACAGCTTATTGTTTTGTAATTATCTGGGCCATAAAAGTCAGTAAAATAACAATATATACTGTAAACAAGTTTATTTAGGTATACAATAATTTTTAGTGGATGTATGTAGTAACCTATAAAAATAATTTTTTGGGTTGTGAACATCATGCAGTAGTAGTTTGTTATAGGCATGTGCCTTTCACAGTTCACATGTTTTCAGTTCAGTGATCAAAACTTGATGCTTTGTTTTTCAGGCGTACAAACAGGCTAGAAGAGTCCCGCAACATATTTGACACAATTGTCAATAACCGTGTCTTCCAAAATGTGTCAATCATACTTTTCCTGAATAAAACTGATCTTCTGGCAGAGAAGGTGAACTCTAAGGAGACGGATGTGCGGCTGTACTTCCCGGAGTTCTCTGGAGATCCCCACAATTTAAGGGACGTGCAGGAGTTTGTCCTCGACATGTTCGTGGCGGTGAAGCGAGACCGCAAAAAGCCGCTGTTCCATCATTTCACAACAGCCGTCGACACAGAGAACATCAAGGTGGTGTTCAATGCAGTTAAAGACACCATCTTGACGAGGAACTTGGAGTCACTCATGCTTCAGTAGCCCAGCATGCAGACAACATTGTTAAAACATGTGCCTTATTGATTGTGTTCATATTGCATCTACAACTTTTTTGATGCTGTAGTTACTTCAGAAATAGTGAGGTATCAGACATCCATGCTGCCTGCTCAAACAAAATAGAGAGTGCTATACTTATGCCACATGTATTGCTCAGAGTACAGTTGTCTCTTTTGATATGTTGAATATTGCCTTTGATATTGTATACTACTATTGGATAATACCATTTTTACGCACATTATAAATGACTGAAACATAAAAAAAAACCTCGTGGTGTGGACAATGATGTCAATCAAAATGCATCAAATTGCCTTAATTTGAATGTAAATTTTGTAATATGTACACGCCCTTCACAAAAAAGTGTTTTGTTAACACCTTGGTATGTTTACATCTCTCTATCAATCTAATTATTATATTTTGTAGTGTCCAAAATGAGGTTAGTAGCTCTTTTTAACAGTAGGGAATGAGTGTAATGTTGGTTTTACAACAAAGTAAGCAGATTCACTATTTTAGAGAATTAATAAGTGTCAAAGGAAACTGGTAATGGTAATATTGGGCCTTATTTAGGTGATTCAGACTTGTTAAATTTTTTAGTTTTGGTGGAATGGTATTTATGCTTGTTTTGTTCCTTAAAATAGTGAAGTTATTTAAATCATGATTGTGTTTAGAATTACAAAAGCAACCGGTCATTTAAGTTGAAAGTTCGTATCCATACTTTATTTGCTCACAGAGTAGTGCGATATTTTGTTGCTATGAGACCTCATTGACTTATAATAAAGGTAGTTTTTTTTTCTGACATGCCATGTAGAATTTCAGCACTGTCCCTCATGGAAGAAATTAATTTTGTGATGTGTGAAAATAGTTGCGGATTTTATTAATTTCTTCATATCCCCTTTGCTTACATTACTTTTATTTTGAAGGGAAAAGTAGTGTAGCAGAAATCTATTTGAGCGAGATGCAAGGACTTACCTTTACGTCATTGTGCTTTACAGTTCAGATGAATATCTGACTGCATTTTGGTGCTTAAATAAGAAAGTTTTGTAATTTGATGTATGTAGTTGTTTACAGACTGAGCTAGAGAGATATTTATTGTTAGAAGTTCCAGACAATATCTCTACTGTAATAATATGTGTTACAACAAAAAATATATAAATTTGGTTCCACATCATATTTATTCCCTTACAACTTATCAATTGAATCAGAAGTAATGCATAGCACGTGCAGAACAAAATTAATGGAATATGTTATGACATTTTGCCTAAGACTAACTGTATTGTTTGACTAAAGTAAAACTTAACTGCCTATGAATTTCACAATTTTGAGTAATTGCACTCTTGAAGTATTAATATGCCTTACAATGAGAGAGTGATAGTAAGTTTACCATATATTGCTGTTGAAGAGGAAGGCTGTGGGACTTCCTGTTCAACAGCAATTACTTGTTTATATTACGAGGCATTTATGCAAAGTTTGAGTCATGTGAGGTTTGTAGGCTCTTCCAATTATCATTTTCTTTCATTCCAGTTCATTTCATGACTTTTAAGATAAAGTGTAAAAATGTTTTACAAAATGTATAAAGTTTAAGTGCAGATTTTGAATGTGTTTTCACATGTCCATAAAGATGAATTGGTGTGTTTTTGTAATACTCATCCTGCTATAACAAAAAAATATATATATTAATTGAATTGTATTACTTATGGTGCATAATTTTTATGAGTGAATCTGTAAATTTCATGTATATTTACTGTATTGTATTTATTTAGAATTATGGTTTATTGTAAATATATTGACTGTAATATTTTTTTCAGCAGCTGTTAACTGCTAAAAATTGAACATTCGCAACAATTTTACAGAAGACTAGCATTGCAACATTTTTATCTATTGCATAACATTTTAATTGCCTTAACAGTTTGGCAATTGTAGCACAGTCTATTGTAGTGTTATAGGAAATCGTGTGAAATTTCATCATTGTTTGACAATCATTTATGAAAGAGTTGAAGTCAGAATACTGTATCTGACAGGAGTACTGTCGCTTCCAAACATTTATTTGTATGAAAGGTTATTGTTCTTTCCAAAGTTAACATTTTTTTCTGACCGTAAGTGGTGATTTGCATAAATACACACTGTATGGCCAGGTAGCAAAAGAATTTAAGTACAGTGTGAAGTGGCTGGCTGTATCATTTAAAAAGGGGGGCAATATTTCAAACTGTTTTTGTGCTATATATTACCTGTAACTGCTGTAGATTGTAGGATAATTCCTGCAGAATCCTTTATTGGGATTTTATGCTACAGATTCTTGTCGTAAGCTTAGTTCTCATTTATGTAAATTCTTGCAAATGTAGAGAGGACTGGAACCAATGCTGGTTTACATGTAGGCAGATTTGTTATGTTTCTATGTTCAGTTTTGGTGTTTGTTTGGAAATTCAGTTTATGACTTAACAACCATGCTGGTTCGTGTATTTTTAATACCAATTTTCTGAAGTATGTTGTGGACAACCATCTAGATGCTGCTATGTTTTTTCTCTACTTTAGTCAGTGGATTTTTAAGTAGGGTACGTATAATGTTGTTTTATACTTCAATAAAATTGTATTATTTTGTGCTTACCATCAATTAATTTCCAAACTATATTCAACAAATTTTATGAGTGAAATTTACATTTGAGGTCACAGATTTCATTATAAATGCTTACATACTTTTTTAACCATCATTTGGAAGGTGTCGATCCTTACAGCAAAACGAAAATGTTAGCAAAAAATAAGGAATAAAGATTATTTTTTTAAATAAAATGTCATGTACAGTGGAAACACTACCAATTGAACACAAATGGATTGAAAGTCCATGTCCACAGGAAATTTTTTGCAATCCTGACAATTCCTATGTAAATAATGCAAAAAAAAAAAGTCGGTTTTGCTGAACTTCAAAATTTAGTGTAGAGTTGTTCTGATACCGATACTAAGTATCCGGCTGATACTTCACCTTTTCCCGATGTATCTGTGTCAGGTATAGTATGTCCAATACATTAGTATCAGTTGTAGATAATTAAGTTAGGTTATTACCTTGTTTAGAGACAATAATTACTGTATTTCGGTTTGTATTCAGTAAAACCTTGTTAATTCTAAGTAGATTAATTCAAAATCATATATAATTTGAAGTGTGTATTTGCTCCCAAATGGGAGAATATGATTTTATACGAGTTTTCACGTCTGTTGACTGGTTGTAGTCGCCTCTACCACCCGCTGAAAAGGTGAAAAGATGCGACACTGCCCCACACTGGAAGTTTGGGAGAGTAGGACAAAGAAAATTCTGGGCTGCCTGTTGTGAAAGTTGGAGGGAGGGAGGAAGGAAGCTTGGTGCGGTGTGGGTGTGGCTTGTTGATGTAGAGGGAAAAGGAGTATAGTGGTGTGGGCGTGGCGGGAAGGAAGGGTAGACTGAAAATATAGAGGGTGAGGGGGAGACAGAGAAGAGGAAGGGAGCAAGCAACCTTTTCAGAGGCCAGACCCAGCTTAGCGAGGTGCTTGCTGCTTGGCACAAAAATGCTGGCCAGATAGTAGCATTTGCTGGGAGTTTATTCGTAGTAGAGGGAGCAAGAGGATTCTTGCTACTACAGCTGCAGTTTGAAAACCAAACTGTACCTTATATATATATATATATATATATATATATATATATATATATATATATATATATATATATATAACACACACACACTTTTTTTTGGCGTAGCAATTAAGCCTAAATGCAACAATTACAACACTTATATTTTACTGCATGTTAACAAATAATTAATGGCCAAGATGCAACAAACTAATTTTTTGGGCAATTTTCTTCAAATTTTTGTCTTTTTCAAACCAAAAATTTTATGGTTCCCCAAAACAGGGTTGTAACTTCGAGAGGGTAGTTATTCCCGAGCCCGTAGTTGTGTTTACTTTGGAAAGGGAAAATATGCATTTCTTAAAACTTTTTTTCTTTATTTAAACAAGTCTAGGAAAAATGTTTTTTAATGTATTATTGTTAACAGTAATACTTTTTTTGAAATTCAGTGCAGAGGGCATTGGTATCAGGGTATCGGTATCGGAACAACTCTAATCTTTACCCCATCAATCGAACAAAAATTCCTGTAGCATCTCCGAAAATTTCCTGCTCCGATCATTTAACACCGAAGTATTAACAAAAAAGTGCTATATGTATCAACTGTACTCACCAAGGCATAGAAAGTCTGTATACAGTATATTACATACACATGCACAAATAGTAACGCAATAGTAATGCAAATAAAATACATTCTCAACACACATTGTTTTTGCTTACATCTCGCTTCCCTGCTTTAGTCCTACATATTTTAGTGCTACATATCTATGTAGTTTACCACTTTCAAAATATGTTATTAAGTCTTGAGTGAGTGTATACCAGAAAAAATTTGTGTATTATTATTGTCATTTCTTGGTTACCTTGAGAACTACTTTATAACAGGGTTCTGCTGTATTATGAATGTTTTCTTTGATATTCCCATTTGCATTGTTTTATTTTGTTTAACTTGACAAATACCTAACATAGGCCTATCAATGTATTCAACATTAAGTTTAAGAAAGTTGTTTATTTTTGTTTTGTTATGTCTAGTCCACATCTACAGAATGTGTGCATGTATAGAATTTTTATTTCAGTCCCCTGAAATTCCATGGATAGAGGTTCCAAATACAATTTTCTGAGAGTATGGTTTATTAAATTTATTGAGCGTCAATTGGTTTTTTCGGTAAAAAATGAATTCAGTAATATATGCCGAGATGTAAGGGGGGGGGGGGGGGGGAGCTATTAATACAGAGTTGCATGGTATAGCATGTGAATCTTCTTTGGTTTCTAGGATCTGTACCTCCAGTTGAACAACTTCTTCTGCTTCCCTCGTTCTTGTGTGGAGAGCATCTTCCCTTCCATTCATTTTCCAGAAATCTTCTATACTTCTGTTAGAAACATTTTTATTTCATGAATTTATTTTATTGGTGGCTGACATAATTTCCCCAGCTTTGTTCTACGATAATGAAGCTTCCATTTAAACTTAATTTACAGCGTTGGTTACAAAATCTCGTGATTTTTATAACCTTGACTGAGTGAGGTAAACTCTGTGAAATGCATGCATTTCCTTTTGCATGAAGGTAACTGCCATGCTTTATATTTATGTATTAAAGTCGTTAGTGCCTGCATTTAATAGAATTCCGGGGGAGTAAACCCTCCAAGTTAATAATGGAAACTTAGACTTGTGTGTACATTTATATTTAACGGTTCATATGTGTCCATATGAGTTCACGCTCACAAAATAATCAAAGAATATCCCTGGTTCTTGTTATAGCTCAAAAAATTTAATTAGTCGTGGTTAAATATTTTTTGTTATTTTTACCCTAATATTTAATTGGCTATGGAAACCCTCTCATCTCTTTCCTAAAGTTCTCTTGAAATACCATGCATACATGCAGGACTTGCTGCCATCCAGTAATAAAGATAGTGGTTTCTTGATGCAATGTTTGTTATTTTTGGGATTTTGCTGAAAAAAATTGCCATAATTAATGCCAAGCAGAGGCATGTTAATAATTTATGATTGAAAGATGTGCTAATATTATACAGGAACTATGCATGTGCACTCCATTGAAAATGTAAGTCAGAAAGTGTCTATTCAGCCTCTTTACAAACTGCTCCTATGTGACCAAAGCAAGTACCTGTGTAGTGCATACCTCTGCGTGTTTTTTGTTATTAGAGTGTTGTATTTTCGCGTTGGGAGTATTCAGTTGTAGACATTTGGAGTAGAAGAAATGGAGATTGTGTGGTTTCTTGTCATAATTTGTTTAGTACTGTAGAGTTAATAAAGAGCAGCTATGCAAAGCTTGGCTAGCCCATCATGTGTTTACATCTCATGTATGATGCCTTCACTGCAGCTATGTACTCGAGGCAGTCCTGCTTCTAGACATATTCTTTTCAGTATTTATGCCGTGGTCACAATCTCAATTAGGTATTTCCTCTTGGCTTCTTTAATCGTGCCGGATGATGCTAGTGGTCGGTTGGTTTTCTCGGGGATCTCCTGCTTCCCCCCCCCCCCACCTCTTTCTGTCTGGTGCTGCACCATACTTCGTTTCACCCTCAACGGCTCTCGAGACCTCAACATTAAGAGCTGCCCAAGTGTCTCCACTCCACTCTTGGATCGTTTGTTTTCTCTCTGCCACTACTGTATTTGTAAGTAGTAAGTGATGGATTTTTCAAAATTATTTTTAATGTCCACCCATAGGTTTTCTCAATATATGTAATACAGTAGAGACTTAAGTGGAACAACCACTCTCTATTTCCAGAAATGTCGTTTTGCTGGCAAACAATTAAAAATAAACATAATATCAAAGAATGCGTCTTTTTTGACGAGTGATTTTTTTTTTTTTTTCAGGCAAACCAGAAATATTTCAATGAAACATTAATGTATACTGATAAACAGATGTCTTCCACATATAGTTATATAGGAAGGTATCTCTAACCTATTTTGTTGCCAATCAATTACCACAACTATAACATTGGAGACAACTTACTTTTGCAGAGTGAAAATTCAATTTTTCATGGCTTTTACAGAAAAAAAAGTGTGTTAATTCTACAAAACATATGTCTCCAGATAAAATTATACTACAGAATGGTATCTCTAGAGAAAGAGCACAATGACAGGACAAATATGACGTTAGTTGTGTTGTGCGGAAACATTCATCTGTCCGAGACATGGAGGGTGGGTATGGTCAATAGGTATTGGGTAGCCCTAGCTGCCTAGGAAGGTATTATTTATTCTTAGGTATGCCTTACATCCAATACAGCTCTAACAAAGACCAAATGCAAAGTGCAGCTACCAAAGAAAGTACAATAATTTATTTTGCAACCAATTTTCCTCTAATTTTTTTTACTTTTTTCTCCCCAAATTCCTTATGGTTCCTCAAAAAGGATTTTAGACTGTCGCATGAATGGGATCGATATAGATGTTCTTCTGTAGTTTATTCTTTCAGGTAGTGCAGATTAGTATTCTCTTGATTTCTGGTAGATGTGTATAACTATAATTTAATACTCGGCATTAGACATTGGTCTCGCTTTCTTTCTTCTCACTGTTCACTGAAGTTTGTTTTCTGGGTCGTGGTGCAGTTGTGCTCTCCAGCTATCCACATGACATTCCACAGTACTTAACACCGTGAAAGCATGGGTGTATTATACATGCTTGCTTTCTCATTCTTAGGCAACCTGCAGTGCACCATGGTGACATGGTTGTCATGTTTTAAATTTGACTGTGAGCTCATGTATGCTGCTAGTAAACAAGACATTTTCCTAGTGTGAGTCAAGCATCTTGTTTAAGTGATTTAATTTTTTTTACTGTGGATAGTACAAGCAGGATTAGCTACAATATGATGATAATTTTTAACTTGTTACAAAGTGGTCTTAATATTAATCTATTTTTTATATGATTTTATTAGCTTTCAGAATCAATTGGGACTTAAATTTTTAGTATTTTGGTAGAAGTACGGTATGTGAATTTATTTTCCACATTACTGAAAATAAACTTGAGTTATAAAGGGGTGAAATACTGTTTGTAGGTACTTGGTTTTGCTTGAAATTGTAACACAGTACACTATTTTGCCCATTTTAAAGGTTATGCATGGTAAATGTTGCCTGTTTTTGATGAGGAGTCGATATTGGGTGCACATGCAGTAGTGTTTCACAGTCAGCTGCTTGGGTTAGCTCTGGATATTTTGTGTAGTCTACTTTTTTTTTTTACATTGCTACTGTTTTGCATTTAAATGGAAAAAAATAATATGTGGTGTTTGGATTTGGAGTGGGTGAATCCCTCAAATCCTAGGGATTCAAGGATTTGAGACAGCATTTGAATAAATTATTTGAATATAAAACAAGTTGATGTTTGAGATTTCCTTAACCATAGATTTTGTTGGTCAGTTTCACAGCATGACAAAATAAAAAGAATAGGGTAAAACTAATAATTTTGAAAAATTCATGTCCATAGTGTCTATATTGGAACAAGAAGTTGACTTATGTAACTATTAGTATGGCTATGACAGCTGTAATCCCACTGTCTCATAATGATTGTTGCCAACTACTATAATTTTTTTTTTTTCCCACCTTATTACAGTTATTAGACCAATTTTTCTTAATATGGAATCAGGTTTTGACTGTTTATTCAACCAGATTTAAGTTTGACTATGGATTTGGATTTGAACTTAAAGAGAATTCAGTGAAATACTTGCTGGCCATGTATTTTTGGTCATCACCACCAGCATTCTTTTCCAGCCACCTACTACTGAGTGTGTAAGCGAGACTTCTTTGCCGAGATCCCTTCACTCATTACCCACTGTCTAGGCCTTTGTTTGCAGTCCTATACCTTCCTTCTTTAACTGATATGTCCTGTGTCACTGTTTCCATAGCCATTTTCACGCGAACATACATACCTTTTTAACTTTATTACAGTATTTCTGTTCCGTACTGATGGGGTTCTGAATCTACTTCAATTTCCACATTTCACAGCTCATCACCTTTTGTTACTTTGAGTGCATGATTCACATGTATTGTTTAGTTTTTATTTTTAACATAGGTTGTACATGGTTTTCCACTTATTTGGAAAACGGGGAAATGTCAGGGAATTTGAAAACTGTCTGGTAAAATTTGAACAAGTTAGCTAAATGTAAGAAAATTCTGTAATATGCATACTATATTTGGTAGTTCTATCGTCAAGCGTGCACCGCTACTAGAACTGTGTAAAATTGTTTTGATTGTGGACAAAATGCTTATGTATTTTCCCTTGCAATTTGTTCAGGGAGCAATTTTTTATGATCAGAGAAATATTTTGGTGTAAAAGTGTGTTATTAGCAGCAAAGTCATAAATCCATACAGAAATAAAAAGTTAGCAAAATGCCAAGGTGAAAAAAGTTATTTTTGTCTGGAGATCAGAGAAATGTCAGGGAATTTTCCAATGAAAAAAGTGGCAACACTGTTGTAGAAATGGTCATAAATACTCTTGACTAAAAAGTTGGAATGTCGTAATTGTACTGTCCTGTTGCTGTCTCTCGAGTGTACTGATTTTGACTTGTGTTTCAAATGGTGTTTATGTAATTAATAGTTATGTTCTTTTGAAGAGTGATTGTTAATAATAATAATGTAATTTTTTTACTATTTGCAGTCAACTTGTGTATTTTTTGAAAACTAAGTTTTCAGTATTTTTCCTATTTTGAAAAATGTATAAAATTACTTTCTTTTGAAATTTGTGTTTGCAGTCAGTAATTTTTAGATACTGGTTTTGAAGCATTGTGTTTTCTTGGTTATCCTTTTTAATGATGTATGTGCCTATACACCATGCTGAGACAATACTCTGTAAAATGTTGCAGCTTGTAAGATGTACTATGTTGTGCACCTTTTGAACATGCCATGTTGCTCAGGTGTAAAATGGAGTGGTTGGTGACGAGTTTTGACAGCTCATATTTATTACATGGGTGTATTGTATCAAACTAACGGCCAGTTTAAATTGTTGGCTGAAGTGGTGCTTGCATTTCCAGTACAAATACTTTGATGGTGTTAGGAGTGTTTGATTTCCTTGTCTTAAATTTCTGATAAAGTACAGTATTATGGTTGTTCATTACCTTAATTTTTTTACTGTGGGTCCGATAGAAACCTTAATCTTTTGTTTATTTTATTTAAAATACTGGGCATTGAAATAATTTTTGATTTGTGATCAAACACTCCCCTGTATAAAAAGCCATTTGACCAGGCAACTTGTAATTAATTATGTGTGTGTTAGAAACCGTAGTCATATTGTAATTTAGTTTCTTGTATATATCACAGGCAAAGACTTGAGATTGTATTTTTTTACTATTTGTAATAGTGCATGCAGAAATATGATACCATCTATAGTGTTGTTTTGAATTAATCATTTGTACCATATCAGTTTGTAAATTCAGTCGGTTTTGTAAAATAGTAAAATTTTTATATAGGTATAAAGACAATACATATTTAGCACAGTTGTTGATCAGTAGCTTACGCAAAATTATGTTTATATGTCTCCTGTTTGACTTTTGTTGTATTTTGACTGGTTTTAAAAATGAGTATGTATATTATACACACATGCATGTTATTTGCGATGTTTTTATTTAAAAGTATAATTGTCTATGATAACCCATTTCATGAATTTATTGTTTGGTGATATCTGAACAAACTGACCAAAAAATCTATTCACTGTAACTACGTAGTACCCTACATCATCCTGCACTTGATTCAAGAATGTATCAAATTTTTACCCCTTGTAATTCTCTCATATATTTCCAAAGCCCTGTTTGTCTACATTGGTTTGCTGTGCTCTTCAGTGAAACACTTTCTCCTTTGAGGTGTGTCCAAGGCCATAGTTTTGGATGGCACTTGAGAATATAGCTACAGATACAGTTTGTGTGATACAGCCTGTTCACGGCTAACTACACCCTACCCACATTCTACTTCTCTGCCCATTTTGTGTCCACCCATCATAATTATGTAGAATTATCAGTGCATCTAACCCTCTCACTTTATTCTTGCACCAGTCGAGTATAACTGTGAAATGACGAATGTATATATTCTGTCATATCTTGCACTTATCTGCATAAAACAGACAGAAAATATTTGTTTATTAAATTCAGTGGCAGCAAGTGTTAAAGTTATGCTTTCAATACGTGTTGAGATAATAACTTTTCAGATTTCGCTGCCAACTTGGTATATGCCAGTCAGTTTGTTCGTTAATGTATGTGTTGTGTGGGGCAGTGATTTTTTTTGTAGGTTTATTTCAAGTACTCTTTAACATAAACCATCTATAGTAAACATAGCCCATGATTTATAGGGTTTACTACGAAACTTGACCCCTCCTCCAACTAAAGTTTGTACTAAAATGCTTATTGGATGGTCCAGAGAACCATGCTGTAGTTATGTTGGCATAGCAGGATTTGGATGCTCACAACAAAAAATGAACCTACTGGTGTTAAGAAAATATTTGCAGCTCATGGTAGGTAATTCTATGATGTGCAATAGCCTCCGCCATGTCTTTGTGAGGTTTGTGGACTGATGGGCAGATCATCTCGCTAAATTTGTTTTTCCTCTTCTGGCTCATGGCACTTACTTTATTTTATAATCACTAGACAAAACAATTGGGATTGTAGTTAGTTTGGTGTCACTGGAGCAGTTTTGAAATAAGATTTGAAAAGTCTCTGCACATATTTATGAAAAATTGTACGTTCAGCAAATTTGGCAGAAGTTAAAAAATTTAGTTTGTGTTTTAATATTTTCTGAAGAGTATAATGTTTGAATTAATAGTGTACTATACAATTTTTAATTTGTACACTGGTCTATAATGAGAGTTATAAACCTGGAAAAAGAAAGAAGACATGACCAGCAAGAAACAGAGAAAACAGAAGATGGATGGCCTTGTACGTGGAACCCTGTGGTTTTCGTCAGGGAAGGCCTCGCTAATATATCCCGAAACATGAATTGATTAATAAGGGATAACAGACGAAGAACAGTTTGCACCATGAACCGGGGCAGAGAGGCAAAGGAAACAGGGGTACCTATGGAGGAGGTAGAACTGTACAACTGAGGGTAACTGAGGTGTACAGGGAAGACTTTCTCCATAGACAACTAGTGAGAAGGAACAATAAACTGGCTGGACAAACGAAACATGGTGGATGCAGCAGTACAGGCTTGGCCTATGGGAGCGCACCCTGACAAGCCATTGTGGTTGTATGATGAAATAATTAGGGGAGCATATCTGTTGAGATGTGAAGAACCCAATACCGTGATGGCAGCCCTGGCCATGGTTGCCAGGTAGATAAGTGGGGAGACGAGATCCTCTTCCCCTGCATGTAGGCAGTGTACAGGCTCGTCGTCGCACAGGCGGGTCTGTCCACTCAGAAGGATGCATTCCTGAGCTTGCTTAGGGAGTGCTACTGGTGCAGAGGCAAGAAATTCTCTGAGGCCGAGATTTTCAAGGATGCCATTCGTACATACGGGAGGCGTATCTTTGACTACAGTAAGCCCTTCTTGGGCCTAATCACCCCAGAAACAGCATCTGTACGTGAAATCGAGTGGCCTAAGCATTTCCTACTCCGCCACCATTTAAAAAGGCCGGATTGGAAGTATGACTTGCTTTAGCCACACTACCCAGTGTGGAGACCACACCTGAGCATTTCTGCATGAAAATATGTGACATTATTCTAAGTTCTATTCCCGCGCTTGAAAGGGGTTGGAAGTTCCATCCACTGCTTTCCAAGGCCGGATGGGACAACTCTGTATGATATCACGCCATAAAGCCGGTATGGTTAGAAGTACACAATAGGACCTGTTCATACCCCGGCTTAGTTGTTACTTAAATTGTTCCTCGTGTTGACAGTGCTTGGCTGGAACATGGGGGGGGGGGGGGAAGAAAGGTACTGGACAGGTAGGATGAATACTTATATAGGTTTTCTGGGTAGGGTGCCAGCTTGGGGAGAGTACGATGAATTAGGGATCATGTGGCCAATGGCCTGAGTCTGTTCCCCAATGTCCTCCGCGCTGGTAGAAGTACTGCTGCTGTTGAAATAGTCTATCTAGATCCTGTAGATGCTGGTCTAGTGGGGGTTGTTGGCCTCCCCCAGATGCCATTCGCTCCTGTAGGAATGTATGCCTCCCAAGGCCATTATTATAAATACGTACTTTATTTACTTTAAGGTTAAGTGGTAGAGATAAGTAAATGCCATTTTTACATATGTTGGTTTATTTACTTGTATATTCCCATGCAGAGTAGTTACAAGGAAGGCTCGCTGTTGAAGTGGGCCACCACTTAAACAGAGTAAAGGCACATGAACTTGTGAGTAATTGTGCCCCGGCCATGAACAAATGGACCGGCGATGAGGGGGTGGTGCTAGCTCCGGGCTATGAAAACAAAGGTTCTAGTTAATTTAAGTTGATGAAGCAGAATAACATGATTAGTAATAAGAACGAAGAAGGTCCGGCGCGACGTGGCGACTACCCCACAGCGAAACTGGGACTAGTACTACTATCGAGTTGGCACGGAGCCTACTGTTTGGTTGGTACTCCCACCTCAGATCACATAACTGTGATCGGTATGTGCACGGCCGTAGAAGACTGGTCTGGACACTACCTTGAAAAGTTGACTGCCTTACTGACCAATTTAGTTCATGAACCCAGCCGCAGAACGTCGCTACCGAAGTAGTGCTGTTGACATGGCTGGCATAGGGAGGGGAATTGGAATTTTTTTCATAAAATGGGAAAATTATCTATAGTGTTATCCCTATACCATCAATACTAACAACACTAGTTTGTTTGCAGCGATCTACGGCTACTGCGTGAACTAAATCAGTCAATAAGGGGGTAAATTCGCTAACATTAAGACAGGCAAGTGACCAGACCTGTTTTTTTCGGCCATGGGTATGCGACATAATTACAAATTAAATAAAATGGCTCGTGGCCATATAAGTGAGGTGAGCATACTAAATATAAATTCCTTAATATACAAAACCCTTGAATAAAATGTATAAAGAAAATATCACACTAGTGGTGTGCGGAGTTGCCACACAAAACTTAATCTACAATTTGCGTCCTCATTTGAATTGGACTAGGAACTCGTGGGATGGCTTCAGAGTGCAACTTATTAACCCTGATAAAGACTTGTGACACATAATAAAACACTTGAAATACCTATATACTTTTTTACATGTAGTGCTAGGAATAAATCATTACGTTGTTGGACCTGGTGCCATTCTCTGGGGCTGCTACTCGTATATAGTGTCACTGGAAAGATTTGGAACCCCATCTTTCTGCAATGCCCGTGTAGTCACATGATGAGTACATATACAAATGATTAGGTTACTCTATTACGCTAAACATCCATTAACCTTAGATATCGTGCATCACTATAATTATATACACACGCATGGGTGGTTCTATTGGTCTCAAACACACTACGTGAGCACAACTGACACTTTCCAAACAATAACAAACACACAACTACACGATCTGACAAGGTTGAGGCAAATGTCTCTGCACTTACGTGTATGGTAGGAATACACACAAGGTAAATAAATAAACACCTATGCACACGATACAATCGTGTGCACAACATATCCCTGAATCACACCACTAGTTGAAAAATAATAATAAAATATTTAAAGCCGCTTGAGTGCATTAGTGCACCTTGAGCAAAAATGGAACATACTGTACTAAGGTAATATAAAAATACAATATTAACACAACATTCATGATGCTCCTCACGGGTAAACAAAAACATGAGTCATTCCTGACCCTCGAATATTATTACACCACTACAGAATAAACAATGGATAACAGAAGCTACACCGAGTAAGGGCCTGTATTACGATCTCTAGACAATTGTATGGAATAGCTATTTAATAGATAAACTATTTGATGATAAAACATGATAAATAAACCATCAGCTAAGTTATCCTTTGGATAAGTAATCCAAGGTTTTGGTTCGTTACTGTGTATGTTGGCAATAAAAGTCACTATATTTGTGGTAATATGGTTTATGTCCAGTTGTCAGTAATGAGTGCGAAATGTGTTGCATTATATGTATAAGTTATATGTTAATGCTTCTTTAGCAAAAGTGAATTAAATAGAAACAATAAACGAAACCCGGGCAAACAACATATTTGTTCACAATTGTTACTGTTGCTGGTGATATCAACCCTCGCACAGCTTGCTTAATCTCCATACAATTTATCACAATGCCTGAGACTCTGTTTCTTGTCATTCAAGGTTGAGGTTTGTGCCTGTGTTTCATAATTCTATTTTCTAATATATTTTATATAACCTCCAAAACCAACATGCATACAAGAAAAACACCACACACTGATGTATGAGACACCATTTTGAAGCTTTTCTAAATGTATAAATGCTTGTCTAGCACTGGAAGTGATAGGTAGTTCAACCCCTTGATAACAGATCTAGTTAGCAGTAACTAGAGGCCATAATACACTATTTTGCACGAGCTGGTAGTTAACTTTTACCCTGATGTGTAACTAGAGATCGTAATACAGGCTTTAACTGTTTCAATGTGTTCCATGTACCAGCGCTCTGATTGGCCACTTGCGCTCGGGGCATACAAGATTGTCAACAAACACCATTTTATGTGTGAAGTGGTGGTGCTATGTTACATATGACGTGTGCACGCCCTCAGCCCTAAGAGCATTTACCTGTGATGTCATCGCAGCGAGCTCTGCAAGCCGGCACAAGTGCAGCAGGGGGTTGCCGTAGCAATGCAAGATGCCGCAGAGGAAACAATTAGGCCAGTTATATTGAACTGGAACGTTTCAGGCCTAATATACAGACTTTATTATGTTGTAAAATTAAATGTTTAGGATTAGTTTTGCAGGTGTTGTTTTATTTTGTTGTATTAGCTATGTAATGTGTTATTGTTTATTTTCATCTTCCGCGGAGTGTTTTGTCCATCCCATTTCATCAGTGTATATGTAGCAGGAATATTTGTATTGTTTTCATATGTCTATTTATTTTCTTTCATTAACACAAGGGTCAATGATGTAAATCATCACATAAAGTAGTCCTGTTTCGGCGCAAGGGCAAGCTGTGGCGAGCCCCCAGGTCGGGCGGGAGAATCAGTCAGCTTGCAGAAAGTCAGGGAGGTAGAGTGCGTACGGCAGGCTCCGGAATTTCCCATGCATGGCAGGTGACCATCATCATTTTGCAACTGGACAAGTAATTACAATACACTTAATCATATGGAACATTTTCTATCTCATCGTCCGGTAAGCCACCTCGACTCCCCAATGGATTAGCATCGCCCTGGGGAGCTTAACGTTCACGTAATGTTTTAATTGCAGAAGAAGACGCTTTTTCTGTTTCACCGCAAGGCCGGTCCTAATAGCCGAAAGTGTTTAGCATCAAGTTCCCTCGGAGAAGGGGTTGTAATCGTAAACGTAATAAATAACAAGTTAGAAAGTCATTTGTTTGATTACGTATGCAGCATGTGTTTAAGGGGACGGGCCCTGATAATACCTGCTCAATCACTACATAATTTCTAATTTTCAGTGTAATCAGTTTTGTTCCAATCTGTATAGGTGTGTTGGATGCCCTGACTGCCCATGCACGTGAGTGTAATGACAGCATCTGGCGCCCTGGGTATATTCATCCCTTTCTTTCACCATCACTGCTCAAGAAAAATCCCATTCCAACCTTTACTGGCATCAGCCATGCATCATAATGGCTGGCCCAAGTGGGGCCATTCTCCTATCGCCAAATTTTTTCCCAAAAAATTCTTTCCAAGATGTTTTGCAAATTTCCAAAATTTTCCAGAGTTTTCCTGAAATATCAGTTTTTCCCGCCTTTTTCCTGCCTGCAACGGTGTGAGGACAACAGCAAGGCGGCAACAAGGGCAAGGGCAAAGGCAGCGGCAGCATCGGGGTGCATATGAGATGCCGCATAAATGCTTGGGAGGCTTGACAACATTGTCAACAATCAACAGGTGACATCACGCCAAGAGCGACGACACGCTTCTTGGAGGGCAGGCAGCAGAGGAGGAGAAGTGATGGGGTAAAGGATACCTCCCCCAAACACTCAGCAGTCACAGCCACCGACAACCAGCCACATCCTGAGAGGGGAGGGTGAATCTCTTCCCTAATCCGTGCTGGTCATCCGCATCTCCGCGCATGTGTGTTTGTTGACAAACAAACCATGGCTGGCAGGATAACTGACAGTGCACTGGCACTGTGGTGTCCTGAACCCTATGGTAACTAATTAACACTCGCCAAATTTTAACGATGCCAATTGTCAATGACACCACAAGACCAGCCTAGAAAACAGCCACGCCGGTGACAACCGCATAACATAAGACAGTTGCAGTGAAACAGTGCAGGACAGTACAACATTTGTAATACAAGTATAGTCTGAAAGTGTACATTTTTCAAATTACAATTTCCCAATATACTGTGGTAATTTGTTGTGTAACGGACAGGGTACAATCATACTTCATTGTGTACAGTTTGGCATAAAATATCACAAGGAATGCTTCAGAGGCACAGAGCAGATTTCAGTTGCGGGACTGACATTTGTTTGTTTATAGTGCCACACGGCATCAAATAAGTTCAGACAGGGCATAGTTCACGCTCAAAACGAAACGGCAGACACCCCATGTGATCAGGTGTTGGACCTATTGGGACAATAGAACAATCTTTCACGGATAATAGTGGCACGGGGCACTAACAATGTATCAGGCATAGCGGCGCAAAGCAAAGATGGGGAGGAGAGCAGAGCGTAGCAGAGACGTCGCATGCTTCTGCTGTGCACGTGGCAAGCGTAAACAAACTCGACGCCCGAACCTAACCCAGCATTCACACCACATGTGTACCAACCACCCACACATTTTTCCCGCGATACCACCCATGTACCCTACACCGGTATACCCAACAATAGTTCCGAATTATTAACACACTTTTCTTAACTTTCTGTACGTAACAATAATGTCACAAACAGCATGTATGGAACGCGCAATAAGAAGTGGAACCATGGATCCCACCCAACCCCTACATCCTCCAGGACCGTTCGCAGCGAAAACACCATCGAAGTTTCAAACATTGCCCACGTTTGTGGGTACAGCAACGGAAGATCCAGCAGCATTTCTGGAAGACTGCATATCCCTTTTCACGAGATACGGTGTCAGCCGTAATGAATGGGATAGCTGCATCGGAGCGAAACTCTCCGAAGACGCGCACTCTTGGTGGGTTTCACTCAATCACTACGGGATTCAGTGGGATGAGTTTCGACGTGCATTACACTGCAGGTTTCGAGGAGTGTTCACATCTGTACAGACTCTGGATGGCCAACAATTAGGTGAGCCTTTAACTGCTTTCATAGCTCATAAAAATCAACTTGTGAAACACTTCCATCCAAATTTGCCGGAATGTAAAGTTTTAGAAGTAATTGCAGAAACTGCTCGGCCAGAGTTTAGAACAGCTCTAATTCCTTTGTTAAATTGGACACTTGAATACCTAATGCATGTTGCAATTATTCTAGAAAGAACGCATAAATTATCCTGCCAGGATGCAAATGGAACAAAATCGTGCCACGAGTCGAAAGATGAAAATGTTATTGTTCCGTATTGTGTATCATAAAGGGAAAACCATACAAACATTCAGTGTGTACTATAAAGTAACCATCCCAATTGTGCAGTCTAGTGCCGTTTCGCTTATCCAGCCTAGTTTCCTTGAGCGTATCCAAATTCGGCAACAATTATTCTGTATCGCGTATCCGAGCATTTTTTCCGCAAATGTTCACTCGCGAACCGCAAGATGGATTTTGCGGGATGTAAAATCACAATGTTGAATGCCAGGCAAGTTATTCATTCCTGGCCAGACGTAAAAAACGTTTCTCATCTAGCACGACATTCTCAAATCGACGATGCGGTGCGAAAAATGCGGGGAAGGCGAAGCGAAATTGGTGTAAAACAGGGGCTTGTTTTACTGGTGCCGACTGCGACTGGAGGATGGTACCAAATACAACTTTAAGGTGTCAGCGAGACAGGGTAGTTTCGTGGGCAATTCAAACTTGTCTCCGGACAAGATAGTTGAGTTGTGTTTACTCTGGTGCCTGATCAAATACCCTCGTCAGCAGACTATAGTAAACGAACTTTTGTGCTCGAGAAAGATGGTCGTCGCCTGGTCGAGTTTCTGCCGCCAAGTGCGCATAGACTGGGTGTTAATGTACAGGAAACGCTTCGGCGGGCCGGGCAAAGTGGCAGAGATCGACGAGTCGAAACTGGGCAAACGCAAGAACCTCAAAGGTAGCAAAGATCATGGCCAATGGGTTTTCGGCGGAGTGCAGCGGGACGATCAGACGAAATTCCTCCTGGTGCTGGTGGAAAAGAGGATCGCGGCGACCCTGACCAAAATCATTCGCGAGTGGATTGCTCCGGACACGACGATAATTTCAGATTGCTGGTGTGGTTACAGAAACTTGGACATTCACGGCTACCATAACATGCAGGTGAATTACAGGCGGGAATTTGTGTGCAGGTAAAAGAGCGGCGTGGTAAACACTCTAAACACGCTAAAGATGAAGAGGGGCGAGACCTTGAGGGTGCACACTCAAAACATCGAGCGAAGTTGGTGTTCTGTGCGATACAGCATTCCCTGCTTTGGCCGATGGAAAAAATCTTGGTTCGGCTACCTGGCCGGGTACGGAGAACGACTGCACGCTTTGCCGCCGACATGCATTATCGTAATTGGCGCAGAGGAGATGGAACGAGCGAGATTGAATTGCTGTTACAGTTGCAGTTTTAAAAATGTTGATCGAGTTGCTGTTGCCATCGCAGAATAAAATTAAAGTGTGATTGACTTACTGTCTGATTCAAATTAAAACTAATGTTTAATTGAGTTGTTGTTTGAGTTAATTTACATGTGCCAATGAGACAGTGTAGCTGTTTGATTAAAATTAGAATTAATGTTTAATTAAGTTGTTTGATTCAAGTTTACATTAATGTTTAATTGAGTAGCTGTTTGATTCAAGTTTAAATTAATGTATATTATTGAGTTGCTGTTTGATTTAATTTACAGGTGCGAATAAGACAGTGCAGCTGTTTGTTTCAGTTAGTAAAAAGTTTTATTAACATGCCATTTGTTTTGGTTAAAAAAAAGTTTAATTGAGTTGCTGTTTGTGTAAACATTCATTCGGAATCTGGAAAAAAAGCCCAAAATAGTCGAGTGGGTCACGATGGGTCCTCCTGGTGACGACAGGTGTACTTGCATCTGTTGCACCTGCAAAACTTGGATCTGCCAGTTTCAGTTACTGAGGTAAATTAATTTTTAAAAAAATTACGTTAATTCACGATCCCGAAAAGGCATAGCGCGGTCGTGTCTGTCATGACTGATTCGGCCGGCAGTGGATGCAATTGCATACGCTGTTGCTTTCGCGAACTTTGGACCTGCCAGTTTCGAGTGTTGAGGTAATTTATAAAAAAAAATTGATGGTGTATATAAAACTTATAAATCTATATGGTTAAATTTATAAAAAGTTGAATTTTTAACCGTACACTGTTTTACTGCATCCTTTTAGTAATGGTGTACGTGTGAAAAATTGCATATTATATTGTTCCAGTTATAAAAAATGAATTTTTAACTGTACACTGTTTTACCGTACCCTTTGGTGATGGCATACATATGACAAATTGTGTATTAAATTGTTAAATTTATAAAAATATTGAATTTTTAACTGTACAATGTTTTACCGTGCCCTTTTTTTGTAATAGCTTACGTGTGAACCTTTATATAATAAGTGGTTCAAATTATTTAAAAAAAATGATAATAATTAATAAATATGCTCTTTAAAATAGATTTTAAAAATATGTATCGTGGATTGCATGTATTTAAACACGGACAAGAAAAAGGCGAAAAAGATTAATTTTTTGGATATGCGATAGGAGACTTTTAGCAATAGTTACTTTTGGCACCTGGATACACCATGGGAAACAAATGGGGTCTTTTACCCTATATTCTGTTTTCACTTTGGATATGCTATAGGAAATAATTGGTTGTAGTTCGAAATTTCTTCCCCGACTCGGCTGGATACGCAATTCGAAACAAGTGGGGTGTGGCGCCAATTTCCCCCCTTCCTGCTTGGATATGCAATTTCGTCCTTTTCGGTCTTGCACGTTTTGTCACCTGGATACGCAAAGGGAAACTTTTGATAAAAACCAGCTTTTTCAAGGTGCGCTGGATACCCAGGGGATTTGTATTTTATTTGGACTTTTTCCCGGTCATGGTTGGATACGTAATTGGCGGTTTTTTGTCTCGACTTTTTGTATCATTGGATACGCAATACAGTTGTTTTTGAACAATTTAGATACGCGAAATGGAACAATCACCGGTCTTTTGATTTTTTTCACCAACAGATCCCTGGTGAATCTCTCGAGTTCCAGCCAAATGGAGGATGAAACAGATACGGAGGATGTGGAGGAAATGGACGAGATGCTTTCGGCTACAGATAATGAGCCATCAAACTCTTCAGTCCCTGGCCCATCAACTTCTTCAGCCCCGGGACCGTCAACTGCTTCTTTCCCTGGACCAACAACTTCTTCGAATGAATCTATGTCATTATGATGACATTTATTATAATTATTTTTTCTAATGTGATTGTATTTATTATATTTGAGAATAATATATATATATATTTTTTGTGCCCACAGAACTGTTCGAAGTTCGCAAAGGCACAGATCTATGGCCGTTTCACACCAGTCGAGACCTCAAACAACTTCTGATGTCAATCAACAGAGAGGCACAAAGTGCAACTTGACACCCGACATCACTCCTGCGAAGCAAAAACAAGCACCAAGTAAGCATTGCAGACAAATACCAACAACAGACGTCTACCAACATCAAAGAAAGAATCCCAAGCCAACCAAGAATACTGATATTTCTCGTCGTGAATTACAGCGAGAAACAGCCCGAAAGACCCCTAATCTTAGAAAAACAAATCAAAGAAAGTACCAGAAATATGGTTCTGATTTTGTATTATAATTAACCTGTATATGTTTACTTACAAAAAAAAATAATACATGGTTTTTATTTCTTATAGTTTTATTTTATAATATATATAAATACATAATTTTTTACGTGTTATTTACATTTTTGTTAACATTTGACAATATTTATTCAAAAAATATATGTATAGATAACTACTGGCATACCCATAAATAAAACACTGGCATCATTTAGTCTTGTTTAGGGTTTTGCCCCGTGTTCAATTAAATATTTTAAAAATTTAGTTCGTAGTATCCCACATAATTGCAGTTTCCCCATACAAATCCTCTGTATTTAGGAAATCTTTTATTTTTTTCTTGTCGTTATTCAATGCCTTTTTTATATTGTCCAAAACACACAAAACTGTAGATTTATTCTTGCTAAATACAGCTTCGTGTAATACTGTAATGTTATTACATCCCACTAATAAAACATTTTCTAGCAGATAATCCACCACTTCCACGATGCCATCTTGGGCAGCGAAATGCAGTAACAAATCCTTTTCTAAGAAAACCGGTTCACCGAAATTTTTTTCAATTAGGTAACACACAATGTTTTCACGATTTGCATTAGCTGCTTTCGCCAACAATTTCCAGTCTTTGTGATCCCTTTCACTCCCGCGTCTATTGTTTGTACCAAATACACAAGTACGGGCCAATTTTCAACAATAATTGGTATGCACCAATATGCTTATACCAGCTGAATCTTTGGCTAAAACATTGGCATCTTCTTCTATTAGGAACTTTACAATCTCCAAACTCCCCGCCGCGGCTGCTCGCTGAATTGGAAATTTACCACCAAAATCCTTTTCTTCATTATTCAATTTCATCTCCTTCGTGTGTACAAGCTCATCTAGCCAACCACGGTAGGCAGATAAACTCACCATTCACAGTTCCCTCTCGTCAAACAAGTCTTGTTTGTCACAGCTGGCTCTCATGGTGTCTGCACTGGCTCTGATGATGTCTTCACTGGCTCTCATGGTGTCTTCAATGGCTCTCATTGTGTCTCTGCTGGTTCTCATTGTCTCTTCACTCTGTAGTTTGCAGAGAGCGAGCATGATCCCTTGGTTCAATCGTCTCGTTTTCATACATGTACTGTGGGAGTTGTTTTTTTTTTTTTTTTTTTTTTTTTTTTTTTTAGAAGGAATGTAAGTTTCTTTATATGGAATCGTGAGTTTTACCAACCTTGATAAATCGAATAAAAATATTTTTTTATTTGACTTTCCCATACACGATTAATTTCAGATGCAAATAAATGACTATGATATATTAGCACGATCTTGTCAATTAAATGAGCATAGTGTAAAAAAATTAAGCTTAGATTTATGCGTTTTTTTTTTTTTTTTTTTTAATGTGTTGTTGTGAGCCCAGGGAGTGTAAGTGTGGGAGAAGCCCCTCCGACCGGGAGGTACATATGGGCTTGAATGAAATGAGGGGGCGAAAAGTGTAAAGGGGTGGCTGCTGGGGAGGAAAATCTTACCATTTGTAACGGGGGGCGTGCTTACTTTGGAGGTTGGGCACGCATGAGGGGGGGATGATTTTCAGAAGAGTTGGGGCGAAAATGTATGTCAGTTAATTGGGGGAGAAAAGATGATGGGACGTCAAGTGGGGCGAAGAAAGTGACGGGGGTGATGGGGGCAGCGCTACGTCAGCCTTGGCCTTGGCCGTCGTCAGGTGTCCGGCGGAAGTCCATGGTCCACTGCGTCCTCGGCGGCGGGGACCAAGTGCTGCGTCGAAAGGAGCGGATGACGAGGGTACGGAGTGGGGGGTAGCGGGTTGGGGAGTTGGCGTATGAGGGGGTTGGTGAGGTGGCGGGCGCAGGAACGCTTGAAGCGGTGGGTGAGGGAGGCGAGGATGGAGTGGAAGTGCGTGACGCGGGTGACGGGGAGGGGGAGGCGGTGGATGAGGCGAAGGGATCGGAAGAAGATGTGGGTGGGCGGGCGGGCGGAGCGCGTGGGTGGTGACGTGGGACCAGGCGGGGCAGGCGTAGGTGAGAATGGGGATGACGAAGGTGCGGAAGACGGTCGTGCGGGTGGAGGACGGGGTTCCTGCGGAAGGGCGGAGAACGGGGGCGAGGTGGATCATGGCGGTGCGGGCTTTGGTGGTGACGGAGTCGAGGTGGGAGATGAAATTGAAGCGGGAATCGAAAAGGACGCCGAGGTAGCGGGCCTGGGGTTTCCAGGGGATGACAGAGGCGGAAAGACGGGGCGGGTGATCCTCGGCGCGAGAAGAGGACGGCCTCGGACTTGGAGGGGTTGAGTCCGATGCCGTGGGCGTGGAGCTGGGATTGGATGGTGGTGAGGCCGCCGCTGAGGCGGTCGCTGAGCATGTGCTCGTGGACTGAGGAGGAGAGGAGGCAGGTGTCGTCAGCGTATTGGATCATGTGGGTTCCGGGAGGGACTTTAAGGTTGGCTATGTGGAGGGAGAAGAGGAGGGGGCTGAGGATGGAGCCTTGCGGGACGCCGGCGGGAATGCGGAGGGGCGCGGAGAGGGAGCCCTCCACCCGCACCCGGTAGGAGCGATCTCCCAGGTACGAGCAGAGCAGGCGGGTGAGGTGAGGCGGGACGGCCATGGAGGAGAGGCGGGAAATGAGTTGTTGGTGCGGGACGGAATCGAAGGCCTTGGCAAGGTCGAGGAGCACCATGCCCGTGTGTTGGCGCCGTGCGAAACCAGTCACCGCGACGCGTCCCACACGGACGATGGCGTGGGAGGTGGAGTGGCGGGGGCGGAAGCCAAACTTGCGGTTGGAGAGGATGTCGGCGGCGGAGACGGGGAGGAGGAGGCGGTTGTAAATGACCTTCTCGGCCACTTTGGAGAGGATGGAGAGGAGGGAGATGGGCCGGTAGGAGGAGGGGAGTTCGGGGGGTTTGCCGGGTTTCGGGATCGGGACAACGATGGCGGACTTCCAGGGGGTGGGGTAATGGCACTGGAGGAGGATGGCGTTGACGAGGCGGGTGAGGAAGACGGTGGCGGTGCGCGGGAGGGCGCGGAGGAGGGGGGCCGGGATGGAGTCCGGGCCGGGGGCGGCGGAAAGGCGAAGGCGAGAAAGGATGAGGAAAATTTCCTGCGGAGTCGCGAGACGGAAAGGCGGACGGTCGGATAGGGGGGAAGGGTGACGTGATCGACGAGGGTGGAGGGGTGGTCCTCGTCCTCGGAAGAATCGGAGGAAAGCGCGGGAAGCGGGACGGAGGCGAAGGTGGTGTGCAGGAACGGCGAGATGGCCTCGGATTTCTCCGCGGCCGTCTCGGCTAGGGTAGGGGAGAGGCGGGAAGGTGGTGGGGGCGGATTTCAGGCGGCGGAGGTGGGTCCAAAGGGAGCCGTCTGAGTGCGTGAGCGATTGCAGGCGCAAAGTCTCCTGATCGGCCTTCCACTTCCGGACCAGACCAGCCCCGCAGGAGGAGGTATGAGCTCCTATCCTGCGGGAGGCGGGATGCCTGCCAGCGGCCGCGGAAGCGGTTCCGCAGGGACAGTGCGTTGCAGATGCGCTCCGAGAGAGGAGGGGGCCGGAGGAGGGGAATGTGGGCGTTGGCGGCGGCGGTGATGGCGTCGGAAAGGAGGGAGGTGTTGCGATCGATGACGGCGGGAGTGGAGAAGGGGGCGGCGAGGTCGAGGGAATCGTGAAGGGAGGTTTGGTAGGCGTACCAGTCGGCGGAACGGAAGTTGAAGCGCGGGAAAATGGGCCGGGCGTGAGGGCGGTAATGGATGAGGCCGAGGACGGGAGAATGGTCGGACGGGCCGGCTGCTATGGAGCGGACGTCGGAGACGATGGGACGGTGCGTGGAAATGGTGAAATCGTGGGTAGAAGGGCGGCGGTTGCGGGGGGCGGGGTGTTAGTTGGGGGGGGGGGCGGTGAGTTGGAGTTTGGAGCGGCGGAGGAGCTGACGTAATGAGGTGCCCCGGCGGTTCGTGGAAGGGCAGCCCCAGGGAACAACACTGCGCGGCACTCCAGGCGTCGGCGATGCTGAAAAAGTACAAGTGAGCACTCTGTCGGTCGGCGGCTGGAACCTTCCCAGCGCGGCAGCTCCCCTCTAGCGGCGAAACTCTGGAAGCAGCGGCGCGCCGCAGCGCCCCGGGCGGGAGTATCGGTGTCGCCACCTAGCATTTGCAGGTTGTACTAAGCCGCACGGAACCCAGCAATCAGCGTCCTTCTGCAGCAAAAACCTGTAAAACTCGGCACTATCGGCTAGAAAAGAACAGATACTACACTTTCATCTTAGCCGATGTTAAAATGTAACGCCGCTTGTTTTGTTCCTATAATTATTATGCAAGTTTCATTGCAAATTTGTTTATACTTTTTAACTTTCAAAACATATTCATGTTAACGACAGATGGACTCATGAGAGAGAAGTTTGACTCGCGCTCTCGACCTCAGCAGTCGGGGAATTGGAGTTAGTTTTTGTTTATCAAAATTGCCAAATAGTGCAGCGACCACTGATGAAACATATTTCATTTTAACTTTTCAAATTTCGCAATAGTTTTGGCATTTGTGACGAAACTGATTGAAAATTCTTCGAGGTTTCTGGATGCCTCGGGAGATACAATCACGATTCGTTTGTTATCGGACCCGTAAACTAATTCGATTCCATTTCCAAAAGACCATTCAATGTAAAATTGTTTGTAAATTAGCGGTTGGTCGAGTAAAGTTTTGTAATTTATGTCATTGACATCCAACGAACCATTGACTTGGCCGTCTTCATTATCGTCTAGACGAACATTGAATATAGTTTGCGAATATTCGTCCAAAAGGTCAGAAATTGTATTAAAGGCTCCGAAATTTAAATGTTTCAAATTCTTAAATATTAACCGAGTAAATACACCTCTGAAAATATTCGTAGTCATAGTATATCTCTTTGCCGTTTTAAAAGGAATCATACTCGCCTCTCCCGGCTTGGTGATTGATGACTGTATAGGTGATATTTTTTCGTCGGTTAATCTAGATTCGTTGGTATTTGAAAAATCGTCAGTTTCTGTAGTAAATTAGTTTTCCAGAGATGCAGTCGTGGTGGAGATGTAGTGTTTTCTTTCCACCCAACCACCCTTCACGACCAATTCTATTACAGAGATGTCAAAATTGTGGTGTTTCTTTTTCAAATGTATATACCGAGTGGAATTACAACAAATAAACTAACTATGAGTAGACCCAATCTCACGCACAGTTGTTTATTTCCTTTATTCATTGTTCTTATCTATATATTGGCAAACGATAGTAAAAAAAAAAAAAAAAAAAATTACATAAAGCGATTGTCGATTGTATAGCTGTCCATCGCGTGCCATGACACCGAGCTCAGATCGCAAATGATTGTGGGCAAACCACAAAATACATTCCGCACTGATGTTTAAATGGCGTTTTCATCGTATTTACCTACAGGTCGGTGAGGAATACAGACATAATTTCTAAAATTTGAGAATAACTCAAGGTATCGATAAGAGGTGCCATAGATTTACGAATTTTTTGGGGATTGTTTGTCTTTGGAACGCCCTCCCATAATGTCTCTAAATCAGCCAATACGTCCTCGCGGTAATTTGAAAAGAAATTTATTTTTTTCATGGGATTTAATTTTTTTTTGTACTTGTGTCGTACTGAACTAACTTTATTCCTAAACTCGTCAATTTGATGTGATAGGGAATTATTTTTGTATAGTAATCTTGTTAACTGTTTAATATTTTCATTTTCTGTCTATTGTTCGACTCTCAAAAATAATTTGTATTTTTCGCATATGAAGTGCGGGCCCAAACAATTTTGTTGGTTAGTATACTGCTTAAGATATAGGAAATTTAAATGATGGGTTAATTGCGAAATTTTAAATTTTATTTAAGAAGTGAGTTTATCACGTTCAGTCATTAACGAATATATATTTACGCCTTTTAACCTAAATACGGAATCGTAAAAATATTTGTTATTTATGATGACTGTCAGATGTAAAAAATCCAAGTACAGCGACGGATTTAGTTTTATAAATTCAACCGATTCCATAAATTCAGAATGCATCATATTTTTATTTAATTTTCTCCATGCTTTTAACTTTAACAACTCTCTAATCGCAAAGGTAAAATCACAAGGTATTATTGTTTATTTCATAGTGTAATATTAATTTAGTTAAGTACCGGCAGCTGCAGCTCCTGAATTAGCAGCACCTTTGAGCTATGTACTCGCGCCAAATTGTATATAATCACCCAGCCTTTGATTTTACTTTTAAATTTCCATAAAACATCACTAAAATTCCAATTAATAAAATAAATCCTATAATGGTAAATGCTTATATTTGCTGTATTTTTAAATCATTGTCTTATATAAAATACAACATGTAAAAAAATGTTTCACATGGAGTTGGTAAAAAAAGTATGATAAAAAAGGATAAAGACAGAAAATCACAACATGTTAGCAAACAAAATCTTTTTTATTCATTGATGTATTTACAATAGTAACAAAAAGTATTTACATTTGAATAAATTTCAATTTATTCTTGTTTGTTTTTCTGGATAAGACTACATAAAAATTTTTCCAGCGTACATCCCCTCAAATTTGCAACAATGTCATTATCAATTGGTAATTCTATACTGCTTTGAACTGTATTCCCATACGTCATTTGAAGCGAGAAATCATATATAACAAGAGTTTACTCTTTTTAGTAGCTTCACGTGAGTATTGAAAGGAAAAATTTATCTGTCGTATAGAGATTCATCTTGAAGAAACATTTTAGTGTCAGAAAGAGGTTGTTTTTTTCCTCGTCACACACGAGTATTTCGTCTCCAACATGTCCCAAATAATATAAAACTTCACCGATGCATACTCCATGACCATGCATTAAACTGTGGTAGGGAACACCAACGATTAGCGGCAAGTAGGCACGTTTGAGGTTTTGATTCTTCTCTGTTATTAATGTTTTTATATTGTTTGAAAAGAATATTGGAATGAACTGGGGACGATTTTTGAAAATACTCTGTTTGTACATCTCAGTCACGTCAAGCCAGTAGCTACATTCCTTTAGAAATATTTTTTATCTGAGTGAGAACAGCCGTCGACACACTTAAATTGAAATAGTGTGATTCGATATTTGTAAAGGCAAAGAAAAGAAATCTGGGAAACTTTGCCAAGTTTTCCTGCGACCAGTTCATAATATATATTGCGTTGAGTACCAAACGTGAAGCCGTTTTGATTTTCGGCTCAATCACAGTTGCCAACAACTCTACCGGATACTCAAAATCCAGAGTGAAACAACTCATGTTACGATTGTCTACGGCGAAATTACGTGTAAGTAGTTTATTCCAATTCGGAGCGGTATTTAAAGTTGTCAGAAATTCCTGGTATGTCGAATCCAAGTTCCTAAACTGTGTGGTAAGGAAAAAATTATCACCGCATAGCTCGCAAATAAGCGATATGTCATTGGATTTGTTTGTCACAAATGGCTTTAGCTGATACTGATCACCACAAAATAGAATCAATAGTTTACTAAAAGTGTGCTTCACCATTTGGAAAAATTCAACTATAAATTTTGCTACACATGCACTGATCATACTGTATTCGTCAACAAACAAAACAATGGGTGCATCGAAGGAAATTGAATAGTCGTTGTTGCATTTCACAAAAAACGAAGATGTGTTATATCCGAGATCGCAAAACTTGCTCAATTCTTGTACCACTGTAGATATTTTGTCAAGATCAATCAGTGGCAAGAGCTGCATGAATTTCACATATTCGTAGTATTTAATTTAGTCATCCGAATTAGGATACTTGATAACGTCAAACCATTTGCTAGTTTCTTCTGTCGACAAATATTTCGCAATAGAATGTGTTTTGGGGTCGGGTAAAAAACTCTACATTTTCTTCTTCGAGAAAAATATGCAATAATGTAGATTTCCCACAACCGGCAGGACCATTTAACATTATGTATTTCAATATAGCCAACTCACCGTCATTCTCATAGAATCATGTGTGTATATATATATATATATATATATATATATATATATATACACACACACACACACACACATATATATACAGTGGTTTTAACAAGTTATTGTTAAATTGAAAGAGTTAACTTTGCCGAAGTAAAATATGTCATTGTTTCCACAGCTTTCGGTTCGGAATTCGATCAATATACAAGAGTAATTAACTTGTCCTCGGGATTTTCACGTGGAATTTGTTGCGCCAACAAACAATTTCATTATTACTCAACACATCTCTAAAACATAGACTTCAGTCTCATTCAGCCGGAAGGCCATGCTTCACTCTTAATTTATACTTGACGATTTTTCCAAAGGTATTTATCCGTGAAATTTTTTTTTATGATTGCTGAGGAGATTTTTGAGAAACAGCCAAAAAAATAAAAAACCCTTGCGATATTTTAAACCTTTCACAATGGATGTTGCTGGTATAATAAACAAAGTTACTTACAAACTGAACCTTTTATAGAATATTTTTTATGCATAAAAAATACAAACCAATATTTTTTTATTTCGATATAGTATAAATAAAAAGGTTATGTGTTGCAAAAAAAAGATTATGTATTTTTTTGTATATAAAAGACTCTTGATTAAAATATGGGAATTTCGCAGAGTTTTCAAAACAATAAATATTTAGGTGGTGCCAATTTAAAAAAGGGCCTTTTACAATTTCAGAAAGTCTAACAAGTGAATATTCAAAACTTTTTTTTTCTTATTAACATGATAATATTAACCGATTATAAAAACTATATTTACAGTTTACAAAATTTACCATCATTTAATGACCATACTTTTCTTCTAAACTTTGAGGGGAAACTTCCGGATAATTTATATCAAGAAGAGGCAGGAAATAAGGGAAATGGAATTAAATGTATTAAGCAAAATTTTTTAATTATATCACAGTGTTTATGTGATTTGGAATCAAATTATGCGACTTTTAAACGTCCGCACATTGGCCTATTGGCAAATGACCAACACCATATAATTTGTGCATTAAGCAAAAATTGCGCTGAACCATTTGATTTTTTATATGATGCAGATACCATTTCTTTCGAGTATATTATCGAATTGGTGGAAATCAATTCAGAAAATAGTCAAATATTTCTCAATCTACCCAAATTCAAGTCACGTTAAGTTTATCAACATCGTTTGAGATTTAATCATTATGATATATTGGATAGATACAATAATTACATAATGGTTGCCGAATCGAATTTGTTTAAAGACCTTGCCAAAATAATTGATTGTTTTAACAAACTACTCCATGCTAGTAAAATTGGCTTCATGATACTTGCGAAAAACTTACAATCTCGTGAGATTTATCCAGGTTGATGCAGGATGTTGGCTCTAAATTGGCTAAATGTGTAAAACATTATTTTGAAGGATATATAGTTTTCGTGATGAACTTCGCGAACGTAAATAATTCGATTAGTAAATTTAAAAACGCTCTCACTTTACAATTACTGATGTCCACCATCAGCCAAATCGATATTGATTTTACCTTTGGATTGGATGCTTAAACTACGGTGGCAGTCAAGACATATATCAAGTGTAAAATTTGAACACCAAATATCATAAAATTGACCAACAAAGTGATCATGGCGAAAACGTTTGAATGAATGGCTAAAGAGATTCCCTTACAACCCAATAATGAATTGGAAAAATTGTCAGTTTCCATTCTCGAAAAGACAATGACTGGTTGGCGGCACAAATCATTAATAATTTACAACACCTATCAAACAAGCTCATGTTGTTTTTCAAATGCACGTCTCAGTTTTATAAATTCGATACTAATTTGATAAACCTTCCCTTCGAGTATTTCGGGTTAAAAAATAATTTTGTTTTCGTCGTGCCGAATAACTTAAAGAATAGTGTAGCAGTGACACCGGATAACGATTTGGTCAAAGTAGTGATCGATAGTTCTAAATCACTTGCACTCCGCGCTGCTCAGATTCCCATTCTCGATCAGTTAAAAGATGAACACATCATTGTTTATATTCCATCTGGTAACAATTCGAACATTTATTCCTCTCGTAGTTATACTATAGATTCTTCTTTGAAATTCCAAAATTGCATTCCAATATCAAATGTAAAATCTATCATGTTGAATGACGAAATTGAATATATTGATTTGAATACTAATAAATACTAGTATGTTGCACTCATTCGATCCGCTTCAGAGCTTTTAATAGGAGAGGCAATGGAATTGATCAAAAAATACAACATTACCTTTTTGTTTCAAGTCGAAAGCAATTCAGTATCTCCGATGGACAATCCCAGGATCAAAGAGTATATTTCAAATGCGCAATATCGGCACGAAATTATTTTAAAATATGCCATCCAAAAAATATGTCTGTCACTAAGCGACTAAACAATGATCAAAGTTTCCAGTTTTCCTACTCGTCACCCTCGTCCTCCTCTTCATCCTCCACTCCTTCCTCTAATACATTAGAAATTGGTTTTTCCAAATTAATTTTAAACAAAACAAATTTTGTTTTTGGATGTACGTGCGCTAGTGTTACGTTTTCGTACGAACAAAATAACTACGAGCAAAATAGTCAAGAGGAGGTTTTAGAATCCTCGGGGGAAGCTGTTTAATCACCAGTAGATTTTAATTTCTAAAACTCGAATGTTACATTAATTAATTACTGTGCGACACATACGCGTTCTCTAATTTTCATATTTTTTCGTAATGTTTCCGAATAATTTGTCCGCGCATTGGTGACGAATTTAGCCACGTTTAAGAGCCAATGAACGAAATACATGTTCATGTTTGTTATGACGGTTAGGCTAAATGATAATTTTCAGGAAAACCAACTAAATACGCAACTTACCGGTGTTTCATATAGTTTCCAATAGTTCCGTGTATCAAGACATTTGTATAGGAGATCTAAACATATCCTTGCTCTATGACAGAAACAGAAACATAGCGATTGTCCAAACGACCAGGTCGAATAAAACACTACGATTTGTCATAAGTGAAAACTCTAAAAAAAAATGTGATTGCCAACAACAATGATGATTTTATGGTCACAGCATCTTTACATAAACCTTCGGTGAACGAACAATTTCCATGAAATGTCTAATATATGTACAGTGTGATTGATGGTCAACATTGTGTCGTAAACCTCTCATCCTTTGTTGGTATTCCAGGGATTTCTGCCACTTATAAGTATAAAGATCCGGAAGAAAAAACCATTGACAACACTCATGACAATCACGAACACAATTTTCATCAAATAATACTATTAAAAGCAATATTATTTGATTTATATTATTTGAGCAAGTACTTGGAAGCCATACCTGATGAAAAATACACACTAGTGGTGAAGATTATCGATTCATTCACGGGAGATAGCGGTATCGTTTTCAAAAAAGATCTAGCCAATTTATTTAACGAAAGTAACAGTTTCCAAGTCGTTGAAAATATTCAAAACAACCTCTTCATTATTTCAAATGCTTCCCCCGAAGTTCTAAACGATTGTTTGCAATTCGAGGATTGTGCAAACACAAAAATTTTATTCCACAAAAACTCTAGCACGTCCGAAGAACACAATTTGGTTTTAGATACCGAAAACTTACAATTAACTGCTGAATCGTATGAATTGAATTTACAATTTATCGAAGAGAATTGCGAATTGTTCAAGTTTAATACCTCAAATACCCATAACAATAACCGTGGGGATGTGGCACACATATATTGTTTTGATCAACAAAGTTCGAACCAGTTTAATTTACAGCTGAGTACAGATTTGGACAAGAGATACTAACGATTATGATTTACTTTATACATACTATTTCGATAGCTTCCATCAATAACATATTGCGATTCATGAAAAGTTATCCTACTTCTTTCTGTAACAAGGTTGTAATTGCCATCATTACTGATCTGAAGAAGTATACATAAATGCATATTACAACAAAATCCATCATTATGATAAAATGTTGAATTATTTATATGTATCTAGTTCGGGTAAAATAATTAAAGATATTGAGAGAGGAAATAGATCAGATAACATTTACATCAATGGTTTTCATGGGATAAATGATAAAATTATGGTGTATGTGGATTCGACAAGGAACCCCATACTACCTACTGCTGAAAATGTTATTTCTATTTCACATACAAAATATTGCGGCAGATAGGCTCGTGAGTTTAAAAGGATATACTATTTTAACCATGCAATATATGATCAAATATCCTTCGAATTTGTACGCAACTAGTAATCTCGACACATTCAACCAAGAGATGATAAGGACGGCGAAAACGAGTCAGATGTGTGTTTGTTACAATTCCTTCAATCCCTTTCTCAATTTTAATATCGTATATGTTAGACCATCCTTTGTGGTTATATGTTGGGAGTTTGAGGAATATGAACAACCTTTAGGAATTCTTTGGGTAAATATTTGTGCTAAATATAACCATTCTACAGAGTGTGTGTGTTTTCTAAATAGAAATACAGCAATAAAAATATTCGCCCGAAAGTATATTTTAATTTGAAAGAAACTAATCCAATATGAATAATACAAGAGGAAACTCAAATAGAATAACTTAAAAAAAAATTTTTTTTTATCTATTTGGTACAATCGGGTAAAAAGGGTATTTTAGCATCCTGTATAGAGTACTTAGATAATAAAAAAATAAATTTTACTACAAAATTTTTATCCATCAACCTGAGAAAAAAAAATTTTACGACCATCTGCTAGACATAAAATTACATGTGTATGGAAACTACAAAGATTTAAAAGACATTTTATGTATTACAAATAACGCCTTTCCCTTTAAAAACAATTTTTGGGTGAAAGAAAGCCGTAATTTTGACCTTTTTGATGAGGTGGTAAGTTGTGTTGTGCACGAAGGCTGCCGAGATATTAGCAGCATACTTTTTTCAACAATTTGATTGAAAAGCAAATGTTTCGAAAACTAAAACTACTACTACTACTTTAAACACTAAAGATGAACGTAAAGAGAAGCTGCAATTGGGAAACGAAAATTTACTAACAACACCTTCGATTGGTAAAAATGTTTAAAATATATGAATACGCCGACTCTCATGACTATTGTATTTATGCAAATAACGCATTTAATGACGATTATAAAATCGTCAGCCTATTTTTAAAATGGCAATGTGATTGCCATTAATATTTTTTCAAGCAAAGAAGATGAATATTTATTTACCTTCATCAACAAAGAGATGAAAAAAACTAAAAAAGGTATATGTAAACACAGTTTGCGAAATATTCAAATTAATCAAGGATCGACAGTTACATCACACAAAGTACTCACCTGATGAACTCTATGACTTGTTACTTCTACCCAGACGTAACGAAGAAAACTACCGATTAAGAAAGTCTCTTAAATTAGTTTTTATCAATTTTGATAAAAGGTACAAATTTGTATAAAAGTCGCCATTACTAATAAAATAACTGATACAATACATAAATTTTATTGGTAAAAAATGCAGTTATTGCCGAGATTAGTATCGAAACCCCCAGAAAATGTTTATTCGAGAGTTCATTTTAGATGTGTAGGATGTAAAGTCCAAAACTTGATTTGGATTTTGTTCACCAAAAGTTTTCATCTGATTTGACATCATCATATCATCATCATTACCACCCATATTGTGCCAATGGATACGAGATCCATTCGAGTGACTTTGGGGGGCCAGTAGGTATTGTAAACGAAATTGCAATAATATTTTGAAATCGTCATCTTTTACTACTTTAGTAGGATGAATACCCATAATAGGTGGGTTAAATATGGCATCTTTTTTCTAAAAGGCCGCTAATTTACCGGTGTCGGCATAATTATCGATAGAAGATGGTTGGATGGGAACATGATTCGCTAAATCGACAACTCCTTCATGCGTATTCTTCCGAATTATCACGAACATGATCGGTGTACATTCTATCGTTCGAAAACCCCCAATATTTTCTTTTGATTATAATTCCTGGTTTGATATATCATCTAAATAATCTTGACCTTGTAGGTTTTGCAAGTTGAATGGATCAAATATGATCAAGAACACATCGGCGATTGCAGTCATGATCAATACATCAAGTATGGGCACCCAAGAAAGACAAACATCAGCAAATGCTCTAACGGCGAATCCCGCCGTTTTCAAAGCAGTATATATCAAAACTATCGTAATAAATTCTATCTTCAAGACTCTGAATAAATAAATTCCCAACTGACATTTCAAGATCTTTGCACACATTTCGATCATTGTGGGTCCGATGTGTTTGACTAGGGTCTTGAGAACCATATTCAGACCGGCCTCACCGAATAATTGAAGTAGGAACACGTAACTACCCAATCCTTGGCTGCAAGAGGTTATAATATCGTCAATTATGTCGGAAATATATTCTGTATTGGATAAATCATCGGGATATTTGGTCGGGAAACCGCCCATTAAACCGAGCATTTGATATTCGTCGATTTTACGTTTACCGTTATCTATATATTTCAAATGGTATGGCACCGAATCGGCTTGCGGTACGATTCGAAATCGAGTATCTTTATCGGAAACTAACTATGGATTCGAATTCGCGGGTCAGAATCAATGATTCCACAAGCCTACCCCCTCTGCTTTACTTTGTGGTAAAATTAATGTCTCGGTGTTTTTTTCTGTGATGCCTATGTCGCCGAGTTTAATGTCTGGATTTATGCAGAACGCCTCGTGATTGCCGAAGTTATTCCATTCCCCGATATAATCGAGCATTTGTCCCATTGGTGGTACTTGTGGGCTCTTTACATCGTACTGATCGAATCCATGTGCCAATTTAACGAAACTATATTCGATAATCTTGTATAAGTAATTTCCAACGAAAAAGCCTATAGTTTTATTATCTAAATGGCATGTGCATTTGTCACCCACCATAGACATGATAAAATTAGTGCAATAATACGAGTTTAGACGAAGGTGTATTGTTTAATCACCCATCTCTGTCACATACGGCGAATAATAGACATCAAAACCAGTTCCTATCGTGTTTACGTGCGGAATAATCGTGCCTTGTTTCACGTGCCAATAATCATCGATTCCTAACAGGTAGGCTTCTTAATGAACCAACACAAATGCATCGCAGCGGACGCTCCAATAGTTATTTGATCCGTGATATTTCATTCGGAATGTTTGGTAGGAAAACATGCTCCTTGGCAAGCAATCACATCTGAATTACCAGTTTTTTTTATATTCTATGGACATCTCGAGGCGTGCATGTTTTTCCCCGTGGATAATGCAGATTGCATCGATATGCATCGCATAATTGTTTTCCACTTTTAAGACGAACCTGATAGCAATTATAAAAAAAAAATCCAAGTTTGCCTTTTGTAACTGTACATCTTGCCGAATTTCTATGTATCCATGAGAAAATATTTACGGCACTCGCAGCAGGTATTCGTTATAAGTTAATATTTTTTGTCTTTCAAAAACATATCTCAAAGCAGATGAATAATCCAAGTGTGTTGGTCTGGTGAATATGGACATCTCATGTATTTTTTTATGGGGGGGTGTGTGTATATATATATATATATATATATATATATATATATATATATATATATATATATATTGTTATTTAAATTATATATATATAAGTGAATTACAAAAATTCAAAAACACAGTGTCAACTTCAAGCTCAGGGTAGTTCATATATATTTTCGAAACTTAGTATACATTCATTAAACCATACCATTAATCTCAATCAATCAAATTAAATTAATCGACATTATCCACTCATTTACATTCATCAATAAAACATTACCTCTGTACTGGTTGTAACAATTCCATCAATATGGAATTGATGCCTATTTGTTTCTTGAATAACAAAAAATGCGGCGCAAACTCACCAGCTAGAGAACTGTTGTTAATTGGTGGATTGTGCGAGACTCACAAGTCAGATTCCTGCAACATCCATTATAATTTATTTCGAAAATACAACAAACGATATTAAGCCCCATCTCAAAGACGAGCATTTTGGTCGGCCACTGTCCTTTGATTACCATCCTTATCGGACAACCATTGAAAATCTCGACTAAAACATTAATGAATCTATTCTCCAACAACAACCGTAAATTTTCGATTAGTCGAAATTGGCCAATTTATTCGAGTATTCTACATATCTCGAAAACATTGCTGCTGGTACCGATAAAATCAAACTTATTACCAAACACGTGACCGATCACGGATTAACATTGGCTTCTGTTTTGATCTAGCGTGTATCGAGACGACTAAAGTGAATATGTTTTTCGACCAGATATATTTAGATATGGACATGGTCAAACAAAATTAATGGATCCATGACATAACGACCTATTTGCCAATCACAGAAGTCGCTATGGAGGATGGTAAAAAAATGATACAATATGTGGTTCCTTTGGCACAGTTTCCCACATTTGACATTCTAACAATCCGAAGTTACCTTCCCTCATACGATATCAACGTCAATGCGCTCGGATACGTGTCAAACATAGAAATGTTCAACTAAAACGTGGTTTACGGTACGGGATTTGGACTCTGGCATGATTTGAGCAACATTGAAAATGTCGAATTGGACAATCGGTATCCAAAAGATGTCCTGGCCATCATCAATTCCAAATCACTTCTTCAAAACATCGATGTTATACGTTTGAACTACATGGGGGTGGAGAGGTTAAAGATACCAAACGCCAAAAGAAAAATCAACTAATGTTCCGAATACATTCCTACACTTTTGTAATTTCGTAGAAAAAAATTTTTTTTTTAATGGTATCATTTTTTTTATTACAATTTTGAAAATTAAATGAACTCGTCCGATTTTTTTCATACTGTCTCAAGTCAAATCTTTTTCATATGAATCAAACTTGACATTACCAGAAACATATTTTGTAGTGGTACATTCCACGTTCTTTTTCAACATTAGAAACAGTTGAAGTAGTTGCTTGTTTGCTGTCGGCAAACACTTGTAACATTCTTTTGACGAAAGGGCTCGCTGAAGAATACTGTAAATGGCCGCATTATGCCCCTTCATTTGCAAGTTGTTTATCGACAAATTGTCTAATTACATAAAACCTATGCTGTTACAACCAGATGCAATATTTTTCAACACCGCGGTCGACGATTTGCCACAAAATATATTTGTTGGGAATTTTTTCTCTATAAAAGCTCATTTCTTTCAACTGCATCAGTGGCGATCGACCGATAACCGAGTAGATTGAATCCATGCAATCGATATAATCAACTTTCATGGACATAGGCATTGCTATTCCCTTTTGTGATGATGTAATACTCGATTTTAAACCATCGTACAATCGAACAAACAGTCATCGCTTTTGCATCAAAAATACAGTTACACCCAAAAAATAAAGGACATTGTTTCGAACTGATTTTTCCCATGGGTAAAGAACCATATGAGTTTGTTCACCGTCATCCTGAAGGTGAAAACTTTGACAACGATCTTGATTAGTGTACTTTACACTCTTTTGAAGTGGATGATAAATACATTGTCTACGATCATCAACTTTTCGTGTACTTATATAAACGATTTGTCGGCCATATACAGCACATTGATAGTTTCTCCAATAAGTTAATTTTCTCCCCATCAATGTTGTTGATTTGACTGGTCTTGTATGCATTCGACAACAATGAAGATCAGGCAAAAAGATTGTCGCGACTGGCAACTGGTGCAAGCTCGTTTCCATGACGAATACGTACACAACTAAAAAAAGAACAAATATTTCAAACTTGAAACGTAAACCGTTGACTCCTCAGATTGGCGATCGAGATTTCTTTGGGCTCGTCGTCAGATTTCTACCAAAGAACATTGACACATCCACGATACCCACAGATTGTTTAGGTTTTTTCTGTCTTTTCGAAAAAAATGTCGCCATCGTTTCGTTCAGTCGTGTTTACCTGCTAGTCTCGGACGTGAACCTGGCCATGAGCACCGATTCGTGTAGGATCGACAAACTGATTTCCAAACTGATTGCTAAAGGGTACTGGTTGCAACTGGACTTTTTACCGCTGTAGGGTTTTCCCAAGAACTTCCTCACCAACAAGAGTACTAAATTTACGTGAAAAAGATGACGGGGTCGAACACCAGGAGTGATGAGTATAGGGGAGGGGGGGTGGAATACCAAATGATGAAGGCAGTTTATCACCCCAGGTCAACCCCATGGAGTGCAGAAATTTGGATTTGAAAGTGTAGTTATGGCTCTGTGTGGGTGACCAACATGCCACGTGGGGAGAGCACCTACCAGCAGCATTGTACACCCTTTGCCAATGTGTCAACACCACCAACAGCAAGTCACCCACAGAAATCCTGTTGGGGTGAAATTCCCCCCTGCTAGGCGAGGCCAACTGCCCGTAAGTGGGAGTTAGCAGCAAGGTGCCCAGCAGAGAAACTCACTGGAGAAAATGCTGAAAGTGAGTGCGAGAACTATGTCAACCGCTCGAGTGCTACACAGTGAAGTTGTAGCCGAACAGCTCGAGGCCACCACCGGTGTTGGTAGTAGGCCAACAAGTCTTCATGGGACTCACCCACAATCGGCCACTCAAAGATATTTGCGCTGGACTCGCTGCAAGATGGAGCGGGCCACATCTGATAATCAAGATGCATGGGCCAACCACCTAAATGGTTAGCATGGCGATAAGAAGGGCGAGGGTACATTGGGACGACATCCTGGGTGCCATCGATGACTACTGCAGCGCCAAGGCCCGACGAGCAGCAGGAAAGGAGGAAGGTGCAGTGTCACCTCCAGCAGAAGGATTGCAATGGGCCCACCACGACAATGATCTCCCTAGAGGAAGTGAAAAGTAGAGATGTAGTGCAGTACCTTGTGGAGGAGTAACACCAGCTGGGGCAGAAGACCCGATATTATTTGGTGCAACCACACTTACCACCGAACATCGAACTACAGTCCCCAGTGACATCGATAACGCAACACCTACGAGCAACACTGTTGACCCAATCACACCCAATCTTGCATCAGCAACACAATTCGAGACACTGTTTGATGACATGATAATGCCCGATTCCGAAACGCCAACAAGAGCAACTTGACTTATGCCCAAATAATGGCTAACCACAAGTGTCACAATGAGGCCCCCATACATCAAGTTAATGACTTCGGGGCAGACATCTGACACATCAATTGCCAGTGAGAAAGGGGTAACCAACCACAGCAACACAGCAACACAGCACCAAAGAAGGAGTCAACAGCCAAGGTGGCAACAGGAGGTGTCGTGCCCAGAGGCAGCGTAACAAGAGGAGTCACAGGAAGGACAGTGTGAGTAGTGACGGTGGAAGCAAGGGCAGTTGGTCAGTTGGCTCGGTCTGCCTCTGCCAGTCACGTCGGTGGGTATACCCGCCACAGCAGTACAAGCAGTGTTGGTGTGGTAAGATCTTCCATGGCACAATGAACTGCCATCTACCCAGTGACCAGCTTACAGCACAAGGAGGTACATTCCAGGCATGGAGGGTATACTTCCTACGGCCTTGCGAACCCCAAGAAGACCAAGCTACTGCAATTAACGGTGTTCGGCCTACAAACTGTCTCAAAAAGGGGGGGGGGTGGCATTTTATGTGTACTCATGTCTCCTCCATTGCCCGTTTGTCAGACTGATCACTCCAATGACACCACAGCGTCCGTCCACACTCTATGTTGGTGCACCAGTGCAGAAGTTTAAGTGCATTATGTGTGTAGTGTACATGTCCAGTTCAATGCAGGGCAGGGCAAGATAGTGCAGAACTAATGTAGCAATTCGTGCACTATTGTCCGACCGAGTGGCCACAAACACCGCCAAATGGAGGGATATGGAATGGTACAAAATGGGCATGAAATATTACTTCAGTCTTTTGGGAGCAAACAAAGCAAATTGGATCTATGTGTACAATAAAAACACCCATCCCATAATCTCTTTTTAGAGCCCATTACCTTGTAAGTGTTTTCTGTTTTGTAATGTTTACTTTCATTTCAGATGTGTTTTGTCTATTTCGGTCCATCTTTTTTGTGCTAGAATAATCCTATACAGATAAGCAAGGTTCCATATAAAAGTGTGTCACAGTGTAGTGTGACATGGCATGCTCGCCCAACAGCGCAGGCGACCATTCCATACGAACCAGTTAGTAAGGGACGAGCATCTTCAGGGCTCAGTTGCATGTGACAATATTCCACGCTTCGCATGCCCGGGCAGCTATTAATTTTTGTTCACCTATAGTTTGATCTGCAATAGTTATTAGAATACCAGAACCGATTCTTTCAACCTTTGTTTTGCAGTGTCACCATTGCCAGCAGGTAAAGCCAGATAAAATTGTATCATGTTGCTTCATGAGGAAGCATGTTAAGTGTTTGCCATGTAAATGTATAATTGAATAGTGTAACGTGTTTTTATTTCTGAATCCGCATGGCATTTCAGGGTACAGCTCCTTATAAATGCCGCCAATTTTCTGATGCTGTTTTCAATGTGTATAAGGTATTATATTTTTGTGTCATTTTTTACTGAATCGTGTAATTCTTTAGTCATATGGATAGCCCCAATAATACATTGTGTAGAACACGTAAGAAATCTGAGAATAACTTCAATATTTATTAAATGGTTTTCAGCATCAGTTACGGGGCTCATGGACAGCCCGAATAATCCCTCGTTTAATATAAACTATTTTCAATAAATCAAATAACACATCATAGGGACTACAGTCTACACTACAGGAAATTTGTGCAAGGGTAATTGGGCCAGCAGAACACCTAGAATGGCCAGAGTCTCCATGCTCCATCACCACCACTATCATTGATGTCACCCTTGAGCGACTTATAGTGCCTATTCGGGTAAGGCACAACAAATTCAAAACCTCACATTTTACCTTACCAGAAAACCTAACCTCAACCCCTTTCACCTTACCACACGGTACCAGCGACTTTCATTCTGCATCCAGTATTTCACATTGATAGTGTACATTCAATTTTTGAAAACCGTGTTTGAAAATTAGATAGGTACCCCGCTCACTGCCCCTTCTCAGCCCGTTTGTAGCATCGCTACTTTAACGAGTGCAGTGAAATGTTCATGTAATATTGTGTATTCTTCATCATGGGCATTTTAAATCAAGTGTGTTGACATCATATGTCATATGTGCGCAGCAGTGACCACGTGAGTGTGTTTGTCTACATTTGTGTTCATATTGTTTTTTCAGTGTAACATATATTTTCTTTTGCAGGGTTTGAGTTTTCATATTGTATTTTCAGTGTAACATATATTTTCTTTTGCAGGGTTTGAGTTTAAATATGTTTGAAGTCTTTTAATTATTATTATACCCCAAGGTAAGTCCTGTGTCAAATAGTAAACCAATGATACTATTTAATAAGAGTGTAATTATTTTTACATCTAGAAAGTTGTACTGGATTGTATAATCATGTGACAGTAACATTTATTTAGGTATTTGTTTATATTCTGTTTGGTGAACTAGAATGCACCAAGCAACCTGGCATTTGCCATTATAGTAATTAAGAGTGATATGAGTATTGTATAGTGCGTTGACATACATGATGTCTATAAAATACATCAGTTGCCATTTTTACATACAGCCATTACACCAGTGTGCAGTATGACACATAGTGCCAAGTTTTAATCATATCAGAGGGTATTTGTATACTTAAGACATTTATAATTTTTAGGTATATTTATAGTGAGAGAGAAAATTACCTCGATGGCTAATCAGGCCAAGTAGAGTGCCCAACATGATGGAATTAGAACAGACGTGTCAGTTCACAACATAAATATTTATGTTATGTTTGTGTCAAATTACATTTTAAGTGTTTTCTTAAAGAGCTGACATAGGGCAAATAAAGAAGTGTGGACAAATTACATAGACAAATAAATGTGGGACATATAGTGCACGGTGAGGACCACGTGCACTCAACAAAAACCTGTACATTGTAGGTTAAGAGTTTACCAGCGGCAGTACAGCCGGAAAAACAATGCCACGTGGTAAGAAATATTATATGTTTTAATGTAAAGTATTTTACGTTTGTTGTCTTTAAGTGTTTATGTATTTTAGTGTTGATGTGGTGCCATGGTCCTCACTGGGTAGAGGCAGGATTTAAGGAGAGGTGGAATTTTATAGGCTATTTAACTCGGGCAGCCAAACATCGTGGATGATGTCATGAGAGTCAGTAGAGAACGAGGTTTCCTCCAGGGTCATACGGCCGACAACCAATGCTATCATGGAATGCTGCTCCTTATAAATGCGCCATACAGTTATTCCATATGTGTTGTGCGCAGAGGCCTGGTCGGGTTAGCTCACACACCCATGTTACGTGATATTGCGGCATACAAATGCTCGCCGATTACGTTGGCGCATTGACTTATCGGCTAGCCATATGCCTATGTTTACACACACAATATTTGCACATTAACGAATAAAGAAAATACATATTCAGACTCTGGGTGAAAAAGGTGTGCATATTCTAAGGGCCCATGCCCTGAAGAGACCAAATGCAATGAAATAATGTCTACATGAGCAATTTTCAATGTGTAAATTATGCAGTTTATTAACCAAGGCTCCCAGGCCTCCACTTTACATATTTAATCACACTTCACTACATCAACCTGCCGGTGATGTAATGCTGTAAAAATTGCACAAAGCCGATAAAAATAATGTGCATGCGTCCCCAAATGATGCAAGCACTCCATAAGAGAGTGCTGGTGTCTCGGGCAGCTAAAGATCAACGGTTCCAGTGAATTAGAACTATGGAGATTGAATGATCGAAAAACAAAAGTTAACAGCTTCCTCAGTGCGCGAAACCTGCCCCGCAGAAATATGCAACCACACCCGCTAGATGCTCGTACCTGAATGCCAGCATGCCGTGGCGTGCCAACCGAATTGGGCTGGCGGGCCATGTGGATCTATTTTCTTAACATTGCAAAATACATAATAACCCTTTGCAGTCCTTACCTTGCACTCGAACAGGCATAAATGAATCTTAAAAATAACATTTCATATGGAACAGTGTTTACATTTGGGTGAATGAGGTGAGGATGGCACATATTGTGAATGATACATAATGAAACACTGAAACACAAACTTTACTTACGCCGAAGTGCACTGGGGTTGTTTCCTTGCCAAAATAATGTAAACACGTGAACGCCCATGTTTACATATTACACTCAAAAAATGATATCATTGAAAAACAAAATATAATTTATATTAATACACTACAGTGGGTGCTCTGATGTCACATGCTCAATTTGGTTTTGTGTTACGTTCACACTTGCACCACACTTCACTTGCTGCTCCATTTGTCGAGTGTGTGTCACAACTGCGCAGCTATGTTGAACCGCAGCTATCAAACGGGATTCGACCGGACATGTGACACTCGTCAGTGTCTAGTAGCATAATTTTAATGGTATCATTCATGTCATGTATCTCTTAATCACATTACCATTTTATTTTTTATCATGTCACGCGGTAACTATCGCACTTCGCTCCAGCCCTTCCACCCTTCCATCTTTATTCATCTACTGGTACTCGCATGGTGCAGATGTCTGTTGCTGTCTCCCCTGGCATTGGTAGTTTTTGTTCACGAACCATGTAGCATCAATAGCGTAATTTTTAATATGGAACAGCAAGCAGTTTTTCATCAACTCGGGAGAGTTCTTCACCACAGTCTGGTCTATTTGTGCATGGCTGGATCTAAAGTTTCACATAATTTACCATGTAGGCTTTGTGCCTTTTTATGCAGTGTTCGTGCTCTCCCACATAATGGATAACTTGTCATGAATGTGCCTCCCACAAGGATTTGTGGAATAAACAGTATGGTATAGTAGTATTCTCCATCATTTATTTGTTGAGGACACTTATCGACCCACATAATAATCATCTTTTTCACAATGTAACGAAAGCATGAGATGGACAGAACAATCCCTCAGGAGTGAGTGGCATATTAGGGGAGACCAAGGGGCCCCTACTAGTTGTGGTATAATTGGAATTAAGTAATATAATTCTACAACAGAACATGGAGTCACCCTCCACAGAAGACAGAAACATTGGAGGGTAAGCAATGCTGGTAGTCAGCTGCATGACCCCGCCTGCAGTCTCTTGCTCACCACATTGTGAGGTGGTGCCTATCCGAGCAAATCTTCACTTCAGTATTCCAATCCACATGACCCTACCATTTCCCAATGGTCTAGACAACATCCAGCCATCAAGTGTCTTTCCCAACTTAGTGGCTATCATTTCCCGCCAGACCATCCAAACCTCGCCGGACAACCTAACCTTTATTTAAATCACTCCCATCACCATTTATTCCTATGATTCCAGTGTTTCATGTTCTCTGTCTATACACATTTGTTTCGGTGGTGCACACATGTAGGCTCCTTTTCTACCAAAGGTCTTTTCATTCATTTTTGCTACTGGTGGATAAACATTTCATTCCACATCGCAGGGCGCCTGCCGTGAGCCAGCGAGGCCACACGGCACAAGAAAGAAAACAACAAGAAACCAAGAAGGAATTTCCGCATCAACCATGTCGGGCAAGTGACTAGTGACACCTGAACATTCAGACTGCAAATGGAAGACCCTCGATACTCTGCCTGAAGATGTTCGCCCCATGCCTTTGCCAGACCAGTTCTCATTGAGATTCCTGCAAAACAAGACGTGCTTATGTGGGGGTGAAGTAGAAGTCAGACGTATGCAAAACCAAACTCAGAACATCAGCGCAGAAATTTTGGCAGAAGCATGGAGACGCACCACCATGGGCACACCGGACGCCACATGTGCGAAGTGCCCAAGACCTGGACAGGTCTGGGCTTTTGTCAACCCTGTCTGCGTGCTTACGCTCTGTGATTTTTCTGGCACGTCAACCACTTCTCGACACACACCCACAACTTTTTGGCCAAACTTAAGAAAATTCACAAATTACCATGGGTGTGAAGAAATAGGTCTGGCATCACTTGCGTGTGCTTGCTCCCTGCTAGTTTATCATTATCAATGTGTAACGCCAAATGAACAAGCCACACTTCATGACACCTTGCTGAACCACTGTGCACGATGTGAAAGGGAAGAACTGAACACCGCTCTACAACAAAAAGCATATGAACAATCTGAAGCACCTATCCTGCAATTATGCATTTCACAGCTACACACATGCCAAGAGGTAACAACACTGCCAGAGAGTACTTCCTGTAGTCAAGATGCGCCAACATTCACACTGCCATGTGTGTGTTCGACACCATTAATGGGGACCAGAACATTAGAAACAAACCCCACACAATCTATGTCCATGCACAATTTGTGAATGATGTGACCAGTTACAGCAATGGCGATTTTCTTGCACCATATAGATCATAATAATAACAACAACACCAGCTCGTTTCCAGTCACTGCCGACTTACTCTGAACTGGCAAGCAAGGACCCACTGGCTTTCATGCAAGGCTGTTCCAACTGCCTCCGATGCTACAGAGTACACGAAGACGACTCGCCATTCAGCATTGGTGAAAGACTAGAAGGCAATGACAGATTTTGGTGGCATGGTTTCGCTCAATATGGAATATCATGGAATTAACTTCACACTGCTTTCACGTGCTGTTTTGCCAGTATGTATTCATTGCAATGCACATGCAGTCGGGTCATTCCTGAAGAGCAGGGTGAAGGATCAATATACAACTTTACCATGCAAAAAGTGAGCCTAATTCGTGCATACCACCTGGAGATGTCGATGAGGGACATTTTAGAAGTCGTCGCCAGCAAAGCATGCCCTGAATACCGCACAGCATTAACACCTGCCATACACGCAGAAGAGGCAGACTTCATTCAGACAGTTCTAAACCTAGATGCAACCATCCCATCGTAGCTGTGCTGTGATTCGGAAGCCGCACATGCATGTCGCGAACCAGGACAGCCCCATCAGAAATGTGCTGGTTTAACAACACCTACAAGTTCCAGGAGAACAAATATAACATCCAAAAACACATGTGTAAACAGCCTGTAAACATTGTATACCGTGCAACCGTATACTGCAAGCCTTGCAATTGTAAAGCCCTACCGTGTCAATCGTGCAAACGGAATGCACTGGATCAATGAATGTCAAAACAGAACTGGGACATCGGGTGCCAACGAGATGAGAAAGTTTCCCCCTGGAAATGGGACTTCGGGTAGAGTGGCCTGATGCCACCTGCTCCAGGGCAACGAGTGCATTTACCGGACCTATAGGATAACAAACATTATTGTCACAGCTCATTTACCCTCCTAACAACTTCATCCACTTTTCTGTCGTCATCAACCAACATCTGTACAGAGCCTTCTACGACAACGCCACATCTTGCAATTTCATATGTACTACTTTCATCAATCCCAGTGACGTCAAACAGAAAAAACAGACGGTATACTTAGCGACCTGTCAGTACATTGGCGAGGTCACAGGTGACTTGGACATAGTGGTCAGCATCAGCGACATTGACACTCATACTACCGCCTATGTCTCCGAAAACTCCAGGTAGGACGTCATCCTTGGAATCCCGTGGCTCACTGAGTAAAATACAGTTTTTTGACAGCTGCACATCGCATCCATTTTGGAAATCAAGAACATCGCATCACATATAATTTAGACGCGAGACCGGACGAAGAACCATCACAAGCATTAGTGGATGAGCTGGACCACGACCTGCCAAAGAAATTCTGCGATGCTATGCAACTTCTCCTAGAGGAGCACTGTGACATTTTCACCACCACTGATCTGCTATGGTGCACCACTGTGGATTAACATTCTATTACATTCCAGACAAACCAGTCTTTGAAGGACCCCAAAGATATCAACCATATCGTCAAATAATAAAGGAACAAATATCCTAAATGCTCCAAGATGGTGTCGTTGAACCATCCCGCAATTAGTATAAATCTGCCATGATATGTCTTGGTGTTTCTGTGTTTTCAGAAAATTAAATCAAGGTACTCAAAATGCACCACCATCATACATCCATGTCAAGGATGCTCTCAACATCTTATTCCGAGCTAAGGTCATAACAACAATAGACCTCTGCGGCAGATACTTTCAAATACCTGGGCTTCGAGAAGACAAATGCAAGTCCGCCTTAACAGCGCCTGACAGCCGCAGGTTTCAATTCTGTGCGATGCCTTTCGGCCTCAAATGAGCACCATCTATGTTCCAGGCCGTGATGGTGAGAATAGTGGATGGCTACATAGGCGAGTTTGCCCTGGCCTACCTCGACGATGTGGTCATGAGGTCAGAGAGTTGGGAGGACCACATTCCTCAGTCATCTGATGGACGAGAAGGTAAGTAGGGCTACGGAGGAACAACTGTGCCTAATTGACGACTACCCGCAACCTACCAACCACAAACAGATATGTAAAATTTTGATCTCGCCAACTGGCTACGCGAGTATGTTGCTGAATTTGCCATAGTCACAGCACCTCTCACCAGTCTCATATCAACAAACAACAAATTCCAATGGCGGGATAAACAAGAAAATAATTTAGCAAAACCCAAATGACGTCTTCCTGAGTGTCCAGCCTGGGCAGGTCACAATTCCACCCGCCAATTGTATTTGCAAACTGACGTGAGTGAACAAGGGCATCGGGGTTGTCTTTTTCCAGCTAGGGGACAGAGGGATCCGACAGATTGTTGATTTCCGAAGTGGCAAATTTAGCACAGTCGAACAACACTATGGTTTGAATGAGAGTGTGTGTTTGACGGTAATCTGGAATGTCAAAAATACCACAAACTACTCGAATATCAGCGATTCACCTTCCTCACGGACAATCGTTGTCTAGTTTGGCTGTATGACATACGAGAAAGCCACAATAAGCTGATGCGCTGGGCACTCTTCCTGCAAGCCTTCAACCTAGAAGTTCATCACATCGTGGTCGAGGACAACAAGCTCGCAGATCATCTGTCCCGTGTGCCAAGAAACAACATCGCTCATGATGAGGAGGAGTAGGAGCACATACTTCCCCCCTTTTCCATGCTGCCAATGTCAACAAACAACGCCGTGCAGTGTACCAAAATTACAGTGTGCCCAATGGCTCCAAGTCTGCACACATTACTTCAAACTGTTACAAACGCCCATCATCAGTGCTCCATCGCAGAAATATGGAGTTTAGAGTGCACGAGCGGAATAACAGAAAATTGGTGTGTTGTAGACAGCCGAGTGAAAACATGTGGGAACACTAACAACAAAAAATTGCAAGTATTTGTGTCGGATACAACACGCAACGAAGTGTTACATTACACTCACACTAGTGCCGTTGCCGGACATCCTGGTGCAACTCAGACAAGAAGGAAAGTTTTAAAAACTTTCTACTGGCCTGGGGTAATGGTACAAGTCTGGGAGTTTGTGCGCACATGTTTAGAGTGCAACAACTTCAAAAGCTGCAGCACTTATTGGACACCCCAACATTGCCCGCACGAACCATCAGAACCCTTCGAAACTGTCGCGTTAGACCTCATGGGACCATACCCTTGCATGTCACGTGGCAAACACTTTATTGTTGTTGACACAGTCTTGTTCTCACGATGGGCCGAAGACTATGCAGTGACTAGCGCCTGTGCATGAACAATAGGGAAAGTTTTGGAAACAAAGTTTTTCCCCTGCTGTGGATATCCCCATGTGCTGCTCAGCGACAATGGCTCCCAATTCACTGGTAAAACACAGCGGGACTACTGCGCAAAATGGGGAGTTCAACAGGAAACGACGGCTATCTAACACCCACGTGCCAACCTAACTGAACGAAGAAACCAGGACATCAGTACCCAGCTCCAAGGCTGTGACCTTCCCCACCCTGCCAAGTTCAGGAGCAGCATAAGAGAGCGCGCTACAAGCCCAGTGTTTGGAGGGGGTAGAGGAGAGGAACAGGTGTATGTGCACAGTTGTGCGAAAGAATCAGCCCTGCTACACAACCCACTAGTTGCCTCCCCCCACATGTCCACAGCCACAGTTCCAGCCCAACCAATGTGTTTACGTTCGCCCACACCCACAGTCCGCAGGCAAGAAAGGATTCTGTACCAGACTGTCAGCGAAATGGAGCAGCCCACATACCATCAGCAAGGCATTAGGGTTGACCTGCTATCGCATCCGCATGGGCCAGGACCAGACCGCAGTATACCACAGATACGCCTTGTGGCTCGCCGTCGTTGATGACGCGATGCCCAACATCAACACCACCATGCTGGGAGACACGAATATTTTGTTTCTATTCGATACATCCATCAACAATGCAGAAATGGCAACAGAACAAGATCAGAATGCACCATGCATAGAACCAGCAGCATGCCCAATGTTTTCACATTTACAGGGACTTCTATTGGCAATGCTGTGCTCTGCATACAGAGCTCGCCAACGTAAATTTGTTTCCTTGAGAAGCAATGTAATGTAACTGGCAGTAAAAGCTACATTGAATGGAACACATGTGTTTTTATTCGAGTTTGCCTTCGGGCACTAGGAACGCGGGCTCCACCATTGCCAACAAAAGTGTAAATGTTCCTGCGAGTGTATCAAACATGTGTTTTGAGTGTTAATTTGTACCTGCAACATAATCTAATGCATTTTAAGACTGTGTGGTCAGCACAAATAGTCCACTGTGTGTCAAGCGAGGGTAAAATACAATTTTTGGGAGGAATTAGCACGACCCTGAAAGAAGAGGTAGTTCTACAAGAACTTTATGGTAATAACTAGCATACGAATTTAATGCAAATTTTTACAGCCAAAAATTTTGTCCAAACTTTTGCTGCAAAATTTTTGTCAACTTTCCTTCACTACCCACAACGAGGGAACGTGGACGACCAGCAAACCTACCGGCAGCACCCGGCACACTCCAGATGCATCCAGGATGTCGGGAAGGACACCACGTGGTTCGGCAGGAAAAAGCATGTGAAAGAAGTCAGTCACCGCCACTGTAGCGGCCAGGATGGAGAGTGAGCAGAAAGTGGCTATCTTGGGACAGCGTATTGATGTTAGCCCTTCATGCCACCTGCTCAGTGCAGCAGCCAAAGAGCAGGGCATGCACAGAATTCCCCCTCCACTAATGCCACTCCAGAACAGTTTAACTGATATCGATCACCAAGAGCAGGCACAGTGGGCGTTGCTCAACCTCCCTTCTCTCAGTCAACCGGTCATTGACCACCCTTGGTGTGCGACGCATAGGTGCTCCCTCCCCTCCAATATCACGCCACACTTCTGTGATGCAGTGATCCGTGCTGTGAAAGTGTAAAGCCATGGCACTGTAGCATTTGTGCCTGCATCATACCTGCGGCCTGATTCATGTGCGTTCTAAGTGTAAAAAGGGCTGCAGGCAGCTGTAAAGGCCACAATGCATGATTCTCACCCCCACGCAAACACAGCTGTGTTTTCTGTTCTTGATTTCGGTGTTCTGTTGGAGTTTTCTCATGGATGGAAAACAGCTGTGGTGAAGTGTCGGACAGCCCATTTCTCGCAAAAATTCTGCCACATCCATCCCATGAATTGGGTTCTATTGTTACATAACAGAGTGCGTGAGTAGCCTCAACAAGTGAAAAATTAATTCTCCACCACTTTCCCCACAGTATGAGCCCATGCACTCGAAACTGGTAATGCCTCCACCCACCTTGAAAATCGGTCTGTCACCACTATGACGAATCTCTTCCCAGTTGACGTTCGTGGTTAGGCCCCATCAGGTCTAAAGACATGGTTGGCGTTAGACAGGTAACTGGACCATCGAGGAGAGAAAGTTATGTGGACTGGGCAACGAATATTACCATAGTTGTTCTGGGTGGGTGCCAGCATTCTCAGCAGATAGCGCAAGTGTGGCCGACGACCTACATGTGCCCCCTGAATGTGCGCGTCATAATCTATATAACTGCAGAAAATACATCTTTGACATATCCTAGTCCATGGGCTAGTGAATGTTATCGAATCTACCTCCATATGCTCGTATTCACTCCTGGTACCATAATAGGCCGCCTTACACCATAAAGAAAAAACAATTTATCATTGAAACGGCCATGAAGTGTTCGGTTAAATAAATAATAAATCTGCCAGTTCAAGTGATCTGCTTATTTATTCAAATCCTACTTTCGAAGAAGCACACACAACATTGCCCCATTTCAGCAGGGTACACACTACAGTGACAAAGTGCCTACATGGAAATTAAAGTACTCACGTCCCGACCATATACAAAATGTACAGGGCAGTCAGACGGGTCACTCTCCGGGTAAAGAAAGATAAAAAGGTTCCTGAGTTATGTTACTATTAAAAACTGCATGATGCGATCAAAGTGATGAAGATCCCTGTGAGGACACCGATGTACGTCCGTCTCTCACGGCACTCGAGAAGAAACTGTCTATCATGGCGGCTGGTTTCCGGCTCCATAGCGCCAACTTCCGCTGCCATGTTATGTTACAACAGATTACATTAAACACAATTAATTAATACAATGGAGTGGATGATGATGGCCCTGGATGATTACGTGACACATGAAACACTACACAATAATGTTCACTTGAATATTAAAGTAAAAATAAAATATATAAAATGTAAACAAAAATTTACAGCATCAGGCACACTAACATCACAACGTAGCAGTATTGTTTTTCCGTGCATGGCGCAGCTCGATACTGTTGGACAGGCCCATGGGGGTGTAAGGTATTCCAAAACCCTGTAGGGACTCTTATCGCTTCAGGGTGGTAGGAGCTCCCTCTATGGTGGAAGATACTGGAAGGTAGAAGTTGCGGTGACCACCATACCAGATCCTGAAAGGTCTTTATCTGGTAGAGAAACCGGCCTGTAGTGGTTGTAAGGCTGTCCATGATATGCCAGGAGGCAACATGTAATGATGCCTGGTGTTTCAGTCTTGACAGGTGTCAGGTAGAGTCACTGAGTATTCTCTGGTGGCATGGATGCTGTAATAGAACAGCACAAACTGACATTTAAAGGGCTTAAGGCGAGGTGTTATGTATGGGGCTCGTGCCCAGTGGGAATGCCCGAGACTAAGGGATAGGACATCCCTACACTTATATGAAACAGCATTCGACCCTTTAGAGAGGGTAAATGGACAATGAAATATCGAGGCTACTGTCGAGCCCAAATATAGTAGTCCATTTTAAGAAGATTGTGGCAATAGTCAGTAATGCACAAGTCTATAGCATCTCCTGATTTTGGGACACACACATCCCCGTGGTACCTCTGGGCGATGCTTTCGAGAACTAGGAAAGGTGGGCTACCCGAGGTGTTCCCTATACCAAACTTTATAGCTAAAAGGGGTATATGCCTCTCAGAAGAGTGCAGTCACTGCAGATAGCGACGACTCTGGTGAGAGGCAGACCTGTTGACTGCTTTATGTTCAGACCATTGGGGTCGAAAATTCTGGGTCTTAGTGAAGGATCCCTAGACTTTCGGTAATGGACAACAGGCTGGTGAGCCAGAGAGGATGTGGGTCGGTCTTACACGCTGGATTTGGCGTGCATCTTTCGCAATAGACAGGGACTCGGAAAAACCCACAATTTTCGTGAAAAGGAAGGAGTAGCATGGGGTGACCTCCCAGCCCGTGACAAAGGTTTTCCTTGGCAATTGGCTAAGTTGGGAAAGGACTCGTGTGAGCAATGTTTAGAAGATTACACTGGCATGTCTATGTCTCTGATATGTCACAATTAACACCATTGAGTTAGTAACAACACATTCCCTTTCGAATAATCAGAGCCAGTTGGTAGGCAGATAATGGACCTTATATTCCTAAGACTCCATGAGGATGAGCCTAAATACTCAAACAATAAGAATACCATATCATAGAGATCAGTGATGGCAACCATCTGAGGACTGGAACAATAACAAGTTTGTCTTAAGTTATGCACTCATAACGTCATGTGTTTCCTATGTGTGGTGGGAGGGGGCAGAACACTACCCAACTCCTCATCGTCTTGTGCAACATCTGCTCCTGGCGAACAGGACAAGTGATCGCCGAACTATTTCTGTTCGTGGGCAACATGCAGTACTTCAAAATCGTAAACTTGCATGAGAAGGGATCAGCACGTGAGCTTACTTCGACTCTTCCTCATGCTGTGTATCCACAGTAGGCAGCAGATGTTGATCCCTGAGTGTGAAGCACTGATACACCAAGACTACTCTGAACTTCTTTAAATTCCACACTATGGCCAGACATTCATGTTCGTTGACATTGTACCACCAATCTACAGGAACAAACTTGGCCCTCCTGAAGTCAATGAAGATACGCTGGTTGTCAGAAAGTTGGAATATGTCGACGCCTAACCCTTTCTCCCTCACATCTGTCTCTACATACGTGTCATCCTGGGTCGTGCTGTGATAATGCCTTTACACTCCCGGGAACTCCATTTCACCTCATCAAAGCTCTGTTGTTGTGCTCTCTGCAACTTAAAGTGTATGTTAGACGACATGAGTTCCATGAGAGGTGCTGTAATGATAAAAAAATTTCTCTATGTACTCGCAAAGCCAGTTGATAAGGCCACAGAACTTTCTCAACTGCTTGCACATTGCCGGCACAGGATATTCCTCTGTGAGATTCAACTGCTATGGCACAAATTTTCTTCCATTTTCACAAACTAGGTGACCCAAGAACTGTATGTTTTCCTAACCGATGTGGCATTTTTATTTTCGTACATGAGGCCATTTATTGCCAGATGTTCGACAACAGGTGAAAGGTGGTGTATGTGGTCTGGCCAGGACTCAGACCACACAACGGCATTGTCTAGTTATGCGAGGGCACACACATCAATAAGTGCGTCCAGCACACAACATTATTTCTTGAAATTGCGATGGGGCACATTTTAAGCCAAAAAGTAAGGTGCAGATTTGGAAATGGCACCTATCAGGAGCGGTGAATGCTGACTTGTGGTGGTCTGTAGGTTTTACTTACTGGTGCCTACCAATTGCCACTGTGAAGGTCGATTGTTGTTATCATCTTCGTGTGCTTCAAGTTGCTAAACGCGTTGATGTGAGCCCAGCTCAAAGCCCTTAGACAGTTTTCCTGCCATCCACCACATCTGCATCAGGGAACCGCACTATATCAGGCGTGGTAGTGCGTCGGTGTCCGGCAATAGTGGAAGTGCAGTGTAGTGTGTGTGTTACAGGCGCGGCCAGCTGAGCAGCCACACACTGCCACAAGGAAATAGTACTTATGTACATTATTTTCCTAAATATTACGTAAAAGGGCCAGGGTAGCGACAAACAGAAATGTGCATGTTACGGGACACCTACAAACCATCGTTCAAAACCTTAGCATTCTTTATCAGATTATATTACAATGTTTCTATAGAGTATCATATTCACATGTCATCATCCTTACATAATTTTGTTTGTTTTGCAGTGTTTATGTATTGCTTATTATGCCAAGGAATTTTAAGAGTGTTATGGCAAGTCTAGAAGAGTTAAGCACAGTTATGCAAAGTGCAATGTGATGAATGTAGTTCCACATAGCATGCTGTGGCGGCAACCCCAGCGAGCGCCCGTGTTGGAACGACAGTAGATACTGAGGACTTTGAAAGGATAACGCGTACCAGCATTCACGTTCAGTACCAGTCATTTTTCATTGCAATAATTTTTTTATGTAACGGGAACCTTTCTCGCAAGCCACCCGGGACACCACCTCTCACCTTTTCCAATTTGCATCGCCTGGAGAAACTTTACTTGCACTATAGTCATGACAGGCCTTCGTGCCATTTGTAACTTATCATCGCTGCGGACCGGTAAATGTTCGGCATATTAATGTAAAGTGTTGCCCTAGAGGCATTATAATCAAGCGCCTAAATAAATATCACTACATTGAACCGAATGTTTTATTTGAGGTAAGCCTCAAGGCATTTTAGGGATGGGCCCTTATAATTTCCCATCAACCTGCATGTGTGTAGTGGCATTAAGTTGAGTCTTTGTTTGCAAGTATTTACAGTGTAAAGTAGCATAGGCATGTGGATAGCCTAGATAATTTACCACGTATCACGCGTATAATTTTAATCAACATTCAGCACGAGGAGTTACACAACCCATCAAAAGGTTAGATGTCTTTGGTCGTCGTACGCACGACCACGAGTAAATAAGACTCTGCTCTACCACTTCATCTGCACTAGGTCTGGATAGTGCCAGGCAACCTAGGTAATATACCTAATCCCAATCACCTCACCCAGACAAAATCATTCTTCAATTTTATCACTTTCACACTGACCAGCAGAAAACCATCCACTGGCTTAAGTACACACCTTTCTTAGCACCTGGCAGCCATCAAATGGCATTCCCGAATGTGTGGCCAAATCTTACGCCTTTTGACTACATTTTATACCGTCAAATGTCGCCCAACTTTGGGACCTATCCTTCATCGTTTATCTCCTGAACATCAAAATCTCACCAAATTGCTCCACAAAATTTTCCCGCAATTTTCACAATATCTCACAATTTCACAATGAACATTTTCCTACTGATTTCCCGCTATCCGCAATGAGGAAGTTAACGGGGACAACAACTACGTACTTACAGCATCGGGACGCCTTCCATATGCCTGCAAGATGTCGGAAAGGCGAGCATGTGGTCAGAGGGAAAAGCCCGGGGAGAAGCAGTGAGTGCCCACCAACACCGCGGGAAGAGCAAGCACAAAGTCAACAGAGCAGCCATTTTGGAGCACCGTGACATCAGAAGCATGGATGGATTCTGCATCCACGCTTCTGCGTTCGTGCTCCCGTGTCTGCACTTCTGCGAGGTTTATGCTAAAATGAACCATGGCACTGGCATTGCTCTGCCGGCATTGTCTTAAACTGAGACCATAGGTCTTCTGGTCCAAATTCGAATATGGCAATGGAAACTGATGATTCCGCCGACAGACCAGCCCAGCGAGTTGCCGTGTCACGGATATCTGAGAAAAAGCAATGAAATGGGAAACAACAAATATTTTGAACAGATAAAATCTAGAAAATTTCACTGACCTAGCAGAGGAAAATTGGTGAAGCAGTCTATTCTGCACAGGACAGAATACACAGACCCTTGTCTGTATGCAGTCAAAAATACAGTGACACCGCTAGTGTCTCTGTGAGAGGAAGACTGAAAGTGCAACCGCAGAGAAGTACATTTTTGTAAAAACTGTAACAATAACTTGCAACCAAGACAAAATGCACAGTTTAACTGGGAGGAGTTTTTCACAGTATTAAGAAGGCATGTCATGGCGTGTTCACGGACCACATGCATGGGAGAAGCAAGGGGAGAGAGTTACAAAATGTCGCAATTGTAAATCATCAGTGCACGAGAAGTTTCAGACAGTATGAGAGAGGCCAACAGTTCAGGATACAGGATTTTTGTGTGAATACTGCGAAGCACAGGAGGACATGGAGCAATGGTCGCATGTAACCAAAATGCACGTGGCAGTTGACAGCACGAGCAGTGGGGAGGTACAGTCTGTTCCACAACAAACCACCCTAACCTCAGCACCTAAACCACTGATACCAATCACACCTTATCCGCAGTTACTACTAGCATACTATGATAATGCAATGATTCTGCAGAATATCCCGCCTTTGTTTACCGCATATTCAACCACAATTCCCGTGACACCAATGCCAATGAATCGTACCGAAGCACCAACAGAACAAAATTATAGACAGTTTATCACACCACAGGCAGTGATGCCGACAAACAGAAGTCAACACCAGGATCCAGACAAGAAAAAGACAGCGAACCATATTCAAATGTTGCCAACTTCTGCAGGAGCAAAAACGGAAGACCCACGTGTATTTCTCAGAGATTGTACTGCACTTTTACAGCAATAAGTAGTAAGAGAAGATGAATGGGCAGTATGTGTGGGAGCCCAGTTGCAAAATGAAGCAAAAGACTGGTGGAAATAACTAAATCATTACGGGCTGTCATGGGAAGAATTAATTCACTGCTTTCAGTACCAGTTTGGAGGTGCATTCGCCTCACTGCAAGCACAAAGCAAGCTGACACTACAAGCCCAACAACCTGGAGAGTCTCTCACCACATTTATCATGCAAAATGTGTACCTTGTACTGTGTTTCCATCCGCAACTGCCTGAGCAGTAAGTAATAGAGGTAGTGGCGGATATGGTCCTACTGGAATACTGTATAGCAGTAGTCCCGCTGCTAAACAGCACCATCGAGGAGGTGATAAGAGCTGCCATAATACTGGAACGGAATTCATGCCAACCGCACCACAAGAACAATGCCGCACGATGGCGTCACAGACCACAAGAAGACAACAGTTCAAAGGACAGTGTGCAGCCAAAAACTTACAACAAACCATCATTCGGAATGTTAACTTCAAAATTTTCAATTGTAAACACTGAACGGAGTATCGGGTTTAGTAAACAAAACAGTGTCGTACCTGTTCCCGCAAGCAAAGATGTCTGATTGGATATTGTAGGGACGTCGCAACACCCTTGTCGCTACTGCAGGCCAGCAGAGGCCTAACATTGGAACAGATATAGTGTCCCAACAATCTGCAGCTTGATGACTATCAAGGCACCACAGGCAACCAGCAGGGAAACGGGAAGCTGGGATAAAGGTGCCTCTGATAACCCTGTCCACCCGAAACAACAACACGACTTGACAACCCAGCAGGCAAAAGTAAATCAGTGAGTGGAGCAACAGCACAATTTAAACGCATACTTGTGTTTGTGAATAATAACCCATGTCATGCATTGATAGACACAGTTGCTTCACACAATTTCTTGCAAATGCAATTTGTCAACAGAGCAGATGTAACTCCTACAAAGCATGTTATAAGGTTAGTCACAGGGTAAGAGACATAGTGCACAAGGACAAGCTACGGTCACCGTTAGAATACACAATTTAGAAACCTTCACTACAGTCATTATTATCAGAGCGATTACAGATGAAGCAATATTAGGCGTGCCCTGGCTAAGTGAACAAAACACTATTGTAGAGCCTGCTGCGAGGCGAATTCACTTTGTTGCAAATTAACGACGCACTGTGTACAACATTGACCCTTGTGTCTTAGATAACACGCCGAGGGTGAAGACTCCTGAGTCTTTACCCTCGGTGAGACACCCCCAGGCCACATTTCAGAGAGTACTGAACGAACAGAACAAAGTGTTTGCACAACACGATGCACTCAGGCGTACCACCCTAGCGGAGCATGCAATCCCGTTAACACGAGAAGGTCCCATCCACACCGCACTGCACAGCTACATGCCACAACAGGCTAAAATTATTAAAGAACAAATCAAGGAAATGCTTGTGGATGGTGTAATTGAAACGACACATAGTCAATTAAACTGTATAATCACTCTTGCACCCAAAAAAGACGGAGGATCGTGCTTCTCCATCGGTTTTAGGCCAATACATGAAGTAATTAGCAGTCATTGCCACCAGACATAAGCGTCAAGGTTGCCTTGCAATCGTTAGGAAGAGCCAAAATTCTAACATCATTGGATCTAAAAAGCGGCTACTGGAAGATCCCCATAAAATTGCAGGATAACAAGAAAACAGCTCTTACCACACCTGACAGGACATGTTACTAATTTTGCGCTATGCCATTCGGCTTGAAGTATGTACCACCGACTTTCCAAGCAATGATGGTGCATATGCTACACGATCTGGTAGATGAATTCACTCTCGCCTATCTATACGATGAATAGTGTGGTCAGAAACATGGGGTGATCACGTGCACCATAGGTCACGTGTATTTGGAAAGACAATTAATGTATGGGTAGATGTGCACTGTAAATAAATGCCGTAATGGAATGACAGTACCAGATTTCCTAGATCATGTAGTGAGCGAAAAAGAGAAATCTCCAAATACGGAACAGTTGCAGTTAATCAATCAGCAACATCTGCAACAGATCCGAAAGCAGCTATGGAGATTTTTGGCTTAATTTACTGGATCCTTGAGTACATAAAGGAGTATGCAATGATAACAGCACCGTTAACACCACTACTGTCACCGCAGAAACGGTTTATGTGGACGAGCGAAGACGAACAGGTGTTTGGAGCGATAAAGGAACAATTCAAAACATGCACAACACTATCACGATATGACCCCATTCAACCACTGTTTTTACAGACAGACGCCAGTCAGGAGGTACTGGGTGCGGCCCTGTATCAATGTAAAGAGGATAGAGAGAAGCATGTCAATGTTCTTGCGAGCAGGAAACTAGGTCCAACAGAACACAGGTACAATGTCAATGAAAGAGAGTGTTTGGCATTGGTGTGGGCCATTAAGAAGTACCGTACCTATGTAGAGTATAGGAGGTTCACATTATGTACAGATAATCGATTCTTGCTCTGGTAAATAGCATAAAGGAGACATGAAGCAAGTTGATTCAGTGGGCGCTGCTTCTACAGATGTATGACTTCGCTGTAGAGCACCTCAATGGGAAAGAAAACGAACTAGCAGATGCATTGTCACCAAACCCGGATGTTGTCATGTATGACAGAGCAGAGTGGGACGAGCTCCTTCCACCAAATTCGCACTAACAACTACGCACAGCGCAGCTAAACCAAACAGATGTAGGACGAGCTGTGATAGACGTCACAGTGAACTTTACAAGGAAGTCGAAGCTGCGCAGAAAATAGCATATTTACACGAGCGCAGGTAGAGAAGTGTGCAAGCAGACTCGTAGAGCAATGGCGAGTGACAAACAACAGATTAGAGAGGTACGCACTGAGAGACAACAGCAAATGGTGGTTATTTGTGCCCGTGAAAATAAGAGCAAGATTTTTGCATATGCGCATGCAATTAACATGGCAGGTCACCCAGGTATGGACCAAACGATTGGCAATGTGAGAGGTCTATTCTTTTGATCTGGTCTGTCACGTGACGTGCGGCAGTACTTGAGAGAATGTGTGAAATGTCAACAGTTCAAGTCGCGATTCAAAAATGGCGTACAACAGCTACAGCCCAGGATGCCGAAAAGGCAGTTCGAAACAATTAGCTTAGATCTCATGGACCCTTACCCCAGATCTGCAGGGGGTAAGAGATTCATTCTCATAATTACAGATAATTTTTCGAGACGGACCGAGGCATATGCAATAAGCAGCACATGAGTGCCGAATATACTCAAACCAATGCGAAATGAGTTTTTCGTGTGCTGAGGATACCCAAGACAGATTTTGACCAACAATGGCACACAATTCTTAGTGATAAAATGGAAAGAGTTATGCAACCGGTGGGGTCATACCATTTTAAGACTGTGGTATACCATGCACGGGCTGACACCACAGAGCATCACAACCAGGACCTGAAAACACTGTTACAACTCTGTGTGGGATACAAACACAACAGCTGGGCTGGGCACCTGCCTCCTGCCCTGTTTATCCCCTGTCAGTGAATTAATGCTGCCACAGGAAGAACACCCACGGACATTCAATTGGGGAGAAATCTCACACTACCAGGCGAATCCAACTGCCCCAAGAACACGGTGTTCAGCATCAAAGATAACAGTGGCCAGCAGCGCAAGAATAGCAGGCAAGTGACACGATCAGAGGCATCACCAGAGGAGGTATGCAGCGAGGTTGGTCCCGCCAAAAACGAGACCAGCACCCACTTTGCAGTAAGGAGAGCACATGTATTTGCGAACACACCAGCAGTCTGCTGCCTAGCAGAACTTTTGTGCAGGCCTGGCAGAAAAATGGAATGGCCCGTATGTAATTGCGCCGAGTGTTGGACCGACCACATATATGGTCCAAGTAAGTTCGTGAGAGCACACACCGGGATGATATCCTTCACATTACTGGAGACGTCAGGAAGGGGGATTCACCGAATGCCTCACAGTCCCACGATACCGGTAGCATTCATGTTCAGCACTAGTTATTTTTCATTGCAATAGTATTTTTATGTAACAGGAAACTTTCTCACAAGCCACCCAGGACACCGCCTCTCACCTACTCCAGTTTTGCATCGCCTGGAGAAGCTTTTCTTGCATTAAAAGTCATGCACAGGCCTTTGCGCCATTTGTACCGCATCACAGCTGCCGACTGGTAAATGTTCGGCATATTAATGTCAAGTGTTGCCCTAAAGGCATTATAATCAAGCGCCTAAATACATGGCACTACACTGAATAGAGTTTTTTTATTTGAGGTAAGCCGCAAGGCGTTTCAGGGACAGGCCCTTATAATTTCCCACCAACCTGTATGTGTAATGGCTTTAAGTTGAGTCTTTGATTGCAAGTATTTAAGGTGTAAAGTATCATAGGCATGTGGCTAGCCCAGACAATTTACGACGGTTCACGTTAAACAGTTTAATCGAAATTAAGCAGGAGGAGTGATGCAGCACAGCAGAAGTGTAGCAGCCCTTTCTGATGGCTTGATGACTCCTTCTTCTAGCATTTCAGCTATCTGCAAATGTATAATTTTGTGCTGGTATGCGTATTAACAGCATGGACTGTCGTAAAATGATGTGTCTGTGATCAAAGAAATGGCATGTTCTGCTATGGTCTATATGCACAACAGATCAGCTACATTAAACACGTCTCTTCTCTCGTTCAACAGACGCTGTATAGCCTCACAGTGTTCTGGTGATACCACGTGATCAAGGTCATCCAGGGCCACGGCCGGCATATCCCCACCTGTCGGGGCTCTAAATTGTAAACAGTGCAGTGCTCCTTCTGTCCAAAGTGTACACGTTATGCAACCGATTCCACAACTGCTTTCTGTACTGATAACCACGGGATCTCTAAGATGACACCCTCGCTTATGTCGTCAGAAACGTAGGCTGTTGTGGAAGTTATTATGTCTCGGATGCGTGCTGTAACCGTTACTTCAGCGTTGAGTTCTCCAGTGTGTTGGTGTGTAGCTAACTGTACAGCCTGTTGAATTGGTCGAATTTCAGCTGTTTCGATGAAGCCACTATGGATGAAGTTGTGGGAAGCGGCCATGTCTACTAGCGCTCTGCATCGAATGTTGATTACTTGGATGGGAATGAGGATGACTTTGTCAGTTTTGCTGATAATTTGGCCGACTGAATTTTTTGGTGAATTTTGTTCAGCTTCCTTGACGGGGACCTGGGGCGATCGTTATTGGGATGCCCTGCCCCCGCGGTCTGTTTCCCGGCTGCAGTTTAGGTTGCTCAGAGTTTTTACAAGCAAGTTTAGGAAAAACAAAAAAAAAAAATAGTGATCCATTCCCACCACTTGTCAGTTCACAGGTCCGCGAGGCAACAACACCTTGTAGCAACAGCTTTGCTGTCCTCACAGACCTGCAGGAAGAAGTTGAGTTCATCACCCTCCCAGCGCCCAACAACCCAGCAAAGCCCAAGAGGAGAGTGCCGATCTTCGGAATCAGTCACGTGAGAGGCCTAGGAAAGTGCATCAAAGACTAACTGGGTGACGGTTATGACATTATCACATTTTGTAAACCTAATGCAGGCCTTGGCAGTGTGGCAGAAGATGTAAGTAGCTTCAGTTCGCAAGTCAGATCAGGTTGTTTTTGTTTGGGGAATAGGCAACAGCATTGATCGGGACAAATCTATTCAGTTGGAGAAGACATCCACAACATTGCCAGGGCCACCAGTCACGCCAATGTGTTGGTCTGTGAGGCACTGCAACGGCATGACAACCCTTTATTACAAAGGAAGGTGCAAAGAGTTAACACTGCGATGCAGCACTTTGCAAGGTCTGGCAGACTGAACCATGTTGGTGTGATTGGTCTAGAGGAAATAACCAGGGTTGACCACACGAATCATTGTCTGCATCTGATTCATGCTGGCAAGGGGAAACTTGCTGCCCTCATTGCTAGTAGGATTCTTACAGACCATGGTTCTATTCAAAATATCCAGGCAATTGTTGGAAACCATGGAAATTTTTTAGGCTAAAGAAGCCTATGCCTATAAGGCCTAATTTATGTAACAAAGAAGTTTTTCTTTCATGCTCAATACCAGAAACATTCAATGACTGTACAAATATTACAAAATCTGCGATAATTATTGAAAATAATTTGTATTTATTCCATCAGAATATTAGAGGTTTAATAAGCATAATTTATGAACTTTCTGTGTGCTTGTGCAAACTATCCGCAGAACGCAATTTGGATGTACAAGTATTATGTCTAACAGAAACACATTTAACTGAATCCTCTGCTAAGCAAATTAAAATGCCTGGTTATTCCCTCTGTTCCACTCATTGTAGAAATAGCATGACTAAGGATGGTACCTGCATTTTCATTAAAAATAATTAAATGTTAAAAATTCCACACATTTGTTATGCAAAGACCAAGTGTTTGAGTGCAGTTATGTGGATGTAATAACTGACAAATTAAAAAAAAGTGGGGGTCCTCACTATATATAGAGCCCCTTCTGCCAACTTTAGCAGCTTCTTAAAATTTTCTGAAGCAATTCTTAAAGCCATTTACAGAGCCAATCTAGAAATTATTCTCTGTGGAGACACTAACATTGATTATTTAAAAGAAAGCAACCAAAGTACTGAACTCGATAGTCTACTAAGTACCTTCAACCTTAAATCTGTAGTAAACTTTGCTACCAGAATAGAAGGAACCAGTCAGACAGTAATTGATAACATTTTCATTGATAGTAACTCAGTTGCAGAGTGCCACTGTCTCCAATAATAAATGGCTTATCAGATCATGATGCACAAATATTAGTTATGCATTCCATAAAAATGCCCTCCAAAAGCATTTCGCATAAGAAAATGCGAAATTTTTCACTGGAAAATGTCTTACAATTCAAAAGTGAGCTCAGCAGGGAGCAATGGTCAACATTGTACACTTGTACCGAAGCAAATGAAAAATTTAACTCTTTTCTTAACCAAGTTCTCCATTGTTTTGAAGAATGTTTCCCATCCCGACTGACCCACAGTAATACAAATGAAGAGAAAAAATGTATGGCTCACCAAAGGAATAAAAAATTCTTGCGAAAACAAAAGAAAACAGTATAAGGCCGTCAGAACCATCAGCAACGCTGAGACAATGAATCACTCCAGGAAATACAGAAAAATTTTGATTAAGGTCATAAAATCTGAAAAAAAAAGGATTTTTCCTGTAACCTCATTAAGAAATCTCAAAACAAAATAAAACGACATGGGATATTGTAAAAATCACAACAGGAAAAACAACAAAGCAATGTCCATTTGTAAACCTAAAAGTTAATTGTGTATCCTCAGACCCTAAATTACTCGCTGATACATTTAATTCATACTACTTAAATGTCGTAGAAAACATGATTTAAAATAACATTAAACAAGATATAAACCATATCCCTACACTACAGGTTACAGAATACCCTGCTATATATTTTACAAACACAACTCCAAAAGAAGTGGCAAAAACAATAAATTCTTTGCAACCGAAATTATCTAGTGGCTATGAAGGCATTAACTGTAGGTTATAAACGCAATGCGCTTTTGAATTCAGTGTTCCATTAAGCAATATTTATAATGACACATTCAATCCAGGATTGTTTCCAGAGGTTTATAGGAGGTTGCTGCAACATTTTGAGAATCGCAATATCTTATCAAATTTCCAGTTTGGCTTTAGGAAAAACATGTCAACAAATGATACTATTTTCAAACTAACAAATAGCATTCTTAATGAACTTGAAAAAATATGCCATCTAACGGAATATTTTGCGACCTCACTTAAGCACTTGACTCTGTAAATCACAACATACTCAAAGAAAAATTAAAGTTTTATGGTGTCTCAGGTACACCAAATAAACTAATAAGCACATACATTTCAAACAGACAACAAGTGCGGATCAAAGGAAAAACTACTTCATTCTAATCCTTGGAAAAATCAAGGATGGGGTCCCACAAGGATCAATATTGGGTCCCCTACTATTCTTAGTTTATATAAATTACCTTCTTATGTGCCTTAGCCACAGAAACTTCTCCAATTTTATTTGCAGATGATACTAGTATCTTAGTCTCTAGAGACTCAGAAAATGTTCTCACACAAAAAAAAAAGACACAATATTTACAGAGCTAAATGCATGGTTAACTGCAAACAAATTAAATCTCAACCTAGATAAAAACATATCTTATGAATTTCCTCACAAACAACAGAAAAAGCATTAATTCGTATGTTAGCAGTAACAGAGACAAAATTAATGAAACTGCAGTTATTAAGTTTCTCGGCTTAAAAGTAGGCAATTTACTTAACTGGAAATCTCACATTCTGTATATTTGACCTAAACTAAGTTCAGCATGTTTCACACTGCGGAGTGTTGCAGAAGTCTTAAACAAAAATACACCAAAAATTGTATATTTTGCATATTTTCATTCTATCATGTGTTGTGGTATAACTTTTTGGGGTAATTCCACTGACAGCAAAAAAGTGTTTCGCATGCAAAAGAAAGCTGTAAGAATAATCAATGGCAAAAGAATGTCGGACTCATGTAGACCTCTTTTCAATAGCTCAGAGATTTTAACATTTGCATGTGAGAACATGTTTTCAGTACGTATATTCATGTCCAAAAACATTTTTTTTTTTTTTAATTTTTTTTTTTTTTAAGAAAAATGAGTCCTTTCGAAAGCATAACACTAGAATAAAAAATTCTTACACGTTGCTCCAGTTTACTTAAAACTTTCCCAGAAAGGGCCATCATACCTTGGTAGACAACTTTTCAATAAGTTACCACAACACCTTCAAGAAATTTGCTTCTCTAACCAAAAACTCTTTAAAAAACAGCTGAAAGAATTTTTTTCTAAACTAACATTTTATAGTGAAGATGAATATCTAAACTACAAAAATTAAGAAATTATTGCATAACATATCTTTGTATGCATTTCTTGTTCCAGTTTTTCTCGTTTCCTTATTCTTCTGTTTCAGCAAAACGACGATGCCATACAGCACGTTGGAGGAGGCCAAAATTATGAGTAAAAGATATGATGAGTATTCGTGTAGTCTGATATATATGTGTGTGTGTTTATAATGTCCAGTGTATAAATTTTTTATACTGTAATTTGACTAGTCTACAGCTATGTATTGAAAAACGATCTTAGAGGTGCAATAAGAAAAACAAAAAAAAAACTGTTGCATACGAATTAACAGGTAATTTTGCGAAACGAATATAAATAAAATAATAAATTAAAATATAGTGTATATGTAGTGTTCCAGTTCCATAAATACATTATTTTAACAAGAGTGTGTGAATATACAGTCCCGTGAACATTAAAAACTTAAATTTTAGTCAAATTTGAATTTCGTTATCTCCATTTTGCTGAAAATCTCCACTAGATTGTAAATTAGGCAGTGCGTTCGGCTCTAGTACTAGTAGCGACTAGCTACTCTGTGAATACAACATTTGTCGACACTTTACAAACAAGGATGACTAAGACTAATATTATATGTGACTGAGCATATTGAACGAGCCATCTAGAGACTATTTCCCCATGTTTCTAGCGTTAGTGGCTATTAGATTATTCTCTGCTTATGGCCTATTCGCGCTATCATTAATGTCAAAAATGGTTGCACGTTAATTTTTGAAGTTTAATTCTGTTAAAAATACACGTAAAACATCAACTGATATAATGTGCTACTATTGATCATGATAACTTTTTGTCGTATAACATCTTTCTAACTTCAGATTATAAACCGGCTTCACTCGTTAACACTGGACGTTATGGGATTAGGAACCCTCTGGTTCTATAATATTTAATTAATTTTTTTATTATTGCAAGCTTTTTATTCATTTGTTAATTGTGAATCTTTATGATTTCTTTAATGGTATAATTTCTAATTTCGTACTGTTTTCTAACCTGGGTGAAATTTTCAATATGGCTGCTCCCTTTTACACATGCTACTTCCTTTTTCCTGTGTGGTGTGTTGTTTTCAGTTTGTATGTTTGATTAGGTTATATTTTTCATCGCAGGTAATCTATAATGTTTTCCATGTTTTAATGATTAATAATGCCTTTATTTAAGTTTGTTATGCCGTCTTATTTATTATATATTTTACCGTTAAAGTGTTGTTGTAACTTTAAACATATTTGAATGACATGTATTCATAACTTTCAGGTTATGTTAAATGTTTAAAAAAATTATAGTATAGGGGTGATATCGATATGTTGATATCTACGTAAGTAGGTAATTTGTTACGTTAACATATTGTATTCTGTTTTAGAAATGGTGCGAATGAACGTATTGAGTGATGCCCTCAAATCTATCAACAATGCTGAGAAAAGAGGAAAGCGGCAGGTGCTTATTCGTCCGTGCTCTAAAGTAATCGTGAAATTCTTGACAGTGATGATGAAGCATGGTAAGTAGAATGCATATTTTAGGTTAAGGATGTTTCTGAATTCTCAGTGTATATTTTATAAGTATATATATTTGTGTACTAGTCTTGTTGATGAATGGTGTTTTTAATACATTACGACATCTAGTATGGTTTTTGAAGAAGTAAACAAATAACTATGAGGTTTGTAATGAATTGGAAATTTGGAATGAAATATAAATATTATTTGTTTGTAAACACATCGGGAATATTCTACAGACGTCTTTAAAATGCTCAGAATGTTATCCACATTTCTATGCACATTTATTAACCTGACAATTACAAATCCTATTTGCAGAACTAGGTAATCTACAACTGTTTACTTCAACAGAATGACTTAAATCACTATGTTATCTGCCTAAAATGAAAAATGCTGACTGTTGTAAGTTGTCAAGTCTGCCCAGCAAGCATACAATTTCAAATACTTACCAAGTATACTTCCTGTGTGTACTATACTGTGAATTTGAACAGCATTAGTATACACATTGTGGTGCCACTTCCAGCGACAAGTACACAATTTTTGAGAATTCAGAAATGTCCTAAGATTTTTTGATTGTATTAAGCTGTGTTCACAATAGAGTGTCGCATCGAGCATCAGCTAATCTGCCTTGACGCTAGCGTCGAGCATTAAGGACTTTGCACGAGTGACGAACATTTGTTTTGAAGCTCTTCACCAGCATCTGAGAATAAAAATAACATTTCTGTACTTCATAGTAAATTAACTGACGAGAAGCTGAGATAAATGTAAATATACATAAACCCTAGTACACACAGGAATCTTTTTTGTACAAGAAAGGTAAAATAAAGGTGAACAAGAAATTGAACACTAAAGTGCATTCTATCGAGTTGCACGGAATTGTGTGATCATACACGATACTAGCTGGTGAGCAAGAAAGTAGATGGTTGATGTCAACTGTGTGTGTTTTGGGGGTTGTGGGGGTAATTTGTGCATTATCAATAGCATCTGCCATAATAAGAATAAAAGATTTAGTCCAATCAAACACATTTCAAGCACTGTGTTTGTGTGTGCGTGTGTTTTTTGTGTGTGTTTGTTAAATGTAGAAAATGTAAGATCACTTGCAGAAAAAGACAAATCTCTGGGGTGCTCTGTTTTTTTCTTCTCCACAGAATTATTTACGATAGTAGGACTATTAAAACATTTTATTGTCTTAAACATTACCAAATCTGCTTATTGCCAGCATCAACAAAATATGTTTTGTTTACATTCGGCTTGTACAAGAAGATGGTGAAAAATAGGACCATCCCTATATTGCACTAGCTAGTATACAAGCTCTTGTGTGCTACTAACTAGCATATTCTGTGGCCGTTCACATGATGCAAGTTTGGGTGTACACGAACGTGCTCACTTGTACAAGAAAGATGCCAGTATGTACTTGGCTTAAGAAACTGTTTGCAGAAATACTAATTGGAGTGCAAATTTGACAATTTTAGCTACCTTTAGGAAAACAAAAGTATGTTTTCTTTTCTGATGCCTGAAGAATTGTTCCATGTTCTACATCATTTTGAATTTTAATATAATACTTTTACTAAAGAAAAGTGTATACGACTACAAAATAATTTTATTAACTAAATGGCAAACAAATCCACTGAAATTTGTTTGCTTTTAACATTTCATTGCTAGCTTCCTTGCAGGATAATATATGGCAGCACAGTCTGTCTCGCCGGTGTCAGAACACCAGTATTGTAAAGGCGCAAATAACGCTTGATGCTGACGGCCAGCGTCGGACATGGCGCTGCGCTCTATTGTGAATACCGCTTTACTGGATGCCGTAAAAGGCCACATCGTGCAACTTAGACGTTCCGACTACCTTTGCGTTGCCGCAAGATTTCTCCGAGGACAAGTTTACTCATTTGTGCACGTGTAAATAACATCATGGCTTTGTTTGAGTATCCTGTCTCTTAAAGCCTGTGCTGCAATCACAGCCCTGCCACAATTGCGCAGGTGCATCTGTCTGGGTCATTCTACTGTGTTGTCATTCCACGCAGATTTCCGATCACGGCGAGTCTTGCGTGCTACATTGAGGTCTGGTTGCAGAAAGGTTCTGCAGTTGATAAAATAGTCCCTAATTTTTGTTTACATTTTTGTGTTACAATTTGTTGTCTGGCATTTCTTTGTTGTGTATTATACTGCTTGTAATTTAATAATGACCTAGGCTGCATAACATCACTTAGCAAACAGTGTATTAAACTAATCTATTTTGTAACCCTTTTCTCTCCTTTCTGTGTGTAAACAAAGCATCTGATTGGTCTCTGTGGTGTTGTCCGTGACAGGCCATGTGAAAAAACTAAATGCTATATTGGTGACAGCCTGGTCAGCTTGGACAGATCAGACGGTCACATCTGCTCAATTGTGGCAAGCCCTTTACCATGCAAGCATGAAAAAAGTGTTGTATACAACCATTGCAAGAAAACTCGTGCAAGTAATCAAATGAACATAATAAAACTAGGAAATACAGTTTACCTGGTTGTTGATATTTATGCTCCATGTTGGCTGACCTGGGTGTATAGTTTCTCTCTACCACAGCTGTAGAATATGGGTTTGGACACTAGCTTGAAAAGTTGACGCCCTTAAGAATAGGGGTTTTTTCGTTGCCTATATTCAGGTACCTGATATATATTTACGGGAGCGTGAGTATACAATAACTAGAATGTATAAAATACAATAGTTTAATATATGAGTGGTCCGCAGTGTGTGTTACGTCTGCAGACATGTTTGACGTGCCATTTATGGTACGTGTATCAGTATTTGGCCTACTGTACGTCTATGAAGTAGTAATGGTACGAAATATACCATTATGTTGTGTCAGTGTACCATAATATTGTATACCCCCTCCTACGATAGAACAGTGGTTAAATGCCAAGTAGTGTGGCTTGTGGTCAGGAAGTGTTGCTACAATGCTTAAACGCGTGTTTTATTTGCAATTCATATTGTTTGAAGTGTTAAATCTAATAATTGTGTGAAATTACGAGTGTTTCTATGCTATTTCAGCAAGGGAAAAGTTAAATTATAATATATGTGCAGTAATTAGTGTGACTGTAGTGTGGTCAAATGGATAGACGCTGTGGTGTGCGTATTTATATACGCCGTATGGATGGCAAGGGATTAGGTGAGTATTAACTAAATTAAATTAATTTTTCGGAAAAAAATCTTGGAAAGTGGTATAATTCCACCTCACTAATTACACAGAACATGAATTTACTAGGTACTACATCAACATTTGACCAATAAAGACCCCCAAAAAACGATAGTGGGGACTGTTATGAAGATCAGGGGAAAGTGTGTGGTAAAACGAGTGAAACATATGTACCTACATAATGTAATATTTATTCACGAAAATATGTTATTAAATTTTTTTTGGGTGGTGACGCGAAGCGTCTCACATCAGCAAAGCTTAGAGTTTCCCCGCAAATTATTGTCAAGCATAGCCCCCTCCCAAGGAAAATTACTGTACAAGCATAGCCAAACATTATGCACCGAACCAGAGTCCCAGCACCAGCAGGGGAGTAAATCCCCAAAACAGTGATTCAAGGTGCGCTGGCAATTTTTTTTAGGTGGTGACGCGAAGCATCACACATCAGTAAAGCATGGAGTTTCCCCATAAATTATTGTCATGTCTAGCCTATTTGCACTGAGAAATGATGTGTGTGTTTTGCAATTTAACATATGTTTGTACTATTTGTAATATTACTGTAATATTGTCTCATGAAAACATGTTTAATTGCAAAAAAATTGAACTGAACATGACCTAAATTGACAAGGTTATACAAATTAAAAATACTATAGTGGGGTGGGCTATGAACTGGAGGGAAATTGAGGGGTAAAAGTTTATAATGAGAATTTACTTATTTTGTATTTTTTTACCCCACAATTTTTCAGATTTTCATAGCCCTCCCCACTATCATATTTGTAGCTTATGTTGGTAATATTGTCTATTTGGTTAATGTGTGGTTCTGTGTTTTTTTTTTTTTTTTTTTTCACCCATTTTGCACTCACAATTTCCCTGATCTCCATAGCCTTCCTCACTATCGTTTTTGGTGTTTCTATTAGTCAAATGTCGATGTCCCAATAAATTAGTGTTCTGTGTAATTAGTAGAGTGGAATTATACCACTTCCCGAGGTTTTTTTTTTTTTAATTTTATTTATTTATTTAAAAAAATACGTAACAGCTCCTATTCTTAAGAATCGCCCAAAGTAGTTGTTCGGTATGGTTAACATAGGGAGGGGAATTGCAATTTTTTCTTATAATGGACAGTTACATTCATATCTGTATGGTGTTATCCCTATACCAGCAATGCTAACAGCACTAGTTTGCTTTCAGCGATCTGCGGCTACTGCATGAACTAAATCAGTCAATTCTCTAAAGTTGTTAGATAGGCGAGTATCCATACCTGTATTCTACGGCCATAGTCTCTACTAATATATCTACATTTTGTATGGAAGTAGTGTTGCCCGATAAGCTTTCTGAGCAAGCTGAAACAACTGGAAATTTGACATTTGTGTCGAAGTCAAACAGTTACAGGACAGCAAAAGAAAAAGTGATGCAACTTTTGGAAATTAACAAGCCATTGTGTAACAAGTTGAAAAATTATAAACAGATTTAGCCTAAATATTATTGTTATTAATGTGTTATTTCCTATTTCCTTGTTTTTAATTTTTAAGAATCGCAAGAATTAGATTTATTTATTGGTTAATTAAAAATTATTTTGGATATTCGTGTAAACATTTATCTAGCATGTTGATGAGTGTCAGTGCTCTGTAGACTTCCCCAGAAAGGACAAAGAATAAAAGTGCAATAAAAGGGAATTATTTTCTCAAAGTACTTTTCTCATATCTCATTTCTGCATTAATGTAAAACGTCTGAAATCATTCAATGAAATGTCTGCATTGGCCACTTTATTGAAATGGATGAAGTATTAGTTAGTGATGAAATATATTTTGGCATAGTACAATTACGTTAAAATTTTTGTGTAATATTTTTACCAAGGTGTCTCTTTTGTATGCTTGTTTCGGGTATTAAGGGGGGAAAGTATTAATGACTTTTGTTAGGTTATCACCTAAGATAATAGGGTCCTTGAAATTAAGCTTCATTGGCCTTCAAAAGTCCTTGACTTTGTACCTGAAATATTTGTAAGAACCCTGAAGAATGCACTTTGTTATAATGTAAATTTTTCAAACATTTTCTCCACATTTGTGCTGCAAGTTTTCAGTCCTACTCATATGCGGTCAGTATGTGACGATTGTCACACATTCGTACTAGGGAGTTTGTGCGCCCAGATAACTGCAGGCCACGGTAGTCTTTATTTAAAAGAAACCTGTGGCCTCCAGTAAAACCTCTTTTTAATATTGGCGTAGACATCCTTGAAAAAACCTAGAAATTGATAATTCCTGGAGAGTGGCGATCTTGACATCCCACTGCTTGTGGCCCTCATCCACGCATAGGAGTAACTGCTGTTTCAATTCCTGGTTATGCCTCTCCGTGGGGTTCACCCTGGTGTGGTAGATGGGCGTTATCCCGAGTAACTAGCACCACCTCTTCCACTAGATGCGCCCTGTAAATTAACTACCATTATCAGTCATGACTGACTTGGAATATCCCCAGCTGGGGAAGAACTCGTCTCGCAGGACTGCGCACAAGGTAGGGGTGCTGGTGTTTCTCATCACGTACACCTCTGTCCACCGGCTAAATTCGTCTGTGACAACCATTATGAGATGCTTGCCCCTTGGGAGTCTGTGGGTACAACCTCATGGTGTGTAGCACCAGCATGTGGAATGGCTCTGTCGGGGTCCTCTGCAGCTGCTATTCATTTCCGTCCCTCCTTTTTTTTTTTTTTAGCGGGCATTATTGGTATGCGCATATGTACTGGCGTGCATCTGCTCTGCTCCTGGGTGTCCGGCATGGTTATGGTCGTGGGCGTATCTGAACACCCATTCCCTGGCCTCTGCCTTGTGTCTATGCCAGGTGCACGAGCCTGAAGCATGCCATCTTACATGCTAACATTCTTTTATATCCCGTCTCCGAACTGTGCCTGCAAACAAGCTGCGGTAGGTGGCATCAGCTGTGTGGCTTTGACCTGGCCCATGACTTCGGTGTGAGTGTGATGGCCAGCTTCGCCACAGTCATATTGCTGCGTGGAGTGCTGTGGTTACCTGGGCCCTCTGTGTTAAGGCTTACGGCTCGTCCCCCACTGTGTAATCATTCTGGCGGAAACATCTGGTCATGTGTATATTTGTCCGTCAATATCACGTTTTTGTGTCGGGCTCTCAAGATAACTTGTCTGGCTGCTCGTTACCCTTACCAGGGACATTCTGTAGGGTGAAGTTGAACATCTGGAGAAATACGGTCCACTTCACGACGAGCTTGCCACATCTCCCCTGCATGGAGTCCAGCCACGTAAAACACTTGTTATACGTTCATAGAGTGAAATGCCATCCCTCCAGATAGGGTCTGTACAGCTGTAAGGCCCACACTATTGCCAAACACTCCCTTTCATTGCTATGCTATCGCCATTCTGGCTCCCCGAACTTGACACTGCCATAGCACACAATGTCAGTTACCGTCAATGACTAGTTCGTATAGTACTACCCCAGCCCCTTCGAGGATCACTTCGATTTGAACAAACAGGCGCCTCTGGGCTCTACTTTTGATAGTACATGACATTGACTGAAACAGATATTGAGTTCAAATGTGCTTTGTGTTTCCGGGATTCACCTGTACCAACGCTGGGGTGACAGCAGATCAGTCAGGGGAGCTGTGATCTGCGAGAGTGGGGTACATAATTACGTAGGTAGTTGGCTAGGCCTATAAACCTTTGGAGCTGTGTCCGCATCCTCTGTGGTTTTGACTTTTATTTCCACAGGTGTGACAGGTTGGCGAGGCTGCCGACGTCACATACCACATGCCCCAGAAAATCTAGCGTGTTTCCCCTAGTGATATTTTGTGGGTGACACTACCAGATGATGGGTAGCTAGCTGATGCAACACAACCCCCAGGTAACGTACGTGTTCAGTAGAGTTTATGGGTCTGGAGTCTACACAAAACCGTTCGGACCCATCTTTTTTTAGGCACTAGTATAATGTGGATTGTATCGGTTATCTGATGGTTTACCACTCCTTCGCTCAATATCTTGTCGGCCTGCTTGCAAATTATGCGTTGTTATTCAAACCCATACCCGCGCGGGTCAGTGTACATAGTCTCTTCCTCGGCAGTCGGGATTGTATGTTCTGCGTAAGTCGTTGCGTGGAGGAGATCAGAGAAGGTGAACACATCCTGCCATTTATGTAGGACAAGTTCTACGTCCTCTCAATATTCATCTGGCACGTTTGGGCTAGGTCTGCCAGTGTCAGCGTCGGGGTGGAGGGGATCTCGTCAACTGTGTACACAGTGCGTTTCTTACTCTTCCCCAGGTATACCCATCGGACAGCTATCTACAACGGCTTCTTGTTTTGTAAGCCAGGATTGGCAGAGTACCACCTTTTCCCATAGCCCGTACACCACGATTGCAGTCGTCTCCAACAGCTGGTCGCCCTGTCGAACAGTGATGTGAGTGGAGCTGAGGATCGTGTCGATGAGCCTGGGGTCCGACCGTAGGTTCTCTGGCATTCCAAGGTCCGTACATTAGAACGAGGGCAAAAGGGGGGAGGGGGTTGATGTGAATGCCATCTTGAGGTATCCTTGATCTGGGAAGGGTGAGACTCGTCTCAAGGTGTGTAGGGTTCATGGCAGTTCCCCCTTTTGCAAGTCCTGCATGTTCAAAATGTTCGAAGCTGAGGTGGTCAAGCACGGCATCTGAGGACCAACTTACTCTCTATGCCTCGTTGTTGGCCACAATGTAAGCCTACTCCCTAGGGCCGAGATGCGGCCAGTCTAACTAAAAGAACAAATAATGGACTCGTTCATACACATGAACTCCTTGTAAAACCCTGCCATTTATTGCACATTCTGTAGAGATAGTGATCTGCCTTTGTGGGCTCCTGCACCACATGCGAAAAACAGTTCCAGATAACACTTAACTTACTCATGTAATTGCATAGTGGTACTCACAGTAGTAGCATGTCCTGCGAAATAATAGTACCTGGCGGCTTGCTGGTCGCCTACCGCAGTATCACACCTGACTGTAGTCAGCCTGATCCTTAAAACATGAAGAGAAAATTTTCCGCTGTCTGTCTGCAACACAGGTTCGGCCCAGACTGCCTGACCAGCATGGCCGCCGCGAAGACACCCCGACTTTGAGAGTTGGTGTAACCTTTAACAAACTTAAAATGACGTGTAACTGTCTGTTCTTGCATTCATTATCTTTTATTGTTTATGGGGAGATTTTTATCACTCACAAAACCACTGTTTTATGATTGTTTAATTTAACAACAATGTTTATTTCTCGCCCGGGCCATGATGTCACTTCCCCTCGAGTCTACTGCCTACGTCAAACACACTCCGTGGCTATATGTCATGTGTACACTCGTTGGGGTTGGGCTCGGGGTACGACATCAGTATGAAGAGGATTCTAACCATAATCACAATGGTATAACTAGTGATAATTCAAAACATAATTGGGAGACAAAATACTGTCCTGCTTACAAGTGCAAAGGTAGGAAGTGGACAGATATAGGAAGATAGTTACAAGAAAAACAGTTTGGAATCAATTACAACTAACCCAACACAAAATTTTAGGATGTCCACCCACAGGGAAAATTCAAATAATTGCTATTTCAGTAAAAATTGTTAGCTTTGTGAATACAGGATAATGTAATTATGATCAATAGGCATTTTAATATTTCAGTTTTTAAGTTTGTGATTTGGCAATAATGCATATTTGTCAAATGAAATGCTGCCGATACGTACAAAATAAAGTATTTGTGTATTTGTAATGGGTACTCGTGCTGTAAATAGCATGAATTGCAGGAAAAATTTTGTTGGCTGAATAAAATGTTGGCCCTGCTGTAGTAATAGAGAATTTTGGTTTGTTTATGTGATGTATGTATTTCATATTATCTAGAGCAGTGCTTCTCAACCGCCAGGCCGCAGCCCGATAGTGGGCCGTGGCATCAATTATACCAGGCTTCCCTTTCATTGTTGGCAATGGTTTTAAATGTTGCAGGTTACATTGGTGAGTTTGAGATAGTGGATGATCATAGAGCAGGGAAAATTGTTGTAAACCTCACTGGCAGACTCAACAAATGTGGTGTTATCTCGCCAAGGTTTGATGTTCCAATCAATGACATTGAGAAATGGACAAATAACCTACTTCCATCCCGGCAGTTTGGGTATGTATATTTTCAGTATATTGCTACCATAAAGTGTTGTGTAGTAATACAGTATATAAATACAATATATCATGCCAAATGGTGGTGATTTCCCGCTCAGCTCCTGGTGGATATGGCCATGGTGCTGTTGTTTTAATGTGGTTGTTCCATTGCCTTTAAACTTTCTTTATGTAATGATAGGACTATATTGTGACCTTGTAATTTTGCTAGAAACTTGTTAAATGATACATGTGCTACATTATTTACCTGTGCATGCGCAGTGTGTATTCAGTTGGAAATTTGCATAATGGTACATTTTGGATATGTAATTTTGGCTATAGTCTATTCACAGTAACTTTATAAAACCCTGCTAAACATGTAGTTTCAGGTAAGGTGAATCAGGCAAGTGGGCATCAGTTTATGAAAATTTTAACTTTGGGCGGAAAAATTTGGTACTTGTCGCAAAAATTCTTTAAGCTTTGAATGGGCTTTAATTTGAAGACCATGATGCAAGTTTCAGTGGATGGGTCCAGCGTCAGTCTGAAGTTCTTAAAAGACCTGAAAAGTTACTTACGAGATGACTCCTGATACCGGAGTTATTAAATTTTGGGACCTATTCCTTGCACATAGTTCATGGTGCATACAAGACTGCTCATGACAAATGTGATTGGAAAATCCTAGTTTTCTTCGGTCTCTTTACTACCTGTTCAAAAATTGTCCAACCAGACGTGCTATCAGTATTTGACTCGGTCTTCACACTTTAACTAAAGTTTTATGTTAGATGGATCAAGAATTCTAAGGTTTTGCAAGGGGTTGGTGCAATGCTACCTCTTCTACAGTACATCAATCTTGTGGGGGAAAATTCTACCTCGGTCAGAAAATTTCCAAAAGTTAAAAGTGGCTGGGGTTTATGAGTTTATTTCGGTATAGTTAGAATCTTTCCTCGCAGATTACTAAACCAACCGGCTACTCCTTATCATGTATACCATTCTCAACCGGTTGATAATGTTTTTCATGAACGAGATTGTAAATCATGACATGTCCACTGCAGCAAGCACACAGAAATTAATTGGTATTGATTTGCTGAAAAAATGTAACCTAAAGACTTTTTTATCATTTTCTTGGCATTGGATTTGAATCATTATATCAGCTCTCACAGGAATCCAAGAAAGACTGTCCAGCATTCTTTGTTGAATTATGCTCAAAGTTGATGAAATGTTCATTATCTTGTAAACTATTTAGGGGTGTAAGTTGCTTTTCCCCAGAATTAGTGATGAATTCATCTCTAAGAAACCAATGAGTAACTGCAGCATTATAAGTTTTGGTTGAACACAAACAACTTACATACGAAGATGTAGATTTAGCTATGCAGGAGTATTTGGATCTCCTAGATAAACAAACCATACATGAACAACTGAAAAATTTCAACAGTAAGAATCGCCAACTTGACCATTTTATGAACAAACTTCTTGCTAAGGAGGAACATATCAAAGCATTTCTAAATTTTGTTCAGAACATATCAGGGCACTTCTAAATTTTGTTCAGAAAGTCCTTGTCCTCGTTAATGCAAATGCTGCATTAGAACATATAGTTTTTCCATCAATAAACAATGCTTAGTGAAAAACTTGCTAGAAGACAGCTTAGGGGCTCAGCGTTCAATTTATGATGCGGATATTTCTGCTGGCTCGGTTAAAGATATTACTATAACAAAACTAATTAATAGTGCCTTCAGAAATGGATCAGCCAAAAGAAGTGAAATCCTGAAGAAAAAGAAAACTCAAGAAGGGAGATGAAGTGTTTAAGAAGAGAAAGGCAGGTGAAGAAATCAGAGTATTAGAATTGAAAAAGAAGGATATTCTACAACAAGCAAAATATGAGGCTGAAGCATTGGAAGGTGAAGTTAGGAAACTAAAACAAGTTCTAAATTAACTAATTGGTGAATAAAAACAATTGTTACTTTTGTGTTTCTTTTTCTTGTTAGGTAATTTTGTTTTAACATATTCACATCTTTGTGATTAAGTTCTCGCCTAAAATTGTATAATGCATTTTGAACACAAGTAAAAGTGAAAGTGGAAAGAGTTGGCTGAGAGGGATGGTGGGAGCCAATTGTTTTTGTAAATATTAACGCTAGGCTGTTCACGATAAAGTGAGCACTTTTTAAGGCCCCTCTAACAAGCATTAACGCTAATAAATATATTTTATTGCAGCCTCAGGCATTAAATTTTGATTGTGTTGAAATGTGTACACTCTATTTATTGGTCACATTGCAATGTTCGTACTAAAAATCAGCAGGAAGATGGAAATTGGATGAAAAGAAAAATTTATAAGGGCGATAAAAAGTGCTCACTTTACAGTGAACAGTCTATAATATAATCAACATTGTCCATACATATTGACATCCTTAAATCATTAAATGTGAAATGTGCCATTTAATTTGGCTGTAGTTTAATTAATTGTCAGCAATTTTTGTATGTTGTACATGTAGTAACTATCAATTAAGGTTTGAATAACTAGATCTACTGTATGTGGTTCTGGAAAATGATTGTGTCAAAATAAGTACAGTTGGTTATTTGGAGAGGCTGGGAAACGTTACTAGCATGAAATTTAATTGCACATAAAATTTTAAGTCATACTGGAAATGTACTGGAATTTCAAATCTCCAAGTCAGACCTATTTTAGTGTATACTGGGTTTTACAATATTTCAAAACTCACTTTTTTCCTTTCACAAGAAAACAAAACCTTCAAAACAAACTTCACCAAGGTAAAATACTTTTAACAATCTATAAAAAAAAAGGGGGGGGGATTAGAACCCCCATCATAAAAACATGATTCTACAAGCTGAATATGTTTATTTATGGTATTCAAAAGTATTTCTTCAAATGTCTTGGAGGGTTTAACAGATTGTTGTGATCCAAGTTCTGAAGACGGGAGGTTGCACAGGAGTTGAGGTTAACTTCCTCATTTTAAGAGATGAAATTTGATTGCCTTGCAACAAATTCTGCAGCTGATTGATCTATATAAAATTGCTGATGTTGATAGTCTTAAACTTTTCCTCTGGGAATACATACCGACTGAAGGGATAAATCTCTTCTTTGCAAAAACCTGATTTTATTATGTTGGGGTTAATTTCTTGCCACAATCTTAACCAGTTTTTTCCCCCACCCCACTTTACTGGTTCACCATCATAATGAGTTTTTATATGTACACTAAAGTTTGATAGACTGTGTAAACAGTAAATGCTCTATTTTGCTAAGTATTGTATCCGCTGATGATTTGTTGCAGAATGTATGTTATGTTGGCGATTTCAATTATTATCGTGTACTTAGACCTAAAGGGACCTAACGGTTGTAGTTCAAAACTTTAATTATGCTTAGAACATAGTGGTTTAAATAAGGTTTTTAAAGTAATGTCCAATTTTTTATCAACCACATTAATTTAAAATATGTTTAGCATCTATGGCATAACATACGAACAGCAAGTAGTAACAGTCAGCAAAACATTTCCCGCTTTTATGAACACCACTGTGCATGTGATCTTTTTCCATCACATTTGTGCTAGTACTTTACTGATGTTATCGGAATATTTTATCTGTAGTTAATGAAATTTAAGTATAGTTGGTTGTCTGGGTGCCTTCGTAGTGAGTTCTCGTGCCTGAAATATAATATTGACATGTGTATAACTTGGTCAGCCATTTTTTATACCATTGTGTGTTATGAATCACCAAGTGTATTTTCGTTCCGCACTTTTACAGTTTTAGTTTGGGTAACCGGTGAAGTGTCATATTTATTGAATGATCCTGCAAATTATTTTGTATAAGTAGCAAACATGTCCAAGGATTGATTGCCACAGAAAAATATGTGTTTAGGTGTTGTAAATAGGAATACTGTTTGTGAGTGTAAAAGAAACCTGTTTATTATATGGAAAATCCACCAAGTGTAAGGTTAACTTTGCCAAAAATATTTATGTACATGTGGAATTTGTTTATTATTCACATCATTAGGAAAAACATTGTAATTTATCACATTTTCTTCTTTCGGTGAGGTTTAAACTTTATATGTTATAATAATTTGAATGTTACTTCCATGCTAACAAAATTCTCTACTGGTCCATTAAAACAATGCCGTCTCATGAAAGACATTAAACCAAAATCTCTCCCAACCCCATCCGAAACTAATTAAACCGAACCCCACCAGTATAACTTGACCATAAAAATAAAATAAGCTGGAATGCCAACCTACATTGATCATAGCATTTGTTTACATACTTGGTTTTCTTTGTGGATAGAACAGCTGTGATGGAAGGATACATGGTCGCAACACTTCATTTCTAGAACTGTCAAAATTTAGTGAACATATGAAATGGAGTATAACAATTTCATCACAGAGAGATTGAGTAGCTGGAGGATGTGTAAGGAATCAGAGGGCAGAATAAGGGTTGTTACATTCCTCTCAGTCTTGAGGAGATGTGGGTCTTGTTACCATCACATATCAAAAGAACTGGCATCTGTGTCAATGTATGCAACATTGTGGTCTTAAAAGAAGTTGACTACATCAGTCTCCATCCATCCATTCATAGTAGCAACATAAGACGTGCCAGGGAAAGTTTCCGTATTGGTTGGCCGTCATTTGTCCCCCAAAATTTTTTTACTTAAAGCACAGTCCTGGCCAAGTTTTCTTAGGAAAGGGCTTTCCCCTATTGGTAATCGTGATGTAGTATTCTGAACCATGTTTGTAATCAGAGAAGAGAAACTGAAGTAGAACACAAAAAAATGTATGTCTTATTAAATTAGTTACTCCCCTCCTCCCCCAGTCCTTCTTGCTAAACAATATGTTGCTTCATTAGTGCACAGTAAGGTTTCATATAATTATGTAATGTGCAGCCAAGGTACATCATTCTCCAAGTACAGCCTAACATCGTCTACAGAAAGTTGAGTGAAGAGATTTGGACGGCTCTTAACGTTGAGGTTTTGAGTGCCGATAAGAGTAATTGAGGTGAATGTGAAGCAGTGGGGGAAACGGGAGATCCCCAAGAAAACCCGCTGACCAACAGCATTGTCCGCCGTGATTTCCACATGAAAAAATCTGGAGTGACCTGGCCGGAGATTGAACTCGGATCACCTTGGTGGGAGGCAAGCAGGCTAACTGCTCAGCCACCGTAGCCCCTAGTGGCTGTTGAACTCATCCCTTGTAAAAGAAGCTTCTTCTCTAAAGTGAACCCATGATAGGCAGTTATTTTCAACACACTTTTGTAGTATTCAGGTGCAGAACTTCAGACATTTTACAAAATGCTGGAACTAGTATCTGCACACGCTGTGAATGGTATGGATGGCATAATTGCTCATTAAGATGTTCCATGCCACAAGTGTCTGGCACCCATTTAGTGTGAATGGTCCATTTAATTGTTCGCAGGTTCACTTCTTTGTGCTGCAACACTGCCTCTTCGGATATGGGTGTGAACATTCTAACCCCAGTATAAAGCTTGTTCACTATAAATATGCCAGCTTCCCATAGTTTCCATTTTAGTGACAGAAATATTTTATTTGTTGTTGGACATCATCTGCTGGAGCAGCTACTTTCAACTCACTCATGTTGTTCATTTCCCTGTACAGTGCTATTGCCAAAGGTGTCATTGCCAAGTACTATAGGCTGTTCGCCGTAAAGTGGTCACCTTTTTAAATAAATAATGACATATAAGTAATAAACACAGTATGTATATCCCACCGCACTTGGAAGTTAGCATATAAGGCTGAAATATATTTAATGACTATTATTCTAAATGAGGGCTTCAAAAAGTGCTCACTTCATCATGAATAGCCTATACTAATTGCCAGTAGCTTATACAAATTATGAAATTACAGATACCTACTGCAAGTAACATACTGTACTTTTTGGTTTTGAGTCAGTATTTGCCCAGTTCTGCAATTTCAGTTTGTTTTACCATATTTACCCAAATGTAATTTTGTCTGCAACTTGCAGGTTGTGAGTTTAAGGAATAACTTTTAAGGTGGGTAAAATTAAAAAGTTTGATTAAATTGGAAAATCTTTACAGAAATAAGAATAAGCAACATTTACAAATCATGGGCAAGTCAACTTCAGGAACATGCACAATTGGTTAGAGAACAATCCCCATTGGTTTCGTCAAGGGGATTTTCATCATCAATGGAGTGTAATTGTGTGGTGTGGAATAGTGAATCATTATCTCATGGGTCCTTTTTTCATAGAAGGACCAATAGATTGCCAAAAGTATGTCAACCTCCTAACAAACTTCCACTGTAAGACTAGGAGGATCATGTGGTATCAGTATGATGGTTGCCCAGTGTATAGTGCAAGACATACTATAGCTTGTCTTCATTGATTGTTTCAAATAGGATTGGACTAAGGGTCCTATACATTAGTCTGCCCGTTCACCAGATCTAACCCCTTTAGATTTTTTTCCGTAGATAACACTAAAAAAAAGACATTGTCTACAAGGACATACCGACTACACCAGAAGATATGAAATAAAGTATAACAGCTGCCTGTTCTGCAATTTCTGCTGAAATGCAACGTGTACAGTAATTTTTACACATCAGACTAGAAGCTTGTATTGTAGCTGGTGGTCTTCATTGTGAACATAACCTGTGGACAGTTGTCTGTTCAGAATTCACAGAATTTATTTATTCACTTTGTATTTCTGGTGTTTGTGCTGCAATTATGAGTCCTTGTCTGATCTTCAACTCTGTGAAACTAGCACATCATTTCCGAAATATTTTAGGTGCAAGTTTTAGGTGATTCATCCTGTGTGTCATATATACAAACAACGTGTATATGAAAGTACAGTACACTCCTGCTTAATCGTGCTTTGCTTACCCGGTTTTCGGCTTATCCGTGTGGTGGTCAGACGATTCTGTAAAGTGTGTTGTTTAAGAAGTAGCGTCGCTGTGCCGCGTAAGCTGATGTTTATCTCTTTAAATTGTAGCCTGTCACAGAGACCTGCGTGAGACATCCATTTCCATCCATTGAGGCACGTCAGACTCTGACTTATCTCAGGCCATGTCCAAAATGGCAGATTTTGTTGACAAAATGATCGCATGACATGATTTTGTATACAAAATGGTGAAGTTTTTGGTATTTTGTATTTTCTTTCTAGCAGCGGATGTTAGCAAAAATAAAAAATTAACACATGCACGAATGTTTTATAAAACAAATAATTGTTCATAAAGTACACTAGGCATGTTTTAAAAAGCAGGCAACTGTTGTGCGTTATTTATATGTTTTGCAACAAATTTTTTTGCGTTGTTATTGCATTACTTTTTCTCTTCTTTTTTATTATCGTATGCACAACATTCCAGTGATGATTGTAGAAATATTTTTCGCTGTTGATGTAAAAATGTCCCCCCGCGAATGCTAAACAAGTAACTGCCGACAACTCCTGAAGTGAAACTTCCGAAATGACAAATGCACCAGTTCGGTTTCAGACACTGCCTCAGGTACATCCCCCTCGAAGGAACGCGTCTTTCCGGTTTATCGATCGCCGGTCCGGGTCATTGTTAACTCGTTTCCGCAACGTCAATAAAACGTAAAAGGGAAGTTTAAAACTATCGCGGAAAAGTTAGAAATATTTAAACAATGTGGGCATGGTGTGTTCCAGACAAAAACATCAATTCCGGTACCAAGCAAAAGAAAATTGAAGCGTTTTCCAAGGAATTTCAGCAATTTAAAACTTTTGTGAGAGTTTTTCAGTCTGTAAAATTTTAATAAGCTATTGTATTCTAAGGATTATTTTTTAATGGGGACTGTGGGCCCTACTGTATTGTTTAAATGCCAGGTTGCCTCATTTAAAGTCCTGTTATAGTCTAGTCTTTATTGCATCGCATTCTAAACTGTAAACTAACTCTGCCATCTAAAAGACGGGTCTGAGTGATGCATGTTGAGAAAGCGGCACACACACACTTTTTTCTTCTCGTCCTGGCGAGCCTCCAAATCCCGCTACGCCAGCATGAGCACTTTCACAGTTCTCTTTGCACCCTCCGGCATGCATGTTAGTAGCTAAATCAGTTGGAGAATGGGGTGCGTGTCAGGGCAACCTCGTTACGCCTTACGTTGGGTTTAATTTTTATAATGGGCGCATGCATCGTGGCTCAGCAGAGTTATAGTGCCATGGCCACAATTGTAGCCATGTGCATGCCCCGAAAGAAGAAAGGTCTAGATGGAATAGCATAGCAAACCAGGCAAAGTGGAGAGGATAAAATAATTCATTTTAACTGGATTAGGGCTGGATATAGTAGCGTATTTGTTAGTTCGGGGAAAAAAGACTTCTGTTGGTTTGATGCGGGTTGAAATGAAATGAGATCGCAGCTGGTGTGTATTGCGGGGGACAATGCCAGTCATCGTGTGGGCGCAGGCACCCTTGCAGTTGAGCTACTGTCAATACTACCGTATAGGCAAACCAGCACTGCAGTACCGACAGCAACTGAGGATGCAGGGGCCCCCTGCTTCTCATTGAGTGCGTCGGAAAACCGGATAGCTCAGTCATGACATTGACTCCATCTTTGCCCTTCAGCACCAGTGCCAGGATCTCCACTCCATGGGTGAAGGTGGGGAGAGTTCTTCGAGGAGCCACACCCTCCCCTTCCTCCAAAATAGCCAGCCAGTTGGGGAAACGCGAGACATCCTGGGCCTACCAGTGGTGGTGGTGAATTCGCTGGTCCAGGAGTGAAGGCTGACATTGGGGTGCTTCCAAGGTCTGATGAATTCCAATTCATTCATCATGCACCCACAGTCGGCAGCCCGCAGAATTCAGCAGTGAGGATTGCTACACTTCGCATTTTTCAGCACCTCGAGATCCCCCTCCCTGCCTTGATCGTTGGGCCGCCTCCAGCAGATACGCTTCACCATCTTGTACTGAGCTGCCCAGGTTTCCGACATCCATGACGACGATGACGCTCTCACACTGGCCAGTTCATTCCCGGGCTAGTATTTGATTATTTCCAGCCACCCCAGAGCATGGGGATCCCCTAGCCACCACCTGGGTACACGAGTTGCGGATAGTCACGGCACCCAAACTGCCATGGTCCCATCGCACTCGCAGGCGCACCTAGCTTTCGCTGGTCCTCAAGTCATTGGCAGTTCCCAACGAGTGAGCAGCCACGAGCACGATGTTCACCCCACGGCAGCTTAGCTCGTGATACACAACTACGGATTGTGTATCTATATCGTGGCTCTAGGTCGCTCGCCTGGTGCTACGCCGGTGAAAGGCTGTGTATACTCGATGGGTTGTGAATTAACTACACTAGGTGCAACATAAATATCAGTTAAAGTAGCATGTGCTTTAAATCCTGCACATACAGTGCATGATTTGTGTTTGCTTTGAAATGTTCAATAGGTACTGTGTTTTATCATGATTTTCGGAGCCAGTATCACTGTTCCATTAATAGTAAAAATGTGTAAATTCGATTATCCTGGTTTTTTTAATGCAAATTCGCTTATTCCTGTTTTCTCTGGCCCTGATTAACATGGTTAATCTGGAGTTTACTGTATATTGCAAACTGAGATATGTGATTTGGCACTGAAAAACAAGCATGAAAGGTATTTGCAACTTATGGCTTGCAGTGATTAGTATAGTCTATTTCATATACGAATTCAATTTTTTGACAGCCATTGTGTATAGCATCCTAATAACTTAAATTGGCATCATCTCGTATGAAAATCCTTTATCAGCTAATGCATGAACGATTGAAAGAGAATTTCATGTTGGCCATTCTGACAGCCCAGTCTTCGCACAAAAGACATTAGAGAAATACAAGGGCAGGAAATAGTTCGTACACAATATTTTATTTTGTGTCTTCACAGAACGGCTGTTATTAGTGTAACACACTAAACTTTGTTTTAGAATAATGTTTAGGTGTATCAAACTATATGGAACTTAAACTATGTGTTAAGTAAAAGTTTAGTTTTGTTTGTAGCTAGTGCTAATGTCGCCACGTGCATTCTTCGTATTTAGAGAAGCCACAGAGTATTTTTCAAATATTTGTACTTCAATTTGAAGCAATATATTTAAAACCCGAGCCATTTTGAGTCCATGCAAGATGAAAAATTTACTTTCGAACGGATGGGATAGATAACTTTTGTGATACAGGTTCTGAGTCTGCGACTATGCTGCCACCTTTTGGCCAGCATGCACTGCTCTCTTTGCTACACAGCTACACATCCATGAAATAACTCATGTTTCATGTGTAAAATACAAATAGACGAACAAATTCCGAGGAATTTATATTTTCTGCAAACTCTATATATTTTTTAATATAACATACTTCTGCTTGCAAATAATTTTGATTCAGTCTGTAATCACCTAGCTTTTCGGAGACCGGCTCGTAGTTTTGTGTTTCAGGTGTCTCCCGATTCTGCACCAAAGTGACGAAGCAAATTGAAATGTTGTCGCGCAGTGTTTTGCAATTGAATCATTTTTGGGCAAATAATATTTATGTCATGTCATCCAGGTACACTCAGTACTGTGGTTAATTTATAAATACCCTTGAAATGTGAAGAACTGTAACCACCCTATCTCACCTGTTTGATGTGCTATAACATCCAAACTGCTACTTTATAAAAACCACAATTAGTATCTTATTAAAAATGTTACACCAAATTAGCCATGTATAACAAACGATGCTCCACAATTTTATGTAGTCATCCACTATCTAACGAGCGCACAAACTCAAGTTGACAGCATGCAATGTTTTATATGGTCAAAATACAGTGTGCGCTACCCATTTTTAACTAGAGTATCGTCCAGTCACATCCTTTGTATGTATGTTGCCTACCTGTCTGGCTACTCACGTTCTCTTTTGAATAGGGTCCGCATTGTTTTCTCCAAAACTGTTCACCTTAGAGTGTTGCAACAAGGCGACCAAACACGTTTTCAGGGATATAGGATTTCAGTTATACAAAACACCATTCATCTATTTGTTGCTTCATCACAAGTAGTTTCTGATATGTGTAACAAAATGCATTTTAAGTACATTTTTTGGAGGTACATATCTTCCCTAATAAGTAGCATCTATCTTTTATGCTTGTTTTTCTGTGCTGAATCACATATTTCAGTTTTTAGCCTACTTTCACATACACCTGTGTGTAAGCACGTGCATGCACGTTTGTGGGTGTGTGCTCACGCGTGTGAGAATAATAAATATTATATTTTGCTTGTACTAATATATTTTATATAAATATATTGGTTAGAAATAGAAACAATAAACAGTGAATTCATGTAATTACAGTCAAGTCCCAAAGTAACGAACATGGAGGAAAAGAAAATCTAAAGTAGTGGTTTCAGGAACTGTTAAAGAATCCTAAAAGTTTATGAAAATAAATTATTCTTGGTAAAATGGGAATAAATTGCAATGAAAACCTAATAAAAATACATTCACTTGCCCATGGCAATAATAAGCAGGCATTTCTGAGTAGGGTACCCTTAAACCATCCGCCAAAACACAAAAAAAAAAGTTATCTGTTCAAAACTACTGCCACTGAGATTTTAGTTGGTGCATGGGCCTAACGAGTTAGAATTTGCGCGACACGTGACATCACGAAGGGCTCCTCTGTTCTTCACCCTTCCCTTCCCTCTGCAGCCCTCTCTCCCCTAGCATCTAGCTACCCTCTAACCACATGCGCATACCAATAGCAGTAGCCAATAACAGTGTGGGTACAGATATTTTCTTTCCCTCCCATGAACACCTTTTTATCTTGTGACCATGCCATGTCTTTATGTGTTTTGTTCTAGCTGCTAGATATGTTTTTCAATAGTGTTGTTATAACTTTTATTTTTGGTATTTTTCCTTGAATTTTTATAACGTATTGTGATTAGAATTGACTGCATTGCGTGCTGACCTCTGCCGCGTGTCGCATTCGCCCTTGAAAAGTAAGTTACGTTCTTCTCACGGGCTGTTTGCATGCATTTCTATTGACTTTACGTATGCTGCTACGGGTCATTACATAAACGTGTTGGATAAATAAAGGCATGATTGTGGTGCAGCATACTAACAATTGTTTTTTATTTATTTTATTGACAATGTTTGCTGGCACAAGATATATCCATAATTTCAAGTACTACAATGTTTGCATTTTTTTAGCAGTAAGAAGGCCCACGGCTTCGTAGGCTATGTATTTTTATTTGGAAGACTTCTGCTTATTGAAAAAAAAAATTTGTTTCGTTGATAAATCTGCTAATTTTTATATAAAGAGTCATTGAGAGGTGATTTTGCATGAGCTTAAATTTAATTGATGCATCATTTTTGAACTTCCCTTGTTGACACGGGGTTGTTTATGGTCTTGTAGTAATATATTTTAATCCAGAATCACTTCTGTAGTAATAAATTAAAACTTTGTTATAAATTGTGTACATTTTGTACAAAAAGGCTTTTGGAAATTAATTTTTCAGTCTTTAAAAAGTTAACGGTGCACAGTGTTTGAACTTTTTTTGTTAATGTGAGTTTGTTTATGGTCATGTGGGATACCACTTCATTTGCAGTACATCTGCCTAGTGAATTACGTTAAAGTGTTGTTTTGCACCATCAATGACAAAACACTGTCTTAACATGAAATAATACATTTTCTTAACAGTTTATTTGTGTTGGGAGTGTTAATTAAAATATATAAATTAGTTTTCAAGTAAACAACGAAATAGAGTGAGTATTTTCAGGGACCATGACATTTTATTAAATCTAGGTTCGGCTGTATGTAATTTTGTTCATTTGATCGAAATTTTAATGAAAATTGTGTGAATTGCATGTTGCGGAAAGCAGGTAACTCAAAAATTTTGTCTCTCGTATAACTTTGCGAGATCTTGACAGTCAGAGTGGCAACTTGATGTATATACAAAACATACAACATGCCATTTACAAAATTCTGTATGAGTTGGTGCAAGAATGAATGAAAAGTAATATTACGTTGGGGTATTCTAACGGCAGATGAACATCAGACAGGTAGAAAATACGTTAGTAAGAAAGAGTTCCTAGATTAATTAATACATTTTATTTTATGTGATCACAAAACAGTTGTTGTTAATGTTACAAACTAAACTTTGTGCTAAAGTAGTAATGTGTAGGTGGTTCAAAATGAAATACGCATCAAAATGGTCTGTATTCAAATGAAGTGCAACTTCAAACATTGGGAGTTCTTTTTACGTTGTATCCCCACTCACCATGGCTTCCATGCATGCTTAATATTAATTCCAAAACTCTACAGAAATATTTCAGTGTATTGTTCAATTATTTTATTAATAAGTTGACTAAATATATTTCAAACTCGTGTCGTTAAAGTAACACGTGTATTTCCGTGTACAGCAATTTTGATTACTAGTTATTTCTGTTAGGCTGGTAATTGTTACGCCTACGTCCATTACACACCATCTTCTTCTCTTTCCGCAAACCCATTTCGCTGTTATTTTTGGGTTTTTTAACTGTACTGTATTAATAAAATAAGTGGGACATGTATGGGTAGTTTTTAAGCAATTCTTATGTTATTCCATGCTACGTATTTCTAACTGAAGCTGTTGAGTATCAATAATAGCAGAATAACTGCTTTTCAAAAGTCGTTGGTGAGTTGTTTGTTGACAAATGGAGTGTGATAAGAACTACAATTACAGTCTCAAATGTTAACCCAAATTCACTGTCTGTAATAAATTAGAACAGTTAACAATACATGTCATTTTTTTGCAATGTTTCTCTGTACAGGGCCATTTTCTCCAGGAAATTCTTGCATTTTGTTTGTTACTTTGTGCTGCAATTGAGTTTGTCTCTGTTTTTCAGGTATGTAGTATTAACAACCAGTGGAGGTATAATGGATCATGAGGAAGCAAGGAGAAAACATCTTGGGGGCAAAATCCTTGGATTCTTTTTTTAAGTGTAAATCTAATGATGTTCAAATAAACACCACCATATTGTGTTTGTATATTGATTTGGTTACACATACCCCAAATCTAAATGCAATTTTTATTTTTTTTTATAAGCACATTAGTAACAACTGGAGGCGTTATTAGCAAATCATGGTCACAATAAATGTTTTTGGAAATTTTGACAGATTTTACAGAGTTGGGTGATGCAGTGGTAACTCACTGGGCTCACATTTGGAAGAACCTGGGTTCGATTCCTTGTCCGATTTCAGTTTTCCATGGTTTCCCAAAATCACTCCAGGCGAATGCTGGAATGAGTCCTTAACAAAGGCCATAGTCAATTCCTTCACCAATTCCTCTTCCCTGAGAAACTCGCGCTTTGTCTCTATGATGACTTCAGTGTCGATGGGACGTTAAGCCAAATTGCCTGCCGGACCTACGTACCTACCTACCGTTGGATAGATTTTGACCCACTTACAAAACCTATACGTCAAAATTTGCAATTCTTTGCATTAAATCCATATTTAATCATTTCTGGCACCAAAGTGACAAGTTTTTTAATTAAATATATACATACATTATAAGACACAGCATCTTCTGAGAAAAAAAAGGTATGTTGGACCTCCTCTCATTCCAAAAATATTTACATACATTGAGTGGTGCAGCCATTTTCAATGGCATCTTGCTGGAAATTCAGAGGATTTGTTGTTAAAATGTCTATTTATTTCAATATATGTAACTTGTCTAAATAAACTGATACCATGTAAGGGCATATTGATGCCCCCTTATCACCAAATAATGTGCAAGCACCATGCCTGAGTTACTTGCAGCAAGGACTAGTGGAATTTCAAAGGGAAATCAGAGGAGTGGTTTTGAATCTCGATACTGTTAATCAAGAACAGAAGTTTGCAGAGTCTAACACTTTATGCACAAACGATGGGTGGATTGGGGTCTAGGGGGATCAATAGTACCCTATGATGGAAGGGGGCTAGTTATGGTTGCCGACCCCCTCTTCTGGAGGAAGGGTATTTATGCCCATAGTTAAGATTCGTGTATACCATGAAAGTTGGGTTCGGATGTACCATAATTATCGTACACAAGTTCATATACCCATTTGTCATGCGCCCTTAAGTTTTAAGTATTAAGCAGGCTCTTAAGGTGCAAATGAGCGCCGAGGTGCGAGCGAGCGTATGCCAGCATTCCCATACAACGCTGTGCCATAAATACAATATTCCCATTGCAGCTGCAGAGCGGGATGTGTGAGCGACCGCTGATAGGCGCGAGAGAGCACATGCAGGCGTTCCCAGGCCACACTTTATATACCTACTATTTTGTGGCTTAGCCCGCAGATTCCACGGACCCATCCCCTTGTTATTCGTTATTGGTTGTAAAAGTCAATTAAATGGAATTTTAATTACAGTATGTATTTGCTGCTGACTAAAAGATGAAGTAGTAGGATTATTATTATTACCACTACTACTACTAATCCTACTTCAAGAAGTAGGTGCCTATTACCAATGCTATCAATTGCTATGGCACAAACCCACATCTGGCTTGTAGGGAAGCTTCAGCTATTTTCAACACGACTGGCATTGCCTCGTTTCCACCCCATACATGGTGGGTGAGAAGAGGGATATTGCCTAGTAACCAGTATACCATCTTTACACCCTCCCTGTCGTGGCTGGAATGGTGGGGGTGAAGGGATCATGTGGAGGGGTTGTTGCAGTGTCTGACCTGGAAGCATGTCCCTTACCCTACAATTCACTTATGGTGTGTTATGAAAACTGCTGCAGTTTTTGACAGCTATCAAGCAAGATGTACTGAAAACTATGCGTCGTCTATAGTTATTCACAAAATCAAACGGAGAACTGCTAAAAACCAAGCATAATATATTGTCAACAAACAGCAATCCTAACCAAGAGAAATCCAAAAAACCACTCATAAATTTAAGTACAGTAGTAATAAGAAACAAAAGTAGAAAGCTAGTAGCATATCCACAAGCAAGCAAGATCACCTTGGCAAGACGTAAGTTAGTTTGCACCACATGCGGAAATACACTCGTGGATAAAAAATAGGGTAGGTAATCAGTGGATATTGATTATTACTGACTGCCTAGGTCTAGGAGGGCAAGATATGCTGTGCCTGTAATAGTATGGTAGTGAGAAGTGCAACACGCAACAGCCAAAAATAGTGCAGCAAATTTAATTTTCCTCGAATTTTTAATCTTTTTTAACCCAAGTGTGTTATGGTTCCTAAAAAACTGGTCATAGGTAGTCACATTAAGTGGGGTCATGACAGTCAGGTTTTAGTATAGTACTATTCTATCAAATTATTCAACACGTTGCCTGGTAGGTACAAAAATCTTTGCAGACAAAAGTACAGCTGTATAAAATATGTTAATGTGTGATTCCTTTTTAAATTTAGCTTCAAGATCTTGTCTTTCCATTGTATTTTTATACTGCTGTATTGTTCTTCCACATTTTATTACTTTTCTGACCGACACTACTTCCGTGGATCAGTGTGTGCTAAAGGGGTCTACAGTATGCTTATGAAATTACTAAATATATGTAATATTAAATTTTTCACTGACTGCTGGAGGCCTGTAGTAGTAGTATTGGTAGATATATTTTTTGTGCACAATTCATTTTGGCTAGACTAAGAGGCAGTAGCACTATTAGAACACAACTGCCATTGCTACGTGACTGAAGTGATTGTTTCATCTTATTTGCCTCAAAAGGTGACTTCTGGGGCCAATAATAGCATTTTGTTCTATAAAGTCCGTATTCAGTAGTTTCTGAAGTGTGTACAAGAGTTGAAAAGTTATCAACACATACACTATCACAACAGCAAATAATAATAATAAAAGCACAAGTTCAAAATATGTTAAATTGCTGTCTATTTTTAATACATGACAATCTGTAATGAAAATCCATTATTTTCCGACACTGCCAACGGAAGTCACGCTCGTTGCTAAGATTTATTATTCAAAATAATATATAAGTATTATACTGGGTTTGATATGCATACAAATTACTGTTTATGTTTTAATAGTAGATATTTATTACATGTTTTTTACCCTTCTTGCTAAGGATAGGACCATTTGAGTTGGGGAGTGGGGTACAAAATTTCGCCTGGATATTGATCTGAAAAATCCTTGGTTCCAGCATATGTAATGTCATATTTTGATTCCTACAAGTTTTGAGTTTTAATGTCAGGAAGCTGCGCCACAATGAAGAAAAGTATGTAAGGCTTATGTATATTAGATGTATTGTGAGACATTCCATGCCTCGATGAAGTGATGCCTGACATCATGACACCTTCGTGTAACGGTGCCTTATATTGTACTAACACCACTGAGTTTTTTGGCTGTGTGGGTCGATAGGCGTGGTATTTTTATAGCTTTGGAACTTTTCTGAATTGCACTATAATTTTGTTGTCACTGATTGGTGGAGTGGCAGCCAAGTGACCGGTGGTGTGCCGAGGGGAGGCTGGAGAGTGTAACCTCACAAATAATAGGTATTTGTGGGCGCCACCTAGAGTATCCCGGCTAGATCGGGGAGCCGAGATCTCGTGGTGTATGGTTGGCATGGCAAATCTCCTCTGCTACAATACCTTAACGTGCACTGACTATAAGCATAAAATAACTAGGGTACCAGGTGTGACAAATGAACGACAACAGCTGTTAAGGCCATGGAGTATGCCTTCTGCCCTTATACTGTAATATACGGCTACTTGAAAGGAAAATGCAGGATTCACTAGAAATTGCATTTAATGAGACAGTTACTGTTCATTGCAATGGCACACAATTTACTACAAACGCTGACATGTATTAAGCCCTAGGAAAAGCGAATATGCAGTGGCTTGCCACATAGTGGAGGCAGTCATGTACTAGCATCCGAAAACTGTCAGTTCGTGCTCCCTTGTACCTAGCTCTACAAGGTGTGAAAACGAGAGAAGATAAGACGCATGGTTCCAGGATAATTAAATACGATGATGGTAAACTAATAGAGTTGCGAACAAAGATGATAGCCTCTCACTGCAATGTGCGACTACCTTGGCAGAGCTCCGAATGAGACAGGACTTCGGGATTCAGAAGGCATTTCATGCTCACCGTATGAGCGTGGGTGTATGCAATATCACTTCTGAAATATTACACAACAAATGCACATATAAAGGACTTTCCTGGTAATTATAGTCCATAAATATTGTTTTAACATAGTTTTCTTGGTATGTTATTCGTAAATTAAAAGTTGCCTATTGATATATTTTAATTTTTAGGTAATACTGTAGGAAAAACATTTCATTGTTGCAGTTAAGCGCAAATTATCATGCATAGGCTCTAGTGACATGTTTTTTTTTTTTCCTGAGGAAGGAAATTCAATATATGGAGCTCTCTCTCTCTCTCTCTCTCTCTCTCTCTCTCTCTCTCTCTCTCTCTCTCTCTCTCTCTCTCTCTCTCTCTCTCTCTCTCTCTCTCTCGTGCAGCACCTGTAGTAGCAGGAAAATTATACATATTTTCATTTTTAACATATTACTAAAATACTAAAACATAATACTAAAATCAAAGTACTAAGAAATCAACAAATGTTTTGGTCAAGAAGCCACTGCAAAATTTTCCGAACTAACATTAGCTCAGGCGATATAACAACATATTGTATACAGGCCAAGGACACTTACCCATAACTACACACAATGTCAAATACAGTATCATGCAGAGTGCCTAGACACAAACGAAACCGTTACCATAAACAGACTTTGCTTCGTGTGTAAACTATGCTATGTAAATTTTAAGTCACAGAACACACCTTACAAATGAATAATTTCTTTACGGAACTACAATGGTAAAACGAGTGAACATTTATCGGGTTCCCACCGAGCAGATTTCTATGAGTGAACGAATGACATTCACCCCACCAACCACCACGTATGAGAACACAACATGCCGCATAGTCCCAGAGCTGTGTGTTCGTAGTAATCACATGATACGGACGATACGCTGCTCTGTTGCCGCATATACGCAACAAGAGAAATCACCACGACGCAAACATAAACAATCACCATACAGCAGACAAAAGACATATAAACAATTGTGTGTGGTATTTCGTTGCTTTGCCACCATAAATCGTCAACAAAGTGCTCAACTTTTTGCCTACAAACAGTGCTCACATAATTTCGCACGATCGTGTCCGTGCATGAAAATAAAGCACGTTTCGAGGCCAGCAGGACCAATCCAAGGTATGTCAATATCGTTAGATTTGAAACTCTGGCAAATTTTTAATTTCAGTATCATTCACGCCTGTCTTTCTGAAAGTGACAGCCAGAGCAATTTCAGTCACATTGATTTGTTTACATTCGGCCCAGTTTCATATATTGGCTATGCAGCAGAAGATGGGCGGCGAGTCACGCCTACTTCCTCTCTTTCCTCCATGTCTCCACTTCTACGTTTTCATCACGGTGCGACGGGTGCGAGAACTTAACCCTCTGCTGTTACTTCGCTTCACTCCATGCCGAATGTAACAATGCCGTGTGCAGGGGGGCTGCACCACTCATGCAAAAGCGCATCCATTGTTTCATTGCAGCTTTCATAATTATGTAAACACATTGCGACCCTGCTTAGAGGCCTGATGTTATTGACAGAGGAACTAGTGGAACACACAGGGGAAAACAAGTGCTGCCACCCGATATCCATCACCTGCATCTGCCACCAACCGTAATGTCACTGAGAGCGTTGGAACGCCATGGTGATTCCGCATGTAATTGGGATCATCGGTGGAGTATAGCACATCTCAAGATTCTGGGGACGCCCAACAGCTTACCTCACGCCGCCCACATCATCAACGAGTCAGAGGTGGAAGAGTTATTTTGCCTGCCCTCATGCTCTCGTCAATCTCGTCTCGCCCGGAGTGCTTCTGTGCGCGACCAGCGGGCGTATTCATGGGCACAAAGCACCTGCCATGACGCGGCCAGCCATTTTCACCCAGTCACATGGGCCACAACCTACGACACCATTGGAACACCAAGGCCATCTGTTGCCGCTAGTCAGCAGTCGGCGAGATAACGGCCTCCAAAGACATGAACCGGTCAGCACCAGTCCATTATTCCCGCCACCAGAATATCTGCCAGAGGCATTCAACAACCACGTACTATGTCACTGCCATAGTCTACACACTGTGCATCAATATTAGTGCAACAGTGTTTAAATTTTGAGAGAGTATTGTTTGTATGTCCTTCGTGTAATATTATTGATTATAAAGTGTAAAGGTGTCTGCTATATATGAGTGTCATGAACGCAAGCTGTGTACACAGAATATTCATGCAGAATTCCAGGGTAAATGTTATGTGTAATGTTGACAGTTGTGTTGTTTACTTTTTCGCAGTGCTATGTCATGTTATGTTTTGTTGGCTTCCAAATATGTATTAAAAGTCTAATGCTACTGATTAAGGTAGATGACTTGTACACAGCCAGTGTCCATGAGTTATTTAATAGGAAAATGACTTGTTATGTGTCTTCTGTGACAGTTGGTGTGGTGGTGGTTTAGGACACAAGAGGGTTTCCAGGTTAGGATACCAGAATAGAAACTGAGATAAACAATTAACTGGTTTTGGGTGTCAGTGCAGAGTAGATGATTCCAAGGTCGTGAATTCCGACGACCATTTGGCCTCTCTTTGGAATCCCGATGACATTCCTGTGGCAGACATTCATGTTGCGATGAAAAGTTAAAGTCTTGATGAGTTCTATAAATCCGTGGCCTGGTCTAACAAGGGGTGTGGGTATCCCTTATACGCCTCGTAACTCGTAGCAGGTTGTTTCGGCCACCCAATGCCGTATACACACTGGATAAAATATGCCACGTTTCATGTGGTCAGGTACACCAAGAAATAAAGTCATACACATAAATTACCATGACATGACGATTTATACTATCAAACCCTCGTATGAGGCACAAATGTTACAGTTCTCCACTATAGCTCGGAGAGCTCTACCACTGCAATAAGGGGCGAAAGAGACAATGTAATTTACATGGATATTTAAGTTCAGGTCGTGAAACGAACAGACCAGATCGTGGGTAGGTGCACACTCTGGGTAATGATAGAGATAGAAAAGTTTTTGGTGAATAAAAAATAAAACTATTACAGCTACATTATCAGACAAGAAGTTAAAGTTCCCAGAGCGGACACACCCGCACGTCCAACCCCACGAGCTGCAGTGATGTCATCGAAAATATGGCAGCACAGTAGCTGACACATGGTCGCTGCTTCCCGTATGACATCACAAAGTTCCGTTATTGGGGTTTTAACAAATTTATGATGAGTGATTGAAAATGATGATGGTACACAGATGATAAAGTAGGACATGTTACACTTTAATATGCACTGTATATATACTTCACATAAAAATAAATATCAATTCTCAATGTAACTGGCTCAATCACAATTAAATGTCCTTTTGTAGTTTCCCAAACCAAAATATACTTATTTTCACACGGGGTGTGTGTCTTTATTACAAGGCATCTGGTCCCACATTCATTTGCGCATTCACTGTTTATTGATATCTGGATGTGGCAATTGATATAAAGTACATTAATACTGTGGAAATAAATATTGGTATTCGGGGACATCCTTTTTATTCAATATGAGGACAACAGTTCGTTGACCGTAATATCTTCTATAACTTGTAACATTTATTTTGCATTAAATATGAATTAACAACAGAAAGAGCAGCGCTGTGTTAGACGTCCAGGCAGGTAAGAAGTTGTTCACAGTTAAAAATTTTATTTAACCTAATTTTTTAGTATACTATTTGTAAATAAAATGGTGCTTAATTTATACAATTTAACATATAAGCGAAAAATATCGTGAGTAGGCCGTAATAGTACGGTGTTGTTTTATCGAGGGAGAGACGAGTGCCTGTTGAACGAGGCCAGTTGCTCTCTCTCTCTTTTTTTTTTGTCTCGTTCACACTCGGGAAGTTTACTTCGCTAGTAATCTTTATGTACATATTTTAAATAGTAGCATATTTCATTCTTATTACCGCAAAGTAATGATTTTTGAATTTATAATTTACAACTGAAAAGAGATTTTAATGTTTGAATATTTATTTTAATATATTTAGAAATGCTGGCGGGGCAGCAAAAAATTAAGTTGGCAGACGTGGCGAGCCTTGACATGGCGTGTTTCTTTTTATTATCAAACGAAGCGTAAATTATACTCACTCCGAAAAAAGCTTCAAATTACCACATCACAATTGGAGACGTTCTGCTTTCTAAACCTACCTAAGCAAGTTATGATGTGAAAAATTTGCACTTATGCGGTAGTAATAAATATACTGTTACAGTGTTTTGTTAATCGCTGTGTGTGAAATAGCGTGGCTTGGCTGTGTGGAGATCGTTACACTGGATCTGTGTTTGTGCATAGTTTGAAATATTTGATGTGAAGTATTTATACGTTTTAAATGTGAACCGTTTTTATGACGAAGTTATTTATTTAAATCCATGTCTGTTTATTTATCACAATTTTGTACATTTGCCCTTGGTGTTTGAAACACAGTCGTGTAACATGATTTACCACCAATCCCAACAAAATAACCAAGCCCAGACCTAATAAATTTCAAAAACCTAATACTCAGTAAAAAGCAATACATATAAATATGAGCGGAATAAAAGTTATAATAGGCTTATTTGTGTGCATGTTCTCTGCTATATTTTTTAACTTTGTATAACAAACAATGAGCGTCATGAGTTGTGTGCTTGATTTTAAAGTTTTTTTTTGTTGAACTGATTATTCCTTCGTTAATCGAACTAATACCGTCCGTTTGAATAAATAACCCAACACATATCAATAACAAAAAGTTAAATATTATAGTTCATTACCCCGCGGTTGTAACAGAATTACACGGTCGCGGCAAAATACTAATGTGAATTACATATAATTTGCTATATTTGATATTAACATATCATTATCGTGTATCTAAGAAGTGTATGTATGCTAATTTTTTATGGGTATTTGTTTGTAAACTTGTAGAACATTAATATAACTGTTTGGAAAAGTTTTTTTTATGCATTAAAATTTGTTTCTTTATTATAATACCTTGCAAACATTCTGTGCTTCGCATATTGTACTGTGGCTGCCCAATGTTATAGCAGATGACTAATACACCCCTCTTTTTGCGACTACTATTCTGTTGGCATGCCTTATGTTTTTATATGACTGACTCAAAGAGGAATTAAAGTGATCGGATTGGATTTCAGCTAACTGATGCACGCTGAAGTGTTTTATACTCATTGACGAGAGCCATATTTTACTGGTGTGGGTTTCGTGAATCCTAAACGTGATTATGGATGCCTTAGTAGCAGAAATATTATCTGGTGCACGGAAGAGAAGAAAGCTAAAGCTCACTAAGCATTAATCTGAGTAAATTTAAAGGCATGAACACATACACTTGACAATGTGACCTAACTTGGCTTAAGAACCTGCTTGAGAAAACCAAGCCTCGAAATATTAATTTAACATACTTCATGAAAACAGTGAAAGGACCTGTACAGGTATGCCAAAAGTTTATTACTTCTGCATTAGGAGTTTCCAAACACAGACTAAAAACTGTTGCAAAAATTTTGGCTAAGGGTGATGTACTAAAAGAATGCAGCGGAGGGAACAGAAATTCAGCAAAATCAGTTACGAAAAAACGCCACATGAAAACCTTCATTCGTAGTATGAAAGCATATCAAAGTCACTATAGTAGGTCCAAAGTTAAACACATTTATCTAGCCAGCAATTTAACATTTCTGGATTGCACAAAATGTACAATAGAAGTGTTGTGCATGATACATCATTGAGAGTTACTTGATCTATTTTCAGGTGGATTTTTTGCACGATTTTAATGTAGGATTCAGATCACATTCCTCAGATTGCTGATCAACTATTCGTTTACAACATAATATTCACTCTGCAAAAGACAACACAATTAAAATAAATGTTATTTGTGTAACTTAGAATGCGCATGGATAGGGCAAATGCATTTTATGATCTTGCAAAGCAGTCACCACCCAGTATATATTCTATATTTTATGATCGTCAACAATTTCAGCTACTTCCCCAGATGCCTATCCAGGAGGCATTTTATAGCAGACAAATAGGTTTTTATTCATTGTGCTGTGTGCCAATGGGCAGTAAAATACCAGAATTGTATGAGGTGGACAGAAAATCAAGCTGGAAGGAGTTCGACTGAAGTGTCTTCTGAATTGCTGCACTGTCTCAGCCACCATTTACCTAACAACATATCCCGTATCCACTTGTTTTGTGATAGCTGTGTAGACCAAAACAAAAGTAATAATGTTGTACATACATTGACACATTGGCTTCGACGGTCTGCATCCAAGAGTATTAAAAATATACTGATTGTTTTCCCAGTTAGAGGTCATAACTTTTTTCCAGCTGACTGTGTATTTGGTATAGTGGAGAACCTATTGCGAAAATGAACACTTACAACATCTTAAAGAGAAAACGAAGAAATATATTCAGAAGTAGGAAATGTGCATACATTAAGAAAAGATTGGAAGCTGCATGATGTAAAATCATTATCAAATGTTTTCCAGAATATTCACAGTATCAGAGAATGTAAACTGATTATTATTGAAAAACTTGAAACCAAACGATCTAGTGTAGTAATGTGTGTCCGATCTATGACGAATTACAGATTTGATGCTGACACAGAGCCTACCACGACCATTTTAATACGATGAAAAGTCATTTCAGATGCTAAACCAGAAATTTAAACAGTGCATAACATATTCGAACAAAAGAAACATGATGTGCAGTCATTACTTTGTAAACAGTTTGGGTAAGATTGGCGTGACGAAGAGGATTTGCACTAGTACAAAGGAATTTTGGATTCAGGAGGTGAAAGAACTAACGAACATAATGTGCCTGATGATGAGCGGTTGTGCAGCTGTGTAGAAGACGAAATACACATACATGTAAAAAATTTAATTAACTGTACATTGATCACAAATATTATGAATATTAACCACTGTTTTGAAAATGTTTTGTTAATCATTATCAAGACATACTAAACATACTAAGTCATTCGCCATCATTCACGTTATATCTGTGTTTTACTGCTCCGAACTTCGCGCCCCTGAAGTCAATGAGTTTTCGTGTTCCGCCATCTGTCATTTGGAACAAAACTGCTCCCAGTCCCTTTTTGCTCGTGTACGTCTGTACATTAACATACCTTGCGGGTTGTAGTGGGCAAGCACAGTCACTCACGGAAGCGGCGTTTCAATTCTTCGAAACTGTCCTGCTGTCTCGCTGTCCACCGGGAGCAGATGTTTGGGGACATCACCTCTGTCAGTGAGGTGGTGATGATTGCGAACTCCGGTATGTATTCACGTATCCAGTTTGCGAGTACGGAGAACTTGCGGAGTTGTTTATATGTTGTCGGTGTGACGTATTCCGTAATCAACTGGATCTGTTCAGCCGTGGGGCGGCTCCCATGTTCATCGCCGATGTGTCCGAGGAATTGAATACTCGCTTTAACCAGGTGACACTTCTTGTTAGCTCATGTGATCATCCAAGTACTCAGCCCATATAATGACATTGTCTAAGTAGGCGAGTACACACTTTCAGTAGTGATATTAAGGCGTCGGAAGTCATTGCAGAAATACAATGAGCCATCTTTCTTCGGGGCTAATATAATGTCAGCATTGTAATGGCTCTCCATTGGCTTAATTACACCCTCCCATAGCATCTCGTCGATCTATTCGCTAATAATTCTCCTCTGGTGTTGATAGTATTACCTTGGCGAGTCGAACACCGGCTTGTCCATAGTCAACAGAATATGGTGTTCAGCCACAGTCGTCATGTGTACAGTGAAAACATCTCGCAGCTCATTCAGTAGGTGTTGTACTACCTCCCGGAATTAAGGGTGGTACTGAATGGTCCAGTTCCTCAAGCAACACAGGAAAAATTTGCCCAGTTTTTTGTGGGTCGTTATTGTAGACTATCTGTCTCTCTTTGGTCCTGAAATGAACACGCCGGGCTGCTGGTTGACGACAGCATGTTATTCGGATAGCCAGGGTACTCCGAGGATGACTTCTTCCCTTAAGTCACTGGACATGAATGCGGTAGTCACGGCCTCGATGTCCCAGATCTAAATGGTGGCAGTGATTTCTCTCTCTATCCGGACTGTTTGTTGACGAGTAGCCAGTTGGACCTCCTGTTTTGCGGGTTGCCTACCCCGGGTGTCGATGACGGCATGAACAAAGTTGTGTGAAGCTGCCGTGTCAATAAGGGTTCGACAAGGTCGGTTGTTGACAAGAACAGCTAACCTTGTAAAACAGCTTTGGGGTCCTATCATTTTTATAAGTACTGCTGGTCCTATAGACTGCCTAAAAAAAACCAAACTCACCCTGGGGTAAGCAGCATTAGTTCGCTTGGACCTGTTTACTAATTTCCCAAGTGAGGTCAATTTTGTTGTCGAGATGTGTAGTCGACCCAGGTCGGGCATCGGTTGGCCTAGTGTGGGCCTCCACACCCTCTGCATGGCCTCGCCGGTTAATTACTTTCCCACCGCGAGCTGTGGGCAATGTGATCTGTCGAGTTACATGAGCGTAAATCGTGCAGGTTGCATTTTGGCAAAGGCTCGTTGCGTTGCGTGGAACATAAGTTGGGCAGTTCCCATTTTGCCTCGAATTCGTCTTCAGTGTCACTACGGTCGCATATTCTGTTATCAACATTACTGTTTATTAACGGTACCAGTGCTGCTCGATATTCTGGCAACGTGGTTTCTGTCACAACCTCTAGCACCTCACGCCAGCTCAGCTGTGGGTGAAATCTCCTCACAAGGTGTGCTTTCCTGTTTATAAACATTGATGACAGCTATTCGTCTGGCAGTTGTTCCTGCCACATTAGCTTACCCTGTTCTTGCAGAGGTGCGTAAACATCACCGTAGCGGCATTGAAATGAGTGCAGAACTTCCTCCCATTCGAAACCATAATTATTAATGTTGCTACAATTTCTTGCATCACTCTGGAACTGTTTTCCAACACATCCAAACCATAATTCCTCTCATACACTGTATCTTCGCAGACTTGTAGTGCAGTGCCGGATGAAGGCAGCAGAATCATTATTCGGGGTGCCTACAAAGTTCGGCAGCGTTTAAAACTTTGTTGACAATTTTATTCGGCTGCTTTCGAGGTTATGTTTCACCATTGTTGCTTGCTACTCCTTTGTCCCGCTGTGTGGCCAGCTGTGGGTTACATTGGGTCCACAGTGGCTGTTTTGGTATGGTGTCATGGACGTAGCAGTGGGGAGTGGGGCTGATACTACTTTTTATAGGAGTTGTGGGTAATTCAGATTAGAATTATACCCAGGAAAATTCGTTAAATAGGGAGTAGGTGGCAGAAATGTCGTTTGTACGGCTGGAGGGATTGGTACAGGTAGTGTTGACTGGGCACACTGCACGGACGGGATAATAGCTGTCACTTACACGTGATCGATGGTTGACAATAATTTTTATCATTTCAGCTGCTGCCTGGCCACTACACTCACCCTATTCCACCTTAACGTTACACTTTGGTTGCTCATTTGCCAAGTCATTATTTTCCTTTTCTCGTTTGTTTACGTTATGAAGGGGGTTTTCCCGCATTCTCCCACTGTCTGCTGGCTACCGCCAGGGGAAGCTAAAACTTCACATTTAATATTTGTTGGCCACGTGCCATTTTTTAATGTCACCTTACCAACAGGATTAAGCCCTGCACATTTGTAAGTTGTCTCCTAGGTGGACTTGTAAAGCGTAACCTGAATAAATCTTACGTCTATTTAACAACGTCTATTATATAAGGTCTGCCTACGTACTCTTAAGGGCACGAGCCCTACTTCCCGTAAGAGTGTAACCTGTATCAAATTGTAACAAGTGTGTTTGCTGTTGTATGTATATTAATTCATTGTACTGTTCTTACGTGTAACTGTGGGCGTGTGGCTAGCCCGAATAGGCCACGGCGTAGCATGCAAACCAATTAATTATCGTCATCAGTAAAAATTGTTCTGTGAGGAGTACCAACACGTTAGGATGGATACCACCTTGGTCGTCGGCCAAATGACCCAGAGACTACAAGAGAATGCACTACCTGGGTATGGCATCATGCTAGTTATGCCTGGTACCCAGGTAACAACATCCAAAATTCCCCAGATTTTCCTGGAACCTTTTGTCACTATATAAATTTTATTCTTCTCCCCACTGCCACACCGCAGCACACCTAACTCGTACCCTAACAGACTCGGACAATATTCGCAATATGGGCACTACTCCTTGGGGGAGACGTACATCCCATTTTGTAAAGTTGTTAGTTATTACTACAATAAAATGCTTACTCCTGTAGTCCAGTGGTAAGGTCTCATTAAGTACAAACAAACTCTTTCAAAAGACTTGAATGGAGTGGGGCATGTGGCTGTTTTTGCTGCCTCCCATCCAAGCATCTTGTTTTAAAAAGTTACACGATGCTGTACATATTTGGTCCGTATTTTGTTAGTCTGGGCAAGAAATAAATGTTCCATTATGTTAGACACTGTTTGTTTGATCTAGGGATGTCCCACCACATTGCCACTGTGAGCAAAGGGTAATACTTTCTGTCTTGCACCTGTGGGGACAAACAACCGCCACTTAGTGTATACGTTTTGCAAACAATTCACTAAGCATCCATCTATTACACGCCAATTTTCTACATCTCGCTGTCTGCATGCGTGACATGTGCTCGTCCCTACCCTACCTAGTTTTGTCGGGCCGACTGCTCCGATAGCACCACAGATGATGTCCATACTATACTCTATGCACTAGTGTGAAAGTGCCTGTGACTTGTGCAGAGTGCAAGCCGGAGTAGAACCCAGCAAGGGCAGGCTGGGACAGGTAGTGCGGCGTTCCACACGCCTCTGCCCTGCCTAGCAGCAAGAGACTCCATTCACGGAGTGATATGTGTTTTTGAAAAAGTGCCAAAAGTATCTGCCGTAAGTTTGGGCTCTCGCAAAGAGAAACTGGGTAACATTTGCAATAAAGGCAGCCTCTCCAATTATCCTTTCCTATGCTTGGCAAGGTTTTGAAGTGTTTTGTTTTGTTGTATCCCCATATATACATGTCCACATCAATTCATATCATCCCCATACAAAGTGAGTTGATAATTTGTTAATGGTTTGTATTTTATCATGTGTTGAATTACTTGCAAGGAGAATATAAGGCAAGTTTCAATTTGGTGTGTTGGCAAGTAGTCCCTCTTCGGCACACTGGCCTGCTCTCATGTCTGGGTGGGAAGTCGGTCAGCGAGTAGTGTCCAAAAGGTTTGGTTTGTGTGTGACCGCATTGCATATTTTCCTGTGACTGGGGAGCCTGCAATGTTTAAACTTATTATTTCACTACAATAGACTTTTAGTTTAACCGTAACCAATAGGATTTAGCCACCTGGGACATCGATCCTCGTCTCCCCAAGTTATAGCATTGCCTGGTGAGGTTTAATCAGCACACCATAATCAACATAAGCTTGTAAGTATTTTCCAGTGTAACCTTAACCAGCCTTTAAGTGGACAAGATGATTTAAGTTATTTCCAAGAGAGGCATGTAGAGTCATTGCCGATTAAAATGCGACATGGTACTAATATGTGTTCTTTTCATTTGGTAGCTGCAAGGCATTTCAGAGTACGGGCCCTTTTAATCCCTACCAATTTTCCCGCAAGTGCTAATGTATTCATTTTCAGAGCAATTTTTGAATTTAGGCTGCTTCTGAATTCTCAGTGTATACTTGTTAAGTATATAAATTTGTGTACTAGCAGTGGTGTGTACTAGGCGTGAACTTGTTGAAATTATTTCGAAACATAGTTGCCTTGTCATGTTAGACTCGGTGTGCATTTTGCCGGAAATATCATACACAATTTGAACAAATAATAGGATCAAGAGTGGGCATGTATCATTTACATGTCACTAATAATAAAGTTATGTTTTGATGCGTTGCACCTCCAGAGGTGCTGGGATGTGTTCGTGTCCCACCTGGGAGCAGGTGGAAAACAAGAACTGATTATGTGTCCGGCACCATGTTCGGTAGAGTGAGCTATGTTGAATGGGTCGTACAGTCTACAGCCTACAGCGACTCTGGATACGCGGTCAATATGAAGGAGATCTAATTTAATTGTCAGTTAAATTACGTTGAATGTAAAATATTTCCTTTGGGGCAAAGCTGTCGGCCACTTCGCATGCTTATATTATCCCTGAATTTACTCTGCTTGAGGGGTGCAGAACCCGTAAATACAAAACATACACTGAAAAACACCTTGATGTTCATGCTGCTATGAGGGCGCAGGACCCGATAAAGTCGGAAGAGTTAATACAATAAAACACGTCTAACTGTCGTATGACTGTTTTATTATCGCTAAAGTACAATGAAATGTTGCTGCACATGAAAATGCGTACCCTTAATTAAGTGGACCCGGCACTCTGGACCTGCCGGTGATCATTACTGTGGAAAGTAAGGCGTTGGCCTTAAGTTAGTTACATAAATCACGTCTCGCATGTGAAGTCCTGGTATACTACTTCAGGATGCAGGGAGACCTTCCCTTGGCTAACTAAATGTACTTAAATGTTCCTGAATTACGTTAACAATTGCGATGAAAGAAAATGCAGCCTAGATTGAATTGGCGGGGGGTTGGGGGTACCCGTACCTTACCATTTGTGCCCTGCCGGTTGTCTGGAGGTCTGAAGTCTAACAACATGGCGTCGGCTTTGCTGCAAGTCCGACGAATCCAGCGCCAAAATGAAAACATGAAAACATGTAACTTAATAACTAACCTAATAAATAAAACTGACATTGTAAATAATTATGATTACTAAACTAAAACATATTGGTGACATACTCGTCAATGCCGGAGCCCAAGATATGGCTCAGAATGTGACGTCATGAGTATGTCACCGCACTTGAAGGGTGATATTAAATGAAATGATGTCTCAAGTGACTGATTCTCGATAGATGATTACATGTACACTATTATAATTAACTTATTATTATCGGTATGTGTTGTAATGGTTATAATTACAGGTATGCATGTGTATCTAACGACACACGGACTTCTTCACTAGGGGCGGAGCTACACCCTGTCTTCTATGATATGTTCTCTACTCTCTATATTAGAGCGGGCAGTTTCCCTAGTTATCTATGGTGCAGTCATCGCTAAAATTACCTTAAAATGCTCCTATTAATTAATACGACTTGGGAGCCTCTCACCACTTTACACTTCCTGAAGGAATGTGATTCCCTGTCTTTTGACACTAATTGGAGCCAAGTCGCACTTCGGATTTGGCTATGGGGTCTGTTGACATCGCGCACATTGGAAAGCTTGGGAATAAGCGGTGCCGCTTATCCCAGTGTTCCCTCGAATGGCTGTTGTAGCTAACACTCATGACTTCATGGGACACACTCATTAAGGCCACATATCCATTCATCACGAGAGTTACCTCTTGTGATGTATGTTAAATATTATGACCCATTCCCATGAGTTACAGGACGGCAAGAAAAATGTAAACGCCGTTCTTGTCGAACTGCACTGATCGAGTCTGTGACCTAATGTCGATCGGTCGTGTGTTGCAGTGTGGTTAATGCATGTGCGATGGAACAAAGGGTACAAGGAATACGTGAAAGTCAGGAACACGTCAAAAGCCCCCTCTCTGGTAAATGTTTGATCCTCACAGACCTCCAAGGGACTTCCATGCCGCTAGATGCAACAGGATGTAAGCAGTCGCAGCTGGTTTCAGGGCCTCAGGTTGTAAGGATCGCGATGGTGCTGTGCTGCACTGCCTGCTGATGCTGCAGTGAATTGCCACTGCCCATGCTCGCCGATGTGGGTTGTTCCCATTGCAAGTGGTGCACGCCGGCCAATGCAGGTGCTGATGTTTGGAGCAGCGGGGAGGGGTCGAGATCTGCACTTCTGTCGAATAATCGTCGCTGCTACTGATGCTGTCGCTGCTGTTCGGACCCCTCGGTGCTTTTCTTCGGGCGAGGGGAAAGATATGCTGTCCCTTGCTGTACTTGCTGCTCCTTGTGATGAACCTTCCCCAGCGCCCCTGATGCGGTCCTCTGATGCGAGGTCAGCTGGTATCGTAGTATTTGTTGGCATCGTAGCAAATTCTTGTGGGCAGCTTCCCTATGGGATAATCGGTCCCACAGTTGCTCCTACTGACTCGCTTAGTGCGACGTCTTCCGAAGGCAGTGTCTCAACACTGGGTTTCCTAACACTCTGGTCTGGCTCACTTCGGTTTGCAGTATGTGCGATGTTAATGCCATGATATGTTTGAGATGGTGTGACCTCTTCCTATAGCTCCTCTTCTTCCCCTTCCAACGTTTTGGGCATATGACTACCCGGTGTTGCAGTGGGGAAAAGGTGCCAAAAAAACTCCCAAATGTGCTTGAGCTTGCCTCTGCTTCGCCATTGGGCATTTCTGCTACATTCTTTTAGCCATTGGGTCTTCTCTATCGCTCAGGAGCCTCTGCGCTGGGTCCATGCATGGCTAGGCGAAGGTACTTGTGGTGTACGGCCACCTTGCATCTGCTGCTGACCTTGATGAGGTAGGTTGTATACCCCAGCGCTTTTACAACATCACGTGGTCCACTTCACTTAGGGGCAAACCCTGCACAAAAGTTGTTCTTTACGCTGCTAAGTTTGTGCTTACGGACGTAAACGTGTTGTCCAGGCATGAGCCTCTTTGGTGGGCTCGTACCCATTATCCTATGTGCCTCTCTTGCTGAATGCGCACATTTTCCAGATCTTGCTCTCGGTGCTGTCACCTGCCTGCTACTCTTTCTGTTGCATAACTGTATGCCTGTCGGATTCTGAATTCCCCAGAAAGGGGCAGCTCCCTTTCCTGCAGAATGGTGGCTTGTGATTGAACTGTGTTCATCCTCTATCTGATTGTAAAGAAGGCCGCGGGAAAATGTTTGGTCCAATTTGCATGGTTTGATCCTACCCGCATATGAAACTGAGTCTTGAGGTCTTGGGCTAGCCTGCAAGTGGTACACTGCAGTTGCATGATGCTGGACTGCCCACCTGGTACACAATTATCTCCAATACTTCCCTGTAAATTGTGTACCATTGTCTGTTAAGAGGGAGCATGGGTAGCCCCATTGGGAGTAGAATTCAGTTTACAGTACATGGGCTATGTTGTGTTGCCCTCATGTTATAGAACAAATCCTGTAGCTAGTATAAGCAATCCTTTCTAATTAAATTAACACCTCTGCAGTAATACTTTTAAGTGTTAACATTTCAATTTTAGGCTCCTAGAAATAAATTTATTTTTGGTCTATATACACAACATAGGAAACTGCAATAGTCTCACATTAATAGTCATACATAACACTTGAATGCTGTTACTTCACCAGTGTACAACCACGGGTATTCGGTTTTACATAGCTTGTTTTAGGTTAATGTGAAATAAAATCCTGGGTATTATTGCATGCATGCCAAACTCTCTAATTGTTTATATTCAGAATGTTAACTGCTACTATGAGAACAGAGAAAATATAAACACATATTTTTCAGCCTTTTGCTTTAACTCACAATACCACGTTTCAAGCATTTTACTGCATTGTCACCAAGATGCCATGCTGTATAATGGTTTGAAACCATGACTATGTTACTGTACACTTAATGTTTCTCCAGTTTAACAACATTCCACACAGTTCATATAAAAAATTGTGGATCACTTTACATAGTGTAGCTAATCTGTGGGAAAATATAATTGTGGATTACAATAATAATGATCCAATGTTGTTCGCACCTCAGGCAGGGTCAATGGATTTGATGATGGGTGGGGAATAGTGCCAAGTGGAGCATATTGCCCTACAGGAGGGCCAAACTTATCATTGTCAGTCAGTCTTAAGGATTAGTGTGTTGATGTGAGAGAGGACTGGAACTATGGTGGAATGGAAGGGCAAAGTCAATGGAAGCACCCTGCGAAAACCCACCAACAGTATTGCCGTCTTTTGTGGATTAGCATCATGAAAGAATATGATGCAAAGCATTACACCTAGTACATTGTGATTTGTATGTACATGAAAGTATTGTAGGTGTCCACTGAATTTCCATTTTTGAATTCCCTTTCTTTTCCTTGTTTAACAGGCAGTATCTTACCATTTTCCCTGAAATATATTTTCGCGAATACTGAAACACACACACGGATGTATTTTATCATCATTGACAGAACAAAATCCCATCAGTGAAGTTGCATTAAATTTGAATGCAACAGACCAAGCAAGCAGGACTGGTATGTGATTCTGCCCATCGATATTTCTTGCAATACATGCTATTGACTTCTCACGAGTGCTTGTTACAATGACACCAATGCATTACTTTGTACATATAAGTAGGCTGATGGCGTGTGGTGGCTCAGTTGGGTGTGCAAGATGTTTTGAGGGGTAGTGAGTTTAAGGTTGGTATATATTGTTGAGGTATTTGTTATGCGACTAGACGACTGACACCACATGTGGTTATGTCGAGGTTGTTCGAGAGCGGTAGACTCTTGACAGGGGGCCGATCACCCCTCACATTTACTATCTGCAGTGTTTACTAAACGGTGTGCCTATTAAAGGCTGACCCACACATCTGATCCTGAACTGCTGACTTACTACATGATTGAAAGAATTACTCTCATAACACACTGTTCAAAGTTAAGGGGATTTCGGCGGGCTTTAAAGGATCCCATTCCCTTGTTGTGCCCGAAGGCTTGGCGAAGGAAAAACACATGGCAAATATGGTCTATGTATTATTGACTGATCTCACACTGGAAATTTGAAAGCTTACAATGTGTATGATCATAGTTATATGATTGTGTATTCAGACAACTATCACCTTTTGCAGAGTTGCAACTATTTATATTTTCCCTGCGCCACGTAACAATTCCCTGATATATCCCTGACTTTTTCCGATCACATGTAGGTTATACCCTGACGTTTTCCTGTTTTCTCTGATGGTGAACATTCCATATTGTTACAATCATAATGTATATCAATGCTATAGTGAACTCAATTTAACATCAAATGCTTTATCTCTACAGTGTCTTAAGCCCCCTTTCCACCATTTTTCACAACATACACATTTTGTTTGAACACTGCACTGACGTATTCTGGTAACTACGAGTTACTTTGTTTTTAGTCTACATATGGTTACCACTATTTTATACTAACTTTTAGGCGAAATATCCCATCTCTTGTATGAAGATGTATATATATGCAACCACATACGACCAAGAGACACTGCAAGGTATCACCTATTGTGAAAATAAATAGTAACCTTGCAGCATGACGTGAGCCAAGCGCTCCCATGTGCTTTTATGACTGTTTGTGCCGTCCTAATCAGCTATGGCATTAGAGCACGCCAGGGGCGAGTCGAACAGCTCGGAGTATGTCGGTGCAAGTCGCCGCGAACAGCGAGTAACTTTCTCAGTGACCCAAATCGCGTAACTCCAAATCGGCTGTTTAACCTGTTTTTCACAAGAATTGTCTCTTAAGGGCAGTGAGTTAGGGGTCTGGCATTGTGTCCCTGTGAAGTCACGGCCGTAAGAAGATAGTACCATTGGAGGGAATGTGGGGGCTGCCTGTACAAAAGCGTAACACGTGTCTTAAGTTTTGTGTGTGTCGGCAGGCCTGTAAGCTGAAGTATAAGTGTAGCGATGATGTGGAGTGTGTCAAAATGCTATCATAGATATCGCACTTATTGTATCAAGATGACGCTCGTGTGGTCACACATTTTAGTATTAATTTCTTTGTAGACGTAAAGAATGAAGCTGCAGTTAGCTCGCTTTAGTATTCAGCTGCATCGCATAGATGTATACCATAGGTGTGACGTCACAGAAAACATGTGTTCACATGATGTTCCCTTATGTAACCGATGTCCTGTGAACGGCAAAGGGCAGTACTCTCGCCAGTACAAAATTTGGGGCAGAGTTTTTAAGGTAACTTATGTACAGTGTTTTAATTCATCATTATATTTCATTTTTCTCGCAATGTTAATCCCACATATTCACGTTTGTATAAAACATTCTTTTGGGCGGCGGCATTCCCGTGATGTCCTTACAAAACCTATAATTTAGCAGTTAGAGCTACCGGAATTGCGCGAATATGTTTAATGTAATAAACTTGAATTAAGAGGATATATAAACATGTTATTTAACCTGTGTGTTTTAATTAAGGGCCAAAGCATAATGAGCTTGCACAAATCTGAACGCACCCTCAGCTTTCGCCCACGCAAAACTGAGTGTCGTTCAGAGACTGACCTTCGCTATTAGCCAGCACACTGCTCGGGAATCGCGCTCTTCAGTGCGTCCCCTCGGTATCGTAACTTTTGGGGGCAGATCATTTAAATAAGGATAGTATAAATTTCAGAACCTTTTATTATTATTATTTTAATACCGAGGGTCCGACCGACAGAATTTTTACCATAGAACTTAAGTGCGTATTATGCACATTGTGGAAAGCAACATCAGCTATCGGCAGGCCACAGTGCCGAGCCCGCATAAACTAGCATAGAAGAATACAAGGTCAGTGTTGTATTCAGATAGATACAATAAAAGTGTGTGAAATTGATCCCCGTTTTTTTAGTGTTTTTCCCCCAGGTAATTTAGGACACTGCGTCCTTAAAGCCGTAGTTTAATCTCAGTGCTTGTGTTTAGTACTATGGGTCCTGCCCTCCACAGGCAGAGTATATTCAGTGTTTATCAACAGCTGTGTAAGGGGGCCTTTACCCTTACTCTTGTATAATGGTAGAAACCGCTATTTTAGCACCAGTGCCGGTAAGTGCACGACGAACAACGCAACTAGCACGACAGCAACATCCAGAAATCCCCATGGCCGTCGTACCACGACGCCAAACATCGCTCAACCGAGCTGGCGCTGGGTCACACTTAATTTCGCCCATGCCTTGGGTAAGAAGCAGGGTGACCCACTTTATTCCTGATAGGGTGCACATGTCAAGCATTAGGATTATGTTGGTCACACATGTTACAGGTGCTGTTTATTATAAATTTACAACACGATAGCGTAAATATAGAAATCCTTGCACCTCTGTATCCTGAGGGTATGTTTATCTGTTCAGCTTCTGTTGATAACACAAATATTCATACCACACCAATAGCCTTGTGATATTACTTTATCGCATCATTAGAAGATTGTAAACTAATTAGGGCAGTTGTTATGGGATTTTTTACATTTATTTATCATATGTAAAGGGGCATTACACAGACACTGGCATCCTTCCCTCTTCCTCCGATACCTAACCTATAATGTGTTTGATATCAAAGAACGATACATACAATTCAATGAGGTTAGTTCTAAATTGGAAATCCTGACTGCAATTTTAATATTATTTGTTTGCAAACTCGGAAATATTCTGAACAAGGCTATAAAACGCTCAAAGTTTTATCAATACTGGTATGTACATTTATTAACCTGACAATTATTTACGCATCCCATTAACGGAAATATACACATTGATAAAAAAGAAAGATAAATACAATTAAACAGGGTTTGTTATAACTTCGAAATTTGGATTGAAATTATCATTATATTTCTAAGTATACACCTTGTAAATGTGCTGTAGGTGTCTAAACAACACTAACAGAGTTTCGTTCTTAATTGGAAGCACATTTATTCAGCATACAATTATTTACACATACAACAGAACGACCTTTGTTAAATATTACTTATTAACTTTTAAAACTTGTGAGCTTTATAACCACAAAGTGTACACGTTATTTTTCACGCCTGAAATAAAGTATGGCGACTGTCGTAAGTATGCGAGTATGCCCAACAAGTATACAATTTCAATTACTTATCAAGTATGGATTTTGTACAGGGAATTTTAACATCACTAGTATATATATAGAGATGTCACTTTCAGAATGCAGAATTATGCAACTTTTGAGAATTCAGAGACATCCTTGATGTCTGCTATAACATTTAAGTGTCATTTGTATGGGCGTGTGGTTGCCCTAATAATCAACATTGTAAGGAGTTATCAATATACAAATAATTCAAATAACATAATAACTACAGTACTGTTCACGAGGCATATGGGCTGCCCGAAGAGTCCCTCGTTTAGTAAACTGCAATGTTAACGAGGTAAACAGCAATACAGTTTAACTAAAACCAGCACAGCGGGAATTTTGTGTCCGAATGATCGGCCTGCAGCACCCCGAGGTCACCAAGAGTCTCCGAGCTGCATGTCAGCTTCAACATTGATGCAGATCCAGGCGACATCCGGCACCTAACAGGTAAAACTTCCAACAAAATTCCTAACCTCAAATCTCACCACCCATGTTTTATAACCTAATACCATTTCGCCTCGCCACCAGGCATCACATGATTTTTTTGTCTTGCGTGAGTGCACATTCAAATTGTGCTTGCTTCACTTGGCACTACTTCTCATTGATTAAGATGTCATTGTTTACCACCTCTAGTTGCTGTATGCTTACTTCCTGGGAAAGGACTCTAGCATAACCGTTAGCAGTATTTCTTCCTGCTCCGTATCACCCCTCACAATGATGTCAGCACTGGGGGAGTACGAGATTGTATCTGCCAGTATTGCACTACATGCATTTAAGCACAATGGCATCTTGGCTATTACACAACTGATTGTCACAATACTTGGGTAAAATATGTAATTTGGATAATTGTCAGTTTCAATTTTAAATTGCATTTCGGGATACTGAATGTTCAGCATTTTTCCACTATAACTGTATTTCACTGTACTGTGGATGTCACCGACGCGGTTGTCACTACAGCCGCTCTTACGACAGTATTGGCAATTTATCACTGTTTTCATTTGCTGTTTAGGAACTGCCTATCATGGGCGTAAACAGTCTGGACACCACAGCACTGGTGCACTGTCGGTCATCCTCCCAACCATGCTTTATTTGTCAACAAAGCCACGTGCATGGTATATGCGAGTGTACCGATGCAGATGAGTGGGCTTGGGAAAGGGAGCGCCCTCCCCTCTCGCGACACGGCTGTCCTGCTTGTCCTGCAGCGCAGGGGTTATCGACCCGCCGCTCAGCTGACGTGCGACAAGACACGAGGGGTCAGCTGGCTGCCAGCGGCAGAGAGTGAAGTGGTTGGGAGAGAGGTAACCTCCACCCATCGCTTCTCCTTCTCGCTGTTTCCCCCTACTCCTTCATCCCAAGCAGAAGGGCGTTGTCTGTGGCATGGCATCTTTTTCCAGTTGTTGACATGTGACACACTTCCTAGCATGTGAACTGCGTCACACAAGTGTCCTGACGCTGCCTTTGCCGATGCCTTCCGGTCGTCCTCTCGACATTGGCGGGCAGGAAAGAGCAGGTAAACTCAATGACCAGGAAAAACTTGGGGAAGTTTTTGGAAATTTTGTGGTAAATTTTGCCAGAAAAATTTTTAGCGGGAGATTTGGCTACACAGAGGGGCGAAATTTTTTCTGTCTCTAATGGATTGATAACGGGTTGGATGTGGTTTTGAGGGCAGTGAAGGTGATTTCTAGGATGTGGTTTACCTGACTTGGTGCCAAGCATCGTCCAGACAACACCGAGATGATTTTTGTTGCATGATGATTCCTGCTGATACCAGGGTTGCGGGCTGTACGCCTGAACTAAATCTCCTCAATGACGATGCTGGTGACCTCTGCCCTGTTTATTATTACTGCAGATTAGATTGAATTGTAGCCATTTGCTAAACAGTAGCCGGTGGGTCGACTATGTACCATGCAGACAGTCTTGCCAGATAACTTAAAAATGTTGACACTTGCGAATGTGTATTGTTAGGACCAACCACACGCCCGTAAGACACGGAATACTTGCTTAAACATGAAACACTTGTAAAGGTTGAATGAGATTGACAGCTACTACCATGATGTGTGGGAAATGCTAGGGCCCGTCCCATGAAATTCCAAAGGCGGTAGAATTAAATTATGTGCCGTTCATTTCACATCAGCATTTATTCGACAATATTAACATCCCTTTCTGGGGAACACTTTATATGCGAATGAGGTGGCTAATAACTACCGACCACTGCGGTTAAGCTGCAAAAAGTCTTACGACAATGTAACAATTACGGTGCTAAATGCTTTCCCAGGGCGATGATTTTCCCACATGAAGAGAGTGTTGTACCAGGTAGCTAAAATGATAAAATGGTTCCTGAAGTTAATTAGAGTCTATTGCAGTTAAATCTCCATACCAAAAATTATGAATGCCGCCCAGCATGCGGGAAAAGCTGGAGCATACAACACATTCACCACCCTCGTACATTGCTACTTGCTGGTTGACTCTCTCGCCTGATGCGAGGGTAGGCCTCGGCTGTCCAACGCACCAGAACAGAACTACTTCCTGCCCCAAATGTATTACTCTTCTTTACGTCATGTTACTTATTAAAAATTACGTGAAAAATTACATAAAAGACTCTGCAATACATAAACACTGGTGAATGATAATGGACATACCTCTAGATGAATGATGAAAGAATTACATATGCAAACACACTTAACAAAACACTAGGGGACAAGGAAACACAACAAATCATAAACCATTTAATAAAACATAACAATAAATAGCATATGTAGCCCCTGAGCTCTCAAGTTCAGTTATTGTTGGAGCCTACAATTGTAGCACTCCGCCTTGCGGAGTCTCCACTGTAGTCGCTGTTCGCTACCACCAGATGTGCTGCACCGACGTGCTTTTACACTGCACTTCAATACTCTTCTCGTGATTGTGATCACGCACTCACGACCTGGTGCACGCTCTGCTCATCAGTAGAGCGCACAGCTTTGCTGCGGTGTCGCGCCGACCTTGGCCGGTCAAACGGTCCTATGCCCAGTTACACCATCGTGTTTCGAAACTTGATCCTATATCGGATGTAAGACTTTCACTGTAAACTGTTGCACCTTCTTCTAGCATCTCTGTTGCTCCATTCGAGTTTAAGGTGGGTTTACAATTGAAAACATAAGAATTAAGAATTATACTTAATGAGTCGATAAGCGCACGGAAAATGAACAATAAGCAAATTTGCAGGTTATGATTGTATTAACAACTCTTAAGTCCAGCGAATCAGATTTGTAGGAAATGTAAGCAACCAAAATAACCAGGAAAAATGGACAATTTACACATACTTAATTATTTTTAGTGGCTGATAGTGTCGGCCTAATCGTTAAAAAAAAACTCGTGAAATTTTCTAATGGTTTGGCAAGGGGCCGGGGGAAGCTGATGCCGACATTAGCCATTTACATCAATAAATCTGAAAAAGTTAATAAAAGCGAATTTAGTGACCTCTTCCATGAAGGTATACATAATCATGAAATATTCTTTAAATTAAGATGATACTGTCTCTCGATTAAAATAATTACTTTCAAACGGTTTCACAATACGTCATAACCTAAATAAAAGTTCTAAATACAGTTTTCTGCCAACAACAACTTTCGCTGTGCTCTTGATTGACTTCTTCGTCCTGACTTGTACTTAAGATAAAAATATAACCATATCTTAAGTCACGCCGAGTTCGCACTCGATCTGTCAAGATGCTACACGACAGTCTTAAACTAAATCTTCTTACACAATAGAAAACTTTGGCATTTGACTTCACGTTTCCTTCCCTCTGACGAAGCACCAATACACAATAGAATTGTAAAGTCAGCATTCAGACAATTAATCATCGGATTTGTGAGCTTCGTAAATTTTTTTTTATCTTGTTATGAAAATAATTACGATACTGTCCAGAGATGCATTTTACGTAGTTTTTTTTTTTTTTTTTTAACAGGATTAACATTTATTTTGGAATTTTATTTATTTTAAGACGAACTTTGTTTCATATACCGAGATTCAAATCGCAGATAATAAAATAACGCTCTTTCCACATAACCTCTGTTAGATTCTCGGCAAAATAGCTGTTTGACTTTAACTTTGACTTTAAATTTCAACAATTCAAAATCGTAAAGTTAAAGTGGTTGACTTTACCTTTGACAGTTCCTTTGTGTTAAGGTCCATAAGAAATAACATGTCAGAAAGCAAACGTAAAGTCAAATGTTAAAGTATTCAATTGTACAATGGCCTTAATACCCATGAATTCTTTTAATCTTATCTTAAGCACACGGTGAACTTATTCTGTTAAGTCTATCGTAAACCCACCTTCGAGCTTCCAACCAAAGATGTTAGAAGAGGGTGCAACATTTTTCTGTGAAAATCTTTCATCCGATCTTGGATCAAGTTTCGAACCATGATTGGGCAACTGGTCACTAAGGGTGTGGGTGCGTGGCACACGTCACAAGCAAAATGGTGGGAGATGCAAGTAACAATATAACCTGGAATAATGTAAAATCTACATATATTTAATTATTTGTGGTTACTGTTAGTGGAATCGTTTTAAAAAACTTGTGAAATCTTATAGAATGAGGAGCCGATGCAAACATTAGGCATTTACATAAACAAATCTTGAAACAGTTCATTAAAGCGAATTCAATAACCTCTTCCATGAAAGAAAACATGACCATGAATTATTTTTTAACTAAGAGAATACTGCCTGTGATTAAAATAATTACTTTCATAGAATTTCACAATACTGCATAACCTAAATACAAGTTGTAAATACAGTTTCCTGCGAACAACATCTGGCTTTGTGCTCTGATTGTCTACTTCATCTGTACTTGTACTGAAGATATAAAATATAACACTCTCTTAAGTCAAGCGAAGAACACACACAACCCGTCAAGACCCACACACCACTGTCATAAACGAATACCCTTGAACACATTTATTCATATCTTAAGCACATGGCATATTAATTTTATTAAGTCAGTCGTAAGGCCACCTTAAGCACAATTCTTAATTCTTCAGTCTTTAATCGTATACCCACCTAAATTTTGTTCTACCTCTTCTTTAATCTAAGGACCAACAACCTTGGTTAGAAAAGTACCAACTTTATGCGGCAAATTTGCTCTTTATTATAACAGGTTTGCAAATGTTTCTGGTTTATTGAGAGTTTGTAAGTGATTTAACAATGAATTGTTATGTATTAAATAATTAACAATTTTTTAGTATGTTTTTCAATTACCGGCTTTCACAAATTTTTAACGTAGGTGTAATATTAGTTTTGTTTTCCATACCTCTGTTACTTCATTGGCTCCAGGGATTGGCTGCAAGCTGCGCATGTCGGTTTCGTGTTGGGGAGCCGCGCGCTCTAGCCGGTTGTGTGGCGGGACGTAACTAACAACTGAATGTAAGGAAGAAAGCATGTTGTTGCATGTCGAAATGACTGTTGGTTGACGGATGTTTGGTTACGTCAGTGGTGTGTTGTGTTTCACTGTATTGCGAGACAGTATCTACCTCCGCGAAACATATTCGAACATAGTAGTTGTTAAGGTGTGCTCTGGAAATGCGTGAAGCGATTCTTTTGTATTTTGATAGCAGGTAGTTTGAAAGTAAAGGTGTTTATTACCTTGTTCGACAGGTGTTTGTAACAGTTGCGCTGCATAACCTCCAAATGATAATATTCCTACGTATATACTAAATGCGTGTGTTGTATGCATTCGCGTGTTGTGATACTAGCGGGAGTGCTTCAGTCTCACGGAAAACAATACATGCTTTAAACATTTAAAGCATGAACTCTTCCTGTTCCGCCGTGTTGGATATGGACAGCAAGAAAACGTTCAGGTGTGAAAATTCGGATAATTTCCGGACGTTTAAGATAGTGGAGCGATCAGAAAGAAGAGCACATAAGAAAATGATTGTTTACATCCTCGTATGTTTCCTGACTTCTTCCTCAGGTGCAGGTATGTGGTTAAATTTTATTTTAGTATCAGAAAGCAGTTATAGTTCAGTAACCAATCATTTTATGTTATAATTATGCGTTGTATTAAATTTAGTTTATACTCGAAATCATCGTTGAAGACACAAAACATAATAGTTTATCAAAGACAATAGGGAGAGTAAACGTTGTAATTGTCTTATTACACCCGATACCGCTGTCAAGTGAATTAAAAGTCCAGAATAGTGATAGTACCTCATACTTGTAAGCTTTGTGTTTTGGTTTGTTCCGTTCTACGTCATAGACTTTTATCATTGGTTTGTTACCTTGCATGACTGCTGGAAGGTAAATTAAACTTTATCTGATCTAATTTTATGGGAATCGCACTGGTTGGAGGATTCAGTTTTTAATTCGGGCCATGCACGCTAAATGTTAATATATATATTTAACAGAAATGTAGCAATGTTACACAGACGTGTAACGAGAGGAAAATATAAGTAGCCTACAGTCATTATTGTGTTTATAAACTATTACCTTGGTAGGTTCTAGGTTCGTCTGCAGCAATCAAGCGGTATTCACAATAGAGCATTGCGACGCGCCGCATCGCGTCGCTGTTTTGTGAACACCGCTTTACGATAAGGTTTTTGACGGGAATTATAATGCAAGCTGGTAGCATCTAAGTCAGCTCTACCGCCGTACCTTCATAAAGTAAATAAACGTTATAAATGTTATATTATTCACATGCAATAATGCTTAGTAGGCCGAGGAACTCTTCGTATGCGCGCTAAATGTTCGTGTAACGTTTTTTTTTTGGTGTTTTTGTTTTTAGGAAACAAGTAATAAAGTAATGTCTTGTGTGTTGGTTATTAAGTACGTAGAAAGGCACAACTTACTAAACATAAGGCAAACGTTGGAGTTTTGCAGGTTCATACTGCACAAAACTCAGCCAAGGCTATGGGGCCGCGGTGGCAAAGCGGTTAGCCTCCCACCAAGATAAACCGGGCTCAATCCCTGGCCGGGTCACTTCGGAATTTTCGCAAGTGGCAATCGTGCCGGACGATGTCGCTGTTCGGCGGATCATCTCGGGAATGTCCCTCTTCCCCCGCACTGTATTCTATCGTTGCTGTATTTTCATCTCATCTCACCCTCATTGGCTCTCAAGACCTCGTTAAGAGTCGCCGAAATCTCTCAGCTGCGGCTGTTTAGGAAAAGCAATTCGGTGAGATATAAGTAGTAGCCTGGTGCTACGATGAGAGCAGTTAATTTCGAAACACTGTGCATCGGGTTTCTTGAAATAATTGTAATAATGCATCGTTTTTATTGACAGGGGTTCATGTCAAAGCATGTTAGCATGTGATTATGGATCCTTAGACATTGTTAGGCTGGCAACTTTGAATACTTTTTATAGCTCGTTTCTCGCGATAACCTTTTTATCTTTGCGATAGTCGTGCAGTCTACATGTGATAGTCTTTGTCTTTCATCAGACGCCCTTAATACATGTCAGTAACGTAGTGGTTAGATCTCATCTGGTAGCTCATGCCTGCAGATATATTTGCTTATTTCAGTTCTGCACTATGATTGTCGGGGCTGTCATATATTCTATAATGCGGTGATAGGTCTTAATAGTCTTAGGCCGTAGTTGCAGCCATCCAAGTTTTCTTTTGTGGGGAATGTGCCAGGTGCTGTCGATATTGTCGCTGGTCCGTCCCCAAGCCCCCGTACCGGCTGCGTTTTCGGAAATCCACCAATAGCTTCAGCAGTGTAAATGTTCCGGTGTGCTCCGGGTGTACGTCGATTGAAAGAATTTTCGGACATCAGGTTATTTATATATATTTTTTTGTTTCTAATGCTACTGAATAAAACCCCATGCAAAATACTTTTATAACACAAGAAATCCATATTAAACACTGTTAGCGTGTTTTCTAATAAACTTGCTCTTTCTTTTTAAAATGCAAATCAAATCTTACATTTTCTGCGACGTGGGTGCGCGGTTCAAAGAACAACAATTTCCCGTTGCATTTAAATGCGGCCCCTTCTTTGACTTCGCTGTTCACGAGTGCTTTATTTCTTATTGCGTAGGTCCGCCCAGGCAGTGATTTGAACGCCACATTCCTCCTCAAGTCAGGTAATTCAACGATTTTCCATAGAAATTTTCATACAAACTTAAAAACGTCATAAACAGCGTACGTCTGGGGAATAACGGAATTCGCAAAATGAGAGATCAGTTGTTAACGTATGGATCGTAAATATTATGGCGTATATCGCAAAATAGTTCACTTCTAGCCATGCCGCCGGCATTAACTCTTTTGTTTGAATAATGGATCTATTTGCAAATAACTTTAAATGCGGATGAATGATTGTATATATCGGAAATGATACAGAATTTCAGAGTACCTTTAGATGACAGCATAGGCTCAGTACGTAATAAACGATGCTGTTGTGACGAATTTGAATCACCGACCAATAAAACTGTGCATAATATATTATTTTCTGTAATAATCATTATTACTCCCAGAACTGCAAGCAGGGCTATTCAATTATTTGTCCCAGCGGACGATTTATAAATAATTAAAATGCTTGATGGCCCACATTTGCTTATTATAAGGTCGTTGCTCAGTTATACATACAGTAGTTTATTTACATGCAGATGTACATGAAATAGTCTACAATTTTACTACAATTGTTATGTTGATTAGCTCTGCTTGTATTGCGACCAGAATTCTAATTTTGTACGGAACTTCACTTAGCACAAGACAATTTCAACAGTACTCAAAGTAGGGAACTGTTCGCTCATTCATCATAAAAACCACAATAAACATGCATTAGGAGAGGAGTCCATTAATGTTACAACTTTTTGACGAAGTTTTTTTTTACAAGATCCGTTTTGTTAGCAGCAGTACGAATTTCGTGTGTAATAAATGTAAAAAGTAACAAAAATTAATCAAACCTGAGTGACACTACCGCTGTGACTTCTGTCTTTATTTTCATCTGAAATATGTCATTTGTTGTAAACACTTAATAATATTAATGTTTTACAACTAAATTATTTGTCAGATATCCACTTATTTTAAATGCCACTGGGGACTAAAGCATTTGAAAAGTCACAACCGGTAAAATATTTTGATTCAACTCAAAGCAGTTTTGTGAATAGTTTTGCTTTAGAACTGCTGTAAGTGAGCAGAGAAATGTTACAGAAATAATTTTTTAACTCCGTGATTAATTATAAGTGTCTTGTATCTTAAAATGAAAATACCGTAATTTATAAATTGCTCAGTATTATGATTTGGTCAGTATGAACAAAGTTATGAGTTTACAAAATGTCTAAGTAGGTATTGCATTAACGACAATTATTGTGGTATAGAGGGTAGTGTGTAGGATTGTGATACAATATCCGGTACATCACTGCCCCAGGTAAGGATGGGTTTACAATCGAAAAGTTATGATTTAAATGAATAATTATAACTTAGAAAGAACTACGCTGCTCAATGTGCTAGTTCACAATGTTTGCTAAGAAGGGGTGGTGGCGCACGGACGGATGTATTAACGGGGGTGGGTTAATTGACAAAATTGCAAAAATAAAATTGTTTGTACTAGCGGAACTTTTTTTAAATGCAATTTTAAACGAGTTAATAACTTCGCCTGACAATGACTCTGGAGCCCAGGCGAGGATTTTAAACTTAATCAAAATACTTTCAGATACAAAATTGACTCCTACCTATGAGGCTGCAAAAGCTGTACATGCTTATTTCAAGAAAATTATTGTCACAGAAGAACGATGTGATCCTACAGAAACTGTTGAAACCAGGGGAGTAGTGCAAACACTTTTGCCAACAGTATGTGTTTATTTTGTATGCTTTTTGTATTTCTGGAGTAATGTCTTAGAAGTAAATCATACTCAAAAATACCTACAGAATGTTGGAATCAGTTTTGAGAAGTGTGTTATCAAACTTAGAAGTCTGAAGATCTTTTTGAAAGACAAAAGAAATGAAATCGTGAAGCTAGCACTGCAGTTTGCAACGAACACTTGTGAAGATATGGGCATTCCTTTAGTGTAAACTTTCAGAAAGAATAAAATTATGTCTGGAGGAAAGACTGAAAGTGTACCACTCACATTGAATGAAGAATTGAAAAGCTCAACGTTGTAGTTCATTGACAGGTTTTATTAATAAATCGACACTCGCTGCAAAGACATGGAAAGTATATCAGCTCAGTTGGCAGTTCTCGAGCCCAAGAATCTGATCACAACTTCAGAAGACGAACTTCCACAGTTAATACAAAACTTAGTCGTAAACTATTGTTACTTGCTCGCTGCTTAGCATCCCTCGCGAACGAGTGGAAGTGAAGGACAGCAGTTATATGATAGCGGCGGCAGCAAGTCAAAGTATTGTTTTGAATGAACAGGCGAGCGATAGGCCAGTGGCCGCGTATCTGCTACAGAAAGCGAGCTGACACGATAAATCCTTTTTGCGGCATGCGCTGCTGAGCCTGGTTGAATTTATTTCAGCGTTTATCTGAAGAGTGCTCTGGATTACTGACCTCATTCTCTCAGCGCGACTCGGGTTGTGTTGAACCTTCCAGATGGTCAGGGCTAACGATATAGAAGTGTGAGAGGCCTCCGAACCGAGGAGTTGATGAGTGGATGAGTTCCAAGCGATAGAAGACGAGCAGCGAGAGAAGTGACCAGCGGAAGGGAAATCTGCGACTGCGAGTATCAAGCAGTGAAGGGTGCGGCTGGCAGGCTGGACTATTGGTCAACATGCGTGAAAGACATTACAAGTGGTGGCAACCGATAGGCTGAACACATGTTAATGAGTATGAGTTAACTGACTGTATCCAGAGACACTATGACGAACTTTCTGAAGATGACCTCCTGAGAGAGATTCCACGGCTAAAAATATATTCACAAACTGTCCAAGTTTCAAGAGAAGATTCTCTGGAACGGTCTTCTTTAAGATTTTTGGAGTATTGTATAATATGAATTTTCCGATTCTGTACCGCAACTGACTCTACACTTACCGCCTGGCGCCCGGACTGCGTTGCAGTGTGTTTGAAATCCAGTTTTTTTTTTTTACGAAACTATAAATCGCGCATCCACTGTGCTAAGCTACAAAAAGAACACACACTTCAGACTATGCCTGTCCATTACTTTTAAGACATCACGCACATTGGTAACACCATTTCAAAGCACTTAGCGTAATTAAAAACTGCTTTTTTAGAGCTCTGTATCTCAGAATACACATGTTTTATACACATAAAAGTACTCTTGGGGGCATGCAAACTATCACTAATAAAATTACAGGGTGACCGCTTAAAGTACCATAGGTACGTGTAGCACTGTGAGAACACTGCACGCCAATTCAGAGTCCTGCGTCTAGTGACGATGGCGCACATAGCGCGTGGCAATGTAGCCCTTAAGAGCTCTTGCGCTTCTTGGCCTCTAACGTCGAAATAGCTCCAAGCCGGCGGACCCCTTGAGATCTTGTTAACGTTGTGTTTCAGTAGGACTATATGAAAGGTTTTTTTCTACACTAAAATTAACCAAGTCAATTGAAAACAAAGTAGGCCTATCAAAAGGCGTTGATTTATATGAAGTGATTTCAAAATTTGCAGAGAACAAAGTTAAGGGGGAAAAAAAAAAGATTTAATGTGCTTATGCTCACAATGTTTAGTAAATAAGCCAGAAAATGACACTTTCAAATGTAAGTATCTTATTTTCCCTTACTTTAATAATTTCATTGTTTCCGCACCGGGTACCACCTGGCATTGCTTTTCCGCACCGGGTACCACCTGGTCTTGCTGTGCTGAGTAACTACAGGGTGGCTGGACTGGAGAATGTCCATGGAGTCACTAGGACCTGGTGCATTCTTCCTTGAAGGAAACAACATTATTAATATTGGATAGATTCAACCTGTGGTCATACATTTCCATATGGTTGTACTGTAGAATTTTTACGACTAAGTTTTATTTATTTATGTACGACAGTAATAGAGTAATTAATAGATCTACGGTAGCCATAGTAAGGACGCGGCACCACAACTGGTTTAAAGCTTCGTAATGCTATGTCGCAACGTCTCTGCTTTATGCAGCCAGTTGTGACTAAGGTCAGGACCAGCGAGTAGCATGATAAAGAATGTCAACATTTTGTAACCACATTCATTCTACGTTTAGGTATAACTCCATTGACCATAGCCTTTCCAGCTTCGCATTAATTCTTGCTTGCACCTTGCAAACATATCCTGCCTATCTGCTCAGTTCAACTTTAATATTTTGTACTCGCCATTGAAAAGTGCGGCCTCAGTATGACGAACTCTCACAAGACGAATGATTAATTAATCCCAAAAGTTTGTTTTAAATAATTATTTTTCGCTTGCTGGGTGTAATAAAATTAAAACATAAACTCCTTTAAATGATCTGAGTGAAGTTACATCAAATTTCTGTAGGTATGCCAGATCCTAATTATGCAAGATTTAAGTAGTGGTGTAGAACGTTCACTTCCCAAACTCAAAATAGCCTGAAGAGTGACATGGGTCGAAAAACAATGACAGGATTAGCACGTATTTCTATTGAGCTGTCCGTGATTAGGAAGCTGGACTTGGGACGAGTGATAGATTACTTTGCCGAAGTCAAAGTTGGAGGGAGTTTTAAGATAAAGATGTATATACAGTATTTGTAAAAATGTTAACATAGGTGTAAATGGTAGGTATCTGCATATCAATTATTTTAAGTTGCGTATTTCTAATATGTATGGCATTGATCTTATTAATAAAAAAAAAAAAAAAACTGTAAATGTTGGGCTTTCAGAGAAACAGCCAAACTTACCCCTAACATAACTTGGCTTTGGTACAGCATCTGAAATATGTGACTGCCCAAAGCCACACCAACAGACACCCCGTCTTTCGGCGAGTCTTAGGCCTTGGCTGTAAGTGGTACGAGGAAGCATTTAAAACAAAATTTATAACGTCGCCATCTTAAAGTGCCCACTATCAAACCATTACGAACATCAACAAAGAATTTTCGATTCAAAAGCAAATCCACACGAGGAAAAATAGAAGTCCACACCCAAAGTCACCCCAACCCACTGTATGGCGGAAAGATACAAAATTAGAAGTGAAATTAGATTCTAAGCAGGACTTTCAAACGTGCTCAGTTAACTATGCACATCTTATACCTGAACTACATAGCGCAAGGTGCCGCGGTGACTCAGCGGCTAAAGCGCTCATATCCCACGAAGGCGAACCGGGTTCGATTTCCGGCGAGGTCGCTCTCGGGTTTTCGCGTGTGGGAATCGTGTCGGTCGATGCCGCTGGTCGGCGAGCATTCGTGGGGGGATCTTCCGTATCCTCTGCTCTCGCATTCCGTTGCTGCTCCACACTCGACCCTCTTCACTTTCATCGGCTGCCTGGCAAGAGCGCAGTCCACTCTCCCGGCGCAGTGAGTGGTGGGATAGCCTGGGGCGGCGCCCCGGGCGGGGCGAGATGGCTGCACGCACGCACCACGCGGAGGCTTGTCGACCGCACGGTCCCCGACTTGCCTCGCTCCTCCCTGTAGGCTGCTCTAGTAACCCTGTGTTGAGCAGCGCCCATACATCAAAATAGCCGTTCTCCGTGCCAGAACTGCCAGGGAATGTCACAGGGAATTGGTACCGGACAGTCGCGAGGTGGGTAGGAGCTTTTTAGCGAGGACGCGTACGATTGTTGGCGTGTTCTTTATTGTCCATACACGTAGTGCTTACCTTGTCCTGTCGTGTGTCTACTTCACGTTATTCACACGCGCCGGTATTCTCACACTACTCCATAGTTGCCATGACTTACGCCCCAACCGGTATATTTTATTTGACCCTTTGACGTTAACTTCCGAGTGTGGAGGAATACACATACTGTGTTAGTTACTTACACGGCCTATGGTCACGTGCCATCTTCACTCGACCGGTCGTATTCCATGTCGGCATATCGCACAGGAAATTGACTTTCAACGACAGGTACCTACATGCAGTCAATAAGACGATAGCATGTCATTACATGCACGCGGACTGTGTCGCTTGAATTGCGTTGCAGTGTGTTTGAAATCCGTTTATTTTACGAAACCACTAAACTTGTCCCATCATATCAATGCACGAAAGGAAAACACACTGCAGACGAGGTACGTGTAATTCTGCGTGTACTTTATAAATGCTATTCCCGAGCCCTCCAACATAGCTAAAAACAGCTTTTCCACCCTGCTGTATCTCATAATATACTTGCTGCAAACACGCGAAACTATTACAGGTAAGTTACCTACATTGAACTTTGCTATAGTCTGTTTCATGTAAGTTGAGTAAATTTTGACAGTTCTAGAAAAGTAGCACGGACATAATGTATCCTTCCACCGCAGCTGTTTTGTCTCTGAGGGGAAAGACGTTTGTAAACATATGTTTGAATCCAATGCACGCCTGCATTTTCCTCTTCTTTAGTGATTCAAGTCGTGACAGGCACTGAAAGACTAACATTAGCTGAATTCCGCCCAGTAATTAATGTTTGATATTAGCTAGGTTGGCATTCCAACGTGTTATATGTTTGTAATTACCAAGCTGGATTTGTTGGGGGTTTGTTTATTTTATTTCGAGGGGAAAAGGAAACAATTTGGGGGGGGGGGGGTTGCTTTAGTTTAACGTCTTTCGTGAGACGGTATTATTTTGATGTTCTTACGAGAGTGTGGCATTTTGAGTTGCATATTGTTTTGATGGAGCAGTGGAAAATTTAGTTCGTATGGAAATAACATTTAAATTATTTTAACTTCGAAAATTGTAACTATAATGAAAAAACAAAACGTGATACATACGTCGTTGTTCGTGTTCGTACAGATGCATCTCTCTCTCTCTCTCTTCTCTCTCTCTCTCTCTCTCTCTCTCTCTCTCTCTGTATATATATATACACACACACATATATGTATATATAGACACACATACATACATACACACACTTTGACCGAAGTTTACCTTACACTCGTTGAATTTACGATATAGACAAATAAACAAATATAATTTACTCGCTACAAAATTGTGAAAGGTGTGGCTTTTTCAGGCCACATGCATTTCAATAATTATATTAACGGTTTATAAATACATTTACAAAATACGCAAACTTACTGTTTGTAAAATTCGCAACCTCTTGAACACGTGTTTTCTATGGCAATCCTTGCAGGATTACTTCACTAAAATCACGTTTGTTCGTCATTAGCATTAGATTATTTATTTGTAGAATCATTCAGTAAAATCAACACTGCACACGTTTCCTGAAACCAACATATTCAAACTTAGATACGGAAATTATATTCGTGTCACTTCATTGCGGACGGCGGCAAGAAAAATGGCGGTGCGAGCAGTTTTACGAAGCGGTAAACATGTGCCGATTAATATTACATTTCACTCAAGAAAACGCACTACAGCGGTATTTTCCATTTCATATAAGTGGAGTAAAATCTGACAGACAATGTGACCAACCTACACATTATGTAAACAGTAAATGCTCTCTTTTGTACAGTATTGTATCAGCTGATGAGCTGCTGCGCGATCCGTGTTATGTTGGCTATTTTGATGATGGCTTTGGAAGAAAATAGTACTCAGAACTAAAAGATGTAATTTTAAATCATAATTATATTTGCAACAATCATGGTTTAAATTATGTTTTTAAAGCAATATTAAATTTTCTTGGCTATTGGTGACTGGACTTTAAAAACATGTTTGGCAATTATGACGGAGTATGTCGACACGTACGAACAGTAAACGTTTCCAGCCAATGGCTAGACATGTTTGTGTTTCCAGTTTCCAGCCCATCAATTATTATGAACAAATAAAAATTCTACGCTTCCAAATCTGTAGTGGATAAAATATTAAATGTTTTCTATAACATTGTTTAAAATAATAAATTTTAAAATTAATAAAATATGCATTATGCAACTTGAAATATGTAATGTGAAACACTTAGTCAATTTGAAACATAAACATATAACGTGCACGGACTGCCTTGAGACCATTAGTGCATGCTATCTATATTTTTGTATTTTAATAAATGAAAAATTGCATACTACATTTTACAATTCATTTCAAATTGTATGATGTGTATTTGATAAAATTTAAAATTTCTTTTTCAGAATTAGTCTAAATAGAATATCTACTATATTGTAGGCCGCGTACATACACTACAGATTTCAAAGTGTTCAAATTTAAATGTTATTTGTTCACGATAATGTAAGTGCTATGTGCTAGTAAAGGCTTGAAATATATAAAACCTAATTTCGAAACGTATTTGTTGGATTTATCACAAAATAAATTGCCCACAATTTCGTTTTAAAAATCTGTCTTATTTGTGGCTTGTGGTTATAAAAACTACTAATCGATAACATTAATAAAATAGGCCAACCTATTAGGTGAAGTTTTTACTTTCACTGACTTTTTGTTTGGTTCTGATCCGACATAAAACACGTCTTCTGTAATATACGTTAAGGCAGTGTGCTCGAACGCCTGAAGTCTCCAGGACTGTATGATGAATGTTCCCGGAATTGACTTTTCGGCCTATACCTACATACTGCATGGACTATAAGACGCATTTGTACACTTTAACGATCATGTCATTTGAATATAACAGGGCTGAGGAGTCGTTATACACTCTAAATTTGAATCGGTGAGAATTGAACTAAATCAGTGAAAACAGTGAGAATTGAGCAAATGATAATCATAGCCAGAGAACTAATTGATCTAGTGGTTGAATTTGAATCGGTGAGAATTGAACTAAATCAGTGAAAACAGTGAGAATTGAGCAAATGATAATCATAGCCAGAGAACTAATTGATCTAGTGGTTGAATTTGAATCGGTGAGAATTGAACTAAATCAGTGAAAACAGTGAGAATTGAGCAAATTATAATCATAGCCAGAGAACTAATTGATCTAGTGGTTGAATTTGAATCGGTGAGAATTGAACTAAATCAGTGAAAACAGTGAGAATTGAGCAACTGATAATCATAGCCAGAGAACTAATTGATCTAGTGGTTGAATTTCACTGATTTAGTTGTGATTTCCCACTGAATGTCAAGAATGTCACTGCTATAGACCTAAATCCCGTGTTCCCAGTTAATTTGCTTGATTCGTCGGTCAGCAGTAGCTTATCAATTGACTTTCAGTGAAAGATTTTTCACTGATTCAGATATAGTGTATACCAAACTTCCGACACTGTTTCCTCAGTTTTTCCACCATCAAACTCCGATCAAACTCCGGCTTTGGCGCCCACTCCGGTTCCTTTTCCAAACCCAATAATTATGGTAGTGAAACGATTGAATAATACATTATATCATCACTGGGTGAGTCAAAAATCATTTTATTTCACAGAATAATACACATGCGAAGTTTACATCAAACTTTTAGCCTACCCACGAAAAATGTTTTACAATTCCAATGGAAGGGGAGTACATATACAACGAAATATGTATGTTTTAACAGACTCCGACTTCTCCGAAACTCGCGACTGCCGAGACTCTACAGCGCTGATATAACATGATTCCGAGCTGTGGTCGTCCTGCTGTAGGTGGCGTGATGCCGCAATCATATAGCCCCGACGCGCACGACACGACGGCCAACAGCCAATGAAATACAAGATAGATCGTCGTAAGTCCGACCGATTCTGTTGTCCGACCAGCAATTTTGGATTATAAATGATTTCTATTCTTCGTCGTGTCGTACGACATGACGCACAGAATGTACAACATTACAAAATGATATTGTATTGGAACATTTCCCTACAATGGTAAATACGCAGCTTAAAAGAAAAATAAATTGAAAAATACTGAATCTAACTCTTAAAAATAATAATTTGACATTTGTATGCATTAACGATGCCAATTTGTCACCATTATATATTACAAATTCCCCTCTTGTTCACCGCCTTTGATCTAACGTAGCCTATTAGCGCCTTCTAAATAGTTAGGTTAAATGCCGAAAGCGTGTTGTCTGTCGTGCTGTAAATTCAAGTATAGGCCATTCACGGTAAAGTGAGCACTTTTTAAGGCCCTACTAAATTTTTCCTTTCAATTAATTTCTACTTTTCTGCCACTTTTTAATGTAAACATTGCAATATGACTAATACACACAGTGTATACATTCCATCACTCTCAAAAGTTAATGCCTGAGACTGCAATAAAATATATTTATTAGGGGTTAATGTCTTTTGAAAGAGCCTTAAAAAGTTCCCTCTTTACCGTGAACAGCCTATAGTCACATCGAAATGTGTCGTGGTTGCGTATTTGGTCGTGTCGTGCTGTGTTGGTCGAGGCTATGTGATTCCGGCATGAGGCGCGACAAGGTTCGCGGCAGGCCGTAGACGAGGCGCCGCAGTGAGGGGCGACCTTACACGGAGAACGCTGCGTGACCATACAGTAAAACACTGTAGGAGACTGATGTCAACACGCGGCGCGGAGTGACCTCGGCTCGCGGCCCGGCCAGTCCCGAGGAGGCTCCACCGCGACCACAACATACACTCTGCATGTTTTATGCAAACCGCTTGCCAAAGATTTTCTTGTAACTTAGGACGTGTCCGAATTCAGGCGTATATTTGTGTACTTGCATCCTTGCATACTTTACTAACCCTTGGCTCCAAATTTCATGAATTCGAACAGGCAGTCTTGTTGGCTTCGGCAACATATATTAGCCAGCTAATTACTTTTAAAGAAAGTGTATTCCTACAAATAACTTGATAATTGCAGAAAGTTATGGGATTAAATAAAGGATTAAATAATTTTTCAATTATATTTTCATAATTTTTTATTGTCTTGCTTATTGTATGTGAGTTTGCAATTTTGATCGCTTGTTTTACCATAGCTTTTGTGGGTCAAGAACTTTGGCCTAGTGTGAATTTTTTCAGACCTTTCTTTAGGTACACATCACGATAATTATTTACTCAGTTTAAAATATTAAGCTACTAAGCAGTACGGTAGCCCTACTAAAATTTAAATAAAATAGTTACGTTGTGTATCAATAGTAATCTACAAATGCCCTCTCAAAATGGCGGCACATATACCGCAAGTATGCGAGAAGTAGACATCTTCATACACTTGTATACGCCTACTTGCATATTTTACTTGCAATTCGGGCAGCACTTGTGATGTCACGTCCGGGGACAGGTACGCACAAGTATGCATTTAGGGCGAATTCGGACACAGCCTTAAGGGCGGCGCCTACTTCGAGGTTTTTAGCGCGTTGGAGGCAGGGAAGTGCGGAGCGATAAGGACTACATTGACACGCGCGTCTGATGTCCCTTCGCTCCTACGTGCAAGGCGCTGAAGCGGTGACCCTATCATTTTATTGGTAGAATGTCTGTATAGTCTATTTTGTGTAAGTGGGGTAAAATCTGACAGACAATGTGACCAATCTACAATACTATGTAAACAGAAAATGCTCTTAAAATGTATTTGTTGGCTTGAATACAAAATAAGTTTTGTACAATTTTCTGGCAAAAGATTGACTTATTGGCGTGCAGTTAGGTAAAAACGTTCATTAAAGGAGGTTAACGTTACTTTCATTGGCATAAATCACGCGTTTGGTAAGTGACGTCACGACAGCGTGAGTGAACTTCTCAAGTGATTGTGTTATGAACGTAGCTACTGACTTGCCGTACACACTGCCCCGGCTCCAAGAGGCGTTTATACGCTCTTCACACCGCGTGAATATGATACGTTTCCGAGCTGCGACCATGTTCACTGGCCTTAATAGAAATAATATAATAATATCAGAATTGTTTAAAAAATAATGTTTTAAGTTTATGTACTTAATACTGTTCCTAAAATTGATGAAACAGCACCCCGCACCCCTTTCTTCTCTCTTTCACCATGTCAAGACTAATTAAGTCTAGACCTGTACTTGCACCTACACAATAGAAAGTCCCCCCCCCCCACACACACACACACACCCTTCTGCCTCCAATCGGAAGTTCAGAAGATACGCTCCTGCCTCACTGCGTAGTAAATTGTTACAAAATAGTGTTCGTTCCATAGCTTAATGTCGTTACATTGATGGTCGCTGTCGCCACCGGCACGAGTCACTGATCAGCAACATGTAGTGCCGCGCTGTTCACCAATCAGCAGCCGACAGCCCAGCCAGTACCAGTAGAGACTAAGTAAGCAGCCAGTCACAGGCCCCGTCCCGAGTGTGTACGTCCACATGTGAGGAAGCCGCCACGCAATGACGTTAGCTATAGCTTATTCACGGTAAAGTGAGCACTTTTGAAAGCCCTCTCATTTGGAATAGCAGTTAAACATATTTCAGTTTAGTCTTAGACGTTAACTTCCGAGTGCAGTGGAATATACACACTGTGTTCAATTCTTACAATGCAATATTTATTTAAAAAGGTGGTTAAAGGATAAAAAATGGCTGAAAGTAAACAGTAACTAGGGCCTCAAAAGTGCTCACTTTACCGTGAACAGCCTATACTCAGTGATATCGAGCTGTGTTCACTGTTTCGGGCCCGCGTCTGGTCCCCTGGTCTTCTCAAGTTCATCCAGTGTATAGTCCGTACACGGTTACTTCTAACTTTTCTGAAGCTCTGCTGAAGTCCTGCCTACTTCCAAGATATTCCTCCGTCTCGTCCAAAACAAAGCTTAATTCAGTCTAGATAATTACACCTAAAGCGGTATTCACAATAGAGCGACGCGATCGCCACCAGCGATGAGCGTTATTTTCATCTTCACAATAGAACGATGTGCTGTCGCCGGCGACACAGACCGTGCTGTCGGCCCATACCCTTCAAAGAGACAAGTAAATACAGAAATCGTGTACGGTTGGAAAGAGCATCTCAAAATTAATCCAGTGATACCCGTAAAACCCCATATGATCGAGTGAAGCGGTGCTGGGAACTTAAAATAAACATCAAGGCGCCCGAGCGCGTCAACGTAGACGTATTCACGCAAAACAAACGGCCGTGTCCCCACCACAGCCACACCCCATATTTTTACTTATCTGCAGGGACGTGCAAAATTCGCGTTATTTTGTGGGTGCAGACCAAACTCCAAGATTATATTGCTTGTTTCACTTCTGCCATTGGCAGACAGCTTGTGGAGCACGTCCCAGGGCGCTTTCAGCCAATAGTGTAGAATCATCAGGTGAGCGACCAATAGCCAGTAGAGTTGACACAGTAAATGACGTGCAGTTGCACGTAGCCAATGAAAATGTGAATTATGGACAAGTATGTGAAGCGTATCGTGTTACCAAATAATAGCGCGAATTTTGCACATATCTAATCTGCAATCTATAAATTATAATTTTTATTTATAATTAATATAAAGAAACACGAAAATAAAAGTGTTGGTAACGCCTAGTAAGAAATAGTTCTCATGCAAAGTGTAATTAAACTGAGTGCGCATTAATGCGGAGGCGTTGTCACTTCGGTGTAATTTTATACACTGTAAAAATTTTTCTGGAGAACTTCCTAAACTCCAATGGAAATTTTAAATGTATAAACAGTATATAGGCCGTTTACCGTAAAGTGAGCACTTTTGAAGCCCTAGTTACTTTTTTCTTTCAACCAGTTTATACCTTTCCACTGCTTGTTAATGTAAACCCTGCCATGTGAGTAATAAACACAGTCTATACATTCACCATACCCAAAACCAAAAGTCCGAGGCCACAATTTATTGGTTATCGTGTCTGATGAAACAGCTTCAAAAAGTGTTCAATTTAACGTGAACGGCCTATAGTAATAATACCACACATCAAGCTGCAAATATAGTAATGTTAACGTCGTTACTATACAAAGTGGGGAACTTCCCTACGCATTTGGGGGCCACGGTGACTGAGCGGTTAGCCTGCTCGCCCCCCACCAAGACGATCCGTGTTCAATACCCGGCCGGGCCACTACGGATTTTCGCATGTGGAATCGGGCCGGACGATGCCGTTGGTCGTCGGGTTTTCTCGGGATCTTCCGTTTCCCCCGTACTTTCATTCCGGCGCTGCTCCATACTCACGTCATCATCATCATCATCGGCTCTCAATACCTCGCTGTTAAGAGCCGCCGAAATCTCTCCACTCCATTCCCACTACGCATTTGATTGTTTCCTGAGTAAATGTAGGAACGCCACAATTAATGTATAGGGGAAAACTTTACCATTCCTGCTTTCTCACTAAGCGTATAAGCGTATGCACTGGTGTGGTATATTTCTGAATAATTTCATAGAGTGTAGACTTGGTTAAGCTTTGCATGAGGTAGAGGAGTATAATTTCAGCAGAGTTTGAAGTATAGAGGTGACTGTGGTAGACGGGGTGAGTGTCCGTGGCGGGGGTGGCTGGACAGACTGCCTCGCCTCGCCGCGCCGGTGGAGGCTGCCTGCACCTCTGGCGACGTGGGCGACCCGTGGCCTTGGGCACGGTCACCCGACCAGGTCACCGACCCCTGCCCCTTCCCCCCGGCAACTGCGGAACGTCTGCCTCGCGCGCCCGCCCAACTGCCCGTGGAAAAAACACCACAGACCCTTGCTCTTGCGGGGCCCCTAGCGACACAAGTGGCGATAAGGTTGACCGCCATATGTGTATCCCGCGCGATCTCGCTCTTGCAGCCGCGGTAAGCGGCGGACCATCGGCTGTTCGGCTGTTCACGGTAAACTAAGCACTTTTGGAAGTCCTGCTTGAGATATAATTGTATTTACATGTATTCTTCCACCACGTGTAAAATTAACTTTGCCACGGGTGTGATTACTTTGCTAATGCGTTGGTCAAGTGAAACTGTGAATTTATTATGAAAGTATGTATTTTACAAAATTTCTATTCCAAATAGTGCATATATAGAACCAGAAAATATAAGATATAATTTCATTATTCACAGATGTTTACCTCCCTTTTTTAACCTTTTAACTTACACGTTAATTTTTCGTATCAGGCGTTGCAAAAGAATAAATGCTTGGTGTGAGAAGTACTTACAAATTGCTTACAATATCTGACACTTTGAAACCAATGGGAAGTATTCCAGTAGATCTGTGGCAAAATAAACAACCAATTATAAAATAATTGGAATGTCAGCAACAAGCAATATTACTGCTTAGCGAAATGCAATGCCAGTGTTGTCACTACCTTCTGGAGCTGCCATCATTTCGTCTGTTCTGCAACATGTCAAACGTGAACGAGTATACTCGGGATAATTTAGGAGGTTAAATTCAACGTTAAGACACGGAATAACTGCCCCCCCCCCTTAATACACATTTAGGACAGCGACATTTTTCAGAGGTTGATTTCGAAAGTGCTCAGTTCACCGTGAACAGCCTATATTTGTTTCCTCTTGTATATACATGTACCATCATTCCCCTGCTCGTAACAAGACACGCCTAGCGTCTCCCGCCCTCCGTCAGAGGGGAATCTTGAGAAATCTGTTGGACCACTAACCTGTTCGAGTGTCCAACCTGCTGAGGCGGGTATGGTGCATTTCGATTATTTTGGCAACGACTCGAAAGAATGGTCGGGTGCAGAGCCAGTGTTTGCAAATCAACCAGAGCTAACTTGGAATATACCAATCTGTACCATTAATTTTGAGGGGCTTTTTTTTTTTGCTGACATTACCTACAATCAGTAAATGTTGACTGGCATCGATTTAAAGTATCTATTTTCGACAAATTACTCATATCTAAAACCGTTATTTATAATAGCCAATATTAACTTTGAATTTTATCAGACATGTAGTTTGAGCTCTGCAATCATGTCTTTTTGAAGTTGCAGCCAACTGCTGAACCTCTAAAATATTGTTCATTTCCGGCCTTTTAAATTCATCCCTGAATTGCAGCAAATGCAACCAGCTCCAGTAAACTGATAAAGTGCAAATCTGCGCTAATCTGCATCCTAGAGTGCAAACGATGCTGATTATGGAGAGCCTGGATTATTTACCTGCTGCATATTATAAAGCTGGGAATAATTGCGCTGTCAACTTGATACGAAGCAGGCAAATGTGTGCGGTCCTCCGCGTGTTCTATCGCACGCTCTCCAGGAAACAGAGTGGTGCAAATTTGCGCCCAATCAGCTTTGTAAAGATCATTGAATACATTCCTTTTTATTTTCCTTGTTTTTTTTTTATATTTTAGTCGTTTTACTTTAATATTTCACATTTTTAACATCGCAATTTTTGTGATCTTCACAACCTTCTCTGCTACCACTTCTTGTAGGTCGTATACTGAATAAAAATATCAAGTGTTAAAAATATCCCAGAATGTTATGTGAAACCTGAAAGTGTTATTTTCCGAATTTTTAAATTTCGAATTTCCTTAAATATTGCGACTTTTCTTGATTATCTTTATATACTGTGCATTTGAGACAGTGTTTAGCTACACTTATGAAAGGGATAGTAAAGATCTGATTGCTCTCGTTTTTTGCGTTGTTTGCTATTAGGCTGTATTTTTTATTTCGTTATTATGAACATGTAAATGAAATATTCGTTCTTCTGAAACTTAAACTGTCAAAAGTGTGTCATACCTAATATTATTGATTAAATGACATTCGTATCAACATAAATAATTTCTGCGATACCGTTTATTATTCTATTGTGATTAAAACGAAGCAGAAATCAACTCCTTCAGTGTTCACAAATTTTTGACATTACATTTTCCATACGGTATTAAGCATAGAACATTTCATAATTTCGCTACGAATATTACATTCAATCGATGTACTTACTAGTCATTGTTTTCGTTGGATATAAACTATATTCATTTAAGAGCACATATTTTATTCAGACGTTGATTTCATAAGTTGTCAGTTAACCATGAACCGGTTAAGTATTTGTAGATACGGCGTCCATCACTACAATCAACGTTTCCTTACTGCAAGAAAAACCTTGACATACGGATGGTGATGATGTAGACAGAATGTGTGGAAACGAACACAGTACAAGCTGATCACAGTAACTGAGCACTTCTCAAAGCCCTGCTTTGACCTGGTATTGTTCTCATGTTACAACCTCCTGCCGTATGTAAAATTAATATTGACATGAGCCTGGCCACTGTATTAATGTACCCCCCCCCCCCTCCAATAAAACCATGGATGTGTTAGTCATCTGTAATCTGAACTGTTTAAAACAAGAAACACCAACTTCAGTGGCCATATATTTCAACATTACACTCGTAATACAAAAATGCAACGTCAAGTCTTAAAAATTATTTTTTTAAATTCTCTACCAACTTAACTCTAGGATGTTCACGGTAAAGTGAGCACTTTTTAAGGCCCTGCTAAAATTTTCCTTTCAGCCAATTTTTATCTTTCCGCCACTTTTTAATATAAACCTTACTATGTGACTAATAAACGCAGTGTATGCATTTCATTACACTCAAAATTTAACGTCTTAGGCTGCGATATAAATATTTATTAGTGCTTAACGCCTGTTGGGAGGGCCTCAAAATACTCGCTTTACTGTGAATAGCTTATATGAGCCTGCATTACAATGTGTACGGTAGCATCCGAGTGATTATGGATAGTGAGTTTTCATAACGGTGAGAGAGCATGTAATACACGCGCGTATAGGCCGTTCATGGTAAAGTGAGCACTTTTGAAGCCCTAGTTACTTTTTTTCTTTCAACCAATTTATATCCTTCCATCACTTGTTAATGTAAACCCTGCCACGTGAGTAATAAATACAGTGTATACATTCACCATACCCAAAACCAAAAGTCCGAGGCCACAATGAAATGTATTTATAGGTTATTATGTCCGATGAAACAGCTTCAAAAAATGCTCACGTTACCGTGAATGGTCTATAATTAACCTTATCACCTATCCTCACTTATACCTAAACTAATATGTTGCAAGGTGGACGGATGTAAGCAATTTGAGATTTATTGGATTTTGATTTTTACTGTATGATTAAGACTTGGCTCTATTAACGCATACTTCATGACTCGGCAGATTGCCTGACGTTAATAGTGATGGCGTAATTTCATTTTCTTCCTTATGTATCATTTGAAGTAGCTATATTAAGACCAAAAGCTAAATACTAATAATAATAATAATAATAAACATAACTAAATCTCTTTCCAACTATGCTGCACGCCACACAAATGTTATATTTCCAAGAATAAATTTAAAAAATATATATATATAAGTCCAAAATGGTGATATTTTCTTTAAACTGAAATTTGTAGGGAAACCAGTGACACTGGTCTACTATAAAATAAATTTATCTGGAATAGATCAGCGAAATGTTTCGTGATGTCATGAAGATGGCTGTTAACGGACAATGGCACAGACTTTATCCGAAAGCATTACATTTTTCTCGGCCACATCTTGATGTCTTAGTCATTTGTCGTTTCTACTTAATTATTGTTTGTTTGTGCAGATATGTTCCCATGGTTTAACTTTAGGACGCCTCTGATAAGGGATGGGGCAATTGGAATCAAATACTAACATTGAACGTGCGATACAGTAAACAAACGTCTTGCACGCATATACTTTGAAGAGTTGTTATCTTATCAGGTATGCTCTTAAAGTTTGAACAACGGGTCCAAGCAGAACGTAGATGTAGTATTTTCGAGGAATGACTAATGGTTAAAAGTATGTGTTACAAGTCGTGATAAAGGCGTGGCGTCTTTTTGACCTTGATAAATGCTTGGAGTATCTGTTGACAGAGCAGGTAACGCTAAGTATTTTGGGATCGGAGGCATCATCGGTACTGGCACTAGCTTTGTCACGTAGAGCATTGATTATATCGGAGACTAGGGCTGTGTTCCTATTAGCCAGCATTCGCACTTGCTTTCGCACTCCCTCCTTTTGGAACTATCGTCACTCGCACTCTTCAAATTAATCGATACGGATCTGCAATCGATTGTTATTCTATATAAACTAAATAATATTTACTTAAAAAAAAATTACTCATAAATATTTACATTTCAACTAACAATGGATTGATTAGGAATGATGATGGGTATGATAGTAATGTATGAAGAGAGTCAGGTATAAATTTGATCTGAAATCAACAGTTTGAGCTTGGAATTTTAGCACCGTTTATTCTAAAATTATGAATTTAAAATTTCCGAATTCATACATACATTAAATATTTACTGAGAATACTTTACAGTGAAATAATACTTCTTCCTGTGCCATTCCACTTTTTTCAGTCATGTAGTATTTCCTTATATATTCGTGGATTTATAAGGTACATGAGTATAGAATATAAAGTATAGAAATATTTGTCTACTGTCACTAGAAACTGTTGGTGCCTTTTTCTTCTTTCCACAGTAATAGACCTATATTACACTGTTAAGAGGACTATGTAGCTGCGCGTCCAAGGTCAAGAAGCCAGGGAGCCATACGGGCGACACTAACTCGCACTCATAGCACCTCAACGCTCCTACGCGCAAGGCGCGCAGTGTATCCGTCGTAACGCTGTACTGTGCAAATTATATCTGTAATAGCGCAACTTTATTACACGTTATGAAAGTACACAGATCAAACTACGTGAGTATGATCGTACTTTTCTCTTACCGCTTAAGGAAACTGCATAGGCAGGCTTTGAAAATGCGATATTGACCACTTTCAAGAATTTTTTTCTCCATTAATACACTTAGATAAAAGTAAGAAGACAGGGATATAGACAATATATATATATTTTTTATCCTTTCTGGCAAAAAGTCGCATTTCTAGAACTTGTATTTACGACGCGCGTTTACGCGCAAACAACTATTTCACAGAAAACGTTTCAGTACATATTCCTCTTAATGGAAATGACATTTTGCTCAGACCTCCGTCTCCGACTGTCCGTGGCGCGTGGCGGGTGGGATGATGAGGACTGAAAAGTAAAGGAGTCAAGAGCGACGGGTCTGCGCATGCGTGTCTAACGAACACGCTTGTTAGCTGACGATGGTGAGTACTATATTGGCTGATGGTCCCCCGCCCAGTGCGCGTAAGAAAACGTGTGATCCAATCCGAAAATGTCGTGTCTAACTGGCTATTGCGTGTTACGTAAAGTTCTCTGCTGGCTGAGCTACTGGTTAGCAAAGTTACCAGGCGCCGATTGGCGAGCGGCTTTCTGATATGTTGGCCAGTGGCGCCATATTGGTAGCGTGGGTTCGGAACACGAGCCTGACGCCATAGTGTGCGCGGGCCGACGAGGACTGCGTTGTCGACGCACGCGAGTTCTGAATTGCGACGTCGCAGCACCGCATGTCGTCGCGAACACGCGTGCTGCGATCCGCCTCGGCGTGCGCTCAGGGCAGCCTTATCACTGTGTAGGTATAGGCTCTTCATGAAGGCCTTACCAGTAGGTATAGTTAAACAAATCATATTTTGTCGTGACCTCAGGCGTTATCTTTTGATAGCTATGCAACTAACTATACGCTGTGTTTATTAGTCATATGAAAATTTTTAAAGAATATAAATATGGCCTTAAAAAGTGCTCACTTTACCACGAACAGCCTGCATATCTTTACTCAGTGCCTTCATGTATTAAGTTTCCTCTTGCCTTCTGGTGGTGGAAACTGTTGCATGAAACTCGTTAGTTTTTGCGTCATTGTCCCGTCATTGAAGTACGTGGAGCCGTTTTCCTCGCTTGAAGCTGAGAAGCGTGGTGACGATAAGGGTTACACTAGCCCGTCCATCAAGTGCGCCATCGCCACTACGAGCAAGCGTCTGGACTGGCTTGGTATTCTCATCGTGCTGCGTGTACTTATGGGAATTCAAGCGGCCGCTCTTTCATTTTATTGGTGTGGAGAGTCTTGTGAAGTTCAGTGCAGCCTCCTATCGTAGTTTCGCTTGTGTACGTGTTTAAAAATACATTCTAAAAATCTTTTGTAATTTTACAAGTGCTTGTAACAGTACAAAGATGTTTTTTGTAAAACTACAAGGTCCGTGTTTGTAATTTACCTTAGGAAATGTTTGTACTATACTGAGCCGTATCCACGAGCTTCAGAAAAAATGGCGGACATTCAACAACGTAAAACCGTATAAAGCTGTTTGTGCAAAAACTATGAGTGCAAAAAGAAATGTATTGCAAGTTTGAATTACGTAAAACACTGAAAACAACTCAAATAATCATAATAAAACATGTTCAATAAAATGCGACCGTATTATTAAATATTTATTTGTTTCCTTTCTAAACGCAACTCGCAAATCTACTCTCAATACGCCAGTGTTAAGATGCGTTCAAATCTCTTAACTACTGAAAATATATATATATTCTTCTTAACCGTATAACTTAAATATTATTTTGTATGTAGTTGTGCATATATTTATAGTAAATAAGCGATAATATCGTAAGTCAAGTTCTTATGGATAAAGTTGCGGGCTAGTTATACAAGGGACATGAATTCTAATCCCCGTGCTGGTGAGGTATAATTTTTTTTTGTAAATTATTATTATTATTATTATTATTATTTGTTCTCTGTTACTAATTCATTACATTTGTTTTTTAGGGGAAAAGAAAATAATTTTATTTACACTTCTCAATAATGTCAGTCGTAGTACCATTTGTAATATTACAAAGAAATATTTTGCAGATTTTACATGAGCACTCTTTGTAGTTTTATGAATGATTTTCTTGGCAACTGGGTTTCCAAGGATTTTTCTTGTAGAAGTACAAACAATTTTTTAGTGTGTACTACAGTCTGAAAAGAAGGCCGTCTTCAACACTGTTGTGAGGCTCCGGAGTAATATTTGTTACATGCGCCAGTCCATCCTCGTCTGGTGTATGTTTTATTATCGCAGGTAAACGTAGCGGGCACACGTTCAACTGTTTCTCAAAAAAACTCCGTATTTCAAATATACTGCAACACGAGTTTAAGCAAGAGATACGGGCCCCTTCAGGGTGCTCGCCGTTAAAAAAAAGTTATTTTATATTTGTAGGACATAATTTTCAACCCGTACGCATTACTTACAAGCACTGTTTCCTCGCATAAAAAAATGAGAACCCATATTTTTGTATAATGACATGTCACAATTACAATTTCATTGTTTTTGCGGCGTAGGTACAAAAAAACACGCGCCATCCTCTTCTCAAACCTCACTGCTGTATTGGTATAGTCCATTCACTGTTTCTTCGGCTTTTTTTTTAAATTAAACCTTTGAAAAATCTTCCCATGTATGACGTGTTTAATTATTTCCAACATACGCCATATATCAGAAGCGTTTTATACTTGTGTTCATAAAAGTTTCTTTTTTCTCTGTTAAATTGAAATGTTATATATATTTTATATAAATTACAATGCTTCATTTATAAATAATTTGAACAAAAACAATGAGAAAGCATTTGTGTTGGTAACACCTAGTAAGTAATACTCCATAAACAAAGTAGGCTTACTGTTACACGTAGTGCACACGATGGTGCGTTGTCCCTCCGGTGTAATTCTCCAGGCTTAGTTAAGCTTAGCTTGTACTAGGCGAAGTAATATCCTGGAAGTATAACTTTAGCAGGACTTCAGGGAAGGCTGAAGTAACCGTGAATGGACTATATGGGCTGTTCGCTGTAAAGTGAGCACTTTTGAGGCCCTAGTTACTTTTCCCTTTCAGCCATTTTTTAAATTCCATTTTACCACCTTTTTAAATAAATATTGACATGTGAGTAATAAGCACAGGGTGTATATTTCATCGCACTCGGAAATTAACGTATTAGACTAATATAAAATATAAGCATCGGTTATTATTCCAAACGAGAGGGCTTTCAAAAGTGCTCACTTTACCGTGAATAGCCCATAACAGAAATGTTATGTGTAGTCCATACTCGAATGTGCTGTAGAGTGCGCATCCTGATCGCTTTTGTTTATTTCTGAACAGGAAACGTGACGTGCGTGGTTGACTGGCAGACCAGAACGTCCTCACGACCAACTCCGCCCCTGTCCATATTTGTGTGCCAACTTTGGTTTTGTGGAATCCTTCGCTTCCTGGTCTCTTTAGATTGGACCATAGTGAGATGCTGTCCTTATTTTAAGCTCAGGTTCACGACTTAACGCCCGCGGGGTTTTTTATATGTTGTCCGCGGTCCATTACCCTGCTTACGATATACTTTTTCCCTCAGTTTATACCAGTCCGTCAAATGTAACATGTAAGTTGCCGTGCGCCTTGCGACTATTCATAGTCAGTCCTGTGAAGTTGTTAATACACCTGGGTATGTCACTAACTTGCCAATTCGTACTCTAATTCCTGCGAAGGAAAAACTAACTTGATTTGCCGTACATTTAAATATTAAACTCGTAGTACAACTTCAACACTTTTCATTTGTTTCCACCTTAACTGGGAGCTTGAACGCCAGTTTTTACGTCACTATCGAATACTCCATGAAAAGGAGTTAATGAGTAGTGATTTTTTTCAAAAGTTGATTCAGAAACTGCTCACTTAGCTGTGGAGAGCCTGTAGGAAAACTTTATGTTTGTACGTAATGTATATCCAAGATGCGGCGGTGTACCACGCAGTGCAGTGAAGTGAAGTGAAGTGAAGTGACGTCAGCCTGCAAGCAAGTTACGTGAAGCAATGACGGTCCTTGCACGCGCCGTCAGCAGTCAGCAAGCTATAGCCTATTCACGGTAAAGTGAGCACTTTTGAAAGTGCAGTGGAATATACACACGGTGTTTATTACTTATACGGTAATATTTGTTTTAAAAAGTTGGTTAAAGGTTAAAAAAATGGCTGAAATGAAACGGAAATTGGGCCTCAAAAGTGCTGACTTTAGCGTGAACAGCCTATAGTTTTCGCGACTCATCTGCTTCCGCCGTGGCAATGCCGTGTCAGTGGCGAATGGTCGCGTTTTGGCGAACGTCACAACGCCTTCTGAACAGTCCTTTTAAACGCACTTTACGTCCTTGATAACCCGTAAAACAACATTATGCGTGTGTGTACACACGCGTACATACAGTTAAGTCGGGGACACGGCAGTGGGTTTTGTGTGTCTGCGTCAGGGGTTATTTCTTTCTGTGGTGTATGGGAATTAGATTAAAATTTCGAATTGGAAACTTGCTTATTATGGCTTAAATCGAAATATTTAGACGAGATCGTTCGTTTGGCGCCTAAAATTGGAGTCGCGAGATATACTGGCCGGAAATTTTCGCCTGCACTCAAAATTGCCACCAATCGCCGCGAGCCCCCACCCGCCACCTCGTGCATGCTCAGTGCCAGCTCAAGGTCATGCTCGTACAGTAGTAGTTATATATATATATACATACATACATACACACACACACACACCTGAGCCGACAAGACCACATTTGTTTCAGTCGTGCCATTAAGCACGGCGTTGTAGCGCTGAAATAGAAATGGATCACACTGCAGACGTTACGTGGCCTTTTCCGTACTGGTACCATCACCACGTGTGTTGGTCTGATTTTATAAATGCATTCGCGCGTGTGTGTATATATGTATGTATGTATATATATAACATTGACATTTGCAGACTTGACGGGCTTTAGTGTTTCGTATTATTTAAGTTTGTATTTCGAGGTTTTAAAGCTCTACTTGACACGTTAAAATAAAGACAGGTTACAAACCAATAACGTAAATCTTAAAATGCTCACATACTCACATTATATAAACATACACACATATTATACATAGGCGTTTATTCCATAGACGCAAGGTAAGCAATGCTTACCCTATACATACTGGAAGTGTATGACTAGTTTTTCCCGTAACTTTGAACACATTTAATTCTGAGTTTCCCGTTTCCGATTCGAGAAACCGAGTTTTCGTAACTCCGGTACTGTCCACGCATAGTGCTGCTATCTAGTATTTATTTCAACAAACGTGAGCGACTAGCGATGAAACGAACTTCGGCAGGATAAGCAGTCGTTCTGTTTGCGTCCTCTAGTCCTACATTTTCCCTTTGGAAAGTGGATGAAAGTGTTCGGGAAAACGGAATTTTCCTATAATTTGTAATACCTCTCAAAATAATATTCTGTTTGATTATTATTACATTCATTTCGTTTCCGTTTTTATAACTAATGTTAGGTATTATAGAAGGGTAAATACACGTGGAGGAGAATCAAAGTTGGAAGTTGCGTTTGTTAGTAGAAATTGCTGACCCTGAAAAAAAAAAAAATCACAAGCCACTGATGGTTTTATTTTAACGTGTCAAGTGGAACTTTAAAACCTGGAAGTACAAACTTTAATAATAAGACATACTAAACCCCTCTAGTCTGTAAATTTCAATGTAATTCATTTTTATGCCCTTCGTCTGATTTTCAGCGCTACCTATTCATTTGATCGGTAAACATTGTCATTATTGATAAATGTGTTGATGTTGTGAAGCAGTTTTGAACTATATAAATGCCCAGCACTGTCTTTGGTAGTCCTGTAGTATTAAATGCCGTTGCGAGTACTGTAATGACGATAATGAGCAAACGAGTGCGGTAATCACGATAATGAGCAAACTGGCGAGGTTAGAATTGTGGTTAAGAAAAACCTATACCCAAATGCAATGGGAGTAAGTTGAATTCCAGTACTGTCAGAAACACTCGCTCGTTTTTAAGAGCTCCAATACAAACTTAAATATAATTAGTAAATTAGCTTAAGTTGCTATCTGGCGAAAGTAATGTATTGCGATGCTGAATATCAGTGAATATTATGGTATCGTAGGTTATGATGTTTGTTTTATAGAGTGACTGGAGGTAAATTTTGCGTGTTTCCCTTTTAACATTTAATGAATTAGGTCATTACAACTAGAAATGTTCTCGCCGGGTTGTTGTTAATCTAACCTTTTGACAGCAAAAATACAATTTTACTATCGTACGATCTTCTGATGTTGGGTAGAACAACTGGATTTTCCTAACTAACTCTGCCCTCCACATCTGATGTTGGCACATTACGAAATTTTCTGTTATCGCTGTCACTTGCTGTCACCTGCGTTGCTGTGTGATACGGCCTCAAGATAAGCTGTTAATGGAGGGGGAATGTTGGAAGCCGCATGCTACACGTTGAATTTAAAACAATCCTTAAACATTGGGAATCAAAACTCAGGATAAAAGCTTTTCCGAAAATGTTATTTTTAAGAACTTTTCGCAGTGGTCAGTGACACTCATTTTTAATAACAGCACATATACCTTTCCCATTACATAGGCCCGGATTACGATTTTAACATGTCGCGTAACTAGCTACAAGGAATGTGTTTACGCGAGCTGGACATACCTTGACTAGTCTGTTCCAGTGAGACCTATAAAATGTTCGTTTCAAGTGATTTAAAATGTACGTTCGCGTAAAGAAAAGCTTTCCAATGTCAATTTTTAGTGTGGTACATGAAATGTGACCCCGAACACGTGAGCTTGTCGACCAGCCTCAGTAGGGACGAAGTCTTGTTATCTTTGCTACACATTATTTTGTTTTTATTTTCGCAGATGCGTGCCCTTATAGTTTACCTTATATATATATATATATATATCCTCCCGGAAAGGACTTAAGAATAATAGGAGTTCGGCTACAGTGATTTTTTTTTTTTTTTGTTAATTCGTAAATATGTAGGAAGTTTGTGTATTGACAGAATGTATTAATCACGTTTCTCAACTATAAAAATATTTGCATGAAGTGCAGAATGTTTATCATAAAGGTTTCAAATCTTAGTGCCTTATGAAATAAATGTTTATTTTCTCTAGCAGAATAGTGTTTGTTACAAACTATTTATTTTCATTTGCACGGAAATCATGTCGTATCTCCCCTGGTACATTTCATTTTGGGGGGTTAGGGCTATCTCATAGTGTTGACCTAACTCTTAGTTCAATAATAAAGATCCAAGCCCGAGCAAGCGTGGATCGTAACTTTCAAATGTGAGAACTGAGGTTCTTTCTGTAACGCTATTTCATGATTCGCCATTTTAAATGTCGCGTGACTGTTGATGCCAAAACAGAACAATGCTACGAGGTTAATAAGTCGTCCTACTGAAAGGGAGTAGATTCGAACCCCCGTCTCGCTGTTGAGGGATTCAAACCTAGGTTGTCAGTGTAGGTCAGGGCGCCAGCGGCTCTGCTGTTGCTTGGAATTATCTGGTGTGTTAGATTCGAACCCCCGTCTCGCTGTTGAGGGATTCAAACCTAGGTTGTCAGTGTAGGTCAGGGCGCCAGCGGCTCTGCTGTTGCTTGGAATTATCTGGTGTGTTAGATTCGAACCCCCGTCTCGCTGTTGAGGGATTCAAACCTAGGTTGTCAGTGTAGGTCAGGGCGCCAGCGGCTCTGCTGGTGCTGGGAATTATCTGGTGTGTTACGAAGCGTGTCCAGCTCATGGCGTCCGCTGGAGAAATGTATAACGTCTGTTGTGAAACTCCGACTGTGCGCTACTTGTTAACAAGCACGTTTAAATGTTAGCATAGACTGTTCGCGGTGAAGTGAGTACTTTTGAAAGCCTTGTGTAAGATCTACTTTTCTCCTCATTTGGTATCCTCCGCCCTATGTTAAATTTACATTTCCATCCATGCGTCAGTCGGATGAAAACATTGCATTTTTAGGAACCTGATGTGTTACTAGTATACGAATCAATACTTTAATGTGTATAAGGAAAGAAAAATACCAACTAGATTTGCTTGGTTAGAACTATCTTACTCAATTCGTTAACAACTTAACTGGAGACGTTAGCATGTGTGCATTTAACTGCATTTTTTTTTTTCAGGGTTTGATTTTAAAAATGCTCACTCTATCGTAAATAGTCTATATATTGCCTGTACGGAAATTCCGATGGGTCAATAGAAATGCTGCAACTCGACGAGTGCCGCAAGCTGTGGCCTGTGAAGTGATAAAAGTGTCGTTGCTGAAGCCCCGTAGTCACGTTACACGACATTCCAGCCGGTGCATCGCCACGCGTGTAGGCGACGCGACGCGACGGAGCTATTGAATGCGCGCGCCTCTATCGTCTTTCGGCGAGTACTTCACTTGCCTTTTTACTGCAAGGCGTGGTCGGAGGCGGACGTGTTATGTAGGCGGCGATCTATGGACCAGTTCGGGGGGGACGGGTTCCACTGGCCAATCCTGTTTGCAGAAGTTCTTGTTTGTTGCGAAGATGGCCGGGACAGAAATAAACGCAAGTAACAGTGAATTGGACGGTCGCCGGGGTATGTTTCCCAATAGAAGTACAACATTTGAACGTAGCTCTATGCTGCTCGTAAAATATAGTTCAAAATTAAATTTCTTGAATCCGGCAAACATAGTTTTTAGTTTGTTTATACACAGCGAACATTTTAACGGACCTTAAGGGGAATGGTGCACAAAAATCGTGTATTTATATCAATTTTGTCACAATTTGTTTTACAGAAAATTTTTTGAAATTTTTGGTTCGACAAGACGTAGATAAAAATTTTTAACACCTTATTACATGGTTAAAAATTCTCTGCGTTCGTTATTCTCGGAGCTCTGATTGAAGATGACATACTGCTTTCATGCACCATTCCTCTTAACAAGCACGTCAACGACCGTAGTGGGTTGAAACACCAACTGACGGTGCATTGTAATCCCGGATAATGCGTGGATGTGATCTGTATTTAAATTAAAGTTGAGCAGGCTTGGTTCAATAGTGTTTGAGAGTGTCTGACAGCCTCTCACATCTACCCGTTCGAGGGGGCCGCGGTGGGCGAGCGGTTTGCCCGCTCGCCTCCCACCAAGGCGAACCGGGTTCAATCCTCGGCCGGGTCACCGGATTTTCGCATGTAGGAATCGTGCCGGACGATGCCGTTGGTCGGCGGGTCTTCTCGGGGATCTCCCGTTTCCCCCGCCCCTTCATTCCGACGCTGCTGCACACTCACCTCAATCACCCTAATCGGATTTCAAGACCTCGCTGTTGAGAGCCGCCCAAATCTCTTCATTTACCCGTTCGGTATACGCACAAAGTTGATAATTACACACAGACGGAATGGCGTGGCGATTATTTTTATGTGGACAAACCCATTCTCCGATTGGCTGCGTGGGGCGCTGAGAACAGGTTTTGCACTTGATTGGCTACTGCATTCTGCAAAAGGTTTTCTATTGACGGAATGGACTGCTACACCGGCTGGCGAGTAAGCTACCAAGCGTTGATTGGTGAATGGCGTTCCCATATTTTGTTGACAGTGCGGCTGGAGTTGGCTTGGCGGTATAAGCGACTGTCTCGCATCTGTATTCTTAGTAAGAGCTCTGTGTTCTATGCTAGAACTTGCCGTCTTAAATACGGGCCACCCAGCCCTCCAACAGTGAGCCAAGGAAGAACGTGTGTCGTAATAATGCAGTTGAGTATGGTCCGGCTGGTCGGTGAGTGCAGAGGGAGGGCCGGTGTCCGGCTCTCGGTTTCAGCTCGGCGTGGGAAAGTGGCCAGGCCACTTGTGCTGAGCTACCTCCAGGGGTGGCCAGGCCCGCCTGCCTGCGTCTGTTTTTCACTTTGGCGCCCCCAGAGTGACTTGTGTAACAACTCGCTGATCACTTCCGAGCTGCAGCGCGCAGTAGCCGGTATGTGCCCCGACATTGGATCGCCGCTTTTCTGCCAATATGTCTGTCATACGAAGTAGGTAGGATTTGAAGTTATGTAACATTGTTGAGGTAATCAAGTGCTTTATGTTTGTATACTTTTACTACCCAAATTCTAGTTCATTCAAATAAGTAGAGGCTAAAGGTATATTCAAATAAAAGAGTTTGTCATTTGAAAATTAAAGTATTAAAAAAAAAAAACGCGTTCATCACTGTTAACCACGTGACTGACAGTTGTATTTGTGTGAGATAGGTCAATGTTGAGTAGATGTGTCTACCTCATATTTATTCTGTGACAACCACCCAGGGAGGGCCGGAGACTCGGCTGCCGTATCGCGATGAACAGGTTGGTACCCTACTTTTTGAGGTTATGTGATACCATGCTCCACAAACTCATCTAGTGCTTTTAGAGTAAAAGTTTGGACTGGATCGAACTCGGATTGGATTCAACTAGCAGTGAACTCGGAGTGAACTCGTATTGAAAGCAAGCGTTTAAGGTAAAGTTTCGAACTTGGACTGAAGTATAAACAAGACTGAATGTGGATTTAAACTGGATTGAAGAATTTTAGTGGCGACTGGTAGAACTTAACGAATTACGAAAAACGGAAGATTGTTATAATTTTGAAGTATTTGTTATTGTTTTGGAGCATGTGGTGCAAAATAGAATGGATACACAATAAATTCAAACTCAAATATTTCACCTTTTCTATACCGCTTCCCATCCAACAACTTTAATATCTGCTTGTCCAGAATTATTTCAAGCAAACGTTAAACCCCACTCTCTCTCTCTCTCTCTCTCTCTCTCTCTCTCTCTCTCTCTCTCTCTCTCTCTCTCTCTCTCTCTCTCTCTCTCGCTGCACATGTTCGTAACCTTCACGAAATGCCACAAACAGGTTATCTCGCCATTATTCAATATGGCGCCTTATGTCTTGCTTCCTCCAATTCCGTCCGCTGTTTTCGGTTAACTTTCGACTCCGATTCTACAGTCCAGTCCACCTTGGCGAGCGGACTGGATTATCTCATTTCATTCCTACTTCAGTCCAGTCGGTCGTGTTTATGTTACATTTTCAATCGGGATTCTTCAGTTCACTCCAAGTTCAACCCGGATTGAAATGTTACTGTAAACGCAGTAATGTAAAGATCTCGCGATTTGAGTGCTGTGGTCGCCTTCAGTGTGGAGTGTTTTGAGTTGTCTAGCCGAGGGCGTGTTTGGAGAGATGGAGAGTTGGACACATCACGCATTCCTTTCACCGACATACCGAGAATAATAGTAACTTATTTGTTCATACTTAACACCATTTCCTCGATTTCGCTAGTATGTCTATTGTGTTGTTTGGTTTCGCTGTTAGTGTTAACTATTATTACAATTTCTCTCTCTAGAAATTAAGTGGGCTATATCAAGTTCGTTAAGGGATGGAGGTCTTAATCAAATAAAAGAATTAGTTATACTTTCCTTATTTTATTTACAATAACTACAGCAAAATTCTCTGAACTCAAATTCTCACAATAAATTGAAATCACTTACTGTTCACAATTGACACCAATTAATAAAATGTATAATTACGACAAAGAAATCAATGCAATTAAGTAATTAAAGATCAGTCCCAATAGACAGTGTATCAACCTATTCAATTAGTTTATAATTTATGCGTCCATATTTAACAGTTCAAATATTTACAATAAAATCCGTATTACACTTCCATTCAGTCCCACCTCAGTTCAGTCCATGTCCCGCCAGTCGCAATGTTCTAGAGTTTTCCAAGTGCCCTCACGCACAGTAGGCTTCACTCGTCGGTTTCACACCCTCTCGTCCATTCCAGCCACGAACACCTCACTCGCCATCGTCCCGCAATCTCAAGTCGTCGTTCACACTTCTTTTCGCTCGCGCACACTCGCCAGACGGCCTCCGTCAAAGACTTCCGGCCGCTGGGTTGCGGTTATATATATATATATATATATATATATATATATATATATATATATATATATATATATATAGTGTCTTCTGCCGTCACCTAGAATCTTCCCCAACTCGCGTGATGCGTCGCGGAGGGTCGAGGTGCCAGCCAGTCCCACCAGAACATTCTTGCGTCGTCGCTAAACGTATCGTAAACTCTAGCAGGCGAGAGGAGTTCTGTGACACCAGCAAGTCTCGCCACTGTCGGCATTCACGGGATTCTCAGAGGGAGAGAAACAGGAGGCCGTGAGCGCATCGTTCCAAGTAGAGGGGAGGGTGAAGTGGGTCTCCGATTACGGCGTGGGGCAGCTGAGTCGGCGCCAGCTGTAGCACGTAACACTATTATTATTGGTAACAAGGAACTGTCTGCACGACCTTGAATGTGCTGTGTAGATAAGATATACTGAGAGGGTGGTAGGAGGGTAAAAGGGCTCTCGGATTCACGTACTGCAGTAGTTTTATTTAAGTTTGTTCAGCAGTACGTGTTTGGCAGAAATTTACTCTTTCGCTTTTGCTGCCTCGGTTTGGAGTCATTTTTATGTGCTACTTGGGTGCACGGAATTAAGGTTTGCAATCAACGTCGGCGCATGCTGGAACTGTCGGGGGAGTGGAGGCCCATTACACAAGAATGCCAACATTTATTTTTGTGGTCCCCTGCTCTTGAATTAAACAGCGAAATATTAGTGTCTCGAGGTTGCGTGTAAAGCATGGCTGTAGTAACATCTGCATCGTGCACGCCACGACTTTTATCGATACTATTTTTTTAAATTTCTAAATGTTTTTATTTATCCCAATCTACCGCGAAGAGTTTTGTATAGTTAAACCAAAATTGTTAGAATACATTTTTTTTTTTTATGTTAAGTTGCAAGCACCTCACAAGCAGGGTATCTTGGACAATATATGACTACCTTACAGAGTCACTTACTCGTCTGTACATCATGTCAATCAACACATTAGTGTCTAAGGCGCCTACTCGGAGGGTGGAAGGGCAAGGGGCAGTCGTCCCTCCACTTCTGAGCCAGCAGGGGTGTTGCCCCTCCTCCCCCTTATTGCTTCTGATTGTAATAAGTATAAGTTACGGTAAATATCTTGACTTATTCTTTTGCAAATATAATGTTTTAATGTGTAATACTTAAAATTTGTTTGTAAAATAAAATTAATATTTGATTCAGAGTGTTCAATTTGAGGAAACTGTTGTAATTTACACTGCCATTGCAAACAAAATTAAACACTATTTATGAAATTTGTGTTGTTTAAAACCTTGGCACTCATGAAAATAAGTTATAGTCCATTCCTGATTGGAAGCGACTTGTGAAAATCAACTTTTGAAAAAACACTATAGGGATAACATGTCAACCTGTTTTTTTCATTAACTTGTATTTCACAAATATATAACACTGTGGTTTTTACCGTAATATCTTCTATAACTTGTAATATTTCTTTCTTTTTAAATATCAATTAACAACAGCGAGAGTAGCGACATGTTGGTAAGGGCCGGTAAGAAATAGTTCACACTTCAAATATTATTTTAACCTAGTTTCTTAGTATACTATTTGTAAATTATACGGTGCATATTGAAATATTGAAATATTTAGGTAGCCCCGATGGCAACATATCTCATTTTTACAGTTTAAAATTAACAGCGGAAAATATCGTGTTGTTTTATCGAGCGAGAAAGCAACTGTTTGCTGAGAGAGGCTTGTCGTTCTCCTCTCTCTCTCTCTCTCTCTCTCTCTCTCTCTCTCTCTCTCTCTCTCTCTCTCTCTCTTTGTCTCTTGCATACTTGGGAAGTGTCACTTCGCTAGTAAGCAATAAATTATACATATTTTCAATTGTACCATATTTCATACTTATTACAGCAAAATAATGATTTTTGAATTTGTAATTTACAACTGGAAAAAGTTTTAAATGTTTGAATACTTATTTTAATATATCTAGATATGCGGGCGGAGCACGAACAAAGTGAAGTTGGCAGACGTGGCGAGCCAGGACATGGCGTGTTTCTTTTTATTATCAAACGAAGCGTAAATTATCCTTACTCCGAAAAATACTTCAAATTACCACATCACGTTTGTAGACGTTTGGTTTTTTAAACCTACCTAGGCAAGTTACGATGTTGTGATAAATCTGTGTTTTCGCGGCAGTAATAAATATACTGTTACGGTGTTTCGTTAACCGCTGCGTGTGAAATAGTGTGGCGTGGCTGCATGGTGATCGTTACGCTGGATCTGTGTGTGTGCGTGATTTCAAATATGTGATGTGTACTATTTATACGTTTTAAATGTGAACTATTTTTATGACGAAGTTATTTATGTACATCCACGTTTGTTTATTTATCACAACGTTGTGCCTTTGCCCTGGGTGTTTGAAACACAGTCGTGTAACATGATTTACCACCAATCCCAACAAAATGACCAAGCTCAGCCTCAATAAATTTCAATACATCTAATACACAGTAATTAGCAATACATATAAATATGAGCGGAATAAAAGTTACGGTATGCTTATTTGTATGCATTTTCACAGCTATATTTTAAGTTTGTCTAAAAAAAAATGGGCGCCACGAGTTGCGTGCTTAATTTTAATGTATCTTTTTCGTTTGACTCGTTATTCCTTCGTTATTAGAACTGAGGCCGTCCTTTTAAAGAAATAACTCAACACTTATCAATAACAAAAAGTTAAATACTATAGTTCATTACCCCGCAGTTGTAAGAGTGTTACACAGTCGCAGCAAAATATTAACTTTCGTTACGTGTAATGAGCTATGTCGTGGAAAACAAATATGTTAATGTAACAAACCGTAAGATCTATCGTCAATTCAGGTATTTTTAAAACGTCATAAAGCTGACCTAAATAATGTTATGGGCCTAAACTACGAATATTCGTGCGAAATGGTTTTTGAAATAGGCCTAAGACAGAATTCTTCGAAAAGCTCTAAACAACAAACAACACATTTGACAGGTATAAAAGTAGAAGTCACATTTCAATGTTTATGTTTAGGTGTAGCGAAAGTATACGAACACATGTACACACACAATGGCATGTAAACATTGATTTTGACAGGTGCTACATGGCAGTCACATGGCAATGTTTGTTTACATTTGGCGGAAGGATACGAAACGGGCCTGCAAGTAGATATTTTAGCAGGGCTCCGAGAAAGTTGCTTCTAGTGGGGAACGGACTATACATTTATGCATTATCTTCTCGTACAAGCATACAACACTCATTAATTAGAGAGAGAGAGATAATATAGTTGTATTAACATCGGCACTGTCACAGAAGGTATGATACTTGCGTCTTTCTGGAAACGAGAAGTCAGTGCCTGTGCCTAGTCTAGTTGGAGCTTCTTAGCACGTTTGAAGCTCAGAAGCAAGCGAGCGATAAGGGCGTCACTGACACGTGTTCCAAGTGCTCCATCACACCTAGGGTGCAAGGCGCTCAACTGACGAGCAGTGTTTCCGTCGTGCTGCGTGTACCTATGGGACTTTATGCGGTGACGCTATCATTTTATTGGTGGTAAGTCTGAAGTAAAGTTCACTGCACATCCCTATAATACTTTCGCATGTTTCTGACTGCTCTCAGCTGTATTGGAGGGCTCGGAAATAGCATTTATGAGGTGAAAGATGTGTTGAGAGCATTATTTGTATCTCATCTGAAGTGTGTTTTATTTTTGTAGATCAGTGTATAGGGGCATGTTTAGTGGTTTCGTAAAAAAACACGGATTTCAGATACACTGCAGTGCCAAGTAGGCTGCGACCTCTTATGAGTCGTTAGGAAAGCAGCTCGTCTTGCAGCACATGCATCTCGTCCTGCAGCGCATGTAGCTGGTCCTGCAGCACATGCAGCTCGTTCTGAAAAGCATGCAGCCCGTCCTGTAAAGCATGCAGCCCGTCCTGCAGCGCATGCAGCTCGTCCTGCAGCACATGCGGTTCGTCCTGCGGCACATGCAGTGCTATTGAAGTACGTAGACCGTAGCTGCAAGATAGCAGGTCGACCTCGCGATAACTACTGTGCGCTGTGGGTCGCCGCCTGTTCCTCTTCGCAGAGACTCTTCGTCCACACGTCTTCGCTCGCTGTGACCGTTGCGCGGGCCAGGAATATATTTTCTCACCAATTCTTATCCTCAACCCGCGCCGTATGCAGAATTAACATTACCACGGGCCTCATCACTTTACTCCTGCTTCGTCCAAGTGAAACTGTGGAATTGTTAGGAATAGCCTGTTCGCCGTTTCTCCACACTTTTTGAATATAACCGTTGAAAAATTACCGCATGTATGACGTTTTTAGTTGTTTCCTAAATATGTCGTGTGTCACAAGTATTTTATACTTATGTTAACATAGAATAATGTTATATTCAGTTAAATTTAACCATTACTTATATTTTCTTTATAAATTTAACATAATTTATAATTAATCTGAATAAAAACTGTGAGAAAATAGGTTTGTTGGCAATATCTGTTATTATGCAAAATATTATTACAACGAGTGCGCACGAATACGGTGCGTTGACCCTTTGGTGTAATTTTCTATACTTGGTGAAGCTTTGCTTCCACGTGGCGGAGGAATATCCTGGGAGTAGGTAGAACTTTTCAGAAAAGTTGGAAGTAACTGTGAATAGTCTATATATAGATACGTGCTGATACACAAATCCGTGCTGTAATATATGTATGAAACAAAAAATACGAACTTCAATAACACGCTCAATACAACACCAAGCGTTAAAGCTAACTTGTTGCCAACTTAATTCGAAGTTTGCAGTGCAGCGTGTACTGAAGATGATGCGTCGTCGTGGGCAGCAATTTTTCCCCTAAAGGTTGATTTCAGAATGGTTCACTACACCGTGAACAGCCTTTAGGCAATCAGAGACGAGTTTGTAATACGCGCTGTCTTATCAAAAGACAAAACACGAAGTAGACTGAGTTGATTGCTCTTCTCTGCGCATGTTTGCATTGGCTTGCACTACCTGTCTTTAAAGCTGTCCAAAATCACGTGTCAGACTGTGCCGTGTGTTTTGTTTACGGTTGATCTTGCAAAACAAACTCGCCGTTTAACAAATTTGACTTATGGTTGGATTAGGCTACACCTCGTTCGGAAGTAGTGTATTAACATCTCGAAACATTTACGTAAACATTAGGTTTACTTTAATTGAAGCCACGTAATTTTGACAGTTGTAATGGGATAACATCCATTCAATGCTGCGACAGTTGTGTTATTACTGCGCATCTGGCATATTCCCTCTACGCTGAGAGTTCAGCATATTCGATAACTTTAAACTGAAATTCCTTCGGCCATGTTCGTGTCGTGTGCCGATAGTAGCAGGGCTGTAATGTCGTGTAAACAATATTCTGTATGAACTTAAAAATCTCTTTCACTTTCGTATCCTTAACTCAATTCAGTGGCATTTCACTTTTCGGCAGACTACCAGTGAAATTTGCTTTCACGGTATATTACGGAACAATACTGGCTTATTGGCCAACAAGGCTGTGATCGAGTTCGCGTAAACACGTGTTATTTCGCCGTATGTTGGCCAGTCTCTGAGAATGCTACAGAAAGAATAAGTCACGTATCGTAGTGATAGTATTTTTACCTTCAAATATTATAATCTTGCTCAGATAGGTAACGCAGCACTTAACCACACATAGCCTTCTAACCAAAATGCTTGTAAGTGCACTGAGTGAAATACGTTGTAAAACAATGTGAACGACCACAGTTCGTATATTTAATCATTACTATAGTGCGCCTCACTCCTAGATTGCAGTAGTGTGTACATGACGTGCTCTGTTGCCAGATGGTACCGATTATAAACAGCAAAGAAGTTACGCTGTGTTGAACCGATAAGTGCCTACATGCATACAAAAATGCGTAACAAAAATTGCCACGTTGTATGGTAATTAGTGCATGATATAATATTTTTCATTAACTACCCACCACAATCTAAGAGCTTGTAGGTATAGATAAACAAATACCCAGCCTCACTGGTGTCGATAAGGGTCACGTCAAACTTCTTTACATTAGAAACTGGTGTAGTTTTTATGACACCACCACTTACATGAGCCAGCACACGGGAATATATAGGCTATTGTAACACTGCAGTCACCAGGTTATGATTACTGTATATCTGTGCATCGGTGGTAAAGGGCACTGCGTATATTTTACATAACGTAAGTACTGTGGCCGGCAGTTATCTTGGCGGGTTTCAGCGCCTGGTAGCGGGGTAGCGGGATCGCCGGAGAAAGGGGGAAAATAAGGGGAGCGCGTGAGCTCCCTTAAGGCTAGGGAGCTCACGCGCTCAGATACCTGCCGGCCACCGTATTGACATTGATGTACTGTTTTTTTCGCTCTGTTTCCGGTTTGAAAAGCATTATGTATATACTATACTGAATAATAAACGATTCAGCCAGTAGGAAATAGCGCTATGTGCCATCAATATGGTATCGAGGGAAACTGCACTCCTGTAAATTCTCATATTTGTGACAGTGCTGTTTACCTCCGATGCACAAAATTATATTCCGCTAAATTTTCAAGCTATCTCTTCTATTGCCTTTCTCTTATTAGGTTTTTAACTACCGTTAGTACTATCATCATCCTATCCATATAACAAGATTTATTAAATCGCATGCATTGCACATCAATTATGATATACTGTATTCCAGAAGATTACGTTGACTTATTTCCAACAAAAATAATAGTGATGAACAAAAATAGGAAAGTTGAGAATCCTGGCAGATACACGCCGATGACGTGCGTGCTTGACAATTGCGTGTGTCATATGGTTGGCAACGCTGCGGCGAGGCAGCCTAGTGCCGCGACAGCGACAGGAAGCCCCGTGTGTATGGGGGTGGGCACAGTGGGCTGGCTATGAAGGCTAACGGTCGGCGCCGGCCTGGCTGGGGCACAGGTGTCACTTTCCGTCCCACCTTCTACGCGGTTCACCACTTCCGGAATACATCCGTGGAAAAACAAAGTTTCTCCCGGTTACTGTTCGTTTGCCCTTAATAACCGACTGGCTTAGCGAATGTGTGTTGGCAGAAAATTAGGTTTATTTAGTACGGCTCGTTCGCGATGTAATTTGTCGCAGACGTTTTACATAAATCACTTGATTACAAAACGGTTGGATATTTTGTAGCGGTGTCTAAATGCGAGAGGTATTTTGAGGAATGAAGGGAGGGGTGGAGAAGTTGTGAGTGAACAAGAAAGAGTGGAACTCAGAATTTCAGATAGAGTGCGCATGCGAGCTCCGTGTTACAGCACAGAGCTGCTTTTTTGCCTGTAGCACTTTCAAAACTGAACGTGGATAAATTTTGAAGTTAGAACACTGTCGATGTAAGCTAGTTGTTACGCTGTCCCTCCTATGCCTTGATACACTTCGAATACATTCAAGTTATTCAAAATATTTAACTTATATACATAGAATTAAGGTTGTGAAAAACCAAACGTAAACAATTGTGTTCATCACTGCTGACCGTGTATGTGACTTTGACAGTTGCATTGCCGATGTTTGAGAACATGGCGCAGAAGACGATAATCGAACTACCTTCCTCTTCTTTACTCTATGGTTTTACCTTGAAACCTAAATATTTCAATGCACGACAAAACTCAATTCTATAATATTTTACACAACTGTTTTCTTTCTGTATAAATAAAATTTTCTTATAAATGAAATATAAGTGAAGGTTTAATTTTACCAAAAAATTTAATTACTTTAATGTTGATGCAAGTACAAAACGATTTTAATGTATGATTTATTTAAAAAATAACCAACCATGTTATACATAGGGAGATTTTTGATAACTTCGATTCTAAAAGTGTGAAGATGTCCATGAATAGACTACATATAGTTGTAATGTCCACGGCAGTGTTAATTTTCACTGTGGCGGAAGGATACGCAGTAGGCTCGAAAGAAGACACTAAACTGGCAATAAAAAATCAATTAACAAGACAACAGCTACAGGTCGGTGGCCCTGCGACGATGTTGGTAATGGGACTTTAATGAACGGTAATTGATGAACTGACAGGGCCGGGTATATAAGCCTGGGACATGCACATAACAAGATTTTTTCAGCCAGTTGTTTAAAGACGATATTTTATCGCGTCACATGGTTTTTTTTTACTGCCGAACGAATCACGATTAAGAAAATTAGTTTTTTAATTCCCGAGTTTGTAAATGATTGCATTTGTATGGAAAATACTTCAGTCGTTCAAATACCATAGTGGAACAACCGCTGCATATAACATTTGTTAACAAATTTAGACAGTGCATTTTAGGTTGACAGTTGAGTTCCATTTTCACAGGAACTGCTTACCTGGAACTGCTTTGCTTATTGTACAGATACAATTGAGTAGTAAAAGTGAATATTATGCGTTGAAGTCTTGTCTTTGTGCAACGCGCAAATATCATTTACAGCAAAAGTCTCGTTTGTACAAATTTTCAGACAGTGCGATTTTCATGAGTTGTTCACTGTTAAGTAATCGATCGCTCTCGAAAGCCCTGCTTATGATCTACTTTTCGCCTCTTTTTATCCTTCCCCCATATGTTAGATTTGCATAGTCATGGGCTTAATGACTATCCATGCGTCGGTCAGGGGACAATGTGAGATTGCTTGGAACCTAAATATGTTGCTAATACGCCAATTCGTACTGCAATATGTCTTGATCAGAAAAACACACACTGAATTAGCTATATATTTAAACATTATAACATATATTCCATTCGTGGTGATTTCCAATTTTTCTGAAGTTCTGCCGAAGTTCCACCTCCAGGATATGTCCCCACCTCGTGCAAACAAAGCTTAATCATAATCAAGTCTAGAAAATTACACCAAGGGACAACACACCGAATTAGTACGCACTCAGTGTAATAATATTTTGCATAAGAACTATTTCTTACTAAGCATCACCAACACACCTGTTTTCTCACGGTTTTTAATTATGTTAATTACAAATGAAATATTTTTGTTTACTGCGATGATACGATTAGGAAACCACAAACTATCACCACCCTGCTAAGCAGTCAAATGAACTTTTATGTTCAATTAAATTATTTTGGTAGTGATTTTATAAATGGGAATAAAGGTTTTACTGGTCTTTTAATATATATACTCTTTTAAATGTATACTGAACGCCTCTTAAATCAAATATAGCACGGACTGTATCTCAGTATCGACTGGTGTTTGTAAAACAAAAGATCTCGAAACGATTGGATAAAATATATAATTACTTTTTGAAAACGTTACTGCTCTTCATGTTGAAAAAGAAACCAAACAGAAATAAATAATATCTTGATTAACTTGAAATTCCAACTGATGAGTCATTTTACCTTTTTAATATCCGAATAAAATTTACATAACTACTGTTAAAAAAACAACCAAAGATAACATGTATCACACAGCCCATTCTCCATATTACACACAAAATATATAAAAAAAGGTTCAGTTTAACCAAAAATGAAGATTTTTTTTTGTAGTAACACAAGTATAAAATACTTGTAATACATTACATATTTAGAAAGTAACCAACCAAACACGTCATACATGAGGTGATTTTTCAAACATTTGATTCAAAAAAGTGTTAAAAAATTGTGAATAGGCTATAGCGTAATATAGACTGTTTACAGTAAACTGAGTACTTTCGAAGGCCCTCCTTAAGATCGACTTTTATGCACGTTGTGTATTCGTCCGCCTTATGTAAAATTAATATTGCCTTGGACCTCATTACTTTATTCATGCGTCGGTCAAGTGAAACTGAAATTATTAAGAAAGAAAATACTTCACAAAACTGCTTATTTTTACACGTCAATAAAAAAGTACAAAACAAAAGATATAATTTAAGTTGTTACAAATGGTTACCTAACATTTTTTATTTGGCATTAAAATACGGAACTATTTTACTTCTATCGTTACCAACATTACTGGACGTATATCACTCATTTGCAGGCACGGGCAGTAATTTTTTCCTAAGGTTGATTTCAAAAGTGCTCACTTTATTGTGAACAGCCTTTATATGCAGTTAACGCGTAGGGATTTTTTTTTTCGAAGATTTATTTCAAAATTACTGACTTTATCATGAACAGCCTATAGTTGTTGTAAGCTCTACAGTATTGGAAATTATAGGCTGTTCACGGTAAAGAGAACACTTTTGAGGACGTAGTTACTTTTTTCTTTTAGCCATTCTGTAACCTTTAGCCACCTTTTCAAATAAATATTCCCTTGTAAGTAATATACACAGTGTGTGTGTGTGTGTGTGTTCCACCGGACTAGGAAGTTAACGTCTAAGGCTAAAATAAAATCTATTGATTGACTATTATTCCAAGTGAGAGAGCTTTCAAAAGTGCTCACTTTACCTTGAATAGTCAATAGTAATTGGGAAGTAAAAAAAAAGTGGCGGGTGCGAGTACAGTACCCGCACCCGTCCCCTCTTTTTTTTTTTTTACTAGCTGTGCATGCAGCTAACGGCTAGGGTGTTTTTTCAAAGGCTGATTTTCATAAGCCTATTCCAGTCGTGAATGGACAATAGTGTTGGCAGTCTCGTAGGGAGGGCGGTGCATATCTCGCCCGGGCAGCAGCAAGGCTTGGCGGTTGAGTAAGTATACGGCGCTCTGTCACAGCTGCGGGACGAAGCGGTAATAACGCGCCGATCACACCAACTCATTACTGGTCAAATGGAATGTTCCGACGTGACCCGAGCTTTTTGCCTGCACCGGGTTACAATAAACCCGTCGTTACCTATACCTAATGCTGCAGATTAACTCAGGTATCTTAATAAAGGTGAACAGCTCTGAAAGGTATTGCTTTTCATAAGGCTGTAGTGATGCCAAAGTTAGTTGATGGAAACTGCGATGGCCCCGGAACAAGGGACAATGGATTTTGCGATGACTTGTCATTGCCTTCCGCAATATGGGGAGGAGCCAGGCTTACCGACCTAATTTCGATTACGGAATGGGATCCGTAACTCGCACCTCTTGGGCGAGACTATGGGGCTGTGCGACATGTCGAAAGTTCGACGTGGTCGAGTTTGAGGTCGACATGTGACAGATGTCGATGCTCGACGTCAAATTCTGGAAGTCGCACAGCCCTGGGTGAGAAACAACAACGCTACCCCGTACACGAAGTTATTTACAAGAAATAGCTTGGGTGACACAGATTTTGTTGTTTTAACGAGAGTAATTAGGGTGAACTCAAAATTTGTTCGAGAGAGCAACGTCATCTATATTGTTTTTCATATTTTACTTAATTTTGCTGTGTTTAAACACTTTATTGTTCAACAAATTCCTGTGTAATACTTGAAGACAATTATTTTCGGCAGTGTGCTGAAAATTAACTGTTCACAAACCGTTATTACTCCGTTTGCACAGTCACTGCACCAGTTTTTGTAATCATTTTTGTAGGATGCGGTATTTATTGTCGTGACACTGCACAGCTGTGCGAAAGTTTCACTAATAGTACATAATCAAATAAGCGGAAATGTTGCCCCCCCCCCCCCCCATGTATGCGAAGCTGAGCTGCGTAATTTTATCGAATAACAATTCTCCTTGTTTCCTCTTAAATTTTATTTTTTTACTGTTACGTGCTTCAGCTGGCGCCGACTCCGCTGCCCCGCACCGTAATCGGAGACCCACCTCGCCCTCCCTTCTACCTGGATCGATGCGCTCGCGGCCTCCCAATCACCTCCCCCCCCCCCCTGGGAATTCCGTGAATGCCGACAGCGGCGAGACTTGCTGGTGTCACAGACATCCTCTCGCCTGCTAGAGTTTCCGATACGTTTAGCGACGACGCAAGAATGTTCTGGTGAGACTGGCTGGCGCCTCGGCCCTCCGCGACGTATCACGCGAGTTGGGGAAGATTCTAGGTGGCGGCCCGAGACACTATATATACTGCCGCAACCCAGCGGCCGGCAGTCTTTGATGGAGGCCGTCTGGCCGAGTTTGCGCGAGCGAAAAGAAGTGTGGATGACGACTGGAGATTGCGGGACGACGGCGAGTGAGGTGTTCGTGGTTGGAATGGACGAGAGGGTGTGAAACTGACGAGTGAAGCCTACTGTGCGTGAGGGCACTTGGAGGACTCTAGAACATTGCGACTGTCGGGACATGAACTGAACTGAGGTGGGACTGAATGGAAGTGTAAGACTGATTTTATTGTAAATATTCGAACTGTTAAATATGGACGCATAAATTGTAAAATAATTGAATATGTTGATACACTTTCTATTGGGACTGATATTTAATTATTTATTTTAATTGTATTCTTTGTCGTAATTATAAATTTTATTAATTGATGTTAATTGTGAACAATAAATGATTTCAATTTATTGTGAGGATTTGAGTTCCAAGAAGTTTGCTGTAGTTATTTTAAATAAAATAAGGAAATTATAGTTAATTCTTTTATTTGATTAAGACCTCCATCCCTTAAGGAACTTGGTATAGCCCACTTAATTTCTAGAGAGAGAAATTGTAACAGTACTAAACGATGCGCGTGTTGGAAATTCAAATTCACACGTAAACAAACGCTTTCATTGCAGTCCACCATGCGATTTTCACAGTTCTATTGGTCATGGATGACTCTGCACAGAATGTGAAATTCGTCGTTGCTCGTCCTTGATAACGTTGTGTTGGCAGTGTACGGCACGGCACGCCACGCCACGCCACGCCACGCCACGTCCTGGGCCGATGGGACGATGTCGCGGTGCAGCGGCAGGTTTGCTCGGTCGAGAGCAGCGAGGGAGAACCAGTAATGAGTGGGAAGTCTCGTTCCCTGCCCGGACTGCATTCCTCTCTATAAACTCATGCTACAGTTCGAACTGGAGTGCAGGCTCCCAGTTCACTTGGCAGCGACTTGATAGAAATATTTCTACGGTTTGACGTTGTATTGGGAGTCTAATACGTCAGTTTATGGCTACTGAAGTCTGTGTTTTTTATGTTAAACATAAGACCACGAATGTTCGTATTGTCAACACGTTTACATTCATAAAAAAACCCACGATTACCACTTGGATGACGCATGAATTAAGTGAGACGGTCCATGGCGTTGTTAAACCATAGACTAAATAATAGGTGGCCCGATTATTCATCTTCTGCGCATGTGGCCAATACTGACCTACCCCACACCAACACATCTGTCAAAGTCACGTGTTTGTTTATATCTTACATTTTAAATGACAAGCACTATTATATTAGCGAAATACTTACACCAATTTCAGTTTAATCAAACTGCATTACAAATTGGTTAGACGAAGTATAAAACCATCTCGAAGCACGTGTTTACCAAACAGTATTCTAACCTCAGATCCAATCCACGCAGTTTTTGCTATAGTCGTGTTGGCAGGAAAGCAGTTTAGTATTGGGACACCGAGACTGGTTGTGCGCAGTCAGCGAGATAGCTCTACCTCATATCTAGTCTATACTAGGTATCACATATATCGGAAGAATACAAAATGAGAGGAACAGCAGATACTAAGCAGCACTAACCAGAAGTGCTCAGTCTACAAAGAGACTACATCAAGTACACAAAGACGAAATGGCGACCAGCCAGTGTGGGCGTGTTCATTCCCTGATCGGCTGCGCCAGGATCTGGGAATCAGCTATGTGTCCGCTACATGCTGAGGATGACTCCGTACTGGTTGGGCTGCCGGGCGATGATTGGCGTTCCGACCTGCTGCTACCTGGTGGTACCATTTTGCGGGAGTGTGCAGTCATCTCTGTTTTCTATCGAACTCCGTGGTAGAGTGTGACTTGGCAGCGACTCACGCCAATGCTGCTTTCATACACACAACCAAAACAACACGTTCAATGTAAACAACCTCACGTCTGACAAAGAAGAGAATGCCACGTGGACAAAATATTTACCATCACTGAAGAAGAGCGTTACCCCATTTTATGTAGGTATACACCCACAATACGCATCGACGAGTAGAGTACAGACAAGTAGGAACTGAGCCATTCGAGTGTGCAATTATAGACTAAAGGTGAGGTAGACCGATTTCGCTGGCTGCGCACAACCAATCTCCGTGTCCCAACAATGAACTGCTTTTCTGCCAATACGACTAGCAAAAAGGGCGTGGATTGGATTTGAGGTTAGGAAACTTTTTAGTAAACAAGTGTTTTGAGTTATTTGTATACTTCCTCTAACCAATTTGGGATAGTTACATTAAATTAAAAATTGTGAAAATATTTTATTAATTTGAAAGTGCTTGTCTTTTGAAAAGTAAGATATAAACAAACACGTTCGTCACTGTTGACCACGTGACTTTGACAGCTGTGTTAGTGTGGGTAGGTCAGTGTGGGCTACATGCGCAGAAAACGAATAAGCGGTCTATCTCATGTGTAGTCTACGAGTATAAGTAGACCTATCTACGTAGTTGTAAAGCACATATGTAGGCCTAGTAACTATAGACTGTTCATGGTAAAATGAGCACTTTTGAAAGTCCTGATCTACTTGTATGCACATTGTGTTGTATTTTACCATATGCACGTACCATATACGTTACCAAGAGGCTGATGACTTTATTAGTGCGCCAATCAAGTGCAACTGTACATTTTTTTAGAACAGCAAATATTTTACAAATGTTATTATTCTTACACTAATATACATTTAAAAAAAAAACCAAAAAGTTAAATAAAATTTTTCCGTACTTTGAAATGTTTACGTAACAATTGTAATTTAACGTTAAACATGGAACTACTTTCTTTCTGTTGTGCCAACTTTACTGGGCGCGTGACAGTCAGTGTTTCCGTTAAAACGTACGCAGGCAGCCTTCAGTATGGGCGTGCTCGCGGAGTGAGTGTGGGGCAGGAAGCGGACCCGTTGTGGCCTGTGGCGCGACCTAGCCCGGCCTTGCTGCACTGCTCACCGCCTCAGTATGTCAGCGTCGCCACTCTCCATACTGCCAGCTCCTCTCTTCCCTGCAGCCACTAACCATTCAGCGGTAGAACTTGCACAATTTGTCACCCCCTTGGCTCAAATCCAAGTTTACACAATGAAGTTGAGACTTGCCGAAGTTCCACAGAAAAAAAAAAAAATCGGATAATTGAAAAATCAATTCTCGATTATTAAGTTTGATGACTCACAGAAAAATCTTACATTTAAATGAACGCATATCTAAATTCTGATTTCAAATAACGAACATTCAATATTTCTTTCTTTTGGCGTGATTCTAAAAACAAGGTTCGACTGAAAAAATGCTACTAAATAAGCACCTGTTTGTATTGTTATTTCAAATAACACACTCTAAAATGGTCTTCTATTGGCCGAACTTAGGTAGTAGAATTCTTATTGTCTGAATTATATTTTTGAAGCGTGCTGTTTATATACTGTTCCGTACTGCTTAATCTTGTTTTTTTTTAATTTGTAAATCAGGCTAAGAATACTTACCTCAGTTAAATGAGTACTTTTTTATGTGTCAAAACAGGTTGTACCCTCCCCACCTTTAATTTACGCGCTCGCATATATGGACGTGTATTGTATGTATACATACATACATACATAATTATTTATTGTTAATTAAGATCACCTTAAGGTATTTGCTCCGGGGTACGGAAAAAAATAATTTTCTGATATAAAATTGTATGTAAAATTGTAAACAAAACTAAATAATAGTTAAGGGGTTACGTAATTATCGCTTGAACGTCTGGGTTAACTGGAATGCCTACGACAAAGTGGCTGTCATTCTTTCCTGTCCTGTTCGCCGGCGTCGGCTATCAAAGCCAGAGTGTTACTTGTATTGTGACTGCAGCCAGACGAACCAGCCTACATTGCACGCCCTATCACAGGGGTCGTGGGCGGTGCTATCTCAGCCAAGTGTGCACGAGCATTTCCGATGAGCGAAAATGTTATTGAGTGTAGACGCCCTCCCCCTCCCCTTAGGGAGGCACCCAGTAGAATACATTATAATAATTTTTACTGGGTAACATTAAATTCTGGCTAGTATCTCGCTAGTGCGAATGTTTTCTGTAATGACTTCACACTTGAACTGTTAACTCTCTATAGGAGTTGGGTTTATTTTTTATCTGAACACATTCACAATTTAATGTCTAACGCTAAAATTCAAGATATGGATCGACTATTACTCCAAATGAGAGGGTTTTCAAAAGTGCTAGCTTTACCGTGAATATCCTTATCGTGATGAAAATCCTACGACGTTGCCAACGAGTGTTTCAAAACAGTTGTTGCGTTAATTTTATATGCGTAATTAATGCGGGCAATGCAGTTAAAAAAAGACAGTTCCCGTTGCGTGATGTGCACATAATAGTTTTGCCGTGTAAGAAACTTGTCTTACAGAGGCGTACGTGTGATGTACTTCCGAGACACGTCGCTGTTCGCGGAGGAATACTGCCACTCCCAAGAAAAAAGATCGTAGTGCGTGTTTCCATGCAGTGTAGATGCTGTGCCTGTCGGCGTGTCGGCCAAAGGGCAGTTATCACCTTGAACGTGGTCGTGTGTCTGCTCTCCCCCCCCCCCTCTAATTTCATCAGCCTTTTGCCCGCCAACAGTGTGGGTGAGTCGGGCGAATGAAGACCAGTTTAACTCGCGATGGTATATTTGCTGGTTTGGGGGGGGGGGCCAGATGTGGTGAGGTTGCCAAGTTGTCATATGCTTACTTGATTCACGCTCTCACCTGGTGACGACTGACACGTTCGGTATCGTCTGGGATTGTGTCCCCTTAAATATGTCGATGCTGAATTAGAATAATCTCTGACTACAATTGTGCACTAGTCCAGAAAAGAGTACCGCAGATCTAAATACATTCCTTCGCCTCACAGAAAGCAGTTTTGCAGAGTGCTGCAGACGCCGATGTCTGGCAATCATTCTAGGTGAACTGCACTGTCCATAATCCGATACACAATTTTTTATTTAAACGTCTACAGATGTCATTGCAAGAGATATTACTTATTGGTCGACGGTTAATTGAACTGTACTGATTTTAAACTTTAAAATAAAACTTCCTGGCAATAATCGACGTATTCACTCACAACATTGGTGTTTGCAGCGAGTGACCAAAATTTTTGTCTTGTTAAATGTGCAGTGTTTACACAGGCAGCAATAGATTCAGTAGTTTTTGTTTACTACACAGAGATGGCGTAACAGTACCATGCTTATGTTTATACCGATTTCGTGGAGTCGCTTGATACGTGCATGGACTGTAGCCACTAGGTTCATGGCGGTAGGAATAGTTACACGTGGCGGAAGGATACAGTTAGGGCTGAAATAAACTCAGCAAGACTTTTTCTATAAAGTGCCCACGTAACCGCGCTACCAACTACCATCTGGTATGTACAGTAGCGGGAGCAAATGTTCAGTGAACGATTCTCAACAATGAAGATATGGGGTGTAGAAATTTGGTCTTGAGAACCGATGAGGGTGAAGCAAGGTGAATATTGGAGCAGCACCGGAATGTAAGGACGGGGGAAACACGAGATCCCCGAGAAAACCCGCCGACCAGCGGCATCGTCCGGCACGATTCCCACATGCGAAGACACGGGAGCGACCCCGCCGGGAATTGAACCCTGTTCGCCGAGGTGGGAGGCGAGTAGTCTGTCCACTACAACATCGCGGCCCCCTACAAGGAAGATGTTTTCGCAGCCTCGTGTCGGAAACGAGGCTGCGATAATTCGCTCGTCACAGTCCTAGTTGCAGTGCGTGCACCCCATAGCGCGATCCAGTTAAGTAGCGGCTGAGATAAGAAAGTGTGTCGGGCGGTTCCTACAGCGCTCAGGACTCCCTCGCTAATGGACTGGCTGGCAGCACGTCGCGTCGATGTGGCGACTGCGAAATGGTCATCTGTAAATAAAAAAACTGATTGGTGGAACCCGAAAATTCTATACCCGTCTAGTGAACGCGCTTGACGCAACTGCTGATCTCCTGCAGGGTAAGTTGTATGATCAGATGACTGTGGAGGAAGAGTAATCTGCGTTAATTTTCTCAGAGTCAGTGTAAGGCTAGCGAAGAAGCTTCACCGATGCTGAATTTCGCCATGAAGCGACTTGTTATTATTCGAATGAACATCGCATGTTTTGCGCGGGGCTCAAATTAAAAATTTCGCTAGTTTTACCGACTGCACTACGTGCTTTAACTAAGCATGTCCGCGTTTATTATAATGTGATCTTACAATTAGAGAGGATGGTTTAGCCCAGGAAAAGGTGGCTGTTTCCTAGGATCCAACGTATTGCTTACACATGATCGACAAGCTGTTTTTCGTTATTGGCCGGCATGCGTGCGTGAATCTACTATCCCATTACATAGCTCCAATGATGACTATTGACACTCTAAAGCATAACGTTTGTGATTTATTTATCTACCCACGTACCATTCAGCCAAGGCAAGTTTGCTATATATAGTACAACAGTCATTTTGTCAGCATCGGGAGCTTGACAACAACAAATCATACGAACAAATAATGTTTAACCTACTAACACAACTTAGCCGTGTCAAAAACTTGATCATCCGGTCATATAGGCTGTTCACGGTAAAATGAGCACTTATTAAGGCCCTCCGACCAGACATTAGCCACTAATAAATATGTTTAATTGTAGTCTCAGCCATTAGCTTTGATGAGTGGTGAAAGTATACACCCTATTTATTAGCCAAAGGGCAGTACTGATATTAAAAAGGAGCGGAAAGATAACAAATGGCCAAAAGTAAATACTTGGAAGGGCCTTAAAAAGTGCTCACTTTACCGTGAATAGCCTATACAAGTATAAACTAGTTATAGCATTAGTGGTATGAAAATCCAGATTCTAGTGCACCTGGCTGCTGACCGTGGTGTTGTGGTGCCACTGCTGCCATCTTGGATTATATCACTAGGAAACCACCTGCTCTGTCATTCCTCGTCGGCAGTGGCCATATTCCATTTCCATATCAAATTTCCCTTATTTCTCTCCTGCTCTATCATTCCACCTGGGTTATTCATGCTCTTGCATTCAGATTATTTTTTCTCCCACTGTCATTACAATGTTATGTTTTTTAATGCTCTCATCTGTTCTATCCCTTGGGGGGGTGGTTTTCTCATATTCCTCCCAGTCTCCTTGATTTTCTCTCTTGTCCTTTCCTCTCTCTTGCTTTTCGCGCCCCCCATCTTGGATTTCATCACCATCATTTTCGGCTGTAGGTGGCCATATTTAATTCCTGCTACCAGTCTGCTGTAGACGGTCATATTACCACATTCGCTACCAGTGTGTGCTAAGCCATCTTTAATTCCCGCACCTGCCACCAATTGGCTGCTGTAGGTGGCCATCTTTGGTTCTCATGCCCGCCACCAGAGTGTTTGAAGTTCTACAGTTCGAGGCTAGGAGCGCTATCGGCGCAGCCATTTTGTGCATGTTTGTTGGTTCAATCATCACCAATGAGCTTGTATAACATCTACGACTGCTAATTGTGTCTCAGCAGGCCAACAATGATTCACACACGAATGAGATTTTGAATATTTTAGAAGAATTGAATGAAGTTGGGGATACATACACCAAAAAAAAAAAAAAAATGTCTCGTGCACAGATTGCTGCTGAGCTCCACCGACCTGTACGATGTAACTACCCCGTGTGGAAAGTACTCATCTTTGGGCTCAAAGATCCATACCAGGCCGACCTAGTTGAAATGGTCCCATATGCAACTGTTAATAAGGGCTTTAGATGCATCTTTGCTATCATAGATTGTTTCATCATGTACAGGTGGGCGGTTCCGGTTCATCGGAAACGTGGCCACGATGCTAGAAATGGAATGAAGACTGTTTTGCAAGATAAAGGATCACCTAAAACTTTGCAAATGGATCTTGGCAGAGAGTTCTACAATCCCACCTTCCGTTCGTTAATGGCTGCAAATAAGATTAGTCATTACAGCACCTACATCGATTTGAAAGATTCCATTGTGGAATGGTCTCTAAGACTGAAATGTGACGAGAATTTTCATTTCTGGGAAGTTACAAATGGCTGAACATGTTTTCCCGATTGGTGACGTACAATCGGCGAAATCACACTCTCCAAACTGGAACATGGAAGTATACAGGATTGTCAAGATTTGTTATTATGAAACAAGGACCTACTATCATGAGGTTATGGGTGGAACCATACTCAGAGGGGTGTTTTATGATCACGAGGTACAGCTGACAAGCCTCCCTGACATTTTTCTGGTTGAGAAAGTCATTCGATGGTCGGGCAAACACCTTTTTGTAAAATGGTTGGATAAGATTATTCATAATTATTTAGTGTGTTTTTTGTATTTGACATTGCCTGTACTTGAAGTCAGGTAGGTGCATGTATGGCCTGGGATATGTGTGTGTATACAGACATAGGGGTTCCTTTCTCACACCACAAAGCAGAGGGAGGATTAAAGTATTTCTGCTCTAGTGAATTTGTATTTGATATTTCCTGCCCTTGATGTCAGACAGGTGTGTGTACGGCTTGGGGAGTGAGTACACATGTGTGCATTCTGGTGAAGACGGTTCCCTTCCCATGTCTCGAAGCAGGGGGAGAGTTAGTATATATATTTCTGCTCTGGTGGGTACAGATTGGTCCTGTCCTTAGAATCTTTCCGACTTGAAAGGGCGATGCTTTTGTGCATGTTTGATATATAGTTAGGGGCGGGGGTGGTGGGTGATGTAGCAGCTGCGTATGTCTCGGGAATATTTTATTGTGTTCTTATAACGTGGTAACATCGTCCTACATACTGGAAACTGTCCTGTAAGATCTAGTATTGGACAGGTTGTGTTTTGTGTTCCAAACGCTAAATATACGCACTGGGGGCGAAGGTGGATGCTATTGTGGCTGTGTCTAGAATCTTTTGTGCGATCTGCTGCCTGTCGACATGCTATACTGCACTGGTGTGACAGGTTGGCATTTATCAGTATTATTGGCGAGACATCCTCTTTCATTCTGTGATATCGGCTGGGGGAGCGCAGCTGGCTTCTTGGCAATAACCATTGCTCTCATTGGCACAATGACAGGACTGGGAGACCATGAGCTGCTGGGAATTTTTCTTTGTCAGTACGTACATGCACAGGTCTGTTGCACATTTGATTCCGTAAAAACTAAATATTCCCTGCGTGCGCGCGAGAGCCGGCCACATGCTGTACCGCACAAGTGCAGACAAGTTGGAGGTACGGTAATGTACGCATACTATCGAATGCCCAGACAAGTTGGAGAGACAGACATGCAGGCGTGATTGAGACACGTGTATATTGTTGTGCAATTGGCTCTATATGAATGCATATAACTTTTATGTAGAGACTCGACCTGCCGAAATTTTTTTATGTGAATATAATTACTTTTTCTGAATGTTGGAATGGTGGTATTTTTTCTCACTTAATTTTTATATACCTTTTGCACATATAAGAAGTGCGTATATTTGTGCATACATGGTTCCTGCAGTCTTTTATGCGATGATAATGAGTTTATTGCCTGGAGAGTGCGCAGGATGATGCGAGTATTTACTATATTTCTTCTCATTACCATGAAACAGCGATTCTATATATAATGTCGAGGCTGGTCCACATTTTTCCACATATCGGAATGGTAATAATTATATATGTATTCGTCATTAAACATCCTATTCTCCTAGATGCCACAGTGGTCTTGTGTTCAGATGCATGACTGGCGACCCAACGAGCATTGGGACAATTCCACATGCCCCCCCCAGACCTTTTTAATTTCGGAAGCACCAACACACATGAACAAAATGGCTGTGGCGATACCAGTGCTCCTAGCTGCGAACTGTAGAACTTCAAACACACTGGTGATGGGTGCAAGAACCAAATATGGTAATCTACAGCAGCCGACTGGCGACAGGTGTGGGAATTAAAGATGGCTTAGCACACTCTGGTGGCGGATGCGGGTATCAGAGATGGCCGCATACAGCAGACGGCGATGGTAATGACATCCAAGATGGATGATGCAAAAAACAAGAATGAAAGTGCAAGAGAGAAAATAAATGAGACCAGTAGGAATATGAGAAAACTAAAAGAATAGAACAGGTGAGAACGAGACAGAAAGGAATGCCAGGGCATGAGAAAAACATAACATTGGAACGACAGAGCAGGAGTAAAAAGAATCGGAATGCAAGAGCATGAATAGTCGCGGTAGAATTACAAAGCAGGAGAGAGAAAAAAGGATATTCTAAAGGTGAAAAAGGTAAATCCAAGTTGACCTCCGCAGCTAGCAGCTAGGTGCGCTAGAATCGGCATTTTCCTACTACTAGCGTTATCGAAAATATGCTGGTTCAAAATTGTCGATATTTCAATGGCCGTACTTATAATCAGTAAAAACGTGCACGGTTGTATACCATAACTGCTGAAAGTATTACAGTTTCATGTATAAAACCTGTTTTTGAGCTTTCTTTTTCTTTCACTTTTAATAGACTAAATTGATGCCGTTCCTATGGAACTATTGATTTAAACCACTGAATGGTTTCTATAACGGGTAGTAATATGTTGTACACTTATTTATATATGAATACAAAGTCACGAAATAAAGTGAAAATGTATCTAGGAATAGCCGTAAAGCACAAACTTTATTTCGGGCAGTTTGAAGGAGAGCAGCGGCCTCAGCACGGCCGACGTGAGAAGTGAACAACAAACACCGCGGCGCCTTCTCCTTTGTGCTCTGGTGTGGGTGCCGGAGATGAGATGGCAGCTCGGACGTGTGAACATGTTTCACAGCGGGCGGTACGGGCTCGCAGCTCGCTATTGCTCCGAACGTGGTTCTCGGGAAGTCTGTCGTGGGAACAGTCGCCAGCCGAACAATCGCGAGCCTCCACACGGCCCATTATTCTGCCGTGCGTACACCGCCACACCTCTAGGTTAGCATGGCATGGCCGTGGTCTGCCGAACGAACGATCGAATAACTCACAACGCTCTAGGTAGGAGTCAGCCGGTACTGGATACTTAAGATTTTTTAAGTTGGACCTGGAACACCTGTTTGTTGTAAATATTGGAGATATTTAATATGGAACACCGATTGTCTGGTTAATGGTTAACTGAAAAGAGATCTTAAAACACAACACTTGTCGCTGTCGTCGAATTACTTAATGTAATTAATCACTGTTACTACACCTATTTCGAACTAACATCCATGTCGCGGTAGCATATTCGGGATTCAAATGATGGATTATTAATCCTCATGTTACAATTAACAAAAATGTCACCTTTTGTTAATACCCGAAACCTCACCGTTTTCGAGTAATTCGTGATTTACTTTAAAAATAATATTTACCAATACCTGACGGTTGGAGCACACACAATACCTAATAACGCACTTTTGCGGCTATTGAAGGGAGGGGAAGATTCCAACGAGAAGTACATTACAGTGGTACTGTAATAAGCTTTTTATTCTACTGCAACTTCAAAAATGTTTACCTCCCTTAGAATTAATTTTACACCATATGTAGTATGTATGTTTTCAACGTCTATTTTCGTGATTAACCTACACCCGAAGTTTGTCGGTCGAATTTAGATACAGCTTGTACACAGAGGATAACAGTGTGTACCGAGACAACACGCATAAACATTTCAATAAATTATTTTTATATTGGTTAAAACATGTAAAAAAAAAGAATGAAGAGGAAGGCAGGGGGGGGGGGGGGGCTGGACTCTCCCTGCTACGACCCGCTGCTGCTCACGTGAAGGGGCGTCCATGAGCACGTGTGGTTGGAGTGCGAGCTGCGAACACACAGCACACTTGGCGGCGCCGCGCGGAACCTGAGGTGACGGTTGTCGGTTGGCACCGGAAGCTTGGCTCCACCTTTCTAGCTTGCTTTGTAACGGCTGGCTCTCTCCCACTCCGGCCGCCATGTGCAGCGTCACCTCCCTCGCCCCCCTTTTACTCCTTCTGTCATGCAGTGTGTAACCGGCCTCTACCTACCCGTGCGTGAAGTACCCCCGCTGACCTTTGCACGCTCCTCTACCACGTAATGTACTCTCGCCCGAGTCGTGTTTCTCTACGTCACTACTACCACAACTGCCACATTCCTACGCGCAGTGTCACCAACGGCCGGTTGCACCATCGTGGTTCGAAACGCGATCTGAGATCGAATATAAGATCGACACAGAAAACTATTGCACCATTCGAGTTCAGAGCTGGACTGGAGATCAAGATTAAGTTCATTTCGAACTGCTAAAATTTGCGGTTCGAAATCTCGATCAGAGCTCAGCAGCCATCGTCGACAAACGTAGTTTGAAAATACGCCAACAGATAGGATTACGTTCGATTGTTTTCTTGGGAAATTAAAACAACATTATACGCACTTGAATATTATCCAGTAAGTCGTACAGCAATAATTCACTTAAAACAGATAAAACATTGTACCTGTAATTCTTTCTATAGTGAAAAATACGCCTATTTCCACGACGTCATATATAACGAACCAATAGGAAAATTTGTCTCATATTTAATATCAATCTGTCACTTTGGAACCAAGGTCGAAGAATCGGAAATCCAGAATCATGAAATTTCGTTGGTGCAACACTTTTACATTGGAACCAGGATCATTCGATCTCGGATCGGGGCGATGTTGGTGCAACCGGCCCCAAGCCGTGTGGCTCTTGGCGACTCGTGCACCCTTCTCAGCTATCTACAATTCCTGGTCAACCTTCACCACTCTAGCTACCCCTACTACATATTTACTTCTTTACTCACTGTTGGAGCATAATCAAATTTTCTTTATTTGTCTGATATCTTGTTAGATTCGTATTTATGGCGTAGCCCTGTTTATGTTAATAAAGCGCCCTGGCACCACGCAGGCGTAACAAGCCAAGACGAACCTGTAGCCAGGTCCATTATGAATTCGTCACTTTTATTAGAAATCATTCCTGGCAAAAGTCTTGCCCACAACTATGCACATCTTAACTGAAACAATGAAGACCGACTTGAACGCTGGCTGAACCACTGAGGAAACTTTCGTAACAGATCGTGGTCGATCAGACGATGACGTAATTGTCCCGGCCATTCACAAATCCGCGGTAGTTACGACCAGTAAGTTGACATGCTCCTAACAGTTCTAGCCAAATGTTCTTATTTTAGTCAGTATTCCACATATTAATTTTATCGTGTGTAAAGTAAACCTCGCATTTTGTTGTTAAAAAGTAGTTTTGAATTTTCTTTCGTTAAAACTCACTGTACTTCAGCATTTTTAAAATAGGTGATTTCCATCATCTCATCAGTATTTTTGTCTTTAATGAATTTACTGATTATTTTCTTTATTGTTTGTAGAACAAGTCGGGTACATTCAGTTAGGAGTGAGAGTGAAGGGAGAAAACGGAAGTACACTTTGCCGACTCCCATTTTCCCCGCCTTTGCATTCCAGCGCCGCTCCATCCTAGGGTCTCAGTTCATGTCATGTTCAGGGATGACTGATACCTACGGGTACCGGCTGGAAAGCCCGTCACTCGGAGGGTGTTGCCGGTCTACCACAATGACCACGAAAACGATTATCAACAAACGAAATGCTGGATTCCTATTGGTTGCACGGATTCACGGACACGTAAGAGTTGGGAGATGCCCAGCTGTCTTACGTGTATCCGTTCGTTATCCGCGTCCGTATGCGTGTCATTGTAGAACACGCCTTATTCTTCATCTTCGTCTCCCGTGGCCGTAGCGAGGTCGGGGAGCAGCCAGCGGAACCGCCGGCCCAGTAGCCCGGTGCGGCGTCCTGCTGGCTCGGGCGTCGGTTGTCGACATCTCGGAAGATGTGCTCGCGAAGACGGCGTCTTCATCAGCTCGAGCTTCGTTTCTACGTAGATGAGCGTGACGGGAACAGGAACCAGGACGAGGCCCAGCGGAGAGGAAAGCCGGCGGTGTTGCGTCCTTCAGGGGCCGGTGTTGCCTCATCGCCGCACCGTAACGGTGGATGTCTCAGCCGCCCGGTCAAGGTTGTGCGTCCCACCCGTGCGCCTGCCACAGCTGGCCAGTGTGCTCCAGTTACGCGACCCGAACCAGCGACCCCTTGCGCCGTATAGCGACCTTTCCACTGCCTCGTGCTCTGCGAGGTGGCGCACTGGTCCTCCACCTTCGGTATCGCATTTGGGAGGGCCTGGGTTCGCATCCCGATACGGCCATCCTGATTTTCCCGAGATCACTCGAGGCGAACGTCGGGATTGCATATTCCTTCCTCATTGCTGCTATTCTGAGCAACTTGCTCCATCTCTAATGACCTTGCTGTCAACGAAACGTGAAGTTCTACCCACGGAAAGGCTGTTCACGATAAATTGAGCACTTATGAAATCAACCTTAGGAAAAAGTCATGGCCCCTACTTGCATATATTTTAACGGGCGCCGTGTGTGACATACGCCCAGTAAAGTTGGTAACGATGGATGGGAAGTAGTTCCATATCTTAACGTCGATTGAAAAGTGTTATGTAACCGCTTTCAGTTTTTTTAATGCATCGAAGTATAAAAATGAGCAGATTCGAGTAATTTCACAGTTTCACTTGACCGAAGCATAAATAATGTAATGAGGCCTGTGGCAATGTTAATCTTACGTAAGGCGGAAGAATACACAACGTGCATACAATTAGATGTTAAGCAGGGCTTTCAAAAGTGCTAATTTTACCGTGAACAGCCTATACCTACGACGCCATATTTGATGTCACAGTTGGGGATGCATCTGTCAAACAACGGTCTGTGGGAAATCCTTGATTGTTGTCTGTCAGGCATTTCCGGGGCGAGTTATCTCGAGACGATCCTCCTTGCCCTTACGCTGTGAGATCAAAGAGGCCGACCCAGCAGCCGTTGTTCGTAGTGGTGAAAGACGGACTGTGTGAACAGCCTCATCGTTTCGAAGCACCTCTCAGGCACGTGACGGCACCTTGATTGCACGAACACGCACCAATGGAAAGGCCTAGTTTGCTGGAGCTCAGACCAAGTACGCCATTGTAGGTCGATGCGCTTTGTTAACCCACGTAGTCACGACTTAACTTAGTACGATTTCAGATGTTGAAACCTAGTAGTTTACTGCTTGGCGTTGTGTTTTGTGTTGGCACACCTGCTTGCTTCTCGCGGTAATTGAATTGAGTGGTGAGCTCTCGGTGAAAGCAGTATGAAGCATTCATAAACCAGAGTTGTAGAAACTCGACGAATCAGGCAAGACAATGTATCCACAGGAGAGAAACTGACTGCATTGGATACTGAAAATGGAGACACTAAAGAACAAAATCACTCTGGAACTATGGTGCGATACAGTCGCAAAGAAATACTAATATTTTAAGGCATCCACCTAAGCCTACGTGTGTGATTGTAGTAGTATTGGTACAATGCACTGTCATATGTCGGGACCCACTAAAATTGTGTTTTTACTTCATGTTACTGCCAGCAGCTCTTTATACTTAGATTATAGAATCTAATTATAACCACATATGATAATTACCTCCCACCCTTGAGAGACTTTCCTCATTGGATACAGTTTTCGGATGTATTGGCCTACAGTCCAGATCAATAAAGACATTTCTTGTACAACCTCTTATATTTTGATTACTGTGACTGAAAGGATGGATGCCGGTAAATTTGTATGATGTAGCGACAGTCGACACAAGTGAAATTAAAAAATATAAAAATGCATATGCTGATTAGGTCTCATTGTGGAAAATCACTAAGGGAAAAGTGATTGAACCAACGACTTCCGGAATGTGTCGGACATCGTACCGCAAGAACAATCACGCTCGGTTTTATGAATCAGCTAACAACTTCTTAAACACTTTACAAATCGGAGAGAAGAGAAACTCGTGCAGGATGGCGCCAGGGTCATCGATAGCTCCTATGGTCCCGGGGGCAGATCATTTTGCTGGGTATTTTAGTACGGAGGCCACAGTGGTTGAGTGTTTAGACCGCTCGCCTCCCACCAAGGCGAATCGGGTTCAATCCTCGGCCGGGTCACCGGATTTTCGCAAGTGGGAATCCTGCCGGGCGATGCCGTTGGTCGGCGGGTCTTCTCGGGGATCTCCCGTTACCGTCGCCCCTTCATTACGGCGCCGCTCCATATTCACTTAAATCACCCTCACCGGCTCTCAAGACCTCGCTGTTAAGAGCCGCCCAAATCTCTTCACTCGCTTACTTTAGTGCGCAACCAACCCTTTGCACTCCTTTAAAAAGAACCCAGAAGACAGTTCACTTTTCGGAATTTTTGTATTGTTTTGTTAATATTAAAACCAGCATATAAGTTATTATATTCCACTAATTCTTCCAAATACCTAAGTTTCCATCCAATTAAGAACAATAGTTTGTTTTTTAAACATACAATGAACAATGAATAACACGCATTTGCAAAACAGATTGTCAACTGGAAATCGATAGGAAAGAACTTTAAATAAAATGTGGAAGCCGATGTAGGACTGCCTGGTGTCCGGGTCGCCCCGGAGTTAGGAACTGTGCAGTAATGAAGTGAAGTGTGCGGCCGGACCGGCACGTCAGTGTGAGAAGCGGTGTGAAGGAGGCTGTGGGCGGGGCCAAGTGCACAGTGTTGCTGCCCACACTCCTGGAGACAGCTGCCTCACTCAGGATGCAGGGTTCCTGTCTCCATTTACATCACAGCCTCTCCGAGCCGGCGGAAGAGCCCTCTTAACATCGCCTCACGTCACCTCCCGCTTGATTTCACGTAATTCGTACACGCGAGTAAGTGCCGCGAATTGAGATGGGAAGTATTTTCAACAGCAACCGGTATTGGGCGAGAACAGTCGATACCTGTTCCTAGTTTCTGGAGATACATGTTACCATCCCTGCATGTTCCAATCACACGCACTCGCTTGTTACTCGACACTCGTACGATATAATTTCGTACCTGTTCCCACCGTCTGATATTAGAATCCAATACTGAATACCAATAATATTTACGGGCGAGAATACTGTATAATGTTTGTTTAACATAATTTTATTCTCCCCCCCCCCCCCCCTCACACACACACGACCGGGAAACTGTTACCTATTGTCGCTGCCCTACCAGAACATGAGACGCGAAAAGGAATACCTCCTCATACCCAGCCTCATCGTGTGTCATTTTTCCCTGGTAGGACAATCATAATGCTCGACTCTACTTGCTCTGCAGGGAATCCCACACACCTTGCTAATTTCCCGATGTGAAGTGAACACTGGAGTCGTGTTTCCATATTTATGATTTTTTTTTTTTTAACTACTGGCGACTTTAAAATATAGTTTCTAATATTGAAAGAATCCAACTACCAGGAAGGTATGCGTTACATAGAGGTACCGAAAAAGATCAGGCCAGTACTTGGCTAATAACAGGTATTCGAGAACAATGTGATATAGCTGGACAACGCAGCCTAGCACACTGCTTACCCATAACAGGTATTCTCAATAACAGGTATTAGCAACATGTATCGACTGGGAACAGGAACAGGTACGGCATGCTCCTGAGAAATACTGGTTTAGTTCATCTCTAACCGCGAACTCCAGCCGTGCACGCGCCAGCAAGATGGCGGGACGCCGTTCGCCAATCAGCGCCTGGTTACCTACTTGCCAGCTGGCAACCTAAGTAAAAGGGAATCTTCTGCAGCGCGCAGGAGCCAGTCAGGTACAAGGCTCGTTCCCAGAACCTCGCGCTGCCAATCAGAGACTGGCTTTGGCGCCATCCCATCTTACCCCTGTGTTCTCTTTACTCTGTGCAGCATGTCTCAGGTAATCGCATCAACGACTGACCAGTATCCCTTTACACAAGAGCCTGGAGGTTTGGTTGGTTAACAGATTTCCGCAAGTTAATAAAACTATCGTCGGTCCTGAGCTTCAGTAGTCGCAGCTTTCTGTAGCTAGTATGATAAGATGCTGCTGGCACATGGAACATTTGTTTGTGTGGTGAACATAGGGGATTAACGAATACTTTTATTGTATTATACGTTGCTCACATTATCACTTGGTATTAACAGGCACACGTTTCTAACCAGCGATTGCTTGTGTACAACATCCGAAATGAAAAATTAATGCTCTATTTAATGGGTGCATGAGTTGCAAACAAGTTATATTTTTGTCTGGTGAGTCCATGCATTTCGATAAATACAAATTGGGGGGGGGGGGACTGTATTAGATACTGGTCCCTTGCAATATACTATGCTTCCTGCAAATTATTATGCATTAAAACACTGGGAGGTATAAGTGAATACTTTTCTATTTCATAGATGGCATTTTAGCGATAGAAGAAGGCAATACCGTAGTTACCACCATACCTTCAAAAACGTAAAAACCTGAAAATTGTGTGAGAAAATGGTAAATGTATTTTTATTTATTTAGTCATTTCTATGTCAACAGCGAGAGTTTAGATGGGTATTGACGTAATTCACCGCAAAATTTTTACCATAATTATTGCAAATCTTTTTTTCTTGAGCTGTTTCTTTTGATACCAACCATTGTAGTTTCTCTTGCACTTTAATTGGCATACTGAATGTCAAGTAACCATCAACACACTGGACTGTAAGCATAAAACAGTATTGGCCTCCGCAGCTGTTGTATACAAAAGCGAGAATATGAATGTGTGTATGTATATTTATGTATGTATGTATATATATGTATAATTTTTGACGACCCGTCTTTATGTCGTAGTCAAATCATACTACGAGAACTAGTAGGGCCTACGCCCAACAAAAAAGAGATTCAAATCTGGAGAATCGCTTTGTCCGAGGGAGCTATAGAAACACCTTTCAGGGTTTTTTCCCACGGACGCAAGAAGGCTGTATTGACACAACGCAGTTATTCACGAGGGTATTTTGTAATTTCTCTCGTATGCTGATCTCCTTGAATCATAAATTGATTTTTGTTATCAGTTTAATTAATAACAACAGTTCGGAATACTCTACGTCGTAGAGTATTATCGACGCCGATACAGATGCGCGCAACTCCATCAAGAACGCCAAGTTCTACGTGGAAGCGAAAGTTATTTTCCTGTGTAACATCACACGCTGTTCCGTGCGTCCAGACATTACACTTCAGGGCAGTTAATATATTTCTAGGCGCAGTAAGCGTTCCGCGCCGGGCGAAAAACGTTCCAAGGAAATAAAGTGAAGCGCCTCGCGCGTTCGTAACGACCTTAGCGTGCTAAAGTGGAAAGCATGCAACCGATATTGCTTTTCGGTTTCTGTTACTCTCTCTTTCGCTCTCTCTCTCCCTCCCTCCTTCTTCTCCTTCTCCCCTCTTCTCATTTCTCGTTCCCTCCCCCCCCCCCCCTACTTTATATTTTCAAAGCTCTGCACGGAACTCGCCCATAAAACAAGTAAAACAACTTTTATGGTTAACGTTTTTCGTGTCAGGCAGTTGAAGCGAAAGAAGGAAACACTGTTATCTTGCGCAAGTTTAAGGCGCATCTCCGCCATGTTGAGCTTGTTTATTTACCAAGTTTTGTGCCCTTCCAATGCGATTTATTAAAATTCGGTTCGTTATGGCATATAGCACACAACATAATAGATTATGTGATTTTTCTTTAAGAAATATTTTGCAGCTTATCTTGAATCCGTGTGTAATAGAAACGATGTATGTAAATACTTTGAAGTAGGTATTCCTATGGTAAGAAAGGAATGCAAATTACAGCAGGGAAAATGTACAGAAAGAAGCCATCTCTTTTATGTGTTAACAAGTTTTATCTGTCTGTAATAAATGAATTACACCGATTTTGATGGGATAAAATAATGACATGCAAAATGACTGGGTTGTTATTCGTGCCAGGCGCGGTATAGTTGTATGCAGGCCATAAGTAGAGAAGGTTATTTTTCGCGAAAATATCGTACTCCTTAGTAACATTTACGTGTCCACGGCGGTAGGTCTGCTGTCGTTATGACTGTTGTCTGTGCGCGACCTTTCCTCTTGTAACTGGGCCATCGATAAATCGTCTTATAAGAAACTTTTATATTTTTAAATAACGAGAGACCACGCCATTTGAAGCTATAGTTCAGTAACCGGTCAGGATTCATAAAACTACATATTAGTTTTCACTGGAACTCCGCTCATCTGAATTGGATTCGGATGGTTTCGTGTGGCCAAGTCCAAGAGGCTGGGTTCTGAATGTGACAGTATCGGGCGGATTAATTACCTCTACTCGAGTATTTATAGAATCGGTAAGTCTGTTTGGCACCGTATTGTAACACAAGGTGATGGATTGTCACTAATCAAGTTCTCTAATTTTTTATTATATTGTCATTAGTAGTTATATAATGGATTTTCACGTGAACCTGGCTGCTGGCTGCAACGCCACGGTAGTCATCTCGGGTAACGTCACGCTGAAACCTCCTGCTCTATCATTCCTCGCCAATGGCGGCCATTTTCCTTTCCCCCCCTCGAAACTTTGCTTTTTTCTCTCACAAATGTTCAAAGTTTCCCTCCAAACCTCCAAAATTTCCCGCAGAAATTTTCCTTGCCAAAAATGTTATGAGTCACTCAGTCCAAAAATAGCATGACTCCACAAAGTGGCTAAATGACTCCATTTTGGGGGTGTGGAGTTGAGTCTCACCCTGACATTCATGCTCCGTCATTCCATGTCAACACCATCCATCTTGTCTGAAGAATGTTCGAGTTCATTACCCCATCATGCAACTTCATGCACTACCTTGTTACAAGGACATATTCTAAGACCTATGCGAAGTATGCATACGCTAAGGACAGCAGCACCAATCACACGCAGACACACATATATGCTAATTGTACATATACTAATCTTTTTATGATAATCGTCCACACGTCAATCACTCCGCCAACTTGGATTCCTACCACCACCAAACTACCATTCCTGCCTGCAGTAGAGATAATTACACCTTAAGCCCTCTTATAAGCATAGTTAGCCACCATATAGTCGAATGATTAGCATAGTTGCAGTGGCGCTGCGGCTCGCAACCAGCAGCCAGGCTCGCAGGAACCCCCATTATATAACTACTGTCAGTCACTAATACTGTGCTTGGAGAGTTTACGCACATTCCCACAACATTGTTATTTTTGTACAATGTAAAACAAATTGATACATATAGGCTACATAGCTAGAACAATTTATGTAAAAAAATAGCTACTGTGTGCTAATTTGGCAATTTCCGAAAATATCTTAAATAAAACTGTTTTATACAAACGAATGTGATAATTTAACAAAAAAAAATGTAAATTGTACGGATTACAAAATTTTACAATTTGACGTTTCTTTTATTTATTAGAATAATATGATTAGTTATTTTTCTGCGGTCCTTTATAGTGTTTACGAGTTATACGTTGCATCACAAAATTCGTAGTATTGTGAGTAATAAATTTGTTCGAAAGACTTCTTGGTTGATTAAAGTGTTAGATACTTGCGACAATGTTTGGTTCCTCCGAGAACCCCACATCTCTCACTTTTTAGCAAGACTCGGTGGAAATTTCGGTACAAACTTTACTGTTCAGGCGGTCCTGCAGTAACTACCAGCGTGTTGCACATTTTAAGTAAGACGCCTCCCTAGATGTCGTATGGGTCTCATTGTTAGCCGGTGTGTTTACACTAATAAAAAAAAAAAAAACTAGAATATTTCAGTGTAAATCTTTTTTCGGATCAGAAAAGAAAGTCTATATTTTGTTGCCAATTCATAAATTTGATTATCGGAACATAAATGTAGGTGTTGAAAAGTGCCAAAGTCAGCTAAAATCTCTGTAAGCAGCTGCCTGTTGACGGTGTGTCTTCTTGTGTAAAACAGTGTTTGAAACTGTAATGACAATGCTGTGTCTTTTCTCAACAGGTTGCTGTATTAAAACCCTACTAGTCACAGCTTTTGTTTATGCTGTTTCCTATCGCCGTCGCAATGTTTGCTTATAGCCGGAGGTGACCTTGACGCGTTAAAAATATTTCGCAAGGGAAGCCCCTTAATACGCAGCAGATGCGTACGCCACCGTCGCGTCGCGCCTATAGTGAAACCTCTTGCAGCGCTGCTTCTTTGGCTGTGTTCCAAATAGCCAGCACTCGCACCCGCTCTTGCTCTCGAACTTAAAATCCCTCCGTCTCGCGCACTTTTCAAAATAATCGATACGGTCTGCAATGGATTCTTATTCTGCATAAACAGAACAATATTTACTTAAAAAAATAATTTATTCATTAATATACATTTCAATTAACAATGGATTGATTAGTAGGGATGATGGGTATAATAGTAATGTGTGAAGACATTCAGGTATAAATTTGATCTGAAATCAACATTTTGAGCTTGGTATTTTAGCACTGTTTATTCTAAATTTATGAATTAATAATTTCCGAATTTATACGTATATCAAATATTTACTGAAAATACTTTACAGTATTCCTGTGCCATTCCACTGTTTTCAGCAATGTAGTATTGCTTTATAAATTCGTAAATTGTAATTCGCAACCCAAAATAGGCCTTTGTTTACGAAAATCACACGAAGGAGAATGAAGTTAAGGCAGTTTGTTTATTTTTCCTGATGTTAGAAAACAAACAAATGAATGGCGGTTGTTGCGAGCACGAATAGAGCATGCATGTGCAAACACTCGTAAACAAACATTCGCACTCGCTCTCACAGAACATTTGGAACAGCACTCTCTGACGTCATTGCCGAGTGCGAGTGCATGAGAGTGCCCACTTCTTGCTATTTGGAACACGACCTTTATGTTGTTGGCTACGTGTGGGCGCGTGAGCAACCACTGTTCAAAGTTATGTCGTTTATAGAAAAACGTTAGATATCGTTTCCTAGAGTTTACTTTAGTTTTAATATATTTTATGTATCACGTGTATGAAGCACTGATGAAAGCAGTATTGTCCTTTTGATCTACAATGGATGTGGTGTGACTAAATGCCCTTCGATCATCTCTGAAGCTAATTCAGTGCAGCCTTTTAATTGCTGCCCTTTTGTATGCCAAATAATGTTTTATTCTAGCGCACCTTGGCCGGTGTAACCACGGAGTTAATTGCGCCAGTTTAATGCTGCTCCGAGTATTGAAGAGGTTGCATGACCCACCGTCGACGCTTCTGAATTTGTTGCCGTCTCTCGTAAATACATTCGTGTCTCTAGCGTAATTTTTTAAGCCTACTGATAGACACGCTTGATCTTGGCAAAGTATTCCACTTATAGGCTGTTCACGGTAAAGTGAGCACTTTTGACTCCTTTAGTTACTTTTTTTCTTTCAGTCATTTTTAACAACATTTCAAATAAATATTGCCATATAAGTAATAAACACAGCCTGCATATACCACCGCACTCGGAAGTTAACGTCCAATACTATTATTCCAAATGAGAGGGCGTTCAAAAGTGCTCACTTGACCGTAAATAGCCTGTAGTGCTACTCGACTTCAAAATATTCTACTTGCACGTGTGCAGTTTCCATCTCGTTATAGGCCGCGTGCCTCTATGAAAATACATGTTGGTATTTCACTTGTTCAGTTAGAACCAGGCGACTTCGGTGCTGAATGTTTGTGATTTGTTGGTAGGCACATAAAACACGTAAAGTCTATTCACGGTAAAGTGAGCAATTTAGAAAGCCCTTTCATTTGGAATAATAGTCAGTAAATATATTTAATGTTAGCCCTAGACGTTAACTTTCGAGTGCGGTGGAATATTCACATTGTGTGTATTACTTACATGACAATCTTTATGTATAAAGTTGGTTATAGGATAAAATACGGTTTAAAGGAAAAAAGTAACAATGGCCTCAGTACAATAGTGCTCACTTTACTCTGAACAGCCTGTAGCAATTACGAACCATCCAGTCGCGAATGTGGATCTAGTTGAAGTGTTTTGAAAAACAACTTGGCAGAAACTCTTCGCGGTAATCGGATGTCCCTGCCATTTGCTCGTTTACGGACATCAACTGCCTTTGCTGATCCGCGCATGGCCGAACATTCAGGCAGATAGTGGTTGAAACCAACACTGTTCTTCTTTTTGTTATTTCTACCGCAGTAACCACGTGTTACAGCTTCTCCGGCGTGGATCATGTATCCTGCCACTTTGCATCAAACTGGTCCATCGCACACGCATGCATCGTCACATCTTCCGAGGCAAACAGTTTAAACTTTCTAGCGAAATTTCTTGCATGGCCTCATTTGTATCGCCAGCTTCACAGAAACAACTTTCGACTCTTGGTTATGTAAAACGTATGGAACCTAGAACGTGTTCCCCTCCCGCCAGAAAGACATTTATTAAATCTGTACAAGAAAAACGTATTCGGCACCTGGCGGAGACTTCAAACTTTTTCCTGTTGTCCAGTCACGTTTACTTCCAACTTTTCTGACGACCTGCTAAAGTTATACATTCAGAATATTCCTCCGCCTCATGCAAACAATGATTAACCAAGTCTAGAAAATTGCACCAAAGGGATAACGTACCACATTCGTGTCCACTCAGTTTAATAATATTTTGCGTGAGAACTATTTCTTACTAGACATTACAAAAACACCTATTTTCTCGCTGTTTTTATCCATATTAATTATAAATGAAATATAATTCATAGTTGAAATATAAATAACATTTCAATTTGGCCAAAGAAAATGATTCTTTGTTAACACAAGTATAAAAGACTTGTGAAACATAACGTAATTAGAAAACAACCACACACGTTATAAGTGGAGCGATTTTTCAAAGGTTTGATTCAAAAAGTGTTAATAAATTGCAAATGGACCATACCCATTTTTTTTATATTAACATCACTTGATTGATGCATCGGTCAAATGAAACTGAAATTATTAATAAAGTAAATACTTGACAGATCTGCTCACTTTTACACTTCGATGCACAATTAAAAAAAAAACACCGCACAGAAAGCTAAAGAAATAATTTAAATTATCACAGATTTTCACATAACACTTTTTATTCGACGTTAAGATATGGAACTACTTCACATCCATCGTTACCAACTTATCTGGGCGAATGTCACTCAGTGCGCCTATTAAAATATATGCATGCTGGGGAAGTGACTTTTGTCTAAGGTTCATTTCTAAAGTGCTCACTTTATCGTGAACTGCCTTTACTACTCCAGCTCAAAGGGCGAACATTTGTGTGCACCAGACTAGTCGGAGGCGGTGCCATCAGGGCAGGAAACCAGCCCTGATGTGAACCAGCCCGGAGTCCCGTCTGCACGCGGGTCCTTCAAAGGCCGTGACTGTAAGAGGCGGCCACTTTAATCAGATTAATCGGACATCATGTATCCCGGGCTCTCGGTCTAGCAAGCTTCGCTACCACTGGAGTTATCTCCCCCAGATCGTATGTTGTCTGGATGACAAACAGCCACAGAAAAAAATAGACTGGCATACTATCTGTATCTGTAATTGCACTGTCAAAAAAATACTGAGAATTTTTCTTGGCTCTACAGGGAACTCATAACGTTCATGGTCCGAGCTTCGCCTTTCTAAAACGTTTAAAATATGCTTAAAGTACTGTGAAATTAAATGTCTAATTAGTGTTGCTCCAGTGAGTAAAAAATCATTTTGTTTTGAGGTAATTTTCCTGAAAAGGTTTTAAAGTGCTCTCTTACCCTCTAACAGATTAAAAATAACCAAAAAAAAAATAATTTTATCAAGAATAGGATTTGATTAGTCGTAAGCTCTAAACGTTTAAGTTTGCTGTTAATAATATACACTCTAAACCTGAAACAGCGAAAATGGCTTCACCGGTAACACTGTCAGATAATTGTTTTCAAGGCATCATGGCTGAGTTTCATTTATTTATACGTGGTTCGTATTAAATGTCGCGTATTCCATTAGCATACTTCACCTTGTTCCTATTTAATTTGTTTGACTTGCCTTTTGGTAGTATCCTATCAAATGACTTAAAGTGAATGTTATTTCCCTGACTGGTAACGCCGATTCGGGCGGAGAGTGTATGGGAAGTAAACCTCCAGAAGTTCTACAATTCCGTACCAGGCTGCTGTGTGCTAAGGAGGGCTGAGTATAGTCACTGGACTCACGGAGACTGCGAACTGTTCATAGTACAGGCATGTATGCATGACATCCTAATTACCGCTGTTGGTTTCTCTGTTAAAGACTGTTCACGATAAAGTGAGCACTTTTTAAGGTCCTTCCAATAGGCAAAACGAACAGGAGCTGTGATATAAAAACGTGTGTTTCAATTATCGTTGTCGATTGAGCATGCAGAATTGATTCAGTAGTGGTTGTCTGCACCATAAACTTCATACTGAAAGAAAGACATGATTGGGACACACCATATGTGTCCCTTTAACTGTTGTTTCACACAAACATGGCAATTTAGATGTTTATATCAACTTACTTTTTGCAAAGAAAAAAAATCTTCTGCGTGAACACTATTTTCATAAGCCACTACGCAGACTATAAATAATAACAGTTTTCGTTAAGTCAGAGTTATGTTGAGTCTTCATGCGCAGTTCAGTAAATATTAAAAATATTGTTAGCTGAAAAAAGATTTGAACCAGAAGTTCCGGCTTACGATGCTATCTATCACTTGACACTCCTACCCATAGTACCATATCAACTCGTTCGTATATTTTTGTAACTAGTAGTAAACATCTACACACACACGCACGTAGGCCTATGCCCCGTTTTATGTATTTTCCCCGTGCATTCACTTGTTGACACATAAGTTGTATATGGTCTCTCGAACTGTATTTTTGAAGAAAGAGAGCATTCATAACTTGATCATAGTGTAACCAACCAGATGAAGGCTAACAACGGAACCATTTGATTTTGTTGTTACAACATATTAGAACGGTAACCACATCAGATTGTTCCAGCCAATTTGCCAAATTTTAAATAAAGTAGTGATCTCAATCTACCGTCCATGATCCATATGAAACTAAATTGATAACGTACTTGGGAAATTGTTTTGTGTACTGAATAGTAGCTACGTGTTGCTGCTGTCGAAACAACCAAATAGGTATTTGGACTAACACATTATTTTTAAATACGTTATTTAGTTCTAGGGAACGTGTGCGGATGTCGGAAGCAAGGCCAGCAACTAAATATTTTTCTCAGTGCAGCTTCGTCGCCGTCGACAGCGTGAGAACAGGGAAATGTCAGGGAATTATCACCTGGGTCATCGAAAATATAAATAGGTCTAATTGTTACCCTGAAAAAATTGCTGTAAATATGAGAATATGCGTTTTAAGATTTCAATTTTGAAATTTGTGAACTGGCAGTAATGCATGTTTGTCAAGCGGCATAGGGCCTATACGTACAAAGTATAGTATTTGTGTGCTTAATGGGTACGCATGTGAAGTCAACAGCGTGCGTAATGAGTAATATTGATTGGCTGAATCAACTGTTGGACCTGCTCGCTTGCTCTGTTGAATTTCACGCAACTTCATTGATGGCATATTTGTTCTGTCAGCAATGAAAAAAAATATGGTATTGGATTTTAGTATTCCTGAAAATATGTGTGGGAAAATGTTAAGATATTGCATGTGGAAAACAGGCAATTCCAAAATGTAATGCGAGTGGACAATGTGGTGTAACACGCGGTGTGGCGGTGACAATGCCAGCGACTCTCGGCCAGTGCTGTACCGATGGCACGGGAGATGTTTTCATCTCGCTCTGGTTTCAGCCCCTCGCTGCTACGGTCGACCGACGCGACGCCGCGTAGTGCTGGAAGGCGAGTACTGACTGCGCTGCGCTGCAAACCGGTTTTAAAGTTTAAACACACAGATACGTCTCCCGCGTATATCTCCCAGCGCAGCAAGAGCAGATGTCCCGTCCCAACAAACTTTGATAATAACCGGCGGGGGGGGGGGGGGGGGGACTACAAAACGAAAGAAAAATATGTACTTAACAATTATGGTCACGTATATCTGCAAATGTAGTAATATGTTTTTTACATACAGATATTAACGAACAAATGTTTGAATAATCCATGTAAACTTTTTTTTTTTGTCTGCTTATTTAGTAGTACTTGTTCATATTTTGCACTTACTTGTATCTTCTGCTCGTTGGTTGTCCTAATTGTATATTATTAAATACTTGTTTAAGTATGAAACTTAATTTAAATGACAGCGCCTTAACTGCGTCATAAGATGAAAACAAGTAAATGAAAATAAACTAAAAAAATATAGCTGAAAAGATAAAAATACAAATTAAAAGAGAACTTTTTTTTTTCTCGTGTGATCGACTTTTTAGTCAGCATAGACATTGAAAAAGTCTAAATTCTGGATACAAATCAGGTTTCTACTGCCATTAAACGTTATAAAAAAACCAGCAGGAGCTTGTTTATGTACCGTCATCCAAGTTTGATTGACAGATTGTATCCACCGATCGTAGAGAGCCACGAGCCTGGTACATGCATTAGAACAGATGTGCACTTAACAGTTGAGTTCTTCGTCGTCGATCTGGGTGAAGCGAGGTGAAGATGGAGCAGCGACAAAAGGCAATGTGAGAATAACGGAAGTACCCTGAGAACACCCAGCGGCCAACGGCAACATGTCCCACGTTTCCTACATGAAAATATTCGGGTTTAACCCCCCGCCGGTAATCAAACCCAGTTCGCCACGAGACTAGTGGCATGAACACTATAATACCACTGCTGTCCCGCTTGCGGCACAGGAACAGCAGTATCATTGCGCTTCTGTATATGTATTTATTCTGTGCAGTAGCATATTCGCTCTCAAAACTTTCGTCATTGGCTGGAATCAGCGTCGCTGCAGTCTCAAAGACGCTAGCAATCTCAGTGACTTTAAGTGATCGAATTCACTTGTAAGAAATATAAATAAGTGGTAAACGTGCGAAACTGAGTCGCCGAAGTACCTACACAGGATTTCACTGTCTCTAGCGGCTCAGTTTTTGCTACTCACCGGGTTTAATCTCCTCTGATTCAGATTCCGAGTAGAAGCAGGGATTTATCGTTATCACGAATTGCTCGCAGTTATTTCGTACACGTAAAGAAATTATCTGTTCATAATTACCTAACGAAGATTCAGTGATTTTGATTATACGTTGTCGAGGACTGTTTTGACTGGAAATACTGACCCTGGTAACATCGTAAGCTTGCATTTTTGTAGGTATCAGACGTATCTCTATTGATCGGCCTGTGTTGATTCTATTGGGTTTTCAGTGTATTGTGTGGATATAAATGATTAATTACGTTTGATTGGCGCTCATTGATATAGTGGCGTTAGGAAGCACTGCCTTGTGAAATATCTCTATTGCAATACTTGTAGTGCGGTAAGAGCTCCTCGAGTCTGCGCTCAGCCCGTACTTATAAAGTCTTGCTGCGGAGCATGCCACAATATCGCGCAACTCATACAAACCGTCGATGCGTGGGCGAAGGTAAAGATGAAACGTCAATAATAGTGTGCAGGGAAAAAGTTCGCCTCATAACGGTCGAACGTCGAGATGAAACTAAAGACGGGCTGTGGCCACAGCGAAATGAAGGAGAAAAGCCTATGTTAGGGACGTGCGTGGGAGACTAAGATCAGTGTACGTAATATCTAGTTTGTGGCAGGAGTAGTGGCCGCATTGCATGTGTCGCCTAACCTTTCAGCCACGAGGTCCCGGGTTCGACGAATATTGTTTTTATATATACAATCTCAGCTTGGCTTGGAAAGTAATCTGCTCCTTTCCGAGTAGTGCTCTGGCAAAAAGCGCCAATTAAAGTAAGTACAGAGTGAATAAGCGAAAACCTACCAATTTCAAATGTGTATATAAGTTGGCCAGTTTATAATGGAGGTCAAATATGAAACGGTTGTAGTTAGAAGTAGGCCTACCGGGGCGCCATTTTAATAACCAACATTACGTCATCAACAGTGGCAAATTAATACACAGTCTGTTGTTTGCAACACCATAGCACACACATTTATTTCTTGAAATTAACGCCTGCGAGATGTCGTCCATCAAGCCGGAAACACTCGCGTAGACGGGATGCTGCACAATATTGTCCATAACATGCACAAGTCTTGCAGCTGACATATTCGTTGCTTTAGAGCGTCGACGTCAGTTGGACGTGCTGCGAACACTTTACTCTTGAGGGATCCCCCGCAGGAAGAAGTCATATATTGACAAGGTGGGTGATTTCACCGGCCAAGGAACGTCGCTAAACCGTTTCCAGGTCAATATCACGGCTGCGTAAATGAGTGAACACACATTCAGTCAACACATGCACATGTGATCAACACATGCACATGTGAGGTATTGTTGGTTATTTAAATGTCGTCCCTATACCTCTAACTAGGCCTACATTGTTTTATATTTGACCTCCATCATAAACTGGCTAACTTATTCACATTTTAAATTGGTAGATCTTCGCTGCCCCGTCCTGCACAAGTAAATCACGTAAACCTATTCGTTCGGTGTGAGAGCAGATTTCAAAACAGCCATACATTTCTGTTGCGTTTGTCAGTAGTCCACGGTATATTCCACACGCCCTGCTTGAGTGACTGATGTGTACATAATTAGCACACAGGAAGCAGCTGGAGCCATTGAACGAACTTACGTACGTACATAGTTCACTAGACGAGACTTTACAAAAAAAACTACGAAGTTATACTTTCCGACTTCTCGGTTTAAATAAACTCGCCCCCTGGGAACGCTAAACGTCTACAATCACCAGGTATACTGGGACAAAAATTCCAAATGCGTATTTATAACATAAACATCGTGGGAGGTTGAACACAATGGATGCGATTTCATAATTCCGTCGTAAGTATTTTCAAATACTTATATTTAATTAAAAACTCGGTACCCAAGAATAATTAATTCAGTTAAAGCCATATTTCATTATTATTATTATTAGTTTTGATTGGCTTCCTATCTTTCAGATGGAAGACTTTAACTCAATGGTAGAATACTTAACTAGTAGTCTACAAGTGTTAATCAACTCTTGTATTCCAAAATCCAAATGTACAAATAATAAATATCCAGTTTGGTTTTCACAGGACTTGATCAGATTGTTAAAAAAGAAGGAACGTTTTCACAGACTTTACAAAAAAACTAACTCAGAATTTAACTACTCTCGCTTTTCTGAATTAAATCTGCAAAAATACTTTGGGCAATCCAGAATTAATAACAACCTTTAAAGTGAACCCAGAAAATTCTGCAACTATGTAAATTTAATGAAAAAAAGGTTATTAAGAATCTATTTCGTTAACAATTGAAAATAAAATGATGCAGGACTCTGGTCTACTGGTAAATATTTTTGCAAATCATTTTGCTAAAGGGTTCTGCAATAGTCATGACTCAACTATTCATTCTAAAAATCCTAACATTTGTTCTCCTGATATATCTTAAGGAATTGTATAATGGGCTATAAAAAAGCTTAAAAACACTAAAGCTACAGTCTGAGTTGACAATCCCAATTAAAGGCTGTGCCGATATTCTCACTCCAATTCTAACTCATACATTTAACTTTAGCCTCTCGAGTGGCATCTATCCCAATATGTGGAAACGTGCTGTTGTTCCCATTTTCAAAAAGGGAAACAAACATGAAGTCAACAGTTACAGGCCAATATCCTTGCTACTCACTAGATCATGATATTGCTACTACTGTACCCATCGTTTGCGATTTAACCGGAAACGGCGGGCCCTAGAGAGTTTCAACTAGAGGGGCTTATTTGCTAATTACGACGTCCTGCTTCACTCAGTGGTATCCACAATCATTTAACCTCACGGTGTAAATGTTGCATGCAATCAAAGGGTGCCAACCCCTATTATTTGCATGACGTGGGTGTGTACGATGGACCATACCTTACTTTTATCCAAAACATTGGTTTAATTAATTCGTACACCAATTTGTGTTCCTTTAACGCAAGTACTTTGCTTAATATACCACGTAATATCCTTGTCGCCCTCCGGCTTTGCCCTTATTATTTGAGATGGACCATGGGTGTCCTATATCAATCTTCCACTTTTCCGGTCACGAATCACGTGCCCGAGTTTGTACACGTTTCCTAAATACGCTGTGGAGACAGAGAATTGTGTGAGTTTAAAAAAAATAATAGAAAATACGAAGTCTCTCGTAAACCAAAATTCGACAAATGATCGGAAATGGAAACTATGTGAATCCATATTATTGCATTAGTGTGTACCGCAGCCTTAAGCGATGTACGTTTATAAAGTCAAGACAACAAACATACTTTATTTTAGAAGTAGTAGTGAAATGTGGGTGAAGTGAAGATGTGGCAGTTATTGAATGAAACTGGCGGAAGAAACGGGCATACCCCGAGAAAACCAACAGGCCAACGACAGCATCCACCAAGCACGCGAAAAGCCAGGTATGACCCCGCCGTAGTTCTACGATCACAGCACTCGTGCAAGTGAGTGCAGGAGGAGTGCACTGGCCCCGGGCCGAGGAAGGAAGAGCGTGTTATCGCGAGTGCAAACACGAGTGCGCTAAGCCATGAGTCAGGCACCGTGTGAGGGGAAGGGGTGGCTACATCCTGCCGCCCCACTACAAGCCTCCAGCTTATCTGCAGGTGGAGGGCACGTGACCAGATAAGGAGGCTCCCCTCGCTATCGCTGCCTTCCGCTTCAACCACGTGGCAGCACGAGCTATCTCGCCTTCCATGTTTGTGCGGCCTGCTTGAACCTTATCAATCGCCTGCTGTCTGTGTCACCTTGGCGGCGGACGGCACACAGGCCCGGACCTTGCCATGCCACCAACACCCACCGCCGGATATCCCGCCGACTAGAGTCTTAGCCCAACCTGTGCGTTCGCCCACACTTCACTGGCCTGTCGACCCGACACAATTGTACCCAATTATGACACGGCGTTGAGTGACGACCCTTTCGACATACATTATCTATGTTATCCCTTCTCCAAGGGCTCGCAGTTTCTTCACATTGCTTAAATCAAACGTTTGGAAAACTTCCATACGTATGACGTGTTTGGTTTTTTTTTTCCAATACGTCACGTGTGTTAGCATAAAAGTACCTCATTTTTTGTTAAAACCGAAATTTTACTATATGCTACATATTTATAATTAATGTGAATAAACACTAGAGAAAATCATATATGTTGGATATGCTTAGCAAGAAATAGTTCTCATGCAAAATATTACACTGAGTGCGCAAAAAAAAAGGTGATACTTGTCCCTTTGGTGTAATTTTCTAGACTCTGTAAAGCTTTGTTTGCATGAGACGGAGTAATATCCTGGAAGTAGAACTTTAGCAGTGCTTCATCAATGTTTGAAGTAACCGTGAATGGACTATAACCACTTTCACCCACATCCCACATCTACGTTAACACTCTCCCTCTCCTGGGATATATTTAGGGACGTGAAGTCGCATTCCCTCGAAATCATTTTCCCTCTAGCATCGAAAAACATCAAGTGACAAACATAAGGGACGGAAGAAAAACTACTTCACGAGATAAGTTTTTTATTGGCATTTAGTTAGGGTTAGTTCTTTTCAATTTAAGGTTTCAGAAATTTGTCTTGCCTACAGTGCATTCGAAATCACCGTCTCTGTACTATTAGTTGATAATAATAATATTAATAACAATAACATCAACAACATATTTTTATTTATTTAATGAGCTTAAGTGTCAACCAAGAGTTTTTGTTAAAACCAATAATATGAAGGCACATTACAAATTACATACAGAACAGAACACATGACAACACAGGACAATAACAAGACAGACTTCTGGACATATAAGACACACAAATGGAACAGATAAAAGGAAACTATAAAAAATTAATTAATTAACAATTTTCACACAGAGGAAGAAATACAGTGTTATTAATTTATCTAACACAATGTTTGTAGAGATTCCAGAAAGCGATTTTCCTTTCCAGAAATGGATTAGAATCAGAAAAAAAAAATTATAATTTTTAATACATCTGTTGACTAAGTCATTTTTATAGACTAAGGAAGAGAAAGTGTGTGAAATTCTATGTGTATACAAAGGTATTTTAAACCCACCTTATTATTTACAGCTGAACAAGAAATAAAAGGTAAAAAGGAATTAATTAAAAATAAAGCATCATCAATATTACGTCGTTCTTTTAAAGTCGATATTAAATCTAGCTAATTCATTAATATAGTTAAATTCTACATTAATAGGAAATCTGATAGAAATTAATTTAAATATATTTTTTGAATATTTCGTAATCTGTTGGAATCACTCAGAGTAATTTAATTATATATATATCAAAGCGATAATCTAATCGAAAAAGAACGGTACAATTTCATAACTATATAGCGACAAAACTATTTAACTGAGTTAGCTGATTATTGCACCAAATTTGTATTGAAAAGACGAAAGTTTTTTATGTGGTGGGGGGTGGGGGGGTCCTTCGACAGTCGCATACCGACATTGAGATTGTGGCAGGGGCGAGAGCGCCATCCAACATCTGCGCTGACTCCTCCAGTGATATGGCGACAGTGCAACAGAAAGAACAGTGTGTGCTGTGGTTCGCGGAGTTTCAATGTCTCTAGTGACTGTGCAACATAATTTTAGATGGCAGTATACGGAACAGCTTGTACCAGAATGGAGCGCTATTTGTCGGTGGGTTAAAACTTTCTATGAAACTGGTACCTTACAGAAAAATCAATCACCAGGACGGCCAAGAACGTCCGAAGAAAAGGTGGAACAGCGTAGGCCATTGTGCGCAACCTCAAAAGTCAATTGCCCACCACAGTTTGGAGCTTGTCATTCCAAAGATTACCATGTAAAATGTTCTCAATAAATGTTTGAAACTGCGTGCCTACAAGATTCAACTGAGGCATGACATTAAGCCGGAAAATCGGCCCAAACCTTTTGCATTCGCTGCTTTCTTGTTAAAGTAAAAGGGCACGAAAAAGAAGCCCCGATCATACCCCGCTAGACTTTTCTTTTAGGGATATGTCGAGAACATTGTCTACGCTGTGAAGATTCGAGATTTGGAGCATTTACGTAAGAGAATCACTGCTGCCATTGAAACAATTACGCTGACAATGCTCCGGAATACGTGGATGGAGGTCGATTATCGCCTGGACGCATGGAGAGCTACAAGTGTAGCGCACGTAGAAACATTTTAAGGTAAACAAAACTTTGATTCTTCCTGTATATTTTGGTACAAGAACCAACCAAATCAGTCAAATAGTTTCGAATCTGTGATTTTTTGAAATTGTACCATTCTTTTTCGATGATTATGTATATATAATGATTAAAATTATGCCGTATCTTAAAGTACGTATTTAATAACGTAATAGTTTAGATTTTTTACACTCGTAACGCTTTCAACACTGGGTGAAATAATATGAGAACTTAATTTGTATTGGTTATCAAAATTCACTAGCGGATGTGATAAATGCTTTGCTACTGTTTTATGATGTGGCGATATACCTAAACATGGTACAGGCGGTGCTACTGTGTAATGTCATCGGCTCGTCGTTTACCGTCACCTGTTCCATTATCGGGAGTTTGTTATCGCCTGCGTTGTTTTTTGAAGGGTGTAATTGTCTTTTGTGGTTCGCTTATCTGACTGAAGAGTAAACATGACCAGTTCCGTATAAAAAAGATTCGAACTTTGATAAAGCATGTGGTGTATCTCGTATGATTAAATTTTTTTATAAAGATTCGACACACTTATTTCATATGGCGTTTTTCGGAATGGTTTCTTCAAAAGAGATGTAACAGAAAAACTTTGTTTTGAGTTTACTGCTGCTGCAATCAAGAAGGGGTTCTGCTGTTTTTTTCTTTTGTGATGTGTGTGCAGGAAATATTGTGCAGTTGGAGACTAGATTGTGTATGCATAGTTGAGCCATGCACTCACTTATCGCCGCGACCGGGATCCATAAGCGATACGTGCGACTGTGTCGCTTATGCAATATTCTTTCACCTATCTGAGGATGTAACAGCTTCCTTCCGTCTTCCAACAGCAGGTGTTCATCCACTGAACAAGTGTGATAACATTGGTATAGGCTATTCACGGTAAAGTGAGCACTTTCGAGGCCCTAGTTACTATTTTCCTATCAGTCATTTATTATCCTTCCGCCACTTTTTAAAATAAATATTGCCATGTAAGTAATACACAGTGTGTTTATTTCACCGGACTCGAATATTATCGTCGAAAGGTAAAATGAAATACATTATTGGATATTATTCCAAACAAGCAGATTTCAAAGTGCTCACTTTACTGTGAACAGCCTATACTCAGTATGCCGTAATCGTCGATGCAAGTACGTAATACTTGTGTTCCGGTTAGCATACATCCAAGGACTTAAAGCTGTATGGTAAAATAAAGTAGTATATGTGTGGTACTTAGCCATCAAACATGCGCACTTATTATTGTTACAATTTCTCTCTCTAGAAATTAAGTGGGCTATACCAAGTTCGTTAAGGGATGGAGGTCTTAATTAAATAAAAGAATTAATTATAATTTCCTTATTTTATTTATAATGACTACAGCAAAGTTCTCTGAACTCAAAATCTCGCAATAAATTGATATCTATTACTGTTCACAACTAATTACTCCAATTTCGTTCAATTTATAATTACCACAAATAAATCAATTAAATGAAATAATTAAGGATCAATCCCCATAGACATTGTATCAACATATTCAGATATTCTATAAAATATGTGTCCAAGTTGACAGTTCGAATATTTACAATAAAATCCATATTACACTTCCATTCAGTCCATGTCCCGCCAGTCGCAATGTTCTAAAGTCCTCCAAGCGCCCTCACTCACAGTAGGCTTCACTCGGTTTCACACCCTCTCGTCCATTCACGCCACGAACACCTCGCCCGCCGTCGTCCTGTCGTCGCCCACAATTTACTTTGCTCGCGCACGCTAGGCCAGGCGGCCTCTGTCAAAGACTGCCAGCCGCTGGGTTGCGGCAATATATATAGTGTCTTAGGCCGCCACCTAGAATCTTCCCCAACACCTGTGATGCGTCGCGAAGGGCCGAGGCGCCAGCCAGTCTCACCAGAACATTCTTGCGTAGTCGCCAGACCCCTCGAAACCTCCAGAAGGAGAGAGGGGCCGTGGCGCATGCAAGGCGCCGAGCAGGGCGACAGCCCGACCGCCTGTCCATTATTCACGTGTTTCTCTGGAAGAGGTGAAGGGGGGTCAGGAAGTAGCCCTTGGGGAGGGGAGATGTGAGGTTGGTCCACCGCCACAATGCGGGGCAGCAGCGCGTAACCGTGTTGGCTCGGCTGACAAGTAGGTTAGACACTGATTGGTGAACGGCGATCCGACGTCCTGCTCGTCGGCGGCGCCATTTTGTTGGCTTGTGCGGTGGGAGTTCGATTTCCGCGTATCTGAACATTCACCGGTGCATCCACCGATGTACACCGGACGTTCGAAAATTAATCCTTTGGTGAGTCCGGTTTAACCGGTTTATCCATCGGTTCCACCGGCCTAAAAATCTGGTGGATATGGTAGATATGTACCAAAACACCAACCGATGAATTTTCGAACGCTTTTCTGAAAAATAAAAGTTGAAAACACTCGTAACTTGTAATTTTTAGGTATTCTAAACTAAAACAAAATAATTCAGACGTCGAGTTTTACAAAGGGGCTATGAGAACTTTATAATTTGGGTTAAATGCTATTAATATGTGTCTGAAAGCAGACGAAAACACCGCTAAAAATCAACCTGATGTTCGAAAAATGCCTCAACTTGTGTACACCGGTGTATCAACCAATGGTGGATTCATCGATGAATTTTCGAATACGCGGATTGCTACACTGCTAGTGTACCGTTGGCGTTAGGGAGCGCTAGGTCTCGGCAGTAACTGCCCGGCCATTGGTTGAATTCGTAGCTGAACGCTCTCCTTCACTCCTCTCAAATACCTCCGTTCTGAACCGCGCCTTCGTGTTTAGCAGACGTACAACCAGTAGCCTTGTCTCTCTCTCTCTTCTTTGGAAGACTACACAGAGGCGTGGCTTGTCTCAACCTGGACTGATGGCACCAGGAAGCTATTTAACAAATGAATAATGTGCTGTGTTTATAATCCGTATGTATACTTCGAATACAACGCATTTAGAACTTGTCCGCAGGCAAGTATAGGGCGCATGTAAAGCAGACTTCCTTTGTAGTTTGAGAGGCAAGGTATGTATTTATTTATTTCGTAATAAAAGAGAAACCTTTCGCTATTGCGCTCTTCCAAATAGATTTTATACTTAACCGAATGAAGTTCTGGCAATAAGATTAACATGTCGCATGTCGCACCGCATAAAAATTTTGTTAATCTCATACAGGCATCATTGAAACGATCAGTGGATAGAAAAACGGACACACTAGCAGTATCCCGCGTGTTGACGAACAGTAACGCGAATTGACGAGGTAAAAACTTATAGTTTCCAGCGCGCCACACTTCTGTGCAGAGAATTTGTTAACCGTAGTGTCCTTGAATTATTTGCCTTCGGCTGTAACCAAAATGTATTACCTTAACCACCTTGACCATGGCCGACGGAAATTGCGGGCGAAAGGAGTACAACATCCTGATACGTGGCGGAGTGCTCATTCACCGTCGCCGAGTACGCGAGTGCTTTTTCGATCAGACGAGTTGATAGTCGCGTGATTAACTAAGGTGATTTATATCTATTATACTTGGAAAAAACATACATATGATCCCTACATGTAGAGTGCGGTCGAACGATTATATAATAGTTGTTCACTTTGAAACTTATCACAATACAAATTTTTGTACTTTTTATAAACAATTCTTTTAAAAACTGTAGTTGCCACAATTGTTTTGTAACATTACAAATAAAATATTAATTCTTTATAACGCATTTTAAATATACAAAATTGTTTATGTATCTCCGTATTTACAAGAAACACCAAGACAACAAAACTTGCTTGTTAAAGCCTGTTCACGATAAAGTGAGCACTTTTGAAATCAACCTTAGAAAAAAGTTACTGGCCCTGCCTGAAGATACTGAGTGACATGCGCTCAGTAAAGTTGGTAACGATGGATGGGAAGTAGCTCCATATCTTAACGTCGAATAGTAAGTATTAGGTAGCCATTTGCGATAACTTAAATTATTTTTTCATTTTCCGTTTTTTTTTTTTTTCACAGGAGTGTAAAAGTGAGCAGATTTTGAGAATATTTACTTTCCTAATGATTTTATAGTTTCACTTGACCGACGCATGAATAGTGTTGAGGCCCGTGGCAATGTTAATTTTTCATAAGGCGGAAGAATAGCCTATAACATGTATCATTGGTTTTACACATCCCATAGTAATGTGTTGTAAATTTTAATTAGAGAAAATGCAGTGTGTTTTGTGTGCGCGTACGTGGCAGCAATTTTTAAAGGTGCATTTCATTGTCCAAGCATTCAAAGTTATTGATGCATTATGAAGGATGCTTTGCTCAGTTTTATAGTATATAGACGCCGCCGAACCAATAGGCAATGCGCCAGAGACATGTGCCATGATTCCACGCATTCTATATTAGTTCTTGTTCGTACTTGCGTGGAGAATGGCTGAGTGACAGCTGTGTACAGCGGACGTGTGGTGAACATCGCCTGCACTTAGGGCCATATGCAGATAATAATCTAGTCACCACTAACACCAGAAACACGGAGAAATCTTCACTAGATGGATCGTTTCGTATGCTCAGTCACATTTAGTATTAGTCATCCTTGCTTGTAACGTGTCGAAAAGGCCTGTATGCAGAGATGTATCTAGTCGCCACTAGCACTAGAGCCGAAGCGAAATCGCCACTAGAGTACTCGTTGTGTGTATGCTCAGTTACTTTAAGTTGTAGTGGCCCATACTTTTTAAGTGGTGATATCTAGTCGCCGAATGACCTCTCTAGATTACCATCTAGTGGATGCAAAATGGCGGTAACAAAAATGTATTTATTGAACTGGAACACTACACATACAATTATATTGTAACTTTTCATCCAGTTTCGTTTCGTAAAAATGACGTTAATTTGTATGCAATAGTAAGAAACGCGTTGCTGTCACTAGATAGCGCTAAATTGAATAAATATTATCTATTACAACAAGTTTTTAGTTGTTCTTGTATGTAATTGTGAATTATTTAAATATATACACTTTAATTTAAAAAAAAAAGGAAAGTTTAAAGAAATAAACCGCGTTTCTATAACATCAATTATATTACGCCAATGTAATAACGATTATGTAAAGTAGATTTAGAAAATCGTACTTTTATATGATTTTAAACTTTGTCAGTTAGTTCAAATAGCAATAAAATAACTTCTGTTTGGCGTTGGCGCCTGTGTGTTAAGTAATACCTCCATTCTTAGGTATTGCTAATAATTAATTAAAACCTTACATCATATATCCCTTCAAAATATCTCGCAATAACATTAATTCATAAACTTTCTTTAACATCATCTTAGAAATATCAATTCCGTTTATATATATATATATATATATATATAAGTTGACTGGCAGTATTTATAATTCTACATGCGTTTTCTGTTGAACCCAGCATATAAATTACATTTTTAACAGTATAAGAATAATATGCGTATTTGGAGGAGCAAACCTTTCCATTTTATTTCTTATGAGAAGAAGCAGACGTCATAGTTTCCGCGACTTCCTATTGGTGTAGATCTACTGACGTCATTAATTTCGGGCAAGATCGTGTATCCTCGTGTTTAGTGACCATCCATACTAAACTTCATGAATCTGCACTAGTACTAAAACTAAAAATGTTTGAGCATACGAAATCTAGTGACGCTTGGAATCTCCATTACACGAGGTGGTAGTGGTGCTTCATTTGTAGGCGAGTCTGTGCATATGGCCCTTAGAGACCATGTGACGGAGTGTAGTGACGTGCTAGCGCGCGAGGGCAGTCGTGCGCGAAACACGGCGCTGTTCCCCCGCCTCCGCCAGGCCCTCGTCCACCCAGCCTGCGCTTGCCTAGTTCTGACCGCCAAAGAGTATGGCATTTCACTGCCAGGCTGAACGTCTTTGGTTATTACCTCTCTGCGATCGAGCCACAAACGCTTTTCTTGTGACCAGCATAAAAACAAATCATTGCTTTGTCGTGGCTATTTTATAACATTAAGATTGATAACATATAATATTAGAGGACAAGGACATGGTAAGGATTTTTTTTAGCAGTATTAACTACCAAATTGTTATAGTTAAATTGGTTTGTAATTTTTTTTTTTTTTTGCTCGGCAGGGCGGTACCTTTATCCGAGATTCCCAGCAATCCAGAAAGTTAAGTTTCAAAAATAATTTTATTTGTTTTGACAGTTAACTGTAATATTTGAATTAAAGAGACAAATATTCAGGCAAAGTATGGATTACTATAGGAAATAATTGAAAGTTCGTAACCAGATAAACAGCCCAAACCTAGATACCAGTAAAAAAAAAAAAAAAAAAAAAAAAAAAAAAAAAAAAAAAAATTGGTTTAGAAACTTACCCTTCTGTATACTGGGAAAGATGAAGCATTTCACAAGTGTGTTTGGCTTCGAATTTTCACAGTGAGGAACCCAACATCTTGTAACACATTTCTTTTTAATTTTCCCCATTTCAAAATTGGAATTCAATTTAACTCACGTACGAAACTTGTAAACAACTTGGTCAAGAACGCCAACTTAATGGAATAATTACAACATAGACAATTGAAAACATTTATTAAATTGTTTGTTTAATGATTAACGTGTGTACCATTAAAGTTGATTTGATCTTAAACGTAAAAACAAAAAAACTCTGCTTGATCGCCAATCCGATTAATACATTATTGTATAATTGAATAATTTTTCGATGTTGGTACAAACGGAATTGTTAGTGCTCGATAAGAGCAGCGAAATCCCTTTATAGAAACTAGCCCCTGGTTCTGACCTAGTTCATACCAGTCCAGGACCGAAAACGGCAGTGTAACGTTTGCAGAGCGATCCACTCCGACACTACAACTAAGTAACTAAAAACATAATTCAAATAAATGTGGTTTCGTTCGATTGAATATTAAACTATAGGTAGAGCGAGTGATTTTTCGCAAAAAAATATGGGTACACGGTAGACTTTAATACTGTAAGCACCAAACAGCAGTTTGTCTATTGCCATTGATCGCTGTGTACAACTAAGTAACTAAAAACATAATTCAAATAAATGTGGTTTCGTTCGATTGAATATTAAACTATAGGTAGAGCTAGTGATTTTTCGCAAAAAAATATGGGTACACGGTAGACTTTAATACTGTAAGCACCAAACAGCAGTTTGTCTATTGCCATTGATCGCTGTGTGCTTCAGGAGACCTTTTTCATATTTGACCGGGCCATTCAGAATTCGGCAACATCCACACGGCTCCTACGTGATTCGTGAGCAGACAGTTAACCACATAAAAAAGTAATTCAGCCAACCAAGATAGGTAAACGCCCAAACAGTGTTTTAAAATACAACTTAAATTTCACTACCCCTAACTATAGGCTGTTCACGGTCAAATGAGCACTTTTGAAAGCCCTACTCAACATATACGTACTTCACTTGTATGCACATTTCTGCCGTCAGCCTATGTACAACTCACGTTACTATGGGTCTGATCACGTAATTCGTGCGTCCGTCAAGGGCAACTGTAGCATTTTTTGAAAATTAAATGTTCTACAAATGTTCTTATTCTTACAATCATAGGTATTAAAAATCGAAAAGTAAAATAAATTATTTTGCTGTTCACAAATGTTTACTAAACACTCGTAAGTTAATGTTAATACATGGATTACAGAGACATGCAAAATTCGCGTTATTATTTGGTAACATGCTAGATTTCACTTCCCTGTGGCATACTTGAAGGCAGTTCTTATTTTCATTGGTTACTGGCGATCATACGTCACTCACCTGTGTGGTCGCTTTACTGGAGATTGGTTGCTCAACCTTTAAGCCCTTCCAAATGGTCAAAGTATCCATGGGACGATCAACACAAGTTATCTGCCAATGGCAACAGTCAGTATGATATATACCATCTGGAGTTCATTCTGCCGCCAAATAAGAACGTGGATTTTGCAGATCTCTATACATGGAACTACCTTCTCTCCGTCGTAGCCAACTTTACTGGGCGCGTGATATTCAGTGTGTGCCTATTAAAATACAGCGTGTTCCGCGACCCAACCGACATACAGTACTTCGGCAGCGTGTTATGCGGGTCATTGGTGACCAAAAATGTAATATACATAAGAAGACTATCCAGCCCCATTTCAAACTTACAGGGATGTAAATGCAATAAAAACACAAATTCGAATTACTGAATGCCTTGAATCCAACTGACTACATTCAGGTTGTAAGTCCCACACAAACTGTTCAAAATGTGCCCGATCTGAGAGATCTCTACAGCTGACTTATCCGCCTGGGGTCGGACATAGGATAGATCTCCACAGCTACTTATTATATTAAATATCCGTAGACAAACGACGGTGTCAAAGACTGTTCTCAGAAGTCGAACTCAAATACACCTCCGCAGCTGTAGCCAAAACTATTCTATTGTAACTCTTCTCTTATACTTTATTTCAGCTTGTATATTGCGATGCAAACTCGTGTTTCGACTCAATTACTAATCAATTTCTAGTAGAATCCTTGCCAGTGACCTGGCCAGTTTTAGCGGAAAATCAGAACTTTCCATCTGCCTCGGTTGTTAAGCTCTAGCTAAAACCTTCTCGAATAAAACATCTACGTTATTATTTTATAATTACAACTATTGATTGGCTAGCTAGTGTCGCCTGTTATTACATAAACAAAAGTTAGCAGCTTACAGTGAGACCCGTATGAAAACTAGGGATACATCGGTGCAGAAAATTAACGGTCTTTATTACTAATTCGTTTTACACAGTTTCACACAGAGTTTATATGAAAGTTGTATCTGCTTGAAGTGAAACTGTCATATTTTCACTATTCCCGTACACGATACCAGATGTGTTGTCGATACCTAACTTATTTGCTTGAAACCTTTTTTTAATGGATCTTAAAAAAAAAACTGTATCTGCACGTCTCCGTGCCACTTGCGGATGAGTAGTAAACGACATTTTGAGGCCTTAAGCGACAAGTGAAGGATGGCTGGCCTGCTCAGTGTTCTAGGAAAGGTGATATCCAGGCGGGTCTTTAGTCCGGGTCAGGAGTTGCTGGTAGAACAGAGGACTGTAATGGTGTGGGAATACCCGTGCGCAGGAAGTTTGTCGTGGGAGCAGGCGTTAGCATTTTCTCGGCAAGATCTGGGCTGATAATCTCCCGTCTTTGTAACCTCTCGTCGGTAATGACCTGAATAATACTGAGCCAGTTGTGTGAAGAGTTTACCTAAGCTTAAAAATAATTTTTATTCAGACTGAGCTGTAGTTGGTTCGATCCCAGCCGACTACAACGAAGGCGGTTTTCTCTGAGTAATTTTTCTTTCTCTTTCTTGGCAAATGATAGTGTGGCATATTGTTACGTTTGCGACATCACAAACGAGTCCACGCACGGCGGGAATGCGGCCAACGCTTGTTTTATAAACTATAACTGCAGATAACGAGGACTGTAGCGCAACGGAGGAAAGCACAGGGGCTACAGGAGTTAGAAGAAAATTTGGGTCTGGCTGACTTAGATTGGGACAGTTCCATCAGCAATCGGCCCTACCCTAATAAACAATTTTCAGACTCTTTAAGTTGACATAGGTACCCCCAAAAGGGAGGGGGGATATAAAAATATCAACCTCACCATTTCTTCGCCCATTAAATTAATTTAATTAGCCTCGATGCATCAGTCATTTCAGACCCACCTAAGTTTATGCATTCAGGGGCTGCAAATAAGGTATATTTTGATATGCGGAGTACTTGAACTGAAAGAACATATGTTACTGACATTACGACAATTGAGCTGTAGGCTTTCTGTTCGGTGATATAGGCTGTTCGCGGTAAAGTGAACACTTCTGAGGCCCGAGTAATTTTTCCTTTCAGCCATTACTTATTCTTTAACAACCTTTTCAAATAAATTCTACCATGTAAGTAATGAACACAATGTGTGTATTCCACCACACTTGGAAGTTAACGCCTAAGGCTAAAATAAAATATATTTATTGACTATTATTCGAAAAGGGCTTTCAAGAGTGCTCACATTACCATGAATAGCCTAGCACATACACGTTTGTGTACCCTGGTTCAGAATGAGTTCAAACGAGTGAACTATACGAGAGTATAATATAAGCTATTCACGGTAAAGTGAACACTTTTGAAAGCCCTCTCATTTGGAATAATAATTAATACATATATTTCATTGTAGCCGTAGACGTTAACTTTCGGTGAAATATGTACACTATGTTAATTATTTGCATGGCAATATTTATTCCCAAAAGGGTAGAAGGAAAAAAAATGGCTGATATGAAAAAAGTAACTAGGACCTCGAAAGTGCTCACTTTATGGTGAACAGCTTATAGTATTTACGTAATATTGATTTCACGGATTGATGTCGGCCGTTTGTTAAAGAGATTTGTAATTCGTCTTTATTTACAGGATCACAGCGACCACCGCGTTAGACATAGAGGAAGGGGGAATCCGTGTGTGCTTAGTGACGTTCGTGTGAGGAGGAGGCCGCCGGACCTTTGTTGCTGCCGCGTCTATGGCTTGACTCAGAATTCGAGCATCGTGTCTGTGGCTGGGGACCCGTTATGATCGGGACGCTTTAACCTGCGATGTGGTAGCTTCATTTCGCCGGAAAGAACGAGCTATGTAATTAACCTCGGATGACTATACCGCTCACCCGTCATGGTCAAGCGCACCGGGTAGAATGCCCGACTAATGCTCGGTCGCACCATTAACATCATACGATCTTGGTTCAAAAATGATCTTCAGTTTGAACCGAGTTCGATGTACGAGTGTTGCACCAACGCGAACGTCCGAGTTCTGATCGTAGATCACCTGATCTCGGTTCAAAACTGGGACTGAGATGAAACACTGTCTGTGATTGGCTCTCATTTCGTGACGTCATGATTCAACTGTTTATTTTCAGGTTTGGAGGTAATTAATACGTTTTTGTGGAAATTATCTGAATGCATTGAAAAAACTCTGTTCCAGTGGTTTTGTTTGTTTGGAAACACTTTGCCCACATTTTTATCGTTATTTTTAATACCAATATTATTTAAGAAGGTAGTGTACATAGAACTAGATGGTACGATGTTTTATTTGTTTTAAGCAAAATAATTGCTCTACGAACTTTACTGAGTAATATTCAATTGTGCATAATGTTGTTGTGAATTCCCAAAAATAAAATTGTATTTAGCGATATTTGTTGGCGTATTTAAAAAAAGAACTACATCTGTAGGCTATGGCTACTCTTTCGTGAGCAATAAATTCGACATGAGATTTAGCTCGTGCGGAAAATTAGGACAGTTTCTGATATTCTGAATGGCTTTTCCAGTTTTCCGTTTTGTTAGATCGGAGGGAAAATCATGAATTTAGTTTTCTCTTAACAAAACATTAATACCATTTTAATTAAATAAATGCATTGTGTCTTAAGCCTTTGTACAATGTCTCAATTTTCATTCTACAGCTGTAAAAACAACCGAATCCACTTTTAAACGAATTAAATATTACCGAGTTTATTTCTAGTAAATAAATATATTTTACAGTTCTTTTATCTTCACATAAACTACATTCAACACAAACTTTTATTCTTCTCTGTTCACTTTATAAATAGTTTATAAAATGTATGTTTAAGTTTCAAACAGCTTAAATACGGAATATTTGAATGTTTATGTCATTTGAAACAAAATTACTTTTCAATATAACTTTGACATTTTAAAATAAAGCATTCGTATTTACTTGATCCGAGATCATTCTCCTGAACCGCCAACATGCACGATTCAAGACGAGGTTCAAATTGATCTTAGTTCGGCGCGCAGATCGCAATGGCGCAACAGCCAAATGCGCTGAACCAAGATCAGACCGGTATCTGAACCTAGATAATTGCTGAACTTCAGTAATGCAACCGGGCATAAGTCGCGGGTTCGATCCCTACATGCTGTTGGGGCAGTTTTCCTACATCACCCCCAGTGCAATGCACGCCTTTAACACACGCCGCTAGGTCACATTGCTGAGAAGTTACAATTATTCCTCGTGTACTAAGTTGAATAAATACAGTAAATAAAACAGACGCATTTCCCCGAGAACAAAGATGTCGTATGCTGAAGGAAGCAATCGTGACGTCAGTCAGTTACCCAGAAAATTAAAATCGAGAAATTCAAAAGAAAAAAGTATTATCCCACGTGCTTCTGTTAGACGTGGATTTGGAAAACACATAATAAGCAATATTGATGATGTCGAAAAAGATATTTAAGAGAACAAAAAGTTATATTGATTAAATACTCTGCTTAGAGAACTACTCGTGTAGGGAGCAAACGCCAGTAATATGTTTCTTACCACATCGCTGTTTTCTCGTTCCCGCGTAAATGAACTGATGCAGGAAGAAGCTCAATCAAATTCAAATGACAATGCCTGAGGGAAGGTGGTTGGTATTTTACCGGTCCTGGAAAAAACTCGTTTTCATGTAGCCACTTCCTTGCGCGCGACGAAATGAGTTAGCGCAGAGCTTAGCTGTTGTAGGGAAGGAACCAGCCGTTTGCAAAAAAAAAAAAAAAAGGGGGTGATGAGGAGGGGGGAGGGCGACAGTTTGAGTTATGTCGTGTTTGTGTGTTTATTTACATCTTGTATGCACAATTTTGGGTAGACATCTTCAATTTTTCCTAGGTAGACGCTAATTTGTTAGGTGCGCTTGTATTTTAGCTGCTAGATACGTGATCCGCTGTGTGACTAGTGAAAGAGATTATACATTCGAATTACAGATAGGTCTTGGACTTAGGTGATATAAAAAGGATTAAGAATTTATTGCTCAAACCATTTCGCGATCAGCCATACGAAATATGACAGGGACATTAGTAAGCAATAATTCAAGTCTACATACGCTAATAACTTTCATGTTGCATGAAAGTAAACTTTTAACTAACAATAATCTTCAAGTACCCGCCACGCCTACCTTCCTGAACATGCCCTGCTGGAGAGTATCCCAAATGTCCTGAAATGTTACATTTTCACATCGTCAGTTAAAGCACGTTACTGGAATATTTGCGCCCGACTGCAAACCCATCTCGGAGAACTTGCCGCATGCCCTCGGCCCAGTTAGTATCCATATGGCTCCACTTACAGCCTGACCGGCACTAGAAGCCGGTTAGTCTGAGGCTCAGAAGCGCGGGAGTTGTAAAGACGACAATGCCATGCACATCAAGTGCGCCGTCGTCGCTACGCGCAAGGCTCTGTACTGGCATGCAGTGTTCTCGTCGTGTTGCGTGATCCTGTGGGACCTCAGTAGAGACCGTGTCATTTCTATTGGCTGAAAGATTAGTGCAGACTCCTTCCTACCCGACACAGAACTTCTTGGCCGCTCCGCGTGAGCCTATTGTCGAGCATTACCGAGTCTGTTGTCAAGCGCCTGTCCCATTATACTGCATGTCATGAGATCTTAGTTGTAGTGATATAAATTGCAATTATATAAAAAAAAAGGAACATTTGCGTATAGAAGAAAGACAAATCGATAAAGCACATAGGCCTAAGGGAGCCTATATGTACTACGAAACTTTCTGAGTAGATGAACTGCTCAATTTTTACATTCATAGTAAAAATATTCTGCGACACTTAAATTTACAGATTAGAGTTTCTATTAAATTTAGATGTAATGAAATTTATTTACTGACAGTGGCGCGTAGCATGGCGAAAAATTAATCTTTGTGGTTGCAGCTCGTAATGGTAGCACACACTCGTTGTTCACGCAGTTGTAATTTAATTCCTTTCCATTACAAACTCCTCCCGCTGCATTTGATCTCTTATAACAAAAACCGACACTTTGCAAAAAACCCTGGCATGGAACGTTTTCAAACCATATAACTTAATTTCTCACGCATAGCTGTCGTAATTTTTGTAGGAATTACCCCTCCCTTATTTTTAACACAAACTTCTCTGCTATCCAAAGTCAAAATCATCTAAATCTTAAACTCGCTTCCTTGCAATTTTTTCCTAGACGACACGAATGTTGCTTCTGACGTAGATGAAATATTACTTTTCTCTTCCTTGCATATCAGTCGTACTGCGGTTCACCATCACACACTCTTCCTGCCAAACTTGTTAATTTGTTTAAAATCCATACCTTCCCGAAATTAATCTTAATGATTTAGGTTAGAAAGAGAAAAAAAGAACGCACTATAAATATAGATATACCTTGTTTGTGAAGTACTTTCTTTTGCAATAACTCGTACTAGCAAAATGTTTATTTAGCGTCATATGTGAAAGAAAACTTTACACGCAAGTAAATCAGAAACAGTGAGCATCTTTCGAAGCCCGTCGCGGTACTGGCTACTGCCTGGGGACTCCAGGACAGGTTATAGCAGACATCAACACTGCGTGTGGAGTGAGGAAGTTGATGGTGCTACGCATTATCTTGTGTTTACTAAGCACGAATCTAGACTTCGTTTACGTCTGCTTATAAAGCAAACCGGAAACGTTCATATGTACCTACTAAATAAGGTTTCCTTTAAGCGGTTTTCACAATACTGCGATGCGATGCGTTGCGTTGCGTTGCGATGAGCTGTAGCCAATCAGAATAAAGCAGCCTGTTGACGCCGACCGACGGCGTCAACGGTGCTGCATGAAGTTCGTGCATTTGCGTTGCCGGCGGCGGAAGGGGACAGATAAGAAGAAGAAGAAGAAGAATTGTTGTTTACTGACGACTAAACAAAGTAGTGTTGTGTTTTATAAACAAATACGCATTTGGCGCAAAACAAACTTTCTCTGTATTATTTCGTAGTATTGCCTATTTTTTTAAATAATATTTCTTTATTTTTCTGTATTCTTATTTAAGATGCATCGCTATCTGTCAGCCGTCTTTCCACGATCAAGTTCTCATGATCGCTCTGTCTAGCTCTGCCCTTGTTTATTGGCCGCACACCGAACGCTTATAGTTCATTTCCTTTAACGAAAGTCTTAAAATAATTCTTCTGCGTTTGATACATTTCTCATACTCATATTCTTCGTCGTCGATAGTTACTAATCATCTTGTTTACTATCTGTTTTCGTTCCAACAGACCACTTTTTCGTATGTCTTTTGTTCAACATTCTGGCCGAAAACTTAAAGAGTTCTTTCGTGACAACTGTTGGCAGCGTAGCACCCATCGCCGACAAACTGTCGCATTATTGTGAAACCACAAATGGAATCGGTCTGCGATCATTGGCGTCAAACACATCGCGTCCCATCGCAAGGCATCGCAGTGTTATGAAAACCACTTTAAGGAAACGAACGTATAATTCAGAATCCTACCATCTACTATGCACACTCCGTAACAACGCAATACACGGAAGGGGTAAAGATACAGATTTCTGATTTTTAGTTACTTGTTCAGAAAAAGTGAGCCTATAGCAAAAATTGACTGTGGCCACTGTAGCGCTGCGAACTAGGCAACAGCACACAGCCGTGATAGGCTACTGGAAGTAGCTATAGAGCGCTTATACAAATAATATTAAAATTTCAATCCGCATTTCCAAGATATTACAAACCCCTTTGAGTTGTAGGCATATTAATCTTACTTTTGTTATCAATGGATATATTGCCACGAATGGGCCGTGTTAACTAATTGTGAGGTTAATAAATGAATTAGGAATATGGACCACATTTTGAGCGTTTTATAGATTTATGCCACATATTTCCCACATGTTTGCATACAAATAATATTAAAATTGCATTCTGCATTTCCAATTTAGTACTAACCTCATTTAGTTGTATTTATCTTTCTTTTAATATCAAACACATTATACGTTAGGTATCGGGGGAAGAGAAAAGGATGCCAGTGTCTGTGTAATGCCCCTTTACATGCGATAAATAAATGTAAAAAAATAAAAAATTCCTATAACAACTACTCTAATTTGTTTACGATCTTATAATGACTTGATAAAGTAATATCGCAAGGCTATTGGTGTGGTATGAATATTTGTGAAATAACAGAGAAGCGGAACAGATAAACATAACCTCAGGATACCGAGGTGCAAGAATTTTTATATTCCTGCTATGGTGTAAATTTATAATAAATTGTATCTGTAATGTGTGCGCTTAACATAAGCCTAATGCTGCCAGGTTATTGTTTATTTTCACTGTTAGGTGATCGCTTGCAGTCTCTCTTGACCCTATGTGGATGTATATTTCATACAACAGATGGTGCATTTGCCCTAAAAGTTAGAATAAAATAGTGGTAACCATATGCAGAGTAAAAACAAAGTAATTCGTATTTACCAGCATTCTTGAGTGCAGAGTTAAAATAAACTGTGTATGTTGTGGAAAATAATGGGGAAAAAAAAGGGGGGGGGGGGGGTTAAGACGTTGTAGAGAAAAAGCATTTGATGTTAAATTGAGTTCAATAGAGCATTGATATACGTTATGATTGTAACAATACAGGATGTTCACCCTCAGAGAACACAGGGAAATGTCAGAGAATTACATGTGACGGGGAAAAGTCAGGGATATATCGGGGAATTGTCACTTGGGTCAGGGAACATGTAAATAGTTGCCACTCTGCAAAACATGTTAGTTGTTTGAATACACGATAATGTAATTATGAGCATACACATTGTAAGATTACAATTTTCCAGTGTGTGATCAGTCAGTAAGATCCTATTTTCCATGTGTTTTCCCTTCGCCAAGCCTTCGGGCACATCAGGGAACCGGACCCTCCAAAAGCCTGCCGAAACCACCTTAACTTTGAACAGTGTGTTATGAGTGTAATACTTTAAATCGTGCAATAAGTCAGCAGTCCAGTGTCAGGTGTGTGGATCAGCCATTAATAGGCCCACCGTTTAGTAAACACTGCAGATAGTAAATGTGAGGGGAGATCGGCCCGCCGTTCCTGAGAACGTAAAGACTCTCTAGCTCTCGAACAACCTCGACACTGCCACATGTGGTGTCATGTGCCTAGTCGGGTAACAAATACCTCTACAATACTTCCCAACCTTAACCTCACCGCTCCTCAAAACAATCTTGCACGCCCAACCGAGCCATCACATGGCATCAGTATATAAGTGTGTGTGTGTGTGTGTGTGTGTGTATATATATATATATATATATATATATATATATATATACACACACACACACACACACACATATATATACACACACACATGCATATATATATATATATATATATATACACTCACACAAAGTAATTTATTGGCGTGATTGTAACGGGCACTCATGCGAAATCAATAGCGTGTATTGCAAGAAATATCGATGGGCTGAATCAAATATCAGCCCTGCTTGCTTGGTCTGTTGCAGTGTAATTTAATGCCACTTCACTGTTTGCATTTTGTTCTGTCAACGATGACAAAATACAGTACATATCGTGTTTCAGTATTCCCGATAATATATTTCAGGGAAAATGGTAAGATACTGTCTGGTAAACAAGGAAAAGTAAGGTAATTCCAAAATGGAAATGCTGTGGACATCCGGCAATACTTTCACATACATACAAATGCACAGTGAAGTAGGTATAACTCTGCTTCATATTCTTCCATCATGCTAATCCACAAAACATATGGCAATGCTGTTGGTGGGTTTTCTCAGAGTGCTCCCATTGTCGCTGCCCTTCCATTCCGTCATAGTTCCAGGTCCCTCTCGTCTCAACACACTAATCCTTAAGGCTGGCTGACAATGACAAGTTTGGCCCTCCTGTAGGGCAGCGTGGTCCACTTGGCACTATTCCCCTCCCCTTATTGCATCCATTGACCCTGCCTGAGGTGGGAACAAAATTGGAACATTATTATTGTAATCCACAATTACGTTTTGCCACAGATTAGCTACATTATGTAAAGTGATGTACCATTTTGTATATGAACTGTGGAAAATTGTTAAACTAGAGAAATGTTAAGTGTACAGTTACATATTCATGGTTTTCAAACCATTATACAACATGACATCGTGATGACACGTTGTAGTAAAATGCTTGAGACGTGGCATTGTAGGTTAAAGCAAGAGCCTGAAAAATATGTGTTTATATTCTCTCGTTTCTCATTGTAGCAGTTGACATTCTGAACGTGAACAATTAGACAGTTTGGTGCGCATGTAATACTACCCAGGATTTTATTTCACATTAACCTAAAAACGAGCACTGTAAAATATATATAAAAGTGGGCGTCCAGAAACAGTCGAAAAGTTTTGTGTGACGTTTTGAGAGGTAAAGTATTAGTTCCTGAAAGACGAGATTCTGGTGCCCCTTTGACAGCAAAGCCCCATTTCTGCAGCAACACCCTTTCATAAGGGCTGATTTATGTGATACCAAACTGATAACTTGACAGTCATATAAGTAACACAGCCATGCTTACAGAATATCAATACAATATAATTATATTTCTTGGATAAGATGTTAGAATTATGAAGACACAAAACAATATAATAAACGCATTACCTGTAGCAGTGCGCTGGTGAAGTAATAGCATTCAAGTTTTAGGTATGAATATTAATGTGGGACTCTTGCCGTTTTCTTTGTTATGTACATGAAACAATAATAAATTTATTTCTAGGAGCCCATATTGAAATGTTAACACTTAAGTGTTACTGCCGACTACCGAGGTGTTCATTTCATTAGCAACAGAATTCTTGTATGCAAAATAGCTACAGGATTTATTCTGTAACATGAGAGCAAAGCACAAATGTGTGTCTTAACACATCTGCAGTACAAACATGACAAATTTTCCATAATCCAGCTTCACATGCATGGCAGCGTGTGGCTGAAGTGATTATGTGATACAAAGTTACAAAAAAACAAATGAAACATAACTTTATTAGTAAATTATACGCGCCCACTATTGCTCCTATTATTAGTTTACTTAAAGGTATTTTTCGCGCTGGCCCCTTTGTCAAACCCATAGATGATGTAATGTATTCATAACACCGTACATCAGATTTTCTGTTGTCACATCGTATCTGATGTTTCCGCCAGAATGCGATGACGAGGCGATTACATGCCCGAATAGTTTCAACAAGTACACAACTAGTACACATCACTGCTAGTACGCAAATGTATATACTTCACAAGTATACACTGAGAATTCAGAAACAGCCTAAAATAGATTGTGTATGTGGGTTGCGTTACTGATCCAGACTAATAGACGAAGAAGCGAGAGAATGCAGCGCCGCTCGGCGGACGTCGTGATGTAGTGGGGACTCGCCCTTGGCAAGGCTGGCCGGAAGGGGGGGGGGGGGGACATACCTGCAGCGGGCTCCGTCACTCAGGTATTTCCTTTGTACGGCTCCCGTGTGCTGCACCCAGCTACTCCTTGTGACGTCCCGCCCTGGCAGTGGTGTCTTGTCTGACCGCAGATACCACACATTTGCCACACTAAAACCGTCTTCTTATTGACACTTTGAAATTGCTTTGCAACGTGACCCGATTTAGTATACTAAAATTGTGACGTACTTAGTAGTTTGGTATTCAGTTTTCAGAACGCAATGAAACTTACTAAACACTATTTACAAAATAATAATTCGCCACCATATTTGTTTTGAACATGATGGGGCAAAGAAAACTGCAGGGACTGCCTCGTAGATTACCAGGGTACACGCTGTTCACGTTAAACTGAGCATTTTTTAAAGCTCAGCTTAAGATCTACTTGTATGCACATTGAGTATTCTTCCATCATACTTAAAATTAGCATTGCCGTGGGCCTGCTCTTTTTTATAGTCATGCCTCGGGTAGTGAAGCTGTGGAATTATTAGAAAAGTAATTTGTACAAATAATTCGTACACTTATATGCATTATAAATAAACAGAAAGTAAAATATATAATTTTAGTATTCAGAAATGATAACTGCTTACCCACTGTCGTTGCCAACTTTACTATAGGCTATTCACAGTAAAGTGAGCACTTTTTAAGGCCCTTCCAAAATTTCATTTTAGCAATTTTTTATTTTTCCGCCCCTTTTCAATATCAACATTGCCATGTGACTAATAAATTCGGTTTATACTTTAACCACTTTCCAAAGTTAATGCCTGAAGTTGATATTAAACGGACTTATTAGTGGCTGATGGCTGGTGGGAGGACCTTAAAAAGTGCTTACTTTACCATGAACAGCCTATAGGCGCCCGCCATTCTGTGTGTGGCCGTTAAAATGAATGCAGCTAGGGGCAGTGACAGTTTTCAAAGGTTGATTTCAAAAGTGCTCACTTTACCGTTAATAGTCTTTACCCAACAAACTGGAAAACGGGGAAAAGACAGGTGTATAGAAAATGATTCTAAGCACAGAAAATCACAGGGAAATTCTTCAGTAAAGATGAAATTAGTGGTATTTTTTTAAGGATGGCAAACCTTTTTAGAAATGAACTTTAGAGGAACGTATAATTCGAATAATGAAATAACGAAACTACGCCCGTGTGGTTTGGATCTGAATATATGCGACTCTTTAAGAATAAAGGGCCACAGCTCATGACTTCTGCTTTATGTATCAAAATACAGATTTCGGTTACTCTTGGAGTGTTAACAGTGAAAATGTGGTTTTTCAATGTTTTACCTGTGAACAGTTCCTGCAACAGCAGTGTGGTTTGACTTGGGCACTGTTCACTGTTAGCTGCAGAGGAGGCGGTTGGTTTATTGATGGCAGGTTCACGGTGTTGCCCGCTGTGGAACAGGTTACGGTAATTGCCGATCTCGCCGCGCGACCGTGGAGACTGGGGACTGTAGACTGGAGAGTTGAATGCGCGGATAAGCCACGAACCTCGGACCGCGCTCTCTTGTGCCGCTGATACACGCGGGATGTTTGACCGCAGTCGCCATGAGTCTGTCGTGGGTCGGCAGCTCACTGCAAAGTGTCCTACCGTTGACATGTGTTGTCTGGAAGGACATGTGTTGTCTGGAAGCTGCGCATTACAAACAATTTAACTAGAGTTATAATTATTTAGGTAATATAGTGATTTCGAATATTGCATTAACTATCGGGCCGCGGGATTCGAATCGTTTCTTTCTTTGTTCCTTTTCTCGTGGCTGCCGTCGACCAGAGGGTTGGCATGGACAAAATTAAAACCATTCAGTGGGAGCCACGCCGTAGTTGTGTGATATAACTTATCTATAAGATACAAAATGGGGGGAAACGCTAATTTTGAACAGGGCTTTAAAAATGTCTCATTGTATCGCGAACGACCTATATAAAATAACTTATTTCTGCCAGTGCACCCTTTGGTGGTGTATTTGGAAAGAGTGACCCGGGGGGGGGGGGGTCCATGGTCCCCGTCAACCTGTAAGCTTAGGCTGCGAAGATGAGAGGAGGGGGGTTCGGAACGCTTCGGCCTTGTGTTAACGTAAACGTGTTGAAATCAACACAGCCGTAGTGCTGGCCAGTAAACTATACCGATTGTCGATATGTGTTATCGACGAGAATCGATGTTCATTAGCGAACCCTGTACAATTCAGTGTTGCTGTTCGGAGACAACCCATGTTGTACGTGTGTCACTGAACGATTAATGAAACATTTTTGGAAACTTTTGATTTGTTCTTAACACACTGCGTATCCTTCCGCCACATGTCAAATTAAACACTGTCATTGGTCAAATTTCCAGTATTTATTTGTCAATCGAGTTACGCTATATAATCATTGCAAACAAAGTTTCATATGCATAACTAAAACATATTTTTTCTTATTGCAAGGGATAACGTGAAGTCTAGCCGGGTAAAGACTGTTCAAGATAAAGTGAGCAGTTTTGGAATCAACCTTAGAAAAAAGTCACTGCTCGTACATGCATATGTATTTAACGGGAGCACTGAGTGACATGCGCCCAGTAAAGTTGGTAACAATAGATGGGAACTAGTTCCATATGTTAACATCAAATAAAAATGGTTAGGTAACTATTGGTGATACCTTAAAGCATTTCTTACTCTTTGCGTTTTTTTAATGCACCGAAGTGTAAACATATTGTTAAAATTCCTCTCTCTTGAAATTAAGTGGGTGGGGTATACCAAGTTCGTTAAGGAATGGAGGTCTTAATCAATTAAAAGAATTAATTATTATTTTCTTATTTTATTTACAATAACTACAGCAAAATTCTCTGAACTCAAATTCTCACAATAAATAAAAATCACTTACTTTTCCCAATTGACACAAATTAATAAAATTTATAATTACGACAAAGAAATCAATCAAATTAAGTAATTAAATATCAGTCCCAATAGACAGTGTAATAAACCTATTCAATTATTTTATAATTTATGCGTCCATATTTGACAGTTCGAATATTTACAATAAAATCACTATTGCACTTCCATTCAGTCCCACCTCAGATCAGCCCCTGGCCCGCCAGTCGCAATGTTCTAGAGTTCTCCAAACGCCCTCACGCACAGTAGGCTTCACTCGTCGGTTTCACACCCTCTCGTCCATTTAAGCCACGAACACCTCACTCGCCGTCGTCCCGCAATCTCAAGTCGTCGTTCACACTTTTTTTCGCTCGCGCACACTCGGCCAGGCGGCCTCCGTCGAGGTCTGTGACTACAGCGCGGGGCAGCTGAGTCGGCGCCAGCTGCAGCACGTAACAATATAAACAAATTTGTAATCTATCAATTTTTCTAATGATATCACAGTTTGACTTGACTAACGCATGAAGAAAGTGATGAAGCTCATAGCGATGTTAATTTTATATAAAGCGGAATAATGCACAACGTGCATACAAACACGTCTTAATCTGGGCTTTCAAAAGTGCTTATTTTACCGCGAACAGCTTTTACCAAGCTATATGGAGGAATTATATTATTTTCTTATTTGTTGGGTGTCGGCCAAGGTCTGTATTAAGGAACAACTTCAGTATTCGCCAGAGTGATTTCTGGAAAGCCCGCCCTAGTCGAGTGGAACCGTGTGAGCCGTGGTTCGCCTGCCTAGCGGGGCTGTCACGCGTGTAGGCAGCGTGTCGGCGAGGGGCGGAATCAGCATGCAGCCGATGAGCGCTATTGTCTGCTGCACTGCGGTTGTAATAAACGCCTCGTTGTCATGCGGATGCCGGGCTGTGTTTCCTGCGCCCCCCAGCGTCGACATCTCCGTGACAGTGTTCTACAAGAGGTGGCTCTTACAAGCTGAAACATCTGGTTTTCTCGTCATTCGGTATCCTTCCGCATTACATACACGCAAACTCTACATTTCCATGGGCCTGATGACTATTTATGCGTTAGTCAAGCCGAAATATATTTTAAGGTGCCTACATGTGTTTATGATAAGCCAATCCGTACTTAACACCAACTTGATTTGCGGAGTGTAAAGATGACTTTTTCCATACGTCAACACTTAGGAGGACTATTTTGCGTGTTTCCTCTGCCATCCTAGGAGGGCGCAAATGCAAGTGTGTACCTCAGGTAGCATGTGTGCAGTTGACGGGCAGGATCAAAACGCGTTTGTAGTTCTTCGTGTTGTTTATCTTACAATCGTTTTGTTCGTATTTGCTCACGTATATATTTACAACAGTTATTCCCAAGTAGGGTAAGCACTGCAACACACACTGCACTGTTCGCAATTCACGAACACAAATGTTTAGTAGTTTGCAATGTGATTTACCGACAGTTTATCATATTCACTCTTGGTTAACTAATGCCTTATTTACCTCAGTTTCCATAGAATTTCTCCTTCTCGCGGGTAAATATTTGCCCTTCCATAATACCTGCACAAATAAAAACATAAAATTAACATGCCAACTTTGAAAAACGTAAAAAATTATTCCAACCAATGCTTGGGTGGAATTATTCCAAGTCTAGCATGTGCGAAAACTTTTCATCTAGTCATCGAGTGTAGTGATTATGCCTTGCTTTGCACATTGTGGACGAAAAAATAATTAGGTGGTAAAACGTGCGTTTTTATACTTCGGCCAGAAAGAAAACTTACGTGCATGTAAATTATAGTTTTTATTGGTTAACTATATTAGCATAGTTACTGCTAGTGTAATAGAGCGTTTATACCGTCCGCATGTTCAACACAAACACCGAACGTAATGTTTTTTTTTTTTTTCGTGAACAAGTAGTGTACTTGAATCAGAAAGGAGAAGTGATCGTCTCAGATACGTACGTACTGCATAATATTGTAAAGAGTAAAATGTGAATACTTTTGTAAATATAGCACATGATGTGTTGATCAGTTGTTGTAGCATGGAGAACATGGTAAGTAGTCTAATTGGCGAAGACTTCGTGGGTAAGGTTGCAAAAACTACGGTTTCAAAGCAGGAGGTTCCGGTTTCAATTCCGTGGTAAACCATCAATGTGTGTGCTGTGTTTAGACATAAGATTTGTTTAATTATAATAAAATCAAGAGTGTTTGTAAATCCAATCAAATTAAGTGCGGAAGCCAAGCCGACATCTCTATCTCTCTCTCTCTCTCTCTCTCTCTCTCTCTCTCTCTCTCTCTCTCTCAGCACACACACACACACACGCGTGCAGACACCAGCCGTCTGGAATAGACTGCCGTTAGAAGCGCGTACGAGAAACTTCCGTAACGGGGACAAATTAACGGCGATGACAGCGCTCGAAGAGACGTGAAAAAAATAAACGGACATTGTAATCAGGATAAGCTAGCTAGGAGTACAACTGGTGCGTGGTTATCTCATGAGCGTTTTTGGTCCTGCGGTTACAGTAGGTTCGCATCCCAGTGGATTTTTCCGATTGGTTTTTCATCCCCATTCCAGATTAATATTGGCATAGGCTGTTCACGGTAAAGTGAGCACTTTTTAAGGCCCTCCCAACAGGCATTAACCATTAATAAATATATATTATTACAGCCTTGGGTGTTAAAATTCTGAGAGTGGTGAAAATTATACACTGTGTTTATTGATCACATTGCAAGGTTTATATTAAAAAACAGCGGGAAGCTAGAAATTGGGCGAAAGGAAAAATTTTGAAGGGCCTTAAAAAGTGCTCACTTTACCGTGAATAGCCTATACAGTAATTTATTGTTGCCTCTCTCCTTAAGCCCATTAGTAGGGACATGCAAAATTCGCTTTATTTTGCTGGTGCAGACTAAGCTGCAAGACGCTATTGCTCATTTCACTTTTGCCATTGGCCGACAATTTGTGGGGCAAGTCCAAGGGACGCTTTCAGCCAATAGTATACGGTCATCGGTCGAGCAACCAATCTCCAGTAGAGTTCACGCAGGTACGTGATAGCGTTTAGTCGCCAGTAGCCAATGGAAACATGAATTATGCTGAAGTAGGTACAGAGTAGTGAAATCTAGCGTGTTACTAATAACGCGAATTTTGCACGTCTCTATCCAGGTGGTAATCAAGTACAAAGAGGAGCAAACAATGCGTAATCATCAGTGGTAGTTGTGCTGTTTCCAGTGTGAGAAAGGACAGTTTGTAAACTGCCTCTACATTTTCGTTTTCCACATTTCGTTTCTCAGGTATTTACTGTCTCATAGTTTTATCTTCTATGACTCACGCCCTATGCTATCCCTAGCTTCCTCCGCTAGAGGCTTGCACTTGAGCAGTTAGATGATGAAGAGGCGTGTTTTGAAGGTGCAGTGGCGTGTATAGTGGATGGGGCGTGTCTAGGAGGGACGTGCTCTCACCTGGTTGGTGTATCCGCGAACGCCGTCACGGACTGAAATAGTCAATGACGGTGCAGGTGGAGACTGTTTTTGAATGCCGTTTGGTTTGAGAAGTTCATTAAAGGAACTCCGAAGTAGCGGTATACATTTGTTGGCGAATAGTTTGTGGTTGATGTATTTGTATTTCATGCACACTCATAAACCAGCGCACCTGTTACCTCTCTAATGCAGGTCAGCACCAAACAAACACGCTGGGTGTTACTCAGTAAATAACGCCCAACGTTTGTTCAGTCGTTACCAATGGAAAACGATTAATCTTAAAATTACTAGACCAACTGTTTTCACAAACAGTAGTGTTGAGATGATTAAATGTTCCTTTTAAAAAAGGGTAATTGGGGCGAACGAGAGTGCATGCTTGACTCAGCAGGCACAGTTGTAGTACGTAGTTTAACCTTTAGGCGTTGGAGAGTGATCGTATCGACGAGAACTGATGTCATGAACTCACGTTCCTTCCTGAACAGATAGTCACGTGTCATTGCTTGTTTACAGAACAGATTGCTATCGGCGAGGACTACGGGTTGTTCATACAATAGCAGCGTTGATTCCTCTGTCCTCAGCGTGGCCAAGACGCAATAACTTCCCGTACAATGCGAGAACACATTTTCCCTTATGGCTGGGTTGCACTGATTCAGACAGCATTGGAAGGCTTGCACCTTTGTGTGTGTGACATACAATACAAAGGGGATACTAGCAGGCGTATCAAGTTTAATAATCCACAGGGTGTCCAGCCACATGGTAAAGTCAGGGAATTTCATGTGACAAGGAAATGCCAGGGAATTTTCACGTGGGTCCAGGAAAATTTAAATAATTTGCTACTCTGCAAAAGTTGTTAGTTGTCTGAATACAGGGTCATGTAACTACAAGCATATGCGATCTAAAATTTCACTTTTTTAAGTTTGTGATCTGGCAATAATACTTTTTTGCTAAGTAATATGGGTCCTGTATGTACAGAATAAAGTATTTTTGTGTTTGTAATGGGCACTCGGTTGAAAATAGCTTACGTATATCACGAGAAATATAAACGGTCGGATGAAAATGTTCGCCCTGCTTACTTCGTCTGTAGTAGTGTAATTTAATTCTGCTTCTTTTATAGCATATTTGTTCTGTCAGAGGTGGAAAAATAGGGTACTGGAAGGTTTCGATCCTGTAAATGGGTCAGCGAAAATGGTAAGATTCTGTGTGGAAAAGTCGGTGAATTCCAGTATGGAATTTCAGTGAACACCCAGAATAGCATAGCCAGAAATTTATGTGCGTGTGTGTGTCACAGGGAAGGGGGGGGGGGGGCGTCTTTATTGGTAAAGCAGTGGATGTAAACTTTTTTGAGCTTTAATAAGAACAATAGTAGATATAGACACATGTATTTCCTGAATTTTTCTTATTTTACTTATTTTTACTCCTTAATTTCTTGTTTTATTAACAACTAACTGTATGATATAATTTTTAATTTGCCCATATTTGAAGAAAAAAAAATGGGGGGTGCTAAACCAGGAATACCTCCTCCTCCTCCCTTTTTTTTTTTTTTTTTATGTCCACGACCTTGCTACAGAATGTGCAAGGCACCAAACTAATGCTCGGTCGTGCAACGCATAACCTAGATTTTATAAAGGTATCCCATAGTTCTTTTGGCGGAAAGTCTTGGGCCAATTTAAATGCAGTCGACTGTACGTGTTTTACATTGTTGTGTAAACAGTGATTTTGTTGGTCACACAATGTTACGTGCTAGTGTACTATGAGCTTTGTTGTCTGTAAGACCTCCAGGACGGGCAGATTAGTCGTAAGTTTGCTCATTGTAGGCTACAGATGGTGGGCCGTTCTAACTATCCCGGGCTCCAAACCACGGAGTACCGACTTGGTGCCCAGGGGTTGGTCTCCTGCCGTCAACAGTCAGGCCTCACTGTTTTAAATAATTTCCTCTCATTTTGCGGAAATATGATGGTAAAAATTTATCCAGAGGTATCCGCAAACTTTCCGTAAAATTACGGACAAATTATTAAATTTCAAAAACGGACTTTTCATAAATTTTACTAAACTTTCTGTGAATTCACGGAACCATTCCGTTAGCTTTCCAGTTCGTTTCCTGTACTCCCAGTTAAAAAAAACAAGAACGATCATGTGGGTGCTCTACTGTGTACAAAAATATTTTCTAAAAAAGGTTAAAATGTTTTTTGAGCAAGTTATTTACCCGAGTCAAAAGGTTACAATTCCCCCCCCCCGGCTCTTCCCACTCATCTACAACTCTTATTACATGGTGTCTTTGGTATAATTTTGGTATTTCTAAGACACTTAAAGAATCATCTTTTTCAGTTTCTATTAAAGTTAATTTATTGCTAAACGTTACACACGCCTAATGCTACTTTTAAACCTAACTGCCGCTGAAACGATACTTCTTTGGTCACAGTGGTGAAGAAAGCTTCGCGTGAACTCGGAATTGTTCGTCCCCGAAACCCGAAACTGTAGGGAATACGGAGATCTTTCGTATTTTCTATTTACGAGCTTAACTCCGTTCTTCGTCATTACGGATTGCGTTTCCGTATATTTACCGTACATTTCCGTAAATATACGGAAATGATTAACGTCACACCTGAGCGTGACGCCGTAGCCATAATCATGTCCACCGCGTACTCTTGGCGGATTGGCGTTTGGTGACGAAGGTAGTGAGCACGTACATGTTTTTCGGAACATGTCCCGCTCTCCACATCGCAACCCCTCGTACCCGATCCTCAAGGTATGACGGGAGACAACTTTCAGAGCCTATACACCATAACTTCGGACATTGCGTTGTTCAGGTACCATCACCAAGGGTCTCTAGGAAAACATGCCCCTCTTCTTGATTGCCCAACTACAATCAATATTCTCAGGCCTGAGCGTATTTATACTCTGATCGGAAACACGGTTATCTATACGGGACGTTCCACTCTGAGCGTTTGCAACATCATTGATGAAAAAGCTAGTCTTCAGCAACTTCGGACCCGACGAAAGGACCAGCTCCTTCTTAGGGCTGGATTTGTAAACAGAACTGAGGGATGGAGCCACATGAGTGAGCACGTACAGCCAGCATGTTGTTGTTGGCAAGTGATACCAGGAAACTGGCAGCTGACTGCTCGCAAGTGTAGCTCGACTCAGCACTTAAAACGTTGCGCCTCGCTAAACACGGCAGCAGGTTGGATCGCCGCCGACCTGATCCCGCGGCTTGGGTGGTGACGTCACAGCCGCTGCTTTGTTGACGAGCCGCTCACGCTGTGTTTCACAACGCCGTGCCGCTTGTTCTATGTTCGCGCGCGTAGGACTATCAGTTTGAAAAGAAAGTATTCGCATTCCATTCGTTAACCCGTCTAGAGTGATCGGCAACATCTGATTGCGCCAAATTAGGGCAACACGAGAACTTACTCTCGTGATCTCGTGCACCCAGTTCTATTTACAGCGCAGTGCCAACGCCGTGTACAGCTCTGATACCGAATCAACCATCGAGAAAATACATGAACTTATTAGTTAAGAAAAAATTACAACCATTAAGTTATTCTCAAACCGTACAGGCCATGCAATCCTATAATGACCGCTACGACATACCCACATCGACGTGTTCATTATCAGATGTGATTAGTGCCTTCCTGTGCACGAGATGTTGTAGAAATCCCCAGACAAAGAATTTGGAGGGTGTGAATCCGGATGATCAAGGCTGACGGCATCTACCAGTCCACCGGCTTGGGAGTGTTGCGTGAGAAGATCAAGGTTCAGTATGGCGGTGCGTCATCTTGTTGAGAAATGGCACTTGTTGCAGTTCCTCCAGGTGTGGGCAAACGTGTTCCAGTGTGTCCAGGTAGGTGCTGGAGGTCACTGATCGCGCCTTCCCAATTCGTGTCCCAAGACCTAACACAAAGATAGCCTGATTGGCGCACGTGACCACACGACGCCACGGCGTTGTTGGAATATTCCGTATCTTAAGACAAGTTGCGTCCTGAGACAAACGTTAACAAACTTCAACTCTTTATTCCAGCCTACGACGCGTGACTGCATATCCTTTCTTGCGCAAACACCAAAAGATTACAAGAAAAACCACAAGAAAATGACATCAACAAAACCAGAGCTATTGTAATACAACACGAACCACTTAGAATATTTAATCAGTTCTCTGCAGTACATTCAGTCTTCTGAAGTGTAAATATAAATTACTTGAAGCCTAACGGATATCAGTTCCGAAATGGTATGTACGTTACTTTGAAAATACTGCATAAATATAAACCATAAATTAGGTTAAAACATATTACGTGCTATTGTAAATGGCTCAGCGTATGTTTGAAAATACTTTAACGAAAGAATAACTTAAATATTGCTTTATTTGTTGTAGTAACTCAGGCGTCATTTTGTGATAGCTCGTTTTCGGGCGTAGCAACGTCATTGACGTGCGATTGGAAGAGGAATACATTCACTGACATTACAAATTGTCAACTGTGGACTGTGTGTGATGTACTGTACGAGGTTCTGTGGATTTCTGACGACAGAACTGGGTAGTCAAGTCGGAAATCTTCCCTGAAACATAAATTTGATACAGCATGTTATAAATATCCCTGTCGTTGCGAATATCATACGCGTGGCCCTGTCTTCGCCTCGCGTACGTCTAGCAGGAGCTACCTACCTGTAAGGAAGCAACCTTCAGACGTTTCCACAAGACGTCACGCGCCGTGGAGCGGGTCAGCAGCTGTGAGCTCTGTGACGCAGTTCGCGTCGAGTTGCGTGGACCTCACGTGAACAAAGGCCTGTCCAGTACTTTCTTCAGACGTCCGAGGTTTTCCTGCTTCTTCCTGGTGTTCCATCATAGTTTTTATGACAGTCTTGTGTGGTTGGTTTTGATAACGACAGTGACGAGTTATTCCGTGAAGCCTTTTAGGGATCTGCAAAATTCGCGTTATTATTTGGCACCAAGCTAAACTTGACAGTATTGTATGTATTAGAGCAGGCGTCGTTTTTTTTCATTGGCGACTGAATGGAAGTGAAGTCACGCCCTTTCTGACTGAACTGTATGTGATTAGGGCACACAATTGTGTAGTGTTCATTTATTGGTGCAGAGCTACGCAGGGCGTATCAAATAAAGTCTGGCCCAATGACAAACGTAATGCAGAGGTACGCGTGTTTTAAGTTTAACGTGTCTCCAAACAATAACGCGAATTTTGCAGTTCCCTACTTATGTGTCTGATTCTGTTCTTTCTCCTGTTTATTGTGAATGCCGCTGCGAGACGAAATATGGTCTGGAATAAACATCCAGAATTAAGGCAACTTTCTGTAAATATTTAGAGAGTATTTTCGGAAAATGGGACGTCAGCATTTCTATGTCTGATTTTGTGAATTTTTAGACGACATTCGTGATATTGGCCGGTTCGCCTGTATCAGAAGCCCACAGCTGCTGGACGTCTCTTTGGAAGCTGATCACACGAATGTAGGCCCTATAAGGAATAATTTAATGAAACAGTACAATCCTATGTTGCTGTGTTCGGAATGAATGTCCTATTCCGTGCTTTCTTACAGGTATTTTTGGTGGAAGGAAAAAAATTTCGTTTTTTTTTGTGTTGTATGTTATATGAAGATAACTTTGTTTGATGGACTCAGTCTTCAGTAAAATGTTGAAATTATTCAAGAACCAAGACTTTTTTCCCTTTATTTATGATGATATTTTATCATTTCATGACGTGATATCGGTGATACATAATAATACCAAATTATTTAAAGAATAACATTTTTTCCCCGGAAATGAGAGAATTTTAATTGAAAATCTTGACTTGTACGGATTCCAAAAAGTTATGTTAGCACAAAGTTTGATTTCAGCTAGAGTATTTCTTTGTTGGATTTTTTAAAACTCGTTGTTTGGTTCAACTCGGTAGGGGTTTAACTTCGGACTATTTTGACTTTAAACTTTATCTCAACAGTTAAAATTGAAACCGCATAATCAATTTCCATGAAATTTTCTTATTTTCTGATAAAACATTATTTTGAGCTGTAGCATAAAGTTTTAAATTTGTTAATCTAGTAAGATTTTTACGGGGAAAAATTTAAATTTAAAATTCCTATAACTCGTTAAATTTTGTCATTTTTTTTCATTATCGTATTTTTTTCAGGGTATTCTTCGTTTCAGGACAAAAAAAAGGCGTAATATACTAGATATGTTGAAAATAATTGTAACTTCTTGAACGGCGTAAAGGTGCCGTGAGAAAGAAAGAAAAGCTAGAGTGAAGTGTGCTCTTGGTTCGGTGGTGTAAGGAAGTCCCTTGGTTGACGGCGGGGGGGGGGGGGGGGGGGGGGGGCGGTGGCAGCGCACGGCGCGGCAGGAGGCGTGTAGTTGCCGAGGTCGCCCGCGACTAGCGATACTGCCTGTAGGTAACTTTGTCTATGTGGCTGCCGCAATAGCGCCTAGAGTCGTGCACCGCCCCGCATGGCATTTGCAAGCGTGCCCCTAACCTATTTGTGAGCGAACACCGCCTTTCATGGCAAGTGTTGTTGCACTAGCTCGCGCTGCAACTTTCATCCGCTGCAGTTGCATTATGAAACTAGGTACTCCGCTCTGCAGTGCCCGCGTACTGCTCAAGCCAGCCTTGGAACTAGCAGTGGCAGCTAATGTTGCAATTCACCTTGCTTCATAATGAAGGACAAGTAGATGAAGGTGTTATGTTACAAAATAGAAGTTTTGGCCAGTATTGATCTATCGAAATTATGACGCGAAAACCGATAATTTCTGCGAAAGTGCTGAAGCTGAGCCTTTTCACTAGTGGTATTTGCCGCAAGCTGATATATATATATATATATATATATATATATATATATATATATATATATATATATATATATATATATATATATATCAGCTTGCGGCAAATACCATATATATATATATATATATATATATATATATATATATATATATATATATATATATATATATATATATATAAACACACACATTTCGAGGTTCGGCGGCTTTACATTTAAAGCAGTATGAAAACTTTTGTTTTGAAATCATTCCGCCTTCAAAACTGGTTAATCTGGAGAAATTCAAGTGACTTTGCGGTAAGTACAAATATTATATTTTTATTTTAGTCGGCAACAAGCGAGTGGCTGAGATTGATTTTGATTTCGTCACCACCAAGAAAGCCAGATGTTCGGATGGTTTTCTCCGAATGCTCTCATTTTTCTCTCTTGCATTCTTTCTTTCCTTTCTCTACCCTTCGTTTGTCATTTATCTCTCACATCTGTCACATTCGTTGGACTCACCATCTTGGTTTCTTAGTTTGTCATGTTTCCGGCCGCCAATTCGTTCGACAGTTCGACGCCATCTTTGTTTATGTTTACTGTCATTTATTTCTCACAAAATCTTTCGAGCTGCCATCTTAGTTTTTTTCATTATAATTTGTTTCTCGCCTTTATTTGATTATTTCTAGAGTTTCCTGCTAGGAGCACTGGTGTTGCTATCGTTCGAATTAGTTCTGGAGTTAGCCGCTAGGGGCGCTGCTTTTATAATATAACTCAAAATATCACTTGGAATAGTGCGGGATCGAACTCGCGGACCTTGGGTCGCCACACTAACGCCTTAGACTGCTCACCTATCCTGACATGCGCTGTGTTAATAGTTTATAAGAAATATACTATTAATAGTTTACTATTAATAACCTTTGTAAGCAAAGGGCCTCATACTTGGCAGCCCTGCTCAAACCCGGGTATTTTTTTTCTGAAGACTACTTTGTGTTGCAGCGAAACTTTGTCTTCATATAACTTTTGTGACATTTTAAATAAACTATTAGTATTACGATGACAGCCTTATAGTAAGAGGCTAACGTGGAAAATGTGTAACTTTTTAGTGCCGTGATAAATAATAGTTTTGGGAACGTAAGTGGTAGTACTTTATTATTGGACACATTTGTATTCATTTCGGATGCACGTATTCATTCACGGATGCACGTATTCATTCACGGGTGTACGTTTGCTACAAACCCAACAGTAATATGTTTTAAACGAAATGCGTTGGAAGTTTGAACATTTTCGGTGTAATTTTTCTGTGAGAAATTATTTGGTTCTTTTCAGACGGTTGTCCAGATTATACCTTGACATTTGATCGCCCCAGAAGAAAACGACCTTATCACAACGTTACAAATCAATTAGAATGTAGGCAGGCAGGCAGGTAAAACGTGACGTCTCGTTGACAGAACAGAACATATTAAAATAGCGCCAGTATCCAGCCGAGACCATAACTGGTATCAGGTACTTGAATTTAAAATAAATTTATAAAATAGTCGAAACACAAAATTTGTCGCGTTATAACATTTAAAAACAAGTTAAATTTTAAAATAGACGCTTAAAATTGTTTTGTTAAAGTTTAAAAGAAAAAGTTACGTTATAATTTTAAAATGTCAAAAGTTAAAATTCCTCTGCCTCCACCCTTGAACCCTCGCCCCGCCATCCTCTCCGGAGACAGAGGCGCCTACGGTGGTTGTCGTTTTGTAAAGTGTCCGTCGTGTGTTTGATGTCTGTCGGTATTGTGTTGGTGTCAGTGTCATGTTGTTTGTGTACATGTTCATATCTGTATTATTGATGTCTGTATGGGTAGTTCAATATCAATATACTGGATGTTATTGTTTGTATTGATAGGTGATGTATTATTTGTGAGAGTTCAGGAGGAACATTTAGTAATTTAGTTTTTAAAATTATATTAAAAGTTATTATTATTCATACTCTAACTACTATCTAGATTGGTAGGTTTTCTTTTAGTGATTACATTTCAATAAGGAAAATATTTCGAGAAACCACTGCCAGGTGAACATTGCTACAAGAATACATAGGTTAACAATTCTGAAGGGTATCTTCGACAGCGAGGTCATTACAGATACAGAGCAAGTTGTTCAGAGAAGCAAGGAATGGACCACGACTTGTAATAAGGAGCCATCCCAGCATCCGCCTGCAGAGTGATCTCGGTCGGGGCACCATGTGAAACCGAAACCAGGAAGAAGGCCGGACATGTATTCGAACCCAGGTGCCCCCGCATGCGAGTCCGAACGTTTAGCGCTGAAGCAAGTTGTCGTTCATGAATATAATTTCACGTAAGTTTGGCACGGGACGTGTTGACGTGGGTCGACATGTAACACGCCAGCTATAGTCCATTCACGGTTAGTTCAACTTTTCTGGAGCCCTGCCAAAGTTCCGCCTCATGCAAGTCTAAAAATTTCACCAAAGAGATAGCGCGCAAAGTTCGTGCGCCAGTCTTAAGAGGAATGGTGCACGAAAACCGTATGTTTACATAATTTTTATCAGAACTTGTTTCACAGAGAATTTTTTTTAATGTTTTCCTCTACAAGACGTAAATAACAGTTTTTAACACCTTTTTACATTGTTACAAATTCATTGCGTTTGTTATTCTCGGAGCACTGATTGAAGCTAAGAAAAAGAAATATTTTCGTCCATCAGTGCTCTGAGAATAATGAAGGCAGTGAATATATATTAACGTAAAATGGTGTTTAAAATTATTATTTACGTCTTGTCAAGCCAAAAATTTCGATAAACCCTTTGCAAAATGACATATCTAAAATCGGGTAAATATACTGTTTTCATGTGCTATTCCCCTTAATGTAATTCTGTTTAAGAACTATTTCTTACTAGGCATTACCAACGCATGGTTTTTCTCCCTGTGTTTATTCATATTAATAATTTATAAATAAAATATGAGTAAATGTTGAATTTAACACAAAATAAAGTACTTGTTAACACAAGTATAAAACGGTTGTGATACGTGACAACACGTGGTGTGATTTCTCAAAGGTTTGATTCGAAAAGTGTAAAGAAGCCACGGATAAACTATAAGCAGTGTTGTGTCGCTGCCGAGTGCACTCTGGCGGGTCCCGGTGATCGTTATAAACCAGCAGCCGGCCGGCCGGCCCGCCCGCCCGCCCGAGGAGAGCTCCTTTATTCCTGTCACACTGCGCGGAGACGCACTTCGCAGCTCAAACTGCACTCCTAATGGGGTCTGCGTCTGGCTCCCACTTCTGCCTTATTTGGCTGCTCACAGCCGAAACTCGTTATTGCCGCGGCTAGCCGTCTTTGTTTCACGTGGGCGCGTTTAAGCTATTTATGCTTTCTGTACCACTGAAGCTTCTGTGTAAATACAAAAGAAAAAATTACTACATTTAACTTAACACATTTAGAATATAGTATAACATGCAAGTGGGATTATTGAACAAGTACGGATAAATATATAGGAATTTATCTGTTAGTATGATGTGTGATGACTAGAGATGGTTTTTTTTTTTATCGCGGGAAAGATTCTCTGTTTCCAAGGTTGCAATGTACTGTGCACATGTCAAAAAATCTCCTTTGGTTATTGGTTGTCGTGTGTTTATGACGCTATACTTTCCCATTTCTGTGGACCAATGAGATTTCCGAGACTCTAAGACTGACCCTTTATGACTGGTGTGCAAAGTGCCAAGCTGAGTCAAAAATGCTTCATCCAGTCATAAAATGACCAGGACGTTACAGAGTTTAGGAAAGTATGTTGGGATTAAAATTTTTTCTCCAATTTTTCAGTGTCCCTAGTGGAGTGAAGACATTTGGGTGGCTCTTAACATTGAGGTCTTGAGAGCCGAAGGTGAAGCGAGGTGAGTATGGAGCAGCGCCGAAATGCAAGGGTGGGGGAAACGGGGGATTCCCGAGAAAACCCATCGACCAGCGGCATCGTCCGGCACGATTCGCACATGCAAAAATCCGTGGGTGACCCCGCCGGGACTCGAACCCGGTTCGCCTTGGAGGGAGGCGAGTCGGCTAATCAGTACACCACTGTAGCCTCTGCAAGACTAGACTGAATCCTCTGCGAACTCGAGTTTCGGCTGTTTCGTTCATTGGCTGCTGCTAGTGTTACAGACTGTTCACGATAACGTGAGCACTTAAGAAATGAACCTTAGAAAAATGCCATTGTCCCTGCATGCATATATTTTAATGGCCACATTGAGTGACATGAGCCCAGTAAAGTTGGTAACGATGAATGGGAAATAGTTCCATATCTTAACTCAGAATAAAAAGTGTTAGATTCGTTCACTTTACGTTTTTTTTAATGCATTGAAGTGTAAAAATTAGTAGATTAGTAAATTATTTACTTTTTTTTATTAATTTCACAGTTTCACTTGACCGGCATACGAATAAAGTGATAAGGCCCATGGCAATGTTAATTTTACATAAGGTGGAGGAATACTCAACGTGCATACAATTAGATCTCAAGAAGGGCTTTCAAAAGTGCTCATTTTACAGTGAACAGCCTATAGTAGACAGTTGAACGTGTGGCTGTTTCAGAGTTTGGTAGGGCGGGTTATATCGGTTGAACGAAAGTCCAGTAGGTGGCGGCGTCCTGGCCTGCCTTGCCGCTGTGGCTAGCAGGAAGGCCATGCATTCCTTGGCTTGCACGACACTGTTAGAGTCTGGACTGGCGGCAGCTTCGCCTCAGTGTGCTGGCCATTGTGTGGTCGGACCTTGCGTGTCGGCAATGTGGATGAGATGCGCAGCCGAGCGACGCCGTGGGAGAGCGAGCAACATCGCACTTTGCGCCTGTTACCTGTTCTCATCACTTTCCTGCAAGTCACCGTCATCTTGCCCCCCCCCCCCCCTATATCCCGGGTGGACTTTCTTCTCCGCCTTGACTGGGAATTGGTACCTCAGCTCTCCCGCTTTCCCCGGACGTCCTGCCAATTTCCTCTTCGTTAGCTGTTCTCACCTGCAGAACAGAACATATTAAAATGGCACCAGTACCCAGCTGAAGGCCATAACTGGTCTTAGTTATAGGCTATTCACCATAAAGTGAGCACTTTTGAAAGCCCTCTCATTGGTAATAATAGCCAATAAATATATTTGTTTTAGCCTTAGACGTTAACTTCTGAGTGCGGTGTAATCTACCCACTTTGTATATTACTTTCATGACAATATTTATTTCAATAGGTGATTAAAGGATTTAAAATGGCTCAAATAAAAAAGTAACTAGGGCCTCAAAAGTGCTCACTTTACCGCAAACAGCCTATACTAGAATTTAAAATAAATTTGGAAAATAGTTGAAATATAAAATTTGTCGCGTTACAAAAATTAAAAACAAGTTAAATTTTAAAATTACAGAGGCTTAGAATTATATTTTGTGATAATCTTAAAAAAAGTTACGTTATTTTTTCAAAATGGCTAAAGTTGAAATTCCCCTGCCTCCACCCTTGAACCCTCACCCTGCCATCCTCTCCGGAGACAGAGGCGCCCATGGTTTTTGCAGTTTTCGTGAGGTATCCGTCGTGTGTTTGATGTTTGATGTTTGTGTCTGTGTTCTGATGGTGTCAGTGTAATGTTGTTTGTGTAGGGCGCTGTACAGTGTAGGTGTTGTTCCTTTAGTTTATTTGTTTTTGTGTTTCTGTAATATTAATGCTTTGTGAGTCGGACGACATCAATATACGAGATTATGTTTTTGTTTATAATGATATGTGATGTATTGTTAGTGAGGGCTTAAGAGGAACGTTTGAAATTATACTAATAACAGTTATTAGATTGGTAGGTAATTACTTTGATTAGTGATTACATTTCAATAAGGAAAATAATTCTAGTAACAACTACCAAGCGAACATTACTACAGGTATAGATAGGTTAACAATTTTGAAGGATTACTACGATGGATTTGGAAATTTGAGGAAAAAGGGGGGGGGGGGGGTCCCGAATCCGGGAAGGCGGCTGTTCTCACCTGCAGCGACGAGTGTCACCAGGGAAGGTTACTCAGTTATTTATTTGTGGAAGGCAGCGTGCTTTATTTAAATTATATCGGTGGGTGTAGCCGGTGGAAGGTGACGTGTTCATGTGGTGAGAGGCTAGGCTTCAAGCATTGTGTGATTTCCGCGTTGTATAGTTGTGGTTTCTTCACACTTTTTGAATCAAACCTTGGAAAAATCACTCCATTTATGACGTATTTGATTGTTTCCTAAATATCTCATGCATGACAAGCGTTTTATGTATGTGCTAACAAATAAGTACCTTATTTTTGGTTAAATTGAAATTTTATTTATAAATATTGATATTTCATTTACAATTAACGCGAATAAAATGCCTAGTCAGAAATATTTCGTATGGATAATATTATTACACTGAGTGGGCATGAATGCGGTGTGTTGTTCCTTTGATGCAACTTTCTAGAATCAGTTAAGCTTTGTTTGCACGAGGCGGAGGAATATCTTGGAAGTAGAACTTCAGCACGGCTTCAGAAAAGTGCCAAGCAACCTTGAATGGACTATATAACAGTTAGTGCGGCTTAATTCTCATTGTCATTCCAGTGAAATGGGAAAGTTCTTGTTGCAGGCATGAACCCGTATGTTTCACCACATAGGCCTACTACTCGAACAAACGATTTGTGTAGTTGGAGAGGGTTGGGACCCGAGCCATTGCATAGTTATTGAGAAGGGACGATAAATTCTCAAGTAGTTTTAATCTATGGCCGTTAGCCGTCTACACGAGCGAATATACCTATACAGTATATATATATATCCACATACACACTACATATACAGTATACCTGCAAGAAATGTTGAGCACAAACTGGATAATGCCGCGCATTTACACAAGTCGCCTGCAGCTGCGAGCTTTGATCCCTTACCGAAGGGCGAAGGGTAGGAAAAAGAGACGACGTGGCCTTACTTAGTTCACATATTTCCCGGATACACTCTTGCCTTGGTCGAACAGTAACACGCGTTCTGATATTCTCGTGGTACGGCCGACCATTTCCACCGCGGAGTAGAACTCTTCTCCCTGGGGCAGCCAGTAGAACTCTTCTCCCTGGGGCAGCTAGTAGAACTCTTCTCCCTGGGGCAGCTAGTAGAACTCTTCTCCCTGGGGCAGCTAGTAGAACTCTTCTCCCTGGGGCAGCTAGTAGAACTCTTCTCCATGGGGCAGCTGGTAATGGAAGGTTGAGAAAGACTCTAGCTTACAGCATACTGAACTCGTGAATTTCATTTCAGGAAGAGCTGTATGTAGACAATCGCTATTGTAGGCAGTTCATGGTAAATTTGAGCACTTTTGAAAGCCCTGCTTAAGATCTACTTGTGTGCACCTTCTGTATCCTTCTGCCTTATGTGAAATTAACATTGCCATGGGTCTCGTCACTTTATTCATGCGTCGGGCAAGTGGAAGTGTGAAATTATCATAAAAGTAAATATTTTACAAATGTGCTTATTTTTATCTTCGTTGCATTAAAAAAAAAACAGAAAGTCAATGAAATAATATAAGTGATCACAAATGGTTACCTATAGGCTAGTCACTATAAAGTGAGCACTTTTTAAGGCCCTGCTAAATTTTTCCTTTCAGCCAATTTCTGTCTTTCCGCCACTTTTTAATATAAACATTGCCATGTTACTAAATAACAATTGTATACATTTCCTCACTCTCAAAAGTTAATTTCTGAAACAGCAATACAATATGTTTACTAGTTGTTAATTCTTGATGGGAGAGCCTTAAAAAGTGCTCACATTACGATGAATAGCTTATAATACTTTTTATTCTATGGTTATTATGGAACTACTTCCCATCCATCGCTACTAACTTCACTGGGCGCATGCCACTCAATGCGCCCGTTAAAGTATGTGCTGGCAGTAGCGGTGTCTTTTTTCTAAGGTTGATTTCAAAAGAGCTCACTTTGTCGTGAACAGTCTTTAATAAGTTTTAATGCTGTAAAATATATATGAATATAAGAACGAAGGGATTTGTTGTTGTCTGCCGCATTTTTGCTGTGTGTATTGGCCGGTGTGTTGGAGGGCCAGAGGGCCGTACATTGATGTGCGCGTGTGTGCGTGTTGTGACTTGGAGCCGCCGCGGTGTAATCCCTCCCGAGCCTGGTCGCTGGCGGAAGAGCGGGCGATGCAGCCGCAGAGCAGCAGCTCCATGCCGCCGCCAAACCAGACCTTAGCCGCGAGGAAAGCGGCTTAGCTGGCCAGCAACATGGCGTCAGGTGTAACTAAGGTTACGTATACCACAGGTTGGGAGAATCGATATTAAAAGTTTGGCAGAGGGAAAATTTTAGCCACTATGTTAAGCGCTAGTATCGGCAAGGTGCTAGATTCTCTTTATTTTCTACGTTAAAAAACAGAATCATGAAATTAATCAAGAACGGAAGTCTTGGCACAAAAAACGCTGTTTTTGGAGGGCCGCTGTGGACAAACGGAAGGAAGGAAGGGGAAGCCGACCCCCTCACTGATCCCCCATCCTTACTCTTTGCCCCCCTTTATCTCCCAAAGTGCCACCCTCCCTCCCTGAGAGGAGTTAGAGGGACAATTGGTGTATGTTTTCCATTTTGTGGGATTGTGGTGCGTCCCATATTTCTTCTTTTTGAGCCTCTTTATGGTGACGTCAGTATGGGCAAGTGCCCTTCATAGGCAGTTAGGCCCTTCGTAGGCCTTACGCGTTAGGTCTTAAGTCTTAAGTCTTGAGTCTTACCTCTTAAATATTGAGTCTTACCTCTTACGTCTTAAGTCTCACGCCTTAAGTCGTGCTACTGCACTTGCCGAAGTTACCAGGCGACATTGCACCATAAACAATAATTCGTATGGTTACCTTCTTCATCTATGGTGTCTCAGCCTGCGGTTTCCGCGGGCCCGACTCCTGGTAATTTCAATAATCATAAATCAAATATATAACTTCGTGACTTGAGTAATATCTTTCTATTTTATAATTCACGTAGCTTATAATTTTAATTGAAAGTTACGTTTCGGAACACTGCGCTCCTAGTGGTGGAAATGTTCCCTATACCGAACTCTCCCATAATAAATATCTATTTGTTCCTAACCTGAGTAGAACTAACTATAGTTGAAGTGACGGGGAACCTGTAGTAGAACGGCGCAGCGAGTGGGCAGCGTATCCGAGAGGTCGCGGATTCCATCCGACGAGGCGGGCTGCATGCACTCAGGGTTTTACTACCACATTCAGTAAGTTGGTGGACCGACTGGTGCCTTGATTGAGTGTAGGTGGCCACGCACTACGGCATCCACTGAGTATACAGTATACCACCATACCTGACAAATTCCAATGTATATTCCATCCATGGTTTCTTCGGCCTTTTTGAATCAAACCTTTGAAAAATGTCTCCATGTATGACGTGTTTAGTAGTTATTGCCTAAATACGTCCTGTATCACAAGCGTTTTATACTCGTGTTCAAAAAATTTGTTAAATTGAAATGTTATTCAAATTTTATCTATAAATTACGATACTTAATTTATAAATAATTGGTATAAAAACACTGAATAAACATGCATGTTGGTAGCACCTAGTGAGACATAGTCCTTATACAAAACACTTATACGTAATGCGCTCGAATGTGGTGCGTTGTCCCTCTGGTGTAATTCTCCAGTCTTAGTTAAGCTTAGTTTGCACGGGGTGGAGGAATATCCTGGAAGTGGAACTTTAGCAGGACTTCAGGGAAGGCTGAAGTAACCGTGAATGGATTATAGTTCGTTAATTCATGCGTTCCGAATTCCTTTTCCCACCCCTTCGTTTCCCAATTTCGGCGCGTTATAGAAAATTTAAATTCATTGTGACAACCCCACAGTCAGTTAAGCGCTTTCGTAAACAACGTATGAAAAAATCCCCTGAAACTGTTTGCACATACCTTCGCGGACAAGCTGATAGGTCCACTTCCATTTAAGATGACAGCCATATAGGAAAAGTAGTTCCGTAATGATATTTGCGAACACTGAAATAATTTGTTTGTTTTCGTTTTATGCCCATATGACGCGATATAAAAAATTGGTCTGTTAAAGGCTGTTCACAATAAAGAGAGCTCTTTTCAAATCAACCTTAGAAAAAGTCACTGCTTTTACCTACATAATATTTTATCGGGTGCACTGAGTGACAATCGCCTAGTAAAGCTGGTAACGATGGAGCGAAATAATTCCATAATATCTTAACATCGAATAAAAAGTGTTAGGTAACTATTTGTGACTACTAAATTATTCTTCGCTTTCTGCTTTTTGAATGCATCGGAGTGTAAAAATAAGCAGATTTGTAAACTCACTTGACCGGCGCATGAATAAAGCGATGAGACCCGTAATAATGTTAATTTTACATAAGGCGGAAGACTGTACAAAGGGCATAAAAGTAGGTCTTTAGCAGGGGTTTCAAAAGTGCTCATTTTACCGTGAATAGTCTATACTTAAGCTGCCGCCGACTCCAGCCACGTCAGCAAAATGGCCTAAATTGCCAGCAAAATGTAGGATCGATTTCACCAATCAATAATTAGTGCTTGATAACCTAACTCGTCAGCCGGCAAGGCAGCTAATAGGGAACCTTTCGCAGAATGCAATGGCCAATAAGACGCAAAACCCATTCCCAGAGACTGGCTCAGCCAATCAGATGGGTACATATGTCTAAATCAATGAAACGGCCACGCCATTTCGTCCTTGTAAACTTTTCTGTTGGAAGACCCAAATTTCGCGGAAAGATTTTCGCACATGCTAGACTTCAATACAGTCGGGGCGCATCAGCAGTTTTATTGTGCTTATTAGTGCTGTGACTTTTGCGAGAAGACATCTTCTTACGTGACTGGCCAATCATATTTGGGTATAGGCTGTTCACCGTAAAATGAGTACTTTAGAAAGCCCCTTTTAAGATATAACTGTATATACGTTGTGTATTCCTCCGTCTTATGTAAAATTAGCATTGCCATGGGCCTCATCAATTTATTCATACGTCGGTCAAGTGAAACTGTGAAATTATTTCAAAAAGTAAATACTTAACAAATCTGCCAATTTTTACACTTCGATACATTAAAACAAAGTGAAAGAATATTAATTTTAAGGTATCAGAAATTGTTACCTAATACTTTTTATTCGACGTTAAGATATGGAACTATTTCTCATCCATCATTCCTAGCATTACTGGGCGCATGTCACTCAATACGCCCATTAAAATTAATGCATACAGGGGCAGTGACTTTTTTCTAAGGTTTATTTCTCAAGTGCTCACTTTATCGTGAACAGCCTTTAGCTGTGATAGTGCAGGCCTATGATACGCGGGCTGATGTCTAAAGACACGTACCACGGAAATCATCCGATCACTGCCTTATGCGTCCACATCGCCTTACTGCCGTCTTATGTACTGAAACGTTTTCTGTGAAATCGTTGTTTGCGCGTAAACGCGTATCTCGGCAAATAAAAGTTCTGGAAATACGAAGTTTGCCAGAAATGATAAAAAAAAAAAACTATTGTCTATGCCCCTATCTTTTCACTTTTATCATATTAAGTGTATTAATGGAGAAAAAATTCGTAAAAGTGCTCAGATATAGCATTTTTAAAGCTCGCTTATGCAGTTCCTTTAAGCGGCAAGAGAAAAATACGACTATCCGCAGGTAGTTGGATCTGTAGATTTTCATCGCGTTTAATAAAATTACACTGTTACAGATCTAATTTGCACAGTAAAGCGTTACGACGGAAACACTGCACGCCTTGCGCGTAGGAGCTATGAGGCGCTAGGCGTGTGTGATGTCGCCCGTATCGCTACCTCTCTTCTTGACCTTGGACGCGCATCTACATAATCTCCATACGTGGCGACAGCGACCCGGATTGAACCGCCAGCACTCCGCCACGACCTGCGTGCAGACCCAGCCAATGCTAAAACAAGTCAGCCAATGAACGTGTGGATACAACTCACTTATATACAGGACTGTGGAGTATCCTTTTATAACATGTCTATTTATTTCGGTACTGCAGCGCGTGTTACGCTTTTGGTTTCGCTGTCTTCGTATTGTCAACGTTGTGCCTCGTGGTTTTTGTGTCGCTCGTTGACTTAACTGGATCGTTGTCGCCTGTTCCATTTATGTGCATATTTATTTCACCACATCTTTATTGCATTTGTGTTTCTCATCCATATATTGTGTCATCCGTTCTTTGGTTATTTTTTTTTCCGTAAACATCGTAGGCAGCGGAGATCCAATCAAATGTCGAATTACAACCTGTGCGGCGTTGTCGCCGGTCTTTGTCGCCACCACCAGGACTGCATTCATGGCGGCGCCTTGGCCCTCGTCCCACATCTCGAGGCGAGGTAGGTGAGTGCAGGGGCTCGCTGCGCCGCGTCGCGCCGGGTCGTAAACACCGCGTGAGAGCTGCGGCCCCTCGGGTGTGTGGACGACCATCGGCTGCAAGCAACTTAATTAACTGCCTGTGTCGGCAGTGAACTTGGCTCATGTTAGTCACATGGGACGCATACTCATTAAAATTACCATGAACGAATGATTGGTGTCCATGTTTCTCGTGATTGACACTGCTGGATTGTCGGTATTCAAAGAAATGCATTGATATTATTGCGACTCCAACTCTCATGTGTACTAAACGAAAATAAAATATAAACCAATTACAGTAGCTGCGTTTTGAACAATACAATTTTAATCACTTTTTAAGCCCTAAAATTACTGCAAACATTTGATTTTCGATATTATTTGAAAAGTATGAAGTTCTGTGATTTTTTGCGTTTTAAAATTTGTCAAAAACACTACCTTTTTTTTACTCATCATAGTCATTAATCGATTTGTAAATCTTGGTTCCTTTCCCCCCCTCCTCCATGTCATCTTTTGACTCTTATGCCCGGTTGCACCACTGAAGTTCAGCAATTATCTAGGTTCAGATACCGGTCTGATCTTGGTTCAGCGCATTTGGCTGTTGCGCCATTGCAATCTGCGCGCCGAACTAAGATCAATTTGAACCTCGTCTTGAATCGTGCCTGTTGGCGGTTCAGGAGAATGATCTTGGATCAAGTAAATACGAATGCTTTATTTTAAAATGTCAAACTTATATTGAAAAGTAATTTTGTTTTAAAATGACATAAACCTTCAAATATTCCGTATTTAAGCTCTGTTTGGCACTTATACATACATTTTATAAACGATTTATAAAGTGAACAGAGAAGAATAAAAGTTTGTGTTGAATGTAGTTTATGTGAAGATAAAAGCACTGTAAAATATATTTATTTACTAGAAATAAACTTGGTAATAGTATTTAATTCGTTTAAAAGTGAGGTCCTTCCTACGTTCCTCTGTCCAGGTGTTCTGTTTTCTAATATTCGGTTTGTTGTCAAATTGATGGCTGTTGACCAGAGTTCCGAATCTGCATCTGTCCTGTAGGATGCCTCCTGTGATTCCAATGTCTCTTTCAATTTCAAGCAGCCAATTGTTCTTCACTTTTATTGTGATGGCAAGGTTGAGAACTCTCTTGGTCAGTCTGTTGTTATTCATTTCAGTCATCTTTTTCTGAAAGTTTGTGTAATTTTCTCAGAATGTTGATGGAGCTCATGAGATTTCCTTTTCATCCAGATTCCCCCTGTACAGACTCAGCCAAAGATTTTCCTTAAAATTTTTCTTTCTTGCTTTTCGATAGCTTTAATTAGTGGTCTAATATAATGTAAAACATTTCGAATTATTCGCAAGATATGTAGGTTATTGTTAGATGGATATGTGTAGGTTATAGTTAGATGGTTATTGCAGCAGCACGGGTTTATTCTCCCTCTCAACAGATTTCTTCGTGTTAGTATTTACTTCTCTTGCCAACAGATGCCGCGCTGGGTTAGCTGTAAGTTTATAAACAACAAATATAAATAGTTAACGGCATTGTCGCACACGTCTTTCATAGTGTCCTTTTCCAATTAAATCTATCATTTAAGGTAGGTGTTTACGTCTGCCTGAACAATATTGCTAATTAAAATTTACATGACGGTTTTTAGTGCATTCGTTCTGTGACGTCAAAGAATTTCGATATGCTTCGAAGTTTAACGAAACACGTACCGCAGTGCAGTTCATAATCACTGCATTCGCTTTGCGTTTCGTTTACCTCTGAAGCATAACGACTGCTGTCGGAGAATTCGTGTTCAGCCCATAGACTAAAGATGAGGTAGACCGATCTCGTTGGCTGCGCACAACCAATCTCCTTGTCCCAACATTGATCTGCTTTTCTGTCACTACAGTTTGCAAAAATGGCGTGAATTGGGTTTGAGGTTAAAACACTGTTTAGTAAACAAGTGCTTTTGAGATGTTTTTATACTTCTTCTAACCGATATGTTATCCTTTTTGTGTAAATTCGAAGTGGTAAAAGTAAATTAAGATGTAAACAAACACGTTCATCACGGTTGACCACGTAACTTTGACAGTTGTGTAGGATTGGGGTAGGTCAATGTTGGGTACATGCGCAGAAGACGAATAAGCGGTCTAACTCATCTTTAGTCCATGGTTCAGCCCGCTGGTGGGGTTCACGACATACTTGCCGCTCAAGTGAAAATCTATTGAATATTATCCATATTTCTCAAGTAGCTGATCTACTGCTCAGAGTTGAAGATCCTTGAAAACTTGTATGTCGCATGAACCACCTCATGTCCGATCGCGTGTGCACTTTCATGCTATCAACGCTGTTTGTGTGAAATGGTTTTTTATCAGTTTAACGGAAGACTGTGACTGTCGGAAGTCTCAAGTACCGTATCGTAAGTTAATTTTGTAGGAACCCCGAAAACTAGAATGGCCTCAAATTTCGAATCCGCGGGAGAGATTTTGCTTGATAACTCAGCGGAGACATTTTTGAAGTTAATTTCCCACGTTTTGTTTTGAAACTATTCCGAGTGATATTTCCCACAAAGTTTTGGCGGGAGTAAAAAAGATTGCCGTATGCCTATGAAAATATGTGTCTGCTGGTTAATGTTATTTTCACGTAGATAATACGGTTGACATCGCAGTAGGCTGTTTGGATTATTGTTACGTAAAATTCACTGACACTGGGAAAGTGGATATCTATAATCGAAAGAAGAAGAAAAAAACAAGGGGGGGGGGGGGCGCTTTAATTTTCTCACTGTGCCGGCGAAGGACTCAAAAATTCGTGGAATTGGACGATCTCATAATTTTAGGAAACTATATTAAATGTTGTTAAATAAAGTCTTAATTTTAAACATTACTGATATTTAATTTTGGTTTTAAAACATTCACGGGACAGTTTTATACTAATGTAAGGTTTTCGTTTGGGGGGGGGGGGGTGTTCATGTCCCCTGTAATCCCCCTCTCCGTAATCTTGATTCATCCCTGACCAACCTGTATTAGTTTTCATGAAAATTATTATTTCGCATTTTATTTAAGTATATTCTTTGAAATCTTCTATAGATTTTTTTTAGTTGACGTAATTTTTCAACATGCTTATCGATTTAAGTTGTTATTAGAGACCTGAATAATTCGCGGATTCATTTTGGTACAAGCTAGAATTTAAATCTCGTATGTTTATATAACTTTAGCCATTGGTCCACACGGTGTTTGATGCCTCCTGTAGAACGCTGGCTCAATCATCGCCTTCCACTGTGACAGCAGACAACCAATGTGCAGCTGATATCGGCATATTTGTACAACGACTGTAGAGTCTAACCTGCAGGTCATTGAACTCGCGAATTTTTCAGGTGTCTAGTTGTTACTATACAGGCGCGATAAACCTAATAAATGCAGCACGGTGTTAACTGTGCATGCCAAGAGAACTGCTGGTTGGGACGCGCGTGCGTATTTGTCACGTCATGTGGCAGGCGTCAAGCCTGGCGCGTGTTGCTTTCTTTCGACAATTCAGCCCTGGTGTCGGGTAACTCAGTGGAACTGCTGTGAAACTAATTACGCCGCTTCCCCCAAACTCCCTTTCCCCTTGCCCTGCGACGGTGGAACACAATATCCGGGCTCGACACTGCTCTGCAGCGATTGTCGTAGTTCGCTCTCGCCCAATAAACCTTGCTCTCTCTACGTCGACTACATCAGTCGTGCAGGATAGCGTAGTTAGTGGCGAGTTCACGCCCGTTCACGTATTTTCTGCCAGTTTGCAAACTTGGGGACACATATTAATGTAAAATGTTAAAGGTATACAGAGTTTATAAAAATGAGTCATGTCAGTTTCAGTTTTTTGTCGAAATTTCTAATGTGGCACGGCCCAAAGCAAACCTACCAAGGCAGACACTCACTCGTCATATCGTTTTCTTTGATTTCTTATTGATTAAATTTTTAAAGAAGAAAAATTTCGAAAGTGCTATCTAGTGCAAACATGGGCCATTGACGTATAGTTACGTGAGCCATTAACGTATAAGTATGTTCCGAGTTAATGTAATATCTAGGAACATGCAACATTCGCGTTATTATGTTGCATCAGGCTGATATTCACAGTTGTATGCACTAGAGCCGACGATGTTTCTCCATTGGCTGCTGCACAGATGTGAAGCCACGCCCGTGCTCACTGAACTGCTAGTGATTGGGGCACACAATTGTGATGATGCGTTCATCTATTGGCTCAGAGTTACCCATGATCTGTTCCAATGACAAACTTATTACAAAGGTACGTGTGTTTCAAGTTTAACGTGTCGCCAAATAACGCGAATTTTGCAGGTCTCTAGCCACATAAATAGGGGCACCATTTTTCCGTGAAAAAATTTCAGGACAAGTTATTTTCCAAAACATTTTAGTTCAGAACCACTTTCGTGATTGGAGCTTTTGCAATGTTACGCGTCCTGCCCGCGAATCACGGACGATCAATATCGGAGAAACTTAATTCTGATTGGTTCACTCGTGTAACAGACATTCTTCACAGAAATACAAGCGGCCAACATCCACTGGAAGACTGCAAGTGTGCACATAGGATAGACGAAATGATGATGCCGTTCCTTTGAGGATAGCGTGCCCATTCTCTGATTGGCTGCGCGAGGCTCTGTGAACATCCTTGCGACTGATTGGTTACTGCGTGATGCGAAAGGCCCCCCCCCCTTTTTTTTCTCGCTGGCCTGTCTGCTGGTGAGTGTGTTACTAGGCGCTGATTGGCGAACTGTATTCCAACATGTTGCTACACAATCTAGCGAGTGCGGCTGTTGAGTATGTGTGGTAATATATTATACTTTATTTCCATTTTAAACGTGTTCCGAAGTTTAAAAAATAACTTAAATTTTTTACTTTGGGAACATACGTATGTCATCCCCATCTTTGAAGGCACTGCCTACCGGCTGGCAGATGCGAAATTTAAATCCCATGTTAAGGAAATTTCATTTCTGTGCGTTTATTTCAAAGGCGTTTCAAACAAAATGAATTCTTCACGAATTTTTTTAGGAGAAGATCCCTACGAGCATATATTTTCAAAATAGATAGGCAGTATGCACTTTTTTTGTAAAACATACATTTTAAAAATTCTTTGCAAACACGCTATACATGTTATGGAAACATCTCTGTTATAGGGAACTTTTTGACGCGAAGCGAGCGATCAAACCGAACGTATGTGACAAAACCATCCCACTATAGTACGCATTAGCATTTTTTTTTTTTTTTGGCTCGGCGGTTGTGTATTTGGAGAATGATAAGGACCGTTCACATGCCTCTTTGTTTACTTTACTGAGCAGTCGTGTCCTGCACGCTTGCACACGAAGTGCTGCCGTATCCGGGTTCGAGCGAGCTAGCCACTAGCTGCCGAGGGACTGGGGATTCGTTTTTTACGCAGAAGCTCGTGACTACGCGCCAAACAACTATTTAATGTGGACGCTGCATAACCGATTATATTGTGTAGATACTATTTTAACTAGTCAAGTATCGCGAGTCATTTGTTCTTGAAGGATTTTGGGGTACTTTTGTCTCTCTTTATTTAATATTTATATGAAACATGCCATCATTTATATACATTTCAGGTCACAACAAACTTTTACCTTCACATAAAATTGGCAATAGCTGGAAAATCATACTGATGAGTTTCTTTTCATCCTTACGTTTATGAACTTGCGAAATCAAAAATAATTAAGCGGTATGAATGTATATAACATTCTGTAATATCACATTTGTTAGTGAAGCATTTGCATTGCGCAGTGTAATAGTTTTCATCAGTATAGCTTCAATTGAGAAAGTTGTTAGGTTTTGTTATTAATGCATCACACTTGAATAGAAAATCGGATTTAGATGGTAACCATGCACTATGCAGACTCTGTACCATAAATTAATTTTGATGAATACCGCATTTGCATAAATATAAATCAATTAAATTAAAAGATAACTAATATTCATCACACTGCTCATCCAGGGTCGGGCTTGCGGCGATATCGCTTGATGCTACTGAATTACGACTGCATAACTTAAACAGAACCGCTGCCACTGTGTTAGGTGATTTGTGGTTGTATGTTAACGTAACTGGCATAGATAATTTACAAGGCAATATTTTGCTTTGTTTTGCCATTACATGGTTTCTTCCGACTGTCGGTCATTTCTTTCGCAGCCATTTTCTCTTTGAACTGCGAGGAGTTGTTCACAAACTTTCGTTACAAATAAATTTCCCGTACTTATTCTAAATTCATTAGCATAAAAATATGCCTTTTGCAATAACGTACTACCATTAAGATTTTTTTAAAGCAATAGTGAGTAAATTGACGTCATTTTAATAGCAGTGACGTGAAAATGATTTTCGTAATAAACTTCGCCTGTATAGTAAGTATATTATTTGTGTTCCATCAGTGAAATGGCGTGTCTGTACCTTCAATACACACGAATTCCGTCTCTGATCGACAGTGTGGGACCGTACTGCGGAAATGCTGCGCTGTTCTGTGGAAAGTTCGCTATTGGTCAGTTCAGCCCCTGGCAATCACACTCGCTCAGTCGTTTTTCTGACAAGTTAGGAGCAAGGTTAGAGTGGGTTAGAAGCGGTAGTTTCACTTCTGTATATAGGGGTGTTCTGTGTATTCCGCTTTCGTGTCTCCCTAGCTAGGTTGTCGGCACGGGTGATGAGAGGAGAAAGAGATTTATCAATCAAAGAGCAGTGCTGCAGGGAATACGAGGGTTGGACAGGAAAGGAGGTCGGTTTTTGTGACTGCCTTTGACCCTCACAGATACAAGGTCACCGACATTGGTACACTGTCAAAAATGCTGTCACACCCTGAGACTATTTTTATAACTAAAACTCACGGTGCCAGGTGCGAGGTTAGTTGTTAATACTAACATCCAGACAAAAATTCGGCTATGGGCTATTCACGGTCAAGTGAGCACTTTTGAATGCTCTCTCGTTTGGGATAATGGTCAATAAATATATATTATTTTAGCCTTAGACGTCAACTTCCGAGTGCGGTGGAATATACACGCTGTCTTTATTACTTAAATGGCAATATTTATCTAAAAAGGTAGTTGAAGGATGAAAAAAATGGCTAAAGGAAAAGTAATTAGGGCCTAAAAAGTGCTCATGTTACCATGAACAACATAAAGTATCTGGAAGCAGTAGTGTCTACAACTGCGCATATAGTTACAAAAGTATGCGTTTGTGTTTTTTTTTTTTTTTATTTATTATCGTTTCCGTATCCTTAAACTCAGTACTTCGACAGTATGATGCCAAAGATGTAGAGTTTAGGCACAGACTATCATCAACGGTTTCGACACAAAGTATTGAAGAACATTGTGAAAAGTTGGAGTTATATCTAGACTAAAATTGGAAACATAGGTATCTTCCTCCCCCTCCTCATTCACTTTCTTTCTGTGCTTGTGTTATCAATGCACTATTTAATTTAGTCAGCCAATATGCCTCAGATTCAAACGACGAATTTAAAAGTTAGGTGTCATAATCGCCATCAGGTTACCCGTGATATCGATGTCGGCTGATTTTCGTAGAACACGCTGTGATCGTCTTCTGAACTAGCCAGCCAAAGAAGATTACTGTCAACACCAATGAAATAATTTTTGAAAAATGTTGGCTTGCGATAGAGATCCCCCCCCCCCTTTTTTTTTCGTCGCACGAGCAAACATGGAAAAACAAAAGACGGCGAGTCCCGAATCTGTGGTCACAAATTTCGAAACAGCCGACGTCGTCACGGATCGCGAGAGAGAAAGAGAGAGAGAGAGAGCTTTATATCGGGACATTCATCTGTATCTTACGACGCAGGTTTGTTCTGTCTATGCGGAGATGTATCCCAACGTGTGGCCATGATTCATCTGCGTTGGTCGCGTATACATCGTGCATGTGCTCCAGAAATCCACCTGCCAGTGCGGTGCGGCTTGGCGTCGCAGCCAGGGACTACGTGTTGGTTTGTTGACAGGGGTGGGATCCAGTTGCCCTCATTCTCCCCGCTAGAGAGAGAGACTGTATTGGGGGCACGCAGGCAGCTGTTCGGAGCTCACAAAGCCCGCGCCTCTCCCACTGCAACCCTCTGCCGCGTGTATTTACTGCCTCCCGCGACCTACCTGCAGCAAGCACGGCGCTCCAATAAATAACACACAGCTCCTGCAACTCCCTTTCAACCAATCTCCACTGTGACGCTTGTGAGTTGAGTTGGAATTTCACTCTCACAAGCCTCCCTGGCCTGGCCTGCGTTTCCTGATCGCTGGGACGTGGGTGCGTGGCTTACAATAGGAAACAACACTAGTACATTATTAAACGTTAAGAGTCCTATGTACTGAAACATTTTTTTGTAAATCGTTGTTTGCGCCTAAACGCGTGTCTCCGGAAATAAAAGTTCTAGAAATACGAAGTTTTGCCAGAAAGGATAAAAAAAACTATTGTCTATATCGGTACCTTTTTACTTTTACCATATTAAGTGTATTAATGGAGCGAAAAAATCGTGAAAGTGGTCAAATATCGCATTTTAAAGCTTGCCTATGAAGTTTCTTTAAGCGGTAAGAGAAAAGTACGATTATACGCAGGTAGTTTGATCTGTGTACCTTCATCGCGTGTAATAAAAGCCCACAGTTACAGATCTAGTTTACACAGTAAAGCGTTAGGACGAAAATACTATACGCCTTGCACGTAGGAGCGATGAGGCGCTAGCAGTGCGTGTTAGTGTCGCACTATCGCTCCCACGCTTCCTGACCGTGGACGCGCAGGTAGATAGGACCCTTAACTCTACTGTTGGGTGGGTGTTGCGAGAAGTAGGGAACTAGGTTGATGAACCAGAATGCAGGATAATATATTCCGTCTCACGAACGAGTGCACTTTTTTGACAGCGCTGAAGCTGTTTCCATGTTACAGTGCTGTCTCTCCCGCCACAGATGTTTACATAAACACTCTCAGCTGACTCAACATGCCCAGTATGTTAATGCAATATAAATAACTGTACTGAAGACTACGTTCAGAACTGTCATAAAAGTGCATTCGTTCGTGAGAAAGATTATAGTATAAAGCGCTGGAGTGTACATTAGCACAGCGACATCTTCGAGTCCGGCACCAAGCATGGTTGTTGTTTACAATATATGTTTTGGTTGTCAATTTTCTTTCGGTTAGATATCCGTTAGGTAGTGCGTTTACGCGTAGAGCGCAACATTAATGAACATCATTACGTACCAGGAAAGTAAGTGCAATGTAGAATCAGCACATGGTTGATAGTTGGCCAGACGTGTCTTTGAACACTTTCTGGTCCCCGATGGTTGTGTTCCGTGAAGCGTCACGTTCGTGGGGTGGGAAAGCACCACCAGTGATTGTATTACATCCTCCGTTATCCCCTTTAATGACGTTCACTTATGACCCTACTTAATTGCGGTAGCTTAATTTGACCCGAAAACGTAACTATCGAAACGGCTTACACATCCGTGCCTTACCCCTTATTCAAACTCACGACGAATGTTAGTTCCACCCACGTGACTTGGAGTTTGAGCATGTTTTCTGTAACGTGTGGTTAGGAGTTCACTTAGCTTTCCATTACTTGGTCGTGAGACGCGAAAGGCTTAATTTATTTATAAGTGCTACTGGATTTGTCCTCAGCGTGACGCTTTCTGCTTCTGAATTGAGATAGAATTATTGAAGTCAGATACGTGTCGTCGCAAAATTACTTCATGGTGCTGCTCTCTCTCCCCTGTCGTTTTTTTGTTTGTCCCGTTTTACGGCAAACGCCGGTTAGTGCCCTTAACTGATGCTCCCTTTAACAAGTTTTGCCAAACACACGTTATATATTTCATTGCCAACATGACAGAGAGGAGAGCGCGACGCCTCTGCAGTAGAGCGACAGCCAGTCGCATTGCGCGTCCTGGTGACGCACGATGACCAACTACGGCTCTGTAGCTGCTTCCGAGTGATAGCCCGCACCGACGATCATAGCCGTGGGTTCGATTCCTGGCTTTTGCTAGGAGAGTGAAAGAAGGGGGGGGGGGGGGGAGTTGCAGTAAATTTCATCGCTATTCCGTAAGGTTTACGTCCCAATTCATCGTAGCTTCCGAATATTCATAAGACTTGTTTCTGCCTCCTTTCCGGCAGACGTCTCGTGTTTTGTTTACCTATAGTTTGATTATCTATCATCTATGAAAATCTGTTCTTTCAACGTGATAGGTTCTCCCTGTTCCCTATTTGTGCTGAAAGGCTCTATTTAATATGTGATCCACAAATAAATTTGGCGGAAGGGGGGGGGGGGGTCAACAGTTCAGTGTAACTGTGTTACTTACTGATTGAAAGCTGGGTTACAATGTGTACGGTTCTTTTTTAATTTTATAAGAAATGCATTTGAAGGTTTTTTAACTTTAAAATGTAACCATGGCATTTAATATAAATTACCCGCTGAAAAGGTTTTTTTTGCAGTCAACCTTTTCCCCCTCCAAATTCACAACAAACAAATAATGTTGGCCTGTATTTCATTAAATAGTTGCAGGCCAGCATTAAAAGGTATTCAGAATCTAACAAAACAAATAGAAATAAATGATGAATACTAGGTATGGTTGATTTGTCATATAACTGATATGGTATGGGTGAAAATACCCCTGATTGTCTTCTAATTTTTGCAGCTCGAGGATTATAAATGAGATCCGAACTATATTTTGCATTTATATATTTAACCTGAAACATAAAAAAAGACAACAAAAGCTAATGCGTTCGACAAGAAATTGATCCGCGCCGCACCAGTTAAGGGTTGAAAAACGGCTGTTGAAAAAGAGGTTAGTATAAAAATGAATAGAGTTGTGAAAATGAAAGTAATAAGTGCGGTCAGTTAGTCTCCGTGTAGAGTAGAGTGTCACGGGACGGCAGTCCCCGCGCCCACTGCCTCGGGAGGTGTATGTCTGGCGGTGCTGTAGTGTACCGCCAGCCGTCAGAGGAGGGGGGTAGGGGACCCCCAGGGCGCCGCAGGTCAACTGGATCTGACCCGTGAGGTCCAGCGGTCAGCGCCCTCAGCGAGCCGCGAGTCTTCCGGAACTGACGGCCTCCATCTTGTCGCTGATAATACAAGTCGTTGCGGGAGCTCGTTTGGTCACGGTAAACTGAGCACTTTTAAAAGCCCTGCTTAAGATCTTCTGGTATGCACTTTATATATTCTTCCGCCTTATATAAAATTAACATTGCGTGGGTCTCATCACTTCGTTGATGCGTCGGTCAAGTGAACATGTGAAATTATTAGAAAAGTAAATATCTTACATATATGCTCATTTTTACACTTCGATGCATTAAAAAAAAACAGAACGCCAAAGAAATAATTTGAGTTATCACAGATGGTTACCTAATCCTTTTTATTCGACGTTAAGATATGGAACTACTTTCCATCCATCGTTACCAACTTTACTGGGTGCACGTCACTCAGTAAGTCTGTTAAATATATGCTAGTAGGAGCAGTGACTTTTTTCTAAGGTTGATTTTAAAAGTGCTCACTTTATCGTGAACAACCTTTAAACATGAGGTTTCGGGACCAACTGATAATAGTTGGTCCCAAATCACTGAGTGTTTATGTCGGTGTTGATGTTGAGCTTGACCTGTCTTTGATACGGCCTCCATGCTACAATTATACGGCCTCCATGCTACAATAGTGACTCCTTAGCGATCATGACCACTGAGAATCCACATACCTAACAAAGCTGTCCGCGTAAACTGTGCAGTGCAGCCTGCTGGGTATTTATACCATTTCGATAGGGTGCCTAGGCCGATGCGAGTATTACTTTGTTTCATCTCCTTACCCACCATGGAATGGTGGTCGTGCTGTCTAGACGAAGGACTGGCAACACAAGGCTGGTCGGAAAGATCCCGCACGCTTCTAGCATTTTTTGGGTTCACAAACAATTAAGAAATAATCCCTAGCTCTCCTGGCGGTCACCATTTGAACTCCACTCCCCGATGATAGGGCGCCCCTGCACGTGACGTGATTATCAACACACACACAAAATGGCCGCAACGATACCAGCACTCCTCGCTGCGAACGGTAGAACCTCCCACACTTTGGTGACAGGTGCTAGGATTAAAGATGGCCGCCTACAGCAGCCGACATGGGCGGCGGGAAATTGACGTGTGAGATAGTACATATCCACAATTTGTGTCATTATCATAACTGGAATTAGCATAGGAGAATTGGCATTGGCGAATTTGTGACGTCATCCAAGATGGCCGCCTCGGTTTCCCTGCTCCCCCGCCTGCAGCCTGTGCGTCGTGTTCCTTGAGACGAATTCGGCTAAATATAAAAGTAATTAAAAGTGGCTATCTTGGAAATAAATTCGATTTTTACACTCGTGTACAAAACTGGGCCATCAATGTTTTTGTGAACTTGAGAGCATTTCCACGAAAAAATAACTGTCATAAAATATGTAAATGCATGGCTGGGTCATTTTAACTCATTTAAAAGTATAAAAATAAAACGAGAATGGAAAATGTTGCGATATTACTACTGTACTATAGATTTTGTCATTATTTTTGCATTTATCCTGACGCTGTTCTTTAAAGTTAATTCCGCACGTCGGAATGTGACTGTTATGTAAATCGATGCATTTCATTCCCCGTCTGTCCGTATAAATATCTATAAACGTCCAGAACTTGAATTGATGCGTGTGCACGTTGTAATTTATCTGCTGGAAAATTCCATGCCACCTGCGCTTCGCCTCTGTCGTATGTATGCTGACTACATTGGGTCCAATGTAGGAATACGCACTGCCAAATTAAAAACAGAGAGTAACGGAACGATATCCAGTCCTTTGCGTTACGAACATTAACCCAATTACGTAGCCATTATTTTTGCTATATTCCGTTTTATTAGTGTGCCATGGTAAATATTGGTCGGGCATCAGTAATTGCTTCTCCCTTTTTCAAATTGTCCGCGCCTCGCTCAATCTCTGGCGTGAAGGGCCAGAGTGCATGCTTATTATTGACTGTTCACTGGTAGTTGAGTACTTTTCCGCTTATCTTATAAGAGTACGCTGAAGGTTGAATTTTAAGTTTTAGGTAAACATGTATGAACACTGAAACTATTTGTTTTGCTTTCTGTTTTTTTTTTTTTTTTTTACATTCGCATAAGAGAAATAAATAGTAAATCTGTAAAATATTTATTTTTAAAATAATTGTACAGTTTTACTTTACCGACGCATGAATAAAGTGATCAGACGCATGGACATGTTAATGTTTACATATGATGGAAGAATACAATGTGCATACACGGAGATCCTAAGCAGGACTTTCATAAGTGATCAGTTTACAGTGGACAGCCTATAGCTAGCTGGTCTTGTTCATAACTTAGCACTGATACACGCTTTCCACTGTTCTCGACTTCGTTTCGTGCATAAGTTCTTACGTTACGGTAGGATTTAATTGCGTGATTCTGTAGTAAGACTACGACCGTGCAGACCCACTGTCAAGTTCCGACGCAACAAGAAAAATATATGTATACTAGCTGAGCCCGGCGAACGTTTTTCCGCCTCTTTCACAGTCTATTTTGTCTTCTCAGTGCGTCCTCTCTATTACGTCTGGTACGTCGCCCAATGTTTTACCGTGGTATCGCTGACATTTTTCTTTTTAGAACATTTCCTGCAAGTATGAGCAAAATCGGCCAATAAATATAGAAGTTAGACTCCAACGCCACTTATCGGAATGAAACATGACTAAAAACCTTACTCGCCACCTCAATGACATATGGTGTGAATATGGTCTCAATTGGTTCAGTGGTTTGTCAGTGATGATGCGGTTTAGTTACGCGCAAAGGATTTTATATATATATTCTACTTGTTTTTCCATTAGGGCCTTGCAGGGACCACGAACCAATTTCAATGCTTCACCCTTTGTTGTTCCTTCTCCAGCACTCTTTCATCTTCTCACTCTGTATCTTTTTTTTCTCCTCGGAACATTTCGAGCCTGTTTTCTTTTCCTTCCTTCCTTGGAATCGTTCCATTTTTTACACTTTTTTTTTTTTAAATTTCTCTCTGTGTTGCTTCTTCTTCACGTATATTGTTTCTTTTCAAATCTTTCTTAACTTCCTGAATCCAGGTTGTTGTTAATTTCTTGTTCCAAATATATTTGAAGGTCCGTTTGGTTAGCCTGTTGCCATCCATTCTATATAAATGTCCAAAAAATAGCAATCGTTTCTTCCGTATTGTTTCTGTTCTATATATTATTGTTATGTAAATGTAACATTGATCGCCATACTGTCTGCACAAACAGCACTCAAAGAAAGGTAGGAAGATCTTTGAAGTTACGAATGGTTGGAACGACAGAGAAAGAAAATCAACTGTTCGCTTTTATTAAAGGTTTTGTACCGCAGCCGTCCGCCACTGCCAATATTCTCAACACTCACAACGAAAAGTATTATTTTACTCTGCGAAAAAAATACAGGCAACCTTGTTCTTTTCCTACTCACAAATTAAAAACAGCATGCTACCTACTTGGCCTCTTAGTACAAAATCTTATGTTAATACAAAGCAATATTTAATATTGTCCATTTCATATAAGTGGGGTAAAATCCGACAGACAATGTGAACAACCTACACTCTATGTAAACAGTAAATGCTCTCCTTTGTACAGTATTGTATAGGCCGTTCACGATAAAGTGAACACTTTTAAAAGCCCTGTTAAAATTCTACTTTCTTACCCATTAAGTATCCTTCCACCACATGTAAACAAACATTGCCATGTGACTGCCATGTGATTGCCACATGTTAATAAACTCAATGTTTACATTTTGAGACTGCTAAATGTTACACGTATATTATATGTAATAACACATGATATGTATAATGTATGTATGCATATATATATATATATATATATATATATATATATATATATATATATATATATATATATATACACACATATACATATACATATATATGTGTGTGCTCCGATAGACAAGAACTTTACACAGAATACAATTGAAAAATGAACGCCCTAGCGATGAAGTCATGGAAAATGTGAAAAAGCAAACATTAAACTTTGGTGGTGAACAAGGACCAACACGACACGTTAAAAAATGACAGACATTAGTTAAGCCGAAAAATAATTTGGATGGGCAACCAAATCCAGATTTCGAAATAGACTAGCACTACTGCACACCCAAGGTACAACACCACTTGTCTGACAAATTACCAAACATTTAAAAACTGTACCGCAAAACTTAACGTTTCCCATGACTCACCGTTTTCTAAGTGCCCCATCGCTCTGTAGCTGACAAGTAAAACGTCAGTTCTAACACATGGTAGCTGTGTTTGGCCTCAGCTGACTGAAGTTAGGTGCAATTAAGCCATCAGGAAAAAAACATACATCCTGCAGGCATAAGGAAGCGGTGTAACATAGCAGATGCACGAAGCTTATAAAGTAGACAGAGCAAGGCCGTGCAAGAACTTAAATAAAAAATGACAAATCAAAAAATAATGACTTTCGAAAGGGAAAGAGGGAGGCAAGGAAAGACGAGGGGATCTGAGCCAAGCAAAGAGTACACCACTGCACAGATGTAGATGGTGTTAATAAATTTAACGTGACGGTGCAAACGTGGCAGTATATAAAAATATGTAATATATAAAAAAGAAAAATATATAACATGTGCATGTGTATGTACATTTTAAGGATAGTTTTATATGCACCTTTATAAATGGAGATAAATATATTTCAACATAGGCCTATAACGTATATATAAAATAAAAATAATTTACACTACAAATATAAACATATCAACAAATGCAATTGTGTATATATACATATAGTTTTTTTTTGACACCGTTACTCTGTGTTCGTACCCTTCTGAGACCCTCCAAAAAAGAACTGAACATTTATACTGTGAATTGAAGTGGTAACAGAAGGGTATACCAGGCTTGTAACTGGCACCACGTTCATTTGTACAAAATAATTCTAAAAATAATGTTTATTATTTATAGCTTAGTGAAATGCCGATCCGGTAATGGCCACATTTCCGGTGTCTCTTGTGGCCCAAATGGGTGCGACATTTCCTTTTTGTCAAACCCACACAGATCTCAAGAAACAAATTTTGCAGGGAAAGTGCATGGACTCTCACCATTGTTGTGGTTCCTTCATTGCAGAGACTGCAGCAAAACTGAAAACTTAAATGCGAAAAGTATTTAAAGAAAAATACTGTACTTACAAAAATGGTTCATGTGTGCACACACAAAGCTGAAATAAATGTCTTATTATTAATGTAAAACCAATACATATCCACAAATGACAGCAAAATGATAATGTAAAGGACTAATTTAAAAAAAATAATGCAAGTTACTGTGCATAGCGATAAGCACTTGGTGTAACTTGTCCTTGTTACTATAGCTGTGTGTCAATAAACAGCCAATCAGAAGCCCCGACACTTATACTATGTTATCAATTGAAAAGCTTATTTACAAATCAAGAAAGTATGTATTTTAACTTCATTCCTCGGGAAGATATTTTCTTTTGTTTATTTATGGATAATCACAAGCACGGGAGTTTTGTAACGCTTTTAGGCAATGTTTAAAGTAAAAATTGAAATGTAAATAATTTACCATTTAAAAAATGTCTCAGAAAAAAAAAAAAAAAAACCACTACCAACTCTACGTACAACCCTTAAATTCTTCGGTACATGTGTAGCAACACAAAAAAACTAATATTATTATCGTTATATCAATTGTAGCCAGGCCACTGTGTTTTTGTGTTTTGTATGTGCTTATCGCTATAACTGTGAATATGTTTGGTATGTCAATTGTAGCCCAGCCCTGATTGAAAGCTAGCTCATACAGCTTCTGTAGAAATACTTAATTAAACACATACACTGCGTAATGTAATCTAACCTTTACAAAATATGCACTCGCAAGTAAACAGGAGCTCTGGGAGTCTGGGGTGTTGACTATGTCGTGTAATTTACTGTTACATTAAATTTCAATAACTACAATATTTTTGCGGCCAAAGTGGCAGATATTATAAACAATTATGCCCACTCAATAATGCATACTATCTTCGTTGATATTTCTCAAAAGGTAGCAAGTTGTCTTGTCGAACATGAATTTCGAAATTTAAACATGGAATTGTTGTATAGGCCTAACTGTTGACAATTAATAGTAAATACTGTCTAGTTATTATTAGGGCAAGCATTACCAAATAAAACAATAAGGCCTACACTTGCATCACGAAAGAATGTCAGCAACAAGCACAACTATAGGTCTATAGTTAACAAAACCAGCTTCAAGAGTTTATAGTTCATGCTGGAACATCTTTGGTGTAGCATCAAACTGCGACGTTTATGTTATGTTAACAATAGTAAAACTTAGCACTGTAACTTGGGATGAATAACTACATGAACACAAGTTTGAGGTTTGGCGTACATTACAAAATAACACAGTGATTTCAAAACGTGTCAAATTAGTGAATAATTATTGACAGGCACATTTGCACTTGTTATCAAGGTAGATTTAAGAAAGGTTACATGGCTGGACGTAAATAGATACGTAAAGATGTAATTGAGGTTGGGCCTACATTACAAAATTACACAGTGATATAAAAACGTGCAAACCAACGGGCAAAATTGACGTATAATTATTGACTGCCAAATTTGAATTGGTTGTAATGATAGATTTGAAAGAAAGGTTAAACAGATGGGCTTAGGTAGATAGGCACAGATAACTTTTAATATTATTTGTCAAACTTAGTATATAACATGTACTTCGCAAACTCACACGAATATATTAATGTTGCGTGACTGCTGTCGTTCATTTACTTTATAATTGTTATTTAACTTTCCGTTTATAATATCACGTTTCTAACGGTCTAATTATACTTGTTCTTTTTCACTTTTTTTTACCGAGGATAAGCGGCAAAACACCGTCGTAAAAACACATTTACATTTACCTACGAACAGATGCAGTTGAAATTTTCATCATTTCTGCCACTCGTTCGATCACCTTTCACGGCTTACTCTCCTCGACGAATTAAAGAATAAATACTTTAGGCGAGATTTATAATGTATTCCTGACGCTGAATATTTGTACGTACTTAGCTGGAACTCATAACTACATAAAATCACTACAACACAATTAAACACTATACGACCTATAATAAAACAATGTTGATTGCAAATAAGCTGAAAAAATACATGAGAAATATTAAAACATAACTTCCAGCTTCCAAATTTGTAGTTTGCCTCGCAACCACCCGACACACGTAAAGCCAAGCAACAAGCATGAATGAACCACAACAACGGACCGTTGCGCCGATCACGTGACACAATATAATTATGAGTTACAGTAAATACATTATCTTTACGGTAATAATTACTTTAAAGTGTATAAAATAAACTTCGAACAGCTTAAGTATCCATAAATTCAAACATTACACTTTCAATACCGTGTTATTTCATAGAACTATTTTTCACATTTCACTGCCAACATAACTGGTTGTGTTCACCCCCAGCCTGTGTGGTGACACACATGGTTATATATACGCAGTTGCGGGCGGTGGTTTTTTCAAAGGTTGATTTCTAGAGTGCTCGCTTTAACGCAAATGGTCTTTATCAGCTGATGAACTGCTGCGGGATCCGTGTTGTTAAGTTGGCTATTTTTGTGATGGCTTTGAAAGAAAATAGTACTCAGAACTAAAAGTTGTAATTTAAAATTTTAATTATACTTACAACATTTATGGTTTAATTATGTTCAAAAAGCAATATTACATTTTCGTCATCTTTTCAGTGCCTGCCATGACATGGAACACGAGGAAGGAGGAAAATGCAAGTGTGCATTGGACTCAAAACATTTGTTTACAAACGTCTTTTCCTTCAGTGACAAAACAGCTGCGGTGGAAGGATACATTGTGACCGGTGCTACTTTTCTAGAACTATCAAAATTTACCCCACTTACATGAAATTGACAATATTTGGAAAAGCACGACCCAGTATCATTAACTAGATATGTTTAAGCTCTTGCATTACTTAATTTATTTTCTGCTGTGTGTTTGCTATATCTTATAAAGTAGTGGCCCCTTGCAGAGATTTGACTAGCGGTAAACAGTTGCTTAGTACCTAGCTGGTACCTAGTATAGCCTTACAGTTGTCTTGAATACACTGAGGAAAGGAGAAGGTAGTCTGGACTGCGCCTTCTCGTGAGTTTCGAACTACAGTTAGCTTAGATTCAGTTTGTAAATAAAACAAAGTGAAATTAAATCCGTTAAATGCCGCTGACGCCCTTCCACACAAAATTTCCCTACGGTTTCAACAACCTTAAAAAAGAGGAGAGATCCACCGGTCCTAGTCGTGGTAAGGTAATGTATGTGAAGTCATAGTTAAGCCTTATCTAGGTGTCGTAAAGCTGTGCTTACTCTTATCTTTCAGATAACACTCACTCAACTTGAAAGCTTGGCCAAGAGTGGCTGCTATCACCGAAGAGTCATAGTCTTGTGTAAAACGAGTCTTAACTGGCTGTTGGATTTACGACTAGTCCAACTAGCTTTGCCACAACACCATGTGATAGCTCAATACTTTCGAAAAGTCCGCTTGGTTTTTTTTATCCTCGTGCCCTGTGTGTAATCTCCCATCACTTGTAGAAATGAACGTTGTCATGTACTGTACATATAGCAAATCAAGAGGCACTGTGGAATTATAGGAACACTAAAAAAGTAACACACGCCAGTGGTTAGGGATTTAAATGTCTTTCTTTTTATACTTTTAACACTAGAACTGTTTGTCAGGCATTAGCTGCCCACATTGATGTAGATATGACGGTCCTTGTTGATATTAAACTATAGGCAGTTATGGAGATTTTCTTTCTAGGGTTGATTTTAGAACTGTTTAGTTAACCTTGGAGCCAACCACGTTGTGCATTTGTTTGAATTAAATTGAATCAGTTTCAGCCGAGGCCATTCGGGTGATTAAATTGCTGCATAAATATATACGAGGTAAAAAAAAAGAGAGATATTTATTCGTCAGCTACAGAAATGAGCATTCTACGAATTCTTCAAGTATCCAAGTGTGTGACAGCTGTTTTGATGCCGTGCTTGTTTGTGTTCCACATTTTAAGAAGACTAGAATATCAGGCTACGCCGTATTGGCTCTTTGGTTTCCATTACTAATGTTATCATGCCTATTTGAGAGATTCTCTTAGTATACTTTAGTTCAGCGGTCATGCCATTTGTTACAGTAATGTGGATTTGAAATATTTTAAACGCAATGCAATTTTGGAAACTGTAGAGTGCCTTTGGTTGTTTCATTACCTACCCGAGAAGGCTGTATAACACATTTTGCAGTTCTGACTACTCACCAAGCAATCATCTTGCACTCACATGTTGGTTGCGGATCGGATTGGTATCAACTGTTCACGGTTTATTGAGTACTTCTGAAATCAACCTTCAAAAACTGTCATTGCTGCTACTTGTACATATTTAAACGGGCACACTGAGTAGTAAAGTTGGCAACAACGGAGAGAAAGTGGTTACATGTCTTAGCGTTAAATTAAAAGTGTTGGGTGGACATTTCTTATATATAATACTGAAATAATTTCTTTTGGTCTCTTTTTTTTCCTCCCCCACCCCCGGATGTGCATGATGCATTTGCATGTGTAATTGTAATTGCAACCGCGTGTGTGCTTGCTCCCACCTCTCCCCATCCCTCCCCCACCCCCATGTGTGTGCCGGAGATGTGAAGGATGTGTTCTGGCGGGCGTCATGGGGTCGGTGTCCGCCAGGCTGGACTTGCAGCGACCGGTGGTTACTTGTTGGCGATACTTATAATTTATTTTGCGCAATGAGCTGTAATGTTTTCCACAGCGGCAGTATTAAAAAAAAAGACTGATACAGAGAAATTGTACTTTGTCAGTGAAGCCACTACCGTCCTCCATTCGCCCGATGTTGACGCAATTTACGAGAAAATATCGCCCCTCCTCTCACTACGCCAATAGTGGGTTTAGTGCGAGAGGTAGCAGCTGCGGGATGGAACTGACATTGAAAATTGATGTTCACATTTCGCAATACGGACCATTCACCGTAGGTGCTTCTCATACAAAGCTTCCTAAAGCCATTGCCGACAGGAAAGCTGGCATTAATGTGCAATGCTCGGGAGACAAGTGCTTCCTGTACGCGTAACGTTATCAGAATCCCATTGGCCCACACATGCACAACAACCAGTAAGGAAATAAACTTCTGGTACCTACGTTGAATTCTAGAAATTTCTCGTTCATAAAGCATCGTCTTTAATTATCGATAGAGAGTTGCATTTGACGACCAGGAAGGGAGGAAAGTCGGCGGACGACGTCTACGTACCCCTCCAGAGGGCGCCACGTCCCGCAGCGCACTTTACACGGTTGTGACGTCACGTCTGGCACGTGCGGCGTGTAATGAGCTTGTGGTACTGTGGTGTGCCATCTGGAGCCGGCGTCGCTGAATGCCCTCCTTGTGCCAGCTGGCCGCCGCGCTCTTCTTTAATCTCTCTGCAGTAATGAGGAGTGGCGAGTGTCTGCCTGCGATGTCTCTACTATCCACTGCACATGCCTCTTCTGCTTCGACGTCGTCGCCGACGACCCTGCCTCGTCTTACAGACTATAAATGTTCTGGTTCGGAGAGTTGTGTGTGCGGAAGTATTTGTCCAAGCCTGATAAATAGTGCGACGTATTTTTCTCGAATTCTTGCAAATATACGAGGCTGAGAACGTCTTCCCGATTACAGCCGCGGTGGCTGAACGGTTAGTCTGCCCGCCTCCCACCAAGGCGATACTGGTTCAATACCCGGCCGGGTCACCGGATTTTCGCATGTGGGAATCGTGCCGGACGATGCCGTTGGTCGGCGGGTCTTCTCGGGGATCTGCCGTTTCCCTCGCCCTTTCATTCCGGCGCCGCTCCATACTTACCCTAATCACCCTCATCGGCTCTCAAGACCACACTGTTAAGAGCCGCCCCAATCTCTTCACACTCACTCACTCACTTCCCGATTAGTTGTTTGAAAGATTCTTGCAATGAAGGAGAATGATTAGGTGAAATATTTGGAACACACTCCATTTCCACACTATGTAGTCACAGAAGACCAAATCTGAGACATGAAACAATATGAAAAACTAACCATATTCCTGATTGTTATCTTTTCGATAACACAGGCTTTCGAATGCAGATTTTCCGAATAACAGTGGGTAGGTTGTGCTCAACGTCTCTTCGACGGCTAGGTAATTACAGACAGAGCAAGTTACTGTGCAGACAGAGAAAGTTGCTGTACAGACATAGCAAGTTACTGTACAGACAGAGCAAGTTACTGAGAAGAACGGGAACAGAGAAGGAACCAGCTGTGGCCCGTGCGGAGGATCCACCCCAGCATTTGCTTGAAGTGGGATCGAATCCGGGTCCTCCCGAAGGTGAGTCCAGAGTGGTACCACTGCGCCTGCTCTCTTGGTCCCGATGAGGTAAAATGGATTTGGCAAGTAGTTTTCGCCACTAGCAACCTTACAAACGCGTTACCAACAAACAGGAACGTGGAGGCAGAAACTTGGGCAGTCGGTCATGTTTTTTTGCTGCACAGTTCCATCAGTGAGAACCAGACCCTACAAGAGGGTGGTGGGGGAGGGGGGAAGAGGGCCCGGAATTTCTCTTGGTGGGCTTGATGAGAACTAGACGTAGTGTGTGTATTTGTGTGAGGGTATCTGGACTGCGCCATGAAACATTCACTCTGCACGCTACCTAAGCACTGTCTTTTTGAAATGGCTGAGAATTTAAGCCGACCCAACACAGCAATGACTAACTAGAATTCTTCCAATATGTCGGCTAAGGACAGCATATACGCATTATTCACGTGTTAGGGTAACGCCTGATCGAACCTCAGATTGGTTTCCAGATCTGAAATGGGGTAGCAATTCCTCGACGCAAGCATACGAGACGAGGCTGTAAACACAGGCGTTATACCTGATGTGTATCTTACAGGATGTTGTGTTGCAAGGAAGCGAATGAATGCTCCGGGGATGCAGTGCTTTTGCATGAATTTCATCCAACAGTGCTCTATAATAAGTGAAGCGGTCATTTTATTTAAACAATTTATGATCAGAGACACTGGAAAATCGTGCAATAATCGTGAGCCAACATAACATCTTAGTTAACATCATAGGTAGTATATTCTTTTATGATTGGAAGATCAAGTTTTTAACTCGGCCAAGATCATTACAGAACAATCACAAGCGTTCTGGTTTAGTGCAGCAGAATCCTCATAGGCCAAGTGAAATGGGATAATTTCTGTATCGCCTGCATGCATGACAGAAAATAACGAAAGAAAACTGTCTGATATGAGTACAGTACGTTGAATCCTAGGAAACTATAAACTTCACTATATTTATGGCGTGGGAACACGCTATAAAAATATGGATGACCGGTATTCCTCATCAGCATGTATTCTTATATTTAATTTTGATAATTTTCTGACGTGTTAGTAAAATTATCTAATAAAGTAACATAAACGTTAGTGTATAATAAAATTAAGTGCTTGGTTGGTATAAGGTTGTTCACGGTAAAGTGAGCACTTTCGAGGTTCTAGCTACTCTTTCAGCAATTTTGTATCCTTTAGCCCACATCTGAAAATAAATATTGCGATGTAAGTAACAAAGACAGTGTATGTATTCCACCGCACTCGGAAGTTAACGTCTAAGGCTACAGTAACATATATTTACCGACTATTATTCTAAATGATAGGGCTTTCAAAAGTGCTCACTTTATCGTGAACAACCTTTACCGTCAGGCAGGCAAGGTGGTCTCGAGACATTGCCTGACCATATTTCCTGCGCGGCCACAGAGTACGTAGGAATACAGAGGCACACGCCACACGAACACACCAGTGTCACTGGACAGCAACATGTCGGGATGCCAGTCAGCACCTGACAATCCAGCCATTAGGGAACATTTCGCAGCCCGCAGCAGCCAATCAGACACAAGGCCCGTTCCTGGAACCTCGGGCAGTCAACGAGAGAACGAGTTATACCATAGTAAAGAAACCGCCTCGTTATTTCGCGCGCGCGCGCGTGTGTGTGTGTACTATTCCACTGTGCGACGTGGCTGTCGCGTCGCCTGCGTGCTGTTATGACAGTTGCTATGTAGGCTAGTGGCCGGGTCGGCGCTGCCACTCGGCGGCCAATAGAATGTATCAGCAGCGGCCTTGGAGATGTTAGCTGCCCGCGTCACGTCTCCCAGCTGTGCAGTGGCCTTGCTCTGTTTAGACCTGGCGGTAGACCGACCCTCGCCTCACAACCGCCCGGAAATAAGTATTCACTATTCACGGTTAAGTAAACACTTTTTAGGCCCACCCGATAGGTATAATAACCAGTAAATTTAGACGTTAATTTTTGAGAGGTGACATTTAAACAGCGTGTATAAGAATAAGTTAAGTGAAGAGATTTGGGCGGCTCTTAATAGCGATGTCTTGAGAGCCGATGAGGGTGATTGAGGTAATTATGGAGCAGCGCCGGAATGAAAGGGCGGCAGAGACGGGAGATCACTGAGAAAATCCGCCGACCAAGGGCATTGTCCGGCACGATTCCCACATGCAAAAATCCGGTGACCCGGCCGGGGATTGAATACGGTTCGCCTTTGTTTTGTTTGCCCCACCGCGGTTACTGAGTCAGGTTGCTAACGACCCAAGAAAAAGTACGGGATGAAAACACACACTGTACAGAATGCCACGCTCCTGCCTTCTCGGTGTCACGTTGTGGTGCGCAAAGCGAACGTTCTTCACGAGCAACCAAGTTGAAGCTGGTGCAAAACCTTTGTCGAGGTTGTGCGCTTCCAAGGTATGGCTGTTCAAAAATCAGTTTTTTTTAATATATGTTTTAATGATATTTTATGGTTTCGTGATATTATATTGATAACGTGTTAAGAAAATACTTTATCATTTGGAAAATACATCTCGTGCTCCATACTTGTTTAACTTCACCCTTATCGGCTCTCAAGATCACTCGCCCGACCTGCAGTGTGTATTGTGACGATCACGCGGACTAATGTGCGTCCAGTACAGTTGGTATAGGCTATTCACGGAAAAGTGAGCACTTTTGAAAGATGCTTATTTTGGAATAATGTTCAATAAATGTGTGTTATTTTAGCTTTGGACATTAATCTCATTGCAATATTTAAAAAAAAAAACGTAGTTAAAGAATAAAAATGGCTGAAATAAAAAAGTAACTAGGGCTTCAAAAATGCTCACTTTACCGTGAACAGTCTATAACGACGCGACGTTAGAAAAGTGGTTCCTTGACTTAACGTTGAACTAAATTTGTAATTACTCAAATGATTTCCTTTTCTTTTAGGTTTTTTGATGCGTATAAGGGGAGCAATGAACAAATTATTAACATACATATTTCCCTTTCCATTAATTTCATGGTTTCACTTGACCGACGCTTGAATAAAGTTATCAGGCCCATGACAATGCTAATTGTACAAAAGGGGTAAGAATATGCAATAGGCATACAATGAGATCTTCAGAATTGCTTTCAAAGGTGCTTAGTTTGCCGTGAACAGCCTGTACATCATTTAATAACCCAGAGGAGATTCTAGGAACTGGTTTCGCCACATTTCTTCCGTTTTTCTTCCTCCCCAAAAAAAGTTGCCAGTATCCTTCTTACGACTTATTCGTCGCCGTAGCCAAATGAAGACGTAAGTCCGAGCATTCAGATGTCTAGTCAGCACATCGTGTTAACGCGTTTTTCACCCTTTTAAAGGGGGGGACGCCTCCAATAAACTGTATTTTAAAGGGGGGGGGGGGAGGCTTCCAGCGAGCAACATATGTTGTGTAAGGGATTATTGAGGGCAGCTATTTGTGAACATGGTGTCGCCCACTTACAAGAAGTAAATGCTTCCTTCGTCAGGCGTTTTCTAACTGAAAAGTAATATCTTTTTAGGCAATATGTTTACGACACACTTTTTTACTGTTCCAACTGCTTTACCTCTGCTTCCTCGTTGCCACTGCTGTGGGTTTTCAAAAAATACCTAGTATTAGTAGGTATAGGCTGTTCACGGTAAAATGAGCACTTTTGAAAGCCCTGCTTAAGATCTGCTTGTATACACATTGTGTATTACTCCGCATTATGTAAAATTAACATTGTTATGGGCATCATCACTTTCTTCATACTTCGAAGGAAACTGTGAAATTATTAAGAAAGTAAATATTTTTCAAATGTACTCATTTTTGCGCTTCGATGCACTAAAAAAACTGAAAGCGAAAGAAATAATTTAAACTTATCAAACAATTTCTTAACACTTTTTATTCGACGTTAAGATATGGAACTACTTTCTATCTACCGTTATCAACTTTACTGGGCGAATATCACTCAGTGCACCCAATAAAATATATGTGCATGCAGAGGCAGTGGTTTTTTTTCTAAGGATTTCTAAAGTGCTCATATTATGGTCAAAAACCCTTAAGGTGAGAATGTGTAGGTGGTTGGGCTTAACGTCTCGTCGACACCGAAGTCATATTAAAAAAGACGGGGGGAGTTGCTGAGAACAGAAGGATTAGTGAAGGAATCGGCCATGACCTTTGTTAGTGACCCATTCCAGCATTCGCCTGGAGTGATTTAGGGAAACCATGGAAAACCGAAATCAGGATGGCTGGACCGGGAATCTAACCGGGGTACTCCCGAATGCGAGTCCAGTGAGTTAACCACCACACCACCTCACTCGGTTCGAGTATAAGTGAGCATCGTGTATTTGTCTATTTGTAGATGGGGAGAGGCGGAGAGAGAAAAGTGTTTTGATTGACGTCCTGCGCTTATAGGCCGTTCACGGTAAAGTGAGCACTTTTTTTCTTTCAACCAATTTTTATCCTTCCACCACTTGTTAATGCAAACCCTGCCATGTGAGTAATAAACACAGTGTATACAATTCACCATATCCAGAACCAAAAGTCCGAGGCCACAATGAAATGTATTTATTGGTTATTATGTCTGATGAAACAGCTTCAAAATTGCTCACTTTACCGCGAACGGCCTATAGAACCCCGTAAGGTGACGATGGCATGAAGGCAGTCTGGCCGGGATGGGTCTGGAACCCACGGTCTTAATATTGTTACGTCAGTGGTCTTGACAAGCACGCGACTGTGAGTGGAAGGGCCTTGATGCGGTGTGATGACCTGCCATTAGCCATTCTGGCCGTGGGTTCACTGCAGCCATTGTATGTTGCAGCAGGCAAGTTGTGATATACGCGACACGAATTGGGGGACGGCGTATGTACAATGAAGCATTAGTGACCGTTTATAGAAGTACAGGTATTTGCAGGCGAGACTACACTACATGTTATGTTAACAAGTAGCTGCTGTCAGTTTTAGACGTAGGTACTGTGTCGTAATAATAAATCGTCTCTATTTGGCGCAGTTAAGGCATATCTGCCTTATCTTACACTGAACCATTTGTACAACTGCTTATTACATTTTGAAGAAAAAAAATAGTTCTTACAAATTAACAAACGCTGCAGAAAATCAAAATTTGTTGATCTCAAAGTGTAAGAGAAGCATTATGTGCATGAGGGTACGCTACCGAGTTGGGCCAACAAGGTGAATTGTGGAAATTTAGGTTCAGTGGTTTAAAATTATTACTTTATTTTGCAAAGAAAAGCGAACAAGCTAGAATGTTAGGTATTGTATGGGGTCTCCTTTACGCGACAAGAACACAATAAACTGTTCTTGCGGCAGCAGCTGCAACCACTAAACAATTTACATATTTTGAGTCTAGCCGACATGTCCGCGAATTTTTCAGTCCCCAATGAATAGACTGGGAAAATGGCCAGATCAATGCGCATGTAAACCTCTAAGTTCCATAGACAGTCCTGTACGATGTTGACGGTGTGGTGCCTTGAAGTCGACTGACCAGAGTGGGGGGGTTGCAGTGTCTCATATAGGTGTTGAGTTGAGTGTAAGGATGGGTTAAGTGGTAATTTTATGTTTTTTTGGTGGATCTTGCTCGTAGATGGTGGTGGACGATAGGCGACTCTGAAAGACGGGATTTACTTGTTAGTAATGACAAACGATCTGTTATCCGAATGCAATTAAACGTTAGAAAATTCGAGAGTGTTCTACGTATGAATAAAGTAAACGCATCGAATCGCAAATTTCAAACTACTACATGAATAATAAGTGCACTTACGTGAGTCTCGAGCTTAGAAATATAATTTACACAAGAGAATTTTAACTAGGCGAATAACATCTGATTTCGACAAGTGCAAGCTCACTAAACGAAATCCAGCTAGTAAGTATGAATAAATAACACATTAACACGTACAAATCACACGATTCAGCCTGGTGAATAATATCTTACGGCAAAAAAAAAAACTCTGAATACGATTTAAACCAGACACAATAGCGCACATCTATTTTGATAAGTAAATACATAACAGTAGAAAATCTTACTCAAAATTATTTGTATCAAAATAACCAACTTACTTAGAGTTTAATCCCATATATATATATATATATATATATATATGCTGTTCATGGTAAAATGAGCACTTTTTAAGGCCCTTCCAAAGGCATTTTCCTCTAATAAATGTATTTTATTGCAGCATCAAACGTTTATTAGTCATATTGAAATATTTACCCTAAAAAGTGGCGGAAAGGTAAAAATTAATTGAAAGGAAAAATTTAGCAGGGCCTTAAAAAGGGCTCACTTTCCCGTGAACATTATATATATATAATGGAAAAAATGCACGAACATCCTTGAAGAGAAAATTATTTTTAAAATATCGGACGGACGTACTACAAATTTCCGTAAATAGAGCACACTTGTTAACACAAACGGTATTTTCGTAGACCAAGCTCAGAAATTGAAAATCTTATCGCAATATTGACTTAACACACGATAATTTATATTTTCCCGATAAAATACTTTTATATCAAAACACGCACATTATAAAATGTCAATTGCGGCTACCACTAGAGATGGTCGCCGGTCCGTAGTTGAGGTAACCCTCGATCGTAAGCTCGTCGGCCGCCAAGTTTCTAGAGGTGCAGTGAAGATGAGAGAGAGAGCTGTACACATCTGTCTAGCCCAAGCTTCTATCACCAACTGAAGATGGCGGCGACTGGGTAGGTAAGGTCACTTCGCTCCAGAGCTCCGTACACTACCTCCCTCCCCACGCAAGAGTGAAACCCCGGGCTGCTCACGATTATTTTCGGCACTAAGGCAAGAGGGCGACAACTGATTAGTTACGTTCACATCACCAAGCTCAGCTGTAGCCACCCCCTACCCTCCATTCCCTACCGTGCATCCCTAGCCTTCAGAGCCGGTTCGAGTCAACAATGCCAACCACCCCCTACAGCTCCCTCCACGCCAAGCTGTGTCTGCGAGGTCCTGGGGGTCATTCATCCATCAGCCCACGATTGTTGACACTAATAAGGCAAGATGGCGACAAATGCCTAGTTGCGTGTAGAAAGGAAGAAAGAAAAAAAATAATCAGATTAAAAATTTACCTTTTTTTGATTAACCCTTTCAATCCATTTAATCCTTCCAATCAATTTAACCTTTTTTGATTTAACAAAATGGATCGGATTATGATCGTATCAAGGATTATTCCGATCAAGCAAATCCACAATCCATCAATGAATCCCAATCAATCCCATGTGGGGTAGGACCGGCTCGCCCCTACTACGTAGTTGTGTTTACAAACAGTTTTGCTGTTTTCTCCCCGGCTTTAATTATTATACGTAGCCTACGAATTAAAAATTTCGCTCGTTTATGTGAGGATCAGCGATATGTGCATTATTTTTGCAACTGGATCACAGTTTATGACACATGCCCTGGATGACTCTTGAGTCACCAGCAAAACCTGGAGGAAAACGAGAACCGAATGCTACTTACAGAGGCGGCAGCCTATGAACAAATAAGCTGGGAATGGAATGTGCAGAGAACAGCGGGGTGAAGCTTGCGGTTATAACACCTTTAACAGCTAGAGTAGTGACAACACATGTCGTTACTTCGCAATGATACGTCGGTGGCTGGTTGGGTAAGTTTGTATTTGTCCGTCAGATATCCGCGAAGTTGAGTAACTTCATAAGTAAGGGGAACATCACTGAAGAGTCCTGGGAATCAGTAGGAAGAGCGCGGCGTGGGATTGTAACCGAGCAGATTAGAGCCTGCCACGTTATGTGAAGAATAACAGAGAGTGATAAGTATACTTCGCTCACACTCCTTCAAAACTTCAAAGCCATCCAGTACTCTGAACTAGAGCTATCGTATCTACTTTCACTATTAACGCTACGTAAGTGTTCTATCATTTCATTGATACTTTGAACTTAAAAACTAATTTGCCTTAGTAATATTGCTGAACTTATTGGCGCTAATATTTCCTGATGAGTTAGCAGTACGGTCAGTAAAAATTCATGATTTGAGAGACAGATAGACTAGACTCCTTCTGTACACTAGAGCCTCATCTGTTCGTTTATTGGCTGCCGCCTTAGTGAGTCTTCTGTTTTATCCTGACAAGGCAGAGCGCGATTCGGTGTTGGTTTTCGTGCATTCGTCGACGGCGTGTACAATAAACTATGAACCAACCACAAATATAGATTTCCCTATCCATAGTTAGTAGGGATAGTTCTGCACCTTGTCGCCCGCCAGGTTACCTGCTCCTCCCTTCGAGAGATAGTGGCAGCTAGCATGCTCGCAGATACTGTATGTGGTGAGCAGTATGCTGTATAGTGGGAGAGGGCTGGCTGTTTGTGGGACGTAGGATGGCGGTGTGTTTGCACGGCGGTGCCACGAGGAGTCCCCGCATGTCGGGGAGGCTGTGGGAGAGGCTCCCGCTGACCGCACTTGTGTGCAGTCCCCTAGGGCACCCCCCTACCTCGCCGCGGCGACCTGGTATTGTCCTCGGACCATCTGCCGCGCTGATACACTTGCTTTGCTTGCCTGCCTGCCGATCCCCTCAACCGCCTCCCCAGCTTGCAGCCACACTGTCTGCAGCGTGTACCAACCCCTAGATACTGGATAGGAGTAAACAGAACGCTTAATTTATTTCTTATTCGGTTTTGTTTAATTGCCCAGTGTAATATCGGCAATATAAAAGCGGAAAATTATTTGAATTTGTCGATATAATGTAAATAAACTGCTTTCGTTTTATTAATATTTTTCTACGGGATTGAAAATAAAAATATAGTTATATTGATTCAGTTGTAGAGACTGAAGTAGGGGCCTACAGTGATTATATAAATCTACATTTCTTTTCACGATGTTGGTGGTGTGGCCTTGCTTTGTCGATGATGTGAGCTAGTTAAATGTTTTAGCAACTATTTCGCGTTGGGTACCGACACTTAACAACTCACAGCGGTCGTTTATTTTTGGACGTAATTATACATATTTTAAATGTGAATATTGAACACATTTTTATTTAAATGGGTGAAATTAGACGATTGAAAATGTTATACAGAAAACTGTTCATGTGTAGTAGTGCCAAGCCGTGAACACAATTTTTTTTTGTTTTGACATTGGCACGTTTGCACTGGGCAAAAATTAAGCGTTCTATTACTTTGCCTTTGCATATAAGTATCAGAGACGTGACGTCTCTGGTACTTATATGCTCGTTGGGCGCTACGGTATATTGCTGTTCGCGGTTAAAGGTGGGTTTACGATTAACTTAACAGAATAAGTTTGCCGTTTGCTTAAGATATGAATCAATGTGTTCAAGGGTATTTGTTTATGACTGTCGTGTGCGGGTCTTGACGGGTCGTGTGTGTTCTTGGCGTGACTTAAGGTATCGTTATATTTTATATCCTAAGTACAAGTCAAGACGAAGTAGCCAATCAAAGACCAGTGACATTTGTTGTTGGCGGGAAACTGTAATTACATCTTGGTTTTAAGTTATGTCGTTTTGTGAAATCGAATGCAAATAATAATTTTAATCGAGATACAGTATCCTCTTAATTTAAAGAACAGTTCACGGTCATGTTTTATTTGTTGGAAGAGGTTATTGAATTCGCTTTAATTTACCTTTTCAGATTTATTAATGTAAATGCTCAATTTTGGCATCAGCTTTCCCTTCTATAAGATATCACGAGTTTTTCAAAACGTTTACACATGCAGTAACCAAATAACTAAATATACGTAAGTAATCTTCACTCTTGTCCATATTTACAGATTGTCGGCTGATTTCGTCCTTTACGATTCTGATTGGCTAGACTTAACAGTTGCTAATTCAAACATAATATGCAAATCGTATTGTTCATTTTCCGTGTGCTTATCGAGTCATTAAATGCAATTCTTAATTCTTCAGTCTTTAATCGTAAACACACCTTAAGGTGGCCGCCTGGTTGAAGGAATTTTGTAAGTCCGAGGCCTAAAAGCGCGGAAGCGCTAGGGGCGACCGAGACGTGTGCATCAACTCTCTCGTCGCCTCTATGCGCAGAGCACTGAACTGGCATGCAGTCTTGCCGTCGATACCGCTCCTCTGTGAGACTTTCAGTGGGTAATAATAAAAAATAACAATACGCCAATAATAATACGCCATTTTGTGACGTAATAATAAAAGATAGAGGTTTAATGAATTTCCCTATTCCTTTTTTTAGTGTTTCTTTATCGGAATGTTAACACCTAAAAATGACCGTGAAAACACTCGTTTGAGCCATTTTCACTATTAGAAAAAACATTCTGTAGAGAGAAAAGGAGGAACTGAAATACTTATATGGACGCGTGCTGTGTCTTAAATGGTATTCGTAAGCAGGCCTCACTAAGCCACGTTGGACACATTTTTAATAAGACGTTTTCTGCTGGAGCTCTGCACACTATTCAGTTCGGCAGCCTACCCAGACGGCTTGGGAGCCCTACTGTGGATATATTTTTCGTCATCTTGTATCCTTCCACTATATGTGCAATTAATATTGTATTCCATTCGTGGTAAAACTTCTCTAACTTTCATTAATCCCTACACAACTTCCAGACTGTTTCTCCGCCTCATGCAAACAAAGCTTAACTAAGTCTAGAAAACTACACCAAAGTGACGACGCACTTGCCGACCTCCCGTGACGCAGTTGGTTGGTGCGTTGACGGTCTGCGGTGCGGGAGGCTCTGGGTTCGAATCCCAGGCAAGGCATGGTTGTTAATTCAAGTTAGGCCACAAGTTAGTTTGTTAGCCGTCCCCTGATAAGCCTTCAGGCATAACACTAGGGGACGTTAATAAGCCCTTTTCAATACAATACGTCGCACCGCATTGGTGCGAACTCAGTTCGATAATATTTTACGCGAGAAAAAATTTTTACTAGGCATTACCAACACACCTATTTCCTCCCTGTCTTTATTCGCGGTCATTTTTAAAGCCTTCGCTGAAACGTGTATGTACTATGTTTGCTGTTGACATAACAATATTTATAAATCACGGTGCCAAAAGAGGAGGAAAACTGAAAAGGAGCGTGAAGGATTGGAATAGTTCGGCAGTTAAAAATAGGACAAAGGGCCAACAAAATCATTTGTTTCCACGTGCTAAGAGTGACAGTGGCTAGCAGGCACGTAGGCGAGTGGCAGTGTGCAGGCACGGCTAGGGCTTCCTTGCGTGTCGTCGTCTCGGGCGACTGCAACCCGACACCGCCCGGCCAATCGCCGAGGTCTCTCGCCTGTTATGGCGCCGCCCTCCTCGCCATTTGTAATTCTCGTAACGTGATGCCGTCCTTGTCCCTCCCCCATCGGCCCGCGCTACCGGTGCTGGACGCTCTACTGTGCCTGATGTTGTTATACCTGTTAGTGCAGACCCTGCTACTTGCCCTTGGAATCATAGACCAAGGATGTGGCAAATTGACCTACCCAAAACCAAAACACAACCGTCAAATTAACGCGGTCAGTAGCGATTAACGGGCTTGTTTGTATCTCAATTTTCAAAAGACAAGAGGGTCGCGGCGGTGTTAGTGGTTGGACTATTCGCCTCCCACCTGGGCGAACCGGGTTCGATTCCCGGCGGGGCCGCTGTCGTATTTTCACATGTGGGAATCGTGCCGGACGATACTGCATGTCGGCGGATTTTCTCGAGGATCTCCCGTTTCCCCCCGCCCTTTCATTCCAACGCTACTTCGTGCTCACCTCACTTCACCTTCATCGGCTCTTAAGACCTCAGTGTTAAGAGGCTCCCGAATCTCTTTAATCTCTCAATCAGAAGATAAGCCCTTAAATAATTATGAAATACTTTAACTAGTTTTAATTCATTTTAACTGCATTAAAAATTATGTAGAGGAAGCATACAAACATCTCACAGCACTTGTATAGTGTTCTAACCTGTAAGCCTGTCCTCGTCGTTTATTATAGTTGTACATTGGCATAACAACAGTTCAATGTTGGGACACGGAGAGGGGAAAGTAGGCCCCTGTCACACTGTTAAACTGCTTCCATTAAGTTTGGTAAAATAAAGTTGGACATCGAAACGTCATAAACGCAGCCATTTTTGTCTGAGAAAGTTGGATGGCTTCAGTTTCCTTCAAACATTTAAAAATTGAACCGATTCTAAAATTTATTTGATGTTTGACGGTCTCAGCCAATCAGAATTGCACACGGCATAAATTGACGTAAATAAACTTAAAACAATGAACAATTGCTGGAAACGAAGTAAATAATGAAGATAATTAATTAAATTAATTTATGTAGATGCTGTCTGGGCATAAATGCTATTTTAAGTGAATATTGCACACACTATTGCGAACTCTGAGGCATTTATTTCATTGTGCAGGAAACATATCTTATAAATAAACTTTTAATTTAGTAAAGAAATGAAAGTAAATATCAATATTACTCACATTTGTTTCTGTAATGGACCGCATGGAAAAACAAAAGCAGTATCTCAATATGAAAATAATTTTTTAATAATATTTTAAATTAGATTCTCCCAATAATAAAAAAAATTGACAGTGTGACACATTTTCAAACACATTCACGATTATTTGATAACATTTGTTGGAAGGAAATATTTTATGGCTGTATTTTGCCCTCAAATTTTACTGTCAAATATAGTTGAAGGCAAAAATTTGATAGTGTGACAGAAGCTTTACGCAGCCAGCGTGATCGCTATACCCTACATTCACTTTGCGGTCGGAATATCGCATCGCAGACTTCACATTACTTTTTGACGTCACTTGCTCATGGTCAGCAGTCACAGCTACACTGCGTTGAATCACAGCTTACTGTGTGTTGGCTGTTGGATCGGAGTCTTGCAGGAAATGTCTGATGACCAATAGCGGGATGTTTTCCCTGAAAGAGGTAGTACACAACTTACTAGATACGTGGAAATACCGCGAGCTCTTGTGTGTGCTTGGAGCACTTGGACTAGCTTGTTGTTTGTCATTGAGGCCACTGGCTTCGACACGCCTTGGTCAGTAAGACGCTGAATAAACACATTTCTCTAGTTCACAGGAAATGGAATAATAATTTAGTCAGTAACCTGCGAATTAACGAGTGGTAGATGCTGTGTATAGATAACTTGCTGTTAAAAGAACTCGCTACATTCTACATTTCATAGCCAAGACAAATGATAGTCTTGCGTCAGTCAAATACAGCGACCTCTCGTACTGCTTTTCTGTTAATTCCATGCCTTAGTTGAGTTGGATATACTGTGAAGAAGACATTCGCATATTGAACTTTTACATCCACATTCCGCGTAGCATAGACGGTAAATTATCAGCAGAGGCTGAGGATTTTTGAGTTGATTTCATGAAAACCAAGACGTAAGACCCTTGTATTTATTTGTGGACAGAGCCACGCAGCTAAAGGAAAGATTCGCGTACAACTTACTGACGCCAGCCAGTGAATAAACGAGATACGTTCTGATATGCACAGTGCTTTGACAGTCGAGCCATTGAACTTGCAAAATTTGTTTGTGCTGAAGTTTCAGTTTTTGTAAACTTCGTAATTGTTATCATACTCCGTCTTCATACTATTAGATGGTTGCCAGTGGAGTTAAGTAAGTGTACATTTGTTACCGACTTGAAGGTTCGTATGGTTACAATTTTTATCTCCAGGTTCGTTAAGGGATGGAGGTCTTAATTAAATAAAAGAGTTAATTATAATTTAATTTACGATAACGACAAGCAAAATTCTTTCGACTCAACATCTTGCAATACATTTATATCACTTGCTGTTTACAATTAATGACTTCAATAAATACAATATAGTTACCTCAAAGAAATTAATGCATTTAAATAATCAAGAATCAGCCCCAATATACAGTGTATAAAAATTATTCATTTATTTTATAAATTATCTGTCCATATTTGACAGCTCCAATAATAACGTCCGAAGTACATGTTCATTCGTCCCACCTCAGTTTAGTAGTTTAGTCCATGTCCCGCCAGTTCGCAATGTTCTACTATAGTTCTCCGAGCGCCCTCACGCATGGTAGCCTTCACTCGTCGGGTTTCACGCTCCCTTGTCCATTCACACCACCAACATCTCGTCAGCCGTCGTTCTGTACCTAATTTCGCTTCCGCTCTTTCCCAGATGGCCTCCGCCAAAGACTGCTGGCCGGTGGACCGCTGCAATATTTATAGGGCCATAGGCCGTCATCCAGAAATTTATCTAAATCCCGCGTTGCGCCGAGGATCCTAATTCCAAGAATATTCTTGCCCATCCTCCACACTTGTAGGTATCTCTGGCAGGGGGAGGAGGAGGTTCTGTGACGCCAGCCAGGTCTCGCCGCTGTCAACCACTCTACGGGGATGGGTAGGGGAGAGTTGAGGTGGGTCACCTCCCACAGAGCAGACACTGATAAATTTTTACATTCGAAGTAAAAACATTTCGATGCTTAACACATTCAGACCCAGAGTACACATTTGTGTACATTACGCAAGTGCAGGTAATTTTTGGCTTGTACTGCACACTGCGAAGCTCAACGACCAATAATCTTACCTGTGGGTAAATGTTTCCCAAACCATCTCACTGGTCTAGGTAGTAATTGGATTACATAACTGTAGCCGAACATATAGTCTACAGTTCATTGGCCGTGGCAACGATACAAGCGCTGTGTCGACGTAAGTACAGCACGCATCATAGTATGTATTGTTTGCAACACCTGAAATCGTAGATTAACGTAGGTCTGAAAGGGTTAAATGTACACATCACCAACTTCTGTTAGATTTACACGTGATAATTTTAATTTACTTACTGTTGCGTGTATCTTAGAGAAAATAATTCACGTTTGTGGTATAGCTTGTAATGGCAACACTAGCTCACACAAATATTTCTCTTGGTTTAGAAGCAATGTTGCTCTCTCCTTCTTTGCATATCCGTCTCACTGTACTTTCACGGACACCACGCGCTCTTGCTGTCAAACGGTTAATTTATTTGAAATGTATACTTTCGAGAAATTAATTGTTTGGTTATTTAGTAAAGATAGAATGCACCCTAAAGATTATATTGACTTTGTTTGTGAACAACTCCCCTCTTGTAACTACACAAGTTTCATTTAGCGCCGTGATTTCAACGAAAAGTTAACACGCACGCAAATGATAAACAGCCAGGATCGTTCAAAAAAGCTTTGAATTTTGATGAAATCTTTCACGATTTTATGAGCGCATATGAGAAACATTTTGCTCGACTCGCTGCGTCCACTGTAACACTGGGAACTAGGCAACAACCCACAGTCGTGATAGGCTACTGGCAACAGCCCACAGCCGTGATAGGCTACTGGCAACAGCCCACAGCCGTGATAGGCTACTGGCAACAGCCCACAGTCGTGATGGGCTACTGGTAACAGCCCACAGCCGTGATAGGCTACTGGCAACAACCCACAGTCGTGATAGGCTACTGGCAACAGTCCACAGCCGTGATAGGCTACTGGCACCGGCTGTTGGGAGGAGCGCTCGCCGCTGATTTACTGTCTATGAGCGGCCAAGATGTTCTGTGCCTGAGTTGCTGTGCTGCTTCAGTGAGAAGCCACTTTCATTACTAGTTAGTTCCATATGATCCCGTTTCATTCGCTGCTTGTTATTTATTAACTCATGAGTTCTCTAGAACAAGCTGTAGTATTTGTCGCAGCGGTAACCCAAACATATTCATCTGAATTCTCTAGCCTCAAACCAAATAAATTCTCCGATTCCTCCGCCACCCCCCCCCCCCCCCCGTCAGTTCAGTGTTCATTGGCCTCTTTCTGCTCGGCGAGAAGCCAGTTTTATGCTTGATTGAATTTTACATGGTTCAGAGCTTATTTTGTTCCAGTTTTTGTATTGGCTTGTCTCCTCCAAGGCGTATCGGGGATAAAATGTTGTCTAGTCACAAAAGTAATTTAATATTAATCGTTGCTTGACATTGCCTCCGCTTCGTGTTGTCGGAGGACCATTCAGGAGGCGGCTTGCAGACTACACTAACCTGACTGAAAATGGCGGATGTTCATTTTTTAAAAGACGGAATACTACCCCGTAGCTTCGGTGTTTTGAAGATAGTGCTTTGGCGACCTTGGCCATGGAGGTCGCCCCGCAAAAATAACGTATTCTTGAAAGTTATAAAAAATCTTTCCTGCGAAATAGACTCGCAGAATTTTTCTGGCAGGTCTCTTACTAGTAGAGTGAAATATTATTATTGCATGTGCCGTAAACATTTATGCTAGGTACTTTTCACTTCGGCGATAGCAGAAGGACGAATGACCTCTGCTGAAGTGAGAATAGTGTTTTGAAATATAGCTTGGTACCATCTAATACATAATGTTAGGGTTGGGAAATTTTCAAGATTTAATCTGACAAGCTATGCATAAAACACATGAACATTCGCGCTACGTTTACGACTAAATCACAGTCGATTATACGTCGTGGATGTATCTGGGTCAGTGACAAGCGCGCAAGAAAACACGAAGCGAATGCCTTGGTCTTGGGAAAAGAGGGTTGTTTACTGGAGTGTAGTCTAAAGATATGTTGATCCGCCAACTTGATCCTGCACTATGATTGGTTGGCGAGCCTCCAGTACAGAGCACACTACGGAAGTGTCACCACCAGTGCGCAGTCTCCTTGTGGCCGTGGTGGTACAGTGGTTAGACCATTTCCTCCCACCACGCGGAAGCGACTTACATTTCATGCAGTGTCTAATCATAATTTTCGCGTGTTGCGGTTGACCGCTGGGTTTCCTCGTGGTGCTCCCGTTTCCCACTGCCATTTCATTCCGACACTGTCTGTCCTCGCATGTCTTCATTTCCACCTGAGTTCGATTTTAGTGTAATAATATTTTGCAGAAGAACTATTTCTTACTAGGCACTACCAACATGCTTATTTTATCCCTGTTTTTATTGATATTAATTTGTAATGAAATGTTATAATTTATAGATAAAATATGAGTAAAAGTTCATTTGAATAAACAAATAAGGCATGTGTATGGTAACACAAGTATAAAACGCTTGTGATAAATGACATTTAACAAACAAACACGTCGTACATGAGGTGAATTTTCAAAGGTTTGATTTAAACACAGTAAAGAAATCGCGAATAGACTGTTTCACCGCGCGTGCTCCGTGTAGTTTCCTCGCTGATAGCAGGGCGCGCGCGCCTCCACTCCGAGAGTTACTGCTGCCGTGACCGTAAATCAGATCGACACTTACCCTGCCTGTGGCGAGATGATGTGTTTATTATCCAGTTAAGTCTTTGCGGAGGTTTGCTGTTCATTTCCTTGTTTGCGATCTCACGTGTTTCAGTTGCGAACAAGTCAACAGTAACTACTTTGGGACTGTTGGCAACACGATGCGATGCGATCATAACTTGAGTATTGAAATACAGAATCTCAGTTGCTTAAGAATTAAATTATTTTTAATACAAACGTCCATCGAAATGTTCAAAATGCATCAACAACGACAATTTGTAGCTGATCCATACCCCCCCCCCCTTCATCACAGCGTGTAGTTATGAGTTCTATCGGGGGGTATATTTGCCGCAATCTTAATTTAGTAGAATAGTTTTTTATGTGTGCCAAGAACACGTCGTGAATTACTGTAGTAATATACTACGTTCATTATCTTTGCGGTAATTATCACAATTTATAACTGTTATGTGTCGAGAACCTTACCATACAATATATCACAATTGGGGTGGGTGAAGTGTGAAGAGATTTGGACGACTCTTAACATCGTGGTCTTGAGAGCCGATGAGGGTGATTGAGGTGAGTATGGAACAGTGCCGTAGTGAAATGGCGGGGGAAGCGGAAGATACCCGAGAAAAACCCGCCGACCAACGACATCGTCCGGCACGATTCCCACCTGCGAAAATCCGGAGTGACCCGGCCGGGGATCGAACCTGGATCGCTGTAGTGGGAGGCGAGCAGGCTAACTGCTCAGCCACCGTGGCCTCCAGATCACAATTGGGATTCACACTTTTTAATAATTTAGGATGGGAAACGTGGACCTGTGGTTCCACTTCACCCGAACAGTGAGGGTAAAGTGGACCTTTGCAGACTTGTATGAATATCAAGTACAAATATTTAATTAAATGCGTAAGTCATATGCATACCGTATACCGACATATAGGCTACTAGCTTTTACCCGCGGCTTCACGCACGTGTTTATAGGGATAAATAATTAAGTTTTGTGACACTAAGACACTATTGGGTTCTCTACACACTGAGTTTCTGCGGCCCCACTATGGGTAGACTGAGTTACAAGGCCCCACTAGTTTTGCTCTAGCCCCTGACCAGCTATTTTGTTCTCTACCCACTGAGTTACTGCGGCCCCACTATTTTGTGCTCTAGCCCCCGACCAGCTGCGACCCTCTATTGGGTTCTCTACCTACTGAGTTTTTGCGGCCCCACTATAGGGTTCTCTAGCCCCTGAGCTTCTGTGGCACCTTTGGGTTCTCTAGCCACCGAGCTTCTGCGGTCCCCTTATTGGGTGCTCTAGCCACTGAGCTACTGTGGCCCCACTTGATATATATCTATCCACTGGGTCACTGCGGCTCCACTTGAAATAACTCTAGCCACTGGGCCACTACGCTTTGGAAGGGATATGTTTAAAGCCCATAGACAAAAAAAGAAAGGAGATAGACGAAATAAAAAAAAAAAGCTTTTTTATGCAGTAATCAATTCCAAGAAAAGTACCCATTTACAATAAGAATTTTCCTGAAGGAATGAGATATTTCTCTGGAATAAAAAGTACCCTATGTCATGCTCCGACCCTTCATCTATATCTGTGCAAAAAGTCACGTCGATCCGTTGCTCCGTTTTGACGTGAAAGAAGGACAAACAAACACTTTCGCATTTGTATAGTAGTAAGGATTTCCGGTAAAGTGAGCACTTTTTAAGGCTCTGCAAATTTTTCCTTTCGGCAAATTTCTGTTTTTACACCAAATTTTAATGTAAACATTGCAGCGTGACTGATAAAAGTCCTGTATATATTTCACCTCTCTCAAACGTTAACGTCTGCGGCTGCAATAAAATATGTTTATTAGTGGCTAATGGCAAATGAGTGGGGCTTAAAAAGTGTTCATCTTACCGTGAATAGCCTATATCAAGCTGTTATATACCATGGACTAATGTAAATTTTCTTATATCGTTTCTGAAAAAAAAAAAAAATAGAAAACAAAAGAGGGGAGGGGGGGGGTCCATGATACCCGAACTTCCTCTACTGGAGGTGCTACAATGTTGATTAGCATGAGAAGGGGGGGGGGGGGGAGATCCATTTGCCAAGCAACCACTGACGTGTGGTGACGTCACTGCTACTGTTGGCAGTCGCTCGACGCGCGTCACTAGCACACGGGCCGGTGACCCGCCTAACCTTGGGAGGTCTTCAACTCCCCCCTCCCTCAAACAGTGATCGTAGTAGCAGAAACGAAGTGACGTGGCTGTTCCTTTGATGTTGTGGGCGTTCCCCTTTACTGATCGGCTACACAAGGCTGTGGGAACAGGCCGTGTGGCTGAGCCCATTGGCTACTACACGCTGAGGAAGACCTCTTACTGGCCGGGTTGCGGCTGGAGGGAGAGTACTTTACCTAGCGGTGATTGGCGAGCAGAGTTCCAACATGTTGCTGGCGTGTGCTGCTCGAGTTCGCGATGTGAGTGACTGTTTCACGTGTGTATGAAGTACTCTATAGTAGAGTAATGAACAATGCTACCACGATAATTGATAAATCACACGGCGCGGGCGTGGAAATTCGTTTTTAAACAATTATGAATTGAAATCTATGTATGTACTTTTAGTTGAGGCTTGAGACGTGGAGTTTTTTTTTTCTTTCTGTTGGTCATTTTCCGAACTTTCGTTGTGCAAGCGAGAATGCGTTTGAAGAAACTGTTTGACCTTGCCGATACAGAATGGTATTATTCATGCTTTACTTTTCCTGGACTAACTTAAATGTCATGATATCCGTTCAGTAATCAAATACTTCGTCTTCAAAAATTGTATATGTTTTGCATAATTTTTTTTTAACGTTCTTGAAAACGCACTCCAAATTAAGAGCAAAAAAATAATGATAATTGTTTTAAAAATGAAAAGATTATAGTTTTTAAAATTCGGAATGTTTTCTTAAAGACACGTAAAGTTGTACATATTTTAAATAAAACGCTTTATTATTTCGTATTACTCGACGGATGCGTGCTTAGTGGAGGATTTTTTTTTTTTTTTTTAAGACTGGGGGAGTTTGTGAAATAGTCTGTGGGGATAAACGAATCAGAACACTTGGCGACCAATGGAGCGAGTTTCTCGAGTTCAGTCGCTTCTCATACCCGATCTCATCCCCAAGTCCAGTAAACGTCCCTCCCATCTCTGTCAGGGGCCACAAAGGCGAACCGGGTTCAATACCCGGCCGGGTCACTCCCGATTTTCGCATGTGGGAATCGTGCCGGACGACGCCGTTGGTCAACGGGTTTTCTCAGGAACTCCCGATTCTCCCGCCCTTCCATTCTGGCGCCGTTCGATTTTCACTATAATCACCCTCATAGGCTCTCAAGACCTCGCTGTTAAGAGCCGCCCAAATCTCTTCACTCACTCCCATCTCTGTTACTGTCTCCGGCCGTGTTCGAATTGACCATTTAGTATATTTATAATTTACTATCTATTAGCGTTCAATTCGTACGTCGTCGATAGTAATTTGATCGAAGATGGTTGCAATTAGGCAATTTAGTATTTTTTGTAAGTTTCGTTACATACTAAAAACCAAGTAATAAAATACCAAATACGTCATCATTTTAGTCGACTGATTGTGGTCACGTAAAGTTTTAGTAAACTATTAAGTGCCAATTCGAACACAGTAAAAAAAAAAAATGAATTCGAACACGAGATTCTGTACCATCAAGACGTAACATGTATAGCGTTCTCCATAACCAGGAATTAACGTAGAATTATTATAATAAACCTTTTTTTGCAAACAAATGGTACCTGGCCACTTTTGTGACTGAAATCTATTAGCAGGGACCTCGCCATTTCTCGTGTAATTCGGTATCAGGATAGACTTCACAATCCTTTATTTACTTGAATCGTGGTCAGTCGTTTATTGGCTGTTAGGTATGGAAACTACTTTCCTGTTCATCTCAGCCACGTGGAACTTGGCTGTACCAGACTGCTTATAGTTCGCTACTCGCTAAGATTTCTCCAGCGCGTGTAAAAATAACCGTGGCGTCATTGTCTTCGTGACAGACAATAAGTGTAACGTATATATCGTTTAACTCCTTTTCACCTTTCTATAAATCTGTAAGTGCAGTTGTTTGATGCAGTAAACTGATATGTAGGCGAGTCCTCTATCCCTTCATTCTTCTGCGATCGAATCGTCTAACACTGAACCGGCAAATGGACGCCGAGGAGAGTTTATGGCGGAAAGGAATTCAGTACGACCCTGAAGGGGTTTCTACGGTGAGGGAGGGGAGGAGGCGATGAAGTTGCCTCAGACCCGGTTCCCCCTCTCCCGACCCTTCCCCTTTTAGCGATCGTGTTACGTGTGGTGCTGACTGTCAATAGCCACAAGTAATGTTTACATCGGCCAGTAGCATGGTCGATGAAATACTAAATTATAAACAAACCACGTGTGTACCAGTGCAATGACTGCATAACTGATGCAATCCGATTATAATAAAAAGTAATCTCGTTGGCTGACGGAACCAAGGAAGGCAGAGCTCGCACCATGCCGTCGGTAAATAGCGGCGATGTCGAGTGAGTCTGAGGGAGAAAAAAAGAGTGGTTGTTCTAGGTGGAAAACGTTATTGTTATTTAGGGTTCAAGGAGACAGTCATAGGAGGCCCCCGAGAACTAGCTCTGATAAGCTTTCAGTCATAAGTTTTAAATGAACATTTGGCTTGTTTCCCGGAGTTCAAGTTCTCCCCGGCGGTTTCGTAAATAATTGGCTCACAGTCCGCGTTAAGAGGTTTGAACACGTTAATTGAAGTTTGTTGGTTTCGGTAAGTCTATATAGGAAAATCAAGAAAAAGCAGTTCTAAATATCAGTTTCTGCCTACTTTATGAGCAAGTAAATTGGCAGTAAGATATATTAATTTAGCACGGTATCGTTACGTTCCACTAAAACGGGTACATTTAGGGCGTAAGAAATAGTTTGACAGTAATGCACCACGCTGGCAAAATATTTGCTCTCAAAGTTGGCGAAAAATATAGGATTCCTATTTATTTGTTTTTCTGTATTCGCTTCCAAAAACCTGTAATTTTTTTTTTGAGCCGCTTGTTGATTTGGAGACAGTTGACTGAGCCAAGCTGCGAGTAACTTCTAGCTTCATTATTACGTAGCCGCAACTGGGACGTGGTTGTGACGCGTGTGATACACGTCAAGTGTAGGTGTGACGCATATCTTCCTGCCACCCGTGGCATTGGCAACGTGCGAAAAACAACTCCTTTACATTTGGTTTTCCCACCTTTACAACGAACATGTTTCTCTGCCGACGGAGAAGCCAGTCGCTAGTCACGCAAGACTGTGAGAACTAGTGAGACTAAATGACGATCAGTAATAATAATTAAAAAAAACTTTAGGTTCTATGCATTCATGCTTTTGACGGGGAAGAAAATAACTTCTCACTATGCATTCGTGTTTCGACGGTTAGATGACAATTTTACAAACACGGAACCCAAATATGTGTGTTTATGTATGCATGCGTGCGTGTGTGTATATATATATATATGTATATATACATACATACACACACACACACGTATATGTACAGGATGGAACTGATCTCTCCCGACAAACTTCGGCAGGTAATTCCTCATCAAAAATGTGTCGAAAATATACGACCTATACAGCCTAGGTATATTCCGGAAGGAGCAACTATCATTGAAAGTGTTGCCAAAACAGATGTGGATCCTAGGTTGTTGCTACAAGATGACCATTTCTGTTACGTAGGTGTTACTGCTCAATAAACAAGCATCACACATTCACAATTCTGACGGTAAAATGCAAGAAGAGAGTGGCCACCCCTTTAATTTGCTTTACAGGTGGGGGGTTATTAATACGGGCGTGCTCTTCGGTTGACGTTCCCGTTCACATATCACATTATTCGAAGAATTGCAATTTCATTTCACTTCTGTTAGGATTTGCAACAATACCATTCAAACGTAAAATACAAGGAATACATACAAATTGTCGCCAGAAACAAATAGGCAGCCGTCTGTGCAGTGAACACGCAGTGTTATGTACGCGGATGTAGATAGCATTGCCTGTGTGCTAGGCACTGAATCGTTACAGAAAATTTTTGTGTGCGTTTAACTCGTAAACGGTGGGTCCTGGGCAGTTGCGACAAGAGGACAAATGTTTTTACTTAGGCCATGCTGCTCAGTATTTCTGCATCAAAAGTTCGAAATTCCTGACTATAAAAGAGTTACCAGGGAAAAATAGGGTGGCCACCCCTGTTATTTCCTGTACGGAGATACGTATTAATGCGAGTTTGATCTTAAGTTGAAGATCCTATTAACATAGAACAATGATCGGAGAATAATATTTTCATTTCATCTTGTTTCCGCTATATTGCAAAAATACATTTCAAAATCTTACTTTTCAAGTGTTTATAACTCCCTTAATATTCAGTTTATGTATTATATGCCCTGTATATTATTTACTTATTTTTACATAAGGAATCACCTCATGAAGTTTGTCGGTCATGACATGCCTTAGAGCCCCCAAGGGTTTATTAATTTATTCGAAACAAAATTTGTCGGATTCAAAGTAAGTGTTCTGTGTAAATGTTTTCTAGCAAGCGCACCCGTGGCTCACAGCACAGAACAAATGCGGTTTTTGGCGTACACCCACGAGCACTGTGAAGTCAACAAACTCCATGAGTCTTGAAACAAAGGGCAGATCCGCAAGTTTGTTGTTACAGGAAACTGCGCTGTGAAGGAACGATGTGTTGCGGCACGACACGGATTGTCGACGACGAGCCCCGCTAGGAGCGCTAGCGGCGGTCACCCCCGGCCGTGCTATGGCCTGCCTGCATTCCGTCCTGCGGTCCGGACCCTGCTGGAATGTCCCCCTCCCCCTACTCCATTACCACATCCTTCTTCCTCGATCATTGTGGTATGCCTGTAATTTATAACTGACGCTGTGGCGACCTCGCTCCCTAAATCCTGCAGTGGTTCGGCAAACTGCCCTTCGTCTCCGACATCCCGTCCTTCCTGTTGTGTTATTTTTGTGAACCGTTGAACGCAACTGCAGCGGGTAAAGCTTGATTCATATTTACGCCGATCTCGCCAATCAGAGAGAGCGGACGAAGGCATGGTGGTTCACATGTAAGCGGATTTTCTGTGCCGTCATTTTGGTGTTTGATAGGAAGCCTACTTTACGACCACACTTGTTCACCGATTTTATGGAATAAGTGACGGACACGGAACGATACGCTGCGATTTTGTTTCTCCACTTTGTAATTTTAATGCGGTATAATTTCTTGAATTGCCTTGAAATGTTCATAATTTTGTTTTCACACTTCCAAAACTACATTTCTTGTATTTTTTTTATTAAAGTTAACAAATTAATTTACGTATTTAATTATAAATACGTTATTTTAACCATCGCAAACTGTTACACATATACGCGTTTATAATCCATATAATTATTGGTCTAAATGATATGAAACGGAGGGCCTCTGGGAAATATCGGTGAAGTCTGCTCTTTCTGCGACGTGAAACCAACTTTTCGACGTGGCTCTTACGGAAAACAATGACGGTGTCTGTTGGCTGCTCAGATTTCATCTCTGTTTATTCTGCGTGAACGGTGTACACGTGAACCAGGCGTAAGCCAACTTTATATTAATTTCTGGGAACAACTGCATGAGTGAGAGCGAACTATATGCATAAGGCGACGCCGTAAGGTGCGGCTAGGCTTTGTGAAACAGCACGCATCTTCATGTACTCGGTGTAGCCGGATCCCTTGAAAATGAGATCTGCAATCGTGGAGTATTATTACACGCAATGAAAGCCTTCACATCCTTTACAAACCCTGTTTGATCTGTGGTTTTTAGGTGCTGTGAACAAATTAAAATTTTTGACTAACTCTGTACGTTACTTGACCACAGTAGCTGTTTTCAATATCATAACCAGTGAACTATAAGCTTTATGTTCGACGATATTGATACGAGCCATTCATAACCTTGGCAGCAGTAAGGTTATCGCCGTGGCATCTGTGCCCTTTCTGGGTAATGCGGGGGAATACTCATGAGAGATTCCGCCATTCACCCAGCTCCCCACACGTCTATACAATTGTATAGCGGCACTAACTGACATCCAGCGGGGCGGGGAGCTTGCGTTCATATTTACGATCCCCCCCCCCCCCCTTTTGTAGTCGGCCATTCAGTCATGAATATTGTCTGGATCGTTTTCCGTTTCCAATGCCATTGGCTGCATAATACTTGTTTCTTTTCCCTGTTATTTCGCCTTGACATTATTACTCCATTCCGTGAGTAAGGTAACACAAAGGAACAAGCGCCAGCGTCAACTGGGAATGGAGTTACATCAGCTGATCCCGCCTATATGCAGTTCACGGTCAAGTGAGCACTTTCCCTTCAGACATTTCTTATCCTTCAACCACATTTTATAATAAATACTGCCATGCAGGTAATAAACACAGTGTGTATATTCCACCGCACAATAAATATATATTTTTACTGGCTAATATTCAAAGTGAAAGGGCATTCAAAAGTGCTCACTTTACCGTGAATTGCCTGTGCTCGAGAATGAGCACGTACTCTGAATGGCCAGAAAAGTGTGTACGTGTAATGCGTTTCAGGCGCATATCCGCGCGTATCGTCGTGTCGGGGCTCTTGTCGGCGCAGTTTCACGTCGCCTAGTGGCGCGTCGGTTGTCTGTTACCTGCAGCGGCTATCTCGGCTCGCCCCATTGTACACAGCCCCTCGCAATTATCCACCGTCTCGTCGTTATTCATAACGGCCGCAGCTCGGCGCTTACGTCCTCTCGGGGAATATTTATTACTCCATATGCCCTGGTTTTTTTTAAGCACCTTGCCCTGTGAAGCACCATCGTAAACGGTCGGCAAATAGAATACTTCAGGGATAATATGGGTGTTTTGTAAAGTGTCCTTTAAAACTCTTGAAGTTTACACTGAGAAAAATCGAACAAAATATTTGTTTGTATAAGGCCAAATATATATTTAGTTGCCCTAACAAAATATATTCTTGAGAAAACAAAATCTGAAAAGCAACGAAATAACGTTTGTTCATCTAACAAAATATGTGTTTGAATAAACAAAATCTCTGTGTTGGGCCAAAAAAATTTAAACTGTCAACTAAATATTTTGTTGAATCAACTGTATATAATTGTTTGGCCACATTTTACTGCCTTCGTTTGAAAATACAGCTCGAGAGTTTGTTTGAATTTATTGTGACCATTAGGATAGTAACCGTGTTTGTTAGTACATATATTGATGCTTAACAATTGTATAAACACATTAATAAAACAATGCAACAAGAAACTGACAAGTAAAGCTGTAAAATTTGGAATATTTGTGTGCACACGTTGCCCAATATTTGCAGTACATCTATAGTCCATTCCCCATTGGAAGCAACTTTCTCGGAGCCCGTATACTTTCGTATACTTTCGCTAAACCTAAAAATAAACATTGAAATATGACTTCTACTTTTATACCTGTAAAATGTGTTGTTTACTGTTTACAACTTTTCAAAGAATTCTATCATATTCCAAAAACCATTCCGTATGAATATTCACAATTTAGGCCACTAACATTATTTAGGTCAGCTTTATGATGTTTTAAAAATGCCAGAATTGAAGACAGTTCTTACGGTTATTTTACATGAACATATTTGTTTTCCACGCCATAGCTCAATACACGTAACGCAAGTTAGTATTTTGCCGCGACTGTGTTTAACACTGTTACAACATACAAATTTTAAAAGATAGCGGTAAACATGCAAACAAATAAGCCTACGATAACTTTTATTCCACTCATATTTCTATGTATTGCTACTTACTGTTTATTAGGTTTATTTAAATTTATCGGGCTAGGCTTAGTATTTTTCTTCTGGGATTGTGGTAAATTACGTTACACGACTGTATTTCAAACCCCTTAGGGCAAAGGTACAACGTTGTGATAAATAAAAATACGTGGATGCAAATAAATAACTTCTCCATAAAACATTTCACATTTAAAACGCATGTATAGTGTTAGTAAAATATTTGAAATCACGCACACACAGGGCCAGCGTATCGACTACGATGCACAAAGGCACGCCATTTCACAGATGTAATGATTAACGAAACACACGTCACAGTATATTTATTACTGCCGTGGAAACAGATTTATGACAACATCGTATCTTGTCTAGGTAGGTTTAAAAAACACAAGGTCTACAAACGTGATGTATTAATTTGAAGTATTTTTTGGAGTAAGAATAATACACGTTTCGTTTGCTTACGTTTACGTTGCTTTTTGCAACACGCCGTGTCATGGCTCGCCACGTCTGCCAACTTCACTAGGTAACTGCCCCGCCATGATATCTGTATATATTAAAATACGTATTCAAACATCAAAATCCTTTTCAGTTGTAAATTACAATTTCAAAAATCATTATTTTGCTGTTATAAGTATGAAATATGCTACAATAGAAAACGTGTATAATTTCTTGCTTACTAGCAAAATGAAATTTCCTGACTGTGAAAGAGACTAAGAAAGTGAAAGAGTGTGACAAGCCTTGCCAGTAGACAGTTTTTCAATTGCTTTCTCACTCGATAAAACAATACCGTACCATTACGGCCTACTCACAATATTTTCCGCTGTTATTTTAAACTGTAAAAATGTGATATGTTGCCATCGGGGCTACTTAAATATTTAAATATTTCGATACGCACAGTTTAATTTACAAATGGTATACTAAAAAACGAGGTTAAAATAATATTTTAACTGTGAACTATTTCTTACCAGTCGTTGCCAACACGTTGCTGCACTCGCTGTTGTTAATTCATATTAAAAAAAAAAGAAATAAATATTACAAGTTATAGAAGATATTAAGGTAAAGGTTCATTTATTCAATAATACAGTACTCTAAAGTTAACCATAGTGTTATATATTTGTGGAATACAGGTTATTGAAAAAACAGGTGACATGTTATGCCTAGAGTGTTTATTTCAAAGGTTGATTTTCATAAGTCGCTTCCAATCGGGAATGGACTATATGTATAAGCTTCCCGGCAGCATCTGTTGTCACATTAGCTCAGGTTATCAAGGCGTAGCGCTCGATCGCAGGTGATCTAGGTTCGAAGCTCGCGCGAGCTTTTACATTTTTTAAATATTTAATATCGACCCAAACTGTTTAATGTACATCTAGCCAAATAAATCTTTAGTTGCACCAACTAAATCTTACAGTTTGGGACAACCAAAGGAGAACAACAAAATATTTCACCCCCAAACAAATTTTGTTTGATTCAACAAAACCTTTTTCTCAGCGTATGAGGGAAAGTGCTTCCACACTTTCATCATTCATTGTAAAATACAGGAATTATGTATATGTTTTTGTACTTTTAATTCACAATTTTTGGAGGGTTTTTGAAGCTTCGTATACGAAAAAAATGTTTGAATTTCTACGAAACTTCAACAGTTGGCGACTCTGTGGCGAATGTCGCTAGGCACCGTACAGGGTTAAGTCGCGGATTGTACGTAAGCTATCAACCATTAAGCAGCCACGTAAAAGAGTATGAAACGAAAGAAAATTTAGCATTTGTTAATATACTTCAAGGTCAGTGTTAGAAGGTACGGCTGATTTTCCCATAAATTGTTCAGAGCTCCACGCATGCTGTAGGCTTCATCAGTATGTTGCGTGAAAATCTACAGCTATCCTCTGCTTATGGGTGCATGTCTGTGCAAAATAATATTTGGTATTTAACTGGCCTTATCATAATTGGCAGCAAAACACTGTGATCCGCAGGTAGGCACATAAAACGAGTAGCAACAAAAACCATACAATCGCAAAAGTGGATCTGAGCAGAAATGTTGTGAAATACAACTTGACAGAAACACTTTTCGCGAAAATCGGGTGCCTCCAAGTAACAGTATTTTGCATAAGAAGTATTTATTGTAGGATTACGAACACGCCTATTTTCTCTCTGTTTTATTCGTATAAATTAAAAATGAAATAGTGTATTTATAAATAAAATTTAAGTGAAAGTTAAATTTAATCGAATATAAGATACTTTTGTGTTAATAGGAATATAAAATGCTTGTGATGTGTGGCATGTTTAAGAAACAACCAAACACGTGATACATGTAATGATTTTTCAAAGGTTTAATTCAAAAAGTGCGAAGAAACTGCTTGGTGCGTTGCGCTGTGTGGGTAGAGACCGCCTCGTGTTCTTTGTTTGTGGCGGCGGCACGTATGTAGTGTAGCAGCTAGCGCCAGGCACGTATGTAGTGTAGCAGCTAGCGCCAGGCACGTATGTAGTGTAGCAGCTAGCGCCAGGCACGTCTGTAGTGTAAAAGCTAGCGTCAGGCACGTATGTAGTGTAAAAGCTAGCGCCAGGCACGTAAGAAGTGTAGCAGCTAGCGCCAGGCACGTATGTAGTGTAACAGCTAGCGCCAGGCACGTATGTAGTGTAAAAGCTAGCGCCAGGCACGTATGCAGTGTAAAAGCTAGCGCCAGGCACGTAAGAAGTGTAACAGCTAGCGCCAGGCACGTATGTAGTGTAAAAGCTAGCGCCAGGCACGTAAGAAGTGTAACAGCTAGCGCTAGGCACGTAAGAAGTGTAGCAGCTAGCGCCAGGCACGTATGTAGTGTAACAGCTAGCGCCAGGCGTCGCAGGCATTACAAACACTCCTCTTCGCCTGTAGCCACCACTTGTGCCGTTTCCCGCAGCAGCTCACGCAACCTATAGGCAGTTCACGGTAAAGTGAGCACTTTTTAAGACCCTGCTAAATTTTTCCTGTCAGTCAATTTCTTTCTTTCCGACACTTTTTTAAATATAAACATTGTCATGTGACTAATAAACAGTGTATACATTTCACCACTCTCAAAATTGAATGTCAGATGCTGCAATAGAATACATTTATTCGGGGTTAATGCCTATTGAGAGGCCTTAAAAAGTGCTCACTTTATCGTGAACCGCCTATAGCAAGCTGTCACACTAACCTCCCTGTGGTGCGATACAGGTTATTTCACCCGGCTTTGTGCCCTCACGTCAAAGGATCAAAGAAAAAAAATACGAAACTTGGGGAAGGGTAAGTATGAGGTCGGATAGGGGAGGAAAAATTTTCTTTTGGCAGGAATACGAGGCGTGTAGGTGGGGGGTGTTGTGATTTATCTATCAAACCTGTTGTTCTTGCGACGTCTACCAGCCAAAATATTTTGTGTACTGAAATTCATGAAATATTTATGTTGGCAGGTATTTTTTTATAAGACTGCGTGTCGTACAGATACTTCCCGAAGGAACTGAAATGTCGCCATTCTTTGCCATGTGTCAGTTGCCTGTGGAAGTGAGATCGTGTTCAGGAAAAATAATTTAAACCATAACGCACATTGATAACTGTGATTAATTGTAATGTTACTGCAAAATTGAGTGTGGCCAATTTAAAGTGGCCTCGCAAAGAAGCTATTCAGCCGGAAAACCATCAACTGTCAACAAATTTACGCATCTGGGAAGTGTTACCAAAATGCTGCTATTGCCATTCGCACTGAAATCATTTCTCCACGCCACAACTGGCATTAGTGACATCATCCGAACGAAATAATTCCACTTTTATTCAACGGGAAAAAAAAGGGGGGGGGGGGGTATATTTTTAATTTTAATGTTTGCAAAACATCGATGTTATTTATACAATCGGCTGAAGAACATCGATGTTAAACATTGATGTTTTTTCACTGATATATCGATGTTTCATAAACATCGATGTCGATGCCCCAACCCAACCGTAGGCGGAGGGAGTGTGGAACTCTTCCCTAGGCAAGACGCCTCGACAACGCCACTGCCTGGCCGAGGACGCCAGGTGCAGAGAGGGACAGCTCTGACAGCAGACGCCTGTGTGATTTGCCCGGGACTGCAGGGCGGGTTTTGATGAATTAAAAAACTCCTGTATGTGTGGTGTGTCGTGTGTCGGTGGCAGACAGCTCGTGCGTGTCTGGCGTGGAGATGAGCCCAGCCTCTCTCCACGGACCCTCTTCCCACACGACCTGTCCTCTCTCGCGGTGACGCGCAGCCAGCAGAGGATGACGGACGACAACGAATAAAAAAGCGGCCGAGAGGGATAAAGCCACCGTCGGCGCGTTAAAGAGCGGAAAATAACAGATGGCGCCCCGAAGGGCGGGGGTGGCAGAGCACCGAAATACTTCGGAACGCAGCCATACGCTGTTCCAACACTTGTCGGCGGATTAAGAAAACTACCGTGGGTGGAACTCGGCAAACAAAGACTAGAAAATAGTTTTTACTATCGGGCTTTGCTCTTCACGGTAAACTGAACTCTTTTGAAAGCCCTGCTTAAGATCTACTTGTAGGCGCATTGTGTGTTCTTCCATCATGTGCAGAATTAACATTGCAGTCTGTCTGGCCACTTTATTTGTTCATGCGTCAGTCAAGTGAAATGTAGGAAGTTTAGGAAAGTAAATATTTTACAAATTTGCTATTTATAACAATTATGTGTATTAAAAAAACAAAGCAAAATAAATAATGTCCGTATTGACAAATGTTTACCTAGCTAGCACTTCTTATTCAATGTTAGGACACGGGACTGTTTCCGTAGCGTCGTTATCTACTCTGCCACTCAGTGCTTGGCGTGCCTATTAAAATATATGCAACTATAGGCAAAATTTGATTTCACAAGTGCTCGAATAACCGCGAACAGTCTTCATTTGTTTAAGTCTGCAGTACCTATCTCGGCAGAACGGCACTTATAAGTTTTTCAAATTTTTTCGAGTCGTTATGTCACGATTGCTTGACTTGGACAGTTCCAGTGCGTAAAGCTCCGTAGGAAACGACGTGTCGATAAGCAGTATTGAAGTGAAAACGCCAAGTCAAATGCTAATGTCTTAAATGCGAGTAACAGCTTTGAGGCTGGTGTTGACGCAGCGAGCAAAGGCTGGTGTTGACGCAGCGAGCAACAGTCGCGACCTGGGGCATGGGGCAGGTGCTCGGCCTTGAAGCGTGTCGCGCTCCTCGACTGGTGTGCTGACCACTGGACACCTCGCCAGGTGTCGCGACCCGCGGTGACCCTGCACTCGCCTGACGTTCGCCGCTCGGTCAGCCATTTACACGACGATCTCTCCTCTGCGTGTCCCGAGTTCCTTACTCTGCTGCGCGCAGATTATCTGAAAGCTTGGCCAAAGAGTATGGCAATTCACTGCCAGGCTGAACCTCTTTGCTTATTACCTCTCTGCGATCGAGCCACAAAAGCTTCTCTTGTGACCAACATAAAAACAAATCATTATTTTGGCGTGGCTATTTTATAACATTAAATTGATAAAATATAATTTTAGAGGGCATGGTAAGGATTTTTTAGCATTAATAATTACCAAACTGATGTACGGTAATTAAATTGGTTTGTATATATATTTTTCTGCGGGTGGTACTTTTATCCGAGATTCCCAGCAATCCAAAAATCTAAATTTAAAAACCAATTTTGTTTGCTTTAACAGTTAACTGTAATATTTGAATAAAAGAGACAAGTATTTAGGCAAAGTATTTATTATTATAGGAAATAATTGAAAGTTCGTAAGTACATTAACAGCCCAAACATAGATACCAGTCACAACAAACAAATTTGGTTTAGAAACTTACATCTCTTGATTGCTGGGAAAGGTGAAGTATTTCACAAGGGTGTTTGGCTTCGAATTTTCACAGCGAGGAACCCAACATCTTGTTACGCATTTCTTTTTAATTTTCCCCATTTCAAAATTGCATGATTGAAATTCACTTCTGTTCACGTACGAAGCTTGTAAACAACTTTGTCAAGAACGGCAACTTTATGGAATAATTACAACATAGACAATTGGAAACATATACTAAATTGTTTGCTTAATGCTTAACGTGTGTACCATTAAAGTTGATTTGATCTTAAACGTAAAAAAGGATAACTCTGCTTGATCGGCAATTGAATGACTTTTCGATGTTTGTACAAACGGAATAGTTAGTGCTCGATAAGAGCAGCGAAAGCCCTATGAAGTAATGACCCCTGAGCTTGGCGACTGTTGCAACTGTCATTGGACGAGGGCGGCGGTAAGCTGTGCGCAGCTGGGGATCTTGTTACTTCTCGTATTCTACTTTAGATAGCGCCTGACACTCTGGGGCCGCTAAGCCTCACGCCTTCCGCCAAGGCGAATCTCGTTCGATTCCCGGCGGAGCTCCCGGATATTCGCATGTGGGGATCGTGCCGGACGATGCCGCTGGTCGGCGGGTTTTCTCGGGGATCTTCCGTTTTTCCCCGTCTCTTCATTCCGGCGCGGCTCCATAGTCACTTCACTTCACCCTCAAGGCTTCAAAGACCTCGATGTAAAAAGCCGTCCAAATCTCTTCATTCACCAGTTGTGAGAGTCGCCTCGTTCCGCCTCGTGGAGGGTCGACGACCACCCTTCTGGAGCCGCTGTTACTAGGAGCCGAGTGGGTCCTCGTTGGCTCTGCAGGGCGAGAAGGAATGCTTCCATCTCCTCCTTTCCACCATGACTCGCTTTACAATTATCGAGTACGTAACTAAGTGGCTCGGGAGTCCTACCAGTGCACAACCGTGCGAGACAAAACACAAACTTATGCTGAAGAATCACCTCCTTCACTGCTGCTCCATGCCACGCGGCGTGAACATTCATAACACGGTCGCTCCTTGATTTTGGTTGTACCTAAGCTGACGCAAGCCGGGAAATGTACGTCTGGAGGGGTCGGTTCCTATCTCTGAAAGACAGCGGACTGAATTCTAAAAATACCCTAGGTAATGCATATACGTGGACTTGTATGAATTCTCGGACATTTTGAAATTTTGACCTACACGTACCTAAATTTGGTTGAAAAGTAAGGTTTTTAATAGTAAAAAAAAAAAATACTTCATAGAACACGAATTAAAAGTTTTTTAATGTAATTCTCTCTCTCCCCCCACATATAACTCGTTAACAAGCAATACGTTTATCGTTTACTATTCTACACGGGCTAAAGCGCTAATTCTCCATTTTTGGCTTTACATCTCGATAACAACTTGCGATTGTATTTTTTCCAAGCAGATTTGTGTTGTACTATTTCGTTACATTTGAAAATAAGGCATTCCGCTGTGAGTGAGCAGTCCGTGTCCAGTACGAGGTACATGTCGCACATGGAGTGGGTTACACAAATTCGAAAAGGCATCCATTAAAGAAGTTTCGTCTGGCATGTGGGAGAAGGTATTTTCTGATGAAACTGTTTGCATAAACTTCTATGGCTAGGCGTATTATAATTTAACATTATTTGCTCGTTAGTCCCGACGTGCGAGTGTCGTGTCATCGCAAATGTAGTTATAGTTTCAAAATAAGAAACACGATCGCTGCAACACTTAAATCTAAAATGACAATTGCATCGACTGAATATGTTTGTTTACATTTAGTGTAGATCACAGAATAGCTACACGCAATAGTAAAAAGCGTTCCGTAACAGTTAACTCGTAACACAAAATCGTCTTCGAACATAATCAAACCTAAACAACCCACCGTTTCGCATCTATAGAAGCACTAATTATTCCGAATAAAAGCCTTCATTTTGAAATATGTTGTGGCTGTAGGGGAATCTGTTAGTGAATTGTTACATATGTTATTAGAGATTGGTTAAATCGCCAAACTCATCGTTTCGTCACAGGCTGTACTATTTAACAACCCTCGGGTATTACTCCAGCTGCTGTGTTTCCTTATTGACTGCTATCACAGTGAGGAAAACAAATTGCTCATGATTCGGTACTTCTAGAGGGTTTATTACTGGCACCGAGTTTTCCATTCCGTATTAAGATGCGATGCATTAAGTAACTGATACGTGTCCTAAGGTTGAGTGATGCGTTTTTGACACTGCTTATTTCTTTACAGGTGAAATACGAAGCGTAACCGAATTCTCGTTAGTCAGCTAAAACGGGGAAACTGCTTCTCGCGTATGCGTTAGCCAGTTATTGTGGTTAGCAAATATTCTCGGACTGAATTATGTGTCGGCTAGATTCCAATCTTCTCTACACGAGCCTCAGCTACTTGTTAATTGACTGCCGCCCAAGTAATTAGCGAGTTTTATCTCAGAGCGGGCAGGTTCACTATTAACTCGAGAGTCGTCGAGAATGTGGAAGAAAAAAACACTTCGATTCATATACATGAGTCAGTCCCATACGCATGTTTTTCCTGTGTTCTTGTTTGTCTTGGAGTTTACAGTCGTGTAGTGGTTAAGCGGCCTTTCTACTGGTGCGTGTTTGTGCAAGCAAATGTGACGTCACGTGCCCGTGAGCATTCTGCGACTATGTGCGGGCAGCTGTTTCCACTGTCAATATCTCCCCACCCCGAACACCGGTAACTGGGTCGGACTATTTGATCTTCATCACACGAGCGAGGAGGATCGCCTCAAGACGGATCCCCCAAAACATGGTTGATGAACACAAAGCAAAACTTTTTTACAGCCGGCTGTTTGACAGACTGTGATGTCAGGTATGACGTCGTTTTTGCCGAACACGAGGGCGTACCCGCCTCCCACTACGACGAACAGGATCTGGTTCCCGCTGGACTGACCCACTCGCTCTCGCGATCTTCACACGTGGGAAACCTGCCGGTGGGTTGTTTCTTCCGGGTGCTCCCTGTTCCTGTCGCCATTGCAGTCTGTCTCTGTTCCGTCACCACCTCGCCTCACCATCGGCGCTGACGGCCGCTTTCGTATCTCTCATCTCACTGTAGCACGCTCTCAATGCCAGTAAGGGCCGTGATACGATTGACTTGTCCCAATCTATTTGCATTGGGCACTGCGCCCTATTTGGTGCAGTGGCCGTGTGACGTCACGTCTCTTGTCCTGTGAAGTCCCGTTGTCCCACGTCACTTCGTGCCACGTGGATATGGTAAACTTTATAGTTTTGTCCCTTGTGAACTGTCTCATAGGAGAATGTTCGTTCTTAAAAACGCTTGTAAAACGTAAACCCAAGGCGACTGACGATCCGAAACCGAAATGGATATAATAACTGACAAACAGTTTGTTTTTAACATAAGCTACCGATATCTAAAATAAAATATCAATTATTCATTATTTAAAATAAATGATGTTATGAACGAACTCTGAATGCAGGTGTTTAACAAAAGTAACTGTATGCAAAACTTAGACGTACATATTCCATACTACCACAATAACAAAGCAAAATATTTTTTTCCAAATTTAGAAAAGACAATTTTTAAAAATTTGCACATTATGTTGCAATTTTTCGTGGTGTACAAGATGAGGCACCTGTGCATGTAAGTTGTGGCCGCAACCTGTTTATATGTACACCTTGGTATCGTCGGAGAGTGCAGGACAAAGAGACACCGGAAACTCAAGGACAGTGTGATTGTAGCAGGGCCAGAAGTTGTAGGGAAGCTAACAGCATCCGGTCGGCAGTCCCTGAACGCCGTACACGTGGCCGCTGATTGATCAGCGCAGGGGGTGGTCGAGAGCGCCATGTCGTGACTGCGGTCCGCGAGGGGTTGCCGTGGTCGATACCAGGTGGATGGCCGTCTGAATAAAACACGCCGTCGCTGAACTAACTCCCCCTCGGCCGTCAGTCCCTCACCTGTCACCCGCCACTGCACTCCTTCAAGCGGCCGCGCGGCTGGCTATTCATCGCCTGCCCCCTGGGCTCCCTAGCTCGCTCCTACCCTCGACAGGTGATAAAGCCGAGCTTCGCCCGCGGCCGCAGTGCAACTTCGCCTTTACGACCCGACGGAGCACGCGTTCGCACAAGACGCGTGTAGTCTGTTCACACTTAGACGTGTAGTCTGTTCGCGGTTTCTTCGCGCTTTTTGAAACAAACCTTTGAAAAATCACACCATGTGTGACGTGTTTGGTTGTTTCCTAAATATGTCATACATCACAAACGTTTCATACGCGTGTAAACGTAAAGGGCCTTATTTTTTGGTTATATCTGCCTTCTACTCATAATTTATATATAAATAATATTTCATTAATAATTAATATGAATAAAAACAAGAAGAACATCAGTGTCCTGGCTATGCCTAGTAAAGGCTGTTCACGGTAAAGTGAGCACTTTTGAGGCCCTACTTATATTTTCCTTTCAGCGATTTTTGTAACCTTTAGCCATCTTTTTAAGTAAATTTTGCCATGTAAGTAATAAACACAGTGCGTATATTCCACCGCACTTAGAAGTTAACGTGTAAGGCTAAGAAAATATATATTTATCGACAACTATGCCATGTGAGAGGGTTTTCAAAAGTGTTCACTTTACCGTGAATAGCCTATAAGAAATAGTTCTATGCAAAATGTGATTACATTGAACGCGCATGAATAGGATGCATAGTACCTTTAGTGTATTTTTCTAGACTCGGTTAAGCCTTGTTTGCATGGAGCGGAGGAATATCCTGGAAGTAAAATTTTAGCAGGGATTCAGAACATTTGGAAATGACAGCGAATGGACTATATACTGCAGCTGCAGACGGGATTTGGTGTTAATTGTGCGGCTACAACCATGCTCCGTGATTCTCAGTTGTTTGGGACATGTGAGAGGCCCTGGGTTTGAATCCCGCCTGAGGAGTGCTGTTCCTCGCGTCCAAGGTTAAGAAAGGAGGGAGCGATATTTGGGCGACACTAACACGCAAGCTTAGTGCCTCATCGCTCCTATGCTCAAGGCGTGCAGTGTTTCCGTCGTGACGCTATATTATGCAAATTATATCTGTAACGGTGGGGTTTTATTACACGCGATGGAAGACCACAGATTAAACTACGCCCGTATCTTGGTACTTTCCTCTTGCCGCTTAAGAAACAGCATAGGCAAGCTTTAAAAATGCGATATTTGACCATTTTCACGAATTTTTTCTCCGCGAATACACTTAATATGACAAAAGTAAAAATAGGGACATAGATAATTTTTTAATATTTTCTGACAAAAATTCGTATTTGCAGAACATTTATCCACGGAGATACGCGTATTCGCGCAAACAACTATTTCACAAAAACCGTAGGGGTCCAGCCCACTCTATGTGCAAGTCGCCGTTTGTTATCGTGTTGGTGTATGGCAGGCGCGTTGATAGCCGGCAATTATATAAATTAGCAGCTACTCAAGCACTGTGTACGGCGGTCGTAAGGGCTGGGAACGCATGTGATAACGCGCGAATGTCGGCCCTATCGCTGCAGATTACTCACTGGCCACATGGATACGTATATGCATAGCTCATGTCCCCGGTCTAGGTGCGTATCGAACCCGCGTAGTTTCGATTGAGACGCAGGCATTATTTACCCTCCACACCTTAAAAGGTGAAAATGACAGCTGCAGTATATTACTACTCATTATTTTTTTGTAAGTTTTAACTGAACGAAGGACATTTGTTTTCAACAAATCATTTTTTTTCGAATGTGTTTTATATCCCTATGATTTTATAGATTAAATTATTATATTATTTTGTATCCGCAGTAAAATAGTATCGTCACTATAAAAGTTCATTTTCAGAATTACTTCAGGCATCTATGCAAAATCAAATTATCTATCATGGTTTTGTATAGAACGTATTGAATATATAGTAGCCAATATTGAAAGTTAATTACACGTATTTATTTATAAACTTAATGCACTTCGCATGCATTTTTCTAAAAACTTCGATATTCTAGTTAACGGTATGTTTCGGAACTTTTTTATTAAAAAACTGTGATGTGGAGTATGTGTCTAGTAATTTGAGCAAATACGTTCGTGTATGGGTATCTCAGTGCTTGCTGACAACAGAGGCGATTTTTTAAAATGTGGATATGGTGCTAATACACGAGATTGAAGAGGGAGAAGAAGGAAATACGAATGGAATGTGTGTTATAGAGTATGCAGGCCCTAAACGTTGAGTATTTAATTTACGTAAGGACTTTATAATAGGTTCCCTTTCGCATGCACCCCAAAGTGAATAACGGGTAGAATTGTTTGACATTTTCTTTTAAATAGTAGGCAGCTTCCGTGACCGTAGTTGCAAACGTAGTATTTTCGGGCAAGGAACTTTGTTCTAATCCCGTTTAAGCAACGGCACGGATGTATTTCTGGTTTAAAATTAAGTTCTGGTTTGTAAGTTGCCTTCCAATCTGTCCGGCATGAAGCCAGGAGTGCAGACCACTCGCCTCCCACCTAGGCGAACCGGGTTCGATTCCCGGCATGCGAGGACGTTGCCCCTGGTGGGCGGGTTTTCCCCGCCCTTTCATTCCGGCGTTGCTCCATACTCACCTCATCGCTCTCAAGACCTCGATGTAAAGTTGTTCTGGCTGGTACAGTTTTACGCCAAATGACTGTAATTTAAGTTTTCCACTGTCGTATATATTGTGTGCAGTTAAATATAGTTTTTTCTTACCGAAGGTTAGTGACAAGTGTGCTTATAAGTTGTTCACGGTAAAGAGAGCATTTTCGAAAGCCCTGCTAAAGATCTACTTGTATGCACTTTGTGTATTCTTCCACCATATGTAAACTTAACATTGCCATGGGCCTGAGCACTTAATTCGTGCGTCAATCAAGCGTAGCTGTGAAGTTTTTATTAAACAATTTGCAAATTTGCTAATGCTTACACTTCACTGGGTGTATGCTAGTCGGCGGCGTGCACGTTAAAATACACGCTGGTGGAGGCAGTGACATTTTTCAAAGGTTGATCTCGAAAGTGCTCACTTTAGTGTAAACAACCTTTATCGGCGAACCAGCTGTTGTGGACTATTTACGTAGAAAAGTTGCAGGCGGGGCTGGGGGCGGTGAGCTAGCACGGGGGGGGGGGGAGGTGTTTATGGACGGCGCCACTAGGCTCGACCATCGACGCCGTCGTCGAGCGTCCGCCCGTAAATCCGCGCCGCAGCGAGCGAGAGTGGCCCTTATGCCTGCCAGCGCAGGTTCCATCACCGACACGAGCATCTGTAGCGCTCTCGAATTTTTTACGTCATGAACTCTGTGTATATGTAAACCACCTCTACGCAAGTTCTCGCTTTTAATATTGCAGAAACGAAGTTTTAGTTATGTAATTAAATTGCGATGAAGGCACCACTGCCACGTCATCGTCTATTGCAGCAGTTAGTATGTACCATGTGCATTGTCTTGAATAATGCAGTCTTTTAAACCCTACGGTTAACATTTGTTCTGTTTATTGCAGCATGAATTAAATGTGAAGTGAACGATGCAGTCGATAAATTCACCCAGAAAACGTAAAAGTACGTGAAAAAAAAAAAGCATCTAGCGCAGTATGCACATAGGCCTGCCCAAATCACCACTATGCGAAATTGAAAATAATACGCAGCGTGTTGAAAAAAGAATGCTGTGATTTCAAGTGCTTATATATCACTAAGGGTTAGCCCGTGACCGTGTTTTCAGTAAGGTCACGTACCTAGAATAGTTACGAAGTTACACAGTTTTGTTAGCATACAAAGACTGAAAAAAAAAATGATGTGAAACTAACTCAACATTGGATATAGTTCTCTCCACTAAGCCACTGCGACCCCACTTGGAATCAGTCTATCCACTGAGCCACTAAGGCCCCACTTGGTATCTCTCTAGCACTTTGCCACTGAGGCCCAATTTGATATATATCTATCCACTGGGCCACTGCGGCCCCACTTATGAAATTAACTCAACATTGAAGCGAGACATTTAGAGTAAAGAAAAACCATATTACAATACCTTCATATATCTATGCAATAATCTCAATGCATTAATACAACACTTTCATAGAAAAAAGTATTTAAAAAATGAATTTTAGGGTCTCAAAAGTCATGACTGCATAATCTGATCTTGCTGAAATTGTAACTTGACCTGTATTAGACCCCGAGGATTCTCTCTGCAAAATTTGAAGAACTTTTGTTGAGTTTCAAGGTATTTGAGACGGACAGACAGAGATCGTCTCCTTATATAGTAGGATAATGAAAAGTGTGGCAGTTTCATTACAAATTGCGAACTATTAAGAAAGTCCTCTAGTTTCACTCTCCATTCAGATCCAGTTTACACAAATGTGTTTACAAAACACACAGAAATGATTTTCCCTGTGGGCTAACTTGTTCGTAAACCGTTCCGCAGTTCCAGGGTATGAATGGTTCGGTTCACACACTCCAAGCGTTCTCAACTCCGCTCGTAGAAGATGCCCAAAAAGGAAACCCGTAGATAAATTTCCGCAACCAGTGTTACCCTCTTTAGAAATATAGTAAGAGAAAAGGTCCGAGTCCCTAAGTCGTTTTTCCTTTAGCAAAATTTAAATGGTAGCATAATATTTAAAAACATCACTTTCTCTCATGTGTATGTATGTGTATATATTGTAACGTCCACATTTTTCACTATTCCTACATCTTGTCAACATAATTTATTTACTTTTCACACATTTAAATTTGCTCATATTCAACACTTGTAATTTTTTGTATGTTGTGACATATATTATTTATTTACTTTTTGTTAATTTTACATGGTTAGGATTTTAAATAATTATATGTACAAATGGCAATATTCGTGTGTAAATGCATTTAGTTAGCTAGTTTTATTTTTGTTTGTATTTTTAAATTATTATTTTATATTAATTATTATTTCACGGTCTCAACTGATTGTTAATGATTCAGGGATATTTTTGTATATTTTTTTATTACATTTCTACGAGACCTTAAATTCTATGGATTTTGGATTTAGGCCGTTTTGGAGTGAGTCAGTATGGATTTACGTAGCGAGCCATTCGATTGGTCAGCAGGTTTAAACCCTGCACCCCTATTGGCGGGAGAGTTCAGCATAGGGTAGGCAGGTCCATTTTGGTAGAATCTCTCTCTCATTGCCGCCATCTTCCGACGCGTTAAGACGTTAGAACAGGACGCCCGTCTAGATCTTGGACGAGGCCTAGGATATTTAAGTTATATTTTAGGGTGTTCAGTTTTAACAGCTCGCTTTAAGATTTCTTTTGTGTATTAACGTCGAGTAGAGTGTGAAAGAGCTCCTCCGTTTTAGTATTAGCAGCTGTTTAGTAAATAAACAGGTAGTTAGACGTCGCTACGTTCGTGAGCCGTGAGCCACGTAAAACAGAACCCCTACACTTCTTATTGTTGCATCCTGAGCCTACACGATTTGATCCTGTCCTGATCCTACAAATTAAATGGTATTTTTCTTAGAGATCAACTCTACAGTAACGTAAGAAATACAGTATTCAATTTTGCTACGTATCTAGTACAGACAAGATGGCGCTTGTAACCCGACGTTATGTTGGATAGGCTTCTGTAGCTTAATCCAGCATATATTTATTAACCACAAGAAACCCGAATGAGAGCTTTAGTGTTTTAACGTCAGCAGCTAAGCCAGAGGCATAAGTTTAGTAGATTTTGAAGTGAGACATTTTTCATTTAAGAGAGGATTTTTACAGTGTAAGTGTGTTACGTCAGACTTTCATATATACTAACGACCGTTACGCCCGGTCACTCCCTAACGGCAGTGTAGGTTCGAAAAATCTTTTATTTAATATTGTCATTGCCATTTAGGGTTGTTTGATTGATTCATTTTCCAGCATTGATATTTAAATTTACACATATCTGAATATTTTTATTGAATAAAAGGATAATTACTGGAAATTACATTGTCTCTGACGTGTTTTCGTATTCTCTACATGATTTCTTGGTTTGGATCCTCTTCTAATATATATATATATATATATATATATATATATTATATATATATATATATATATATATATATATATTATATATATATATTATATATATATATATATATAAACTGAATCTGAAGGAACGTAAAGTAGGTTTAAGAGTCTTTTCAAGTCAGAATAGTTCTTCAACATATTGTCAAACTATGGTTTGTCGTGTTGTGTAACTAGGTGAGTTTTGTACGCAAAGAACGTCTGGAGTCGGAGTCCGCCTGGCTTCGAGCGGACTTGTTACGGAGTTGCATGAACAGACTGCTAATATCCCATGCCAAATTTTAGAAGTATAGCGAACAAACTGATGAATGAATGCGATACGAGCGGGAGGTGTATGAGCCATGAAATTAACCACAAATGTGCGCAGATAGAAGCTCATACACACGTCACGTTGGCTAACGAAAATCTTAAAGATCATTTCAGATATTTAATGTTGCTTAATTTAAACTGGCGCCCTCTTACCGGCTAATATCACGAGACAGTACACCAGTTCATTTCCCCTCGACATTAATATTCAGAAATTCAGCCACTCTCCCCGCATTAAATTAAATGTATATATGAAGTACAGCATTACACGCACTGGAGGTGCCATCATATGTTAAACACAGTGTTTACTCCAAACGTAAAGAGCTGAGTTGTTTAAGTGCGTGTGTAGGTGTGTGTATATATATAACTGAACTCTGCATTCGGGTAGTAAATATAGGCCTATAAATACTTATTTAAATATATTAAACAAGGAGTATCATCACACGTGAGTTCTTTTGCAATTACCACTTGAAAACTATATTATGCATTGTATTAATAATACAAAATTTAAAACAATGTTAATGTGGATATTCAATGAAATTAAGATTTTTTTATATTGATTGATTGAAACAAACATACATCGTATGGGAGGGGTGGTGTACCATTAAGCATTTTACGTGTAAGGATTATACTAATGCACACAATGTGTGCCATTCATTTTTTTTACTTCATAATTCACATATCAATTAACAAATAGGCTGCGAAAAGGTCCACGACGTAAGTATCCGATTTTTATCATAGCGAAACCGCTTGCGACCAAATAAATAATATGACATGGCTTTCCTGGATTTGAAGAGCAGCTAGCAGAACAGCCACGGCGGAACACTGTTGCCATGAGGCTGGGCTGGATATCAGCAAGACATTTCGAGCAGCAAGATGCCGGAAGATGTAGTTATCTCGCCATTTAGGAAAAATGGACCGCACACAGGCTATGTTGCAAAGTTTTACGACATAATTTGTCGAAAATAGGACTACGTAAAAATTATGTGACTTCGCATTATGATACTTAGAAGAGAAAAAAAAAGCCACCCAAGAACCAAAGAATTGTGCGTGACTGGGCAATTTTGCCCGCATGGCAGATTCAATACAATCGAATAGCAATGCGGTGGTCCCGAATTACATTGGAGATTAATGCTATCAACGTATTTAAAATTTCCTTTTTCACATTAACAGGTTTTCCTTTTTTTTAACAATTAATGTTTCATAACAAGACAAAATTTTAACACAGACGCTGAAGTGCCATATGTCGTGGCGCAGATCATAGTTACCTAGTCACTAAAAAGGGTGTCCGAAACGGTAAATTCTTAATTATAAGTAACCCAACATTTTATGTTTTCAGACAGTAATAATAAACAGTTTAGTAAAATTAGTGACAGTTAACATAACAATGAGACAATAAAGAACAGGGACAAAGGATAGGATTTTGCCGTAGCCAAAATATCGCTGGAAAGCGAATTAAAGTTTGAGCAGGAATTTCCGGGGGAAAAAAAAAAAAAAAAAAAACCGACACACTAGTGTAGTCGAACACGAACCCTGCAGCTCATAGGTTCATTGTTGCAACGAAACAAGTGCTGAGTCGACTTACGAGGAATGGTGTACGTAAACCGTACATTTATATAATTTTTGTCACAAGTGATTTTACAGCGGATTTTTCACAATTTTTGGCTCGGCAAGATGTAAATAACTATTTTGAGTATCTTCTTCCATTCTTACAAATTCAAGGTGTTCGTTATTCTCGGGGACACGGATTGAAGATATCAAAACAAAATTTCTTTTTTTTCTCCCATCAGCGCTCCGAGAATAATAACGGCAGTAAATATCTAACAACGTAAAAAGGCGTTGAAAATTGTTATTTGCGTCTTGTCGAGCCAAAAATTTCGACAAGTCCTTTGGAAAATGACTTATATCGAAAATCGGGCAAATGCACTGCTTTCATGCACCATTCCTCTTAAGTACATCACTCATCAAAAACTTTAGTGTTTGCAAAACCTCAAGCTGTAAATTAAAGTGGGTTTGAAAGGGCACCAAATTCTGTGCTTGCCGTTCACCTGCTGCACGAATGACGTCAATACGGGGGTTTAATTTTCGTTCCGAACGCTTTGAGAGAGCCTTCTTCCATGGAATTTACTGTAGCAGTGATTCTGTTAAGGCGTGCCGCCGCAATAAGGCCTTCGGGACTCGTGCATGCATTCCCGTCCTTGAGTGGTTTGGCTTTCTGGGGTTATAGTTGAAAGAATGCGCTTGTCATTACCCTTGCCACTCAGCGAAACTCGGGGTGGGGGAACCTTCTAGCTCGGGCCAGCGAAACTAATTAAGCCGTGGCGGCGGACCTGCGAGCCGACACACAGTTTGGAGTTAGGAGACAGCGGAGTGACTAGTGGCGACGAGATTGGCCAGCGGGAGTGAAGTCTGCGGACTGCGAGCATCAGTAGAGTGAAGGGTGCATTGGCCTGTGGGAATATTGAACTGGATGTGTGAGTGGCAGACATTTGGAATTACGGCAGTGGACAGATAGAATATGTGTAAATATAGGCTGTTCACGGTAAAATGAGCACTTTTGAAAGCTCTGCTTAAGATCTACTTGTATGCACGTTGTGTATTCTTTCGCCTCATGTAAGGTTGACATTGTCACGGGTCTCATCACTTTATTCATGCGTCGGTCAAGTGAAACTGTGAAATTATAACAGAAGTAAATATTTAACAAATCTGCTCATTTTAACACTTCGATGCATTAGAAAAACAGTAAGCGAAAGAAATAATTTAAATTGTCGCTAATTTTTACCTATCCTTTTTATTCGACGTTAAGATACGGAACTCCCTATCCACCGTTACCAACTTTACGGGGCGTATGTCACTCAGGGCACCCTTTAAAATGTATGAATGTAGGGGCAGTGACTTTTCTCTAAGGCTGATTTCAAAAGTGCTCCCTTTATCGTGAACAGCTTTTAATGATGTGAATTAAATGACAGTAACCAATATAGAGACAATGATAATGACTTAAATTAAAATTGAGATAGACGTTCAATATTACGCTCACTGATAATGACAAGTTTAATAGTGGAGACAGTTCAATGTTATAAACAATAGTAGTGTGAATAAATTAAAAATTAAATCTAGTTTTTTTATTTTAAAATTTCCACCCCTCACGATTTCGGATACGCTTCTGTGGCGTCTTGTACGAATACTGTATATTTCGTAGCCCGTGTCTTTTAAAAAAATGCGGTGTGTTTGTGTAGGGGACACGGCCGTTTGTTTTGCGTGAATACGTCTATGTTGACGCGCTCGGACGCCTTGATGTTTATTTTACGCTCCCGGCACCGCTTCACTCGATCATATGGGATTTTATGGGTATTACTAGATTACTTTGAGATGCTCTTTCCAACCGTATACAATTTCTGTATTTCGACTGGGCTTTTTGACGAGACTAGGCCATTTTGTTAAGTTTTCTTAATTTTTTTTTTACATTAAACTCATACAATTTCACCATAACCATGCCAAACAAATGTGTTTTATACACTCAATCGATTTATCTTGACGAGAGCTATCGATTGAAACCTAAACGAGCGTCGTAACTTCTCGTAGTCAAAAGTTATACTACGCGGAGGTTATGAGACGCGGTGAAACGAACTCAAAATTCACCCCCCCCCCCCCGTCCCCCCCCGTGCTCGTCTGCGCTCGATGCTTCGCAGTCCTCACGCAACATATAATATTCTTTGATCCTTTGGAAATCGAGTGGTGTAATTGAATTTTGAATTTAGACGATAGATTCGGTGCTGCAATACCAAACTCTATTCCCCCGATTTTGTTATCGGGTTTTCTGGATTGCCTCCCACTATGGTCGCACATTTAAAGACGTGTTCACGTCAAAATGCGGATATCGTAATGTGACGGCGATCTTCATACAATCTGGTTAAATTCAGGCGGCGTGATATTACGTGTGCAGTACTAAAGTTTTAATTCGGCAACCGACTCCAGTTGTCGATTATTACCGATAAGTACGGTAATTCCGCGCGGGAAGGTCTTGTGCAAATAGCAGCGAGTGTACTTGCGACGAAACGGCGATTAAACATTGATTTTGCATCGCTGCCGGCTATTACCGTCATTGCGACCAGGAAATGAGTATATTTATTTTCCTCTCATTCAGCCAATGCGAGCGAGCGCTAACCTAGTAGAGCTGTGAGGTCGAAGGTGCCAAGGTTGTGTGACAGCTCTTGTATAGTCTGTTCTCGGTCTCTTCACGCTTTGTAAATCAAACCGCAAAATCACCCCAAGTATGACGTGTTTGGTCGTCTCCTAAATGTGTCATGTATCACAAGCGTTTTATACCTGTGTTAAAGCCTGTGCACAATAAAGTGAGGGCTTTGAAATCAACCTTAGAAAAAGTCACTGCTCCCACCATCATACATTTTAGCTGGCGTACTGAGTGACATGTGTCCAGTAAAGTTGGTAACGATGGATGGGAAATAGTTCCGTACCTTAACGTCGAATAAAAAGTGTTAGGTAAACATTTCTGATAATCTGATAACTTAAACAATTTATTCTGCTTTTTATGCTTTTTTTATGAATCGAAGAGTAAAAATGAGCAGATTTGTAAAATATTTACTTTTCTAATAATTTCACAGTTTCACTTGACCGACGCATGAATAAAGTTATGAGGCCCATGGCAATGGCGGAAGAATACACAACGGACATGCAAGTAGATCTTAAGCAGGGCTTTCAAAAGTGCTCATTTTACGGTGAACAGTCTATAACATAAAAGTATCTTATTTTTAGTTACATTGATATTTAATTTATATTTTATCTATAAATTACAATATTATAATTATAACTAACATGAATAAATATAAAGGGGAAATAGTTATGTTGGTAATACCTACTAAGAAATAGTTCTTATGCGAACATTCTATTACCTTTTGTGCGCATGAATGCGGTGCGTCGGCCCTCGGGTGTAATTTTCTCTAAGCTTTGTTTGTTCGAGGCGGAAGAATATCCTGGCAGTAGAACTTTAGCATCGCTTCAAAAGAGCTGCCGAGCTCCCATGGCGCAGTCGGTTGGTGCGCTGCCGGTCTGGGATGCGGGAGGTTCTGGGTTGGAATCCCAGGTAAGGCATGAGTGTTAGTTTCAAGTTAAGTATGAGTTAGTTTGTATGCAGTTAGTTTATAAGCTGTCCCCTGATAAGCACCCAGGCATAACACTGGGGATCGCTAATAAGCTATTTCCGATCCAATACAATTTTAGAAAGATTGGAAGTAATCGTGAACGGAAAATAGTGCGTAAATGCGATTCTTGAATGCACGTTCATGACACGTCAAATGAACGACTTTGAAAGAGCCTGCTATAAGACAACCCATCATCATGAGAACATCGCAAACAAAGCATTTAAGACGTTTTCTTCTCATTAAGAAAGCTGTTTGTGTGCATGTAGAGTACACTGTAGAAGAATTGGGAAAATTACCTGACAAGTGGAAGGGGATATTCGCAAACTTGTTTGGGAAATATATTTTTCTTTACAGTGTAAAGAAAATTTTTAAATAAAAATAAAAGCCACGTTGCAGCTTTTAGACCAGAATGTTCATTTATTCCAATAGATGCAGAAAATCCTGCTAATTAGTTACACTATTTACTTCATAGTAGCCAATTGGAGTGCAACGTATATGAAAAGTCGTTGTGGTGTACTTCTACAACTTTGAACAAGAAGTTATAGCGATAAGAACATGATCGATAGATGAAACCAACCAACACGGACAGAAAATCTGCTGACAAAGTTAGGACAACACTGACAAAATAAGTACGAACAAAAGATGACAACACAACAAAGAAACGTACTTAAACATAGCAGTTTAACCAGACACGACAGAATACAAGCCAAAAAACAGAATAGCAACTAATGTTGTATACATATATTTATTTTCTCGTTCATAAGTTGCTTGTCTTTTAAAAGTATTTTTTCGTGCTCAGTCCTGTTTTTTCCATGACAGACGTCTGCATCGCAATGGCGAATGCCCAAAAATCTCCATCTTGTCATTCACCACCATTGCACTATTCTATTAGAGATCACTGAGAGAAAAGCCAAAAAAAGATTTGTTTGCATAGGGCCAAAAATATATTTGTGCGCGTAGAGTACTGCATTGTATGCACTAGAGCCGGCGATGTTTCTTCATTGGGTGCTGCACAGATGTGAAGCCACGCCCGTGCTCACTGAACTGCTAGTGATTGGGGCACACAATTGTGATGCGTTCATCTATTGGTGCAGAGTTACCCATGGTCTGTTCCAATGACAAACTTATTGCAAAGCTACGTGTGTTTCAAGTTTAACGTGTCGTCAAATAATAACGTGGATTTTGCAGGTCTCTGCCAATAATTAAAGAAAACTGTTGAACATGTGTACAGTAGATTGAAGCCTAGGTATAGTACATTGACGTTTACTTCCTACTTTTCTGAAGCCTTGCTAAAGTTCTACTTCCAGGATATTCGTCCGCCTTATATAAACAAAGCTTAACCGAGTCGTAGAAAGCTACACCAGAGGGACAGCGAACTGCATTCGTGCGCATTCAGTGTAATAATATTTTACATAAGAACTATTTCTTACTAGTCATTACCGCCACACACATTCTCTCCCTGTTTTTGTTCATATTAATTATAAATAAAATAAATTATCATAATTTTCAAATAAAATATAAGTTCAATACAATAAAAAATACGGTGTTTTTATGTTAACACAAGTATAAGATGTTTGTGATTCGTGGCGGCATATTTAGGAAACAGCCAGCCATGCACGTCATACATGGGGTGATTTTTGAAAAGTTTGATTCAAAAAGTGCGAATAAACCGCGCATAGACTATAACAGCGATAAACCATCGTCTTTAGTTGAGGCGTAAACTAATAGGGCGAGACCGCTTAAAGTTCCGTGGTTAAACGAAGCATGTTTGCATTCCAGCTCAGCGGCACGCGTATGGAAGCCAATGTCGTCAACCTGTGACATCTTCTACAGTGCACATATGCGTTAGAAAATGGACACGGGAAACGTAAGTTGAACTAACTGACGAATTGACACGTATAAGAACTACTCTACACCACCCGGAAACGTAACGATATACAACTTTTCTTGCACATTTTTGAAAAGATTTAGATATAATCGGGAAATCGGATCTGAGCTTAAGTGCCCTGAAATACAACTAGGCCAAGACAGAAACTTTTCTTTAAAATTTGTCGTACATACGTATACTATGCTTCATTTTTAAAATATTCGTGTAACGTTTTAACTAGTAACTTAGTACAAAGCCGTGCACAGGTGTTTATTAAAACAAAAATATTAACAGCCACTTCAAATCGTCACCTTTGTTGTCTTAAAATGGTCCCGAAAACGAAGATCATCCAACCAAATACTTGATTCCTAATGGCTAAACGGATTACGGACACCAGAATTCAACTGTGACCTACTCTAAGTTTCCGTGTGCGTTACGAGTCCGCATACTTTCCCACTGTAGATTAGCTCGTTGTGTGGTGCAAGGTACCCTCGTCCTTGATACATACTGTATCCGCTTCCGTGTCATGGCAGAACGGGCTTTGCTGCTCACTTGGTCAACTTCATCTAGTTCGCCTGCCACACTACCAGTAACACCAGAGACACCAACTCACTAAACAGTTCCGATATCCTACCAAAATATCGGTATTAGGCTGTGGTGGTCGAGCGGTTAGACTGCTAGCCTCCCACTATGTGAACTGGGTTCAATCCCTGGTCCGGATTTTCGCAACTACGGATCGTCCCGGGTGGTTCTGCTGGTCGGTGGGTTCTGTTGGACATCTCGCCTTTCCCCCGTCTTTGCATTCCGGCGCTGCTCCATTCCCACTTCATTTCACCCTAATCCGCTCTCATGACCTCGTAACAATCTCTCAACTCAACCAAAATAACAGCAGTGTCATTTGGACCCGTGACTACGGAAATCAGTTTTTATTCCCTTCCTCCCAACGACCTGAGCCGTCCAGAAGTTACGTTGCCCCGCCGATTGCGCGATACTTGCGTGCAAGCAGCCGAGATACATATAAAAAAAAAGTCGTCCAGATATAAAAAAGTTGCAATGTTTTGAAATGTTTCTAGTGACGAAATCTTCTGAGCTCAGAAAACGCGGCCATCGCTAATCATCAGTATCCATATGCCATTTTCGTCGGCGCAGATTTTCCTGCAGGTTTAGTTGAACTGTTTCACTTCGCCTCGCCTCACCACGCACACTGCTACTCGTCACGCACGACGGCTCTATACTTTGCCCCACATTGCTATGCGCTGGACTCTATATTCCATCCCACGTAGATATGCTGGAGCGTACGCGTTGCACCAGCATCGAGACGCTGCAACCGAACACGACTTTCATTAATGTTAAGCACAACGAGTATATACGAATACCATATGTTCGCCCAAACTATCCGATTTACTAGCCTTAGGCTGTTCACGTTAAATGGAGCACTTTTGAGGCCCTAGTTACTTTTTTCCTATCAGCCATTTTTTTTTTATCTTTCCATTACTTTTTTATTTAAATATTTCTCTTTGAATAATATACACGGTATGTATTTCACGGGACTCGAAAGTTAAGTCCTTAGGCTACAATAAAATATATTCATTGACTATTATTCCAATTGAGACGGCTTCAAAAAATGCTTACTTTACTGTGAATAGCCTATATGCTTTCATATTTCATTGTGGTGTTTTTTCTTTGCGATTCGCGAATCACTTTCATGGTTCTGTTTAGCAAATTTCTAACATGGAAAGAACGTTAATTTGCTATTAAATGGGAAGTCATTCATTATTTATGTCGTATACCTATGTAAACTTTTCCGTATCGGGTAGTCAGTAAGGCTTATTAAAAACAAAATTAATAATGTAAAGGAACGTAGGAATTTTGGCGGCAAGAAGCACGCGCGTGTATTGTGTGTATGCATTGTGCCAATTGCCTGTGGAGAATTGCCAGCGGATTTGGTAAGGTCGACGGGGCGTAACTCGCCTTTAAAACCAGACGCATCACCTTTGCAAGCAGTAAACGCCTTTTAACCGCCTTGGCGAGCTCTTCACTTCTCCTGACGTCGTTGCCACGTAAGGCTGACTAGCGTTGTTGACGTCGCTGCCGAGTAATAAAAGCGTTACGAATTCGAAGAAGTTCGCGGGAACACGAATGTGAAGGTGGGTTTATGTCATGCGGGTGTAATTTTTCCTCCGCTACGTTTCTAATCTGTTTTTATTTTGTTTTTATGGCAGTTCTTGTGTTGTATTTTATTCTCTGAATGTTCTGAACTAAAGGTATACTCTGTTTCATATAACTTCAATAAAATTTGACAGACGTTGTGACCAACCTACACAGCATGTAAACAGTAAACGCCCCCATTTGCAAAGTACTGTGTCAGCTGATGGTTGTTGCAGGATTCGTGTTATTATGTTGGCGCTCTTTGCGATGATCTTAAAAGAAAACAGTACTCGGAATTAAAAATTATAATGGGGAAAATTCATGATAGTTACAACATTTTTGGTTAAAATTACGCTCATAGACTAACACACAATTTTTTTGAGTTATAGAGCAAGGGCTTTAAAAATATGTAGAAATATTATGGTAGAGCATGCGAACATCACGGTTATGTGAAAAGTCTCCACCGATCTCCGTTGAATCTGTTGTCTATGGTCTCCACCCGCCCGGTGAAAAGCCGTTGCCTTTCTTCCGTCATAATTTATCTATATGAGACAATTCCTTGCTGGTGATGTCGGATACAGTTAGTTATTTTTGTATTTACGTATTTTATTAAGTGTAGTTTGTCGTAGGTACCTTTTTAGAAGAGATCCCTCAGAAAAATGAATTATCGACACGTGTCTGCCGCTTTGTAAAAGAGTTTGTGGTATTCTGTGGTTCGCCATTCTCTGTAACCATCGCGATGCGCGAGCGAAAAATTATTTATGTTGTGAAGTTTGAATTTGTTGGTTTCAAGAAATTGATTGCATAAGTCAGCAAATAAATTATTTCGCATCTGTAGCTAAGTGATTTTAGTGAATTAATCATCCGAAGTTCGGTACGTGTTTGGGAATAACGAATTGAACAGTAAGTTTGTGGGTTTCGTAAATAGTGTTTTCTTAAATTGTTGTTAGAATATTTGAAATGTATGTGGACTTTTATTTAATTGAAACTCTAACTATTTTTACGTAGTATTTAAATTTGCTTAAGATATTTACAATGTGCGTTTCGCACATCGTTATTAACAGTTAAGTTTTTATTGCGATTTGTTCTTGCGGGAGGTTTTCAAATGTATGTGGCCTAAATAAGCACTACTTTATATTATATATATAATAATAATAAAAAAATGTAATGTTATTTATCTGCTGAGCATTTCTCGCGTCGGTACGAACAGCGGCACATTTATCGCATTTAGTTCTTTCGATGAAGTTATATCTTCGGAGTAGGCCTAATAGTAAATTGAATGCTATTTCCGTACGAACAAAATATTCCACTGCATCATCAAAACAATGCAAGTTCCAATCGCCACTCTCATAAGAAGAACCACAAAAAAAAATCACGTCTCACGAAAGACGTTAATCTGTAGTTCCCCACCCCACCAATAAAATAAACCAGAACACTAACTAGTGTGATTATAACAGAAATAAAACAGTTGGGAATGGCAACCAGCTATAGTAGCCTAATTACTGGACAAAAGTTGTCATTCTTTCAATGCTTGCCATTGGATTCGTAGTTTGTTTACAAAGATAGTTTTCTTCGCCGACAGAACAGTTGTGGCGGAGGGATACATGATGGCTGTACTTATTTTAGAGAACTGTCAAAATTTACTGAAATTATATGAAACGGACTATATGTGTTCCACGCAATTCTCAGGACTTATTTTGTGGAACGGAGTATATACTGTGTATAAGGAATATTCTAATTCCTTCGATACAAGTAAGGGTGCAGCAACAAGGGGGAGGGCAGGATAGTTTGCCCTTCCCCTTCCCCTTATTAGCATCCACTGTAGTCTCATTTTCGTATACGCTACATATTGTTACGCGCTCATTGCTTTGCATCCCGTGCGAGCGAGTGGATGCGAAGGACAGTAGTTATATGATGGCGGTGGCAGCAAGTCAAAGGATTGTTTCGAGTGAACAGGCTAGCGATAGGCCGGTGGCCGCGTATCTGTTACAGAAAGCGAGCCGATACGATAATCCCTTTTTCGGTACAAGCTGCTTACCCTGGTTGTATTTATTTCTGCATTTATCTGAAGAATTCTCTGGATCAGCGACCTCGCTCTCCTAGCGCGACTCGGGATACCTTGAATTTTCCAGACGGCCAGGGCGAATGGTATAAATATTGCGACAGGCTTCCGGGCCGCGAGTTTAGTTGTAGTTGATGAGCGAATGAGTGGCTGAGTTCCGAGCGATAGAAGTCGAGCAAGCGAGAGACCAGCGTAAGGGAAATCTGCTACCGCGAGTATCAAGCAGTGAGGAGTGCGACTGGCGGGCTGGACTAGTGGACTGGATGCGTAAATGAAATACATTATAAATGATGGCAACAAGTAGACTGAAAACGTGTAAATGATGAGTGGGTTAATTGACTCTAATCAAACAGAGACAATTAAGGACGTTGATTAGAGTTTAAATAGACATTAGAGATTGCGCTCACTGTTAAATAAAAAGAGCAATAGGGGACAGATAATTTAATGCTCTAAATAATAGCTGTGTGAATAAATCACAAATCAAATTTAGTTATTTTATTCTGATTAAGACCTCCATCCCTCATGAACTCCGATACGCCCCTCAGGCGTCCCATGTAACACTATAATATATGTATTAATAGCTGTGAAATTTAAATAAATCTGATTGCGAACTATTGTAAACGAATATGAGATAAGTCATGTTCTCCACGAGAAGACAAGTTGGAGGATGGCACCGAGATTGTCCCCTTCCCCCTCATCCTGGTTCTCTTTAATTTTTATTTGTTGCCCCTCAGTAGATATATAATGCGGTCCCAGCGCCGTGCAATAATTCGACTAAAAATCGAGTAAATTTCTCATTTTCAAGTTGGAGGCATAATTTATCTCTTCAATTCGCTTCTCAAAATCAAGCAAATTAAAGCCAAAATCAAGCTAATTCAATCAAAATCTGCAAGCTGAATCAAGCAATTTTTTTCTCTCAAAAATTTGCGAGCAGGGTCTTTTCCCAATCAAATTTAAGCTAAATTCAAGCTAGGGTCGGTAAATGAGAGAGCTGGAGCAGCTCACTTTTTCATCGAAATTTAATCCAAATCTGCAAGCTAAATCTGCAAACCAAATCAACCAGCCAAAAAAAGTAGCACAAAAATTGTAAAGAAAATTTGATTAAATTCTTAAGAGGTACTCTATATCATGCACACATTTTCCATTTTCCATTTATTTTAAGCCTTTATATGCTATAAAAACTTGTTTCTCATTTATTAATTTCAAACTATTTTTATCAAATATTTTTTTCAATATCGATCTGGTAGTGTAATTTTATACTTACCATCTAGAATACAATTATTATTATTTATTTATTTTTTACCAAAATTAGATTCATAAATTTGAAAATCTGTAGCAGCAAATAATTTTATCTTGTTCGAAGTCTTGTTCTTTAGTGAATTAAAATGAATTGTTTTAACTTGCTTAGCAAGGATTCCATTTTGATTTATAAAGAGAGAAACATATCAAGAGGAAGAAAAAATATGGTTCTGAAATTTTATAATATTGATGATTTAGCTTGCACATTTGGATTTAAAAAAACCCTGCTCGCGTGGGTTTTAAAATACGTCGAGATTTGCTTGATTTCGGCTTTAAATTTGCTTGAATTTTATCTAATTTAGTGCGCTGCGCTGGGATCCACATTATGTATCTACTCCCCTCTAGACAACAAACTTCTCATCGCAGGGTGGCACGGCATTTTTAATGTTTTGTTTCATGTGTGTTCAGACACATACACTTTTCGTCCCCCTTTCGGGTAAGGCTTCCCCCTCCCGCCCCCAACACACATAGTGGCGCACGTGTCTGGTGCTCTCAAGGCGAATTTACATGCCCGCAAATCTTACAGATCAGGCAGAACGTGTTGAGCGGATTTAGCGACGCACATAATTCCAGGCTTAATTTGGTTTGTCCATCAGCTGCCAGGTACTGAGATTTTATTCCTTTTAAAATTAGCATTATGTGGATGTTAAGAATTCTCACTAATATCATTTTTTTTTTGTTTCCTTTATTTTTGTGTATGTCACAAAGATATTACATGATAAGCCAAAACCTCAAAACATAATCTTCTGTAACAGTCATTTTCGTCGCCTTGGACACCACGCGTGTAATTGTGGGTAATATCGGCGTTGTCTGCGCGCAATCGGATCAACTTTTTTCGCTCAAGCAACGCGGATAGCGTGGAAGAGGCGATAATCTCACTGATCCTACGTCACTAGGCTCTGTGCATAACCGTGCCACATAATTGATACATTTTTATGAATTTGTTCGAAACAAATACCCTACTGTATGTATAATCAGCTCTTAATGCAATAGAACGGATACCGATTCGTACTTTCATGTGCATCAAACAAATTTAAACTGTTTCGGTGACCACCAATAAATACACCGTGTTTTTCAAAATATGCTACGTTGCAAATCTAACTACTTTTAATAGCTCCCTGCTGACGACGGTGCCGAACTACTCATTGCTTATGCTGAAATATACGCAATTACAGGTGGGCCCATTTTTTAAACGTTGATTTCATGTCTTCTAATTAATGGCAAATGAGCTATAGAAGTAACGGTACATCTAACAGTGGTGACTGGTGTTTGGTTGCAAAGTATGCCAGTGTTTGTCGACGGCTGAATCGGATTTTCCCCTGTAAGGGACATCGGCCAGTGAAGCTGTATTCCGCAGGTGAGTGACATCACGTCTGGTGTGATTTGTTTCGCACGTGTGGTACACATAGTTAAAGTAACTCCCCTCGCCAATCAGCGTCCGGTAACTTACTCGCCAGCCGGCAGCCGATCCAGTAGGGAATCTTTGTCACATTGGTATACACTAAACGTAGTGCAAAATAGAGATAGACAGAAAGAGAAAGGGGTTCGGTATACCTCTGTGTATATGAGGATGGCGTTGAGATAGCTGTAGTACGTGTAACGAATTTTCTGGGTAGAGTGCCAATCCTAGCTGCGCAGTCTTTATCGTTCTAACTGTCTACTAAATTGGCGTACTTATTGGAAATCAAAAGTATTGCACATGACTGTGTGAGAACTGGAAATTAGATCCTCTTTAGTGACGCTGAGAGGCAGTCTGACGAGTTACTATGCCAGGTCCCGTCCAGACTGTAAGTAGGAATACCCACACACCTAGTCTTACCAATCTGACGTAACGAGTACCATTTATACATCCAGCAACACAGTAGTCTGGTAGCAAACACTTGTGAACAGGACAAACACGTACACAAACAGGAACACCGGGAGAAAAACTTGCTACTGCTACGAAATGACAACAATGGGCAACTGTGTTTAAAAAAAGTCTGGAGGTTTAATTATGCTCAGAATAACTTGAAGTTTCCCAGAAAAACAAAATAATTCATCCAGAGGGCAATACAGTGGCCTTTGAAACACTAGTGCCCTCGTGATGGTTATGAACTAAGAGTACTTGAAATGTCCCAGAAATCTTTAATATTCCTTCAAAAGTAATTACTTTAGTTAAAACGTTTGCAATCAGCTAGCGGCAGAGCAAAGATTCAGTTCAGGTTTGCCGTAGTAAATGTCGGAAAAATCGTGTACGTACGAAAAACAACATTGCGACGTGAAACATGCTCTGGAAGGTTGTATTAACGGTGTTAGGTGAAAAACTTTATTTGGAATTTCTTAGCTGAAGTTAGTGGCCAAACGTAGAATTATGAAGATCTTGAAGTTCCCTATGATCAAATACGCGGACGGGGCATCTCTCCGGATTCACAGCAGCCCTGGGTGACCTCTTCCCTATATGTAAGCGCACGGCTTACGGTGCTAACATACAGTTCATTGGCACCTTAACGGACGTCTCACGAGTTACAGCTAACCTCTCTGAAAGATCTAGGCGTAGGGAGGCAACACAGGCCTACTTCGTGATTAAAACACTTCGCGTCTTCGTCTCTATTAGACGGCCTGCAATTTCAGGGGTGCGAACTACCTAGTGCACAGTCCATCCGGACTGGATGCCTGACGTCGCGTAACAAGATGTCCGTCTCCCTCGTTGTAAACTTAACTTAAGAACATTCTTCAAAAACTGACCAATCACGAGGGTTACAATTCAAATTCATCTGTACTGCCACTTAAAACTGCTCCGACGTTCCAAAGTGCATAGCCATATGGCCTTGTAAGTACACGTACACAATGTAAAAAAATAGAAAGACATAAATATACGGCCAGATTAAAAATACTGTTACAAAACAAAATAAATATTATGTACTCTGTTTCAAAACAAACAAATAAATATCGCGACAAAAGGAAAATAAATAATGTTAAAAATAATATTGAGCCTGTTATACATAAAACTTACGTGTTAATTATTATTCATTCTTAAAGCTCAGCAAGCGCGTGTTACAGTGCCAATGTTGGAGACATGCATGGAAGACGGAAGTAGTCTACCTGATGTTTGGTAAGTTACACGCATGCACCTGAGTATACAGCCGCCGCCAGCACGCCTTGCAGCAGGCAGCGACCCAGGATGTTCTGCCCGTTGACGACTCATGTCAGTTGGAGTCGTGATCCCGCCCCCTCACCCTTATGGCTCTGCTCTATAGACTGCGGCCCGGCCACTTGTGCTACTGATCTTTATTGTTTGATAATCATTTTACAAAACAGTGTACTATTGTTGTTAGTAACATTACACTGTGTTATTAAGTTACGTATGGAATATAGCTTATAAGAAACTTAGATATTTTACAAGTATCGTGCAAATTAGTTCTCAATGTCATAGCTAACACTCAAAATCGCCTTGAGTCCACCAGAAATGTCCTCTTCAAAGAAAAGTTTAACTACCTCTGCTTTCCCCATTCATTCCATTGCCTGTATATTGCATCGTACCACACATTTGAGAGCTGGCACAGTTTCAAGCAGCTGCAGCGGCAGTAAGCCAGCGAGTTTTCTACTGTGATGTAACACGCCTCTCTTGCCATTTCAGGCACCTTGTCGCTCTCTGCCCGGATGGTCAATACTGCACGTTTCAAATATAAACCTGCTATTCTCGTCCTCGCTAGTTTTCGTCCCGACACTTCAGACGTATACAGTTTAACTGAAGAAATATGAATAGTAGCAAACGCAGAAATGTTCACATGAATTGTTGGTCACGAACTATTTTTTAAATTTATTATACTAATCAATATTTTATTTTCGATTTTAAATGTTTGATACAAGACAAAGTCCTCAACAAACACGAACATAGTCATTGCAACCTCAAATGAACATATATCCAACACGTATGAAACTTTGTCTACTGAAGCAATATCGTTTCTCAGTGTGCATGGATAGGAACTCGGGAGGCATTGAATGGTCTGAATCAAAAAGGAGCTAGCTCCAAAAAAACTGATTTTCAGATTTCTGTTGATTCATATGTAAAAAAAAATTGCCTGATCGTTTGGAGTGTGTCAGATCAATCTCACTGTCCCCCATTCCTTTATAACACTAATTTTACATATAGCCCCCTTTGGTGTTTGGAGCAATGTAGATCTAGCTCCGGGAGTTAGATCTTGTTTGTCTCACGAAAAGAAGGGAAGTGTTGTCTGCAGAAAACGCTTGGTATCACTGTAACCAGTTCTTTATTGTTCAGTCAGAAGTTATGTGTAGGTGTGTGGTGTGTTTGTTAACTGTGATGCTTGTTATAGAGTTTATAACATTATTTAAAAATGTTTTAATCCCTGCGAATTAGTTATCTTGTGTGCTATGTTTATTAATATGAGTGATGAAGGCTCTTACGACTTGTCAAGCAATATGTCAACATAATTTATCGCCTGATGATAGTATTTAAAATGATTCTACCAAATATAAAAGTAAGAACAAGAAAAAATCACCTAATCCAGCCAAAATGGAAGAGAAATAAAAAGAAGAGGAAGCTGGCTAAAGGAAAAGTTAATCGAAAGTGGAAGGAACAACAGGTGGGACGCCGAGCAACTGGAGCAGATTGCAAATGCAGATATGAATGTTTTAAGTACATAGATGAAGGTAAGAGGAAAACGATTTTGAAACGATTTAATAGCATTGGTGATAAACATGAACAGGATGTTTATTTGGGTGGCTTAACTACTGCAAATCCTGTACAAAGACGCCGCACATCTACTTGTGACTCTGCCGGACAATCTGAAGCTATCAAATCAGTACGAAGAAATTTTTCTAATGTTTATACCATCAGACTAGGAACATTTACTCGTAAAATTTGTAGGAAAACATTTGCATCTTTTCATGGCATTTCCACTAAAAGAGTTCAACGAATAGCTTCTTTTGTCAGTGTAGACAAAACCATCACTATTTGAAAGGACAAAACAGGAAAGCACTAATAGCGCTAACAAAATTTCAGAAAATCTTGTTGTTCAGGTATATATGCACATCAAAAGTTTTCCAAGAAGGGTGTCGCACTACAGCCAAAATGATAGTAAGCGCTATTATCTCTCTCCAGAGCTGATTGCAACTAAAATGTACCACCTTTATCTTGAAAAATATGAGCCTCAGATGTACAAAACATTCCAAGAGGGCAAGAAAGAAGAGTTGAAGGCTTGAAATATCGTACGACTTTTATTATCGGTACTTGGAAGCTAATTTCAAATATTCATTTGGAAGTCCCTGTTCAGATACGTGTGTACAGTGTGACCAGCTTGAAAGTGATATTAATGAAGATGGCAAACAGGCTGAAGAAATAAGTCGACTGAACACTGAAAAAACGATATATCTTGCAAAAGCACAGATTTTTTAAATAATTAACTCAAATCCAAAACAATACTAGCCATGAAAAAAGTGACGTTGATGTTTTAGCCTTTGATTATAAACGGAACTTACCATTACCTAAGGTACCTTCAGGTGATGCATTTTACTGTCGTCAACTGTGGCTTTACAACTTTTGTATACACTCTGCAAAAAATGGCACATCACACTTCTAATTATTTGACAAAACTACTTAAAGCCTAACGAAACGGTATCTTTCTTGCAACACTACATAGATAATGTGCTGGATGAAAATGAAAGGAACATAATTTTTCTTTCGGGCACCTGTAGTACCCAAAATAAGAATCATGTAGTAGTTCAGTTCATGTTCTCTTTGGTGAAAACAGGTCGGTTTAGGAAAATAGTTCATCGTTTTCCAGAACCAGGCCATCATTTTTTACCGTGCGATAGATCGTTTGGTGTTATCGAGAAGAGACTAAGATTCATAGAGCGTATTTACTTACCTGGCGAATACAATGGGCACATTAAAAGTGCACCAAAGAAATTTTATACCATTCAAGTGGAACAAAATATGATTCTAGATTTTTCTGACCTTTTCAAAGCATATTTCAAGAAAATAGTTATGAATCAACATAGGGAAAGATTTCTGGTGTCCAAGTATCGTGTGTTTGATTATGACCAGATCCACGTTGATGAGTTATGGGTTTCAATAGCCATGAACACAGAAATAGACACATTCATGAAATTCAATATTCAGAAATGTGACGTTTCATTTTTAGTATTGCCTCCTACAAAATCTGCGTACTCCAATAAAATATCACTTAAACAAGTTAAGATTAAGGATATAATGAACTTAGCCAATAAATATGCTCCATTGAGTGACATTTGGTACTACAACAGCTTACTACAAACTACAAGAACAGAAGTTAAAAGGTGATTAAACAAGTTCCACTGACGATGATGAACTTGGATGGGGAGAAGGGGACATGCCATAACTGAATTTCAAGAGTGTAGGCTGTACACGGTAAAGTGAGCACTTTTGAGGCTCTAGTTATTTTTATTTTCGGCCATTTTTTATCCTTCAACCACCTTTTTAAATAAATATTGCCATGAAAGTAATAAACAAAATGTGTATATTCAACCACACTCGGAAGTTAATGTCAAAGGCTAAAATAAAATAGATTTATTGACTATTATTCCAAATGAGAGGGCTTTCAAAAGTTCTCACTTTACCGCGAATAGCCTATATGAAGTTTACCACGATCGTGTATGTTACGAAGCAGATAATTCCGTGAGCTTTTTCTATATATTGAATACAGTACCCAAAAATAGAGATCATAAGACTCCTATATTGTAAACCATTACGTTTATATAACGTAATTAAAATGTGAAAGTGATTATATAAAGATAAATATTTGTGCTCTAACTCAGTCTTTGCAACTTGTAAACAATATTGAACTCTAATTTTACACAGTTAAAATATTGAAATCCCGGTTTTAAGGCTGCATTATATTAAAAACCTATTAGTGTTTTTATTTACAACCTTTGTAGTTTACTGTTTTTTTTTTAGTAATTGTTTATGTACGGTAAACAAAATGCCAGTTATAATAATAATAATTTGGTACTTTTAGACATCCAAATGCTGCAAATTCAATGTTACAAAGCCAATGATTTTGACTTCATTTGTGTATTTCTTTATTTTTGCCTAATTAAATACTTTCAGCACATGTTCCATGTGCTATTTTATACCTCAAAACCACAGAACATCTGAATACTTGAAATGTAAGTGAGCTAAAATGTTAATATATTTGCCATAAAATGAAACTTCAGCCATTTTTTGGACAAAGAGGATCTAGCTCCAATACATTTTTTTTCTCAACTGTCATACGATATTAAAAGGATTTTTGAATTCCAAATGAAGTGCAGTGTGCAGTGTGAAGTAATTTTGGAATTACATAATGAAAACTTTAAACTGATAAATAATAATTTTTAAAAGTTTTCTTTTGTTCTCCCAAAACCTTCGAAAAGGGATATAGATCGATTTGGGCGGCTCGTAACAACGAGGTCTTGAGAGCCGATGAGGGTGAAGTGAGGTGAGTATAGAACAACGCTGATATTAAAGGGCAGAGGAAACAAGAGATCCCCGAGAAAACCCGCTGACCAGCGCCATCGTCCGGCACGATTCCCACGTGCGAAAACCCGGGAGCGACCCCGCCGGGAATCGAACCCAGTTAGGCGAGAGGCGAGCAGTCTGACCACTACACCACCGTGACCCCGAGTTTGTGGTGGGGGAGGGAAGCCGTATTACTTTGCGAGTAACCTGGTATACGAGTATATACGGGAAAAAGCGTGGGTTGAGTCCACAACAGTGCATGCTCGAACAGCCGACCGGTAATTGACGGTCCCGTTCGTTACGATTCATTTTCATGTTTGCCGTAGCTCACAGTTCTCCGGGCTAGTCCGGTTAACGAGTGGTGTAAGCGTGGCGAACATAGTTGCACGAATTCGAACGTGTTTCCCAGGGACGGTAGGGTAGGACTCGAGGCGTGTTGCCTTATACAATTCGCACTCTCGGTGCAAGAATCGTAACTCGTAACATTGAGTTTTTACCATTTTTGTGTTATGCAGAGCATAATATTTTATTACTTGACGGGGGAAGACTGTCGCAACATTATTATACTTATTTTTTTGGGCGACGGCAGATAAATGAGTTGTGCACTTCCGAAAATATATTTAATAACAATGGCTCACTGTTTATTTAGTGACATAGTTTTAATACTTCCAATTCTCTCGCTGACGTGGTACGTTAGTAACTTTTTTTCAAATGCTGAATTAGTTTGCTGTCATTTACTGCACACAAGGCATTCTGAGTTACGATAGTCTCTTGTATTCACGCTGCGATATGAAGTTTAGTTGACCGCGCCTACATCGGCCAAAATCAAATTCTTTCTATCCGTAAAGGTAACTTATTTGTAAGTGAAACTTTTTTTCCCTCGTCAACATCTGTGCCGGCGCCGCAGAATATGCTAGTACAAAAAAGTGGAATGGCGTGGCGATCCCTTTGCTTTACGCAAATTCAGGCTGTGGCTGCATTTCACTCCCAAACACATCGCATTTCTGATTCCTTGACAAGGTTCATAATTAGTTCGGCCAACTTCATACCCGTATTTTGTCTTGGCCAGTATCATTACGTCATACTGCTGTCGTAAGTGCGTGGAACTCGGGTTGGGTTCGGCAGGGTTGCTACTGTATACCTGGCGGTTACTCGATGACTGTGCAACGCATATCTAAGTCAGTGGAAGCAATAGTTTCGTTTCTCCTAATGGGGCGTGACGTCACAACTTTTTTACAAAGTGATTCTCTTCGTTGGTGCGGATTATCTTCATGCACTTTGTACAGCAGAAGTACACTAGCTTTTGAGAATGTGTAGCTGGTTTGTTGTAAATAAATCCGGAATGTTTTTACAGTAAGACCTATTCGTTTAGTTTTATAAAGTATACCAACGAGACATGAAGGTTTGTACTCCATATTGTAGGCCAACCAAAACATAATACTTTTTTTGTGCAATACAGTTGCACGAATTAAACTTTAGATATTGTGCTGAGGCAATTAGGTCATTTCGATTGCTCCCAGAAAATTACAGTACTAAATATATTGAGGAACAGTCCCAATGAATTAATCATCGTTTTCACTGGACGAACTGCGTTCTAAAAATTCTGTTAACACATGTATGTACTGTACATCAGCAGAGAATTCGGGTGTAGCTGCACAGTATGAGAACTGTGCACAACACAACACGACACAGTACTGCACTGCACTACACCTGACATGGTTGAAAGAAACGAAGCCATTATTTCTCGGCCACCTGATAAGTTCTGGTTCGCCGGTTAGCACCACTTGCTTGAAGAGCGCCTCAGCTTGGGCGGGTGTATAAGTGTATTCTCCTTGCCATCCTCAGGCTTCAAAATGAACTTCGGGGCTGAGACCACCAAGCTGTTAGCTTCGGAGGTTCCCAAGTTTAAGAGGTTTTAGAAGTAAGTTTAGGTAGTTATGTTTGTAAATAATTTAGCTTGAATAATTTTGACGTAGTGTTGGCGATGGAAACGATTGTTGTCAGAAAATTGTGCTGGAAGAGGACGTGCTGTGTCCTTTTACCTGTCTAAATGATAGATTGCCAGTATATTATATGTGGTGCCAGTTTCGTTACATGTAGCTACATTATGATAAATACCAGGATTACCGGATTATTTTATGTAAAGTTATCACTCTATAATAAATCAGAATTTAAAAATAGATAAATCGACTACTGACCTAAGCAAAACTTAGAAGAAATTATCAAATGCATTAATAGCTGTTCTACACAATTTTCCAATATTGAAAAATGATCTGCTTGTAAGCTGTTAGGTTGCTAATAAGTGCCCGCACGACTATGATATTCCCAAAGTTGTTCGCTGAACTCGCCAGTTACCTTCGTCCTTACACACTCAAGAAATATCGTTGGCGCGGTTATGAAGTGCTGTTTTAATACCTTTGCTTAGTCTTTCCGGATTATGCCGCACTTGTAACACACGCCCAGAGAAGGACTTTAATTCAGCGTCGAGACATTTCTCAAAACTTTAGCGGAGGTGTTAATCGCCGCCAGATATAGACTACATCAAAGACCCAATCCAAATATGTGACGTCTCCCCCCTCCTACCTGGGGCCACTGTGGAGTAGAATACTCGCTTCTTGGATTGACACCCATGGGGAACGTGGCGGACGTTACCCGTGGCCAGAGGGTTTTTAGGGGCACTCCATTTTCCTCCTCCCTTGCATTCTGCCGCTGCTTCAACTTCACCTCAAACTTCCTACTTCCCCCGCCCCTTCATGTTTATCACGTCGATTTCACAAAAAAAAAAACGTTTCAGTGCGCAGGACCCTTAAAAATATTATTCCATCACTGTTTCCAGCTGTTTAGTTCTGACTCGCAACGCTATTAGAATCGCAGGTGTGCAAGGTAATGATGTACACGCGCGCAAGTGTCTGAAGTCTGACCTAACACCTTATATACAAGGAGTGTCCGGGTCTCATTACCGTCATGTATGTGCGGCGAACCGTTGTATTCAAGTAGACAGAACTCCACTGAAATCAGTATTACTTGTTGCCGTAGTTATTGCTATTGTTTTTTCATTATTGGGGTCTGCGAACACAATGTATAGCTGTGATAAGTATACTTACTACGTAATCACACAATATGTATATGTAAATATAATTGAATACGAGAGTATATTTCCTGCAGCGATATATTTTCGGAACTCTGCTGTTTACTGCTACTTGTGTGTCATTTTAAAATCAGGCTCCTCATTTTACTGTGCCAGAAATCACCTCTAATCAACCCTAAGAAGTTGGTCTCCAGGTCTGTGCGAGATTGGGAAATCGCTGTGGCGGTGCTGGGAATTGCAAATGTCGCTAATAGTTCAACATTGAGGCTATTGCAAACATTGACAGTGCTAATGATTATAATGCAGGGACGTGTACACATTTGCGGTTCAGTAAAGGAAAATATTATAGGTCTTCAAATGTGATGGGGTAGCACATCCCATGTAAATTTTGTTTCATTTCATTTTGTGGTGGAAATAAAGTTGTTGCGATTCACTTTAAATGTGCAATAACCGCATCGCAGCATCGATATTAAAGTTACAACGTAAGCGATGTATCGATGCATCGCAGATCCCTACAGCCTGCATGCTTCCTGATGTATCGACATATCATAAAACGATATAACTTCCTGGTATATGGCATAGCTCTGCTGTCAGTTTGCTGCCCAGTATATCGATATATCGGAGTGTTCTAGTCGACTGGCTGCCTGATGTCTGGATAAATAGCACAGCGCTGCAGTGTGCCCTCTTTCGGCGGATTATTACCTCGGCCCGAGGTGCGCATGAGCGCGTGCGGTACGGGCTATTTCCAGCGCGAGCGAATCCCATTAGCACAGGCGAAGCGTGAACACCCAGCTGTTGGCGCGGCTGATACGCTCGCTCGGCTTAGGTGAGGAGAACGAAAGCACGTGGAATGGAGCCCGGTGCCTGAAAGGCTCTCTCTCTCGCTCTCTCTGTCTGTCTGCGGCGTTCCCCGCGGATATTACCGCAGTCCGCTAGCTTCTGAGAACATCCGCGCACTCGTGGAGACCCGCTCCCTAATTAGTGGTTGGATACGGAACTGCTCTCTCCCCTTGCCCCGTGCAACTTCCGGTCTCCGGGACGAACATTGCCGAGGGCTCGAGAAGTGTTCGCCGCGCTACGCGAGAACTGATCATCTCTGTTAAGACGATATTACACGATGCCAGATTCCGTAAAAGGTTGTTCAAGGTCCGCCATAGCGGCCGGTATACGGGCTAGTGTGACACCCGTCATGGCATTTCCCGCCTTGCACGGCCAGATTTCGTACCAGGTTCGGTAATTGGACACGTCCTATTTTTCATGGCAGGTCCCATACCGGCTCTCGTACCTGGCCAATCACATTGCAGTTTCAGAACGTAGGGCGTTTACAACTCTTGTAGGAATTGGTATTACAGTCCGCTGAAAACATGTAAGTTTTGGGTGTGAGTTCGAAACTCGGCTGAACCCAAATTTTTTTTATCATTAAATTTTACGTACTCATAATATCCCGGCACGTTAAGAAAAAACGATATTTTACAGCCGGTCAGTAACTTTCGTCAAAATTAAAAATAAACTCGTGCTCTAGTGACTTCACGTCATTTTCAAGAAAATGAATGAAACTATACTAGTAACAAATCATTTACGTACGAGAACAGTAATATAGCAATATTATGATGCGCTTGTAATTTTTATAGGCCTACGCAAGTCACTAACTGGTAGCAGTTCTACGAATGGGGTTCATATTTACTACAAACCACACACTGCGCACCCACCGAGGGTGCCAAATGCTAGTACGCGAACTGCTGCCGTGTAATATTAATCTTCCATGGCGACTCATATAGCGGCTGGAATACCGTCTCGTACACTTGGGATTATAGAAGCTTGTACAAAAACCAAGTATGGCTGCAGGTAACGTGTAATATTGGCTTTAGGACACGGAACACAAAACGATACAGTCGTGCTTATGCCGCGAACTCCAGTGAAACACGCCCATGCAGAATGTCACTGGCCAGCAAAATGTCCGCCAATCAGCGCCTGGTAACCTACTTGCCAGTCGGGAGCCCAGCCCAGCGTGACAGTAGCCAGTCAGATACGAGGCATGTCCCCAGAGTCTCCTCTTGCAGTCAGTTAGAGAATGTGTGTGTACGTCTGCATCAAAGGAACTGCTACGTCACTTCATCTCGGTGTACAGTATGTGGCTGATGGGAGGGGATCAACCCTGGACGTGAGACTTGTGGGGTTGAGGTGGGACAGGCCATTTTCAGGAAAACCTGGGGATGTGGGCAGTTGTTAATTCTTAGCCAAAGGTATGTGTTGTCATATGCATACATCTGACCCGTGTTTAAAGTGTGGTGCTGTCAAGCTGAACACATTCCTCGTCAGTCACGAACAGTAAGTAGACTTGCTAGTTTACTCTGTGGTTCCGACGTGCGCACAGTAACACGCCTGTAATTACATTCCTTATACTAGCTTCAAACCCACAGAAAACATGTAAACTGCGGGCGTCACGTGTTCTGTCCGGTATCACTTCATTTTCGTGACGAAATTTTATAAGAACCTAATACGGGCTTTCCCATAGCTTCTTCATGTTTAATCATATTTTGGGAATAAATTTTTGACTTGTAATTATTTTTATGCACCATGTAATTTATTTCTTAACCCCAGTTCACGAAACAAAAATGAATAAAACATTAATCCAAAAATTTATGATGTGTTCCTTTGAATGGCATGCTCACGGAAAGTTCATTTCTCCGGCCAAGTTCGAATTCTTTTTCCCCACCAGTGCTGCTTGTAAGTGGTAATTTATTACGAGCGGAGATTTGCAAAATGGGCGCAAAGCGAAAGGTTTTTCGGATTGAAATATGCGTGGTTAGAAACTCTTTTAATGGCTGTTTTCGGGGCCACTGGGCTGTGTAATTTGATCCTGGCCATTTGCCTACTGTAGCAAGCTATTACCCCATTTTTTACTACTGTGAGGATAGTGAAATGGACAACGCCCCTTTGAACGTATGTTATACTGGCTCATATCAGTTTTTAACTAATTTTGTTGTATCTTTTTGTTATTTTGTCATGTATTGGATTTTTATCAGTTATTCCTGATTTTTGACGACTCACGTACTCGTCCCCAATTATTTATTCTTTGATAGTTGCCTGTAAGTTGGGGATTTTGTTTTGCAATTTTGTCTTTTTTTTTTAATTTTCCGAAATATTTTTTTTTTGTTATGTAGGTATTACATGCTTCTTCTATGTTGTAAGTCACCGGATGTAGTGGAGAAGGTTAAATTCCGAATGTAATTAAATTACACTATTATTACTAATTTGAAACATTTTTGTGAATTAATCAAATTTTTGAAGCGCCATATAAATTTTTAGCTTAGACTTTTTTTTTTAAGGAAATATGTCCTTCGCTGGAATAGATGTAACATTTTTATTTCCTTTTTGTGTCCGAGGAATATAAATAGGAATGAATACACAGTTCATGCCGTCGCCCGCTTCATAAAACAAATTCATACATTTTTAGAAGGATGACGTTTGTCTTTGTTCAGAACGATTATGTCAAACATGGGTCCATAAATCAGTATCTTACGAGTTACGGTATGTTGCTGTCGCTTGACACCAAGCATAAATCAGTATCTTACGAATTACGGTATGTTGCTGTCGCTTGACACCAAGCATAAATCAGTATCTTACGAGTTACGGTATGTTGCTGTCGCTTGACACCAAGCATAAATCAGTATCTTACGAGTTACGGTATGTTGCTGTCGCTTGACACCAAGCATAACAGCCAAAACACACACGAACATTTACTAACAGCACCTCTACCGTGACAGGAAAACATTCTTTTTAATAAGGAATTAAAGTGTGTAGTTTTACTAAAAAAAATCAGCAGGGCTGCCCATAAGTACCTTGGGATCAGATTATATAATGTCAAGCAAACTAAAATGTGTATAGTATCTCTAGAATTAATTTTCAATTAGGTGGGTAGCAGGACTCCCCTTCTTCAATTATTCTATGAGTATGAAGTAAGGTATCAGTACAGGCTCTTGGAGTATAGGCGTACTATATAATGACGATGATGTTCCTCTGTTTAAGCGAACTTTCTTCTTTGTTGCAGCGCGTTTGAAACCTGAAACTGCGGACTCCCCTCTTCAATGACGGGAGTGGACTTGCCCGCCAACCACACGTTTCTCTGTCGCCATCTGACCCAGCACTCAGTCGATGCCTGAACAGGGATATTTTTCTTTTGGCTGTTCAGAGTTCTTTAACCGTTTGAAGAGGAGTTGCTAGTTACCTCACCACTACACTCGCATATGCATGTCCATTTAGGAGTTCGTCGTCGCTGCATTAGTGTCGTAAAACTTGCACTTCCTCCATTGCGACGAAGCAGCTAGTGCTTGGTATTGTTGGTAGTATATATTCATGAAACCAAGGTCTATACTTATGTACAGAAGTGGTTTACCGACATCGAAAGCCTGATTGGTAGAGATTAGACCTGTGGCTGTAATCCCAGCCCGGCCTGAGTTTTCCCAGGTTTGGTTTCAGGACGAACATCATTCTGCCTAATTCACCTTTGTTGCTGGAGCAACCACACCAGCCCTCGGGCTGGCGTTTTCTATGGTTTTCCGAAGGCAATCTAAGCGAATGTTGGGACGGATCCTTGCTATAGGGGCCGCGGTTGATTCCTTCCCCATTTCGCCTTGCCCGAGCAAGTTGTTCCGTTTCTAACAACCTCGCTATCGACGGGTCGCTACTTACCTACAAACCTCATAATATGCCATGAAACTGAGGGTCGTATTGTCATCTCCCATGCGACACGCATGAAGTCATCGCTTGTATACTGTAGTCAGGCAGAATGAAATCAGACTAGCGTGTGGGCATGTTGGAGCACCCAGAACATAGCAGCTACATGGCACGACTAAGTTGACTAGGTGACTGGACTCGTACAGATTTCTTCGCCTTTTTTTCTAAACTACTTTATTCTAATTGCTATGCGAAGTTAAGGCCCGAAGGTAGGGCGGGATTTTATTGCGTCTCAGGGCTAAACACTTACGCCTACAAGGAAGGAAAATCATACAAGGAGACATGCATCGCGGCAAAGAGGGATTGGGCAACCATGGCCTGCACTTTGGGGCCATGACTATCCCCCTAAGTGAACTTTAAGAGCTGGTTTTAACAATGAAGAGCAAGGGAAAAACAGCCAAGAGAGACGTAAAAACCTTGCGACAGAGAAGAAACAAAATTTAAATAATTATTGCATGCATTAAATTTAATAAAATTAAATAGAATGCTACAGGAGACAGTGTGTTTGGGAACATGCTCTTGGTTAGTAGAGTTGAAAAAACTAGTAGAGAGGGGGCGAGGTCTTTACTGTGTTTAACTTGGTGCCGGCAGTAACCAGGGGTGTTTGGGCGCCTCTCTGATGAGGGGAGTGACACTATTGGGCCTCTTCCCTCCGATCTCTTCTGTGAACCTGAAAATTTAAAGGAGAAAAAATGAGTTGCCAGTAAGTGTCAGCAAGGCTGTCTCTTACTGGAGTTTACTTGGACGTTAAAAGACGTTAAAGACCTGTGTATGAACATACATATTAAACTATCCTAATTGACCTATAATAATATCTTAAATATAGCCTATAGTAGCATATGTCCTCGTGGACATATGTATCTAAAACAATGCTGTGTTACCTCACAGCGGCCAGTCTCTGTAGCCATAGGCTGTGACGAAGCATATCTATGGCCGTATGCTGTAAGTGCACGGAGCTTCGCTTCTTAAGGTAGTGCCGTGCTACCTCGTAGCGAGTATATATCTGTAGCCATAGACTGTAACATAGCCTATTCCACTCATAGTGCTACGAGTGCACGGAGCTTCGAATGATAAAGGGGGGGGGGGGGGGTATTTCTCTTCGCCGTACGAACTCCTGTGGTCGCATGTGGTGCGACTACAAGGCTGCACGCGAGATGAATACCAGGCAATGTGATACCATGTCCATGGAAACATCGTCCCTATAGCGCCCGCTCTCATTGAGGTACCTGCCCTCGCACTGGTTTCAAGGACAGAGTTTCTCTCCCTAACTACTGACCGTGTCTTTTCTTTGACTTTTTTCTTTTTACGTCCTTCCTCAGCCAGAATTCTTTTATCATCCCATTCCTGCCCCTGCTTATCGTGCTTTTCATCTTCCCTCCCATTGTGGTCTCTGTATAGTCTACGCTCAGAATACATCCCATTCAGTTAGTCCTCCTTTCGTAATTGTTTTCGTAATGCCTTTCTCTTCTATTCTGTACCTTACCTTCTCATTACTAACATTGTCGGAGTATTTAATCTTCTCCATTCTTTACCACAAACCACGACGTAGAACTCCCTAAATACATTCCCTCACTACTGTGCGTCAATATCAGAGAGGCAGCGCCAGATAGACGGACGCCGGTGTTGCTGTAACAGAACATTAGGTGCGGCAAGTTATGTGAAATATGTGGTGTCCCATCCCCCATCCCCACTCACTACAGTGTTACATTCTTTATTACATGTGCTTTCTATAAAGGCATCTTTTCAGCACCACGTGACGAGAAAGTCAGAGTACAACTGACTGGCGGAAAATAAAAATTCGTATTTCGTCTCATAAATAGTTTTAGTTAACACAGAATTTCTTGAACCACAGAAACAAAAATTTCAATCTATGCAACTCTGTTTTTTGATGGTAGAGGAAAAAAAAAAAATTCAGCCAGCAATATATTTTGTAACATTAAATTTATCTTAAACAAACACGTTGTTATTAGAATCTATATTTTCTATTAAATGATCTCACTGGGAGAGTAGCTGTCTTTTTAAGAATCCTTAACCAGATACTTGTGAGTTTAGTGTAAATGTGGGTAAATGACTGTGTCAAATTGTATGGTTATACAACTCATTAATTTTCATACAGAAAAAACAACGCGTGAGCACAATCTGACTACGTTTTGATTTCTACTCCTTTCTTCTAGTATAGACAGTTCACGGTAAAATGAGCACTTTTGAAAGTTCTGCTTAAGATATACTTGTATACATGTTGTGTATTCCTCCGCCTTATGTAAAATTAACTTTGCTATGGGCCTCATCACTTTATTCATGCGGCAGTCAAGTGGAACTGTAAAATTATTAAAAAAGTAAATACTTAAAAAATCTGCTAAATTTTTACACTTCAATGCACTAAAAAAACAGAAATCGAAATAATTAATTTTAAGTTATCACAAATTGTTACCCAACACTTTTATTCGACGTTAAGATATGGAACTATTTTCGCTCCATCGTTACCAACTCTACTGGGCGAATGTCACTCAGTGCACCCATTAAAATACTGTATGCAGGCCGGGGCAGTGACTTTTTTCTAAGGTTCATTTCTAAAGTGCTCACTGTCGACATGTAGACGTTCAGGCCGCGATAATATTTTTGCTCGAGAATTTTCTTCAAAGCTCAACCGGCGCTCACCGTGTCTGGCACGTTTGCCGTTGCAATGCGGTGTTGTTTACTATTTTATGTGGCCAGAAAATGAATTCTGCGAGGAACTTTAACAATCCTGACGTGGGGTTTTGTCGGTTTTGGGGATTAGAGGTGTTTGATGTGGGCGGGGATCGTCGAGTCGACTACACGTGGGTGTTTTTTTAAATGCATCTACGTGACATATTTTCCGTACTATAATAGTGCATAGATACTGTACAAGTCATAGAGTCGACGCAAATGAGCCCTTCAACATAATTATTGTCCCCAGTATATTTGTCCACGTCTAACATGTTACAGAATACTATACTATAGGTGAAGTAATGGTCGGTGTTGAGAAAGTCCTGGAGATATCTAGCGCCAGTGCGGACAGCGCCTTTCTACAGTCCGTCTAATGCTGCTGGTGGTTGGTGAAACTACAACTGTCTTATCATTGGCTGCTTCTTGCGCCATGGATGTACTGAAACCCTCTTCATTGCTTCCAAAATGCCAGTAGTTTTAGTGTAAGCCTTAAGTATGTTTCCAGCCATAAAATTCCTCTTTTGTAACACTTGAAATGAAAAGTTAATGTGTTTGTTAAGGGTAAGATTCACCGGCAATTTAGGATTCTTAGTTTGTCTTGCTTATTAATATTTTTTAAGTACGTCTATAGCGAATAAGTTGTGGACTTAACACTGCAGTACACACATACAAACTATACTACAAACTTAGAACTATGTCACAATATTGGTTCTACCAAAACTAGGCAGAATCGATATTTTGACATAATTGTAAGTTCATGTCCGGTTATATGTCTGTACTGCAGGGTAAGGTCAATTATTAGTGCGCCATTAACCTTTTTTTTTTAATGTTAAAAAATATAAATAAACAAGAAAAACCAAGAATCCAAAATGGCGGATGAATCTTAGCCTTAAGGGGTTAAGATAACGGATCCCATGTCAAGGGCCCCGCCTGGCTGGCGCATGAAGCTCGTTGCAGAGGTTTGGTTAGAAACGCATTATTAAGAAACGGTTGGATATTTTGTAGTGCTTTCTGAACACGAAAATCATTTAAGAAATGTTTCGTGCTCAAAGCTAAGTTCCAAGATCTCATTTCAACTCCAGGGCTTTTTTTTTTTGGGCGTAAAATGGTTAAAACGTGTTTCCAAAATCAGTTATAGCTAATATGGAAATTTTAGAGCTTTCTTTAGACACGCATAATACTTTAATCTTTATCAACGTGCCATAAAACATAAGGTGACCGATAAAAGTGACGTTCAGGCGAGTCCCCGACGGAAAGAGTGCACGCCAGTTGAGCGTCTTGCGCGTAGAGGCGACGAGGCAAGTGGTGAGTGGGTTAGAGTCGGCCTTACAGCAAGTGTTCCGAGACCTCGAACGCGCAAATAGCTGCAGTTCAGGCGGGCGGGACACTTTGTGGCCTCCTTAGTTCTCTGTCATTGTTGGCCTCATTGTAAGCATTGTACTCGTTATTTTGTCAGGACACAAATGGAAGTTGATAGTTTATTAAAGGCTGTTCACGATAAAGTGAGCACTTTTGAAATCAACCTTAGAAAAATATCACTGCCCGTTATTGAATTTATTTTAACGGACACACTAAGTGACATACGCCCAGTAAAGTTGGTAACGATAGATAAAAAGTAGTTCCATATCTTAACGTCGAATGAAAAGTGTTAGATAACCATTTGTGATAACTTAAATTATTTCTTGTGCTTTCTGTTTTTCTAATTCATCAAAGTTAAAAAATAAGCAGTTTTTTTTAAACATTTACTTTTTTTTTAAATAATTTCGCAGTTTCACTTGACCGACGCATGAAAAAAAAGTGATTAGGCCCATAGCAATGTTAATTTTCCATAAGGCGGAAGAATACACAACGTGCATACAAGTAGATCTCAGGTAGGGCTGTCGATAGTGCTCATTTTACTGTGAACAGCCTATACTCCTGCATAAATTTTGTTAGGGCCATTGAAACATACCTGTGTCGTTGAAAAGTGCGACAGTCAGCAAAAATCGCCGTAACCAGCCCTCTGTGCACGATATTTATTCTTGTGTAAAACAATGTTTTAAAACTATAGTGACAGCGCAGTGTATTTTCTGAACGGACTGCTGTTTTAAAGCTCTGTAGTCTGAGAAAACAGAACACTTTCCATTGTCGCGATGCTTCCTTATTGTATGGATGTGACCTTGAGGCGTGCTGCAGTGTGTTTGAAATAGTCGTTTTTTCTACGAGAGAGACTGCCAATGTGCTGATCTACGAAAGGAACATACGCTGCAGACAAGAGCTGTTAAGTGCTTTCAAGACGTGACGTCACGCTCATTACTAGGGACATGCACAATTCGCGTTATTATTTTGCATCAGGCTGATATTCACAGTATTGTATGCACTAGAGTCGACGATGTTTCTCCATTGGCTGCTGCACAGATGTGAAGCCACGCCCGTGCTCACTGAACTGCTAGTTATTGGAGCACACAATTGTGATGATGCGTTCATCTATTGGCTCAGAGTTACCCATGGTCTGTTCCAATGACAAACTTATTGCAAAGGTACGTGTGTTTCAAGTTTAACGTGTCGCCAAATAACGCGAATTTTGCAGGTTTCTACCCATTACATACACCATTTTGGAGTACTAACAAATTGCTATAGGCTGTTCACGGTAAAATGATCACTTTTGAAAGACCTGCTTAAGATCTACTTGTACGCACATTGTGTATTTTCCGTCTTATGTAAAATTAACATTGACATGTCTCATTGCTTTATCAATGCGTCGGTCCAGTGGAACTGTAAGAAAAGTAAACATTTTACAAACACGTTCATTTTTACACTTTGATGCATACAAAATGAGAAAGTGAAATATATAATCTAAGTTATCACAAATAGTCACCTAGAACTTTTTATTCGACGTTAAGATATGGAACTACTTTCCATCCATCGTTACCAACTTACTGCTCGTACGATACTCAGTGCGCCCGTTACAATAAATGCAGCTATAAGCAGTTAAATTTCTCTAAGGTTGACTTCGAAAGTGCTCACTTTATCGAGAACAGACATTAAAAACGGCCTTTTCAGAGCGCTGTAGCTCCAGATATACTCGAGGGCCCTGCACTGGACATTTCTACAGACTTTCCATTAGTACGTAAAGAAAGATGTAGGTAGTGCGGTAGCGTGAATTGCAATGTGTGTCGGCCTTGGAAGGCGAGTCTCGGGAGCGCGCAGTGCAGTGCAGGCGCAGGCGGGCGCGGTCTTCTCCTCGGGGCGACGACGCGATGTTGCCCTCAGGACGGACGACGACCTTGCGGACGAAGGTTTGTCGGCCTTGACCTCCACCGCCGGCCGGCGCGGCGTGGGCCGCCCTGCCTGCCTGCCTGCCTGCTGCCTTCTCTGTACTGCTAACGTCCAGACCAGCTAGCCGACTTTCACAGTCGTGTGCCACCTCCCAACCAGCGTCTAATGTGTTGACCACCTACCAGGGATGTTAGATCGCCAGTGCTCTATCATGGTACGGGGAGTTCAAAATAATAGTACACTGGTACAAAATCATGGTACATTTATAACAAATGCGTAAAATCACAATTTTATCTTTGCTGTGCTTTCATTAAACAACAGTTGTGTGAACTTTGCACTACTGATATCAAATACAAATGAAATACAACCTCTAATTCGCAGATAAATCATATAGCTTCGGCTTTTGACTTAAACCAAGCGTTACAAACCGATCATCTTTTATTATACTTTAGAGTCATTAGCTGCATAATTTTACTATAGTCAGATTATGGTAAATTTGCGTACCATGGCGACCTCGTCATGGTACATGGTACACAAGGTCTAACTATGGTACAAGTAGGTACCATGAAAATGGTACGTCTAACATGACTGCCGCCTACGTCGTCGGGGAATCTGGCTCACTTCCATACAATCTATACAATCTCCACTCTAGTTAAGGAGAGATGTCTCCAGGTTGTGTGCAAGTTCAATACCACGTGCTCTCGTTACTTGCCATTGGTTCCTTCGAGTGCAATGACTCCTTGTTCTCATCCTGGCAAAGTGTTCTTGTGTGAATTCGGTCGCTCATGTTTCTTTCCATTTCGATTTATAAACGATTTATCTAAATTATACCGACAAACTCCGACTGCAGGTTAATCACGGTAAAAGGTGGAAACATGTTATCTAGGTCTACGTATACTGTATATACGTGACCTATGGTCTAAAGTAAATCCCAAGGGCGCTACAATATTTGAAGTTGGACGTGAAGCACGAGTGTATTACAAACATTGGAGATGGATCACTGATCGTCACGATAATGCGTAAAGTTAATTGTGACATGCAGGTTGACTATCCATATTTTAAATCTCAAGTATGCTACAGCGTCGTGGAAATTAAATCGAAATAAGTTAAGTAACCGTGATTATTTTCATGACATAATTTGATGACAGCGACAGACATTCAATGTTTCATCTTGAAAAGTTTCGCCAATATTTTAAATAGACTGGTGTTTCAGGTCCAACTTCAAAGGTATGTACAGCCCTTATGATTCATTTTGGACCATAAGACGTATATATGTACCTTATTTTTTCGTGAATAACCAGCAGCCGAAATTTGTAGGTCTACATTTAGATAGGCCTACACACACACACACACACACACACACACACACACACACACACACACGTAACACACACACACACACGTACACACACGTACACACCGTATTTGGTCGAATTTTACTGTAAGCGAGTTTCATTTGTTTCTGTGATAGTGGCAGATGTTTCTTGCGGTCGCGCAAAATTATAAACACCGACAAATTAAATATCTCAAATAGTAGAGCATGAAAAACCAATCAAGGGTTCGAGGAGGGTTTTGTCCCTTGGTTGAAGGGATTCAACAAACCTTTTTTCTTAGTGCAAATAATTGCTGCAAGTAAGAATAACAAACCCAGTTTGTTGGCCCCTATGTGTGTCAAGCGTTATCTGATGCTAGACAGATTCGAACAAAAATGTTTTTGTTGCAACGCCTAAAACGATATATTTATCTGTGATAGAAATGGCTAACCTAGCGAAATCATTCACGTATACTGGCTCTTATTCAGTCTCAAGGGCAAAATAAACATCTTAATCATAGCCTAGTGTCAGATACAATTGAGCACAGAACAGCTTAAGTACAGAGAAACGGAATCGACGCGTATATTTCGAACTGCAGTTGCACAAGTCAGCAAAATGGCGCCACTAGCCTGAAGTACGTGGGAACTCGGCCAGTCAGCGTCTGGCTTCTTACTTACCAGCCTGCAGCCGAGCCACTAGGGAACGTTTCGCAGCACACAGTAGCCAATCAGACATCAGACACTCACGAGGATTGTGCGAGGGCAATGCGCGCGCAGCCAGCCAGCCAGCGGATGAGCACACCCAGACCTAAGGAAGCGTTTCTAAATTAAACTTTTGAGAAATCAGCCCATGTATGACGTGTTTGGTTTTTTCCTGAATATTTCACGTATTGCAAGTGTTTTATACTCGTGCTATCACAAAAGTACCTTATTTTTAGTTAAATTGAACTTCTACTTATATATTCAATCTTTAAATTATAATGCTTCATTTAAATAATCTGAATAAAATAGGGGAGGAAATAGATGTGTTGGTAACGCTGGAAAGGAATTGTTCTTATGCAAAGAAATGCTGCATTGAATGCGCAATAATCTGGTGCGTCGTCCCTTTGGTGTAATTTTCTGTACTTGGTTAAGCTTACTTTGCGTGAGGCGGAGGAGTATCCTAGAAGTAGAACTTGAGCTGGCCAGGCCTTAGGAAAGTTGGAAGTAACAGTGAACTGTCTATACCTATTATATGGTGTAAACATGGTCGCCAGAATAATCTTCAAGTGAAATCAATCGCTTTTAACTTATTTATTGGTAAGTTTGGATTTCTGTTCCGCAGAGAGTATTTAAGATGTATTTGAATGTCTGGTATATGCTTGTGTGATTGTCATTGTTTTATTATCCCTTATTTGCGGCAGGATGTAGGAGGGAGGACGTGCCCACTCCTGCCTGACCCTGCCTGGTTTTGCTGTGTCTGTGTGTAACTGCTTATTATGTGACACTAACTATGAAGGAACTGTTACACTTGAAGTAATGTCTGGTAGCGTCGCAGTTGCAGCTGAGAGTAGTGTTGTAGTGACGGGTTGTTGTCCCGTGTGTTGCAGACTCGCTGCAGCCGCCTCGCTTCATCGTGGAGCCGTCGTCGTCCAGTAGCATCGTGGCAGAGGGCGGCACCAAGATCCTGCAATGCCACGCGCAAGGTAGCTCTCCTCCCTCGCATTCCTGCACTCAGTTGCTGCCTTTTTTTTTTAAATCTGTAATTTAATACAGAAAAGTCACCAGAGAACCATCAGATTGTTAAGTTAGCCCATTAAAAATTAAATTGAAACAAAATATGTAAAATATATAGTTGTTTTCGCAGCTTAAAATATAAATTTTGTTGCTCATTACAGTCGCATATCTCTCTCTCTCTCTCTCTCTATATATATATATATATATATATATATATATATATATATATATAAAACCACTGTCAAAATCAAAACTATTAAAAGTTTAAATATTTTAATTCCTTCAGCGATATTTTAATCATGTATTCACTAGAAATTTGTACAAAAGCACAGTACTCTCAAACTATATAACCTGTTACTTCCGGTACTTTGTGCAGTGTAGAGGTTGCCAAAACCTCGCTCACATCGGGGCCAAACAGTATCGTTATTCTTGCGACTGACGGTCCACACGACTGAAGATATAAATCACATGCAATAAAACACGCAGTTGGCCTATGCGTCTGAAGATATTCCCATGTACTCTAGTGCAAATCCTGAAGACAAAATAATCTTTCTTCCTTCAGATCGCCGGATCTGTTACCCGATGTTTACATAAATGACTAACTTTTCGACCTTTCGTAAATACGAAGTTTAGCCACCAGAAGATCGTCTGAAATCACCAGAACTGGTGAGAGACTCACCAAGTTGGCAACTCTGGTTGGACGCGCCGTACTTGAAGGCGGTCGTTTGCCGACATGCGCTGTGACTCCTCCTCATGTTTACGACGGGGTTATACATTCTCGACACGTCGTAGCTCTTGTGTACGCGTATCTGCCGTCGCGTCGACTCGGCTCGGCTCGGCTCGGGTGAGGGAGGAAACTGCTCATCACTCAGAAGACAGCCAGTGACGAAGAGAAAACAGCGCACATGTACGTTATTCACCCGTACCTGACAAACTATCATATTTCCCCCGTGATGTGTGATTGCAGGTGACATTGATGATCAGTGGCGTACAGTGAGTTTTTTTTTACAAAATAAGCAATGTAAAAGTCGCACATATTTGAGTGCTTCAGATAGCATTTACTAGTGCCTGACTGTGGTTCCATTTTCAATTTCTACTAACAAACGCAACTTCCAATTTTAATTAAACTAAATATTATTTAGATCGCATATTAAAAATTATAAGAAAACTCCCGTTTTCCCGAACACTTTCATCCACTTTCCAAGGAAATGACGACTGGAGGACGCAAACAAAACGACTGCTTACCCTGCCGAAGGAACGCGACAGGGTACTCGCTTGGGAGTTTTATTCATCGCTAGTCGCTCCCGTTTGTGGAAATAAATACTAGATAGCAGCACTATGCATGTACAGTACGGGGGTTACGTAAACTCTGTTTCTCGAATCCGAAACGGGAAACTCAGAATTAAACGTGTTTAAATTTAAAGTTAATGCGAAAACTATAAAGAGTTAAACATTTCTAATATGTTTAGAGTAAGCATTTTTTTTACCTCGCGTCTATGGAATAAACGCCACTGATGATACCGAAGTTACAAATTAATATCAGAAACTTACCACAGACTCATTCATATCGCAGTGTCACTGTTTCGCAGTGCTGCGATTTACGATATGCAGAGATGGCAATGTTTCTTTTGGTTTATTGTAGTCGTCCGTTGTGAGGAGCTGGGCCAGTGGGAATTTCGACACTGTGATTGTGAAATCCCGTCATTCGCCTCCACAGAATAACGCTATGTCGAAGTGCATGATCCGGTCGATGACGTACAAATAAGTGCTGCAATACAGTATTGAGGTTAATTTTGTAACGAGAAAAACCTTTGTTGCGGTAAATTCATCATCTAACGACATGTTGGTTACAAATTTCAGCTGCTGTATTTTTTATATTGACGAGAAGTGACATTTAGATATCGCACATGTTTAATTTTATTTTGTTATGTAGACCCGTAAGTTTAAATGACGCCTGTTGAGCTTGTGGGACACCCTGCAGAGGCGTTTCCCTAGTCCAGTATGGCACTGCAAAAGGCTTTTAGCGAATCCGTCAACGAACGAAATTATAATTGATCAGCGATGCAAATATGCCTTTTAATTGTTTACGAGGATTTTAGCAGTAATATTCCGTGTCCAGCTATAAATACATCTTCTTCCCACGTACTCGATTATTTTTCCGTGTCATCTCTGTCACATGGATGACGGTCAGTTTTGAAGTTTCCTAATTCAGGGCAGGCCAGGCAGATGAGTTATATAAATAAACTGACAAGCAGACTGTGACAAGACAGCATGTCGTGTTTTCGTGTGATTAATTTACACTCTAGTTCCATTTCCAGTTTAGTTACATTTACAGAGACCCTGTGACTGTGTAATTTCGCGTTACGTTAATTACACGTTTTTTATTGGACTTTCGCTCATACATTCAATGCTCGGATGACTTGATTTTGTTTGGCCAGATGGAACAATAAAATGTATTCTGATTGTGTGGAACAGCTAATACAGTAAACGGATGACCTCTGCTCTAGTTATGTATAGCTGGCCGTACCCAAGCACCGGTAAAGGTTAAAATGCATCGCTGATCGGGTAGTGTATTATGCAGACCCGTTGTCACCGAAACGGAGTTATTAGATTAACAGTCTTCCGCAATTGATGGAGTTTTTTTATGGGTGTTTTGTGACGATTTCATTGCTAACAGGCTAAAAACCGCGTGTCAGCGCTCATCATTATTGATTGTTATTCTCTTCTACTGAGCACAAATCACCGTGCTTGCATGGCACGGACCATTTTGTATCCGACTTGCGACCTGCGCATCCAACACTATAAGCGAATTATCCCTGCCAGGAGAAAATAAAATATGAATGAAAATGAATTCATTGAAACGACCGTAATTTTATATTGTGTTAGGAGAGTTACAAAATACATTTTATTTCATCGATCATGTAAATTATTGGCTGAGTAAGGATTCAAAGAAAATAATTTTTAATGGCTTTTTTTTATATTTTTTTTGTTTAGCCCTCTTTACTGACTTAAAAGAATACAATACACTTGAGCTATATTTAAATACTGTACAGTATAGTATGGAAGTTTCTTAAATCAGACGCGAGAGTCGGGAAAGGTTGGCTTGCTTAGTGCTTCCTCATGAACAAGCATGCACAAGTAGATGAACGTTGAAAATACGGTAGTTGGTCCGTCCACATGCTACCACGGGAACTGAAGAAACAGCAAGTACCATATACCATACGTGTGCAAGGTCTAGAAGCCACCATGAATTTATCAGTTGAGTGACAAAATGTTATTTGAAGTTTATTCGTAAAAATGAGGTTCTGCCATGACAGTAGGGAATGAACCGACATACTATTTAAAGACGATGGCGATGAACTGTTTAAGTATTTTTTTTAGTGTGCGATAGGGAATACGTGCGTTCACTTTATTGGGGGTAAGGCAAAAAGGTCTTCGTCCAATTAAATTCAGTGTGTTTATCTTTCTTCAAAATTTGATTTTAGACATGCATATTTAACCGTGGACGAGGAATTGAATAGTACGCATTACGGGAATCAGTGGGAAATTGAAAAAAAATGGCCATCGAAGAAAATGTTGAGTCACCCCGAAATACGTTCATACCTGGGGCAAACTTAACTGGGTTGGGGTATAGAACTCTTTTTCCTTCCTCATGGTCAAACTTAGTCCTGCTGTTTTCCCTTTTAGCATCTCTCTCTCCGACCTTGACTTCTGACGTCTGCGCCACATTTATTCCCTGCCTTTGCTCCGCGTGTAAGCTTCCAGTCCTTCTGCCACCGAACAAATGAAATTATCCTCGAATTATGCGGGTTAATTTCCGTACGTGCCCTACGGACGGCACTCGCCTGTTTCGTAATGAACTCGCGCGGGGATTTATCTCTGTGCCCGCAATTTTCCCCTTTTCCTCCCAGTGCGCAAGCAGAGTGGGTTCAGGTTCGCTTGCAGGTCGCACGTGAGTGAGTGAGTGTGCGGGGCTTTAATTTAGACGAGTTTATGATGAACAATTAGTGCACATACCATGGCGTGATTACTATATCAACTCTCTTACGGTAGTGAATTACGTCTTTATTACTTTTGCGCAAATATGTTATTCCTCTTGTGCAAAGAGGTTAACGAGACCCCATCGCAGTCAGCCGTAATTGAACCCACGACCTTTCGTGTTCGAGTCAGGGAGAGCAAGTACACTGTTCATGAATAACGCTTTCGGATTGGTTTCAAGTTTACCTCTACCTCGGTCTCCATTCACGTAAAGGCTGTTCACGATAAAGTGATCACTTTTGAAATCAACCCTAGAAAAAAAAAGTCACTGCTCCTAATTTCATATATTTTAACGGGCGCACCGAGTGAGATGTGCCCAGTGAAGTTGGTAACGATGGATGGAAAGTAGTTCCATTTCTTAATGTCGGATAAAATGTGTCGGGTAACCATTTGTGATAATTTAAATTATTTCTTTCGCTTTCTGTTTTTTTATTGCATCGAAGTATAAAAATTACCAGATTTGTAAAATGTTTTCTTTTCCAATAATTTCACAGTTTCTCCTGATCGACGCATGAATAAAGTGACGAGACCCATGGCGATGTTAATTTTACATAAGGCGGAAAAATACACAACGTGCATACAAGCAGATCTTAGCAGGGCTTTCAAAAGTGCTCAGTTTACCGTGAACAGCCTCTACAAGACTTTAATATAGATTTCCCGTGGCGCGGTCGGTTAGTGCGCCGCCTATCTGCTGTGCGGGGTGTTCTGGGTTCGAATCCTGGGCGAGGCACGGGTGTTAGCCTAAGTTAAGTCATAAGTTATTTTGTAAGCCGTCGCCTGATAAGTCTTCAGGCTTTACACCTGGTCACGTTAATAATCCCTTTCCAATTCAATTCATCAAAAGGAAAGGGATCTGGTTTTTTTTCCACTGTTGTTGAGTAGTGTTCTGTACAGTGAATAGGCACTACTTTTCGTACCGATACGCAGATGATATTAGTTGAGAGAGAGATCTGGGCGTCTCTTAACAACGACGAGAGTAGAGTGAGGCGAGAATGGACAGTGCTGGAATGCAAGGATGGGGGAAACGGAATATTCCGCGAGAAAACCTTCCTCCCGCACGATTCCCACGTGCGAAAATCCGAGGTGACCCGGCCAGGCCGGGGATTGAACCCGGTTTGCCTTGGTGGGAGGCGAGCTGCAGTCAACCGCTGAGCCACCGCGGCCCTCAGGATATTAGTGAATCGTCAGTTTATTTTTCATTGTAGTTGGTTTTATTTATTTAGTGGCTTAACCAAAGGCGCATAACTCCTTTGGCAGCCCAGATTAAACATGTGTTTAGAGTGGTGCGATATATTAAAATAATAAGCAAGCACAAATAATTTTAACTGATCGAAATATCAAATCAGGATGCACATGGCTGACAAGGGGGACGCCTCAGTGAGTTTTATGACAGTTGCTATTGTGAGTTATTGAAAGACGTCAGTACGGCATCTTATGGAGGTGGGATTGACCACTGTCCCAGATAAGTCACCCTTCTTCTTTACTTCCACAAGCCTTTTATTCTTTCAGCTACGTAGCCACCAGAAGCTCCCCCAATGTAGCCCTTATTCCGAAGTCGGTGCTTTACATTACAAATGTTACTAAAAATCAAATGTGAGCAGTAATAATAATCATATGAATTATTTAAAATGTTTTCACACCACCTGTAACCGTCACTGCACTCCGTAGTATCATAATTTGAAAACTAATGAAAGAAAAACCACTTCAGCAATTAACGCCGTTTGATAAATATCTGACGAGAGGAGCTTGTCAGCAGAAACAAGCGGTTATTGGCAAGGTCGTCTTAAGCGATATGCGGTGGCTGTTCCGTGTAGTGTGGGACGCGGAAACGTGACTTGCTCGGGAATATCCGAAGAGCTACTACTATAGGTGGAGGAAAAAGAAGTACCTCTTTAAAATTAATTAGCCCGAGATTTATTAGTCGGCATCAATGAAGGTACGGCGATAAGTCTGGGGCACCACCTCGTAAAGTTCTTAAGGCGATCGTCTAACTAAAGTCATCTCTGAAGTTCACTGCATCTTAACTTTAAAATATACTGTAAAGTCACCACACGTTGTTACCAATTACTAGAGACATGCTAGATTTCACTTCCCTGTCCATACTTGAGGGCAATTCGTATTTGTATTGGTTAATGGCGATCATACGTCATTCGCCTGTGTGGCCGCTTTACTGGAGATTGGTTGCTCCAATTGGCCAAAGAATCCTTGGGACGAGCCATGCACACAAGTTGTTTGCCAATGGCAACAGTCAATATGACATACAGCATCTTGGAGTTCATTCTGCCACCAAATAATAACGCGAATTTTGCAGATCTCTACGAATTACTATCTGTAAAATTTAAACGTAAATTTTATTTGGATGCCAACTGCTGGTCTAAGCTCCAATTGTGAACGCTACAAAATTAAGTAGTTAGTTAAGACGGTTCGTAATATTTGGCTCGCTTCTAGTTGAATAGTGTTGAAAGACGTGCTTAGTTTATTTTATGGCGGTTATCCTCCATCGCGAATTAAAGTTAATATTATACCGCTGTAGGCCCTGTATCTTATCTTCATTGATCGATCAAGTGACATAATGAAATAGTTATATTACACTCTGGTGTGTACGAAACATCAAGAAAAAGAATTCTAGTTGCAACTAAATCAAACATTACACTTTCCATAAGACAACGTATAAGCAGTCGGTATTTACTTTAAAATACACGCACTTAGTTGTTTTATTTTGTTAGGAGGGTGTAAAATGTGTTCAGTTCGGAGTGTACTGTGCCCTCGTCCTTTACAGTCATTTTCTCGCCCTTCTTTCATCCTGCGTCTCTTGTAGATCCTCTCCCACGCACTTCGTTATTATAGGCTATTCACGGTAAAATGAGCACTTTTGAAAGTCCTGCTTAAGATCTACTCGTATGCACGTTGTGTATTCTTTCGTCTTATGTAAAATTAACATTGTCGTGGCCTTATCACTTTAGTCATGCGTCGATCAAGTGAAACTGTGAAATTATTATACACTTCGATGCATTAAAAATAAAAGAAAGCGAAAGAAATAATTAAAATTTATCAAAATGGTTACCTAACACGATTTATTTGACGTTAAGATACGGAACTACTTCCCAGCAATCATTACCATCTTTACTGGGCGCATGTCAACCAGGGCGCCGTTAGAATATATGCAGGTTGGGGCAGTAACTTTTTTCTAAGGTTGATTTCGGAACTGCTCACTTTATCGTGAACAGCCTTTAGTTATATATTCATTAACGACCCAGCATGTGGTTTCGCACACGAACTGCTTGGCCCCTGCTATTATAGGATTAGTTATAAGCTTGCGCTGTGTAGAGTTCCAGCCGTCGCAAGTCTGCGACGTGCGCAGCGTGTTCGCAGTGGACGCTGTGTCTGAAAGGGTTAAGAGTCCAAATGAGGAGGATCCGGGGTCGCTGTAATCAGGGCCGACAAACGCGAGATACAAGTAACTTCGTTAGTTGCGGTAATCAAACTTGCGGCCTCATTGAGTCCCGGATAACCTCCCGCCGACGTCACGAGCCTGTGTTGTAGCTGGTTGTGTGGTGGCCACGCAGCAGGCGCCACCAGGCTGTGTCTGGTCGACGTTCAGGGGAGAGATGCCAGCTGTCGTTGATTTACTGCTTTCTAAACAATTACAATAATTCTATTAGATATATAATGCAGTTCGCGTGTTATTAAAAGTGTTTCGGCTCTATCGCGGCGACTTTCCACCCCCTTTTTTCAGGAAAATGTTCTTGCTGTTATTTATTACGTTCCATCCCAACCTTCACGCTGTCATAGCTGCTCCGTGGTTAATTAAGTATTTTTAAAAACAGTCATCGAAAGAAATATCTGCCCTCGGACTGGACATATTTTCGCGGAAACAATTACTGGCATGCTCTCTGTGAAGTTGGCATAGGCACAGTAAAAGTAGTTCCGTAGCTTAACGTCATTTGAAAATTGACGCGTTTAAATTTGTGAATTCCGAATTGATTTAAGACATTTTCTGTTTGTTAATGGACGTGAGAGTAAGAATAAACATATTGTTACGCGCTGCACCCGGCGCTGTGGCGGTGGACCCAGCAACCCCCCCCCCCCCCCCCCCCCTTTCGCTCTGTACTGACTGACGCGCTTGTTGCCTCCTGGGCGTTTATTCTAAGTTTCTGGGGAAATCTATCGGCAAATCTCGACCGTCAGCTTCCTGCCGATCGAGACAAGCCGTTTGAAATGATCGGGTGCAAAATGTCCCCAAATAGCTATTCCAAGCGCACTATCGGTTCGAGACCTCACTACCTCGGCAATCCTCGGGTTTTACCGACTACCCCACCACAACTCGCTTCCCCTCCCTGCTGGTGTTCAGGCAGGCAAAGTGACGAATTGCAAACACACGCTGTGCCTGCAATAATGTATGATTATAGCAAAGCTATTCTTATAAACGGTGCGTTTTAAGTGGTTAGTTAATCCATATAAATTCACACACACACACACACACACATATATATAATTTATACATTGTCTCATTTAAAACTTATACTATTCCATTTATTAATGCGTAACGCGGGATATTTAGAGTGAAATTTCTCGATATGGCTACGATCTCATCGTAGACTAGACGCTTGGCTGAGGAAAATGGTGACACGGTCAATGGTTATTTGTTATACACACAGGTTGGCTGTTGAAAATATTACTCGTTTTAAAGGAACATACTGTTTCAAGTATAAAAACGACTGTTAAAATATGAGATAATTCGTTACATAGTTTTCCCTCTTCCCTCTAACAGTCCTTTTAAATAACCGTCACTGTGATGTATGCAACAAAATGTATAGAAAGCGATACGTAAAATGTCATTTTAATAAATACAACTGTAAAGTGTGCTTAGAAAATTACGTTAGGCATAAACAACAAATCTTACATTATACAGTGTGTAGTTGATTTGTTGTAGGAATGCAGGAATTCCCATTACTAGTGAAGTGACGTGCTTCGTACACAAAGACTGCAGCCTTTATAGTTATTCATAAAATGATAGAAGATGCCCATTTAATTAGTTTTATTATTACACGTATGGATGCTGTGGTAAATTTTGCTCGTATGGAAATAACATTTACATTATTGTAACTTTAATGAAAAACAAAACGCGATACATATGTCGCTGTTCGTATTCGTACAGATGCAGCAGTATAGGCCTACACACTCACACTATCCAAAGGTAACCTTACACTCGTTGCATTTACGATATAGACAAACATTATTCACGCACTACAAAAGTTGGGAAAGTGCGGCATTTTCAGGCCACACACATTGCAATAATTATAGTAATATTTACAAGTACATTATTTACAAAACATGAATACTTACTGTTTGTCAACACCGCAACCTCTTGAACACGTGTTTTTTTTTTTTTAGGTTAATTCTTGCATGTGTATTTCACTAAAATCATGTTTGTTCGTCGCTAGCATCAAATAAATTATTTGCTGAATTATTCAGTAAAATCAACACTGTGCACGTTTTCTGGAAATAACAAACTTAACTATGTAAATTATATTCGTTAATTCATTGCAGACGGCGTTTAAGAAAAAAGAACTAGCAGTTTTACGAAGCGGTATACACGCGCCGATTACTATTACACATTTCACTCAAGAAAATGCGCTTGAAGAAAGCAAATACACATATAATTAACTACCGGTTCATTATTCCGACAACATCAACACGATGTTCGTATAAATACATAACCTCTCTGCCATTGTTACACTACATAATTAACTCGCGATACAGAAATATAACTTCAGACTCCCGAACACGTGTGGATACAATTAGATGCATATAATAATGTTCCACATATATTGTAACCTTTTGTATGTTATGTATTATCTTTAAGAAGTACGAAACCACAAGATATGCAATAAATACGGCCACCACGCTTCTCACTCGCCATGTTGAATTTCCACTTCCCGAACGGGACGCAATTTCGACAACATATAGCTGCCGAGTGCTCAGATCATCTTTAACTTAGAATACCAAAACCCGGAAATATGACGTAAAGAGATATTTCACGATCGGGAGCTCCGTTTCAACAAAGTTAGAATAAACGCCCTGACCAACCTTTTTGGGAAACCCGTGAATAACGGACAGCGGTCGTCGGGCTGTATCACTGCTCGGCGCCTTGCTTGCGTCACGGCCTCTCCCCCCTGCTGGAGGTTTCGACGGGTCTGGCGACGACGCAAGAATGTTCTGGTGAGACTGGCTGGCGCCTCGCCCCTCCGCGACGCATCACGGGTATAGGCGATTCACGGTAAAGTGAGCACTTTTTAAGGCCCTGCTGCATTTTTCTTTTCGTCAGATTTCTATCTTCCTGTCACTTTTTAATATAGACATTGCCATGCGACTAATAAACACAGTGCATACATTTCACCAAACCCGAAAGTTAATGTCTTTAGCTGCAATTAAATATATTTATTAGTGGTTAATGCCTGTAGAATGGGCCTTAAAAAGTGCTCACTTTACCGTGAACAGCCTATATTGGGGAAGATTCTAGGAGCCGGCCTAAGACACTATATATACTGCCGCAACCCAGCGGCCGGCAGTCTTTGACGGAGGCCGTCTGGCCGAATGTGCGCGAGTAAACGAATTGTGGACGATGGCAGGACGACGGCGGGCGAGGTGTTCGTGGTGTGAATGGACGAGAGGGTGTGAAACCGACTGAAGCCTACTGTGCGTGAGGGCGTTTGGAGGACTTAGAACATTACGACTGGCGGGACATGGACTGAACTGAGGTGGGACTGAATAGAAGTGTAAAACGGATTTTATTGTAAAGATTCTAGCTGTCAAATATGGACGCATAAATTATAAAATAATTGAGTAGGTTCATACACCGTCTATTGGGACTGATCTTTAATTATTTAATTTAATTGATTTCTTTGGGGTAATTATAATTGTATTAAATTGGAGTAATTAGTTGTGAACAGTAAGTGATATCAATTTATTGTGAGATTTTGAGAATTTTGCTGTAGTTATTGTAAATAAAATAAGGAAATTATAATTAATTCTCTTATTTGGTTAAGAGCTCCATCCCTAACTGAACTTGGTATAGCCCACTTAATTTATAGAGAGAGAAATTGTAACACTGGTGTCTGAAGTGGGATGGAGGCATTTTATTATTATTATATAAAAAAAAAAATCAAATTAATATTGCAGTATGTTATTACTAGCAGGATAAATGTGTAAATATAATAATTATATTAGTTGGCCAGGAAATTATTAAGGAATTTGTGAATGCTAATCAGGAAAATGTCGGCAGACGTGGAAGCACTTCGTGGCTTGATCGAAGGACTGAGTTGCCAAATAAGTAGTGTCAGAGAATCTGTAAATAGTCAAATTAGTAGTGTTAGTGAATCTGTAAATAGTCAAATTATTAGTGTTAGTGAATTAGTAGACAAGAGAATAGACAGTGTTAACGAAATAGTAGACAAGAAAGTAGACAGTGTTAGCGAAGTAGTAGACAAGAAAATATACAATATGAATGAGAATGTAGACCGAAAGATACAAGGTGTAAGCGAATTAGTGAATAATAAAATATACTGTTGGGACAAGAAAATTGATAGTGTTGAGCACGAAATGAAACAGTAAGTTAGAGCCCTCAGTCAGGAATGGCAGGAGTTTTTGCAGCAGCAAGGGAGACGACATGCAGGGGCGGAATAAGAGTCGAGTTTGGTCACCACCGAGACGACGAGTGCGGGCAGCGAGAAGGTAGAGGTCGCCGCCAGTGCAGCCGCCGCAGAGGAGGCGCAGCCATTCTGCAGTGTGGGAATGCCTCAGCCAGGGATGGGTAAAGGCGTCACAACTAATCCCGCCCCCTACGATGGACAGACACCTTGGCGCGAGTACCGCCACCAGTTCGAGATCGTTGCCACCCTGAATGGCTGGACTGAAGATCAGCGGGCGTACTACTTTGCGGCTGTACTGAGGGGATCAGCATTCAGCATACTGCAGTCGCTGCCAGAACGACATCGTCTAGAAAACTCCACACTGGTGTCGGTTTTGGAGCTTCGATTCGGTGACCGGTACCTGCGGCATGCCCGCCATGCCCAACTGCGAAGCCGCATCCAGCGATCCGGCGAACCACTGCAGGAGCTGTGGCAGGACATAGTGAGACTGTCGCACCTGTCTCTGGAGGGATGCTCGGAAGAGGCACGAGATGTAATCGCCATCGGCTTCTTCGTCGACGCTATCGCTGACACCGACGTGCGGCAAGCTGTGCGGTTAGCTGCGCCTCACACCATGCAGGATGCCTTGACCCGAGCACTGGAAGTGGAGTCAGCACGGCAGTCATCAGTGCCCCGACATCCAGTGCGGGCAGTGATGCTTGATGAAGGGAAGGACGACAGGGTCAAGAGGATGTTGAAGGACTTGCAGAAGACTGTGAGGAACATCGCCTCCAGGTGCGCACTATGGAGACTCGCCATCCGCCACCCAAACGGCCGGAATGTTGGACATGTTGACAGCTGGGGCACCTGATAGCCAACTGTCCTCAGCAACAACAGCAACAGCAGCAGCAGCAACAGCCAGGGAGCAGGCACGAAGGGGCAGGTGAGAGTGCACTGTCCTCGGGAAACTTGCAAACACCGGTCTTGAGGGGCAAAGATCGGTGATTACTGGAGAGAAGGCCCCAATTATTTTGCAAGTGCGCTCAATGAAACAAGACTTCAATGCCATATTGGTGGAGGGGAGCCTAGATGATGTTTCTTGCCAGATGGCATTTGACACAGGAGTGACTATAACAGTGGTAAGACTCGACATTCTTGGGCCTTCCCTCCAGCGATCATCCGATAAGAGCATGGTTCACTGCTATTTAACTACAGTAACAGGCGAGACCACACCAGTCAAAGGCTAGAGAAGGATACTCTTACAGCTCGGTAATCTTGAGATAGAGCATGATATGTACATTGCAGGAATAGAGGACAAATGCATTTTGGGTCTTGATGTATTACTAAAGCTGGAATGCTGTATTGATAATCGACTGGGGGTGTTACGTGTAGGTAATACCCAGTTGGTAGTGTCAACACGACGGGTTTATTTTCGCCAATGAACTGCGCACTAGTGTGTAATCAGTCAACTGTGCCCCCGCTTCTAGCGAAGTTGTTATTCCAGGCAGATGCCAGGGGAAATTTGTCAGACGATTGGGAATAATTGAACCAGCTCGGAAAGGTGGCATTTTACTCGATGGTGTCATTGTAGCCAGGACATTGATTTCTTCGAAATTAGAGAGTTTGCCAGTTTGGATTATTAATTTGTCTGACCGTTCTATCCGCCTTGAAGAGGGGGCCACAATAAGGTTTTGCAAGCAGGTCTTACAGGTACTTCCAAATGTTCCAGAAGCTTCACTGTCACAACCTACTGAATGTTCTCTTCCAGATGCTCTGGAGGAACTGCTGACAAGAACAAAAGAAAACCTCAACTGGCGACAGGAGAGGGCAGTTTCAGAATTGTTATAGAGAAATAGAGGTGCTTTCTCCTTCAAACCCAATGACCTTGGCAGAACTAATGTTGCATGCCACCATATCGACACAGGGGATGCCAGACCTATAAAGCAGCCACCAAGGCGACTACCACTAGCGTCATATGCCGTGCAAGGTGGCTTCGGGAAGACAAGGAAAGACTGCCTTTTGTGTCCAAGGGAAAGGAACCTCGTAATTTAACGTTATGCCCTTTGGGCTATGCAATGCCTCTACCACCTTCAAACGACTACTAGAGAAAGTTATATCCTTAGAGATTTGTCAGGTGTACCTAAACGACATTGTGGTCACAGGAAAAACTTTTGAAGAGCACCTGGTATGCTTAGATTCTGTGTTTCAGAAAGTGACTGCGGCCAATCTGAAATGGGTTCCCAAGAAATGCCATCTTTTCCAAAAGAAAATTAATTTCTTGGGCCGTGTTGTAACCGGCCATAGGATTGAAACAGACCCTGAGAAGACCACAGCAATAAGATACTGGCCTCTACCAAAGGATAAAACTGAAATTCGAAGTTTCCTGGGCTTATGTGCTTACTACCGTCGATTTGTGCCTGAGTTCGCCACTATCGCCAAACCTCTGCATGAATTGACTGAGGCAAAAAGAAAATTTTGTTGGACCCCAGAGTGCGAAAGTGCTTTCCATAGAATAAAGGAGATTCTGATATCTTTCACAGTACTGGGCTTTCTGAGTAGAGAGGATGAATTTATTCTGGATACTGATGCTAATTATGTTGGAATCGGGGCTGTGTTATCTAAGTTCCAGGATGGAAAATAGCGGCTATTGGAATACTTCAGTAAGGTGCTACACGAGCCCGAGAGGAACTACTGTGTGACATGCAGAGAGCTTTTAACAGTGGTGAAGGCGATTGCACATTTTAATCCATATCTTTATGGCAGACACTTCATCCTAAGAACTGATCATGCTTCATTATGCTGGCTGCTAAATTTAAAGAGACCATGCGAACCATTCTGTCGTCATTGTGAACGCCAGGAGGAGAAGGTTGGTGTATCGTGGAAAGCAACGAGGACAAGAATTCAAGGCCCTGTATCTGGTGATGGGTCATCTACATGGGACGAAAAGGACATAAGAAGTGATCAGCTAAGTGACCCCACCTTGCGTCCAATATTGGAGTGAAAGAAAACCGGGCGGCGACCGAGACGGGAGGAGATATCTAGCCTAGGCGTGACGGTCAAGGCATACTGGGCACAATGGAACTCCCTTGTTATAAAGAATGGTGTTATTTACAGGAATTGGGAAAGTAACGATGGGAGACAGAGTCATTTACAATTGGTTGTACCAGAATACCGAATCCCAGAAGTGCCAAGAGAACTGCATAACACAGCAGCAGGTGTGTGATGCATGTACTGCGAGTAAGGGTCCGCGGGTTAAGGGGCGCAGTCCCCGCCAGAAGTACAATGTTGGAGCCCCATTGAGAGGATAGCAGTTGACATTCTCGGACCCCTACCAATAACTGAGAGGGGAAATAGATACCTTCTGGTAGCACAAGACTATTTCATAATGTGGCCCGAGGTCATGCCAGTGCCAAACCAACAGGCAGGCACAGTAGCTGATGCCCTTGTCGAGCATGTTTTCTCCAGGTTTAGAGTGCCACTTGAGCTTCATTCGGATCAAGGACGAAATTTTGAAGCAAATATTTTCCAAGGGCTAACAAGGATTTTGGGAATGAAGAAACCAGAACCACAGCATTACACCCTCAGTCGGATGGAATGGTTGAGAGGCGAAACCGTGCCCTGCAATAGTATCTGGCTATCTTTGTATATGACAATCAGGAATATTGGGACTCCAAGGTACCCTTATTTCTCCTGGTATATCGCTCGGCGGTCCACGAGTCCACAAGGGTAACACCTTCAAGGATGCTGTTTGGGGGAGAGCTCCGCCTGCCTGGTGATATGCTGTTCGGACGTCCAGTGGAGGCAGAAGAAACCACTTCAGAATATGCCATTGAGCTACTTCAGAAGTTAACTGACATTCATGAGTTTGCCCGGTGGCACCTTAAAATTAACGGCGACAATGAAGACACGATATAACGGAAGCATGCCTGAGGAGACTTTTAAAGAAGGACCATTGGTGTGGTTGTACAACCCTCAAAGGAAGAGGGGATATTGTCCGAAGCTACAGAAATCATGGGAAGGCCCATACAGGATCCTGAAGCAGATAAATTATGTGGTCTATAGGATTTGTCGACAAGGCTCTCGGGCGAAGTCTAAGGTTGTCCACATCGACCGACTGGCGCTGTACGAAGGTCCTGATGTTGCAGAGTCTGTTTAGGACGAACGGTCATAAGGAGGGGGCAGTGTTATGGGCAGCTGCCGGGCGCTGTGGCGGTAGACCCACCTCAATCCTCCCTACCCCCGGGCTGTCACGCTAGTTGCCTCCCGACCCCCCTTTCTGGGAAACCAGTGAATAACGGACAGTGTGAATAACGGACAGCGGTCGTTGGGCTGTCGCACTGCTCGGCGCCTTGCTTGTGTCACGGCCTCTCCCCCTGCTGGAGGTTTCGACGGGTCTGGCGACGACGCAAGAATGTTCTGGTGAGGATGGCTGGCGCCTCGGCTCTCCGCGACGCATCACGCGAGTTGGGGAAGATTCTAGGTGGCGGCCTAAGACACTATATATTCTGCCGCAACCCAGCGGCCGGCAGTCTTTGGCGGAGGCTGCTTGGTCGATTGTGCGCGAGCGAAGAGAAGTGTGGACGACGACTGGAGATTGCGGGACGACGGCGAGCGAGGTGTTCGTGGCGTGAATGGACGAGAGGGTGTGAAACCGACGAGTGAAGCATACTGTGCGTGAGGGCGCTTGGAGGACTCTAGAACATTGCGACTGGCGGGACATGGACTGAACTGAAGTGTGACTGAATGGAAGTGTAGTACGGATTTTATTGTAAATATTCTGTCAAATATGGATGTATAAATTATAAAATAATTGAGTAGGTTAATACACTGTCTATTGGGACTGATATTTAATTATTTTATTTTATTGATTTCTTTGTGGTAGTTATAAATTGTATTAAAGTGAAGTAATTAGTTGTGAACAGTAAGTGATATCAATTTATTGTGAGATTTTGAGAATTTTGCTGTAGTTATTGTAAATAAAATAAGGAAATTATAATTAATTATTTTATTTGATTAAAACCTCCATCCCTCAATGAACTTGTTATAGCCCACTTAATTTCTAGAGAGAGAAACTGTAACAACATTAACAACATTGTTCCTAAAAATTTCACATTTACTTGTGATCTCGGTGTAGATTAAAAGTTGTTGGGTCATTGGAAAGGCTAATTTTACTTCGGGTGGAAGGATATCAGAGCGGGCAGTATAGTAGAGTCTATGTATGACTTTCAAAACCGCCCAGACTCGAACAGCTTCTAAACTCAATGTATTTAAAAGAATCCCTCCCCCTTTCCCACTCTTGTTGTCATATGTTTGTCGTTGTAAGTAGTTGTGTCTGTCTATTATGAAATAATTAAATATACATTTTTCGGGAGAAATTAAAGTCGATATATTGTAGCTAGTTAATAAAGTTGGTTAATTGAAACATCGTTGTAAGTAGCCGTTTCTGTACGATATTTATTCTTGTGTAAAACAGTGTTTTATACTATAGCGACAATGCTGTATCTTTTCTGAACAGATAGCTATATTAAAAAACCTATAGTTACCGCTTAACTATCAAACCGTTTTTGAATAAAGTGTTTTATAGCAAACCTATGAATCGCACTTCGTGTGCCAGCCAGGGGGAATACTGAAGTAAATGGACGTCGTAATTACTATTACAACTGCAGCCCGGTAATACGGCAGGATAGGGAAATTGACCGCTATTTGAGGCAGTTTCAGCTGCTTTGTTGGCATTCGTGCGTTCTCATCCGATACCCGCCACCGCGGCCGGCGCGGGGTATTCTTAGCGTTGGAAATCGATATTGCTACCAATCACGGCAGTCGCGGATTAATTTCCGTGTTAGGGCCAGTCCAATATCCGATACTCCCGTTCCCTGCGAATACGTATACAGCACGTCCGGTTTGCACTCACAGTCAGGACCTGGTTCGGCCTAATTCTTTCTGTTGGGTAACGACAGGCTGTTCTTCCTCCACCACCACCGGGTCAGCCGTACTGCTACGAGTTATCGAGGCTGTGATAAAGTGAGCACTTTAGGAAAAAAAAGTCACTGCTCCTGCACGCATATATCTTAACGGACGCACTGAGTGACTTTCGCCCAGTAAAGTTGGTAACGATGGATGGAAAGTAGTTCCGTATATAAACGTCGAATAAAAAAGTGCTAGGTTATTTCTTTCACTTCCTGTTTTTTTAAAAATGCATCGAAGTGTAAAGATGAGCAGATTTGTAAAGTATTTACTATTTACTTTCTTAATCATTTCACAGTTCCACTTGACCAACGTATGAATAATGATGAGTCCCATGACAATGTTAATTTTACATAAGGCGGTGGAATGCAGACCGTGTATAAAAGTAGATATTGAGCAGGGCTTTCAAAAGTGTTCATTTTACCGTAAACAGCCAGTACTTACGAGTCGCTGGTGACTTTGCCTAGTTGCAGGGAAAACACCCACCAGTTAATTGAAAATGTTTCTGTTTACTTTCTTATTACAAATGTATGTGAATCGCCCTCCATGTACTCTATATATATATATATATATATATATATATATATATATATATATATATATATATATATATATATATATATATATATATATATATATGGAATATGTACGGTAATTATGATCGTGTCATATATTTAGAAGCTGACATGCGACGGATTGCTCGGCGGGAAAATATAAAATATTCTCATCCCTCTCCGGCCCCTTTCCAAACAATGGCCTCGTCCTCGGCGACATATGTATGTAGCATCCGCCAACATAGAGCGCACTGTTTTATATTTCATTTACATTTCAATTTCTTAGTAGTACACTGAGAGAAAATCGAACAAAATATTTGTTTTTATAGGGCCAAATATATATTTAGTTACCCTATCAAATATATTGTTGAGCAAACATAATTTGTAAAGCAACACAATTACTTTTTTTCGTCTAACAAAATATATATTTGAATGAACAAAATCTCTGTGTTGGAATGACTGTCAACTAAATATTTTGTTGAATCAACTGTATATATTTATTTGGCCACTCATTTGATTGCCTTCGTTCGAAAATTCAGCTTGAGAGTTGTTTGTATTTTTTGTGACAATTAGGATAGTAACCGTGTTTGTTAGTGCATATATTGATGCTTAAAAATCTTATAAACACATTAATAAAAAAATGCAACAAGAAACATACAAGCAAAGCTGTAAATCTTGAAATATTTGTTTGTACATGTTGCCCGATATTTGCAGAATATCTATTTGAAAGCTTTCCCGCGTTTTCAGTTGTTACATTAGCTGAAATTACTACTGTGTAGCGCTCGGACCCAAACTCGGTCGAACATGTAAATATTTTTTATATCGGCCCAAACTGTTTAATGTACGTGTAGCCAAACAAATCTTTAGTTTCACCAACCAAATCTTACAGTTTGGGGCAACCAAATGAGAACAACAAAATAATTGGCTTCAGCTACAAAATATTTTATTGCTGCTATACAAACAAATAATTTGGTTGCACCAAACAATTCTTGTTTGATTCAACAAAACCTTTTTCTCAGTGTATACTGCATTGGTATTCATTTATTTGTAATTACGTTATAACTAATAAAGAAAATTAAATCATATTCTCCTGGGGACCTCAGTGGCCTGGGAGAAAGGAGAAGAATGATGGGGATTGAGGTTGCAACGCAGAGAAAATATGACGTAGAAAGCGCATGCCTGCTGCACAATAAACCTGTCTCCACATCCCAACATTAAATTGATTTTTTTTTTTTTTCGACTTATAGGGCCATTTAAGGCTGGAACACTGTTTTTGCAGTACGCGTTTTGAAATTTCCGGCTGTGAATGAGTTTTATTGCAAGTGAAATGCATTGAAGTTAAGCATAATATTATATACAGGCGGAAATGTGAGCAAACGTTCACGTATCTACTTGTCTAAGCACGTGATTTTGACAGTTCTGATGGCGATGGACGAGTCAGTGTTGGCGACATGCGCAGAAGAAAGAAATAAGTATACTTCGTGTGTAGCTGCGCATGCGTGTGAAGCCCTCTGTGGAGCACGTGGACCAACGTAGAACGCGTCCAGCATCCTGGCGACTTGCCCAGTCGGTGTTGAGTAGCCCAGCTGTTCGTCTGCGCTCACCGCCAGCTAGCGGTGTTTGTAAACTACGTTCTCAATTTAATATAATATGTGTTGCTATAACTCATTCCCTGTTACTCCCAACTTTTCAGAAACCTGCCAAAGTTATTTCCAGGATATTCCTCCGCCTCATGGTTATATAGGCTGTTCACGTTAAACGGATCACTTTTAAAGCCCTGATTATTATCTGCTTGTATGCACGTTGTTTATTCTTCCACATTATATAAAAATATCATTGCCATGGGCCTCATAACTTTATTCATGCGTCTGTCAAGTGTAACTGTGAAATTATTAGAAAAGTAAATATTCCACTAATCTACTCATTTTTACACTTTGATGCATTAAAATAAACTACATAAAGTGAAACCAGTAATTTAAGTTATCACAAATGGTTACCTAACACTTTTCATTCGACGTTAAGATGTGGAACTATTTTCCCTCCATCGTTACCAACATGAATGGGCGCATGCCACCCAGTGCGCCCGTTAAAATATGTGGAGGTAGGAGCAGTGACTTTTTCTAAGATGGAATTCAAACGTGCTCGCTTTATCGTGAACAGACTTTACTACAGGTTGGGAAGACCAATGTCGAAAGTTTGGCAACCTAAACATTTTCGCCACTAGGTAAGAGCTAGTGTCGGCAATGTACCATATTTTCTCTATTTTATACGTTAAACTGTAATAAGCATAAATAAAATACACAATAAATTCGTTAAGTAAATTTTTCTCTGTTATTATTCACATAGTGTAATATTTTAATTAACAGTTACCTTTTGGAACACGAAAAATTTTCACTGTCGTAAATTCTCCCATAGTAAATCACGTTTTATTCGTAACCCGAGTAGAATAAACTTAACTAGGTCTAGAAAATTACACCAAAGAGACACACCATGTTCGTGTGCATTCAGTTAAATTATATTTTGCATTAGAACTATTTCTTACTAGGCATTACCAACATATCCATTTTCTCCCTGTTTTTATTCGCATTAATTACAAATGAAATATTTTAATTTATGGATAGAATATAAGTTAAAGTTCAATTTGACCAAAAATAAGGTACTTATATGTTAACAGAAGTATAAAACTCTCGTAAAAACTGTTCGCTATAAAGTGAGCACTTTTGAAATCAACCTTACAGAAAAGTCACTAACCCTGCCTGCATATATTTTAACGGGCACACTGAGCGTCATGCACCCAGTAGAGTTAGCAATGATGGATGGAAAGTAGTTCCATATCTTAACGTCGAATAAAAAATGTTAGGTAACCATTTGTGATCACTTAAATTATTTATTCCGCCTCCTGGCTTTTTAAGTGTATCGGTGTGTAAACATGAGCAAATTTGAAAAATATTTACATTTATAATAATTTCACAGTTCCACTTGACCGGCGCATGAATAAAGTTATGAGGCCTAAGGCGATGTTAATTTTACATAAGGCGGAATAATACACAACGTACATACAAGTAGATCTTAAGCAGGGCTTCCAAAGTTCTCATTTTAGCATGAACACCCTATAATAGGCTACATGCAAATCTAGGAAACGACGAAACGCGTCGTACAGGGGGTGATTTTTCAAAGGTTTGTTAAAAAAAGTGTGAAGAAACCGCGAATAGACTATAAATAGGGTCACCTGTTTTTCGCGAAAAGATTTATGTGGAGGCTAGACTTCAATGCTTCGTGTAAAGGGAGTATGTTACATGAGTGAGTCAAATCAGAATTAAATTTCTAAGATAGTGACTGTCCGTGATTCGCAAGCAGACGGATAAGACGCGTGACAATTCAATGCTCCAATCAGGAAAGTGATTCTGCACTTAAATATTTTGGAAAACCACTTGCCCTGAAATCTTTTCACAAAAAGACAGGTGTTTGCTTTCAGGTCGACCCACTCCCCCCCCCCCCCGCACTCTCTCTCTCTCTCTCTCTAAAATCAGTGGACTAAACCAAGTTGGTTTGGGGATAGAGGTCTTGATTCAATAAGACAAAATTCTACCGACTTAACATCTCACAATTAATAAATTGATATTACTTGCTGTTTACAATTAATTACCTCACTCTATAGAATTTACAAATACCTCAAAGAAACTAATGTATCTAAATAATTAATAATCAGTCCCAATATACAGTATATCAAAATCGATTCAATTATTTTATAAATAGTGTTTCCATATTTGACAGTTCGAATATTTACAGTAAAATCCGTATTACATGTTCATTTAGTCCCACCTCAGTTTAGTACATGTCCCGCCAGTCAACAATGTTCTAGAGCTCTCCGAGCGCCCTCACAACCAGAATATTCTTTAGCCTCCTGTCGTATTTTTCAGCAGCCGTAGGAGGAGGGGCTGCGACACCAGCCAGTCTGGCCGCTGTCAATCATTCACGGGTTTCACGGAAAAGGGTTTGCGGGGTAGAGGAGTGTCAGCAGAAACAAGGTAGCGGGCGCGTCCATCTGGTTGAGGGGAGGGTAACGGTGGGTCAGCCCCCACAGAGTCTGGCTGCGCGCGTGATGGAAGGTTGCAATCGGCGAGCTACAGCGCGTGAAGTGGATATTACACGATATACCTGCTGCCGTACTTGGTTCTTGTACAAGCTTCTACAAGCCCTGGTGTTCGAGCCGGGGTATACCAGCCGCTATATGAGTCGCCATGGAAGATTCATATTACACGACAGCAGTTTGCGTAATAGCATTTGGCACCCTCGGTGGGTGCGCAGTGTGTGGTTTGTAGTAAATATGAACCCCATTCGTAGAACTGCTACCAGTTAGTAACTTGCGTAGGCCTATAAAAATTACAAGCACATCTTAATATTGCTATATTACTGTTCACGTTGTACGTAAATGATTTGTTTACTAGTATAATTTCATTCATTTTCTTGAAAATGACGTGCAGTCACTAGAGTACGAGTGTGTCATTTTTAATTTTGACGAAAATTACTGACCGGTTGCAAAATAAATTTTTTTCTTTACATATCGGGATATTATCAGCATGTAAAATGTAGTGATAAAAAAAATTTGGGTCCGGTGGAGTTTCGAACTTACGCCCAAAAACTACGCACTTTTTGCGGACGCCGCAACTCTACCCCTGTACAGTAGTTATAATACAGTAGTTATAATTAAGAGTTTGAATTAATTTTTCATACGTTAGGTAATGTTTTAAGTATCCAGAACGGTTTTAAACAGTAATTCAATGTTTTCATAGGCAATATTATTCGTCGTCGTATCTTAAATCTATTTGAAGGAGTTTCAACCTCACGGATGTAAAATCAAGATGGAGGCGTCCTTTTCAGTTTCTTCATCAACTTATTTCAAGTAGTAGCCACGGGGAGCGCCCTACGTTCTGAAACTGCAATGTGAGTGACCAGATACAAGAGCCGGTATGGAACCTGCCACGGAAAATAGGACAGTTTCAATTACCAAACCTGTGATGAAATTTGGCAGCTCCAGGCGAAATATGCCATGACGGGTGCCGTACAGGCCAGTATAACGGCAGCTATGGCAGACCTTGCACAAGATTTTACGAAATCTGGTACCGTGTAATATGACCTTAACAGTATGTTCCTCACACTGGGGGCCGCGGTGACTGAGCGGTTAGCCTGCTAGCCTGCCACCTGTGAACCGGGCTCAATCCCTGGCCGGATCACACCCGGATTTTCGCATGTGGGAATCATCTCGGACGATGCTGCTGGTCGGCGGGTTTTCTCGGGGATCTCCCGTTTCACCTGCCTTTTCATTAGCTCCATACTCACCCCAATCACCCTCATCGGCTCTCAGGACCTCGCTGTTAAGAGCCGCTCAAATCTCTTCACCCACTCACCCTCACACTGTTCCAGTAACACGCCCCCCCCCTCCCCCCATAAACACAATGCTTACTCATGATGACGAGACCGTAATAATTGTTCCGAACCAGCGAAACTTCACTGAAACTCTATTTGAAGTTTTGATGTTTGTGTTTGTGGTCTGCGAGGCCGAGACCTCGAGAACGAGTTCTTTGTTCAACAGCAAGGGGTCGCTCGTGGTCAGTTGAAACGAGAGTCTGGAGGAAGACAGACGTGTTATATGGTCGCATGCGGCTACTCGCTAATAAAGTGCTGAAAGTGTGTGCGAATTCAGTGATTTAATTGCGTCTATAAAACGGAATACAGTTCATATAATTATTAGATGAGCACTGCAACCTTTTCGATTATTTCAGTGACAGAATTTAACATTTCGGTGACAAAAATAGCAATTTTTCACTTAAATTGTTACAGTAAATTTCATCTTGCTTTTGGCCTGATAAGCCGTTTAAAAACCATATTTGGATAAATAAGCCAATCTGAGAATTTTTTTCCCTTGTGCCTGGATTAGATTGAGCCAGTCATAAATCTGCCGTAAGCTAGCAGCGCCCGACAGCAATATGGAAAGGAAGTCAACTTCTGTTTTTAGGACGATGGACAGTGACCATAATGTTAACGACCTTGCACCACACAGATCTTCCGTGACTCAATGTTGAGGAATTAACGGAGTCTTTTAGTGATTTACAGCGGGTGTGCATAGGATACAGGTTCCCAAAGCATTCAGCAGATGCGCCGCTTTGTAGCAGCTATTGCTAAAGTTTATTATATAGAATATTCGAGGTCTCTTTGCACTTTTTGAATCAAACCTTTGAAAAATCACACCATGTATGGCATAATTTGGTGGCTTCCTAAATATGTCTTGTATCGCAAGCATTTTATACTTGTGTTAAAATAAAAGTACCCTATTTTTTGTAAAATTGATATTTTACTTATATTTTGTTTAAAAATTATAATATTTAACTTATATTATGTCTGTAAATAATATTATTTCATTCTTAATTAATATGAATTAAAACAGAAAGAAAATAAGTGTGTGGGTGATGGCTAGTAAAAATAGTTCTTATGCAAAATATTGTTACACGAATGCGGTACGCTGTCCCTTTGGTGTAATTTTCTAAACCCGGTTAAGCTTATGAGGCGGAGGAATACCCTTCAAGTAGAAATTCAGCAGGGCTTCACGAAAGTTAGACGTACCCCCGGGTGGACTGTAGTAACTTTATTTTGTAGCTAGTATGCACGACGTCCAATAGTATTTACAATAACAAATAGTAAAAATACGATTGCGTTTGGCATCAAGTTTTCATAAACGTTGCTATGTTAATTAAAAGAATTACGGATTTAAGTGAGGAATTAAGTTAGCCGTGATCAATAATAATTGTTTGGTTCTTTTGTGACATGGATAATTGTGTAATCCCATGTTGTGCTCCAGTTTTACTACGAAATATATTGTAGAACACGTGGGCAGGTTTCGTTAAATTTCCACTGTAGTGCGAACACGGCTTATTCTTTACATATATCACAGTATAAATTGGAAGATTTTTCAGATCGATGCGTATTTTATGAACATAATGGTTATCAAATTTGTTTGCGTGGGAAACATTGTAAATCCGGTACACACGCAATACGACTGCTGCCTGGTGGCAAACAATTTTATTTGCCAAAGTATTAGCTTTCCGACTTGCATAGACTGGAACCTTAGCATTGTGTCACGTCACGTACTAGACAAGTAAGCACACAGGGACGGAATGGCGTGCGGTTCCCTCATTGGCCGTGCCTTGGATCGTGAGTGGCTACTGATGTTTCCTATTGGCCGGGCTGCGGACCGGCGGGTATTCTGACATCTTGTTGGTGAAGTTTGTGATATCAGCGGGTATTTCGTCTCTTTACAGCCTGCTGAAGAGTTCGTGTGTGTGTGTATGTAGGTATGTATGTATGTATGTATATATATATATATATATATATATATATATATATATATATATATATATATATATATATATATATATATATATATATATATATATATATATATATATATATATATATATATATATATATACATACATACACACATATACATAGACACATACATACGCACACATACATACATATATAAGGAATGTTAATTCTATATCATTTATTTTGAACTTAACCAGAGTGATGTGTTTCTGGTGAGAGTTTTCTGACGCTGTAAATTGTTATATGTTACTGCGGCGGAATATAGTATATATGCGGTAAAATGAGCACTTTTGAAAGCCTTGCTTAATATCTATTTGTATGCACGTTGTGTATTCTTCCGACTTATGTAAAATTAACATTGCCATGGGCCTCATCATATTATTCATGCGTCGGTAAAGTCAAACTGCGAAATTATTAGGAGAGTAAATATAAAAATATGCTCATATCCGCATTTCGCTGCATTAAAAAAACAAAGCGAAGGAAATAATTTATGTCATCATAAATTGTTACCGAACACTTTTTATTCGACATTAAAATATGGAACTTTTTCCCCTCTATAGTTACCAACTTTACTGTGCGCATGTCACTTCGTAAGCCCGTTAACATATATGCAGGTAGGAGAAGTGACTATTTTTCTAAGGTTGATTTCAAAAGTGCTCACTCTATCGTGAACAGCCTTTACAAAATAAGTGCACAAGAATGGCAGAATAGTTGTTTTCAAAGTTGGCATAAACCTTTATGTAGGAGTGCCATTCCTTAGTTTTGGCTTTCAAAAACCTGTGGACTTCAATTGGCTAGTATATAATTGATACTGGCCCCAGCGGGCTCGTGTAAGCACTCTGTGATTGCGTGCGCAGTGTGGTGTACGAGCTGCGGTGTGGTGGTAACGCTGGGTGGGGGTCAGCGCGCCATCCCCCGCACGCGGCCTGCTTTATCTCGAGCGGGGGAGGGCGAGCGCTAAAAGGCCGCCTCCCCCGCCTTATCTCCGCACTATCTCCAGACGTGAAAGGCTCCCTTGTTCCCTCCTGGAACAGCTCTGGACCACTTCCGCCGTCCCTATCTGCCGCCAAGTTCCTACCCCGCCGCGGCCAAGTCGCTCCAACAACTCGCTTCCCCTACACAGAGACGATGGCCCGCACCTGACGTGCACTGAAGATGTTCGGCCCGCCCATTCTTCAATGCACGGATGCCTAAAGCCTAGTACACACGGGCAGCTTTATTGTACAAGAAAATGAACACGTTCTTGTACATCCAGACTTGCATCGTGTGAACGGCAGCCGAGTATGCTAGTTAGTAGCACACAAGAGTCTGTATACTAGCTAGTGCCATATAGGGACGATCCTATGTTTCACCATCTTTCTTGTACGTACAAGTCGAATGTAAACAGAGCATACATTTTGTTGATGCTGGCAATAAGCAGATGTGTTAATATTTCTAGTACGATAAAATGTTTATAGCCCCACTATCGTAAATAATTCTGCGCATGAATTAAAAAAATACGAGGTTTTTTTTTTCTATGTATGATCTTACATTTTCTACATTTGTATATATTTAGTGCTTGAAATATGTCTGATTGGACTAAATGTTTTATTCTTTTTTATGTCAGATGCTATTGATAATACACAAATAACCCCCATAACCCCAAAACCTTCTTCCAAATCATACACAGTTGACATCAACCATCCATTTTCTTCCTCACCAGCTAGTGTCGTGTGTATGGATCAGACAATTCCGTGCATACTAGCTAGTAGGCACTTTAGTGTTCAATTTTTTATTCGTCCGTATTTTCACTTTCTTGTACAAGAAATATGCCCGTGTGTACTAGGCTTTAGAAAACGGACACAGAACTCGTAAACGAAACGAGCGGACGAATCGGGATGGATTTCAGTTCTTCTACAATATACTGAAATGTAACAGTCTGCAACATAAGAAATAATAACAATAATAATATACGTATTTATTGCAGCAGATTATTGTGCCACCTAATACAACAATGTGAATCATAATTGTCCATCAAACAATAATTAATTAAAAATAACTACAAGTGATACTTTATCTATTACTAGCTGTTACCCGCGGCTCCAACCGCGTGCAAAATTAAAACCTTGATTGTAATGACCAAGTGCTCTATCTTAATTGTTCTTGTTTATTACTGTAATATTTTTGATTAGTACATAACGTACTTTTCAACCCGGAAAAACGAACATTTCCTTAAAGAATATAAAATACAGACCAAAAACCAACAGGGCATACTCAAATAGTTTTTATTTTAAATATATTCCCGAAGAATCTGTTTGTTTTTCCGGGATGAAAAGTACCCTACGTGCTAATCCGGAATATAATCTATGCCTGTACAAAATTCCATCCAAATCCGTGGAGCCATTATGAACGTGATTGAGTAACAAACAAACATAAAATTTTTCGCATAAACTATAATATTATAAGGATCATATTTAAATAGCTCTTGAAATGTATTTTGCCCCCAAGAGCGGATCAAACCCTTAAAACTACTTATTGTAATTTAGAACACACAGAGAAAAGAATTTATTAAAAATTAATCATCGTTTATATAATGTCTCATTTTCGAAGTCTGGTTGTTATGTTGGGTGAGTTCCGTATTGTAAGCAAAATTTAAGTTATTTTGCGAGAATTTACAGAAAATAGTTCTACTAAAAAGCATTACGCTGTAAATTGCCCATCATGTTTGAATCCGTGGTAGTAATATAATTCCAAATAACTATACAGTTTCCCAACTAATATTGTACTAAATAGTAACATAATGTTCCGTGCTCGCTGCTTCGCATCCCGCGCGAGCAAGTCGGAGTGAAGGACAGCAATTATATGATAGCGGCGGTGGCCGCGTATTTGTTACAAAAAGCGAGCCGACACGATCAATATTTTTGCGACATGCGTTGCTGACCCTGTTTGTTTTTTTTTTTTCTGCGTTTATCTGAAGAATGCTCTCGATTACTGACCTTGGTTCTCTCAGCGTGACTCGGAGAGCGTCGAACCTGCCAGATGGCCAGGGTGTACGTTATATAAGTGTTACAGGCCTTCGAGCCGATGAGTTGAGTTGTGTTGGAGTTGATGAGTGAATGAGTGGCTGAGTTCCGAGCTATAGAAGACGAGCAGCGAGAGAAGTGACCAGCGTAAGGGAAGTCCGCGACTGCGAGTATGTCTATCAAGCAGTGAAGGGTGCGGTTGGCAGACTGGAATATTCTACTAGATGCGTGAGTGAAAGATATTATATTATAAATGATGGCAACAGGTAGACTGAACACGTGTTAATTAGAGTTGAAATAGACATTAAATATTGCGCTCACTGTTAAATAAAAAAGAGTATGTAGTATAGGAGACAGATATTTTAATGATGCATATAATAGCTGTGTGAATAAGTTATAAATAAAATTTAGTTCTTTTATTTTTTTTATGAGACTTCCATCCCTCACGAACTCAGATACGCCCCTCGGGCGTCCTCACATGACACAATAAGCACAATAATGAGCCAGATGTAGAAGCAGAGGATTATCCATTACTGAGATGATTTTGAACAGAGCGTTTATACACGATAGGCGTAGTTTTCCTTTTAAATGAAATATAAACGATTCTCTTAAAATTAAGGCTTATGAAATTACAAATACGAATCTCATGAATAGCACCCAGACTCAAAAGTTACGAATTATTGATATTTGCATACATTTTCAGACCATCGCCGTATAGATGTTATCGATAATTTTTATGGCATAAGTATAATAGTATTACGTGCTGCAGCTGGCGCCGATTCAGCTGCCCCGCGCCGTAATCGGAGACCCACCTCACCCTCCCCTCTACCTGGAACGATGCGCTCGCGGCCTCCTGATTCCCCTTCTGGGTATCCCGTGAATGCCGACAGCGGCGAGACTTGCTGGCGTCACAGACCTCCTCTCGCCTGCTAGAGTTTCCGATACATTTACCGACGACGCAAGAATGTTAGGGTGAGTCTGGCTGGCGCCTCGGCCCTCCGTGACGCATCACGCGAGTTAGGGAAGATTCTAGGTGGCGGCCCGAGACACTATATATACTGTCGCAACCCAGCAGCTGGTAGTCTTTGATGGAGGCCGCCTGGCGAGTGTGTGTGAGCGAAGATAAGTGTGGACGACGACTGGAGATTGCGGGATGACGACGGGCGAAGTGTTCGTGGTATGAATGGACGAGAGGGCGTGAAACCGACGAGTGAAGCCCACTGTGTGTGAGGGCGCTTGGAGGACTGTAGAACATTGCTACTGGCGGGACATGGACTGAACTGAGGTGGGACTGAATGGAAGTGTAATACTGATTTTATTGTAAATATTCGAACTGTCAAATATAGACGCATACATTATAAACTCATTGAATAGGTTGATTCACTCTCTGCTGAGACTGATATTTAATTGCATTGATTTATTTGTTGTAATTATACATTTTATTAATTGGTGTCAATTGTGAACAGTAAGTGATTTCAATTTATTGTGAGATTTGGAGTTCAGAGAATTCTACTGTAGTTATTGTAACTAAACTAAGGAAATTATAATTAATTATTTGATTTGATTAAGACCGCCATCCCGTAACGAACTTGTTATAGCCCACTTAATTTCTAGAGAGAGATATTGTAACAATATTTTCAATAAATATATATAAAAAAGTGGAAATAAAGTACTACTCTTTGGGAAGGATACATTAAAATGAGACTAGTGAAGTTTCAGGCATATCGGAGTTGAGGGATGGAGGTCTTAAAAAATTAAAGAATTAAATTCAATAATTATATTTATTCGCAATGCTACAAACAGTCAAAAATCTTTTATTTGCCAGTCTGATCGTCCCATTAACTTTTCGTATTCTTATTGAGCGCAATGTTTGATTACTATCTCAATCTCAATTATAAAGTCTTTATTACAGTCTTTTCTCTTGCTATTGTCCCTTAAACTGCTCCAATTATTTCCGCACGTTTAGTTAAAACTATTTCCATCGTCCCGAATGTCTTTTCACTCACGCATCCAGTCCGCAGTCCCGCAGATCACTACCACTCTTCACTGCACACAAGCTCGCCGACGCACTCTCGCAGATCGCTGCAGCCGTCACTCGACGCTCTGGAATCGTCCCTACTGTCGCTTAAGGTCACACGAAACCCAAATCTCTCTGCTGTTAATCACTCACCCTTTAAAGGCCCGCCCGTGGAATTTATACTTGAGGTAGGTGCCGTCTAGAACGTCCTGGGCAATACCAGTTGTTCTGGGAAAGGTAATGGTGACCTGCGATAAGTTTATTGGCGTGTGCGGCGGCGTCCTTTATGATAGACCGCTTGCTTCGTCTAACGTTACAAACTTGACCTCCAGCTTTCGGCGTCTTTCCACGCGAAGGAAACACCGGGCAGCGACAAGCAACAATTCTATCAGAAAAATAACTGGAAAATCAGTTAACATAGTTCACATCTAAATGTATTACTTGTTATTTTTTTTCGGAATTATTGAGTGTTGATAAGTGTCAAATGCTTTGTGTAAATCAAAATTAAATTGCGTCAATTTGGTTTCTTGATGTTATATTTCCATACAAATCACTAGCAAAGTTAAACAAATTCTTAGGAGTTGTTTCACCTGCTTGAAATTCACGTTGACTGACATAGCATGTTTCGTGTAGAAATCTATATGTTTGTGAACTATCTTCTCAAAATCTTTGATGAAAAACTACTCAGTCAAGATATTGGTCTATGATTATTAACATCATGTCTTACTTTTTTTTGTTAAAATAGGATAAACTAAAGTTAAAAAATATGAGTTAATAATTTATTGAAGGTATAAATTAGTAGATAATTTTGTTATAAAGTTAGGAATTCCATCAATTCTTATAACCTTGCTGTTTTTTTTTAAAGACTTTTATAATAGCCTACAATACCATACCTTCTGTTATTACTAGAGTTGGTAAATGCAAATTTTTACACCTATTACTACATTGAAAATGCATACTGCCAGTTTACCGAACATACACTCAAGCAAAATGATCAGCGAAAAATATTGGCAAGTGATTCCGGGTATTGAACCATAATACTGTTTGATAGCATAATTATTTTCTATGTGCGGATATTAAAAAAATTATGAATTGGTTAATTAACATTTGGGAATTGCTGGAAAGGTCATTACCATTTGTTTGACATCTCGCATTATATATATATATATATATATATATATATATATATATATATATATATATATATATATATATATATATATATATATATATATATATATATATATATATATATATATATAGGACTCCAATCAAATTAATTAAATGCTAAAAATTATTACAAATTATGAAATTTTTGATAATTCGAGCCATAGTAAGAATTATTACTTTCCTTGCAATTAGCAGCTTCAGTTTTGCAAGAACAGGCTTTTGCAGGATGACACTTAGCTTCATCAACGATGGGGCCTACAGACCTAACAACCGTAACTAAATAATTATTAGAAAACAGTAAATCCAACAATTTCAGTTTTGGCTTAATGAAATTGAACTGTTCCAAATTGAGAAAATTTTTTTCTATGAAATCAGCCCATTTTGTTTAGTATAAAAATGAACAATATTTTGTATGTGATAGTTACTCAAAATCCAGGTCATTATAATCCTATGCTATAATTTCTTGGATTCTAAATAGTCAAATTATAAATGAAGGGAAAAGTATTTTTCCGATCAATCATTCTATTTAATTTTTCTATATAACTATTCGTAGCAATTTAAACCCAAACCGCTTCAATATTATCTCTCTTTACAATTTGACATAGTGACTGACCACTAGCAACTAACCCGGAAGGGCGGAGCCACTTCTCAACAGAAAATTAGGGACGAGGGAACCGCTCGCGTTGCCCCTCCCCCTTCCTCAGACCAAACTCGGCGCCTGTAATGACATGTACTTGTTCGCTACCACGCTACGACTTCAGAGAGCCACGTGATGGGCACAGGTCAGCGCGAAGGGGGGTGGGGGGAAATTGGCCCGCGAGCCGGCGCGTGCCGGGGTCAGAGTTGAGGAGGTGAACGCCACCTGAGGGAGGCCTAGCGCCGTTATCATGTCGTCATTTGCATGCGGCCAGGCGGCCGGCTATAAATACAACCTGGCGGCACCCGGGGCTCTTCGAGAGACCAGACTCCTAGTCCAGCGTCGCCACGCCCACTTCCTCACCAGCTACCGGCTACCTGCCGTCATATCCATCATTGTTCACGGTAAAATGAGCACTTTTGAAAGTCCTGCTTAAAATCTACGTGTATTCACGTTGTGTATTCTTCCGCCTGATGTAAAATTAACATTATCGTGGGCCTCATCACCTGATTCATGCGTTGGCCAATTAAAACTGGGAAATTTTTAGGAAAGTAAATATTATACAAATCTGCTCATTTTCACACATCGATGCATTACAAAAAAAACAGAAAGCTAAAAAATAATTTATGTTAGCACAAATGGTTATCTAACACTTTTTATTCGGCGTTAAGGCCTTGCACGGGAGTTTCTCAGACTGGCGCGCGGACACGTCTGACGAGAAAGAACAGCTATAGGCTATTCACGGTAAAGTGAGCACTTTTGAAAGCCCTCTCATTTGTAATAATAGTCAATAAATATATGTTTTATTTTAGCCTTAGACGTAAACTTCCGAGTGCGGTGGAATATATACATTGTGTTTATTACTTACATGGCAATATTTACTATTAAAAAAGTGGTTAAAGGGTAATAAATGGCTGAAAGAAAAAAGTAACTAGGGCTTCAAAAGTGCTCACTTTACCTGGAAAGTGGCGCGTGGAGGCCGTTGAAGAAGGGTGGAGGACGGTGAGGGACTTTGACCTACCTAACAGGATGACTCACAGCTGAGGTCTGCCTGATGGGTAGTGTCGCCGTGCGAGCAACCAAGTTGAAGACACTGCTTCCTTCACGTGGTTGTTTCCTATGCTGCACTAGTTAGTTACCTTTTAACATTGCTTCATTCTCTTATTTTTCTTGTTTCGTTTTTGTAAACAGTCGTTTGTGTTAGGTACTGCTTTCTACTTCTTTTTCTTTTTTAGTTAAAAAATATAACGATAATATCAACGACTAATTTCTGTAGGTGAACAAAAATGATGAACGGTATTGATTTTTTTTTTGTGTGCAGTAGTTGCAAGTTTTGTCTAAATAAGGTTATAATTTGCTCCGAATAGTTCGCTAACAAATGCTAGACTAGCAGTTGCATTTGTGTGTCGTATTTGGGATGGATGGGAAGAGTAAATGTTCATGACTATTTCATTTACATTACTTCGTGTAAAACTTAGAACAAATCAAGGAAATTGTCGTAATTCGCTTAGTTTATCAGCTATCCGGCGATAGTGAAAGATTTTATATTTTCGTGTTCGATAAAGGGTAGTAAATGAATACATGTTATTGAGTTCGAAGCAAAGATAAATGGCGAAATGCCTAGTCAGTGGATCTATGCAATCCATCAGGAAACGAAATTATGTAATTCCAATAGTCTTGCATGCATAGGTTTTTTTTGCATATTTGTTCAAGGTGCGATAAAGTGAAATTAATATACTGTTATAGGGTAATTTTTATTTATAAGTATTTCGTTGCTATACAGATTGCTTATTGAAGGAAGATTGCAGGTGTTTTGTATTTTTTTAGGTAATTTAAAAATAAAATTTCTTACGACATAAAAACGTGAATAGTGAAGCCCCACCAATGAAAACCGCACGTAGCAAATGTAACCCAGGGTCTTCTTCCGGAGAAGGTGGATCTAATTCTACAGCCAGAGGTGGCAGATTTTCGCTGAACCTGCAAAAATGTGTAAATTGAAATAAAATCACAATTACAGTCTACAACAATGTACACCTTACGTATATGTATATACACACCCCCATGCGTTCTCCATATCTTGATATTCTGTTGTTGGTTTACTGTTTGACAGCACTGCATTTTGCATAGCGATCGTGTTTCCGTTATTCCTATATAAAAAAAAAAAGATAGTCTCAGTCTTCGTCAAGCTGACTTATTATTTTATTTATTTTTAAAGGAGCAGTTCTGGAGTGATACATTAATTTAAAAAATAATAATTGTATTGGATTTTGTAGGAGCACCGTGTGACAGAATGGTTGCGCAGGTAGGCAGAGTTTGGTAAACATTAGGTGACGTCACAGGTGTTGTGGGCCTAGCCAACCAGCCGGAAAATAGAAAAAAATATGAAACTAGTCACAATGAAGACCAAGTTGCTAATGATAACGATTGGTCTGAAGGGGGTGAACAGACAAGAGACCGACGATCTGGAAGAAGTGTTGCGTCAAAGTACTACTGTGCTTGTTGCATCGCAAAGACAAATGAAACTGAGTGCGTTTGTTGCTCAGAGTCAAATTATGAGCAACCTTGGTGGTTAAAAAAGTATTAAGTTATTATATTGTAACTTTTATGCGGCAATTCTTATGCTGATGCGTACAATGCAGCGAGATATTGCATTATAACGAATACTAGAAATGAGAACGCTTAGCAGTGCAGACACGTGTGTTTCTTACAAGCAGTTTATTTGATGAATTGTTTAAACAATATGTGTGGAAATATACCTACAAATATATTTGAGTATTTTCGGTGACAGCCTAAAGTACAAATACACACATCTCGGTGTGCAATATATCTGTAAAAAAAGTTATCAGAATTATGAGAAATGGTCGGTATTGCAAATTAAGTTATTGTCAGCGTTGCCCTTCATTTCCTTCTACGAAATTTGTGGAAATGAAAAGGTTTTCTAGACATAATTTGCATTTTTGTCTGACTCATTTCAGTATCCTCTCTGTTTGCGATATAATTAAACGTAAATATCGCTGTTGTTTGCGGCCATTAGGCTAATAATAAATATAATCAATAGCAGGGAATAACTGAAAATTATTTACGCAATTCAATATAAAAACTTCATACTGCATGCATCATTTGAAAGATTTCCCCCGAATTATTAAAAGTTTTAAAAAATGTCATGACTTGTCCATGATTTTTTCCAAACCTATAAAATTCCCTGAAATGCCCAGGTTATTTCTGTCTTCCAGAAGATTGGTCACCATAAATAATGACTGATGTTGTTGAAATTATAAACTGAAGAAAATGTTTACTGTGTAGCCTATTTCATTAGTCGGTGTTTCTAATCCAAAGGGAAATAAAATTAATTCACCTGTGACCTACCCCGGAAAACAGAAATCAGGACGGACAGACCTGGGATCGAACCAGGATCCTCTCGAATGTGAGGCCAGACTCTGCACACTTCGCTCGGTTTCAACTTGCAAACAATAATTTCAGCTACGGTGTAACATTAAAAAAATATAATTTCCTTTGTTGCTGATGGAAGAAATGCATTCGGTGATATTTAGGCGACTGTTGTAACCGAACACTTACGTATGCCAACGCGCATGTGGCTCAGATATAACGACTACCTTTTATGACGTCACAGATTACATGCGGGTCAAATCTTTCTCTGACTGACAAAGAAGCGTGGCGACACACTATTAGTGCACCGGGGAAAATATTTCGTTCTCTATTTCCCTTCTCTGTAGAGTTTTTTCTACATGAACTGCATCATTTTGCTCACTCTGTAATCCGAACAGATGGCTGTGCTTTGATCTGCGCTGCTGCATTCCTGCATCACATGATCACGTTGAATGAATACCATGTGTGTCTATTTATAGTCAGTCAGTGTTTCAATGACTGACTGAGATACATATAACTTATACTACTGGAAACATAAACCATACTGCAAGCTTTTTGACAAAGTGTATTTTTACATAATAAAATAATATTTACGCTCAATTTCAAAACACTGGTTCTTCAACTTGACTTTTTGGGCGCATACGGTTTTGATGCCATAACTTTTGTCATCGAAATTTTTTATTAATTTTTTAAATCCCCTACACTGTTTACTATTACACATGCTTCTATTGTCATGATATACTGAAAGTAAAATGCGAAATTTGGGATTAATTTTACATACAAAATTGTACGGCAAGTATAACACGGATTCAAAGTAAAATAAGTCAGCGTTTCCGCAATAAAAATTATGTAAACGAAACCGTCAGCAATATTTGGATCATCACTGCTACGGTTACTAATACAGCGCATTCAAGGACTACTACTGCTACAAATACTACTGCTACTACAAAAACACTACTGCTACAAAGACTACTGCTACTACAAAAACACTACTGCTACAAATACTACTGCTACTACAAAAACACTACTGCTAGAAATACTACTAACACTGACATTACAAACATTTATTTTCTTATAAACCCATTATAGTGCCAGATACATTTATTCTAATAATTGCGCTCTTCGATTATTGACGAATTGCACGTGTAAGATGGGTTTATAAGTGATAATATTTATTACTTCATTTACTTAGTTACATTATTGACGAATTGTATGTGTAAGATGGGTTTATAAGTGATAATATTTATTACTTCATTTACTTAGTTACATTATTCTTCGGTTTTTCACGAACAGTTTTTTCATTTCAAATTATTTTCGCAATTTGACAAGACTGTAAAATTACCAGTAATTATTTTGTTTGTATTTATAATGAATTTGTGTCATCGAAAATGCCCGAGTATTTATCCACGAAACACTTTGAAATATTCTTCCACTCCTTCCGTAATTTATGTTTATGCCATACAGTAAATACACTCCAATTATTAGCAGGTGCCTAGTTGTAAATTATTGGCATGTATAGTATTCTGTTTGTTTTTACACTTGCAAGCGTGTCATTGCGATTAAAATCAAGTAACATCACACGCGCCGACTGTCGGGTGGAGGGGGGAGGGACTGTTTCTCCCTTCTCCCCCTCCAAAAAAAAAGGATTTATTGCTCACGTAATATATGCATTACCTATATGTATTATATATGGACTGTATATAATTTGCCATTATCTAATCCAGATAAGCATCGCCCTTAAAAAAAATTTCAGTTCTCGCCTGTGGGTAAAATTATTTGTAATAACATATTTCTCAGAAAAAAAATTTACATGAAGCAATATTAATAATCACATCACTGTTGTTTCCGAAGTATGATGTGGACAAGTAGACACGTCAACTCTGCGTGGCCGGACTCTTTATCTCTCTCTCTCCCCCTCTCGCGCGCCATTAGCTACATATGCTAGGGGGTAGGAGAACTCGTTGTAGCTGCCTATGAGTCTGGGCGTGTCCATCCCTCACGATAATATAACGCGGCAGAACTAGGAAATCGTTACATTTCCATACAAAAGTGCAATATTTCCAGAAACGACTCAATATTTTGCTGTAAAAAAATTAGGGCGAATGAGTTTCTATTTAACGCCTGTTCATGTGTATGAATTTTGAAATACTTGTCGAAGATTCTGAGAAAATAATTATTTTAGCATGTTTTTTCACGCATTTTCGTAGTTCCATAAGAATAACATGGGGACAGAAAGTTGTGGAGTTTGAGTACAAAAAACTAACATAGGAAGAATACTTTAACAATTAATTCATTACACATGAAAGTGCACATATATGCCAAGAAATTAATGAAGTTCAAAGTTTTCAGAACTCTGAAGATTCTATATAATTAATTTTTTCCTTCAAACCTGCAAAACTCCCGATCAAGGCCTTAATATATGGATCTATTTGCCATCCATCGTTACCACTTTACTGGGCGCATGCCACTAATTGCGTCTGTTAAAATATATGCATGCAGGGGGCAGTGACTTTGTTCTAAGGTTGATTTCAAAAGTGCTCACATGATCGTGAACAGCCTACACAGTGGGGACCACGGCGGAGGTTACCTCCGTGTGCTCTGTTACCCCGAGCGGTGCAACCACGCGCCATGCGGTTTTTTGTCTGCACTTCTTAAACGTTACCCGATCTCGTTTCTCCGATCTTTATAACTATCAACAATTATAAAATGTTCAACTATAATAAATATGCTACGTTCTCAACACTCTCTAAGCCCGAATCTGTGATATAGTCCATTCACGGTTTCTTCCGCCTTTTTGAATCAAACCTTTGAAAAATTTCCCCATGTATGACGTGTTTAGATATTTCCTAAATACGCCCTGTATCACAAGCGTTTCATATTTATGTTAATAAAAGTTACTTTTTTTTCCTGTTATATTGAAACATTATTCATATTTTATTTATAAATTATGAGACTTCATTTTTAAATAATTTGAATAAAAACAGTGAGAAAACATGTGTGTTGGTACCGCCTGGTAAGAAATAGTTCTTATACAAAATACTGTTACACGTGAGTGCGCACGAATGTGGTGCGTTGTCCCTCTGGTGTAACTCTCCAGACTTGTTAAGCCTAGTTTGCACGAGGCGGAGGAATATCCTGCAAGTAGAACATTAGCAGGGCTTCGTAAAAGGCTGAAGTAACCTTGAATGGATTATATCAATCAGTGAAACAACATTCACTGAAACTCCTTTGATTGCTACTGCCGACTGGCGAATCAAGCAAATGAGCTCTGGGAACAAGTGACATATAGCAGTGGAATTACGTGGGTATTACAACAAAATGAGTGAAATTCAGTTATCATATTCATTAATTTCCTGGCACTGATTGTCAGTCGCTCAATTATCACTGATTTCCACTGATTTGGCCCAATTCTCACTGTTTCAGGTTTGGAGTGAACACTGAAAAATTTAATTGCGGATAATTACACCGATCGTATTTTTTTTATGTCACGAATAATATGCTGGATGTTTACTCATTCACAGGTTGCTTAATTCATGTTTGTCACTACAATTGTTTACTGAGCTTAATCTGTGCAAGGAGGTCAGCGTTTTACGCCGGTGCCCAATACAGTTCCTAAAATCCTGGCTACATCTTAAGAATACATGCAAACAAAAATATTGTAGCGATTTTTTATGTCACCGACTGAGATTTCCTCGGCGCTGTCAATGCTTGAACACGCATCAAACTATCATTTTGACTTTGTCGTTTCGAAAAACCAATGAGGGATGCTATGGCGAATCCTTAGACGTTTGCCTGGACAGATGTGCGCCGGATAAGCGTATGTATATTATTATTATTCTATTTTTTGGGTCATTCGTTTTCTGACCGTACTTACTAATTGATTATATTATTCTCTTTCCTGTCTCACATATTCATCAGAACATTGTAGTAGCTAAACGCACTGCTCGTAATTTGTAACACGTGAAATCCGATACAGCACACGCATTTTTCATTAACGGTTTTGATAGCTAACACGACTGTGGGTTCTTCGTTAAAATTTAATTACCTGAATACGACATTTTTATAAATACTTTTTTTGAAAAGGTTTAAGTTGTACATATTTTATCTTAGCTCCGTACACTTTTCAATACACGGTGATTGTAAGACGGTAGAAACTCAACCTAAGGTTTCTCCGCTAATAAACGCTGAGTTCTCCGAGATCAAACCTCTGACCTGACCATGTACTTGACTGAAAGCGTGATAGAACTGACACGCATGACGTAATTTACGGGCTCTGTGTTGGTTTGACCGTATCCCACTTTAATCTGTAGGTCTCAGTCGCCCGCAGCCTCTCTGTACGTAACCATACGACACTATACCCAAACCGCGTTTATTTAAGAGACTTTTAGATTCACATACTAAGGTAGCTTAAGACCGTTCAAGTACCAAATTCCCTCTCCCTCCACCCTTGATTTTAAGGATAGTTTATGGTTTTTTGGCGTATCAATAACTTGTTAGAAATACCAAATCATCCGAAACATAATATGTATCTTTTTTTAGAGTAAATATGACAGTATTAACTAAAAATCTTAATTATTACACATTAAAAAAAGTTATTTTAACATAAAGCTCTGTGAGTGTAAAAAAAATATTTTAACATAAAGCCCTGTGAGTGCCATGTCGCAATTTGTTTGAGATATGTTTCTTTGTTCACCTGCGTTAACGTCATCCTAATTTTACGTTAAATTCTATCTGGACAAGTTAAAATTGAAGTATTGACATAACGCATTTCCAGTAAAATACTCTTCTTGAAATTCTGGCTTCATAGACTAACGTATTAATTTTGTTCAGTTTTGTGATTTATATAAAACATTATATAAATTTAAAATCAATGTAGTTTCTTTAAATATGTTTTCGAATTTTATTTTACGCCGTTGTCACAGTTTTTCCAGACTTATTGATTTTCATCTTTATTTACACTGGAGAAGTTAAGACTTGAATGCCCTCTCACACATTTAACTAGGTACGGCGTATTGTTCACACATTAAAAAAAAAAACACGAAAAAAAGCTTTATGAGGCGAAATAGAAATAACGTTACTCAAATAGATGAAACGTTTAAAGCTCAGCTGTTTTTAATTATCTACATATTTTGAGTGGGATTAGAGACGAGTGAATGTTTAAGGATATTTAAATTACACAATCATACATATAATCCGTATTGCATTACCAAACATAAATTGAGTGTGCTGAATCTACAAAGAACCGAACGGGAAAACGCGAGATTGAAGCTCTACTCATTGATTGAAATAAATTGACAAATCTACTTAAGCGCTTCAAGATATGTTCAGCTGAATGCATAAACCAACAGTATAAAGGCGTTCCAGAGTATAAAACTATGTTCAAAATTTTTATCATATTACATAGTGTTTCATTGTGTTATGATTGAATGCATAAATAGTATAACGTAAAACTATGTAATAAACTTAAAATTTGAAAATAATTTTAGGCTTTTTGAATGCTCTTAATATTCTGTTGTTATTGACAACTACAATTTTGGAGCAGGATACTGTAGTCATTGTACACAACAAATCAGTGACTTTAGGGTAATCTGGTGATGTACCAGATTGTTTTCTACTTGACGCATAAGCCATTAAAACGCAGTCCTGCTATTCACGTCTAACCTGTTCGTAGTTCGCTTGAGAGTAGTCGCAATGCGATCATTATATACCCCGGTTCCTGCTACATGTATCGAAAGTGTGAAATGGTGAACTGACACAAGTCGGTGCAACAGTTCACAACACACCAGTGGAGGATATAATTACACAAAAGTTTTAATATTCTGTCCAACCGTTGTTTTTATAAACATGTGCTTCGTGCGTAACTAGGGCTGTGCTCGACTTCGGTGCAATGTGTCCTTGATCACTTACTCTTGATCCCTTCACGTTTCACGAGCCCTTGTTCCTTTCTATAGATATATATATTAGTTAAGTGTATTGGGACGCTTGTGTTCGTTTCCACCTCGAGTTTTATTGTGTAGAATTTCACTCCATGCGAGTTTCATTTGTCTTTGTGACGTTTGCAAGTGTTTTCTGCGGCCGTGCAGAGTTGTAAAACAAAACAAACACAAACAAATTGAAAATTTCAAACAATTGCGAATCGAAAACTATCTAGGGCTTGAGAAGGGCAAGTTGCTCGTGTCTTTGGCGGAAAGGGAACATTCTAGGGTGCATAATGTGCGCTTGCTGCGAATTCGGACAGCGGCAGTGTGACTTCACATCCGGGATGCACTTTTCAAAGGGACGAAGCCAGATAAGGGCCCTTAGCTGGAGATTTCGAACACATCCTAGATACCTTTTCATTTCTCGGTACAGTACGACACCTCGCGACAGACAAATTTCAGCAGATTTTTTTAATTACCTGCTCTCTTAAGTCAGATCACATTCTTTTGTTCGACTTGGCCGCACGGAGTGAACCCACCCGATCTCTAAACGTTTAACATTGGCTCAGTCTTGTAGGGAATTTCGAATGTGGTCCTGTGACAGATATGAAATTAAGAATGGCTGTACCTCACTGACTTGTAGCGAAATGATATGGCCTCCGTGCATAACACATTCGACATTCGCCTAACTATATTAGAATAGTTTTATGACATTATAACATATGGTAAACGTACTTTTCGCATTTTGTTTTAAAATTTGTAGTATTGGATCTGCTGCATCCGGGAGTTGTAGTAAACAGACCGAGAAGATCGCTACCAGCGGTTTAATGTCAGCATTGTAAGTCAACTCTCCTCCTCTCAACATGCTTGATATCACTCAGCGTGTGAAACTTAATGTAAATGAGAAAATTAAACTGTTCTTTTTGCTGTATCATTAAGGTGTGTGGTATTACCGTGGGAATATTGTCACGAACAAAACACGTGTTTTTACAGTATAAAGAACGAGTAGTGCGGTTATAGCCCTATTTATGGAAGTCTGGATTATACGTGTTTTACTTTGACATCTGGATTGTTTTTACAGTACATTTGTTATGCCAGACAAACTGATCGTAATTAAACTGTTCTTTTTGCTGTATCATTAAGGTGTGTGGTATTACCGTGGGAATATTGTCACGAACAAAACACGTGTTTTTACAGTATAAAGAACGAGTAGTGCGGTTATAGCCATATTTATGGAAGTCTGGATTATACGTGTTTTACTTTGACATCTGGATTGTTTTTACAGTACACTTGTTATGCCAGACAAACTAATCGTAATTTGGAGTGTTAAGGGCTTCCGTACCCGTGTTCGGGGGCAAAGTAATGGTCACTATGAGCAGAGCTGGGGCGAAACACTGCGTGTCATATTTTAGTATGCAGCGCAATTACTAAATGAACTGGTGTGGTTGATAAGCGTGTTTCTTGGAGTAGGCGGAGTACGACCATAGGCGACGAAACGTGCCTCACTTTTTAAGATTTGATTCACCCAACGTCATAGGTCGGTTCTGTTTTGGTCAGTTCCACGACACTACACTCTAAATCTGAATCAGCGAAAATTTCACTGTTTCAATCAGTCAAACGTATCTGACTAATTCAACAGTCACTTCAGTGAATTTAACTGATGAATTAGTGTTAATGCCAGCTTTCCTTCACTTATTGATTTAGTGACATTTTCCTCTTATAAATCAGTCATTTTTTTCCCTATTTACTCTGTGATTTATTTTTGACTGATGGATAAGTTAAACGGCGTGAAAAATATTAGTCAAACAACGTTTAAAAATGGCTGTTCAACAAAGAGTATCAAGTGAAATAACAACGAATAAACTAATAAAACGAATACAAAATATTTTTCTAAAATATGTTTCGTGTTTCAAAACGATATTGTATGAGGTAACAGGAACACTCAGCCTTTCATTTCGTTTTCATGTAACCATATCGTCATAGCGCTTTGCTTGAAGGTTTAAACTCCATACAATGCGACGAGGCAAGAGCATACAATTGAAATCTTCACGATCTCACGGCGAAACTATAAAGTCTATATTTTCCTCTCATTGTTTCAACTTAGCGTAGTAGCGCAGATGGTAAGGTAACTGCCAACGGCCTTATGTCGGAAGGTCTGCGAGTTCAATCCTGGCCGCCTACGAAAATTGGTTTACTTTTTTAAATTACGGTAAATTGCGCAATATAAATAGTAAACTATCGTAAATATGTTTATTTCACGTAATTATTTGGCTACATTCAATAAAAACAATATTTAATTCGCCACTGTAGTCGGCCGTCACTTATTCAATCAGTGAAATAATTTCACGTCACTAATTCAACCCGTGAAATTTTTTCACTGGAACAATCAGTGGTTTCCCACTGATTCGTATTTTGGAGCGCAGTGCCGTGGATCAGCATTGGCGTTAGCTCTTTTGAATATGTCGGAACGACATTACATGATCAGTGGCTCAGATTTGTATCCGTGATAAAATACGCGTGGTTTTGCATCAGAGTAGACAAGTGACAGTCACTCTGCGGTGTTAGTCACTGTAACCGTACCCGCAGGCGTGGGTGACCGCTCCATGACTGACGTCAGATCCTTGGCGCGCACTTTCACGAGAGAACTTCCGGTTCTTGACCCAACCGTTCTTCAGAGAGTCATCTGTGGGCGCCGCCTTGTCTTTGCAGGAGGAAGGGCAGCAGTTGCTGGCCTTTGTGTAAGATGAACTCCATCCTTCGAATTCTTCGCTTTGTCATGTACTGCAGACTACATTCTTATAGCTTATAGGCCGTTCATGGTAAGACGTGCACTTTTGTTGCCCTAGCTACTTTTTTCCTTCAGCCATCTTTTATCCTCTAACCACCTTTCTAAACAAATGTCGCCATACGTAAGTAATAAACGCAGTGTGTATATTTCACCCTACTCGGAAGTTAACGCCCAAGGCTAAAATAAAATAAATTTATTTACTATCATTCCAAATGAGAGGGTTTCCAAAAGTGCTCACTTTACCGCGAATAGCTTAAACATTGCCAAAAATCCAATATTTTCAGTATTGTCTTCTATATGACTTTGTTCAGTAAACTTCTTAATTAACTTGGCGTCCAACGTGCAATTTTATCTTTTAAGTACAACTCGTGCTTCTCGATCAGTCACGACGAGCCCATTGCGTAGTGGTATGTCACCTTGTCACGGTACAGGTAAGCATACAGAAGTAAAGTGGCGGGACGATTACTTTGATGTAGGCATACCCACTCGCTGATTGGCCGCGCGAAGATCTGGAAGTGGCCCTTCTGTCTTGTTGGCATTGGCACAGTTCCCCGTCACGTGGCCCCCTGGCGGCCATATTGGATGACGTCACATGGAAACCTCTTGCTCTGTCATTTCTCACCAATGGTGGCCATCATAGATCCCCCCCCCTTTTTTCCTATTATTTATAATTCATTAATTTATCTGTTAAAAAAATATATATTAGTGTGTCGACCAAACATGCTCCGAAAACTGGCGCTGAATAAATGCAGAAATTAACTAATTATACACTACTACAACACAAACACAAGTACAGAAATTGTCATAATAAACCAAAAACATTTGAAATAATATGTTTATGAAACAATTATATTTTCTCTATACAACAACCACAAACCGCAGAAATAAAATTTAACGCACAAAATATATTCAGAAACTGGTAATGGGCTGTGGTGGTGTGGGACATTTCCCGAGAATGACGAAGCAAAAGCACTAGGGAGAGACCCTGTCATGTTACATTATAATTCCATAGCAGATTAGACGCCATAAAAGTGTATGTCCGTTCGCGTTTGTCTTTGGGCTGTCGCCAACCTACAGGCGGTGCGTTACTCTGAGTCAATGATTAATATTTAGCATTAATATTTATGGCTTAGTTTTATGATTATTATTTATGATTAATATTTATGGCTTAGTTCCGCGTGGCCATAGCGACAGGAGATGGGCTGTGAATGTGGCAGCACGAGTGTGTTTAGAACTGGTGGCATGTTGTAATGCTAAAAGTCAGGGTATGTACAAATATAGTCCATTCGCTGTTTCTTCACACTTTTGGAATCAGAACTTTGAAAAATCACGCCATTCATGACATCTTTTGTTGTTTCCTAAATATGTCATGTACCACAAATGTATTATACTTTTGTTAACATACAATTATATTTATTTTTTGTTATATTGAATTTTCACACATATTTATATATAAATTGTAATATTTAATTCCTAATTAATACGAATAAAACCGGTGAGAATATAGGCGTGTTGGTAATGCGTAGTAAAAAATATAGTTCTTATGTAAAATACGCTATCTACCAAAAAGTAATTGGGCACCCGTGAAGATAGGTAATTCAACAAGTCAGTTGACTTGTGTTTCACGGCTTTCGGCGTAGGACCGCTGGTGTTTGTCCGTGGTAGCATGAACACAGAGGCCTATTGTAACATTCTGGATAATGAAATGCTCCCAACATTGTGGTGTTTTTAAGGAATGGACCCGTGTTACTTCCAGGATGACAATGCCAGGTGCCACGTTTCAAGGGCTACTATGCAGTGGTACGCCGACAACAATGTTCGCCGATTGGACTGGCCCGCCCAGAGCCCCGACTTCAACCCTATAGAACATCTTTGGGACGAATTGGATCGCCGGGTGAGGGCTCGTCAGACGTGGCCAAAATCCATTTCTCAACTCGTGGAATGGTTGCAAGAGGAATGGCGACGAATCCCCGTGAATGTCCTGCAAACACTAGTAGAGAGCATGCCAGACAGAGTGGCTGCTGTTATAGCCGCAAGAGGTGGCCCTACGAGATTATAACGGGGCGACAACCACCGAGCAAACATCGTGGACAGGTGCCCAATAACTTTTTGGTTGATAGTGTATTATTAACCTGGATGAGCCGGGGGGATAACACATCTAGCTTTGTTTTTATGGGGCGGAGGGATATCCTGGAAGTAGAACTGGAACAGGACTTCAGAAAAGTTGGAAGTAACCGTGAATGGAGTATATATAGACCCTAGGCTATTCACGGCAAAGAGAGGGCTCTTGAAAGTCTTCTCATTCGGAATGACAGTCAATAAATATATTTTATTTTAGCCTTAGACGTTAAGAGTAGGATGGACCCTCGTGTCCAAGGTCAAGAAGCGAGGGAGCGATACGGGCGGACAATGTCCGCGCGGTACCGCTGCAGTACCGCGCGTCCACTGGGCGTGCCAGAAACGTGGCGGTGCCGCTAATGCGTTCCGCGAGGGCTTGGCATATATGGAGCAGTACACACGTAACGGCGGCGCCGTCGCGGTATACGTGTGCACTCGGCCTAACACGCACGCCTAGCGCCTCATCGCTCCTACGCGCGCAAGGCGTCCAGTGTTTCCGTTGTGACGCTATACTGTCCAAATTATATCTGTATCTGTATCTGTGGGGTTTTATTACACGCGATAAAAGTCCACAGATTAAACTACGCCCGTATCTTTGTACATTGCTCTTGCCACTTAAGGACACTGCATAGGCACGCTTTCAAAATGCGACATTTGACCATGTTCACGATTTTTTTTTCTCTAAGAGATACACTTAATACAATAGAAGTAAAAATATTGGGGCATAGATAAATTTTTTTAAAAATCTTTTCTGGAAAAAATCGTATTTGCAGAAAATTTGTTTAACGAGATACGCGTATTCGCACAAACTATTTCACAAAAGCAGGGCTCCATTCCACTCTTTTAACTTTCGAGTGTGACGGAATCTACACACTGTGTTTATTACTTCCATGGCATTATTTATTTTGAAAGGTTGTTAAAGGATAAAAATAACTGAAATAGAATGGTAACTAGGGCTTCAGAACTGGTCACTTTACAGTGAACAGCTTATAGTATAGTTTGGGACATTTTGTTGTAGAGGAAAGTGTTCCACGCACGCTAGACTTCAGTATCCAACATGCACACCTGCAGTTCTCCTTTAGTTATTGGTTGGGCGCATTTGTGAGAAAAGATTGCGGTATTTGATGTCACCAATCAGAATTAAGTTACTCCGGTACTAAACGTCCGTGATTTGCGGCCATATATATATATATATATATATATATATATATATATATATTGTTTTAACTGCTACGTGTCCTATATATATATATATATATATATATATATATATATATATATATATATATAGGACACGTAGCAGTTAAAACAATCCAATTGATCTGAGAACAAGTGCTGTGTTCTGAAATACAAGTGGACGGGAACTATTTTCGAGAAAATTGGGTGTTCCTACACGCAAGACAAACTATCTCGAGTGCAGTGGGCCGGAATGCACCCACGGCCCCCAGAATGTGAGCCAGACACGTTATGTGAGGCACCACGTGTTTTGGTTATTCTGTCCAGTAACAACTAATGAGGAGGCGGTATAGTGATTGCCCCCTCCTCATTTCGAGTATATACGCAGTAAACTTACAAGTATGTACATACTTGTGAGGCGATTGCAGTTTGTAACGTGTTGCTGCTGTTAGAGCTGCGACCAGCCCCCCCCCCCCCCCCGTCATAGCACGAATAGGGAAACCAAATCGGAAGTTCTGTCGTCTTACAACTTTTGCGTCAAAAATTTATTGACGCATGCGCAAACAAAATATTTACAATCTATACTTCACGTAGATACAAAGCATATAATTACTGCACGATCCCTTTCTTCAAATAATGCGGAAACACATTTTTCGTTTGTGTAAATAAATTTAGTAGAAAAGAGCGCGCAGCCTTCATTGTGTACTTGGCGAATGCATGTTGGTTATTGCGTGTGTGATAGCATGTACATTTTGCTGAATATCCTGCTATAGTCTTTTATTAGTTTTTTAATTAGCTGTATGATCAGTAATATTAGTATTTAGTCAAATGCATTTGTAGAATGAAATGTCCTTTAAGTAATGATGCAATAAATAAAAGCCCATAGAAAACGTAGTTCAGCCCTGAAATCAGAATAAAATACCTCCTGACGACGAAACACACCGTGTCGGCAAAAATAACTAAAATATGCTTGCTGCTTGGGAGCGACTTACCTTGCGCGGATGTGACTTGTCGTCATAAATACCTATATTATAGGGTGCAGGCTGTTCACGGTAAGGTGAGTACTTCTGAGGCACTAGTTAATTTTTCCTTTCCGTCATTTTTTACGCTTTAACCACCTTTTCAAATAAATATTGTAATAAGTAATAAACACACTATGTATATTCCACCGCATTCAGAAGTTATAGGATAAAGATAAAATAAAACATATATATTGAATATCATAGAGGGCTTTCAAAAGTGCTCACTATATCGTGAATAGCCTGTAGTACTGTTTCGTCTTGGGACTCGTGTGGTTGGAAGGTGGCGAAGTATGGAAGGTGGCGTGGAGTGAAGCTGTCAAAAAGTAATGTTTGAACAACCAGCCCATTGCGACTTGCCTGCGCTTTCAAAATCAGAAGGCATTTTTTTTAATACGTCCCTGGAATCACAAACGTTCTGAGTTGATCAACCAATTCCCGAGCGTTCTGAGTAAACCAGATAAACTGGCTTATCATTCATACTTCGGTCAGTATCCAAATACGAGCAGAATGTTTGTGCGCAGGGAGTGAAATATTGTCTCGTTTCATGCGAGCTTGTTGCCACACATGGTTGAAGCCCCCCCCCCCCCCCCCCCCTCTGTCACCACCCCGTAATATCCATTGTGCCATTATCATAAACGTATGTGTGTGTATGTGTGTATATATATATATATATATATATATATATATATATATATATATATATATATATATATATATATATATATATATATATATATATACACACCGTACCCTTTGCTTAGCTTCGCAAATACAATTAATTTCTGCATAGTATCCTGAGTAACGTCCTATAAAATTAGCACATTACAGGACCGACCTAGAAAAAACAGGAAACAACTTACAAATTCACCAACGAACGGACAGCTGAGTACATAACCGCTTACTCGATGACATCTTGCTAATAAAATCTCTCCGCGTGTCATGCCTTGAGCCCTATGAATTTATCTCACGCTAGCCTTTTTTCTCCCCTAGATAAATCATTCAGAAGAAAAAACGTGAAGGGAAGCTTTCGGTACATAATGTCCTGCATTTGAAACGTCATTTACGGCGCATGAGTGCTTCCGTACAGATAACGTGGTGTAAATACTACACTGCCACACGTTGCTGAGCTCTTGCTGGAGGGTTCGGTACCTTATCATACATATCAGCTTGACGTTGGTATGTATATTATGTACACTCGTTTTTTACTTCATGTTTCGTGTCGAGTTAATGACTATTTATTCGTCCGTCATAAGGCAATGTGAAATTGCTGTGCAATACTTCAACCTCGATTTTACTGGAATGCGTCTACTCAGCAGCCATTCATTTAAACATATAGGCTGTTCGCGATAAAGTGAGCACTATTGAAAACCCTCTCATTGGAATAATTGTCAATAAATATATTATGATTTAGCGTTAGACTTAAACTTCAGAGTGCAGTGGAATATACAGACTGTGTTTATTACTTATATGGCAATATTTATTTTACAATGGTAGTTAAAGGATAAGAAATTGGCGAAAGGAAAAAGTAACCCGGGCCTTAAAAGTGCTCACAAGATTGTTAAGCGTTGAAACGTGGAAATACTTTCCACATTCCTCTGCCAACACTGCGCTAACTGCAGTTGCAGAGGTGCATTTTAAAACTAGTTAAAACAGCCTTTTAAACTATGTCGAGAAGCGCTGTTGACCAAAGTTTTGACAGAAGGCTGGTGTGTGGTGCGTTCATAAGGTGGACGCACTTGATCGTGGGAGGGGGGAGTGCCTGAATGGCGACGCTGCTGTTTTGTCTCCCTTAGAGTAGAAAGAGGGAGGGGGTGTGGGGCGGTGAAGTGATGCTGTGTAGCTTTGTGAGGCGGGTTTCCGGTACGGGGCGACCAACCTGCACACCTCCCCTCTGTGCATCGCTTCATTGTTCCCGACACGAAACTCGATCCCTGAAAGGGAACAGCCGGCCGGCGAAGGAAGGGCGAGGGAGTCCTCCAGGTCGCCTGGCACAGCGCAGTCGTCATTAGCGCTCAGCTCGCAGTCACGCGCAAACTAAACACTTTTTGTTGGCAACACGCGCGGTACAGATCAAGGTCGATTCACGATCAATTTCGTGAAGATACGCCTGCATAGAACGTATATAGGCTATTCACGACAAAGTGAGCACTTTTGAAAACAACTTCAGAAAAAATTCACTTCCCCTACCTTCATAAATTTTAACGGGCGCACTGAGTGACATCCGTCCAGTAAAGCTGGTAACGATGAAGGGGAAAGTAGTTCCATACATTAACGCTAAACAAAAAGTGTTAGGCAACCATTTGCAATAACTTAAATTATTTCTCTCGCTTTCTGTATTTTTGTTATGCATCGTACTGAAAAAATGAGCAGATTTGTACAACATTTACTTTTCTAATAATTTCACACTTTCACTTGACCGACGCATGAATAAAGTGATGAGGCCCATAGCCAATGTTAATTTTATATAAAGCGGAAGAACACACAATGTGTAGGCTATACAAGTATATTTTAAGTAGGGCTTTCAAAAGTTCTCATTTTTACTTGAACAGCATATACAAAAAAGTGTGGTTCATAGCGCGTGTACACGTCTTACGTTCAGCCAATCACACGCCACTGCAAACCAACTTGATTTTTTTAAATGCTGTAATGATTTATTTTAAAAATATATTGTAATTTAGACGTATTATTTAAAGGTGTATTAAGGTAATGAAAACCTAAGTTTTCTTTTAGAAATCAGATATTCAAATAAATACAATATATCGTTTCTTATTCTTCATTTCTCCTGTGATTCCATTAGCTCAAGGCCTTACGTTTAGCCTACGGCACGAGATAAAATATGGACATTTCCTATACGTATGCACGTCAAGGATGTTCACACGTCAAGTCAAGACCATGAATTGTTTGGAAATGATATGTACCTTCTTTCATTTCGATACAACACGTTCATTACGTACACGTTTTTCATCGTAAACCCACTCTCAGTGAACACTGACGATGGCGATAGCTGTTGGCCAACCTGAGAAGCGGGTCTTTGTTTGACAGTGGTTCCCACAGTGTACTTTGCGAATCATCGGACGTCTTACAAAGAAACAGTGTTGCCTGGTGACAAATAGAAACATTTAAAGTTTTTTCTGAATTAAAAAAAAATCGGAACCCGGAAATAATGGGGGAAAAATACAATGCGTCACTGTCGAAAAGCCATCTTAGTGCCCTTTACCTCCGATGCACAGCATATGTGCTTGAAACTATGCACATTAAACAAAAATACAAGTACTATCTCCCAAGAAATTATCCACCCAGAATATTCATAATTCTGGTTTTCTTTCGTTTGGGCCATTTTTTGTAGTATATTTTTAATTCTAGATAGCATAAAAAAAAATAGTGATAAGGCCTTCTAACAATGGCAATTTTTCTCAGCTATCGCCAGCATACAAAAAAAAACTATTTTTCTTTTGTTGTTAAAACTTTACCAAGGTGTTGGGATAAGAATCACTGCCGGCTCTCATATACATAGAAAAATATTAAATAATATTCACATTATAATATTATTGTAACTGTGATAGATATGAGACAAACAATTCCGCTGCCTACACCTGCCACAGCTACACTGAACAGTGAACTTTTCGTTATTATATATGTTTTCACATGCATCTCTGAAAGGCTTATATTATTTACAAGAGAGACCAAGGAAGATTTTTTAAAATCGGAATGTTTCTAAGAAAAATCCGTATTTCCGTATATCGTTAAACTATCGGAAGATTTTTTAATTGATGGCTGACTAGCAATATCCAGCAATGCATGACGGGGCTTACTGTTGTCTAAATAATCGTGGGCTTAAACTACGGCGGTAAGAGTAGAGAATTGAGTTCGCGTTGTGTAACACTCGTGCACAAGATGCAACTGCATAAACTGTATCTACATCTGATAATGATTCATTGAATTTGCTCACCTGGAGACTCAGCAAGAATGTTTGCATGCCAAGACTGATGAATAATTTTCATACACCAGAGATGAATGAAAACGATTCAAACTAACGCTGCGCTGTTTTACAATCTGATATCGTCCTACCTGTAGGTGTATTTTCAGAAACTTTGAACGAAGATGTAAAATGTTGGGCTCGCCACACAACACACCTTGCCAACCGCGCCCATTCGAGTTTTAGTGTAAGGATGAAGTGGTTAGACTTACGAACTGCCCACTCTTGAAGCGCAAGTTACCAGCCAATGAGATAGATATTCCTGGATTCCTGGTTATGTAACCGATGAGAGGAGTTTTGAACTGGACTCCGGAAAGAAGCGCTGTTTGTTTTTGTTATTTGATCATTTTATTAATAACACGCCCTCCTGGAAACATTTGGCACTCGGCAAGAGAGGCCATTGAGGAACCAAAATAACTGAACGAGATCTCAAAAAACAGACTGAAAAGTCAAAAGCCAGACCTTTAGGTCGTGAGTTAATTCTGCAGAGAAGCTAAGTGGAAATTGAATACCTTTGGGAGTGCTTTATCATCTTCCCATCAGCAACGCAACCAATTACATAAATATAAATTCTGTCAAATGTGCACGGGTAACAGTTGAACTTGGTGGAAAAAGGGGATAGGAGGAAGTTCTGGTCTTCTAAGTCTGATTATAGAAATAGACACTAGCACAAGTCTGGTCCGTAATCATAACTAATTGCCAGTCTCTCGTCAGTCAACTGATTGCATGCAGTTAAATTATGGGGGTGATGCAAGGGTGCCGAATTTCCTCATATTGCTGGATAGGGCAAAGAGGGGGATGGGGACGAGATGATCCAATGTGTATTTTAGGATGATACACACAGTACATGTATATTCATCGCTGTATGCAGTTAGAATTTGTGATCAGGAATTCTTAAACTGTCACAAATTTTAAGATGTATGTAAACACGAAAATCATTACTTGTTTCACGTTACAGATATCGAACAAAGCGTTTATTTACTAGAAGCCTTTAGTGGCCGTTCTAAGGCAATGCTCATATCCATTGTAACGCCTCAGTTTTATTTATTTATGCACACTACGACACTTCCTTTTATCATGTAAATTAGGATTATTACATTAACAGTTGTTTATTTGCATAATATTAATTGTGGCATATGTATATATTCTTTTCCGTACAACTCTTATTCAAATTATTATTTTTGTAAGACATTTTATTTTTTGTAATATTAATTTTATTAATGATATTTATATGTGCTTCAGTTTGTTTAACTCAGAGTATATGTAATGTTGCATATACTCTGCATAGAGCATCTTACTGATGGTTGTTATGGTAGCCTACGTTAGACGCGAAGACGTGGGCACCTAAGGTCCGTGTACTCGAACCAGCGATGTCTGCAACTGAGAACGTGTAGAGTGTACATCTTCGAGTTTTATTTGTGAGTCAACAGTATTACATTCTTGCTCCGTATAACTGCTACTAGCGATGGACGCCGATTTAGTTTATGGAATATGCCAGCCTAGCACGCTATTTTGAAATACAGACTACCTACCTCTACATTAAATTTTTCGAGCTACCAACTGAGTTGGTTTGAGCGTAAGCAATGATAAATTATTTTAATGTAATTGTAATCTCGTACTACTGGTCATCATATAGGGCAGGTCTAAGTAGCACTGTGGAATAGTTAGAAGTACATATATATATATATATATATATATATATTACGATGATTTTTACGTCAACTCACTCACACCCATTACAAATTATTGTTTACAAATTCATAGGAAGGTTATTTTTGGCTGGAAATGTACACCAGGTTCAGTGTCCAGTGCTCTTCCTTGTAGGTAACCTGACTGGAAAAATTTAGGTAACTGATTGGCAAACCGTTATTGTATTCCAAATTATACATTGTTCATTTTATTACAACCGAACAGGAAAAGTATAAAGCTAATTAATTTTATAATTGGCTGTCTCAACGAAACATGTGTTGTGTCAGCTTAAGTACAGTACATAAAAAGTTTTCTTATTTACAACTTAATCCATAAATTAATGCGGGTTTGAAATTGTTAAAAAGAAATGCCATTGCATTGTGCACCAGTTTATACATTATTTTCCTTTTTCATTTAAAATCAAAACTTTTAAGATGCGTCAAAACTGAAAACTTGACAAATTTTCTGCTTTTAATATGCTTAATTTATAATTATTAAAATTATGTAGGACTGGCGGACTGTTTTTTTCTCACAGGGTGATTAATAAGTGCTTAGTTAACTTTTTAAATGGCTTACTAGATGTGGATGGGGGTAGGGTGGCTCACGCCAAGGGGAGGGCAAGTCATGATCAGTACGAAATGTGTGGGAACGAGGGCCGCGCCGCGTTGTACAGTGCTATAGGCTGCTCAGGGTAAAGTGAGCACTTTTGACGCCCTAGTTACTTTCTCCTTTCAGCCATATTTAACTATTTAACCACCTTTTATAATAACTATTGCAGTGTAGGTAATAAATAGAGTGTGTATTTTCCACAGCACTCGGATGTTAATGTCTAAAGCTAAAATAAAATATATTTAATGACTATTATTCCAAATGAGAGGGCTTTCAGAAGTGCTCATTTTACCTTGAATAGCCTGTAACTGAATTACCATCAGTCCCTGGAGGGAGTCCCAGTGGCGTCTCACGCTGGCAGGTCCCCGGGGACTGCTAGCGGCCGCCCACACCGCCAGCCCCATTGTTCCCGCGCGCAGGGGTTGCGATTGAATTCTGCCGAGTGAATACACGTTACGTCTTCCGAGTTAGTTGCTCTCTGTAAAGCCTGGTTCACACGTACGCCTACCCCGCTGAACACACTGCGCTGCGCGGAAAGAACCTACCGTTGTTCGCGTGTATAATCCATTCACGGCTACTTTCAACATATCTGACGCCCTGCTAAAGTTCTACGTCAAAGATATTCCCCCGCCTTCATATAAAATTACACCAAAGGGACAACGCACCGCATTCTTGCGACTCAGTGTTAGGCTGTTCATGGTAAAGTGAGCACTTTTGAGACCCTAGTTCCTTTTTCCTTTTAGCTATTTGTTATCCTTTAACAACCTTTTTGAATAAATATTGCCATGCAAGTAATAAACACAATGCGTATATTCCACCGCACTCGAAAGTTAACGTCCATGGCTAAAATAAAATATACTTATTAATTGTTATTCTAAATGAGACGGCTTTCAAAAGTGCTCGCGTTACCGGGAATGGCCTATTATTATTATTTATTTATTTATTCCGTATCGGCCAAAGATGGACCACGTAATTTCAACCATTTCCTTTTTGAGCTTTGATGTTTGCCCAGTATTCCCGCATTCGTTCTCGGTGTGGTTTCTTTCTCTTCTGCATCCATGCCTTTCCTGTTTTTAGCTCTCGCTTCTCCTGGAAACCCTGGCATGCTTGAAGTTTCTTCTTGAGTTGTACACGCTCCTTGATGTTATCATTTGCATAAGAACTAGTTGTTACTAGGCATTACCAAACATATGTTTTTCCTCTCTGTTTTTAACCATATTTAATTAGGAATGAAATATTATAATTTATAGATAAAATATGAGTGAAAGTTTAAGTTGAGTCAAAAAGTGTAAAGAAACTGTGAATAGACTATAAGCAGATTTTTCTGTGATAGGGTTCTGCTACCCTACTAGGCTGATATAGGCTGTTCATGGTAAAGTGAGCACTTTTTAAGGCTCTTCCTACAGGCATTAACCAGTCATAAATATATGTTATTGCAGCCTCAGGCATTACATTTTGAGGATAGTGAAATATTTACACTGTTTTTTTATTGGTCACATTGCAATGCGCATATTAAAAAGCAGCATTAGACGATAAGAAACATTAAGAAAGGCCTTAAAAAGTACTGACTTTACCGTGAACAGCATATACTAACTGCTGATACCCTGCTCACACCATCTTCAGTGCTGAACTTCGCTCTTCGCTCTCTGTGTACTTCAGTGAATGCTGATCCTCTGCTGACAAGCATAGATACGTGGATAGGCTATAGGTGGCAGGGTAATCACTTTATTTTCGTTCACTCTTTTTTTTCACGCATATTACATCTATGAATTATGCTCTGCTTCATCTATTATGTAGAAATTCTTCGTTTTCGTGTCATAATTCCATTTTCATAGGTATTATTGGAAATGTTTGATTATAGAAAATTTACAGTTTACTAGTTGTATAATACTTTTGTATTTACTTTTTACTGTGTGTTATTTCCTACTTGCAAAAAGGCAGAAACTTATTGGTAAAATGTAAATATGTTCTCCACTTTTTACAAAAAGCAGATAACACACAATTAAAATTACGCAAAAAAATATTAAACATCTCGTAAAATGTAAAATTTCTATGATTATACATTGTCAGTAATGACTGTGAATCCGAAACTATAATGCAAAACTAATAATTTCTGCAAAAGGGATGAAGCTGAGCCTATTAGTTTTATTAAATATATTGTTACAGTATTTAACCATAAACAAAATACTCGTTTTCCAACCTTTATTTGAGCCTACGCAGCTGGACCTTGCAGTTCATTGTCTCATCCATCATTAATAGCGAATCACTTACACCCTGCCTATTGGCTGCTGACCCCGAGTTAAAAAGTTAGTTAACTTGATCAACACTGCACGTCTCCAGCCCAATTTAGCAGAGGCTTTCCAGTTTTGGTTTTTGGTTGCAGGAATAAAATTTATATTTTAAATTATCATGTTGGAAGACCTACAGGACAAAAATATGTTTATGCTTTTATTGATTTGTTGGAAATTAATTAATTTCAACAAGTTAGAATTATTGAATCTGATGAAGCATTTACTGTTGTTGAATTGCCTTTGTTTTATGTTATAGACCAAGAAGTAACTCTGTCAGACAATGGATTTTTATAAGGTTCATTAATTTTTCAGTTCCATTATACAGATCATCAGTAAGCCAAAACTTTGCAATTTGGGAGCTCCAGTGATGTTATTACTTTGTGAACATTTATTGTTGTTATTTGTGCTAATGATGGTCAGTTTTTCTTTATAATAACCTTGTTCGATGTAACCTAACCTAACTTGGCGGGTTTGTCCATTATTCTTAATAGGACATCCTGAAGCAAGTGGCTGATAACGATCTGTGTGCTGTGATATTTATACTCAATATTTATTTTATTTATTTCATTGTGGTTCGAATTTTGTACTAAATGATTTTCAAGTGTCAGTAGTTTTGTTTTATATTTCAAAAAATACTTTACAATTTACTGCTGCCTATCTGTCCGTTTCCAAACTACATCTATGTGATACATACATGTTGAGAAACTTAAAATGTAGATTAAGCTATTTGATTTTAAATACATACTACTTATCGTTTTAACTGTTACAACAGTACACGTTGATAATCAAAGAAATTATTAATATATAACCTGTGAAACAGTGGACCCCTGGGAAGTATATATAAAAAAATCTACTCCATAAGTCTGCTTTTTCACCGAGCAGAAAATTTGACTTGAGTTCAGTTTTACGGCGTGCCTCGTGCGGGAAAAAAGGATGAGTTCTGATTGGCTGTTTCACCATTGTGCTGCCTGGCGTGATTGGCGTAAATGCATACCAAGATAGTCATATTCCCAGATTCTTCTGTGTGGCTGCACAGTGTTACAGGCGCGTTCGCAGGCCATGCTTACCAGCATGGCCGATGGTAGATGTATATTATTTGGGAGGAGGGGTGGGGGTGGGGGGGGGGGGGGTGGGATAAATATGACCCTTCAAAATCATATTCCATTTATTTTGAACTTGGCATAAGAAAATAGCTGTGTAGGAGGACGAGGAAAGTGTTGGGGCTGTAACTTATACTACTTCATAATGAACACATCATTATTATGACTACCTGCTAAAAGTGCCATCTGCAGTGCGTAGCCCAGGACATATGGACCGTGACATGAGCTGGTGAATCGGACATATAATGTGATCGACAGGCAGGCTGTACACAGGGCTGTCATGGGAAAGGGAAACAATTTAACCAAGTTGTAAAAAGGGATGATCATCTGCTTTCGGACCAAAGGGGGCAGCATTTCGGAAACTGCGATGTTTGTGAACTTTACACGTGCCTCTGTCGTAAAGGTGTATCGTGAGTGGACGAATGGCACCATTGGAATAACCTTCGTGGAAACTGAGGAGCTCCATGCTCCATTGATGTCCAAGGTGAACGTCGACTACGGCGGTGCGTGAAGGCCAACCAACAGGCTACAGTGGAACGCTAACCATCCAAATGAACCAGGGGGCATCTAGATATGTGTCTACTCCAACAATTCAGCGAACCGTTCTGTGAATTGTGCTCCGGAGTGGAAGGAGGGTGACTGCAACCATGCTAACACAGGTGTATCAACGAAAAGAGTGGAATTTGCTCGACAGTATGGCAACTGGACCGTTGCTGATTGGCGACGGGTAGTCTTCTCTGACGAGTAGGTGTATAGAACGGATGGATGTCAGCGTGCCTGGCGAGAAACATAGGAGAACAGACACCCTGCATCATTTGCTGGATGAACAGAAGGTGGTGGGGGCAGTGTTATAGTCTGGAGAATATTCTCATGGTTTTTAGCTTCCATCATCTGTATGGGAGGCACTCTTGATCAATTTGGTTATGCATTTATCCTCAGCGATCACCTCCACCCGTAAATGATGATTGTCTTTCCTCAGAAGGATGTGATCTTCCAGCACAATAATGCACCTTGCCAACACGGCTAGAAGTGTCTGCACTAGGCTAGAAATGTCTGCACTAGGCTAGAAGTGTCTGCACTAGGCTGGAAGAGCATGATCAGTACTTCAAAGTTTTTCCCTGGTGCCCAAACAATCCCCATCTCAATCCAATTGAACATCTGTAGAACCACCTCGATCATCATGTTAGCTGTCTGTCGTCTCCTCCGCCACGCATCCTTCAACAGTTGTGGGACGCACTGCAGACAGCATGATTCCAGATACCCGGGGAGACTTATCAGCACCTGATTGAGTCTCTGGCAGTTAGTCTTAGCTGCTGTCCGTGCTGCGAAGGGCAGTTACTCTGGATACTACCAGGTGGTGATAATAATGTGATTTGACCACGTATATACATATGTTTTCAATTTAAAAAAAAATTATTTGCTAATGGAAAACTTGTAGAAATTCTAACAATAAACTATCTACTCAAAAACAAATTAATGTAAATAACTGATGTTGACGGCTGCACTAAGGAAACTCGTTTGACTATTTTGCTCTCCCTATGGAAAATATCAATCAAAATATGTCAAGATCACCCCACAGCAGTCACAAAAAGAAGCATGATGTTCACCATTATTGTCTGTCATTTGTTTTTTTATTTTTCTCGACTAAAGCGCACATGTTCACAAACTTCTGTCTGGCCCTAACTGCATGCAATGGAGGCACATTTTTTGTTGTTCAAATCAATTCCAACAATATACTTTGTTACTATTATACAAATGTCAATCTTAAATCTTTTAAAATGTGTACACATTAGAATTTCACATGTCATCATATGTCATAGATATTAAAATATTTTATGTTTAAAGAAATTATATGTTATAATTTATAAACATGAGATTTGGGCCGCTAAGTGCTAAACCTTGGCACTATAACTTAACATAGGAAAATTTAACATCATTTGTAGGATTATTTCTCTGACTGCCATTAAAAATAAATTCCACCATGATGTAAAAAGTACACATGATGCACTGTACTACGACATGTGTGTGAAACACGTGATACAGTGCAGTCAATAGACAATATGATTAAGTGGCATGAATGCAGTTGTTTCATTGCAGCGGCTCTGCTTGTGCTCGCAGGTTTCCCTCAACCAAAGTACAAATGGCTGAAAGACGGAGAGGCCCTGGGTGACTTCACGTCGGACCGCTACTACAAGATCATCAGCACGACCAGGAAGGACACGGGCAGCTACCAGTGCATCGCCGAGAACGACGTGGGCTCCATATTCAGCAAGAAGATACACGTCACTGTAGCATGTGAGTGCGTTTTAATTGTGTTACTGTCTTCCTGCTCGCAAGTTTGAGAATGACTGCAAACTTCTGTCAATTGTACATTTGCTGTTAGGGTTGTTTTCTTTTTTGAATCCGAACTGTTCCTCAAAACACCAGTTCCTATTGAATAAATTACCAAATGATATTACATTCATAGAATTTTATTACTAAATTAAGTATCCAGAAATACTTTTTTTTGTGTTAGTTAACAGGAATATTTTCTTCAACGGAACAATTAAACTTTTTAACAGCATTCAAAATCTCGCCAGTGATGTAGATATCTGCCTTTTAACAGTGGTACTCAAAAAACTATAGCAATTACGTTTTATAAAATCAAAATTAATACATTATTTTTACAATTCTCTTTACAAAATTTATAAATATCTTACCAATGACTTGTCAGTCACGTGTGTCTCCAATCTTATCACTAATGGTATAGAAATACTGCTTGACACGAGATATAATCTCCAAACCTGAGTTCTGGGCAAGTGGCATGTGCAGCAACTTGTCATTAAAAATTTGCTGATATTACAAAAAAAAAAAACTAATTTTTGTAATATATTGTGTGCATATGTTTCTCACTTTGTCCTCCTCCATATGTTTTGCATTTTGCTGTGGTTAATGTAGAAAGGTTTCAACTGTGTACAATTATAGTAGGCATGCAAAAAAAAATTAGGAGGGATAGGAGGGAACATTAAAATCTGACATGCAATATAAGTGTCACTCTTACCATAATTTTTTGAAAAGGGAGGGAGGAGACATGTCACTCAACTGCTCCTACACCATGCACGCACATGGTTCTGGGTTTGATTCCTGGTCAGATCAAGTTTATTTTTTCAGGCATGAAAAGTTGAAAAAGCATTCTCCCGGCCTTAGGAATGGTTTTTATGATTTCTTTTCACCTGCATACTGCGCAAGGTAACAACAAACAACTGCATGATCTCAGTGTTTGTACGCTTTAAGCATTCACACTGGCCTTCGTACTGAATACACATCATTTTCATTTTTGGGATGTAATGGATTCCAACAAGGCCTGATTCTTGATCCTGTTGACTTTTACAGTATGTGAAGATTGACTCACATGAGATTCCTCGTGAGTAAAGAGTGCCGATCGGCTGCAGGATACATAGTCTTAGATTGACTCACCGTAGCAGACATCTCTCAGCCAATGAGGGACAATACCAACTAGGTACATGATTTCCCTGGACAATATGCACATATGCAAGGGAATGTGATTGTGACAAAATTTGAAGTTGACAATATCTCCGGTTGGGCCATGTAGTAAGTTATAGCATTATAGGGTCGTGCGATATTTGTTTTTTAATATAATTTCAAAACATTGAGCATATCTGTATCGGTGTAACATTTTGCTCCCAGATAGTTATTAAAACTCAATGGTGATATATCGCAAATATAGTTTATATTGATATCAGAAATATCAGCATTCTAAATATTGATCATATTCATATAGCTAATATCGCGATGCTCTAGCCTACACTGGTTGGGAGTGGCCGTTTATGGGACTGCTGATGCTGAAGGAGACTGGAGGATTGTCGGCCGACAACACGAAGCACCGAAAGGCTGCACAACTCCAGCGTTATCCAAAATGGACATTGCAAGTTGCACATATCTGTCTGGTGTGCTATAGTTGTCCCATTGCTGCCTAGCTGATTGTACCAGGGCAAGATGTGTCGAGCTGACAATGGCCCTACACTTCTTGAGCATATATATCGCATTCCCCTACCCACAGGTGAGACATTCGCTACCTTGTAACCAAGGGTGATCCTCCTGCGATGTTTCAACATACATTGAAATTTACTTGTTTAGGGTCTAGAAGGAATATAAAAAGAGTGCATGAATGCTGCGCTAATTGTTGCCATTAGAATTGCCAAAATCTCGCAGCTTGGTCCAAGGGTAGATCACAGATATGTATTTTTAAATATTAGTACATTCTCTCTGACCAAGTTTTAATGCAACTGGACTGTAGACAAGTTGCTATATACACACACATGCACGCAAACTCATAGGATGATTCACAAGGAGTTACCGCCTCTCACAGGGCCTATTCCTTACACCATTTGAAGCAAAATACAGTATGTCATATAAATGTAGATCCTATTCCTAATATTTACAGAGTAATTCGAAACATTTGAAAAATGGTGAATAAAATAATAACCCTTTCAGAAGTAAGTACAGTGATGTATTATCAGACCGTATTGTTTACAGTTGAGCATCCCAATTGCATCTAACAAGCTTACAAAAGTTGTTCAAAAATGTTTCAGTCTACGCCATACACTTTGCCTCATGCGTATGAACCGCATGTGTTACTCTATGTAGGTGCACTTGACTGTCTTTGATTTCTGAAGTGGCATGCATGATATGCGCAAGTAATTACTCACATCTTTGTGGCAGTCCTTTTTGTAAACAATATCTTTCATCCACCCCCATACGCAATAATCTAGTGGCGATAGATTGGGTGCTCGAGGAGGCCAGGGGTGAAAATCGCTTCGTCCTATCCATCTCTCTGGGAAATGCACATTTAAGTGTTCAACTACAGCACAGTGGAGATGAGGAGGTGCACCATCATGCTGGAAGATCATACGACGTCTCAATGCTAGTGGAATATCCTTGAGTAACAGCGGCAGTTCCTCTTGCAAAAAAATGCAGATACACCACACCAGTCATGCGACCTGGGAAAATTATTGGCCCAATCAGCTGATCGTGTAGGACACCACACCACTCATTGATGCTGAAACAGTGTTGAGAACTCCTTTCCACTGTAGGGTGGGTATGCCGATTTATCAAATTACGTAAATATTGGGAATAGGACCCACATTTATACGACATATTGTGCCCCAAATGATCTAAGGAATAAGCCCTGTAAGTGGCGGTATCTCCTCTTGAATAATTCTGTATGTACAGTATAAGTTATATAAGTGAGTGTTGGGAAACTTCAACTAGGGAATCTAAACAACATCCTCGTTCAGAATGGACAAGATATTTATTGGTTACATGTTTAATTGGTGTCAAATATGTTGCTGCTGTTGCTGGCATGAAAAGTCTCTACCATGTGTGAAATACACTGTTGACCAAAAAGTTATTGGGCACCTGTCCACAATGTTTGCTCGATAGTTGTCACCCCATTAGAATCTCGTAGGGCCACCTCTTGTGGCTATAACAGCAGCCATCCTGTCTGCCATACTCTTTACGAGTGTTTGCAGGACATCCACAGGGATTCGTCGCCATTCCTCTTGCAACCATTCCATGAGTTGAGCAATGGATTTTGGCCGCACCTGTCGAGCCCTCACCTGGCGATCCAATTTATCCCAAAGATGCTCTATAGGGTTGAGGTCGGGGCTCTGGGAGGACCAGTCCAATCGGCGAACATTGTTGTCGGCGTACCACTGCATAGTAGCCCTTGAAACATTGCACCTGGCATTGTCATCATGGAGGTAACACGGGTCCATTCCGTAAAAATGCCACAAAGTTGGGTGCATTTCATTATCCAGAATTTTACAATAGGCCTCTGTGTTCATGCTACCACGGACAAACAGCAGCGGTCTTACGCCGAAGGCCATAAAACACATGTCAACTGATGTACTGAATTACCTATCTTCACGGGTGCCCAATTACTTTTTTGTGGATAGTGTATGATGATTATATGTTATTTGCTATTTTTAGTTTTGACTACTTGAATTGTATTCTGTCTATATTGGTGTCTTGGATTGCGTTGAGATGCCTAGTGATGGCTCATAAAATTGTGCTTGATATGTACTGTACTGTATGAATTTTTCTAACTTAATAGTAATTGTATGTGCTTTTTTTTTTCTAGACTACATTTTCAATGCATTTTTCTGTTGTACGCACATTGATGTTGTTAGTTTAAACTTGCCTCCCAACAAAACCAAGTAAGTTTCTGTACATTACAATTCCCGGGTAATTCCCAGCCAAGCAATAGCGAAATTTTTGCAGTGTTTAACTGATGCTTGTGTCATCATGTTTTATCTCTGAAGAGGATAATTCGTGCCTAGAGTGCAGTAAACAACTACTTGTGTCTTGTGTGAGGAATATCTCGAAAAATTTTATTTGTGGTCATTGGGGATATTCCCAAAGGTTCTATTCATCATAAGATAAAATCTAACTTTGGCTGCTTGTATTTCAGTAGGCATGCTGCTGTCATCACAGATTTCTGTATTGTTTATTCACCTCTTAGACTTTTTAACCAATACACTGACATCTTGGTGAGTAAGTGACACGTGTAATTTTTGTGGAAAATATCTGAGCGAACGAGCTGTGCTTCTACCTCTCCCGCTCTAGCCCATGTATCCAACCCGTTCTGGAGATTTTTTTTCTTTATGTGTTGATAATGCACAAATAAAATGCGCCAGTAGCATCTATTTCAGAGCAAGGAATATTGTACAAATAAACAATTAGATTTACAAAATATAGGATTTATGTAACTAATTTTTTTTCATTTAATGGGTGTTTTGAGTGACCCGAACAGCGGTAATGCCATAGTAAAGGAACACTATTGATACAGGAATTGGGAATTGACTGTAGCAAGGAATCATCCCAGCATTTGTCTGGAGTGATTTAGGAAAACCCAGGAAAATAGTACTCAGGATGGCCGGACCAGGAATCTAACTCAAGTCCTCCCGAACGCGAGCCCAGTGTTTTTTTTAAAAATAATATTGATGTAGATTTTTTAAAAAAAGAAATACATATATAGTTTTGTTTTACACTTAAAAAATTTGTTTAATAAATAATATAGGTTGTAAGAAGTACTATGTATACAGGCTGTTCGGAAATTAAACGCCCAAACTGTGGGAGGTAAAATTAAAGAACACCATTTACCTAAACAGAATATTAAAGGAGATATAAGCCTATGAAAATTGGGGTTTGAAAACATATTTTTGCAGAATGCCGTGTACAATGTCTACAATGTCCACAGCAAAAAGGGGACATGTGCTTCCCATGTTGCAGACACACATATGTAATGTTGGCCGTCCTCGGTCTGTGCGGACTGTTTGGTATGAGGAAGTGATACCTCAGCACATCAACAATGTGCCCTCCAGTAGTACACGCTCCATAGGGCGCCAAATAGGCATGTCCTATTCAATCATGTTGGACGTACTGTGGGTAAATTGCCGTTATTCCTACCACTGGCAGAAAGTACAAGGCATTCAGCAAAAATACATTTTTAAAACCCAATTTTCACAGGCTCATATCTCCTTTAATATTCCTTTCAAGTATATGGTGTCCGGTTAATAATTTTTTTCCTTTATTTTTCATAAGGAGTCATTTACTGCTGTTGGGCGTTTGATTTCCAAACATCCTATTTTGTGTGTGTATATATATATATATATATATATATATATATATATATATATATATATATTATATATATATATATATATATATATATATATATATATATATATATATAGACACAAAATAGGATGTTTGGAAATCAAATATATATATATATATATATATATATATATATATATATATATATATATATATATATATATATATATATATATATATATATATATATATATATATATATATATATATATATATATATATATATATATAGTCATCCAGGTGCAGTACAATTATTGCAATTAAGGATTTTGTATGAATAAACAAAACCTCTCTCTGCATGTACTTATAGTTCTCAACTGTCGGGTTTCATCGCCTGCCACACCTCTCATCAGTATGAGGGGGCCATTAGCATGTGGGTGTTGGCTATTGTAACTTTACAGTATTCAATGATTTTACATGCTAAGGCGTCATTCTCATGTAGCGGGCTGGTCGAATCATTGAATGTTCACACCCACTGTTCGAGCAGACCCACTAGGAGGCTTACTGCGTTCCCTCCACCCTGTTATTAAAACAAAGCCCTGTGACCAATGGTACCCCCCCTTTTTTTTTGTTAAGATCGCACAGGTTATAATATGTTTGGTTAAGTCAAGTTAAGTTACCTTTGGTTTGATTACAGAAATATATCACATTTTATTTACCCCATTTTTCTTAGATAAGGTAGTTTTTGTCATTTATTAATTAAAAAAAACCAAATGGCCAACAATTTATGTCTTTATGACAACATTGCATGTTTTTCCAGGCCTCATCATGTGTCTGAAGATATCTATAAACATTATTGTATCATTTAAACTTCTTCAAAGTATTTCACGTTTATTTCCTCAATGCTACACACTGGCTAGTAGTGGTCCCTGTAGGTAATACTAGTACTTGACCACAAACCATTGTGGACCAGAATCACTAATTTCTAACTACCTAGAATTTTTTTTGTCTTAAGAGATGGAGCAGCAGCAGAATGCAAGAGTGTGGGAATCAGGAGTGCCCCGAGAAAATCTGTTGGCCAACGGCAACGTCTCCCACCTTTTCCGCATGGAAAAATTCTGGTGTTCCGGCCGAGTATAGAGCCCGGTTCGCTTTGGTGGGAGGCGAGTAGTCTAGTCTGGCTGCTAAATCTTCGTGTCCCCTGGTAGCCAAGTGATCTGGAGCCCAGTAGAGGTGCGGTGAAGTGGAAGCGAGTGTAGCATGCCGCGCATGTCCGCAGACATGGGGGTCTTCCAAGACCAGTCGGAGCGTACGGCGATGGTGCCGGCGGGCCAGGCGGCCGTGCTTGAGCTACCGGCCATCGAGAGCGACCCCCCGCCTCTCGTCACGTGGCAGACCGCCGACTCCGACTCTCTGCCCTACAGCCACAAGTTCGCCCAGACCGTCGACAACAGGCTCGTCGTGCTTGCCGCCGACAAGAGCGACGAGAATGCTTACAGGTCAGTCCGTGCCTCACGCCACATCGTCCCTAGTAGAGGTACGTGAATTCCTGCGAATTCATTTGGCTGTGGCCCAGATTTAGCAGTCTGTTACCTACACTGGCCACAAGTATGAATTCATTGGCCGCTGACATGGTGTGATGAAATTTTTTTAATTCATCTGGTTTGCACGTGAGATAGTCATGTTATTTTTCCACCTGATTATAACTGAATAAAGAGATTATCATGTAGTGTCAGTCACTGTTGTTGTGTAGTACTCTAAAAGAAAATGAGAGTGTATTTTACTGAAGTTCAGCCTCCACCAAAAGAATTTGCAAAACTAACATACCTCTAATCATCTGGGTTTGTTATAGGATTAGGAAACCTGAAAAAGTAAGGGAAATAGATGACTTGACCCTGGAAATTCGAGCCTGTAATAATATATAATGTAATATATTTTCTATATTTCCAAACATTATTAGAGCAGGCCAAGGGATTTGTCTTAAAAGTGATTGCTACTGAAAAATAATTTCTGTTATGTTATAAATAGACTTGCAAGCTAACAATTGTACTTTTTGTAGCGTAGATGATGATTGGAAACTTAAAGTTTTATAAATTTAATTTCAATCACGTTTTATAAAGTAGGTATTTTTAAGGTTTTTTTTGTAGAAATTTTTATTGGATGCCAAAAAAAAAATTGGAATTTTTTTTCTGTTGGCTGGACAACCTGGATAAGTCGAAGGAATTTCATTCTTGAGATATTTTGTAGCAACCTTGATTCTCTGCATTCAAGGTTTAAGAGGGCGTGGTGCATGAACTAATTCTCATTGATGCATCCAGGAGGGGGTGGGTTGGGGGTGGGCTGAGGGTGGTTTGGGGGTGGTTTGGGGGCGGCCTGGGGGGCAGGTTTGGTGGTGGGTTGGGGTCAGCCTGGGGGGCAGGTTTGGTGGCGGGTTACGGGCTGAAACCTTAAAAAACGCATGTAAAAAAGTTAAAAGTTTCCCAACAAAAGTAGGTACGAATAGAAAACTACTGTAATGCTGAATCATATTCTCCAGAGCAAACTCTAGAAAACACTTTTTTGATGTTTGCCAACAACAGTTTAGTTTACTGTTTCTTCATCAGATCTCCTACAGACTGTGGGCTGACTAGTCAGATGTTTGAGCGAGGGTACCAAAAATGGTCAAAAATTATTTACCAGTCAACTTTTGTTATTGTCAATTTCTCTTTAGTGATAGACAATAGTTTGATATTAAATTTTGAGGCTGGAAAAAATTTATGTAAAACACTGCACATAGATATTTGTTGATCTTCCAAACTGTTTTAAATATGAAAATATTATACACATAATTTTGTTAATCAAATATTCGATTTAGGCAGTTATTGGTTCGTAAATATTTTCCACAAAGCATCATTTTTTAAATGCTGTACAAAATGTTGTCATTTCTGCAAGCTCTAGAAACGAAACTTGAAAGCTCTACCATTATTCTTTAGTTGTATGTTTTGGCTTTAGACAGGCTTTCTGAGTGGTCAGATAGAGATTCCAGTAATGCTGCACACCATAAATTGTATAGTAAGATAGGCTGATTTTATTATTCCTCTGCATGTTATCAGTCAGATATTTTTTCTACAGCAGCATCTTAAGTTGTATATGAGTGATTTCTTCACATTTTTAAAATCATGTGTGACGTGTTTGGAACTAGGTGTTTTTAAGAATGTTATAAACTTATTACATTTAACATGTTTGTTATGGAACATTAAAAACCAAGTGTAAGAAAGCACAGTTAATTAATTTTAATAATGTATTATATTATATTTGTTTCTGTTTGGCTTTCAACAATGGTGATCACTGTTGTCATAGTCTGTAAATCAATGTACTGTATATAATGCTTTTTTGTGTGGTTTTACATAACTAAAGATGTCGACGAGACGTTAAGCCCACTTACCTGCCTACCTAAACTCCCCTCTCCCAAAATCCTGAATGCATCCCTGCTAACACCAACTGCCAAAATTGAAGTCAATGAGTTTCTGGAAGAAAAATTAGAATAACTAAAAAGGACCATCGTAGATAACCATTTTTGCCAACTTCATGGCTAGTTATTTTTGACATTGGTTCAATGATTTTGCATAATAGCTTGTGCCGCAATAACATATAAAAATTTATGGCATAAAAATATTATGGCAGAATCACATTGGTCTCATAAAATATCTCCTCAAAAAGTTAATAAAAACAGTTCTTGGGTTTTTCTATTTGCTTACATAAGTTATTAAACCACACAGTTTAAAAAAAACTTACACAAGTGATGCCATAGCGACTGTCTAAATGATTTTAGAAAAAATAAACTTTTACAGTCTCAAACCTTCCAGTGTAACATTAACAGTGAATATACGTATTCCCATTTTTTTTACTATGTGGGTTGGCATAATTCAGACAGGCTATTGGGGACTCCTACTGCATGACATTGTCATGTGTTGACTGAGCTTGCATCTGTCAATGTACAGGGCTCGAGCAACCAACACGCAGCTGGGAAAGGAAGAGAACAGTGCTTTTATCAGGCTGGTGGTGTCGGGAGACGCCTCTCGAGAAGTCGCTCCCGAGATTATAGTTAAGCCTCGCGACATGCACATTGAGAAGGGACAAGCTTCAGCTCAGCTACAGTGCATCGCCAATGCCAGGTATGATTGTGACTGTCGTTTAGAGTTGCTGCTAGTTCTGTATGTCTTTTAGAAGTGATGTGCACTGTGGAAGGAATTATTTCTCTTGTGGTACTTCCATATATTGTAAACACACAACTTCTGGTAAATTAATTTCACTTTTCAAGCCAGGTTGTAGTAAATGTTGATCATCAGCATAAATGTTTGTGTTACATTTATTTATAAAGAAATTTAGTTTAGAATGTAGGCGGTCTCTAAATAAACAGAACCTTTTTCTGAGGGTGTTACAGTGAAACCCTGTTAAGAAGTTCCCACTTAAGAAGTTTTCCTGCCTAATAAGTTGAATAATTGTGCACCTTGTCTATCTGCATAAGTGTAATTTGACCCTTTTAAGAAGTTTTCCTCGTTAATAAGCATTATATCCTCAGTTCCTTCTGAAAGGTCTTAACAGGGTTTTACTGTGTTTTTGTAAAAGTTAAAAGACTTTTATTTGTGACATTTTAAAAATGTTGATTCAATAAAACAGTAGTTACACCCTACAATATTGTGCGGGAGAAAAGGAAGAAAGAAGGGAGGGAGGGAGAAAATACATATTAGTTTTCATTATGTCTTTTTAAATGGTCATCAGTGCTGCTAAAAGCACCAGTTCAAAAGCTATTATTATGGTGTACAAAATAGTTGTTATATAAGTATTGTATTCATTTCCAGACCCTTGCATGTTTTGGAAACGTTGTGGTTGAAAGACGACATACTGATCGACCATGCGGGAATTGACTACAGTTTTGATGACCCATGGAACCGAACGCTTTCTCTCCTTGGCACGAACACGACGCACACAGGCACCTACAAGTGCCAGGCAAGACTTCGAAGTGGTGGCTTCTCTATAGCTACTGCCTCTGCCAATGTCGTCATCTTGGGTATGTTGCTTGCATAACATTTTTAGTGCATTAACCGTCTGTTTAAAAAATTTCCAGATGAGAGGATAGTAATAAAGCAGCTATAGTTAATTGATTTCCTCCCCCTAGGTTTTGTGTGTATTTTTTTGTTTCTTATTTCACATTTCTGTGTCTACTAGTTTTTTGTCTTACGTAGCTTCAGTTATCTTTTGGGTTTTAAATGGTTGTGTTATTGTGATTATAATGGTTGTATATGTAATTATACATTAGTTTTGTAGGATTGCAATCTGTTCCTCATTTCTTTGTGATTACATAGCTCTTTGTGAGGAACAGCTGAACCTGTATTACATTCCTATGTGAGTAAGTTACTCTTCATTGTGAGCTTTAAAAAATATCTTTTTCTTTGGTTCTAAATAACTTGTTATAAAGATTTAATTTATTTTAAAGCTACTGTATGGACTGTATGTGTCACTAAAGAAATATCATAACATACATTAAACTCACACAAATTGTTTAAAAGTGGGTGTGGCAGAGCAGATATTCTTCTCATATATATTATATATATATATATATATATAATATATATATATATATATATATATATATATATATATATATATATATATATATATATATATATATATATATATATATATATATATATATATATATATATATATATATATATATATATCCAGGTTTGAGTTATTTTAATAGCACTTTGTCTACCAACCCATTAGCCTGAGAACAGGTTCCCTTCACCTGTCAGTGCTTAGCAGCTTCCGTTTGTTTAGCTCCCGTTGATGTTAGGAGGCAGTGCACCACCTTGTTAATTTCCGTAAGTGGAATAAACAAGTTTTAATCAACTCAAGGGTATCTTTCCCATAGTCTTAGTACCTCATCCTTTGACATTAGATTAGGCCTGTCAGAGGGACAGCAGGTGACCGGGAGATTTGCTCGAACCGCTGCACACTAGTAGAGTACCCACAGGCATTCTACACGGACACCCTTTCTATGCACCATGGTGTACAGAATGATAGAGCACTGACACAAGGTACTCCGCATCTTGGGGTTAGCTTGTCATCTTGGAGATTGCTCTTCCCACCATGTTGCTTGCGCCAGAAGGAGTACTTCTCTGAGTGTGAGGAGACACAGTCTTCGGAGGCACTCATCCACGTATTGGGACAGTCCGCCAGTGAGACCTGATTCTCAGTATTCACTGTGCTACTTGCGCCAAAATACTGCAATAGGGATACCACACTCAGTTGGCAGACACGGTACGTGGTTGTACATCTGTAGAGAACCACACATTGCCTACTCCACTTCCCCTTGTTTTGATAGTAGTTATTCAGCACTCATACCCTACTCCCGTCGGAATGGTATCTGAAGAGTAGATGAAAACACTATTTCCGAGCAAGAGGAACTTAACTCCTTCCTCGCCGCACTCGTGCACCTCTCTCTGCGAGAGACGGCTCAAGCGATCCACCACTTGGAGAGACCCATCACACCGGAGTCTCTCCAGGATCTCTTCACAGCATCCCAGGTACCTGAGTGGTCAGGACAAATCCCACAGGATAGCCATTCCACGCTTTTGGGGGATCCAGATTGCAGAGCCGACTCCAACGACCATCAACACTAACGAGCACCAGCTCACTAAGTTCTAGCGCACTGTTATAAGTTGACCTTAACTTGATTTTGTAAGCTTAGAAAGAGGGAAGATAGGAAGGATTATAATAAATAAGAAGAATAGTGAAGCTAAATTGTACCAAGTTTTTTTAATATATAAAAAGATAAAGTTTCAACATCATTGAAATAAACTGGCTGGCCAACTAGAGATAGATGGAGAAGGGTATAGGGTAAGTTTAGGAAACGGATAGAAGCATAGCAAGAATAGCACTCACCATTGTCTCATCCGGGACTTGCTGCTCTGACCGTCTGGGTGGAACCCCAGCTGGCTGCTCCGGGGACCTGTCACAGACTGCACCCCTGGCTGGTTTCATGGCTCCCTTCACACTTCTCGCCCCACCTCATGTGCTTGTTTGCAAAATGTTTTCCTATAGGTTCTCGCTGTGCATCGTGGGCGGATTTTCCCAGTAGATTGTTAGTGTTTAGAAGGAATTTCATGAGGTTTGCTGGACCCACATTTTCTGTTTAACTTTGCACATTTCTTAGTTAGTTTACAGATTGTTGAAGCGGCGCGTTATTCTTACTCTGAGTTTTATAAACCTTCTTGTGGCCTGGTTTTCCAACTTTGTTGTATAAACCATAGCGTGCACAGCGGGTTGCTTTCGTAACAGTACGCACATCAGAACCACTGCAGCTCAGGCATCCTCCACAGGTTATGTGTCACCCAGGTATTCCTGTCAGATCGGTTCTGCCAAATTGCAAGGTAGTATTTACATTATAGGTTGTTCACGGTAAAGTAAACACTTTTGAAGCCCTAGTTACTTTTTTCTTTCAACCAATTCATATCCTTCCACCACTTGTTAATGTAAACCCTGCTATGAGAGTAATAAGCACAGTGTATACATTCATCATACCCGAAACCAAAAGTCAGAGGCCCCAATTGAAATGTATTTATTGGTTATTATGTCTGATGAAACAGCTTAAAAACGTGCTCACTTTACCGTGAATGGCCTATACCAGACTTTGTGCCCAACCGAAAAGCTACTTGACCTGTCTTTTGTACTGGACGCGTTCCGGTGCCACATAAGGACTAGAGTCTTAAACTTCACCCCTTGGGTGCATGTTTCCTAGCACCCACCAATAGTATTAGATGCTGGAACGTACCTCCCTCTCACCATAGGGCATCATGCGTCAAATTATTATTTTTCCATTGTTACAGAATGCATTGTGTCACAAATTTGGTTTTTATGGTGAAGTTTTAACTATTTATTAATACATTTTCAAATAATACTTCTAAAATAAATTTACTTCTTTCTATGGATGCAAGATTTCAGGTGGTACTAGTTCATTTTGAGTAACACGAGATAGCAGCACTGACCCGGGGCTGAATCCATCACTTCACAGTTATGTTAAAGCGAGAGTATCATTAGCGATTTATGAAATATGCTTCTTAAATGTATTCCAGACACCATTTATTTGTGTGGAAATATAACAGAATATAATATTTCTCATGTTTAGGGCATTTAAAAATGTTTTCTTTTCTGTAAGACGTATTTGTAGAATTGACTTCAATAAGTTGGCCAGTTTCGTTCCACTTTAGTGTATAAAGACTCCTTGTTTGACCGATCTTTATATAAAGACAGTCACAAGAAAGACCATCATGGAGACATGTTGAGTTACAGAATACCATTTTACCTCGTAAAGACACTAGTTAAGTATTAAATGTCTTTATATAAAGACAGTAAACAGAGAGGGAATAGCGGCCCTGGTATGTAGTTTCATAGGTGTTCAATAAAGGAATGGCATTTTTATTAAAATAGTTCTTTAGTTGTTAGTACTTATTTATTAATATATCTACAAATAACACTTTTCAATGGGCATAACCAGGATTTTAGTCACAGGGAAGCAAAGATCTACCATTGAGGAACATTTATTCATGTCAACATATATACTGTATGAGTTTATCAGAGTAATTGTCACACAACAAACACTTACTGCTACTGTATTTATTTGTGGAATGCATAGAATAAGACATCTAGTACGTGTTCTTTTGTATAATTCTATTCTCACTGTGACAGAAGTAGACAAATGCACACACCTGCCTAAAATCTAGGTATGCCCCTGTATGTAGTCTTATGAAAGCTTGTGGTAGTCTGTCTCATAGAACCCATGCTGCTTGAATGCCCTACCATTCTGTGCCCATGATGTTATGGATGGGGTCATTTCCGAAATTTCAAAATCATTTGTACATGTCATATCCAGATGGCACAAAGACTTTTACGAATAATATTCATACAGCACAGATGCTGTCATAAGTCCAGTTCTGATAGATTTTTTCCTTTTAATCACAGTTTCAGAGGCGCAAAGTACGCATTTAAGAATGTATCTTCAGTACATGTCTGTATATGTATGTGTGTATGTTCACAAGAGACAAAAGTTTACGTGGTTATTATGAAGAAAGAACTCAGACCACCAAATTTTAAAGCCAACTACGCAAAAGGCATGTTGATGCTTGGTGAAATTCAGAAGGAAACATTCACAAGAAAATATTAAGCGTGCTTCAAAAGAATTACAAGATACTATGTTTGAGGAAGTCCCAGTAATATTGTGGTCCAAAAATATTTTTATTATGTTTCTCATACAAAGCACATGTGACTGGGTATGAAGCCATGGTAGATTATGATGCAACTCCCTCTCACAAAATTAATGTAATCAATTCTAAGGGGTGGGGAGGCTGAATTCCCTCTTGGGATAAGGCAATTCAAGGTACCCCTTGGGAAGGAGTGTTATGAGAAATAGGTTTGCCTGGCTGTGTCGCAGATTCTCCCACGTTGGTAGGTTAAAGGTGCTGCCCTTTATGTTGGGTAACCTTGATAGGAGGAGGGGATCCAAACCCTAGAGTGAGTTTAACCAAATACGTCTCCCATTCCGGGAGTTTAGTTATGTTTAGGGACCTGAAAAATTTGCGAGTTCAGTGACCTGTAGGCTAGACTCCACAGTCTTATGTACAAATATGCTGATATCAACTGCACATTGGTTGTCTGCTGTCACAATGGAAGGTGACAATTGGACATTGTTCTCCAGAAGGTGTCAAACACCTTGTGGACCAAGGGCTAAAGTTATATAAACGCACGTGTTTTGAATTCTAACTTGTCCCAAAATGGATCCGCGAATTCTTCAGGTCTCTAGTGAAGATCTCACCACTGTCACAGTCAATCGTCTTAGTCGGTGGCAGCTCATGAAGCATCACTTTTGGAAGCGATGGAGACAAGAGTATCTCAACAGTTTGCAACAGCGACTTAAATAGTCTCGCAACTCCCCAAATGTGAAGGAAGGACAGTTGGTGGTCGTAAAGAATGGCAATTTGCCTCCTCTCTAGTGGCACATTGGTCGAATCTCAGCCCTACACCCCGGGAGGGATGGTGTCTCCAGGGTCATCACTGTTCGTGCAAAAACTGGCTCCCTAAAGCGGCCAGTTGTAAAGTTGTGCCCACTCCCATCTCAATGACGTTTACTCCTTATGAACTATATATATGTATATAAAATGAGAGCACATTTTGGTGGGGGGTTATGTTAGGGAATTTGTTTTCAGTATGTTGGTGCACAGCATTGAAAGGAAGATGGACGATCGTGTACGATAAACTGTATCTCCGTGAGACATTTGGCGGCCGTATCCCATGGATGGGCTGGTTCATGTATGTAACCAACTTTTGGTTACTGGTCCTCCGAATTTAAGGTGCGTTTGTAAACACCAGTAGTTAGAGCGGTGGGTTTATTGCGAGAGTCTGACGACGATGTGGGTGTAGACCAAATCCAGACCCAGTCTCTCACGCTTTCCATCGACAGTTCAGTGCTGTGGATGACTGAATGTAATGGACTGGCTGACTAACTACCTTGTAGTTGTGACCTAATGGTTGGGGCTACTGCACACCAGGTGTGCATTATGGGTGGCCATCTAATGTGTATCGTTTTGACGTATGTGCATGTATTTAAGGGAGCCCGCAGTCCTACTCTAGGTTAGAAAAATAGTTTGAGTACGCCACAGTCTCCTGCTCTTACTAGTGGTCTGACGTCTACGGAAGTTAGTTATAGTCACCCTTAGCAATGAGTACTTGGGAGTTAATAGAAGACGTGTTTATTTTGAGAGGAATAACACAGTGGCTCGTACTAACTCTTAATTTACCAAGAATTGTAACGGAAGTTAACCTACGCAAACCAAGTGAAGGGGATCTGGGTTCGAACTAACAAAGCAGATGCGGCTAGGTAGCTATTATACTGAAGAACATCTGGTAGGTCATGAAGATGTTGGTGTTAGTAGAGAGCTCCAGCACTGCAAGCGATGGAGCGAGCTGCTGAGAATAAACTGCTGGTCTGCGACTGTGCACTGACATATATTCCACCTGCCCATGGGCTCTGATGTGCAGGGGTGGCTGGGTGAACTCTTTGTCCCATGGATGGAGCTGAGCTCTCTGGTGACATCTGTCGGTCCGTGGTGAATGTAGGCATCTCTGTCATGCAGGATTGCATCTGCAGTGTTGTGAGCTTAGGCGCTTAGCTGGCACGTTAGGCTGGTTTCTATCACACTAAAGGGGTTGGCGTGACGTTTTATAATAAGGCGAACTAACTTGGCTGCCTTTGTCCATGAGTCCCTCCGCGTCTAGGGGCATGCTGGTAGATTCTTGATGCAAGTTTTTTGAGGTTCACACCCTGCCTGGGTTACGTGATTCCATTTGCAGATGAGGCGAAGTCATGTATATATTTACTTATAAAAGAGTGTCGCGCATCAGTTTATACAAAACCCTGTCCATAAAAGAATAATCTTTCAAAACTAACAAAGGTACTTCGTAGGTTTGACAAAGGGGAAAATGGTACATTTACAGATAACAGTTATGACAAATTCTAATAAAAATGAGAAAAAAAATGAAGCCAAACTGAAAATATAATTTGAATCGTAAATCAAGTTGCAGCACAGAAAAACTTGAACATGAATGAACATTTATTAGTCACTAACAATATATGTTGGACTGAAGTCTGGAAGAGAAATAGGTAACAAGAACTTACCAGCCTTGAGTGTCTTAAGTCCAGTCAAAGCAAATATTTAGAGAACCTGGGCAAATGAGCATGTGAGAGGAGCATACTAAATGTAAATAACTTAAAAAAAATTATAATGCCAATTGATGTAGGAGAGAATTCTGCTTGATGGCACATGGAGCAGTCAATAGGTCATTTTTCTCAATTCACCTTAAAACTAGGGGTCCACTGTATGAATATTCTGTGGCTTTCTTGTTCTTGGATAAGGCAAGTTAAATATGGTGGTAAACAAGGTGCATGGTGTAATCAGCATCAAAGTTTTACGATAATCAGCATTAAAATTTTACCTTATCAAGTCCCTCTCACACCAATATTCTTTTGTAATTGATAGTCGTAGTGCAAGTAGTAGAAGAAGAGATATTGAGTACAAGCATATAGTTCACATTCTGAAATATTTTGAAATAATTTGAAAGAGGCATCATAAAGGTTTCCCTTTGCAATTTGTATCTTCTTACATTGGAGAGCACAAGCAAAAGCAACACATCAGCCATGTGTCTCTTTCAACAGTGACTGGTTAGAATGACTTTGGAGTGTCTGCAAGATGATTTATGTATTATCATGATGCAATTAATGTTTTCAGAGAAGCCATCATTCAACACGAACCTACGCATTGAGACTCTGGGGGAGTACCGCAGCACACTGTCCCTGCCATGTGAAGTGGTTGGAGTTCCCAAACCCAACATCGTGTGGTTCCGCAACACAGAACGAGTGGAGACTATCAATGGAAACAGGTCGGTAGTTGCCAAAAGTTTTAAGCCATCCTTTTTTTTCTTGTGTCTTGCTATAGCTATATAGTTGATGAACTGCTGTAATTTAGAAACTGCAGTGCTTAATTGCTCCATAAAAATGTTTATTGGAAGACACGTTGCACGTACACCACCTTTGAAGACATAATTTTCTTTGTAGGCAGTATTTTCCTTTTATTTGTGTGTTTTAATTTTCCTCACTCCCATATTTTTTTGAAGACCTTTAAATTTTCTATGCACTAGGTTTGTATGCTTGCTTGTTTTATTCATTGTGACATCCTCTCTTTGGTGGCGGGATATTATGCTGCAGAATGAGACGCAAGTTATAAACGTCAGGTCTGGTTGTAAATTTTTGCTACTGCAGCTTTTCTTCCTTGAAAATAAAACCATGGCAGTAAACATGAGAACCCAGCAACGTTAATGGGATTTTGGCAGAAAGTAAAAGTGTGAGTGAAAAAGAGTTTTACAACATCAGTGTTAAAAATTTCATAACTGCAAGCATTTAATGTTCCCTGTCACGCTTCTTTCTCTGAACTCTCTATGAAAATAATCTCTATATTGGCATATTAGATATTTAAAGAGTTTTGCAACTAAACATTCAAAATTGTGCTGTAGATAGGATTGTAGTAATATACGGATCTATATTTGAGTTTTGAGATGATTTTCATTAGATGTGAAGGATTTATCGGGAAAGATATGTTACAGGTTTTCTGTGGCAGAGGATGGTTCATTGGAAATAAAGAGCCTGCGCATGGAAGACTCTGGAATGTTCCAGTGTTTGGCAGCAAATGAAGCTGGTGAAGGCTCAATCTACACTTGGCTCAAAGTAAAAAGTAAGTCATATGATTTACTGTTCCTTCCTTGTTGAATGCTTTAATTTTATGTAGAGGTAGGCATATATATATAAATTGAGGATGACCTTTGAAATTTTTGGAGTGATGAAAGATGTTACAATATTAGGTTTTGTGAGTGGCTCTCAATGTTGGAGGTATACTAGTGAAGTTGTATAAACAATAAATATTTTTGGGGGGTTGGGTGTTAAAAATTCTTTTCTGAAGGAATTTGGGGTGTTTTCAAATTGCTGATGCTTAAAGAATGCCAAACTAATACAGTAGTCAATGTATCTTAGTGTAAATATATTGAATACTATATTTGAAAACTTGAAACCATGGACAGTAAAAATAACCTCACAAAAAATTTACTTTGCTTGGCTTTTCATATGGCAACTGAAATAATTATGTTTTATATTTTCAAATTTTGAAACTAGTGTGTTTTGTATTCTATGTTTTAACTGGTGATAATTGTGTTTCTTCTTGCCTCGTAACAGACATGGGAAGAATAGTGAGACGATCAGCACGTAAAATTGTCAGAGTTCGTCAACATGGTGCTAACTCGTGGCTTTATGATACTGGCAGTAAGCAGAGTACCCTACCAGTAGTTGCTATATTGCCTGGTAGATAGCATTACACCTGCTCACTTGTAGCGTAGTCTATAGTGTGTCAATCTGCACTGTTGCTTTGCTGCACAATCATTCTTTGTCCGTGGCATGGCATGGAAGTACTCCTGAGGGAATCAACCCACACACATATGTGTAGCTGTATGAATATAAAGTGGATGCCCCATTTAACTATTGACTATAGACTCAAAAGGAACTAGCTAGTTATAACATTGCAAATAAAAGAACTAAATATTTTGAGTGATGTGGGAAACATTGTCACAGTCACCATAGGGTATTTAAATGGCAACTAGACGTCTGACAATGATTCAAGAATTGGGTTTACCACTGACGAATCAGCATATCTAATGGCAGTTTTGAATGTTTCTTAAAGCATTACCTGTTTCAGTAATATTGATTTCTATCTAAGCCGGCACCTTTTAGTAGAATAAATTGTTGTACCTTCTTGATCACTGATAAATACATGTTTTTTAAGTCCAAAAATTAACTAATTGCAGAATTCCATCATATCATTGAGAGAGATTTTGTACATTCTTCTGCTATGTCATTCTTGTAATTAGGATTATTGTCTGTATTCACCACTATTTTAACAATTTTTTTCATCACTCAAGGAAAACACAACATGTACAGCATTACCAATATCCACACCTATTCAATGTCAACTTCCCCTAACTTATTTAGATAGCATCTGGTACCCTTTTGGCATATGAAGAAAGGTTTGGAATAATCACTTTGTCATTAGTGGTGGGAAATCCTGCTAAGTCGTCTGTGTCGTCAAGTATTGTTTTAGGCAAAAGCCTGTACCAAACGTGTTAACGTTGATTTATCAACATGATTATAAGCAGTGGCAGTTGTATAAATGCTATCCTTAACACTGAACCACTTCGGAAAGTCTTGAATTTCTACTCCCCTATTTACTGCAGCAATCATGTGTCACTGCCTGCAGTGGTTAGATGGCCTGATCGTGTGCTTGCAACATTGTGAAGATAACAGTATGTAATACCAGGGCAGCAGTTCAGCCTCTGCCAACTAACATAAGTGTGAGCAAATTCTTAGGTTGTTGCGGAGTGTTTGATCAGTGTGGTTGGTGGGCACAGTCGACAAGCAGTGTGGCTTGTAATTACACTCCTGCAAAATGCATTGCTGTCAGGGTCACACTGCTTACCCACAGAAAATGGATTTAATTGAAATTAAATAAAGGACACAAACACTGATACCTTTTTTATCTTTATTGCCCGCAGTGACCAGGTGATAAAAAACACAGTTCTGAGTCTCAGAAAACAACACACGTTCCCTTTTCTTTAAAAGTAATAATGATGCCAGTCTACAAGTGTGCTCCATAGAAATAATTCAGAATTGAGTCTCACACTATCTCTGCTGACCAGGATGCAAATTAGTGAAACTCCAGATGCGGCCAGTCCCATATACCTAGAGCACATGGCTGGTTAAAGGGTTCCAAAATAATTAAATACTATAGCAGTTAGAAACTAAGATCAATCAGTTAATACAACGTGATGAAGGCTTCCACAGGACACACATCCATCTTTCACTGCCATTGCTTTTCGTCATCATGGCAGTCAGAAAGAAACCTCCCTGGGTGTCCTTCCGACTGTTACACACAACACAAACCCTTTGACACGTGTTGCTTAGACTAGTCAATGTTACTTTTGGTGAACGCTAGGTCAGACTCGCTCAGGTACTCAATTACTGTGACTGAGTCGACTTTCTACTATAGACCAGCGCTGATCGGGTAGTCTGGCGGCTTGGTACGAAGTCTGCCGTGGGCAGTACCGCAATATTTCTTACTACCACCTTAATCCGTTGAGGCAGGGCTGATTTACCAAGGTACTCAATCACCGATCTCCTGGGTTCCAGTGTAGAGGTAGGCTGGCTGCGGCCAGCAGTTGCGTGGGTGGTGCTAGTTGATGAGGTGCCATACGGAGAGGTCAGGTATTTCTGGCTCCAGGTGACGGTTGCACTGCTTCTACAAAACTAGTTGGCAATACCCAACCTCATGTCACGTCCAGTGACTAGTGCTCGTACTGCAGAATGTGGCTCGATACCAAGTCGTAGTAGTGTATGAGAAGAAATAAACGGGGGTGCTGTCTGTAGAGGACAACCTCTCCAGGTGATGGGCAGACTGAGCACGTTCCCGTGGGTTTCTCCACCAAGTGTGGAGGGGTTGTTAGTGCACACTTGCTTAGCAGTAAAGAACTCCTCCCTTTTCTCCTTCCCTTGAGTACAGTGCTTCTCTCTAAATGGCATAGAGGCTGTATTGACACTTAACACACTTTTAGTTGTCTCAAGCAATTGATGGTTCCTTTACTAAGTGTAGAGCCCAACAGTAGTTGACTGCACGAACCTTGTGCTCGTACGGTTTTGCACCTTTGCACACAAACCTAGAGCAGTAGGTCGCATGGGCCGTCTTCCTACTACTGTCAGGGTGTGGTTCAACAAGAGTCAGGCCTCCAGTCCCAGGCAAAATGCCCCTGCCAGTACCCTTGGCGCTTCAGTCAGTGATACAACCCGAGGTGGCTGTCTTGCTCCTGTTGGATGAGTACCTAGTGGTTGGGGCTCTACCTTTCTGTACATCTGGGTGCACAGAACGGATGACCGTTGAAGGTGATGTGTGTTCGCTGACGTGCAGATTCCAGAAGGGGATCTGTAGTCGTACACCATAGTTCGTAATATTATCACACCAGGTCGCTTTCTTGCTCCTTCTAGAAGTAGAGAATTCCTAGTATCGGGCAGGATGTACCTCTAAACAAATTTACTCTCAGGATAGAATAAAAATGGTATTTATTATAAATAATAAATACTGGTGACTCGTACCTACTACTAAGCCAAGTGCAAACCAAATAAGTTATGCTTAACAGGTGGAGGTAACCTGCTCCTAGACTACTCATGTATAGAATGAAACAACTCTGATGTAGTTTCTCTATCCTGGGGTTGTCTAGATGAGACCTTACAAACCAGCGGGTGTAGTTGCCATTTACCAGCAAGTAGCGGCGGCTGTTGAACCAAGAGGATCAACAGTGGAAGTGTGGAGTGAAGTCAAGCAGGCTTCTGGAGATGTTGAGCATCTGTAAGCTGGTGGTGGCTGAAGCCTCTGGAGATTCTGGTAAGAAGTGGTAGAAGTCTCTGGAGCTCCTGATCATTGGTGGCGGCAGTAAATGGTGGTGCTGAAGATCTCTAGGAGTTCTTTGAGAGGACCATGAGGGCCTATGGTCAGTAGAGCCCCCAGCACAGAAGTGTTGAGGCGAGCTACTGGAGAAGATAACTGGTGTCTTTGGCCGCACACTGCCTTATATTGTGCGCTTGGCTGGCCCATGCCTGGTCTGGAGTGGGAGGTGTGACGTCACTCTGATGTCTGCCTGGAGCGAGCGGGTGGGAGAATCTACCCTTGCACTTAGCTATGTGGCTTCGGGTACTCGGTGGTGCTCTGCCATCTTCGGAAAGCTTGGGGACGCTCTGTCTAGCAGGTGCTTTGGGGAAACTGATGTGTTCCGCAGCCGCTCGGAAACAATGCATATTTCACATGCTAGGATCGCCCGTTAGGCTGAAGTGATCCTGTGCGCACTCGTGAATAACGTACTGGGTTTGAGCCTTCCTCAGGATACGTAAATACTACGTGTGTAGTGAGAGGAAGTTGGTTCTGGTACATCAGGAAATAATACCACGTGTCTGTAAATGTCCCTGCACTGGAACAATACTGTAGCCATCTGTGGTTGTGGTTTCTGGTATATTTAACACATTAGGATGAGTTGTAGTCGTGTTACATACAACTCATATAAGCGGCATGTGTCACCTTGATTAAAATTAAGACAGTGTAATGTAATTTCTTTTGCATAAAAAAGTTTAAACATAAATACCACTTCATTACGTTAAACAATATTACTGAAAATAAAAATTTTGTTTATTATTTTGGCCTGGGCGGCTGAGAGTACATATGTGACATCAATGTTCTATGGGGTTCAAGGGTATGTGACATCACGTGGCACTCAGGTGCCTGGTTATCACTTGTCCTGGTGACACATTTCTGCCGAGTGCTTTGGCACTGACCATTACATTACTCTGCTAACTTCTTACACTACTCACTCATCCTTTTACACACAATAACACAGGAGGTGGCAACCAGTAATAGGCTAAAGGTTAGGAGAGGAGGTATGACAACACATGCAGTTTATAAAATTTTCTTTATACCGTCACTTCATGAAACACAGTACAGTATTTCCTGGTCACAAGGCTGTATGTAATAAAGATGTCACTTAGAAGACAAGTAAACATGGGTAACATTATTTTTCACACTAAAAGTTGGCAGGTTAATGAGCAGAGCAGTTGTCTAGAAACAATAACATTTTGCAGTTTTGTTCCAGTCCAGCATCCATGCAATGAGCTTGTGCCAGTGGTACAAACTAGTTGTTGAACTAGGAGGTGAACATTTTGGGGTTATGCTTTCGTGTTTGCTTAATAAGACACAGATATATTGTGTACATTTTTCTGACATTTTTGATGTCGGACTTTTCCCAATCACATCCCAGTTCAACTTTGTGTTTCTGCTGAATTGGTACAACTGAAGAAAGTTAATAGTGGTATATAGAGACCTCACGATCATCGTTGAGCTGGCAGGGCTGGAAATACGTTGTGGCTGGGTGGAGTTTCGGGGGTCGGGGCGTATGGAGTGGACAGACTCTCCCTACCCTCCCTCAAGCCATGCATCATTCACTCTCAGCGATGGGTCAGGGTAACATCGCGGACAACTTCAGACTACCTGTTCAAGTTTTAAAAAAACGCACCCTTAGTTTTGCTTTTTATACTCAGTTTATTTTTTTATAAATAGTTATATCAAAGCTATGCACATGAGTTTATGAAAACAAAAATTTTTATTCATTTTGTGGAAGTCTATATTATAACTTTTGCTACCAACTTACGAAGCAAAAAAATTATCCACACAATGTACCACTGGTGCACCAACTTTGAAGTTGTGTTGTCTTTCACAACAATAAATAATTTATAGGGGAGTAAAGGTAAAGGTGTGTGTCCTGCAAGAGATGTGTACATATTTCATCTGAAGATGTTGAGCTGTTTTATACTGTGGATCATTTGTAAACCAGTAGAGTTGAGGAAGAGTCAGGGGAATTTTGTAGTGTGTTGTTGATAGCCTGCATGTGTATGAATTGCAGTTATTTATCTATTGCCTTTACTGTATGAATACTTATACATTGCATCATTTCATGACTACTGTGTTAAATTTTTAGTTGGGTATGTGCTGTGCTAATTGTAATCAATTATCAATGTCTGTATGTGTCTGTTAGGTAAATTGTATTGATGCATGCCACATTGCTGCGCAATGCGCTTGCACTCTCTACGGGTGACTTCGCCACATCAACGAGCAGGCAAGTGCTCGGAGCAAGTCAAGAATAGTGGCAAACTACTTTTCACATTCCCACTGAAGGGCTACACACATGGACAACTTCAGACACGGAAATAATTATGAATTGTACTGCCCGCACAGAATCCGGCATGTGATCCCCACCCCTTTTAATAAATATTGTTTTATTCAATGGACCACTAGCCTGAGATTATCTTAGAAGGAAGTTCCAGCGACACCATGGGATTGCAGCATCTCACTCGTCCTGTGACGTCACACCCGCCAGCATCAGGCCGAGGTGGATAAATTTGTTATCCTTGGAGCAGGGAGATAAGAAATGAGCGGTGCTGCCAAAACCCTTATAAACCAACCCCTGCAATGAAAGGCTACGCTACCCCACACCCCCAGAAGATCGCTGATCAAGGGATTTTCGACTATATAAGGAGGCACGAGCATGCCTCCAGCCTCCAGCCTCTCCAGCAGCTTGTAAAGGCTGCACCAACCCTCAGCTTGCAAAGGCTCTCCAGAAGCTTGTGAAGGCTCATCCACCAGCTGATCGCAAGGATGGCTCATTTCTCCAGAGGTAACCCACAACATCCACTTCTTGCACCTCTTTTACCCTAGTCATTCCCTTGACTCCATGGTAGCAGGTCATTGCGACATATTATCCTTCTGGACAAATTCCCCCTTGAGAGGAACCTGTAAAGAGCATCATTTTAAATTAATCTTTTCATTGTTTTATTAATTTACAGGCTCACCTTTGCCTGTATTAATTAGCATAATTAATTAATTCTTAGCTAACGTGTACTATCCAACCGGGACTTCCCACTTTCATCATTTGTAATAATTAATATTACGTTAATTTGAAATCATTGACTATCGTAATTTTAATCATAGTTCCTGGTTCACTAATGTTAATTTGATTCTAACAGTAAAATTTGTTTCATCAAAACCCTACTAAGACTTAGTCGTTAGGTGTGCCGAACTCCACAGGAGACGAAGCTTGAAGAAGGCTTTGAATCCGAAAGGACATATGGCGGCACCTGGGTTTCTGGTGCTCCCTCGCCTAACCTTGGTGGCGTCCTAATACCCAACCGTGCATCTCTCCGTCAGTGCTTCAGGTGTGTTTGAATAAGACTCACCCCCAGAACTGCACGTCTGTGGAAAGGTCAGAAGGCAGGTCTAGATGCGGGGTAAGAAGAGTGATATTCGGAGATGCAACCGAGGCAAAGAGTGGCGAGAATTACAGAGGTTCAACAATGCACAAGGAGACGCAGAAATTAAGTGTGAGGACACACCCCCTGTCTGTGGACTCAGACGTTAGACCTCGGCTCATCTCACAATTTATTCCCCTTGCTCACGAGTCACAGCTCGACACACATTTAGGTGCCTGTTGGCCAGAACCGGAACCAGAACTTACACCCCTCCTCCTCCACCACCGAAGACTCCAAGGTATCTCTGAGGAAAGACATACCAAATGCATGCACTATACATCTAGCTTCCAGGAAGGTTATTCAGGTTCGATTTCTGCTGATGGTTGTCCCAAAGCACCACGGAGTTCCTTCCCCCATAAACTATATTCCTGCACGCCGGCCTACGTGGCCAATGCGGATAATCCCAATCTCTCCAGTAAGATCAACACCCCCTCCCCATTTTACTTATTGATTAAATCACCTCCAAACTCATACCCTGGGATAGCTGGCCACCTGCTTCTTGACAGCTCTTGTAGTGAGGAAGATTGTTCGCTCCGGACGGGAGATGTTTTGGTAATGGTGTGCACCATTTCTCTTAGTTTGAAGAATAACACAATTCTTCTTCCTTTAGTCTACTTTCTGAAGAAAAGGTGGGCTTATTACTTTCCTCTCTGTGTATGTGTGTGTCCTTAAAAACATTTTAATGCATGAAATTAATTTGTAGGAATGAGTTAATTGTTTCCGGAGTTTTGACATACAGGCATTATTTTTTCATTTTTCACTATCGTACAAAATGGCACACAAATGAGACTGTGTTGGAAAACTACAAGTAGATCTTGTGTGGGTCATTTCAAAAGTGTTTAGTTTACCATAAACCGCCTGCACATACAAGAACTCGCCTGTAAGTAACTGTGTTCAGTCTGTATTCCGCGATGGGTTCATCATCCGAGGACCTCCACACAATCCTCTGATAATCTCTGGTGCTGGGATGAATGGATATTTGCCGATACATTTTTTTGATATCTGCAGTGAACACAATAGGGTACATACGAAACTGAAGCAACACATCAACAATGATGCTTTGGAGTTTTGGCCCTATAAGAAGTATGACATTGAGTGATTGGCCATTTGTGGTTCTTGCCAATGCATCAAACAACACCCGCAACCTAGTGGTGGTGCTATCAGGTTTTACTACAAAGTTGTGAGGAATGTAGTTGACCTCACTTACAGAGATTTCTCCCTCTGGAATCCTCTCCATGTGTCCAGATGACAGGTAGTCTTCTATAAAATCTGCATACTGGGCTCTTACTGAGGGTTTCAGTTTCAGTTGCCTCTCGAGATGATGAAGCTTATGTATTGCTTGGTTCTTAGATTCCCCTAACTATGGTCTTGGTTGACGAAAGGGCAAAGCAACACTGTAGCACCCTGTTTGGTCTCTTGTATGAGCTGTTAGGAACATCTCTTCACAGAGTGCTTCCTGAGGAGAGTGATGTGTTTTCTGAAGAACTTCTTCTAATTCCCAGAACCTTTTCACAACATATTCAAGTGATGGGGATGATGTAAACAATGAAATACAACATGATGTTATTGGTTGCGATGGAACCGCAGTTTTAACCCTTCCCATGAGGATTCATCCAAACACAGTCTCCAATGCGGTGGGTATTTTCTTGCTTCCATCCCCTTTGCGGCCAGTTATCAAGTGTGGAAACAACTCTGCACCTATCAGCAAGTCGACTGGGCCTGGACAGGCAAAGGTAGGATCTGCAAGTTTCAGGTGCTTTACAGGATCACAAATGCTAGAGGGTAGCTGAGCATTAGGGAGATCATTTGAAATGTGCAATAGAACAAAGGCATCCAGACTGAATGATGGTGAGGTTTGTCTTAAAGGACTGATTAGGCAAGTTTTGGTTGACTTGGAAACACTGACTGGCACATTGCGTAATCCATGGACTGGGAGCTGAATCTTCTATTGGGGAAGTCCCAATCGCTCAGCAAAACAGTGGTGGTAGCTGTCATGGTGGTATGAGCTGGTAGTGTGGATACAATTTTAGTTTGGTCATCTCCTGCATGTTCTTCTATTGTGATATCTGAGGAGTCATATATTTCAAGGGCCGATGCATCCTGTGATACAACAAAGTGTAGCAATGTGTGATGCCTAGCACCACAGTGTCGACACGTGAATTTGGAGTTACAGTTTTTAGCTCGATGTGATGATCTGAGGCAGTTCAAACACAAATTCAACCTTTTGGTAAGAGCGTAACGTTCCTTTGGGCCTATATTCAGCAACTGGGAGCACTGAGAAGGAATGTGGTCTGCCTTACATAGGGTACAATTAGCAGTAGCTGTTTGTGTCATGTTTACCATGGAAGTAGTTGGACTGTACAAATTATGTTTGCTGGATTTGGACATAGAGGTCTTGATATGGTACAAACCAACTGCTTCGGCTGATTGACACTGCTTTTCCAAGAACTCTATGAATTATGTCAGCTTTGGCACTTGCTGTCAGCTCCCACTGGCAGCACAGGTAAGGGTCCAGTTTCTTCTCCATCAAGTGAAGCAACAAGTTCCAGTGATCCACAGGAATTTTCAATGCTCGCAGAACATCCATATTTTCAGCTAGCACAGTTAACAGTGCACGCATAAGAGCTCGAAGAGTCAGATGATACCACTGGCATTTGAAGTAATGCTTCAATGTGGTTTGAGGTTATGAGTCTTTTATTGTCATATCTCCTCACTGAAATCTCCCATGCAATAGTGTAATTTTCCTCTGAGAGTGGTAGGGACTGGATTACCGACAATGGCTCTGCAGTTAAACACGACTTCAGGTATGTGAAACGATCCACCTGAGATAAGTTATCATTGGTGGCTACCATGGACTGAAACAGGTTTGCAAAGTTTGACCATGACTTCAGGTCACTATTGAAACTGGGAAGCTGAATAGTGGGTAACTTGTCATATGATGTGTTTGAATGTGACTGGGTGGCTCCTTTGTCATTCCTACCATTGCTCGCTATGACACGGTAATGTATGGCCATTACAGCGTAATACTCATCATCAAACTTGAGAAGTCGTTGGGGGGACTGGGTGTCAAATTCACTACTGCCTTTGAAAGCAACTTCCAGTGCGATGTGGTCATCATCAAAACCGTTCTGAATTTGAGCTAAGTCCCGGAAAGTAGAAAGGAAGAGGCGTGCATCAGTACTGTCACCTTGCACAGAAACCCTTCAATGTAAATGCATGGTGTAGTCGATTTTCCGCTCTTTCGAGACGTCTTGGAAGTGCCAGGTGTTTATCAGCCATGTTCAACACTATTCCGCACTATTAAGGCCAAAAGCAACAGGCATGTGGAGCTTGCGTACGCTGATAATCCTGTTCGTAATAGTGATTAACTAACCGTGATCAGTAACAGTGATTTCAGCACAGTTCTAAAAATTAACAGTGATTCATAACTGTTATAACTGCAATTGTATCACAGTTTATGGAACTAAGTGACTGTGATTTCTTAACTGTTCCAATGTACATTAACCTTATCCTTAGTGTGTGTAGATCACTGTGAATACGAAGAAGATACACACATCAATACAACTAAATGCAAATACGCCCGTTTTGGCATAGTACTGATATTCAGAGCATTTATATATATAAATGCTCTGACAACGTGCTGGGACAAAATTCCACCACAAATTCTGAAAACTCTTGACGAAATACGAGTCACGACCGAGGTAATAAGAGTCACGAACGAGGTAGCATGAGTCATGACCGAAATAGTACCGCGCGAACAAATACACAAAACAGCGATGTGGTAGATAATCAACTATGTTGGAACAATATCCGGTGCGGTTGGACCAATAAATGTTGCGACGAACATCTTGACGGACTGTATTACACGAAAGTTTGTTGATATGAGAACTGACGGGCACTACGAGCGCATCACTGATGGCAATGGCGGGAAGTTCAAATCTGTACACAGTCATATTTACAAAGACATCTATACACACAGTACCAAACAAGTATTGTCATAGGAGGTTCTTAAATGGAGACAGAACTCATGTTAGTTACTGAAAAAAAGAAAACATTAATTTTTATTGTCACTTAATAATAAATTCAAATGACACCATCTACAATTATTTTGTGAAATGATTCAAACAGATGACTAATTGAAATATTATTATCACAAGTTACCATTTCCAAGTAAATTACACCTAAAAAACATGTGATAACATTTGCAAGGAAAACTTAACAGAGGTAGTAAAAAATCTAACCCAGAATGGGATTTAGGCAGAGTGGAAACGTGTCCAAATCTCACTCTGGAAACACATTCTTTATTCATTGTTTCAGTGCTTGTAATGAAAGGATATGTAAAAAACAAGTGTTTTTTTTTACCTAATAAGCCGACTTTGCTTTGTATGGATGTAAAAAATTTGTCGTGTGTACACTGCCTTTAGAATATTAAAATGGGAAATAATATTGCACAAAATCTACACACATTAACACAGGAGCTAGCTAAGATTGAAACTGAATCACAAGCCTGTTATTCACAAGGTGTGTTGGTGAAAAATGCCGGCCACGTTGGGGCTGTGATAGAGAAGGCTTGTTGACGTCTGCTTGGATGGGGAGTCGAACCCCTGACTCTAAGCGTCAATGCTAATTGGTAATGTATGGCAGATCTGTGAGTGGTTTGTTTAGCAAACGAAGAAGTGTACATCAACCATTGTGATGTCAGCATCACGAAGGACATTCAAGTAGTGTCAAACTGATTACAAGGGGGTGTCACACTGGGGTGCTTTCCCTTTGTAGGTTTTCGTACGGGGACAAAATCAGGGGTTATATCTATACTAGGGCAATGCCTCATCTTGGATATTCCTGGGTGAAGAGGTCTGGCTGGTGAAGACTGGCGACTTGCAGGTGGTGGCTGCTGAACAGCGGCCGCCGCTGGCTGCAGTGAAGTTGTGGCCATTTAATAGTCCAAGCTGAAGGAGGTGATAAGGTGGGGAGAATTGGGTCGTCTCCTAATAAGGAATCTTTGTACTGCGTAATTAACCACTGTATTATATAAGGTTTACTAGATGCCTGAAGTTAGGTAACCTTTATACACAAGAAATAAAAGATTTACTTAAATAGTATGAGCTTTTATTAAAAAGCGTCTAAAACAATAGGGCCGCACTCTCCAAAGAATTATATTTAATTACATGTAAAATAGAAAGAGGTGAATATAAATCAGGAGAAGGCATCCTGAATAAAATTTATAATAATGTTTAGAATATTACGTGATCGGTAGTAGCCACACTAAAATATTAAATCAATTTAAAATTAATTGGGGGCGTGTTCAGAAGGAACCTAATTGAAGCAGCACCAGAAGGACGCTTGAAGAAGTGTGGTGGCTGTTGGGAAAACAAGAAGGAACATCGTCAATAGCAGGAGTCCAAGGAAGGTTACCAAGGAAGGATAGGGGTTGACGGCATTGGCAGACCCTCTGGTGGTTTCGGCGTCTGGGAGGCCTCTGGAGCTGGAGATCCTGTAGAGGTGGAAGACCCTCTGTACTTCTGGCGGGTTCTCCGTAGCTGCCGGTAGACGTAGAAGTCGAGGACCCTATGGAGTTTTGAGGTTACCGACGCAGCATGTATTGTTACAGCATTAGTGTTACCTGTTAAATCACCTCGATGCATTTTACAGTGGGAGACAGGGGCTAGTGCTTACCCTTGCTGAGCTGACACCTTCCAGTGGCTGTTTATAGCAGTGGAGGTGCAGCAGACTACCGTGAGGCCAGGTTCTGGAAGTCTTTATATAGTGATTCTCCCAGCGTGATGGCGCTCAGAATGGTTGACTGTATTCTTATCTCTGCGGTGCTCGCCGCGAGGCTACGAGGCGATCTGGCCAGCCCGCGCATCTTGGAGGCAGTGAATCCTCCAGTGGGCTTGTGAAATACAGCTGCTGTCCTGGAGTAGCAGGCAGTTCACGCTGGAGCAGAGGGATGATGCTGTTGATGGCTTGTGACGTGTAGCTACACTTGGTAAGATCACGTGTTTGAGTCGTAATGTAGGGGCTGTTCCCAAGGCGCTCGTGTAGACACGTGACCCATCTCAGTTTCTTCCTTCAACTGTAGTTTTGGACTGGTCCATAAGAATCTTTGCATTCCAAGATGGGATGCATTTGCAAATAGAGTGTGCTACATAAAAGCGCAAATAGCATCATGCATGAAATGTTAAAAAAAATACTTAAAAGTTTAGTAGTAAGTAGGCCTTTGCATCTCATTGACAGGAATATTTAGAGATGGAGCTAGGAACGTATGCAACAGTAGGGAGACAATTACAAATACACATGTGCTTTATCCGGAATTCAAACCCAGAAAATCTTGTTCCATAAGATAGCATGCAGCCAACTGTATTGTGGAAGTAGGATTTGGAGTATCAACTTTGGACGTAATCAATATAGTATTTTGGCAAATAGTTTTTACTTACCTGAACTATTTAAGGGGCCTTAATTTTGAAAATAAGTGGTTGAACCACTTAAATCATGTAAGTTTACATCGCATACTGTAGCATTACTTGTGTGAATATTTTGGGGGAAAACAGTTGATTGGTTCGTGAGATATGGTATAAAAACATGGCAAAATTGTATGAAATGACATAAAATTATGTTCTGCATATTATTCTTCCAATAGATACTCTCAACATACAAAGTTTAGTTAAATTTGGTTGATTTGTTTAATAGAAATGAGAAACTTAACTAAATTATTTGTATGGTCACCAATTTGAAATTCAGTGTCTGACCAACTTAATCAAGTAAGTTTACTCGACTGTCTGTGGCCCTACTGGTGTGCAACATTTGGTGGAAATTAGTTAAATGGTTTTAGAAATATGGCATAATTGTTTCATTTTCTCACTTGGTGCTATCTTACAAAAAGGCCAGCAAAATTGGATGTCTCTGTGCATAACTGATTCTTTTAATGAATACTGTTAACATACCAAATTTTGATGAAATTTGTTGAATTAATAGAAATAACATACAAAAAAAAAGATTTTTAGTAACACAATTAAAAAAAAAGGCCTGCTGCACTTAAAACATAAGTTTATATGGTCTACCGTAGCACTACTTAAGCGTAAAATCTGGTGAGAATAGGTTGGTTTGTTACTGAGATCATGTGGAATGAAACCTCAATTTTTGTCATGTGGTGAACTCCATAAATGGTGGTTAAAAAAATTATTTGTTAGCACATTTGATGATTGTTATAAATATTGCTTTTCATATCTTTTGTGTGACTAACCCCTTAAATAATATCAATTTAGGTGAACTACAAAGGTACATCTTGTTGTTGCTCAAATATGGCGTGAATTATATAATTGTTTCCTGAGATAAGGAGATACAAACTGAATTTTGCATATAATGCTATCATCCAAAATGGTGGAAAAAATATAACTTATAAGTTTATCTGATACTTGCATAGGTACTGCCAGTATACATAAATTGGTTATGTTGTTTCAAAGACTTAGTATGCTAAGCTAAAATGTTTGTATTGGGTTTGCCTGTTTCATTTTTTATTGCTGTGCTGTCTGTGAAATTTGTTGATTGCAAGGTTATTTGTCATATCTGGAAACCTTCAATGGTTTGTTATCAGGCAGGTAATTGAATTTTTATAATGGGTTTAGAATGTGACTTGGATTTCATCTATAATAAACAGGTTGATCATGGGGAAGATATTTCCAACATGGGAAAATACAATTCACTGGAGAGTACAATACTGCTTCCATGTGTAGGTATTTGATCCAAATTAAAATGTGTGTCCTTGTCCTTGTGCATAATCTTTTGGATTTTATATGCATTAAATTAATGAAGGATGGTAGGAGGGTCTTTGAAATATTATTGATATGTGTTTACTTGTATATGTATTAGCTATGGTATTTGATAATTGTTTTAGCCTCAACCCCTGTGATAGAAGTTCCTCCACAGAACCTAACAGTGCTGGATGGGAAAGATGCTACTATCTCATGTCGAGCTGTGGGAGCTCCTACTCCAAATGTCTCGTGGACCTACCAAGGTAAAAAATATGCATATATGCATCCAGAGTAACACCGTGACTGATTGGATGATGTCAGGTTATCGTCACACTGGCCTTCAGCAACCAGCATATTGGGAACTGTTCATATTCTGATTGTATGTCTCCACGTGTAGCTGTCTGGTAATGTTTATATTTTTCTCCTGATCTTGATGGTTTCAAAATACTGTCTACAATAATACAAAATACAAGGGCCCCACTTTTATGGTAAGTAAAATGAGCTGATTTCATCATTAAAATTTCACCAAATTTGTCTTAAAAATTGTATAGAAATAAAATCCCTGCATTTTGTAATGGTTTCACTCAAACTAAATAGAATTTGTTATTAATTTATTTAATTAGTACATATTTAATTAGGGGTGGTCGGGTACCCAAAGTTTGGGCAGTATTTCGGGTAATGGAAATGCCCGGAATACCGAACGGGTATTGTGTCTGACCGAAAATATTGAGCCAACATTCACCTGTTTTTCACGGCATATGTCTCAAAAAACAAAAAAATACACAAAAATATGTGAAAAAATACATTTCCGTTGCGACTCCTCATGTTTACGATGCTAATTCGATAATGTATGCAGTCAGAATTGGGAAGTCGACACAATCAATGTATCAAATTTACACCGCCGAAGCGATGTCGCTAACGAGCATCTACTCGTACGGGATACCACTATGTTTTGGAAATAAACTGATCTCAGTGACTTTCTAAAATAAACCAATTTTGTTTACATTTCATCCTTGTTCTCTTTTCATTGCCTAACTAATGTTATTTGGTTGGTAGTTTACAAATGTGATAAATAGAAAAATTACAGAACACTTATCTAAAAAATGGTAACATTTTCCGTTGCCACTAGGTGCTGTCCGCACGTTTATTCGGCAAAGGCACACAGTATGCTCCATAAGTTCATATATCTATGGTTTAGCAAATGTTTTCTTTCGGTTACAATGTTTTATGTAAACATGTTTTCAAAATTATCAAGGTTATGTGAGGACGACTTGTATCTGGCGCCATTTTATTTTTGTTTTGACCAAATAATATATTAGTTAAGGTTCTGTTTATTACTTCAGTGGGGCAGGGAGTTTAAGTTTATCATATTTATCATCTTTTGCGAGACAAGGTGGTTAATGGCCTCTTCTTAAGAGAAAGTAGCAATTAGAACTGCTCATTGTTTTGTTGCAGTGGAAGATTTTGCTTGTATGAAAATAACATTCAAATTACTATAGTTAAAAGTTGTAATGCCACGGAAAGAAAAAAAATGCAATAAATATGACACTATTATTCGTATATATGCGAGAATTACACAGTAAACATTTTCAGTAAAGTTGAAAATCGTTGGGCTTTTGTTATGAACTTCACTTAAATCAATAAAATCAGTATAGATTCCAGTCAGTAATGTAGATACTGAAAAGAGTTTCTCAGTGTTGGGAATGTAATGACTGAAAAGCCAAGTAAAGATTGCAAATAGGCCGCTAGGCTACTAAAAATATATAAAGGACAGGAATCCAAGTACTCACAGTCTAGTACTTGTCGATAGGCACACACACAAAGTAGGACGTCACAAGTAATATAGAAGTAATTAATGACAGTTGTTTGTATTTTTTGATTAATTGTGTGGTACTTAATTTTTGTGCCATCATTAAAGTAACCAAAATTTGTTGTAATACCACTTAGTTATTACTTGTATAAGTATTGGAAACTAACTGTGAATCATTTTAGTCTAATCTGATGTAAATAAATTTGTACCAAAAATGGATATCAGTGGTAGTGTTTTTGAAGACGAGGACCAAGCAAGTAGTTCATTCCACAGCAGTGAAAACAAACATGACCATGAAACTTCTGGTAGTAACACAATTATTATTTTCAAAACACCTGTCTGCAAGTTTTTCACTTGTATGGAAAAACAAAATGCTAAATGTAATTTTATACTCACATTATTTTTTTTTTAAATTTTTACTTGAATAAAAACTTCTTGACAAACACATTACAGCCTATTTCTAAAACAAATATTTTGTGTGTTAAAAATGCATTCACTTGCAGTATTTTGGTTTTAATGCCCGACCAAAATTGCCCGAGCCCGAAAATTTGCGGTAAGTACCTGCCCGAGCCTGCCTAAAATAAAATTTCTCTGCTGCCAGACCACTCCTATATTTAAATGGAAAACATTCAAAAATATTTATTGATAATACTGAAAGGATAACCTTACAAGAGCACTCTTGTCAAGTAACACACATTGTCATGCCACAGCAATTTTTGTGTGATAAATCTTGTGTGTACTTTATTGAGACATTTAAAACTGCCCATTCACTAGCATTTCGAGTTTTACAAAAGTTTCACGTAATCCACATACGGCTGTTGTTTATTTTGACACAACTCCCTCTCACGGGAATTAAACAAATTAATCCCTGGAGGTGGGAAGGCTGAATTCCCTCCTGGGATAAGGTGATTCAAGGTACCCCTTGGAAAGGAAAATTATGAAAAGTAGGTTTGCCTGGCTGCGTCGCAGATCTTCTCACATTGGATAGTTATGTTTTGGGCCCTTTGGGATGGCTGACCTTCACAGGAGGGAATCGAAACCCTAGAGTGAGTTTAACCATATATGTCTCCTGTTCCAGGAGTTTGGTTATGCTCACTGTAAAGGCTGTCGAAAAAGTCTGTGATGCCAGTTGACACAAGAATGAATTGGGGGTGAAATTATGCGGAGTCCGAGGGCTCCTGCTGGCGGCGTCCTCTATATGGAGCCGGTCTAGTGGGGATGACTTATAACTATCCCAATAGTCAACCGTATGATGGGGCCTGTCTAATAGTAAAAGATTGTCCCCTTCTTGCCATATTGCCTCACTTCCAAATTTTGCAGTTCGTTCAAATAAATTCCTAATTCAAATAATGATTCTTAACTAACAGCAGGATTGGAATTATAAGCTTCACTAGTAAAAGTACTGTTGGCTAATATGATGTCCAATTCTCTTTGCCTTGCTCGGCGAGCTAATCTCTTGAGATTACTTCTGAGTCCTTTGGTTTCATCTTTTTAATTAATTAAAAATACCAGGATAATTCCTGTTCCACCAGGCAGTATCCTCCTCTGGTCCAGTCTTGTGCAGGCTGGGATGGTAGTCAAGAATATGAAACCCGCCTGTGGTCCCGGCGTTACATCCTGCTGAAGGGCTGAGCATCTCAGGGTGTTTCTGGAATAGTCCGGCCTTATTCAGCCTGGGACTGTCCAGAAAACTCTGTCACATTTCTCCCTCTCAGGACAAATAACTGGAGATGCGTTCACATAGTGAAAGGCCCTTGTAAAACTAGAAAAAGCCCACAATTCTAGGGAACAGCTGGTGCCTCCTGGATCCGGCCTTATTCAGGCTGGGATCGAGGTCGTAGCTGGATTAATGGCCTGGTAATTTTGAGGTTTGACTCCATTGCGGTGTGGGAACTCATTTTGGAGTTTGGTCCAGGGGGCTTCTCCATGATATCTGTGACCTGGCCGGGGATTATCCTCCTCAGCCTTGGTCGGGTTGTCTCCATTGAAGCTGGTCGGCATGGAGGGTAATGTCCAGAAAGACGTCACCCCTCGAGGTGGACAGTTGAGTTCTGTGCTTTCTGTTCTTGGTTCGGCCTGGGTTGTCTGTGTCGGGGCAGCCAATAGTGCGGGTTCGGTTGGTTGGAGCATTGAGTATTCTCCGAGTTGGGGTCGGTGAACCGTCCACCTATACCTTGTCAGCGTCGACTCTGCCCCTTGGTCTCTTAGGTACTGAGAATCCCGTTCCAGTGGTGTAGGGTCCAAGTCACCTTCCGGATGTTCCCGCTGTAGTCTTTGACCCAATACACCCGGTCCTGTCATCTGATGATGTGGTACGGGCCTTCCCACTTGGGTGCCAGTCCAGCTCTGAACTAGCCACTTGTCTTGCGTGGTGGGTAGTCTCTCATGAGGACTGCTTCTCTCATCTCTAATTCTCAGACTCCTGTCCGGCGCTGCTGGTATTTTTGGTCGATGTACCGTTCTTGAGCCCCTCTTGCCTTCTCAGTGCGCGCCAGGTCCTCCTGGCAAACATCTTCTGGCTAGGGCATCGTTGTGTGTTCCTCATCCCTCTGCCGGTCTCCTGAGCTACGGAGGATATGCCCAAGTACTAGGTGGCTGGGACTAGTATCTATGGCTTCATTATTGCAGCGTCTGAAGGCAAACAGAATATCTGGTAAATTCGTGTCCTACTGGTGACGGTCCTCTATCACACTGAGTCGGAGGCTCTTCTTGAGTTCCGGGTTCCTCAGCTTAGTGAGTTTGTCTTGTGGATGGTATGGTGGGGTCGTCCGGGATTTCCACCACCCATTTATTACATGCTATCTGCCACTTATAACATAAATTGGGTACAGTTGTCAGTAAGTATAGCTTTTTCCTGAGCAGGGAAAAATCTCAAGCTTCCTTATAGTTCCGGGAGAATTATTTAGTTGGATAACAGGAATGCCTCTACCCACCTGGAAAACTGGTGCATTATTACTAGGAGGTAGCGGTTTCCTCATGTGCTCCTGGAGTAGGGTCCCATGATTAGGGATACGCTGATACCAATGATACCGATTCTCAGTTGCTGATGCCGCCAATTACAGTGATGTCAATACCAGTTTTTATGAGCACAATCATAATTCCCAAATCCCAATGTTTGGAAATAATTCTTTATTACTTAAATTTACGTCTTCAGTTTTGTGAACACTTCAAGCATTTTGTATTAGGTCTGTACAGCATAGCAATGAAATACAACACTAATTTTAATAATAAATAAGATAGACAATTTAACTGGACAAACAAGTAACTAAACAGTCAAGCAAAAACTGTTACCAGACAATACAGCATTCATTACAAACTGAGTTCATTAAAGACAACGTTGAAAACTTCAGGCAATCTGATGCAGATTTGGATATTAGATCGAGAATTATCATACATAACCTCAAAATGCATGTTTGTTTAAACCAAAAGATGTAATTGAAAAGAACTTATTAAAATCAATCTAATATAAAATATTTACGTGAAATTGAGCAAAATTTTTTACCTATTTATATTAATATTTTCATTTAGTACTCCATCAGCCAAGCCATACTCAATCCCTTGGTTAAAATGACAACAATTGATTTATTTGTGACAATTTTTGCCAGGTAATTCTTGCAGAGTATTATTCAGACCTTTAACATTCTAACCAAAGCCACAGCTGACAGTTACCAATAAGAACTACGCCCGTCAAAACCTAGTGTATTTGCTTTCACTTTCCATTTACAATAACAATCCCACAGAATCATTGAATATAGTGTCATAGAGTGTGTGATTCATTTTTATTGTCGCCAACCTACGAGTGCAGTAAATGCATGAGAAGAATAAGAGTGCAGGTTGACGCGTGCCTGTTAAGTCTGACTGACACGTATGTCTAGGATTTTTCCGCTAGACCAAAAGTGGGGTTGTTTACACTGGTTCTATGGTACAAGGTGAGGGGTGTTTGTGAAAAACAGTGTGAAGAAACCGCAAATAGCTTATAGCAATACTGTAGTCTTTTTGTTGGATAGTTACAAAGGCAAATTTGCATTTTATCAGTGTGAGTATCAACATTGTATGTTCTTTCTACAGTAAGTGATAAAAAATCCTTGACTGTAATAAGTGTTAAGTATAAAACATACTTTCAACTAAAAAGATTTTAGTTTCTTATAGTCAGGCAAGATCGTATAGGTGTATTAGAACAAGTAAAATTTATTATTGTTATGATTACTATATTTGGATAATAGTTTTCATGCATGTAATATTTGTCCTTTAAATAAACTTAAAAAATAATTTTCAGTGCATTATACGTAATTAAGCAGCACAAATCCTTTGTGAACTTTCAAAGCTAAGTTACTAGTGTCTGGCTACTGAAGTTAGCCTTTAGCTGAGTGAGAGAGAGTTAATGTGAAGTAGTAGTAGTGTGTTTTGTAATATAAATTTTGTTTCTGTGATATGCTGCTGCTTTTGCTTTCTTTGTCAACTAACACTATGCAGGAAGTTGCAGATGCAAAGTGACTAATATTCTTTTGTGCTCTGCTGCAAACAGTTTCAAGTGAGCACCAGTGTTTCGTATGTAGATGTGTTTGTGTGCACCTACCGTACCATCTCTGGTCTTGCTTTAGTTGGTTAATGTAAAAATATATGTGAAGGGACAGCATGCATAAACTTTTCATGCATTTGGTCATTCAGGATATAACCACCACTTCAGCTTTTGAATAAGAACAGAGAAAAGTAATATTACTGTTCTGTGCTGGAAAATGTTGTGAACTTTCTTAACAGACAGTTTTACTAATATAGTGACGCGTGATGGACTTTGACAGGTGTCACGTGACGTTGCCAAAGTGACTTCAGTGGGCGCTAGTCTAGACGCACCCAGATGACAGATGTCTCTAATCTCTGCGTGGTACGGGAGCTCTGCCAGTGTACAGTACTGGTTGAGTCGCTTTCCAGAAGGGTAAAAAGTCGGGCTCTGTGAACACTATATTCCGCTTTGGCGGGATCACTTGTTCTGGTAAACCTCTGCAACATACGGCTGGCAGGTGTGGTCGATGCCGACTCAGGATCGACTAGTTGTTGGTCGGCCTAGTTGTGCGGTATTCGGTTGTCGACGAGGTTCATGGTTCTTGTGGTGTCTCCCAGAACCAAAGGTTGGCGAAGTCCAGGTCGGTGTGCTAGCCACTGAGGTAGGCTTGAACAACTGGATGAAGACCCTCAGTGATATTTGTAGTGGGCTTGTAGGTTGGCAAAGCTGGTATGGAGAGTTTGCGAAGTTCTGCTGCCTGCTCCCATGGACTGAGATACTCGAACCTGGCAGGAAGGCAGTAAAGCTCCATGGATATTTAGAGGCAGCCTTTGCCCGTTTCACCCTCTCATGAACACCACCACTACTGTTAAAGGATATGAGGAAAGATAATTCTACAATCTGACCTTGCAGAAGTGGAGCAGTTGACGTGTAGGTTGTGTAGTAAGTGTGCGTAATGCAGCCGCCAGCTAATGCGGTTTCTCATTCTCAAACTCCAGCACCAGGGGTGTGGGGTTAGTCTAGCTACATAACAATGACGACAGTCCCAATACAGGGGTGACGTCCTGATAGGGTTGGTCTTCTCAGACCTGGAGAAATAATTCTCTCTGCACCACCGGTGCGCAATGAGAAGAGCAACCTCCAAGTTGACAACCCGATCCTAAGAGGATAGAGTACCTAGTGTCGTGGCTCTACCGTTCACTACACTAGATGCAGAGGATGGGTGGCCTTCCAAGCTTGTATTGTTATTGGTGTGTGGTGTTTTGATGGAAAGAATAAAATCCTGGTCACCTCCAGTCCCTTATATGGTCCTGATGTTTATGAGAAGAGGTACTATGACTACGGGAGTGATATTCGTGAGTTAAACTGTGTTTAAACAGTGATGAGGAATGTACTATCTCCTATCCACATGAGCTTACTGAAGATAAACACCCTACGTGAATACAGGTGAAGGTGACCTGCTTCTAGGCTAATAGGGTAGGCAGTAAAGTGGCTATTAAAACAACTGTAACATTAAACTACACTACGACTGTTTTCCAGAAGGGACTGGTATGTCTCTTAGTGTTTACTGTGACTCAAAACGTAAAGTGAAGGATCTTCGGCACCAGAGGGTGCGGTGAAGTCTTGAGGAGCTGATATAGCTTCGGCACCACTAGGACGCGATGACCAAGGTAGGAGAGCTGATGGTTCCCGCGGCACCAGAGGTGTGGTGAAGGAAAATGACAGACGTCAAATGCTTGTAGAAGGTTTTTTATTTGGGGGTACCAATTTGTTACAAATTAAACTTAGTAGTATTTATGCTGGGAATAAGCTGCTAGGCTAATAATTACATTTTAAAAAGAAGACAAAAACATATATATTACTAGCTAAGGGCTTTAATTTCTGGGTTGGAAAATAACAAGTTGTATGCAATCATTTTCAGTGTGTCAAAATATTTTGGAAAAGTTGTACAAAAATAATTACAGCCAATTATGACAAATATTCCCATCGTAAATTAATTTGAACTAATTTGAGAATGTAGGTCGTTATTGTGTTTTGTTGCACATTGAGGTACAGAAAGAATATTTTTAATATTACATGCATTACATTTAACCAACAGTCTCTAATAAATAAGTTAAATATTCTTATCAGTTACATTGCACTCTAAACAGACCCTGTAAAGTTAGGTGCAATTACTGTTGAGTATCTATTCTTTGTAGGAATCATTTTCTATGTTGCAGACCTAAATGGTGTCGTAGAAAAAGTAAGTAATTTTACCCTTCTCGCTAATAATTCTTTACATACAACAGAGTAGCAAAATGGTTTCACTGAAATGCAGAAAAAAGTATTGGAGAACAATCCACTGCACATGCATTTCTGCAGTTGTTGTAGAATTAATCTGCCTTAAACACCGTATTTTTGGGATCTAGATTTAGCCACAGTTAATAGTCAGGAGCTTTGGTCATGTGAAACTGCATTGTTGTTATGTAGTTGAAGGAAGAGTGGGATCAGAAAAAATGGTGGTGTAATTGTGCAGAATATTTTATATATTTCTAAAAAGTTAAAGTGGTTCTACATTAAGTAAGATATAAATCATTACATTGAGCTGAATAGATTTGGAAGATATACATGTAGTCTTTGGGTTTGAGAACATAGCAGAAAAGATGACTGCACCTGGTAAATCTGTTGTATATCAATGTGGCTTGTTTGCATACATCCCAGATTACTGAAACTTAACAAAATGTGAAAACACAAAGTTTTATTGTTTGAAACTGTTGCATCACTTCGAAATACTTACAGTAGAGAAATGAAGGGACTCGTAAATTAAATGTAGAATGTCCAAAAAGCACCTCTATTGGTGCCACACAGTTTGTCATGAACGTGGGCGAAACATATTGAACCTGGCGACCGAGCACACTACCTTGATGTTAAAAACAGAACCAAGATGTTACTTGGTATGCACACAAAGCTAGTAAGATCCAAAATCACTAACTAAAACTAAATGTCATCAGAAGTCACTAACTGGGTGTATGAAAATCAGTTCAGTCCACACATACCGCCCATCTTAAAATGACTATTTAAAAAGTATGGTACGCATGATAAGCCTCCGAAGGGGGCAAAGCTTGATGATTGGTCTCTTGAACAGTCCTTTTTTGGTTTGGATGGTGTCAACTTGGGATGTGGAATCGACACCAGGGTGATGACAGACAACACGTCCCAGATGCCATGGGAGGGGCGGAACACGATCTTCCCTCAGCAGCACCATGCTGCCGGGTGTTAGTGATGGAGCTTACTGAGTCCACCTAGTGTGCTGTTAAAGTGTGTGCAAGTAGTTCTTGTGCCATCGTTTCCAGAGATCTTGATTGATCTTCTCAATGAACTGTCAACGCGAAAGACGATTCATGAGCACACCTCCGAGTGTAGACTCTGGGAGTGCTGCATATCCAACATCGGAGCTGTCTGCAAAACCATGCAAGCCATAAGTGGCATCTGCATTCACCACAGCTTGTGGAATTGATAACATGCCAATATCAGGGAGTTCTTCCTTCAGTTGATTCCATTTTTTGATGACCTCATGTGGGTGGGGGGGGGGGGGGGATGAATCGCAATCCATTCCCTAGATACACAGATAATGCAACAGGTGTTTCCCGAGAAGAGTAAAATAGGTGTAAGTTACCCCAAAGGCTCAAATGTTCTTGCAAAATCAGAACGAATTATTCATTTATTTGACTGACTGTGGCGAAGGGATACCTTTTACGTGAAAGTGTCTGTTGCTGGGTTCCACTGCAGACTGAGCACTTTGATGATATGCTCTTCTTCAGCATCAAAGGTGTGTGTATTTAGGGATTGCAGGTTCTCAGGTGGCAGCCATGAGAGCAAGGTAGTATCATTACTTGAGAACTTTCTAAGAACAAAACTGCAGACCTTGAGCAGATTCACCATTTAATGTTGCAGTGCTAGTGCTTCATGCACAGAGTCAGCAAGTGTGGAGCTGCTGACACACCATACGTTACTGGGTTAAAGCAAAAATCTTGAACTGGATCATCTGGTGAACAACACCGCACGATACACTGAAAATCTCTGTGTTGTGGGTGGATGAAGATCTGCTGATACATCTGTTGTATGTCGGCTGTGAAAACAGCATGTAGTCTGAATTTAAGCAAAACATCAATTTTGTTTTGCTGTAATTTAGGGCCAGTGAGCAAAGTTTCATTCATAGATGATCTGGTACATGCATTAAATACCACACTCAGTTTGATTGTAGAGCAGTCCAATTTGGTGACACAGTTGTGTGGTATGTAATATGCTGGCTGTGACTTCTGGGAGTGTGGTATCATCTCCATATGTCCTGAATCACAATAGTCCTGCATGAATTGCTGATATACTATCATCATGGTAGGCTTCAGTTTAAGTCGCCGCTCCAAAGCTTCTAGGCGGTGGATAGCCTGAATGGGATTTTCTCCCTGTCTAGGCTTCGGAGCTTTTAAAGGGAGCGCTACACTGTAACAGCACATGAAAGACAAATGTGCTTATCAATAAACAGCTGCTCACAACAGGCATCTTCTGGAGACAGACTGGGTTTGGTAGGAATTGTTTCTCGCTCCCAAAAGCTAGGGATGTCTTCCTCCAGCGAAACAACAGCTGTACATAAGGATGTATAGTGGGAAAGGACATGAGAGTTGCCTGGAAAATTCACCTTTCCTATCAGGGTCCAGCCAAATATTGTTTCCAAAGCCATCTGCATGTGTGGGGTTGGTGTAAACTTATGACCTGTGACCAAGTATGGAAATAAATCAGTGGAAATCAACCAATCCACAGGACCTGGAGACTCGAATGTGGGATTTGCTAGTCTGAGGCATGAAAAGGATTCAGTTACAGTGGAAGGTAACACTGAGGTTGCCAATAGCTCTACGATACGTGATATATGTTGTGAGTTCAAAATTGGGGACATCATGGTCAACTGATTTGATCACACAAGTGGTTACTCCTTTACTGATACTCACAGGAGTATGACTTAAGCCATAGATTGACAACTGGGTTTTCCTATGTTTCAGACCTAAGTGTTGAACACATCCCTCAGAAATGAAGCTTGCTTCACTGACAGTATCAAGCAGTGCTCGTACAGTTTCATATGCACCTGAACTGTTATGAATGGTTACCTTTGCAGTTGACAATAATATTGGTGGATCGGATAAGTTATGAGTCACTATGAGTCATGAACACCGGTGTTGTAGTATATGAAAAGAATGCCCCTTTCACATCTCCGCTGAACCTTCTTCATTATTTTTGTTAGGTGTAGGGGAACCTTGTTTACATTCTAAACACTGTAGAACTGTGTGATGTTTGGCATTGCACATACAATACACAAAGGATTATGGACACTCCTTCAGAATATGTGGAGGTTTAAGGCAATTTAAAGAACCCTTTAGTTGTTTTGCAGTCGGAAACCTACTTGAAAAGCAGATGGTGACCTGAACACAGAGGACAATTGGTGTTTTCTGGTGTTGCAGTTACCAATGTTGAAACATGTTTACCACAACAGGACCTACTAAATGACCCTGTCCGTGAAGATATGGGTTTTGAAATTGGGCATTGTAGTTTCTAACGAATTACTTCTGCAAAAAGGCTACAAATTCTGACACCTTGGGCAGATCTGGCCCCGTCAATGACAATTCCCACTGGCGCCGCAATATAACATCAAGTTTACGTTCAACAATATGGAGCAGCAAGGCATCCCACTAATCAGCAGGAGTTATAAAGCTCTCAGGGCAGAGATGTTCTCTGTTATCAGAGAGAGAAGTTGCCATACAGGCGTAGGATTTTCAACAGATGTGGTGGAGGCTTCCAACACTGCATCTATGTGTTTTAACATTATAAGATATTTGTTTTGTTACTTCATCAGAAGCATTTCCCAAACAATGTCATAATTTTCATTGGCGAGAGGAAGGCACTGTACCAAGCCCAGAGCCTCTTCTGACAAAGATGACCTGAGGATGTAAGTCAGACGTTCTGTGTTTGAGAGGTTAGAATTCTTTGCTATTAAGGCTTGAAATAACTAGGAAAAGTTGGTCCATTCCTTTGATAAACCACTGAAAGTCTGTAACTTGATGATTGGGAGGTTAGTATGACACTGAGACGTGGGACCCGATGTCTTCTGATAACAAGATGATGTAGGTAGCATAGATGCAGTCATTTTATTACTTTTGGCAAGTACTGAGTAATAATTATCATCAAATGCATTGAGGTGTTGTGCATGAAGCTCCATGTTGAGGTCTGTAATTTTCTATGTTGCCATTGCTAAACCCAGATGGGCGTTGTTGTATCTGGTCTTCAACTGTTCGAGGTCCTAGCATGTGGCAACAAAAATACTTAAATTTGTGGATTCTCTGCCCTTTGTAACTGGCACTGTATGGCAAAAAGTTAATTGTTCAAAGTCATTTGGAAGTTTGTAAGTATAAACACACGTCGGAGATATCACTGTCTTGCACTGAGAATGACAAAGGTAGTGAAAAAAGATGATCCGCACAAAAGATTTACGATACATACATTCATGCAACCCATGCAATAGATTTATGTGAAGCACGTATCAAAGGAAGACAGGGAACCAAAGCAAATTCAAAAAGGTGTCACTAAACAGGCATGATGGTCCAAATAACAGATGGGAATACCAAACAACAAAGCACGAAACAGAAGCACATCACATGGAAGAAAGAAAAACAGAAAACAAAGGACTAAAAGAGGACCAAAATGAAGAGGACCAAAATGTTGCATCACTTCGAAATACTCATAATAAAGAAATGGACTCGAAAATGAACTGTAAAATGTCAGAAAAGCACCTCAATTGGTGTCACACAATTTATCACGAACGCAGGCAAAACATATCCAACATGGCGACCTAGCACACAGCCTTGAAGTTAAAAAGAGAATCAAGATATTACTTGGTATGCTGGGGTTCCAACACAAAACTAGTAAGATCCAAAGTCACTAAAAATCTAAATGTCACTAGAAGTCACTAACTAGGTGCATGAGTATCATATCAGTCCACACAGCAACCTTGGATTAAGATTGACACATTTGTGTGTATCGTACATTATATATATTTTTTTTAGTTTTTATTGTTAAATGCTTGATTTTATTTTTTTACTTCACATGGTGCAAGATTATAGTAAGTTTCTTAACGAAAACAGTGGTGTAATAAATAGAGGTACATATGTAAAATTCCCACCTATGTCAGTAACACTTTTACATGAACTTTTGTTTGTTTTAAGCAGGGTACATTACTGTGGTACAGTGGTGTAAGCAGAATGTAACACCATAGCTCGCACGGGGGAAAGTGGTGTGGTATGCATAGATGTTTGTTGCAGACGGGAGCCCCGTGGAGCTGTCTGGTCGTGTGCAGGTGTTAGAGCAAGGTGACTTGCTGCTTGCGGCTGTCAGAGAGACTGATGCGGGCAAGTACACCTGCCTCAGGATGAATGAGGCAGGTAATGACTCGGCCTCGGGATACCTCTCTGTGCTAGGTAAGACACTGTGGCCAGTATTAAACTTGAAACATGTGCTATTCTCTCTTTCAGCAAATAACTGTTTTGTCTTATTATGGTTAGACCGCTTTGATTTCAACTATATCATGCTGTTTGTAAATGTTACTGTCTTGATAATTTTAGCTGTGTAATTGTATTTCAGGGTATTTATTACTGTTGTAGAAGAAACTTTCCTATTTTATTTGTACTGAGAAGTATACATAATTGAGTTGCTTAAAAAAAACTACATTTTGGTCTGTGCGTAATTGAATATATTTTGAAGTTTTTCAACTTAGACTATTTTTTTACAATGAAAGTTGAGTTCTTGAATGTTAGAGTGGTAAACGAAGCAGTACTTTTTTGATTGTTTGTACAAAAGTATTTTTGAGTATTGTATGTATTTGTCTTGTCTTGCTTACAGTGTGTGTGTTTGGGAGATCTTTTTTTTTGTCAAAGAAGTGGTGCTTAGTGCTTTAATAGAGCTTTAGCTGTGTGCAATTTGTTGATGCAGTAAGAAGTGTGTCAGTCAGGTCTGATGTAGAGTGACGTCTTAATGCAGTCATCAGTTGAATCCCATGTGTGTTGACAGTGAGGACTCAGATCATCCAGCCTCCTGTGGACACAAGAGTGTTGCTGGGCCAGACAGCCACACTGCAGTGCAAAGTGTCCAGCGACCCATCAGTGCCTTACAAGATCTCCTGGCAGCGCAATAATGAGTAAGCCGCTGACTAATTAAACAGGACATTTACCATTTTCAAAATTATAATAAAAGCATTCTGGAATTCCGTCAAGATATAATAGTTTATGCAGGTGCTCTGAATGTGTTTGATGAGCAAAATTGATTGAAATTGTTTTAGATAATCTGTCTCCCTGGTTCAGGGAAACAGAGTGTAGGGCATAGCGTGCCGCAAACAGTAGAAAAGTTACGTATATTGGTGGCCAAAGTAGGAAACCGCGTATACATAGTAGAATTATAGGCACAAACTGTAGAACGGTGAAACAAGCAATTTCAAAAAGGGGGTAAAGTGTCAGATAATAAGGTAGGAGTGACAGATGATAAAGGAAAAACTGAAAACTGACATTGTTTCAATTGCGGGAAACAAGGATAACTTGTAAAAAATTGTAAAACTGGAAAAAGGGTGAGGAAGTGTTTTCTGTGTGCTAAACAGGGGCACTTTAAAGCACATTGTTGGTTCAATGGAAAGGATAACCAAAATGGTGAGCAGTGAACGGGCAGAAGGACAAAATAATTTTAGTATCCTGGAGCTAGTTTCACTGTGTGGTATGTTAAGATGATATGAGTCGTTTTTAAATACAGTGGAAGTCTGATGTAACTAGTATGTTTTATAACAAAAAGTCCGCTGTAAGTAACTATAATGTTTATCGGCACCGTCAATTGATCGATCATATACTCAGTGGTAAAATTTGTCGTAATAACAAATGCAGAGTGGACATTTTCGTTATAACTATAGCTTAAATAGCATCACTAACCAGTTTCCTTCAAAACCAATACAAGAAGAAGAAAGTATTTCACAAACAAAAAAAAAATATAAGAAAAGGTTTTGGTTTCCATGTGTAAATTTAGTGAAACTTGGAAACATTGCTGCCACCAGTTGGCAGTGCACAGACATAGCAAAGCCACACAGCTTGCGTGCCGTAATGGCTTGCTGTTCAGTCCGGCACTGGCACTAGACTGTACTACTTTGTGTGCTTACTGTTGTGTGCTTGCAACTGTATATTTGTGTAGATGCAAAGCCAAAAGTTTCAATATCTGCCCATATGATAGTGAAATGCAATGTAAATATCTGTTCCTAAAGTAAATTTGAATTTAAATTTACCTACGGATTTGTGATTTTACTTAAACTTCTTTCAATCAATCACTCGAAATTACTGTATTTTTCATGTGAAAATATGGGGTGCTGTCTGTATACAAGACTTTTTGGATGAAAAAAATTGGTAAAGTGTAAAAAAGTTTCTGGCCAGGATAAAAATGACATCTAAGTTCTCACATCGTCAGGGAATAGACTTGAGAGTACAAGTAAATTATTTATACGTGATATTATTGCACTGAACAGCTGCTAAGAATTGGGTAATCTGATCGCTGGCATATTTCGCAATCCAGTCGTCGGAAAACGTCCACTTTAAATTCTGTTACGGGATTTTTTTTGTTTGTAGCAATTTTTCTAACTTCAATCAGAAGCATTTCTGTGGTGACAGAAAATCCATTATTCCTAGTGGTGCGCACGTGATGAAACCGCTATTATTCCAGTTCTGGGTATTTACACATTTTGCCTTGTAAAGCACATTTTTTTGGACAGTTTGTACAGCATATATTTTTCCTCACACCCACACGATACGTTTTTATCGTCAACGCCAAATTGTCGACCAGCTGCCCTTTTTCCATGTTCAGGTGCATATTCCACAACCATCAACTAAAATTTTGCTAATAACTCGCTCGTTCTTTTTCCATTATCACGAGGCTGTGTCCTGGTTGGCACGTTTTGTTAACAAAATGGTCATGTGACCTGTCTGTCTACAAAATGTACGAAGTATTTTTGTAATGTGCATTTTCTCAACTTTGATGCTGGCAAATTACCGAATTGTCGCCATATCAGTTTTTATCTTTGAAATCATGATAACACCAAAATAATACAAGCATTACATGCTAGACAGTTAAATCGTATTGTTTTGATTAAACTTTACAAAATGCTCGACACAAATTAAGAAAAATGAAACTAGAAACAAATTGTAACACTGTTTATCTGTGAAGCGGGAAGCGCGCATGACGAGAGAGAGAGAGAGAGAGAGAGAGAGAGAGAGAGAGAGAGAGAGAGAGAGAGAGAGAGAGAGAGAGAGAGAGAGAGAGAGAGAGAGAGAGAGAGAGAGAGAGAGAGAGAGAGAGAGAGAGAGAGAGAGAGAGAGAGAGAGAGAGAGAGAGAGAGAGAGAGAGAGAGAGAGAGAGAGAGAATGAACTGAACCGATCAATACCAGCACAGCTGCAAATCGCATGGTAAGGTCACGCGCAGGGTAACCCACATTAGTCATGGGCATCCACAATTGTGCTGTTGACAAACGATGCTTCATGGGAGCATGTAGTTGACAAAAAATGTCAGTTGTTACAGTACGTGAACAAACCTCAGGCTTTAAAGAATCTTCTGCAGCCTGTACATGGGTATACATTATATGTGGTACTATATGTAGCAATTGTTTGTGTAACATTATTAATGTTGACGCATGCCACATTGCTGGGCAGCGTACCTGCGCACCCTATGGGTGACTTCCCCCACAAACGATCTAGCAAGAGCCCGAAGCAAGTCACAACAGTGGCAGACTACAATTCACATGTGCCGACAGAATTGACTCTACATGTTGGACAACTTCGGACACAAAAAGAATTAATGTGTTTAATTATAAATTGTACTGCCCACCCAGATACCGACATGAGGTCGCCACCCTCTTGAACCCAGATTGTTCTACCCGACGAGCCACTGTCCAAAGATAATGGAGAAGGAAGTTTCAACCGACACCACAGGATCGCAGCACCCCTGCTAACCTGTGTCATTACACTCGTCGAGCCTGCGGTTGTAAACTTCTCAGTAGCCTCAGCTCAAGGTGATAAGGGATGCATGGGGAGAACCCCTGCAGAGAAAGGCTATCATCCCTCGCACCCCTGGAAGAGCCCCAAAGCTTGGATTTTCTACTATATAAGGAGGCACGGATATGCCTTTAGCCAGATGTCGCCGGGCTTGCTGGCTGCATAGGTCCGCAAGCTCTCTCGCTGGTCTGATCAAGACTTCCTTCCTCTCCAACAGCTTGCGAAGGCTCAACCACCTGCAGCTTGAGAAGACTTCTCCTGCACCAGCGGACTGCAAGAGCCAGCACGTTACTCCAGAGGTAACCTTGACGTCCAATCCCTGTACCCTTTTACCCCAGTCACTCCTTTGACTCCGCGGTAGCAGGCCGTCGCGACGTCCCATTTGAACAACCATCCCTCGTCAGGTTACGCTGTCAAATGCGTAAAATATAAAAAAAAAAACGTAATAATTCTCAGACCAGAGAATTTGGTTTTGTTCTTTTCCAGGCTTACCTTTGCCTGAGTAATCACGTAATTAATTTAGAGATTTATTTTAGAGTGTACGAATAACCAGGATTCCCCACTGTCTTCCAACGTAATAATAAATATTATGTCAAAACTTATAAATTGTTGACTACCTTCTTTTAGTAATATATTCCTGTTCTTTGTTTTATTATTTTTAACTTGAAAGTTTGTTGTGTGTATTAAAACCCCACTGAGTGATAGTCGTGAGGCGTGCTGAACTCCACAGGAGACAGAGCTTGAATAAGGCTTTGAGTCCGAAAAGATATTCCCCTGCACCTGGGTTTTCGGTGTTCCCTCGCACCTCAACGGCACCCTAATTCCCAACTGCACATCTCACCGTCAGTGCCTCGGGTGTTTCTGAAGAAGACACACCCCCAGGACTATACGTCTGCAGGAAGGACAGAAGGTTGGTCTAAATGCATAGTAGAAAAGGTGGAGTTCAGAGCCATAATCGGTATAAAGCATGGCGGGCTCTACAGAGGCTAGCTAACACACAAGTGGAAGTAGAAACTAAGCGTGAGGACACATCCCCACTGGCGAATCCAGAGGCTAACCCACAGCCAGTTTTACCTAGCTTCCCACTCGACCACGCATCCGAACTTGAAGCTTACTTGGGTATCTGTTGGCCGTTGTAAGACCTAGATCACATAAACTACCTACAGCCGAGACACCCCTGCCTTCCGTAATCGTAGCAACCCCAAGAAAGATAAAGAACTTCATCCCAAGCCGTCGGCCAACATGGCCACAATGGATAGAATGGACCCCTCCAACAGGATCTTCCACTCTCACCGCTGCTGTCGCTTAATCAGTAAACATGACATGTACCCAGGGACTGCTGGTTTCTTGCATATTGGTAACGCTTTCAGTGAAAAAGATTGTACTCCCCGGATGGGAGGGCAATCATGGTTCAACTCACTCTGGAGTTTGGTTCCCTTTCACTCAGGAGCAATCCCTCCATTAAGCGGCCCCCGTGTGAACCTACCACAACCCACCGAGCCAAATCAGTACCGTCTGTCGAGAACACGCTGCGAAAGGATCAGCTTTCAATCTCAGGAGGGGGCTCAGCGCTCTAACCACTTAACTCGAGAGAAAGACGTGCGTCAATGAAAGTTACCATTTCATAGTACGGAATATGCATTTGTGGAAATTTTTGTTTTGTGATATTCAGGAATCATGTTCCCATATTTACTGGCATAATTTTCGCCCTGGCATAATTCATGCACTCTAATTTTATGGTGCAAAATTCCGGAAAAAATGTTTCCTTTCATATTTCATGCAGCATGTTTCTCTCTCGACGAGGCAAAATAACACTTGTTTCTTAACTCTATTTTTTTTTACTAAAACAACTGCAATTATAAATAAGGCCACATGCCAATGAATGATAGCTAGCAGCACTTTCGCCTACATCAAATTTCCCCACGTGTTCTAAACCTTAATACATATATTTTAATGCATACGTGCGTAAATGTGAAAAATGTGCATAGAATAATTAATAGTACTAAAAGACACCAAACCCCCTTATGACTTCAGCATTTGTTAGCTTTCTAAAGATTTTGCGCCTGAAAAAATGTGCTCTATTTGCGCTAGTGCCGGCAAGTAAAGTGAACAGCCAGAGTATTGGATCAGCTTGGAACGTGCTGTTCAGGTTTCTCAAGATGGCGTTATAATATTGGGGCACTGCCATTTAGTTAGAACAGCAACACTGGGTCAATACGAGCGCCAACAGATTGACGTGTGCCGCTTTATCCTACTACTAGTAACGATTACGACTCATCTCATCACTTATCACGTCAAATATTCCTACTTCAACCCATGTGAGAGTCGACCCGCAAACCTGTGCACGGATGTTGCGGGCCACAGCAATCCTGAAGGGTGCTTTCAAGGGGTTGCGTAACCCAACAAGCACGTCGCCTCCCCCTCCCCCATGCTGAGTGCCTACAAGCTGTTTGCCACCTCGGGGCATGGCAGAGCGCCACCGAACATTTACGAAGCCGAGTGCTGACGAGAGGGTTCTCACCTCCCACGCTGGCCTCACAGTAGAGGGATGTCACATGCTTCCTCCTCCCCGCAGCCCTCCACCTCACCCTGCAGATCTGACTATATAAGTCTGTGTGCGGCTGGGCTCCAGAATTATTTCTTGCAGTTTCTTGAGCTCACTCCAACACTCCTAGTGCTGGGGCCTCCAGCGAACCTCAAGTCTTCAGTCTTCGACAACCACCGGTAGCTTCTACCATTGTCGTCACCTGAGACTTCAGTCACTGCAATATCGAACAGCTACCAGACGCTTCGTCTGTAACAGCAGTTAACACCAGTACACATTGCTACTAGAGCAAGGGAACTCGTAACTTCTTTTTGTCTCTTCTACGCACCTGTTATTTAGACAGTTTCGTTCAGTATTAATTAATTCAGGTTACTAGTTCTACTTCCCATCTACCTAGAACCAGGTCACCTACACCTGGCTAACGGAGGTCACTTTCAGTATACCATCGGCTTGGTAGGAGATAGCACGTGTGACTGTATTTATTGAGTTCCTCAATAAATACAGCATTGTTCTTTAGCCACTAGTTTTTATTCCTAGAGCAATATCCACTTTGCCAGCTAGGAACGATTCGCACTGTGCACTGCCGACAGAAACCGGGTATTTTACAGTCTGAACTAGCTTTGACTGGGGACCCCCTTCTGGATTCCACCCGTCCTGAACACACACATTAGACGGCTGCCTGTTCTATTCCTACCGGAGCACCTAGGTGCTGGAGGGAGTAAACAGAGGAGCCACAACCACTAGCAATTGCTCCAACCTAGGAGAGACGGCAAGCCTGAGTTGTATCCCTTACTGAAGTACTTAGGTGCTGGAGGCGGTATTTGCTTGGGTGTTGAGGCCTGGCCTTGGCTGGATACCACATCCAGTAGAAGCAGTGGAGGTCCTCACGGCTCAATGCTTCTGGTCTGCCCGCTAAGGTAGGAGGCCTTCTGAAGCACTGAGCTTATGCTACCAGCCACTACTGGAAATACACTATTATAGGAAATAACTTCTTGTCCATGGTGCACGACGTGTATTGTTCAGCGACGAACCACACTCTATCCCTTTTAAGGTAAGGCACTGCATATGGCGTAGAGAGCAAAAGACAGCTTACCTTGCTGCCAAGCAGCAGTCTACCCTAGCTCCTCCTTTGAAGGAAACACAGGCGGAACGGGACCGCGCCGCCTCACTAAGGCTACGAGCAACACCGACTGCTCCCGTGTTTTGCTATATACCCTTTCCACCGCACGTCTGTACAAGCCTAGACTACCATCCTGTCCTGAGGGCTGTAGTGTACGGAACTGAAATAAGTATGGGATCGCCAACGCCAGGTTTTGGAGCCAAGAGTCAGCGGCCTGGAACCTACAGTACTGTGTGAGCCGGCACAGAACAACCTACCCGAAACCCAAAGACTGCAGCACCAACTTCACTGTGACCAACCTGACTTCACCAACCGGCCGAAGAACATAAGAGTAAGCCAGGTAAAACTAACACCTCCTGTCAGCTACCAATACGCCGACCCTCCACGGGGAACAAGGTAATAATGAACGACTTCGTGCCAACTCATAAACCGACACGCCCCATCAAAATATCTTAGTCATAAACGTTGCTAACAATCTGAAAATTGCTGATATAGTGCACTTGGTCTAGTGCAATAAAGCCATGACGACCGTGCCAAGAAGTTAGTAACCGGGCACGCATCAAGATGATTAGTTGAATATACTTGGAACAGTCTGCAGTGTGCGGTTTAGGTTTCACAAGATGGCCGTTATAATAGGGGGGCACTGGCATTTAGTTAGAACAGCGTCACTGGATCAATACGAGCGCGAGCAGATGATTTGTTGAACGTACACGGAACAATCTGCGGCGAGCAGTTTAGGTTTCGTCAAAACTTCCTTGGACCCTGTGCGGCGTGCGGCTCAGGTTTCGTTATTGCTAAAAGTGAAAAGTTTATAAATTGCTGGTTTTACTGAATTTTTACGTACGGAGTTAAATTTTCTAATAATGTTTACATAAACACTGAGATATTTATTACCTATTGGTCTTGCGGGATGTTTTGAAATGTATGTTGGCTTAATTTTTTTTGTTTTTCCTACTTAGCCGCCATGTTGAAAACAGTTGTATTGTCATTACAGGTGTTTACACACCCATTTCTTATGTTTAGCTACACAGTAAAATAAAAACAATGTGCAGTTATACTAACAATTGCCCTTTATTTCTTTATTTTGTTCCTGTTATTATTTTAACTGATGATGTAGAGGAAGCAGCCAGCAATCGGACACAACATATAAGTACAATAGACCTCATTTTAATGTTTACATGCACTTGTCTTGGCGATTCCTTGAATAATTCACTCACCCTAATTTTTTGCACTAAAACACTATAAAAAAGGTGCAAGAATTATGCCAGTAAATATGGTATTGTTTTTTATACTAATATTAGAACATCTCTTAAGTTAAAATAGCGACCTGTCGGGCTATTTTAAGAATGCCAAATATTTTTGTACTATCGTACAGTATAAGACGAGTACGTATAGAAATTTTTAAGGCCTAACTTACGTAAATACCTTGCACACCTTCAAATACCGCATATAAATTTAGAGATTTGCTAGCTTTCCAAGAGGTCCAGTCATTTGTCATAAGGGAAAGCTTAGTTTAAGTGAAACAAACAAAAATTGATTCTTATTTTAAGAAAGAGTGATTGTGTGAGTTTTTTATTATTATTATTTTTTTAGTGTATTTTGGTGCTAAACTGTCGCACATTTTTCAAATTAATGTTTATCTCCTGAATCAATCTGCATTTTTATAGTTACTTACATGACTGATTTTTTTGCTAGTTTTTAGTGGTGTAATACAATTTCTTCATTTAATTTTAGCTAAAAAACGTGTCAAGTGACAGTTGTACATAATAACTTCTCATGCATATACATAGCCCATCTGTCTGCGTGTCCCGACTCACAGCCGCTCGTGCTGTGGTGACAAGAAGTGCCATGACCTTGGGTGACCTTACACGTGGAAACAGCTGTGCACATTGAGCGTTGCCACCCTCCTCGCTCTAAACCTTCCATGCGTCTCATCTGTTCTCCACTAGTGATTGAATTTTATTACATTTAAATTTAATTTTAATGAGTTATGTTATCAGTCTTTTTACTTTTTTTTGGGTTGTGCCATTAAAGTTAATTTACAGCACAAATAAGAAATTTGTAAATATAGGATAAAATTTTTTTTTTATAAAAAAGTCTGTTATAGCATTTTTTTTGTACTGATATAAACTATCATTACAACTGACTTTCACTGTAGTTTTCTGGGATTTCTTTATGATGTTTCTAAGATTTTCTTATGATGCTTCTAAGTGATACTTGTCAACCATATCTAGTGTTTGGTGTAGTCTTATTTCTAGTTTAAATATATCTGTTTATGTTTTTTTGGGGGCCTGCACTGTTATTTGCTGTGCTAACTGCATTTGCCAGAAATGGTTTCGTTATGGAGGCTGTTTGGTTGACAACTGTTTTTAGATTCACACTTGCTCCTGATATTTTGGGCTAAGTAAGGCCCTCACTTTTGTTTTGGGGGAAGTGGTAGTTGTGATGATTTGTTCATCACATGTCTCTTTTTGTAACATTAAGTGTCTTGGTGACTATTTAGTAACTTTCTGGCACGTTTGGCTAATGTGTTTGTACTATAGGTAGAGAGGATGAAAACCAGCATTAAAAATTTTATTTTATAGCATTTACAAGCATACATTTTCAAAGTTATGTGATGCACAAACACTCAAAACATATTTCTTAAGAACATATAGGCGTATACTATACACTTGACTCCCTATCTATCGTTATTCAGGGGACTGCCAAAAATTTTCCATACATGCAGGATTTCAGTAGATGAGGTTTCTGACATGTATATCAATAAAATAAAATGTCTAACCTTATAAAACTTCATGTTGAGTATAGTAAGAGCTGTACATTATCTGTGAATAAAGTTTAGGTAATAAACACAATAAAAATGGGAATTTTAGATAAAGTATTACTGTAAATAATATATTAAAAACCTAAACTCGTCTGAATAGAAAAAACAAAGTCTCAAAATACCCTATATAATTGATTGTAATCAGACACCAAATGTAAGCTGACCTAGAACTTTCAAACCCTCTGAAAATGAAAATAATATGACACCGAATGGAAGTCAAATTTTGAATGTCCAGCACGCAGTCAATCAGCTGAGAGGTAGGCAGTCCGTAAAAACCCAGTCGACAGGAAATAATTTGAAATTATTGCATGCATTAAATAGAAATGCTACAGGAAACCAGAGTGTGTGGAAACATGCTCTTTGTTAGTAGAGATGAAGAACTAGTAGAGAGGGGACAGGAACTTTCTTTATCCATTTGCCTTCTTGGCTTTGTGGGAGGATATGCTGGCCTTAACCAGAGGGGTGTTTACACACCATTCTGGTGAGGGAAGTGGCGCTATTGGGCCTCTTCCTCCCGAATCTTCAGTAGATCCTGTAAGTTAAAAAGAAAAAGAGTGAGCTGTCAGTAAGTGTCAGCAGGGCCAACACTTACTGGTTTTTTCATGTCCGGGAAGAGATGGTAAGTACCTGTGAGAGAGGAAGGAAATTAAAAACTAACATAAATTACTTATTACTAACATACGTTCTGGGGGAATGTCTCTAACCTAATGCTGTGCTACCTCACAGTGACCAATTTCTGTAGCCAGAGGCTGTAACAGAGCATATTTAGGGCTGTGCGCTGCGAGTGCCCTTAGCCAGGGTTATGCTGGCCCTTATATACCAAATTCTGGAGTTTGTGGGTCCTCAAAAGGGTGAGAGGGATGCTAGTGTCACTTCTCAGGAGTTGAATATTCTTGCAACTGAAGGGGTGCCTTTCATTTCTTACCTCCTCTGATGGAGGCATTGATATTTCTTATCTTGGCGGGAGGCTTGGGGGCTGTAATGCTCCAGTAGAATGCATACTGCCCTCCAGTGGCACACTGTGGAAATGGTGCGACCTTCGCTAGAGAGAGCTAGCGGCTCAATAAACAGTACGTGCAATCTTCGGAGAGGGGTTTGAAATGATGGCTTCTGGGTGAATCTGTGTGAATAGTACAATCTATGCGCATGTGTGCAGTAGCTTTGACTGTAACAATGTAGCCTGTAGGCACGTATCCCTCTTCAAGTACTGCTGGTAATGCTTGACCTGCCCCGTGAGGAAAATTGCGCTCCAAGATGGGGCAAAGTCGTTTAGTAGAGTGTGCATCATAAAAACGCAGGAATGCATCATGCGTCAACTAAAATCCCACAGGTATGGGGATTTCTTGACAGTCCTCTGAAAAAGATAGATAGTGAGTCATCTGTAATGTGGTTTTTTTTTTAGATACACCAAAATAATAGCAGCATAGCATGCCAGACAGTTGAATGTCTCGGTGTTCCAACTAAGCCTTTCAAAATCATAATACAAATTATGAAAAACAAAATTTTAATGAATTGGAACATTGCAATTAATTTTCCCACTCTTGTTTATGTTACTGCCTAAATCGTGCTACATTAGGCGATGCTGCTGGCTAATTGGTGCCCAATTAGGCAATGCTTTATATTTTTTGTTCATAGTATAACATAATTATGACTATTAACAAATCACAACTCATTCTTCTGTGGAAAATATGCTTTAAAATGTTATTAATGACTTAAACAACATTTCAATGAATCTTTCACTTTTTAAAACAAGCATGCAAGGGTAACAGTTAATTTAAAAAATTACCCAAAACGGAAACTGCTACAAGTCAGAGTCAAAGTTTTATGAGACAAATGTAAGTGAATAGTTAAAACATAAAGTAGGTCTCTGAGATGACAAAAATATTTATATTGTCAATTACTTCAACGTTTATGTATGCAGAACAGCATTGTTCAGACGTAGTTAAAAATGTTGCGAAATGTGAGCAGTTGTTATATCTACAGTTCTCTAAGAAACATTCTTTAAATGCATGTGTGTGTCTATGGTGCGCGGCCTTTTGTAAATAAACAACACGTAAAACATACTTGTGAATGGACAATATTAAATATCTGTGATTTTTGGATGTAATCCATCAATCAGTTTGAAGTATCAAAATTCTGTGAAAATGGATAAAATGCATTAAAACAGCAGCGCTGGTTTATAACTGATTTCCAGTCTTAGGAAGTGTCTAGGCTTCTTGCTGCTGGGAGTGCAGTTTACGTGAAGTTGGTGAAGGAAAAAAAAAAAAAAAGGTAATGTTGTTTTCACAAGCTGCATCCAAATTGTATTACTAATTCTTGATGAAGTTTATTTTAAATCTGAATGGACAATGTTCCTAAGTTTTTGGGTTATGGCAGCACCTTATTTTTCTAATGTTTTTGTGGTTTCAGTTGTTAAGTTCTTTGTAATAGAAATAACATTTGGTAATGGTGATTGCAATGAGTGTTGCAGAAGTGTTTGTGGTACTTATGGTATGACTTAGACCCATAAACCAAAAATACTAAGGAAGCCTGTCCTGATCTTGAAAGTTTTCACCTACAACCAGATTTTCTCGTTTCTTTTTCAGAGATATAGACACAAGCTCTACCCAGCGTATAAATATCCAGGAGGATGGCACGCTGGAAATCAGAGCAGTGAGGGCATCAGACGTGGCAGATTACACGTGTTCCGTCATGTCATCAGGTGGGAATGAGACACGCTCCGCGAGGCTGAGTGTTGTGGAGCTGCCGTATGCTCCAGTCAATGTCCATGCTTTCCGCCTGGAGTCTGTATCCCAGCGAGCTGTCAACGTTAGCTGGACTCCAGGCTTTGATGGCAACAGTCCTGTGCTGAAGTTCATTGTCCAGAAGAGGGAGGTGGGCGATTTAGGTCAGTATCTTGTTATCTGAACTTGAATGTTGTGGTGTTGGCTCATCCATTGGATTGCATGTCATATACTGTATCTGTGCTTCTCTTTGCTGCAGTTATAAAATATTTCATTTTATCTACCTTCACTACTCATCTTTTTATTTAGTTTTGTGGTAAAATTTACATTTCAAGACATTAGGAAAAATTGTAGCAAATTGCAGGAAAGTGTAAAAGAGGGAAAGTTTTGGTGTAAATGTAGTTAATGGAATTGAAAAATTAAGTATAAAATGCAGGAAATTTTAAATCTGGGATTTTGAGAAAGGGGTTCTACTGTTATTAGTTCCTCATTGCTCAGTCAGAATTAAGGGAGCTTTTCCTTATTTATACTGTTGCGTGTACACTACCTCTTGCCTGGATGAATGTGAGAAATAAGCTAACACAAAACACATTGCACATAGCATCAAAATCTGACGAAGGCCAGAGCTGAGACACAAGCCCTTGGTTCGCTCTAATGATGCGTGTTTGCTTTGCCAATGAGTCGTGGTATCTGCCATATTGGATTGTTGCTACGGTGTAGGGCTTCCTAATGTCCACTCTGGGATTCAAACTCTGGACTCTTATCGTCAAAGCTAGCTGGTAACGGGATGTGGATTTGTGTGTCGCGTGTAGTTCAGCCAGTAAGGTGTATGCAGACCATTGTGATGTCAGTATCATGTAGGACATTTGTAAAATGTCAAAATAAAACTGTGGGGTGTTTCGTTTAGGGGCTTTACCCATGTACAACTCCTAGTCAGAACAATATCTGGAGTGGTTAGCACAATGCACCGCTGAAGTCTTGACATGCCTCCTGGTATTTGATAATAACCAAGTGTATTGGATGTGGCCCTTGCGGAAGTCTAGTAGGTGGCTCGAATAGTGGGGGTGGTGTGTCAACTTGAATAACTGCTTGTTCTAGCAATTCATTGACTAGATTTTGTACTTTGATTTTGCTGCGGTACTTTACACCACCCTTTCTAAGTATGGCATAAGTATGTCGTATATAAACAGTACAGGAAAGTAGCTGGTGTATCACATATTTCTGCCATGTGGTAGTGAGCACTTAACGTTCCATAAGATTCACACACTCTGATATTCCAACATGGCCTTTTACAGCTGTGGGTGGAATACACAGGATGTAACGGCACCATAGGGTAGTAGTGAGCAGGTGAGGTTTCACTGTGGGTTCAGTGGTCAGTGTACTACTCTCTCCTTTCTTTTGGCCTTTTACAGCAGTGAGGTAGAGTAGGGAGGTACTCCTGTCACTGGTGATCCACTCTGTAAAGATGTTCGTCTGCCTTTCGGGCTTTTACGTGAAGTGCCTGCTATTTCTGAATAAAAAGAATTAATATAGCCTGAAGGACTTGTATTGAATAATGTATAATATTGTAAAACGCCTTAAAGGTATGTTTGAAAACAGGGAACACTTGAACAAATAGAAATAAAAGATTTATATAAATGATGTGGGCTTTTATTAAAAGCTTTGAATGACAAACGGCGCCACACTCTCCTGGTAATAATAAAAATAATTAAATAAAAATAATAATTAAAATGGATATTGACTCTAATTAAGGTAAAGGCGTTCTGAAGTAAATATTAAGTGTGTGTGTGTAATTGTTGTGTGACGTACGTGAAGTAATAAAATGCCACAATAATTTCCTAAAGAGGAAATGTTCGTAAGGAACCTAATTAATTTATATTAAGTAGCATCAGAAGGGTACTGGAGAATAGTGTGGCTGTTATCAAGAGGGAATGTCATCTTACGTGTAAGGTAAGGTAAGGATTGACTGCGTTGGCAGGACCCTCTGGTGACGTTGGTGTCTAGAAGGCCTCTGGAGTTGGAGGTCGCAGAAGAGGCTGAAGACCCTCTGGATTGCTGGTAGGATCTCCGGAGCTGCTGGTGGACATTGATGGTTGAGGACCCTCTGGATACTCAATGTTAACCGACGCGGCACAAAGAGTTAGAGTTGCCAGCTGACCCTGTTAGTTGTATCTCGTGATCATTACAGCAGGATACAAGGGGTTAGAGCTTACCCTTGTTGTGCTAAAACCTTCCAGTGGCCATGACAGCAGTGGAGGTGCAGCAGACTGCCCTCTGAGGCCCTGTTCTGGATGTCCTTTTATACTAATCTCTCCAGCTTCTAGGCACTCAGAAGAGTAAGGAGGAAGCAGGCTCTACACTCTGGGGGTTGGACTTCTGATGCCATGCATAGGCGACTGGATACCCTTATCTGTGCGGCGCTCTGCTACGTTGCTGGAAGGTGTTGATATACCTTGCGAACACATGCATCCTGGAGGCTGTGACTCTCCGGCAAATAGCGCTCTGCTCTGCAAGTTGAATGTGCTTGTAAAATGCATAGAAAGCTTGACATGTCAATCGCCCCTCCTCAGTTTTGACGTAGACACATCTTGGAATTAAAATTGTTGAAGTTCTGAATCTGATCATCTAGGTCAGGGTATCTCACCTCTTTAGTTGCTTCTCTGCTGTAGATGTGGCTGCTCTGTGTGCAGTGGGTTGAGCAGGTGGCATGCAAGGCCTATATCTGAAAGTTCCTGGTACGTCGACGTCTTTTGCTCATTAGCTGGTGCCGGGGACTGTCTCTGTCTCTCTCGGTTTGACGCTCTATCTGTTCCTCTTTGCTTCCTCCCTCACTTCTCCTCTTCCTCTTCCTAGAGTAGCGGGCCAGTGTCTCAGCTGGGATGCGAGTCCGTTGCTATTTCTGCTGAAAGGGAAAGTTAGGGTTAAGGGAATGAAGAACGTTACGGTCAAGGCGTATGGAATTTCAGACTGTGTGTTGTCTCTCCCCTACATGTGAAGTGTTCCGGGCCTTTGTATTTTTCGGTATACCAATTAACAAGCTGCAGTAAGGCATGGCATTGACTCAGTTTGCATTGCCTGCTTGTACGGACCTCTACGTTACATGGTGGCTAGCCAAATTCAAAGAACAATAAAGGTTATGTCCTAATATTAATATGAATTTATATACAATGCTGTGTCTATCTCCTTCATATTTATTGTTTTTATCTCTTGGAAGAAAACATAATCAAAGGTGATTTAGGAGATTCTTTCCTTCAAATCATGTGATATAACAGTGTCAGCATGAAAAGTGAAGAAGTTAAATAAATAGGTTTGATTATCGAGCCTACATTTATTGAGGCAGCAGTGTTAACTTGGATTTCAAGCAGAGTTGAACAGCAAAAGTTTGGCTCAGCTCGGCTTGAGTTTTTGAACTTCGAATCATCTCTAATTTTTCAGTACAACTGAACATATTGCAAAAACTTCTCTTCTCTGCTTGTAGACAAATATTGTAACAAATATTTCAACTCCATGCAAAGGTGTAAGGTGTTTTGCCCTGTTTGTAGTAAATAGTCTAAGACTTTTCATTTCTTGTGAAATTTTCGTACTGTGAAAACTGCATACTGTAAAATTTGCATAATTCTATGCCATGGTAAAATGGTCTTTCACACTTCCGTCTTTTAGCTTTATAGGCATTTTATTACCATAGTTAGACATGTTTATCCTGGAAAAACAAAATGCTTACACTTCTGCCATGGCTAAAAACATAGTCAGGTTAACCAACATTTTGATTCCCTGTGGGGATATTTGGGTGAACCGTATTCTTTACAGTAGACATTCCCAGTTAACTGTCTGGTACCAACTACCTGGCACTTTTGGTTTCCAGCCCTGACGCTAGGCTGCAAGGTGTGCTTTCCGCTGTTCTTTGGCCTACTGAGCAGTTTGGGCTATGTTCTTGCATTCTCGCCATTGTCTATAGAGTAAGGCATAGGGGAATGGTAGTATGTAGCAGTTATAGAGAAGGTTGATGGGTGGGTGGTTGAATAGGTCATGGATGAACATCTTGCAAGTTCCCTACACTTCTTTCTCGTGCAAGAGGGAATGGGTTAGGCACTCATTCCTTCCATCAATCGCCCGTTCCTGGTGGGTTTAGACACTGTAAAAGGACAGATGTGGGTGATGTAAAGTTTTGTTCAGTGTCTTTCCCATTCAATGTTATCTATTGTGGGCAGGTGCAAATTTTGCCAGGAAAAATTCCTATCATCTTCCCCCACATTACTTTGCGAGTCTGAGCTGGGCTAATTTAGAAATTGCTGTGTCAATGACTAGACAGTGCGGCAAGTATGATGGCTGAAGGATGCTAATAAGCACAAGGGCCTGCTCAGTGTTACTCGTGCAAAACTTCCTATGGAATTGTATTGTTTTCCAGAGCAGTAGAATGATAAATCTGAGATCAGACAAACAACTAGTAATTGGATTTTGGGGTCTGCTTGCAGCTTTTTACCCCTGTAGTGGTGGTATGCTAGGTTAGTGGTGAATGGAGGTTGCTTGGCATGGACGGTTATTATCACTCTTACTAGTGTTGTATGTGCATGATGCACATGAGAAGAGGTGGCTGTGGATAGTAGTTTACCCTGGCTCACTTGCAAAACAAGGAGGTAGTCTTGTAGAGGTGATATTGGCGTAGCATTAGTGGCAATGCACAGCCTCACTTCCAGCCCCATATCTTTCAACTTCCGTGATGGTGGATTGTTGTTGGGTTGCAAAGGGTTCTCATGTGGCGAGGGGATAATGTTTCACACACATTGTGTATCCATCTGCCGATCACATATCTGTTGCTGCGGTAATTCCACCATTTTATAAATCTTCCAAGCAGAAGATTTATGACTCAGAATTTATTTACACAATTTTCAATTTTAAGGGGGAAGGGTTTATGTAGTAATTTTATTACTGGATTAAAAATAGAAATTCTTAGCAGCCTGTTGATGCATGATGTCGGTTTAACTTACGTCGATGTCACTGTCAGACAACGTTCTATTGTGCCGGTCAGAAGCATGAGCTAACTAACTGTGGCTTGGTTTCGACTTATTGGCTGCTGATTGGTCCCCAGCTGCGGTATAGGCTGGAGTGTGGCCTTGAGGCACGGTACAAAGTCAGGTGTAGGTTTAGTGGTTCTCTCCACTGTTAGTGTAGACACAGACACTTGTTTATCTGCAAGGACCATGCCCCTGGGTAGCTACTGGCTCGGTCGCTGCTTTTGCTGCTGGCTGGAACTAGGGCCTGGTCCTTGGGCGGTGGTGGTGCTGTTGCAGGTGGGGCTGGTTGGTGCCCACAGTGGGCTGTTGGTCCTCGTGGGTCTGATGCATGGATTGGCGATGCCCAGTGGTACTGGAAGTCCCAGTCGAATGCTGACAACAACAATCAGGTGTGGCTCGCCAGCAGTATTGCGGGGTGGCTGGAAGAGGAAGCTAGGGGAAACTGGGAGGTGAGGCCTCGCCAATTTTTGGGCAGCTTGAGCTCGTTCCCGTGGAGAGGGGCTGCTGAGGGCAGACGGCACTGGGTTGCAAAACAATTGGCTGGGTTCAGAGGTAGTAGCTGCTCTCTTAACTTTCCACCTTCCACCACTCCTATGGGTGAAGGGAATATGGGTAGGTACAATGGTCTACCACTTAAGGAGGAGCAGGAGACAAATTCCCTAGCTAAGTGTGCAGCCAGTCAGGGCCAGACCACCCAGACTCAGTCATATTGCCCCAAAACCAGCGAAGATAATGTGGTGGATGGAGTGGAGGACTGATGGGATATCTAGCTGCTTCATTGTGTGTGGTTCAGAAGGGGTCAGGGTGCCAGAACCAGACCTATCACTCCAACTGGCAAAGATAGCAATGTGGTGGATGTAGTGGGTTGGCAGATCTGGATGTCTTGCTGCTTCGTGGATTGTGTTACTAGTGGTTGGGGCTCTGCCGTACATGCCCACCAGGTACCTTTGCGTACCTGGTCCACAGTATGGGTGGTCGTCTAATGTATATGTATTGTGATGTACGTGCTATCAGTTAAGGGAGCCTGCAGTCGTACACTATTTTGGCACAAAGGTTTCAAGACGTGGTCTCCTGCTTTACCTAAGTAGGTTTTGACATCTACGGGAATAGAAGTCACAGTCTACAGTCACCCTAGAAATAAGTGCCTGGAGGTTAGGCAAGATCATGTGTTTTTTTCCCCACAGGAATAGATACATGGTGGCCCGTACTAACTCCCAACTATCAATGAACTTTAATGGAGGTAATCTATGTTAAACCAGGTTAAGGGGACCTGTGTCTATTCTAAATAAGAGCAGATACGGCTAGGTAGCTATGATAACTACTGACCCTAACTAATTCTATGCGGTTGTCCAGAAGGGACTGGAGGTTCATCATCAAAGTGGCAGTGAGTGTAATGGGAAAATAAATGCAGACTTCTTCGGGCGTTGTTGGGCAAAGATCTATAAGACTTCTGGAAGGTTGCGGTGGTTCTTCATGAGGAAGGCGGTAAGGCAGAGAGCTCCAGCACATGAGGTGTTGGAGCGAGCTGCTGAATATCAACTGGGATTCCGGAGCTGTGCACTCGGCTACATGGACAGCCGACTGGAGGTCCTTTGACTCCCTTTGGCAAGTCAGGTATCTTAGGGCTTCAGCTCCTCCCTTAGCGGCCCAGCCGCATTCTCTTGGGGGAGGCTGTAAGTGACGTTTTCCTCGTATACAGGTTGCATCGTTCCTGAGAGCATAGGTGCAGCGTTGGGCTGAGTGGCTGCCATGTATGGCATGCAGTGGTGATTAACAGACACGTGACGTTTGACATATTGGTGTAGACGGCCTTGACTGCTGTTTCCTTGGGTGCTCCTGGCCTAGGGGCCTGCTGGTGGGTTCTGGAAGCAAGTCGTCCTGAGTTCAAACCTCGCTCCGGGTGACGTGATGTCATGTAAAGATGAGGCAAAGTCATATTTACTAAATATGTCAGTACGCATCACGTATCACCCTAAAAGAAATGTTTTCTCGCCTAATCATTAAGACTTTTCTAACAATTGCTCACTAGGACTACTTTGTGGACATACATTATAACTTCAGGTTATGCATTTTGTTCATTTGAGTGTCATTTAATTTGTTTTTTCTCTCTTTATGTGGAACAAGGTGGTATCTTAGTGTGTGTAGCACTTGTCAAAGTTAAGACTACTTTTTAGTTGTAATCCATGATAATTTTGTCTAAAGGAGTGTCATCAAACTAATTTTAAGTTGTTAGGGAAGCGATGCACTCTGAGAGATGTCTACTGGCCATCAACAATGTTTGCAGTGATTGAATGATATCTTATGTCAGACATGCTGCAGAGTAGCGCTCAGCACTGGCTTACTGTATTTCTGAAATAATTGTTAATTCAATCACTTTCCAGCTTTACATGTCTCATTCAAACAATGTTTACTACATTTCTGATAATATGCAATGTAGTGTTAGACTTACGTCTGTCAGGGATTGAACTTCCGTGCCACTCACATGGCTATTAATGGCTTCTGACAGAAAATAAATGTGAAATTGTGTTAAATGGTTGGAAGTGGTATGTTTATCTGAAACTATAATTTATTTGATAAGTATTTTTGTGATTTTTTCAGTTGTTTTGTGTCTTTTGTGTTTCAGAATATAATTTATGGTTGGATACTCAGTAGAGTGTAAACTCATGTGTTTTAATTGGCTAAATATGCGAGTTAGAGAGTAATACATTGACCATTAAATAAGCATGTGGTGTGTATAGATGTATGTTGTATGGTTCATTAATGTTAGGTTTAGTGATACGATTGTGGTATGACAGGCCTCATTGCAGATCCTTTGCCCAACTGGGTGACGGAGCTGAGCAACGTGTCGGCACAGCAGCGCTGGGTTCTGCTCACCCACCTGAAGGCTGCCACCTCCTACCAGTTCCGGGTGAGCGCCGTCAACAGCGTGGGTGAGGGTTCTGCCTCAGACTCGAGCAACATTGTTGCCCTCCCTCAGGAACGTGAGTAACCACCTTTTTTTATCACTTACTGTTGTAATATTTGATTGATAAGCACTCGAGAGAGAAGGATATCGATGGACACTCATCATATGCGAACTTACCGCATTGCCAACTACTTGCGAGTTACTGGATACATGCATGCTGCGCACTGTATAGTTCCACACCCAAACACACAATAAAGTACATGAGAATACACAACATACCGCCCGCCGAGACCTATTAAGGTCTCTAAGAGTAGACTCACAAAGAGTCACACTATGTACAAAATATCACATTTTGTGAACTCAGCATTACAGGCAGTCCTCTACTTTTGGACATAATTTGTTTCTAACGTTGTGTATGAAACTTGAAATGTATGAAAGTAAGAACCCTTTTGTTAATGTGACAAATGAGGTTATGTTCCTAGATGGCAAAAAAAATCTTAACTAAACAAAAAAAAAAACTATTCAAAACAATATATTTTAAACACTAAGAAACAAGATTATGCATAAAAGTTATTTAAAAGTGTTTAAATGTACAGCTAACAATTAAAATGATTGAAAAGACACATTTTACACATATAAACATTTGTCTAATTACAGTGGGTCGGCTCAGGTTGAAAGACTGGCCTATAGCTGCAAATGATTTGCCACTTTCCGATTGTGCGATAATTTCTAATTTTATTTGTAAGCTATTTACAATTTTTTTTTTTTTTTTGTTTCCTATACACTGTCTTCATTAAACTTTAGTTTTTACGTTTCTTATTCACTGCAAAGTCAAAAATAGTTATGTATGTGCACCAATAGATAAATAATGAAAAAAAATGTTTGGACAATTAATCTCAAAATAAACTAAACACCATAATAAGAACAAGGGAAGTTCAAAACAAGAACAACAGTAATACATTGAACTGCCATAGTGTAGTAACACTCCAGACTACATACAACTGCATATCTACATTAAGCTCGATACATTATGAAAAATGTGTACTTGACGAATGTGTACATATCGAAATGAATGTAGGTATGAATGCTTCATGGCACAATTTGTGATTGTCGTGTACATAAACAGCTCTGACATATGAACCAAGCCATAAAGCATATCTACTTTTTATTTTCATACGTACATGTTCGTTATGTACATGTTTTTCATCTTGTTCAGTTATATCGAAAACATAGTTACATATATTGACACCAGATATCACTATGTATATGTCAACTTTGCTGTAGTATTATTTGCGAAGACAAATACAGAATATAAATTATTCATATATCTTTGGTGTTGACACCATTACGTTTGTTGTGATAGAGGCTTGTGCGCTATATTTTTTTTGGTTATGTACGAAAGTGTGAAGCAAACACGCAAAAGTCGAATTTATGATGTAAGAAACCAATGTACGAAAGTGTGAATTCTATGAGAGTCGAATGTCGGAAAGTGGAGTATTACCAGTATTGGGTTGGCAGGCGGTACGTCTTGTGTACCGGTTGGCACAACTGCCCCTCTTGGGCGCGGACTTCCACCACTCTGACTATGTTGTCTGCTCCAGGATTTAACTTGACGACTCTGGCCAAGCATCAGCTGAATGGGGGTAAACGTTCTTCACCTACAAGGACCAAATCTCCCACAGTAAGTCCTGGTTGGTTGGTTTGCTACTTGCCCCGCGGTTGCAGCTGTTGATGATACTCATGATACCATCGTCTCCAAAACTGATTGGAAAGTGCACACACTATTTTTCATCTCTGGGACAGATAAAGCGCACTATCACTGCCCTCATCACACGATTCAGGGACAGCTACCAATAAGAAAATGCCCCGGTGTGAAGACAGCAAAGTCACATGGGGATCATGATGGTGTTAATGGTCTGGAATTGAGGATAGCTTCAACCTTATTACACAATATCATTAACTCCTGTAAAGTGAGAATCTGATTGTGAATGAATCGCCTGAGGTGTTATTTGGCTGACTTCACAGCTGCTTCCCATAATCCACCTTGATGGGGACTTGCTGGGTGAAGAAAATGAAAATTAATGGAGTGAGTCAAAGAATAGCTTTCAAAAGTGGGAGACTTAAGAAGTTGGATAAAGGATTGGTGAAGCTGCCTTGCCGCGCCCGCAAAATTGGTCCCACAATCCGAATAGAAACTCATGCACAATCCTCTTCTTGACACAAATTGTGTGAAGACTGCAACAAAACTCGTAGCAGTTGGATCTGTCACAACCTCAATGTGTACTGGCCTTCTGAGTATTACCACGACGTAACTTGTTTAGTCTGATGGAAATGGGTGCAGCATAATCCACTCTCGTCTCCTCAAAAATCCCAAAGGATGTGACTCGAAATGCCTGCAAATCACCCATAAGTGGAGGAGTGTTCACAGGTCGAAACTGGAAGTACCGCACACACTTAAAGACCAGATTGAATTAAGTATCGGGCTGACAAAATCCAGAATTTTTGTGTTTTAAGAGACTGCAGTAATTGTGGTGCTGTATGCAGATATCTCAGGTGGTAATGTTTTACCAATGCTTCAACCACTGTATGGTCTTTTGGCAGTATGATTGGGTGCTTAGGTGCAAACTCCATATTGGCATTGGACAAGCGACCGTCTGCCCTGAGCACACCATGCAAATCCAGAAAGGGTCCCAAGCACTGTATTCGTGTTGAACAAGGTTTTCCTCTATTGAGACGTTTCAATTCGTCATGTAGGCGATCATGTTGGATGCATTTGCATACAAGAAGGGCAGCTTCCTTTTGTTCCAAACTTGTTAAGGAACCATTGTTACAAGGTTGTGTTTTGACACGTTTAGTGAAATACCTAACATAAGCCATAATGGGAACCAACTTGTGCCACAATGAAATTCGTTTGAATACAGGGAGCGCTTCAGGAATTTCATGAGTGTTCAGCAAGGTGAGTTGAGAAGATGTGAGCTCTAGGATATTGTTATCATGCCCCAACACAGCAGACACTGGCCACTGGTCAGGTGGGTGGACTAGCCAACCATGGCCATGCCACCAGAGGTCGTGAGAGAGAAGGTCAGGAGGGAGTAAGCCAAGGGATGCACAATCCGACGGATTATCTTGAGACCTGACATGTTTCCACAGCTGAGGAGGAACCCATTATTTAACTTGAGACAAGCAATTAGCCACAAAGGTTTTTAATAAGAATGGCATAGACTGTATCCAAGCTAGAGCAACACTGGAATCAGTCCATGCATGGATTGCAGATATATTCAAGTACTGGCTAAGGAAGTTGTGGCAATAAAAGACACTCAGATACATGACTGCTGCATAGGCTTTCAGAGGTGTCGGAAAAAACGTGTAATTCTCCACTGACCACATCAGGGCATATGAAGTGTGGCAAGCTAAAGGTTTCAATTTCAGTTAGGCCATCAATGAATTGATTACATGTTGCCTTAGTTAACTGGAATAAGAGGTCATCCCAATTCAGTCCTTGAGTCCATGACCATTGCATTAGAATTTTGGCCCACACAGTTAATGGAGTAAGCCAACTCATAGGGTCATACGTATATGCATGCAATGTGTGAAAGGAAAAAGCATTTGGTGGGTCTACCAGAGTGGACCCGTAGGTGGTACAAGAAAGAGTCTTTCACTGGATTCCAGTACAGACCAAGGATGTTCACAACAGGACCTGATGTCTAGCACCTTAGGACTTTCACAATGGGTTGCAGACACATTACTGAGGAGCTGAGGCCCATTACTCGAACATTTCTGAAGCTCAAACTCGCCCCGGCATAAAAGTTTGACCAGTTTGACGCATGACGCTTACTGGTCCAAGCATTTACAACTTCGCTTCATCTGTGCGTAATTTTCCTGACGCACCGGATGGAATCCGAAGTAGTGTAATGTATATTAGAGTTCCTACATGTTGTTTCCTTGTTGGGGAAAACAATACAGGTGCTTCAGTGTTATAGTGTTCATCACCGCATTAAATAAGCTATGCCACGCCACCCCTTCAAGAAGATGTCAAGTATGAGGGAGCCAGCGGCCGAACTGCTGCAGCTACTCCCAAGCAGTCAAGCAGTTCAAGGTTGCACCAAGGGATAGTGCTACCCGTGCCCCAGCCAGCAATGGAGGTCCAGCAAACAACCCTTGGCTCCGCATACAGACAAGTGACTGCCGCCCTTCCTCTCTACAGTCCCGGCAAGGGTTAGCCAGTGGTATATGTAGCTGTGCACAGCCGAAAATTGTTAGTTGATCGCCGACTCTTCTGAGAGCCACATAACCCCTGGTAGCTCACTTCACTGCCTCGTGCGCCGCAGCTCTCTGACTGTTTTCATCACCTAGACAACCCAGAAACTCTTCAGCTCCACGCCAGCATCTACCAAACCTTGGTTATCCCTGAAGAAGTCACCATTCTCCCTAGCTGATTACCTTGGTAATGGGTACCCCTCGACCCTCCAGGAAGTGGGCCCCTTAAGTCCCTTCAGGACATGGTACAGAATAGACAGGGAAATTTAACAGCTACCTATTCGAAACTGCCACCCCCTAGTTTAGAACCAAGTCCCATTCACTTGGAAACCTGCGTAGTCTATTCCTGGTCAGCTCGAGGTAGTAGTTAGGAGCTGGTACAGGCCACCGTGATTTATTCCTCCCTCGAATAAACACTTTCCTCACCTACTCTGATTTTCATTCCTTAGTTTACTGTGAGATCCCCCATGCCATCCATGCCGTTCACCAAAAAGGGGTGGCAAAGATTTGCAGGAGAGGAAGGCCACTGCAGTTTACAAAACTATCTGGGGCGGCACCCAGTCTGATAAAGCATTCTGCCAGAATAACCCCTGGGAATGAGTTCAAGCAGCCTGCAAGTTGGTAGGGCTTCACCCCCTAGCTCTCTCTCCACCTCATTTTGGAGCACCCCAGAAGACGCCGGGGACCCCACACCCAGCTATTGCCGCCCTTTACTATGGAGAGGTGTCATTGGGTCTAGCCTGCCCGTGGTTCAACGTATGCTGCAGCTACAGCCCGGACCGGACGACCGCCATTAGATCCAGCCGCAATAGTAATAACTCACTTCTACCTTGACGTAAGTTAGACTGTGTCAGAGAGTCTCACGCGTCAAACTGAATTTTCAACAAATTAGCTTCATCTAATGACACCTAGATGGTTCTCAAGAACATTGGCAGCTAGTGGATATTCATCACCTTCATCAGATGCTAACTGATGGAATGTACGAATTGCCAAGAATGGAGATGGTGTGAGGCCATAGATTACTGTATTCAGCTGATAAAATGTAAGGGGTAGTGACGGGTCCTCGCGTCACAGAATGAGTTGGCATGGTCAGTCAGCCTCATCAATCAAAACTTGGCAGTACATTTGCTTAATGTTGCATGAAAAAACTACACTGTAGAGCCTAAATCTTAGAATGACATCATTGATGTCATTCTGAAGTTTAGGATGGGAGTAAAATGTCATTGAGTGAAATAACATTGGTTGCAGAGCTAGATGTTTTGAGCATGCCATGATGAGAGATAAAACACTTTGTGGTTTGTCGGCCACTATCCTGTTTGCAAGATGGGGTATACAGCTCCATATGACCTACTTGACCAAATCAGTCATGAACTCAGTATACATAGTCTTCATACCAGGCTGCAAATTGTTTCCTTTCTGGCAAATATGTTTGGCATTTTTGTATGATTCCCCAAGAGTTTGGATCTGGGTTTTAAAGGGAAGAGATACCGTGTATCTCCCAGTATCTACTCATGTTGGAGGATCCTTGAAGTGTTTTTCACACTACTCGTCTTCAGGTGGCTTTGCATGGACTTGAGGACGCTCTTCAGTCTCCCAGAATTGTTTGAGGATGACATCCAATATGCTCTTCATACCAACAAACATAGATACCAGTGCCACAATAACACCCATTCCAACTTGGACTCCAATACTACAGGGATGTGTTGTCCCAACTCGAGCCGTCCACTCATACCAACACGAGCACAGGCGTGAGCACCCAGTAGTATATCAAAATGGGAGCATGTTTATCATAGTAAGGGTCTGCCAAAGGAAGGGAACCCAACTGAGCAGGAACACAGGAATCAACATACACACAGGGCAAGTTGCTAGGTATCTTGGACACAACAAAGAGTGAGAGAGAGAGAAAGGACATTGAGGTTCCATTGATGGCTGAATGTGACAGGTATTTCCCCCTTCAAACTGACAGCACTATATCAAAGGCCCATGACCCCTTTCACCAGCTTTGTGTAAGGGCAAGGAGAGAACTTCTGCAGATGCTTCAGAGATAAACTATGTTTGCGCTGCACCATCCAGCAAACACTGCATGACATGAGGCTTATTGTCCGCACTGTAAACTTTCGCCAAGGCTGTAGACAATAACATTGATATGTGTTCCCGAGTCAAAACACCTGCAAACGTTTCGCCTGGAACCTGTGTATGGTCCCAACATATTGTCGTGGGGAAATTGAAGATATAGTGGGCTTATCTATGTGGAGCAGGGTATGTTGCTTTTGCTGACACTGATAACTGGTGCAAATAGAGAGAGATGATGTTAGCCTATGGGCTGTCCCAGGGCAATTGAAACATAATTTTTTTGTTCTGAGCTATTTGTTGTCTTTCTGTAGGTTAGGCTTCAATAAATTCAGGACACTTGTACACAGAATGGGTGGTTTGCTAACACACTGCACAAGATCTTGTTTTAGGTTCTGAACTGGTAATAAATACTGCCTTTTGTTGTGAGGTTTCATGACTTGACTTTGTCAGCAATGGTTTCAGAGACATATTATTTGTAATAAACTCACACACTCCTTTCCCATGATGACAGAAAAGGCAGCACTACTGTCATACCATGGTCCCCAGCAAGAGGAGGAGTGCTAAGCTAACCACCATCCTGAAGTACAGAGAAGGGATTGAGTTGTGTGCCAAGGCCTGGAAGTATTGTTGAGGTTTACCAGGTCAAAACAGGAGAATGAAAGCACAAGTTTAAGGGCTGGTTTCACAATGTCTGTTTAAAGTATTAGTTATGTGAGCATATGATAAATTTAAACAGAAGTGTTAATCATCGGTTAGTCTCATACTGTTTCACAAAAGACATCTATCGGTTAAGAAATTGTTGGTTAGCTAAGTGAAGTTAAGATAAATCTGGCAACATTGCAGTGACGTTTTCATTTGTGATTGGTTACTTTCAGGTCGTCGCCTACTTTTTATGTTGTTCTGATCAGAGCTCTGGTTAGGAAAAGTTACGAAAGGAAGCACTTATAATAATAAATGGTTTTGACCACGACACCTTACTAATTCAGATATGATATTACTTACTCAGGTTCAAAAGTATTTTTGTTACTGAAAACAAGACAGCTAAACTTAAATTTAATGCAAATTAATGTAGACTTTTGCCTGGTTTATGTGAAATGTGATTCATTTATAAAGAAGTTTTTAGAACTGTTGTCGTAGTGATTACATATTAGATGTACTAGGGATGTAAAAGTATTTCAGAACACATTTCACGACTTTAAAAAAAAAAGTGTAGCATGCTAACACACAATTACTTGTTACTAAATTAAGTGCCGGATAATCGCCTCCTTATGTATGTATATTTTAATTACTCAAATATTACACACATTCTTATAGTATATTAATATTAACACATCACGCGAGCACGAGAAAGAAATCACAACTTTGAAAATATGACAGTGATGACTGAATGAATGTGGAATACTAGCAATATTTTGATAGCAACTTTAGCCTCGTTATGGCTTGATACGATTCAGGTGTGAAAAATATTGCATGATATGAATGTATAATTATTATAAAATACTCTACAAGAGATAATAGTTCTGAGAAAATTAATTCAATCATACAAAAGTTACATTTCTTGCCAAAGCACACTTTCTTGTGTGTCTATACTTTGCATTGACTCCAAAAAGTTTAAATAAATTCCCACAGATAGCACTACAGCTACATAAATTTACATGTTTATAACATGCAGAAAATAACGATAAACTTTTAAATTAAATCTAGAAGCAAGAAACTTTTACATCCCAGAATGAATTATTCCCGAAAGTGCAATGGGTAAGCACTTTGCAAGATATTCACAAGCAACAATACAAATTCCTTGTACAAATCTCAATATCAAACAGAATTGTATGATATTTTAATGCATTTAATGTGTTTCATTAAAAAATATCTGAACTGGCCCCAGACGGCTATCACAGATTTTAAAATACATGTGCACAGCACCACAAAATGATTAGCTAAACGACCAAGCTCTCGTGAAATTCAACTGAATTTTAGCATGGGCTCACAAATAGTTATATTCATATTATACTAGTAGCTGTCACGAATCCATCACTTATTCATAATGAAATTGCTGTACAATCAGGTAATTTTACGAGTGTGCGGACCTTGGAGAAAACATTTACTGTATAATAATTTTAAACGGACAAACTAACTTTTCCCATTATCTTAAAACTAAATTCAAAACATCGAAGTTGAGGTATTGTTTGAGCCCCTTAAAAAATTAGTAATTTTTGAAAACGAGTAATATTTAATTACATTTATACAATATTGACTTATTGCATCACTAAAGAAGTGTTTCTAGCCAATTTTTTAAATATATATGAGTGTGTAGGTACCCATCCCTATATTACTTCTAAGTCTTGAAAACATATTTTTGCATGTATAAAATTAATTGGATAATTAATTACTTACCTGTAGTTAAGGCCTAATAATCGCGGTCGACTGACGTAATCAATAATTTTTTCATCATCATCCTAAATAATCAATCTAAATCGTCTGCTGGTTTAGAGATCTTAGATACACAAACATAACCTCACATCAGCCAAGAACTACCACCATATTTGTTGTAATGTTCTGATTATTCCAGTAATCGGAACCTATTCTTGTGTTAAAGGTAACCATTGATTAGAGGCAAATTTTAAACATTGGTTATTCCTAACCATATGTATATATATATTCAGAAACAGAAAATATCTGTAACCAACATGTACATGTTTAATCAGACGTTAATCGGAACAAGATCAGATATTGTTAAACCGGCCCTAGAAATAAAGAAAGCAACCTAGTAGCAAGAATATACAGCAGTGAGGTGTAATTAATTTTATTGGGCTACCAATATGACAAGCACACCCAGTGTGTATCTTGACAAGTGCCAGAAGGGCTAATGCTAGATTGCCAAGTTAGGCGGAAAAGAGGGCGAGGATCTTGCTTCTATATCTTGGGGCGAAGGCGAGCCTGATGCTGTCTGGTGCACGGCCGTAGAAGACAGGTCTGGACACTAGCTTGAAAAGTTGACGTCCTTATTGACCCGTTTAGTTCATGAACCCAGCCACAGAACGCTGCTATCGACGTTTACATGGCTAGCATAAGGAGGGGAGTTGTAATTTTTTTCTTAAAATGGGAAAATGACATTCGTATCTCTATGGTGTTATCCCTATACCAGCAATACTAACAACACTTGTTTGCTTGCAGCGATCTGCGGCTACTGCATGAACTAAATCAGTCAATAAGGGGGTCAATTCACTAATATTGTTAAATAGGCGAGTGTCCAGATCTGTCTTCCACAGACGTGGTTTGGTGTAACATCCAATGCTGAACGCTAATAGACTAGAGGTACTGCACAGGAGGTATAGCTAGATATGTAACTGGAGCAGCAATCTTAGCAGAAGCACCTGCCATAGTAATGATTGCGTGTGCCGGGTGGGTGGCCTGCATACAAGCTGTAGCAGGCCTACTAGAAGGGTAGCGACCACGCCCATGGCGTATCAAATTACTGTAGCAGAAAGAATTTTAGGAGCAGAAATGCAGATCAATGATGTGGAAAAGACAGCTCCTTTGATGTGCTGGGTTTTTAAATAAATTCAGTTAAAATTGTTATAGGCCATTCGTGGTTACTTCACTCTATTCTGTCATATTTCAAATACAGTTTCGTATGAATGTTCACAATTTTGGCTTACAACCATATTTAGGACAGTGTTATGAATTTTTAACAATCTGTGTATTGACGATAGTTAGTATGGTTATTATTTTACATTGTAAACATATTTATTATACATACTTGACATAGCACATTTCACCTACTACATGTTAATATTTTGCTGCGCCTGTGTTTTACACTGTTACAACTGCAGGGGAAAGAACTGTAGTACTATTTAATATTTTGTTATTGGTATATGTTGGGTCATTTCTTTAAATGGATGGCCTCAGTTGCAATAAATATAAAAATGAAGGAACAACCAGTCCAATGAAAAGACACCGTAAATTCAAGCATACAACTCATGTTGGTTATATTTTGTACGTAGCAGTGACAAACTTAAAAAATAGTGGTGAACATGCACACAAATAGGCCTACCGTGTCTTTTATTCTGCTCATATTTATATGCATTGGTACCTATTTAACTGTTTTCGAGGTTTATTTTATTATTTATTTAAATTTATCTGAGTGGGCGTAGTATTTTGTAGGGATTGTGGCAAACATTCAAATCCCAGAAACGTAAGAATTTTACACAATTGTGTTTCAAACACCTAGTGAAACATTTCAGCATTGTGATAAATAAACAGATGTGACTTAAAAAAAATTAATTTCATCATAGAAATAGTTTACAGTTTAAACATATAAATTTCATACTTCTAATATTTGCAATCACCACATACACTGGTCCAAGATAATGTAAAGACAACAATACTCTTTCACACACAGCTATCACTACACATATTTATTCATGCTGTGGAAAAACAGAATTATCACAACATCTTAACTTGTCTAGGTATGTTTAAAAAACACAACGTGTATGAACTTGATATGGTACTTTTAAGTATTTTTCACAAGAAGAGAAATAAATGCTTCGTTTAGCAACACGCTATGTCATGTCACCAGTCACCATTTCTGCCCACTTTGGATTTGTAACCATCCCATCACATCTAAATATAATAAGAACTCAAACAATAAAATCTCATTTTAGTTGTAAATTGGAATTTCAAAAATAATTTTTTTGCTGTAATAAGTATGAAATATGCTACAGTTGAAAATATGTAATTTTTTTCCTATTGGTATGAAACTTTTGTTTTGTTTTCTTCCTCGGATGAATACTAAGTTAATGTTTCATTTATTCAAGAATACAATACTTTAAAGTTAATCACAGTGTTATATTTGTATTACACAAGTTATTCATAACACAGGTTGACATGTTACTCCTAGGGTGATTTTTCAAAGGTATGTTTCAAAACATCCGAAGAAAGAGTGAATGGGCTATATTTAAGGTGTTTGATAATGAACTGTGATGTCAACTTCTTATGTGAAATTCTTTTTGTTCCATAAAAATATTGTTATTCAATGAGCATTCACATACACGAGGGTTTTTTTTACCACACTCGAAGCCATGAATTACAGTAAATACTATAATTATCCCTCAGTTGCTAGTTAAATAGTGCACATCTACTTTACTGCTTTTTGTTTGCAGCACCCTCTGGCCCTCCGCTGGGATTGGTGGGTTCTGCACGATCTTCATCTGAGATCATCACACAGTGGCAGCCTCCTCAGGAGGAACTCAGGAATGGGCAGATACTGGGTTACGTCATGAGATACAAGCTCTACGGATATGAAAGTAGTCCGTGGACTTATCAGAACATTACCAATGAGGTATTCCTTTTTTATTGGCTTGTGTGCTGTATTTGAAGCTGAAGCACTAGTGTACACTGTTATTTATTTTAAAACATTTGGTCCACTAGTTTTCTTTGTTTAATTATAGATATTTGTAATGTGTTCTGCTGCTTGTAGTTCATATTTTTTCCAGTGCTAAGCCAGTACCAATATTTAGCGTTGTTATTGTCTGACACTAATACTATTAATTATTTGTAAAATGTGAGGTGCAGAGTTTATTGATATTTAATACAGATTTTACTATTGTGTATTGTTTTAAAATTCATTATTTGTATTGCTAACAGAAATTATGCACAATTTGTACTGTATTCCATGCATAGTATCTTCCAAGATAATAATTGTAAGTTTGTTTTCATGTTACACATAGTATTTAGAGATACTAGAAAATCATTTTAATGATATAGCCACCAATAAACACTACAAACAGTATAAACCCTTTTTCTAGCTACAAACTGCTATAATTTCAACTCGTGAATTTTTGCTACATCTTAAGTTTTATTGTTTATTTTGACAATTCCAAGTTTATTTCGTTTCTATAGTGTATTAACACTTGACAGCAGACAGTACAACTATGTAGTTTTCTCTGAGCTATATGTCAATTGTAGATGCATGACCAACATGGCATCATAATCATACTGTGCATAGAAGCTGTAGATGCATAGAATTTCAAGACATCTATCGGAACATTATAGCAAGCTATATAGCTATGGGCTACAGTCGTGAACATTTTGCATTTATCTGTGATACAGTCACCGAGCGTACACGGAATCTTGGGGCTACAAGTGCTGAAGATGCCTTCAGTTTTATTATGAAAACTAATGAAAACATCCAAATTTCGAGGTAGTGTTAAAATTTCATATATTTTTTTTTTTGCAAAATTGGGCGAACAAAAACAATGGGTGCAAATTCAAGAGCACTGCACTATAAATCACATCTTTTTTATGTAAGCAATAGTAATATTCTTATGTTCAAGCTTTGCAATATTCGTATAAACTGGGAAAAAAGAATACTTTAGATAAACACATCAAAACTTGAAAATTTTTCGCATCAGAATGAAAATAAAAGGTAAGCAATTTTACTGACGTTAGTAGTGCAAGAACAAAAAAACACAAAACTGACTGGCAGGATGTGGAAGAAACAGTGGAAATAGAATATCTCGCTTAACAAACTGGATGATCCTGCAGCTAGAGCTTACATGACAAAGTAAGTACTGGTTAGTTATTACATTTTCCTTGTGTATATTAACCGGCTGAAAAATTGTAGATACATCCCTGGTTCTGGAGATCTTCCAAAAGCAGCCACTCTTAGGATTGACACTGTCTCATGTGTCAGCAACACCATGCAAGGAAGCTGTAAGGGACAAAAAAAATTGTTGTGGCGGCTGATGAAATAACTGGAGTTGGTTGTAAGTGTGTTTTTGCAGTGTTATTTCACACTGTAACTGCAAGTTCACCACCGAGTGTGTATTTAGCTAGTTGTTCGTTTCTGAGCAAAGCAAAAGGGACCACCTGCAGTCAAGCTATTTTGTATACCATAATCAAGTTTGACATTTCATTTGACAGTGAAGTGAGCATTGTCTCAATGCCCATTCTCACCAGCAGCTTTATTCCCTGTTCCAGTAATAACAAATTCGAACTCCTGGTTTAATTCCGTACTTTACTTTCCCAGTACATTGAGGAAATGTTGAAATTTTTCTCCAGTAAATGTGAGTTCACAAACAAACAGTAGCATTGATTATATTGTTGACATGTTCATGGATAGTAATGCTGCTTTCCTCCTAAAAGTACTAATAAAGTTTGGCAGTGAGATTTGTGTAAAATTTAAGGCGTTAATCACATATATAGAATGTTTAGACTACCCATATGCCCACACATTGCAGAATGAGCTGGACACATCACAGAATTCTCTGCAGAGGTGTGCAGATGGTATTTTCCTGTATGGAACCATTCAACTGTTGAATCAGTGTTCCAATGCTGTTATCAAAGAGTCAGTGAAAGGAAGATTGAATGAAGTCTTGCATGCAGAGATGCCTTCTCACATTCGCTAAAGATATGGCCGGTGAAACAAGTGTGGTATACAAGAATGTAGGTTCTTTATTCAATCATTAGCTAACCATATGGCAGGCAGAACAAGTGTGGTACGCAAGAATGTAGGTTCTTTATTCAGTCCTACTGTTGCAGAACACAAAACCAAGGTGGTTGAAAATCATGCAAATGAGTGCAGAATGAGACTTCCATTTCTCAATAAGTTGAGTGCAGACATTTTCACTGAATGGTACCTGTACTCTCATAAAGAATTGCTTGGTCATATTAAATAGGGTAACAAGTGTAATGATGTTCAGCTTCATTTAGCTGTAAAACTCAAGTACCCAGAATTCTCTGAGGCATCATTGAGATGTATGTGGCTTCCTATCACTAGAGACTGGAGAGCAAGGATGACTGCAAATACCATTGAGCCAAGTTCTATGCTTTCCTTTAATCATGCTCATGATTAAGGAATTGAGTATTCTGTGATTCTGCAATTGCAGAATTTTCTTCAGAAATGTAGGAGTCCCATATAATCGCATAATCATCTCAGAATCAAACATTTTGGCCTACCAGGTGTTGGTTCACAAGCATAATGAAAGAAAAAGAAACTAATTTCTCCCAACAAAAATTTTAAATTATGTAATTTGACGCACACTCTTTGCTTTCTGGGAATAAAGATTAGGGCGCTGAGCACCCTCCTTGGTTCGGCCAACCAGAATCAGTCCTGCCACTCCAAAAGGCGAAATTCAATGCAGTGAATGGATTGGGTTAGCTGATCTGGATGTTTAGCCGCTTTGTCACGTGTGTTGTTAGTGGCTGTGGCTCTATAATGTTCCAAGTACCAGAGTACGTGGTTCAAGGTACGGGTGATCATCGACTGTGTTATGTTTGGCAACGTAGGTGTGTCCGATTAAGGGTAGACCAGTCTTACATTAGTTTAGGTAAAGTGGGTTGCAAGATGCAGTCCCCTGCTTCTCCTTTGTTGGTTTGACATCTATGAGGTCTGATGTCACAATCCCTCTGGAATAAGCACACGGAGTTATGTAAGAACATGTGTTTATTCCCCAGGGGAATAGACATGGTGGTCTATACTATCTCCTAGTTATTAATTTTACTGAAACCGGCAGAATTAGACTACGTTAAACCAGGTGAATGGGACCTGGGGTAAAACTAATCAATAGCATATTGAGCTAAGTAGCTATGACAATAACTGACCCTAACTAACCTACAGTTGTTTGTCCTGAAGGGATTTAGAGGTCACTGCTAAATTGACAGCGAGTGTAAGGGGGAGAATATTTATGCAGGGGTTGCTGGATGCTTGTCTAGAAGACTTCTGAAAGGCCGGCTAATCTCTTGTGAGGAAAGCGGTAGGCAGAGAGCTCCAGCACAGGAGGTGGTGGAGCGAGCTGCGGAGTATAGAACTGATGTTCTTGGGCTGCATACTGGCATATATAGTCGGTTGATACGGGTCCTTTGCAGGTCAGGATCTTTGGACGTGAGCTTTTCCCTTAGCAGCGCTGGCTGCATTCTCTCGGGGGAGATTGGAAGTGACAGTTTTCTTTATGTGCAGGTTGCATCTCTGTCTCCCGTTTAGGGGCAGCACTGGGCTTCGTTGCTGGCTTCTGTCGCAGGCAGGGGTTAATAAAAGGCACGTGATGTCTGACATAATGGCACAGGCGACTTCGGCTGTCATATCTTGGGGTGTCCCTTGTCTAGGGGTGTGCTGGTTAGCTCTGGAAGCAAGCTGTCATGTGTTCAAACCCTTGTCAGGGTGACTTGGCGTCATATATAGATAAGGCGTAGTCGTAATGAAATATTATGCCAGTACGCGTGATGTGTCAACTTTATACTCATTTTTTACATGACACACAGTGTAAACAGCAATAATTAAAAAGTGCACTTAACACTCCTATGCTAAATAAAGTATATAATATACTTTCATCAATATGACCTTCTGAATTCACTCATAAGTCATAAATATAAATCAATAACACAAATGTGCCAAGATGGAAATTGAAACATTTTAATTACTCCATTTTTCCTATATCGTTACAATCTATAAAGCCATAATTTGGTTCTCAGCTTTCGACTAGTAATGCGTATTTTGTATAAGAGTTATTTTTCTTTGTCTTGTATTAGATTATTTTGACTAAACTGAGTAATGAGGTAAGATCATGCTTGATTCACTTGATTTTCTTGCATTCTACCTTTCTTTCTAAATTGCAAGATTTATTTTTTTTATAGCAGAATCTTGTTTTCTCAGTCGCAGAATTTCTGTTCCCTAAATGCATAATTTATTTTCTCCTATCATAGAATTTACGGTCGTCAATGTGCAGAAAATTTCTATCCCTACTAATGATATTATGTAAATGCAATTAAAGTGTACCAAGTTTTGCTGCTACATTGTATTGTGATGCTATTATTACAAACAAAATATTTTATGACTGTTGTATATATTTATGTGTATATTCATATTTTTTACAATTCTTTATAGTTATATATGTCTACATATTCTTAAAAAGAATTTTCTGAGTGTGTGTACTTCACAAAACTTTAAAAATAAAAATTTATAAAAGCTATATTCTATAAAGTAATTTTTGAAATGCTATTTTATATCATCTCTACATATACTTTATAAAGATGTAAAAAAGGACAAAAGCTCAAGTATTCAAAGTCTAGTATTTACTTGTCAACAGGCATGGTAGCGCAATCGCGACACTTTGCTGTCTAGGTCAGCTTCATCAGGCGATGAGTTATAGGGCACTGCAATGTGGTGGAAGGGCATAGTTGGTAGTAAACCTAATGGCCAGGTGGCAAATTAGGATGTGGTGGGAAAATTAAAATTTTGCCGGTATAGCTATTGAGTATGGCAAAATTTCAGTTTTCCCACTGCAGTATTGAGTCTTGGAATTAGTTGGTGATGCTATGGTGCTGTCTCCTTTGCCATTTAATTATTCATTACTTGCTAAATAAACATGCAGTTGAAAGACTGATTTAATTTTGTTTTAAGTAAATATTTTCTCATTTTGGAATCTGCAGAAACTGTATTTTTTGCTTGAATACTTTTGCTTTTGTTTGTTTAAATTGTAGGCCCAAAGGACATTCCTTATCAAGGACCTAATAACATGGAAGGACTATATCATACAAATAGCTGCATACAACAATATGGGAGTAGGAGTCTTCAGCGATGGAGTGAAAATTAAGACAAAGGAAGGAGGTAATGTATTCCATTTCATTAGCACATTACATCATGCATCCAACCAATATTACACATCTTGATATATTTTTACACCCACAGTAGAAACACTGATTTATCACAGCATTTTTACTTAACAAGATAGATGTACAAAATTTAGTTGGTTGTTGTAATCATTTTTCACCAGAAGAAAAATAAATACATATTCAATCTTGCAATATGCTATTTTGTCAGTTTTGCCAACTTCCAAGTTCTAACTGTGCTGCCATCATGTACATATTTTAATAAGTCCGTGACACACACACCATTATTTGCACCATAATACGTATAAAATCTGATAAAATATAAAATATTTAACTTTTTTTTCTACTACTACAGGAACTTAAAAACTTGAAAGAAGTGAAATAGAATGAAGTTCAGAAAACATAAAAATGCAGTATTTACTCAAATCGAAGATGCGATAACAGTATATTAGGGCTAGCACCCCTTAACTCTTCAGTCTCTGCTCTTCCACAGCTTGCAAAGGCCGGAGGTAGCTATCGGGGTGCGCAACCTTCGGAGATCCCACCACTTTCAAGGGCCGTGATCTCTACCACTCAGAAGACCTCACCAACCAGAAGCTCCATGCCTTCAGTAGTTGTTGAACCTTTATCTGCCACCACTGCAGATCCCGCAGCTCCTGGGAGACTCCACCACCCCAGAGGCTCCCGAAGACATCATTCCTCATCTACCACCCCAACTCCTGTTAACCACCAGAACCCCCTTCATAGCAGGTCGCGTTGACGTCTCTTCTGGACCTCTACAGCCCACTGGAGGGTGTGGCTACGATGACAACTGCCCTTCTGCTAGTTGACTTTTCTTAGGTTCCTTAAGAACAACCATGGTAGCTAGGTGCTGTCAAATGCGTTAACTATGACCATAGTTATTTTATTTTTTCCGATTTTAAGTTGCCTACACATTACACATAGCTCTTGCCCATGTTGTCTTCACCTGGATGTAATGATAGAACCAACTTCTGTAACTTAACGTTATAGGAGTTAGTTTGGAGTCACTCTGTTTTGTAAGTACATATAATATAACACGTATTTTTAACATATTCTTGAGAGTTTCATTCATCTTTGGGTGTAATTTGAATAACCTTTTTTCACTTTCGATATATGTAAAATTACACTTAAGAGGAAAAGCTGGCAGATACGTAACCACCATGGTAAATACACACACCACTAAAAGGCAAACGTAGCTCTGCCAACTGGTAGACCTTCAGTTGCACCCAAAAGCACTAGTACTCGATCTACTCGGAGAATCAACTAGACCAGGTTATCCTTACTCCGCCACTGCTGCTCACATGGCTGGATTGGGGCTGGATCCACTTAGGGCTGATCGACCTCCTGTGGATACCACACTCAGGTACCTCAGTGAGGAAGTCATGTTTGATGCTCAAAGTTCTGTCCACCACGTGCAAAGGCTGTACGAAAAGAATGCCGGGTGTTACTACACGTCACAAGTCTGAGTACCTGGAAGTACTTGCTAGGGACGTCCAAGTGCCGGTTTGTCCTCTGCGGATTGTTTGTTTCTGTGACTATATGCCGTACTCTCAACAGGGAGGTGCAAGGAAAAGATTAAAGAGGGCCTTATGATCCATAGTGTGTGAGATAGTTTCAACTGACCCTTTCAGAAACTGTGGTAAGTGATGTTCATACCTCTTATCCTTCGCACCTCACACCATTATTTACATAGTTAATCAAACTACCGGAATGGCAGCACCCTATCATAGAGGCTATCTTGCGTGAGGAAAACATACCCCTAGGCCTTGACTGGCCCTGGTTAAGGGCACCCTTACAAGAGTCTCTACGCTTAGTCGTTCTAGCCGTCCAGGACAGTGTCACCCCTACACGTCTCGCAGAGTCAGTGCCAGATCAGCTGTTCACCAACAGTGTGAGTTCAGCACTGAGGAGGAGCACCCTTCTTCCCATCAAAGCTAAGGTATCATGCCAGACGAGGCGTAGGGTTATGAGTTGTGACATTAGTTACTGATTTTGTGCCTACCAGACAACCTACAAGGTTCACATTTTATACTCACCGGGCATCTCAGAAATCTATAAAGTCCTGGTCTAGTATCCCAATGCACCTCACAATTCTGACATCACAATATTTGAAGGCTCTCAAAGTGACAAAGACTAGATCTTCGTAATGAAAACGTGTCATGTCAAACTTGGTATAAGCTGTTCACGGTAAAGTGAGCAATTTTTAAGGCCCTCCCAACAGGCATTAACCACTAATAAATATATCTTATTGCAGCCTCAGGCATTAAATTTTGAGGGTGGTGAAGTGTATACACTGTGTTTATTGGCCACATTGCAATGTTTATATTAAAAAGCATCAGGAAGATGGAAATTGGATGAAAGAAAAAATTTAGAAGGGCCTTGAAAAGTGCTTACTGTACCGTGAACAACATATATAGTGTTTAAATTCCCAAGTCTTTGTTCCCGGATTGATGCAAATAGGCCCAAAGTGTAATATTCACCCCAACATGGAGAACCCCCACCCTAACCAGGTGTTAACTATTTAAATTTGAGAATCTTAGTGTCGTTTAACATATGGATTTTAGTACCCTCAATACCCTAGGCATGCGTCAATCTGGTAATAAATTTACTGAGAGAGAGTGAGTAACTTCAAACAAAAATGCATTTTAAGGTTATATACAATATTTCTAAGACCTAAAATGCAAGTCCGCATCCTTCGTTTTCCCGCATGCTTAGATTTTTCTTGTCTGTCCACTGAAAAATGAATAATCGAGGTTCCACTGTACATATAAACAATGTTCAAAAATAACCCTCATGCTATGAGTATTGAAACAAAAATTCCAGTATCCATTGATCAGATATTCTAGCTAAAAGCCAAACTATATTTGGAACAATAATTTAGCTACATAATACAGTGGATTTTCGATGATTCATTGCTATTATTTACATTTTACCATATTTCTCATTGGTACATTCGCCAAAGATTGTGCGTATCAATCGTTTTTGAACTCTATGTGAAATGCAAAACTACATGGATAATCAACAACTTGTGCTATTGATAGTATGGTTTTGTGGCATGTTATCTCTTGGGAATTAAGAGTAACTAACACTTAGTTAGGGGTGAAAAATTAAACCTCAAATACCAAATCAACTTTAGCAAAAAAATGGCTCATAATGGTTAGTTACCCTGACGTCAACGGAGGTTGAACACATGCCTTCTGCAGTGCTCTGGCTTTGTTTTGAGTTCCCCACGTCGGGGTGATATTAGTAATTAGAGTTTTGGGAGTATTCTTCCCTGACAGGAGACCGGGGAGTTCAACCCCTACGACCAACTTCACACTGATGGTTTTATGGTAGGTTGACCTGGTTCTATTATAAGAGTTAGCCTTCAAGATTCGTTAGGCTAGTGTCATGAGGAGAGTATATATCAGGAACTCAAAATCGTTTGGGCAAGGTCCCTGTGTATAGTGTTTGTTGGTTAGGTTATCTGCTCAGGACAAAATCAAGTGTTATAGGGGCACAATCCTCTGTCGCTTTACCTGGTGAGTGCTCGGCAACAGTGTGCTTCTGCTCGTCGGCTGGCCGGTTGTGGTGGAAGAGGTCGGCGGCAGAACAGTGGTTGACTCTGGTTGCGGAGTAGCGGTGCGTTCAAAGTGCTCTTGAGGCAGATGGGGAGGGATTGAAGTATAAGTGTCAGGCAGTAGGGTAGGATCAAGATCAATGAGAGTGTGGTCAAAATGTAGAACCAATAAATGTTCTAATCCTGGAAGGTCAGTGTTTCTTGTGGGAGGTAAAAATAACGGGTTTTCCTCCTCTACAGATGGAGTAGGTGGACTTAAAATATCTTATTATAATTGTTTAAGAATTAGTTTTAAATTATATTTACGTCCTCCTTTCTTTGCGTAAGGCATGAGGGTCAATAAAATAAGAAAATAAATTAATTAAGGTGAAGCTGGTGAAGAAACAAGCCCTAGTTGTGTGCAGCTAGATCAACTGTGTTTGCAACAGGAAATCTCACTCTGGTGTTCTGCATCCAGCTGAATAAACTGTGGTGGATGGAACTATCGACCGTCACCAGTGGTGGAACAGAGTTTTGGATTTGACACACTCCAGTAAGTTCTAGGCGAGTTTTCATCCGCGGTTCGAGCAGCAAAAACAATTGCCTCTCCAGCCGGTTTAGAGAAAGGGGCTATTCAAGCAGGTTTGGAGAAAGGGACTATTCGAGATACTTGATTCCACACGTAGTAATATGTTTCTAGTGCTTTTGGGCGCTCCCGAAGATTTACCAACAAGATAAACAATATATTTTGCCGGCATATCTCGGTTTGCATCTTAAGAAGTATTGTAATTGCCTTGGTGGCTTTATTAGGCGTAACCAACTTTACCCTAATATAAAAGTGAGCGCATTGAAATACACGAAAAAGCTCAAAGGTCTAATGAATTAGGGGCGCCAAAACTGAAATGAGGAGCATTATGAACCATTTAAATTTCATGTAAATCCTATGTTTTATTAAACTTAAAATTATGAACATGTGACTCCACTCTCTCCTGAATTAAATGTTAAATAAAAATGATTTTAGAAAATAATACAGAAATTGAATTTACTTTAGTCTAGGCGAAGGCAACCTGTTAAATAATAAAATGTAATCTATGTAATTCAGGTGAAGGATAATTAATTTAAATAAAATCAGCCAAATTAATTAAACTTGTTTAATTAAGTGGGGAATGTCCAGAAGGGACCTAGTTATAGACAACGGTCTCTTTACCAGAAGGGCAAAGAAGGATGTCGTGGCTAGAGGCTTAAGGGATTTCCAGATGAGAATGTCGTTGCTGTGACCTACTGTTACCTGGGTGGTAAAGTGGTAGGAAGAGGTTGAGGAGGGGTTAGGGATGATGTCGGCAGGACTCTCTCATATGCGTTGATGACCCTCTAGGGCTGCTGGCAGAGGCCGGAGAAATAGAAGGCATCTGGAAGACAGTTGTCCTCTTGGAAGCTGTCTGCTGTTGCCAAAGAAGTTGAAGGCCTTTGGAAGGTGCTTGTCCTCCAGAGCTGTTGGATTCGTCAACGGCCACTGGTTCTTCTACGGTCAACGCCATGAGTCAGGGTCACGCCCCATGGGTAGGACCCTCGGGACCTCCTTATATACTAATTTATCCAGCATGGAGGCTCTCAGAAGGGTGCAGGGGGAATCATCCCCACTCCTAGGGGGTTGGAAGCTCAGACGTCACACATGGGTTTCCTGGATCTTTATCTTAAGAGGTGCTTGGCGCAAAGTCAATGACATATCTTGCCGTCATGCACTTGAGGAGGCCGTGATTCTCCATTGGCCGGCCCACTACCTTGAGCGGCGCAAAGTCTAACTATCGCAACCATTCTAACAGGAGCCGGCAATTTGATAGATGTACTGTTCTTCGGGGAGGGACGATGGTGTAATGGCTTCTTGGCAAGATGGGGGTGACAGTAAAAGCTGAGATCACGTGTCTGTAGATGATGATGAGACTCTGTCACCATGGGTAAACCACATGTCCAGCCTCTGTTACTGTTTTAGTCGAGGTTTGACTTGCCCATGGGAATAAATATAGTTCAAAATGGGGCAAAGTCGTTTGGTAGAATGCGCTCTTCAGTAGCGCAGGAACGCGTCGCATGTCAATCCCCCCCCCATCTGACGAAGACTCATCTTAAGGGTTTTGGAAAGTAAATTCTCTTTGTCGATATAGGTTAGGCCCATGAACTATATGTGGTTTAGCATCTGTAGAGGTTGACGTATGTTGCTTTCTGAAACCTGAACTGAGACATGATTCATATGGTTTTGGTTACGCTATGTCAGGCACGCTGGATAAAGATTACAGGTTACTGACAGAATACCAGGGCCTTGGATTATGCGGAGTAGATTGAGTTGGCATTGGACTTGGCACAAAGTCTGGGACTGAGAACATACCTTACTTATTCGGGCAGGTTTCCTTACCTTGCCCACCTGACTGGCAACCTGTTTCTCCAACTGCAGGGGTGGTTGGGCACCCCTGGTACTGGCCCCAAGCCCTGGTGTCTTACTGCTGTCGGGTTCTGCACTAGGAAGTCTGGCTGCTTGTCGACATGTGTTGCGAGTAGGAAATACACCTCTTGAATAAAAACACATGGGTAGGAACAGTACGTTTTTATTACGTAGTAAGAAACAAGGTGGCGCGTACTATCTCCTATAAAGCAAAACATGGTCAGAAGTAACGTACGATAAAACAGGTGGAGGTGACCTGCTCCTAAACTAACTTGGTATAGAATGACTTAGACAGCTATAAAAAGAATTCAGTCGCAGCTACTCTAACTCGGGATGTTTCGAAGAGACTTTAAGAAAGAATGTGGCACTACTTTTTATGGCAGTGGGTGTAGTTGCTACTACCAGAAAGTAATGGCAGTTGTTGAAACAGGAGGAACTACAACGGAGAGTTTGGTATTAGTTTCTGCAGGCTTACTGTTGAATCACTGGTGGTAGATGCTGTAGAACCTTTTGGAGCTGGTGGTAGCCGTTTACGGCAGCCTCTGGGTTCTGCTGCTGGCTGGTGGTAGGAGCCACTGGAACTCCTGGTGGCTGTTGAGTGAAGCCTTTTGAGCTTCTGGTTGTTGGTGGTGGCAGCCTCTGGAGCTCTTGGTAGACTTGACTGAAGACTCTGGAGTTCTTGGAGAGGCCATGAGGGCCAGTAGAGAGCCCCATCACATTAAGTGTTGAGGCGTGCTACTGGAGAAAATAACTCCAGTTTCTGGCTGTGAACAGTCTTTCAAAGTACACTGATCAGGCCCACACCGGGACCATAGTGGGATGTGTGACGTTGCCTCGTGATGTCCCTCTGGTGGGAGGACGGGTGGGGTAACTCCCTTCTTGCCCGGCACTCAGCTTCGGCAGGGTTCGGCCGCCCTCGGGCTGCTTTGTGGCAGGTGGTGGCTTGGTGACTCTCGCGGCATGGGGCGTGGGGGGTGGGGGTGCATTTCTTGACCGATTGCGTAACGTCTCATTCACGTGTCTAGAATTGCCGTCCAAGATACTGGCAATTTAAACGGCACTCATGAATGGAATTGCTGGGTTTTTTACCCATCGTCGGGTTATGTAGAAATACGTGAGGTTGATGAGTTGTAGTCAATTAGTAATAATACTGGAAATCAGCATGCAGCAAATCGTTCTCCCTCCATTGTGACTAAGGCTCATGCAAGTCGATGGTGGTGCGGGGGAATGAAGAACAGTGCCCCCTTCTCTGGAAGTTTGAATCTTGAAGAAAAGTGAGAAAAAAATTTTGGTTCGGAGGGCTGACCTCTTAAGAGTGCGTGGGAGAAAAAAATTTTACAGTGCACTGGCTGTTGGTGTGGTTTTATAGTTACTCGTAGGATAGCGCCACATATGGCTACAACGTATGCAGCGTTATCTAAGAGGAGCTACCTTGAACTAGCAACACAATGCATATGAGGTTTTTGTGAGAGGCAGAAGGGGGATAAGAGTGGAGAAAGATGATAGTCAGGCAGATAAGGATATGTGTAGGCAGGTGGCATGCTTGTGATGTGAGCCAGTGAACAGCTTTGGAATTAGCAGCTCACATTTTACAACTGAACCACCCAACAGTAGAACTGCTCTATCAATGGCAACTAAGGCCAATTAGCCTGTTAATGTACTGGTTTTTATGTAAAGTAAAGGAATCTATCTATACCCTACTAGCAGTTTGAGTTTTATTCATCCAGGAAGTGCCGCAGTGGTGTAGCGGCTAACAGTGCTCGCACAGGTTCAAATTCAGACTAAGTCAAATCCAAATTTTTTGCATCTTTTTAACGAGGCAGATGTTGCTGTTTCCTAGTAGGGTTTCTCTGGGTCTTTGCTATCGATCAATAGTATAAAAAGGAATACTAGATGGCCTTAAAATACATATTTTGAGCATTGTGCTTTTAGACACTCTCATAACTGTAAACACTTTGCATCTGTGTCCGATTAAACAGTACATTAAATGCTACTTCGAAGAACACACCTGCTCCTTCTGTATAATTTTTCCAACTACCACATATTCGTGCAACTATTTTGCCAATTTAATGCATAACATTTTAAGGCATTTAATACTCTTTTAACAAGTAGGTAGATATATTTAATAGGTTTCCACCAAAACTGCATTGTCATACCTGAATAAACGTGGAAAGGTTTTTCTGTTACACTGCTAATAAACAGCATTCATATCTATGTCTATAAACATGCACAGGACATTTTTTGGACAAACTTATTTCTACCTACTGTACACGTGGACCAAACAAGGTGGCGCAGGTGTAAAACACTGAACTCACTTTCCGGAGGACCTGGGTTTGAATTTCTTTGTGTTTTATAATATTTCACTTTATTTTATTCAGTCTCAACTGGTCATTATTAATTATTGCTTAGGTAGGAAATAGCAGATGCCTCAAGCAAGAAAGCCTCAATGGCAGGCTAACACCTTTCATGTGTGGAATTCATTGTTCTACAGGGTTGTCTATGACTTGGAAAGTCAGGGAATTGTAATTATGGTCAGGGAAAGTCAGGGAAATTTCAGTATAATACATGTCATGTGATTTTGCCCTACCTTCATTAAATGTGTCATCAATTTTGATGGCAAAATCACTTTTTTTCAACAAAATGTGCTACTTGGAAACGGCCCAGGGTCAAAAATATGATGCTACTGCCATCTCTTGTCAGCCTTAAGCCGTGTCTGAAACCGACAATTTGATATTTTAGTATTTAGAAGTGTAGTGTGGATGAATTCAAATGTCTCTTTACAGTTCTGTATGTGATGTGTGAACCACTTACTTGCACTTTTTTCGACATTGCTGTGTTTTTTGGCTGAAGAACAATGCGAGCATCAAATGGCCTTTATTGTTATTTAAATGTGTTAAATTTACTTTTATGTAGGCATAGAAACATTTTACTTCCATACGTAACAACATATTAATTACCATGCACATTTCACCGTTCCCATTACTTTATTTTTGCCGAAACGCGGGATATAACACGTTTGTAAACAGTAGCAGACAACTTTATTTATTTATTTTTATTTGGTAATTTAGTGAGCTCCTTCACCACAGTAAATTTCAACCCCAAATCCCTAAATATTTAAGGCTTAAAATTGGTCACATGATCGAGTTAATAACCTAAACAGCGGGTTCACAGCCATTTCGAACACAGCTTTAGCATAACCCCGCCCTCTAGCAAGGAATGAGCCAATTGTAGCCATCCCGGACAATTTTCGTCATGTTATTTATTTTATTTTCAACTGAGTTTTAGATTTATTGCAATTCTATTTTGTTCACATAAACTCAAAAATTAATACGAAGATAAAATTAACTGCATTATATACATGTTCCTAATAAAGTTACTTGGAAATATTTATTTTGTATTACCAGTTATCTTTAGTTGGCAACATTGATTTCTTCTGTGTTTTTTGCTGTTCCAATATTTATTGTCCGTTTCATATTAAATGCGGTTTTGCGGCACATGAATCATGACATCCAAAAAGACAGTGTTCAATAATTTGTGGCTTGATGCCACAGTTAATCCAGAGTTTGCTAGTTGGCTGTGCAAAGTGGAAGTAAATGCAAATCAGGCTTTTTGCAGTGTGTGTATACAAACATTTTAGCTCAGTAACATGGGATGGCGAGCAGTTGTCTCGCACTCTAAAGGTCCAAAACATTTGGAATTTATGCAAGCTAAAATTTCACAACCACTTTTGTCTTAATTTTGTGCTACAAAAAGTGATTCAGAATAATCATCTCTGCCTGGATGTAGTGGACATTCTACTTTGAATGATACTGAGGAACAATGAATGCAAGTTCTGCCAGACGAGAAACTGTGTAAACAAAATGTAGCCACACCAGATCTAGACCTTTTTTTTGCACAAGTGATATTTCTCGTGCAGAAATTATGTGGTGTTTGAATGTTGTTGCAAATCAATTTTCAATGAATTCGTGTAGTAATGTAGGCAGTATATTTAAGGTTATGTTTCCCGATAGTACAATTGCTTCACAGTTTCAGTTGGGCAGAACCAAATGTTCGTATGTCATAAACCATGGTTTAGCTGTTCACTTATCTGAAATTCTGTCTACTCGTCTTGGCAGTTGTGAAGATTATGTCATTTGTTTTGATGAAGCTCTAAATAACACATCTCAGAAAGGGCAAATGGACATCCAGGTTAGATATTTTGATGTTAATAGCCAAAAAGTGTGTACCCAGACCTGGAATATTCGTTTCTTAGGTCAACGAAAGCTTAAGATCTTTTGGAACAGTTCAATGAAAGTCTGAAACCTCTACCTAGGAAGAATTTACGGCAAGTGTCCATGGATGGGCCAAATGTAAATTTTAGCTTTCTAAAAAAACTGTAAGGTGATATGTTGGTTGAAAATCCTGAAGGTAAAAAACTTTTAAACATTGGTGTTTGTGGATTGCACATTGTCAATGGAGCAATCAAAACAGGAGATCTTCACACTTTTCTATGAGATATTTATTTCCTATTTAAGGATTCTCCAGCTCGTCGGGCCAGTTTCAGTAACATTACTGGCAATGAAGTGTTTCCCCTGAAATACTGCACTGTCAGGTGGGTTGAAAATGTCAGTTGTTTAGTACGAGCTTTATTTGTAGTTGATAAATTTGTTCATTCTTCTGTATTGCCGCATACCAAACCAGCTGGGAGCGTCTTAAAACATCTTGATGACAAATTTCTTAAGTGCAAACTTTCTTTTTTAAGACAGCTGAATGTGAACCATTCTTATGAAAATTTCAGTCTGCAAGACCCCTGATTCCGTACTTGTACAGTGATCGCCATGACCTTATAAGAATTCTAATGAGCCGTGTTGTTAAATTAGAAACATTGGAAGCTGCTGACTGTGGTAGTAAACTTCTTGCACTTGATCTATTGCAGTGGAAATATACGTACTTCAGTTGAAACAAATCAGCCTTGGGTTTAGTACAGTGAAGCACCTGAAGAGGGTAAAGGCAAATGAGAAAGACATTCTCACTTCAGATTGGCATGCCAGAAAGTTGTAAAAACAGCTATAAAAAAATTGCAATAGAAGAGCCCACTTAAGTACAAGAGAAGATCCCACTTAAGTACAAATTGGTACAAAGATTAACTTCACTAAATCCACAAATTATTGTCCGTAAACCACAACTTGGTCAGATAAGATTTAATGTCTTACAAGCATATTTGAGGCTAACAGAATCTCAGAATCTGTTGCTGAAAAAGCAAATAATCAGTACCTTTTCCTTTGCCAAGATGCAAAGGAAACATTGGAAGTTGAATTTAGCAGATTTTTTGCCTCATCATTTCACATGGGAATGCATCTGTTGAAAGTGGATTTTCTGTCAATAAGTTTATCCTTGTAGAAAATTTAATTGAAGATTCTCTTGTAGCACAAAGGCATGTGTTAGATGCCATTCGTTACTTTGGAGGAGTAGAGCGTATTCCCATTGAACAAAAAATGTGCTCCTATCTGTGAAATAATCTCACAAGAGATATGTACAGCATTTAGAAGATAAAAATCAGTTTCTTGTTTCAAAAGAAAAAGCACAAAATGAGTAACAAAAAATTTCTGAAGCCATGCAAAAACTTGAAGATAAGAAGAAGAAAATCATACTTGAAGCTAAAGTTGCTGAAGAACAGATTGTGGAGAAAATTGAAAATCTAAAAAACTTGGCAAGTATTTTAATGCTTGAAAAAAAAAAGAACTTGCATTGATGCTTTGGGCATGAAATGTCGGACCTTTTAAAAAATATTTTTATTGATTTTGAGACTTGAAAATGAACATATTTTGTGATTGGCATTGTCTCCTGTAATGGTGAGTTCACTTTCTAAATTTTTTATGTGTTTACAGTTAATTTAATTTTTTGTATTCTATTTTTCAGTCTTTATTTGTTTTTATTGATTTAACAATTTTGCAGTAGTGCATACATTTATTAAAAAATCCATTATAAAATGTGTACAGTATAAGAATGCGAGGGAGTGCTATTTTCTACTCTTTGGACTACAATTATCTGATTTAAATTTAAAAAAAAGGATGGCATTTATTTTCATTTCTAAGTAAACATTTCTTTTAAAACTTAATACCATATGTAATTTTTATATTACATTAACAGCAACTTGTGGAAAAGTCAGGGAACTTTTATATTTTGGTCAGGGAAAGTCAGGGAATTAAAATTAAGAATATCTGTGGCAAGCCTGTTGAGCGCTTCCCTACTCCATCTCACCGCTGTAAAAGGCTGAAGGAGAGGAGAGAGTATAGCTCTGACCACTGAACCCACAAGTGATACCTCACCTGTCACTGCTACCCCGCAAGGTTCATTATGCACCGTATTTTCCACCCACCGCCTTAAAAAGCTGGTTAGGAACATTGATGCACAATATAGAATGTATACCTCATTTGCGTAAGCGTAGTAAGCACATATCTTGCATAAGACTCTTAACTATTCACAAAATATCTTGTGTAAGGCTCTTGACTTTTCGCGCCAAGCTTTTATGTACTAAATATAAATTGATACAAACATTTTAATGTGTGGTAAAGTTTATTACGGCTGTTCAACCACATCTTACAAGTTCTAGAAATTGTGTAACTACTATGATTATTTTTCTCTTTTTAATGCATTTATAAATAAAACCTTGGTTTTAAAAGTTTTTTTTACAGTTATTTTTTATTTATGAATGTGAGTTAACAAATTATTGCACGAGTGATCAATACTGTCAAACGTAACAGCCACACCATATAATTATTGTGTCTAAAGAAAGTAATAATGTGATTCCATTGTCTATAACTGATATAATGTATTGGCCCGATACCATACCCGATACAGCTACATCAAATCAAAAAAAGGTTAAGTATCGGCCGGTACCGACACTTGGTATTGGTATTGGAACAACTCTAATATTTATGTTGTAAAGAAAATGCCTTTTATTATAATGTGCTAATTGATTTTAATATGTGTATGGAATATGGATGCAAAACAAAGGCTACTGTTTAGTACTATGTCTACTAAACATTACTGAAGATGAAACTACAAGTTGCTAAAGTATGTTGCTGTTTTGTAATCATGTTGTTTGGTTTTTAGTAAAAGTTGTTGACTATGTCCATGAAGATTTGTTTTATATATAGTAACAGAAACTAACTTGAAGGATACTTCACTTCACCTTGAATTTTGTAGATGTAAATCAAAATAATGATCACATATCAGAGAAATTAGGAGTATTATTACAGTAGTTATTCTCCGTACAACTTTAATTTGGTTCAATGTCAAAAACTGAGTTCTTCCCAGCTGCAATTTTTTTTTTTTTGCTGAAAGACAAGTTTCAAGTTTTCATTTCATGTTCAAGGATTATTTTGTTGGTTGTAATATTGGCTAAAATGGTTTTCGGATCCAGTTTTAGTTCCTAAATAATTTATACTGAAACTTCAGAGTTTTCTTTAGATGTGCATCATTCTTTTGTCTTTATTAGCGTGTCTTAAAAATATAGGGTCACCATTTAAAGTCGCATTCAGACGAGTCGCTGGTGGAAAGACTGCATGCCAGTTGAGTACCTTGCGCGTAGAGGCAGTGAAGCAAATAGTATATGAGTGAGTCGACCATATAATATACCTCAAACGTTTTGAGGCCCCGACCACAAACAATAGCTGCAGCCAGGCAGAACTCTTAAAGAATGTGGTTGTCCTTGGGGCATGAAAGGCACAGAATATTTTTGTATTATCATCATCGTCATTGTATTCATTGGAAACGTATTCTTCATCGTCATAGTCATATTCTTATTCATCATTATCATAGTAAATCATGTGTTGAGTTATGTTGTGTATGTATTTTTGCAGTTCCGGAATCAGCTCCATCCAATGTACGTGCAGAGCCGCTCAACTCGACCGCCGTGCAGGTGTGGTGGGAACCGCCCAACCCTCAGAAGATAAATGGCATCAACCAGGGATACAAGTTGCAGGCCTGGAAGAGTAAGTATTGTCACCCATTCAGCATTGTTGCAAATACACCAATGTACTGTTCAGGAAACATCTGTTTGTGTACAACTGTAGACACCACATTGAAGAGTTTGTTTGAAATATTGTTATTTTCTATGTTGCTTTTTTAGTATATTATATACGTTGCCTTTTTGACAGCATAGACTTCTCTAAATACACTAAATTCCATTTAAAAAGTTACCTGCTGAATGTTTTGTGTTTAATAAGCTGTGTTGTAGTTTATTATCAGTATATAATTTGACCTTTTTGAAGTATTTCAAGTTCATCATCATGAACAGTTACCAGCCACTGGTCGGGTTTGTTTGCTGCACCTTTCCATTCTAACTCTGCTCCAGTCTTCATCTCTAGGTCTTCCCCGTGGCCTTTGCATTGCATACACATTTCATGCATCCTCTGTGGTAGCCCATATTCTTCCATTCTCTTCATATGTCCATACCATCTCAGTCTCATTGTTCTTATTTCATTCTGTAATGTATCTTCTGTCACTAATCTCTCTAATTTTATCATTTTGCATCCTGTACATTTTTGTTACTCTCAATTTGCTTCTCAGAAAGGTAATTTCACTTGCCTGCATTTTATTTGCCCACATTCTTTTTGTGAACTTTGATTTCAAATACATATGTCACTATGTCAGTATAGATATGTAGTATGCTTTATATTGACACATGACATCTTTTCAACAATGAAGATTTTAACAACTTCCGCTCCATCCCTATGTCAGTTGTTGCGGAGTTGGAAGTTAATTTTTGTCCCATTAATATGTGAAATTGTGTTTTCTGCACCTCACAGATTGTTTTATTCACTGGCCCACCATAACAATGCTTAAAGACAGCGAGTTCTTTTACTCCTCGCTAGATAGCTCTAGTAGTAATTATTGCTTGTCTTTTGTTTCGCAACCCCTTCCAGCCGGCCGGTGACGTAACAGAGGAGAGCCCTGCATTCGCTACCATCCCGCTCTGCGACGACCCCTCGCCCTGCGGTGTGAGCCAGTCAGCAGCAGGCCAGAATCTAGTATAAAAGTGGAGACAGACTGTGTCTCCAGAGCAGTCTTCGTTTCTAGTGCTCGCCGCTCAGAATCTGACCAGATTGATCTCAACTCTTCCTAGCACGTGCCGCTCTGGAATAGACCCTTCTTCATTAGTTGTAGCACCTGTTGCTCAGGACACAACGCCCAGTTCTTTGCTTAAACTACGCTTGCTATGGGGTTAGGCTACGTTAGTTAGGAGCTCTCCGCTACTTACCCGGCAAACCTTGTGGTACTTTTGATGCTATTAATGCTATTAAAGTGCAGAGACTGATTTGTGGTTTACTAGGTGACATAGGTGATGTAAAAGGATTTCATAATTTAAAGATAAGTTAGATGTTGAGAAATTGTGCTGCAAATGCATGTCATTGCTACATTTCTTACTTAGAAGAGCAAAAACAGGCTGCCAAAATTGCAGTAAATAAAAAAAATGATCATGATGAGGTAGAAATAGAGAATTTGAAGAAATAGTTTAAGCAGATTGAAAAAGATATTGCATAACAAACCTGGTTGGCTGACAAATTGGCACAGAAGGTAGAGGACCATGTGGATATGACATTGATAGCCTCATCAAATGATCTTTATTGGACAGTAAAAAAAAATTGCGTAGTTGGACAACTTAAAAAAGGCAATAGGCTTTTTGGAATGCCCCTAAAATATAAAATAGTATATGTATACTTCTTAATATTGTAGGTGTTTGTAAATATGTTTTTATTTTTGTGTTGTTCATTTTGAAAAGTATTTTGTGTCCCAATTGATGTCGGTGACTGTGAACTGCTAAGACTGAAAAATTGAAAACTTACTCTGCTGGGGAAGATTAACTTCACAAGGGATAACTAGGTGTAGGTTGCTTTTACAGTATTCAATTGAAATATTTTAATTCCTCAAATTGTTAGAATTATTTCATGACATTTTCTTCCTTGATTAGAAGCATAATTTGATGATAGATTTGGTTTACACACACACACACACATGCACATGCACATGCACACACACACACAGATATATGTATATTTAAAATCTTGGTTAAGGTTCCTGAAAAATGTTAGGGTCATTCTTGAAAAGTGCTTGAATTTTTTTTTTTTCATCCTTGAAGTATGAACCGTGCCCTTTTGTTTTCCAATACATATCGTACCTTACTTCTGCATGCACTATCACACGCCTTTTCAGTGTCCACGAATACCATTTGCAAGTCTTTCCCATGCCATATGAAGTCTCTTGTGGATTGACCTGGTGTGAAGTCATACTGCTGTTCCCTCTTACCTTCTTCTCTACTATCTTTTTATGTATAATAGCACAGTGGCACATCAGTGTTACTCCCCTACAGGTATTGCACTCTTTTGTACTTCCCTTTCTTGAAAATTGGTATAATTATTTCCTTTTTACACTCTTTTGGGGTTTTCTTCTCATTCCGCTCTACTCTCATCACCCGATACAGCCACTGCTTTTGTTCTTCTCCTGTTGCTGTCACCATCTCTACACTTAACTCATCCTATTCTGGGTGCTTTTCCACATTTCATTTTGCTCAGTGTTGTCTCCACCCCAGCTGACGTTATTTCTCTTCCTGTTTCTTGGTCTCTGACTAACTCTTCTTCTGCCCTCTCTTCCTGTTGTGGCCGAAAATTAATTAATAATGGAGACAACTGACATGTGTCCAATTAGACTGACTGGACACTGTAGTTACAGATTTTACTCGCTAGACCAAAAAAAACTTAGGTAGCACGGATGAGGCAAGGAGTGTTGACTAGTTCTGATACACTCTCACCTCTAGTTAGGTAGTTGAGATAAGTTTAGTCTTAAGCGGGGTGAATGCCTGCACAAATGCTCCAAAGTCATGATTCTTTTGTCCAGAAGATCAAGTTGTCCCAACCTAGGTGAACTTCCACTCCGGTTTAGAAGCCGCAGACAACAGGGTGATACTTGTAGCCGGTACAAACACATGGTCGAAACTCAATTAATATTACCGGTGCAGGTGCGGCTGCGAGACGTCTGAGTTTGGCGGCACGGACCCGTTCTGCTTGTCTATCCTGCGTAGGATAGGGTGATACTATCCTCGGTCAGGCAGCAGGGTGAGCCAAGTGTTGCTCTCTACGTCTCCTACCACTCCTCTCATGAGGCATAGAGTAACAGATCTATAAATCATGCAGTGCACTGAAACAGAAATACTAACAGTGTACCCCAATAGTGACTTGTCGGCCGGCTCAATAAGAGTCCCCACTGATCCCCCACTGTAGGGGGACTGATCAGGGACGTTGAGCCAGAGTCGCACCAAGCCTCTACTGGTTTTGCATTCACCTAGAATATCCGGCAGCACTGCAGGTCACCGTCATAGTGCACTAATAGAGCGAGTGGTGAGAAGCAACCTGTATGTGTTGTGCCTCCTGGTGTGAAAGTGTTACTGTTTCTTCCCCATGAGCACTAATAATGCTGTGTGTTTGATGGAAAGAAACAGGTAGTAGTCTAATGTGTATGTCTTAGTTTGGTTTAATAACTTCCCTGGATTTCATTGGCAGTGCACAGCGTAATCTTCCTCCAACTGTTAATACTTACATATACCCTGGAAATAAAAGTAGCAAAGTAGAACGCAACGTGTGTTTATTAAAGTTCAATAGACATGTGACCTCTGCTACCTCCTACCAAGTCGAGGATAGCTGAAGATAACTGCGTGGTTCCAGATGTAAGTGGCCTGGTTCTAAATGAACGGGAAAGCTGATTCTAGACGAAAATAAGAGTTACAGTTAAACTACTAATTAAAGGTGTCTAGAGGAGACAAATAAAGTTAAAAGAAGAAAGTTTGTGTTTTTATGTCGTCGGATTAACTGGTCATCGGCATACGTAGTTGGTTGCCACGAAGGCGTACCTGTAGGCTTCAAACATCTCTAGAGTTCCTGAGCACTAAGAGTGCTGTGGGCGGTGCAAGAGATGCGAAAGAATGACTCCAGAGCTCGGCTGCGGCCGGACTTATATAGTGGTAGCTTGTAGGCTGCCGGCATGGGGAGCAGGGGAGGCGTGACTACCTCGGTCCTGGGTGGCGTGAGAATTATCTCATCAGCGATTCTGGCTTTGTGCCTCGTCGGCTCTGCTCGGCCTTGCCAGAGGTCTGGGCAGCTTGTTGCGGTCGCGTGCAGGGAGGGGGGTGGCGTACCTGCCGGGATGCGTGCATTCCAGGTGAGAAGGAAAAACACATAAGTTCCAATTGCCTTTAGGGGTAGGCAACGTGTTGCTCGTGTCTGTAGAGATGGAAGCAGTACTCCTAGGCGATGAGTCAGAGTCGTATTATATTAGGTGTAGAAGTGGTACGCGTCGCATCACATTGATAATTCATTAACTCTTTTAATTATTGAGAATTACATATATTCACATTGTCATCTACTAACACATTATTTTTGTTCTTTAATTCCACAGATAACTGATAACAAAAAGAAATGCATGGAGTAACATAACTGATAACAAAAGAGGAATGCACGGAGTAACATGCACGGTGATGGTGCACTTTAGAGAGTGCACATGACACTACAAATCTGCGCCGCTATAGGGGAGTTCTCCCTAGTAAAGGCTGTAGTCTCTGAGATAAGCAGGGAGCCAACGCTCTTACTGGGCCGGCTGTTCCGGCGGCTGGAAGTCCACGACTGGTACCTCTTCTTTTTGTTCGATCGGATTAGGCTGTTATGCCTCGGGTAGTACCGCGTCTGGGTCCATGATTTCTGTTAGATCAACCAGGTTTGGTTTGTTTTTAAGTGACGATCATCGCTCATAGGGCTCTTGCATTGAAGATCGAAATGAACTGTTTTCCTGGCTGGAAGCGGGACCTCTGTTGATCGGAGTTGGTAGATGTGCCTTTTAAAATGGAAATTGTTATCAAGCTCCACTAGATAATGTAGCTTTCCCATTTTCTTCAAGACCATTCCACATTTCCAATGAGCCTTGTTATTCGAGTAGTATCTTGCTGATACATGTTCTCCCTTACTAAACTCGTGCTGGTTGACTTGGAGCTGGTGACTCATGGAATTTTATCTGCCTCATCACATCCAGTTGGATTCGGATTTGTTGATTCAGGTACTGTTCCGCAGGAGACTTCCCATTGCTCAAGGGTGTAGCCTGGTAGTGAAACAGGATTTCCCGAACTTTTTGATGGATAGGCCTATTCTGGTTTGATATGGTTGCTAATTGATGTTTCAGCATTTGGACATTGCGTTCCGCAAGGCCGTTCTTGGTGTCCTGCTGCGCAGAATTTCTGAAAGATACCTGCTTCTTTACAGAATTGTGCAAATTCCTCACTAGTGAATATTGTTGCACCATAACTTCTGGAAACCCATACCTTGAAAATATATTTTTTAGGATTTCGATACTTGACTTTGATGTAGGCGCTGATGAGCAGGGAACAATCTTAGCCCATTTCGATTTGGCATTCACTACTACCAAAGAGTGATGGTTTTGGTAAGGGCTGGCATAATCAATATGAATTTGTTGCCAGTTATGTTCTGGTTCCTCCGAAGGATGACTTGGTGCCTTGGCTGGACGGCTCTTGATAGCTACACATTCTGAACAACTTCGGACAAGATGTTCGTTATCTGAGTCGTAAATTTTCTTCCAGTATACATACCGACATGCTAGCTGCTTCATTTTTGTGATACCCACGTGAGTTCGATGTAATTCGTTCAGAACAGCTAACTGTAGGCTAGCTGGTACAACAACTTGTTGACCTCGGAAAAGAATACCACTTTTGATGATGTAGTATGGTTCACTGGTCTATTCTTCTTGTAAGAATTTCATAATTGTTGATAAGGTAGGATCCTTTTTTGTTTCCTCTTTCAGGAGTTGGTAGGTTACAGTCGGGATGCTGATTTGTTCGATGGTAGCATCACAGAGCTGTTTCACTTCTTTGTTGATGGCACTAGCAGTGTAACTGTTGATTTTGATTGGGGCTCGAGAGAGGCAGTCAACATTACTGTTTTCGATACACTTCTTGAAGTCGATAGTGTAATTAAACCCTTACAGGAAGGCTGCATTGCACTGAAGGCGACCTGCTGTCATCTTTGGTAGGGCGGCCCGGTGATTGAAGATTCGTTTTAATGGCTGGTTGTCAGTAACCAATTTGAAGTGACGGCCAAATAGGTACTAAAAAAAAAAGATTGACTGTAAAGACAATGGCCAGGGTCTCCCTATCAAGCTGGAAATAATTCTGTTCAGCTGCAGTTAACGATCGAGAGGAAAATACGATAGGATGTTCATGGCCATCTACAATCTGTGATAGAACCCCGGCAATCCGTGTTGGACTTGCATCACAGGCCAACTGGATTGGTAGATCTGGATCGTATGGCGCAAGTACTTGTTCACTGGCAATGGCTTGCTTCAGTTTCAGGAATGCTGCTTCATATGCAGATGTCTATTTGAAAATAGTGTTCTTACACAAAATACTACAAAGCGGTGTTGTGATGGTGGAGGCTCCATGGATAAATCGAGAGTAGTATGTTGCCATTCCCAGTAATCTTCTTACATCCTCCAATGATTTTGGGTGAGGCATGTTGACAATAGCAGTTACCTTTCCCAGAGATTTCGATATTTTGTTGAATTCGGTTACATGGCCCAAGTATTAAATTTGCTCTTGGAACAATGAGCATTTCTGCTGGTTCAGGTGTAGGTTGAATTTCTGGAGTTGATCTAGGCAGACTATCAGGTTGTACTGGCACTCCTCTCTGGTCGATCCATGGATAATGATGTCATCAAAATATGACATAGTTTTCGGGACATCATGCAGAATTTGATCAATAATCCTGTTGAATTCTGAGAGGGTGCAGTTTTGATACCGAAGGAGAGACGATGGCGTTGACAAGTTCCATGATGTGTAGATATTGTTTGAATTTCGCTAGATTGTTCATCAACTGTAACATGTAAGTATGCCTTAAATAAGTCGAGTCGGCAAAAGAAACGAGAATTTCGGAGACTGTTCAGGATATCGTCGATTTTCCGAATTGGGTAGTGGGCATCTTGAAGTCGTTCATTCACACCCTCTTTATAGTCAACACACAGGCGTACTCCCCCATCAGTTTTCGGAATCACTACCAGTGGTGACCCCCAATCACTTGTTTCCGCTTTGGTCAGGACTCCTACAGCTTCCAAGGTGTAAAGTTCAGCATCTACTTTTTTCATGAGTGCATATGAGACATAACGTTCTCGATGAAATACAGGTTGTGCTCCCTTCCAAAGCTTAAGTGATACCACGTCAGGAATTTTTCCAATCTTCCCATTGCGTGGAGTTGGATACATTTGGGCAATCTGGTCCATGTTTTCGATGGTGTCGATTAATTTTACAATTGATACATCCGTAGCATGAGTGTCGAGACCAAACTTACGAATCCATACACGTCCTGCAATGGCATCGTGTTTCTGGTACAATATAGAGCTGATCATCGATGACTGTTCCATTGAACTTGGCTTTGATATTGATTTTACCATCTGGTACAAAAAAATTATGAGTATACGACCGAAAACTGATATCTGTTTGGTGCATTCTTCCTCCTTACTACTTTTTTTACACTCTCAGTACACCATGGTGTTACCTTCCGCTTCTTTGTTTTGTCCTGTTCTTCTACAAACTGCTGCTGCATCTTCTTTCAGTGCACTTCTGAATTTTTCCCATTCCTTATCTCCTATCTTTGCTTTATCTAGGGTTTTCTTGTTTCTTACTATTTCCTTATTCTGCTCCGTGTTCTCTTTTTATCTTTCTGCTTACACGGTTATTTTTATTTTCTGAATTTCTGTCATTTATCTTTTCATTCTTGCTGTAATACTCATTACTAAGCGCTTTTGGTCACATTCTAGTGTTTCTGATATACTATAACCTTGATGTCTGTCACCTTCATCTTTAATGCCTGGTTGTAGGTAGTCCTCTACTGACTTCCTCTTCTTAACCACTACTGTACCAGATTATCTTGTGGCTTTCACTTATCTTGTACCATATATTTCCAACCATCAATACATTTCTCTTGCAGAAGTTCATTAATCGTTCTCCTTCTGTATGTCTATCTCTCCATCCATCTGTTTCTATTGCCTTTTCATACCCATTTATTTTGGTACCAATGTGAGTATTTAAGTCCTCTGCAATTATGATGTTCTGACCTCTCAACTGTTTCTGCAAATCATCTTCAAAATATTTGTTCTCCTGTTGTGTGCACCCTACTTGTTGGGCATTTATTACTTGGAATATTTTCAGGTTTCTTCCTTTTACATATATTTATATATGCCTTTCACTTAGAGGTCTGCGAATCAGCAATTTTGGAATTGAATCAAATAAAATACCTATTATTTCCAAATTTCAAACCGTTTTGAATCAAATTGCTTACTTTTAGATTTGTTCAACCATGTAACTTTTTTTTTTTTTTTAAGACAAATTATTTTAACTTAAAATGCAGGATTAAAAATTTATGGTTGTCTAATATTTTGATTTTAACAAAAATAATTTATAGGATTTCATACATTTTTCAAGGAGGTTATGTAATGACTGTCTTTTAATTCTAGATTATTTTCTTGAGTGTGTTTCTGTATTTCAATAAATGCAATGCATTTATTTTTAATCATAACTGTCAATTAGGTTTTCGTTTTCATATTCCAATTACAATAATTATTTATGTTACTCATTACAAGATTTTAAGCCGATCAACCTGTAAATTATTGTTTGCATTCTAAGGTTTGCCTGTACTCACCATTTTGAATTTACAGAATTTTCTCAGCAGAACCTATGTACAGATTATACTTAATATTTATGAATTAAGAACAGGAAAAAAAATAAGGAAGCTATTTTTGTTGTGTTGTGCCAGACATTGTGATACATGTTCTGCTGAAACGGAACATGTATAAAAAAAATTGACCCATTAAATGTGTTGTATTTTGTTCCACCTGTTACTCTGTTTCAGTAAAATAAATTTAAGCTGGAAATAATTGAGATTATATTATTTAGTCATTTACCATTTTACTTTTATGTATATTAACATGTGGAGGAAGATTTACGTTCACATGGTAATCATTGTACATTCCTCTACTGAAAATAAATTGTTAAAAGACCTGGAGTTTTAACATCAGTGGGATTCAGAATTTTATTTTTTTTATGACATGAAACACGTTCAAATTGTGGTAACAATCTTAAAGTTATAGTTATAAAAAAATGAATAATTAAATGCAGGTTGCTGTTGTGAATTGGGAGCTGAATGGTTTGTGCATAGTGTTGTAATGTTGTGGCTGTGGGTTGCATACAGGTGACCCAGCAACAGCTGAGAAGGATGCTGTGGCAATAGCGGTACCGCCCAGCCTGCTGGACCCACTGGCGGAGCAGAGTGCCATTATGGCAGGCTTGGAGAAGTACGCGGAGTACAACATTACAGTACTGTGCTTCACCGACCCCGGGGATGGTCGGCGCAGTGAGCCAGCTCTTGTCAGGACCGATGAGGACTGTAAGTCATTCATCTGGAGCATTGTGTACTGTATGCATGTGGAGTGGTTGTCGTTTTGGGAGGTGACCTGTTAGAACCTCACTGTGTATTTTGGTAGTGTGAATATCTTGTCTTTCTTTCACATCTCACAATTGGCAAAAGCTGTGTGTAGACACACACACACACGCACATGCACACGCGCATGCGCGCACACACACACAGATATATATATATATATATATATATATATATATATATATATATATATATATAATATATATATATATATATATATATATATATATATATATATATATATATATATATATATATATATATATATATATATATATATATATATATATATATATATATATATATATATATATATATATATATATATATATATATATAGAGCCTCTAAAGTTGCTTACACACTGCACATCTTGAAAAACCCTTATGTGCAATTCTTAAAACATCTTAAGCTACGGAATTACACTATAGTCTACGTAAAACATGAACTTATTCCTAAGCCTATGAAAAACCCTTATGTACGATTTTTAAAATATTTTAACTTACATTTGTTACTTATAACCTACTATTTACAAGTTTGTCGTGGTATTGACACAGCAAGACGACAAATTGTAAGCTTAACTGACCTGGTTTTCCCTCAGTGGCATTACGGCTCACTCTAAGTTCAAGCTAGCCCCAAACTTCGGACTTGACAATACTAATCCGTAACAACCTTATCCTAACAAATGAATTAACCCTACTAGGTACAAATGATAAAGGAAACATGGACAGGAAATTGAATGTGAGCAGTGACTTTCCCCATAGTATGTCCAATCTTCGCCCCAGTCAAATATTACACATCGACACTCTTAAAACTTATATACATAGGTAGAACTTTAATCATATTAGTTTCCCCTACGGCTTTGGGGTTCGCACTAAAGTCAATATATTAAAGCTTAGTTGTGTTTCTTAAAACTACGTCACATAGGTAGAATTTTAAAGATTCTTAGTTTTCCCTGCGGCTTTGCTACTTTGCACTCAAGTCAATCTGTTAAATCTTAGCTTATGCTTCCTAAAACTAAGTCCTTACATTACTTGTACATTTAATTGTTTTTACATTACTACTGGAAGCTCTAATAAAAAAAACATATTTACAAAATCAATGAAAAGCTTCCTAACATACTAAGACAATTCAAAATAAAAAATGACTAAGGCTAAATAGCTGCACTTAAGGTGCCATTGTTAGGAGCTGATTAATTTATCACTTCGCTCCTCTGTTTCTCCAAACGATATGCTTAGAAAAATAAAGTTATTCAGTTCTAACATTTTGATATATCACGCCTACACATGTCTTTGGTTTGCATTTCGGCATAATGCTTCCCATAGGCTCAAGTCATGATTGTCAAGCTGACTACAGACTACTCTACACAGGTTACACTTTTATTTCTACTAATCCCTATTTACACATTCAGATCCTAGGCTCTGACCTAAGTCCGTATCATCTCTCTCACAGATTATTTATTTTTGTGAACTCAACAGGCTCTTGCTCTCTCGCCATGAGAGCGTTCACTGAGCTGAAACACTTCACTTTGGATTAAGCTGTGGTGTGACCTACTTAACCACTTTTGTTGTACTACCAACCTTCTCGCTCTCTCTCTCTCTCTCGCTCTCCCCCCCCCCCCCCCCCCCCCCCAACTACTGCTGCATAGTTATATGTTGAAACTGAGTACTCACTTTTGTGGTATTCACTGCTTTTGTTGTTTCTTCGCTGGTTGACACTTTTCTGGAAGACCTTGCTTTGCTGGGGTTCAGGGTGCTGAGACTTGCCACTTCAACTTCCTGGCGGGTCTCCATGGTGTTTCTCAATAGCTGCCAGGCGTGAAGGGGGTGCGGCGTGCACATGCCGGCCATTCCCTTTACTGGTCATTGGTGTCTAAGTTTGGTTCCCGGGTGGAGGTAGATGTGTGACCCATGCCCACTGGGTCAGTAGAAATGTTACTTTCTTCCTCCTGGGGCATCGTTGCGGTGATCACCTGGGGTGGGAGCTTGTGTAGCTGCAGCACCTCGGTGATTGCTTGGTGATACTCGCCTCTGGTCGGTTGGGAGGCATCTGCGCTTTTTGGTCCCTGCAGCAGCTGTGTCCGTGCTCTGTCCGGGTCCTCCCTGACAGACAGGACGATCGGGATCTCGATGATAGGTGGTGACCAGTGTGGTCTCGCACCTCGCTTGCATACTTCTACTCTCTCTCGTGGGGCTGCCTGGGTGGCAGTTCCATAGTTGTGTTGGCAGACATCTCCGTGGTGGCCAGTGGGAGTGTCTCAAGACTAGGAACTTTATAATCTGCTGCCCCAGATGCAGTCCCTAGCCGAGTAGATTTTCTGGTGTTGTTTAACTTCCAGTCTTCTGTGTGGGAAAGTCGGAACGGAAACAGGTCATGGGATTCCCTTTACCCTGTTACCCTGGCATTGCTACCCTGTAATGCCGGCTTCTGTGGAGGAGGGGTAGTTGTCTGTATGACGTCTGTACCTCCCATCTGCCCTACAGTTGCCCAGACATCGTGGCTCATTCTCTTGTCTGCGGGGAGAAAGGGATACACTGTTTCATCCCAAGGTGTGTGGATTTCCATGCCTTCTGGAGGTAGCGTGGAGGGAACAGAGCTGGGCGGCAGTGGAAACTGCGCCACGTTAAACTCCAATTCCTGATCATCATTCTCCTCCATTACGGGAGAGAGAATGTAAGGGAATACGATGCCCTCCTGTGTCTGACGTAAACGGTTGGCCTGGCCTAAACGTGCCCGGATTTTCATTGCCAAGGCTACTCGAGACGAAGTCTCCCTTATCACTAGCATCTCGGACTGATGCGGAGTTGCTTCCATCCTCGCATCATCCCGGGTCTGCCGGAATGTTGATGATGCCGCACATGCTTTCATACCTGGTTGTGGTAATGAATGGGTAGACGGGGTAGGAGTAGAGGGGATGGTCCATAAGGGCAATCCACCTCTACTGGGCGACTGAACTGACGTTCTAACAGGGGTGGGAGGTGGCGATTCTCGCTTATCTATCGCCGGTGTTCGTACTCTCCAAGGGGTCCTGGGTTTGACCTCCACTATGCGATAGGTTGTCTGTTCTACCTTGCATGGGAGTATGCGGCTCTTCTCTAACTGTACCAGGGTTTGTGGTTTCTGCGGTGATGTGGGCAGAGGTATCCAATGCACTCTCCACCTTGGCATTATTCTATGGTCCTGCTTCTCGCTAATCAGATTGATCTCCTTGTCTAGTCCCTGTGGCCGGGTGTGACAAGAGGGACCTGGGGACGTCGGGAACGGTCCGCGAGGGTATCCTGTGTCTATATTTTTGTGGTGTGTCGGGTCATAGGAGTCACAGGCAGGACTTTTTCGTCCAGAGGACTCTCCATTGCCACCGTGTAAATGACAGGTTTGCCTATGTGTTGAGCTCTGTACGTATTAGTCAAAACATACATTTTTGACATGATTGTAATTTTGGTTGTATAGTTCATCTGATCACAGGTGTTAATTTGTAAAACACTATACTGTGATTCGTGAAAAAATGTGGGAATTGTACTGGTAATCAAAATGACAGCTTTACTGGACACCCAGGAGAATCATACCAGTAAATTTGTTATGCTCAAATTTTTGTTTCCCATATGTGTAAATAATTTATTTTTCCTGTGTTGGAAGCCCCCCAGCTTTATTTTAATGTTGTGTGGTATGTATTACAGTGCCGGACGAAGTGGGTAGCCTGCAGTTTGATGACATCAGTGACAGGGCAGTGAAGGTGATCTGGACACCCCCCAAGCAAGTGAATGGCCTCCTGCGAGGTTACCAGCTCAAATACATGGTGAAGGACCACCCAGAAACTGTTCGTGTGGAGAACCTCACCTCGGAGACACTCAGCATCATGGTCAACAGCCTGCAGGTTCCAACATTAATTACTAATTTCAGATTAAACTGGAGTCATTTGGAAAGTTACATATGCTTAGAATCAATTTATGACATTGTTTGACATTAAAAAAAGACTGTATTTTGAAGCCTGACAGGAGGAAGGGGGGACACTTTAGTTAGTAGGCAAGCACGAGTAATTGTAAAATGGTACCTTAATTACACTATTTAGTGGCCGGCTAAGTCAAAGGTCCTCCAAGTTGGGAAGATGATTGGGTTCTACGATTCGTTAACTTGACGCGCACTTTCCCATTTATTTACTCAACAATTAAGACTCATCAACTTCACGTATTTCTATGAAACCCGAGGAAGGGTCAAACCCTGCAACATCTTTCACGAGTGTCCTTAGATAGCCAGTACCTTGGAGGGCGATGGTGTGTGATTCTAAACACGGGAATATAAGGTTGTGAAAGCCGTCAAGAAGCATGCCACAGTGCACTGAGAGCCTACAAGCTGCCACATGTGAAGTCACGTCACATCTCTCGCGCTAGCCTTCCCGAAGTGTGATGACTCACCAGGGCAAAACTAGCACAAAGTGCCCAACACTCTGTCATGAGACACCACATCTGCCACGAAGCACCCTGGAACTGTTACGAGGCACCCAGAATAAAAGAAACAAAGAGCAGGATTTTACCCCCACCCCGACAGACTTTATTAGCCCGAGGCCGAGAGTACTATATACGGCCGGGAAAGTCCGAGCTCGGGAGTTATTTCCTTCTCCAGTAGTTCGCCTCAACACTTTGTGTGCTGTGGCTCTCTACTGCTACCAAGGCTTCAGCAGCCACCAGTTGCTGTCACCACTAGCTACCAGAAGCTCCATTGTTGTCTACCACAATCAGTATCTTCCAGACGCTTCCTTCAACAAAGCCTGCAGAGACTATCACACTTCTGCTGCTGATCCTCCTGGTTCAGCAGCCTCCTCTACTTACTGGTAGAAGCAACTACACCCACTGCCTTTAGAAGTAGTGGTCCCCTTTTCGTAAAGTCTCTTCTAGACGCCCCTTGTTTAGAGTAACCCTAGACAGAATTATTTTCATAGCAGTCAAAGCCATTCACCATCTTAGTTAGTCTAGCAGCAGGTCGCCTACACCTGTTTACCGTACGTTACTTCCATATCACACTCTGCTTGGTTATGAGGTAGCACAGGTCACTGTATTTATTATTTCTAATAAATACATCTTGTTCCTTTTACTGATGATTTCTATTCTAGAGGTATTTCCCATGATCACTAGAAATGATATTTACCATGATGTCAACCGAGACTGGGTGTTGCTACAGAAGTACAAACCATAGAGTAGGACTACAGATTCCCTTCAGGAGTCTGTACGTCAGACACACACACCATTCGACGGCCACCCATTCTAGACACTTCAGTGGATAGAAAGGTAGAGCCTCAACCACTAGAAACACATCCAAAAGAGATGAGACAGTTGCCTCAGTTTGTATTGCTACCAGAGGGCTTACGGTGTTGGAAGGTGTATTTGCCTGTGACTGAAGGTCTAACCCCTGTTGCAGCCTCACCCAATAGTGGTAGGAAGACGGCCCACACAGCTCACCGCTCTAGGTTTGTGCCAGTGGCGGAGAACTGATTGAAGCACCATGCTTGCGCCGTCAACCACTATTGGCTTTACATTTTACTAGGGATCTGTCTCGAGTTCATGTTGATCGGAGAGTATACTTAAGTGTTGACCAGACCTCTATGCCTTTGGAAGAAGGTACAGCTCACAAAGGGAGGAGCAAAATGCAGTCTAATACTGCCACCAAGTGAGTGTACATATTGGAAACCTCTACAAGCCAAACGGGAGAGAGCTCAAACGACCTGTCAAGTGGAGAGGCTTTCCTCTCCAGTATTTACTTTTGTGTATTTACCTGCACACACTTGCCTAGCCGAAGACTACCATCCTGTGGTACATGCTCTATTCACGGGGACATACGTTAGGTACAGGGCGGGCAACCCCCTGCTCTGGAGCCGATAAGCAGTGGTGTGGAACTGACGGTACTGTGTTGGTCAACACGGTACCAGTGCACACCACCCTTCTCCAAGAGTCATCAGTTCTAGCCAGCCGAAAACAGCTTCAGCTTCAGTGACCGAAGCAGTCCCTGGTAAGACAGGTACCCAAAAGCGAGCCAGTGTCCCAACCAGACCCACTGTAGTACCAGCAGTGGTTAACTTTGTACCCAGTCGCCAACCAACACATCCCGTATGAGTGGCAAGCCAGAAACCTAATTCAAAAGCATAACTGCAATCCTAAACCGAGCGCGCCTCATCTAGCGCACATAAAACCACATTGACAGTGTCTGTAGTTCTATAGTATGACATGCATCAAACTTCTGCCTAGACCAACGGCAAAGGTGTGTAAACCCTAGAGTGAAAGGGACTCTGCTTTCTTCTGTACAGGATGTCTGGGACTTGTACACTCTCAGATACTTCAAAGTTATATGCGAGGTCAGCTTCTATGGGAACATAGGTGGTCTACACGTGGGATGCCGTCGATGGAATTTATTCCCTCTTTGGGAGTCGGCTGGTATAGATTGTTGAACAAATGGGTTTCCTGCTTGGGATAATGTTATCCACTACCCTAGCGACGGGACGTTTGGTCAGACACTGTACTTGTGTTATGGTAGGAGGTAATACGCTCTGCAGTTTGGCTCCCCCGGTGAGCGATGTCTGGAAAAGTTGCTAATGTTGGTTGCGGGGGTGCAGGGCAGTGGTACTGGTAGCGAGGTGCGTGTGGTTTTACTACGGGTCATTGCAGGCTGATTCCTAATAAGGCATTGCCTTATTGTAAAATTAAAGCAATAGCCGGATGGGCTTTACATGGTTGAAAAATAAGAGGCCTAAAGAGTGGGACTGGTAAGGAAGGTGAATTATCTACAAGCATGACGAGTGTCCGATTAGCTAAGGCTGGATCACGGTCATGTGGCTTTGGTTGCACTTAGGCCAGTTGTGCTTTCAGGGTTTGATAATGGACATCTTAATGACGTGTGGTGGTTAGCGGCAGACAGTTGATGCTGGTGTAGTCTCGTTCTACCTGTCGGCCTGTTGTAGGGGAAGCTAAACCACCCGGCTGCTTGGCAGTGAGGCAAGCAACTCTTTGCTCCTCCCTTCTTGCACCGTGGCTCACCTTAAATGGCATAGAGCGGGTTTGAATGCTGAAAACTGTGGGTCAAGTACCATGGACACGAGTGACCCTAGAATAGTGTTGCCCAGTAGTGGCTGGTAGCACGAGCCCGGTGCCTCAGATTTTAGCGGACGAACCAGAAACGTTGATGCCGTGTGGGTTACCACTTGTACTATTGGGTGTGAGTTTCCCCAAACAAGGCCAGGCCGTAGCACCTAAGCAAATATCGCCACCTGCACCTAGGTGCTCCGGTACAGGTACAACTCTGTCGTACTCTCTCTTCCTGGGTGGAAAGTGTTTCTAGGGATTGGGGCTCCTCTATTTTATTCCTCCAGTACCTGTATACTTGGTAGGAATAAAATAGATGGCCGTCTAATGTGTGTGTATCAGAATTGGAGCCGCCTGAGGGGGAGTTTTCAGTTATAGCTAGAGTGTAGTAATAATTTCCCGTTCTCGTTCGGCGGTACTTGGCTCGAGGTTCTAGCAGTCGGTTCAAAAGTACTCTATGAATGAGACTCGTAGTTAGAAGAAACAAAGCTGTGTGTATTAATTGCTTAGTAAATACAGTGACTCGTGCTCTCCTGCCAAGTAGACGGGTGACTGGAAGTAAACCTACGGTAGCCAGGTGTAGGTGACTTGGACCTAGGCTAGTTGGGGAAAGTGAAATAAAACTGATGAAAATTGCTTACGACAAAACTAACTGTAACCGGGGTGTCTGTAGGAGATGGTGAAGGTGGTGTGTGGTATATCTCTAGTTACTGAAGAAGCTTCTGGTAACTTGGTAATTCGATTGGCATCACTGGAGTGTCTGGTTACGTTTGCTGCAGAGCTCTAACGGTGACAGAAATGGTAGCAGCCACTGGTGTAACTGCTCAAGTCTTTGATGTCAATGCTGGTAGTCGCTGGTGGCTGCCGAAGACCGTTAAGCAAAGTCCAAGATAGGCAGCCTCGGATGGCTACCGAAGACTGTTGAACAATGTCCAAGGTAGGCAGCCTTGGGTGGCTGTTGTTGGCAGACTCTGAAAGGGCTGCCGAAGATCTACTAGTAGTTGTAGGGCCCTAGCACTGGAAGTGGTGGAGCGAGCTCAAAGACTCGCAGGAATAACTGGCGAGGTCCGCAGCGCACAAACTTATATAGTCAGGGTAGCACGTGTTGCAGGCGGCTGTGGGGGAGGGCGTGTGACATCCCTCTGCTGCAAGGTCAGAGTGGCGATAGCACCCTCTAGTCATCTCTTGGCCTTCGCATATCTTTGGTGGGGCTCGGGCATGCCCCGAGGCGGTTGACGGCTTGTGGGCTCTCCGAGTGTGGGGGGTGTGGGGGTGACGCGCTGCTTGCTTGCAAAACCCCTCGTATCCACTTATCCGGCTGCCGTCCAGTATTGTGGCATGTCGTGACTTCTGTGTATGGGTTGGCGGGGGGTTTGACTCACTCAGGGGTAGAAGTAGGTATACTAGGTTTGCAGTGAGATGAGTCGTAATCGTAATTAAATAGTTGATATAAGCCGCACGCGTCAAGCAAATTGAGGTTCTCTGTAACCGTAGAGTTGTTATTCTCTGAATCTCTGAACTTAAATTACTCAAGGATCTTAGAGTCTCTCGGAGAGCTTGATTGCATTTTCTATTTGCCGTGCTCTGCGAATGGCATTGAGCTACACCAAAAATCACCTGGAGGAGAAACAAGTATCAATTTTGAACCTACTGTGTAATGCCAGGCCGTCAATCTCATTTCCCACCGTCGAGCCTTATTCAGACTGGGACTGACTGAGAGAGAGACATATATTCGCCAGAGACATGGGTGAGGCACCCACCCGAAGTGAAGTCAATGGCAGGAGCATTCAGTTTTCCTTCTGGCCTTTTCAGACAGGTAAGGAGAAGCAGAACATCTTCTCTGACCAACTACGGTATGGATTTGTGTTCCTAACTGGAGGCATTTCCAATAATCTGACTGGGTGGCAGGCCTCAGTTTGCCATTCTAAGTGTTGTGTATATTTTGTCTTATTGCCTCACGTAACTTGTTGCATCTTGGTTTAGTTATTAATGGAATTTCTTATCAGAGAAAATATTACATACCGTGAATTTACTATGTCACTTAAATTAATTTCCTTCAAAGTAAAAAAGGGGAAAACACGCATAAAGAAATAAGTTACTCTCCAATGTTGATTAGAAAAATGTTTTCTTATTGTATTTTGAGAAATACAAATGGCAAGTCCATACTCGCTCCTTTATACAGTGTACAAATTAATTAAATAAATATACGATAGTTAGAGCAAGCTTATTCCTATTTAGAATCCAGGCAAACTGGGTAAGATTAAGAAAAGTATTAATAATACGTTGTAATCAGGCTAACCTTATAATTTTAGGGGGAGTGTTCTTAAGGAACCTATTAGTTTTGAAAATACTACGCAACCTTTTCCCAAGAGGATTTTAACGGTGAAGGAATTACTTATGGGTGGGTGAAAGCAGAGACGTCTTCTGAACGAAACTGTGTGGCGGTGGAGGTATCTTCAGGGTCACAGATGGCGGGCATCTTCTACGGTTTGAAATGTGAACTTTGGCACGTGGTGTAGTGGTCAGCGCAATAACTGTGCAAATAGTACTCCGTCATGTTCAGACTGGAAGGTCAGTTTGGCTGCCACTTACCATTCGTGGTCTAATGAGCATTGCACCTATGAAACAGTTCTTCTGCCTTATTCAGACTGGATGAGAGGGTGGACGGACACTTACTCCTATTGCTCCCTCTGCCTTATGCAGACTGGAGGAGAGCGACGACTGCTCTCGAGGCCTGGCATGGCTCTTCTATTTATACTAAAATTCTTGGTTTGTGGGTTCCAGAGGTGTGCAGGGATGGCTAGCATCAGTTTGCAGGGGTTGTTTATTAGAGCTTCATTGCAGCGCCACCCTGTTCTTATCTGCTGTGATGGAGATGCTGACATATCTTATCGCCTCGGCGTGAGGCTCTGGAGTCTGCGGTGATTTTGTAGACTGGGTGCTGCGCTCCTACAGTAAACCCTTGAATTTGCTTATTTCTGCTAAGGGTGTTAATGGCTTAGTGAATAGTAAAATCTCCTGGTTGGGGTTTGGGTGGGGTTTTGGCGACCACGTGACAGCTTTGAGTAGGTAGTACAATTTCTCTCAACCACATGTCTGTAATCTTGTTTGCCGTGATGCTTGTAGATCCAATAGGCACATAACTTAATGTACTAAAGAGTGAATGACTTGCCGAATGAGCATTGGTGTTAGATGATGGGGCGAAGTCGTGAGTAGTGTGCGCATGCCAACTACGCTGTAAAGCATTACACGTCAATTTACAGGATTCTGGGTATTTGATATTATTAATTTCAGCTTCGATCTGGTTAATCTTTAAGTTGGTGTGGACCATAAAAATCCTTTTGGTGCCAAATAGAAAAGCTTGTACTAGTTGTTTCCACATTTAAAATTCACATAAATTCATTAGGTATGTTGTTACAGCTTAATGTATATTTTTTTGAAATTTAGTGTGTTATGGAAAAGATTACTGAATGTTATCTTTAGTAAACTATAAAGCATGATGTACTTCCATTTGCTGTTAAAAAATTACCATATTTGTTTAGTAACACACAGAAACTGTAAATGTGCTTCAGGCTACGACTCACTACAGGTTTGAAATAAGTGCATGGACGAGTGTGGGAGTGGGTCCACCTCGAGTTGCAACTATCCAGTCGGGGATCGAGCCAGTACTGCCAAGCCCGCCCACCAAGCTGGCTGTGTCTAACATTGAGGCATTCTCCGTTGTTCTGCAGTTCACTCCTGGCTTCGATGGCAACTCCTCCATCACAAAGTGGGTAGTTGAGGTAGGTTCTGCATGGCAGCTGCTTCTACTTTTTTCAACTGCCCTGCAGGTGCCTTGAAAAGTATTTGTTTTGTTCTGTCATGTTAATAATGAAGCTTCGCCCAGAAAATACATGGGTTTTACCATTTCTGGAGATACTAGCTGTGCCACTTTATTAATTGCATTTTCGGTGCAATGAGACAATGTGACAAATGGTTTGATATTCATACATGCATTTGTATCTGCAGTTGCAAATGTCATTTGCCACTGCCCATTCCAATAATTATTATTTATTTTCTCTTCTGTTACCAATTTGCTGTCCATATCTCTATCTCGTACACCTCGCTTTGATCTGTCTGCTTTTTAGTTTTATGATACCAATAATTTTAGTTTACCATATTTACCCTTTACCACCTTTAGTTTTTTTCTTAAGAGACGAAATTGCAATCTGTAATTACATTAGAAAACTAATGGCAAGTTTACCGTATTTATGATTATCTATGCTGAAGGTGTGATGTGCCTTTTTAATAAGTAGCTTTTTGTGTTTGAATATCTTATCTATTTGTGTTGAGCTTACTCTGTACCTGTTGACTGAGAGCTTCTGCTCATGTTTTTAATCACCTGGCAGGTAGCGATACACATGTTATTTTTCAGCAGGCTCTGGAGGACGTAAATTATTAAAATTGAGAAAATTATTTGTATATATATTTTGTTAAGACTTGCTTATTTCAATCATGTACAATTCATCACTGTTGTGTAGTGAGGATACCTTGTGTGTTTGCAGGCCCAGACAGCTCGTAATGTGACGTGGTTTGTGGTGGAGGAGGTATCTGACCCAGACGCTACCACATTGGTGGTAGGTGGGTTGGTGCCCTTCACACTTTACAAGTTGCGCATAATCTCCCACAACGTGGTGGGATCATCTAGCCCTTCTGAGCCCACCAAGGAGTTCCAGACCATCCAAGCACCACCCGCCCATCCTCCTCGCAATGTCACAGTGCGTGCCATGAGTGCCACCGAGCTGCGAGTTCGTTGGATCGTGAGTTACCATGTCAATGCTCAGCATAAATGTTTAGCTACAAATATATACCTGCTGTTTTCATGTTGTAAAAAAGTTGTACAATATTTCACAGAGGATAAACTTCTTCAGATTATGTGTTTATACAATGTCCAAAATTGTTATTCTTATTAGCTATGGAAATTCTAACGAGTGATCTAGGAGCACTTACAGAAAAACTCCCCCCCCCCCATTTTATATTGTTTGGCACACTTTCGACATCAGGTGTTCCTTCCAAAAAATAAAATTTGGCTGGAAAAATGTTTGCAACGGAAGTAAAAAGCTGAGATGTGGAAGGTGTGCCCCCTTCATCAAGGTTTTTTTGTGAGGTGTTGTTTTCTTATTTTAAATTCAAAAATATTTATTTAGATTTAGATGAGGAAACTTATTATGTAATTCCTAAATTGTTACTAGAAATGTCAATGTGAGTTATCCTGGTTGAAAGAATTTTTGTGGAGGGTTTATATTTCTCCAACTGGTGAAGCATTTGTGATTTGCTGTGGCCATTTTAATTAATAAAATGATCTCTGTGGTACAGGCGAGTATGTTTTGAAACATTTACTTTTTATAAGGTGTTGAAAGATTTTTGGATGTAATTTTTATGTTGGTTGGTTTATTTATCATTTACAGTTGCACTCCTTTGTCACTTTGCAGCCTCTTCAGCAGGTGGAGTGGTTCGGGAATCCTAGAGGCTACAACATATCGTACCAGGAGGTGGGGAAAGGGAAGATGCACTGCGTAAGGATCGAAGACCATACTGCTAACTCTCATGTTCTGGAGAAATTGGAAGAGTTTGCACAGTATGAGATGCTGGTGCAGGCATTCAATGATGTTGGCAGCTCTGAGTACAGTCCGGTTGCTATAGAGAGAACTCGCGAGTCAGGTGAATCATAGTAATGTTATCTGAATCAACAAGGCCATGTACTGATATATGTCCAGATGTTAAATTATTGTGGCATCGTATGCATTTATCTTCAGAGTTTTAAAAATGTAGTGTTTGCATTGCTGGCACATGGATCTTTGATAAGAGTGATGATTTTCACACCAGTATTCATTTTGATCGTGGTGAAGCCATTTTGTTTTATTCCTTTTTATAGATAGAGTGCAATTTATAGGAGCTAGTTCAGATAAGTAAGTGTACTGCTTGGGAGAGAAGTCACGCATCAGTAGGATTTGTTAAATTAAAAAAATTTAGGCACATACATTTGTTTACAATAAAGTACTTTACTTTGCAGTACCATCGTTTGGGCCCATGAATGTGGAGGCAAATGCAACATCATCCACTACTATTGTTGTCAAGTGGGGAGATGTTCCCCGGGAACACCAGAATGGTATTGTAGAGGGCTACAAGGTTTACTATGGATCTCATGCAAGAGCATTCCAGGTAAGTACATAGTATACAGTTCTTATTGTGAGGAATGTTAACTATGTTAATTAGAGATGGCCCGATACCACATTTTGCCAATATCAACGATACAGAATCTCAGCTACCGATGCTGCTGATTACAAAGATGCCGATACCAGTTTTGATGAGCACAACCAAAATTCCCAATTTTCAATATTTAGAAATACTTTTTTATTACTTAAATTTAAGTCTTCAGTTTTGTGAACACTTGTAGTACATAGTATTTGGTGTCTGCAGCATAGAAATTAAATACAACACTAATTTTAATAGCAAATGATATGATAGACAATTTAACTGGGCAAATAAGTGACTTAACAATCAAGCAAAAACTGTTACCAGACAACACAGCATTCATTACAAACTGAGTTCATTAAAGACAAACTTCAAAACTTCAGGCAATCTGATTCGGACTAGTATTTTATACCTGAGAAATAACATACATAACCTCAAAATACATGTTTGTTTAAACCAACAGCCTAAAGATGTCAGTAAGAAAAATTATTCAAATCAATTTAATATTAAATATTTACTTGAAATTGAGCAAATTTCTTTTGTTTATGTTAATATTTTTGCTTAGTATTCCTTCGTCGGCCAAGCCACACTCAATCCCTTGGTTAAAATGACAACTGATTTATTTGCGACAATTTTTGCCAATTATTACTTGCAGAGTCTTATTTAGACCTCTAACATTCTAACCAAAACCACAGCTGACAGTTTCCAATAAGAACTATGTCCATCAAATTACCGCCACAGTTATAACCTTTAACTTGCCATTTACAATAACAACACCATAGATAGTTGAATACAGTGTCAGAGTGTGCAATTCATTTTCACTTTCGCCATCTTACAAATGAAATAACGCATAAGAAGAATAAGAATACAGGTTACTTTCTAGTTTTCGCCGATCTACGAATGCAGTAAAAACGTGAGAAGAACATAGAAAACAAAAAACTCTTGCGGGATGTAATCAATACTATCGATTAGAGGTGGGTCCAAGCCCCATTTTGCAGATATAACTGATACCGATATTTTGTGGCGGATCCCGCAGATAGTGCCAATAAAAATCATTTAATTTGTAATTTTTTATATTATGTCTGAGTAACTTTAAAATGAGCACAACGTCTCCAGGATGTGGAAAAACATGTCAATAAATACAAAAAGGTTACATACAATTCCTTATACAATATATACCCTATAAATAATTGTACATACAACACTGCAGTATTTAAGCACTTGTCTTTTCCCGCCCACTCAGTGTTTACATTGCAGTTTAGCATTTTGGGCAGTTTATATAAAACTTCATTTGATCAAACTCCGGGGCATGATCAAAAACAGTAACTACTTTTCCCATTCTTAACTGGTTTCACAACGTAATTAGATGACTACAATCACCAACCTTGCCCAATATTTGCAAATGCCGTATTTGTCAAGAGCCTAACCACAAAAAAAAAAACAGAAAATGAGTAAAGAAGGCAGTGTTTTTAAATTCCGCGCAAATGTTCAGTGTGTAAATTGCATTCATCTGCTTTATATAAGCATGCTATTTACTTTCTTCATATCGCCAACATTTATAGTTAGAGATGTTTGTTTAGAAATATGATGAATGTTATGATTCTGCCCATATGAGCCCACCATAGCGATTTGGCTTATTCAAATCAGATTTGTAAATAAAACAATAAATATTGCTACTAATTTATTTTTGAATTGTGTCGTGTTGCAAACCAAATACCGATATAAAATGTGGGAGCGATAGAACAATATACAGTTGACGTTTATGTGATAGAATAACCCCCTCAAAAGCAGATACCAGTGTTATGTTTAATTACATTTTATTTTACGAAATTCACCAGGTATGGCTTATATAGAGTTAAATATGTAGCAACACCAAATCCAGCCATATCATTTTCCATTTCATTTCAAATCACCTGTTACTAAAAGATAAAAGTAAAATTAAGAAAATAGGTTTTCGGTTGCAAAAAATAAATTATTTGGTTGTGAAAACATCTCCTGCAAGATAACCAAGTGAGGTTATTTCCATGATGATTAAATCATTTGGGTTGACAAAATGATTTGGATGAACCATGGCCGATTGTAACTGAAATTGATTTTGGGTTTATCTGCCGATGTACCTATCAGTATCAGTATCGGTATTGGTCCTGCTCTACCAAAATGTTTATATGGATGCCATTTTGAAAATATATGTCTGGCCCTCTCAAAGTTTATAAGTTTACATCGCCTACCATAGTGCTACTAGATTGCCAGAAATTGGTTGTTTTTTTCAGAAATATCACATAATTTAACTTGTCATGGAACAATATTTTACAAAATGGGGGACAAAAGAGATTTTGTGTGGACAGATTTAATGGTTGTAATATATACAGCCAGTATACAAAGTTTGATTGGAATTGATTACATTGTTCATTATATAACATACAAAACTAGAATAGCTATATGGCTGCCATTTTTATAGTAAGTGTCTGACATACCTAAAACATATCAATTAACATTACCTGCTGCAGTACTATTTGTTTGCAATATTTGGTAGGAATTGGACAATTATTTTCCGAGATGACATAAAAACTTTATTTATTCGTGTGGCACTATCTTACAAAATGGAGAACGAAAGCGGCTCCATGAAGACATATTTGATGTATTTTAAATATATACTGCTAAAATATATAGTTAAGTTGGAATTAATTAAATGGTTTCAAAGATATAGCATACTATGCTAATATAGCTAGATGGCTGCCATTTTCAAAATAAGTCCGACATACTTTTAACATATTTGTAGGTATCAATTGCCGCAGCACTACATGTTTGCCAAATTTGGTAGGAATCTGTCAATTGTTATTACACAAAAGCTTTATCAACTTTCATAGCACTATCTTACAAAATGGCAGACAAAAGTGGTTGTTTCTTGGCATATATGTTGCTTGTAGTAGATACTGTCAGCGTACAAAATTTGGTTGAAACTGATCAAACGATATGGTAGTTTCGCCATATCTAAAAATATTTTAAATAACCGCCATTTTGAAAATAAGTGCATAATGAAGCTCAGTTACTTATCTTTACCTGGCCTATCATAGTATTACTTACGTGCCAAATTTGGCAAAAAATTGGTTGCGTAGTTTTATAGATTAATGTAAAAGCTTTATTTTTTCATGTGACACTGTTTTTCAAAATGGCGGACCTATAACAATATTTACCACTGAATTCAATGTTTACACTTTGTGCTGTCAGAATACAAAATTTGGTACAAATTGGCTGAATGGTTTCCAAGATATGACATATCACCCTAAATTTTAAAATGTCAGCCATTTTGAAAAAAGTGCCCGGCGTGGTAGAAAACTATTAAAGTCAAGTGTCATTACTTAGTACTATATGTATACTGAGTTGGGTGAAATTAAGTTCACACGTTCAAAAAATTGATAGTTAAACCATTAGGGTTGATGAAATGATTTGATTGGACCATGGCCAATTGTAATAGATACAGATTATGGGTAAATCGACCGATGTATTGGTATCGGTATCTGTCCAGCTCTACTTTCGATATCACCAGTTATCAATTATCTGTGTTGGTCTAGGATTTTTCCGCTAGACCATAAGCGAGGTGATTGGTTCGGGTTAAAAGGCGGGAGGCGAGGAGTGTTGACCTACAACTTACTTATACTGACATCTTGGGTGTTGTGTTTGGTATGGGATTCACCCAGTAGTGGCAAGCTCAATTCACTCCGAAGCAGCAATTCCAGTTGTAGGCTTCACGGCTCCAAAAGTTCGGATTTGCCCAGCCGTACCCTGCCTCAGTATGGTTTAACAACCCTCTTACCACAGGGTGGCACAATGGATGGATGCATAAGCAAGGCAACAAATACATTACAAGGAGCGGAGCAGGTGGACTGCTTGGTGTCTAAGTTGGGCGGCGCGGTCCCGTTCCGCCTGCCTTTCCTTCGTGGGATGAGGTAGTGCACTCAACTGTTTGGCGGCAAGGAATGCTGCATTTTGTTCCCTATGCTTTTTGCCGTGCCTCACCTGGAAGGGCATATAATTGCTGCCTACAATGTACTGGATGCACCCTAATGAGGAACAACCTTACAGTGTATGTCCGGTTTTGGCTTGCTGACACAGGCTCGGTAATAGTCTCCACTGATCCCCCACGCTTGTGGGCTGATCAGAGACGGGGAGCTGTGTGGGTCACCAATACCTCCACTGGATGTGCGTTCATACACGAACAAGCGGCAGGATTCAAGCTACAGTTACCCCAGCACTAAGAGTGCTCTAACAGTGCTCTGGTGTAAAGAAGTAACCGGGGTTTGTCGCCTCTCCTTGAATGAAGGTGTTGCTAGTGGTTGTGGCTCCTCTGTTCCTCTCCGCCAGCACTAGCCATTTCTCTGACAGTTGGAAAGCAACACATGGCCGTCTAATGGGTGTGTGAGTAAACTGACATGCTCCTCCTGAAGGGCACCCGTAGTAAAAGCTAATTCAGTTATATAAAAAGACCCGGTTCCTGTCAGTGGTGCACATCGTAAACTGTTCTAGCGGGCGAACAGTAAGAATCTCTATGAAAGAAAAGCTGAAGTATAGGAAACAAACTATGTTTATTGAGGATTCAATAAACATGTGCTGTGTGCTACCTCCTACCAAGCAGTAGAGTGCTGAAGGAACTACGCTGGCCAGGTGTAGGCAACCTGTTTCTAGTTTGTAAAGGAGAAAGTTAAATCTAGAATGTAAAATATATATTAATACTAAACTGTTCTATTAAAGGTGCCTAGAGGAGACAAAATGAATTTAATATTTGTTGGTGAGCATGTTCGTTGGTTGTCGGTTTGACTGATCATTGATGGCGAAGTAGCCTTTGGGGGTGTACTCAAAGCTTAGAAGTTCTCTGGAGGTCCCAGCGCTAGGCAGTGCTCGGGGATGTCGCGAGAGAATAAACAAGAATGACTGCCTGAGCCCGGCAGCATCCGGACTTATGTAGGTGAAGCTTGTATGCTGCCAGCGCGGGCTGCGAGGAGGGCGAGCATCCTGCCCTGGTTGGCGTGGTAGTTGAAAAACTCTGGCCAGTAGTAGTCAGCGTTTCTGCTTCGTGCCTCGTCGGTGGTGCTCGGCCTTATCCAAGGTCTGGGAGCTTGTTGGCTCTCAGCTTTGGTGAACCTGTATGTTTGAAGAAGGGGGAGGGGAAGGGAGGGGGCGTGCCTGCCGAGTTGCATAACCTTCAGATAAAGAGAATTCACTTATAAGTTCCTGTTGCCTGGCAGAGGGCAGCCGAGAATGCATGAAGAAAATTCCCTATACGTTCTTTTTACGCCTGTAGCTGTGGAAGTAGGAACATTAGCGATGAGTCGTAATCGTAGTTGATCAGTAGTAGGAGCAGCATGCTTTAACATAAACAACTTGAAAAAATCATCGAAAAATAATTTTTAAAAATATATTTTGGATTTCGGACAATATCTGATTGATGGATACTGTAAAGTAATGCTTTACGAGATTTAGTATGTTAATTTATTTAACATTGTGTTAAATAAATTTGTGCTACTAATCTGTGAATAATAGTTGGCAAATAATGTTCAGATGCCGCCGATGTCGATGGTTGTGGTATTGGCTGGTTTATCAGTATGGGTATCGGCATCGGTCCATCCCTAGTCACTGGTAAGTAGTAGTTGTTTATTAATAAGGATAAGACATGCGTCAATGTAGTGGACAAACGTCACCAAGGTGCTACTTATCTTATTTCTTTGTAGAATTGAGTGGGGTATCATAGCAAATATGTTTCACAATAGAAATCTTTTTGGGAAAGTAAATTGATACTAATATATGTAATCTTGTAATGTAGCAGAGAGTTTACATTTATGTTGTGATTGTTGTTATTTTATGTTTGTGTTTTTTCAGTACAAGAATATTCCAAATAACAAATCATTCACAACCACACTCACGGAGCTGCGGAAGTTTGTACAGTATCACATACAAGTTCTGGCATACACAAGACTTGGAGATGGAGCGCTTAGCACACCACCAGTGTCAGTGCAGACCTTTGAAGATGGTAATATAGTGTTGAGTTTGTCAATCATCACTAGTTTGAGCCATAACTGAGGCCTTATATCTCCTTTCTTGTAGTGAATCCGTGAGAAATATGCATTCATATGAGAGCACAGGGCTGTTATATAAAAATCTGTTTTAAATGCTGCTTAAGCACAGTAAACTCTTGATTTCATGGTTCCTGGGAAAGGTGTTGTTATTTCGAAGGGGTTGTTATTAGAAAAACTTTTTCAATTAAATTCTTTTCATGGTTTCCCAAAAAAAGTTTGTTATTTTGAAAGGGTCACTATTCCAGAGTTGTTAGAATTGAGAGTTGACTGTTATTTGTGATGATTGCTCTTAATGTTATTGCCTTTTGAATGGTGAAATTTGACACGTGTTGCCCTAGAGAACTACAGTCATGGTCAATGTGGTTTATGTGCGCTAGGTCAGGCACACTCGGGTTATAACTAGAGTTATGCTTTTAGGTTAGGTTTTTGACTTGCTACTTGTACTGGTTGAGTTGCTGGCGACTGGGTACAAAGTTAACTGCTGCTGGAACTATGATATGTCTGGTTGGGACACTGGCTCGATTTTTCTACTTGTCTTACCAGGGATTGCTTTGGTTACTGCAGCGGAAGCTGTTGCTGGTTGGCTGGAACTGGCGACTCTCGGAGAGGAGTGGGGTGAGGTTGTACTGTTCTGAGGAGTGGGGTGAGGTTGTACTGTGCTGCTTCTCGGCTCCAGAATGAGGAGTTGACTCCTCCGTACCTGACTTCTGGGCTTGCTAACAGAGCACGGACAACGGCATGGTAACCGTGGACTAAGTGAATGTGTGTAGGGAAATAAACAAATGTAGATACTGGAGTGGAAGGCCTCTCTAGTTGACAGGCAGTCTGAACTCTCTTCCATTCGGCTTGTCTGCTAAGTGCAGAGGGGTCAGATATACACACTTGCTTGGCGGCTGTATAGGCTGCCTTTTGCTCCTCTCTCTGTGAGCCATGCCTTTTGGAAAAAGGAATAGAGGTCTTGTCAACACTTAGTACACTATCGATCAATGTGAACTCGAGACATCCCTTGCTAAGTGTAAAGCCAATAGTGGTTGACGGCACGAGCTCAACACCCTAATCAGTTCCCTGTCGCTGGCACACAAACCAAGGGTGGTGTGCGATGTGGGACGTCTTCCTACTGTTATTGGGTGAGGTCGCATCAGGGGTTAGGCCTTCAGACCCCGGCAAGTACATCTTCCATCATCATAAGTGCTCCGGTAGCAGCACAACCTGAGCTGACTGTCTTGCACCTCTTGAATGTTTTTCAAGTGGTTGGGGTTCTACCTTTCTATCCACCGAAGTGTCTAGAGTGGGTAGCTGTCGAATGGTGTGTGTGTATGGAGTACAGATTCCTAAAGGGAATCTGCAGTGGTACTCTATGGTTCGTACTTCTGTAACAACACCCGGTCTCGGTTGAGTCTTACAGTAATATAATTTCTAATGACCGTAGGAAATACCTCTAGAATAGGAATCCTTGGTAAAAGGAACAAGATGTATTTATGTATTTATTAGGAATAATAAATGCAGTGATGGTACCTCCTAACCAAGCAGAGTGTGACATGGAAGTAACCAATGGTAAACAGGTGTAGGTGACCTGCTCCTAGACTAACCAATATGGGGAATGACTTTGACTGCTATGAAAATAACTCGGTCGCAGTTACTCTAACCAAGGGGCGTCTAGAAGAGGCTTTACAAAAAGGGGACCACTACTTTTAAGGGTAGTGGGTGTAGTTGCCTCTACCAGCAAGTAGAGACGGCTGCTGAAATAGGAAGAACAGCAGCGGAAGGTGTGATGGTGTCTGCAGGCTTTATTGAAGGAGAGCGTCTGGAATATGCTGATGGTGGTAGACGTGAATGGAGCTTCTGGTAGCTAGTGGTAAAGGATACAGAAGCTTCTGGTAGACGTTGATGGAGAATCTGGTAGCTAGTGGTAGAGACTGCAGAAGTCTCTGGTAGACGACAACGGAGCTTCTGGTAGCTAGTGGTGACAGCCACTGGTGGCTGCAGAAGACTTGGTAGCAGTAGAGAGCTCCAGCACACTAAGTGTTGAGGCAAGCTACTGGAGAAGGAAATAACTCCAGAGCCCGGGCTTGCACTGCCTTATATAGTCGGCTGGACAGGTGCATGCCGGGTCGGGGTGGGAGGTGTGAAGTCGCCTCATAATGCCCTTCTAGTGCGTGACTGGGGTGGGAGAATCTACCCTTTGCTCAGTGCTCGGCTTCGTGCATTCTCGGGCGTGTTCGGTTTTGCCCCGAGGCAGGTGACGGCTGGTTGGCTCTCAGAGTGGAAGGAGTGGGGTGCCTGCTTGTTGATGGTTTTCGCAACCTTATATACATGTGTTTAGAATTGCCCTCCAAAGTACTGGCGATCTAAGGACACTCATGAAAGATGTTGCTGGGTTTGACCCTTCCTCAGGTTACGTAGAAATACGTGAGGTTGATGAGTCATAGTCATTTAGTAAATAAACAGGAATGCAGCACGCATTAAATTCATGCTCAGTTTTGTTAGGAATGAATTTCATTCAGCTACTGTCGCTCTGTGTTATTTATGTAAACTCTAACTTATTTTGGAAGAACAGTAATGGTATCTATTGTTAACGTGTATAGTTTTTAAGGTATTAAAGTCTTTACACTATTTATTTCTTTTTCAGCTCCTGGGCCACCTTCAAATGTTTCTTTCCCTGATGTCTCCCTTTCCATGGCCAGGATAATTTGGGATGTCCCAGAGGATCCTAATGGTGAGATACTGGCCTACCGAGTGACATATCACCTGCAAGGCAGCAGCAACCTGAACTTCACAAGGGAGTTCCCTCCATCGGACAGGACGTACAGGTAGCTGTCAGGGTACAATAGAACCCTTAATAACATTTCTCAGGGGGTCAGTAGAATAAAATGTTACTGCAGGAAAACCTTATAAGTAGGGCATAATGTTCTAAAGATGCCTGAAATATCAACCTTTTTTGGGGAATTGTGAAAAAATTTAATTGAAATGTTTTCCCAATAACGACCCTTTCAAAATAACAACCCTTTTCCTGGGAACCAAGAAAGGTCTTCGAATTGAGAGTTTACTGTATGCTGTTAGACATTTTTATTAAGTATTTTGATCCAGCAAGCTTTTTCAGGATATCAGCGAAATTAGAAGCCTGTGCTTTGACAAACGAACACTTTGCCACAATGATACCTGCAATTCTACTTGACACAGATGTCAAGTTAGAACACCACTGTTCTTGTTTGTCTTAGAGTGTCTTCCTGTGTAAAGAGATAAGAGTAACTGCATACCAAAAATTCTACGATAAGAGGATTGAATTTCTACGACTGAGAAAACAAGATTCTGCAATTTAGAAAGAAAGGTAATACCGTATTTTGGCATGTACCGGCTGCATGCATGTATATGTAGCATCAGAAATTTTTGATGGAAATTATAAATAATTAATATTTCAAGTATAGGCTGCACTAAAATTTTGTATTCCTGTGAATATTGTTAAGTCACAATTCCGTACAAACATAATAAATTCCGACTTAATTTCTCCCCCACAAAATATTTGTGACAGAAAATTTGTATTATGTTGCAATGTTTACAAATATATGTCACACGATTACTGTTACACAGATGGTAATGTGACTTGAAAAAGCAAAAACATAGCAATATGATACACAAAATGGCTTCTATCAATGTGTACTTGTGGAGCAGCGGCAGACATGCAACTTACGTAAGATATCTTTCTCTTGTACAGCAGCAAAATTATTTTCTCATGTATGGCATCAATGGCCGAGCTGCAACATGTTCACATTTTACGCATACAGGATTTAGGTTATTTTGTTTATGAATGTGAGTGAACAAATTATTGCATGAGTGAAAAGTTTTTTTTTTTGCATATGCATGCCAAAATATGATATACAAGCAAAGCAAATTTCTTGAATTAAATGCAGCTATCACTAACCAATATATCAATTTATTACCAAACTTGCACATTATGTTAGATAGTTTACTATCATGTTAGTGAAAATAATATAGTACATGCCAAAAAGAAAAACTTGTACACAAAAGATGCAATACTACTCGAAAACTGTTATTTGATTTGACGCGTGCCCAGTTAAGTCTGACTGACATGTATGTCGAGGATTTTTCCTCTAGACCAAAAGCGGGGCAGTTTACTCTGGTTATACGGTACGAGGTGAGGGGTGTTGGCTATCGCTTACTTGTACTGTCGTCTTGGGTGGTGTGGTTGATGTGGGTTTCATCCAGTAGTGGCGAGTTCGGTCTACTCAGAAGCGGCGATTCCAGTCGTAGGCTTCACTGCTCCAGAAGTTTGGATTTCCCCAGCCGTATCTTGTCTCCGTACGGTTTAGTAACCCTCTTACCACCGGGTGGCACAATGGATGAATACGAAAGCAAGGCGACAAGAAGATTACTGTTACAGAACCAGGACCTCGTCGCCTGTGAAATGCGTGGAGCGTTGAGTTCGTAACTGGGGCCATCCCTCAATGATTTCCCCATACTTTTCCCACCACCTCCAGGCCTTTCCACCCAGTTGGTGGCATTCTCGGCCTACCCATTGTTTTAGGGGTATGAGGTGTTCCCTCAGGGATCTTCGTATAGTTTACCGTTAAATTTAGGTAATTGCATCTTTGTCGGCATACCAGATGTCACAGGACTAGTTTGTGGTACCTGGTTCAAGGGTCTATGAGTGCTCCCTACGACACACCTCGCACTGGTATAATTGTCCCGGTTTACTAGTCCTCTCAACTGGCCACCCAATACATTTATGATGGTATTCCCGGTTACATAAGATACAATGTACCATATGGTACCCTTTGCAGTCACACTCTGGTCACTGACATATTCTCACTTGTACCTGCATACATGTCTGGCACCTGAATTCGAGGCCGTCTGTAAACTTAGGGTCATAATCCCACCCTAGACAGACGTAGTGGTACCGCCTATGGCAGTATGTGCATGGGATTATATTGTCCTCGGCTCCGGTACTTCCTTGTACAGGGCATTGGGTAGTGTGTTCTCCCTCATTGTTAGCCTGGGCTGGTACTATCTGGGGCTGATGTAAATTCACTTCGTAGCTGTACCTGATTGTTTCTGGTTTGTTGAGCGCCACGGGGTGTTTAACTTGACTCCCCAAAGTAATGCGACGCCCTCCTCTGCACTGCAGTTTTTGTTTTGATGGGAGGGGGGGGGGGGGACTGGTTCGATCCTAAACCACCAAGGCTGAACTGCTTTGTGGCTTACGCCCCATGTTGGGCGCCTATTTACGCACTTGCTTCTTTCCCACTTTCTTGTTATCTCGTGGGGACTATAGATAAAATATAGAAGAAACTGGTATGAGTACTGATATCCCTCCGGGATATTATTGGATTGGCTCTTCGGGTAGTAGAAGATGTTTCGGAAGGGGTTTTTCACCTGGCGGGTTAGAGATTTGCCCATGTTGTGGTACCTAATGGAATGGGATACTGCCTGGAAGAAGGGTTATGATCGGTTAGAGGGAAATCATACCCCAGGGTGGGCTTGGTTATTAAAGTCTCCCTTCCAGGGAGCTTGACCTTGCTCACCGTAAAAGCCGTCAAAATACGGGACGTCAGCTGTCAACAATAAGTCAATGAATTTAAATAAAGTACGAAAATGAAGAGACGAAAATGATAATGAAAAGGGGGTGTTTGAGATGTCCTGGATAGCGTCCTACTCAGCCTCCCTCTTGCTTTCGGAGCGCCTATATGGGGCAGGCCTCATGAGCTTATTAGCAGGCATAAAATTAAGGGTAGTGGAAGCTATCTTGGGTTTACGCACTGGTTTGGGATGAATGACGATGCAGAGCACTTTCCCGGTAGCGGTACGGATTCTACTTGGGGTAAGGTGTGTAGTGATACTAGACTGTAGAAGTGGGGATGGTTTTATTACAGGTGCAGGCGTAGGCGGGATTAAATATCCCTAACAAATGATCCAAATAAGTGTTGTGATGATCGTTAATTGAGGGGTCTTCCCTTCAGGGTACTGTGGGTCTTATCTCATGCAGGAGCTGACGTGGTACAGATTTGCTAGCGGGTTCAACGGGAGGTATATCCTCCACCTGGGTTAACTCTCGCTGCAAGCTCGTCGAGCTAGATGACAAATACAGCTATGCTGCCCACCTCCCCATGGCATCAGAACTCTTTATGAATCACAATAAAAATAGAGAGAAAACAAATTAATAATTTCATATTTCAATGGGCTCTTTCCATATCCTAGCAGTCAGAGTTCAGCCCTTTGGGGAGTGTCTTGCTCAGTCACTACGAGGCTTTGAACGTGAGATGTGACTTGCTAGTATCAGAGCGCTTCCGCAGGTATGCTCGTGTGTGCGGGCACACCTCAGGAGTTCTGGTCTTATTCAGACTGTAGCCTTATGCAAGCTCCAGAAAACCTAAAGGGTTCAGCCCACTCGGATGTAATCTGAGCCACTAATTATTAAGACATCCACAATTTAAAATTGATTAATTATGAAATGAATGGGAATTGAGAAATAACTATCTCACCAAAGGATTCGATTTTCTCTTAGCGTGTTTATTAACTCTTTGGAAAACAGTGGGGATATCGGTTCTGTATAATCAAAGCTGAAGTTCAATTAATTAATTATAATTATTTTTACGCCAGGTGAAGGTGAACGTGATTATTAAATTTCCAATTTTCAAAACAAAACTCTGAATTAGCTAATTCACGATTTTCATCTAAATAAATGAGGGGTGGTTAATGTCCAGAAGGGTCGTCGATATGGCCTGCTACCACGGGAGTCAAGGAGTGACTTGTGTAAAGGGGTGCAGGGATGAAGACATTGAGGTTACCTTTGGATCATCCCTCAGGGGTTTCCTCCGTGGGCTGCGGGGTGGTTGCTGGAGGAGCCGGCTGCTGGAACTGGAGGTTGAGAACCTTTTCAATCCATAAAGGATGGTGAGCCTTGGAGAGGATGGTGGCCTTATTCAGACCCAGAAGAGCCCTCCAACCTCTGCGGTCAATGGGCCGGCGAACTCTGCCGGTTGCATTTTTGGTGCTCCTTATATATCCAAAATCTCAGCTTCATGGCTGTTACAGAGGTGCGGGGGTTGCTAGCCTTCCAGCACAGGGGTTGGTTATTCAGGGCAGTGGGCTGCGCTACGCACTTCTTATCACCCTGGCTGGATGGAGGCTGATGACATATTTACCGCCTCCTCTAAAGGTTTGGCAGCGATGACAACACTGGATTGGGGGGGTGCTGTTACCTTGCGGTAATGTTGCTAACTTTCTTATCTGCTCTAGCGTGTCCACAACTTGGTGGGTAAAACAATCTGCGGCTTTGGGGGTGGCGACCGCATACCAAATTCTGAGCGAGCAGTACACAATTTCAATAATTAATCAAGTTAATTATTTATGTATCTGTAGTTATCCAACATATGGAATCAACCCTGTAGCCATGGGAATAATTGTCTTCTGCTGTAGGGAACCAAACGGAATAAACTGGAGTTTTACCAACTCAAGGGTATCCTTTCCCGTAGTTGCAATACCTTTCCCAGTGGCCCTCACACTGTAAAGCGATTGTAGGTGACCGGGAAAATTGCTCATACGAGCCAAATACACAAGTTGAGCACCCACACACATATTGGGTGGCCACCATGTTTGTGGTCCCCCTAGTACAGAACGGTAGAGCCCCAACACTAGGTACTTAGTCTCTAAAGGCCAGCTTGCCTGCTCAGTAGCATACTTTCTCCACACATTTTGATGCCATAGTTAGTGTTCTCTGAGTGTGGGGAGACTGTTCGCTCCTGAGACACTCACCCACATGCAGGAACTATCAACGGCGAGGCCTGACTCTCAGTGCTAACCTCATTTCGATGCTGAATGCGGAAATAGGGAGACCGCTAACAGTTGGCAGATATTGTACTTAGCAGAACATCCTGTAGGACAACACATCACCTACAGCCGCTTCGCGGACGTGAGAGTGTTATTCTGTCCAGATGCCTTTCTCCTGTTGGAGTGGTATCCAAGAGGGTCAGACAGGTGCTAACTGCCTCTGGGCATTTGCAGTAGCTTGCTCCCCTCCTCATCACCACAATCATGCAGCTCTCGCCCAAGGATCAACCTCAGGCATTATGCTGTCACCAGATTCCAGTCATGCCAGAGATTCGTAGTATCTCTTCAAGGGCCACATAGGTTTGAACGAGGACACGCACCCCTTGCTAGCAGCATACATCAGCTGACATGACCAGTCTTTCGGACTTGTCAATACATACTATGGGGGAATTAAGCCAGCGGAATCTAACCAGTTGACTGACACAACCTGTGAACCAGTACCCATAAATCAGCCTAGCTCACACTCACGCTAGCTGGAGCTGACCCAGGTGAAACATCATCCCAGGTTACGCTTCGCCCAGGTATACTGTGTTGAGCCAATCCTTTGAAACACAAGGTTTCACTTCCAGAGCCGAACTTTGTTCCTGCCGAAAAGCTATCAGGCCAGTCTTCTACACTGGACGTGCGCCAGCACCATGTAGAGACTGAAATAACACCCAAACAAAAACTCCCTCTTGCGTAGTGATGTTCTCTACTACCCAAAGCGTGTCACGCCTCAAGTACAATAAGAAAATGTTTTTCTGGCATCCAACATGGGTTGAAACTGCAGTAGTAACGACTAGTAGTTCGATCAGTTCAACCTGACCCCACCACGCAAGCATGGACTTCAAGGAGTCCCCTAAACACACCATGGTGCTCAATCTGCAACCAGAATGTCAGCAACCAACACGAGCTCAGCTACACCACTGCAGCCGCAACCAAACACAGCCGCTGTTCCAAGCCAAGTTGCCCCGGCATGGGGGATCAACAGAATCCAGTCTGCCCATTGTCAACAATGGCTCCACTACTATACCTGCGTAGGCTGGGCAGACAAACAGACCACGCTATACTGATGGCCTTGAATACAGATGTGACGGAATGTCGAACCCTCAGACTACATTCTGCAACTGGATTACCTGCCCAGGGTGTGGTATCCACACAGTGCTCCACATACTGTGTGGGGAGACATACCACCATGGGTGCATAGGTTGGCCAGAGGAGCATATAACCTGACCAGGAATGGTTTACCAGTGCGAAGTCTGTTGGCGAGCAGCCAAGTACAGACCACACAACTCAAGACTGTCCTCCCACTCCAGCGCTGCTCAGTGCATGGGAGAGCCTTAATTACCAGAGTTTCTGGGACTTCCTCATGAGGTCAGCTAGTGTGAGTATAATCCAAACTTAAGGACAAAGCCTTTGAATGGTGTAAAAAATACAGGGAATTTGTTTCTGAGTGGAGCCAATTCAGTAGCTGACTCACGCAACAATTCATTGGTGAAAAGGTACTGGTGCGCCTCACTACAGAATTCTACAGCCACACCCAGACACCATTCGAGGAAGTATAAATTTTTGTCCACCGTAAGGTACTGATGTAACGTCATATTTTCCCAGATGGAGATGAGGAAAGTTGTGTGCGGCAGGTAATCTTCCTGTTGTTACCCAAACTGAGAAACCTTCTACTCATCCATAAGCCACTTGCAGTGGATGATCTTGTAGACAGTGCATGAGAAGTGGAGCGCAATTTCAAAGCACAAACTATCCTCAACTGCCCGAAGTCAAGCAAAACAACGGAGTGAGACAAGCCGTCTAAACGACGACTGAGAACGCCGCCACCCACTCCCCGCTTACAGAAATGCTGGTATTGTCCAGCATACCACTTCAACAAGGACTGGCCACAGTAGCCAGTGCCAAGGCAAGCACTTGTAGACGAAGGGGACACATCGTGTACGCCACATACCACCCAACCAAACCCAGATAATAAAAGCATCCCAAGTTCAAGTCAATGGGAAAACATATTACCACTGCTCGACTCTGCTGTGAATGGAAACTTCGCTTGAAGAGACATCCTTGCGTAAGACCAAAGGGCATCACTAAGCCCACAAACCAAAAAAGTGAGAATGACTATACCGGAATGTATGCTCACCGTCGATGGTCGTATGAAACTCATTATTGTAACTCATTGTTGAGTTTCATAAAATCAAAGCATCAGCTGAGTTCTTTGTGTCACTTGACATCCAAGAGGAACGTATACAAGGCCACTCTTGGCTCCAGCAGCAACAAAGCATAATGAACAATGGGAAACATACAGTATACCTGGGTGACAACCATCACGTAACCTTCAACTGGGAACATTGTCCCAATCCCGTGGAACCTTAAGCCCTCTGCAAGGAGGAAACCAACCATGAACTCTCCAAAGCTCAGTTCCGACAGTTGGAAGAAGTCTTTGACGAGCATGTCTGCGCTTTTGGATCTGGAGAAATGCTTCTTCAGACGAGAACCATCCAGCATGAGATACTGCTAAACATGAATCCGCCAGTCTACAACAGACCTTTTAAGGTCTCTGCCAGGAGACACCGCCTCATTATGGAACAATTTGAAGACATGAAATGCCAAGTGATTGTCAAGCCATCGGACTCACCTTACAACTCCCACGTTGTACTAGTTCTGAAGAAGGATGGACTGCTAAGGTTCTGCATGAACTACAAAGCTTTAAATAATGCCACGCTTCCAATTCCTCCACTTTTATAAAATGAAGTCATGCACACCTCCCGTGCGACAGGTGTGGGACGAGGCTCGTCTAGAACTGTGGGGGCTAGTTCCGCATGCCGCATTTGAGCACCGAGGTGCACCACTGTTCCTTTCCGGCTGTCTAGCGGCTGTGACATCACACTGCACTCTGACCGCAGCACAGTTTGAATGTGTTCTGAGTGACGTACTTTCCGCTGATGTGTGATGCAGTGGTTGCCTTATTTGGACAAAAAGACAATAATAGGCTGGGAAATTGAAGACCCCTCTTCAGCCTAAATTAACTTTTTCAACACCCCTGTAACAAGAAATGTGTGTCGTTGCCATATTATGTAACCAACACCCCAATTGGAGGGCCCATTGAGTGCAGGCCTCTAGGTAAAAATGAAAAATGTACAACTGTGCTGCTATTGGGCAATGAATTGCATTCACCCCTCTAGCACTTAATTGTGATTTTTGTATATAAATACTCGCTGTAAATGTTCGGTTGGGGTCAGATGATCTGCCTCGAGGGAGCATTCAGCCAAAGTTAGTGTTGGTAATAAACTTTGTTTTAAAAACATTAAAATGGCAGGCTCTTCAAGCAAGGAAAGGTTCATGGCGTCACTTTGACGTGAGGTTAGGGGCAAAAAAATGGCTCATTTTAAAATGTGTTAAATATTTGCAAGTACTTCTTTCTAATGGAATCTGACAGCGACTTAGGGTTTGAAATGTTTTCTAGCAGTCGCTTTGTGCAGGAACATTTGTGGTTTTTCAAAACAATAATTTTCCTCGGAGGTTAAAGCTTGCTATTTGCGAGCAGTTGCTTTGTGTTAATTTGGACTTGAGGAAAATTTCGAAAATCATTTTTGTGTACGAAAGTTTTGGAGGCAGGCATGTCATCTCAGCCTGGGTTAAGAATTTCAAATAAGGGCCTTTTGCTCTCGTCATGCACAGGTGATCTAAACACAATAGTTTAAGATGGAATGGCAAACATAATTTTAAAGAAGTTTTGTGAATGGCCTCTGTATGGCTTGTAAGCCAGAGATTTTTTCTTTTTGTTTCAAAAGTATACCACATTTTTAAATGTCAGTTTAAAGTTGCGTGGTGTTAGCCAGAGCCAATATTCTGTGTGTCAATACCACCTATAATGTACATAAAAATATTAAAAGTTTTCAAAGGTTTGGTGGAAAAATTATGTCTAGTATTAAATGTAGCTATATTTTGTAGTAGATTGTTGCATGTAATATTTTACCTGGTTCTGGGTTTACTGAAAAATTTTCCTTATAGGGAGAAATATATGGCATGTATTTTTCTTAATATAAAAACAAATTGAAGGTTTATTCATACTTCATGAGTTTTTGTGTTAGTTTGAACTTTCACTTTCTAATCATCCTTAACTTGCTCAATGGATTTTCATACTTCTGGCACCTTGTGCCATTTTGCTGTTCACATGTTTTTGCTGGGATTTTGTGTTAATTATAGCCTTGGGCTCAAGGGAGTAGTAAGGCCTGAGCAGTGCACCCCGACAGCTGGAAATACATAGCGTTCACCTCACCAGAGGGCGAAAATCTCCAGTTTAGAGTCATGCCCTTCAGACTTAAGAATGCTCTCGCTACATTTCAACGGTTAATGTCGGCTGAAGCCTAAACAGGCTGCATTGGGCAATTCTGCTTTGCCTACCTTGACGACATGATCATCTATTCCAAATCCTGGGAGGAACAACTCATTCACTTGCAACGGGTATTGCAACACCTGTTACTCCACAGTCTGACAGTGAAACTTTCCAAGAGCCACTTCGGAAAGTCTTCCATTGAGTACCTGGGTCATATAGTTTCAACCAAAGGCAACTACCCACAAGAGAAGTCATTCCGGGCTGTAGAGGAAGCTGAGAAACCCTGCACCAAGAAGTAAATCAGTCGCTTCCTTGAACAGGTCAATTGGGTCGGAGAATTTGTGCCCAACATCGTCGACCTTATGGCATCTCTCCAACTGCTGTTATGGAAGAAAGTATGGTGACGATGGGGATCTGAACATCGCACCACCCTTCAAGCTCTCAAGAACAGCTTCCAAATCATCAAGCATCTTCATTGGCCACAAGGAGAAGGACCCCTGATCCTACAGACTGACGCTAGCCATATTGGCCTCTGCACAGTATTGTACCAGGAAGACACGGAAGGTAAACCCCTAGTCATATCATACGCTTGCACCAGGCTCAATGTCGGCTATTTGGAAATACTGCTACTATCTGGAGGGGACTCATTTCATTTTGAGAACTGACAGTAAAGCTCTCTAGTGACTCCGGGAGTCAAGGAACAAGGCCAAGCTTGGAAAATGGGGCCTCTTCCTCTCCGATTTTGATTTCAAAGTCCATCACTGCCCAGGCAAGGACAAGGACCTTCCTGAAGCACTGTCACGTCTACCAGACTTGGAAGACGAGGCCATGCCAGACGAAGATGTGGACTGCATCACGCTGCCACAACCTTTGGACAACAGCCCTGAAGAACAACTCAGGCTTCTTCAGCTCAAAATCAGGTGCTGTCAGATTGAGCGATTTTGTTATCAGGACCCTGATGTGAAAGAACTACTATGATAGCACCTGCAACAATTCATGTTAGGAGACGATGTCGTCTGGTCATTCAGCAATCAGCCCGGAGCTAAGTGGAAGATCTGGATACTGAAGGAGTTGCGCACCTATATCTGCCGGCATTACCACGACCATACAAATGCTGGCTACCCAGGCACATGGGAAACCTTAGCCGACATTGGTACACGCTACATCTGGGGCGGCATGAGCAGAGATGTCTGCCAATACGTCAACGATCGCACATCATGCTACAGAAACAAGGTATATCCCGTGAGACAGCCAATGGCCAAACCCCATGGATACAGATAGCCGCCGATTTGATGGGACCTTATCACCACAGTATCAAAGGAAACAGGTATGTGTTGGTGGCGATGGACCTACTTTCCCATGCTGAGGCTGCCTGCAGAATATATTTACTGACAACGGGGCTCATCTCGCTAGCAAGAAGTGGCTGCTATTCTGCCATGAATGAGGAAATAATACCTGGACAACTCCACCGTATCACCCACAAGCCAATCCCAATAGTGGAGGAACAGAAGCTCAAGAAAACCCTCCAACTCAGTCTGGATGAGGGCCAGAAGCACCGGGATCGCCACATTCCCAGAATTATTTTCGCCCTCAGACATCACACAAATGAGGCAATTAACTCCAGCCTCAGTCAGCTCCTCCTGGGTTAGGCACTACGGCACCCAGAGGACTGGCAATGGAAACACGATTTTACTGATATACCCTGTCCTGAAGATATTTGTCTAACCGCCCTGGCCTGAATAGAGAAAGAACGGGACACCCAAGAGGCGTACATCTCGAGGAAGTACCAGATGCCACGCACTGGCATACGAGTCTTTGAGACGGGCGAAGCTGTCCTACTCCGCAGCTAACCCCTGAGCCAAGGCAAAATCAGTTCAGCATGGGACTGGCCGGAAAGTCGGAAGGCCACTTTAAGGTTATTGGGCACCAAGAAAATGTGTACTTGTCTGAGGATCACAGAAGGTGCACAGAGCCAGTACTGAGAGGTGCCCTGGCGGCCACCTGTATGCTTCCCCTGTCCAAACCCACAGAATGCACTGCCACGTAAGCAAGGGCGATCACCAAAGACGAAGAGAAGGCAAAAACAGTGAGTGTTGGTGCCATGCATCATGATCCTTAAAAGTTTGATAGCAGTCATTACGCCATCCCATTTAAAAATTAACATGTATCACTACGTACATTGTTAATGAACACTGCAGTTACATAATTACAGACATTTTTATGGACGCTTACATAGGGCAATGCTAGGGAAATGGACAGAAACATAAAAATTTCTGAGTATGTTCACACATTTTGAGAGACTTTAAAGCTTTCAACATACCATGCTTTATATAGAGTTACATCAAGAAAACTGTAAATATTTTCTTTGCATTGTGTAAAAGCAATTAGCACCTTTTCTATATTTCAAAGCAAACTTAAAGTAAATTATAATAATGTAATTAATCTTGCATGTTTCATAATTTATTCTCGTATTGTGTAGAATCACTTCAAGAAACCTCAAGCCTTACTGATAATGTAAATATAATATAGTAATTATGCAAATATAAACAAATATAATTCATGTGTTGAATTGTTTAAAATCGTCTCAAGAAACATAATCTGAGAGACACTAAAAAAAAAATAATGTGATAAAATCTGTATATTGTAAATAATTGCAGTGACTATGTTGTTTGAAAGTGACTTGTTCATGTTTCTATCCTATGTCTGTATTGTGGTGCTCTGCACGCATTTGTTGATAGTTAACTTCACTGCCGCCACATTCGTTTTGCAAAGCTTAGTAGTCGGTTCAGTCTGGAAACCCCCATCTTGACTAATCCCTTAGCTTTCTTTTTACACAAGTTATATCCCTGCTGTGTGACATGTAGGAAGCTCAGGTAGAGGCCGCTCTTTATTTTCTGCAACATGTGGCCACAGCAGGATAAAAAGCTGACACAACCCTAATGAGTGGGACTTAGGGTAATTTTTGTTCTTTATTTAATATTAATTGCAACAATAACAATCATATTTTTATACCCCCAAGGGTCGAATCCAATCCGCATGCCGTTCACTATGTATTTGCATTCTTTTCAGGTTCAACTCTGTAACGTTCTCTTGTAAGCACCAAAGCTGTAACACTATCTTGTAGGATGGCACACATTAATGAAAATAGGCTCGCGGCACAACCGTCTTGGGTTCCCTTCTGCGACATGACCTTACTCAAACCCACACAAAGAGCTCATGTAAAAAGATAAGACATAACTTCATCACAGCATTGGCACAACTGCGCACCGAGGAAAAGAAAAGGAACGCCAGTTCACATGCAGTAGAGAGAGATGGATATATCTAGCCTGCCCGGCCATTTTCCAAGCCCAACTGACTTCTTTTATCGCCTCCCGAGGTCAAGAGCACAGAGCAGAAGCAACGCAAAGCACAGAGTCATTTACAGGAGCAAAACAGGACGGAAAAAATTGCTCTTGAGGGGACAGTACAGCATTCTCTCAAAGGAATGTCTTTCTCATCTCACTCCTCCAGGATGAGCCTCTGTCGCAGCAAAGGGGGAGTGAATTTATGCACAACATCTTTCCAACTATGATATTACGACTTCGACTCATCAGTAAGCAAGCCTTGCCACCTGATTCCAATAGAGTTTTCATTGTTATCACACATCATGGAACCCAATATTGTACTGTCTGTATGGCTCAAGAATTGATGTTCCAACCTGAGATTGTATTATTTACCGGCTTCTGAGACTATGCATTTAAAGACTATGCATCTAAGGCACCAAGTACCACAGCACGCTGCTAGGTGGCTCTACCAGTACGATTCGCTGCATCTCGATTCTCCAAGCCGGCCGATGACGTCATGCCTTGAAGATGTTATGCCATAGCTACCCTCTCTCCTTCGCCACCCCTATCCAGCTGACTGAAGGGGAAGGACCAGCCAAAGTATAAATAGCGGGCCGCCGCCCACAGACACCGGTCTATCCCGGGTCTCCACCACATTCGTGCCAAAGGTCCTAACGGAACAAAGCAACTCCGCCTTCACAGTCGTTCAGACTACAGTCATTCAGACTTCATCTTCTCCACAGCAGCACTTGCTGGAGAACTATAACTCACATGGTCGTAATCGGTTCACGGCAAACCAATCCCTAATAGCGGATCTAAATAAGTATTGTGGTATTCGTCAATTGAGGGGACTTCCCTACAGGGTACTGTGGATTCTACCTCGGTTAGGGGTTGATGTGTTACAGACTCACTAGCAGGTTCGACTGGAGGAATCTCCTCTGACTGTGTTAACTCTCCCTGTATAGGTCGTCGAGCTAGATGACAAATACGACTATGCTGTCCACCACTTGTAGTCATCGGTACTCTTTATGTCAACAATATAAAAAATAGAAAGATAAAAAAATAATGAAATAGATTAATTACTTATTTAAATAGACTCTTCACAAGTACCAACTGAATGGATTAGCTCGTTCATATCCTATAAGTCGGGGTTAAGCCTTCAGGGGAGTGTCTTGCTTAGTCACTCCAAAGCGTTTAAAGTGAGATGTGACTTGCTAGTATCGGAGCGCTTCCACAGGTATACTCGGGTGCACTGGACACATCTCAGAAGTCCTGGTCTTATTCAGACTATTCAAACTATAGCCTTATGTAAGCTCCAGGAAACCTTAAGGGTTCAGTCCACTCATACATAATCTGCAGAGATTGCGTAGTTTGTATTCTGAGCCGTAAATTATTAAGAAATTCACAATTTATAATTAATGAATTATACAAACAAATGAGGGATAAGAAATGACTACCTCACTAATTGATTATAGTATTTACCAAGCGTGTTTATGGACGCTTCGGAAAACAATGGGGATAACGGTTCTGTATAATCAAAGCTAAAGTTCAAAGAATTCAATTAGTTAATTATTACGTCAGGTGAAGGCAAACCTGATTATTATTACAACTTCAAAGTAAAAGTTCTCAACCAGCTAATTCACAATTTTACAGCGAAGTAATGAGAGGGCGTTAATGTCCAGAAGGTGCATCGATTCGGCCTGCTACTGCAGAAGTCAAGGAGTGACTTGGGTAAAGGGGTGCTGGGGTGAGGACATCGAGGTTACCTTAGGAGCTTCCCTCAGGGCTTTTCTCCACGGGCTGTGGGGTGGTTGCTGGAGGAGCTGGCAGCTGGAGCTGGAGGTTGAGAGCCATTTCAAGCTGTTGAGGATGGAGAGCCTTCTTCAGTCTGGGTGAGTTGGCCTTGTTCCCATCCAGGGGAGCCCTCCAACCTCTGCGGTCGATGGCCAAACGAAGTCTGGCAAGAGCATTTGCGGCTCTCCATATATAGAGTCAAAATCTCAGCTTCGTGGCTGTCACAGAGGTGCGGGAGTTAGTAGCCTTCCATCGTAGTGGTAGATTGTTTCAAGGCATTGGGCTGCACCACGCATTTCTTATTGCCGTGGCTGGAGGCTGATGACATATTTACCACCTCCTCTCGAGGCTCAGTGGCTATGATGTCACTGGTCACAGGTGTGCTGCCATCCTGTGATGTTGCTGTTAACTTCTTTATCTGCTCTGGCGTGTCCGTGACTTGGCGGGTGAAACATTCTTCGTTTATAGGTGTGGTGATCGCATGCTGATTTCCGAGTGAGCAGAACAATTACATAATTAATCGCTGTAATTATTTACGTGTCTGTAGTTGGCCAATGCGTGGTGTCGACCCTGTAGCCACTGGAATAATTGTTTGCAGCTTTAGACTTGCTCCAAATACTCTCAGCGCTTACCGATGGGGATGCGAAGGGGTGGGTCCACTCACTCTGACTATAGTGCAGCATCGTGTGGATTGCTGGCATCTCAGGCGGCAAGGGGTTGACTCTCTTGTGAATAGGAACAGTGCAGAGGCATAATGAGTGGCGGCATTTTGCGCTACATTACACTAGGGAAGGACCAGAGACTGAATCTTGGATATGTATCCGACTGCGCTCTACGTCTGGCACGTCAGGTTTCTCTGCTGTTTGAAAATTCATTGTGAACAGTTTGTCAGTGTTTGTCATGTTTGGCTACCATAGTCAGAAGAACAGTTACAGTGTTCAGTAACCAGTGCGGAAGTAGTTTTATTAGCATCGTAAAATAATTTAAAACTTTCTGTTAATCATAAAATAAAAGTAGAAATGGTAGATAAATATTTAAAATTAATTTACACTAATTCTTACAGATATATGATTATTATGTATATATTTCCAGCTGTGGAAACAGCTTTAGGTAAACAGTCAATATGAGCTATTACTTCTAAAACGATAATGGCCATGTATGTTTTGAAGTGAGTCTAGTTTTTAAGCGAATAAAACTAAACCTGATATCAGTAATTTGTATGGCCAAATTATTGAGAAGTAGTCTGTATTATTTCCAAAGTAGTGTTGAAATGTTGACTTTGTTGGGCAACTAGACATTGAAATAATCATCAATGTTGCACTTTTAAACAATTTTACTTTTATGGTTATAATAATTATAGTAGACGTATAACTAACGAAATCACATGAATAGTAATGAAACAAATATTTTCTCTATTCAGTGAAATTACTGCAGCAAGCTGGATAAACTGTGCGAGTTATTATTAATTGTGATACATTCTAAGTAAAAAAATTTTCTGCAATGATTTTCCCGTGGAGGAAGTGCAGATTTTTCAAAGTTTGGAATTTATTTACCCTAATCTTTTTTGGAATTTCAGGATCCTGTCCACCCCTAATAAATACATGTACATATATGTTAACAAACAATACAGCCAACTCTCGATTCTAAAACCTTTCTTGGTTCCCAGGAAAAGGGATGTTATTTTAAGGGGTTGTTATGAGGATAATATTTTTAATTAAATTTGTTTCATGCCCACGGGTCTTAGAAACAAGATTTTACTGTAACAGTTTTCTTCACTCAACAATACAAATACAGTAAAACTTCTGTATAACAAAACTGAAGGGACCAGATATTTGGGTGTTTGTTATAGAGGGGTTCTTTATAGAGAGGTGATTTACAATTTGTTTCTTTTTCATCATGCAGTCAATATTGAATCTAATTGCAGCTGGAACTGAGTAGCATTTGTTCTTTTATATTGATTTATTTAAGAAAAGTATTAAAAGGATTTCCTTTTGAACACTTACACAGTAAAACATTTATTATTTATACTATTAATAAATTACCATTGTCATAGAAAAAAAAAGTCACTAATTTTGTTTGGAGCCACATTATGTAAACAAAAAATTGGCAAAATTCTTAAAGTGTAAATAAATAATGAAAACTCTTATGATAAAAAAATACTCGGTACACACAGAGTAAGACAATACAGCTTGTAAAGTAGTTAACAAACACTATGGTTTCTGTAAATTATATTTTTTTATCTGAAATATGTGACAAATGTAGGGTTTTTTTACAGTTCAAAGTAAAGATTTATAAAAAAAAAAGAGAAATATACAGAAAGTGAACATAATCAGACTTTTCAGTCTTTGCTGTAGAGAGGTTTTGTGCCGAAGAGTGAAAAATAATTTGCTATAAAGAGTAGAAAATGAATTGTATCATATACAGTTTTGACCGGACCAGATACAGACTTTGTTATAGAGAGGTTTTTGTTATGTAGAGGTTTTACTGTACAAATGAACTCTAGAATGAAATTGGATTCACGGAGGTAAAAAATTGATGGATTTCAACTCCCTTATCAAAGAATCAACACTAAAATTGTTGCATCACTAATGCTGTTATATGTAAGAATGTTATAACAGGATTCTACTGTTTCACAGGCTGCACAGAAACTTCCATAATTGAAATACAAATAGGAAGTCTCGAACCTCAAGCTGTAGTAATGCGAAATACAAAATTTTTGAGTTTATCTCACCTGCCTTTGCATTCTCCACATTGATGTATTGCAAATAGAATATGTACTATGAGGGGTTACTATTAACTAATTCTTGTAACAAAAAGTTGTATTTAACCATGTTTGAAGTATATGAGGTGTGTGTATTGTGTGGACAGGGTGACGGAGCTGCAGGCGGAGCAGTACTACATGTTTTCGGTGACAGCGCAGACTCGGACTGGCTGGGGTAAGACGGCCCATGCTCTGGTGTTTACGACCAGTAACAGGGAGTGGCCTCAGCCGCCGTCTGCCCCGCAGATCAGCCGCAGTCAGGTGCAAAGTGAGCAGATCACCTTTTCCTGGACGCCTGGTCGCGATGGCTTTGCTCCGCTCAGGTAGCTGCCCTTATTTTCTCTCCTTCGACACTTCACTCTACAGGCTTCATAATGTTTGCTCATCTTACTCATCTCCTTCACATTACCCTCTCTCGTCTCCAATTCAATGACGTAACTATTGGGTAGCTCATTACCATCACCATGTATGATTAGCTAAGATTTTCATTTTGTTGTGTTGCTGTTTTGTAGTTTAATGACTATGTTAATTGTTTTGATTGTATAGTTGAAGTTTATAAGTATAGTTGTGCATATAGGTACAGTGGAAACTCTATCCCATCGAATTTCAGGGGACTGACATAAAAATTCTGTAGATGTTGACTAGACATATTAGTCACCCAAAAAACACCCTGATTATACTTTATGTTGAACACATTGATGGTCTATGTTAGGCATTTGTCATGTTTAACTAAAATAAAACAATGCAAATGAGAATATTAAAGAAAATTTTTCCGGTACACTCACACTGTAACTTAATAAAAACCGTATTTATCAACTCTTTTGAAATCACATGCATAGAAATGCCGTATTTTTGAATGTATAGGCAGCACCAGAGATGATAAATTAGGGATAATTAATATTTCAATTATAGGTCGCACCAAATTTTTGTATTCCTGTAAATAGTGTTAAGTCACGATTCCATACAAACATAATGATTTCAGACTTAATTTCTCCCCTGCAAAACATTAGTGACAGAAAATTTGTATTATGGTGCAATGTTTACAAATATACATTGTGCGGTTACTATTCCACAGATGGTAACGTGACTTGAGGAAGTAAAATCATGGCAACATGTTAACACAAAATGGCATCTATAAATGTGCACTTGTGGCGGTGGCGGGCGTGTGAACTACGAAGGCATATTTCTCTTGTACAACAGTAAAATTATTTTCTCATTTAGGTCTTGAATATTGTTAGTGATAAAGTACAGTGAATAGGGTTTCCTTAATTTTGCATTGCCTTTTTCTAACTTTATGGGCATATTTATTATAGTTACATTTACATATAATGCATTCATTATTTTCATGAAAAAATATTACATTGAAAACCTGTGAGTGTTGTTGGCAATGTTGCTTCGTGAATTGATATCTCCAAAATTTGGCACTGCTGTTTTTTTTTTGCTGGTTGTTACCAACATGGCTGCCACCATAATCATTGCAATTGTTTGCTGAACTATTAATTCTACACTACATATTATTTCATATACACATGTACTGTATTTCCACATTTTTCAGTTTTTTTTTTTTTTTTTTTTTGCATTCTAAATACATGATGTGCATTCTGATACGTCTATTGTTATTATTTATTATTTTTTTACAAAGTACGAGTTAGTGTGACATTGTGACAAAATCAAAATGTTATTTTGGAAGTGGTAAATTACATAAATAGTACTAAAACAGGACGGTGAGATGTAAGTGAAAACAATGTGAGTTGAAAATTTATTTTATTTGCATTATCTATTAGTATTACGTGTGCATGTGTACATAATGTACTGTGTATCGACTTTGTATATATTTTTTTGTTAATAATTTGTTGTTTAATGATTAGAGCATGTAATTTTCATGCTATAGAAATTGTTTGATCGATGCAGTTAAATTTTGAGTTAGGCGAAAACTGACTTCTTAGCATTATTTACATAAGAATTGTGCGTGGCCATAGAAAATGCTCTTGGTACATGGACTTTCTGTCAAACCGAGTTTGATGGTTTGACCGATCATAAAACTCTGATATCTTGGCTATTTTCATGGCCTATTTTGTTATTTGTGTGTTCTATGTTTTACTTAGTGGAAAAGGTACAGAAATCTTTTTTTTTTATTAATTCATTTATAAACTCATGTTCATCAGTTAAGGAAAGCTGGTTGACTTGTAATTTTTGTTTCTCTTAGGATATACTCCCATCTCCTCCAGTGATTTTGTATATTATTGTCTGGCAGGATATAATAAACAATTTCACTAGGCAAGTGCGAATATTCATTTCCCATTGCAAATCAAAGTGGGAAGCGAGTAGTAACTATTCACGCTAATTAAAATTGAATGTGAATATTGGTTTTTATGGTATATACAAGCCACAAAATTTGATAAGACAATGGAAAAGCGCTGCTACTAGTATATACTGATGTGTGATGGCCTTAGGGGCAGGAGCGCGTCGTCATCTACTAGGTCTGTAGTTTGTATTAGGTCAGACACACATGCTCAGGGGTGCAGACCCTGCTGAGGCGGGGTCTGCAGGATCTGGCACTTGACCTTGATTGTGTCCTTGAACAGAGTCTGGTGAGTAGATTGCCGGCTCGGCACAAAGTCAAGCTGGGCTAGGTTGGGCTCGCGGGTGCATGACGTTAACGGATCCGCTGGCTTACCTCTCACTGCTGTGTGTCGGACGCTTGTCGGCGTAGGTCCTGGATGGATGGCGTCTCCTGACCCGGCAGACTGACAGCAACAGCGTCTGCTGGTCAACTGGCGAGGGGTTGACTCCGCAGGGGCAGGCAGGCAGACGTCCGTCCTCCTGTCGGTGGCTGGCTCGACACCTAGTACCAGGGGCAGGCCCAGGCGGAGGTACTCAATGATGAGATCAGCAGCTCTGGGAGTTTTTACTAAGGGGCCAAACAAGTTACGGGGGGCATGAGCTACTTCCTGGGGGGTCAAGTACTTAAGGCTGGGGCAGGTTGGTTAAGCAGTGCTTGTTTCTCTGCAAGAATAGCAGCTGCCTTCCTGACGCTCCACTTATTTCCCCTTCTGTGTGTGAACTGCATTTACCAGGGATGAGGTACTATGGTTCATGTCCACACCACTAAAGTGTAGCCCAGAAGGTGTAGATCTCTACTTGTCAGGCCTGGCATTCCTTCCGGCGAGTTTATATGTAATGGATGGAGTGGGCTAATTGACAAGGGGGATCTATCCTCTTCATCATGTGTCTTGCTAGTGGTCATGGCTCTACCGTCCACACTCATCAGGTACCTTTGCGGGACTGGTCCACAGTATGGGTGGCCATCTAATGGGTTGTGTTTTGGGTGATGTACATCAAGTCGTTTTTAGGAGACAGGCCGTAGTCCTATTTTATATTCGGCACACCAGTTCTCAAACCACAGTTCTCTGCCTCTCCTTTGCTGGGGACTGACACTTACCAGAAATGAGTACGCACAGTTCACTTAAGAAGGAACAGATGCCGGTTAGACTAGTAACATGTTTTATTCCATCCAGAATGGAATATGGTGATCCGTACTCTCCTGCTGTAAATCAATGCGCTGATTAATTTACGGAAGGTAAAAGCAAAACTCAGGTGAAGGGACCTGTATGCTGAAAGAACAAGAGCAACTAATTAGGTAGCCATCAGAACAACTAAACCCTAACTGAAACTATGTTGTTCTGAAGGGACTTAAGAGGGGAGTATGAGGTGTGGGATTGACTGCAAGTGTCAAGTGTGGGGGGAACTATGACTCTTTGGGGCTGCAGCGCTTGCTTGAAGAAGTCCAGCGTTGGTAACTGGTGACCACTCCAGTGTGGGGAACTATGATTCGTTGAGGCTGCAGCACTTGCTTGAAGAAATCCAGTGTTGGTAACTGGTGATCACTGGGTGTTTCTTCACGAGGCGGAAGAGAGCAGACAGAGGAGAGAGCCTTAGCACAACTTGTGCTAAGGCAAGCTGCTGGTATCAACTGCTGTTCTGCGGCTGTGCAGAGCCATATATCCTCCTGGGCTAAGGGTGTCTCAGGTTCCTTCCGACAGCTTTAGAAGGGGGGTTGCTCCCTTCGTAGGCGGAGCTGCACTTTCTGCCATCTCTTGGGGGTAGCTGGAAGCAGGTCTTCGTGGTGTATGGGTGGTATCGGCTGCACGAGATTAGGGGCAGCTTTGCTGGCATTGTTGACTGGTCTCCCTTTTCACTGGGTTTTGTTAGGCGTGGGCACAACCCTAGTGGGCGATTTATAATATTCTCTTCCTTGAGGTGCATTCCGCTCTCCAGGTATCCAACTTATCTTTGGAGATGGAATGCAGGTCTGGGCACCTTCCATTCAGGGTTAGTACCACTTTTAGGGCACGTGGCGTGCACATGATGATGCGGAGTAGCAGAAAAAATGAATAGAATATCTATGTGTCATGCATCAATACAATGCAATAAAAACCACACATTTTATCCCATCATTTTTGTACAGAATTTTCGAACGTTACTTAACCACAAGACTTGTGAAATCTTAAATTTTCCGGTTTAAGTAACCCAAGATAGTGAGTGAAAAAAGTTGAGTACAGTAAAAGCCTGATATAACACGGTTGTTTGGGGGGACATAACTCAGACCCGCGTTATAGCTTTCTGCACTATTGCGGGAGTGGCCGAGTTCAGTAAAAATAAAGGCTGTGTTCTAATGGGGCGTGGCACCTATATGTCAAACACTGGGCAAGTGTTGTTATTTACTGCCGTAAGTCGTGAAACATTTAGCCCCTTGCTATCGGAACTATTTTTTTTTCTGCTTCATCGGACTTGACAGCACCCAAGGGAGGGAAACAGAACAAGAAAAACGTGCTGTGATGAAGAGTCACATGCATTCTAGCAAGAATAACTAAAAATTACTGCATTTTCCAGGCAAAGGATGTATTTATTCCACCAAAGGCAGTGTTCACTGCGATTTGTTTGTCGCGCGGGTTGGGGAAGGGAGCTCCCTTTGGCTACGCTTTTACGCCACCTGCTGGACCTGGTTGGGAGGAAGTGAGAATGAGAAAGGAAGCTCGCATCCAAAGGTCGAGTGCACGCTTGCACTGCAGATGGGATCTATCAGTGCCTCACGTGATGTGAAACATGTCACTTGCTCGTCTGATTTGTATTTTCGAAAGGAAAACTAAAACAAAAAAAAAAAGGCGAATGATTTATGGCATGCAATGAAAGGCCATTTTTCTTCATTAAGCCTTGTCCACAATAGCTCGTTCGTTGAGAATTTTTTTACGAAAATGGGAAGACATACCATATAGCTAGTATATATACATTATAATCAAAGTGTCTCCATCATAATTATAGTGATTATGTAGTGCTATATTCCATAGGAGATTAATTATAGGCCTGTAAATGACTTACGAGCACGAATTTCTAGGTTCACATCAAATTTGGGAATTTATTTTCCAAAAATGGGAAGACCTACTGTTATAGCTGCTATATACACATTATAATCAAAGTGTCTACGGCATTATTATAATGATTACATATTATGCTATACAACACACGTACATTTCATGCTAACTAGTAAGTGCCAGTAAATGCGTGACAGCAGGACACTTGCGAGTATGATATAGGGTGTGAATATGGCTTTGCCATCTCCCCATACTGATCCAACACCTAGATAAGATGGAAAGGTTGCTACAGTATCTTTTTTTGTCTGTTTACAACCAATCGGCAGAACAGGTATAGTAGGGTCACATAAAAAAAAAGGACCACTAGGAATTCTTACGTCAAAGCTTTGCACCATGCCAACAAAATGGAATAGGTATGGAAAAACATACAATATTGGCTGTAAAGAATCAGTAAAATAGATTTCAGCACTGAAAGGAGGGAGAACGTGCACCTGCTACCTCCACCTCATACATCAACATCCCCGACTCACGACCACCAGCCGACAGACCCCAGGCCTACCTGACCGCACACTTTCCACTAATTAATTTATTCAGGCCGGGGGATATAAATTGCCCCATGGCAATGGGGCAATCCCCGGTATACCGAACCACGGTATTCCGGGCTTCCACTGTATACTTAAATTGGATGAAGTTGCTCCAATTAAGGCAATTTGTTGACATGTGTTTCAGAATACCAGTCGGCCAAAATAAGAAAAGTATGTTAACTTAGACCGAAAATGAGAAACAGTCGTAGCTGTAATGCACACATGTTTGCGAAACATTGCCGTAGCATTATATAAATATCTTTAATATATCACAAATTTTGTAATTATTTATTTAGATACCAAGTTCTGTTTTTCAAGCCCTGCATCTACTTCACTTAACAATTATTTGAAAGCATTTACCATTGCTGGAGCTGGACTATTAACCATGTGTGTGAAAAACCGTTGAATTAAAAAAAAAGTACTATGTTTATAACTAGAGATGGGTCCAAACCTCATTTTGCAGATATTCCCAATAACAGTACTCTGTGGCCGATCCTGCCGATAGTGCCGATACAGTTCATTTCATTTGTAATTTTTTATATTGTGTCCGAGTAACTTTAAAATACCCTCAAACTTAATTTTTTGTGATTACGTTGCAGCTTAGTATTTTGGTCCAAACTTCCCTTTATCAATCTCCAAGGCACAATCTAAAACTGTAACTATTTTTGGGATTCTTAACTGGTTTTGCGACGTAAGCAGCCGGCTAGAATTACCAACATTGTGCAATACTGCAGTTGCAAATGCCTTATTTGTCAAGAACATAACCACAAACACATAAGATGAGTAAAGATAGCAGTGTTCATAAATACTGCATGCATGTTCAGTGCGTAAATTACATTCATCTGCTTTATATATATACTTACCACATATTTACTTTCGTCATATCACCAACATTTTCGGTTAGAGCTGTTTGTTTATAAATAAAATACACGTAGTTATAATTCTGCCATTGAATGAGCACCACAGTCATAGGGATTTAGCTCATATATCAATGTTCAACCTTCTTATTAATCAATTTATGATGAATTGTGTCATGCTGCGAACAAAATATCGATATACGATGTGGGAGCGTTGGATCAATATACAGTTGACGTCTACATGAATGAAAATGTGCTATGATAAACATTATAGCGGTAAAATATATATATATTTTTTTTTACAAATGAGTTTTAACTACCTTAAAAGCAGATATCAGTATTAAATACATTTAATTTTACGAATTTCACCAGGTATGGCTTATATAGAGTTAACTATGTAACACCAAAGCCAACCATATCAGTTTCCGTTTAATTTTGAATCAACTGTTACTAAATGATAAAAATAAAATTAAGAAAATAGTTTTTCTGTGGCAAAAATAAAATTATTTGTTTGTGAAAATATGTTCCACAAGATAACTAAGTGCTGTAATTTCCATGATGAATAAATCATTTGGGTTGATGAAATAAATTGGTTGAACCATGGCTGATTGTAACGTATACCAATTTTGGGGTAATCATCCGTTGTGTCAGTAGCAGTATCTGTCCATACCTATTTATAACGCACTGCATAATAAACCAAATGTTTAAAATACACATACAGTATACTGTATTTTGGCGTGTATAATCCATGTGCGTGTATACGCCGCACCAGAAGTTTTTAATGAAAAATGAGGGATAATTAATATTTCAAGTATAGGCCGCACTGAATTTTTTTATTCCTGTTAATATTGTTAAGTCACAATTCCATACAAACATAGTAAATTCCAACTTAATTTCTCCCCTACAAAACATTTGTGACAGAAAATTTGTATTAATTTGCAATGTTTAGAAATATACATTGCATGAATGTTATTCCACATATGGTAATATAACTTAAGAAAGCAAAACACTCCAACATGTTACACAAAATGGCATCTTATCAATGTGTACTTGTAGCATGGCGGCGGGCATGCGAACTACATAAGATATCTTTCTCTTGTACTGCAGAGAAATTATTTTCTCATGTACGGCATCTATGGCCGAGTTCCAAGTTCCAGCACGTTTACATTTTACATGTGCAGTTATTTTGTTTATTAACGCATGTGAACAAATAATAGCTTGAGTGGAAAGTTTCTCTTCTTCTTCTTCCCTTCCTTCGAAATTAAATTAATACATTAAAATATAACGTATGTTGACAAATTTTCTAAACATATTTGGGTCGGCGGGTGCTGCCAATACACGCCAAAATACAGTACTACTCATCATTTGGTTGTTTCAACTGATCTTAATATGAATTTTATGTGCTGAGCAATCACCAAATTCTCTAAAGAAACCCCAAATTGGTCTACTATTTTTTACTTTTGAGGGGCAGTTTTTTCTCGCTTGATTCCTGTGTGTTGGTATAATTCATTTTTAATTGTAACTAATTGTAAAAGTTAACGTTCACAAAACAAATAACCTACAATGTGACTTGTATTAATCATGGACATTGTCTTTGTCTGTGGCAGCCATGTTGCATTCTGTTGTAGAATGGACTGTTACACTGTGTTTGAATTGACAGTTTTGATACATTGTTTTGACATCAATATTCAATCGCTCTGCAGGAAATAAAAAAACATGCAATGTGCACATGCTTTTTGTGACACGTTTGAAAGATTCAAAGCTTCACATTACATGAGTATAATATTTGATTCCAAAGTTATAAAGCTTTGACTTTGATTACACTATCAAAGCTTCTCACATGTCTAAATTCTACATGCAGCCTTTTGTAGGTGATGTGTAGTAGATGGTTGCTAAATATAATGTGGTTCCTTGTGCTGCAGGTACTACACAGTTCAGTATTCCAAGAACTCAGGTCCTTGGCAAACAGTGCCAGAGAGGGTTGATCCCCAGGTTACCTCATACACCGTCAAAGATCTGGAGCCGTTCACTGCGTACCAGTTCCGCATCCAGGCAACCAATGACATTGGTCCCAGTGGCTGGAGCGCTGAGTCTGCCGCTGTGCAGACACTGCCAGCTGGTGAGTAAAAACTTTGCAGCTTCTTTTAAGAAATATAATTCTTCTTGGTAATTAAATTGTCAAGAGATGTTTTTTGTAAACCAATATGAAATATAATTTGTAACCTAGAGCTGTGCTAATTAACAAAAGTATGCCAACGTGTAGAATCGGCTATTTGCCAATTCTATGACGCAGATTAATCAATGTGCTGCTGGAGTGTGGAAAAGCTTTTTGCTTATACATATTTCAGTTGAATTTAGGTTTCTGTTATATATAATCAGTGGTATTGGGGAAGTGCAGCACAATTTAAAGCAATTTTTGACTGATTTTATTTTATGGTGTCTAAAAAGTTAATAGAGCAAAGCAAAAAACTATGTGAGTTAAAGTAAAAAAACATCGGTCCATGTTTATAAAAATACTTTTTGTGAATGCAGAAAACAGTATGCATGAGTAGAATGCAGAAAACAGTATGAATAAGTAAGGATGTTTACATGTTTTATTGCTGTTGATAGTCAAGTGATAAGCTAGAAACAAAAAATGGTGGATTGATTTTATATATGCATTGCTTCTGCAGTACACAGAATTAATGTTACTTGCAAAATGTGTACTGTTAAACCTAATTATTTCAAGAAACAAAATGCATACTACTTGATGTTTTGTCCTTGGGTGCTTTGCTACACATTTGGGTGGGTATAAAAAAAATTGTGTTTTAACAGGAAGATTTAAGATTAACATCCATCACATATTTAATTTTTTACATGAAAATGTTACAAATGAATAGAGGCATACATGTTGGGTGTTTATTTTTATACAGAATTTGAGGATATTATCCTTAAAAATTGGTGATATTTTGTTATGGAAGTGGTGTTATTTTTGGTTAGCAATTAACTGTGCAAATACAAACAAAACCACATGAAAATAACAGTAACAGTTTATAAAATGAAACATAAATGATCCCAAAGGATCCAACCCTTGCAATAGCTCTCGCTGTGGCACCTGCACCATTCCCCTCAACTTCTTTCAACAGCAGACTCACTAACCATACATACCCCATCCAAGGCAACTACAACTGCACAACACAAAATCTGATTTATCAGCTCACTGTAATGCAGAATACATCGGCCTCACCAGCAATACACTCAGGCAAAGAATGAATGGCCACAGAGCAGACACCAAATAAGCCGTAGCTGGTAACATCAATAACTTACATGACAAACCAGTTGCAGCACATGCAGCATCACACAACAAAGATTTTGATTTTTGCTACAGTACCAGAGCTGTGAGAGTCCTACCAACTTTTAGCAATAGCTCAGAACTCAGGTGCTGGGAATTAGCTCACCAATTTTATAACAAAATCCAGGCAGCCGCCTCGCCTCAATATGAGATAATCACTACTCCTTACCACAATAATCTGATATACCTGAAACTTTTCAATTTTTCAATTTTCCCGTCCCACCCTAAGTTCGCCACCTGGCTGCTAGATTTACTACAAACAGCACCCTTCCACCACTCTGCAGTGTCCTACAACTCAACTCCTGATGAAGCTGGTTTAGGCAGTGAAACGTCGCGATCGCGCAACCGCGTGGAAAAAAATGTTTTATCCTACTTTTTGTGTGTGCCTATCAACAAGTACTAGACTGTTAGTATTTGGATTCCTGTCCTTCTATATATTTTTAGTAGCGTAGCGGCATATTTGAAATCTTAACACACACTATATACAGGATGTTCTGCGTTTCTACCGACATACGTCGGCAGTGTATTCTACAGCTCATTAGCAACAAAAAGGCATACAGAAATGGGTTATGCAGCTCCAGTACCGAGTTACAGGGATGGACGTGTAAGGAACACAGACAGATGCAGTGAAGAAACCCGTCCATTGCTGTGCCAACAGGACAGGTGAAAGACACACACACACGCAGTTGACAAAGTGTCCCATTAAACCACACGTAGGCCATAACGTTGGGAGGCTGGCATGGCCTGTCAGTGTTGGTGTTACGAGGTGAGGAGATGCACCATGCCAGGACTGTTTAAACGAGCAGAGTACGCGGACATTGTGTACGTGTACGGATTCTGTAACAGCAGTGGGCGTCATGCGACGGTGGAGTATCATCGGTGGTTCCCAGCCTGCCGAGCGCTGCATCATAATGACGTTCGCCAAGGTGTACCAGTGTTGGAGGGAGACAGGAGCCTGCTTGCGACAAACACAGGAGCGCGAGTATCGCCGGTGTGACGTTGCTGTATTGAACGAAATCGCAGAAGCATCACATATCAGCGTACGTGCGATTGCACGGATGACAGGGGTGTCGCCAACGCAGGTGTGACGGATATTGTGTGCAGACGGCCTGCATCCCTACCACCTGCAAACAGTGCAACACCTGCGGGCCAGGATCACCCCCCCGTCTGCAGTTTTGCGCCTGAATGCAGGAACACAATGTTCATGCACAGGTCATCACCAACAGCCGCAATGATCACACGTGGTCACACGCCAATCTGCACAATATTACGGAAATCAATCTCCAGGAAAGGTTTTCAGTCAACGTGTGGTGCGGTGTGTTTGGTTCACGGCTCATCGACCCACATTACTTTGCTGGCAGTGTTACTGCTCACATCTATGGGGAGTTTCTGTTCAACACACTCCCCGTGTTATTGGAGGATGTGCTGTTAGAGGTTCTCCGGCAGATGTGGCTACAGCAGGATGGGGCTCCTCCACACTTCGGAAGGACTGTCACAACATACCTGAATACTGCATTTTCGCTCCGCTGGATTGGACGGGGTGGGCCGGTCCATTCTCCGGACCTCTCTGGGCTTCTTTGTGTGGTGCTGCCTGAAGAGTCAGGTGTACGATGGACCGCGGCCAGACACACGTGCCTGGTTACAGCAGGTGATTACCGCCGTCGCCAATCAGTTATGCGCAGACTTACCTCAATTGCAGTGGCAATGCTCCGTGATGCAATGCATCGCAGCCTGCGTAAAGATGGACGGTGCACATTTTGAGCAGCTCATGTGAGCCACTCCACATTCTTGTAGTCCAATGCAATGAAGGTGTTCCGTAACGCTATGTGAGTTTTTTTTTTCACATTCGCCCCTGTTAACTGTACTGGAACTGCGTAGCCCATTTTTCTATATGAATGTTTTGTAGCCAATGAGCTGTAGATTACACTGGCGATGTATGTCTGTCGAATTGCAGAACATTCTGTATGTACGATATCAGACCAAACCAGAACAGGTGGCAAAACAAAATTTAAAGATGCATATCATAATGTGTTGACATACTTCCATCTACGATTGTAGAAGCGTCCATAAGATGTATTTATTGTTTGTCATAGGCACACTATTTTGCAATATGACAACCAGTGATTTTTCACAGCGCTACTATTGATAGTCAAAACTGTGGAGAATTTTGACAGTTACTAACAGCAGCGCTGAATGATCTCTACAGATTTCTTTTGTTGTTTACATTGACACATGTCACACTCCGGCGTATTGAACATGCACCCTCTACTTTTCGACTTTGCCCCATCATCGAGCAAATAATCACGTATGGGCAAGTCATACGCTGGCAGGCAGTGAATCCCATCATGCCTACAGGGTTGATTCCACATGCACATCCTGGATGCGTAGGAGAGATGTTTTGATCTCTCTTCCACTGCCGATCCTCTCTTACTCACCGGCAATTACCAACACTTCTTCAGCTGCCACATCAGCTCCAGTTATTTAACTATGCACGCACTTCGTACGTTATGCCTTAGCTCTATCCAGGTGCATGCTGTTCTCCACGAGGACTGACCCACAACTTGCTGGCCTATCCATGGTGGGTGCTGCTGGGAGTTACGTCAGTGGTTTCTCGCACACCTTTTATGTCTACCTGTAATCCAATACTTCTTGGCAACTCAGGATCTCTGCCATTCAGGCACCCACCAGGATACTTGCTGAGGGTTTTTTGAGTTGTTTTGTCAATAAATCAGTTGCACTTAATCACTGCATTTTTGCTTTTCATCATATTTGCTTTTGTTCCCTCTGTTTTATACCCTGTTTAAACCACTGGTCCTCAACAATACTTAAAAGCTCAGGCACAGCTCTGCCACCGTCATTCAGGCTTTTAGTCCTACCAATGTTCAGTCTCATCACTGAAGTACGTAATATCAGCAGTAGTGTCACCTTCCTCGTTACGACTAAGATAATGCATAGGGGTCCTCCACTGTTGCCTTCAATGGAATATTTGGTTGTTGACAATTGTGCTGCCTTTTTGGGTGCTCCTTGGTGGGAAAGTGGGCAGTCCACCATTCAGTAGGTTGGACCGTGGTGGCTGAGTGGTTAGACTACTCGCATCCCACCTCCCAGTGAGGTGAACCTGTTCAATCCATTACCTGGTCACACCAAGTCCATTTGCAGCCCACTTGAGATAGTTTTTCAGGTTGTTTGGCAGCACTACATATTCTGCCACTTCACGGGCTCTCATGCCCTTGCCTTTGCTGTCCGCTGCAATTATTCACATTACTTGGCTTGCTCTACAACTCGCTGCATCAAGGCAACGTAGTCTATGACTTCACTGCACCAAAATGCCTACTGCAAGTTACTACTTGTGTAACTCACTCAGGCCACATTAGGGAGTTACACCAAACATCTGCTGGAATGTCCTCACCTATCTCCAGCTTGCGTGCTGTCAAGGCATCATCCTTGCATTGTCACATGCTTTGTATACCTGCTCAGCAATATAGGTCATCCTGCCCTTTAGACATTACGGGCACACCAGTTTGTGTGCCTTTTTTCTGAGCTCTGCGAGGAGAAGCTTTACTGTAGCATTTCTCTCCTCGAAGAATAGAATTGCATTCACGTGAAGACCAGATGGTAGTGGTGCTTCCAGTGGTTACCACTGTGGCTTTGAACAGGCTGGACACTATCCACTTCCCAGAGGCTTGGTTACTAGTTGGTGATGCTGCTTCTCATGAGTCTCTGATGGAGTGGAAGTAGAAATTGTCATCCTCCCTTGGAACATGGCCTATATCCCAGGCACTGGCACTGAAAGGGAGACTGTGGCTCTGTAGGAAGCCTGCCATGTCCGCTACAACACATATAGGCCCTGTTTGCTTCCTTCTGATAGTGCGGAGAGGAAGGAAGCAGATTAGATTGCCACTGCCCAGGCTTGGTGAACTGTGAGGCAGGAACCCTGCAGTTAGTAGTTTACACTGAACGTTGAGAGGAGGTAGTATGCCAGAGGGTGAATGCCCAGACAGCCTTTGAGACTCGGATACCAACCAATCACACTGGCATAAACCCTGTCTACATTATGGGCTGCTTTAGTATCCTGCAGGCTGTCTTCCCGCTGCCACCTACTTCCCCTTAAACCAACCAAGGAACGCCAGTTGTCTCCAGTTCCAGTGGTTTGCTCCACCACCTCGTGTGCAGGGGCTCTTTGCTGATACCAAAATCTTCCAGACTTACCAGAAGCTCTACCAGACATTCACCAGTAAACCCAGCCTTTATTAATAGTGACATGTCATAAATATATTAAGTTTATTGAATGTGGCTCCTGGAAATGGGGCACATCATTCTGATTTAATCACATAATGTCAATATTATACAGTGAAGAATTTCCCGAAATGCGGTTAAATTTTTTAGATGATCTCTTTAAATGTAATACTTGTTTGATTTAATTTATTAACAGATGACTGCTGCAGTATTATTATACACCATTTCTAGTAAGGATAAACACGTCACAGTGTAAGCACATCCTTAGAGAAACCTGTGAATGCAACAGCTGTATTGAAGTGTTTTTAATAATGTATATTCTTATTTCTTACATTTGCTGGTTTGTTTGCATGTCTAGCTCCTAGCAAAAGTGTGTCCAACGTCAAAGTGGTTCCCATCACGACCACGAGCGTGAAGGTTCTGTGGGAGCCAGTGGAAATGTCGTACTGGAATGGTGACTACGAAACTGGAGGATACCAAATAGTGTACCAGCCTGTGTCCGACTATCCAACAGCTCTGCAAGCGACACCTAAGAAACTGGTGCCTGGTATCACGGTGAGTGCTTCATGTACAGTTACAATCATCTGTAAATTATGCATAAGGATATACGTGTGACCATTTTCATTAATTAGTGTAGCCCTAGGGATATATTAGGATTGCACTGATGCATGATGCTTATTCTGACTATCACAAACACGACTTTGCCTCACCTGTACAGGCCTTCACAACACCCCAGGTGGGGTTTGAACCCTGGACAACTGGTTACAAGTGCCTACAAATATGCCTCCTTGTTGCAGGAAGACCCACGGACACATCAACCAAGCTTGTTTTGTTATCCCTTATGTCAGATGTCAAGCCAATCCCCCCCCCCCCCCCCGAGCTATTGAAGTGTGAAGGAAGCCGGTTAAGTGGCTGAGACTACATTACAAAGTGCTCTACGTCAGCCACAATCTGGGGGATGGTGCTAGAGAGTGCAGCTTCGCTCAGGGGCGGAGCTCATTACCGCCCGCACACCGCATCCCAGATGAGTCCGCGGGCAGGTAGAATATAAGGCCTTGCACCGCCAAGGAATGCCAGTTGTCTCCAGCTCCAGCATCTTGCTCCACCACCTCGTGTGTGCAGGGGCTCTCTGCTGATACCAAAATCTTCCAGACTTACCAGAAGCTCTACCAGACCTTCACCAGTAAACCCTCGGAGAAGTCTTCAACCTCCTTTGACTGCCAACACCCTTCTGGTAACGGCAACCACACTACCCTTCTAGTAGTGGCCCATGAGGTCCCTTCTGGACAACCGGTATTGAGATAGTTAGGTAGAGTTATAATAGCTACCTAGCCGCTCTGCTTTGTTCAGGTCAGACGTAGGCCCCATTTACCTGGTTTATGCAGTTTAATTCTGGTCAGTTCTTAATTAGTTAGAAGGTAGTATGGGCCACCGTGTTTATTCCTCACTGAATTAATATGTTTTCTCTCAAACCTCTGCATGTTAATTTCTATGGGTGACTGAGTTTATCCACAGTAGACATCAGCCCATCATGGTAAAGCAGAAGACTGCATCTGTGACAAACCCATTATCGAACTTAGTGTAGGACTGCGAGCTCCCTTAACCGGTCTCACATACATCACATAAGCACTCAGTCGGACAGCCACCTGTACTGTGCACCTGGTGTGCAGTAAGGTCGAGCCACAACCACTAACAACTCAATCCACAAGGCGGCTAGTCAACCAGCCCAGCCAATTCACTCCGCCCACCGTGCTGAACTGTCGCAGGAGGGAGTGAGATACTGGTTGTGGAGGTCTGCCCACCTTTAGACCCACATTCGTTGTATGGTGCCCAGAGTAAACTCACCGCTCCGACCACTACACTGGACTGTGTCCATTTGGAGTAAACAAGTACACCTCTGGGTTAGCTTGGCCTCGGCCCTGGCTTTATGCCTAGATAGGGACCGTCATCGCGTGCTCCTCCCTGACGAGGCTGACTAGTATCTACCTTATATGCCACACAACCAAAGGAGCAGTACGAAGTGGCAAGTCAGGAAGGCAGCTATTGCCTCCAAAGCCAACGGAAATTGTAACGCTATCCAAACTGCCCTCTGCAATCTAACCCCCCAGGAACAAGCTCAAGCCGCCCACCATCTAGAGATGCCTCACCTCCCAAGTCCCTCCATGCGCCCTATTTCAACCCTCGTCAAGACCGTCTGTGAGCCACACCAGGTTGTCACTGCATTCCGCCAGGGATGAGAAGTGCCACTGGATATTGCCAACCCGTGGTTCAACCACCACAGGACCAGCAGCCCTCCCAGGGCTTACCTCAGCACCGCCAGCCGTAGCACCACCTCCACCCTAGGTCGGGGTATGAGTGCCGGCCAGCAGCAGCAACAGCGGCAGGGTCAGCAGCCACCCCTGGCCATCTCCAGCACAGGAAAAGCAGTAGCTGTGTGCCACCAATACGCAGGATGGGTAAAACCTCCTCAGATTTTGTGCCACGCCATCAAGCCACGTGACCTAACTTGTATACTGTCCAAAGTTTGGTCAATCATTAATAATATCACACCAGTGATATCACCAGTGTCTCTGACAGACACATAAAACCTTGCCCAACCGTGACGTCATCAGTCACCCGACATCATGCATCATCATATTGAAAATATATGAGTAGAGATCATGGATGGTTAATTTAACAGTAACATTTAGACTGGTATTATTCCAGAACATTCAGTTTGGCATTACGTATGTGCTACCATCTCAAGCGATAGAAAAGCCATGACTAATCCTTAACTCGTGGAACGTATTTCTTAACGTGTTTTCTCTACGTCCTGATAAGGTATTGGATGTGTCGCGGTTTGTTATTTTCACTCCCCATGTGAGGCTATAAACAAATGAAAGCGATACTGAAGTGTTTATTTACAATAGATTTTGCAAATGCAAATATCTGCACAATTTATTTGTTACATTATCTGTAACACTGGCAGTTATTATCGACTTGAAATAACTGTACATAGAGTAATAAATACAATAATAATGTTTTATATGTGACATGATATATTTATTTCGTTGTTTATTGCATGCCAGCTTATGGAACATACAATTCTATGTTTTGTGCTTTTAATGTGGGAACTACGGATGTAAATTGTAAATGGTGCATATGCATTTGAACAACAGAATTGCAACTGTCTATTCATATGTTCACATACCAATAAATAAATCTACTATATTTAACGGTCCTGCAAATCTCAGCGAAAACACTGAACAAGAAAGAATGCAGTCATTCATTTGTGCTGTATGTAGCATGGGAAATGAGTGCATAACCTTATTTTAGGTCCTGGTGTAATAAAAATTTGTTACCCACCCCTGTGTTTCAAGAATATTTCTATACTGATATACTGTATGTGCAGTATTAAATGTTCCTAGTAATACACATTTCAACCAATTTGTACTGCATACAGCAGTTTAATTGTAGTATTATTATATGAGTTTTCCTGGCTGGAATTTGACATTTTTTGCTATTTGTTGAATGGTGCCAAATGTTGAAATCGCAGATAAGCCAATGCAAATTATAAGTAATTCATTGTGTTTAAAACCTGCAGGGAAACGTTACAAAGTTGTAATATACACATACATACATGACCTTTGAAACATTACTATATTTGGTAACTATTGTTCACGGTTAAAACAATCCAGTTCCTGCTGTCACGGATGAAATTATAAGGGCTACTCCATGGGTTAATGACATTTTTGTATGGGCGCACGCACATCACTTTAGCAATTGACAAAACACTTGCTGATCTACTGTACGTCTCCATGAAAACGTTGAAGAATTAGAAACAACTTTGTAACTCATGCAAACAGTAAAAAAAAGACTAATTTCAAGTTTTTTATGGGACAAAAGATATTTCTAACAGCCAGCATCAACAATCAACAAGCCATGTCGTCAGTTGTGCCAATGTAAGTTGTAACACGTCCCGCCACTGATGTTATAGTTTCCCTGTTGTAGATGGCGGGCTCACAAATATAATTTCCACACACAATATACTATTTTCTTTTGCAGTGTAAGGTCTTCTTATAAAAAGGGAGACAGGCAAAATTACTTTCAAATGTGAATAATGGGTTTTGTTGAACAAATTCTGAGATATGTAATTATTACCAATAAACAAGCCATATTGCCAAATACTTGTCATTTTATCCTACTGTTAACAGTTCATCATTAAATATTTTAATATTTAGCACAGTTATTTAAATACAGTAAATACACTTTAATGACCTTTTTCCATGTGAAAATATGAAAGTTCTAGTTAATTTTAAAACCTTAAACAGTTTGCACCGATCAAGATTTGAACTCTAAACAAGTGAGTGGTAGTTGAATAATACTCTACCAGTTGTGCTAACACGACACACACTTGGTCAGACTGAATAAATGTTATATTTACTTGATGCGTGACGTATTCCTGCGCATTTATGATGCACACTCTACTTGATGACTTCACCCCATCTTTGAACACAACATTCATACAGGGACAGGTTTACCACTCATAACAATACTTGCGGGACACGTGCCTACAGGGTATATTTGGCGCACATCAAGAGTGAGCGACTAAAGACACATGATCCTAGATTTGTATAGCTCGCCCAGAAACTCGAAGAAGTTGTCATGGTAACACCCTCCAATGTAGAATTGTACTGTTGAATGAGTCATCGGCACCCTCCAGGGAAGGCCAACCTAGTACCGCAGCTCGCCACTGGAGGACAGCACCCAATCTACTCCAGCAGCTCCAGCCTCCAAGCGTCTCACACACAAGCGACAAGAAAGGATTACACCTCCCGCAGAGGAGATAAGAAATTAATAGTGCCACCTCAGCAGCAAGAAGTTTCAGCCCCCGAGACCGAGGCTAGCTACCCCCACACCCCCAAGCCTCTCCAAGCTCCTCGCCGATTATCAGTATAAAAGGACTAGCACCCCTATGCTCTTGAGTCTCTGCTCCTCCACAGCTCTCAAGGGCCAGGGTCTCAACCCAGCTGAAGACATTGCTGACAAGAAACTCAACACCTCTTCAGCAGCTGCTGACCAGCCTTCTGCAGCCACTGCAGATCCCGCAGCTTCGGGGAGACTCCACCACACCAGAGGCTACTGAAGATGAGGCTACTTCTCGCCTACCACCAACCCTTCCTGGTTAACACCCAGAACCTCTTGGTAGCTGGTCATGTCGACATCCCTTCTGGACCTCCCCTGCCCACTGGAGGGTGCAGCAACGATGGCAACTGCCCTTCTGGTAGCTGTCATCTCTAATTGTTCCTTCAGAACAACCCTAGTAGTGAAGCGCTGTCAAATGCGTTAACTATTTAGAACCATTTTACTTGCCAGATTTAATTCGCCCATGCAATACACTTAGCCTTTGCCCAGGTCGCCTTCACCTGGATTTTCATGATAGGATTAACTTCCCCTAACATACATTGAGTTAGTATAGGAGGTAGTGTAGAACCACCCTGTTTTCCAATACGTTAAATATAAACAATTATTTTAACATGTTTTTGTGAGTTTAATTTCTCCCTTTTGCACTGAGTCAAACCCCTTTACTTTTTACAAGCATAAATCCCCTGAGGAAAAGCTGGCAGATCAATAACCAGAAAGCTAGATACACACAACTTAGGAGGCAAACCGAGCTCTGCCAGTTGGTAGACATTTGGCTGTGCCATAATCACTGGGTACTCCTCCACTAGGAGAATCAACCAGACCGAGTGTTCCATACTCCGCCACCGCTGCTCACGTAGTCTGATCGATCTCCTGTTGATCACCACACCCGCGTGGGTTGTCCCAACGTTCTGTCCATCGCTCGCAAGTGCCGGACGAAAGAAGCACCGGCTGTTGCCTCACGTTACAAGTCTCGGTACTCGGAAGTACACACTAGGGATGCCAGGCACCGGCTTATCCTCTACGGGTTGCTTCTTCCTAGTTGTACCCTCGTCAGGGAGGTGTATAAAGAAAGTTAAAGAAGGCCTTACGTGCTTTAGAAGGTGAGAAAGCTAAACTACCCCTTTTGGAAAAAGTTTCTGCAAAACCATTGTTCCCACCTTTAATTAAATAAATTGGTAGGCAGCATCCTATCGTAGAGGTGATTCTACGTGGGGAAGAGGTCCCCCTAGATCTAGTTCGCCCTTGGTTAGGGGTACGAGTATGGGAAACTTCTCTTCCAGCCAACCCCGACAACCAGGATGTCATCCCTGCATGCCTTGTAGAATCAACACCTGCCCAAACCCCCGTCAATAGAGCAAGCCTACCACCATGGAGGAGCACTCCTCTTCCCATAAAACCTAAGGTACTGTGTCAGTCAAGGCGAAGGATTGTGAAAGATGTCCCCGATTTTATGCCGACCAGAGGGCCCACTTGGTCTACCTTGTATGCCGGCCGGGCACCACAGGGATCTTGGAAGTCCCTTTCTTACTCCCCAATGTACCTCGCAATTCTGGCATTGCGACATAAAACTGTGAAATTGACCACAACCAAGGGTTTTTTTTGTTAAATCTCATTGTGATAAGATTAGAATAGCCTTTAGTCTCCCCAGTCATTGGTCAAAGTCTGTCCCTTGTACACCCAACATGTAGAACTTTCCCTAGTCAGAAAATTTTGCCTCGCTTCTGAACCAAAGAATGGAGAAAGTAGTTTGAGACAGCCACCCATAAACTGGGCATGCGTTGACGCATGGCGCTTCCCTGCGCATTGGGCATAGTTAAGACTTCACGCCCCATCTTCGAGTTGCTACACTCATATGGGTAAGTCACACTGTGGCAGTTCAATTTATCACATGCCTACAGGATCGCACTCAGCCTAGTGAGAGATTACAGACACATGGTGAAATTAAAAATGGTACTGTCCACCCAAAGCCGCCATGCAGTCTCCTATTTCCCACCCAAGAGATTGTACTGTTCAACGAGTTGACATACTGCTAACAGAGATGCTGGTTCCAGGGGCTGCTACAGGAGGGCAGCACCAAGCATACAAGGTTGACATGGCCACCAGAGCCTCATGGAGCGGCGATAGATGTGTCAACAGCCTCCAATGAGGGTGAAGAAAAGGGTGGCAAAACTACCGCTGCGAAACGAGGCTCGCCACCCCTGCACCCCACTGACAGTCTACAAGCCAGAATTGTTTGTATATAAGGAGGTGCCAAATTGCAGCTCAGGACAGTCGCTGACCATCAGCAGAAATGGCTGTCACACTGACTTCACAGTCTGCAAAGACTCGAGCTGATTTAATTCAGGGTCTCTGACCACCACGCCATTCGTTCCAAGGTAACCGAACTAAAATCTTCAGGGTAAGTCGTTCGACTCCCATCTCTCCTAGTCTGCAAAGACTGGAGTCATTCGAAAGGGAGTTCAACCGCTATACCATCGTGATGTGTGATCGTCTCCGAAGACGCCTGCCACGACACCATCAGCAGCACTGAAGACGCCGCCAGTAAAGCATCCAGAGGTATCATGATGTCCCCAGCTGTTTCCTACCCAGAAAATTGCTTCCCATCACCTCCATGGTAGCAGGTCGTGCCAACATCCCTTCTGGACTGCTCACCTCCCCTCCTCTTTAGAATCACATAATTAAAAAAAAATAAATTTAATTAGAATTTAACTTCCTCATTATTTTATCCAGGTCGCCTTCGCCTGCTCTAACGTTAGCTTCCACTATAAAAATGAGCTAGTATCCCCGTGTTTTCTCAAACATATAAATAAAATATGTAGATTCAAAGTAACCCTTGTGACTAACTTTATTCAACCTGGAATCATGCTTAGTGATAAAGTGTGGTAAAGATCTCTTTGGCTCATTTAAATTTAGCAAATTCTTATTGATAGGTGGGAATGGACCAGAAGTCCTTCGATTATCCCCAGCCTGCAAAGGCCAGGATAAGTGATATTCCACAGTCTGAATAAGACCGAAATATACGGTGTACAGTCCAGGTCGTTTTGACTTCCAGTGGAATTCAGACCCAGGAGCCCAGGTTATTTAATTATCCATTATCTCAGTCCCAGCTTGCAGTAATGGCCGGACCCAGGAGAACTTGGATACCATCTGGTGTACTGAGAGTGTGCTCCTTTTACTGTTATGTTCTATTGAGACGCCTTTTTCAACTAAAATACAAGCTAGCCAAATAGGTAGATTAGCCCGACAGGCATTACAAAGAGAATTAGAAGCCTTAAAATGTACAGTAACTCCGTTGGTCAATAACGACTCTTGTAATACTATCATTGAACCGTTATTTAGTTCAGAGGTAAAACAAACTAACAATATTCCCCTGGTATTCGAGGCTATAAGACAAGGGGGAGATTCTTTACTCTGCCTAGATTGTCTTTGGCACATGTTCGACTATATTGACCCTTATTTCCAGAATGGTGGCTATAAAAACATTTTAGCTCAGTGTTCTATATTTATGAATCTATGTAACAGATTTTAACTTAACTTTGTATAATGGTAGTATCTGCAACAATCATTGAATGTGTTAACACATAACCTTTTTGTCCTCCATGTATGAAGATCATCAGTTGAAAAAAATGTTAAGTCATAACTTATCTTGAGTTATTCCAACCCAATTTTTCATGCAATTAGTGCGACAGTAGGGCATTTAAACTAACATGATTTAGTTGGTTGCAGCAGGCCTTTTTATAATGGCTTTAATATAAATATTTAGATTAGTATATTATACGTATTAAACAATTAGACAAAATTTAACCTAACTTGGTACACTGACAGTATTCAGTAGAAACATCAGTTATGCATAAAGAGATCACAGGTTTCCATTCTTTTAGGAAATAATGTCAGGTGAGAAGATAGAAAATATGTCATATTTGTGGACCAATTCAACTAATTTCCAACAAATTTTGTACAATATTATTAGTTCTATAGAAGGCCATGTTAAGTTACATGATTTATGTGGGATCAGACATTGATTTTCAAAATTGTGGTTGTATGAATGTTTTGATTAGTATGGCATATCTGTTTAACGATTTAACCAAATTCAACAAACGTTTTATGCTAACTAGAAGCATATCATATAGAAACTTTTTTTTAGGCATTTTTGTAAGATGGCACTGATACAGAAATTAAGGTTTTTACATTTTACTTGGTTGGGGACCAATCAACCAACTTCCATGAAATTCTGCACACATGTTGTGCTATGGTAGGCCTACATGTAAACTTACATGTTTTAGTGCTTCACACGCTTATTTTCAAGTTAGGGAACCCTGTCATTTAAAACATTACACTGATTACATTCAAAGTTTATGCTCTGAATCCTATCCCCATGATGCAGTTGATTACCCTCCAGCTTTTTTTTTTTTTACAAAGTTTTCTGGGGGTTAGAGTCCTGGGTTAGGAACATGTGTATATGTAATTGTCTCTGTACTATTGCATATGTTTCTGGTTAATGATGTTGGTGTCAACGAGACATCAAGCCCAACCTACTATCTAAGCTTTTAAGAACTTCATTAAAATAACTTGCACCCACGTAGTTATAACAGTAATTTCTTGTTACATTTACTTTTGTTTTTCTACCACTTGAGGTATTTTGAAATAAGATGCTCTATCGTATAAGAAATTTCTTTGTGAGAGCTGTAGCTGTCCAGTATCCTGCACATGGTATGGGTAGCAAGCAGCTGTTAGTCGTTTGTTGACTAAACATGAGTCAGATTTCATTATCATTTGCTTTTAAAGCAAAATTGGCATATTTAGATACACTTATAAATATGGTTTCTTATCAGGGGACGAAAGAATAATATCCTGTATTCTAAAAAAATGGTCATGAGTTTAAGCTAGCTGTCGTGTACACTTCTTAATAATGTAAAAAGTGAAGAAATGAAGACACAGAATTAGGATTTCTATCCTACTTATTCAACAAAATGAGCCTCTTATGATAAGTAATGGGATTTTAAGGAAATGTTTTAAGATTTTTTGAGCATATCTGAGAAACATTTTGCTAGACTCGCTGTGGTCACTGTAACAGTGTGAACTAGGCAGTAGTGCACAGACATGATAGTTTACTGGTATTGATTAGCACATTGAGTATCAAGATTTTTTGTTCAGTCTGTAATAAATGTTTAGGAGGTTTATGGTAAAGTGAGCACTTTTCAAGGTCGTGCTTAAAGTATCCTTTCAGCCTGTGTATATTCTTTCGGTACTTGTTAATATTATGAAAATTACCTTGTGAGGTAACAAACACAGTGTATATATTTTATAGCATTCAGAAGTTAATATCATGAGGCTAAAATAAAATATAATATTTTTTGTTTATAAGCCTGCCAGGAGGGCCTTAAAAAGTACTCACTTTATTATGAATAGCCTATATTCATGCATCATCCAAGGAACACTGAAACATTGTTGTAAACATAAATCTTATAACTATGTAATTTCTCACACTTAGTGTATATAAAACAAAATAAACAATCTCAGTTGTTATCATTTGCACTTTGAAGTTCTAATGAAATGTTAAGGGATGACACTAATTGTCTTAATTTGCTGCCACTTCTGCAAGAAATTATCAAAAATATAGATGGTTATAAGCAGTTGATTTGAAAGCTCTTCAAGTAACCACAAACAGTGTATAGACCTTGTTGTGGTAGTAGGACATGGAGAACTCAAAGCAAGGTGCTATGATGGGTGCAGGTGGACCAGGTAGTGCTGAGTGACCTGTCTGTGGACCGCAACTACGAGATTGTGGTAGTGCCGTACAACTCGCAGGGCAGTGGGCCGGCCAGTCCACCGGTAACAGTATACGTGGGGGAAGCGGTGCCGACAGGTCAACCTCTGGACGTGGTGGCAGAGGCTGTGTCCCCGACAGAGGTGCGATTGCACTGGAAGGCCCCGAAGCAGAACCAGCAAAATGGAGACCTGCTGGGCTACAAGGTGCGTGCCAGCTCTCTTCTTACTTGACCCTATCGAAGTTGCTTACCTTAACCATGCTAGAGTTCTGGATTGTTCAGCAGTTTGGCAACCTTGTTCATGAGAGCTCATGTTCGTGTGACTGATCTGGATCATTGTATGACAGGTTTTCATGACAAGGTATTCAATTTATCAACTGTGGAAAATTATTCTCATGTGACTTTTATAAAAAGTGTTTAAGATAAGAGTAACTTACGACTTAGGTAGGATGTAGGTTTATACATATTTTGCTCAGAAATGCCAAAGATATATATTACTTAATAACAAGCTAAGTTATTTATGATTGTTCTTGTGTTAGTGGTGACTGTAAACAGATTTGAAAATAATGAAACATTTTTAGAATCTGGTCATAAAATAAATAGTATTTCAAATGCAAGTTTAGTAGTTGTTGTTTGTTATATGCAGAGATCTCAGCTCTAGATATGTGAGTTTTGTACATACAGTAAATTGTCTACCACAAACCCTAGTGCTTAGTGACTTAATGGTGATCGCATACTCTTCCATGTTGTGACTGCTCAGAGCATTATGCAGCCATGCCCTTATCACAATACATGGAAGTTCTGATACAGTCATATTTTAAAATTAATGCTTTTGTGTTACAGATTTTCTATCTCATGACGGAAACTTCACAAGACCTAGATGAAGACAAAATTGAGGAGGAATTGGAAGTTGTTCCTGCTTCATACAATTCTCACAGTTTAGTTTTCCTCGACAAGTTTACAGAGTACAGAATTGAAATTCTAGCTTTCAACCCAGCTGGTGATGGGCCCAGATCTGCCCCAGTGATGGTTAAAACATTTCAGGTCAGTAGCATTAGCAATGTTGGAATTTGTTATCGCAATGGTCAGTCTCAGTAAATCAATTTTCAGCACACAGTACAGTGGACTCTGTATGTAGCGAAAACAATACCAATTGAAATTTTCAGTGGTCCCAGCATCCTATATAAATAATTAAAATATTGTCCACTTTTATCATTTATCGAATACTAACTGACCCATGCGACTTCGTTCACATGATATTTTTGTAAAGTTATTAAAATAAAGCCCACCATAGTTTCATTAAGGTTTTATGTTTAAAATACTAATATTTCTGCTATCAGGTTTAATGGAGTTATTAAATTACACCCTGCCATCGCTTCGCACATGTTTTATGTTAGCATGATATTTAGGACTTTGAATTGATCTAGCCACTTTTTTTAATTGGGTTCTCTAGCCCCTGACCAGTTGCGGTCCTACTATTGAGTGTGCTCTAGCCACTGGGCTACTGTGGCTCCACTATTGGGTTCTCTACCCACTGAGTTTCTGTGGCCCCACTATTGGGTTCTTTACCCACTGAGCTACTGCAGCCCCACTATTGGGTTCTCTAGCCACTGGACTACTACGGCCTCACTATTGGGTTCTCTAGCCACTGGGCTAATGCGACCCCACTATAGGGTTGTCTACTCACTGGGTTTCTGCGGCCCCACTATTGGGTTCTCTACCCACTGAAGTACTGCGGCCCCACTAGCCCCTGACCAGTTGTGGCCCCACTTTTGGGTTCTCTAGCCACTCAGCTACTCCGGCCCCATTATTGGGGGCTCTAGCCACTGAGCTACTGTGGTCCCACTATTGGGTGCTCTCTCGCATGACCAGCTGCGGCTCCACTATTGGGTTCTCTAGTCCCTGAGCTTCTGCGGCACCCTTATTGTGTTCTCTAGTCACTGAACTTATGTAGCCCCCTTATAGGGTGCTCTATCTACTGAGCTACTGCGGCCCCAATTTATATATTTCTATCCACTGGGTCATTGTGGCCCCACTTGGAAAAACTCTAGCCACTGTGCTGCTACGGCTTTTTGTAAGGAAATGTTTACAGCCCATAGATGAAAAGAAAGGAGAAATGACATTTTTTTAATGCTCTTTTTTATGCAGTAATCAGAACAGAAGCATAATCCAGTACTTATTTACATCCCTGATCATAATTTTTTCCAGAACTGTTTGAGATATCTTGAGGAAACTAAGACTAAGTTATTCCCGGGGTTGTTATCTATAGACTGTGTAAATTTGATGTCAATACGTTAAGTAGTTTTTGAGTTAAATCCGTTCGGACATACAGACAGACGGACATGAAAAAAATTAACATTAGATATTGCTTGGTTATCAATTATACTATATGAAAAAATAATAAAAATGAAAAATTCAAAAATTGCAGACAAACACTTCTATTTTAGTAAGTATCTATACGATTGCATGAATTGAAAAATCTTTCAGTTCTGTCACTTGAGATTTCAATCGTTTTTAGGCCGGTTGTTTATGCAAACGTCTAATAACTGTGTGTGAACTATGTTAAGTGCAGTTCTCTCTAGTTCAGCTGATGGAATAGGCAAGTTGGGCAGTCAGGCACAACCTTGCTCCCTCCCCTTACACATGTGACAAGAGGATAAGAGGTTACTTAGCAACCAGCATGGCTTCCTTATGTTCTCTCTATTCTCTGTTTGTCTCTCTATCTTCCTCTTAGGTGGCAGTGAGAGGGGAAGCTGTTATCTAGCAAAAAAAAGCTGCATCCTCTCTTCTCTCTCTCTCTGCCATGCACGCTTGCTTCCTCCCCTTACATCTCGCAAGAGGGGAATAGGTAGAGTACATGAAGCATTATATAAAACTATCATATGATTAAAGCTCATAATGACTCATGGTTATCCTGTCAAATGCACTGCATCCCAGAGTGGTCAAGTGTTCCATCAAGTCTGACATCTAACAAGGTGACTATAGTTACAAGTATGCAATTGTAATCTGCCACGGTACTGTGCGTTCTTGCCTGTTTCCAACTCGCAGAAATTTTTGTCAAGATTATCTGTTGCTGAATATATACAGATGTACTTATCATCATTGTAGTATTTCAAAGTAAATGGTTTCGCATGACATTGTTACGCAATATATTTTAACTAGTAATTATTTTTTGCAAAGCACTTTTCTTAACCATTTAGAAAACATTTTTAGCCATAAAGTTTGTGTTTAATCGTATCTGCTATAAAATCAACATAATTTTCAAATGAAATATTAATTAAACTCCATAGACAGCATCTTCCAAATAAAATTATACCCCCAGAAGTATATATTTGACCTCCTCTTGTCATCAAAAATTGTTTGAAAATCGAGTGATTTGTATTACCAAGCACAAAGCGAAGTTATTTTCTGTATCTTCTTGCGGGAAAATTAGAGCATTTATATTAATGTATTTCAACACACACACTTGATACACTGAAAGGGCATATTCGACAAGTTTTGTCACCAAATAATCAGTAAGAACCTAGCCCGAGCATAGCGTAACTCATGACATGTGTAAGTATACAGAAAAATTGAGAGGACGTGGTTTTGAATGATGAATTATTGAAGACTGTAAAAAAATGAATTTTCATTGCAGTACTTATTCATTTCTGTCTAAAAATCACGCACATTTTTGAAGTGAAATATTGTTAATTACTTAAAAAGTCAGGCATTTGCCATGTACACGTGACATCGCCGATATAAGTGTAATTATTTGGCCTGGATTGAGTAAACTTTGGCTGCACTTTGTTATACTTGGCAGAGCTCATTTCCTTCCCTTAACATGGTTTGAGGGGTTGAGGCTAGTTGCCTAGCAACCAGCGTGACGTCCTTGTGCCCTTCTCCATTGTGCCAACTGGTTTGGTAGAGGAGGGGTAGATTGTTTCACTCCTCCTGCCACTGACGCTTTCCCTTCTTCATCTCGCACATTGTGAACACACTGCCAGACGTCTCCGCCTCAGCTGATCGAGTGCGCACGAGAGATTCAAAATTTGGCTTAGATTCTGTTCTGTATCATATAATTTTCTTTTTCAGACGGTTTGAAAGTTTAAAGTCAGCTTGCGTTCGGTGTCAGCATGCAGTCAGTTATAAACGGTACTTCGTAATGTTGTATTCTTTATTTAAGTGAGTTGAGGTGAAACATTTCTTGGTGTTTTATTTACAGTAATACAGTAACTCTCGATTTACTGGGGGTGTCTCAATCGGGTTGTGGTTTAATCATGGAGCCACCAGTTCAAAGTCAAATATTGAACAGCTGCCGCCAGTTGCGTGCTGTCGCTATTAATAACCCATGCACACGCTGTTAATTACCATGTTGCAGTCGAGGGATGCGATACTGATTTATTAGAAATTTTTAATATTCAAAGTATTTGGGTACTAACTACTATATTTACACCTGTTTCTGACATTGAATATAAATTATGTGAAATGTGGAAGTATTAGGAATTCAGGAATATTGTCAGACAACACATTTTCATTCATAATAATAAAGTATTTTATTATTAAAACTGGTGTCTGCTCATCAAAAAGGTGAAATGTGTAGTTTACAGTAGTTCGTACATGCAGAAGCTATTTATAATTTAACCATGGCACCGAGTGTGACTGAATGACAAATTTTCACATTAACGTAAGTATTATTTGCTACAAAAATAATTGCACAACAAACATGCGTGGTTTTAATATATAAATAAAAAACATTTATTTTTACTTTGTTGCTGAAGTAGGAGGGGACTCAGGACAACAAAAAATACAAAATTGTGAGTTAGTCTCGGGAAGGCTTGGCGATTTTAGGCCGAATCCAAATTATTAGCATGCAGAATCGCCTCACTTGGAAATATGTTATGTTAAAATATTTTTAGAGCTCGCGGAAAATTTAAAGCACTGAGAATTCATTTGCATTTTACATGAAAAATTAGTAATTTCATGGGACATGGTTTGCGAAGCGAGTCGCATGCAGTGGCAAACAGATGGCAGCACTATCGCCTATTTCACTGCTGTGTCACAAAAGTATACATATCTATCATGTCCTTTTAAAAGTACATTTTTCATATAATGCGGGCTCAAAACAACTCGGTTTTGAAATATATTACATACGATTTTGAGGATATATTTGAAAAATACTCTGCAATAGAGGTGTGGCCTCTCCAATTAATATGAAGCATGCACGTGGCGACGTTAGCAGACTAGTACAGCCTATGAAAAAGAAGCTAAACTATCGCATACAGTGTTCCATTTTGTTTAAACCCCTACACATTATTCTTTAACGAACTTTAATTTGTTGCACTAATAACAGTTGTTTTATAATGATATAGAATGAAATACATAGAAATTTTCTACAATCTCCTTCCTTCTCGCATATTTCTCCTATGTCTGTTGTGTAAATGTAGGCTGTCAAAATAACCAACATGAAATTTTCTAGCAATTGTTCACCCATCAGTTGATACATGATTTTGTGTATGTGATTATGTTAAAATTATTTATGACGTTGCCACACACTGGCTGTCAAAAAATTGAATTCTTATATGACTATATTATTTGTTTACATGACCTACGTGTACAGTATGTAGGCCCAAAGGTAACATCCCCCCCGCCACTTGCTTTAACCGTGAATATCTGCTATCCGTGAACCCTTAGCCAGTCATTGCCCCAGAAAATCTGGAGTTTACTGTACTAATACAGTAATACTTTTTTTAAAATTCCCATTTATATTGTGTTTATTAGTAAAATTTTATTCACAGATAATGTACAATTCTCAATATTCAATATGAAGTTTGATAAGGTTAGAAGTTGTATTTTACTAATGTACATGTCAGACACTCTACTGAAATTCTGTAAGAACTTAAATTTCCTTACATTCCCCTGAAAAATGGTAGGTAGAGAGCCCATTGTACAGTATGTAGAAACATTTCTAGGTAATCAATAATAATGCAACTGGTGTTTAGTTGCTAAGTGTTTCTTTGGACACTTTTAATGAGAAACACCACAATGGAGTATGAAGAAACAAATGTAGATCCTGTCTTTTTTTCTATTTCAAATACATATAGTATTAAAATTTACTTATGTGTTGTTAGTGACATTCTTTTTGTAATAAAACTCTGTGTTTGGATTTAGTTTTTTTTTGCTATTAAGTAGTTTTTCAGCTTCATTTTTATCATTCAAAAATCTTAAAATTTTTACTTCGTTCTGTATTTTTTATATAAGACATTCATAATCACAAGCATTATTTGCAACATTTGTTGCTAGGTCTGTACAAAAATAAGTCTCTTAAAAGTGAAGTTAACAAAATTCTTTATTTAGTTTTGATGTACCATATACCATATTTACCCGAAAGGAAGACAGAGTTTTTACAGAAAAGGAATAAGGGGTCTCCTGGGGTTCCTCTTCAATTCAAAACCTAGGCACAAATACTATGAATGTGCAACACTGTTAGTTCAGTATTTAAGTTTGTGTTACATGCACAAAATTGCTATGGGCTTCTATTCATAATTTTTAGTCAGGTAGCAGTTAGTCCTCCAAAATTGGTGTACCATGAGACAGAGGATTTTGACAAAGGCTTTTCATGCTTAAATACTGTGTTGTATGGTTGTATGTATTTTTGTAGTGCTGAGACTGTACCTGTCAACTTTGACAAGGGCCCCCTTATCTGATGTCACCAGACTGTAAAGAGGAAGTGCTTTGCTGGGAAGCAAAATGGCTCAAGTCACAAAAAATTTACAGTGTAAGAAAGATGCTGCTACCATACAGCCATGTTAGACACATCTACATACAGTATTTCATTCTGATTAGCTTTTCTTTAAAAGTAAATAACATATATCATATTATTCATATAACAGCATTTCTTCTTGAAGGGTTTGTCATAAATTTGTGCAAAAATACTTTCAACCTAAATAATTTTTTCAGCTGTTCACAGGGGTAGTCTTTAATTCAGGTTTAAATATTTTTTTCTCAAAAATATATTTTTAGGAAGGGGCCGTGTTATATTTAAGGTCATCTTCCTTTCGAGTATATACGGTACATACATATTTTAAAGCCATGGGGTATTTCAGATTGTACATGTTTATGTATAGTGGTGTTAACTTCATGCCTTTCGTGTTGTGTTTAGGGTGTGCCTGGGCCTCCAAAAAATCTGCTTTTCTCTGAAATCACCATGAGCAGTCTGAAAGTTTCTTGGGATCCTCCAAAGAAAAGAAACGGAGAAATAATTGGCTATGTTGTCACCTATGAAACAGCTAAACAAAATGACAGTAAGTTTTTAAATATTAAATATATTATAAAAAGTATAAATGTACAGATACCGATTATCTGGCTGATACCATGACCATCGGCATCAGAAAATCATTTGCCAATTATTATTCACAGATTAGTAGCACTAATTTATTTAACACAATGTTAAATAACCTGGCATGCTACATCTCGTAAAGCATTAAATTACCACATCCATCAATCAGATATTCTGTCCGAAACTGAATATATATTCGGAAAATTGTTTTTGGATGATTTGTTCCTGTTGTTTACATTTTACCATATTTCCTGTTGGTACATTTGCCAAAGATTGTGTGAATCATTCGTTTATGGACACTATGTGAATGCAAAACAAAGCAGTTAATTGACAACTGGTACTTTCGATAGCATGTTTACATCCCACAAAAGTTTTTGTTTTATTTTCTTCTTACGTTTTTACTGTTTTTACTGCATTTGTAGGTTGGCAACCATGAGAAAGTAACCTGTATTCTTATTCTTCATGCGTTTACTGTACTCGTATGTTGGCGGCAATGAAGACATATCACACATTCTATGACACTGTTATTGAAAATGAAAGTTAAAACAAATACACTAGATTTTGATGGGCGTAGTTCTTATTGGAAGCTTGTCGGCTGCAGTTTTGTTTAGAGTGTTAAAGGTCTGAATAAGACTCAACAAGTAATAATTGCCAAAAAGTGTCGCAAATATATCAGTTGTCATTTTAACCCAAGGATTGAGTATGGCTCGGCCGGCGAAAGAATACTAAGCTAAAATATTAATAATAAAAAAAAAATTGCTCAATTTCAAGTGAATATTTAATATTAATTTGATTTAATAAGTTCTTTTTAATGACATCTGTAGGCTATTGGTTTAAACACACATGATATTGAGGTTATGTATGGTATTTCTCATATCTAAAATCCAAGTCCGCATCAGATTGCGTGAAGTTTTGAAGGTTGACTTTAATGAACTCAGTTTGTAATGAATGCTGTATTGTCTGGTAATAGTTTTAGTTTGACTGTTAAGTCACTTATTTGCCCAGTTAAATTGTTGTGTCTTATTACTAATTATTAAAATTAGTGTTATATTTCATTCCTATGCTGTGGACACCTAATACAAAGTGCTTTAAGTGTTCACAATACTGAATACTAAAATTTAATTAATAAAAAGTATTTCCAAATATTGGAGATTGGGAATTGTGATTGTGCTCATCAAAACTGGTATCTGCATCGCTGTAATCTGAGGCATCGGCAAAAAGTAGACAGAATTTACAAGTACTCACAGGGCGGTACTCATGGATAGATGCGTACTCACAGGGCGGTACTCATGGATAGATGCGCACACACAATAGTTGGATGAACATATTTTCCATGCGGATCCCTGGTCATGATATTTCACCGGCCAGGTCAGCTTCATCAGGCACCAAGTGATGAGAGCGGACACCAGAGACAGCGGACACTCACAAGCACCTGGCCGCCTCCAGTACCACGAAAGGACTAAGGACTCTCTATCTCCCCATGTGCATTCTGCCCTCGCACTTGGGGCCGTGACGAACCTCATTTGCCACACGATGTCACACGTCAAGTTTATTCACAGTTTTTTCACGCTTTGTGAATCAAACCTTTGAAAAATCACTCATGTATAACAGGTTGTGTTGTTACCTAAACAACATTTATCACAAGTATCTTATATTCAGATTAACATATTAATATCTTTTTTTATTAAAATTGAATTTACAATTACATTTTAATGTTAAATTATAATATTTAATTTGGAATTAATATAAATAAACAGGGAGAAATAAGGTGTGTTGGCAGCGCCACGTAAATAATAGTTCTTAGTTCTTATACAAAATATTATTACACTGAGTGCACACGAATGTGTTGTGTTTATCCCTTTGGTGTAATTTTCTAGACACAATTAAGATTTATTTGAATGAGGCAGAGGAATATCTGGGAAGTAAAACTTTAGGAGGGCTTTAAAAATAGTTGGAAGTAACAGTGAATTTACTATATAGGCTATTCATGGTAAAATTAGCACTTTTGAAAGCCCTGCTTAAGATCTACTTGTATACACCTTATGTATTCTTCCGCCTTACGTAAAATTAACATTGCCATGGGCCTCATCACTTTATTCATGTGTCTGTCAAATTAAACAGTCAAATTATTAAGAAAGTAAATACTTGACAAATCTGATCAGTTTTACACTTCAATGCATTAGAAAACAGTGACGCATACCGCTTTCCTTTTTATTTATTGAACAACTACGACTCATCAGCCTCACGTATTTCTACGTAACCTGAGGAAGGGTCAAATCCGGTAACATCTTTCATGAGTGTCCTTAGATCGCCAGTACTCTGGGGGTGATTCTAAACACGTGAATACGTATAAATATGGTTGCAAAATCAGTCACGTCAAGAAGCGCCCCCCCCCCCCCCTCCCTCCACGCTGAGAGCCTACAAGCCGTCACCTGCCAGTGATTAGAGTACCGATCTCGTGTTGTCAACCACTATTGGTTGTACACTTAGGGGTGGTACGGATTTGCAGGAGAGTAAGTCCGTGGCCACCTACAAGGCTACCTTGGGCTGCACCCCATCCAATAAGGCATTCTGCCATGATAACCCCCAGGACAGAGCTCACGCCGCTCATCAACTAGAGGCAAAACCTCCCAGTCCCCCCCACATCTCTATTTTCAGCTTTGAAGAAGACACCTGGGATGCAGCAGCAGCAGCCATCCACCGAGGGGAGGAGGTCCCGTTAGACATTGTTTGCCCCTGGTTCCTGGGGAACCGAAGCTCCAGCCCGGTGAAGGCGTACATCAGCAGTTCCAACCACACAGTATTTGGATCACCCGGCTCCACTGGCAGCTCCAATAGCCGGTACCTGCCTACCAGACCGGCACCACAGCGCAGCCGCACCAGTACCAGTATATGTAACGCCGTCACCACAAGTCAACACGTCAGACGTGTTGTCAAGTCATTACCTGACTTCATGCCCAGGCAACAAGACCTACACTATACACCCTGTGTGCCCTACCTGCATAATAAAAACACACCTCACCATGACGTGGCTGTTACCAGTTCCCAAATCTGTCGTGCGTCAACGGATATGAGTAATGGATCCAACATTTTTAAAAGATGCTATTTATAACTACTAGTTGTGCTGGCCCCAAAAGAAGTTAAAAAGTTACGAGAGCGAAGACAAAAGATAGAAAGATCACCCAAAGTAAAGTATGACACCTGTCATGGGAATAGCAAGAGCTTTCTCAATCATTTTACTGCTGATCATTTGCAGAAAAGCCAAAACTAATATCGCAATGCATGCATAAGAATGAGAAAGAAAACTTGCTCTCTATCATTCTTCAAGCACACGTGCACAGCCCACATGTTCAAATGTGTCACTCAGCAAATATCACTGGTCATCTGCAACACGTTCTACATGTAGCAATTAGCTTGAAGGTCAGTGCTGATGTCATTCACAAGAAGAAAAGCAGATTGTTTCCGTAGATTGTAGCCAGTTGCCAAACGAAAGAGTTTATTCTCTTCCCATGTCAACAGATCCTGATAAAAGAATTACCTGAAATTAAGGCTTCACCAGTCAAGGCCAACATAAACTGTGCATCTGGATAAAAAACATAAATAACAAGATATATTTAAAAGTTCAATTTAACTAAAAAGCAAAAATAAGCTGCATTTTGTTAACATACATATACAATGCTTTTAAAACGTTACATGTTTAGGAAACAACCAAACACGTCATACATAAGGTGATTTTTCAAAGGTGTGGTTCAAAAAGTGTGAAGAAACCACAAATAGACTATAAGTGAAATATTTTGTTCTTTAACATGATGATATGTTTCTTTTAGTACACAGGAGAAGCATTTTATCACATGTCCTTTTTTGTGATATAAAGTAGTGTTCTGTAGTATACTTAGGATTGGTGATCAATTATTTGAAATAGGTGACTGTTCTAGCCTCAGTGTTTTGGGGAGTGTGTAATGGCAATGTTCTTGCACCAGGTTTCAGCAAGCAGGTGAAGCAGAAGGTTTCGGACACCAGCCTGCTGGTCCAGTCCCTGGAGGAGGAGGTCACTTACACATTCCATGTGCGAGCTCAGACTATTGACTTTGGACTGGCGGTTTCTGGTAATGTGACCACCGGCCCCCAGGAGGGCTCACCCATGCGTCCCAAGGAGCTCACCATTCTCACCTCAGAGTCAATGTCTAGCATGGATCTGCACTGGATCAACGGGCCATCTGGACAAGGCCCCATACTCGGCTATTACATACAGAGCCAGAAGAAAGGTAGGCGCTCTGTTTGTGAAGTAATGTGTGTGTTTTTTGTTATGACATGTAATAAAAACTGCCATAAGTACAGAATTCTTGTAATAGGCCGTACTCGCAGGTACAGGATTTCACTGTATAAACATGATGTGGTGTGCGTTATGAGTAGTTCTGCTGGAATGTTGGCTCCATAAATTAATTGGAGAAGAAATGAAGTTATTCCCTCAGAGGGGTAATGCAGTTGTGAAGGAAGTGTCATTATCCATCAAAACTATCAATGGCAGTGTCCATCACGTTCCCCACAAGCAAATAATTTATAAGTGTGTTTCTCTGAGATGGTATTTGGATTTTTTTAGGGAGAGATATGCAATCCAGTTGCCACTACTTTCAGGCCCCTGTTCTTTATCTCTAAGGTTGAAGTTATTTGCCAATTTTTTCTACAGTTTTGTGGAAGTGTTTGCCACTGTTAATACAAAGGTCTTTTATTAAAAATAAAAGTTTTTAGATTAGTGATGAGTCAATTCCAGTTACATGTTTTTGGTTCTGCATGTTCTTGACGTTGATAACTGTGACACAGTATCTCTGTCAAAATCTCAGTTTTACAACCAAACCAGTCAACACACTGGTTATACAAATATTTAAATGAAGTGGGAAATGAATTACCTATTACAACATTCTTATTTATGACTAATAAGTAGGGGTATGCAAAATTCGCATTTGTAATAAAACAAATTTTTATGTTTTTAAATGAATAAACTCGATTTTGAACTTTTCATGGTAATACTACAAAAAAGTTGGGAAAAACACTTTTCAGCTGCAAATAGTGTCGTATCAGTTTGAAAGCCAGTTTTCATTCCACAAATTCTCAAGCGTAAGATAATGTTAATTAAATAAAGGAATAAAGAAACTGAGAAATTAGGTTATAACCTCGCTTAACTGCTAGGAAATCACCCTACTGAGGAATATCCCGTGGTATTTCTGAGCAGAAAAGATACAGGCTTTCGTTATATTTCAAAACATTTGTTCTCTATCAACACAGAAACACTATATAAGTACCCTAAGTTAACAACAAAATCACTTGTTTAACCTTGGATTACGTTCGTAACATAAATACAAAAATCCATAGAGATCATACAGCGCTGCTGTTAGTAACTTTATAAAAATTTCCCATGGTTTTGAGTATTGATAGTAGCACTCTGAAAGATCACTGGTGGTCATATTGCAACATTGTGTGCCTGCAACAAATAACAAATAAATCTTTTGGATGTTTCTACTATTGTAGACATATTTTGTTAATGCATCTTTAAATTTTGTATTGCCACCTGTTCCGGTTTGGGCTGATATCGCGTCTGGGGTGTGGGTGAAATTTGTTTTGTTTGAAGATTTAGGCACTTTGTAAGATGTAATTTTCTTTTTAAAATGCTGAAACCCACCATAAATGCAAAGCAACATGCTGCAGAATTTTCAAAACATGGCTTGAATGCAAGTGACGATAAAACTATATTTTGTAAATTTTGCAACGCATCAGTGACTTGGGACTGTAGGGCTTGTGCGTAAAACACATTGAAAGTGAAAAAACAAAAAACAATCAGCTGAAAATTTAAAGTTCAAGTTTATAGTCTTTATGTCTCATTTAACAAAGTGTTAATGTTATTTTCATGTGATTTTGTTTGTATGTACATAGTTCGCTGTTAACCAAAAATAACACTGATTTCATAAAGAATAATAACCTCGAATTCTGTATAAAAATGAACACCCAAAGTGCATGCCCCTACTAATAGGTAATATTACCACATATAAATTTGTTGACGTCTTGAGATTATGCAAGTACAGCACAATTGTTATAATATCTAACTGCATATTTCTTCAAAGTAAACAACAATAAAATATGTCCAATAATGTTGTACACCACTGTTATGTGCAAAATTTACAAAATAACTCTGGATTTGTACAAGACTATGGCCTACCCTAGTTTTACTAAAAAAAATCACGCACTGCAATAAAATGGAGGAACACTATTTAAAAACAAGTTGTTTGGTGCAACGTGAGGATAATTATCCAAAGAATTGTTTCAGTTTATTTCTTTGGGATGAGTAAAAACAATTTCACTAAAACAATTTCACTTGTTTTGCATTTTAGCATTTGTAATGTTGCAAGTAATAGTAGTTGATATGAGCAGGAGATATTTAATTTTTGTACACTTTTGAGGATTAATGTAATGTTTGAAATTTGGTGATAATTGTAACTTGTATTGACGCGTGATGTACCGAGAACTTGTACTCACAGAGGTCAGTGGATAGAAGTGGCGGCTAATAACTCCTTTTGTGAAGAGCTGACCAGTCTCTCTTCTTCATTGCGTTCAGTTCTACTAGGGTGCAGGAGCTTTGCCGGTATATAGAACTAGCCTTGTGGCTACTCGGCAGGGCACAAAATCTTGATTTAATAGAGCAAGTTTACGTTTAGCAGGTATGGCAGATGCAAGGCTACCTGGGCGACATTTTACCTAGGTAGAAGTGTTCTGGGGTAAAGGTGTAGGTGGAGCTGGTGGTCTGGGTTGAGTTTCCTTAGGTCTGTAGATATATGGTGAAAGAAGTACACTTAGTATTAGGTGAGCGAATTGCAGGAGTAGGTGGCAAGTCTGGCTTTCTCAAATACTCGACGATGCACTCTGAGTATGCAGCAGGTCTGGAGCGTGTGGGAGGTGTAAACAGTTGACGTGGCACGGCAACTTCTCTTTGCTCTTGTAAGTGTACTAGAGCTTGCGTTTATTCTCTAAGTGGAAGACTAGCTATCTGTCTAACTAGAGAGGGTTGAAATTCATGAGCTCGACCTGATGTAACAAGTGTTTCTCTTATCATCTCCTTCAGTCCACTCCTTTTGGCAAAAGGCATCAGGAGATTGAAAATTTCCCCACCAAGCTGTATTGTATCTGCAGGTATTTGCTGGAATGAAATGTTACGTTTGTCACCATTAGGACACGTGGCTGGGCAGCCATCTGACCACTTTGGGGATTACAGGTCCTCTGCGGATTTCCTCTCTGGGGAGAAGTAATCGCCAAACTAGTACTGCGGTTTCACATTCACAGACAGTGTACCTGTGATAGCACTTCCGTTCCCACAATGCAAGATTCGTGGAAAGGAAGGCTAGTGCTAGTGTGTGAACTGTGCTCAAAATAAGTGTGAAGTTCATTTGCTTAAGTCCCCTGTGAATACCTGCAAGTATGTGACAAGAGTAACTACAAGGTAAAAGTACTATAACTACACGGAAGGTACTCAAGTTAAAGATCACGCACGTTTTATTTTCGAGAAACTAAACACGTTGACACATGTCCAATTAGCTAAGGCTGGATCACAGTCATGTGGCTTTGGTTGCACTTAAGCCAGTTGTGCTTTCAGTGTTTAATTATGGACGTCTTGATGATGAGTGGTGGTTGGTTGCAGACGGTTGATGCTGGTGTAGTCTCGTTCTACCTGTCGGAATGCTGGAGGGAAGCTAAACCACCCGGCTGCTTGGCAGCAAGGCAAGCAACTCTTTGCTCCTCCCTTCGTGCGCCGTGTGTCACCTTAAATGGCATAGAGTGGGTTTGGCTGCTGAGAACTGTGGGTCGAGCACCGCGGACACAAATGACCCTAGAGTAGTGTTGCCCAGTAGTGGCTGGTAGCATGAGCCCTGTGCCTCAGAAGCCCCCCCCCCCCCCCACCCTCCTCAGCGGGCAAACCAGAAGCACTGAAGCAGTGTGGGCCAACACTGCTACTACTGGATGTAACATAGGGATGGGGCGAACCCAGATTTTGGAAACGAACCAAACTAGAACTTAACCCAGAATATTTTTATCAAACCGAACCTGATCCAAACCTTTAAATTTGTACACAAACCAAACTATGTTATAATTCGTCGAACTTGAACTGAACTGGAACCAAAATTTTTAAAATGTCATCCTCGCACATATGCCTTCATAGTTCTGCCCTAAATTGGTATATATATGACAAAAAACAAATATGTAGAACCACGTTAAAAATTCAGAGGATTATGGATGCTAAACAGTAATCAGTGTGTACACACATGCATATCTGCAAATTAAGTACTTAATATTGATTACAGTGTTCCCGTGGATCATTTTAGCAGTGTTGCCCACCCAAGTAAGGAGAGTTGTGTTACTGGGCCTCTGGACTTGGCTACAAGGTGCAAAGTGAAAACAACATATATACATAAAGCCTTCATAGTCAGCCCCTATTTGTTCAAGTATAAAACACAAACAAATACAACCACATTCACAATTTCATGTCTAATTTTGTAAACATGTGCACCTAAAATAAAGAGTAAACACACACACACACAACCTGCACAGTTTCGCCACTTATAGTTCCAAAATATAATGGCAAAATTTTTTCTAGAGTGGAAAAATGGTACAAAGTTAACATTATATTAACTTTTGGTTTTTGTAGATTTGGTTGATATGATAATTTATCATAACACTGGGAAATGTATCTTTCTAGTCGTTTTAGACGTGGTATGTGAAAACCACGAATTAGCAGTACAAAAAAAATGTTAATTGAAAATGTAATTTCCCAAAAACTCAAGTAAATCACATATTTTGTATACAATAATTTACATAAAGAATAGCACCTGGTTTTACGTACTATAGAGTTCAAGATATAATGCTGTCATCACTGCTACAAAAATAATAATGAAATATGACTTGTTCGGTAATTTTTGTTATGTTGCATTGTTATTTTTCAACTTCTTTGCAGTGAAGTACCATATTTACTCATGTATAGTGCACACCATGATTTTTGCAACAAGTTCCAGGAAAACAAATTTTTTTTAGTTGGGGAAAGTGAAATAAAAGTGACGAAAAATGGTTACGACAAAATTAACTATAACCGGGGTGTCTGTAGGAGATGGTGAAGGTGGTGTGTGGTATGCTCTAGTTACTGAAGAAACTTCTGGTAACTTGGTATTTCGATTGGCGTCACTGGAGCATCTGGTTGTGGGTGCTGCAGGGCTCTAACGGTGACTGCAATGGTAGCAGCCTGTGGTGGCTGCGGAAGATCAGTGACGTTGATAATTAGTAACCGCTGGTGGCTGCCGAAGACTGTTGAGCAAAGTCCAAGGTAGGCAGCCTCAGATGGCTGCCGAAGACTGTTGAACAACGTCCAAGGTAGGCAGCCTCGGGCGGTTGTTGATTCGTTGACACCAATGGTAGCATCCTCTGGATAGCTGCTGAAGAGTGTTGGGCTGTTGGTGGCAGCCCCTGGAAGGGCCGCCGAAGATCTACTGGTAGTCGGAGGGCTCCAGCACTGGAAGTGGTGGAGCGAGCTTGAAGACTTGCAGGAACAACTCATGAGGTCTGCCACGCACTGACTTATACAATCAGGGTAGCACGTGTCGCTGTGGCTGCGGGGGAGGGTGTGTAACGTCCCTCTGCTGTGAGGCCGGAGTGGGGGTAGCACCCTCTAGTCATCTCTCGGCCTTCGCGTAACTTTGGTGGCGCTCAGGCATGCCCTGAGGCAGCTGATGGCTTCTTGGCTCTAAGTGGTTTGGGGGGAGGGGGTGACGTGCTGCTTGCTTGCGCAACCCCTCGTATCCACGTGTCCGGCTGCCCTCCAGGATTATGGCAGGCCGTGACCCGTGACTTCCGTGTACGGGTTGGCGCTGGGTTTGAATCTCACTTGTGTATTAGTAGTACACTAGATTTGCAGTGAGATGAGTTGTAATCCTAATTAAATAGTTGATATAAGCGGTACGCGTCAACGTGATAGCACTTTAGCTTCGGGTCAGCTGCGTTTGCTTCAAACCTCGAAATCTATTGTTGGGGTGGTCGCCAGAGGCGTCCGACTCAAAAAGGGTGCGTCGAAAATTATTGTAATGGATTTCTCTTGCTTGACGGGTATGTGTTGTAGGAAACGACATAACGATATCACTCGCAATGGCTTGGATAACTGTCTTTAAAGTAGAACACTGCGGTGCATTCAAAAAGTTTATAGTATAGATTACGTGCTCACTGCTTTGTTCCACACAAGCGAGCAGAAGCGAAGAACAGAGTAGTTAAATGATAGCGTGGCGGCAAGCCAATAAAATGTTTCAAATGACAAGCGAGCGATAAACCAGGAAGAGCATATCTGCTACAAAAAGCGAGCTCATACGATAATCCTTTTTGCAGTGGGTGCTGCTGACCCTGGTTATATAGAGTTTCTGTATTTATCTGGAGAATTTTCTAGTGGTTTGCTGACCTAGTTTCTCTAAGCGTGACTTGGGGTGTGTTTAACTTTCCAGGTTAAGGCCAACAGAGTATAAATAGGGCGACAAGGTCCAGGCCGAGAGTTTGGATGTGTCGCTGAGTGGTTGGAGTTATCGCGATAGATGACGGACTAGCGAAACGTACAGTGATAGAAGTACGACTGGTAGGCTGGACTGTTGGACTGGGTGTGCGAGTGGGAGATATTACAAATTAGGCAACAAACAGACTGAAAGTGTGCTAAAGATGAGTAAGTAGGAGTTAATTGACTATAGTCAAACAGAGACATTAAGCAGGATGTTAATTAGAGTAAAAATATACATTAAATATTGTGCTCATTGAGAAATAACAACAGTAATAGTGGAGATAGATAGATCAATGCTGTAAATAATAGCTGTGTGAATAAACTAAAATCAAATTTAGTTCTTTTATTTTTATCAAGAACTCCATCCCACACAAACTCCAGATACACCCCTCTGGCATCTTGTAATAGTATTGTTATAGTGAATGCGTTATTATAGCCTAAACTTGTTACTTTGTGATTCTACTGTATTTGTATTAATATTGTACAACTATACGTAACTAATATGATTCTGTAATAGTTAATCATTACACACTGTGTTCACATCTGAACTTTGCTTGTAGGAACTGTAACCACCATAGGTTACACTAATGTCATGGCGCATCATGGCTTCACAGATTTTGTGTGTTTCATAAAGACACATTCTTGCCGCTTTGCAGGATCATCTCAACACAGCATAAACTCTTAAACACACCATTGTACTACCATTTCTTGTTACAGCTCTACATGCACAATCTGTTGAGAATACTCATGCTGATCACGAATGTATGTCTAAGACACAACACCATGTCATTTATCACTTCAGTGCTCAAACAAATGTGTTTTTTTTTTCATCTACGCCATCTAAAAATGGGTATAGGCTGTTCACAGTAAAGTGAGCACTTTTTAAGGCCCTTGTAAATTTTTCTTTTCATCCAATTTCCATCTTACTGCTGCTTTTTAATATAAACATTGCAATGTGACCAATAAACACAGTGTATACATTTCACCACCCTCAAAATTTAATGCCTGAGGTTGCAATAAGATATATTTAGTAGTGGTTAATGCTTGTTGGGAGGGCCTAAAAAAGTGCTCACTTTACCATGAACAGCCTATAAGTAAACATAACTACAGTAATACCTCAATTAACAAACATTCCAAATAATAAAATATACCATTAAACAATCCTTATTTTGATCTTGCCTCAACACCTATAATAAGGAATGTATTTTTCACCTTCATGTACTGATATTTATTGTTTTTGAAACTGCAAAATTCTCTTTTTACAGATAAGAACTAGTGTATCCTTATTATTGATATTTGATACTTGTGGACGTATCACACTTCATTTTAGTTTTGAAATATATTTTTCTGCTTGTAAATATAAGTAAGCAAACATATTTAATTTCAGAACCAACTACCGTATATAACTTGTGCATGCAGCACTGTTACAGAATGGTTGGCAGTATCATATATAAGGCTTGCGATCGAATGGTGGATGGTTTAAATACCACAATTTTGATGTGAGTTATCGCATGTTTGGCATGTGTATACAGTATCGTCTTTAGCTGCGACGGATTACATTTTTTCCTCCCAGTACAATAGGCCTATCTTTGGATTTTATAGTTTTTTACATTTCACAGTTGGTTGAAGATGAGTGTAAAATGAGTGCTATCATGAAGCAGTATCAAATTGGCATAAAAACAAAACTGGTAAAAGGTGGGAAAAAAAGTGTGGAAATTACTAAACCATTTGCAGTTCTCGCATTAACTTGTCTACCATTATATCAACTCGCACACAAGTAGACAACAATTGTTGTTTTGTTGGATTTTCCTCATCTTTTTTTACTAACTCATAATTATAATAGCAAACAATGTTTTGTGCATGCGAATCATAATGTGTACAGTCAAGCTACTGATGCTTATACTTGTTAGAACTAATTAATTAACACTTGTGTAAAATCTTGCATTTGTCAGCTCAAAACCCCCACGCGACTAATCTTTCTTGTAACTAAGTAAACTGATTCTGGTTGCAGATTTGTTACATACAGGTTTTACTGTGTGGAATTTTGTAGCTGTTAAGTTGGACAGAATGTACAGGCCTAGTTGATAATCAGCACTAAACACAAAAAGGCAAGTGGCAGTCGTTAAGGCCTTTGCCTCTTACTTGCTGTTCATGATATTGGTATTGGTTATTGGCAGTATAGAATGAAAATGACAGATTCGGATTTATTGGAAAAGGTCAGCACTGATTGTATGTTTTCAAAATAAGTTTCTTTGATAATATTTGTAATTTCCATGCAGCATAAATACTTTTCTTTTATTTTTATTGAGAAAAATTAATTTTGGCAGTTTATAAAACATTTATGCTGAATTTATGTTTTATTATTATTATTTTTTTGTGTTTCGTTTTGATGTGGCATATTTTGGTTTATGAGTGACTGAAGGCAGAATTTGTTCTTTACAAGAGTTAATTAAAAAAAAATGAATTACATAGGCGGATAGGACACATTGCTTATTACTGAAATTTTTACTCTTGTGTTATAAATGTTTATTTATGCTCTTTGGTATCTGGAAACAAGAGTACAATTTAAGGTTGCGTGTCAACGACTTCGCAAGTGATTTTTTTTGTGGTTTTTATAATTTATATTATTTATGTAAGAACTCTTGCATGTTAATTTGGTGCTATGTGGTGCATGCATTATTTTATCTAAAAATTAGGGTTGTGCGAATATTGAGTATCGAAAATGAAAAATGACCACTTTCATTTTTGTTTCGGTAAGAAATTTGCTTGCCAAAAGTTTTAACAAAATAAAAATTCTCAATTTTGATGAGTATTTGAGTGTTTAATTTAGTTTATTTAGTGCACCAGCAGTGGAAAATTTTGTCTGAAATTGATCTTGTTTGTTATCATTATTTTTTTTACTCCAGACCTTGGTTTTTTTGGTTTGGTTTTGTAACGAATTTGTTATAATGAATAATTTGCTAAAATGTTATGAAATTTGTGTAACTTTTATTAAGACTGATCTCTTACAACTTTATTTGCACAACCATACCAAAAATGTTCCACAAATTCATACCGCCTTGTGGAGTATAAGCGTATTTGTACTAAATCAGTTCCAGAGGATATGCACAAAATTCTGTAGTAAGTAATTCAGTTAATACTTTTATTTAAATGTTTCGTAATATAAAAACAATCCAATTTCAAACTTGTCACTCAAGAAGAATGTGTAATTGAGGTCTTTGCACACTCTTTGTAAAAATTCTACAAGTGAATTAATAATTTTGTTGTGTGTTGTACTAAATATTGTTTGCACAATTTGAAAAATTATATAAATACTGAAACTTTTAGTTTAGATTGAAAACAAGTGTGTACCGTAAGTTTTTATATTTTATGAATATTATTTTAAGATCGTAGACTAGGACAGTGTCGTATATGTGATCAGTACAGGTTAATGTCTAATATAGTTACATTTTATGTTTTTGTGTTTCATCAGTCATGGATAACTGGCAATTTAGTAAGTGTCACGTAGCCAGTTGAGTGTATTGACTTCTATAGTCCCTACTGACTGCAGTGCACACTTCCAGCTAGGATACACTTACAAATTTCTCATAGAACCTTATTAGAATAGTTCAGATTTAAACCCATTACGTTGTAGCAGTTGGCTTTTACTCTTGCTATACTAAAGTTTATGTAGCTATAAAGTTTTTTTTTTTTTTTTTTCATTATGGAAAATTATTTTTAACACATTGCATCTAAAAAAAATTTTTTAATGTGCTAAAAATAATTTTTGTTAATATAGATTGTTAATGGTTGTTGGCAGTGTCATATTCAGTTTATTGCTTGAGTCTAGTTTATAACTGGGCACTTTCATTCATAGAGATTTGTGTATATTGAAGAACTTAATCTGACATTAGGTTTACATACAGTAGGAATTAATATTTTATTGGTTTTGTGGTACCATGGTGGATACGTTCAGGAAACAATAGACAGTGAAACCCTGTTAAGAAATTCCCACTTAAGAAGTTTTCCTAATTAATAAGTTGAATAATTGTGCTATTTTAAATTTTAATTGTAGATGCATTTTTTGCTTCTACTAAGTGGTGACCTTGAAATTCAAGTGGTTCTATTGACCTTCGTCCTTACCTTCCTCACTCAATTACTGTTTTGGCAGTACGTTTTCTTCATGTCTTCGGAGAGCATCTTTCCTCATTTGTTCAGGTTCTAACCAATTTACAATCATTTTGGGTCATATTTTATGGTCTTTAGATAGTGTTTGACCATATCATTTTTTCTTGTCCCTTGTGTGTGTATTGTGTGTTGCATTTCATCACATTTTAAAGTATGTACATTGATTATTAATAATTATTGATGGGCTGAGACTCAAAAAATTGAGTTGACTCAAACTAACAAAGATTGACTCGTCATTCGAGTTTAGCTTTTCCAGTAAGCATCAAGCTACTTAAAGTACAGTTCAAGGCTCAGTGCTTTTAGGTTCTAAAAAATCTAATATTCACGCCTGACAATCACTTTTCCCGTCTTGCAAATCAATAATTTTACATGAACCACTTAAATATCAAGACACTTGGTTGTTTGTGATGTTTTGGTTTCACTTGTTAAGTAGAAATTTGTAATTTTTGTTCATAATTTCAGTTTCATAGGTATTATGGGAAATGTTTCAGTAAAAGGGAATTTACAATGTACTAGTTGTATAATATTTTTGTGTCTAATTTTCACTGTGTGATATTTCGTGTTTGAAAAAAGGCAGGAACTTATTGATAAAATATAAATACCCTATATTCCTGACTTTTTAAGTCTATCAGATAACACACAATGAAAATTACATACAAAAATATATAACAACTCGTAAAATGAAAATTTTCTATAATTGCACATTGTCAGTGCCGTATTTACCCGAAAGGAAGACGACCCTGAATCTAAGATGACCTCTTCCTAAAAAAAAATATTTTTTAGGGAAAATTATTTAAACCTGAATTCAAGACTAGCCCTGTGAAGTGCTGAAAAAATTATTTAGGTTGAAAGTATTTTTGCATGAATTTATGACAAACACTTCAAGAAAAAATTCTATTATATGAATAATATGGCATATTTTATTTATTTTAAAGAAAACCTAATCACAATGAAAAAGGTTTGTCTAACCTGGCTGTATGGTAGCAGCATCTTTCTTACACTGTAAATTTTTTGTGGGTGTTATATATTCGTGACTTGAGTCATTTTGCTTCCCAGCAAAGCTCTTCCTCTTTAAGGCAGCCAGCTACATCATTAAGGGGACCCTTGTCAAAGTTGACAGGTACAGTCTTAACACTTAAAAAATACATACAACCATTGGATAGTTGGACACGGGGTATTTAAGCATGAAGAGCCTTTGTCAAAATCCTCTGTCTCATGGCATGCCAATTTTGATGTCCAACTGCTACCTGAGTAAAAAATTATAAATAGAAGCCTCTAGTAATTATGTGCATGTAACACAATCTTAAATACTGAACTAGCAGTGTCACACATTTTTGGTATTTGTTCTTAGGTTTTCAATTTTAAGATGATGCTGAATTGTAGATGTCCCCTTATTTTTTATATCGCTTTTGTTATAAAAACCTCCTCTTCCTTTCGATAATTACTCTGAATCTGCAATTATAACATGAAAACGGAGAACTTTTGCAAAAGAGGTGAAGCCAAGTCTTCACGAGGCAAAGGATTAGGTATTCTTATTGGTAGAAACTGGTCTCAAACTTTTTTCTTAGTAGACCATGGCTATAAGAGGAGTAGGAAGTTATATGAAGTGGGCATAATACACGTGTACCTATGTACATATACATTTATGGTACAAACTCAATTTTAACGTGAAAATTTTATACTGAACTCGACTTCAGTTTCATACAACTTGACTCCTCAACTCGACTCACAGTTGTAATATTCAGACTCGCCCATCACTACAACTGTGGTCTACATACATACAAACTTCTTCATATCCCATCTGTGTATTTTAATCTTAGGCATTCTTTATCTCAATAAGTGTCTTTCTTGCCAGTACTGTTTGTTAGAGCACTATTCACAGTAATCAGGAAAATCATTCTGCTTGTATGCCGCTGAATACCATTGCTCCACAGTGTGTTATTCAACTGTCATGTAGCACTCATTACCATACTTACGTAGTCTGACCGGCCCGCTGTCAGCGTCTGGTGGAGGCGGTCTGGCATTGTCAGCAGGTTCGATACCCAGCATCAGGGACAGGCCCAGGCGGAGGTCCTGGATGACGGGATGAGCAGCTCTGAGTGTCTTCACCAAGGGGCCAATCACATTAAGGGGGAGAACTGTGTGGTGAGGCCTCAACAGTTAACGGGCGGCTTGAGCTTGTTTCCCGGGGGTTTAGCTACTAAAGGCTCGAAAAGGTTCATTATTAAGTGACTGTTTCTTGGCGAGGACAGCAGCTGCCCTTCTGTTGCTCTACTTACTTCCCCATCTTTGGGTGAATGGTATTTACAGGGAAAAGGTTCTACCATTTTACGGCCTCACTGGGGTGGCAGGCAATGATACCTCTAGCTAAGTGTAAACCAGAAGGTGTAGATCCTTCCTTGTCAGGCCTGGCACTCCTTCCGGCAGGTCTATACGCGGTGGATGGAGTGGGTTAACTGACAAAGGTAATCTAGCCTCGTTGTCTAGTGTCTTCCTAGTGGTTGGGACCCTACCGTATGTACACACCAGGCACCTTTGCATACCTGGTCCACAGTATGGGTGGCCATCGAATCTGTTGTGTTTTGGGTGACGTACATCAAGTCCTTGTTAGGTGACGGAATGCAGTCCCACTGTAGTCGGAAATCTGCTTACAAACCGCAGTTCTCTGCCACTCCTTTACAGGGTGACACTTACCTGGGAGGACTACGAACAGTTCACTGAAGAAGGAACAGATGGCGGTTAGACTGTAGATGTGTTTATTCTGTCCAGAATATAACACAGTGATCCGTACTCTTCTGCTTTGAATCAATAAACTTATTAATTTACAGAAGGGGTAATAAACAGAAAAGACAGGTGAAGGGGCCTGTTGATTTGAAGAGCTTTCTGGAAGAGCATGCTTGAAGAGCTAGAGCAACAAATTAGGTAGCTGTCTAAACAACTTGGACCCATGCCACATTGCTGCGCAGCACGACTGCGCGCACTACGGGCCGACTTCGTCCCATCAGTGAGCAATGAGAGCCGTGGGGCAAGTCCTAAACGGTATATGCGATTCAGGGTTGCTACAGTCTGGGAAAACCGAGAAAAGTCAGGGAATTTCATGGACCTGGAAAAGTCAGTGAAATTTGAAAAAAATACTGGAATCTTCTAAGAACTGTGGTACATTCATGTAGAATTAAACAAATACAAATTCGTCCAACTGCAGTTTAAATATATTTTTATGTTTCATTAGAAAGTGTTTATAAATTTCCCATTGATTTTTTATTCCATCACACTGCATTCAAAACAAATGTTTCATAGACATCGCACTACCACAGAATATATGACCACAACACAATTGACACTTCTCTCTTCTTCTCTCGATTTTGACTAGTCAATTGTGAAAATAAGTGGATCCATGCCATGGCATTCGTTCCTGAATTTTGGTAAATTCGCGATAATTTATGGTACTATAAGTGTAGTACGTTGGAATGGCGACAGTGTTAACAGGAAACTATTCAAACCTCTGTGAAAAGGCCTACTAAATAAATTAATATTGACTTACATAAAGATAGTTGAAAAACGAATAGTTGCTTGTACACCAATATAGTGTGTCTTGCCATGCGTTACGTTCATTCGTGATTTATGGTGTTTGTAAGAGAATTTTCACTTTGTATGGAAAATGTACAGCAGTAACTCTGACGCCATCTACTGGCAAAATAAAATGGCTCTTGCTGAAGTGTTTTGAAAATACGATTCTGAGAGACTCTAAGCTAAATGTGTAATTATATTAGGTTTTTGCATTGTGTGATTTAAACTATACATAATTAAATAGTGGAAGCTAAATTTGTTATTAAGTTGATATGAGCAATCAAGTAACTTATGGAAGACTTCTTCTATTTCTGGGTCCACTGCATTTCCAAAATAAATTTTGTGCAGTTCGTTGGCTTCAAAACATTGAAGTTGCAAGCAGGGCTCAAGACATCTTAAACCATTTAAAAGAGTATGTCAAAGTGGCTACTAGAGAGAAAAAGAAACCAGTGTCTGCCAGTTACCATTTGATGAAGAAGTGCCTAGAAGATAAAATGCTAGGACCTCAGTTAGCATTTTTTAAAGTACTAGCTTCAGAAGTTGAGCCATTTTTGACTGCTTTTCAATCTGAACAGCCAATGGCTCCTTTCTTGTATGGAGATCTGTAACTACTAGTCTCAAATATAATGTCCAGGTTTGTAAAAACATAATTCCGGGAAAAAGCCCCGAACGTTGTGAAGATTAACATAAACAACAGGGAAAATTTGATGGAGGTTAAGAAAGTGGATGTAGGATACGAGACACATGAGGCCATTAGAAAAGTATAGTTGATAGTAACCTTAAAGACATTCTCCTCTTCAAGAGAGATTGCTTGAAATTCTTGCAAGCATTTTGCAACAAAATGCTTTGTAGATCTCCTTTGACATTTACCTTAACTAGAGGGTTATCTTTCTGTGATCCGAATGTAATTTCTAAAAACACAAATTGCTTCAAAGCGACTGAAGGTTTGTGTGGAAATATTTGATGAAAACAAATAGATTACAAGGATTTGTGCAGACAGATTAGAGCAAAATTTTAAATCACTTTGTTGGAACACCATTTTCATTGAAAAAATGAAACGGTACTCAAGAGAAACACGATTAGACCGCTTCTGGAAAGATGTGCTCGAATGTACTGGGTCAGATGACTTAATGCTAGTATTGAAGAAAGTGTTTGTCCTTTGGCATGGAAATGGGGTTTTCAGTCAATCGTGAGTGTCTTCTTGATAACCAGTCAGAAGAGTCTGTATTCGCACAGAGTCTTGTTTGGGAAGGTGTAAGAAATGCAGTAGGTATTAGAGAACTGAAAATAACAGAGAGTATGATGCAGTATGCTCGTAACGCTCGTTCAAGATACCATGAAGCTTTGGAACAACGAAAAAGGGGGGAAAAAATGAAACTGGCATTTTAAGGTAAGAAAAAAGGTCAGCAGAAATTGTTAAATCATTAAAAGAGAAGAAAAGAAAAATTTTAGAAAATGCTCAAAAGGAAGCTCAGCTGTTAGAAGATGAAATCTCTCTGATTGCCAAGCATTGAAAATGTTGTGACTATTAATTATTTGATTATATATATATATATATAGGGGGGAGGGGTCCTGTTAGTTGACACTTGTTCCCAGCATTTTGAATATCTATTCATTATTTATTGTTCATTTGCATCCATGACAAACAGTGGACATTTTGCTGATGTAAGAAAGTTGTTTACCAGCATATCATAAATTTATTGAACTGGCATTTTTAAAACTGTGAAAGTCATCCTGGTGTGCTGAAAAGTGGATTTTTAGTAAGTATCTTAAAAGTTGTGTTTTGTTAATTATTAGTACAAATTTCAATACCATTATTTATAAAATCAAACACAGTTAGATACCGAGCATCAACAGTCGAACATACATTATGTAACTGCGTTATGTAATGAATACAATCATTATTTTAATGGCCTGAAAAATTTTTCATCTGGACTGGAAAACCTGGAAAAGTCAGGGAATTTTATATCTGAAAATGTGTAGCAACCCTGATGATTCCAAATGGCTACAGGATTGATCCATGGGCTGTACAATTACAGACACGGTAGATAATTAACGCAATTAATTATTTCAATTATACTGCCCGCTCAAACTTCGACATGCGGTTGCCATCTTCTTGTCAGAAATTGTTTTACCAGATGAGCCACGGACCAGACGACAGCTGATAATGAAGTTATAAGTCACCACAGGATCACAGCACCCTGCCCAGTGACGTCACAACAGCAGAGCCTCGAGCAGAAGTAGTAAACTTGTTGTCAGTCTAAACCCAGGGTGATAAGGAATGTGTTGCGCGGCCCATTACCCTGAGATAATGAGCCCCTGCGGTGAAAGGCTAGCATCTCCCGCACCCTTGTGAGAGCCACAAACCAAAGATTTTGGACTATATAAGGAATCTCGAAAACACTCTTGCAAGAGTTCGTCGGCCCGCCGACCGCAGTGGTTGGGGGCCTCTCCTGGGTCAGGGTAAGACCTTCTCTCCCAGCCTGAAGAAGGCCAGCTATCCAGCTTCAGCAGCTTGAAAAGGCTCCTCCAGCCACACCTGCTCCAGCAGCTTGCATAAGGCTCATCAGAGGTAACCTCGACGTCCTTACCCTGCACCCTTTATCCAAAGTCTTTTCCTTGACTCTGCGGTAGCAGGCCATGCGACGTCTCCTCTGGACAAACCACCCCGCAGGAAAGTAACTCGCTGTAAATTATGACTTTTTCTAGGAATAGTATACAAGAACCGGGATTCCGCAGTGTTTTCCTTAGCGTTAATAAACTCTTCGTCAAAAGTTTATTGGTGGAATTTGTTCTTACTTACCCTTCTTATTTAATATACTGTAAGTGAAAGTGTTTACAGTGGTTCTTATTTTTTGTAATTAAATTCCTCACTGCAGTGTAGGTGTGAGTGGGTAGAACCCTCAGGATCCAGGGCCTGAAGAAAAAAGACATACTGAGATCTCTGGGAGCATCCGGTATTCCCACACTTGTCAGCAGTTTCACTCCAACTCTAACTGGCTATTTCTTCATGTCAGTGCCTAGGAGGTGTCTGAATAAGACACTTCCAGTAGGATTGAACTCTGGCAGCCAAGTGGAAGAGTGTAATCTATAACTAGAAAATTATTATATAATCTCGTTTGAACCTTCTCTTAGGTTATTAAATATATATCCTACCTAAGCTTTTCGGATGACTAAGAAAGAAGGGGACTACCATATTCGCTGCCACACACGTCAATTTAGTAAATTATTCAGTTTATTGGGTCCGCTGGCATTCTGTTTATTGGCAGCCTTCACTGCGAGTAAGATTGCATTCCTGGGGAAGGAGACGTTTGCAATCAAACTCACCCTGGGGTTTGATTCCCCTCCAAACCACTATAACCCTTCCACTAGGCGATACCCAAGCAACTACCCCAACGTGGGCAAACCACAACCCATCAGGCAGAAAGAACCCCATAAGAAATGAATACATTGCCAAAAGGGTTGCAATTAGTATCCCGGGTGGTAATCAGCACTCTCAGTGTCTCGTGACAGACGGAAATACCTTGCCCGCCACGAAGACATAAGAACCAAGAAAGTAAAGTAAATTAGAGAAAGAGATAGAAGAAAGCAGATAAAGCATGGGGAGTGCATCAGACTTAAGCTGGGTTTTCCTGAAGGGACTTAGGGGGAGATGGAGTGGTGGGAGATGATGGCAAGTGATGTGGGGAGGGGGGGTTACGACTACTCTTTGGAGTTACAGTACGTGCTTGAAGAAGTCCGGCGTTGGTCACTGGTGATCACTTGGACGATTCCTTACTTGGGGGAAGAGAGCAGAGGGCCTTAGCATGCTTGGTGCTAAGGCAAGCTGCTGAGATCAACTGGCATTCTGCGGTGATGCAAGGCCTTTTATACACCTGGCCAGGTGTTTCTCGGGTCACTTCGGCTGTTGGGCGACTCCACCGGTGTAGCTTCTCCATTGTGGGCAATGCGGCAATGGCTGCAATTTCTCGGGAAAGACTGAAAACAGGGTATTTGCCCTGTGTGTGGGCAGTATCCGCTGCTCACTTAGGGACAACCGATTGACGATTGGTCTCCCTTCCCATGGGCATTTGTTAGGCAGAGCAATTTGTATTACTATCTTTCTTGAAGTGCATTCCGCTCTCCGGGCATTCACAATATCTAAGGAGGCAGAATGCTAGCATTGGTGGCAGCCAATCAGGGTTTGTATTTTGTCTGGGGCACGTGTCGCGCATGTAATGATACGGAGTTGAAGAAGAAAGTAATAATGTAACTATGCGTCACACGTAAAAACTACACTATGAATTTGATGGTGTCTGATTGTAATTCTTGTTCTTCTCCAATTAATTGGTACTGTTTTCTATCACAGCCATTTTAACTGTGAAGCTACATTTGTTTTTCTGCCTATGTCACCGTGTTACCTGCAAAGACCAGTGAAAGAAGAAACATATTAACCTTCACTCCCATGTTGTTCTATGTTTATTTTGTCTTGAAAGAACTAGATTAAGCCATAGCTTAAATGCATATTAGGTGACACTGATGAACAGATTTTAAAAACAGTTGTGTACACAATTCATGAGTAGATAATAGTGTGTGATCTTTGCAGCAATATAAGATTTGAGTTATCAGATGTTCTTATCTGTGTGTGTTTTTTAACAGGAACGTGTTTCACTTTTTTCAGTTGATTTGTTGGCAAAGGAAATATGCACACCATATTATGCAGACATATTCATGAAAGTGCCTTGTGCCACTAGTGATTAATGAAGAATGACTTACTTTGAAAACTACAGTATCTTTCTGTCAAAGATAAACTGAATGAGTACACACATTACATAAACTTAAATAGAAGGGAATTGTCAAAAAATTGGCAGCTACTTAAAAAAAATATAGGAGGGATTTGTTAAATTTTTACTCACTTAAGGGTAAAAGTTGGATTATTATTTGACACTGCCAACAGCACATCTGGTCGTGTGCATGATTGTAAATGTATATAAGATATACTACGTACTATACTGTATACTGTATATGATTACCATTCTTTAGACTGATGTAGTTATGTAGTTCCAAATTTCATGTCTCACAGAAATTGAAAGTAAACTTTAATAAAGAGAGACATGATCTTTTGTTTAATAACATTTATATAAATTATTCTTGCTGAAATTATGTTAGGAACTTTCTTCTACCTGGTAAACTGCAGTGTTCATTATTATCTTATCATATCAAGGAAGTTTCAGATGGTGTGTTCAATCATTTGTGAATCACATATTTACTTTCATATGGATAGTGCTTTTTCTCCCAACTGTTCTATAAGTTTGGAAGCAAGAACATTGGTGGTTATGTAACAAGTCTTCTATCTAGCAAGCCTCACTAACCTGCATGTTGTCTAATAGTGACATTCCATGTAGTGCAGAACCACAGTGTGGAAAAACTGTAATGGAAATGGCTTTTGCCATAAAGTGTATATAGAAACTAATGATATTTTCCAAGACTTCACTTGCTGAAGTAAATTTTCCTATCTTGTATCGTGAAACTGATTGCTGCGGCACTTTACATGAAATTTTCTAAGATCACCACAGGAGATGCAATGGATGAGTTGCTCACCCTGCCTCTTCTGACGACAGCTGCGCTCAATGCTACCACATGAGTTTGTGAGACATCTCAGAATTGTAGATATGATGGATGACAGAGACAAACTGTATTGAATATTTTAATGAAGTAATGTATTGAATGGTTATAGCACAGTACTGTATTGATGCGCCTCAAGCAATGGTTATAACACACACAAGCCTCATTCGAGCTATGGCCCAATCCAAAGCAAGACAAAATGATAACTATAAAAAGAAAAATCCTTAATAATTAAATAATAAATTAAATGTTAGGCGGTAAACACCATATGCGCTCGCTGCTTGGTGCTCAGAGATTGCATGCATGCTGGCTGCTGCCGTCTACTAGACGACATCCCACATTACACCCAGGCCTGCTACTACCTCTCTGGCTGCTGGCCGCGGAGGCATCGATCGTGCTGGCCTTGTGTTTCAGGGGACAAATAGGACCTGCAGTCCTTAGTTCGGGGCTGACTCTCACAGCTACTGTTGTAGACATTCACTCTGCCAAATTGTGCATCAGTGCTACGCCTGCAACAAGCTTCGCTTCTAAAAGACCACTTTGCATCGCCTAGCTGTACGCTATTGCCTCCGAAGGCATAGAGTAAAAGTCTCGCCCCTCGTGCAACCACGTGTTCCAAGACAGACCTCCCCCTATTTTTGCTGTCACCTATGCTTGGCCCTTCTAGCCTCAGCTAGGGTGCAGGCTGTACATGTATGTTTGATTGGCTTACCAATAAACCAGCATATTCAGATTTTACCAGTGTTTGGTTCCTCAGTCTGCTTTACTGCTGGTAATCTTGAGACTACTTCCAGAAGTTGATACCTGCCACCACCTTCCCTTCCAGAAGTTGATACCTGCCACCACCTTCCCTTCTGCCCATCAGGCTATCGTGTAAACTAGGAAAGTAGCATTCCATCTCCGTACTGTTGGTCAGGGTATGGCGATATCCTGTTGAGTGCTTGGCCTGCCAGCAATATCCTGCTCAGCTACAGTACTTACAGAGAGACAGTAGCAGTTAGATCCTGGAAACATAGAATGTACATCAGATACAGAACGTGGAGCTGATGGCAATATCCTGTTCTTTCTGCCACCCGAGGAACTGGGCCCCGTGCTACCGAAGCAAAGCACCATGAGGGAGATTACTGCCCTCCGGGAGTCTGCACAGGCATTTCCTCTCCTAATATTGACCTGTCTGGCTGTGCCCTCTTCTACAGAACACTCACTTCCTCCACCTCTTGTTTATCACCCTCCTATGCCACACCACCAGGCTGGGTGATGGAAGGTAAACAGACAGGCTTTGGCCATGGTTGGGGAACTGATGGAAGCTGTACAGAGGCTCAGCAGGGTGTACTTGTTGCTGAAGGGAGAAGCAGCAAGAGAGAGGGGCACCACCACAGTTTATGATCAATCAATCAAAGTTCCGTTGGTGCACCTGACGACCCGTACATACAACTTTACTTTTTACCATTAGCTGCAGCCCCCCCCCCCCCCATTTCACCATCTAAGAAACCTGGTAAAGTGATATGCAGCCTGGCATTATACTCCAGATACCTCGCGTCCACCTGATACACTCCAGTCCAGACAGTAACATGCCCCTTAATTAGGCCAGCCCCTCCATGGGCCCGGAGTGAAATAATCTCTGTGCCCAGTTCCGCCAAAAGCAACCTTGTCATGTAGGCACATGTTTTAAGCGGGTGAGAAACATTGATACCGATTGACGTAGCACACTGACCACAGGTGAGATGTTAGTATAGTGTCAAAAGCTACAATGAAAGGGATATATTTTTTATTTCCTTTCAAAGAATGTGATATATGTCAACAATGGCTGCATAAAATACACTAAGATAATAGGTGCACTACAAAAATGAGCAACACAATAGATGTTTGCTCATCATATTTTATAAAAGTAGTTTTATGTGTACGCATTTATAACAAACATTTTTAAAACCTAATGAAGTCTCAATGTTTCATTTACGTTCTGAAAGAAGAAAATGCTGTGACGTAAACTAATTTACAAGAGTGTGACACTTGACACACTGTGTTCTCAGATGGAGTCCAAAGCAAGAATGTTACTTTATAGGCAACAGAAGAATCTTCATTGTTACATATTTTGTCATGCAAAACAATAATTTGTACTAGAAAACGTATGTTGAAATATCTGTTACATTACTATGTAGACCTACTTATGTCTCAATACAGGAGAATAATAAAATTATTTTTCATGTAAATATTAGGTACTGTTTTGACGCGTGCTGCTCAACCTACTAATTAACCATGATTACGACTTATCGCTAAATGTTCCTACTTCCACTGCTACAGAAGGAGAAGAGAATTTTACACATGAATTCTCGGCCATCTACTCTACCAGGCAACAGAAACTTATGAGCGGATTCTCTTTACCTGAATGTTACGCAACCTGCCCGCTGCTGGCTAAGGCTGAGTGCTGCAGAAGAGGCACGAAGCAGAAACGCTGACCCGAGTTTTTCGACTCCCACGCCAACCAGGGCAAGATGCTCGTCCTCCCCGCAGCCCGTGCCAGCAGCCTACAAGCTTCATTTATATAAGTCTGGACGCTGCCGGGCTCAGGCAGTTATTCTTTTGCAAACTCTCTCGTCTCGTCCCAGAGCACTGGGAACTTCTTAAGCTTCGAGTACGCCCCTGCGGCTACTCACCGTGCGTCGATATCCATTGAACATGTACACACATATTTAACTTCACTTTGTCTCTCCAGACACCCTTTTCTTAACCAGTTTAACTTTAAATAATTTTGCATCCTTCTAGAACCAGTTACTTCCCATTTTACTAGAACCAGGTCGCCTACACCTGGAACCGCAGTTACCTTCAGCTCTCCATGGTCTGATAGTAGGTAGCACAGGTCACGTGTTTATTAAGTCTCTAATAAACACCCATTGTTAAATATCCTTTTGTTTTTTATTTACAAGGTACTTGTCTGTGTTGACGGTCAGGGACAGCGTACGACGTGCACCGCTAACAGCAACCCTGAGTATTGACATCCACATTATACGGCTTCCTGTTTCTTCCCAACCCTTGACCACTAAGTGAATGCTGATGGGGAGAAACAGCAATGCCCCAACCACTAGAAACACCTTCATGCAGGGAGGGTCTACAAGCTCGGGTTATCTCTCACTTTGAACACTTAAGTTAGTGCTGAAGTGACTTTAACCTGGGGTTTGCCGCCCAACCCAGTGTGAACGCACAACCATTAGAGGCATGATGGCCCACATGGCTCTACTTCCCTGATCAGCCTGCATACGTGGGGGATCAGTGGGGACTCTTATCGAGCTCATGCCGGCAAGTCACTATGGGGTTACACTGTAATTGCAGTTCCTGTTTAAGTGCACTGCGTAGGCTGTCAGATCGGTGTACTCTATGCCTTACAAGATAAGGAGTGGCAAGAGGTGTAGAGATTAATACCTAGCTCATGCTGCTATCAAACCGTGGATAGTACTACCACATCCTACGTAGGACACGCAGGTGGAACGGGACCACACCGCCCAATTTAGATGCTAAGCAGTCACGCCTGTTTTGGTAACAGTAATCTTCTCGTCACCTTGCATTCACATTCACCCATCATGCCACCCGGTGGTAAGAGGGTTGCTAAACCAGACAGAGACAAGATACAGCTGGGCAAACTCAAACTTCTGGAGCTGTGAAGCCTACGACTGGAATCGCCGCTTCGCAGCAGACTGAGCTCACCGCTTTTGGATGAAACCCTCATCAATCGCAATACTCAAAACGACGACATAAGCAAGCATTAGCTAACACCACTTGCTCCGTACTGTAGTAGAACTAGAGTAAACCACCCCGCTTTTGGTGTAGTTAAAAAATCCTTGACATATGTGTCAGTCAGACTTAACCAGGCACGTGTCAGTTTTAATAATGTACTTTATCAAATTTAGTATACTAAAAATTATTTATTTTTAATCTTATGTTTTCGTTGTTGCGCAAATATTAGGTTTAATTACTTCTGAAAACATCAGGAAATAAAAGTAACTAACAAATGGAATTGCTGAAATTTGATTAAATTAAATTAAATTGTAATACATACATAATCACCATCAAATGAAATCACTGGTATATGAGATTGTAATTGAAATATTTAAAACATAACTTAATTTTTGTATTGTATACACAAATCCTACAAATAAATAAAGGCATAGAGAAAATAGTACAGTATAATATATTTTTTAAACAATACAATTTACCCTGCTTTGCAAAAGTAGTAAGAATCTGTTGTATTATAATGTTATGTCAGATGGTTTTAACTTTGAAGAAAATTGTACTAATATCTAGCTTTAGCATGATGCTTTCACTCTGTTCCATTGTGTATTTAGCTGTCCACACATCTTTAAAGTATGAAGAAATAATGAAACTGTAACACACACGCTGCTTAATCTCTCACTTTCCTTCACTACCCACCATCAGATCAACTGAAATGGTGAAATTCTTGATGTTTGAAAGTGATTTTTAACCTCTTGTCACCTTATCACACATTTCTAGTCATTGCTTCTAAAACACTGTCCCTCAAATAGTGACGGAAACTAGCCGCAAATACTGGAAGTTCTTAAGCCACGCCTCCCACAAGTGGTCAATTGAATGGGTTGAATACTATGTCCAACATGTTGCAAACAACAGTTTTTGTTGACTTGTCATGAGCTCTACGACAGCAGCACGCCTCCCCTAACAAGAACAGTTAGGCTGCTCACCGACATGTATTCTGGCTGCACAGTAGGGTGCAGTGGCTTTCTCCCTGCATGCCTCTCCCTCCTCACTCACACTCGGACGTGGTGTGTATAAACCCAGTGCAGTCCTTATTTAGGACAGTTGCTCTCCAGTCAGTGTCTTGGTCACAAATCTAGCGCTCCTACTGTCACTGTGCTACGCCTTACTACTCGAGTCCGAGTATTCACCACCTGCTTTGGGGTCAACCTCACCGCCCACACACCTTGCAGCCATCTCGTCCACGCCTCCCTACATTGTTGGCAATCTAAGTCCGCCCCTTCAGTCCCAGGTCAGGGTACAGGTTGGGTGTAATTGTCCTTGTTGGCTTGTCATAAAACAACCATACTTAATTCCGATGTGTGCACTTTCTCATCCAGCTAGCTCTCTCTTTCAATTTTCCCAATCCCTCTGTTATACTTCCAAGTCCAGACATGACACTACACTCCTTTTCACTCTTCAGACTGTAAATTAGGGCAGTATTCCTTCATGAGCTGGGGACTGGGACTGCCTTGCCAATCACCATCAGGGAGGAGTGTGTGAACCCTTTCTCACCCGATTGGCGGAGCACTTGAGTGCTGGCAGTAATCCAGCCCCCGTGTGTGCTTCTTAATATACAGTAAGGATGTGCCTTAGGGATGTTACTTGCGAACCTTCCTACTTGGACTCAACATGCTGGTGATAATCCTACCGTGAGGAGCTTCGAGCACTGCACCGAGAGAGAGGTCACTGTTCTCCAGGCGGCAGCCGAGATCCCCCCCTCCCCCCAATTACTCTCATCCTCCACCTCAGTATCCACCACTGCTGTCCCAAGCCGTACCTGCACTGAACTGAACACCCACTTCAACCCAACTCTCTTTCTGACTCTCGTGTACACCATGCCACCAGGCTGGGTGGTGAAAGCCAGCCAAGAGGGCCGTGCTCTGGCCAGAGAGGCTGCAGGACAGACAGGACACTAGGCCTAGCTAAGTATCCACACTACTATGAAAGGGAGCAGCATGAGCTGTTACCAAAGCACCACGCTAATTAACCCTGTAACGAGAACCCCTGCTTCCCTTCTACCAGGGCAAGAAACAGTATGATGCTCCCAACTGAACAGATGCTAGCCAGGTATGGCATCATAGTCATATGATCAATCCAGTAGAATATTTTCTAAAAACACATTAAAATCGCTGTACAAAATTACTTACAATCAAAATGTACACTGTATTTTTAACTTGTGTTGCAATTTAATGCTTGTATCACAAAATACTATTTTGGGTGGAGTAGTTTTCACTACTTACTTATGAAAGAACGTTAAACTAAAAGTAGTAGTTTCAGGGTTGTATATCTGTTGAACAGACATGACAGATTATAGCTGTTTTGTTTTTCACGAGCTACTATATATTGGGAATGGATATTCAGTTGTCGTTTTACACAAAAGTTTACAAGTTAACTTGTAAAATGGATTATAAGCATTAAATCACTGTGGAATTATTGCGGTTGTATGGAATAATTTTTCTACAACAGTATTTTGTGAACTTTTTTTTTTGTCAGTCAATAAGATAATTTACTAATTGACTGATTTTCAGTATTTCATTACTGCATTTGGTAAATATTTATTTCTACAAATAATTTTACAATACAGTAATGAACTTCACAATATTGGCATTTTTAATCATGGATTTTATAACATATTTTTGTGGAACAACGATCAAGCCCATAGGCATGTGCAGAGGGGGTTCAGGGGGTGCAGCTGCACCACCCCTTTGCATCATGTCATTAGAAAAATGATAAAGAATCTTATACCCAATTTTCTATTTTCTGTCGATAGTTTATGTGTTTGAAGCGATCATTAAATTAATAATAGGTTTAACGTAGTGTAGACAATTTTGTTAGTAATATGTTTAAATATATTCTTACTATATATTTTTAATCTAGTAAAAGTGGATCTTCATTTTGCTGTTGACACCTCCCATTGCCTAATGCTGTGCATGCCTACGGCAGGTGTATTTGGTATGTAATATTTTTTCACTGTCTGTTCTGTTACAATAAGGCTGTGCAGGAGATAATGGAATTTTAAAAGAAAATCACAAATTGTTTTTCTTTTTTAGCTGATGACAAGAGATGGCAGACAATCACAAAAACCAGCAATGGTCCACTGCAAGATTTTACAATCTCTTACCAGAACCTGCTACCATCCACATCATATACTTTCAGGGTTATTGCATACAACAAGTATGGAATCAGCTATCCTGCCCTTGCAGACAAGCCTGTGAGTAGTAGACCTGCCTGGTGCACGTATGTTTACTCAGCCTTTGGAAACTGTGCATTTTTTGGTGTTCTTTCTCATTGTTTTTTGGATTTAGTAGTGGTTTGTTTGTAGGAAAAATAGCAATAAGTGGAAAATATTTGACTTATGGTCTTAAGTGAATCCTAAGGACGGTACACATATTTATAGTTGGACCTGGAAAACCAGTTTATTATTTTTATAAATTTTGGAGGAACCTTTTAAGATGGAACTTTGATTCTGTGGATAACGTGTAACTGAACAAAGCTCTGTGAACATCACATCATCTGTCACTGTCATCAAATCATGGTGACTACCCTTATTCCAACTTAATCTTCACGCTACTGTGGCATACCTGGGATTTAAAAGATGGATAACTAACCCGTGCATCACAATTAAGTTGCATTATCCAGACACTCATTGTTCCATCTCCAGGACGTATTTGTAATACACTCGTGTTTCTGGTCTAACTTCAAAGATTTGTACCGCCTTTAGGATTCACTTCAGACCATAAATCATATATGTATATGTTTCCGCCATCTTTTTTTGTGATTAACCTGCAGCTGACGTTTGTCTGCCTTATTTAAATACATCCTGTAGAACTTTCCAGTAGTAGTTTTTATTGTATAATATTATGGTTACATGTAGTAGTGTGTTGGGTACTTGATGATATCAAAGAATGTCGTGCAACTTAGTGTAGTGTATGAATTATGTAATTTTTTTTTTTTAGGTTATTACTCCTTCCAAGCTGTACCTAGAATACGGCTACCTGCAACAAAAGCCATTTTACCGGCAAACATGGTTCATGGTTTCGCTTGCAGCTGCTTCCATCATCATTATCATCATGATAATAGCTGTTCTTTGTGTCAAAAGCAAAAGTTATAAATACAAACGTAAGTAATTTATATGCTCCAACGTAGTATACAGCTAAACATATAATTATTACATTTAGGGAAATAAGGTTTTGTGAAGTTGAGTAATCTCTGTTTCACATAACTGCAGTAAATTTTGACGGTTCTCGAGAATAAGTACTGGCACAATGTATCCCTGCACCACGACTGTTCTGTCTGTGATAAAAACGATCTTTGTAAACAAACTACGAATCCAGTAGCAGGCTTTGAAAGACTGATAACTTCAGTCAAGTACTTATTCTACTATAGCTGGTTGCAATTTTCAAATATTTTATTTTTGTTATGACGACATAATATGCTAGTTAGGGTTCTGTTTATTTTATTGGTGGTGTGGGTTTAACATCTTTTGTGAAACGTGATTCTTTTGCAATTTTTCTTATGAGATAGTGGTGATTGGAACTTATATTGTTTTGATAAAGCAGTGGAAAATTGTGTTCGTACAGAAATAACATTCAATTGACTTTAACTTCTAAAGTTTTAACTTCATCGAAAGAACTAAAAGCAATAATTGTTCGTGCCAATGTGAGAAATACTCAACTCCATAGGGAACTTCCTTTTTCCACAGCAAGGCCGCAACAATTGGATACTGGTACCCAGATTTCTTCACCGGGGCTGTAAACTAGGAAGAGGAGGGAGTTTGAAAGTGAGACCTTTCCAGCTGACGGGCAGCTTGAACTTGTTCCTGGGATTTCTGGCTGCAGAGCTTAATCAGTGCTGGGTTGCAACTCTCACTGGTTTGAGAGGTGGTAGCTGCCTTTTTTGCTTGCCGTTGAGAGCCACTTTTCGGGAGTACAGTATACAGTAAGGACAATAAGGAATTATGACCGACCTCATGAGGAGTAAACAGGCAACGAAGTCCCTCGCTATGTGTACTTCCAAAGGCCGAGGCCGAACAAACCAAAGAGGCACTCTTTGCTCTTAAATCTGGCACAATTCGGCGCTGTGGATACAGAGTGTGTTGGATTTACTAAGGCTGCCCATCAATGGCAGTTGGGTGTGGGTCGCAAAAGGGGTGAGACCTCCAGTATCAGGCAAATACTCCCTCTGGCACAGTTCAGTGTGATTGACAAAGTACAACCTGGGCCTGACTGAGTAGCTGCCTTTTGGATTGTCTGTTTAATGGTTGGGGTTGTGCCTTTCTCCACACTGGAGTGCACAGAACGAGTGGCACCATCTACTGAGTATGTTATGATGCACGTGTTGTCCGTGAAGGGGAGCCTGCAGTCCAACACTATGGTTTACAGTTGGTTGAATTTAATTTGCGGTCTCCTGTTTATTGCGGACAGACGTGGTGTCTACGTAGGACTTGCACAATTACCATTTCAAATGACAACTTGGTGGTTTAGTTGAAACAAGTATTTATTCCAGTAGGAATAAACCTGATGGCACGTACTACCTCTTAACTGTCAAGAGTTGACCAGAAGTTAAATCTACACACACCAGGTGAAGGTGACCTGGGTCTAAGTTGGATAATGTTGTTTCAGCTAGGTGGCTATGAAAAAAAACTCTTCCTAACTCTCTATCACTGTTGTCCGGAAGTGACTTGCAGGGGTCACATACCTGAAGGGTAGTGGGTTGTTCACAGTTACCAGAAGGGCAGTGGTTTTTGTCATCACCAGAAGGGTGGACAGCTACTGGGGAACTCAAAGACACCTTGGGGGGTAACCTGGTGTCGAGTATCTGATAGGACCAGAAGCCTCTGGTTGTAGTTACTGAAGAACTTCTTGTGAGATCTGGTAGATGTTGGTAAGTAGCTTGAAGATCTTGTAGTGGATCGTGAGGACCTGGCTAGCAGTAGAGAGCTCCAGGAACTTGAGGTGATGGAGTGATGTTCTGGAGTAAGATTGACGATTATGGGCCGCACACAGGCATTTATACTCTCCGGCCCTGCCCTCATCTGGGCTGTAGTGGGAGGTGTGACGTCTGCTCATGACGTCAATAGTGAGCAGAGCTAGGTGGGGGTAACCACCCTCTGCGCTCGGCTGCTTGGCGGCATTCGGGCACTTTGTGATAGTTGGCTTCTCTGTATTGTTCGGGGTCCTTCATGGCACTTCAGTGAGGCTGGCTTGCTTTCTGATGCCGAGTAGACAGTGCTGTTCCATGTGTCTGTAATTGCCTCTGCAACAAGGGGCATATCCTGTAGGTGCTGGGGGTTGGAACGTCTTTGGTGGCGTAATGTTACGTGACTGATGAAGCGTAGTCTTATATTTAACGTCAGAAAGCGTCATGCATTATAACCTACAAATTATGTACTTGAAGTGACGTAAATGAATTTGAACAATTTTTATAAGTTACAGGGTCTTTAGTCAAATTGTTGGGCTGATGCACAATGTGGCTCTCTCCAAACATTTTTTTCTTTTATCATTTGCAGAATAGTTCTTTTATGGTTGCATTTTTCAAATGATATAGTTTTCTATTCTTTGTGAGAATCATGCTGGTGATTAATGTCATTGCTTTTAATTCATACAATCATTTTATATTTATTCGTGTCAACTATGTACATGGACTGATAGTATTTTTGTTTTATTTGACTAGCAAATTTCAGCCATTAAAATAACATGTTTACATCTAATCAATCACTTAAATTTAATATTTTACTGTGCGGAAATTGATTGTAATATTATATTAAATTTTGAAAATCATCTACATTTTTGACAAAAGTTTAGAAAAATTAGCTAAACATATATGTACTAAAATCTTTTTGTCATAAAATCTCAAGAAATTGTTTAAACATTTTCACCAATAACATGTGTGTTTGTTTATTTTCAAATGAAACAGTATTTTAAATTTTAGTATTTGAAAATGTTGGCATGTTCTGGTTAAAATTATTTCTTAAAATTACAGATAAGAGTACAGATTATCTTTTTTATAGTAAAAGAGCTTCAGTTTGAGCTTAAGCTTGAGTTCAAAGTTCGAAAACTTTTCAGTACGCATGTTCAGGCTTGGCTGGAACCAAAAATCCCAGGCTTGCAGAGCAGTGTATATTAAATTGAGTGTGTGCACATACACACATTTGCGTATTGTGTTAACTACAATATGTTAATGATGAGCGATATACGGTTTTAATTTTGAATAGTGTGCAGTGTGTTATATTTCTTTGACGTTGTTGCACATCTTCCATTATGAAAGCTGAGATTATTTTATTCTTAACAGTAAAATGCTCAGCTTCTCTCATAAAGTAGTGACATGGCTCTGGTTGCAGAGGAAGCCCAGAAAGTGCTAGAGGAGTCCATGGCAATGGACATAGATGACAGACAAGACCTGGGGCTGTATCGATCTCACCGTGTCAACACAACCATGAGTGCAGGTGGTTGTGGCACGCTTGGTAAGAGGGGTACGCTCAATCGCAAGTCCCTGCACCAGCCGCCAGGCCCACCCATGCTCGGAAAATCCCCACCGCGGCCATCCCCCGCCTCTGTCACATACCATAGCGACGAGGAGAGTTTGAAGGGTTACGATGAGAACCCTGATGACAGCAGTGTGACGGAAAAGCATTCCGAGATCAGCTCTACAGATTCGCAGGTACTGTGTTCCTTTTAATTGAAGACAAGTCAGTTTATGTCTCTCTGAAAGTTTCTTTTTATTACACTGTTTTCTAGAACCCCTCAGCTATTTATTTTTTTCTTATATAATTTATGACCTTTGTAAGGGTCAACATCTCACATGGAAGCTACATTTAAAAAAATGAATAACTGCTGCTAGTCTAAATGAGAAATTCTCTATTTTTTGTGCAAACCTTTGTTGCAGTTTTTAGTAGTATAGGGTTGGGGACCTTGATACCACGATACTTAGATACTTTATAGTATAGAGTATTGCATGAGAATATCCAAAAGTATAGAATTTTAACACCAATTTCTGCATGCCATAGTTATGGTAAAATATACAGTAATTTTTGGAATATTTACAATAATTTCAAAAAAATGTACATAACTTTCAGAATGTGTACGATAATTTTGCAAAGCGTGCCATAATTTAATCTGCGGCCTTCAGGCATTTCAATGCACCTATAAAATTTGACTTAGGTCCAACGATTCGCAAGATATTAACAGTAACTTTTAAATGTGTACTGTAATTACCTTGGCTGGTAGTGAGTATTCCAAAGCTTCCCGAAAGCATTCCAAAAAGCATTCTTGGGTCGAGATCAAACAAGCAGTTTACATGTTATTAAATTTTGAAGTGTACCATAAATCATATTTTATTCATAGCATTATATTCACACAGCTGCAAGCACCTTAGGGTGTTTTTGGGCAACCCATACATACCACTATTATGATTATTGACAACATTTACTTTTATGGTACATAATTGAGGTACAATAAAAACGGGTTGAAATTTGCGAGCGAGTACAGAGGCATTAGTGAGCTACTTGAGTAATTACTGTACACCCAATATGTACCATAATTATGTGCTGCACCAAAATTTTTCATTTAATTCATTTTTATCCCTTTAATTACTTTTATGGTATATATTTCCGGTACAATAAAATTAGGTAGAGAGTTGCGAGCAAGTGCCGACCCAATAGGCATGAGCGAGCAAATTGAGTAGTTATTATTCATCTCACATATACCATGATTATCTGATACACCTGTCATGGCCTAGTCTGTGTATTCTGCAGGCTAGGCCACGACGGGTGTGTCAGATAAATACAATATTTATTTAACTTTACAGTAATTTCCTTGATGTTGCAAAATAAAACTAAAAAACTGCAAAATCGCAAAATAAGTGTGTACTGAGCTATAATTTTTCTTGAAGTTTGATCACATCTTTTACTGTGGAAATGGGATTCTATATAAGCAAAGGAGGCTCTGTTGGTTTATCACTGGTTAAGGACATTTGGATTACAAGCTGTCCACCATTTATTTCCAGTGTAATGTGGGTTTAATATAGTTTCAATGTGTGTCAATGACACTAGTAAAATGAACCATTTTCTTGGCCAAGTTGTTTTGTGTTCATGAGAATTTTAATTTGGTATAGAGAAAAGTATTTGTATCGAGTATCGTGAGAATGTTTTGGTATCGAAACTGGTATCAAGTATCAAGAAAATGTAATATCAACCCATCTCTAGTTTTTAGGCAAATACAGTAAAACCCTTGTATTATGTTCCCATTCATAGTTTTTTTCCATTTATAATTTACAATTTGCCTGGTCCCATCAGTTTTTCTATAAGCACAGTGTTAAAACATTCTCTGAAAAAATTTTTTCACTTTCGTTTGGATAATGTAAACTGTCTCCTATTAAAAACTCAATTTTTGTCTCAACATCATTTCATAGAACTTCAATTTATAACTTGTTTCACATCTTAAGCACATGTTTTTTTGTTTATATAATTTTTACTGTACGTGATTCTTTGATAATGTAGCTTACCTACCGTGAAGAAATCAGACAATGAAGATTAGCATGTACTTTATTCCTCTGGTAACAATGTCCATGTTCATATTTGTACACAAAACATATTGCACTTTATTTGTATGTATTCATCTTGACGCATGACGCCCTGAGGCTGATGGAGGAATATCACCACGTCAAGAGGGTTTTTGGTGGGTGCTAGATCAGGCACACCCGATGGCAGGAGGTTCTGGTTCAATTCAGTCTTTGCGTGGTACTGGCACATGTCCAGTGTAAAGAATTGGCCTGGTAGCTTTACAGTAGGGCACTAAGTCAGGTTCCATGAGAGTGATCTTAACATTTCAGTGGATTGGCTCTGGGGGTATACTTGGACGACGTGTAACCTGTGGAGGCTGTTTAACATGTGTCACCTCCAGCTAGCGTAAGAGCAAGCTCAGTTGATTAATGTACAGTTGCACAAAGGTTGTGTCAGTCTTGTGAGTAGGTTCTGCTGGCTCAAATCCCCCAACGTATGTGTTGGCGAGTCCTAAGGACTGATCTTGTCCGCTCAAATATGCTGCTACCAAGGGATCTGTCTCCTCACTCAGACGTATGGGGTCCTGGAAGAGGTCCTTGGGAAGCTCCAGTGTGACGGGTATCTGCGGGTGGCACAATGCCTGGGCTTGATCCTTCAGTGAGAGTTTCACGAGTGTAGTCAAGGAAGAGGGGAGTAAGCTCCTGCAAACACCCAGAAGCAGTAAGTACCTGTCTTACCTTCTCTCGGATACCACTCCTACGGGAGTAGGGCATATGGACTGAATCACACTCTCACGTCCGTGAAGAGGCTGTAGGTGACGTGTTGTCCTACCCTGGTGTAGGGTCATGTCTAGCGTCTGCTGACCGAAGGCGGCATCTCTATCCCTGCACTTGGCGTGGGAATGCGGTGAACACTGAGAGTCAGGTCTCGCTGGTTGACAGTCCCTGCACGTGGTCAAGTGTCTCAGAAGGGAACAGTCTCCCCCAGACTCAGTGAACACTAACTCCAGCACCGGCTGGCATGGTGGACAGAGTAGCAGCTGAGTAGGCAAGCTGGTCTCAAGAGACTTGAGTACCTAGTGTCGGGACTGTACCATTCTGTCCACCTTGGTGCACAGAAAGGGTGGCTGTCCAATGCGCGTACGAGTACTCTGATTGGTATTTGCATTTGAGTAAATTCCCCAGTCACCTTCAATCCTTTGGACGGCATGAGGTCTACTGGGAGAGGACTTACAACTACAGGAAAGAATACCCTTAAGTCGGTAAAATGTCTGTTTATTCCTTTTTACGGGAAATAAACAGAGTGGTGTCGCACCACCTGCTAACGTTGGCAAGAGCTTAACGGAAGCTTAACCTACAATCCGGGTGAAGGCGACCTGGGCCTAAACTAACAATTGCAGGGTAGACTAGTGTTATGCAACTAACTTAAACTGGTACTACTCCTACTATTGTTGCTCAGAAGGAGCCGCAATGTCTGGGTGTGTAGACGACATTGGCATTGGTTGGATCTTCAGCATGAATGCAGTGAAGACTAAGCACAATAGAAGGATGGCTCGGTGGAGATCAAGGAACGGAGGTTCCTTCAGCACAAGTGCAGTAAAGGAAGGGCAGGTAGAGCTTGGAAGCAAGCAGGCTGGTCAGTTATCCGACATAGTCTGCGGTGCAAAAATGAAGACTGGTCATGAGCGGACGAGCATCCCGCCATTTATACTCTGGCTGATGGCAAGATGGAGCAGAACATACTGGTAGAGCCATATGGCGGCGTATTGTACTGAAGTGCCTTGAATGCATAGCCTCAGTAGCTTGGCCGGTCAACAGTACAATCTTCGGCTGGAATGTCCGTGCTTGCTGTTGTCGACAGTACAATCTTGCATCGGGTGAAGCATGGCAACAATAAAAACTAGGGAAGGGATCCGCGATACCTTTATTGTATTGAGTATCGCGTGAGAAAATCCTAAAGTATAGAATTTTCAACACCCATTTTCTCATAACATAATTATGGTCCAAGAATAACATAATGTATGGTACATGTACGATACTTTTGAAAACTGTACTATAACTGCTTTTAACACCCATTTTATCATGCCACAATTATGTTACAAGCATACCATAACTTTCAGAATGTGTACAATAATTTTAAAAAGCATACCACAATTTAATCTGCATTCTATAAAATTTGACCTAGGGCCAACGGTTCGTAAGATATTAACAGCAACTTTTAAATGTGCACCATAATTATCTTGGCTGTCAGTGAGCATTCCAATGCTTCCCGCAAGAATTCCAAAAAAATCTTTGCAAGTCGAGATCAAACAAACTGTTTACAAATTATTAAATTTTACATGTACAAGTGTACCGTAATATACCATATTTTATTCATAGCATAATATTTACACAGTTGCGAGCACTTTGATGTGTTTTAGGCAACCCATACATACCACAAATAGGTTTTTTGACTTTTACATTTATGGTACATAATTGAGTTACAATAAAATTGGGTCGAGTGTTGCAAGTGAATGCTGATAGGCGCGAGTGAGCAACATGAGTAGTTATTGTACACACAATACATACCACAATTACATGCTGCACCAAAATTTTTTATTTAATTCATTTTTAACCTATTAATCACTTTTATAGTACATATACACTGTCTACCAAAAAGTAATTGGGCACCCGTGAAGATAGGTAATTCAGTATGTCAGTTGACTTGTGTTTCACGGCCTTTGGTGTAGGACCGCTAGTGTTTGTCCGTGGTAGCATGAACACACAAGCCTATTGTAACATCCTGGAAAATGAAATGCTCCCAATATTGTGGCATTTTTACGGAATGGACCCCTCTTACTTCCAGGATGACAATGACAGATGCCATGTTTCAAGGGCTACTATGCAGTGGTACGCCGACAACGATGTTCGCCGATTGGACTGGCCCACCCAGAGCCCCAACCTCAACCCTATAGAACCTCTTTGGGATGAATTGGATCGCTGGGTGAGGGCTTTTCAGGCATGGCCAAAATTCATTGCTCAACTCATGGAATGGTTTGCAAGAGAAATGGTGACAAATCCCCGTGGATGTCCTGCAAACACTCGTAAATAGCATGCCAGACAGGGTGGCTGCTGTTATAGTCGGAAGAGGGTGACAACGGGGTGGCAACCACCGAGCAAACATTATGGACAGGTGCTCAGTTACTTTTTGGTAGATAGTGTATATTTCAGGTACAATAAAAGCAGATAGAGAGTTGCGAGCGAGCGCACACAGTCACAAGCAAGCAAATTGAGTAGTTATTGTATATCCCACTCATACTATAATTATCTGATGCAACTGCATTTTTTAATGTTCACAAAAATAAATATACAATAATTATTTGATACACCCATCGAAATTAGCCCACGGATTCCACAGGCTGTGATGCAACTGCATTATTAAATATTCACCAAAAAAAACCATAATTATCTGATAAACCTGTCGTGGTCTAGCCCACGGTACAGTAATATCCTTGAAGTTGCTAAATAAAATTAAAAAAACTGTGAAATTGAAAAATAAGTGTGTACTGAGCTATAATTTTCCTCAGAGTCTGATTACAGCTTTTACAGTGGAAATGTGATTCTGTAGAATCAAAGGTAACTGTGTTGGTTTATCATTGGTTAAGGACATTTGGGTTACAGGCCGTCCACCATTTGTTTCCAGTGTAATGTGGGTTTTTATATAGTTCCAGTGTGTGTCAAGGACACTAGTAAAATGAGCAATTTTCTTGGCCAAGTTATTTGTGTTCATGAGAATTTTAATTTGGTATCAAGAAAAGTATTGGTATTGAGTATCGTGAGAATGTTTTGGTATTGAAACTGGTATCGAGTATTGAGAAAATGTAGTATCGACCCATCCCAAATAAAAACTCCATTGGAATCAGGCAGCAAAGTTTACTTACTGATGAGGCAAAGTGAAAATATCTTTGTTGAAAATATGTCATGCGTCAATCTATTGTATCTTTCTAGTCTATTTTCTTGGTGGTTTTTATCCACACCTGGGAGAGTTTAGGTAAATGCTATAGGCAACCTATGTAAAGCAGTAGACTAGCTCATTCTCTAAACAGTTTCAGTAAATATTAACATGATAAGTAGTACGAACTATGTTAACGCTAATCTACAACTATTACGGGAAGAGAGTCAAGATGAAACTGCAGTATTAGTGATTCAATTACAAGCTTATACTAGTTAAATATTTGGAGGGACTATGTTGTCTTCCAGTTCTATGAGATTCATTCACTTTTTCATCTAGATAATTATTTATTGAAGCAATAATGCAACAAGAAGAATAAATGTCATTAAGGATTAATTCAATAAATAATTGTGTCTATTTCCCAATTTTTTGTTTCTAAACTTATTTTTATGTGTTGGGTTTACCTTTCTGAATTTTTGTTTTTCCTTCTTATAATGTTTTCATGCTTACCAATGCCACTTTTTCTTATGGTCCCTGAATTGCATTATAAAAGGTTTCTACTGGGATGGGATCCTCGATACCTCTATACTTTATAGTATTGAATATTGCATGAGAATATCCAATAATATCGAATTTTAACACCTATTTTCTTGTGCCATAATTATGGCATGAGCATACCATAACTTTCAGAATGTGCACAATAATTTTGAAACAAGCACTATAATTTAAGTATAAGTGTACCACAGTATACCATATTTTATTCATAGCATAATATTCACATAGCTGCGAGCACCTTCAGCTGTTTTAGGCAACCCATACATACCACATTATGATTTTTGACATTTAGTTTTATGGTACATAATTGAGGTACAATATAAACAGGTTGAGAGTTGCGAGCAAGCGCCGACAGACGCGAGTGAGCAACTTGAGAGTTACTGTACATCCAATAAATAACACAATTATTCGCTGTACCAAAATTTTTCATTTAATTAATTGTTATCCCATTAATCACTTTTATGGTATATATTTCAGGTACAATAAAAGCAGGCAGAGAGTTGCAAATGAGCATCGATAAGCTCAAGCGAGCAAATTGGGTATTATTGTACATCCCACACATAACATAATTATCTGATGCAACTGCAGTATTAAGTATTCATGAAAAATAATACCATAATTATTTGATACACCTGTCGTAGCCTAGTCCATGACGGATGTATCAGATAATTACAATATTAATTTAACGTTACAGTAATTTCCTTTAAGTCACAAAATAAAATAAATAAATTGCAAAAACAAAAAATAAGTGTACTGAGGTATCATATTCCTCAAAGTTTGATTACAGCTTTTACTGTGGCAATGTGATTCTATAGATTCGAAGGAGACTGTGTTGGTTTATTATTGGTGAAGGATGTTTGGGTTACAGGCCGTCCACCATTTGTTTCCAGTGTAATGTGGGTTTTCATATAGTTCCAGTGTGTGTCAAAGACACTTGTAAAATTAGCAATTTTCTTGGCCAAGTTGTTTTGTATTCATGAGAAATTTAATTTGGTATTGAGAAAAGTGTTGGTATTGAGTATCGTGAGAATGTTTTGGAATCGAGACTGATATTGATTATCGAGAAAATGTAGTATTGACCCATCCCTAATTTTTACTGTATATATGTTTTGTAGTTATAGTGAATACATTACTGTGTTGTCATGTATTAAACTAAAGAGAAGAAACTATGGTATCTCCAATTTATTTATTTTAAGTATTTTGTGCTAATCCTGTTTATACCATTAAACTTAAAATGTAACTTAAAGTGTTTTAGCACTTTGGTGGGGAAACTATGATTTTAAATAGATACAGTTGATGCATGTCGCTTTCTAAAGCCTGATCAGAGACATGGCCCATGTGTTTTTGGTTGTTCTAGGTCAGGCAGGCTGGATCAAGGTTACAGGTTATGTTTGGGTTATTTTGTGCCTTGTACGATGCTGGTATCTGCAACTGTATTGTTCTTCTTTGTTTTCTATTTTGTAGGGTTGGTGGTGGTGTTGTAACAAGATAGTGTTTGTGATGATTTTCAACCCGGTGTTTTTCGTGTTACTTTGTGCAATCCATCAAACATTATAAACATTTTTGGTCCTTCGTTGCCAGATTGAGATGTTAGCAACCAGACTGGTATTTTTACAGTGAAACTAAATCAAACTGTTGCATAACTGTTCGGTGCACGTGCTTATCAAAATTAGCCATGGCGCAGCAAACTATTGAGCTACAATTAATCATGTTTGATTACCTCATAGCTAAAGTAAAAGAAGCAAATGTGTTGTTAAATGCAGTGGTGCAAGATACGGAGAAACTTGAAGAGTTCATGGTGGCTTTTGACGAAGTAGCAGCAAAACGGAACGAGTTATTAGCAAACTATTTTGCCTTGTGTGCTGTCCTGCCAAAACCTGAATCGAGACCTGTAAACGAGTTTAAGGATGTGTTCGTGAACTTTGAAAAGGTTTTCCGGCTTTTGCGCTTACAATATAATAGATGTACTATAAAGATACCCGACATAACGTGTCGGGGTCCAGTAATCTGTATGCATGCAGTGCTGCCGCCTCTACCGCTTCCAGTGTTTTCAGGCAACCACGCCGAGTGGGCAGGATTTGCCGAGCTCTTCAAATCCATGGTGCTTCAAGATATATCGCTTTCTGATGTTCAGAAACTACATCATCTGATTGGATGTCTAAAGAGTGAACCTAAGAAAACTGTAAGTAAACTACCGATCACTAATGTGAAATACAGTGTTGTCCGATCATTGCTGGAGAAGCGGTACAAAAACTTGCGCGTTACTGCTACACTGCATATTTAAAAATATTGCACCTTCTGAAAGTGTGTACCAATTCTCCAGAATCTTTTGTCACCCTTTATTAGTGTAGTGCGTGAAAACTTAAATGCTCTGTGTGCTGAAAACATTCCAGTTTCTGAGTGGAGTCTTTTGCTCTTGAACATTCTTCTTGAAAAGATAGATTCTTCTCTTCGCCAAGAGTTTGAATTATCCGTAGACCAGGACCTGCCAACTTGTGGCCATTTGTTGACATTCCTACAACGATATGCTGTGGCGAATGAGAATGTTCAATTGGTGACCAACCTTAATGCCTCAGGCAACAGTAGTACATTTGTAGAGAATATAGTTTTCAGCACCCAGTATGAAGGGCAATTCAAAACAAGGTCATAGTAGAAGCACTTTACTTGTTGCAGTAGAAAATGATACAGTATGTCCAGTATGTAAGGAGAAAAATCAATTGAGTAAATGTGAGCATTTATTGACAAAATCTATTCCGGATAGAGTCAAGTTTGTGAAAGAGCAGTCCATGTGTTTCAATTGTTTAATACCCAATCACAGTGCACAAAAATGCATGTCTAAATTCACTTGTAGACAATGTCGAAAGAAGCGCCACTCATTGCCCCACTTTTCTCATGGCTAATCACGTAGTCAGAGTGTAGATACAGAAAATGCAAAACCTGATGGGTCTTCTCATGAGAGTGCTATATCCAAGGTCCAAACGTTACATTTGTCAAATGAGATTGAAATGCAAATTACAATTTTGCTCTCGACAGCTTTGGTTCAAATGAGAGATAGTAGTGCACATTTTCAGACATTAAGAGCCTTACTGGATAGTGCATCACAAGTCTCTTTCATAACTGATAGATGTGTCCAGCAGTTAGGACTACAACGCCACTGTGAACAAGTGGAAGAGTTCTTTACTGTTGTGTTAAATCTATTGACTCTCAGGACATATATTTTGACATTAGAGCTACAATCTTGAAGGAGATCACTCATCCCATGCCTGCGTCAAGGGTTGCTCACAGTACCATAAGTTATTTGAAGGATTTGAAGTCAGCGGATCCAAGCTTCAATGTTCCTGGGCTTATTGACGTCTTGTTGGCAGCCGACATAGTGAGTGATGCTGCGATGGTCAGGAAAACTGTAGGTGAGCCCAATGCTTTTCACATCGTGTTTGACAGGGTTGCGTGTGAATCAGCTAGGAGTCCGTCTGTGTCATTCTTGATACGAGACAATAGTCTGTATGTACAACTACAACGATTCTGGGAGGAGCTGTTGTCAACTGATGAGGAAAAATGTGAAGAGCACTACAGCAAAACACACACGAGACATGGATGGTAGATATGCGTTGCGACTGCCGTTCAAACAAAATCGGCCTGAGTTAGGAGAGTCGCTACAACAGTTACGTTTAAGGTATGAACATCTGGAGAAGAAATTCATTAAGTCACCAAAGCTCGCAGCCGTGCACCACCAGTTTCTCAAGGAATATGAAGAACTGGGCCATGTGACACATACCTTAGTTGCTCGGCCCTCTGGTGGCAAGCCAAGTAACAATTGTTTGGATGCATCAGAGATCTCGGAGGTAGCATATGTTATTCGTCACCATGTTATAATTAAAGATGCTAGTTCAACCACTAAGGTACGGGTCGTTTTCGATGGCTCATCAACAACTTCGAATGGTGTCTCGTTAAATGATGTGCTCCACACTGGGCAGAAATTGTAGGACATCTGTGAGATTATTGTGAACTTCAGAACACTACGTGTTGTCTTTACTGCTGACATCTGCAAGATGTATAGACAAATACGGATACATTGTGATGACTGCAAATATCAGTGTATTCTGCGGTGACCTTCTGCTGAAGATGTGCAGTTATATAGACTCAACACTGTTACGTATGGATTTGCATCATCTCCTTATCAAACACTGAGAACATTAAGGTAGTTAGCTACTGATGAATCTCAAAACTATCTACAGGCAGCTCAGGTACTCTTGTGAGACGTGTTTTTTGATGACGTGGTTACAGGAGCTGACCCGTTGGAAGAAGCAATCAAACTGAAATCTGAACTTGTGTCACTTTTTCAACGAGGATTTGAGCTTCGTAAGTGGTCCTCCAGCAGTACCACTCTACTTGAGGATGTGCCTACTACATCACAGCAAGAAGTTTTGAAGAGCCTTAATCAAGAGACTAGTCCGACTATTAAGTGCTTGGTGTACACTGGTGTCCAGGGACTGATGATTTCACATACCACGTAAATGTACCCCAATTGTCAATAATCAAATGGGGTATCTTGTCAACTATTGCCCACCTTTACGACCCATGTGGGTGGGTAGCCCCAGTTGTGTGGGGAAAAAATCTTGTTGCAGACACTGTGGACGATGGGGTTAGAGTGGGATCAACCTGTTCCTGTAGATATTGCTCAGCAGTGGTTAAATTTCAAGAAGACACTGGGTGCTCTGGTCAAGGTGAGAATCCCACGACACACTGAGTGAACTAGTGCCTAGAGTATTGAAATTCATAGGTTCTGTGATGCTTCTGAGAAAGCGTATGCTGCTGTGATTTATGCTCACATTGTCAACAACATTGGAGTCGTTTCAGCTTGCCTGATCACAGCAATATCAAAGGTGGCGCCACTTAATACACTATTAATTCAGAGTTTTGAGTTGTCAGGTGCCTTGCTTCTCTCAAGATTGTGGCAATGGATGAGCAAAATGGCTCAACCCTTCAATGTGTACATGTGGTCAGATTCTTCCACTGTCCTGTCATGGCTCCAGTCATCCCCACACAGGTTAAAGACCTTTGTCACTAATCTAGTCGCTGAAATTCAACAAATTGTGCCACCTAGACCATGGCATTACCTCCCGTCAAGCTGTAACCCAGCAGACCTCGCGGTGTGTTTCCTGACGAGCATGTGAACAGTCCTGTGTGGTTCCATGGACCTGAGTGGTTGACGGATTCTAAATACACGTGGCCGGTGAATAAGTTCAAGATGCTCGATCTGAAGGATATGCCTGAATGTAGACCTCATAGAGCACAAGCTCTAGCAGTCCAAGAGAGTGACGGTACCCTGTGGACATTGTTAGAAGGTTTTTCATCACTCTCATGACTCAAGAGAGTAACAGCATGGATGCTTAGAGCTCAAACGGCATATATGAAATAACCTCACAGTGAATCGCCGTAGTTGAGTGCTGAAGAATTAAAGGCAGCATTGATGTTCTGGGTTCAAATGGTGCAACAGCACCTGTTTTCAGAGGACTTAAAGTTGCTCCGTAATAAAGAGTGCTCCAGAAAGCTAAGGAAATTGCATCCTTTCCTTGATCCTCTGGGTGTCATCAGGGTGGGTGGCCGCTTGCAGCAATCAGCATTGCTGGAAGAGAGTAAACATCCAATACTTCTTCCAGGAAAATGTCATCTATCCATGTTAATTGTGAAACATTACCATGAGGAGTACCTCCATGGAGGACTCCAGGCAGTACATTCCCGTAGCCAGAGGCAATTTTGGATATTGAATGCTCGTCATATCATTCAACATTGTTTGCACCTGTGTGTTAGGTGTTTCAGATTGTCAGCGAAAACCTCCACCCCTCTTATGGACAATCTCCCTGCTGTGAGATTCTCACAAGTGTGTACTGTTTTGAAAGTTGGCGTTCATTTTGCAGGGCCATTTGTAACAAAGTGGACATAGGCACGGAAGGCTCCAGTGGACAAAAGTTACCTCTGTATTTTTGTGTGCATGTCGATGAAGGCTGTCCATCTGGAAGCTGTATCATCACTTCATCACTGTGTTCCGAAGCAATCTTGGCTGCCCTTAAGTGATTTGTGTCGATGAGGGGAACACCGTCAAACATATTGTCAGACCAAGGCACCAACTTCATTGGGGCAAGTAGACACGTGAAGGAAGTTTATTATCGAGCACTCTTCGCTGAACCCTCATGGCAGAGTTTGCAGAACCACTTACATGAGCTCAACATTGTTTGGCATTTCAACCCTCCAGCTGCATCTCATTTTGGTGGCCTGTGGGAGGCAGCTGTGAAATCGGCGAAACTCCACATGAAGTCATCGGAGAGTAAATACTTACGTTTGAAGAGATTATGACCATTTTTGCTGAAATCTCTGCGGTGCTGAACTCCAGCCCTTTGTGTCCTCTGCCATCAGACCCATCAGAATTTGATGTCCCTACTCCAGGACTGTCTGAGCAAGACTTGAGCCATGTTGTAGACAATCGTCTGAGTCGTTGGCAGCTGGTCACCAAGTTGAAGCAAAACATTAGGAAACGTTGGAGTTTGGAATATCTCCATACTTTGCATCAGAGAACTAAGTGCAGTGATGCAGTACCCAACTTGAAACCGGTCACTTTGGTGCTAGTGAAAGATAGTAATGTACCCCCGTTGAGGTGGAAGATGGCCAGGATTGTGAAACTTCATCCGGGTAATGATGGTGTGGTAAGAGTGGTGACTGTGAGAACTCTGAATGGGAACTTGTAAGACCAGTTACAAAAATATGTCCTCTACCTACTGACGAGGGCAATTGACTTGTTGGCAAAAATTTATTGTTTTGTTGATTACCTTTTTTGTTGTGTTTGGATATGGTTCCTTGTCGAGAATTTGTTTGTTACATTTTTTTTTTGCTATTATAAAGTTGTTGTTTCTTGTCTGATGTCTTAGTGTGTTAATTATTGTAGTGTGAGTTTCAGTTGGAAAATGTACCATTTTCCGGTGAACGGTATGTTTGGGATATTTTGTGCCTAGTAGGTTGCTGGTAGCTGCAACTGTATTGTTCTTCTTTGTTTTCTATTTTGTAAGGGTGGTGGTGGTGTTGTAACAAGTTGGCTGATGTGTAATAAAGATCGTGTTTGTGATGATTTTCAATCCGGTGTTTTTCATGTTACTTTGTGCAATCTATCAAATATTACAAACATGTTACTGTCGTAATACTGGGGCCTTGGTTTATGTGAAGTAGGTCGAGTTGGTCTCTGGCTTGACACAGTCTGGGACTGCGAATTCACCTTACTTACTTGGTCAGGCTTTCTTACCTTGCCAACCTGACTCGTAACCTGTTTTTCCAACAGCAGAGGTTGTTGAGTACCACTGGTGCTGGCCCCAAGCCCTGATCTTTTACTGCTGCTGTCTACTGCTGGATTGTTGGGTTCTGTCCTAGGCAGGCTGGTTGCTTGTCGACGTGTGGTGCAAGTAGGAATTTCACCTTTTGGATAAACATCACTCAGATAGAAACAATATGTATTTATTATGTACTAATAAACAAGGCAACGCATACTATCTCTTACCAAGCAAAATGTGGTCAGAAGTAACCTACTGTAAAACAGGTGGATGAGACCCGCTCCTTATCTAACTTGGTACAGAATGACTTCAACTGCTATAAAAACAACTCAGTCGCAGCAACTCTAAATCGGGATGTCTTGAAGAGACTTTAAGAAAAAAAGGTGCCACTACTTTTAACGGCAGTGAGTGTAGGAGGATGAACAGTGGAAGTGTGGAGTGAAGTTGGGCAGGTTTCTGGTGTTGAAGAGCTTGTGGATGCTGTTGGTGGTTGAAGCCTCTCGAGTTCCTGGTAGGAAGTGTTGAAGCCTCTGGTCGTTGGTGGTGGCAGTCACTGGTAGCTGCTGAAGATCTCTTGGAGTTCTTGGAGAGGACTGCAAGGGCCTAAGGTTCATTAGAGAGCCCGAGTACAGAAAAGCTGAGGCGAGCTACTGGAGAATACAACCACTGGCTTCTTCGGCCGTGCACTGCCTTATATTGTGCGCTCGGCCGGCCCACGCCTGGGCTGGAGTGGGAGGTGTGACATTGCTCTGTGAAATCTGCCTGGAGCGAGCGGGGTGGGAGAATCTAGCCTTGTGCGCGGCTATTTGGCCTCGGGTGCTCTGCGGTACTCGGCCATCTTCGAAAAGCTTTGCGACACTCTTGTCTAGCAGGTGTTTCATGGAGGCTGACATGTTTTGCGGCCACATAGAAACATTACTTATTTCATGTGCTAGGATTGTCCGCAAGGCTGGTGCGGTCCTGTTCGCACTCGTGAATAACTTGTTGGGTTTGACCCTTCTTTGGGATACGTAGATGCTACGTGAGTAGTGAGAGGAAATTGGGTCTAGAACATCAGGCAATACCATGTGTCTGTAACTGTCCCTCCATGGGAAACAATCCTGTTGCCATGTATGGTTGTGGTTCCTGGTAGAATATAACACGTTAGGATGAGTCAAACTCTTGTTTAGTATAACTCATATAAACAACACGTGTCACAGCAGTGTTTGCTTAAGATGTTCCTGCATTATGTTATCCTGGATAAAATTTATAAATGTATTACCTCTGCCAATTTTCCCATATGATACATACATTATTATAACTTGCCATCTAAATACATAGTAGCTTAATGCATGCCACTTTCTGCCATATTATAAATAACTACGCCTCATCATGCCATGTATTTTTATGTCACTCGAGGAAGGGTCAAATCAAAGACAACGAACAGTGAGTGCCTACAGGATCGCCTCCTGTTGATGGAACAATTACAGACGTGCAGAATATATGTTGCGTAAGTGGTCAGAAAACACGCCAGTCTCCCCGAAGTGCCATGAGTGATTTACGCTGACTACAGCTGCCACAAAACGCCCCAAGAAACTGTCACAAAATTCCCCAACTGTCACAAAGTGCCCCAAATACCGCCGAAGCCAGATGGTCGAGCACACAATAGTTGATAAACCCACCACGCCTTCTCTGAGAGACGCCACACCTCCTACTACGACCTGCATGAGGGCAGGGCTGGCAGAGTATAAATACCTGTGCTTAGCCCTGGAATGCCAGTCTATTCTCCTTCAGCGCACAGTACTGTGCTGAAGGAAGCGTTGTTTACTCCAGTAGTTCGCTCCATCACCTCGTGTGCTGGAGTTCTCTACTGCTACCCAACTCTTCAGCATCTACCAGTAGCTCCTGCGCCTCATCGCCTTCGTCTTAAAAGGCTACCAGACAGTTTGTACGAGGAGCACCAGAGGCTTCTGGCTTCTCCAGAACCTTTGCAACTTCTAGTTACAGCAGTCTGCAAAACTCCTTCTTCACCCTTCTGGTACGGCAACAATCACCACTGTCCTCTGGAAGTGGTAACACGCCCCACTGTCCTTCTGATAAGTGGCCCCCGAAGTCCCTTCTGGACGCTAAGATTAGGATAGTTAGGTTGAGTTGTTGTCATAGCCACCTAGCAGTTTTTCAACCTTGCGCAGTCTAGAACCAGTTCACCTTCACCTGGAGTATGTAGCTACTTCAGTTCAACTTTGCTTTGTTTAGGAGGTAGTATGGGCCACCAGGTTAATTCCTACCGGAATAAACATGTTTTCAAACCAACCCACGAGTTATTATTTCCAGAGGTAATTTGTGCAGATTCCAGGTAGACACCACATCCAGTAGGAATAAGCAGGAGACAGCGGAATATTTCTCATACTAATTTACCAACTATAGAGTAGGACTGTGAGCTCCCCATCAGGGAGACTGTATGTCGATATACACACACATTAGATGGCCACCCATTCTGTGCACCTTGGTGTACTGAAAAAGAGCTCCAACCATTTGACAGACAGTCCAAAGAGCGACCAGTCAGTCAGACCATGTTGTAATCCATCCACTACACTGAACTGTGCTGGAGGGGTTGCTTGCCTGGTCCTGGAGTTCTGACCCCCGTTTGTGAGACCCACACACACAAGTTGTTGATGGGCAGCCTTAGCACGACACAATGCTCTGTGTCCACTGTACTGAACTGTGCCGGGCATGAAAGGAGCACAGGGTGCAGCTCTGGTTTGTGCAGATTCTGCAACTAAAAGTACACTCAGCTAGGAACTGTGTTGCCTGCTCACTCCTCACTAGCCCGTCTCTCCTCTATGCTGTACACTCGCAGGACTGGAACTCAAAGGAATGAAAGAGAGGCAGCTTATGCCGGTGCCAAGCAAGGTTGCCACACCAGCCAACTGCACTCTGCAGCTTAATCCCATGGGAGCGAGCTCAGGCCACCCGACAGCTGGAGGGGTTTCACCTCTCAGCTCCCCCCGCCCCTACGAACTCCATCCTTATTTGCAGCTCCCACCATGCTCGCCGGCAGCCAACACCCAGCCATCGCAGCTTTCCTCAAGGGCGAGGATGTCAGATACAGCATCACTAATCTCTGGTTCCAGGAAAGCCGCAAGACCAGTATGATCAGTACCAGTACCAACTGCCACAGCTCTTCCACTTACATACCAAGACACGGAGCTAGCACCAGCCACCGACCATCGTCACTGCAACAGGGTAAGCAGTTGCCAAAGGACCTCAACAAGTCAGGTAAACCTACAGGGGGGTGTCCACTCGTTTGCAAGGTTGCCGCAGGCGTCCCTGATTTTATACCTATTCGCAAGGCCCTGTGCCCGGTACTGTACACTGGCCTTGCCCCAGTTCATCAGGAGTAATCCGGATATTAAAACCAACCCGCGTGACTGACGTAGTGCACCCAAGACCACCCTGACCGTGACGTAGTCACTGACTCCAGTTAGCATCATATATCAAGTGATTTTCTGGCACCCGACATGGGGCCATAGTGTTTTTACTGTTTCGTCTGCAAAAACAGAACCAGGGCAGTACAACCCAGAGACTCCAGGAACAAACTAACTGGGAGTCAATAAACCAGTAATCAGACTTCAGGAGTTATGAAACACCTCCTGGCATGCAAGAAACCTAGCCTTTATGTTGGATACAGAAACTAGTCAACCCAACAATGTAGACACCAATATGGCAGATGTCACAGCCGATAAATACCATTCTGCCACATGCCGTGACACAGAGACACACTATATAGTATGTGCGCACTGCCAGCACCAATTTCATTACGCATGCATAGGGTGGGTAGATGAACCATGATACACTGATGGGCTGGAGTTTAGGTGCGAGGAATACGAATACGCCAGATGGTCTCCTGCAACTGGGTAACGTGCCCCGGGCATGGAGCTAATATGGTCCATTGTATCATATGTAATCAGTCATTTCACCACAGCTGCATAAGGTGGCCTGAAGAGAAATTAATGAGGTCAGGCCTTATTTATCGTTGCGAGGTATGTCGGCGTGCAACCGAATACCTCCCAAGCAACCCAGGACACTCCCTTAGCCCAGTAACCGCCCGATGTACATGGGAATCTCAGATCCCCGAATTTTTGGGCTGCCCACACAAAGACCCACTCACATTCACGACTGTATGTCCTTACGCCCCCCCCCCCCCCCACTAGCCGCACCGCTTCTGGAGTGTTGTGCACTGCTTGAGCCAACACTTCCACAAGGATTGTCTGGCAAAGAGAGAGAGGGAGAACCTAGTACGGGAAGAAGAGGGAGCATCCACGGTCATGCTCCATGCCTTAACAAAAGGGTGTTATTTCCCTGACGCGCCCAGTGTATAGGTCCAAGTAAACAAGCAAATTACAGCCACAGGTAATTTTGTCAGGAGCGACCTTCTTACACTCAATCAATGAGCCCATCTGGCACCAGTCAAAAGGAAAGTCCAGATAACGCAACCCGATCTCCTTCTGAGGAGAGATGGGGAAATACAATTGATAATTGGGTCCACTGTAAGACTATCCAGGTCAACATCCTGGTGGCCCCTCATATAGGGGAACCAGTGATTTTGGGGCAACCCTGGCTGCAGCAGCAGCACTACAGCCTGCACTGTGGACAATGCTGCATCCACCTGAGAAGAGACAGGGGTGTAGTAATCGACTGGGAGTGTAGCTAGATCAATGCTACCCCTCTTGGGACCCCAATCCACTTCCAACAGCTACAGGTGCTCCGGACCATGTTAAACCGCTGCCAGCAGCGACGAACCAGGGGTGAGATGATGGGTGAGGAAACCCCGAAGTCACCCCGAGCCACCTCTGTCTCCGAAGAAGACAAGAAGCCAGTCCTAAAGAGTCCGACGCCATCATGCACGGCTTCAACCTAGAGAAGCCCCAGACCAAGAGCTTTCGTGGCCCCAAGCCTTCGATCGAGAGGTGGAAACCTACCTCGGATCGTTTTCGTCGCGTCTTCCAAAGACAACCCAGCACTAATGACTCCTCCCTAAATCGAGCCACTGCTGACCAGTGAGCTGGAGATAACCCCAGACACCGACAGGGAGGTGAACAACTCAGTTCCCACCAAGGTAGAATTCCTGAAGTGTAGAGGAGCAGAATCTGTTAGAACCCTACCGTCAACGCCGACAAAATATGTTCGCAAGGTCACCACCAGACATGGCCGGGTTACCCTCAGCACCACCGAGACCTCCACAACCCAGCCAGATATCTGAAGTGAGCTGAATACCCTTTGTCGATGAGGTGGAGGAGCCTCCATCTCAATCAGTCAACCAGCCAGAGGCCCCAAATTCAGAAGACGTCGAGGCCCTTGCCATCATGTCACCTCCAGACCAGGAGGAGGAACTCCGCAATGCCGCAGAGGCAGAGGAGCCCGAAGATCCTCTGCCTCTGACGGCCACCCAGGCCGAGGTGTCAAGAGACACCTGGACCGCCACCCAGACCCAGGTGCTGCAGTCAGAATGGGAGACTGAGCCCAGCAGTGCCGACAAGGTTAGGGAACATCCCGGGTCCTTGCCACAGTCTGCAGCTGCGGCCGCGTCCTACCAGGGTGACACACTCGAACATACCATGATAATGCTGAATGGCACCAATGCCACAGGGGTTGGACCGTCCAACTGAACGGGAGGATGAGTCCAACAGTGCAGGCGAGGTCAGGGGACACACAGAGTCCTTATCTCAGTCGGCAGCCATGGCTGAATCCTACCAGGACGACGCAGCCTAACCCCAGGCAACGGTGTCGAGCGACACCGGGCCCAACACCCAGATGCTGCTATTCGAACAGGAGGACGAGTCCAGCAGTGCCAGCAAGGTCAGGGGACACCACAAGTTCTTGCCTCAGTCGGCAGCAACGGCCGTGTCCTACCCAGACAACGCGGCCCCACCACAGGCCAAGGTGACAGGATACACCTGGGTCAACGCCCAGACTCTGCAGCCCACCCGAGAGGATGAGGCCAGACGTGTCAAGGAGGTAAAGGACTGCAAAGAACCTCAACCTCTGACGGCCAACCCAAAGGTGCCCCTCCAGGAGAGAATGGTAGCTGATTGTCCCCCGGTACCTAGTGGTCCTTGATGGTAACTGCCGGAAACCACACCTCAGCGCCCGACGACTTACTTCGGAGAGTGATGCAAGCCCATGCCTCCAAGGACAGGTCGGTATCAGGCAGATACCGAGTCAACCTAGAGACCGACTTCTTGCTTCCATACCCTCAAAACATGGCCATGAGGAAGCAGGGTAGTGGTGTTGAAATTGCAGTTACCATCAGGTAAGGCGAGTGTGGAATGTCCGGAAGAGATAGTCAACGACGACTACCAGAGGTGGTGTGGTGGTTGCCGTTACCAGCGGGGGTAAGGCTGAGGTTGCAGACTTCTTCGGGAGCTGATGGTGATGAGTCTCCAGAAGGTCTTGAGGGTGTTGCCGCAGTTGCTGGAAAGCTTCTGGTAGAGCAAGCTGCAGGAATAGGCATCTTCCGGCCCAAGGAGTGTGAGCGGTGGAAGAAGCAAGGCATACTCAAGAGCAAGCTGCTGTTGGCTTCCTCTGGCCCAGTACTGAGCTGAGCCGTGGAGGAGGCATAGACTTGAGAGCGAGCTCCTGGTGGTGGCTTCCTTCGGCCGTGTTCAGAGCGGTGGAGGAAGCATGGACTGTCTTCTGCGAGCCGTGCATGGGCTTATGCTCTCCGTATCAGCAGGCCTTCAATGGCATGGGGTGTGGCGGGGTGGCAAGTTCTGCTCCCTTGAGTTGTCTGCTGGTAGAGAACCACTGATGTGGCGAGCTTAATCCCTTATTACTAATGGTGCCCTCTCTTGGCACGCCGTGGAACTACGTGGACCTTGGGCGACGGGCTCGGCCGATAATTCAATCTCTTCTTGGTAGGGGGGGGGGGGGGGTTGAGGGGAGTTGGTGTGGGTTGGTGTGACGTCTAACTTGGATTGAGAATGAACAGTACAAGCTGGACGGATGTGTCTGTAATATCACTCATCGGATTTTTTTAATGGTTCCCAAGAATCACTTTGTACAATTGCTGTATTCATAAAATCAGAGTTCATAAAATTAGGGTTCTACTGTACTCAAATGGTGTTAGTAAAAGCTAATGCTCATTGTATGGCATAGTGATTCCTCCTTACTCCATCCCTATCCGCTCTGACACAGTCACACAGGATATGGATGCCTTGGTAACATCACGCTAACACTACAAGAAATAAGGTTTTTTTTTTGGGGGGGAGGGGGGAGAAGATGCAACACTGCTAAGCCACACAATCATGTGCAGTAACATTTACAAACTCAGTTTAACTGCATAAACCACATTTTTGAGTTCATGTGTATCAGCACGATCCAAGTGTGTTAAAAAAAAATTAACACATCCACACCCACCATTGCCCACACAAAATGTGTGATTATCTACAGTACCTAAAAAACAGCAAGAGTTGATAGTGTTGGAGCAAGACACCTTGTTTTTGTTCTGTTATATTCTGTGTTTAATATTTTGCCACATAATTACTTTGTACGACACATTTTACACAAATGTAGGTGCCAACCACTATTCTTACAATGCAAGAGTTGTCATGTACTTAAAAGTGATTGTGGTTTAAGTCATTTGTATATACAGACATTGATATAACTTATGTAATTTTCGTAATATCCCACATAATATAGATACTTCTCACCCTCCACCTTTAAAATATTTACAGCTCTTAATATTTTTAATAGATCCTGCAAATCCTATATCAAAATTTGTATTTTTTTGTTAGTAATAGAGTTTGTATACATCTTTATGAATCACAATGGATGATTGTATTTTTTCAGTACTGCATGTAAAACATTTTCTGTAATAATGAGTATTCATATGAGCTCGACTGTTCTTATTTTTCAACAAGCTGGTATTTTTTTGTCTTTGCAGGGCTCGGAGAGTGAGAATGACAGCGAGCGGTCAGACCCACACTCCTTTGTGAACCATTATGCAAACATAAACGACTCGCTGCGGCAGTCGTGGGAGAAGCAGAAACCAGTGCGAAATTATTCCAGCTACACAGACTCAGAACCTGAGAGTAGTGCCGTCATGAGTCTTAACGGGGGGCAGATTGTCATGAACAACATGGCACGGTCACGGGCACCCCTGCCAGGTTTCTCATCCTTCGTCTGACATCCTGCATGCAGTGCACTCTCGTAACTGCCATGTTATATTAACATGGGGTTGTGCAAGACTTCTCTTAGTGCCTGACGTGGACGGAGTGATGCCCCTACCACGCACACACACAAACTGACAACTATTGTCATAAGACATGTAATTGTATTTATTTGATGTGAACATTTGCATCATCCATAATGTGTATCTCGTACAAGTGGGCTGGAGCCATCTTTGTAATGTTCATTCCTGTGCTCAACTGTAAATAATGTTTTTAACTAGTTTGACTGAGCTGAAGTGGACCAAATGGGAAGCAAAAGTAGAATACATGGGGCACATTTTTCCAGTCTACTTTTGCATGCAAGTCTGTGATAATTTTCATTTTATTTTTTAAAAATGTGTTTACCTAATTTTTTTGTTGTAATATTTTTCTATGGGTATGTCAATCACATTTTAAATGTTCATAAGTTTAGAAAACACGAATACATGATATCATCATTGGTTATGTAATATTGCATTATATTACTCATTTCATTATTGTGGCTGCTCTCATTAATTTTGTAGGGTAAATGTTAGTGTATTTATGTTTCTGCTATGTAGCACTGAAATGACCTAAAATTTAAATAGATCCATAGTTCATGCACAGATCAGCTGAGTTTAAGTAAAGATAATATTGCAAAGAATTTATAAAGTAAAATAGAGGAGAAATTTATTTTCTGGTTACTTGTGCTCTGTAATAAACCATGCCTAATGTTTTACGTTTTACCAGCATATCAAATATAGCTTTAACAGTCTCAACTTCATTGAGGCTTCATTGTGAAAATACAAACTTTGTTTATAAGCTTAACTTGTAATAAATTTTAATGACACATCACATGTGTGCTTTGCCTTCTGACTGGAGTTTGTGCTTAAGCATTTTTTACTTTATTTTCATAAAGCCCAACAGCAATAGTATATTGTAAGTGAATGAAGTTTGTGATGTTAAAATAGGTTTTTCTCACAAAACATACTGAAAAATTTTTCTCATGTTGGTGTTAATTCTGCTCACTGTTTTGATTGCCTGTTTAATGATGCCCATCATGCTGTTTTTTTGCAGAATGTAAATGACTTATAAAAAATTTTATTTTTACATGTTTTGAAGCGTATATACATAATGGATAAATTAATTTAATTATATGTATCTTGTAGCGCAAATGATGAAAGCTGGTGGCCACACCACATTTTTGTGATGCACAAAAGTTTACTTTGTCTTTATCTGGGAGACTACGTTACTTGGGCGATATGCTGGCATAACAGTTGCACATATACTTCAGACACATTTTCTTGTAGATGTACACTGAGAATGTCTGCCTCGTAGCAGTAGTGCTTACTTACTTGGCGGCTTGCAAAAATCAACAAGCTTCTAACACTAACTGAACTGTTTTATTTTGTTATTAATCACTTAATCACATATGCCTTAAAATTATTAAAAATTATTTTAAACCATCCAATCATCAAAATGTCGTTTACATATATAAATATTAGTAGTGTTCTTGGTGAGACTATTTACATGTTAATTCCATGTAATTTAATGAATAATATAAAGACTCACTTTTTCCCCTATGACATCCCACATATCAGATTAGTTTAGACACTCTTCTGCCAGAAACTGGTTTTCATGTACATTTCATACTTTTAGATAATTCTGAACTTAATCATTGCCAAGGTAATAATTAAAAAAAAAATTTCACTGCAACATTTTTTTGGTTGTGAAAGCCATACTTTTGCAGTGTAGTATGAGAACCCATAACAAAGGGGTCACATATTGTACTACCTTATTGACTATGCTGGTAGTAACTTGCCTCTGTGAAGCTTTTGGCTGTGACTCTGGTTGTTATGGTGTAATAATTGTGTGCTGCATTGTCCCATTTTGTGGTCCCAAAAATACATTACCGAATTTCTCAAGTTTGCGGTTTTTCCGAACAGATAAATGAATCATTCCCATGCCAGCCTTCTCCTTGCCTCTTTTCCTTTCCCTTCCTCATGCATTTCCCTCTCTCTGGTGCTCAGTGCCTGTAATTTCCAGAGGCGTTTATTCCATATACGCAAGGTAAGCAATGCTTACCCTATACATATTGGAAATGTTTAATCCTTTATAGTTTTCGCCTTAACTTTAAATTTAAACACATTTAATTGTGAGTTTCCCGTTTTTGATTCTAGAAACAGAGTTTTTGTAACTCCGGTACTGTACATGCATAGTGCCGCTATCTATTATTTATTTTCACAAACAGGAGTGACTTGCGATGACTCGAACTCGTAAGCAAGTTACCCTGCCGCGTTCCTTCGGCAGGGTAAGCAGTCATTCTGTTTGCTTACTTCAGTCCTCATTTTTCCTTTGCAAGTGGATGAAAGTGTTCCAGAAAACGGAAGTTTTATTATAATTTGTAATATGTTCTCTAAATAATATTCAGTTTAATTATTATTGCGTTGATTTCATTTCTGTTTTTATAACTAATGTTAAAGGCTGTTCACGATAAAGTGAGCACTTTCGAAATCAACCTTAGAGAAGTCACTGCTCCTTCTAGCATATATTTTAACGGGTACTTTGAGTGACATGGAAGCAGTAAAATTGGTAACAATGGATTGGAAAGTAGTTCAGTATATAACGTTGAATAAAAATTGTTAGGCAACCATTTTTGATAACTTAAATTTTTTTTATGCATTGAAGTGTAAAAGTGAGCAGATTTGTAAAATATTTACTCTTATAATAATTTCACTTTACCAATGTATATATATAAAGTGATGAGGCTCGTGACAATGTTAATCTTCCATAAGGCAGAAGAATACACAACATGCATACAAGTAGATCTTAAGCAGGGCTTTGAAAAGTGCTCATTTTACTGTGAATAGCCTATAGGTATTATAAAACAGTAAATACATGTGGAGGGTAAGCAAAGTTGGAAGTTACGTTTGTTAGTAGAAATAGAAAATGGAACCACAGCCCGGCACTATCAATTGTTCAAAACACTCAAATATGTGGGGCTTTTCTATTGCTTACCCTGTAAAAAAAACTCACTACATGATATTGTTTGTTAGCCAACCTGACCCGTACAAGTGCACAATATCCCAAGTGGCAGTGGTAGTTCAGCCATAATTTCTCTGGTATCATCTGGGATACGCCATGCCTTAGTTACCTATGGCCAAATGTTCACATCACATTATTCAGCTTTCTGTAATTGAAGCCTGACTTTTGAGTTAAGTGGACAGTTTTGATAGTGGGATGCCATACACTTGTGCAGTATCCGTATTATTCCTCGTATTTTTATCCGCTTCCCTAATTACTTTTACATACTCTGGTGTTGCACATCTTTATTATTTTCAATATAAAGTGAAGGAATTCTTGTGTATGCATTTCAAATGGGAAAAAAATCAATGAAAGGAGCAGCAGTTGTACACCGTCAGGAGATATGCACTTGGAAGATGATAAAGTGCAGCAGAATTGTCTGTTATCCCTCTTCGTTTTTCTCTCTCTCATCATCATTTCTGTCCATTCTCTTTCCCTTGACACCATCTTTTGGTCGCTCCTCCACCCCATTCCTCAATACATACAGGATACTAGTGACCAATATTTTGTCCTTTTCTACATCTCTGTTGCAAACATTCTCCTTCAGTGCTTCAGCAATACACTGCCAAGAAAGTGGCATTATGATGAAGTATGAATGCTGGCAGTTCGTGTGCTTCTTTGCTAAGTAATGGTCTGTGAGTACTCTAATTGTCGTGTTGTAAAATTTCTGACCAAAATTTTTTTCAGACTCAAAATATTTCAGTTTTTGGTATACATATTTAATGGTTTATGTTCATTAACCATAAGGTCTAATAATTTATGTAAATTATGTAACACAAATTCAGGAAGCAGAATTTAACACCCACCTCAAATTAGTACAACTAAACGCTGCAACTTAACCTACCTCCTTTGTAGTTTTATTGATGTGACAACATCCAGAGTCAATCACAAATAAGGAATGCAATATTTCATTTGCTGCTATGAAAATAGGTTATTGTGAATATACGCAACATGCTATAGTACTATTTATTGTGCCGTTATTATTTTGTGCGAAAATATTATGATCAGAAAACGTAAAACGGTAAAAATCACATGATAGATTTACAGGTTGTAGGTAATGCAATGCGAGTTTTACAGCCTGCCGTACCTATTCATTTGGCTTGCAAAACTAAAAATACAAACATTTGCGATGCTTATCCAATAATCAGCTAATTTTTTCAGTAATTTTTTACTAAGACACTTACATAAACAAACTTATTTCTATAATGATGTCAAGTACCAAAAACATTACAATGGCAACTGGCCCGGCTCAGCTATTCTAAAATAGGAATTATTTAAATTCAGTACGTGATTTTGAACATGATTTTCACAAGTGTACATAGCAATTGTAAATAATTTATGACAAAATTATTTTCATTAATAAAAGCTGACAACGTAATGTGCTACAAAGTAAAATAACTTAATAGGTATGCATGTCACTTCCAGCACTCCCACACGGTTAGTACACTACTACCTTCCCACATTTAGCACACTTGGCTAAATTGTGTTTAATTTTCATGCTGTACGTAACCCAGCATAATATTTTTTTCCCAAGATAACTTGGTAGTAAATTGTACGTATAGTTTGGGAGTGTGTTGTACTTTAAGTGAATAATAGAGTGCAAAACCTACTAAAGCACCAATTTTGACTTTTTTTATCATAAGAAGATAAATCTACAGCAAAATGCAATAAATGCTGTAAAACCATTCCAACATGTACAGGATCTACAAGAAACATGTTTAGACATTTAAGTTTACATGCTCAAGAGTTCAATGAGTTTAACAAATTATGTTAAGTAAAAAAAGAAGGAAAATCTCTGAAACCTGCAGAAACAAGTACGTACATAGATGCTGTTAAAAAAGTGTTTCAGACAACTCTCTTCTATTTAATAGAGTTCAAACCCTTTTCAAAAACCTGTGCTTGCAGACCCCTTCTGCTAAGTTTAAATTTAAATAGTTGGTCTGACAATATGGCAAAGAAAATGGAAACTGTACAGAGGCTCAGTAAGTTGATGTGGTAGATGTCTGGAGTCGGTAGAAAGAAGGGAACAACACCACTTTTATTTATTTACTTTTGGAGTAGTGGAGTGTCAGATTTCAGCATGCCACTGCCTAAAAAAAAAGAAAGAAAATAAAAGGAAGCAATCATCCCAGCCATTGCCATTCTTTTAATGGCCTTTGCAGTTACCCTGAGGCTACAGCACTGTGAAAATGTTTTTTGCATTTAACACACGAGTTTGACACAGCCTTATGTATCTCTCATTCTTTCATTTCTCCCATAAACGTCAAGTTCAAGTTAAAAAAAAAAGATAGAGAGGGATAAACGAGGCTGAAAAGGGTAGACTGCAGGAGTTCTTTGTCTGTGGACAGGACAAGTGGAGTAGGAGCGACAACTCATGCTTGTTCCATGCAGCCAAGCATGTGCTGTGACCTGAGCGTGTACATTAGGCAGCTGCATACAATGCTTATTTTGTTACACAGCAGGAACATAATTGCTGCGTTTATAAATTATCTGAAATTTCCTTGAGGAATTTTTATTATGAATACATATTGTGCAGAATTTCAAATTAACTAAACTCCAAAGCATGCTTAAACCCATTATTATTTTGGGGGGTAACAACAAACTTTTATTTACGTAGAATTTCAAATTAACATAGTAGAATTAACAAGGTTTTACTGTAATCTCATATGTCAGTGACCTGCTTTCTCAAATTCACTATTTTGTTATTGTGCTACTATAGTTACAAAGATTTTAAAAATCCAATGTAAAAGTGCAAGTTTCACTTTAAATCTTTCCAGCTTCTTGACATGCTATTTGTTTAAATGATGACATTGTGTTAACATTACAAAGATGAAGAGAGAAAGAACCAATATCCAAAATTACTGTATGTACCTCTGTAAGACTATCATTCTGTGTAGTTAATGTCCTGCAAGGAGAATAGTATATGTAGTTTCACCATGCACAGCTCAACAGAATGTGCATTATTTGCTTGGCTGTAAGGTTGTGTCACACAAGCTGCAGATTTTGTAGTAGTAGTATGTTGTAGTTATTACTGTGTTCAGCATTGTTGCATGTGCTGTACAGTATATACAATACTACAATAAATGGCACACACAAGATATAACTGCATTGTCAATGTGCAGCTGTTTGTAAAAACTGTACAAGCTGGATTGCATATAATGATAGATGAGCCAGTCATGATCTCAGTTCCATAAATTATTATTTCATACAGATCAGTACAAGATTACTGGGATTTATTTACATGGCTAACGCTGTGTATAAGTTTTGATGTAAAGATAGTAAAGGGTTTACTATTGTTACCATATTTTGTTGGAAGAAATAAAATACTATTTTTTGTATATACTCATGTACTGCCCCACCTATTTTTACCCTAATTTTTGTGCTTTTAAAGGGGTTAGGTTTGTATTTGAAACAAATGTATTTCTACTTGCAAAGGATTTCCACATTATTTATTTTCCAATACCAGAACATTAAAATAAATCTGTAACAATAAACATTTAGAAATATTGAATAAAACAATGAAACTAAAGTTTGCTTTAAATAAAGCATGTCAGGGTATGAAATGTTGTCATACCTGTTGTCCGAATGTGTAAACAAACCGTGGAGTATTGCCATGTGGCTGCAGGTTGTGTAATATTAAAAGATTGAATACACATACATAAGCTTACGTGCACACACTTCAAGACATACAGATGGTGATTAATAAAGAAGAAAACTACAACGTTCAGAAAATAGGGATGGGTCAGTTGCTATTACTAGCTCTCAGTTCCGCTGGTTCTTGGGTTTGAGAAGAATGGGGAGAAGAATCAGGTTAAAATGCTTCATACTACTTCGACCAAAACATTAAACATATATTTAGGTCTATATACTACATAGAAGTACATGAAGCTGGAAATGAGGTTGCTACCACCATGTTCCTATTAATTATTCATAAGTAATACAGTATTTTCATGTTTAAACATTGCTTAACGTCTCAAGATTCTACAAGTACAATAAAATTGTTATTTGTATAGTACCACGTATTTTTCATCAGTAAACAAAAAATAAAATTGCATTTAATTATTAAGTTGATAACTGAAAAACTCTGTGTTACGGATTTACTTGTGTGTTGTACTGTCGGATAAAGCACCTTGTTGGAGTTCTGTAGGCATGAATAAAAATAATTTTAATTTGTTTTGCCTTTTAGCATTGCATTTTTCTTTGAAATCAGAGCCACCTGTAGCTATTACAAAATATTATGACATTTCTACTTACAGCTGTAAAAAACCAATAAAACTAACCAAGAATCAAAAACCAATTTTGTAAGAACTGGCACAGAACCAAAAACCAGAAGAATAATGGGACATTCATCCCTAGCAGAAAACTATGACATTTACTGTTAATTGATCATTTAATGATATTCACACCCTACTAGTACACATCATTAAAATAAGTCATGAAAACCACTTTTTAATTTATATTCTTTGATATGTTTCAACAAATGAATTTTTTGTTTTCATACTCAGAATTGTAACTTCATCACTTCTAATTCTGCTGAAGTTGTTTTGTCGCAGCTGTACAGGTCACCTTGAAATTCCTGTTACTTTAAAACTCGTAACAACTTCTACAGAAATTGTATTACATGTTTCAAAGATCACTGACAAACAATTAGCTAATACTTTCGTTTGAGCCTGCCAATTGGCTTCAGCAGATGCTGTGCATTACCTCAGCATGTCGTTTTTACTTGAAAGAATGGTTGATAACGTGTAGAAGCTGTAGAATATTGGATAAACCTCAAGGAATAACTGCCATGGCACACACTACTCTACCAAGAAGCAAGATTTCACCTTAGGCATCAGGCACTTGCGGAAACTGAAGCAATGCATGTGGTCATTTATTCCAGACAGTTAAAAGCCAGTCTATCATGAAATTGTTTGTTACCCTGCTATGCTTATGAGATCATGTACAAAACTCCCTGATGAAAATTTTCAAATTATTTATATACAAGAAAGAGCAACAACGTATGAAACCAAGTTTTCCTGTTGCAAATAATACAAATGCTGACATTCCACTCATAAACAGGACTGAGGTGTTTCATTAGCATTTCAAATTTGCTACAAATGATACGTAGTTATTTTTTGTTCACAAGGTAATCACATATTTCTGAAATTGTGTTATTTTGCCCAATTGTTGTATACCTACACAAAGATACTGTAATTTGACTTGTCCAATATCTTTGTACAGCAATGTATTGAAAAAAGATCTTATGGATGCAATAAAACCTACAAATAAACGAAAAAGAACCCAGCCATAACAGCCTTTAACATTTGTTGTAGATATTCCCATTTGCCTTGCAAGTATGGCTGGTTCTGTTTGGACAATATTTGTTGATGCGGCATATTGCTGTGTGCTAATTTAATACACCTACATACATGTATGGAATACATATTTTATTAATCAGTATTTACACAGTTTCTCGTGGAAAAGCTGCTTATTTTTTGTGCAGATTTAAGTTTTTCCTTTTTTTGGCACCATCATACTTTTGCAAACAAAAATGTTTTGCAGTAATTTATTTAATGCATACTTCACAACTTTATGTAATTCAGCAGTGAACCTACAACCTCTCTTTGCCATTGTCACACAAAGTACGAGTAGGTAAGTGTTTACATGATAATCATCACATCGGCAGTCTCTGAATTAAATGTAAACACAGTCCAAGTTCCATGTTACTGACATGGTTGTAGCACTTGTGCCGTCAATATGTCAATACCTGAATGCTCCCTCTTACATACAAAGCAGCCCAGATAGGTGAATGGGGTGGGAATGCACAATGAAACAAGACTGGCTTTAAATACGTACTTAGGAAAGAACATTTTTTCTAAGCACCATCTCTTGTTGTTTCTTCCACCCGCTGTCCAGTAATTACAGTGGGGTGGCAAGTTAATATGAGTAATATTACTTTCTTATAGCTTCATCTGTCAAAAATTGGAGGCAGAGTTACATCTGAAGGAGGGGGGGGGGGGGTGGGCAGTACACTTGTATATGCAGTTACGTGCAATTTACGTTATATACAGTTATGTGCAAAATGTACGTCACAGTCTGGCCATGAATGTTAGATGAGGCTCAGTGTGAAACTATGCACAGCCAAACATAATTGTTCATGAGCATTCGGTTGTCAAAAAATATTACTGCTTTAGAAAAATACTGTATTTATTCATATACCATGCTGTATATTGTTCTTCTGAAACAAATTTTAAAAATAGGGGCGTGGGTCTTACATGAAAAGTAAGGTTTAGGGCTGAAAATAGTCAGGCTCATCGTAACATAGACTGTGTTTTACACTCACAGAGATAGTGGTGTTGGCCGTGTGACATTTATAGAAACAAAGCAGATGTTCGTTTTAAGAGATGGGGTGGGAGCATAGGGCGCAAGCATGCAGCTGGCTTGGTGGGTAAGCATTCCACATTTGCAGTTTTTGTAAGATAAGTGGCATGTTGTTTTTAAATCTCTCTTCTGATTGTGTCATGCTCAGCCTTACCTGTTGAGCGACAATTTTCTGTTCTGTTATCCACAGTCTAGCCTGCAGGGCAAGCAGCTGGGATGTTGTTGGGCGGCAAAACAACCTAAATCACAAACATAATGATCGCTCTACTGTAGAGATTCTAATTTTTTAAATCAAATATTTAGGATAAAAGTGTTTATTGCATGCAAATAAGATATAGCTTGTGCCATATTTCGTTTTGAAACACATGTATAACTTATGCAACACACCTGTGCACTGAACAAATTTTTAGAACTGACTGTAAAATAATTTTTTCCATGGGAGGATATTCTAAATATGTAGTGTGGGTCTTGCATGTGGGTGAGTGATACACAGGTAAATACAGTATTCTGGAACCTCCATGTAAACAAAGAGGATAATCACCACTATCTGGTAGTGTGATTGCATACTGTCCTTAACACCTGAAACAGAAATGTGGTTGAATTGACACCTTTTCCATGTGTGTTCATAATTGCTTCAGAAAATTATGCTAATTTTGTAAGTAAAATTAGTTTAATATTGGTTAACGTTCCTTTCATATGTTACGTTGAAACCTTTTGTATCTGGAAAATTGTATCTTTTTAGTACATGATTCAGTAAGCATTATTAAAAAAGCTGTATATGAATAGCTATATATATATATGTGTTTCAATGCCTATACTTATATTACAAATATTAGTAAAACTCTGTTAAGATGTTTCTGACGGGACTGAAAAAATAATGCTTATTAACCAGGAAAACTTCTTAAAAGGGTCAAATTACACATGTCCAGATATCCATGGCGCACAATTATTCAACTTATTAAGCAGGAAATCATCTTAACAGGGTTGTACAAATTTCAGTTTACAAAGTTTTTTATATTGCATTAATTTTTGTATTTTGTAGTATTGTGTTATTTTGAGAGTTGATTGTCTGTACATGTAAACTTGTCACTTTCTTGTGCTCTATACATTCCATGTAATGTATGCATATAAAATTAACTTGGGTAATATGTAATTATTGTTTAATGCATATGTGAAAACATTGTGTATAATAGATCTCCATTAAAGTTAATTATGGTGATGTTGGAAAAAGCTGTATTGGATCTAATATTTTCAACTAAACCACACTGAAATGATTTAAGTCAGTTTTATGACTACTATTAATGTAATAATGAGACAGCTTGGAATTGTTAATGTCCACCTCAATTTATGGATATTTTATTTTGTAGTGTTAAAATGGTAGTACCTTTATAAAATATTTTAATTTGTTTCAATTAGTATTGTTTTAATGTTAATTATTGTATTTGGATAAAATATTATAATTCTGAAGCCATTTAATTAAAATAGTTGTACAATCACATCCACTAAAAGCTTCCACCATCTTGGTATTTCTGCGAGACTTCAGAATGTTTAAAAAGATTGTATGATTATGTTACATGCCTTTCTATGTATTTTTGTGGGGCAAAGCTAAAACCATAAAACATTCTATCTATATAACTTGCATATGTTATGTGGAGTACTTGCAGAAAATCTCTCATGCAGTCTGGCAAATATATTAAAATTCTTCTCACTGTTATAGGATGAATCGTGTTCATATGGTAGAGTGTGGTTTAAACTGAAAATGTGAAATCCATACGGGTGTTGTATTTAAATGTTTCTAAAAAAAATTTTCTTTTGAAGTGTTTTAATGTAGTATGTTGTTTGTGATAAGTTAAATATTGCAAGCTTAAAGTATTGTGTATTAACTATGTAACTTACCAAAGTTTGTTTTGGAAGGGAGTTTGCAGAGTGTATTGTGCTGCTAGGTTGCTGTAAGGCACATATCTGATATTTTATAACTACCATCATGGGTAATTAGAATTGTGATTTGTACAGAGTATCACCTTGGGGGGGGGGGGGGGGGTACATCACTGCCAAGTTTTTTTGACTGTAATAAAACAGCTTTAAGTATTGTAGTAAATTCTGTTTCATATTCCTTTCAATTAAATGTAAGAATATTTATTTTTCTTAGAATGGGTTAATAAAAAATTGTCTTAGAGTAATAATTTTAAGAGGTTGTATTTTTAGGAAAACCTAGATTTTAAGCATGGAAATCGTAATTTAATACAATGGACTCTTGATGTACTGACAAACCGTATTTGCAGTTAATTTTCAGTGGTCCTTGCAAAAGTCTATATAAATAATGATAAATCTGCCCACTTTTATCATTTATTGGATATTGCATCATTCAAAATATCTTTTGATCCTGTCACTACATTTTCCCGTAACAATCTATTCAAGCTTATTGTTTACGCAAATGTCTAAAAACTGGGTTTGAAATATGTTAATCGCACCACCGATTATCATTACTGTGGTGTGCAGCTGCTACTCAGTTCAACTGATGGTGGTGTGTGTCAGCGACTCAGCCAGCAAGTCTGACGGGCTTCCTTGCTTATGCACCCGTCGAGAGGGAAAGCGGTTACCTTGCAACCAGCATGGCATCCTCGTGTCCCCTCTCTCTCCCCCTTTCTGTCTCTCAGTCGTGCACCATTTTTCTGACCCTTACATGCCATGGAGAGGGGAAGTTGTCTAGGGGGGGGAAAAAAAAACGCCTCGGCTACACACACTTGCTTCCACCCTTCACACACGTAGCCCTGTAGCAAGTAAAGTGCACAGGGCCTTCCCACCACACGCCTGTCTATCTTACAAATTTTATCAAGATTATTGTTCGCAAAAAATATTTACACCTATCACTACTATTTCAAAGCAAATGGCTTCGCCTGAAAATATAATGCAATACATTTTAATGACAAATTATTTTTTTGCAAAGATGTTTTCATTTTTTTATTAAAGTATATTTTTACCCATAAAGTTGGTGTTTTAATTGTATCTGGTGTAAAACATGATTTTTAAACAAAATATTAATTTAACTCAATGGACAGCAGATGGCCAGGAAATTTAGTCTAAACTGCAAAACTCACTCAGGAACCAATTGTACCGCTCCACAGTCTAAACCACTGCAGGTCCAGTAGCTTCCGCAGCTCAAGCGTCACCCAGGCATCTCAGTGAGAGTGGTCTCACCGAAACGTAAAGCCATACTTGCAGTACTAGATTTTATACCATGCCGAAAAGCAACCAGGCCTGTACTGTACACTGGTCATGTACCAGTACCACATAAGGACTAGTTAGTCGCCACACAACTGCGGGTGCAGCTACCCTGACACCCACCAAAAACACTTGTGGGTCGTGACGTACCTCAGTTGCCCACAGTTCATCACACTTCAAACTAATATCCTGTAAGGACGTATTCAACACCTTTTGTTGATTAATAATCTGTAATCACCAAGTCCATGCACAGCATAACTCGCAACAGGTGTAAGTGAACAGGAAAATTAGAATAATGATTTTCAATAATTAATTTTTGAAAGCTGTAAATAAATTGTAATTGTCTTATTTATTCATCTCTGTCTCAAAATCACTGGTTTTTAAAAGTGAAATATCACTAAATTATTACATCACCTAAACTTTTGCCACGCAAGCATGGAGTCACCAAATGCAGCCTGGTTTGCGTATTCTTCGACTGTAGTCGGGGACTCTCTTCAGAATTCATTCTCTCCCCATATACAGATGGCAGGGTGGAAGCTTGTTGGTTAGCAACCAGTGTGGTTTCCTTGCAACCTTCATCTGGGTACCGACTGGTCTGGTAGATTGTTTCACTCTTCGCACAGCTAAAGTGTCCCCTTCTCTGCCTTGCCAGCTGATAGAGTGCATTATCATGTTTATTACTTAATATTTATTTACTGATATTGTGCAATTCTCATTATACTCAATACAAAGTCTAATAAGGTTATAACTGGTATTCTATTGTTGTATATTGACGTGTGACACAATCTGGTTTAGGAAAATGAGTATATCTTGAAATAGTGACTTTGTTAGTGCAGGCCATAAGCAGCACTTACTGGGGGGCGACTTGTATCTGATTTACTTATGCACCAGCACATGGCCTGTGTTCAGTGTGGGCCGCATTGGCGGTCGGCTAGACACAAATTCTGTTACTGGTTTGGCTATTGGCCAGGCTGCTGGCTTTGGGGTCGGCTGCTTACTTACTCCGTCTCTTGATCGGCTGCTCGAAGCTGCGGGTTTACTGGTGGTGGTGTGGCTGCTGATGGAACTCTGCTGTCCCCATGAGCCGCTGTGGCTGGAACTGCTACTCCTGCTGTGGTAGCGGCGAATGGAGAACCACGGGTAGGCCAATCCAATGGGCACCTTCTCTCCATGTCTGATGGCTGATACCACAGGGTGTGGTAGGTGGGTAGGTAAGTGGGCTTAACGTCTCGTCGACAGTGAGGTCATTAGAGACGGTATGGGGTGTGGTGTCCCTGGAACCATACGGGGGAGGCTGAAACAGAGACGGAGATGGAACTGGGGGTCCCGCCAACTGGCAGGCGACTTGAACTTATTCCCGGAGTGTTTCTTGGCAAAGTGCCATACTGGAATGGGTGCAGCTCCGGGTAGCGGTAGCGTTCACCTCCTTCCGGTCCTTTCCGCTTCACTTGGTAAAGGACATCAGGTTCTAAACATTGACTCTTGAGATATGAACAGGCAATGTGCAGTTCCCTATCTAAAGCGTTATGCTGTCTCGACTAACTAGGCCAGTGCCAAGTCTAACCGTTTCTCCAGCTGGCAATACAAATTGTGCTGTGGTTGGAGAGCAGGTTTTCTTGGAGGTGTCCCAATAGCTTTGACGGGTGATGTTCTAGAGTGGACAGGTTCAGCCCAGAGCCAACCAAGTACTTCCTGCGGCAACTCGTGGTGCAGTGTATGGAGTACAACCTGGTCTAGTGGTCTCTCCTCTCTAGGGGCGTATGACTACGGGTTGTGGCTCTACCGTTTGGTACACGGTGTGTAACCGAATGGGTAGCCTTCAAATTATGTGTGTTTCTTGACGTACGAGTCCCTGAGGAGGAGCTCACAGTCCTACACTAGGCAGTTAACTGGTATTGTTCAAACCCTGGTCTTATACTCCTCACTTATGGGACGTGGTGTCTACTATGGGTTCTGGGTATACTCAAGGAAATTAGAGAACAAGATAGGCTTGGAACATGTTTATTCCAAGATGAATAAAACACAGCACATACTGTCTCGAGTACCTCGAACTGACCGGAAGTAGTAAACTATACTATCCAGGTGAAATGGGCCTGATTTAAGGCTAAGAGTGGCAGTTTAAACTAGGTAGCTAATTACTGCTTTCCCTGTAAATGCTGTCTCACGTATCCTGAAGTGACTTAGGGGGCCCATTTCCTGAAATGTGCATGGGGTAGCCATTGCCAGGGGCAAGCGACTAAGAATGGCGAATAACATCTTGAAGGCTCTTGATGGCGTGCAGGAGAAGGCTCCTGGAAGGCCATATGTGAAGGTGATGCTGAAGAGCTCTAGCGCACAAGGTGATAGAGTGAGCTGCCAAGGCTAAAGTGGCTCTCAGAAGAGCCTGATGTCAACTGGCACTTTTGGTTGCTGCACTGCAATATATTCCCGCAGCAGAAGGCTCGATGGCCCCGGGGTGGGGGTGTGATGTGCATGCATTGTGGGCGGCAGCTGACTGGTGGCCATTGTTGGCAGGGGGTGCTATCTCTTTGTGCACCCTTGAATTTGCTCAGGGTTGCTGCTTATTACCGCAGACATGAACTCAAGGACAGGGATAGAATATGTGTAGACACAATAAACTTTATTAGGGAGAGGTCCGATGAAGACAGTGTTAAGTGTTTACCAGTAAAGCTATTAAGGTTAGGTTGCCAAGGCAATGCAGCATGGTTGAACCGGAATATTTAATGTTATATTTTTATTGCATGTAATTATACTTTGTTAATAAGGGTTCGTTTTAATGTTCATCTCATTCCATTTAATTTATTTTCTGCAATTTATGTCACGTGATGACTTAGGCGGTCTCCGCCCCAAAGAGGAGAGTAGTATCGGCCTAGAGCTCGTGGGACGACCATCACATAATGGTGCTCTGGGCATTGTAACTGTGTTCATTCAATCATGTGATTCTGCATGTTTTACGTAGCTTTCCTGAACCTTTTATCGCTCACTCCTATGTCCATATTTTACACGGCCAAGGCGTAATGTACAACTTAATCTTGTTGGCCTTACTACCACGTTTTACAGTTTAAGAGCCCGCCTAGCTTGAACGGCTGTAGCATAAATGTATGTGCCCCATTAGGGAAAGAAGTGTAATTAAACACATAATGGCGAAATGCGTGCATTTTTGTCATGCATAACTGTTGATCGGTTACTTAACCTTTTTCACTTTATTTATTTTTAACATATCGAATCATGGTGGGTAGCCAAAATAACCCATTGGGAGTGAGCTGGCGTATGAGGGTGGCCTACAACTCTCACTAGGCAAGTTAATATTGGTTTTAATATGCACCTGGCAGAGAACTCTATCATAATCGACACCTAATCTGCAAGATGCTGACTACTGGGGGAAGGCCATCTGGTCGTCTGCCGAACGACCCCGAGATCGTCTCAACTTTGTGCTCTACAACCACGGAGCACTGGCGCCCACCAGAGAAATTCCATTTGGTATTATCAGCTATCCACATAACCTCTATTCCCCGCATGGTCCAGCCCAGGCTAGCACCATTTAATGCTGCAACTAGTGGCATATTTCCCACCAAACATTCTAGGACCTGCCTACTGCAAAACTCATACTAACAACCATCCATCCTGCTTCCGATAACCTGAACTCTGTATCATCATCCTGTAGACCATGTGGTTATACAATGTCCATTTCCTTTGATCTGTGCTCATTACCCGCTACTGGCGGAGTTCCTGCTATTTTGACAAGCAAAAGGATGCAATGTAACGTGGGGAAAGTTACAAGGAAGCCAGAAAAACTTAAAATGAAAAAATTGTGCCACAAGGGTCATTGTCACCTGCCATCTTAAAGAAACCTGCCCCGTTACTGTGCCGCCAACTTGGTGATGTACGTCGGCCTTCTCGGACAAGCAGTACAGAAGGGAAGTTACCACCTGCCACTCCAATCCAACCGTGCCTCATGCCAGCAGGTTCACCCCCTACTGCGCCGCCCACGTCGGTGTCAGTCACGAGCCATGTACACGTGGTCAGGAAGGAAGAAACAAGATATTGTCACCGCGTTAACCGCGCTGCATGCCTGGCAAGGGGCGTTTTGACCTCTGGAGCACAAATGGTAAATCGGTGTCCTTGAGCATCCGATGCTTGCGAGCCACTGCACCATCTAATCGATTTTCATTCTGATGAGGTAGTGACAACATGTGCATTTGTCAAGACCCAGCCGCCATACAAAGTTTGAGACCTTGAACCAGGAACTTGGTAATAATGCACTCGCTCACATCAGTATGGGGAAAGCAGAGGATAAATGAAACCACAACAGGCCAAAGGTTTTATCAATCCAGCGTGCACACCAGTCTTGTGTACATGTCCTCTAATAGCCCTGGACACAGAACCGGCGAGGTCACAGTTACAAAAGACCCTGAGGAAGTGTGCACACAGCCATTGGTACAATGGAAATGGCGTCGACACCCTTGTACGTTTTAAATGTAAACATGTCTACCACTAGGGATGTATTATGTTGTCGGAGAGAACTAAGTGAAGGAATGCACACAACATCGACTGCACCCGTTGCATACTGGTACAACTCGGTCAGGAACCAGTACAACATGCATGCGTATGATTCGGGGGAAGCATATGCCTAACGTTCCTCACATCGACGTAGTAGCGACGTGAAAATCAGCAGGAGATATAGTGGACGACCACCTGTTTCATGCCCCAGAGATGGTACTACCCTGTCTGCCTTCACACTCAACCCTGCTCCTGAGGTAAGAGCCGATGGCAGCCCACTACACACCGCCGATAACCACAACGGTGTATGTGAGCAGGCATCAGTTTGGCCAACAACACCTGGCAACCCCAGCCAGATTCCAGTCGCTGTCGACATATGCAGGTATAGCCAGTGAGGACCCCGAAGCTCTCATAAAAGACTGCGAGCAGCGGTTAAGCCGATACAGAGTCGTTCAAGAGGATTGGCCTTACTGCATCGAGGAAAGGTTTTATGAGATGCCAAGACCTGGTAGCGCAGTATAGCCTGTATCCACAGAATTACAAGTGTACTTTAGCTACCACATTCACATCTCTATGGGTTCACAGCCAGACGATCATGTGAGAACAAGCCAACGAGTCGCTGTATGATTTTGCTATGATTTTTAGATACAGGTTACCATAAATCATTGTTTGAGGATCTATTTTACTCAGTCGACTGAATTTTGATAGGTTAGTTTATTTATGAAAACATGTATACAGGTTAGATCGTTTGGATTATTTTATTTTTTATTTCATCCTTTTTGAATTGCTTTTAACACATCTACATGTGGCTATTTTTTATTATTTTTCTTATTTACTTTTAGGTAGTATGGTAGATTTTATTGCTTCCAGGATTTTGGTTTGGTACACTTCGAAATTTTTCAGTTCAGGTTAACTTTTAATTCTTCTTACTTTAACTCAAGTTCATTCCCTTCTTTACCAGTTACAGCCATACACCTTATTTTTGTTACTCTGGCGGCCTACATCCGTCGAAACAAGCCGTGTTCTCACCGTTTAGCCGGTCCTAAACTCAGCAGTTCTTCCTGTACCGGCCAAGCACAGATGATCATGTTTGCCCCGCAGCACTGCTAGGTTAGGCCAAACCAAGGTTTTTTATTTTGCAGTGCAGCACACTTGGAGTGGGTGCGGTAAACTCTAAGCTTGTTGGCTCTTTCAGGGGACAGGGAGTGAAAATGGGTTGCTCAGCTCGGCTTAAAGTTGGTATTTGTGCAGGAAGTGGGAACGGTAGTGGGAATAGCCACCACACCCGAGTGGCGGGTGCTAATTAGCCGACTCAATGGCGTGGTCGAGGTGATGTAAAAGTAGGCAGGTGTGCTGCGAGTGGTTGTAGCCAGTGTTGCCAACAGTAGCAGAAATCCGCTACGCATAGCGACATTTAAACCTTGGGAAACCAAATCGACGAACACTGATAAACATAGATAATGTAGCGACTATCTTTAATGCCACTGGCACCCACAAAAAAGATCATTGGTGCTTTAAAACTTATCACAGCAGAATTAGGTTTACTTTATAAAGCTTAAACATTAGTTATCTTTATATTGTTCTGATTTTGTGAACATATAATTCATCGCCAGTCACCAAATACTTACAATTGCAACAATCAATATCACCACTACGCTGAAGACAGCATAATGTTCAGAATATATCTTTATTATGAATTGAATGTCTGATTTTATCACCTGTTATCATAGAGGTAATTTTTTCTCCCATTAAGAGTTGAATAGTAATTCTTGCCATCTGTGATGGTTCTGATTTTTGGACCTCAGCGTCGGGGTTGCGTTGTCATTTTGTATGTGTGCAGTTTGACCATTTGGCGAGTTTCTGGAGTTACGATTTTTGGATACTTTGTATTTTGAAGTTTGTAGTCGTGTTTGTTAACGATTTTAGTTGTTTTTCGAGATTTATTGTACTTCTGGCTGTACAAGCTTCGATTTTTAGACGAGGCACAAATTTCCGCCAAATTATTAGAATGAAATAATAAAAAAAATTAGTTGGTAGTGGAATGTATCGGAATTTGAATACAGGTATGGCGAAATCGCCTCTTTCCGTGTTGGCATCACTGGTTGTAGCCCAGCTGCCGTCGAGAGCGGACATGCTTTGAACGTTGGACCGGAGACCAGGAGATTCCAGCACCACGAGATAAGCAGCTAAGTAAACTGTAGGGAATTTTGCTGGGTCGGGGCATTTCTCTCTGCCTGGCAGGAAAAATGTTCCGGCCCAGAAGTTTTAAATACTTGTTTTAGTAGAGTAGAGAGAAGGAATAGTGTGTGACGGTCCATGAGGTAAGTCCACAGAGAGGGAGAGTGAACTTTAGAGGTACGGAGGCCGATAGGTGTGTAAATAGTTACGACCTGAGGCTGTGTTCCGTCCCCTTCACTGATGCGACCAGCTGCATAGCCACCAGTAGTTCCGTTACTCCATCCGTTTAATGCTGGGCTGGGGAACGGAACGAGTTCCATGCCTTATTTTCGCGAGTAATTTGATAATTTTGTTTACGAATGGCAAGACATTTCCATATACGGCGATTGTAAACCCGCGATCCTGTCGTACGTTTTGACAGGATAACTTGTTGACAATTGTTATATATTTTACTCACTCTCGTTGAATTCATGATATGGGCAAAAAAACAAATATTTATACAATATAAAAGTGTTGAATGTGCTACTTTTTTAGGCCACGTGCATTTCAATAATTATAGTAACAGTTTACAAATACATTATTTACAAAACATACAAACTTACTGTTATTTAAATTTTACTAACTTTAAAAGAATGTTTTTCTATAGTAATCCTACACGTTTACTTCACCAAACACGCTTGTTCGTCAGAATAATTAAATTATTTAGTTGCAGAATCATTCAGTAAAATCAACACTGCACGTTTCCTAAATCCAGCATTCTTGCCCTTGGTTGCCACCTATGCTAATCTCCAAATACACACGTTTCTGGTATTTTCCCGCCACTGTGACGTAACGCATGAAGCATTTGTGCTTTTTCCTCGTGCAGGTTATGCGTGAGATTAGCCGGCAGTAGAATGACGTAGAAGGTGCACCGATGTGCCTGCGAGTTGGGATGGGAACTACTTCGCTGCGGATATTTCACATTGCGCGAGTAACGGAACTGGAATTAAGGTTTTAAGATGCAGAACTCAGAGTACCTATCAAGGGAGTGAAGAGCTATAGACGTGCGGCGGAGGCAGAATATGGGTAAGGCATAATGGCGTTTGGGAAGGTTTCTGAATTCAGTACCACAAAGCCTGACACCTGGCCACAATACAAAGTCAGGTTTTCTTTTTTTGTGGAAACAAACAAGATTACCAATGCGAAGCAGTTAAGGGCAACATTTCTGACAGTCATTGGCTTTATTGACTTCGTTAATTACGACAAAGGAATTGGTCTACATCAGTTATGAAGAGTTAATTCAAGTGCTGGATAGCCTTTTCAATCCTAACAAGAATGAGATTGCATTATGTCTTGTTTTTGAAAATCGCAAGCAACAGTCGACCGAGATTATAGTCGAGTTTGTGGCAGAATAGAAACAATTATCAAGAGAATGTAACTTTCAAGATCTAGGGAAACAGTTTTTAATATGTATTGTGTGTGGGGTTAAGTATGAGCGACTCCAACATCAGTTGCTACTGGAGTCAATCCTAACCTTTGATACAGCTGTCAAGATCTCTGCTGCTTTTGAGGTGGCAAACAGGAATGTGGAGACTATTTCGGCTGCACAGAACGAGTTTAAACATGATTGCGAAGGTAGATGTAGCAAATTGGAGAACTTGCAAGAATAGTGTGGACATGTGAGCAGCACAAAAAATTCAAAATGCCAGGTTAGTTCTGCAAGGAATGATGTGGCTATCACACGTTTCTGGTGTGGTGTGGTGGGACACGAAGTGCCGGAATGCAGGCACAAAATACTATTTGTTCAGGTTGTCATAAGGTAGGACATATTAGGAGGGTATGCTGCAGTAGCAGAAGTACTCGGGGCACAAAGGCAGAGAAATCAGATGTGTGTTACACTGATTCTGGGCGGGTCAGAAGAGAGCACACGTGACAATGAAGACCATTATGGTACCTTATTTTATGTCAATCTTGGTATCGATCAGGTCCAGGTATACAAGGTGAGCCTGCAATTGAATGAGAAACCTCATGAATTTGAAATTGATTCTGGTGCTGCGTTAACTATTGTTAACCATGATGTGTTTATAAAACTCTGGCCCGATGTTAAAAAGAGACCAGTGTTGCAACCTAGTAAGGTTAGTTTAGCATTTTGGGAGTGTGTATGGTGACGTTTCTGTTAAGGTCAATTTCAAAGGCAAATGTTCTGTTCAGAAGTTAATTATGGCCGACTATGCTGGAAAAAGCTTGCTAGGTATAAATTGGTTCGAAGACCTAGGAATATCTGTGCTAGACATCCATAGAATTGAAGATGATAGCAGCATCTTGAAGGAATATGAACCGTTGTTCCATGAAGAAGGGTTCCCACCCTTGAAGGTACCACCTGTTCACATCAAGTTGAAGACGGATGCAGAGCCCAAATTTTTGAAAGCTGTTATCAGTAGCAATTCAGTTATGTACACGTGTGCATGAAGCTTTGGACATGCTAGTTAAGGAAAGGGTACTGGAACCCACAACATTTTCAAGCTGGGCAACACCTGTTGTACAAGTGTTTAAAAAAATGGAAGCATACGTATATCTGCTGATTATAGTAATACAGTGACTACATGTGTACAACAAAATGTGTTTCCCCTTCCCACTATCCAGGAACTGTTTGCTAACCTAGGATGTAGCAAAGTGTTCTCAAAACTTGATGTGAAGCAAGCCTACTTACAGTTGCTGGTAAACGACGCTACTGCTGAAATATTGGCGTTAAGCACATAAAAGGGACTCGTGTGTGTGCGGCGGTTACCACAGGGACTGTCGGCAGCTCCCGGTACATTTCAGCATTTTATAGCGCAGCTATTGTCAGGACTTCAAGGTGTCCCAGTGTTCCTGTATGACATTGAGATTGCAGGGTCAAGTGGCCAGGAACATGCTGAAAGATTAAAGGAAGTGTTGCACAGAATGATTGAAGTGGGAATGACCTTAAATTAAGGGAACTGTAAATTTAGAGTGGCCACAAGTGCATTTTCTTGGATTTATTGTGAACAAAGCTCGAGTTCAGCCAGACGGTGAAAAGTTCCATGCTATTCATGAGGCACCTGAGCCGAAGAACAAAACTGAATTGAAAGCTTTCTTAGAGCTTTTGAATTTTTATGCGAGTTTCTTAAAAGGGAAAGCTAACATTGTGGAGCCCCTGCACAGACTTCTGAATGGAAATACCACATGGAATTTTGTACGTACTGAAATGGAAACCTTTCAGAACTGCACGACATTGTTGCACGCAACATCTGTAATAACGCTTGCTTTGTGTGCTGGGACTCATGGAATCGCAGGGGGTGCTGCGTGAAGTGAAGACCGTAGCTTTGTCTAACTCAGGTGGCATGTTCTTTCTCTCTCTCTCTTCCCCTAGCCCTGCAAGCTGGAGTGAGGGTGTTGTTTTTCCTCCGTGGCAAGGATTAGTGAAAAGTGATGTGTACTGGATGTTCTACGTCCTCCGTTATTATACATGTGCCATTGACAAAAAGCAGCACATCACTGTGGTTACTTATTACAACATGATTAACTCATGGAAAGAAATGAACAAAAGACAATAGCATGTTGAAAACGACACTGGGGAAAAATAAGATTTACAAAGCCTTACTCGTGGAAGGTGGGGTGGAATACGAACTATCACATTGCTTGCTGTGGTGTGCTAGATTTGAGAAAACCAATCAATCTTTCTTTGGCAACCTGCAGGTTTCACAGAGAGCAAAACAGTTACGTGTTACATAATGGAAGGTTGCTATCCTCTGGCATCTTCTCACCCCAGGCTGACTAGCTGGCGGAACCAACCAGTGCACTTTAATGAAGGAATTTATCGTGAACATATATGCATACAGAGATCACCTGAAATACAACATATAAACACTCAAGCAATAATTAAACCCTGAAATGTTACCATTGTACCTTGATAATTTTGGTGGATTTTTAAAGGAGCTCTGTGGCAGTCTCTTAGGTTCGAATCTTGTTCAGTATAACAAGGTACACAAAAAACTTCAAAGCAAACAACTAAAATTTCTTAGACATCGGCTACAAATTATGTACGACTGGGTTAGAAAGTTACTGTGAATCTTCATGGATGCTTTTGTAAGAGTCTGGTTCTGATCCCATTGAGATTGTTTGCACACAAAACATGACCCTGGTGCAAAAAAAAAATTACATCTTTGTGTATGTGACACTAGCACTGTGGTGAGCATTTATAAATGTCCCTGGTAGATCCATGTTCACATTTAAACACTTTAATAACCTATTTCTGATAGCACTAATGCAAGTGTCTGGAAGCCATAATGTCCTGCATTACTCTCACTGTTTATTAGCTGGGGGGCTATCACTAGGTTAAAGCTTTATGATTTAGGGCTATAATGAGTCCTAAAAGTCACTGTGGAGGGTACCTTTGATACTGCTACCTATATTAAGCCTCTTTTTGTGGAGCACTGACTTACTTGTTGGCAGTTTTGTTCTTCGCTGGTCTTCCCCTCTGCCGTAGCTCTGCGTGGACAGGATAAGATGACATGAAGCGTGACATGGGCCCCCACGGAGACTCCTTGTACCGGTCTGGCACTGCAACTGCTTTGGATGCATGAGGGGGCATCACTCTCCTGGGTTCAGCACGTGGTGCTGGGGCATTGTCTTCAGCAGAATCTGTCGAGGACGACTTAACGCACACTGAGGATGATAGGGCAGTGCGAGAGAGTGGCAAGGTAGAGCTCTCCACTATGACTGCTCGGATTCCTGGACATCAAAGCTCTCGCTGTCTGGATTCGTAGCCAGAGGGCCCTCACCATCAATGGCTCTCGTGGTGTCCTTAGTTTGTTCTGAAGGCAGGTGTAGGATGTTGGAGTCGCTAATGCTTACCATTCTTATCGTACTGGTGATCTCCTGAAAGAGGATGCTCACAGGCCCCTCGTCCTCAGTGATACCGTTTGGTGATTCTGCTTGTCCAGGTGACTGGATAATGGCGTCTGCATCGCTGCTGCTAGTCATCCCTATCATACTGGTTATCTCATGAGTGGGGCATTGTCAGACCCCTGGTAGTCGTTGGTTTCACTGTAGCCACCTGCACCTGATTTACCATATCTGAGGATGTCTTGGGGGGGGGGGGGGGGGGGGGGTGAGACAACGTAGGTCCTTTTCCCTCATTGACATCAGATGCATCCTCTGGTATAAAAGAAGGTGGTGGCTCATCGGTGTGTGTATTGCTCGGCCGCTCACAGTTGGAATTGCTCACTCTGGGTGTAAGATCGACTTCATTGCCATCCTATCAGGCTCGAGTCTTGCATCCAGAGTAGTGACAGGCTGGGGGAAGGTGCAGGTGGTTCTTCTGCCTCCTTCACCCTGAGTGTTTTGGATAGTTCAGAGATCCTACTTAAATTGCAAATGCTCTGGCTGGTTTCACATTTCAAGGGGCTGCACCTAGAAACATTGCTTAATCCAGGGGTGGCCCGGTTACATGTGATTGTGACCTTATGGGCATAGCTCGTCTGCGCAGAGGGCAGGGATCTTACGGAGACAGCTTCTCGGTGCTTCAGAATGTCCTCGTGGGCCGAGAATAGCATGGCTCCACATCTGTGTCTGGTGTTCTAGCCTTGGGCCTACTGGTATGCCTTGGTTCAATTTCGGGAGTTGGGGTCGGTCTTTGGTCGTCAGAGGCAAACGCTCTTCGCTCGTCTGCAATCGACATTTTACTGGATTGGGCACCATGGAGTGATTTAAGACTCCCCGAAGTCTGCTTCATAGATTCTGGCTGGTTCTAAGCTATTCTGGGTAGTTCACACATGGTTTTGTGTTACTGGTTAACAGTAATCATCGCTATGCCCCAATCTGGGTGCCATAAAATCACTTGCATGGGGCTTTCTGAATCCTGAACTGAGACATGGTCCATGTGGTTTTGGTTGCGCTACATCAGGCACGCTGAATCAACATTACAGGTTACTGTCAGAATACGGGGGCCTTGGATTATGCGGAGTAAGTCGCATTGGCACCCGGCTTTGCACAAAATCTGGGAATGCAAGCACACCTTACTTATTCGGTCGGTCAGACTTCCTTACCTTGCCCACCTGACTCGTAACTTGTTTCTCCAACTGCAGGGGTGGTTGGGTACCACTGGTGCTGGCTCCAAGCCCTGATGTCTTACTGCTGATGTCAACTGCTGGAATGCTGGGTCCTGCAGTAGGAAGGCCGGCTGCTTGTTGACATGTGGTGCGAGTAGGAAATACACCTCTTGAATAAAAACACACGGGTAGGAAACAATACGTATTTATTATGTAGTAATAAACAAGGCAGCACGTACTATCTCACACCAAGCAAAACATGGTCAGAAGTAACCTATGGTAAAACAGGTGGAGGTGATCTGCTCCTACACGAACTTGGTAAAGAATGACTTTGATGGCTATAAAAACAGTCACACAGCTACTCTAACTCAGGATGTCTCTAAAAGACGTTAAGAAAAAAAGTGCCATTACTTTTAATGGCAGTAGGTGTAGTTGCTACCACCAGAAAGTAGTGACGGTTGTCGAACCAGGAGGAACAACAGAGAGTGTGATATTGGTGTCTCCATACTGACTGTTGAAGAGCTGATGGTAGATGCTGCAGAACCTCTGGAGTTGGTGGTAGCCTTTGACGGCATCCTCTGGGGCTGCTGCTGGATGGTAGCAGGAGTCACTGAAACTCCTGGGGGTTGTTGAGAGAAGCATCTACGGCTTTTGGTTGTTGGTGGTGGCAGCCTCTGGAACTGTTGGTAGGCTTGGCTGAAGCCTCCAGAGTTCTTGGAGAGGGCCATCAGGACCTAATGTTCAGTAAAGAGCCCCAGCACACAAAGTGTTGAGGCGAGCTACTGGAACAGATAACAGCTGTTTTCAGCTGTATTTTAAAGTGCGCTTATTAGGTGCACACTGGGACCAGAATGGAAGGTGTGATGTCGCCTCGTGGCATCCCTCGAGTGTGAGACTGGGTGGGGGTAACTCCCTCTCTGCACGGCACTCGGCTTCGACAGGGTTCGGCCAACCTCGGGCTGCTTCGTGGCAGGTGGTGACTTGTTGACTCTTGTGGAGTGGTGCACAGGGATGGAGGGTGGTTGCATTTCTTGGCCGCTTGCGTAACTTCTCATTGACGTTTCTAGAATCAGAGTCCAAGATACGCAATCTAAACTGCATTCGTGATTGGTGTTGTCGGGTTTGACCCTTCCTCAGGTTACGCAGAAATATGAGAGGTTGATATGTTCAATAATAAATAAGGTTTCAATAATTTTACTTTTATTGAAATTATATCAAAAAGTTACAGTCTTTGGAAGACAACGTACGGGTCTCTTGAACTGTGCACATTGTCACGCCACTGAAACAAAACAGAAAAAGGAATATTCAGTTATGGAAAAACACATTTCTACAAGAAAACAAACTATAGTATATTACATATACGGGTGGTCAGATAATTCGCGGATACGGGCTGCACCACATGAATCTGTGATCAAAACTATGTAGAAAATATTCTTTGGCAGTTTACGTTAAAAACGACATTAAAGTAGATAAAACGACTATTTCATGATAAGCAGAGCATACAAAATGTCTAACGTCGTAACAGGTGTTCGAAGTTTGCACTGCCCATAGCAATGCAGTTTTCTGCATGTTGTAAAATGCAGAATGCACAAAGCCTGGCCGCTGGATGCACCCCTGACCATTGCCATGAACTTCCCCACTCTTGCCATGATGTCCATCTTTCTAGGCCATCATGCATCAAATTGAAGAAATTGATTAAAAAATAAAAACTGACAAACTTAAAAACCAATTCTGCGATGTCTGCGAACAAGGTTCTCATCCACTTTAATATGAAAAAGTTAAGTTTATTTCACTTATTTATGAAGCAGTTAATCCACTTCATTTGTAAATACATATGCAAGTTTTAATTGTATTGAAAATGTGTCTTCCTAAAAAGTAACCATTTTAAGAAATGTCAGTTCAATTTATTTATTTATATTTTCTCAATGTCTATACAGTACATGTTTTAATACAAGGTGACATTGTCAAACTTTAATAATTTCAGTTGTCTTGTATATTATGTGCACAGTTTCTGTATCGGTATTGGATAGTGGCTGTATTGGCAAAGATACATTGGTTCGTACTGGTATAGGTAAACCTGCATCAGTTCCGCATTAATTACAACCAACACAAAGGATTCCCAACAGGGCTAATGTTTGGCTTGCAAAGTCAGCAACTAATAAACAATACCTAGCTTCAATGTGCTGGAACAGTGGTGGAACCACGTGGCGACACTTTGGTTCGGCTTGCACCCAAGTTGACGCAGGACAGACCACGCTGCAACGTCGGCCATCGAGATGGTCCTGCGGTCCAGCAAGAAGCCAGAGCCAGCTAGCAGTGTGCCCAGTAGCCTGAGGAATGCTTGCTGATCCTTTGCAGAGCTGCTTCTCAACACGTGATAGCAAGCATCCATTACTCCATCCAACGCAGTGGCCGATACTGGGTCATCTGTCAACTCGTAGTTGAACTGGGGTGGCCCCAGCCTCATCAAGTAGCGCAGAACATTTACTTCCCCACGTACACCCACATGCTTCAGCGGTGACACTATTAGTTCTGTATCCGCTCCGACTGCACATATGGCACAAGTAACTTCACAATCTTTACACTTACATTACTGCATTGTTAATGAAGATCACTTATAAATTAGAAGTGTGCAAAGACTATTTTTTTATTTTGAATCAAAGTTAAAGACAAAGATGCAAGTCTTCGTCGAAGATGAATTCAAAGTCGAAGATTACTTTAATTTTTTTTTTTAAGTCTTAGAAAATTTCAGACAATATATAAAATGAATTACTGTTTTTGATTGCGTACAAAAATGTGCTGATATGGTAGGTAATGAGCCACAAAATTTGTAGAAGTCAAAACAACAATTTTAGACATTTTCCCCTGGAAAAGTCATTCTTCTTGACTGACCAAAAATTAATACAGTAACTACTAGTAACAAAATACATATATATTACAACCTGGTATAAGACAATGCATGCTTGCCATTTATGCACGTTCCAAGTGAATAAAATGTACACAGTATTTGCAGGTTTCACAATCTGAGCACTTGGTCCTGGGTGCTAAATGCTGCACACCACCTTGAGGAGGTGGAGTATAGTACGCTGAAGTTGTAAAATAAATGTGGATAGACGAACATAAAAAATTTTTAACGTCCAATAAGTTTAATATGTGTTAATTATGATTGCAAGGGTCATGAATGGTGAAAAAAAGAGTAAAAATACTTAAATTGGTCTTAACATATTATGCAAGTTTTGATTCTAAATAAACAATTTAAAAATAAAGTATATAAAATAATTATGATAAATACGTATTTTATAAATTTTCACATATGTGCTGAATTGAAACACTTGAAATATATTTAAATGTATGATATTTAATTAAAATAATTTTACAAATTAGCTCTTAGGCAGTTGGGTGACAACTTTTACACACCATACACTTGCCAGCATATTGTGTTACGCAGCTACAACCTCTACACCTTTAAGTGCTGAAGTTGCAGATTATATTCCATGCGAACAAATGGTGCGCCTGTGCCGGAAGAAGTTTGGCCATAATGTATAGAACAGTGTGCTGTACTAATAGCAAGTATCTTTGAACTTTCAAAAGAATAAATTTTAAGTCTTGTACAATTATATTGCAGCACTTGATGCCGGCTAATAGCCAGCGGCGCTAGAGCCCATGACAGCGCTCACCACTCACGTGTCATGTGCCCTGCACGTGCGCAAAGAGGCCAATAATTTTGAACTTTCATATAATTGTTATTATTCAGTGTAAAATGTGTTCTATTGTATTTGCAGGGTTTAATATGTCTTAAAATGTGTTCCAGAGTTTGTTACTATTTTTAAATTGTCTGGTTTATAAAATTCAAAGTGCCCGCGGCACTGAGATTAAGAACACTAATATTCCGGCATGAACGTCACCATAAAGAGAGACTACAATAATATTGAAATTCACAAGAAAATTATACAATTGTAAAACAATACTTAATTTAATTTGTGCCATTTTATTTTCACTAATAAAATATTTTACTCTGCGTGCGTAGCACTTCCGCCTATGTGAACCCCGTAGGTGGCCATGGTAGGTCAGTGTGACACTTATCTCTGGACAGTCCTGTCGAGGAGAGCTGGCGAGGTAAGACACTAAAACATTTGTTCACTGATTTAGGTTTCCATAGTCCATGTAGTTTACCGGTTAACCTTTGATTGAGTACGTTTTTGCCAGACATTTTCCCCAGTATTATGCTTCCACTTTATTAACTTCTTGTGCCATTGCTGCACGTTTAACTTGATCGAAGAGCAGGAGGAAAATGATGTCGGAGAGGTCACGCGACCCGCGCAACATGAATCAGGCACCATCCGTATATGTTTATGGCGTTTCATTGTAACTTCTGCATTATTGCTACATGCAATTTCAAGGGCTTTGTTTTTATGTGTGTATTTGAGGGTATTTTTTGGGTTTGAATATTTTACGGCAACATCACATGTGACCGACCGAAAAGTCTTTGCATACACCATCATTGCGTTTTGAGAGCTTATTTATGCAATATTTATTTCAGGGTTCTAAGTCAATTTTATTCAGGGTTCAATGTATTTTTCACGTAAATTGATACTTTTTGAACTTGACCATGCGGTCACGTTAATGTTTGATTTTACCGCTATCAGTCATGTTACACGCCTGCAACCACTGCAATTGTACAGAGAATCATTTTCTCAGCAAGAATAATCTTTTGTCTGAATTTAATTTGCAGTTTCCATGCAGAAATATTGCAATTTCACATGCACCACGTGGTCCGCTATGAACTCCATTCAGCGGCATCCGCGCCTCTAAGCTTGTTTTCACACGTGAGTGTTTATTGTGAATATTCATCTCGTTTTCAATCTAGTTTCATGTATCATTTGAGTTTTATATAATTTTGTAATTAGTGTACAGTGCAATTATTCCTGTCCTAACTGTCTCTGTGTATAGGCCATCACCTCACTACCCACGTGCTGGAGGGCGAGCCCCGACGAGTTTGCATTAGTGATGCAGAGTAATCACACATGTTAATATGTATTAAGGGTTTCATTTGTAATTGACAGTGTCTTGTCTTCAGGGAAAAACCGCCAGTCCACCCTTGTGAAGGCTGTGCTTTCACCTCTGTGAGATCATCCATCTAGGCGTGCACTAGATTACTTGCGAACTGGGGAGCACCCAAGTGGAATTGACTAGTCGTGACCGAGATAATCATAATTTCATTGGCACATTGATGTGTATGCATAATAACAATAAATACAAGTCTACAGTGAACATTGATCTTTTATTCAGTAATGACAGTGTCCTAGCCACGTATATTTTATTAAATGTTTGTTTCCAGTGATGTTTAGTAAAAAGCTTAGTATTGCCTACATGTTTGTAAGTACACAAGGGTGAGACGGACAAACAGAATCCACAGCATCCCTGAGAACACTGAGACTCAATAGTGCGGTGATTGGGAAGCACCGCTGGTACCCAAATCACCAGTAAGTATTTGTGTCATTGTTCGTCTCGTGTCTCACCCGATAGCGTCACACTTTACATTAGGTGCCATGGAAAATGATGTGCATTGTATTCCATCTGGATAGTATTTTCTGTAGATTCATTCATGTTCAACAACAAGAACATTAAACACTGCTTTTGTTGTGAATTAAATAAGTACATTCAAATTAAATTTCACATGTAAGTTTATTGAGATTTTCAGCAAAGATGTAATTTTTTTTTAAAATTGTAATTGTTGCAATATGTTGTGATGCATCGCTGTAAAAGCAAACATCAGTTAATACAATTCTTCATGGAAATAGATCACATATGGTATTCAGTTAGATTACAGGGGTGAGCTTAAGTAGTTTGTGTGTGTGTACAATGGGTTAAAAATCACAAAATATTGAAGATTGCCATACATATAGATTATAGGAAAATTTATTTTTTTTTGAATTTTTGATATTTCCAAGCTTTGCACACCCCTATTATCAATACAGATATATTAACACACGCAATATAAGGTAGAACACAAACTATACACTTCATGAAATGATTAACAGATTCCCCTAAACAAAGTCAAAAATACTAAACAACTGGTACTAACTACACACAAAACATAAAAAAAGTTGCACACATTCAATGGTTGTATTATGTTAAAAGAAATGTTAAGTACTGCACACAAAGAACACATAGTGACAAATTATTTTTGCAGAAGCAGTGGAATGCACGGTCGGGGCAAAGAAATTTTTTATTTTAACACGTCCTAACTCATCTCACTAACACCTCAAAGTATTAACTCAGCTTCTCGACCACCACTGATTCATCCATACCCCACAGACTTATTAACAGTAAACCCCAGTTCCTGAAGGGATCTCATTAGGAGAATGCCACCCTTGCGGTGTCATGCGTGTGTATTTGGATTTGATTTAGGATCTCAAGTTTTTCAGACCAAATTTTCATTTTCTCTGAATGCTTATTTTAGCTTACTCTCAGCTTATGACATATTTAAAATTTAAATTGTATAATACAGTACAAACCAAACTAAAAACATTACCTACGTAAATCAGCCATAATAACTACAGGTGGGACTATAACACACTTTCTGTTTGGTACTGTGTGTGGCACGCTCGTAGTGCTTCTAGGAACTTTTTAGTTCTATCAACAAACTTTCGGTTAATACAGTCCATCAAGATGTTCGACGCAACACTTTCTATACTCAATATTCAATACTATTTTAAGCACGATACCCTCAATACTTTCGATACCTTTAGTAAAAAATAAATGAAAAGTTTAAATGATGTAGGTACTGAAATTCAGAAACAATTGTGTACGGTTCAAAGTTCTAATAAAGTTGAAAATAAAAACATATCACAGTGCATTAAAGAAAAAAAAATGATTAAATTTTTTTTTTTACAAAATTTTTAAGCTCACATGATTGAAACGGAAATGATTTCTCAACCGTGAACCACCGTGAATACATGTAGAAACGTAACAAATATTAACAAAAGTGATCAAAACGGTAACATAAGTGCTCAATTCAGCATTGCCAACTGTGACCAAATTTAGACTGTGTAGCATATAGCAGAATGGAAGTAGGCTAATAAAGTTGCAATCATAATAGCCATTTTTTCATACAGTAAATTTTGTATTTTTATATTTTATGAATTTTCTCTTTGTTCTTTAAATAATAATGATATTAAAGTAAGTGTGCGAGAGTACAAATTACGTGCCGTATTTGCATCAGTTATCAAATGTGGGGAAATAACCGATAGCGGCCTGCAACTAACATGGCCGGTCCTGGAATGAGCACAGCCGGCCGCGAAATCCGCAGCTATTAACATTAGCATGGTAATTAATTCATTAATTTACTGTTTTCAGTGCCACCCAACAGCGTAAGCCAACAATAGGATGGCACTGATAGATAGAAAACTAACTCTAAAAATACATAGCACAAAAATAAGACACAAATACAGGATAAACACAACATAAAGACACACAAACATAATGGATATTGGACTAAGAATAATAAAGGATTAGTGATTAATTAAATTCTTACAAAGCTCGAACCAGGTAGCTTACCTTGAAGCAAAATAAGTTATAAAAGATTTAAAAATTAACAACATAATAGACATTAGACTAGGAAATAAAACACACTACTGACTAATTAAATGCTTAAAGTTCCAAAAGATTACTTTCTTATACTTGAAAGGGATCAAAGTTATAGAAAGATTGATTACAATTATAACATGATGCGTGCCGCTTGTACAACTAATTGAATACGATTACGACTCATCGCCTAGAGTACTTCTTCCACCACTACAGACATGAGCGACACGCTGCCTATCCTCCAGGCAGCAGGAACTATGAGCGATTCCTTCTGACATGGAGGATATGCAATCCGGCAGGCATGCCCCCCCGCAATAAGCCAACAAGCTGCCCAGACCTTGGGCAGCTCCGAAGAGGCACAAAGCAGAATCGCTGACCAGAGTATTCCCATGCTGACCAGGGCAGGATGACATCAAGCCTCCCCCGCACCGGCAGCCAACAAGTTTCCAATATTTAAGTCAGGATGCTGCTGGGCACTGGCAGTCATTTTTTATCTATCTCTTGCATTATCCCACAGGACTCCTGCCAGTGCTGGGACCGCCCGAGATCTTCAAAGCATTGAGTATGCCCCCTGTGGCTAATTCACCGTCGACGACCAGTGAACCTGACAACCAGCGAACACGCTTACCCATACGTTAAATTCACTTTGTCTCAAGACATCATCTTTAGACAGTTTAGTAGTATTATATATTTTCTCCTTTAACTCTTTCTTTCCCATTCTCCATTAGAACCAGGTTGCCTCCAACTGGCCAGCGTAGTAACCTTCAGCACTCAATTGCCTGGTAGGAGGGAGAACGTGTCGCATGTTTATCGAGACTTCAATAAACATACTGTTGTTTCATACTTCTCAGCTTTTCTTTATTAGAGTATCTGTCTGTTTGCCTGCTAGATACAGGTTTCTACGTACACCTTTGACGAGGACCGGGGAATTTATAACTACCGAATTAACTTCAGCCACGGGCACCCTCCAGGGGTCCGTTATATTTTCACACACCCATTAGACGGCCATCTGTTGCTTCCCAAACTACTACAGCATTGCTTCCAGTGCTGGTGGAGAGGAACAGAGGAGCCACGACCACTAGCAACACCTTCACCCAGAGAGGGGCGACAGTCTCAAGTTATTGCCTTATCCCACAGCACTGCATCCAGTGCCGGGATATACTGTGGCTTGAGATCTTCCGTTCATTCCTGTGCGGACGCATTCAGTGGCGGCATTGGTGACCCAAACAGCTCCACGTCTCTGATCAGCCGGCATAGCATGGGGTATCAGTGGAGACTTTACAGAGCCTGGGTGGAGACATAATGGCTTTCAGCCAAAGGCACGGCCACAGGGGTAGGGAGCGTTACGCAGCGCTTCTTGCCACCTGACAGTTGAGTGCACTTCCTCAGTCTAAACCAGAAAGACAGGCGGAACAGAACAGTGCTGCCCAACTCGGGCACGAGTCAGTATCGACTGCTCCATTTGTGGTATTATTCGTATCTCCGTGTATACGCATTCACCCATTGGGCCATCCCATGGTAAAAGGACTGTTGACCGGTACGGAAGTTAGATTCGGTTGGGACAACATCCACTTCTGGATCAACGAATCTCACTTGTGAAATCGCAGTTTCAGTGTGGGCCAAGCTCGCTACATATGGACAAATCCCACTACAACCACGGCACCCAAGAAGTAGGAGTAAGTGAGTACTAGCAAACACTCCTCGCCTCTCGTCGCCTAGATAACTCAAATCATCCCGCTTTTGGTCTAGCGGACAGAATCCTTGACTGTCGTGACTATTAACCTAGCCGGTCACGTGTCAGAACGCATCTATTAACAAGATCTTTTATGTTGTATAATATGGGAAAAATGTGTAACTATGCGAATATTTTGGAATTTTTAAACATACATTATTAATAATAGCACAACACAAATATGACAAACGTATTGACTAGAAACAAAACATCATTTATTTCACAACGTTCTGTAAGTGTTAATGTCTTGAATCTATGAAGCTCATTATTATAGTTGAAATCCAAATTACTCGAGAATCTTTTAAAAATAAGTTTGAAAATCTTTTTTAGTACATATTCTATTCTGTTTGAGTAGGAAATTGTAATGTATTTCCAAATGAATGACAAACAATAATCTAGTTTTTAATTAAATTATCCAATAAGAAGTATGAGAAATATAAGCATGTTAATATTTGTATAAAAATTATATACGGTTCTAACTAACGAATAATAAAGAGACAATAGTGATTGAGGTAAAGATGCAGAAAAAGTAATAAACTTAATTAAACCTAAAATACGACGACTAGTATTATATATCAAATGCTCAACATGGAAATTAATATACAATTTAGAATCTAGGGTTATTCCTAGATCTAGAAAATATTCGACTCTATTTATTGGAACATTATTAACAGAATATTTGTACAAAATAGGATTTGTCTTCCTGGTAAAGGAAATACACAATGTCCTATTGTAGATGAACACAGCCCGTGCTTTCTTTTGATGTTTTTGTATATTTTAAGGTCATCTGCATAAAGTAATACTTGTGATTTGCCTACCTTGTGGAACACCAGATGATGGATGATAGAAGGAAGAAAAAGAGTTTTGAAATTTAATAACAAATTTCCTATCAGAAAGATAATTACCAATCCAATTAATATATAAGTTGTCAAGACCAAAATATAGCAGTTGTTTAAGTATCAAACTCTTTCTGTAAGTTGAAGTAAATGTCATCAATTTCATTTCTAGAAGTAACAGCACCATATAAATCAATTACAAAATTGAATAGATTTGTTGACGTCATTTTACCTAATTGAAATCCATGCTGCCTATCAGTTATTATTTGTTTAGTATGAAAATGTAAATGTCTATGTATGACTTTCTCGAATATTTGAGAAAAATTACATAACAGAGAAATTGGCCCAAAATTGTTCACATCATGTTTGTTGCCTTTCTTAAAACTAGGAACGACAATGGCCTGTTTCCAGAGACTAGGATAGATGCTACAGGACAGACTATAGTTAAAAATGAAAGTTAATATAGGAGTAAAGATATTAGAACAGCCTTTTATTACGAAAGTAGGTATTTCATCAATTCCAGTGACCTTTCTACTTTTAAGTTTTTTAATAGCCCATTGAACCATTCCTAGAGTAACTGAAGGAGTTGATACAAGTAAACTATTTTCAAAACATTTACTTTGCAAATTAAAGTTCTGGGATGACTGTACATAAACTTCAGAGAAATGTTTACCAAACATATTTGCTACAGCTTTAGGATCTTGGAACCATTTTAATATTGGATACTACAGTTTTGGTTTCACTGTACCCATTTTACATAGTTAAAACATAATTCCAAAATCTGTTTGGGTTATGTTTCAAATCATCATTGATTTTGGATTGCCACTTACTTTTGTCAACTTTATTTTATCTTTCACTGCCTTCCTGAGGTCGGAAAAGCAATAATTATAGTCAGATTTGGGTTTTTTTTTGTATAGTCTTAAGTAGTGATCTTTCCTTTTCAATAATTTTATCAAATCATATGAAAACTAGATGGGATATTTACTTTTGTTACTTTTACTTTTAGGAATAAACTGGTTGATTGTAACCATATGATTTACATCATTCATAGAATAAATAGGACTCCAATCAAGTTCATTTAATGCTAGGTAGAAAGATAAGTAGTCATCTTTTTTTATAATTCCTAGTGTGGGAAGAATTGTTCACACCTTTAGTAGAGTAACCATACCTTTGCAGACTAATCCAGGATTATAAACATCTTCCTCAACAATTGGGCCTATAGATTTTTCAATATTAATATAAAAATTTGAAAAAAACCAAGTCTAATAATTCCGAAGAAGACTTAGTAAAAAAATTACGCTGTTCCAAATTTAACGAACTCATTAATTGAGATATTGACCTTTAAGTTTATTATAATAATAAGCAATAATTTGAGTATGAAAGTTAGTCCAATCAATTCCAGGTATATTGAAATTGCCAATAAAAATGATTTGATATGGATAAACAGCCAATTTTAACTCCAGAAATTAAAAATTATCTTTAACTGGGCTAACAGACAATTGTGGGGGACAATATAAATTTCCAATTAAAATTTTATTGGCATTACTACTTATGATTTCAACCTAAACAGATTCAATACCATCTTTGAGAAACTCAAATTTTTGAACAGTATGAGGATAACACTCTGAATTAATAGCAAATAGGACCCCACCTCCTCTGTTGAGGTTAGTAATTTTCGGATCACAATCTGTACGAAAAATGCTGTAAATATCTGAAAAATAATGTGAGTTTAAACAGTTAGTGTTAAACCATGTTTTGGTTAAGCAAATGATGGAATAATCAACACTACTAAGATTTTCCGAAAAAATCAATGATTTGGTACGAAGACCTCCAACATTTTGATAGTACACAAAAATTATTATCACTCAGAGAGGACATAAAGTAGCAATTTAAACACCTCCAGCTGCCTCAACATAACCTAAGCTTCATCCCTGACGACTCCTCCAGTCGCCTCGTTTGTCTTAGCCGAAGGCTGTTCTCCTGTCGTAGACTTTAATGCACTAGAAGCGCTAGACAGTTGATTAATCTGCTGTAAAAAGGGCTAATCAAGCAGCCAGCAGACCAAAATACAGTATTAAAAATATAGCCGAAGTCAGACTCCACAACAGAAATGTAAAACGAAGAATAACTGTCAAATCTTGTTTTTAGTTTGGCAACCTTTAAATTTGAAACTGCCAGTTTCAGGTTGATATATGGCACAATATAATTTTCTTGGATGTAGGGATCAAAACGAGACACAAATATTGCCTTCACATGGGCTTAGGAACATTTTAAATATTAACGTTGTTCCTAACGCCAACTTGAATTTGTTTCCTCGCCATAGTCGGCCTTGAAGCAGGTTACCCACTTTCAGCCGAGGCCTTTGTTCCGTGTCTGTGGATAACATTAAAACCCTAGTCATCAGCAGCCAGGTGTGCACTAGGTTATTGGTGATATGAAATTTTTTCGGTCACGCTGGTTGATGGCGTCTTTACCATATGGTAGATTGTTGGCCTCAGAATACGCAGTCGATTCTGAATTTTTACTAATACTTCACTATAAGATTCTTTTTTTTTAGCAAGATTGCGAGTTGCACCAGCAGCAAAACATAAAGAACAGATATTTACTTTAGTACTCTGCAGGTTTTTCAACATATCCCACAATAATGTGTTGTCCTCTCTAAGTTCTTTCACATCCTTAGCAAGTTCATCAATCTTTATGCAAAGCGTCTCAAATAACGATTTTACACTCGTGTCCATTTTTTCAGTTAATTTCAGAGAGTTATCATTTTGACTAACCACTTTAATGTCTACAAGCATAACTTTAAGAGCATAATTTTTGTGACCAGCATTTGCATTAGCACTCATTTTCCCTACCACTTTATAAGTTTTACTATTACGCTTGGGTGACGAACCAAACATATCATTTTCATCACTGCAGTTCACACAGATAAAGTCTTGCCCATCACTTTGCAACACACTGCGTATGCCAACGAGCACCGCACAAACCGGTACACTTTAACCGTAGAATGGTTCACAGCATTTTTTACATACGTCCTTACTAGGGGGTATATGAAAGGCCCGAAAGTACAACGGGTTCTGGAGTTTCGGACACCTTAACTACTAAAAAACAACAATCTCACAGGAGCGGTGGTTAAGCACATCCTCTCTGAACGAGCGCCCGGCCGATAATGTAATTATTATAGCAAATGCGTAATTTGTTAAAGTTTAGAATGTGACGTGTGCCAGGTTCTGGTAGGTTCTTCGGCTTCTTCAATTACTCGTATGGAGCTGTGTTGTGGAAAATTCCCTTCTGGGGAATGGTCTAGGTAGTCAATGGATGACTTTCCGAAGTAGCTCTTGGAAAGCTTACATGTCATCCCAGTTCCAGGCATTCGAGAACTAGTTGTATGTGACCTAAATGATATTCCCAGGTTTTGGAGTATATAATCACGTCATGGAGATATGCGAAGCAAAACTCTCCGATGTACTCCGTCAACCCCTCTGTGGATAATAGGTGTTAGAACGTGGCAGGGGTGTTTTTTAATCCAAAGGTCATTACCTTGAATTGTAGGGTTTCGCCCTTGGGTGTCATAAAGGCTGTGTACTTCTGGCCTCCATATCCAGGGTGCTGAAAATCTTTGCCTCCCCGATGTCTCGAAGGGTATGGGTTACGTCAATGGCTGGGGAAGCAATAGGATGTGTCACGTCATTCAAAGCTTTGCAATTTACGCAAAACCTGACCTTACCGTCTTTCTTTGTGCCCAGCACCACATGGGAGTTGTATGGGGAATACGGTTCTACAATTCCCTGGTCCTTCATATTGTTTACATGTTCCATTATCAGATCGCGGCGCCATGCTGATACCCAGTAGCCCCTAATGGGTATCAACTGGGGCTTTGGTCGTTCAGATCTCATGTTGAATCACATGAATCTGGTGTAGAAAGCCTCCATGTCCAAAGGCGCTGGTGTGTTTATCCAGCACTTGTTTTAAGTCATTAAATTCCAATTCACATATTTCATGGTTTATACGAGAGGGGTGTATGGGCTTTGGCACTACAGTTTCAGGGTTGTGGTCCCAATTCACTGATACCTTATCCTTGCTACCCAAGTACACGCAGTATTGTCCATGGTCAATGATACAGTGTTGTTTTTGCCGGAATCATGGACAGCCAAGTATTACCGCTTCTGACAGCATGGGTGAAATGACGAACTCCGTTTGAGTAGAAATTCGGTGTAAATGTACCGTTAGAGTAATTCAGCCGTTAACTTGGAGGGTGGCATCGTGTTGTGCCATTCACAGTTTTTAACTGAGGCAGCATAGCAGATAATTGTTCTGTAGTTAAAAGGTTACTGTGTATAACGTTTCCGGTAGAATCTAGTAATGCGAGGACTTTGCTCCCACTGATTTCAATTTCAATATGTGGAGCTATGGGGAGTATCATTTCCTCATTTAAACCCTGGAGGCTGGGCACTTGTGGTCCGGTGGTGGTCACCCGCTTTGCACCCGGCAGCGCAGTTTCCCACCTTTGGAACGGGGATAGGTTTTGCAGTAGTATCTGACTGATTCGGGGCTTCCATCCGACTGAATTTATTAGCTGGGATCCCCGATCCAGCGGGTTTACGTGGACAGACCTTGTTCCAATGACTTCTAGGACAAAACCAGCACTTTTGTACGAACGTGAGGCGTGGCGCAGGGGCGGGTGCATTCTTGGGTGTGTGTGTCGGTGGAGTTCGTGACTCCGGAGTTTTTTACCGGTTGAGGTTTCTTGAATGTCGCTTGTGCCACAAAGTTTTGTTCGGTCTCTCTTGCATGATCTACCAATTTGTCAATGGTTGTAGTGTTAGCTGTGAGTAAGACGTTTCTCAAGCTAGGCAATAGCATGCAGCTGATAGATAGGACGGATGCAGCTTCATCGACCCTGGGAAATACTAGTCTAAACAATTGTTCCTATCGGCGAATAAATATTTCAGCGTAGTCTTCGGACCCCTGGGTCTGACTGTAAAACTGCATGGTTAACCTAGCCAACACCTCCTTGCCAGTAAACTCTGTTGCCAATCTGTTACCGAAGTGTTTCCACTCGGTGAGGAACTCACCGTAGCATTCCCACCATGTTAGCGCAAGGCTCCATAAGTGTAGTTGGGCTCTGCTTACCTACTGCTTCGTGGGAAGGTCAGTTTTCTTGAACTCCTTTTCACATTTCTGTGTGAACAGTACCGGGTCCTCTTGTGGTCTGCCTGCAAAGTCCATTATCTGTATATTGTCATCCCGTTGGGCTGCTGGGTGTCCCGGTGCTATTCTGGGTGGTATGACTATTACCAAAGTTCATGACTGGCAGGAGTGGGATGTGTGTTTTTGTCTATATCTTTGACATTGGTAGACCATGCTTGTCATCATGACTCATTTGTCTCAGGTCAGCCTATACATGCATGATGATACGGTTCACTACACGTGCAGCGTATCTTATTGATGACCAGGGGCATGCAACCTCATTGCAGAATGTGGTCGGTTGTATGTGGCAGGTTTCGCACCTGTATTCAAGACAGTCTGTATTTCGGGCTTCATCCGTCCAACCTAAACGTAGGCGGTGAAAGGTATCACCACAATAGTTGCACTCAATGAGAAATGAGCCAGTACCGGGGCAGTCTGCATGGCTACACTTCTTTTCTGGGATGTCATGGACCAATGAGTCATGGTTTGCACCCTCGACAGTGTTGGTCTCAGTCTTATCATACTGATGGCTTATGGGCATCACGGGGTGTTTTTCGGACGCCCCTAAGTGCGCTTCGCTTTCCCGGGTGACCCTTAGGTCTCTGGGTCAGGTTGGTCTGGTTTGACTTTAGCTGTTAACAGTTAATCACTCTGACACCCCACGTTGCGCACCAGAAAATCACTTGACACATGCCGGGTTGAAGAATAGCTGGCACAGTTGTTGTGGCTTTGATTACACTAGACCAAGCAGACTGCGATAGTGATTTACTGGTTGATTTGGTGTTTGCGGCTCATTACTTAAACTGGGCACACTGGTTAGCGGGTTGGTACGAAGTTGTCAATAGTCTGGGTGACTAGTGACTTGCGGATGGAGACCTTATTTCCTAATAGGGGTTTACGTGTCGAGGTATTTAATTGACGGGAGATGTTGTGGTTACCTGGCTTAGTTTTGCTTTGGCCATCCGTAGAACTACTGCTGGTTGCTGGCTGGAACATGCGGTGTAGTCCACGGGCTGAAGGTCAGTGATACTGTGTCGGCCAACACGGTATCGTTAATTCTCGGCTGTAGCTTCTGGGCTCCAGAACTTGGGGTTAGAAACCCAGAGTCTCTCCTCGGTTCCATGTACCAGACTGTGCAGGTCGGGATGGTAGTCTTGATGCTTACGAGTATGTGGAAGAAAACCAATATATGTAAATACGGGAGAAGTCGGTTTCTCCAAAAGGCTGACTACGGCAGCGCAGTCTAATTCTGCCTATCTGTCCAAAGTCGCAGGGCCAATACACTCTGCAGCTTGGCAGCGAGGTAAGCTGTCATTTGCTCTTCTCTCCTTGGGCCATGCATCACCTTAAGAGGTATAGAGTGTAGGACGCCGCTGAACGGTATAGGTTGTGCACCATGGACGCGAAAAAATTCCCTATTATAGTGTTCAGCCAGTAGTAGCTGCCAGCACGAGCTTGGTGTTCCAGAAGGCCCCCCGCTACCGGCGGGCAGACCAGAAGTGTTGAGCCGTATGGGTCACCTTCCTGCTGCTACTGAGCATGGGTCGCAACCAAGGCCAGGCTGTAACAGTCAAGCAAATACTCCCGCCAGCACCTAGGTGCTCCAGTAGGGATACAACCAAAGCGTACTGTCTCTCTCTGGTTGGATGAGTTGCTAGTGGTTCGGGCTCTGCTGTTCTATCCCCGGAGGTCTAGAACAGGTGGCTATCGAATGGTGCATGTATCTGGTTGGTGGATTCAAGAAGGGGGATCCCCAGTCCTGGTCTAAGTCGTATTCAATATCTGGTCTCGGTCAGCAGTGCACAATGTGTACTAGCAGCGTAGTGGACTCTATATTAGGAATACTCTCAGCTAAAAGAACAAAGATGTATTTATTAAGAACGTAATAAATACAGTGACACGTGCTATCTCCTAACCAAGCAGACAATATGCTGGAAGTAACATACACTGAACAGGTGTAGGTGATCTGGTTCTAGGCTTAAGTAGTTGACTTTCTAAATAAGAATATACTTAAGATTGGTTAACTAACTTTGGGATGTCTAGACGAGACGATTAAATAAAAGATCCACTGCTCTAATAGCAGGGAGGTAATTGCCGCTACTAGCAAGTAGAGGCGGCCACTGTTCAGGAAGTAATCAGTAGCAGAGGTGTTTGGTGGTAATAGCTGAAGAAGCCTCTAGTAGAAGAAGGCTATCGGCAATGAAGAGTCTCTGATAAATCGTAGTAGTTGACGTCGAGGAAGCCTCTGGTGATGACAATGGTAGTAGCCACTGGTGGCTGCTGAAAACTGTTGTCGACAATGGGAGCAGCTTCTGGTAAGCTGCCAAAGACTTGGAGGTCGTCAAAGACCACAGCACACGAAGCTCGAGGATCACAAAGAAATACAGTATATTGGAGGGTATAGGCCGCACTGAATTCTTGTATTCCTGTATTGTTAAGTCACAATTCTGTACAAAGATAATAAATACCCACACTCCAGAGTGGGTGTAGCAACCTCCTGGTCATTTCTTGGCTTCGTGCATATTTGGTGGCGCTCGGCTGTGCCCAGAGGCGACTGATGGCTTGTAGGCTCTCAGCGCGGGGGAGGGGAGAGTGACGTACCGCTGGCTTGCGCAACCTTCGTACTCACGTGCTCGGAAGCGTGCTCCGTGTACAAGTTGACAGGGTTCAACTCTCACTTGGGTGTAGAAGGTATACTAGCTTTATAAGAGATGAGTCGTAATCATATGTAGTAATACAATAAAGCAGCACGCATTAAGTGTACCCAAATTTTGTTATTTGTGAGCTAATTTTTGAAATGGTATAATATGCTCGTTCTGAACGCATGAAGGTGACTTGCTAGTCATCGGATTGGCAACGCTGTTTGTTATAAATTATATGGCAGACGTCTTTGTTTAAATCATTCTTAATGATGTTTATTTGTTTAAAATTTTTTTAAGTGTTTTAATTATTTTTTTTTGCGATGTTCATTTTGAACAGTATTGTACTATAGAGCCAACATCATAACGTGTTGTTCGGAATATGAAATTTTAAGTTTTCGTTCACTGATAGAAAGTACGAAAGAAGTGTTTAATTCTTTAATGTAATTGTTTCTATTGCTGGTATTTTGCATTTTTCTGAAGTTTGTCTTGTTCTTTGGATCTGCAATGTTCTTTTACTAACATATTTTATTATTAAAATGAGTGGCCTGTATCATAATATAGAACTAAAAAATACAGCGACCTTCGACAGAACTTATTTAACGAACTACACAAAAAACAGTCGACTTACACATTAAAAAAAAAGTTTCTTAGCCTCAAAGAAAAGTATTGAAACAATCGCGCCGATACTCGATACTTTTGATACCACTAAGTATCGAGGTATGGAAGTATTGAACGCCCCATCTATAATAATAAGTGATTTATACAGTTAGCAACCTCATTCTCACAAAATAAAACTGTGATGCTACTTGGCAAACAAAACCACTGAAGTTAGCGTTTCATGTTCACAGATGTTAAGTTTAACATATGGCACAGAAGAGTTGGTGATACACTTCCATTTCAAATATATGATAAACTTAAACATTTCTTATTTGCAACATATTTCACGTACTACTTCATTCCATGCATTCCATGAGAACAACTGCATAAAAATATTACTTTTAAATCGAAGTTTGCCTTTATGAACGTACACATACAGTGCACACATTTGGTAACACAAAAGGCATGTTGATTTAAAACTAACTTATCAAAAAATGTAACATCACTGCTACTGAAACTAATAATTAAAAATTAACACTTGCAAAAATTTTTAAGATGATGTTAGCATCAACTGAATCCGTACAACACATATACTGAGTTTCAAATTTCAAGCACAGCTAGTTTTAAAAATGATTTTAGATGACATGTATATTGTTCAGTTTTTGATGAAAGTACAAAGGTGTTGACAACATTGCAAAGAAGTGTCATACAGAGATTGTAACACTTTATTGGCATTCATTAATGATAAATACCAACTCAACATATAAAAATAGTTAAAAACATTTTCCATGTGATTCTTTACTGGAAATCTATATCCATAATTTAAAATACAAACATCACGTGCAAGGATCTTATGAGAAATTTTCCACGACTTAAATTTTACAAAATGTCGGAATTTTTCTTTGGCCTGCCCAAGAAAACAAGTCGACCAGTGACAATAACCACCATATATCGTACATGTGAAGACCAAGGTGACCCTCCCTGCTGGGAATCAAACCCAAATCACCTTGGTGGGAGGCTAGTACCGTAGTATGCCCAATACACAAACCCAGCCTTGTGTGTGGCATAGAGGAATTTAAATAAAATAAGAACTTTAGAATTAACTATGGAAGGCACCAAGCTATAATATTATACATAGAGACCTGAAAAATTCCCAAATTCATATCGAGACACGTTGCAATTTCCAAACATATACATTCATATTACTCTTGCAATTGGTCGACGTGTTGTTTGACACCTTCTCGAGATGATTGAGCCAACAACAAACATGCAATACATTGTAGGCCTAATCACCTCCTTGTAATGCCACAACAAATAACCAATGAAGAGTTGATATCTGCTTGATTTTATATAAGATTGTCACATCTAGCCTACAGGTTATTGCACTCACGGATTTTTCATTTCTCTAATTATACAGTATCTTGTGATAGAATGGAGGTTTTGTTAACTATGATGCATGCCAAACTGCTGCACAGCGTACCTGCGCTCCCTACGGGCGACTTTGCCCCACACACGTCCTAGCAAGAGTTCGGGGCAAGTCACAAAAGTGTCACACTAATATTCAAGTGCCGACAGAATTGACTCCATGTGCTGGACGACTTCGAGCACAAAAATAATTAACGCATTTAATTATAAATTGTACTGCCCGCCCAGATTCCAACATGCGGTCACCACCCCCTTGAACCAAGATTGTTTTACCAGAGGAGCCACTGCTCAAAGATAACAGAGAAGGAAGTTTTAAATGACACCACAGGATCGGAGCACTCCCCTGCTTCCCCGTGACGTCACACCTGCTGACCTCCGAGCGGAACTTGAAAATTTGTCAGCAGTCTCAACTCAGGGTGATACGGAATGCGTGGCGCCGCAGCAGCCCTATGATAACCAATCCCAGCGGAGAAAGGCTATCATCCCCTGCACCCTCAGAAGAGCCATGAAGCTGGGATTTTCCAGTACATAAGGAGGCACAGATACGCCTCTAGCCAGAGGTTGCCGGGCTCACCGGCCGCATAGGTCTGCGAGCTCTCTCCCTAGTCTGACCAAGACCTCCCTTCTCACATGCAGCTTGCAAAAGCTCAGCCTCTCCAACAGCTTGAGAAGGCTCATCCTGAACCAGCCAACAGCAAGAGCCGGCACATCACTCTAGAGGTAACCTCAACGTCCAATCCCTACACCTCTTTACCAGTGTCACTCCTTTGACTCCGCGGTAGCAGTTCGTCATGACGTCCCATCTGGATAACCACCCCTCGGGAGATTACGCTGTCAATTGCGTAATATATATATATGTATAAAAAATAACATTTCTTGGACCAGAGTATTGTATTACGGAGTGTATAGGCCGCGCGCACACACACACACACACATTTATATATATATATATATATATATATATATATATATATATATATATATATATATATATATATATATAAGACTACAAAAATGGGGTGTGGCTTATATAAGAGATTTTGGTATAAAACATTTTTTTTGAAGATTTTTTCTCCAAAACATGTTTAGAAATTTGTCAACATACAATACATTTTAATGTTTTAATTATTAACGGAAGAAAGAGAAAAAATTAATTAATTAAAAAAAAAAGTTCTTTGTTCACTCATATACATAAACAAAATAACCTTCAACCCGCACATGTAAAATATAAATATGTTCAAGCTCGCCCGTAGATGTCGTACAGGAGAAAATAATTTCTCTACTATACAAGAGAAAGATATCTTACGTAGTTTGCAAGCCCGCTGTTGCTCTACAAGTACACGTTGATAAGACGCCAATTTGTGTAACATATTGCAGTGGTCTCGCATTCTCAAGTCACATCATTTATGCAATAGTAATAACGCGATATATATTCATAAACATTGCAACGTAACACACATTTTTTGTCACAAATGTTTTGTAGGGGAGAAATTAAGTTGGAATTTATTATGTATGACTTAACAATATTTAAAGGAATACAAAAATTCAGTGCGGCCTATACTTGATTTCCGGTTGCCCCCTCGCATGACCTCAGCGTGCCTAATTCCCACCTGCACATCTCACCGTCAGTGCCTCGGGTGTGTCTGAAGAAGAGACACCCCCAAGACTATACGTCTGCAGGAAGGACAGAAGGTTGGTCTAAATGCATAGTAGAAAAGGTGGAATTCAGAATCGTAATCAGCACAAAGAGTGGTGGGCTCTACAAAGGCCAGCTAACCCACAAGTGGAAGTAAAAACTAAGCCTGAAGACGCACCCCCACCGGCGAATCCGGAGGTTAACCCACAACCAGTTTTACCTACCTTGCTGGACCATGCGTACGAACTCGACACTTATTTGGGTATCTGTTGGCCGTGGCAAGACCCAAATCACATAAGCTACGTACAGCTGGAGACACCCCTGTCTTCCGGAATTGTAGTACCTCCCAAGAAAGATAAGAGTAAGAACCCACCGAGTTTGTGTACAATCCATCTCGCTTCCGGGAAGGTGATCCATGTCATACTACCACCTATAGTTAATCCTAAGCCCCGCGTATCTTCCACCCCCTTAAACTACTTCCCCAGCTGTCGGCCAATACAACCACAACGGATAAGTCAACCCCTCCGACGGGATTTTCCACTCCCACCGCTATTGTCGCTTAATCAGTAAACACGACGTGTACAGTAGGACTGCTGGTCTCCTGCATATTGGCAACCCTTTCAGTGAGAAAGATTGTACTCCCCAGACAGGCAATCACGGTTTGACTCACTCTGGGGTTTGGTTCCCTTCCACTCAGGAGCAATTCCTCCATTAAGCGGCCCCCATGTGAATCTACCACAACCCACTGGGAGAAACCAGTACCATCTGTCGAGAACACGCCATGGAAGGATCAGCTACCAAGTTCAGGAGGGCAGTCAGCACTCTAACCACTAACTCGAGAGAGTTGTGCGTCAACTTGTAATGCACATTTGTATTGCCACACCACACACTGGCTATACAAAGTCATACTTTTAAGGGACTATAGCAAGTTGCTGTGGTTTCATTCAGTTTCTTCACTCTAAATGTTCCTTTCCTGTTGAAACAAAGAAATCTACATACAAGAGGAAGAAAGAGAAGCTCACCATCTTTCCATATGACAGTGATGTTGAGCAGGGGTGCTGTTTTGCTCCCAGAACCAGCTGGTGGCTGGAAAGTGGCCACGTGAGCAGGCAGCTGCGAGACTGTTGAGTGTACATGGCAGCATATCCTCAGCTTCAGCATCTCCCCCCACAGCTGGTACAAAGCCAGTATGGAGAATGGTGGGTGCTCTGGGCTTGCATTTATCACAACATCGTGGATTGCCCCACTCTGCAACCATCAAAAGTTTCTGATATTAATATGTTTAATAATAACAGTCCTGTTAGTTTGTGCTGTGCACCTGCCAGTACTTACATTGGTATATTTCACTTTACTGATTATTGTGAATCTACATTCATACAATTACGAAAACTTTATTTGATTACAATGTTTATAATCTGAAACTCATTCATGACTATGCAAGAGTCCATAAACCGAAGAAATGAGCATGGGTGTGTAAATAAGCCATAAGATTCAAATATATATCGAGAGGAAAACTGTATAAACAGTAGTTTTTTAATAATGAACAACTGGTAAGTCTTAAATTTCTTATGCATTTTTTTAAACCCACGAATTTATGGTCTCCAAAGTCACTGCTATTTAAGAGCGCAACATTTTTGCAATATGACAACTAAATGTTCAAAAGACAATTACTGATTTTCTCAATAAAATATTTTCTTAATAATGCTACGTAATGTAAATTTTACCATTAGACTTGTATCATATTCCATTCACTGTTACTTCCAACTTTTCTGAAATAATTTTAAATATATTTAAACTATGTCCTGGAAAATCGAGTACACACAAAGGTTGCCATCACTGTCATGCTGGAGATCTGTGAACATGACTGGTCTCTACTAGAAGAACTGATCACTCTGTTCATGCCTGTGAAAGCTGCTACCAATTTTTTTTCTATTGAAAGTAAGGTAACTTTGTTGGCTGTCCATCTAGTGATTAGAGGTTTTCTTAACCACTTCTGCCCGAATTTATTTAAAGGACAATGACTCAACAGCAACCATCAAAACATCAATATCGATGTCTCATTCATCTGTTCCAAATGGATCTAAATACACCCGAGTTTGTGATTCCACAGCAGGTTGCTTCATTTCTTGATCTCTGATATAAGGACTTGCACGCTGAAGACAAGTTGTGATCAAACAATAGTAACAGAGTTTTCCAAACAATGCAAGACCGGCTAAGTGACCAATCAGGAGAGAGGGATTTGGATTCCGACCTTATATTTGCTAGGTCCAAACACAGATTAAACTGCACTTCCCAGTTAGAACAATACCTCAGCGAACTTCAGGTTGGACACCATGTAGCTCCTCTGGAATGGTGGAAAGTGCGTGGAATGTCTTATGCCATGTTAGATCTTTTAGCAAAGATATATTTGTTCAGAGAGAACCTATTTGAGTGCAGGCAATATAGTTACTTCTGAAATTAGTTCTTTGTGCCCAGAGATGACATCACTACAACCACCCCCTTCTCAACCCAGACAATATAAATACCAGTAACCAGGTCTTAACTGCGAGTCCATGTTCCTCCACCACACCGCAAGGTGCCGGAGGAAGCCAACAGTTCCTCACAACCTCGCCGAAGATGACGTTCCTTCACCGCACTCTTGGTGCTGAAGGAATTATCAGCAGCAGCTCCCTCCACCATGTCGTGCTGGGGCCCTCTACTGCCATCTGGGTCTTCCAAATCTACCAGAAGCTCAGCAACACTTTCACAGACGTCTTCAGCACCTTCAGACATCTTCCGGAGAAAACATTAGAAGAAGTAGTTAACCACACGTAAATATCATTGTCCCTTCAGGAACACCAACATTTACCACTGCCCTTCACCAGTAAACATACGTTCAACTCTTGTTTGATACGAGGCAGTACGTACTACCAGGTTTATTCCTCAAAGGAATAAACACTTTACATCCAAATGTGTTGTTCTGTTCCCAATTAGACATCAGTTACATTAAGGCTAAAGCAGGAGACTGCAGAATATTTACTTAACCTCAATTTTTCCAAAACTTACTGCAGGACTGCAAGCTTCTCTTCAGGGATGCCCATACGTCAAATACATACCCAGAAGACCACAACCCATTCTGTACACCCCAGTGTATAGAAAGGTAGAGCCACAACCATTAGGAATACAATCCCTAAGGCGACCAGTCAACCAGTCTAGGTTATACTTTGTCCATCAAGCTTCTGGTGCCGCAGGGAGTATCTGCCTAATTCTGAGGGTCTAACCCCTTTGAACCCACACCCAAGGGTTGTAGTTGTCAGCCATACTTAACCCTGCTGTGGTGTTTACCATACTCCTGGTGCCGGGCACAAAGGGAGCATTGGGTACAACTTGGCCTGTCAACCTCAACTTAAGGAAGTACACCTCACTAGGGACAAAAGTCACTTGCTTAAAACATCTTGGGCTGGTAGTAGTCCTCTTCATCATGCCCTATTCCTATCAGAGTGGTATTCAAAAGAGGGATAAAAAGGTAACTACTGCCTCTAAGTACAAAAAAAGGCTTAACTCAACCCTGACTGCACTTAGCAGGCCTAGTCCCCAGAAACAAGCCAAGGCTGCCTCTCACTTTGAGAAGCGGCAAGTTCTCTATACCGGCAAGACACCGGTACGTAACTAAATAAGGCCAGGTCAAAATAAATTGGTGTGTGTTGTCACACCAAATATGTCAATGTCAACAAACCAGACTTCAGGGAGTCTTGAAACACTCCGTGGCGCTCAAGATACCTAGCCAAGACACCCGGCCGCAGCTTTCTGTATGGGTGGATACGCCCAGCAACCTTGCTATCGAGACTGAGGTCCTCCACGAATTTGGGTCTCTGGCACCACGAGCCGAGGGGGCAGGCAAAGTAGCCATACCACTACCTCCGATGGCTACCCAGGCCATGGTGTCGGCAGACGCTGAGGCTGGGACGCAGATTCCTGTATTGGAGGATGTGCCCAGCAGGCGCGCCATTGAGACGGAGGTCATCCACTGGTCTTTGACTCCAGCGCCACAAGCAGAGGGGGTAGGCGAAGATGCCATACCAGTACCCCTGATGGCAACAGATCACAGTGTCGGTAGACGCAGAGACCAAAGTCCGAATGAAGCTTCCTGTACGGGAGGATGTGAACAGCAGCACTGCCATTAAGCCCAAGGGCTCCCACGAACCTATATAATCTTAAATATTCTCTGTTGGATAAGTGTGAGCGGACCGAGTTGCCTAGAGTCAGAGGGCCCGAAAGGGATCTCTAGTCCAAGAGAACATACTCTGACATCTGGGTAAGCCCGGAATACCCATGCCTCTCCGCAGAATCATACCAACTTTGGCCGTGGTTATCCGGTAAAGCCTCCGAGCGGCTGGAAAGTCATTCAAACAGAAATACTGGATGATGGCTATGGAAGGCATAACCAGAGTTATAATTGGTGAGCCCGAATAAGTAAGAGTACTGCTTGGGTTAATAGTTATTGTTCATGAATAGCAGATTCAGATGACAAGGAAGGGTGGTGGCCTACCCAGTAGACTGTGTCGCAAGGCCCGACGTGCACTGCAACGCAAACTAGAACAATCTGCTATCCCCTCTGGCGACACACACCATTTAAAATTAATTATTTTAGATTCACCCATGGACAGCTGACGTTCAGATTCTTGGCAACCATGGCTGTAAGCAAGATCGTGCTCCTTGGGAGAGAGACACATATAGTTAAGCTCACCCTGGGGTTCGATTCCCCTCTACCTCCCCTACACCCTTCAGATCTGCTTATGAACTTTGAAATGGCCTATTTAATATATACACAATATTCTTCACCACAACGTATACTACTATTCTCATCTTGATAAACATCAGCCATTTTTTCAGTCTCTTCTGAAATTTCATAGTGTTTCATTTTCCCTAGATCTGGGAGAATACCTTGCTATTTGCTCGCTATGAAAACCTATCCATATGACAATGGATTATCATTTTGAGAAATGGCAGAAAATGCAGCAATGATTAAAAACGCATGAGCTCCTATACAAGCTACTCCATGACTAATATGCAGATCATGACCCATCACTCCACAACTCAATTTATTTCCCTAAAAGTCTAGAACCCCACTTCGAAAAATATTATATACATTATACATTGATTCAAAAGTCCTCACTTCTCCAATCTCTGTTGACTTTAAATATGGTAACTTTTTAAAATCTATATTAAACTCTTAAAATGCATAATGACTTATGTGATATAACACATGCCAGGAAGATATGTAAAATTGACCACACTTCACCTGGACTGAACTACAAGTTGAAATGGTTCTTTTCACTCGCGAGGTTGGCGTGGACTGACTCAACTCCAAACGAAGTGCTGCCATTTGTTTTTTCAGCTGATTCAGCTGTTCCAATATAGCTTCTTGCCTGGACTCTAGAACACATACTTCTGGCAACCGGCACTGCAATATACAACCATATTCAGTTCAACGGCATTAGGTACTCACATTTTAACTTTTCACAAAAACAGAACAATCACAAACAATAGGAATGAACACAACTTGGCAGTGTACGCTCAGGGCCAGTGAGACGATTATGAACATTATATATCACAACATTTTGGTAGTTGAGAAGCAAGTTTATCAGTGTGTACATCACTCAGAAGTGGAAAGAGTATGAAAAAAAAGTTTCATAATTGTGCTGCAAATTTCAGATGTTGCAGCACAAGAAGTGAGTAGGAACCAGTGTTTTGTATGACCAACGTTGTGACTGGCACGCGCTATTCACCACAAGTAATTAACTTTAAGCTAATTGACCAACAAATAAATATATTTGAGTATGATGCAAACAAAAAAAGAACAATTATTCACAATGTATTAGTTACAGCAGATTTACATTAATAAACTGGATTTGATTTGTTGTCCATCTGAGCAACTACACTGATATGGGAGAAACAATTACAATTCAGGCATCATCAGAATGTAAATTACAAGATTACTATAAGCACTACAGCTGATGGTGGGTGAATTTATGGGGAAGTTGGATTCACCCAGCGAGAAGAGAGGTAGAGGTGTATGCAGCCTGATGCCATGCTAAAAACATTAGTCCCCTTACAATGAGTTGCACATTTGCTGATGGGTGCAGAATATTTTTGTTACCAGTTAGTACACAGCCAGAGCATCACTAAATCAGCCACCGCCGACTAGCCCTTACCGGTGGTACAAACCAGGGCATCACTTATTAGGTCTGTAATTGCATTTGTATTTATATTATGTTATCAATGACCGGTGGTACAAACCCGGGCATCACTTATTAGGTCTGTAATTGCATTTGTATTTATATTATGTTATCAATGACCACCTAATCTGTTGTCCTCACATTCTTTGCGTAACGGATGTAGTATTTGTTAAAAAACAGTAGCTGGCACAATCAATATGCATATAAATTAATATTTTCTTTTAGGCAAACCACATAACAAAATTTCTTAAATTAAGAATTACAAATCAGTTATTAAAACAATTTTACTTTTTAGCATTTTATGACCAGGTATTATAAACAACATTATGATCCTTACGTTTCCTTCTTTTTGACATCGCACATTCTAGTTATGGCAGAAGATCTAGAAACATTAACAAAACACACAACAGAGATAGGTTTGTACTTGCTACACGTGGTACATGTTTTATCAGTGTTCAAAGTATACCCAATGGAAAAGTGGGAAGGATGGGAAATTTGAGACAATGAGTTGGAAGAGTATTAAAAAGGGCAGGAATCATGCATGTGTTATATATATATATATATATATATATATATATACATACACACACACACACACACACACAGGGAGAGCATAAAAGGAGATGTGGGGAGTGTAAAGGGAGATGGGGGAGAGTAAATGTATATGGAAGGGAGAGTATAAAGGGAGATGTGGGGAAAGTAAATGGATATAGAAGGGAGAGTAAATGGATATGGAAGGGAGTAAATATATATGCAGGGAGAGCATAAAAGGAGATGTGGGGAGAGTAAAGGGAGATGGGGGAGAGTAAATGTATATGGAAGGGAGAGTATAAAAGGAGATGTGGGGAAAATAAAGGGAAATGGGGAGAGTAAAGGAATGGAGGAGAGAGTAAAGGGAGGGAGGAGAAATTAAAGGGAGATGGGGGAGAGGGCGGAAGATGGGGAAGGGAAGAAGATGGAGGGGTGAGGGAGGAAACGGAAGGGTGAGAAAGTATAAGGGGTGAGGGAGTATGATGGGGACGAGGGAGGAAGACGATGGCTGAGGGAATAGTAAGGGGGGGGGGAGGGAGGAAGTTGGGGTGTGAGGGACATTACAAAATGCTGTTACAGTGTACATATTGGAAAATTTAAAAATGAATGCCCCTTAAAAAAGCTTGTGACATGATTTTCAGGATTTCACAATATTAGTAAAGAAAAAATGATAAAATGAAGAAATGGTAAGGATCTTAAAAAGCATATGAAATTATTAGAAAATGTTAATATCCTGGAAGCCTAACATAGGAATGACATGAGAACTACTAACTGAAATCAAACCTAATCTCTGGATGTTCAGGAATAATTAAACATGTACATTTAACCTTTTAAGGTGGAGTGCTAGTAAGGTAATTGGGATTGAGACACCAATGTCTGGATTTCACTGCAAGTAGTTCAGCTATCTTCTGCTCTTTCCTAATCCGCTCAGACCACTCAAGGCCCATTAGCGAGTGTCGTCAGATGACATATCAGGCCAGCATAGCAAGACTTCAGAGCGATACATACTCTTCCTCGTGTTCGTTGCCAATTCTAAAAGAACAATAAACATTCTTTTTAAATATTGCAAATTTAAAACTTATTACAAATTAAAATGAGTTGATTGAGGGGGGGGGGGGGAGGAGTCCCACAGATAAGGCATATATTCCCAGCGCCTATTTAACTAGTCTTAAAAAATGTATAGTTTTAAACAACAAGAAAATAGGCAGTCTAATTTGCTGTGACAAACTGAAAATGCCATTCAGTTCGTTAATAAAGAAAAGGGTTTAAGGATTACTGCCATGTTGATTTAATCAAACATTTCAACTACATACTGAAAATGTAGTTAGTTATGTAGTATATAATGGCTGATGAATAAAGTAATTTTTGGTATTTCTTTTCCTGTTTTAAATGATACAGTAACATACAGAGTTCTTCTGTAGACGCTGTCGATGACGGTTCAGGATTTTTGAACCTCGGCGTAGGGGTTGCGACGTCATTGTATTTGTGCCGTTTGACAATTTTGCGAGATTAATGGACTTTCGAGTAATGGCGTTGTCGAGTTTTGAGGGTTTTGTTGCAGTTTTAACAACGTTATTAGTTGTTTTCGACGTATATTGTACTCAAAATTTGAATCTTTGCTTGCTGTACAAGCCCAAGGCAATGTGCCTTTGCACGATGTAAGTGAAGAAGAAGAAGTTACATACAGTACTGTGACCAACATTATAAATTGGTGGGCTACGATACACTAACATAACTACTCCAGAATATTTCTTAATCGCCAAGGCAACATATAAGCAAATAATATTTAATAATAAAGTATATCTACTTGTAAATGTATATCTACTTGCCACATGTATGACATTATAAAATTTCCTACCATTGTATGCTGTCGATGCTGAGAAATTTAATAACATTTTCTTCACAAATATCTGAATATCTGCAAATCATTGAATTTATTACCACTGAGACTGATTTCCATAACCGTGCTGTCAATAAATGAGTAGTATGAAAATAATGCACTATAAAAATCCATACAACGCTTTGTGTATAGAAAGGAAAAACATTTCTTGGAGGAATTTGGTTTTCACTAATACAATATAGGTTTAGTTCAAAATACAGATACGTTCAGGTTCCATGTTATTAGAATGTTTTTGTTAATTGTAATACAACATTATTTATAGAAAATACACATTCGTTGGGCGTTTTTTGTTTAAAGTAAATAAATCTTGCTTCATACCAAAGGAAAAGGTTTAACGATGTTAAAAATTGTATGTGGGTGTGTATATATACATTTACACACACACTAAAACCTGTCTAAAATGGAACTCAGTGGAATCCAGAAATTATTTCCGTTACAGCAGATTTCTGTTTCAGGCAGGTGTTTTATGTACTTCTAGTAAAGTACATAAAACCAAGTTTCTAAAAGTTAAAAAATGTTAAATGTTAATATTTTAGTGAACAGAATAAACAATGAATATATTATATTTACAGAAAAATATAGTGTGTATTGTATGGTCATTACATTACCATATATATTGCCATGTGTAGTCCTGTGTTCTGCCACATGTCCATCAAAGTTTGCTGATTTACTGCCTTATGCCTTTTTAATCAGTCGTGTAGCATCCTGCATCAGCTCAAGCAGCATTGGAGAGTTTTTGGATGCAGCAGATTCCTCAAGATCACGCACAGCACATAGAGTTTCAGCATAGCTCTTGATCTTTAAGTCACCCACAGTTTTATACTCTCGTCCTCTTCATCGTTGTTTTCGCCATCATCTTCCTGGCCAGCTTCATCACCTGGGTGGTTGTGTATTAGTTGAACTGCTCTGTCAACTCCTTCTGTGCAGAGATTGTTGTCGAATGAAACTACAGCCTCAGCATCAATGTCCTGGCAGCCTCTTCTTAGCATATCAGCAAGCTCATTGATGGGTTGGTTGTCCTCATTGTTGTCAGTCTCCTCAATCTCTTTGAAGTCTGCTTTTGCAAAGCATTTCCTTACAGTGTCAGGACGAACCTCTTTTGCGGCACGAGCAACTCAGTAAACACAGTTCTTAACAGTTATTTTCTTAGTGAGTTCTGACAATGATCTACTGTTTACAATTTCTGTAAGAAGATGATGTAAAACTTTCTTCTTGTAAAAACATTTGAGTGTGTATTACACCCTGACCCATGGGTTGGGTTATCGATGATGTGTTGGCAGAGAAAAATGTAAGAGACACGTTAGTTTGATGTGAGGGTGACATGTTGCATTTTCCAAAAATGACAAGACCTTACTGTTCTGGTTTTTTATTTTCAAGTTGAAACCCTGAAGCCACTCCTCTATAGTATCAGCAGTCACCCAGGATTTTTCGTTAGACTTCCATTGCACTGGAAGGGAATCTCGATCAAGACCTTTAATGAGTCTTGGGTTAGCAGCTTTTCCAACAGCCAAGGGTATTTCAAGGTCGCCCACCATATTGCTGCAAATGAAAACAATTATTCTTTCTTTGGCTTTCTTACCTCCCACTTCTCTTTGCGCTCAGCTAGGGTTCTTGTTGGTATAGCTCTAAAAAAAGTTCAGTTTCATCACCACTGAACAAAATCCTGGGTTGGTATCCCTGAATTAGCGATGCTAATTTTTTTCTCCATTTGCCAATAGTTTGTGAATAAACATCTTTAGCTTCACCACATACACAACTACAGACAATATTGTGACAATCTCAAACTTTCAAGCCAGCCATTAGAAGCCTTAAAATCATTTTTCCCCAGTTCTTTTGCTACTTCTAAGGCTTGCTCTTGGATTAGTTGTCCAGACTGGCACCCCTTTGGTCCTACATGCAACAAACTGCTCCCACACAGCGTTGTTAATGTATTCATTTCCTGTAACCCTTGTATTTAATCATTTGACTTGTCCTGCTGTCCATTTGAACCATTCCTGAAGAATTTTGTCTATTTTTTATTGTTTCATAAATCTGTGTTTTCCCACAAAGTGTACCACTAACTTTTTTGGAGGCATGTTTTCTTTTTCGTGTGCTTAAATCAGTTTTACCTTCTCCCTAAGAGAAAGAGCTTTATACTTTGGCATTTTGTATGTGACAAAATTGGGATAACACTTTACTACAACTGTGCGGACACAATACAAACAAAACAAACACCTCTATATAGGACTAAGTCATGAAACTAACTAGATTGTGCAGTAACCTTCAATTGTTAGTCGCGTCCTACCAATCGTAGAGTGTGTGTATTTTTTGCACAATAACCAAGCTCTGTCACAACACTGAACTGCTTTATGGCGAGAGAATTGTAAACACAGTGTGTGTAACTTAAAATGTGCCGACAAGACAGAAGGACGGCGGCCACCTGACACCCAGTGGTTTGATCTATCTTAAGCTTGTAGGCTGGAGGTGGCAGCGAACACACGTATGCGGATTTGTAAGTGATGCCGTAGTTCTTTTTCTCATCTCTTTTGTTTAAATGTTGTAAACAAAACTGCACGACATCTTGACTGCACCAGACGTGGCCACCTGCCCCTGTAATGTGAGACGTACGAGACAAACTGTCGCCAAGTCTCTCGCACCGGCTGCAAATGAGCAGTAAGTAACAAAATAAAATACTTGTGTTATAGGCACTATACTTTCAACAGTGAAGGTTTTGGAAAAAAAAAAAGCATATGGTACATAAATAATGATGTGCAACTGGAATATTTTATAATTTCTAAATATTCCATTTCAAAGTATCCATTTCCATGTTATAGAGGTGCCCGTTTTATACAATGAACGTAACGGGACCATACAATTTTTTCCGTTTGTACAGGTTTCCGTTTTGGACAGGTTTCATTACACACACACTTAATTTTTTTCTAATTGCAAGCTGTAATCACTAACTTTTCGGTTTGTGTAAAGCAATTGCTATTTTTCCTCTGCTTGTACGGTACCTTATCTCAGGGGTCGCAACTATAGCGGTGCGAAAGTACTATGTCTATACTCAATTCTACAGGAGGCAATGAATGCGCTCGTATAGTTGGATGTAAATTGGGAGCGAACAAGAGGACTTGTCAAACTCAAGTTTAAATAAAGAATTAAAGTCAACTTTAAAATAAAAAATTGAAAGACTATTAAAAAAATCACAATAAAATGGATAGTCAAATGAGTGAAATGAAAAAGACAACCAATGAATAACTTAACTGTAATCGCGAGTGTGTGAACATTTCACATACATGGTTTTTCAGTCCTTTCCTTTACCGAACTTCTATCACATTAAGGTTTCCCAGTTTTCCTGGTTGTGAAAACCTTAGGGTCTGTCGCTATCACCCAATTAGTGATGGGGGCCGTCCGAAGTTATACGCGCCTGCCATCAAAGGCTCCCAGAGTGTAAAAAAAAAACCACATTGTATTAAAAATTATGCTAGCGGTCGGCAAACACTCTCTTGGCATCCAGATTGCATGAATAGCCTGATGTTTGCAAGAAGCATACCATTAACCCACTGCCTTCAAACGATACACATAACGAAAAAATCTGGAAAACTTTCTATGCCATGGAAAAAAGTGTGCAATTGAGACAATATATACATATGTAGACATGCATATTACATGATCTCTGATCACATACTTTAAGTATACACATTAAGAGAATGTGTATATTGCATTTAAGTGTTAAAATTTTTTTTTTTTGCAATACCTTTATGCAGAGTTGGTGATGGTTTCCTCAAATTATTATCCATTCATTTACCAGTTACGCAGTATTGTAAGTTAGTTACCAAATTTAACTCAGTTGTTTTATTTCATTTAAATTACACATCTATTTTTTAATCAAGACACTCGTTACTGACACAGCTGTGATGATACAAACTACAAGATCTATTACAATATGTCATTTTTATAACAGCACATCAAGTTACAAAGAAACAAACACAGAATTACTGTAGCTATGCTAACTGTTAAGAGTTGCATAATGGAATATATATATCCCATGCATTCAACATTTTGGAGATAAAAAACTTAGTGTAAATGAAAGTGCACTGCGTTACAATGAAACAAACTTTGTATAAACGTACACCATAATATATCAGTATGCAAAAAAATTGCACAATTTTCAGATCAACCAATTAAATGGTGCAAGTTCTACCTAAATAGTTTTGGCCAAGGAAGAGGTACAAACCAATATACAATACAATAGGTACATCCACGTATTTGCGGAAGTTTCAGCCGAGGAAATCTCACTACCTTTGAGGCATTAGTGAAATCTGACAACTCTCTTTACATTTCAAGACTACAACCTACAAGTCAGAACAACTGTGAAAATAGTTATTTTAATGGCAGTTGTTAACCGCGCATTCGCATGCTCAGAATAAAGAAATTTCCATTGGATTAGTGTGGTGCAGAATCAAATAAAAAAACAAAGTCTTTGCCCACCACTTCGCCCGCATCGAAAATGAATATGCTGTTGATATTGGTAGGGGCACTTAATTTTTGCGAAAAGAATTTGTGCCCAATTCGAAGCGACTTATGAAAATCAACCTTTGAAAACACACTCTAGGCATAACATGTCACCTGTTTTTTCAATAACCTGTATTCCACAAATATATAACACTGTGGTTAACTTGAGTACTGTATTATTGAATAAATGAACCTTTACCTTGATATCTTCTATAACTTGTAATATTTATTTCTTTTTTAAATATGAATTAACAACAGCGAGTGCATCGATGTGTTGGCAACGACTGGTAAGAAATAGTTCACAGTTAAAATATTATTTTAATCACGTTTTTTAGTATACCATTTGAAAATTAAACAGTACCTATTGACATATTAAAATATATAAATAGCCCCGATGGCAACATCTCATTTTTACAGTCTAAAATAACAGCGGAAAATATTGTGAGTAGGCCGTAATGGTCTAGTATTGTTTTATCAAACGAGAAAGCAACTGAAAAACTGTCTACTGGCAAGGCTTGTCACACTCTTTCTCTTTCTTAGTCTCTTTCACAGTCAGGAAATTTCATTTCGCTAGTAAGCAAGAAATTATACACGTTTTCTATTGTAGCATATTTCATACTTATTAGTGCAAAATAATGATTTTCGAATTTGTAATTTACAACTGAATAGAGCTTAATGTTTTGACGCCGGCTAACAGCCAGCAGCGCTAGAGCCCATGACTGCGCTCACGTGTCACGTGTACCGCACGTGCGCAAAGAGGCCGACCATCTTGAACTTTCCTATAAATGTAAATTTCAGGGTAAAATGTCTTTACAGGGTTTAATATGTATTAAAATGTTTTAAAGTGCTTGTACTAATTTTAGTTGTTTGGTTATGAATATTCAAAGTGCCTGTGGTGCCGAGATTAAGAATACTTAATATTCTGGCAAGAACACAATCACAAAGAGACATTAAAATAACATTGAGCTACGTAAAAAATTATAGAAATGTAAAACAATGTCTAATTTAATTTGTACCATTTTATTTTCACTATAAAATATTTCACTCTGCATGCATAGCACTCCGCTTATGTGAACCCTGTAGGCGGCCATGATAGGTTCATGCGATGCTTGTATCGGGACAGTCTGTCGAGGAGAGCTGGAGAGGTGGGCACTACAACTTTTGTTCACTGATGTAGGTTTCCATAGTCCATGTAGTTTACCGGTTAATTTTTGGCTCCATACGTTTTTGCCAGACATTTTCCCCAGCATTATGCTCCCACACGCCCTTGTGGCATTTTTAACTTAATTGAGGAGAAGAAAGATGTTGGAGAGGTCACGTGACCCGCACATCTGAATCAAATGCCATCTGCCTATGTTTATGGCATTTCATTGTAACTTCTGCATAATTAATACACACAATTTTAAGAGTTTTATTCTTCTGTATGTATTTAAGGGTAATTTTCGTGTTTGAATATTTTACGGCAACATCACGTATAACCACGTGGCTGACTGAAGTCAAGTCTTTCTATACGGCATCATTGCGTTTTAAGAGCTTATTTATATAACATTGTATGTGCAATCATTAATTACAGGGTTCTATGTATTTTTCATCCAAGGCTTCACGTAAATTGATGCTTTTTGTACTTAATCACACTGTCACAGTAATGTTTGATTTTACAGCCATCAGGCATGTTACAAGCCTGTAACAATGCTAATCGTAAAGAGAACCATTTGCCAAACACGAATAAGATTTTATCTGAATTTAGTTTGCAGTTTCCACGCAGAAATATGCAATTTCACGTGCACCACGTGGTCTGCTACGAACTTCATCCAGCAGCATCTGCGCCACCTAAGATTGTTTTCACACATGTGTGTGTTTATTGTGAATATTCATCTAGTGTCCTATCTGATTTCATGTCTCATTCAAGAGTCTATGTAATTGTGTAATTAGTGTACGGTGCAAGTATTCCCGCCCTAGCTGGTTCTGTGTAAAGGCCGTCACCACACTAACCACATGCTTGAGGGCGAGCCCCGACGAGTTTGCTTTAGTGATGCCGAGTAATCACTTGTGTTAATGTGTATTAAGGGAATTAATTTGTAATTCACAGTATCCTGTCTTCAGGGAAAAGCCGTCAGTCCACCCTAGCTGCTGTCGGCCCTCTTCCCCTGTGAAGGCTGTGCTTTCACACACCTCGGTGAGTTCATTTAGACGTGCGCTAGATTAATGACGGGTTGGGGAGCACCCAAGCGGAATTGGCTAGTCATGACCAAGATAACCATTTCATTGGCACATTGATGTGCATAAACAATATCCAAAAAACAAGTCTACAGTGAACTCAACTTTTTATTCAGTAGTGAGTGTCCTAGCCAAATATGTTTTATCTATTGTTTATTTCAGTGATTTTATTAAAAGTTTAGTATTTCCAACGTGTTTGTAAGTATGCACGGGTGAGATGGACACACAGATCCCACAACATCCCTGAGAACTCTGAGTCTCAATAGTGCGGCGGTTGGGAAGCACTGCTGGCACCCAAATTACCAGTAAGTATTTGTGTCATTGTTTGTCTCGTGTCTCACCCGACGGCATCAGTTTGAATATGTATTTTAATATATTTAGATATGGCGCGGCAGTACCTAGTGAAGTTGGCAGACGTGACGAGCCATGACATGGCGTGTTGCTTTTTGTCAAACTAAATGTAAATTATTCTTACTCTGAAAAATACTTCAAGTTAATACATTACGTTTGTAGACGTTGTGTTTTTAAAACCTACCTAGGCCAGTTAAGATGTTGTGATAAATCTGTTTCCACTGCAGTAATAAATATACTGTGACGTGTGTTTCGTTAATCATTGCGTCTGTGAAATGGTGTGCCTTTGTGCATCGTGGTCGATACGCTGGCCCTGTGTGTGCGTGATTTCAAATATTTGATTACCGCTATTTGTACGTTTTAAATGTGAACTGTTTTTATGATGAAATTATTCATTTACATCCACGTTTGTTTATTTATCACAACGTGGTACCTTTGCTCTAAGGGGTTTGAAACACAGTCGTGTAACGTAATTTGCCACAATCCCAGAAGAAACATACTTAGCCCAGCCCGATAAAATTCAATAAACCTAATAAACAATAAGTAACAATACATAGAAATGTGAGCAGAATAAAAGTTATCGTAGGCTTATATTTGTGTATGTTCACCGCTATCTTTTAAAGTTTGTATGACAAAAAAGAGCAAGACGAGTTGGGTGCTTGAATTTAATGTGCCTTTTTCACTGGTTGTTCCTTCATTTTAATATTTATTCCAACTGAGGCCGTCCTTTAGAGAAATGAGGCAACACATATAAATAACAAAACGATAATTACAATTAGTATAGCCCTTTACCTCGCAGTTGTAACAGTGTTAAACACAGTCGCAGCAAAATGCTAACGTGCATTAGATGTATCGAGCTACGTCGTGAAAAACAAATATGTTAATGTACAAAAACTGTAAGAACTGTCTTCAATTCAGGCATTTTTAAAACATCATAAAGCCGACCTAAATAATGTTAGAGGCCTAAACTGTGAATATTCATACGGAATGATTTTTGGAATATGAAAGAATATTTTGAAAAGCTGTAAACAACACATTTGACAGGTATAAAAGTAGAAGTCACATTTCAATGTATATTTTTAGGTGCAGCGAAAGTATACGAACATGTGTACACCCATGATGAAATGTAAACATTGATTTTGACAGATGCTACATGGCAGTCACATGGCAATGTTTGTTTACATTTGGCAGAAGGATACGAAACGGGCCTGCAAGCAGATATTTAGCAGGGCTCCGAGAAAGTTGCTTCCAATGGGGAATGGACTATCAGTTCGGAACCCTGCCTTGTTGGATCTTAAATTTATGGCAGAATCTATAATTTATGGACACCCATAAAAATCTTCACATGTTCCAACCAAATGTAACATGTTTGGTACAGCCAAAAATGAACAAAACATAGTATGCTTCAGGAACAAAATAGTTGGTTGCACAGATAGAGAAAAAAATTAGTTTTACTGCACAAAATTATTTTCTTATATTCAATATAATCGTTTTCTCAGTGTAAAAAAAATATTATATTACCATTTCCTCAATTAGCTTATGATTCACAATCATTCAACAGGTGTACAGTGATGGTACAAATATGCACATATAGTTCAGAATATTCATTCATTCTTTTGGTGACATACTAGACTTCCAACATTTACATTTTAAAGTAAGTTTTGCAATGAACTACTAATAATTTTATACAAGGGCTGTTATTCTATGATAATTTAGGAATAACAAACTAATTTTTGTGCAACCCAAAACTGACTTCTGTAAATACAGGTACACAACTGCAATGAGGATTGTTGGGTCTATCACATAAGACAATGAATGCACAGAATTTTCCAGTCTGTAATTATAGCTCTAGTAGGAATGTGTCCAGTAGCATCAAACGTTAAAATTAATAATATCATTAAACAAATTATTTCACTATTCACACATAATTTCTTCTCTGCTGAATATACTTTGTATTTCTGTACAATATTGTAGCATAACATGCAGTCTTCATTTTTTCCTCACTGCTTTTTGGAGTTATGGTCAATGTTGATTAGATGTGTATTATATTAATTGCCACATAAATAATATGTATATCTGCAATGCACGCAGTTATTAGTTTAGGTAATCAAAATGTAAGTTTCATTACAATACAGGCTAGACAATGACTAGAAACTATAATTAGTTTTGCAATTTAAATAAAATTAAAAAAATTCATAATGTAATCTGTCAAGAATGTGCAGACTTCGTTTGGAGATCTCTTTGCAATACCTTCATGGGTATATGTTTTATGAATTGTCTCTCAAAATATTGATGCAGAACACATTCACTCCTAGTTGTCTGAAATAAAACATCTCCTGGACTGGTATTTGAGGGTACACATGTAACCTGCATGGATTCAAATGCTACACCTATTACATTCTCATTTGTATGGCTCTTTTCTTTTATTTCTGCCATTTTTCTTCTGAGTAAATTTTTTTGTTTCTTTTATGCATAATGAGTTCTGCAGCCGCAGATCGTTTGGCATTTTCTCCTACATGTGGACCCTTTAGTTTCATGTTCAGTTCCTCACAAGTTGAACATGTTTCAATTCGAGGTCTGCCAAACCTGAGAGTAAAGTTTTCCTTGAAGAATTTGTTGTAAAATGAATATTTCACTTGTTACTCTGGGTATTTCTGTTTGCATGCATTATTCGTACATTTAATCAAGTATCTAAATATTTAGTCTGTCTACCATAATAATGAATCTCTTTTGCTGGAAACGATTCAATATGCTTCTTTATTAGCACACAGACATTAGGTTGTATAGCATTTCCTTTTATATTGTGCCCTCGCTTGTCTTTTGGAATTTCACCTTTTGTCAGAAGTGAGCTCAGTCTTTTTACATGTCTGTCACACCGAAGACTAAAAATGCATGTTTGCAGATGTCTGTATGCCATCATCCCCTTTAACATAGTATGTAAACATTGCCAATCTTTTTATTGCATCTTCTTTACGTGGGCAAGCCTTTACTGGCTGTAAAATTTACGAAACACAGTTTTTTAGATTCACATGGTTTCCAGTTGTTTTCCTCTTCACATACGTGCTTTACAGTGTTACATATTCTGCCCCTTCAAGTCTTTGCCGCACATAAGGGTACATTCCGTACTACTCTCTTTTGCAGTTTTTCCAGTTCACTGATAGTCTGAAATACAATTCCATAGTAAATTCCAGAATACTGGCTTTTTGATAAAATGAAAAGAAAAAAAAAATCTCATAAAGTGGCATAATTCCACTCTACTAATTACACGTGTAATGAATACCTGTGTGGGGGGAAAACTTGGAGAGAACTATAGCTTATGTATGCCCCACGTAGGAGTTTTAGCCCCTGTAAGAAAATGGGTGAACACTGCCCTGGTTTTCTAGTCAAATGTAATGTATACAGGCAGAACTGCATAATTAAAGTGCAAATTAACTCTCTTTTTAAAAAAATACCGTGCACAATTGTTTCAAGTATCATGTTTTTAATCCTCTTTCTGCCTCCTCCCTGCGGTCACGTGTCATATTTCGCCAGAAAGAGCGATGGCAGCCGGCTTCTCCTCCAATCAGAGCGACGACACAGACTTCTTGTCTTAGCAGTCTTCGTGCTCGGGAACGCAAATCAGTCTGTCAAGAATCACGCTCAGAGCACAATCCACACTCACAGTCATGCCGTGTCTGGAAATTTTTTGTGCTGTAGGTGAGATCACAGCTGTCTCAGGAGCTAGCTGTAACAATGCTGACACAAACGTTAAGTGTTCGCTAAGCATCCAAAACCACGTGCTCTGTTAAGGTTAATCAAAACGTGACAGTGATGCGCTCGTAATACATCAGCTGCGTAACATGTAAACAATGAATTTTTTTTAGTGTGAGAGAAATTTCGTGCGGTGATAGTTAAATTCTCCGTAGCACTGTTCGTAGTCACCTGGCATTAAGTCTCTCGGGTATAAATCACCGGTTTACTTGGTGGTGTCATGTCACTACACACGTCTGAAACACGCACATTAAACACAGTATTTCTCCATACGCAGACACCTCTTCTGCGGCGTTACCTCAAACACAGGACATAATGACTCCCAACAACGTAGATCATGCACTTGCAGAACTCTCAGAAGAAAGAATATATTGGAACAACAGCCTTTCACCAGATACCTGATGAATGCATACAAGGAGAATATTGCGACATCTCGCAAAACGAATTTCAAATCAACATTTATATACAAGATGACTCCGAAGCTAATGAACTTCACACTTGAAGAAAAAAATAAAACATTATTTACAACACTAAACGATCAACATTAAACCAACCATACTATACTAGGAACAAACATGAAGAAACTATATCCAAAAAATCCTCAACCAACTAGGATTATGCAGGAGTTTATTAATAATTTCAACCAGGATTAATTATCATGAGGACTCTGGATTACCTTTCCATCAATGCAAGAAAGTGTCAGTGTGGACTAGGAACTGTTATCCAATGTGTTTTAATTTTTCCCCTTAACTGTTTAGGTGCTACTCACAGTATGAAACAACACAGTAAGACTCATTATCCACATATTACATTACTGTGAATTAAATTCATTCCACTTGCCATATTTTCTGGTGTCAGACTACAACGATTACATACTGGAGACCAAGGGCTTATCTTGTAGGTGCATAATCACATAATATTCAATGCAATATTAAATATTTGCATTCGTATAAACAATACAGGTGGGCACTCATGTTCCGTACAATAATAAACATCGTCCTTTTTAAATATCGCCTTTACATTTTTTCCTTCTTCAGTCCAGGTAAAATATACTGTGGTCCGCTGTCTGGAAACTTCAGTGTACTGGTACCAACTCTACTCGATTTTCACAGCAGAATGTCATACTCAGACTTCCGTCCTGATTGGTGCGTTGTACGGCTTCAACTGACATAAATTGTAGCTTCCCAACTTTGCTCCGGTTAAAGGGTTAGCTAACACACAGCAATTCTCGGTCTTTCCAGTCACGACACAGAAGCCAGAATAAATCGGCAAAAGTTTGGCACACACAAAATCCTGTAACTTGCTTACATTGGCAGCATGGACTAAAACTAAAGTTCCAATTTCCAACTCAGCTTAGAGCTCTTGTAATAGCGACTGCGCCTTTCCGCAGATATAATCGCTGGGCCACCAGATTCTGTAGTTCATTTATTACTTCCTGTTCACTCAGCTGGGTAATACCAATTGTCTTGGGAGGTAATGGTAAGTGTTGCGGACTAAACAAACATGACCAGTAAAAATTTCTCATTACATGAGTCTCCTGATTGTAAAAATATCCACCTCCCTGTTGCGTAGATTCACATGTAATATCGTTATTTCCCTGCGATGGCTGCATGGTGTTCTTAAAATAGTAGCTAGGAAAGTATCATATATTCTGAGTCTCCGTTTCCTCCATGCCAAAAGCTGTTTGCAGTCATGACATTTTCTTAGCTGCTCGACCTGCGTGGCAAAACTTGCACCTTCTTTTACACCTTGCAAACCGCTATTTCAGCTCGTAGCATTCACTCACATCTGTGCAAAAATCTTGAGAAATTTTTTTTTTACACCATTCAAAATGCAATTTGCCAACAACGTATTTTTTTCTTCTCATGTGTTTTGATGCTCTCTTCTCACAGTGATTTCCCCTTTCTCCTAGTCTTGTTTTGCTCCCATTTTCACCTCAACAAACTGTTCATTCTCCTAAATCTGCTCTCTTTTACTTGTTTTGTTTTGCTTCCATCTTCGCCTCAACAAACTGCTACATCTGCGCTCTCTTTTATCTGTTTTGTTTTGCTCCCGTCTATACCCAAACAAACCGTTCCTACTCCTACAAACTCTTTTACTCGTTTCTTGTGCGGACTGTGATGTAACCTCTACCACAGTGCGAGATTCCTGGAATTCATTTGATTCAGAAACAGGAATATTGTCAACTTCTTGCGCAAAATTTCTATTTTGATGAACACAATCTGTCTCAGATTTTTTTTTATTTCTTGTTTTTCTGCTTGTGCAAAATTTTTGTTTTGAGAAACGCAGTTGGACTCAGAAATAGTGTTCTGGTCTTGCTGTTCCGTAATGCACATTCTCCTTACGTAACTCAGGACTTCTTTCCCTTGATTCGGTGTGGAAATCAAATAACCAGCTTTGAAATACATTTCTGACTTCCACTCTAATCTCCTAGTAGCCTTTTGAAATTACTTCCTCAAGAGTGGAGAACTCAGATAGTGTTTGTTCCGAGGGAGCTTTAGTCTGTTATAACCCCTCCTTAAACTCCGTACAGACGTGTTAGGCAATACTAGCCTTCTGTTCTGCCTTATCTGCTTATTTGACTGGCCGTGCAAGCTTCTCGTTCTGCCATGCAAGCTTTATTTTGGCCGTATTAACTTTAATGTCTACATTTACTTGTAGCAGTCTGGTTATAATATGGTCAGTTTGGCTATCAGTATTATGTACTGTTGCAGATGCTGCTTGAAACTCCTCCACACTAGATACTGAGCTAGTCTCGTCAATCCTTTTATGTGTGAACTCTGTTAATACACTTTCTCCTGTCCCTTGCCATGCAGTTGGATGCTACGTTAGTGGTATCCATTATGGTAACTGTACTCGTTTTTCTGATAGTCAACGGGTGCAGTGTCATGTAGGTTATACCCTGTTTGAGAAGACCTCATACACTGTGTGGTTTCTCCTTTCTTCTGAAAGGAAAGCACCTTTCAAAACCAACTACACTTTCCAGTATTCCTGCTCTGCATTATTGGCACCACTGTAAAGAATACCTATGTGGGGGGAAAATTTGGAAAGATATATGAATACAGTTTATTTATGCCCCACGTATGGGTATTAGCCCCTGTAAAAAAAATGGGCGAACACTGTCCTGGTTTTCTAGTCAAATGTAATGTATACAGGCAGAACTGCATAATTAAATTGCAACGACATGATAGAAATTCACAGCATTAAAATTAACATCAAACATTAGCCAACTGGCAGTTAATTTGCATACCACAAATCATCATTTAAGTTTCTAGAATTCCACACCAACAGAATTTTAATTACCTGGACAGCTCTGTTCACAATCAGCTTCTGTACAGCCCCCTGCATAGCTACGCTACACTACAAAACACATGGGAAGACATAGGAATCAAATATGTATTTATTTAAAGCAATTAAAAAGGTTTCAATTTTAAGCAATGACTTAATGCGGAAAAATATCACGGAAATAAATTGCATGAAAAAATTCCTCAGTAGTGTCAAAAAAGCAAATGGATATGCACGCAGCAGTTTGACTAGGCCTTTAAAGATACCTCTCATTATGCTTGTTATAAATGCCAATTAAGTGAGTAGAGTATTTGAAGATGAAAGAAATTATTATCTAAACATCTTGAATGTTGCACACAAATTTTTGCAGAATAGATTTAAATCAGTTCAAAATAAAAGTCAGTAATGTTCTCACACTTGGCCATTACAATAAATTATGAGCCTGTATAATTACCTATTTCAAATGCTCCTGGCTAGCACAGTTTATGTCGGTAGAGCAATCAGATATTTATTTAAATCTCAGGCACTTTGTGACCACTGAAAAGTGTCGGAAAAGGATGCTGCATTAAAAGTGTCCTAAACACTCACACGTACATTAAGGTGGGATCATACATTATATAATTGTACAGTTTCTCACACTTATTTCACAAGTAGCACTTTCCTAACAGTAGTACTGTGTACCGTAGGCTTATTACTCAAATTGTAGCATAATTCTTTGGGTCTAATTAACATTAAAATGTTTAATTTATACTTTAAACGTAGAACTCAGGCCTAATAGGCTACAAATGAAAATAATTTATGGGGAGACTCCAAGCTTCGCTGATGCGCGACACTTCGTGTCACCACCAAACAAAAATTGCTGGCGTGCCTTGAATCAGTTTTGGGGATTTACTTCCTCTGCTGGCGCTGGGGCTCTGGCTCTGTGCATATGTTTAGCTACACTTGAACAGTATTTTCCCCTGCAAGTTGGCTACGCTCGAATATCATATATCACAGTAACATTTGGATTTGGGTGTGTGTGTGTGTGTATTGATAATATTGTGAATTTAGGTATGATTTGGTTAGATTGTTTTGCAATTTAACGTATTCCTTTATTTTCGAAATAATCTTAATACTTTATCATGAAAACATTACCAATAAAAGTTACAAATTTGATAGTGGGGAGGGCTATGAACTGCAGGTAATTTGTGGGGTACAATTTTATCACAAAAATTAACATATTTTGCACTCAATGTACCTCACAACTTTGCTGATGTACATAGCGCTCCCCAATATCATCTTTGTAACTAGTGCAGGTAAAATTCTCAATTTAGGTATTGTTAGGTCAGATCTATGTGCAATTGTACATATTTACCTGTATGATTAAATATTACGATTACCTACATATTTTCACTCGCTGTACCATGCAATTAACACAGCCTCACACCATACTACACACTTATTTTCACAATATAATGCATTTTACATCAAATATTAAAAATATAATGCATTTTATATAAAATATTTAAAATGTATTGCATTACTCACCAAATCCATTGGTCGTAAATTATAAACCATGCCACAAGGTATATTCAATTGACCGCCCTCAATACACTCAAAATACTGCACAAATAATATATTTGAACTTTTACAATAAATCTAATATCACACAACACTCATATTTAGGCACAATTATTTTATTTCACACGCAAAACAAATGCAATACAACATGCAAAACATCACTTTTACATTAAAACCTGCAGAACAGTGCACCACTGCAACTTACAATAATGATGGACAGAACCACAATGCACCTGACATCAACCACTGTCTCATTGGTCACAGTGTACTGAACACTAACGTGGCGATGCACATCTACTGTATAAACACTCCATCTCTCAACTAGTAATACATTACGTAGTACACTACTCTCATGAATACAGTCAAGGTAAGCACTGAGTAACTTAATTCACCAGAATTACATAATCTTCCGACACTGTTTGATATGTGTTGTATACCTACATAACCTCAGCATTGCGTCAATTATGCCTTGCAAGTCTAATTTGAAAACCAAAGTAAAAGACTGACATAACTGAGAGTTTAAATAGTGAATATTAAAAATGGTAGGATGCTGATAATCGCAGTAAAGGGAACACTGTGTCAAAATGTACACACAGTTAAAATTATTACTTTTAAAGGAAAACTAAAAGCAACATTGCAAACAAAACTTTTGAAAAATATTTTGGCTATATTTGAGATATTCACAGTGTGTTGACACTAGTCTACAACCTAGCAAGCCTGCCAAAATGCATCAAATTAAAACAACAGTATCTCAAAAACACAAAATATTCATTAAATGTTGACAATATTGTACAATACATCTTACTGGGCTAGACACCAATTACTTTAAAGTAACAATACAACTGCAGTTTGTCATTACCACTTGGAATAAGGTTAGAAATTATAACCTCATCACTAATCTTGCAAAAATATCTCTTATAACCTACTAAATATCACAAAATAAATTTCGAAAACAATTCAAGAATTTCGCTGATATCACTATTATATTTCATACGTAAATTACTTTATTTACTTCGGTTGGTTGTATTTACAATTTATAATTCAAGTCATTCATTAAAGTGACCCATAACTCTCTTTCAAAGTAAAGCCGTGACGCTATTGAAATCTATATACGTGTTTATTTTATAACGTTAATGAATAAAATAAGGCAGACATATTTGATTTAGAGGATAGTTAGTGCAAACTTCTCCTAGGCTCCATCACGACAGACGAAAACTTCACCGAGTAAGTATTCTTCAAAGTCTGCTGATATTGAAAGATTACAGTATAAATAGTTTATCATGTACTGAATACCACTCTGAACGTAAACTATTTAAAATAATAACAAAGAATTTTCTTGCCGACATAGCGAACAATAAAAAAAAAACTTAGTTCTATAACCAACATGCGACTATTACTATACAATGATATATAACACTGCATAACATTAGAGTTACATAAACATAATAAACCTTTAAAAGCTTCTTAACCTGTTCCGAAATGGTAGGTGGCATCGTTTTTTCGAATATTTGCGAGTCACATATGGCAAACGATGTTTGTATTTTTCTCATAGCATACATGCATTTCGGCAGATCAATGTCTTCTGAAAATCGTATTACAGGCTTTATCGTATACATAACTGTCGGTTCGTTCGTATCTTGACGAAAATAATTCTACAGCAGCACTCTAAACCAGCTGTTTTTATAACTTGATCGTCACTTCAAAACTCTACTCCTGTTGTTATTAAATTACAGGCGTTCACGTCAAAACCTTAGCCATCTTGGAAACACATTGATTGGTTCATTGGTAGAAGAGTAATGACGTAACTTCTCCGTCGTTTCAGACAAGTCCAATGAAGGTGTCGCTAGTGACACGATGTTTATTTTACAAACATTCGGCACATAGCAAGTTGTATTTGTAGAAAATAACATTTTAGAACCGTATTTGCATGCAGCGAAGTAGTAAGTCATTTTGCAAATAAAGTGGCAAATACGCAACGAGCTGTTTCCAGTGAAAATAATGAATACTGCCTAAATCGTACTCAATGCTGCCATCTGTAGTCGAAATGCGAAGAAATGGTTTTGTAAGGCGCCATACTATTGGTGGTTTGATAAAGTTTGTCACCCTAACATAAGTTCGATATGAATACAGTAAACTGTATAATTTCATAGTTATAGAGTAGTAACGTTTATATCGCTGCATGAAAAAAATTGACGTATGTTTTTCTTTGCAATATCGTAACTATACGGCGATTTTTGAGGAGGAATAGGTTGGTGTGTAGTAATGGCGGCGTTACGTTGCACCAATCCGGAATGAGGTATTATCTGCTGTAGAGGTGTAAGTTATACACCTTACATTCGCGTCAGTGAAGATATTTTGTGTTTGTTGTTTAACTATGGTTGATTTACGGATGTTACAGTGCTGCGAGGTGTTTGTTAAGTGCGTTCAGCGAGTGCTTAACCTATAGACAAACAAGATTACCCAGAAAATATGTATTTGTACTTAGTCATGTGACCTCAGCGTAAAAATGGCGCAAAGCCCGTCTATCAAACATGGGTTCCATTTCTTTAACGTTGTGTCATTTGTATTTGTATACAACTGTGTGTTTTCATAAACCACGTGTTAAATAGAGCGCCCTGTGATCGGGCAAGGGTGACCATGATGTCAGCGAGAGGTACGAAAAGGCGCGGGAGGCCTCCCAAATCGCTTGTTATGGATAGGCCGCGGAAGTTTCAATATCATCTGTTGAAGAAGCCTAAATATTTGCTGAACCGCGAAATCAAAGGTTCTGAAACGCCAAATTCGCAGACGAGCACACCTACTCCATCTAGAGCGAATTCGCCCGACGAAAGTGAATGTGTGAAGAGAGGTACAAGAACTAGGGGGAAGTATAAACGTAGGGGGACTGGAGGATATCAAAGACGGGGATATAATCCAGATGTGGTCGAAGACAAATATTCCGAGTATCACTATGGATCTGATTTCGGTGACGAATCTAGTGGGGCTAAAAGTGAACTGGAAGATGATATTCTTAGAAGTGATAGTGAGTTAGATGAAAGTTTTGGGGATGATTCTAGTGATAGTGATTTTTCTTTATCGAGTTACAGTACACTTAGTGGTACGAGAAAGATATTACATAGACCTCCAAGCCCTGATCCTTTATGGTTGCAGAATCGTGATTTGCCTCCCTTAGAATTACCTAGATCATCTGATGATTTACTGATATCCAAAAATTTAGTAATGCAGGCTCTTTGCATATACGAAGTGCTACGACATTTTAGAACTTTAGTACGTTTGACTCCATTCAGATTTGAAGATTTTTGTGCTGCCATCATATGTGAGGAACAGAGTATGCTGTTGGCAGAAATTCACATTATGTTGCTGAAAGCTCTTCTGCGTGAAGATGACTCTCAGCAGACACATTTTGGGCCATTAGATCAGAAAGACAGTGTAAATATTGTGTTGTTCTTTGTAGATGCAATGACATGGCCAGAAGTGTTACGCGCGTATGTTGAAAGTGACAAGACCTTTGATGCAGATGTACTGGAGGTTGTGAACTCGTGTGAATATCCATTTACATCTGTTGAAAATAGGCTGAAGGTTCTTCAGCTTCTGACGGATCAGTTTCTCATCACAAATCCAGTTAGAGAAGATCTGCTGAATGAAGGTAGAGTTGAACGATTCTGTACTACCAAAGTTAAAAATTACAACAAATGTGAATGAATGCTGCAATTTAACCACATTGTGATATGAAATTTTACTGTAGTATGCCTGCCTTATTATTTTTAAGTATTCTTGCATATACATATTATTGTCATGAGAGGGCAGCAATTTGTGTTTGTTTTTATTAGAAATTGAATGGTGAGCTATTTTTTTAGCAGTTGAGATTTCAAGAGCACTCTTAACATACGTAAACAACAAAATTTTAAGTTTATTATTATTATTATTTTCTGTCGTTGAAATTTGCTGTAATTATGAGATGAGATGCAACAGATTAAAAATACACTACATATGGACTTCTTTTTGTAAACAGTTATTGTTGGGTTTTGCACATGTTGTATTCAGATTTGTGCAAACAGTTTTCGTATAACGGGTAATGGGAGCGTAGTGTTGATATTTGTTCCTGAATGGGATGTAATGCCAGCAGAAATCCCCAATCTTCTGGGTACCACCAGGGAGCCTCTGTGCTGATTGAGGTAGCACTTTGTGCGTGTGTGTGTGTACAAAACTGAACATTTGTATAGGCTAGTTGCTTCAAGGTTAAATAATCACTTTTGAGGTCCATTAAAAGAAATTCGGCCCCGTGTAACTGCGTTAATTTTAAGGTTGGCATAGACACTGATCAGTTCAGCATAGCCAGCATAATGAAGGCAGTAAATAATGAAACTGTTTATTTGCTAATTAGGTAAAGTTGTAATGTTTAAATAGTGGCATTGAAATTGAGTTATACATTTTTTTAGTTTTGTGCGAGAATTACATTAGTTGGTCTAACACTAACATGTTTGTATTTCTAGCAGTTTTGTAGCGTTACTGGCTGGATATGAGTAATAGGTCTGTGCCAGTGTTATTTGTCTGCTCAGGTCACATACACGGGGAGAATGAACAAGTTAAACAAGGCTTTCACAAGTGCAGGATTACAGTGAATGCACTATAAAAGTTTTGGCTGCTGGAACGTGACTTAGTTGCGAGAACACTTGAACTTAAGATAGGTTAGTCGGTAATTGAATCATGAGAACACTCGTGACATGGTGTGTTTGCAATTGTTTACATTTCTCATACTGTGAGGTTTGCTGAGCAAGGCTATAGAAAGCATATTTTTTTCCAAGGGGGGCGGGGGGTACATGTTTAAAATATATTTTTTGTGCCATACCCACATAGGGTCTTAAGTCCACACCAATAGCAAGTGGGCTGTGGTAGCAAAGTTTTTATGTCACATTTATTATTTATTTGTTTTGATACAGAATATTGTTATTTAGTCCTGAAGACTCCTAGTACTGTAATTACACTTACTGCCAGTGTTGGGATAGACATATAATTAATAATTTATTGCCACTAATCCAACATGGTAAACTCTTGTAGCCTGCCTTGTCTTGTAAATGCGTAGGCTAACATGTCTATATTGAAATTTGCAGATGTAAAAATATACATTGAACTTAAATGCTATTTTGAGATGATTTGAATATAATAATAAACAAGGAACTCCATTATAAATATGTTTTGGGAGTCCATAAGGGTCATCATAATTACTGTTAGTAGTCCTTATAATTCCAGTGGGTGATTGGACTGACGTTTGATTTGAAACTTTGTGGATTTGCATCCACATAAAAAATAATCGCAGCAAAAAATTAGCCATAGGAACATTAGCATTCTATTTTTATTCAGAGGTTGGCCATTACATTTGCAAATCCCCTACTGCCACGGGTTGTACCGTACGGTAAATGTTGCGGTTTATAGTTCACATTTACAGAGCACATTACTTTAAAGGTTTAAAATGGCTGCACACACAATATTGCATTTAACTTTGATTTTGGGTGTGTGTGGACAAAATAATCTAAATGTCAAGTACAGGAAGTGTAGTTCTCTTAATTCTAGACCAATTACGCTAAATATTTTCAATTAACCAGCTAGGTGAGAAGTGGGTTTCAAACAGGAAACGGTGAAAGAATATGTCCAGGTATACAAGATTTTTGACGTTGCAGTTTCTTACTGTTGTTGTTTGTTTCTAAAATGAGTTGCAGAATTCTTTTAATTCGCAGTGGCAGAATTGGCGTGGTGCTCAAAAGCTACGGAGACAAGATAAGACAACAGGGTGATTGGGGGGTGTCAGGTGCATGTAGAGTTCCCCTCCTCGTGTCTGTATAAGCCATCCTACCTCCACCAGGTCGTAGCCGCTCACATTCCTCCAGTCCCTTGTCAAGGTCGCACGCCTCCAGACTCCGCCCTCTTCCGCTTTCAAAACGCACAGTTGGTGCTGCACCGCTGTTCGCACTCCGCTCCTTCTCACTCTTAACGTAGTCAAGTTTGCATCTGATTCAGCCTTCTTCACTTTAAAGGGAAAAATTTGTGTTTCACTTCATACAGTGTAGGACATGTGGTCTGTCACCATGGTCAAATCTAATAAAAAGAAACCTAAAACTTATTTTAGGATAATGCCAAGGTAATTTCCTTTGCTTATATTCGCCCAATACGTAAAACGTACTATGTCCATTTGTGGTGATGCCGTGCTCTATGTGGATATATGCTCTACATAGAGTTTAGTAAGTTAATTATGTTTTATTTATAATTTGGTATAAATAAGTAGTATAGTAATCCACCTTAAGGTTTTGTAGTCTATCCTATTTTCAGTTACCTTCACGCATAATGTATGAATGATTGTGTACATATTGGGACTGACTTATTTTGGTTGCTAAGAGTTACTGTTTATGTGTGTGTGTCTCCTCCTGTTGCTCTAGCATTGGTAGAGCTCTATATTATAAACTTAGCCTAAAATCACATAGTGATTTTCTTAGAAGGATTCAATCTTAGTTATTTTGTATTTTCAGCTAACTTGTTTCTTAGGTTTCTCTTTATGTAAATGGCTGTGGAATTTGAATGTGTCACAGTTTAGTACTTCCTAAATGTTCATATAGGCCTATTAATTATCCTAAATTTTGTTTCTGTTTCAAAATGTTGTCAGCGATGAAGGCAGAAGAATGCAAGAAGTTGACAAGAGACCCTTGGATATTGTTTTTGATAAGCATGGGTATATCAGGAATAGTTGGAACTAATTCAGAGTCCAACCATTGTCCAGATCAGCAGCTGTCTGGGAAGTGAAAATTTGTTGTTGAGTTAATTCCAGTAACTATAACAAGTGGTAGCAATTTTTACTAACTTGATTGCACTGTAAAAGCGGTGAATTCTTTAGATGTAGAATCATCTGCAAAATGGGATACTGTGCAGTCAATACAATTGAGCTGTATTAACTCACTCTTTAGTGTATCAAATTTTTAGGAAGTGTGTTCCCTACAACAAATGAATAATTTTTTATATATAATTATTAGTTACAGACTATACGCATGACTTTTAAAATTAAATATTATTGAACTAACAATTTTAATTAAACCTTCATTAAAGTAACTGGAGTTTTCTCCTGTGTGTATTTGTCACCAAATTTAGACAGGTATAAATATGAAAGAACCATGGGAAATAATCTGAATAGCACACACTTAAAAAGTTACAAAATATGTAACAAGAATTACAAGACATTTTTAAAAAATATAAATAATGGGTACAGTGTGCAAAATAAGTTTGTAAAACTGTAAGCCATTTTTGCCCAATTTCAAATACATTCCATAGGTTTAACCAGTGACAGAATACTAACCCACATGGGTCTGTTTATCCCAGGAATTATGTAATTAGAGTGAAAGGTGTATATTAATTACCTTTTCCAGGATTACACTTACAAATATGCCTACCAGAATTTTGAAGATTTTTTTATTTAGGTTTGTTGACATTACGCTGATAAATATTTATGTTATGAAAATATATTTTAGAACCCCTATCCATTATTAACTAGATTCTTATATTCAGGAATCACTTCAAAAGCTAATTCTATTATTTAATCTATTTTTTGAAGTTTTTCACACTTAACCCTTTCATTCCTCTGTTAATTTATAATTTTCGGTGAGGGTGTCTAGCAACTGGGAAAAACCGGGAGTTGTACGGAAATTTTAGCACCTCGGAATAATCCGGGAATTGTACTAGAATTTCTTCACGTATCCGGGATTAATACTATAACAGAAATGGCTTCTTGACAGGTTATTATGCTCTGGGTATGAATAATTTAATTTGCTGCTGCACCTTCTTTCTCTTGGGTGATAAGGAAGATATCTAAAGGCGAGTATGTATTGTGAGTTGGATGGAGATATCAAGACTGATTTTTGAATAACAATGGGACATGACTTGCGCATGCAATGTTGCGTGGGCGGAAGTCTTGTTTTATGAGGTGACACTCCTTTCAGACGTCTTGGAGTTCGGACCACCGTATAAGTAGGGCATGAGCGGATTAATATTATTGCAATGTCCATCATCGTAACCTTAGTTCAGGATGCAGCCAAGGAGAGTTTATAGCTTGAAAAAGTTTTAAGGGGGATTTGAGAAGACGATTTTTGGTGCTTCACAAGACGACGCCTACGCCATCAGTATGGACTGTAAGTGTAACGTGTCTGCAATTGGCTTCAATTCTAATCTGTTTCTGAGATCATTTAAATCCAAGCCATCAAAGTTAGATTTCAGTGTAGAACTACTTGGACAAGTGTTTTACTAACTTTGGAAAACATAAATAATTCTAATTAGAGTGGAGAATGACTTCCTAATTAGCTGCCAAAATAATTAACGTAATTTTGAAATTTGCAATAGTCATATCCAGAATCTATGAGACAAATGAGTTTGCTCCATTTATCTACTGAGCTAGTTGCTCTAAAGAAACATCATTTTACAAATGCCAAACTTTTCCTTGCCTAGAGAATAAAATGATTTTCTTTTATCCAACTGTTTATTTGAGCATGATTACAACTAAGTTAATGAGCATTAATAAACCAGGATCTGAAATAATGTAGCTGATTTCTTACGTTGTTTAGCAGTAGTGGCGCCGAGGTGCTCAAGATTTGTGTACTAGTAAAAGCTGTTTCTTATAGTAACATGCCAGAGCACAGGCCTTTTGCATACACATTTAATTTCTGTCTAGTTGAAACAATGTTTTCACAATCACGAATTATCTAAGAGGTCAACCTCACAACAGAAATATTGGCGACCATACGTGGAGCCAGATGAATACTTGGTTTAGGCGTATTTGTGTGTCAAGCATATCACACAAAATAATAGTGCTATCAAATGAGTCAGTTAGGAGAAGATTGTATAACTAATGAGTGAAGAACATGGCTGCCTGCCATATTTTCTCAGTTTGCTTCGAGAAAGTAAAAGTGATCAAAGAGTAATCAACATGGAGTTTAGTAGATCTGAGACAGCCAGCGTGGAAGGAACATCTGGGCTGGATGATGTAGAGAGCGGTGACGAAGGTTTCCTAGGAGAAATAGGAAGTGTTTGGTCAGAAATTAATAGGGAAAATCTGATTTCACACCTGCTACACGTACGGAGAAAGAGATAGGCCTATCTACAACTAGTGTGGGGGTAGATCTGAACACAATTACATTCGGCAGTGATTCCAGCATTGTGCGTATAATACTTAGCATGAATGACAGGAACTCAATAAATATTTTACAACTCAAAATGCCAGGTTCGACGAGCTCAAACAAAACTTTGAATCTCAAAATAACAAGTTTATTTGTATGGAAAATAATGTAGCAAATCAAATTTGCAGAATTAAAACAAACGTCTGCAAGTCAAAGTGCGGAACTTAAGTTAAGATTGGATCGCGTGGAAAATAAGTTTTCCAAACGGGATGCAGTCTGTAGAAAATTTAACCTTTAAACCAGCTGAAACGCAAGTACCAGTAGTTTCACTGCAAGATAAGGTTAATAATCTGGTAACAGATAGGGCAGAACAAACTGATAGAATAGGGGAACTACACGAAGGCTTTGAACGTTTGGCGGTCCGCGTGGACAATAGAATATCACACTTGCAGGAGCAGTTTGAAAAAAATTAAGCTGCTTTGAAATCTACGCTGCATCCAAACTGAAGTTGTTAGCATTAAAGATAGTGTTTATAATAATTTGGAACAAACCAGAAATGAGTTGTGCAACCAGATAGGGGGTTTAGGAAATATGATGGCAGCAGTGGAACATAGATGCCTAATTGTGAATTACCACATCAGTTTGACAGGCAGTTGGTAGATCTGGAAAGGAACTTGAATTATTAGCTTAGACAGAAAGAAAACTAATATTTGACTCCAAAATGCCATTTATATGCAAAAAGTCTCAAAATTCAGGAAAAAATCTACGAATTGAATGACTGGTTGAGTATACCTAATTTGTCAGGAAACACTGAAGGTCCACGAGTGCATTAGCAAAATCCTAATACATTTTACTCTGTTCCAGTGGAAGGGCAAAACACACATATTACCGTATCTATTTATTCCTGCATTGACAGCCCTACAACAATGCAGCCAAGCAGTGCGTCTATGACATACCTAAATTCTCTGCAATAGTCGAGAAAACCCTTTAATTTATTTAAAAAAATTAGAATAGTGCACTAAGTTGTTTGGTTTATCCGAATCACAGGTTTTATTATGTTTATGACTAAGCCTCAAATCAACAGCATTCTTTTGGTGGGAGGCAGAAAAGGATTGAGTTGAGAGTTGGTAATTTCCGCTACATTTTCTTAGAACGGTATTGGAACCCAAGAATTCAGGGTAATCTACGTGCCAGGTTAAATCTAGATAAGTATGACTCAAAAAAGGACAAAAAATTGTAGCAACAAATAAGTGAGGTTTTTGAACGTACTAGACACTTAGACACACCTATGGGAGATGAGGAGCTAGTAGAGATTATAATCTCAGTTGCCACCTCGTTACCAAGGCAGATTTGCAGACAGACCGTCCTGACACCAAATTCAAAAGATAGACCAAACTGAGAGGCAAAAGTCAACTATGTTCAGGGATACAGACTGGACTAATATTCCTTGTACACCACCACTGAAGTAGGGGCATAATTATCAGTCTATTCAGGGAAATATACATGACTCGCCTGGAGACAACCCTTAACCCTCGAGTAAATGTTCTCGCAGTGAATGACAACACGGAACCGGACAGGTCGTACGAGCCATACTGATATAACAACCAAGGTCACTTCATAGGTTATGGATGATGGTGTTGTAAGTGATATTCTCCTGGTTATCGTAGGAGAAGGGGAGAGGGTCAAGATAGGAGCGCACTCCCAATATATCGCCACAGCTAAATGCCTACCTATACTCAGATGGGACAGTATACTCATGGGTAGAACCCAGGTTCGGTTAGGCCACAATCGCCGGGCAATTCAAGGAGAATGTGTGGCAACTCTGCTCAATGGCCTGAACGTCCAATTGGCGTTCTTCAGTCATGGTTTGTCCCAAACACTGGCAATAATTCAGCTAACCCAGTGGAAACAAATGCCCATCGGACATGGCAATCACCTGTCAACTGCTCCACCAATATCAGTCACCCACGAATTTGTACTACCCTACCAATAACGCTCATAAAATCAGATGGGATATTTCCAGCAGAATGAAGGTTTGAATCTGAGTGCTATTCCATTCCCACCTCCCAGGAACAATGCTTAGCAATCTTAGGCAATAAAGCTGTTATTTCGATGCCTCCGTTAAACTAGAATGGGTAGGCATTAACAGTCTCCCATCACCCATCCTAGTATATAATAATAAATTCAAAATCGAAAGTATGTGTGACAGGTGAGCCACCTCGAGAACTGTTAACAGGGAGGAACGTAGGTGAACTGATATCAGAGTTTAATGACTTACAGAAGATTACAGAAGTAACCATCTCAGAAGATCCAGAGAAATTCCAGAAAGAATTAATTGAGTTGGTAAGAAGTCTTTATCGTTCAGTTGAAAGCCGAAAGAAATACTATATTTTCAGTAAAAGAAATAAATTTAAAATCAATGATCTATTCCTGCAACGACCGGGTCCAAGTAAATATTGGGAGTATTTCACACATAAGTTATTTTTAACTTTTGACGGGTCCTGCAGAGTAACAAAGATAATTAGAGATTTCTGCTACGAACTGCTAGATATGGAAGGAAAATCTGTATGCAGGTATAATATTGCCCAGCTGAAGCCTTATGTTATCCTGAGCCCAATGATACCGGTAACAGTAAAGAGTAATTAAATGGCTGTGCTGATTTAGCTATACAGTTGTGTGCATCGCTAGACTGATGTCATTTATTGAAGGATTAAGCTATTGAACACTGTTACGTAAAATTGTTAAAAGCTTTAAGTGGTACTTTCACTGAATGTGTTGGAGTTGTTTTTACCCCGTTCTGGACTCGTAGCTCAGCTGCCGTGAGCTATAAGGAACCTAGCTAGCACGTCGTTAATCCTAGTTAGTCGCTGGAAATTATTATTACTTTCTTAATTAGCGAGAAATTTAAGTTACTGAGGCATGACTACAAGTAAAACTGCTAGTGGGGAAAAGGAACTTAATATCATGATATCACAAAGCCACAGAAATGAGTTTCTAGTACATGCAGTTCATACGAAAGTTAAGCTAATAGTTGGCCTAAACACCCGAGAGGGGTTTACACACACTTACAAAACATACACGCTCCTAACAGGGGACAAATATTGGTTGGTACTCACAATTGTGATAATTAAATCCCAACTCGTTCTGATGACAGGGGAAGCATTTATTTGTTTTGGGGGCTTATATTTGGACATTTACGTTCTTATCAGGCAATTTTTCTCTGTATGATTTGAAGGTTACAACACTAAATGTTGTTTTTGTATTGCTGTGATGTTCACAATATCAGTGTTGTATATAGTATGTTGTCATATGATCTATATTTATTTGATTGTTGATTGAGCTACATATGGTTATGATCTGTATTATTGACAGTTTTCTTGTTGTTTATTGTGGATTTTCTAAATGCATTCATTAATGGTATAACTTAGTACGTTGCCTATGGTCTCAACTTACCTTAGGGCAATGGGATTATTATCCCTGCAACAAGTCCATTCCTATAGTCTGTTGCTAGGGTCTTCTTAGAGAAATGATGTAGAATTGGGTGTTAGAAAGGCAACATGCTAAAATCTCCATACGCTGCCCTAAGTTTACCTTTACTTCGACCTTTACTTGACTTGAACTTAGCAAGTGATAACAATGCCACATAATATGAACAGTGATTATTGAGCAACACTTTGAAAAGCTGAAATGAAATGAAGAGTACATGAACAAAGTTTACACATGTGCAAAAAAACAGTGTATTTACTAGTAACCACGTAAACTGGTAAACTGAACTGTGCTTCACTTTGTGCCATAACACTAGTTTTCTAACTAGCTAAAAATGACCTATTTCATGCACCTCTGATAATAAAAACTATCTATCATGTACAGTGATAAGTAAAGAGTGTGATGTAAAAGCATTTCAGACAGCTGTGTGTTATGCTATGTCTAGTTCTAGTTCTGCAGTCGCGGCTCCTGCCTCATCAACAGTGTGTATTGTCTGGTTGTTGATCTTATGCAGGCTCACTGAGTCTATAGCCATGGTTGTTTAGGATAGGGTTTCTGCTAGCTCTGATCGATGCTTGCTGTAGGCAGTTGAGATCTGGTACTTGCCCAAATTCCCGCCGGTATTGGGGCTGGTTTGGCAGTAAAGGGGAGTATGCAGGAGTTGTCTTTTTCTCCCCCTTCGGCGCACATACTGGTGTTACTTCTTTGGTAGAAGACATGATGATCGGAGGTGAGGGTACGGGATGTAACTCAGCCTGCATGACTGTGGACTGCTAAGCTGTTTCCTTCCATGGTGATTGGTGAGGCTGGTGACTGGGAGTCTGAAGATTTGTGGCCGTAGATAGGACCGCAGTGGAGCAGTTGCCGGCATCTTCCGATGACGGTTTCTCTGCTGGAGAAGACAGTGGTGATACGGTTGGTGTACCATCCTTCTGGCCCTCAGGAGGTGGCGTAGGTGGAACAATCTGGTGGCTGCGGAAATTGTGCCTCGTCCACATCTAATTCTTGGAAGCGCTCCCCCTGCTATACAGAAGGAAGAACGAAAGAGACAGCAGCACCGTTGGACGAAGCAGGTACTAAAGACGAGGGCTTGTGCATGACCTCCGCCTTGTCGGTTTGTCGAGGTTCATCAACCTGAACAATTACAATAGGTGGTTGAAGTCCTTGGTGAAGAGCTATATCGAGGGGGCTCCGCCAGGATTCTTCGGAGATAATCGCACTAGTCTTGCTGCTGACTCGGGTAGATAGGAACTAAGCATTGAGGGGAGTGTTCACGTGGACATTCAGCCTCTAAAATTCGGTGGTTAAAATGTGTTCTCACTGGGATTTGAGGAGTAAATTCCTTCCAAATTGCAGGAGGAGATTCGAACCTGGACACGTTGGTTCGATTCTCAGTGCAGTACTTCAGGCAACTTCCTCTTCTGCATCCCTTGTCAGGTATTTGGCTGGGAGGATGCGGGTCTGACTTTTAGGTTAGCAGGGGCAGTACTTTTTCCGTCTCTGTGTTACCGGTCAATCCGACTCAGTTATCCTCACTTTGCCAGGTTAGGGACACTTGGAGGTGTCATGTTAGGACTTTCCAGGGAAAGCCTAATGGTGTCTGGTTATGTTGGTACACTCTCTGTGCCAGGAAAAGGCTTAATGATCGCTGCTGGGCTCTGCTTCCAGGGGACCATTGCACGAATGTCAGTTCTGAGGTACAACTTTCTGCCTGTGGTCTAACACACATTGTTGTTGTACTAGTCACGGCTGGCCCAGGATGACTTCTTCATCGATGTCTGACAATACCATGAATTCTGTCGTGTGTCAGGTGATGGACCCCTAGTATAAGATCCATTTTGCCCTTGACCTTTAAGGTCTCGTTGGGCAGTGCCATTCTCACTGTGAGAGGTTGTCATTTTAAGTTAGCCCTCTGGTGCGATGTCAACAGGTCGCTTCAAAAGTAGTTACCAGTTGCCGAATCCAGCATTGCTAACTGAGGATGCCTGTTTATGTCTACTAGAATGTGGGGTACCTCTGGTTGTAAGGGGGTAAGAGGAGAGGGCAGGTCACTGACTGCTTGCCGCTTGGGAGAGGGGTTAGGGTGGCTGCCTTGGAGGCGCGTGCTGGTCTGTCTAGTAGGGCCTTCACATTATTATTTTTCTCCACCTCCCGCACTCTTTCGACAAGCTCATCCACTATCTGTGGTTTTAGGGTTTGTAAGAGGTTGATGGGAGAGGGGAGCAGGATGCGCACTACTTTGCGTATGCAACTCACCTCGTTCTCTACCTATTACTTATAATACTCTTGGAGTTCTTGTTCACATTCCTGTAAAAATGGGACAGGATCCTCATTCTGGCAGTTGGAAACTCAGTGGAGGCGATGGACATGGCTAGGCCTATGGTGCAGGTTACGTTGGCTGGTATCACAGTGGTATACCTGACCGGACCGGGATGAGTAATCTGCTCATCCGGCCAACCTATACATGCTAGTTGAAACTCATATGCACAGGTAATGCATCTGACTAAATGTACCCTGCCCATTGCACTCAAGTCAGCTACATCTAGCTGCTTGACAGTCTCTACATGATACACAGCTGTATTCTAACCCGTCTGTGTATCTAGGGACGTATTCCAAGCCGATGCGGGTGTAGTGGAAGCATCATGGGCAATGTGTGTAGTGGGTTCAATGGATGCCTGTGCCAAGGCATGAATCCTCGTTGCACTTCTCAATCGCGTCGTGAGCATTATGTCCGGACGTTAGAGCCTCGGGTGCATCATGTATGCTCTGTCCAGAGTCTGACTCACTATAGCCGTTAAGGTTATGACTCCGCCCAGTAATGGTCGTGAACTATGGTCATGACTGGCGACGTCTTAACTTCAAAGCCTTAATTACATGCAGTTAATGACCCCCATATGTTTGGTGCCACTATTGAGCCATTATGACGGTTGAAAGATGCGCTCAACGTGGTCACTGCCCTGATGCCTGGATAGCTTGCTGGTGGCTGTGTCTGGCTTGGTCTACTGCTTGGTCAAATATTGCAGTTATCCCCTATGTTGGGCACCACTATTGAAGCCGGATCTACTAATCTGCATACAACTATAATACCATGTTCGTCATATAAGGAGTAAATCGTGGCCATTTAAAATCCTGGTTTCTGTATGAAATCGAACACAAGCCCTTAAATTAACAAAACAATAAACTCCTGTATGAGAGGTATAAATAACTTACATGAGTTCAAACAAGCACCGGCTAAGGTAGGGGTTCTCCATGTTGGGATAGGTTTTCTAGGTGATAGATTTAATTACATCCCTTGTGGACTGAAAACTGGGATCTTATATCTGTACGACTAGTTTATGGCTGTATATTTTTCTAAAGTATGATTTGGTTTTAGCGTACATTATGACTTCAACAATCACTGTGTGTTTTTAGGTGAATGACTATTGTGTAGGGTAGGCCTAGTGGGTTTGTGAGCGGGCACAAAGTCTTGAATTCACACACTACTCTTGGCCAAGGTGTTATCTTTTGAATGCAGGGATGCAATGTGCAAATTTTAACTTTTGCCTATTGCTGGGTTTCTTAGTATATGGCTTTGAGGAACAATTACTTATCAACCGTTCTAAGATTAAGCCTTTTTTGTTACGGGCCCTAATGTGCACTTCGGGACACACTGACTATTCAACGTAAAATTGAACTCTGTTGTTCTAGCCCAGCAGTTGCAGAGCGGTGGATGAAACTTCCAGCCATTACCCAGCTATGGAACAGATCTTAGGATATTTATGTGTCGTTTTATGCAGCAATGCTCAGGTGTGATATCCTCTTCGGGTCAAGTGGCTAATATAGCTCGTTCTCAAGTCCGGCCTTTACACAGTGATGTCGGAGTAGGAAACTATTTCGTCACTCATTTCCACGAGTGGAGGAGTTCCTAGGGTGATTTGGGCGCTCCCGAAGATCTACCAACTGGCAAAACTCGGTTTGCCTCTTAATTTGTATTTACATTGTAGGTTAAATACGCGATTTAGCCGGCTTTACCCTAGAGCGAACCAAAATTTAATGTTACTTTAAGTGTCTACGGTGGGGCTCAATACTAGTATTAACAACTCTTGGTGAAATTAAGTTTGAAATAGAATGTATGTGAAACATGCGTTATGGCACACACTCATAATATTAAATATTAAACCATTAACGGGATTTAACCTAATTGAATTCCAGGTGAAGGCGGCCTGGATGAGAAAGCTAGTTTTTATGGCTTTGTCTGGCTGGCACATGAAGTGTGTTGTAGGGTTAACACATAGTTTATATTTGGTTGCATATTTTATGGTGACATCTAAACACAAAAAGAATTTAAGAAATGTTTTGTGCCGTAAGGCATGTTTCAGTTTCTCATTTAAACTCCAAGAATTAGTATTGTGGGTGTGAAAATTGCCTTATAGCTTGTGTGTTTTGATACATCGAATGTGCAAAATAGCTACAGCCATGTTAAACCCATAACAGGGTGCTCATCCCGTACAGCCTCTGTTAAGAGCCGAACAAATCTCTTCACTTACTCACCCTACCGATCACCTCTGAGCCTCTAATTGCAGTGAGATTGCTAGGACTATTTGGACCTATAATGAATTTTGGGTTCAAAGGTGGTAGTTTGCATATTGAAGATACTGTGCTTACAGTGAGCAAGCTTTGTATGTTACCTAAGAAATAAGTGCATGTACAATTTCGGAAAATCTGCAAAGATTTAGTATTTTTTATATTTTTTAAATATTTGTTAAATGTAGGACCATTATCATATTTGCACGTTTCTCTTCCTCTTTTAAAAGATCTTCACAATATTGTTTTATGTGAAGATGTGTTTGGTTTTTTTCCAGTAATGTTTTAACATTTCGTAGTTGACAATCAAACAATACTTTTCTAGTATCATTGATTCTTCCCTTAAGATCTGTAATGTAAATATACGACATAATGGCTTATGTATTAGTGAACATTGAGAAAGTTTTCTAAATTTTTGTCCTATATTTGCATTGCAGCTGTATGATATGTAACAGTGTGGCACATCGTGTAGACATTCAAAGAGTCAGTTGCCGCACCTTGATGCCGTGTGTTGATATGCAGTTGTAAGAACAAAAAGTTTTGTACATCTCTAACTAAATGACCTTTTTACCCTTCGACATATCATTTACTCTCCACGTTATTTAAAATTACAATGGGATCTCTCTTCTTCACTTTCCTGTCTCCTTGGTTATTCAATGTCTCACTCAACACAGCCAATAGGTTTCATTTTATTGGGTCCATTGCCACCATAGCGAATCATTGATCACCATAAAGAGCTGGGCATGAATTTTGTTGACTCTTTTTTTCTATACATGTTTATTGTCTCATTTTAACTATTCTACTTTTGTAAACATGCAAATATGTAGTACATGGATGTTGAAGCAATGGCTAGCTAAAACATTTCAGTTCCTTTTGTATCCAGTTATCATAAAGGTATAACTGAAGCGGATGATGCTTGGATGATTTGCCTCTTATTTTTCTGTCGCATGCGGCATTTCTCCAATTGGTACATGTCCGTTATCTTCTCATTTGTGGTTTTACCTTGTGGTGTCATCATGTTTCCACTGTAACAGACCTGGCTTTGTCTTGCAATCTCTTCGTTCATTGCTTCTGCCTCTGGATTCGGGCAGTGGTTTTTATGCATGAGATTTGTATAAAGAAGTGGAATTTTGTAGAAATATATAATTTTTGGGTAAAAACTGATTGGTTAAAGGCTGTTGAAGAAATTAGTTTTTCAACTGAACCAATGGTTTTGTTCATTATTTATAATTACTCTTAATTAATGAAAAAAAATTCTGCTTTGTGTTCTACTTAAGGTCAAGTGCACCTGAAGATTTTTTATTTGTGAAATGAAGTCTCTTATAGAAAAAAGGAAGTGCTAATTTTTGTATGTATGTGCAGCTGTGTTCAGAATCTTGGTGCATTTTCTGCCTTAGCGATAGTTTCTATGACGTTTAAATTTTTGTTGTTTAGTGCTAGTTGAGAGGATTATGCAATGTGTCAAAATTGTTGAAAGGAGCCATGTCATTCTGTTGTGTAGAGTATCTTTCTGTTACTTGCTCTGTAAAGAAGCTGTACTTTGAATGTTTTCATCACTGCCAGATACTGTTTTTTGTAACTTTTGTTTTGAAGACAGGAGCATAGCTTATGTCCTAATAGGTATGGGAGAGGAAGTGTGGATCTGTAATGAATGGTAAAATGGGAAGAACCAACTTTTCTTTTTAATTGACTGTTTTTCTCCCATAACATTTGGGACGAGATACAATTAAAATGGGATCTCCTGGGAACATCATTTTTACGTCAGCTTCATTCTTTGACGACTTAATATTTAACAAGTTAGAGGTTACCAGTGTTAGTGTGATATATTTTGGACAGCGGGGAGGAGATGACTTGATATTTTTTAATATATCACATATTAATGAGTATAGACTGTTAACAAGTACTTGGAAGGAATATTGTAGAGAAAATTTGGGTAAAACTGGACAGTCACATAATGTGGGGGACTTCATATAGGACCAGGGAAGCAATGGGGATTGGTGTGTAGAAAGGACACAAGAAAATGGTGACCATATGCTGCAAAGAATACTGCAGAGCCCGTATAGGCAGAGACATTTTTCTTGAGACGTCTAGGAAAAGATACTGGCAGTGAAAGAATTTTAATCGGAGAGTTTGGTTCAAGTTCACCTGTTGAATTAAGCAGAAACAAGTTATATGAAGAAAAAAAAACTTTTTATTCAATGTAATTGACAGGGGGCATTGTTATAAATAATCTTTAATTTGGTAAGCATTCTGTTTGGTAAGTTTGTGTAATTCAGTTTACAGTAATTAAAAGGAAGATGTTCAACTCTTCTGCTTGTATCAGTTCAGATATAAAATTTTATTACTATCCCAGAATTTTTTCCTTTTTGAGCAATTGCAAATTCTAGAACCCCAAAGTGTGCCTAACATTTCATGTTAATGATCTATCCTGTTTTTTCAGTATATGATGCTGATAAAATAACATGCAGATGTCCATTTTTTTAATGCTATGTTCTGGTTTTTAGGTGAGTGGCTGAAGGTAGCATGAAGCTAATAAACTATAGGCTGCCACGGTAAAATGAGCACTTTCAAAAGCCCTGCTTAAGATCTGCTTGTATGCATGTTGTGTATTCATCCGCCTTATGTAAAATTAACATTGCCATGGGACTCTTCACTTTATTTATGTGTCTGTCTAGTGTAACTGTGAAATTATTACAAAAGAAAATGTGTTACAAATCTGCCCATTTTTACACTTCGATGCTTTTATAAAAAATAGAATGTGAAAGAAATGTTTTAAACTACCACAAATGGTTACCTGACACTTTTTAATCAATGTTACGATATAGAACTACTTTCCATTCGTCGTTACCAACTTTAATGCGTGCATGTCACTCAGTTCGCCTGTTAAAATATATGCAGGTAGTGATAATGACTTTTTTCCTAAGGTTCATTTCAAAAGTGCTCACTTTATTGTGAACAGTCTTTAGCTCGTTGGTTTTGCTTTTTCCTAGTGTGATACCCTGTCGGAAGACGTATTATATTAGTAATTTTTTTTAGTGTGTATGCTATTGTGAGATTGAAAATGGATTTTATGGGGGACATTAGCAGTGTTTTACGTAAGTAGTGGTTTTACATTTTTTGTTGTTTTTGGTTGCAGGGAACATCCACTATGACGACCACTGCCGGATCTGTCACCGCCTGGGGGACCTATTGTGCTGCGAGACATGTCCTGCTGTGTTCCACCTGGATTGTGTGGAGCCACCCATGGAAGATGTACCTGAAGAAGACTGGCAGTGCAGTGTTTGTCGAGCCCACAGGGTAGGTTATCTTACATAGTACGTGCTGTTGTGATGAGCTTACACTCAAGTCTACCGTAAATGCCCTATGTGGGATGACTGGAGACAGTTAGCAGTAGTTGTGGCTATAAGGGAGTTTAAGAATTTTAGTCATGCATTCAGAGTGCATCTTTACTGAGTCATGATGAAAGAGAAGAAAAATTTAGTAATCTTCCTACTACCTTGAAGTTTTTAATTTATACTGAATATTTAGTCATAAATTTACTTCATTAAGTTGTGTTAATGCCATCTTTAGACTTGGTTTAAACAAAAAGGCATTTTGAGGTTATGTACAATATTTATCAGGTTTTAAAAATCCAAGTCCACATCAATCAATTTCCCTTATTCTTCATATTTGCTTGGTTGTTCAATAAAAAACGAATAATTAAGAATCCACTGTACTAGTGATGGCAGGAGCAACTATTTTGAGTGCGGGATAATCTTTGTATAATTTGTACGATCGCCTGGTGCACTTTATTTGCTTTGGCGTGTAAGGGGTTAAGGCAAGCATATTGCAGAGAGAGAGAGAGAGAGATAGGAGACTACACACTTGTTTTGTCTAAACAGCTTCTGCGCTCGATGGCATGTAAGGGGAGGAAGAACGGTGCGTAGTTGAGAGGGACAAAACGAAGGGAGATGATGGAAAGAGTATGCAAGGTCGCCATGCTGGTTGCTATGTAACCACTTCCCCTCTTGTCAGAATTGTGAGGGCAGGTAGCAACAGCAAACCAGACTCGTACCACACCGTAGCCGTGGTGGGAAGGCCGCATACTGTGGAACAGTGATAAACGATGGCACGCGTGACGTATTTCACATCCAGTTACTACATGCTTGAAAACAATAGTTGCAGGAAATCTTAGGTGATGGGACCGAAAGTTATTTTTCATCGATGCAACATTCTATAAATGATAGAAGCAGGTAGCGTTAACTGTTGATACGGTTTATCTGTACATGTCTTTTTGGTACATTGGAGAGGCTGCTGTATTTTGATGAATACTCTGGTTTTCTCACAAGAAGTGTCTGAAAATGAACACTGTGCTTGCTAGGAGTTACGTTACGCACTGTTTAAACTTTGTTTTCAGCAATGAGATGTTATTTATCCTTTTGGGACATCATTTCACTCGTAAGACATCTACGTTTTATAATTAAATTCCTATATAATTTAATTTAATTTTTTCACCATAGATAACTAAATGTAAAGTTAATCCACATGGCAAAACTTTGTGCTGCCCAATATTTTTTTAACACTTTTGATAACAAGGGTTATTAAATAACAGTGTATTTGGTATCATTTTACTTGGAAAAGTCTGCTTATTAAATGAAATCAGTATTTAATTTTAAAAACATGGGTTTTTACGCCAGTGTTACTTAAACAGAATCTTTAAGCAAAAACCTGCTTTAAACATAATTTTTGAGGGGAGGTTATTTTTGGATTTTGTGACAACAGTGATGTTATGATGATTTTCTTGGGAACCATGGACACTCTTAGAATAGGGGTTATACTATAGATCAGGGCTGTCCAAGTTGGAAGGGCTCGTGGGTGACAACTCAAATTCTAGCAAAGTTGCGGACCAAACCATAGTTTTGGCAAATTTCTTATATTGTACAAAGATAACAAGGTATTAAATTAGGCTAAGCCACTAGGCTACAGTCAAAAAAACATATTTTTGTTGAATATTATTATTTAAAACAATGTTTAGTTGTTTAATTATTGAGAAATAATGTGGGTAAATATTTACGTACCAAATAAAATAAATAATACATTAAGCAAAATTTAAGTTCAGTGTGAAAATAGTGGCCGTTCAGCTGCATCCTCCAATGACCATATGTCCACATCTAGCTCCGTTGTAGACAGCCTTCGGAGATTACGCAGTGAAGTATCAGTGAGACTACTTCTGTTTTTATTTTTAATGAACTTCATTGAAGAAAACTTATTTTCACGTATATAATTCCCACCAAATATTGATGTCATTTTTAGTCCAAAATCTCTTAAATTATGAAATCTATCTTCAGACAGCAATTTGAAAAAATCAGGTCCTTTTTCCTGTCTGGTTTGAAAGAAGGGATCGGCTTGAAGATCACATAGTTCAAGTTGCACATGAGGTTCTTGCTCTTTAATTTTAACACTGAGGGGATTGCTAAAAAGTAGAAAACTTTTTTTCAAATCTTCAACTTCAATGAACCTATCAAATTCTTCAATTATTTCTTGAATTTTAAAAGAGCAGTCAGAATAGTCTACAACTTTATCCTTCTCCTTGAATACTTTCAATATTTCTTCGCAGCTGGGAAAATGTGTTAATTCATTCTTTGCTAAAGAGCGTTTAAAAATTCTTAGCTTATTTCAGAATCCATTTACCACTCCTATGTCTGATACTAACTTGTTTTTACTGTGAAGAGACAGATTGAATTGGTTGAGGTGATTAGTTAAGTCTTTCAAGAAAGCTATCTGTCTTAGAAATTTGAGGTTTTTTAATTCTTTTTCTAAGTGTGTTATGTCAAACTTTACTTATTTATGTAAGAATGTAGAAATCTCCTTTCTAATTGCAAAAAACCTCTCAAGGCACTCTCTTGCACTTAGCCATCGTACATGGTTGAACAGCAGCAAGTCTCCATGTTCTGAATCTATGTCCTCCAAAAACCGCAAGTTGCCTATGTAAAAGAGCAGTCTGTCCTCCATTTATCTTATTTATAATTGTTGTAACAACAAATTTGAAAACTCGATCTTGCATCACGTAAGTTCCACATAAAGCTCCCTGATGAATGAGACAACAAATCAAGGGGAAATTTTACTCTATCTTTCTTAAGCAACCCCTTTAATCCTATGTTATTCCCTGTCATTGCTGGTGCTCCATCTGTTACGATTACCAAACGTTTACTGAGACCTCCAATTCTATCAACATATTTTTTAATAGCGTTGTATGTCTTTTCCTTTAGTGGTGCCATGTAGAGAACACACATCAAATAGCTCCTCTTTAATGGAAAAGTCTTTGGAAGTGGTGTAAACATATTTTAATAGCAGAGCTATATTTGATTCCTTTCATTGAGACAGAGAGATATGTATATACTTTCTTCAAAAAGACTGAGCATCAATTTTTCTACTTGTTTCCACATGTAAATAATTCTTCTTTGTATATTTTGATGGGAAAGCTGTACTGACTCCAATTTTTCAGCTAGTTTAGCGTCTACAAAAGCACACCTTTTAACTAAACTACCATCAGTGAAGGGTTTTTTGCCTTTGTAATCTCAAGAGAAACTGCATAAGGTGCATACAGAGAATGCGTTTGAATATGCAATATTGTTTGAAACATACTAGTTTGTTATTTCAACTTTTTCTTAAAGTCTCCAACTAAAACACGTCTTGCTACTCCCTTATAATTTGTAAATTTGCTCTTGTGCATTGTCAAATGTCGTTTTACATTATATTCCTTAGGTACTTAAACAACTTGCATACACACCAAACATTGCAACTTCCCATTATTGTTTGCAATTAAATAATCTCTTTCCCAACTTTCCTAGTAAATTCTTTTTCACTATCAATCTTATGTTTCACTGACTTTCCACTCATCTTTACAAAATAAGCAGAAGAAACTGTACAATCTACACTCTGCAAATAAACACCAACTCGCAAAAAGACACAGACACTGTATCGTATCATGTAACACAGCTGTGTGACTGATTCACTTGACATTTGACAGTGGGAGGGGAGTAGAGTAACCAGTGGGAGGGGAAGATGCATAGTCAGTCGAGTCCATGTTGAATGAGTGAAGAGGTGGATGCTTGCTAACGTGGGCTTCGACGATGTGTAGTGTAAAGTTATTTGGTTGTTAGCACTGCGCCGTTCATGATGGCTGTCCCCACTCCCAGCTCAACTCGTGTTAGTCAATGAGCTACTGCGGAACAAGACATTCTCAAATTGAGCCTACATTAGATTGATAATCAACATTGGGTTGTAAAATTATGAATAGGCCTGATTTATAAGTCAATGGGGAAGATTTTCATATTTTTGTCATGGTGGTTTAATTTTTTTTAACCTGTAGGTGTGTAGCGTTTTCTTGCAAAATTAATGTTTATATTGTTAATGTTTATTAAGCTTGTAAAGCCATCGCAGGCTGTACAAAAACGACTTGCGGGCCGCATGCGACCCATGTGCCACCAGTTGGACAGTCCTGTTATATATAATTCTACATTCAATCCATTCATGGTTACTTAAGCCTTTTCTTGAGCCCTGCTAAAGTTCTACTTCCAGGATATTCCTCCGCCTCATGCAAACTAAGCTTAACTAATCCCGGAGAATTACATCAGAGGGACAACGCACCGGATTCGTGCGCACTTAAGTGTAACAGTATTTTGTATAAGAACTATTTCTTACTAGGCGCTACCAACACACGTTTTCTCACTGTTTTTATTCAAATTATATATAAATGTACCATTATACTTTATAGATAAAATATTAATACAATTTCAATTTAACAGGAAAAAACGTAAATTTTATGGACACAAGTATAAAACGCTTGTAATACAGGGTTTATTTAGGTAATAACTAAACACGTCATACATGGGGAGATTTTTCAAAAGTTTGATTCAAAAAGGCAGAAGAAATCGTGAATGGACTATTTTTCACTTGCCTATTTTTTTTTTTTTTGTGCTACTACTTGCGAATGTTGCGACTGCACATCTGCTTGGAACATGTGTTTGTCCAACTTTTAGTGTGTGTGTGGTTATATCCATGAGTATTGCCCTGTGAGTATTTGTGTATTCTGACTCCTTTTTATAAATTTTGTGATTTTGAGTAGTGATTGTAATTGCATACTGTATATTGTTAAAAATTTTCAAATGATGGTATATAAATGTAATGGATTGAGTGTACAAACATGCCTATGTAATGGGTTAAGTCAAAAGAAATGTTCATGCAGACAAACACCAGAAAAAGAGACAAAAACATAATGCTTCAAACATACACTGTAGTTTTATCACAACAATTGAAAGGTAAATGTCTAGGAACCGGACCCTTTAAATTAAAGAAAGAGACTATGTATGAATGAAATGCTGCTTTTGAATTGTTGAAAATAATTTGTTTCAAAATCTTCAGGCCTTGGGGTATTTTCCACTTTGCAGATATAATTGTAATTTCAATAGGAACTCTTGTTAAGAAAATTGCTTCTGATATAATGCAGAAGTAAAAGAAATTAAACTTTTTTTCCTCTGTGTTTTTACTAACCAAAGTTCAAAAATTCAGTGTCTCCAATATAAGTTAAATAATTGTCTAAAAATTGAAACTGAATCTATTATTAAAATAATTAAGTTTGCACAGTTAATGTTTGAAATAGAACACATACAAAAGGCATTTGGGTACTGTCTGTTTTATTACTATCCTTGTCAGTGATTTTCAAAATATGACAAAAAATGCAACAGCTACAGTTTCCTTCACAAAAAAAATTAATAAATACAATGTTCTGTCAATTACATGTTGAAAAAAAAACCTGGGAAGGATGTAACCATGTATCTTGATGTGGTTCGGCAATTCATACATGGCATTGCTTGCATAGCTTCTTTACACAAAAACTAAAATACAACAGGACAGAGAAAATTTTGTGTCCCTCAACATGTCTGTCTTGTGGGTTAAATGCAAAAATACCAGTAATTTCCAATTTAAGTCCGATATTGTACTTTCTTGAAAAGGTTCGTAAAACAAATGCTGTGCCCTAACAAAGGGATCATTATCATTTAAGAATGCAACACAAATAGAAAAAGCTACAGTAATAACATTTTATTACATCCACTCTGAATTATGCACTGAAAATAAACCAAGCTCAGTTTTCAAACAATAATGTAGTTTATATATACCAAGTATAGATACCAAATGTGTTGACTTAAATATAAGAAATTTAAATTTAGAATAGTTGAGCAAGATTAATTCTGCATGTATATTTGCTTTAAAATGAAAACAAAAGTTAAAGTTAGATAAAATTTTAAAAATTATTAGTATTTATATTATCCCTTATCCCTCCCCCCCCCCCCCCCTAAAAAATTTTTGGTTTTGTTCATACTTCTATTCTGGTTTTGAAATATTTCTGTGAACCTACAAAATCCATCCCTTGACCAATTCAAATTTGGTCCCCATAATTTTACTGTGAAGTGTGAAAATTGACTGATTCTGTAGTTGTGTGAAAAATTATTCCTTCTGCACTATAAGTAGTGGCACCTAATTTTTGTGAAATTTCCTTACTGTTGCACATCTTAAATGTTTAACCATGAGTCACAGACATTCAATATATTCCTAACCTAATCAAGTTTGGCAGTGTCAAGTAAAACAAGATCATGTGCCCTAGCAGTAAGTGACAGGTTGAGCTTTGCGACGCAGTGCATTGTCAGCAGAGTAGTAGAGTGAAGGTGTGGTAATGCATGTGCAGCAGGTGACGGGGGTGGTGGATTGCATCCCTGACGTGGAGAAGCAAGGGTTGCTCTGCCGGCAGGAGCACCTGGGCTTCGACAGGCATGGCCGCAAGTACTGGTTCCTGGAGCGGCGCATCTTTGTGTGAGTTCCCTCAGCCTCACCTTGACATGTAGGTCAGGATTGTTTGGGGTGGGGCCAGTCTAGTGCATTTGTAACTGGTCCGTTGATGGCTTATTTGCTTTGTAACTGATGGTGATTATGAATGCCACTGAAATATTTTTTTATTTAATGCGTTCTTCTCAAACAAAAAATTGACGCATGGTGTTCTTGGGCATGGTTTGAGTTACGTCATGGAAGAAGCTAATTCTAATACACAGAGTTAAGGTGGCTGAAACACAAGTTTATTTGACCATGGCATCAGTATAAAGAGTAGGCAGCGTTGCCTGTCTGCTAGGTATACAATCAAGATCTGGTTTAACTATGTGCCGGGTGTCGTGACTGGGGTTCGCTGGTTTACCTGCACCGACACTGGGGCGGGTGAGTGGCGCGTCTGGTCATGCGGGTGAGTGGCAGCTGCTGACGGAACTGGAGCTGGTAAGCCTCTAGATGTTGTTGTGGCTGGAACTGCTGGTGGTCGTGAGGTCCAGGCTGAGGTAACGGCGTACGCTGAACCACGGGCAGCATAGGCCCACTGGCACCTTATCTCCATGGTGCATTGTGACTACAGCTGGGTGGTGAAACCCCATCAACTTGCGGGCGGCTTGAGCTTGTTACTAGGGATTATTCTGACCGATTGCCATATCAAACTGGGTACAGCCTCAGGTTGTTTTGTACGTAGTAAATGCTTTCCTCTCCTGCAGATCTGTACCACCCTTTTTGGCGTAAGGAATGGGTGAGGGGTACTATGTAGGGACGGGCCGATACCAGCGATACAGATTCTCAACTACTGATGTCGCAGATTAAAGTGATGCCGATACCAGTTTTGATGAGCACAATCATAATTCCCATGTCCCAATATTTTTGGAAATACTTTTTATTACTTAAATTTTGGTTATTAGTTTTGTGAACACTTTAAGCACTTTGGGTTAGGGATCTGCAGCATAGAAATAAAATACGACACTAATTTAAATAATAAATGATAAGATAAGCAATTTAACTGGGCAATTAAGTGACTTACCAGTCAGGGGAAAACTGTTACCAGACAATACAGCATTCATTACAAACTGAGTTCATTAAAACTTCTAGCAGTCTGATGCTGACTTGGATTTTAGATCTGAGATATATCATACATAACCTCAACATGCATGCATGTTTAAACCAACACCTAAAGGCGTCATTATAAAGAGCTTATTCAAATCAATTTACTATTATTCACTTGCAGTTGAGTGAAATATTTTTGTATTTGTATTAATATTTTTGCTTAGTATTCCTTCGTCAGCCGAGTCATACTCAATCCCTTGGTTTCAATAACAGCTGATATATTTGTGACAATTTTTGCCAATTATTACTTGCCAAGTCTTATTCAGACCTTCAACACTCTAACCAAAACTGCAGCCGACAGTTTCCAGTAAGAACTATGCCTGTCAAAATCTTGTGTATTTGCTTTTACTTTCCGTTTTCAATAACAACATTTTCAAAGAGTGTTATTCGTTTTCATTGCCGCCATCTTACGAGTGAAGTAAACACATAATAAGAATAACAATACAGAATGCTTTCTTTTTGTCACCAACCTATGAATGCAGTAAACACAGTAAAAATGTAAGATGAAAATAAATTAAGATATAAACAATACTATTGATAGCAACAGTTGATTAACTGTGTTGTTTTGCATTCATGTAGTGTCCAAAAACGAATTATGCACACAATCTTTGGTGAATGTACCAACACGAAATATAGTAAAATGTAAACAACAGGAACAAATCATTGGAAAACAATTGTTGTGAATATATTTTGGTTTTCGGAGAGAATATCTGATTAATGGATGCAGTAAATTAAAGCTTTACGAGATGTAGAATGCTGGATTATTTAACATTGTATTAAATAAATTAGTGCTATTAATCAGTGAATAATAATCAGCAAATAATGTTCAGATGCCAATGGTCGTTGTATCTTCTGGTTGATTGGTATAAGTATGGTCCCATCCCTAGTACTAAGACCTGCCGCAGCAGAGGGGAGCAGGCAACGATTAGGTCCCAGACTAAAATGTTGTGCCGCAGCAGCGGCCGGTCCGACACAGAGCCGTACCATTACCTCAACCGGCAACACAAATGGTGCGGTGGTTGACATTTGGGTTTTCTCGAAGTCTTTTAGGCGTTTCTGCAGGTGTGAGCCCTAAGTCAGTCAGGCCTACCAGAACCAATCAATTACTCCCTCTGGCAGCTGAAGTTGTGCAGTGGATTTAATGCTAACTTGCCTGGCAATCTCTCCTCCGTAGGGGTTGTATGGTTAGTGGTTTGGGCTTGTCCGTTCGGTACAGCTGGGTGCACCGAATGATTGGCCGTAGAATGTGTGTGTGATGTGACGTACGAGTCCTTGAAGGGGAGCCTGCAGTCCTGCACTAGGTAGTGAAGTTAGTACGTTTAAAATCCCGGTCTCCTGTTCTGCTCTTGGGGGCGTACTGTCTACTGGGAATCACACAGTAACGTAAGGAATGAAAATTAAGAGTAGGTTAGAACAAGTTTATTGTGGGCAGAAACAGAGCACGGTGGCATTTGAGCTGACCGGAAGTAAATAGACTATGCAAGTTCCAGGTGAAAGGGGCCCAGTTCAAATTAGGGGGTTACAATTTTGACTATAGTAGCTGAATTCTTTCCCTGTCTACGCTGTAGTGTGTCCTGAAGGGACTTCGGGGCCCACTTCCTGAAGGGTCGTGGGATAGATGTTACCAACGGCAATTGGCTGGGGAGACTTGACATCTTCACAAAGGTCTACAATGAGAGAGCCTCTGCAAGATTTGGGCATTGAAGGCGAAGTTGCAGGCGAGCTTCTTGATTGTCTATGTGGCGAAGAGTGGTCAGAGAGGTCCAGCGCACGAGACGAATGAGCGAGCTGCCGGGGCTGATGTGGCTCAAACAAGAGCCGGCAATAAAGGGGAAATATTCGGCTGGAGCACAGGTACATATAGTGCCGTCTGGCCCTTCGCCTGGGTGGTGTGTGGGGGTGCAACAGGCACTTGTCTGTGGGCAGAACCAAGGGTTGTATGGAAGGCCTCCATTGCTGGCTGGAGCGCGGGTGGTGCCATCCCTCGTTGCGCCCTTCAACTATTTGCTCTCTTGGGGGGGTGGCAGCAGTGACTCGGCTGCTGGCTCATTTATACCTGACGTCTTCTTGAGAAGGGGGCTTGGCATAGCTTACTGACCATGGTGATGAAGAGCATAACTCTTGACACATCTGTATCATTCCCTGCAACAAGGGAATAATGTGTAGGCACTCTGGTGGTAATTACACTTGTTTGGAGCCCATCCGGTGCGGCCATAGATTACTGTACATATTCTAATTGTGAGTGTTCACATTGCATCAATCGCACTAGCATTTGGAGGTGGTTTGTTGTCAAACTACTCAACTGTAGCTTACTTCAAAGTGTATGGTATACTGCTTGTATAATCCTTGGAATGTGTTTGTTTACATCTTGTTACGCAAGAAAAAAATGCTTAACGTATTTTTAGTGCTAAAGAAATTTTGTGTATAACATATAGGAGTTTTGACATTGTACATTTGTCTGTAATTTTGTTTTAATATTTTGCTTATTAAATTTTTTTCTGTGTTTATTTTGTTATCATGATTTACCACAAAATTGTGATTCTAAGGAATGTGCGTTAAAAATATATTGGATGTTGCAATATCACATGTCAATAATTCGTGTAAACATTCCTCACATTGGGAGGTTGAAAAAGTGTTATATGAGCATAGGTTCGCATCAATATTTCTCCACTGGTTCTAAACCTTTTCCTTATGTTTTAATGCATACGTTCTTAACTGTGAAAAATGCCAGTCGAATAGTTAATATTAATATATTAGACACAAAACCCCCTTTAGACTACAGCATTTGATAGTTTTCTACAGATTTTGCACCTGAAAAAATAAGTATTATTTGCACTTGCGCCGGCAAGTAAAGTGAACAGCTTAGTATTGGATCAGCTTGTGACATGCTGTTCAGGTTTTACAAGATGGCCGTTATAATATTGGGGTACTGGCATTCAGTTACAACAGCGACACTGGATCGATACGAGCACGAGCAGATGATTGGTTGAACATACGTGGAACAGTTTGTGGCGTACGGTTTAGGTTGCACAAGTTGGCCGTTATATTGGGGCACTGGCATTTAGTTAGAACAGCATTACTGGATCAATGCAAGCACAAGCAGATGATTGGTTGAACATTCTGTGATGTGTAATTTGCTGTGAAATCAGGTTATTTTCAAATTTTAATCAGGATTGTGCAAGAATAAAATTTGACCTTCAAGAAATTTTTGAGAAAGATAAATTTTTCTTGAGAAATGAGATGAGAATGAGAAATATTCTGATAACTAAAGCTAAAAGTGCCGGCGTCACTGATTTGTCAGTTACACAGCTTGCTGCTGTACACTAGCAAAGTCAACAACACTTGCTCGCATGCTGCGCTCTAGGTACTAAATTTTAATGAATTTATGCTGTTTCTTTTATTTACACCATGTGACATACCGAGTTGGGAAAGTCCATACATCTTGTATGTTTTTTCTTGATGTCGCAGTTTGCAACTGTGTTTTGACGCGCGACGGCCTTAGGCTGATATGACGTCGCAGTGGTCAATACAGTTTTGTTCGCTTCGCCAGTTACAGGAGATTAAGGCCATCAATAACTTGTACCTTTGGACTGGTACATGGCCGGTCTAGAGAGTAGGGCGTGTGGCCTATCTACTCTGTACGAAGTCGGATGTCACTTTCATGGTCCGGCAGATGGGACCGCACACTGCCACAGGTTTACCTGTCTGGACGGTGACTGCTGACCCAGCTGTGGTGACAGCGGGTTGCTGCTGCTGGCTCTGGGATGTGGTGCACTGGTTACAATGATGGTAGCCTGGGGTGGGCTGTGGCTGTAGGTGTACTGATAAACCGTGAACCAGGGGTTGGCTATTCCATATGGTATTTCCTCACACCGCAGATGGAATGCTGGAGTGTTGGAATTAATGGTGGGTAGGGAACTGGAAGGTGAGGCCTCTCCAGTTTGCGGGCGACAAGAGCTTGTTCCTTTGGATTAGGCTGTGAAGTGCAGTCAAGACGGGGTTGCAAATATGCTTAGCTCTGGAGGTGGTAGCTGCCATTCTCAGTTTCTGCCAAATGCCACTCTTCTGAGTATATGGTATAAGGGAAATTCACTGCTACGGGCCTCGATGAGGTGAAGCAGATGGCGAAGTCCTGAGTGGTGTGTTAGACCAATACCGAAGCTGAGCAGGCAAGAGTTGTACCCGGTGCTGCTTTGTCCGGCACTGTTAAGTGCGTTGGATACGGAGCGTTAGGTGTCCTCAAGCGGCCAATCAATGACACGTGTGTGGTATCCAAAAGTGGTTAGTCCTCCATGTTGGAACTCTTATTCCTTCTGGCACAGTTCAGTTCGTTGGAAGGAATACACGCTGGTCTGGTTGGCTAGCCGCCTTAAGGAGGTTATTCTTTTGGTGGAGGCTCTACCATACTATACCCCAGGAGCACAGCATGGGTGGCCATTTAATGGGTATGTAGTTATGAAAATGTTCAGACCTTCTGCTTCACCTGGACGGATGTGGTATCTGCGTAGGGAAACACAGTTACTCAATGAAATAAGTACTCTGCAGTAAGTCGGATGAACGTATATATTCAAGAAGAATATACTTGGTGTCCCATACTACCTCATAACTATTCCATAAATGAACTAAAGTTATCCTATGTGAATCCAGGTGAAAGAGACCTGGTCCTGTACTATATAAAGCGATTCAGGGAGGTAGCTAAGAAACTGTCCCTAACTATCACTGTCCGTTTGTCCAAAAGGGACTGTTAATGGCCACTACCGAGGGATAGTGTTTGCGCAATTGCAGTTACCAGCAGGTAAGGCAAGAGGGTTGGCGCCATCTTTGGTAGCTGTTCATTGGCAAACGTGTTCAGGAAGTCGGGAGGGTGTTGTTGCATCAAGGAGTTACTACACAAACATGATCTTACCTTTTACGGTTCACCCAGACTCGCCCAGAAACATCAGGCCAGCACCCCCTGCCACAAGATTGTATTGTTGACTGAGCTGCCGGCTCCTTCCAACAGTCACGCTAGTGCCATAGCGTGCCACTGGAGGGCAGCACCTATTTTACCAGCGCCTGCAGAGGAGATAAGGAATGAAAGTGCTGCTCCATCATTCTTGAATTCTCAACCCCTGCGAACGAGGCTAATACACCCGCACTCTCGAGCATCTCCCAGCTCTTATCAGAAATTAATATAAAAGGGCTTTTATGGCCAAAGCTCTCGGTCTGTGCTCCTTCACCGCCTTCTTCGGGGTTAGAGGTAGCCATTGGGATGCGCAACCATTGGTACCACCTGTGATTCCACCGCCTCTCTTGGGGCCGGGTTCTCAGCCAGTAGGAAGGCTCTCAGACCAGAAGCTCAACAGGGGTGCAGAAAATGTTCAGGGACCAATTTAGCCCCAGAACACAAGGTTTTGGCTCAAAATTTCCCCTAAAACTATAGCACATTTTCATACACGTTAAGCGACAATCAATTAGAGCATGTTGAAAATGTAGAACTATCATTTAAACCGTAAACCTATTTATTTTAGAGCATACCTGAATATTTATCATAATGAATACATAAAGAAATATATACTGATTTCTGAAGTCGGTTATCTCCGAGAAACGGCAACCTTCCCCTCTCTTTGTGAAGGTTGTCAATCACCTTTGAAGTCTTATACACCTTGAGACGAGATGCTGAAGAAAATTGTGTAAAATAATATATTCCACCGTGGAAATGCCTGTCCAGTATTCTTTTAAAAGTTGCGAAGACATTCCAAGAAAAAAAAGATTTAATTGAAAAGGGTGTTGAACTGAATGTTCTGATTGTGGATGTGGTTGCCAATTACTGATCCAACTGATTCACAAACTGCTTCACTACAGATTTTTAAACAGGTTTCAAGCAGATAAATTATTTCAGTTATGTGGGCATACACTTTAGCGTTAGTAAATGCTTCTTCTATTACTGTGTTGTCCTGGATGATTAATTTTGGTTTTTGATTTCCAAATAAAGGTCCTGTTGTTTGAACGGGGTGGGAGGTGTCATTATCTATGGTAGTTTCAGCTGATGTTAAAGTAATTAATTCTCATACAGCGGCCTGCGGTCCTCTTCTACCTTTTTTACTGGTACTACCTTACTGATTATAAGGCATTTAAACTCTGGTGCAAACTGTAGAGAAGAAACTGGTAATTAAACAGACATAACATATACATTCAGGACACAGTGATAGCATAGCACCATGTATTCCCAGCGTCTGTCCTTTGTAAGTTGCGACTTACTGAGGGTTGGGACAAATTACTGAGCCCTGGGTGAGTAACCCACAAGAGGTCAGTAAGGCCTGAGTGCTACCCTTTGCAAGGTGGGAGAGGAGGGTTATTTACCACTTACCCTGCAGACTGTAAACGTGGCAACCTTTTCGCAACGTACTTCCAAGCCGCGTTTATAGAGTTGTGCGAATATTCAATATACCAAAATTAAAATGGAAATTGACAACTTTCATTTTCTTTTCGGTAAGAAATTCAGTTACCGAAAGTTGTAACGAAACAAAAATTCTCGATTTTGATGAATTTTCTGGTTTTTAATGAATGCTCATTTTGTGCACCAGCAATTTTTTTTTTTTTTTTCCCTAAAAACATTTTCTTTGTTTTCATTATTTTATACCTGAAGTAACTACATAAAACGAAAATTTAAATGTATGCAAGACCCTCTGTGGTAACTACTCCATATCATAAATTTTTTTGTTTTGATTTTGCAACAAATTTGTTGTAATGAATAACTTGCTCAGATGTTATGAAATTCGCTAATCTTTCATTAAGGCTGAGCTCTAATGATACTATTTTTCATTTTCGTTTCAGTTTCATGAAAGTTTATAACATATCTATCATTTTATTTTTAGTGAGAAAATTAATTACTTTCGCACAACCCTATTAGTTAGTGAAGTGGTCTAGTGGTCAGCGCCCTTATAAAAGTTCTCCGGCTTTCACAAGCTGGGAGAGAGAGTGTTTGCAACCACTTACCCCCTACTGTTAACTTTGGCCTTTGCAAGCTGGAAGGTACAGCGACTGCCCAGAACCAGGGTTGTCACTTTTATATTACATTTCCAAGCTTGTTGGCTCTCAGAATGGTGAGGAGGGATGCAAGCCTCACTTCCCAGGGGTCTTAAGGAGTGCCTTACATTTCTTATCGCCTCGGCTGGAGGCGTTGACATTCCTTATTTCCTTGATGAGAGACTGGTGACTGTAACTGCTGGAGTGGACTGGAGGGTGCCGATGTTTCAGCCAACAGTAAAATCTCACGTCGGGTGTAGGGTGACAGCATGACTGCTTTTTGGAGTCCTTGGTGAACAGTACAATTTCAGACCACGTGTCTGTAGTCTCTCTTGATGTGGGCCAACATACTCTGTAGGTACGTGTCCTGTTGTAATGTTGAGGAGTGGTGACTTGCCCTTGTATAAGCAAAGTCGGCAAGTAGAGTGCGCATTCCCAATGCGCAAAATGTGTCACGGGTCAGAACACATCAACCAGGTGAATTGAGCAAGCTTGGTTGCTCCATACTCCACTGCAGCTTCTTTTGGGGCCAGAATGGAGCTGGAATTGCCTAGTCTGATCAACCCTCTATGGAAACCTCACCCGGGTATTGTCAGGAAGCAGCTTGAACACTATCTGCCTTCTGTCCACTGCCTCTTTTGGGGCCGGGCGAAAGGAACACCTTAGGTGCAGTTTGTTGCAAGTTTGAATATTCAGCCGAACACAGTAGGGAAGGAGTTACTGGCTTGTTCACTATGAGGCCCTCTAGTTCCTTTCCTTATGCCATACTCCTGAAAAGAAGAGGTATGGAGAATGTTGAATAAGGCTCTATGTCCCTCCGAGAATAATATCACTTGTTTATTAAATAATAATTCACTGGGCAGAGTTCATACTGCCTGTGAAATACCTACCCCATTGTTTTTGTTTTCCCCACTAGAGAGACTTAAAGGACTTGCTCATCCTATTCTAGAGCCCTTCAGGCGAGGAGAGGAGCCACCACCTGGGCTAAGTCAATCCCTGGTTGTGTAGTTCAGACCTCTTCCTTAACACCACCAACAGCTACCTCCTGATTCAGAGTACTCCACAGCACAGCATAGCAGCTCAACCCCCTAACAAATCTGCCCGTGGGTTTTTAATAACTTTCATAGCTAATAGATGTAATAATGTGAAGCAAAATATTTTCTTACCTTCTCAATAATTCAATGTTGAATCTTGAACAGTCTAGTAAATATTTCTTATTTTTACAGTGGAAATTTCAGTTTAACAGTTGTTATGTGACTACAGTTCTGTTACAAAATTCTGTATGAAATATTGAGATAGAGTAGAGAATTGTGGATAGTGAAAGTCTGTACTGGATATAAGGGTCGGTTTCAATTGTTTGTGGGTGGGAACACAACCAGGTTGTATAAAGTGTGCATGTGTATGCTCTGGTTTCCAGGGAGAGTGAGGATGGGGACGTGTGGTACTACAGTACGCCCACACAACTGCAGGAGCTTCTTGAGTGCCTTGACAAATCTCAGATGGAAGTGGCTCTGTACCGTGAGCTCACAGACTTCAGGGATGAGATTGTGCGCCAAATGGAACTCACAGACAAGATCACTAACCAGCACAAGGGTAACAAGAAGTCATATCTTGACATTGAGAATGGTAAGTGTTTGGTACTGTGTGTATAGATGTCTTTGTAAATATTACTGTGTACAGATTTGAACTTCCCGCCATTGCCATCAGTGGGGCGCTCGTAGTGCTTTTAGGAATTTGCAATTTGTTCGGGAGAAATGGTGGTTGGTATTGCCCGCCAGTTCTCATTAAACATTATCAGATGTTTAATGCTTTAAGATTATCTAAGTGTAAGGTGCTTCATCTTAGAAATGTTTGGTATGCAGAAATTCTCACCACTGGTGAGAGATTCTTTACACCCATTTTCCTGTTCGTGTGATGATGTCTAATGCTGTAGTAAAATTTTGTTCTGAAGAAAAGTAAATTTTTTGATATATTTTTCCATTTCTGATCAGTGTAATTCTTTATACAGCTCCAGCCATTGCTGTTCACAATAGCTGAATGATTAAGATCTGATTTGATTGTGTTATGTCCTGCTTCCTTTACTCTTGCAAGGATGACAGAGTTAACAAACACTGTATTAGTGTATGAATGTAACAAAACATTTGGTATAAAAAAGTTTGGAATGTTTTGTTGTGTTCTTTATTAAATACAAGATTAACACATTAATTCAAAATTATTATATTTTAATTTTTATTATTTATAACAATACTATAATTCTGTGAGCTGAAACGTTTGCTTTTGTTTCACATACACACGTGGCTCATCTTAAAGAATTGGTTCAGTAAGTGATGCGATGGGGCTTGCACTAGGACCCATTGCTCGCGTGGGCAGGTGGTTGTCGGCGCTGTCTGTCAAGGGGACTGGAGAGACCGGCTTCTCCAGGCGACAGGGGGCTTGTGATCGCTCCCCGGGACTGAGACTCAAGTACCGTCGGGGTGGCATTGAACCCTTGTTTGTCCTTAGGAGGTGGTAGCAGCCTTTTTATCCCTCTTTTGAATACCATTCCAATGGGAGTAGGGTATGGGGATGAGATTTATACTACCAGTTCTACAAAGATGGAGCAGGCGATGTTCGTCCCTATCTAGGTGTACTTCCGCGCACCACAGTTGACAGACAAAAGCTGCCCCTAACCTAGCATCCGGCACTAGCAGTGCAGTGGACATTGAATGTGGGGTTACACAATGACTACAATCACAAGTATGGGTGTGGTCCCAAGGAGCAGGCCCTCAGACCCAAGCAGATACTCCTTCCGTCACTAGAAGCGTGGTGGACAGAGTATAACCTGAGCTGATTGTCTAGACTCTAGAGGGGTGTATTACTAGTGGTTCGTGGCTCAACTTTTCTATGCACTGGGGTGTGTAGAAAAAGTGGTAGTCTAATGTGTGTGTTTCTAACGTACAAGTTTCGTGGAGGGAAACTCGCAGTGCTCCATTAGGTTCTGCAAACTGGTTAGAAAAGATTCTGCAGTTTCCTGCTGTGCTTTGACGTGCTTGATGTCTACCAGGAATGGTACGAAGACTAAGGGAATTATATTCGAAGTGGGGTAAAAACGTGTTTATTTATGTGAATATGTAAAGATGGTTGTTTCTACTACCTCCTATCAAACAAGAGTGTAACGGAAGCTCGCTACAGTTGCAGGTGAAGGTATCTGGTTCTAATCTGGAGGTAGAGACCTGAAAAATTAGCAAACGCAATACAGCGAAGTATAATGCGAAATTTCCACATAAAAAATGAAAAATTGGGATTTTTGAGAATTTGGGATTCAATTTATGAATTGTACAAGATCCTGTAGTATTTTCACGAATTATTATTTTTATGTCACGTAGTTGCTTCTTGAGATGTATTTTATGCGTTTTTGGATATTCGAATATGAATGCATGCATAAGTTGGCCAGTAGATTTCTTCGTTTATCACCATAAACGAAAGCATGTTTACTTTCCATCACGTGTCTTTACAACCAGAGATAACATGAGCGCATGTGATGATGCGTCACTTCCAGTGAACATTCTACTGCATAGCCCTGCTAAAGTTTATTTGTTCATTAAGAATACATGCCGTTTTAGTGATCATGTCCGCCAAGCACCATGTTAGCTATGGTATTGTAGCTCGCTTATGTTTACGTTCGTAGCATCGTCACGTTTTAACCAACATTTCTATATTTTTTACTAAGCGAGGGGCACGACTGTGAAAAATGTGTTTCTATGCATTCACTTGCGTAGAAAATTTTTGTAAATCAATTTATCATATGTTTGTAACTTGTATTTGTCCAGTTACCTGTATTTATATCATACACATTCTCTGTAGATATATTCAGGAAAAAATTACACGTTTTAAAGAAACAAAAGTTTTGTCAGCGGACCTAACGAAAAATTGGTTGTTGGAAGTAGTTTTTTTTCTGTTCGTACAAGGCATTTATATATTTTTTTGACACTGCTTTTATAGTTGTATGTATAAATTGTTTACATAATTCTTTTCATGAAACAGTATGCCCTTGCCAGTGCATCGCGAACGTGAACGTTTGTTATTCCAGGTGTCTAGCAGAATACAAAATCTTCAATAAAATCTGAAATTGTTTTCAATGTTGTAAGGAAACTGAGTTTTTTTTGTCTTTAAACTGTAACTGTATATTTCTTTGGGAGTTAGGAATTTTTGCAAGGAAATAGCAATTGATAAAAAACACAGATATTCATTAGGAATAACATTGCCAATTTCAGGTTTTACGAATAAAGTGACATTCTCAAATTATGCATGTCTTTATAAAGAGCACATTATAAATTGAAGCAATTCTCATCCAGAAACCTGAATTTTTGTAGCAAGAAAATAACAGATATTGTTGACAAAAATAACACCTTGTTCTCAAAAAATTGCACATATATTTGAAAAAAATAACACCTGCTTTTTCAGGTCTCTATTCATAGGTATAGGTTACAGCACAATATTAAAATTTTCATTCAAGACTACAACTTTATTGATAAAGAAAATTTTCAGGATGAAAATTTAATTGTGTTTTATCATGCAAGTATGGGTGATTGGCAAAGTAAAGACACAATTGGTACTTTTCCTAACAACTTCTATCATTGGGTGATGTTCTGGCCAATAACGTACCACCTTAGATGAAGAAGTGTCACATTCGTCGACTGTTCTGCTGTGTAACCTAACAAGAAGCATGTGGCCTTAAAAATGCACAATCGTTCTGATTTTTATGATCTTACGTGGAAATGCAATTGCATTCACACCAATTTAAATGTGAGTTTGCATGTGTGTGTTTTGATGTGCCTTTCGGCCCGCATGGAATTATTTGTTAGCGTTTATTAGAAATTCGCAAAATTAAACAAAGTTGCGTGAAAACTAAAGGACTGATTTTGTAACCATCTCAATCAATAAAATAATTCAGGCTTAAAATTTCAAATGTTACTTTCTTAATGCTTGTGAGCAGTGTGCATTAATTCAGCTGCTAAAATATGTGTATAGGAATGTGTTTATTTACGCACAACTTAATGTCATTATATCAATAAAAACTACTTTTGATTAAAAATATATAGGTGTTTTACTTATAAAGTGATGGGCAACAGAAAAAAATACCAATCGCGAAACAGAAATACCCTTTACTATTTGGAATGAGCAGATATTTTTATTAGGAAAGCACACCTAAGTTTGTTTACATACGATGGCCGGTGGCAAACTTCATATCCATTATATTTATATGAAACCATTAATACTCATAGGTATGTTGACTTGCATTTATTTATTGTTTACTAAGGCTGGCAAGATTAGGGCCATGAAGGCCCACTCTTACATGTGTGTGTGGAACACAATAATAATAGAAAAATAGCCTAAATAATTTTTATTCCGAAAAATTTACGAGAATATTATTGCTCAACCTTTTTGAAAAAATATATTTTCTGAATTTTTCCCGAAAATTCAGGATCCTGCCCAGCTCTAATTTAAATAGATAGAAACAACATCATGCATCGAACTTTTACTATCTTTTGTATTTCTTTTCTAGAAACAGAAGGAAGATATTAGAACACTATTGTTTTGTTTAAATTCAGTTTTATTTCTTTGAATGTTTATAGAAGAGAGGCTGCAAAGGAAAATAGTTTTTCTTGCTCACGTGTATAGTAGAATCAAGAAAAATTACTTTGGTTTCTAATGTCAGAATTTTTCATGTTTATTCATTTTTTTTAATAATATGTGACATTTGAGTATTGTATTTTTTTCTTCCACTTTACTTTAATACAGGAACCACCTTCATAGTTTATTTTGGCTTTTATAAATTTATTTTTCTTAATGTTTATTGTATTTGTTTATTTTCATTATTATTGTCTTTGATAACTTCTGATTAGTGGTGGTCGGGTGTCCAAAATTTCGGGCAGTAATTTGGGTAATGGAAATGTCCGAAATACCGGCTGGGTATTGTGTCTGCTGTAGAATATTGGGCCAACATTCCCTCCAATATTCATCCATTTAGACACCTTTTTTTCACGACATGCAAAATTGGGAAATAAATATAAAATACACAGTTTCTGCGGAAAATGGTATACCTCACAACAATCAACAGAATGCAAAAAATATGTGTATAAAGTACATTTTCATTGTGAATCCTCATGTTTACAACGCTAATTCAATAAATCGTTTAAATCTGTAGTCAGTATTGGAAACTCGTCCCAATCGATGTATCGAATATACATCCCTGAAGTGATATTGCGAATGTGCATCTACTCCTACGGCATACCACTATGTTTTGGAAATAAACTGATCTGTATGACTTTCTAAAATAAAAATAATTTTGTTTGCATTTCATCTTTTTTCCACTTTTCGTCACATAATTAATGTAATTTCGTTGGTAGTATATAAATGTGACAAATAGAAAAATTACCAAACACTTCTCTTAAAAATGGTAACAAGAAATTTTTTGTTAGATTTCCATAGATTCGTATATGGTTTACCAAATGTTCTTTTTTTTTTTGGTTATGTTTTATGTAACATGTTAAAATTATCAATGTTATGTGTGGAGGGCTTGTGTCTGGCACCATTTTATTTATTTTTGGTCCCAGTATTATATTAGTTATGGTCCTGTTTTTTTTATTGGTGGGGCAGGTTACTTTAGTTTATCACATTTATCGTCTTTCGCGAGACAAGGTTGTTTACGAGAAAGTAGCAATTAGAACTGCTCATTGTTTTGATGATGAAGTGGAAAATTTTGCTCGTATGGAAATGACATTCAAATTACTATAATTTAAAAGTTGTAACGTCACTGAAAGAACAAAACGCAATAAATGTGATGCTATTATTCATACATATGCAAGAATTACACTATAAAAATTTTCAGTAAAGTTGAATATCATAGGGTTTTTTATGAACTACACTGAAATCAGTGAAATCAGTATGGATTCCAGTCAGTAATGTAGACACTGAAAAGCATTTCTCAATGTTGGGAGTATCACTAAAGTAACAAAAGTTTGTTGCAATACCACTTGGTTATTTATTACGTGTGTGAGTGCTGGAAATGAAGTGTGAATTATTTTAGACCAATCTTATGTAAATTAATTTTTACCAATGGTGGATATCAGTGGTAGTGTTTTTGAAGACTAGGACCAATCAAGTAGTTCATTCCACAGAAGTGGAAACATTCATGACCATGAAACTTCAGGTAGTTACACAAATATTAATTTAAAAACACCCGCCTGCAAGTTTTTCACTTGTATGGACAAACATAATGTTAAATGTAATTTTATACTCACATTTCTATTTTGAGTTTTTACTAGAATGAAAACTTCTTGACAAGCATATTGCAGCCTGTTTCTTAAACAAATATTTTATACTTTTATCAATGTGAACTGTGTTAGAAAATATTTTGTGTTCAAAATACATCCACTTATTTTGGTTTTAATGTCCGATCGAAATTGCCCATGCCCGATAATATGAGGTAAGTACCCGCCCGAGCCCGTTCAAAATAAAATTTCTCTGTCCGACCACTTCTACTTCTGATGCATGACACTTTTTTTTTTAACTAGGGTGATACGACGACTTCAACTCCATGCTATGCTTAGTTTTGCTTTGGAGTTTTTAAATAACAATACAGTTTGTCCCATTTTGTGGTGAGAGTGTTTTATTTACCATGTAGATTGTTTTATTCACCGCTCACCATAATTATGCATGTAGGCAAAGAGTTCTTTTACCTGCCGCTAGATAGCACTGCTAGTAGGATTTTCGTTTGTTTTTGCTTCCCTCCTGCGGCAAGCCGGTGATGTCACGTTTTCAGTCATGCATTCGCTACCCCCCGTTCAGCGACCACCACTCCCCTTATGACACTTGCCAACTGGCCAATAAGCATCGGGCTGTGTCTCGAAGGAGTATAAAAGGAGGTACAGTTTTCAACTCCGGCCTGTTCTCTTACCCCTACTGTGCTAGTCGCAAGGAAAGTATCAAACTGCCAGTCTAGCACGTGTTACTCGGACTCTATCCCGTTTTAACTTTGCTATGCTGCAGTCTCAAGCACTCGCTGCTTGGAACTGTTGGCTAGTTAAACCCCTTTGTTCTACGAATAGTCTGACCTCTCTACCTCTATGTTAGTCAAGAATCTCTCTTCTTGACAAACTTTGCTAACCTACCTCCCTATTCTACACGGATGTGCCAGAGCAAGGGAATCCTATCCTCACAGTCCTTCTCAGGAATAATTCCATGCTACCCTAACTGAGTCATTGTAGCGACACATCTGTATCTGAGTGTAACGTCAGGAGACACAGGCAACAATAGGAGAGGGAAATGGCATTGTTTATTAAACGCTACCCACCAACCATGCTCCAGTCAGATTTCTACCAGTTGCCTCTGCTGGAGTTTTAGCACTTTAGCTTCCCAGCAATAGCTTGTGCCTACGCTTGGGTTGGAGTATGTCGTGACATGTGTTTCCCATCAAACGGAAATAAACGTGTGCTAGCTCAATCCTTGGGTCTCGCAATTCCTGTAGACTTAGCATCTTGCTCCCAGTTGACTCCTCAGGGGATGGGAACGCACGTGATCCTGGGAAATGTATTCAAAGTAGCGAAAACATTCGATTTTACCCACAAGCACCTACAGCGTAGGTAGAATGGGGGTGTCAATACAGGTGCCTCCACTGCTGGGACCTGGGGCTGGAGGAAGTCACCGGCGGTTCGCGCTCTCTGGTACGTCTGCAAATTCCATCGCTTTCCTGAGGGCTGGAATCAGCTACCAGATGAAGACAACCCCTCCAGAAGCCTCTTCTGTACTGCTGCAGACCCTCTTGCCTCGTGAAGAATGATCCTTCAACAGCTCCTGAAGGTGCCGACTGCTCCTTCCTTACCAGCCCTTGGTATTGATCCCATTTGGTAATGGTTGCCTTTCAGGACGCCTGCCTTACCCGACAGTAACAGCAATCCTCAACACTACTCTTCTGGTAATTACCACTTCTGTCCCTTCAGGATAACAGAGTGATGGTTAGGGTCGAGTTGTAAAGTACTTACCTAGCAGATATTATTGCCTTATTCCCTGTCAGATTTAGACCGAGGTCGTCTTCACCTGGCCTGTAGTTAGTTTTAGAACTGACCTGTGACACTTTTCTATGCTGAAGAGCGCACTCTACCAGGCGACTTCACCCCAATTTTGAATAATGGGAATTCTTATGAGCAAGTAATAAACTTAAAAGGTATAATGGAGGTGGGACACGTGGTCAACAGAGTTGACAGACCCTGAACTGAACCTTCACACCACATGCTCCTACCTTTTACTGTTTTGCCTGCACCACATCAAGAAGCCGTCCTGTCAACGCCCATCGCGAAAGAGCGTCCAGTTAAAATTTGCAGTGTCTGCAGCACTGCCGCAATATTCAAACATTGCGCTGCTGTAAGGGTAGCAGGCCTTCCAGCAGAGAGTCACAGCCTCTCCAATTGCACGAGGGCAAGATCTGTTATCTTCTTCACGCTGTAGCGGCAACCAGGTGCCGCTACACACCGCCTAAGGTCGCATGAGGTATAGCTGGTGGCTGGCCGCAATTGTTTAGAAAACATGATCCACATAGGCTGGCTATATATGTGCCCCTCTATGGTGGCAACCCCCCTCCCCCGCCTCTTCCGACGGAACCAGGTCATGACGTGGTGCGTTTGTGTGTAAGATCCGAGGCTAAAGCAGAAGGCAACAGGCAACCACAGACCTAGAGAATCTCTAAGGGTCTACCTGCAATAGTCATCGGGTGAGCTTAATCGTGTAGACCGTAGGGCGTAATAACTGTCCAATCCCCCTTAACTGATTAATTCCAGCAATGCCAGGGATCAGCTACGTGTAGTATTAATTGAGTATAACGCTTGTAGTTTAACGTAATGTAATTGTTAATGTAATTGTATTCCAATATTGTTGTATGAGTAATTGTATTGTGATGTTACCAGATACAGATTGTTATAATAAATTATATTTTTATGAAATAATCTCCCTTATTAGCTACCGTCTGAGTTCCCCCGTGATACCCCTTACAAGTTAAAGTTTTCATAACAAGAATTTGAGTAGGAGATACAGGAATTAGATGATAGTAGGATATTGGAGGTAGGGCAAGTGTTAAAGTGGGAAGCGACATTGCCACTGAGATAAGGATCTAGGAATCCATGTGTGATGACAGTCTCTCCACCTTCAAGAGCTGGGGTTAATAAACCCTTCTGCAGCCTTCTGAGCACCACCGATCGGGGAAAATAAGTATAAAGGGAATTCCAGTGTGAACTCAGGGCAGTCTGGTTCACCTCTCATTTCGCTGTGAAGGCACAAGGTTGCTAGCACAAGGGTCGAGACCTTTACCCGCAGCAGTACCAGTGGACGTCTACGCCCCAGACAGCTCCGGGGACTAGCCACCTTCCAGAGGCAAGCAATCTCTTTGGCAGCAGCCATATACGACCTGGAGGACCTCCCTCTCCAGAGGCCTTCCACCTCTTTAGACCTCCGCAAGCAGCTCCGGATAGTCAACACCATCCCAAGGGTCCTGTGACATCGCCCGTCCAACTTACTCATCCTGTTCCTACTGCATTACCCCACCAGGTATTTTGGTCAGAACAACAAAGTCCCCTTCTGGTAAAGACAGTTTGGTTTATCATTAGGTCCCTTCAGGACATGTCCCACGTAATTGAATTATAATTAAATTAATTTTGGCTTGTCCGAAATTAATTCTCTTTCGCCGTATTTATTACAATTACAATTATTTTTTACCAGGTCGCCTTTCACCTTCCTTAACATAATTTTGATGTAAGAATTAAAATTATTTAAGTTATTTTAATTTTAATATAGTGTCAGCTGAGTGTGGAGTTCACATGTTTATTATCATGTTTAATAAAACATATTTTTCATATGAATTTGGTGTGGGAAATTCTTACTATCTTTTTAATGCTGGTAAACCCAGAAAATTAAATCCATATTTTCTTTAGAGTTTTTACATCAGTAATTTGTAGTGCTCAATTTCATTTCAGTAAGGTTGGTTTTTCATACATCAACAACTAAGGCAGGCATATCACTTTTTCTGCCTATGGAAATTGGGTGCCTTGGATATGTACTCTGAGCCTGCTGCAGAACTGCCTGGTTTGGGGAGGCATGTGTTTTTGTAATTGGGTCCGCACTACAAAAACTCACCTATATCTGGTGACGAGTGCAATGTGTAAAATTTGAAGCTCGTTTCATCGCTGGCAACGGCAGATAATTCCATCCACAGCCGCTCTCTCAGCCGGACGTGAAATACACGGGTGTGATTGCACGTCGTGAACTCAACTGTGCTAGTATACACGGCTAGGACATTTGACTTCACCGGCCCCATCTTATTTAGTTTTTCTTTCTTTTCTTTGGTTTGCCCACCCTAATGCCTTATGCAAAGAAAGACGGTAGTAAAAGAAAACTTAAATCTATTTTAAGGCAACTCGAGCACACTACACTAAATTTACCTACTCCACCTATAGAGGGGAATCCATTGTTCAAACCACCTACTAGACCAGAAGGACTATTAAGATCTGAACATCTACTAATAGTACAATTCAACCACACACTCGTGTGCTTAGACCCATCAGAATTACCTGAATCCCATACATGTATTCCTCCCCATCAACCTGCACTGCTACCAGAGTCGGCCGCTGTTCAACCGCAAACCCCTGCTATTGGCCAGCCGGAGAGAAGGAGCACACCACCGCCAAGCAATCTCAGGTAAAGTGACAAAAAATAATAGCTGCGGTCTCACTTGACTTCGTTCCCATCAGGGTACCAACCAGACCAACTCTATACATGGGAATTCTACCAAAACGAACTTGAGTTCTTTGGGCATGCTCTACGTGACTGGCATCACATGTGTTGAAGGCTTTCTCATGACTTAAATCCAGAACAATTGACCACAAAGCTATCAGAGTACAGTTAGTCTAAGGGGTTGAAATCCCCTGTGCACATTCAGGGTAGGACACACCCAAAAATCGTGCTCTCTTAACCTCATTTGAATGTGGGGAACCAATTCTAAATACCGGGTATCCTTGAAAGCATGTGTTCGACCCCCCGATGAAGGCAGGGTAATCTATATTTAATTTTTCATTATTAGTTGTTCTGGATCCTCCAACAGAACTTCGTGTTAATTTGATTTACTATAGTAAGTAGTACAAGGCTATTGTGTTATATTCTCTTAAAATATAACACGTGTTTTCTAAGCTATTCTCTGTGTGCTAATTTCTTGAGTGTCACTGTGTCATTCCTACGTAAACGCAGCCCGCCAGAGTGAAGCCGGCAGACTGCATGTTATTTAAAGCCAGATACACACACACATTAGACGGCCGCCCTAGCCTTGCCACTGGGTAGAATTTGGTAGAGCTCCCATCACTTGAAACTACTCCACCAGGTGAATCAGCCAATCAGACTATTCTGTACTCAGTCATCGCTCTCTATATGGGGCCAGAAGGGAGCTGGAATTAGCTCTAGACAAACTGACCTCATGTGAATACCACACATAATTATCTTTACGTGCAGCTTGGACCAAACCTACCGCTCTGTCCACCTCTGTTTACAGGGCCAAACGAAGGTATTGTGACGATCCCTCGTGTTTTTATTAGGGATGTGCAGATGCTGATACCAATACCGATTAACCGGCCGATTCCACTACCATCGGCATCAGAACATTATTTGCCAATTATTATTCACCGATTAGTAGCATTAATTTATTTATCACAATGGTAAATAAACTGGCATGCTACATCTGGTAAAGTATTAATTTACGGCATCCATCAATCAATCCAGGTATCCTGTCCAAAACACAAAATATATTTGGAACAATTGTTTTCAGATAATTTATCCCCTTTTACATTTTACACGTATTTCGTGGTGGTACATCCGCTATAGATTGTGTGCATCATTCTTTTATTGAATGCAAAACAACGTGGCTTTAGGGTCCCCAAAAAATTGTGAAGCGTGGAAAACTATGAATTTTGCTATTTTTAACAGTTTTACGTGGATTTTCACTATTAGTTTTCAAAACACTGAAGTTTTACCAGAAAAATAACTCCTCTTCCCGTTTGTTTACATCAAATTCGAGACGTCGCCTCACTATCGAATGTTGTTGGAATCGATAGTAAGTAACCTTAATGGACAGTGCACGTTATTTTCTCAAAGATCCAAAAGATGTCAGTAAATTCGATAAATAAGTGTTTGTACAACATATATAGATAGTTATTTGGATCGATCGTGAAACGAAAACGAGCAGCACAAGCAATTTGTATGTTTTTTTTTTCTTGCAAGAATTTAAACATAATTGATGTAGTCTTCGGGCAATGCATTCACAATCCCAACTTAAATTTATTGTGCTTATTGTTTTGATTTGGGCTGACTTCAGTTTCTCTAATGTCGGTAATGTATTTTGAAATTAAATTGTGCATTGCCTAAAACCCACAAAATGCAAAAGATTTTGTCAATTAAAAATCGTTAAAGGGAGTACAAAAGTGGTGGATTTTACATTAAAAAAAAAACACTAAATAATGTGTAGGTTTTGCAACGTGCGCGTAGACTGGAGGCACAAAATCACATGCACAAAACACTTGTCCAACGAAACACACAAACAAAACAAAGATCGTAAATCTACATTGTCTACAAAACAATTTTCTATTGATGAATCGGTTCAAAATGTAACCTGTTTGCAGAAAAACTAACAAAAATTTGGGTGTGATTTTGTGGAAGTGATGGTAGCATCCAGCATTTCCTTGGAAAATGCTGACAGTTCCAGCATGAGAAACTAGCAAGAAAAATGTGTTCAAACTGAGTTTAGCTTAAAATTCTATGCACTTTTTCCACTGTGGTAAATATTTTGCTTTTCAGTGTAGTAGCCCTTGTGTGAATATATAAATGGCATTGAACCTAACCTCAAATAGGAGAAATGAACCTAGCAGCTTTTATTTTTTCCTTTGTTATTTGGCTTTTAGACCTTTGTTACACAACATGCTTTTTTCCACTACTTTTGTAACATGACTAGGGCTCAGTTGTAATTATGTGCAAAATGCATTTACGTAATACAGCAAGGATATAATTATTTCCTAAGATACAGAGAAAAATAAATCACTGAGGGAGGGGTAATAAAAGAGAATTAAATTATTTCGAATTGTGTGTTTTATATTTAACAGATCTAAAATCTAACTAATGAATGCTGTATTGTCTGGTAACATTTTTTTCCTTGACTGTTACTTATTTGCCCAGTAGACACGTATTACAAAGTACTTAAAGTGTTCATAAAACTGAATAATTAAATTTAAATAATAAAAAGTATTTTGGAAATAGGGAATTATGATTGTACTCATCAAAACTGGTATCGGCATCAGTGTAATCGGTCGCATGTGCAGATGAGCAACAGTTGATTGCCGTGGCACGAGTGAAGAGTACTTTAATTGTGTGGATTTTTAAATTGACTGGCTGATTAATATTTTGCTATTGTGTATATACACTGTATTGGAATATTTAGACATTTAAAAGTTATTAATCATCTTTTCTCATGGTACATTTATTGTACGCTCCTTATATTTCAAATAGTACTTGGTTGTAACATACGCAGTTTAAATGGTTGTTACGGTGATCGCCACCAGGTGTGCTACATGTCATGTAGTGCGGCGCGACACTGACTAGGGCCTAGTCGGCTGACGCCCGTTGCACGGAGTACAAGTAGTGCGCAATGTTCCACGCACCGTGCGACCGGTAAAGAACTAGCAGGCGATGTACGAATGAAGGCGGTCTCCGGCCCTTGTCACCACAGAAGTTTGCCTATCCTTTTGTAATTTTCTTGCAAACTTGTTCCTGGATGCAAGTGCCGCGAGTGATAGTTAATTGTATGCAACAACGTAACTGCAGCGTGCAATACTGTTAATTGTATGTGGCTGGTGTGTGCACAAATGGTGTGAGCGTCGTGGCACATTCAATGTGCCGGAGGTGCGATCAGGTGACGAGCTACGCAACCACGTCATTCTGGCAGGTGCTGGGGCCTGCGTCATGGGCAAAACAACGATTTTACTGTGGCTGTGTGTTGTCCCGTGCTGCTACGTTGCTGCTAAACTACCAGGTTTGAGAGGAGCGAATAGTTGTGTGGCTTGTACTGTCTAGGCCATATATTTTCTTCAAGTTTTACATCCTCAAAGTGTTTTACATCCTCAAAGTGTTGTAAATGTTTGCGATGCGGAGCGCACCTTGTCTGGGATCATTTTGTACTCGGACATGTAATATTACTGTATTTAAAGGCCATGAATATTTTAATAGTGTTGTTACCCGTAAACAAAACTTTTTAGTATAAAATGTTAACCACTTTAGTATTGAATTTGGAAGTGTAAATGCATGTTATGTATGATATGGAGTGTTAAATCAATTGAAAATAGCAGACTGTAAAATAATTGGTAAATAAAATAACTTGAAATTTAAACTGAAAATTTGGTGTGCGTTATCAGTTACTGTTTAAACCCTCTGTCTGCATATTTGACATCTGCAAATATCAATACTGAACTTTTGATCTATTGTGTGAATGATGAGATTGTGCAACGTTTACACCGATATTCTAGTAATTAAACTTAACGAGTTTGCTACCGGCTCTTCAGATTTATTGCTTTTTTATAAATGAGTTCGTCATCTACTCAAGAGTTATGTTTGGAGGTTTAGGGTACTTTTGGCAAAGTGAGGTAGCATTTGAGTATTCTGAAACCCGCGCTGGGTAAAGGGCAGCTCAGTATAACTCTATTCTGTGCGACTGTTATCTTGTGAAGTACAGGCTAGGGAGTTCATTCGCTGGCGTTCCTTTTGCGAGGCCGTATTTGCTCCTATGCCATACCTCCAGAAGAGAGGTGTGCAGAGAAAGGTGAGAAAAGGTATCTTAAACCTCTGAAAGTAATTTGAATTGCAAACCAATTTCGTCCTGCATCCAGCAGCATTTTACAGCATGTCAGAGTTCACACCGCCTGCACTTCTGAGAAGCCTTGCCCCTCAGGATTACAGTTCCCCCATTTTCTGTCGTTAATTAAGACAGCTGGCACACCTCTCCCATTGGTTAAGGCGTTAAGAAGAGGCGAAGTACTTCCCTTTGGAATCACTAACCAGTGGTCACTTCTCCAACGGCCAACAGTCTTCCTCCAGCACCTAGCCGAGTAAGCTCACACCACGTCCCTGGGACGTCCGCGGCAGATGCCATCCCACACCTCTGCTGAAGCAACACCTTCAGCAGAACATCTTGCTACCAGGTAAATCATTGTAAAAGGACGAGCCCATTCACAGGGCCGTGACAATGTCTTTTGAATTCGTCTTGCTCTGACAGTCCATCCAACGTGTCCTGTATACTGGTCGACCGCCAGTGAAGCATTAAACCCCCTTAATGTTTCTCGGGATTCTGGCATTGCGAAATATAGCCGTACGTTTGGCCACGACAAACACTTTCGACTTCTGCCATCATATAACTAAGTTTTTTGTAATATTTACTCTCCGGTGTTGTGTGTCAACTGAATTGACGCTATCCAGCATAGAAATTACTACTTCGATTCCATTAGTCGAAGGGTTTTCAATTCTCTCAAAGTGAGATCTAACTGCTTCACTAACGTTGGGTACGCGTCACTATCGTAGTTGGCTAGTAGGTAGTTATCTGTAAGTGAACAGTGGTGTCACAATTATAAATGCCACTTTTGAATGTTCTGCATTGGATCTTTGCTTTCAACTTGTTCTCTTGTGAGTGCGTAACATCATTTAGCAAACGGGAATGCTGTTGCTTGATGCAGTCATTCATACCAATAATTTGCCATAGCAGTAATTTATCTTGCCTTTGTTAGTTGTCATAAAGTTTGATTCTAGTGTAGTCTAAATACTGTGGCTTGCTGTGTGCAGCGGCGCTGGCTAAGGTACAAAAGGAGCGGGAGGAGAGGCGGCAGCGGGAAGAGGAGGAGCGACAGCAGCACGTTGCAGAGGAGCAAGGCAACAGGACGCAAGATGACACGGGTGATGTTCCAGAGCAGGAGGGGAGCAATGATGACATTCCTGCCACTGTTGAGGTGAGCCAGTGTTCTCCCATGACTGTGTTATTTGATCTACAATCTACTCTTGATGTATCGTTATTCAGGCTACTGCCAAATTATTTCCATACATGCGGGATTTCAGTAGATGTTGTTTCTGACATGTGCATCAATAAAATACAATTTCTAACCGTATAAAACTTTGTTGAGTGTAGTAAGAGCTGTACATTATCTGTGAATAAAGTTTAACTAATACACATAATAAAAATGGGAGTTTTAGAAAAAGTATTACTGTAAACAATACAGTCAAAAACATTTTGCGTATACTCTTTTAAGAAAATAAATAATGTCTCAACATACCGTATATAATTGATTGTAATCCGACACCAAATGCAAGCTGACTTAAAACTTTCAAATCCTCTGAAAATGATAATATGACACTGAATGGAAGTAAAATTTAGAATGTCTCACATGCACTCAATCAGCTAAGAGTGGACGGAGAAGTTATCGATTGGGCAGTGTGTTCATATTGTTTTGTGTCAAGTTTTAATCGTAAATACTTCATAGCATGTAATGAAAATGTTTTCATTGTCAATTTGACTATTGTATGTTTTTTACTTCTTTAACACGAAGCCTGCACACCACTAAGCAAAACCCTAATTCAGGGCTGCTACCAGCCCTGTACCTGAAGCCCTGGTTCTTGTAAACAAAAATCTTGTAAAATCCTTGGAGTTGAAAAAATCTCGCTAATGACAGAAAAAGTGTATATGATGGACATTTACCTACATACAATGAAACTACGTTGTTTAGATCCTGTTCATTCCGATTTTCCGTATCAGTAGATTTTTTTTTGGACGGTCCCAGAAAATATCCTATATAAAGAATGTAAAAAAACCTGCGTGCTACTACCCTTAAAACTTTTAATTACCTGCATAAATCGATCAGATATTATGTATGTCTGAAAACCAAAATATATTTGGAACAATTGTTTATTAATAAAATAAGTGTCCAAAGTAGTACACACAAAAACTTATTTAAAGAGTCCTAAATGCACTTTGTATGTGCGAAAATAACACGTGCTTCCTAACCCTAACTTTTTTACTGCTCTGCCAATGTAAACACTGGCACGTGCCATTGAATGATAGCCAGCGGAACGTCCATCTACATCACATTTTTCCGCTGGTTTTAAACCTTTCCCAAATATATTAATGGATTTCTGCATTTGTTAGCTTTCTACAGATTTTGCACCTGAAAAAATATGTATTATTTGCGCTTGCGCCAGCAAGTAAAGTGAACAATCAGAGTATTGGTGGCCTTGCTTGAGGTGTGCTGTTCATGTTTCACAAGATGACCGTTATAATATGGGGGCACTGGATCAATATGAGCGCAATCAGGTGATTGGTTGAAAATACACGGAACATTCTGCTGCGTGCAGTGTAGGTTTCATTAAAAACTTCCTTGCACCCTATGCAGCGTGCTGCTTAGGTTTCGTTATCTCTAATTGTTTATAAATTGATGGATTACGTGTGTTCACCTACTACAGTTTATGCTATGCACATTTATCATCTTTATTATTATAGCTTAGATTAATTAATTTTAACTTCACATACACTTTTGGATGAATTCCAACTTGGAATTACATGAAAAGTGAAATTCGAACTAACCACTCTTAAAAGCATATAAAATCCTATTCTTCTGTTTGGGACGAATAAACGCTTTGAATTATATACAATTTCTAATTAATCAACTTCCAATTAACGAGGTTTTACTTAGAGTTTTTCCGATACCGATTCCCTAATACTGTTGGCGTTACCCTGATGCCATTACATATACCCCAACACCATTGCTCTCCCGTTTTTTTTTTAAATTAATTTATATTTTCAATAAGTGTTCCGTTGAGTGCTTCGATTTGGGATATGGAACTTGTCAATGCAGTGCGTAAAAATATACATTATTATATAGACATTTTATATGAAACATTAAACTTTACATACAGTATAAAATACAAATTATACACATCATCTTTCTACATGTTACACATTAAATGGGATTCTGAAGGAAAACATTATCTAATTTACACACATAGTATAATACAATGTATGATAAAATAAATTCTTAATTGATTACATTATTACAACAGAGGTAGGTCACAAGGAGTCAGAAAGGTAACAAGGGTAAAATGAGTAACATTTTGAACAATAGTACGATTACAAGGTACAGTACTTAGCCTACTTGTCAGCATTTAAAAATTCTGTAATGCTATAAAAAAATTTTGCCTTGTGAGAACAGTTTTGCTTTTCACTACTGTCTTTGACATCTGTCATTAGTAGAGATCCCTTCGTTTCGCGAATAGTTTTTTCACAAAGTTTTTATAGAAGCAAGTAGGACCTATTGGGGTTATGTTGGTAGTGTCACCGATTTTGCTTAGTGAAATATCACAAAATTGGTAATTTTTCTAGTTTTACACAAAATTGTCTGAAATCATGCTTTTGTCATGAAATTTCACACAAAATATCACATTTTCAATTATTAATTTTAAAAGTGTTGCATGAAATTACTTTTTCATGTTCAAGATGAAACTCCACAGAAAACCAGACAATTTTACAGAACGTGAATATCTTTACTTTCCTGTTTGGTTAATGTAAATGCCATCTGGTTTTAATGCCTGTCATTTTTGAAAACTAAAATAAACTAATTTTGTTTGCATTTCATCCTTCACTTTTCGCAGCAAATGTGATAAATAGAAAAATTACGGAATACTTATTTTTAAAATTGTAACAAAATTTTCCGTCGCCACTAATTACTTGCCGCATGTTTATGCTACATATGCGTACAGTATGCTCCATAGATTCGTATATCTATGGTATTTCGTATATCTATGGTATTACAATTTTTATCTTTGGTTGTGTTTTTTCACGTAAACATGATTTAAAAATTATCCAGCTTATGTGTGGACGACTTGTAGCTGGCGTCGTTTTATTATACATGTTTTGATCAAGTAATGTATTAGTTAAGGTTCTGTTTATTTTATTGGTGGGGTGTGGAACTTTAGTATGTCACATGTATATTTTTCGAGACGAGGTTGTTTTGCACCATTTCTACAAGACAGCAGCAATTAGAAGTGCTCATTGTTTTGATAATGCAGTGGAAAATTTTTTTTGTATGGAATTACAGTCAAATTGTTATAATTCAAAAGTTATAGGTCACCGAAAGAACAAAACGTGATAAATGTGATGCTATTATTCGTACTAATGCAAGAATTACACAATAAACAATTTCATTAATGTTGAAAATCGTATGGATTTTCTATGAACTACATTGAAATCAGCATGGATTCCAGTCAGTAATGTAGATGCTGAGAAGAGGTTTTTCAGTGTCTGGGAATTAGTGGTGTCTGGGAATGGAATTTTGCCACCAGAAAAAATTCGGACGGGAAACTTATATTTCCTGTAGGAATTCAGGAAAAATCTTGGAATAATTTAATTTAAATTAGATAAAGACGTTTGTGGGCTTTTAGACCTAGTGAATAACATTCTATCATGACTTATTTCATTAAAACAAAACATAAACATAGAATAATGACTGTATGTGCTAAAAATTAGATTTGAGCTAGAAGTCTTATTGTTCTTTATTTTTATACACTTAGTTGTTGCACTACGAATTAATCCTCTGGGTTTGGAGCACTTCTTTATAAGATGGTTGCTTCAATTTTAATAGAAAAATCCCTTATAATAATTTTTAAATAACAAAAATGATTGGTCTTACGATATGAAAACACAAAATTTCACTTTAAATTTGTTTGAAAACTTGCCTTCATGTTTTCAGTTTGCTGCTATTTTCTTTATAATTTCTTGACATCTACTGAGGAACTTTTGCATTATTGGTTCCTTTTTTGGTAGTAAAATGTGTGTACATTGACACAAATGTACTCAAATTAACTTTCAGTGGAAGTTTGAACATCCGTAAATACAGTTACGCTTCTAATCACGTAGTGCAACTGCAATCTAAACCAAGTCGCATCGGGCAAGTTATGAATTCATCATACAGAATCTGTATGCTAACAAACCTAATCCTCTATCAAAAATGAAATTAAAGTAGCTAAGTAAATTAATTATATTTCTCTCATAGAAAATTTCCTACATTTGGAGTTTGTCAACGTCTCCGTGATAACAAGTGAGCACACCCATATTAAAAAATACCATTTAAGAGTCAAATAGTTAAACATTTGGAGTCAAATTAAACATTCATTTTGCACTAGCTTAATTTTACATGAATGTGTAGGTTATGTATATCAAAACTAGTGTACTACATCAACCAGCAATCTATACTTGCAATGTATCGGTGTCACTCGCATATAAGACAAATGTAGTGCGCACAATTCACCGTAACTTCATACTAGTGCAAGTTTACAAGTTTTACTTAATTTTCGCAATTTTCTTGACCAGATTTGAGTCATCAAACCATAATCGTGTATGTAAGAGTCAATATAAAGCTTATCATATGAAATCCGACTTGGAATTTAGTTGGAAATACCTACAAGTTATATGTAGTAATTAATGACAGTGCTTGCATTTTCAGATTAAGTGAATTCTGCTGCTTTAATTATGTGTAGCCAAAATTTTTGCAATATGAAATGCGCGAGTGCTTACATCTTTTGACCAAGTATACACAATTTTCTTTTTGTGAAATTACCTAACCATTTTTTTCCTCAGCGAAATTTCAGTAATACTTCTGATGAAATGAGTTAAAAATTGACAAAAAATTGACAAAAAATTTACGAAATCTATCAAAAAATTTTCACAACCAACATATGTGTCTATTAATGTACTTTTCTTCAGAGTAAATGCTATAAAGTGACATGAATGTTAGTGTTGCTAAATGCAATTTTCAGTTACGATGAATATTTTACATGCAATATATGATATTAAAGTTAGGTTTTATAAACAAGTAAGTAAAAACAACTTTATATAATTGCAGTTTCTTTTAGATCATAGTATTCTAATTTTCCAACTATATTAATATTAACAATTTTTTTATATACAGTAGATCTCTGTTATGACGTTTTTCAAAGGACTGGATGCTAAGAACTTCTTAAGGGGGAAAAGGATTTATAGTTTAAAAAAAATTGCAGAATCTATGAAAAAAATTAATACCCAAGTTACTTATAATCTAAGCATTTCACACAGGCCCTATCACATTTACTGCATTTTAATTACTGCACTATAACTATCTGTATACACAATTTTTTTTTTTAAAGAGTCCTAACTGTACATAAATGCAAAACTATAGTTGTGTGCTGGAATGGAATTTTGCCATCGGGAATAATTTGGGCGGGAAACTTAAATTTCCTACGGGAAAAATCGGGACTGTATTTTGGTTATAATGAAGTTTGTGATGTAAAGAATAACATTTTATTATGACTTATTCCATTAAAAGATATAAAAACATAGAATAATGACCGTTAAAAATTTTATTCGAGTTAGAAAAGTCGTATTGTTTTATACACTTAGTTGTTGTATTACGAATTTATCCTCTGGGTTTGGAACACTTCTTAAAATATACTTGCTTCAATTTTAATTTAATAGGAAATTCCTTATAATAAATAATGGACTTATGACATGATAAAACATGTAACATTAAATTTGTTTAAAAACATTACCTTGATGTTTTCAGTTCGCTATTTACTTTATAATTTCATGGCATCTACTATGGAACTTTCACATTTTTTCTACTATGGAACTTTCACATTTTTCGTTCCATTTTTGGTAGTAAAATGTTTATACTTAGAAATTTACTGAAATTAACTTTCAGTGGAAGTCCGTTAACACGCACGCTTCAAATCGCATACTAGTGCATTCACATCACAGCCAAGTCGCATCGCATTGGCAATGTTCTGAATGCAACATACCGCATCTGTATGCTAACAAAGCTAATTCATGTATTGATAATGAGGACTAAGTAAATCATTATCTTTTTCTCATAGCAAATTTGCTGCTTTTAGAGTTTGTCAACGTTTGTGCAACTAGATGGCAACGAGTGAGTGAGCACAACACAGTACGCATTCCGAACGAAAAATAAAGACAATTTACTGGCGTGTTACAAATCGTTTTGGTTTTATGAAATTCGTAACCCATATTAAAAATATTTAAAATAACACTAACATTTTAAATAATAAAGTTATTTTAAATAACACGTGATTCCTGATCCAATTTTTAACTAAAACAACTACCAATATAAACATTGGGCACGCGTCAATGAACGATAGCCAGCGACTCGTCCGATTATGTCACATTTATCCCCCACTGGTTCTAACCTTTTCCAAATGTTTTAATGCACACGTGTGTAACTTTGAAAAATGTGTGTCGAATAATTTATAGTATTATAAGATACCAAACACCCTTAAGACTGCAGTATGTGTTAACTTTCTACAGATTTTGCACCTGACAAAATACGTATTATTTGCGCTAATGCCAGAGTATTGGATCGGCTTGCTGTTTAGGTTTCACAAGATGGCCGTCGCAATATTGGGGCATGGGTATTCAGTAGAGCAGCGACACTGGATCAATAAGAGCGTGGGCAGATGATTGGTTGAACACACGTGGTACTTTCAGCGGCGTGCAGTTTAGGTTTCGTCAAAACTTCCCTGGAGTCTGTGCAGCTCAGGTTTTGCTATCGCCAAAAGTTTATAAGTTATTCGTGATGCATTTTTGAACAATGTGTTTTGGAGTAGTATATAATTTTTTTTGTAAATGTTCATTAGTTTTTTAACGTATGTGGATTAGTTTTCTTCAGCAAAAACTTTTATTGATATTTTTTGACATAGAACTAAATCAGAGAGATCTAGAGAATAATAACGTTATGCTATTAGGCGGAAAACCTGTTATACGGGAACGTCTTATACGAGTTTTATTGTATGTAGGTAGTAATGTGTGTAGAATTGGTAGTTTTTATTAGCCTTTTTTTAGGGTCCCTATTTATTAGTGTTAAATATTTGTTATAAATTTGAATATTGTATTTTTGCGTTTATAAGCCGCACCAGAAGTTTTTGATGAAAAATTAGGGATAATTATTATTTCAAGTATAGGCCGCAATGCATTATGTATTCCTATAAATATTGTTAAGTCACAATTCCATACATACAATAAATTCAGACTTAATTTCTCCCCATCAAAACATTTGTGACAAAAAATTTGTGTTACGTTGCAATGTTTATGAATATACATTGTGCAATTACTATTCCACGGATGGTAATGTGACTTCAGGAAGCAAAACTAAGGCAACGTGTTACAAAAAATTGTGTTTTATCAATGTGCACTTGTAGAGCTGCTGGGGGCGTGCAACATACGTAAGCTACATTTCTCTTGTAAAGCAGAGAAATGATTTTCTCATCTACGACATATATGGCTGAGCTCCCCAACATGAAACAGAAACCGGGTATTTTTAAATCCAAACTAGCTTCGACTAGGGACCTCCTTTTGGAGTCCACCCGTTTTGAACATACACATTATACGGCCACCTGTGCTATTCCTACTGCAGCACGTAGTTGCTGGAGGGAGTGAACAGAGGAGGCACAACCACTAGCAACTCCTCCAGCGAAGGAAAGATGGCAAGCCTGAGTTGTATCCCCTACCAGAGCACCGAGGTGTTGGAGAGGGTATTTGCTTGGGTGTTTCGGCCTAGCCTTGGCTGGACACCACATTCAATAGAAGCAGTGGTGGCCCACACTGCTCAATGCTTCTTGTCGTCCCGTTAAGGTAGGGGTCCTTCTGAAGCACCGAGCTTGTGCTACCAGCGACTACTTGTAATACACTATTATAGCAAATTGATTGTTGTCCGTGGTGCACGACGTGTATCGTTCAGTGGCAAACCATGCTCTATGTCTTTTAAGGTAAGGCATGGCTGACGACGTAGAGAGCAAAAGATATCTCACTTTACTGCCAAGCAGTGGTCTACCCTAGCTCCTACGAAGGAAAGACAGGTGGAACAAATTGCGCCGCCTCACTAAGGCTACGAGCAACACTGACTGCTCCTGCGTTTCACTATATACTCTTTCCACCGCACGTCCGTACAAGCCTGGACTACCATCCTGTCCTGAGGGATGTAGTGTACAGAACTGAAACCAGGTACGGGATCGCCAACGCCAGGTTTTGGAGCCAAGAGTCAGCGGCCTGGAACCTGCAGTACAGTGTGAGCTGGCACGGTACAACCTACTCGAAAACCGAAGACTGCAACAGCAACTTCGCTCAGCAGTCAACCCGACTTCATCAACCGGCCGAAGAACATAAGAGTAAGCAACGTAAAACTTAACATCTCCCATCACCAACGATACGCTGACACTCCATGGGGAATAAGTTAGTAATCAACGACTTTGTGCCAACTTTTAAACTGACACATCCCATCAAAATATCATGTCATAAACATTGCTAAAGGTCTGAAAATCCCTGATGTAGCACACTTGGTCTAATACAATAAAGCCATGGCGATTGTGCCAAGCAGTCAGTAATCGGGCATGCATCACATCTGTCGACTTAAAGAGGGGAACACCAACTTTCTGATGCAGCTCTTTTTGTTGCCCATGCAACGCAAACATTTCGGCAAAGTAATGAAGTAAGGAAGGAGGAAAAAGCTGATTTTTATAACAGTATCCGCAAGTTTTATAAAATGGGAACTAGAGAGTTGCATCTTTTATTGCCTTTGCAGGATAAAGTGTTGAGTATTAGCATTCTTGAACCAAGAAAGAATCTTGTGTGGGAAAAGGTGGAAAAATTGGTTAAGAGGTTTCCAAATGTAATTTATAATGATGAATATGACCAACTGAACAATGAATTTCTGGCATACACTTTATGGGAGCCACCAACAGCACTGGGTATTGTAAAGACATACTTCTGACATGTATTGGAACAAAGTGTCGTCACATGAAAGCAATGGAAAACCACGTTTTCCAACTCTGCAAGTTGGCAAAGGCATTGCTGATCCTTCCCCACAGCAATGCAGCAGTTAAACAGTATTTAGTCTTCAAAATTTGAGAATAACAGCTCAGAGATCATCACTGGAATCGTCAATGCTAAACGCTCTTATGCACATATAATTGAGGAAGGTAACCATGAAATTTCAACCAACAAATGAAATGAGGAAGAAAGCAAGAAGACATTTGATTAAGTAATAATTCTTACACAGAAACACTTAGTTTTGTGTAGACTACTGTGCTACTCAGCTAGTGTAGTTAATAGTTTATGTATAGCTATAGCCTAAAAGCTAAAAATAACTTTTTGTGTTGTCTCATAGCTCTTCATTAATTTTTAACGGCAGTAGAGTCCCGCTGTAGCGAGATGTCATGGTTCCAGGTTCGATCCTTGCTATAAGACTGTTCTCGCTGTTGCCGAATTAGACCAATTTCGATCCCCAGTAGGGCCTAATACTTAAAAATTGCCCTAAATTTGCTTTTAAATTGTGTTTGAACCACCATTACGTAAAAATATTGTGTTATATAACCAATTGCGTAAAAATGAGCGGAAAATTCTGACCGCTCCATATAAGTATAGCCGCTCAGCCTGCAATCAGTTCCTCGGCCTATGTAGCATTGTCCTGCAATCAGTTGCCCGGCCTATGCAGCATTTCTCACTATCGCTTACTCAGCTGCAGAAGCACTGCCCTGCAAGTGATAACTAGCCCGTCACAGCTCTGCACACATAATTCTTGCACCTTTTTTTAGAGGGATTTAGTGCCAAAAATTAGGGTGTGTGAATTATGCAAGGAATCGCCGAGACATGTGCATGTAAACATTAAAATGGGGTCTACTGTAAGTAATCCCTCGCCAATTGAGGGGGATACAAATTTTTAAATACACAGCACTTTATTCATTGATAATAGATATGAAGATACATATTCAAAATTAAATCACTCATGTGCTGGGGCTAGCAGCGAAAACATTTCCGTGTGCATGTAGCTGGGGGAGCGCCTAGGTCCTTGCAGCAGGTCCGGACGCGGCAGTTTGCTGCTGTCGGTAGGTCGCTACATGATTATTCTGGCGGGTGGCCACCGCCTGCCACTGCTTTCGTTACAGGTCTGGTACACAACATAACATTGGCCAGGTATTGGGAAAACTGACATGCACGTTAAACTCAGGGACAGTGTATTTTTGGCCCGTTTCTTTATTTCTGTGTTCTTCTGCACACTCAATCACCTGAAGTTTAAATGCAGCAGTTTGGCTGGTATATTGACCTATTATGCATTCATACTAAACAGATATTAATATTAATGTAAATTATTCCTTTTGCATTAAAAAAACCACCCGCATACAAATAAGCTCCTTGACTGATTTTGTTTACATGTTTGCAGCGCAGGCGGCAGCCAGAAATCTATAACAGGACCAGTGACCTTGAAGTGTCAGCAATCTGGCGCTGTCAAACAAAGTGCGTGCTGTGCAGGCCCGTTATAGGTTGTTCATGGTAAAGTGAGCACTTTTGAAACCACCTTCATTGGGAATAATGTTTAATAAATATATTTTATTTTAGTCCTAGACAACTCCCGAGGTCGGTGGAATATACACACCATGTTTGGTATTTAGATGGCAATATTTCTTTTAAAATGGTGGTTAGAGGATAAAAAAATAGCGGAAATAAAAAGTAACTAGGGATTTAAACGTGCTCACTTTCCGTGAACAGAATGTAGCATTACATGCCTTGTTGAGAAAAACATTCTGCGTGAAATATGAAAGAAAATTTTTTCCCCTAATTTGGCACCGTAAAATTTTGGTGCATGAATTTTGCCAGTGCGAGAATAATCCAGTAAATGGTAGTCACTGGAAAGTTATACATATTCAACCAACAAAACCTGAATGATGTGTGACTTACTCAAAACCAGCAAAAATTAAAGAAAACTTTATATAAATGGATTAAAATTATGTTTGTTATAGCACAGTGATAAAATGGGGTAGTGTTAGTAGTGCCTCTATATTTAATTGGTATGTCACAGTATGGAAAAATCCTGAGAAAATCTATTAATGTGTAGCTGTATTGGATTCCAGGTATTGCGTGGACTATTATGTTTAAATGGAATTTGATTTCATTTAACAATAACGTTCGTATGCCAAGTTGTTTGAAACCAAATAAGGTTGACAGCACAATGACCGTGAACGGCTTTGGAAAAGCAGAATTGGTTCATGAAAAACAAAAGCGCCCTTCACGTAGTCATGAGTCCCTCCGCAAGCTGCTTCACACAATCTCGCTATATGTTTCAACTCTTAAAATTACAATTTTCCATGGAATATTTTAACAATTTTTTGACAGTTCCTCAATAAGACTTCGTTATACCCGTGTTCTCGCAGTTGCCGTGCGCGCTACAGCTGGTTTCTACTGTATTACAGTGCTACTGACATGTAATTTTAAAATGTTTTGTGAATTTTATTATTTCTGTGGCAGTGTGAAGTAATACTGCAGCCCATTTTTTAAACGTGTACCTATTTGGAAATTGTACTTCGCAATCTGGATTTTTTTAAAAGGATTTATAAAAAAAGTATGGATTTTTTGAGGATGTTTTTCAAGGCTGTTTGAGGTTTTTTCACCATTTATTGGTGGCAGCCCTGACGTAATGTATTGTATACCAACCTTGGTTGTATTTATTGGTGAGTATAGTTGACTAATACTTTTTTGTTAATACTTAGTTGTTTAATGATCGGCATATGTAATTTTCGGTGATGCTACAGAAATTTTTGTTCAATCGATGCGGTTGACATTAAATTTTGTGTTCTGCAATATTTTTTTTTTAGCATTATTTACTTAGGAATTTGGTTGGGATCACAGAAAATGCTCGTTATACACGGATTTTCCATTCAAGCGGATTCTATGGTTCGAGTTCCAACTTTAATAACCAGATTTTACTGTACGTAACCGATACTAATATATCGGCCTGATACTGATACATCAGAAAAATGTTATCAATAGATACTGATACCCAGCATTGGTATCTGAACAACTCTAATTTTACTTACATTATTAGTTTAAATTTAACAACTGTTAGCATGCTTATATTTTAAATAATTTTTTTTAACAATTCTTGTATTGAATGACTGAGTCATGTTTTTTCATTCAGTATTTAAGATATGCCCGCTGTTAATTACAGGCAATCAACTCATTATACCTAAGGATGAAATTTTTTTTTTGAGGTTTGGTTTATTTATTTGAGTTGAGAAGGGTCCACATGTTGAGTTTTCCCACATACAGAGTTTTTTTCAGTAGGTCCAATGAAAAACGAAGAGGTTTCACTGTATTATTTACTGTAGTTGTTTTTGTTTGGAATGTACAAACAATGGTTATTCTTTCCTCCACTCAAATGTATACTTTTGTTTATTAATTTCTCATTAATTCTTCAAAATCAGAGAATAAAAGCAGCACTCAAAATATACTTAAGTGATTTATTTTTTAATTTTGGTCGTGGCCACTTAAGCAATTTATGTTTTAAACCTATTAAATGAAAAGTATAAATCTACAAGGTCATCTATCACATTTATCTGCATAATTCACCTTTGTTGATATCGCCAAAATGAAAAATTATTAATACAGTACACGCTCGCTTAACCAGTAACAAGCAGCGGTAAATTACATTTATGTTGCAATCGGTGCAACATAAATGTCAGTTTGAAGTAGTGTTCACTTTAAATCCTGCACATACAGTGCATGATTTGTGTTTGATTTGAAATGTATGATATGTACTGGGTGTTATCACTATTTTCGAAGCCAATATCACTGTTCTATTAATAATAAAAATGTGTAAATTTGATTAACCGGGTTTTTTAATACAAATTCTCTTATTCGTGTTTTCTTTAGCTCTGATTAACAAAGTTAATCAGGAGTTTACTGTATGTATAGTGTTTAAATTCATCACTCCCTTATTTTACTGAGAGTAAAATTGAAGCTCTGCCAGTACCCGGATTGTGAATGTCAGAATCTTTGCTTTTAAATGATTTTAAATACTGATATGACAAGGTGGAGCTGAGGTGTGTTGCCTGCAAAGCTGGTAATTTGTCAACCCACATTGAAAGGTGTAGATGATTCTCTCTTAAAGTTCCTGTCACAGTGGGGTGGGAGTGGTTTTTCTGTCTCTCTTCCTCACTCTTTCCTTCCTGTAAGAGATTATCTCACAGCAGGGAGGCATGTCAGTTCCTCCCTTTGTAGACCTGGAGTGACAATCTGTCAGTTTAGTTGTTGGAATAAGAACAGAAACTGCTTACTAAAACCGACATCTGTCTAGCCCTCCCTACTTCAACATTGCCAACCTATCATCCTCTTGTTTAACTTGATGCGTACTGGGTTAAGAAGTTTACCCATGGAAACCAAAACGTTTTCTTACATTTTTTCTAACGCAATCTTCTTGTATTGTTTTTATGGAAACTGCTGAGTGCTGCTATTTAAGCTATTGCTATTATGAAAAAAGCCCAAACTGCTTTCGTAATTACAGACTTATTTTCCCCACTCAGTTTATGGGCAACTGACTGTGCCGATAAGAGTTATCATTATAGCGGACTTTTTGTCATGATTTTCTGTTTCCTAAAAGTAGAGACATGATTCCACTAAGTAGATTTTTACATTGTGACAAGTGTTCTGTTTCACAAATGAAACTAAATTGTCATATTAGCTTGTCAAATAAAAGATTTTATGCCAAGTGTAGTCAGCATGGTCAATGCTGTGGCAGTTTATAGTCCATTCACGACTGGAACAGACTTTTGAAAATGAACCTTTGAAAAATCACCCTAGGCGTAACATCAACCTGTTTTTTCAAATTGAAACTTTACCTTAACTTGTAATGTGCGAATGTGCTGTTTTTCTCACGGAACGAAAATGAAAGCTATCTTAGAAACTTCCATGAAACTGAAATGAAAATGAAAACTAATGTCATTAGAGCTCAGTCTTAACGAAAGATTAATGAATTTCATAACATTTTAGCCAGTTATTCATTATAACAAATTTGTTGCAAAATAAAACTAAAAAAATGTAGGATATGGAGTATTTTCCACAGGGGGTTCTGCCTACATATAATTTTTCATTTTATGTAATTATTTCAGTTATAAAATAATGAAAACAACCAAGATGATGGAACAGACCAAAATTTTCTTTGTTGGTGCACTAAATGAACATTCATTTGATACTCGAAGAATCATTGAAATCAAAAATTTTTGTTTCATTATAACTTTCAGTAACCAAATTTCTTACCAAAACGAAAATTAAAGCTGTCATTTTTCATTATCGTTTCGATATACAGAATATTTGCACAATTCTACTTGTAATATTTATTTTGTATTAAATATGAATTAACAACAGCGAAAGGAGTAATGTGATGGCAATGACTAGTTAGAAATCTTTCACAGATAAATATTGTTTTAACCTAGTTTTTTGGTACACTCTTTGTGAATTAAACGTTGCCTATTGAAGTATTTAAATTTTAAGTAGCCCCTATGGAAATACATTTCATTATTATAGTTTTAAATAACAGCGTAAAATATTGTGCATAGGCCCTAGTTACCTTGTGTTGGTTTTATCGACTGAGGACGCAACTGTCGGCTGTACGAGGCTTGTCACTCTCTCACTTTTTCTCTCTCCCCTTGAGAAGTTTCGCACGGTTAGCAACAAATATACATGTTTAAAATGTTAGGATATTTCATACTTAATACAGCAAAATAATGATTTTTGAATTTGTAATTTACAACTGAAAAGATATTAGAATATTTGAATACTTATTTTAATATATTTAGATATGATGGTGGGACGGTTACCATCTGGAGTTGGCAGACGTGGCCAACCATGACATGGCATGTTGCTTTTTGCCAAACGAAGTGTAAATTATACTTACTCCGAAAAATACTTCAGATTACCATATCACGTTTTTAGACCTGTATTTTAAACCTACCTAGGCAAATTACAATGTTATGATAAGGCTGTGTATCCACGGCAGTTAAATACACTGTTACATGTGTTTTGGTAACCGCTGCGTGTGAAATAGTGTGGCGTAGCTGCATGGTGATCGTTACGCTGGATCTGTGTGTGTGCGTGATTTCAAATATGTGATGTGTATTATTTATACATTTTAAATGTGAACTATTTTTATGACAAAGTTATTTTTTTGCATCCACGTCTGTTTATTTATCACAATGTTGTACCTTTGCCCTAGGTGTTTGAAACACTGTTGTGTAACGTGATTTGACACAATCCCAACAAAGTACGAAGTCCAGCCCGATAAATTTCAATAAACCCAATAAACACTAAGTAGCAATACATAGAAATATGAGCGGAATAAATGTTGCGGTAGGCTTATTAGTGTGCATGTTCACTGATATCTTATTACTTGATATAAAAAAATTTATAAAAGAGGTTTAAAAAATTATTTACTTACTGCAAAAACATAAAAAAATCTGTTGATTTGGTATGGAATGACTCACCTTCACTTTTATCGTAGTCAGAAATCCTTGTGCTGCGTGGCAAATTCAGTGTCGTATGTTAAGCATGTCTTCAACACATTGCCAGTGTACATTGTCCTTATGTGCGAACGTGTTTTTGCAATTGTGTTGTCTTTTCAGGAAGCAGTCAGCAACAGCACGACGACTGTCAAAACGGTGGAAACGAAGACCGTCACCACTATGGGAGGTGACGGGGAGCACGTCAATGTCACAGAGGTGATGACCAGTTCAACTGTCACCAGCACTTCTACAGGTAAGTTATGTCACAGTTCTTTTATCACACACCCAATGCATGTTGAAAATATGTCTGTATCGTTCTCAATGGGGAGTGGAAATTATTTATAGGGACTAGTCAAGTCAAACAATGACTTTAGGCATCTGAGGTTAAATGTTACACAGATTGTGCATATTAATCACTTTTACAGTTTTGTAGGTGATGCTAGAATCACGAGAAACATGAGGCATTTTATTGGTGCACGGTCAGTGTAAAAGACAGGTCAGGTGGTCTGTCGGAGGGGCACAAAGTCAAGAATCGCTGTCACGACCCTGCAATCAGGCTGGCCCTTATTCACAGTTTTGCCCAGGTTACAAGATGGTCTTCTGAAGGTGCTGCGGCGGCTGAAGACTTTCCCTGGCGTGGCAAGGGCTTGTGTCCGCCTGGGATGCTCTCAGGATTGAAGGGCTCTTGCTTGGCTGGTTACTGGAGGATGATGGTTGACAGTAGGTCAGGGAACCGCCGAACCATTCGTTTGCGATCCCTAAAGGTGGTTTTTCGCCTTTTAGGAATGCCTCGACCACAGGGTGAGGGGTGCTATCTTAATTAAGGCAGAAATAATGTGGTCTGTAATTCTGAGGGGCGAGGCCTCTCAGTGGTACAGGTGGTACGAACTCTGCCCCGTTCAGGTAAAGTACTGCTAAGTGCAGTAGAGGGAATGGATTTGCAAGTTGGATTACCTTTGGAGACGTGAGCTGCCATTTTAATCTTTCTCTGCGTGCTTCCCTTCCGACAGTACGTCATACCCGATAGAAGCAAAATACAGTGTAACCCTGTTAAGAAGATCCCACTTAAGTTTACCTGCGTTGAATAATTGTGCACCTTGTGTTTTTGCATGTGTGTAATTTGACCTTTTTGAGAAGTTTTCCTGGTTAATAAGCAAATTATTATTTTCAGTCCCTTCAGATACATCTTAACAGAGTTTTATTGTACAGCTTCACAAAAGGCTAGCTGGAGACTCAGTTCTCTAGCATGTATTTCTAAGAAATCCCACTCTCACAGGCAGGAACTATACCTTGTGCTCCGCTCATCCTGCCCTGTAGAATGCGGTGGACAGAGTGGTAGGTTGTGCTCAAGCTCTTGTGACAGGATACAAGTGTGGTATCCACAAGGGGTCGATCAATCAAAGTTAGTTCTAGCTCCCTTGTGGCCCCATAAAGAGCAGAAGCGGAGTAGGGAATAAGCTGGTTGCTCAGTTCACTTGGTGGAGAAGTTTCGAGTAATCGGGGCTTTACCCATTTCTACCGAGTGGCAGAGCGTCTTTGGCTATGTAATGTGTTCATATTCTAACTTTAAATAGCACTTGGTCTGCCGGCTTCACTCTAGTGGGCTGCGTTTTAAGTAGGAGTGACGCAGTGATAGCTTGCTGTCCTTTCTCGGCGTGGCATATAACTATGTGGTGTTTGTTGGAGGGAGCGAAGTCTCAGTTCGGCAGGACAATCTCACTTTGTGGGGGTGGGTGGGAGTTGGTGGCGTAAGGTGTACTTAAAGCTGGATGTTGGGACGGCGGATTCTGTAGCTACTTGTCCAACAAATTTGGTACTGTTTGTTAATGATTTGCCCAAAGGGTTGCACATTACCTCTAAGATGGAGCAAAGTCGTATGTTCATCCTATGTTCGTAAAAGCCCTCCATTCCGATGTAGGACTATCTTGACGTGAAGAAAAAAGTTTTCTTAAAGTGTGTTCTGGGAGAACGGTAGAACGGAGGTTGGCTTCTAGCACGACGCCTTCTCTGTGCCCATTCATTCTGGAGTTGCGTGACGCTCTTATCTGCTGCCGGCTGAGTGACATCTGGAAGCAGTTAAACAGCGCGTGATTCTCTGTCTCTCGTGCGTTGGGATGTCGACCTCTGCTGGCTTGCAGCGAGAAGATGGCGGCTAACAGCTGGTGGTTTGCATAGTTCTTTGCTCCCTTGCGAAGAAAGGGGAAAGACAAGGCAGGGAATTTGGGTCACTAGAGTGAAGTTATTTATGTTACCGCTGTCGGTATGTCGCAGGGCCTTCTTTTTAATGTGCTTTCTCATCAGGTATAGCTGAGGGCTTCGTTGCGTTACGTACTTGATATTTAACAGTTTGTTACTTTTAAAAGCAAATTACAGGTGGACACAATAAGAGTTTGACACTTTAGTGTAAGAAAGATCCCACTCATAAGAGATGTGTGGTTTGAGCAAGCTAATAATTATTTGGTGTGGCTCTGAGGGAGATCAAAAGGTGGCTTTGCCTGGAGCCTGCTATGTACCACACAGCAAATAAAAATTTCACGTTACTTTGGTAACTGGGAGGTTGACAGACGCTAAACCTTCAGTCATTTAGTGTGGTCCTAACTAACTTCCTGACAATCTAAGAAAATTCGAGTGCACTGCAAAAAGAATTAACTAAGCTAAACGATACATTCAAGGGGAAGCTACAAATAATAAAAAAGATATGTTATCCTCAAATGCTCAATACTAATACAAAATAACCCTGGAGAATATTATCATATTGGGATATTTGAATATTTACAAACACTGGATATGAAAGTTATTTTACAACTGGTATTTAACATTTTAAACTTTGTGATGTTTATCAGGTCCGTCAAAGCTACAAAATATTATTTACAATATTTTAACAATGAACAAATGTTAAAACACATTAACTGTAGCACATGTTTCATTGCAAACAAACTCACCACATTACCTGTTTTGGACACATCATCATTTATCTTTACTGATAAAGTATTTACAACCCTTGTAATGCAAACAATAACAAAACATTTAAAAGAGAACTATTTACAAGCTTATTAATTATAAGTTAGTTTCTCAGTCACGGGCCTGCACAACAGACTTCTTTCTTGAGATGTTCTTTGTATAACTTTGTACACTAAAGATGTCTTTACGTATATGTGTACTGTAGTGGTATTTGAAGCTTCGAAAATTCGAATTAGAATTGAATATTTTTAATATTTGGATTGTATTCGAAATCAAATTATTTACTTTGAACTTGCTTTTGGGCAATATATATTATTTATTGTTATTGGCCCAAAAAGGAAAAGAAGGCAATGTGGGCTTAATAACATCTAAGTTTTTATTCGGTGTTTGCCACACATATGGCTAATGAATCATGAAAACATAACCTCAACTCATCAGAATGCCTGCAAATTAATCCAAACTGCATTTTGGTGTAAAATAATTGTATGTAATTTTACTGACAAAATAGCAAAACAAAATAATGGGGGGGAAAACCTTTCTATATTATGAGACACTTCAAAATATCTCCAAACTTAATTTGGCACCGCAGATTTGAATTGGTAAAATGTATATTTCCCTCATGTCCAACAGCACCTTAATGCATTGTGGTGAGATAAATAGATTAAATTGCAAGATTTACAGACTACTGTGGTGAATTTGCACCCACCGTGATTTCAATCTCTCTCTAATGTAATTTTAAAAAATGGAAATTGTTAATAACTACGCTTTTCTTCATATTATTCTGAGTAGCCGCGGAATACGCACATCGCCAACAGTGACAACGGTGGAAATCAAACAAAATTTAAATAAACTTGACGTTCCACAATGTACTAGTGTTGTGTGGGATCTCAAATTTCGGAGAAAAAAAATTCACGTTTGTAGGTTGTTCCAACTAAAATACAAGTCGAGTTTCGTGCGAGAAGCTTTGTATCGACTTTACGTACACGATTATGATTTTGTGAATCAATTCTTTTCGAGAAAATTTTGATTTTTCCTCTTATTCACACATTTCAAAGTTCCTTATATAAGCTAAAAAAATGTTTGTACTTCATATATTATGTAACTTTAAAACTACTGTACGTGTTTATTGTGAACATTAACTAAAACTGATTTTAAACCTGCACTATTAGTAAGTAGCGGTGATCCGTGCGCACTGAATTTATCTTAAATGCTAGCAACATATAAGTTGCAAGTATCAATTGTTGGTTGAAGTGGGTTGCGAGTTTCAATAGACATAACCTAAACATTCACGTAAAAATAGTCTACGTGCATGCTGAATGTTTAATTTTTCTTCAAGTGTTTTAAATATTTTACTGAGATCTAACATGGCGTTTTTTAATATAGGCTTGGTTAAAATTATTCGTAACACGTCAACAAATTGTCTTTGTTTTTCGTTCAAAATGTGTGTTTTCTTAATTGTATGCTGTGTTCACTCGTTATCGCTGAGACGTTGAAACTCCAAACCTAGCAAATTTGCTATGAGGAAAATATAATTAATTTACTTAGCTATTTTTTTGTTATCGATAGAGGTATTAGCATTGTTAGCATACAGATTTGGTATGTTGCATTCATAACCTGCCCGATGCGACTTGGCTGTGATTGCATTTGCACTACGTAATTTGAAATGTATGTGTTCACGGACATTAAAACTTCCACTTAAAGTTAATTTGAGTAAATTTGTGTCAATGTACACACTAACAAAAATGTAACAAAAAATGCAAAAGTTTCTTAGTAGATGGCATGAAATTATTGAGAAAATAGCAGAACTGAAAACAGCAAGGAAATGTCTTTAAACAAATCTGAAGTGATATTTTTGATTTATCGTGCCATAAGTCCTATTTTTTAAATTATTTAATAAGGAATTTTTCTATTATAATTGTAGCAAATGTTTTTAAGAAGTGCTTCAAACCCAAAGGATTAATTCATACTGCAACAACTAAGTAGATAAAAATGTATTCCTAGCTCGATTATCATTTTTAGCACATACCGCCATTATTCTATATTTATTTTTGGTTTTAATGGAATAAGTCATGATAGAATATTATTCACTAGGTTTAGCAACCCACAAACTTCTTTACGTAACCTAAAAAAATTTTTCCCAATTTTTCCCAAATTCCTGCGGGATATTTATTTTTCCCGTCCAAATTTTTCCTGATTGCAAAATTCTATTCCCGCACACCACTAATATATTCACAAAAAGAAAGAACCATATATTGAATCAAACTGTTTAGATACACAATTTGAATAAAAAGTACATACTGGGGAGTAAAAACATGATCACTGCAATTAATTGTTCTGGTTTGTATGTTCCACACTTCGCTGAAATAATTTTGACTTCCTTATTTAGTATTATTTTGCATTTAAGTAAAGAAATATGCGGAAAAAGGATTTTGAAGTTATTTATAATATGTAGGTATTCTACTTTTAAATATTCCTTAAGCCTGGAATATTTTTCAGTTTATTATTTAGACGTGTTTTAGTAGTAAAGACATTACATGGTAAAAAACTAAGAGAAATTTTCTTTTGTAAACCAGTGGGATAAGGTATATTTTTTATCTGCCCTTTACCTAGCTTGTAAAAATATATGTATTTATTAAATGAAAATAATAAGAATTGTGTTATGTATAGTTGTCAACAAAACTCTTTTATTTAATATTCAATTGAAGGTCGCGAATATAAAAAAAAAATTTGCTTTTAATTTGTTTTGAAATGAAATTTTCACATTGCCCACCCCTAGTGCTCTGGTCTTCTAATATCCCAGCACTCACAATGTAAAGTATCCAAAATATTCATTTAGTAGCGTAATATTTATGTTCGCTCCCTTTGCTAGTCGTACTGGTTCGCTGATTTTGCATAGTTTATCACGTACATAAGTAAATTGGGTTTTTCAGCATAGCATTGCTGAAATAGTCAGTTTATTTTCACTGTTACTTAACACACGCTCACACATAGCCAAATGGCAACTGCTACTGGAGGAATGTTAAGTAAAATCACGTGACGTTATTTACTGGAGGTGTGGCTTTGGAATACATTGTTTCTGTGGTTGGCTTCTCTTCCTCAATGCCATGTGGTTGGGTAAGGCCACATGTACCTGGAAGTGGGTCACCAGTGTGATTTCTTGTAATGGCCTGGCTGGGATGAGATGTGACAGGCACGCGCCGGCATCTCCCTCCTCGGTACTCTGGGTTCTGCCTCCGGCGGAGGCCTGCTCAGGGCCGCCTAGCACCAGAGAACTGGTGTCAGCCCTTTCCTCCGGAAAAGGCTGTCTTGATGTGGTCCCCTGGGGTCGGGGTTCTTTAGGCTCCCCTACTCCAGTGATCGGTTGATGATCCTTCTGCCTTACAGGGGGGTAGTATCAGCGACCTCTGCGCCATCCAGCGTCGAAATCTTGGTGTCAGCTGGGCCCTCCTGGACCGGCGTGTCCAATGTGGTGGTGGCTGAAGGTAGAGCCTCTTCCAAATTCTCTACTTCGACAGCTTGCTGGAGGGGCTCAACCTTCAGGGCTGGAGACTTATTCCTTGGTTTAGTCTCGACACCTCCAGGTGTCGAAACTGGTTAGGCCGTGGACTGGTAGGTTCTTCTCCCCGCTTGGCGTTGAGAGGGTGGCCTTTGGGGAAGTGGTTCGACACATTTTCCTGCCCATCCATCATGATGAGATTAAGCCTTCTTGAGATGACATTAACGACCTAAGGCAGGGGTACTGGGTACACCTCAGCCTTCGTGATTGTGCAGCTGGGCTCCTTCTCCCAGGCTGGTTGGAGAGTCCTTGGAGTTTAGATTCCGTCGTCATCCAGCTGTGGGATCTTGTGAGCTGGTGGAGGTAGTGACAAACAGGATTCTCCTCCCTCCTTGACTTTGCTGATTTCCACATATTCTGAGGTTGGCATGGGTGATGCGGAGTTTGGTGGTAATGGTATCATAAATACATATAGCTTACTTCCTGGAGATGCACATCATTCTGGGCTGGAGGTGAATCATCGTGGAACACGGCGCCGTCCAGCGTCGAAGTCCGATCATCGGTCAGGTTATTCAGGACCATGCCAGCCGACTTGTGCTGAGCAGATACAGATTTTTACTGATACCGGTACAAATCGCTACTTTGCTGATACAGCAGATATCTGATACCAATACAATGGACGTTAAGATTACTATAAGTACTTGCACTAAAAGTATTTTGGAAATCTGTGTTAGTGTCACACTTTGTACTAGTTGATGCTTTATGTCAACACCTAAAACAATAGATAAATTAATTTTGCATAAATTCTTCAAAATCAGAGAATAAAAGCAGCAGTCAAAAAATACTTCAGTATTTAATCTTAGGACAGGGCAACTTAAACAATTTATGTTTAAAACAATATCAAATCTATAAGGCTGTGTACCACATTTCTCAGCATAATTAAACTTAGTTGGTATTCAGAAAATCTAAAATCAGTATTATGTTTAGTTTTTTTAATTCAGCACACCCTTATTCTACTGAGAGCAATATTGAAGCACTGCCTATTGCCAGGTATTGAATATCAGATTTCATATTGCTTTTAAAAGATTTCAAATACTGAAATTACAAGGTGGAGCTGCAGTGTGACAATTCGGCGACCCACAATATAGACAGTAAATGATTATCTCTTACAGCGCGTATCACAGCTTGTCTTAGGGATGTGGGAGCGGCATATATATATATCTCACACACACACACACACACTTGCAGTTACCAGAATGTCCAGCAAGGCAAAGAGGATGTTGAAGGATTCTTCAGGGGGTTGTTGGTGGTGAGTTTCTGGAGGGTCTAGTAGACATTTATTAGCTGGTGGGTCTCTAAAGAGTTGGCAAGGCAGAGAGCTCCAGCACACAGTGTGGTGGAGTGAGCTGCTGTACATCAACTGATGTTTTTGGGCCACATATGGGCATATATTGTGCTGGTCTGCCCTTGTCTGAGGGTGAGTGTAGTGGATGATAATGATCTCCTCCTCCGATCGGAGTTAAGTCGGAGCACCATCTCTCAGAATGTTGTCTCGGCCACTTGGCCAGTAACTCATTCACACTTCAGGGGTGTTGGTGTAATTTCTGACAATGTGTGAACAGTATAAGCTGATGTGTCTGTAATGGCTCCTGTGAAAAGGTGCGTATCCTGTAGGTACTCTGGTAGCTGGTAGTTCAAGCCTTTGTAACAAAACATACATTCAAATACAGGTGTGCCATCAATACACGTACATTCCGAAGTTGAGTTTGTTTGATGTGATATTGACCTCCATAATCCACTCCCACAGTCTCGAATACCCTTGTGCTCTGAACCTTGCTGGTTGGCAAACTGCCCGTTATCGGCTGGATGGGCAACTTCTTAAAGCATACGCACCTCACATTTAAAATTCTTGATTGTATCATGCCTTTGCCTGCTACAATCCAATACGTGCCCTATGATAGAATGCACAGTGCTGACACCTGCGTGTAGGGACCAGGCATTGTTGTTAATGACTGAACTAGTGAAGTAACACTACTTGAGTAACATGATTGGACTTTTTCAATGAATGACAACCTTGAGTTTTGGATTTGTCTACAAACTCTAACTACGTCTTGATGATCGAGGAAAGGGTTGAGACTTCTGATTTGTTAGTGTTTCTTTCCCTTCTGCAACTGGTCTATCTCCATCTTGCAAACCGCTTGTGTCACTTGGTGTATACAACAAACTTCTGCTGATTTGAGTTCTGTTGATGTCGAGGGGCCACAGTAGAGGTTTGATGGATGTCTGACATTTGAAATTGACATTTGAAATGAAGGGCAGCACAAACTCTAATACTCGTAGCCGTGATAAGGAAGTAAATCCTTTTATATACTCAGAGATGGAAATCATGGTCTGTGCAGCTAGGGCTATTATGCTTGAAAGCTTAAATTCTTCCTTATACCCTGGGGAACTAGAGTCAGAGCATTTTCTTGGCCAGGCATTTTCTGATTCAACAAGCAATGATGGACAACTTCATAAAAAATATGACTGACCAGCTGACTTGGCATTAAGCCTCTCGAGGCACTGTCTGTGAGGTTGTCTTGTGATGGTACATTTGCCACTGATGCACTACTTTGTTTTCCTGAATCTGAGATACTCTATTTGCAATAAAGGTCTTGAGATGATATGGTTCAGTACGGATCCATGCAATGATGGTTGTTGAATCACACAACGCTACTAACTTTTCAATGATTATCATTTTTGACAAAATGGTTTTGATTAAGTTCTTGAGTTTCACAAGCAAATGCGCTCCCAGCAGCTTTAGGCGAGGTAGATTTACAGTTTTCATTGGTGGGACATGGGACTTAGTCACTAGTAAATTGACTTCAATTTTGGACTGATTTGCATTCTGCAGGTATACAACTGCTGCATAATCTTGGGTTGATTCATCACAAAATCCATGGATTTTGTATACTGCACCATCAACTTGTGTCACTAGACGAGGAATAGCAACTTCGTGTAAACTGTCAAGTTGCGCAATGAATGTGAGCCCCTTATCTTTGATCTCACGTGATGGAGGTTCATCCAAATTAATTCTTAGATGCCACAGATTCTGCAGGAACAGTTTAGTCTTAAAGACAACTGGGCCAATCCAACCTAATGGTTCATACATTTTAGCTATATCGGACATCGTGACACGTTTAGTAATACTAATAGAACTGGTACTTTTAGTACGATATGAGAGCACATCTCCCTTTTACTGCCATTCTAGTCACATAATCTTTATTACTTCAGCCCCATTATCTCCGAATGTCAGAGGGCACTCTCTGTGGTCGTTTGGAACGGTATATAACATTGCAGGATAATTGCGGGCCAATTTCCTTAAGGTAAAACCACCACTGTTGAGTAGTGCTATCAACTCTTCTTGGAGTGAGAGAGCAGCTGTCACTGATGATGCATCTGTAATCACATCATCCACAAAGACATCTTCTGTTAGCACCCTTGCTGCTTTGGGGTAGTTATAGTTGACTCTCGTATCTTGAATGCATGTACAGATAAACCATATCCATAGTTACTTTTCAGTGGTCCTGACAGAACTCCTATATTGGGTTGATAGAAGTATATTACGGGTCCCATCATCTAAGCTGTTGTTTATGCAAATTTATAGTAACTGGACGTTAAATACATCACATGCGGCACAGTTTATCACAGCTCTGTGGTACGTTGCCTGTCTTGCTACTTCTCCTTACACGCCTGACAAGAGGGAAGTGGTTACCTAGTAACCAATGTGGTGACCTAATATCCCCCCCCTCTCTCTCTTATCACTCTTTCTGTCTCTCTCAGTTGGGCACTTTCGTTCCTCCCCATACATGTATTCGAGAGGAGAAGTTGTTTTCCTATCTCTCTTGCTATCTCACACACACAGCCACATGCACTTGCGTCACACACTGGCCACAGAGCAAAGTGCTACTGGTGAACGTAGAAATTTTATGAAGATTATCCATCGCTCAAAATAGTTACACCTATCATCACTTGTATTTCAAAACAAATGTTTTCACCTGAATATGTTACAGAATACATTTTAGCAAGGAATTATTTGCAAAGACGTTTTCTTTTGTGATTAAAGGTAGCTTTTCCCTTAAAGTTTGCTGTGTAATTGTATTTTGCGTAAAATCGAAATGATTTTAAAACGTAATATTAATATAACTCAATTGGCAGCATCTTCGTGAATAAAATTATATGCCTAGAAGCATATTTTTGACCTTTACTTGTCGCCAAAAATTGTTTGAACTTCGAGCTACTTTATTACCAAGCATAAAGTTTATTTTCACTAACTTCCTGTGGAGAGATTGAATGATATATATTTATTAATTTCATTACACACACATCTTTTGGATAAACTGATATCTTGTAAGGGCCTAATCGACACCTTTTGTTTAATAATGGGTAATCACTGAGCCATAGTGCAGCATTACTGCAACAGGGAAAATCAGAGGATGTGGTATTGAATGATTAATTATTAAAGATTGTGAAGAAATCAATTTTCATCACCTTATTTATTAATTCTTTTCTCAAAATTGCAGTGTTTTTGCAATTAATTATAGTTAATTACTTTAAAAGACCGACATTTGCCCGGGCGTAAGGAGTCACCAACATGTAGCAACGTGGAGGGGTAATTCTCCCGCTGCCTCCCCTCCACCACCACCACCAGCCTCCGTGAACACTCTACCCGATCAGTAACTTCTCCATGCACTCTTCACTGATAGAATGTGTGCAGGACATTCAAAATTTGGCTTGCATTCAGTGCTATATTATTTTCATTTTCAGAGGTCAGCCTACATTTGGTGTTGGATTACAATCAGTTATATACAGTATTTTGAGACATTATTTATTTAAATAAGTTTAGGTGAAATGTTTTTTAATGAATTGTTTACAGTAATACTTTTTTTAAAATCCACATTTTTTTTGGTTATTAGCTAAACTTTATTCACAAATAATGTAGAGCTCTTGCTATACTCAAAATCTCGGAAACCTCATCTACTGTAATCCAGCATGTATGGAATAAAGATAACCCAACCTCGTTAAACTTTATGTTGAACACATTTATAGGCTTATGTTTGGTAGTTGTCAAGTTTAACTAAAAGAAAACAATGCAAATGGGAATATTAAAGAAAACATTCTTAATACAGTAGAACTCTGTTATAGTGTTCTCAAGGGAATCATGAAGTGTGACCTTATATGGGGTGGAGAAAAGTATTGATACCACTAGCTGCTACATAAATGGAGGTAGTGAGTAAGACATAGCAGTCACTTTGTCTACAGGCTTTCAGTCTTACATTTCAAATGAAAACAAATAAAGGCTGCTATTTTAGGATATTAGCAGATTTCAGCTTCAGTGCACATAACAACAGTCAGAAAAAACGGAGCACTCATGAAGGGAGTGTACAACTTTGCATGAAATAATGCTGGACAGTAAATTTAAGCTATAATAATAATAATATTAATATACTATACTGATAATTTACCTTGCCATTGCCAGTTACTGTTGTGTGATACCACTGTTAAATATTTATAGCCTTGGCTAATAATTACTTTTTAAATCTTCTTATTGACTTCCAATTATGATCTTTTAGTTTGTACAGCCATATGTAATCATGCTGAATGCATTTAGTGCATTTTTGTAGTTTCTTTTTATGTCCTCAGTGAAAATGTCAACTTCATCATCCTCTGTGACTTCACCGGAAGTTGACGAAGAAGAAATAGAAATAGAGTCTGACAGGGAGTGTGAAGAAGGCGTCACAAAGATTGGTAAAGATGGTAAGAATCCAATTCTGGTGTTAATGCCTTTTTGCTGTAATTTGTATTTGTCTTAACCAGTTTTTTTCTCCTTATATCTTTGGTTTGACATTCAGCTTAATATTATATTTACTGTATAATTTAAATTTCAAATAATTGTGTTCTGTCTTATGACAATATTTGCGGATATGTATCTACATTAGCAATATTTTCATTTTTATTCTACGGTGTAGAGAAAAAATGTGTAATAAAATATCTAAATGCACTGATAATGTTATTAGTTAGTGTACGGCAGAAGGGTATGAACGGCGAACATTGTGGTGTGTGGTTTCCAGGTAAGAAGCGTAGGATATTGACGAGGTCGAGGACAGGTTCCTTACAGCCCAGGACGTTCAGTATGGAAGATCTCCGCCGGAAAGGGAACTTGACTAAAACTGAGTTGGAAAAACTGCAGGCAGAAAAGAAGGATGTGGATAAAGAGACAAGTACAAATGCTGATGGAACTCGGTTGACAAGGTTGAAAGCTCAGCAAATTGCTACTGGTATGTGTGCAGCCTTTGCTTTATGGAAATTTACTTTATTTTAATTAGTGCTGAGCCGATACTAACAATAAATACTTGCCAGATTTCACAATATTGAAACACCCAAATCCATATAAAAAACATATACTGAACAGTGATATTTTGTATTTTTTTTCTTCCCCATTTGTGATGAGCAAATAATGTTAATAAAAATTGCTTTGTATTTACGTTTGGTTCAGAAGACAAGAATTAAAATTTTTTGTATCGCTTAGCAAATACTGAAAGAAACATAGTGTAAGTTATAATCTGCAAAGGACTCATTACAAGCAAAACACATTTAATCATTTTGATATGCTAAACAACATTGCAAGAACGAAGTATACAATTAATAGGGTTGAAAATATGATCAATTTAAAAGAAATTTCACACAAGATGAAGCTAACCTTGTCATAAATGTGGTGCAAAAATTGAAAATTCGTTATAAAGATGCTATTTTATAACTATTATGATACAAAAATAAGTTTTATTTTTACAGGTTTTATTAAAATTTCTAATCACTTTGAAAAATCATTTCATCAATTTGACGCGTGACACACTCGGCTCAGGATGAATGACGTTATTGTAAAAAAATTTTTATAGTGCAGGCTAGTTTCACTGTGTACAAGTAGCGAGTATTAAATTACTTGGTTGCAGGGGCCCTACCTGTATAAAGTGTAGGCCTATTTGCTTGCCTGCTGGGTACAAAGTCTGCTGGTTGAGGACTAGCTGCTGGCAGAGCTGGATTGCCTCCAGTGGCTTTTGTGGCTGAGACTTTTGCTGCTGGTGGTCCAGTCCAGGCTGGAGTAGTAGTGGATGCTGAACCAAGGACAGGCTAGTGTTAAAGGCTCCTTCTCTACCCGTCATATGGGGGCCACTACTTGTGGCATCCCTGTTACCTTCTTGGGAGCTTTGAACAGTGTGGGGGAGGGAGCTGGGGTTGAAGCCCCACCTTTTTTCTGGTGGTTTGAGCTCGTTCCTGGGAGTTATCTTGGTAGAGTACCTTAGCAGTCTGGGTGCAGCGCGGGTACCTTTGTAAGTAGTGGTGGCTGTCCTTTCCTACAAGTCTTTCCCACCCCTTCTGGTATAAGGCATGAGGTACTAAACCTTGCCTCGGCAGAAGGGAACAGGCAATGTACAGTTCCTGGGATAAAGTGTTCTGCCATCGCGCCAGCTGGGCCCCGACGCCGAGCCTTATCATTACACATGTGATGTGGTGGTTGGAGAGCTGGTTTTCTCACTGCCGTTCCAACAACGGGTGTAGTCCTAGGGCGGATAGACTCAACCCTAAGTTGACCAAGCACTTCCTCTGGCAACTCACATGGTGCGGTGGATGGAGTGCAAGCTAGTCTGGTGATCTCTCCTCCCTAGGGGAGTATGGCTAGTGGTTGTGGCTCTATCATTTGATGCACTGTGTGCACCGATCGGGTTGCTGTGGAATGTGTCTTTTGTACTCTGACGTATGAGTCCCTCAGGAGGAGCCCACATTCCTACACTAGGTGGTAAAATAGTGTATTCAAATCCCTGTCTCCTGCTCCACTCTGGCAGGGTGTGGTGTCTATTAGGTATCTCGTAGTCATCTAATGCCTATATTACACAATACCTGCAGCCGTTCTTGTTCTTGTACAAGCTTATACAAGGCCTGTTGCACGAGCCAGTATACCATCCACTTTATAAGTATTCCTACACTAGGCAGTAAAATAGAGTTCTAATCCCGGTCTCCTGCTCCACGCTGGCAGGGTGTGGTGTCTACTAGGTATCTCATAGTCATCTAAAGCTGATATTACACGATACCTGCAGCCATACTTGGTTTTTGTACAAGTTTATACAAGGCCTGTTGCATGAGCCGGTATACCAGCTGCTACGTAAGCTGCCATGGAAGATACACGACAGCAGTTTGCGTACTAGCATTTGGCACCCTCGGTGGATGCGCAGTGTGTGGTTTTGCAGTAAATATGAACCCCATTCGTAGAACTGCACCAGTTAGTAACTTGTGTAGGCCTATGAAAAAACTAGTTAGCACATCTTAATATTGCTATATTACTGTTCACAACGGCGCTTTTCCAGTCACTTTCAGTTTTCAGTGTTGCCCATGTGTAGCTTGTTTCCTCCCATTACTCTCCCCCCCCCCCCCCCCCCCCCCCATCGTTCCTTTCTGTATGCTGTTTTCAATCAGTTACCTGTATTATTTATAAGAGATGTGTGTTGTACTGTTGTACAATATGTATATAAATAATTATACTGTGTTGGTTTATCCGAAATAAAACTTACGTAGAAAAATAAATAAAACTTATTTGGATATGTCAAAATTCCTCTACACAGTGTGTGAATTGCAAACCACATGTGTCGTGCGTAGCCTGCCAGCCCAGTGGTGGCCGGGCAATGGTGCATGTGTGCATACATCACACACACACACAGAACTGAAGCTGGTTATCTCATCAGGCTAGAGAGAGGGATACAGCATGAGAGATAAAAGAGAAGGGGAGAGGGAATTCTAAAAATACTGTTTTATAAGGGGAAACTAATAATCCAGGCAGGAAAACAAGAAGTTTGATGGGGGGGGGGGGGGGGGGGGCTGTTGCGAAGAAAAAAGAGAGAATGCAAACTGGGCTGGCTCTGATTGTCCTTTGTTGTTTGTTGGGGGGAGGGTGGGGTATGGTAGGGGGAAGAAAAAAGATAAAGGGAGGGAGCCTGTGGGCTGGCACTGGAGGAGCCTCTGTGCTTGCACTGGAGGACAGAGGTGATACAAAACAAAGCAGAACTGACAGAGACAGGCTGCGAGGAACTTGGGTGATGCACAGTGCAGTATTCGTTATGCACTGTCCAAAGGAATAGAAATTGTCTACAATTCCGGGTCATCTTCAATTCAAAACCTAGCCACAAATACCGTAAATGTGCTACACTGCTAGTTTAATATTATTTAAGTTTGTGTTGAATGCACAAGATTACTACAGGCTTCTATTCATAATTTTTACTCAGGTAGCAGTTAGTCCTTCAAAATTGGCATGCCATGAGACAGAGAATTTTGACAAAGGCTTTTCATACTTAAATACTGTACGTCCTATGATTATACATATTTTTGTGGTGCTGAGGCTGTACCTGTTAACATTGACAAGGGTCTGCTTATCTGATGTCCTTGGCTTAAAGAGGAAGCAGGATGCACTTTGTTGGGAAGTGCTTTGCTGGGAAGCAAAGTGGTTAAATTCACGAATATAAAACACCCACAAAAGTTTTACAGTTTAAGAAAGATGCTGCTACCATACAGCCAGGTTAGACACACCTATTTTATTGTGATTACCTCATCTTTAAAAGTAAAGAAAAATATGTAATTCGTATTATAGCATTTCTTCTTAAAGGGTTTGTAATAAATTCATACAAAAATGCTTTCAACTTAAATAATTTTTTTAGCAATTGAAGGGGTAGTCTTGAATTCAGGTTTAAATATTTTTCCCTCAAAACATATTTTTTAGGAAGGGATTGTCTTATATTCAGGGCTATCTTCCTTTCGGTAAATACGGTAGTTAAAAACACAATTTTTACTGTTGCAAAAGTATGGTATGACCCATGCGCGTGGGCAACCCCTTATGGTCGTGTGTGTGTGCGCGTGCGTGCACACGCGTGTGCGCATGTGTGTGTGTGTATACACACATGCGTGCGCGCACACACACACACGTGCACACCGGAAAACGTAGGAGAAAGAAAGAGAGATCCTTTTGCAGGGAAACACGGTATAGGCTGTTCACGCTCAAGTGAGAACTTTTGACAACGTGATGAATTTTTCCTTTAAGACATTTTTTATCCTTTAACCGCCTTTCAAAATAAATATTATGTTGTAAGTAATAAACACAGTTTGTGTATTCCACTGCACACAAATGTTAACGTCTAAAGTTTATATAAAATATATTTACTAACTATTCGAGTTGAGAGGGCTTTCAAAAGTGCTCTCTTTACCTTGAATAGCCTATATTAGTATTTTAGTCAGCAAGTGTAATACTATTTATTCTAAATGTGAATAGTGCAACCTTCTTCTACATGACTTCTTGATGTGATGTTCAGTTATTGTGCACCAGACTGTGCCAGTTATCCGACTTATCATCGCAAGAAAAGATCTCATGTCGGGCAATCGCCACGCAGGGCCGGGCTGGCCCACTGCTCGTGTAGTGGGGAAGGGTATGATCTGAAGGCGGGGGCGGCCAAGCGAGCGTATTTGTTTACATTATACGTGGCCCTGTGCCAAACGTTTTTGTAATACACCTTAGTGATGAGATATTAATTTGTTATTTTTATTGTTTTGACTTCGTTAGAAACTAATTTAAAACATTAAAGCATATTGTATGTTGACAAATTTCTGAAAAAAATTTTTCCCAATATTTTGTCAATAGGCCACACCCTACATTTTGCAGCTATTATTTTTGATAAAAATGTAGGGTCTATGCATGCCAAAATACGGAAGTTGGAATTGTAATACAGATGAACCCTTATTTTACACTTTTCAAGAGATAAAGAAAATAATGGTGTAAATGAGGGGAAAGTGTAAATGACGGAAACACTAAATTGAAAGTAATTTTCCTTTTGTTTGTAATAGTTTTATGTAAGTAATGTTCACAACCTCCTGAACATTCATGTAGGTCAAAAAAATTTAATGTTTTGGTACACTTTATTTTCTTTTTCATCAGCCCTAGTTCCTTAGCTAAGGAGACTCGTGTGCCTGTGTGTACAGCAGTGCGTTTTAGGATTTCCATTTTGCGTTCAATAGTAAGACAATTTCTGTGTTGTCGGTGTGTCATTATTAACTAATTTTAGGAACATTCAATAATAAAACTTGGATACAGTATCTAACTGTAATTACAGACCAATTGTAAAAGTTTGGTTATGATTGAATAAACGCACACCAAAAGAAAACAAATGTACATCATACCAAAGATAAATGGGCACACACAGCCATCACAGAGGCACACAGACTCGGCGGCGCGTTCTTGTTCTGCAATATGACAAAATGAAACTTCTCTACATTGACGCTGTCGACTGTAATTTTTCCCAGTCAGAAGAAAATAAACCATATTCACCGCAATGGTAAGCCATTTTTTTTATCAATTTGAATCTTCCTAAATCACGCCTCCACTTAGAATTGGGGCAAGGAATATTAAGTACAAATCCGACCAAGTATGCATATATAAAACAAGCTGATAAAATGGACAGTGTATATTTGTCAGTACTGTTAGATCTGTAATACTAATATAATAAAGTGGTCTCAGTTCTTAAAAATGCACAATATTTGTCTAAAAATTCACCACCTTATTGTTTGGCTGGGTCTGGTCTCTAACAAAGTCATGGCAGGTGGCAGCTCCTCACTCCCTCCTGCCCAGGCCACAACCCCCCCCCCCCCCCCCCCCTTTTTGAATGCATTAAACATTCAGTCTAGCCATACGCCCACACTACTGCAAGCTCCCTACCTCATCTTTCATTCTTCTGTCTCTCAGTTTTTCTCCCTACCCTGCCTTTCCACAGCCCTCTTGCTCCAAACACCCCACCCCCTCCTTGTTAATGTATCTTATCTTTTTCACTATGCCAGCCTCTTTATTCCCCCTTCACAAAACCATACACAGGCTGGGCTTCGACTGACAATGCTGTAAATTCCGCAAATTCCAGTAAATTCTGTACCTAATACATGCACAAAGAGTGTAAATCATGGGAAGCCATATTTTCATGTGACGTAAACAATAGGAACGAAAGCATTGTAAATATAGGGTGTGCGCCGGGAAATAAAGAATATGGTGTTAAGTAATGGGAAAGTGTAACTGACGAGAACGCGAGATCTGGGTTCTACTGTATTTTTATACAGTAGGCAATGTTTCAAGTATTTGTAACTGTTTTAAATATTAGTAATTAATTGTTGTCATTCAATATTATTCTTCGTCGTATTTCAAATCTATTTTAAAGTGTTTCAACTTTAGGGATGTACAATCAAGATGGAGGCGTCCTCGGTTTCTTCATCAGCTTGTTTCAAGTAGTAGCCACAGGGAGCGCAGCCACGGGGAGCACCCTACGCTCTGAAACTGCGATGTGATTGGTCAGGTCCGAAAGTCGGTGTCGAACCTGACACTAAAAATGGGACGTGTCCATTTATCAAACCTGGTACGAAATCTTGCCATACAAGGTGGGAAATGCAATGACGGGTGCCATATTAGTCTGTATACTGGCCACTATGGCAGATCTTGTGCAAATTTTTTCAGAGTCTGGTATAGTATAATAACACATTTAAAGAAATGAGAAATCATTGTAAGTTAGGGACGTTGACACATTACGTCTTTGAACTATTATTTAATCTACTTCGACTCATCAGTGCTACTAAACTAGGAGCTTATTAATGGAGTTTGATTAGCCGCCGCCACCAGTGAAACGTCGGGAAAAAAACGTATCTGCCCAAGGCAAAATACGGATGGTCACCAGATATAAGTATTCGCCGGCCAAGCCACTGGAGTCATGCTTTGAGGTTCACAGAGTACACCAGCATGCTGCCTGATGCACTACTAGTACGAGCGCCAAGACTTGGACCTGGTTCCTGTGCCTGCCACTGACGTTAATCTCACCGGGGTCTATGGCATGCACTTCGCACCTGCTACTCCCCTCTCCAAGACAACCTCTATGCCAAATGAAGAAGCAGTAAGCTGCCAGATGAGTATAAATAGCGTGCCACACCAGGGCTCATAACTAGTCTTTAAGTCATTGACATCTCTCTCCTACCTTGGGCCTTCATCGCACGCTCTCATGGTACGGAAGTTCTAAACCTCTCTCCTGAACTCTTCACCGCACCTCTTGTAGGGCCAAAGAATTCTCTCTCCCACCAGTCAACCGAAGAACCTACGTATTCAAGCTTACGTGTTTCGTAACAAGACATGTACCGGTCCCTTCTGGACGAGCAGAGTAGAGCTAGGGAAAGTGAAGTCAGTTTAGCTGCTATTGATATCCAGTAAAACTCGATATCCAGTAAAACACGCTTAAGACGTTCCCGCATAATACCTTTTCTCGCCTAATTGGATTATTTTTTTAATTCCCAAGATCTCTTCCATTTAGCTCTGTGTTAGTAAATCCAATCCCATTTAATAGATTTTTGTTGAAGGAAGCTAATCCGCTTGGAACGCAATAAAACTAATGGGCATTTATTAAAAAACATTAAATTATATAAATTTCCGATACAAATTGTTTGCAAAGACATCACAAATAATTTATAAACTCTTAGCTATAACGAAACCTGAGTCGCAGGCCGCACAGGGTCCAAGTAAGTTTTGATGAAACCTAAATTGTGCCCCACATGTGTTCAACCAATCACCTGCTTGCTCTCCTATTGATGCAGTGTCGCTGTTTTAACTGAATACCAGTTCCCCAATATTATAATGGTGATCTTGTGAAACCTGTACTGCACGCCGCAAGCAGATCGATAACTGTGGTTGTTCACTTTACTTGCCGGCGCAAGTGCAAATAATACGTATTTTTCAGGTGCAATATCTGTAGAAAGTTAACAATTGCTGTGGTCTTAAGGGGGTTTAGTGTCTTATATTACTATTCATTATTTAACGGATATTTTTCACAGTTTGCACGTATGCATTAAAACATTTGGAAATGGTTTAGAACCAGTGGGGAAATGGGTTGTATGGGAACGTGCCGCTGGCTATCGTTCATTGGTCTGTGCCCAGTGTTTATATTGGCAGTTGTTTTAGTAAAATGATAGGGTTTGGAAGCACGCATTATTTTAAATAACTTCATTATTTAAAATGTTGAAGTGTTTTTAAAAATATTTCTAATATTGGTTACGGATGCAATAAAACAAACAAACAAGCAAAACAATTCTTAGCAGTCAGCAAATGGTTTTTGTGTTTCGTTTGGAAAGTGTTCGTTTTTCATTGTGTTGTGCTCACTCGTCGCTGAGACGTTGACAAACTGCAAACGCAGCATATTTGCTATGAGAAAAATATACTAATTTAATTAGCTGTTTTTCATTTCATTATCGATAGAGGAATTAGCTTTGTTAGCATATAGATGTGGTATGTTATATTCATAACTTTGCAGATGCGATGTGAGCGACTTGATTGTGATTGCACTAGTAGGTGATTGGAAGCGTGTGTGTTGACAGACGTCCACTGAAAGTTAATTTGAGTAAATTTGTGTCAAGTACTCACATTTTGCAACCAAAAACAGAACAAAAATGTGAGAGTTCCATAATAGCTGTCATGAAATTATAAAGAAAATAGCAGCAAACTGAAAGCTTCAAGGCACTATTTTTAAACTAATTAAATGTTCCATGTTTTATCATATAGTATGTCCAATATTGTTATTTATTTATTATAGGGGATTTTACTATTAAATTAAAACTATTTATATATTTAAGAAGTGCTCCTAACTCAGATGATTAATTCGTAGTGCAAAAACTAAGTGTATAAAAGTATGAAACAATAGAACTTTTCTAGCTCGAATCTCATTTTTAACACATAGTAATTACTCTACAGTAGAACCTCTCTGTTATGACCCTTCACAGTTCCCGAGAATAGGGTTGAAATAGGGAGGGGGGGGTTCGCAATAAAAAAATTTGGAAAGTTTTGTTCCAATCTTGACCCATATGCCCCCAAACTTGCCATTTCTGGCATGAAGTATGTTCAATTGTCTCTGTCGCATAAAAACAAGTTTTTAAATTAAATATAAATATGTGTATTAGCTGGACATATCCTGATTAATTTGATAACCAAGAAAGGCATATTGGACCACCTCTTGTCGTAAAAAAGAAGGGCATTGAATGTGTGTGAAAAGATATGACTATGTATTATTAAAATATAAAGTTATTATTAATGATCTATTAAGCAGGTCTCGTGGGTCATACCTTGCTATGAGGCACGTAGTAATCAAAAAGTTTAGGTGGCGTTGCGCAATACATTTGTGCGTGCCGTGCTCTCGCTTTGGTCTGGCTGTGTACGTAGCTGGTCAAGCACCTAGATCCTCTGTAGCGTGGCTGGGCGCGGGCATGGCGGTTTGCTGCTGAAGCTTGGCGCTATATCCTCATTAATTTAAGAAGAAAACATTAATTTAAGTCATGTGGGGTAAATTTTGAAAGTTCTAAAAAAGTAGCATATCCACCACAGCTATTTTTCACTGTAGAACATGTTTGTAAACAAACGTTAGTCCAATGCACACTTGCATTTTCCATTTTCCATTTTCCTCTTCTCTCATGTTCCCTGTCATGGCAGGCATGGAAACTCTAATGTTAGCTAACTTCTATCCAGTAATTAATGTATGATGTTATAGCTAGGTTGGCATTCCAGTCTGTTTTATTTTTGTAATTTGTTGGGTTTCTGTTAATTTTATTTTGAGAGAAAGAAGGAAATTGTAATGGTGTGGGGGGCTTTAGTTTAAAACTTCTTTCGTGAGGCGACCCCGTTTTGAGATTCTTGCGGGTGTGTTGTCTTTTTGAGTTGCTTATTGTTTTAATGGAACAGTGAAAATATGACTTGTTTCGAAATAACATTCAAATGATATTAACTTTGAAAATTTTAACTTCAATGAAAAAACAAAACGCGCTATTTACGTTGCTGTTCATATTCGTACATATGCAGTGACACACACAGTTTGGTCGAAGTTAACCTTACACTCGAATTTACTATGTAGACAAATAAACTAATATTATTCACACACTACTTAAGTGTTGAAAGAGCGGCTTTTTCAGGCCACGTGCATTTCAATAATTATAGTAAAGGTTTACAAATACATTATTTACAAAACATGCAAACTTGCTTTTTATAAAATGTGCACCCTCTTGAATACCGGTTTTTCTATTGTAATCCTTGCAAGTTTACATCACTAATATCACATTTGTTCGTCACTAGCATTAAATAATTTATTTGCAGAATCATTCAATAAAATCAACACCGTGTACATTTCTTGAAACCAACAAACTTTTAATTCTACATGAAAATGATATTCATGTAACATTACATTTCATGTCTTTGTTTACACCTGACCTCAAAAACTTGAACAGCCACAAGTACTTTTTCACAACTCATATGGCATGCCTGTTACACAACTTTGACATTATTTTATTCTTGAAGTCAAAACTGTAGAAACATGCTTCATTATGCATTCGGGATACAGAATAGTAGCTATTTTTGGTGATTCAGCACAAAAATAGTCGCTATAAAACACTACAAAGAGCGGCAAGTTGCCATGTTGGCAGTACAATCGATTGTCGACATGCAATTGATTGTCAACTCACAATCAATTGTCGACACTTAAAACAATTGTAAACAATTATTTGCCATTTCTAAAGAATGTAAATATATGTGTTAACGTCTTTTTCATTGATGCGTGCCCGATTAGACTGACTTGGCACGTTGGTAGATGATTTTGACCGCCAGACCAAAACTGATTAACTGGGTTTAGATAGCTGGGGTGAGATGACGGTTGTTTGCTAGAACTTACTCACTCCTGCTCATGGCTGTTGTAGTCGAAGCTGGTATGGTTTTAGTTGGGACAAATTCAGTCGATGCCGGAGGAACGGTGTTTCACAGTCTTTAGTCCGGAAGATGAGATTGTCCTAGCCTATGCGCACTTAAGTTCCGGTCAGGAGTCCGTTGACAACCGGGTGACACATGGTATGGATGTGGACACACAATGGAAAGTCAATTACTAGAACTGGAGCAGGCGTGACTGCTTGTCGTCTCAGTTTGGCGGCACAGTCCCATTCCACCTGTCTGTCCTGCGTAGGATGGGGTAATGCTATCCTCAGCCTGAGAGTGGTGTGGGCCAGTTGTTGTACCCTGCGTTTTCTACCACTCCTCGCGTGAGGCATTGGGTAACAGTTCTTTAGCTTACGTAGTGCACCTTAGCCAGAAAGAATAACAGTCTAACACAATAGTGACTTGGTAGCTCGAGCTGTCCCCACTGATCCCCCACCGTAGGCGGGCTGATCAGGGACGTGGAGCTGTGTGGACCGCCAAGTCTCTACTGGTCATGCATTTGCACTAGGATGCCCAGCAAAACTACAGGCCACAGTCACCGTGCACTAACTAGTGCGGATGGTGAGAGGCAACATGAGTCGGTCGTGCCTCCTGGTGTGAAGGTGTTGCTAGTGATTGTGGCATCACTGTTTCTTCCAGTTACACATCAGCACTTTCAGTGCTCGTCTAATATGTATTTCTTAATTCGGTGTAGTAAAATTCCCGGTATCTGTCGACAGTGCACAGCATAGTCTACATGTAACTGTGGATACATATTGAAAGTTCAATACACACGTGACCTGTGCTACCTCCTACCAAGTCGAGGATAGCCGAATGTAATTGCGTGGTTCCAGGTATAGTTGACCTGGTTCTAAGTAACAGAGAAAAATCTAGTTCTGGACGAATATAAATGAGTTAAAGTTAAACTGCTAATAAAAGGCCAAAGATCCCCAACATTAGCATTGCTGTGGGAGGTTCTTAGAGATGTGAAAGAATGACTCCCGAGGCCGGCAGCATCCGGACTTACATATTGGAAGCTTGTTGGCTGCCGCCGCAGGTTGCGGGGGAGGCGTCACGTCCTCTGGCCCTGGATGCATGAGAATCCTACTGTGAGCGAGTCTGCTTCGTGCCTCGTTGGAACAGCTTGGCGTTGCGCGAGGTCTGGAGGCTTCGAGCCCTTCATCGGATCTGGGGGGGGGGGGGGGGGTGGCATGCCTGCCGGGTTGCGTATCTTCCAGGTGAGAAGGAATTGCTTGTAAGTTCCTGTTGCCTGTAGTGTAGGCAACGTGTTGCTCATGTCTGTAGAGTTGGAAGAGGTGTTCTAGGCGATGAGTCTTAATCGTATTAGATTAGATGCAGAAGCGGCATGCATCATTGTGCAAAAAATAAGTAGATTTAGTGAAAAAGGTGAAATAAAGACCAATTTTGTGTATTTCGTGTCACCATTTTCTGGGTTGCCAAGTAACAATGAATGCAGTGTGGGCTTATTTTCGCTATAACGATAGCTTAAATAGCTACACTCAGTAGTTTCCTTCAAAAACAATTCAAGAAGAAATGACTGCGTGAAAAAATTAAGGCAGGTTTTGGGTTTCTGTGCGTAAAATTTGTGAAACATGGCAACATTTCTTCTGCCAGTTGGCCGCGCACTGACTTGGCAATGCCGCGCAACATGCCTTTCATGGCTGCGTGGCACCGTGCTGACCAGTCCAGCACCGGCACTTGGCTGTGTTACGTCGCATGCTGTTTGTGCACTCTACACTGTGTATTTGTGTAAATGCAAAGTGGAAAGTTTCAATATTGGCCAAAGCTAATAGTGAAATGCAACGTGATTATCTGTTTCTAAAATTAAATCGAATGTAAATTTACCATTGGATTAGTGTTTTTACGTAACTTCTTTAAATCTGCCTCGTGCCTGGGTAGGCTATTAGGCACAGTGGTCAAGGATTTTGTCCGCTAGACCAAAAGCAGGGTGGTCTATATTAAATAGACGGTGAGAGACATGGGGTGTTGGCTAGTGCGTACTTATTATTGCTTCTTGGGTGCCATGGTCGTTGTGGGTTTGACCCAGACAAGCCAGTTTGACCTACGCCGAACTGGCGATTCCAATAGTGAGCTTTGTTTGTCCAGAAGTGGCCGTTATCCCAGCCGAATCCTGTAGCAGTGTCGGTTAACAATCTTTTCACCATGGGATGGTACGAGGGATGAATTCGGATACACGTAGATACAAATATGATGATTACCGGAGCATCTGTACTGACTTGTGCCTGAGTTGAGAGGCGTGGTCCCATTCCGCCTGTCGCTCCAGAGTGGGTTGAGGAAGTGCACTCAACCGTCTAGCGGCAAGGATCGCTGCGTTTCGTTCCCTACGTTTACGACCGTGTCTATGGTCCTTAGGCATATCAATTCTCGGCTTACAGTATGCTAGGTACACCTTGATGTGAACAAACTAAACACAGTATATAGTGTCAGTCGGTGTTTGGCGTGCTGACCAGGTTCTGTTAAGTGTGGGCTGATCAGAGATGGGTAGCTATTGGGGTCACCAATGCCGCCACTGGATATGCGTTCACACAGAGATGGGTGGCAGGCCTCAAGCTACAGATATCCTAGCACTAACAATACTGTGGGATAAAGTAATAACGGGAGACTGTCATTTCTCCCGGGGTGAAGGTGTTGCTGGTGGTTGTGGCTCCTGTGTTCCTCTCCGTCGGCTCTGGTACAGTGCTGTGGCAGTTGGAAAGCAACAGGTGGCCATTTAATGGGTGTGTAGAAATTATGACGCCCCTCTGAGGAGCATCTGCTATTGAAGTTAAATCGGTTATATCATTTACCCGGTACTCGTCAATGGTGTACGTAACAACCTGTGTGTAGCAGGCAAACAAATAGGCAAAACAATAAAGTGGACAAAGAAAGTAGTTTTTCATTTGTTCCTAATAATTTCACACAATGCATTTGTGGTGATGAAAGAACACAGAGGTGTGAAGTGGAAGTTAGTTGACTTTCTCTCCCAGTGCATCGAAAGTATAACTACTCCCATCAAGAAACATCCCCTTGTGAAAATTCCTCAAGTTGGGGAAAGGACAAATACATTGAGGCAGTGTCGAGTGTGTTCTGTCAGTGGCTCCAAACCAAAGCGAGCAAGTTTTCTGTGTTCATCATGCAACATGCACTTATGCCCAGATGGCTTTTTTTTTCTAGATATCGTTTTCTGTGTTCATCATGCAACATGCACTTATGCCCAGATGGCTTTTTTTTTCTAGATATCACATTGTCAAACACTTCACGAACTAAAGATCACACTGCCTTAATATTTCCTATTATATGACTAGATTTGTATGTCATAATTTGTGTGTGTGTGTGCGTGAGTGAGTGAGTGAGTGAGTGTGTGTGCGTGTGTGCGTGCGTGCGTGCGTGCGTGCGCGCATGCGCGTAGTTTTAAGTTGTATAGTTTATGACTTAGGGAGTTAATTGATAGTTTCTCATTATTCCAGCCAACAAAACTGTTGGGAAAGTAATGAAAACTATTTTTTAATTTTGTCTCTACAAAATTTTTTTTAATATTACATTTTTATAAAAAAAAATTTTTTTTCGTAATAGATATTTTCATTGTATTCCCCATACTTTTTACTGTCGGAAAATAATTGCTTTGTTTTATATAGCACAAGAACTTGCTTCACAATTATTTAATTTCAAACCCACTGCGCATACAGCAAAAATTCTCTGGATGGAAATGATGGTACAAAGGAACAGTTTTCTAGGAAAATATGTGGTAAATAATGTGTTAAATACAACTGCAAACACACACAAGCTGTTTGCATTGTGTTTACAAGCACCACCGGGTTTGCAGGATATGCTACCCAGTAAGAAAATGTTACAGAATCAAATCAACTTTTGAATGAAAAATATTAGAACTCTTAGATTCTGGCAAGAATCTGTGGAATTGAGGAATCAATAACCAAATTGTCCCATTACTAATTAGTTTGCACCTGTATCTGTAAAAATCTGCATCAGCTCAGTACTAATTTTAACATTATTGATAGGGATGGGCCAATACCGATTATTATTCACTGATTAGTGGCCCTAATTTATTTAATGCAATGTTAAGTAAACCAGCATTCTAAATCTCGTAAAGTATTAATTTATCGCATCCATTAATCAGATATTCTGTCCGAAACCCGAAATATAGTCACCAAAGATTGTGTGCCTCATTAGTTTTTGGAGACTACATGATTGCAAAACAACACAGGTAATTGACAACTGGTTCTATAGATAGTATTGATTACATCATGGAAGTGTTTTTTGTTTCTTCTTACGTTTTTACTGCATTTGTAAATCAGTGACAATGAAAAAGCAACCTGTATTATTATTCTTCTTAGGCATTATTGCATTTGTAAGTTGGTGACACTAAAAATGAATCTCAAATACTGACACTGTATTTAACTATCTGTGATGTTAATGGCAAGTTAAAGGTTATTACAGTGGTGCGTGGTTGTAATTTGACGAACGTAGTTGTTATTGGATACTGTCAACTGCGGTTATGCTTAGGATGTTAAAGGTCTGAATAAGGTCCGGGAAGTAATAATGGTGAAAATTTGTCGCAAATATATCAGTTTTCATTTTAACTAAGGGATTGAATATGGATTGTCCAACGAATGAATACTAAGCGAAATTACTAACATAAATAAAACAAATCCACTCAATTTCAAGTGAATATTTAGTACTAAATTGATTTCAATAAGTTATTTTTAATGACATCTTTTGGCTGTTGGTTTAAACAAAAATGTGTTTTGAGGTTATGTATGTAATTTCTCAGGTCTAAAATACAAGTCCTCATCAGATTGCCTGAACTTATGAAGATTAAGTTTAATGAATTCGGTTTAATGAATTCTGTATTGTCTGGTAACAGTTTTTGCTTGACTGTTCAGTCACTTATTTGTCCAGTTAATATGTCTATCTTATCATTTATTATTAAAATTAGGGTTGAATTTCATTTCTATGTGGTAGACACCTAATGCAAAGTGCTTAATTAGTTCACAAAATTAAATACTTAAATTTAAGTAATAAAGAGTATTTCCAAATATTGGGACATGGGAATTATGATGGTGCTCATCAAAACTGGTATCGGCATCGCTGTAATCAACGGCATCTGCAGTTGTGAATCTGTATTGTGGGTACCTGCAAAATGTGGTATCGGCCCATCCCTAATTATTTATGCACATATAGAATGTTGTGTTTTGTTGTAATATTGTATATTTAACCTGCAAAAGATATAACTGTTGAAACTTAGGTTATTGTTTAGTGATAGCATTGAAATAATGTACTACCTAACTGCTTTGCTCAACAGAAAATACGAATAAGTTATGATTAATATCAGAGGAATGATTATTATTTTACTACAGTTTAAATTGTCTTGTGCAGTTAAATTTTGTATGATGTTCAATTTAATTAGTATTTGGTTTTTTTGTAGGAACGTATATGTTCAAGCTGGGAATGGAAAATGCATTCAAAAGCTACACAAATCAGTACACAATCAACATAGCAGCCTTGAACAAGCAACAGAGGAATGAAGAGAGGGACAAAAAACGTCACCTGTCTCACAAATTTTCTTTAACGCAAGCTTCAGAGTTCAAGTGGATTGGCTCTTTATATGGTAAAGTTAGCCCTTTGGATTGTATTTTGCCATGTTTGGTTTCTTGCAGGATAGCATATTTATTTTTGTAATATTGCCAGCACCAGGGTTGTTTTAAATAACGTGTTTGGACTTGTGACCTTGTAAATGTGGATTTGATAGAATTTTAGATCAGTAATATTTTCACTGGAAACTTTGTGTAGTTTCTTTTACTGACCTCTTAATACTTATGTGGGATCCATTCTAAATTTCCTGTGCACCTGACTTGGTGCTTGTTCATCAGTTGTCAAAGTTGTTTCATGGGTTTGCGGTCCTGGGCTACAGGAAGAAGAAAGCAGTTTCATGTTGGATATCCTGGCGGTAAGTTGAGTCATGTGGAGCTGATGCCATTCAGTAGTTCTCTTGCTGAAACTCGCGCATTCCTCTAGTGGGAATTTAATTTTAGTAGTGTTAAATTCGTCAAAACATTTTTAGTCTTCTGGGGTCGGATATTTGTCAGCATAGTCTTTTAGTGCCAGTTTTTGTTGTTGCATTGCTTGTGTTGTGCGGTAAAACCCGTGCCTGCAACAGTGGTTTTGGTGTGTGTGTGTGCTTAGAGTACAATACAAAACAAGTTTTCATAGTCAAGAAGAAAGAGTGTGGATGCAGCAGACAAAATGAACAGTAAAAGTTTGTGGGGTAAATTTTTTTTAAATTTTCTATTTGCCATGTACCTTGGTATGCAAGTGTCTGTTCTCTCTCTCTCTTTTTTTTTTTTTGCTTAAAGTCTGTGAGATTTTTTATTTTATCACTGTATAATTGTTAGCTGATAAAGTTGCCTGATTTAAATGCTGTTGAGCATGTGGGTACACTTAGATCTAATTTTGTAACTTAATTTTTTTTACAAATTCAGTGGCACTTAATAATAGTTACAAGTGAGTCACCTACATCCACTAATGCAAGAACCCCGGTTCTGTTGGTGTCTGTTGTCATATTGACCGATAGCTCACCGGACTCCACCCTGTACTTTATAGCATTCATTTTTGGCCGGTCATAAAACAATGGAGAGCCTAGCTGATATTGTCCCAATCAAATGTCCTTCATCGTACAAAAGGATGTACAAAAAATGAGTGGCTATAGCAAATTTATTCTTAGCCATATCATTGTTACTGTGCTGTTGTGTTGTGAGGTCAAGTTAAACACTAGCCAAACAAAGACTGTACATCCATGCGAGTTTTGTTTGGAACAACAAAGAAATTTTCTAATTAGCTCGAGCTACACTCGAGCATAGTCTACAGAGTGTTAAATAGATAACGCGTCTCTCGTCTCTGTCCACCACAGGTAAATCAATAAACTAATTCTGAACTACGCAGTGGAGTAAAAATACCATAATATCATGAAAAGAAGTGGTCATTAACCAAAGGAAATCTTTATGTAGATAGTCTAGCATTTACGTAACACAATTTTAAGATGTTACGGTAAGGTAACGTCACCGACTATCACCTTTACAAACTGCTATCCCATGACTTTGGACATGTCAGTGTGTATGTGTGCGTGTATTGCGCCCCAACATCAATGGGATATTCCACTGGTATAATGCACCGTGTAATTGGCCCAAGTTGTCCAGGATTGATTCGAGGGCCATTAAACGAGAATTTCAATGACTGCTGTGCCTAGGTGTCCCTCTAACCAGGTATGTGAAACCTAATGAATTAATATGGCACATGCTTTTTATATACGACTAGGTAACTCTTGCATGTGACGATTTTGTGTCGTTTTACAATCGATTACTACTCTGCAGTGCACTCAGTGAGCAGTGATGCGAGTGTGCATGCTCCAGTTTACTGCACTTTCGCCGAGTGTATAGCCGATTTTCCACGTCCCGATCACTGTCAGCAACGAGTGCAAAAATTTTTGCACTCTTTGCAGAATAAGTACTTCTATCCAGATCAAACATCTCTACGGTTAACGAGTAGTCATGCGATAACTGCACGTTCCTCGTTTTCAAGTCACATTGAGTGTGCATGTGCAGATGAGTGTAAATGTCACGTTAAAGGCAATGCCAGCACCAAGGCACACAGTTCAAGGGTAGCTCTTCCTAAAGTCACTTTGCCTAGTTTCTATGGTGAACCCAAGCAATGGTCTCTAGTTTTTCTAACTTTTTTGCCTCTCTGGTGTCGCTTAAAGAGGAACACGTCTCCTGTTGAGAAATTTGTTTATTAGACGGGTGCACTTTGTGGGGAGCCTCTTGGTATGATCTAGTCTTTACCCATGTGTGAGGCTAATTTTGAGGTTGCTTGGAAATTGCTGGTGGACCGTTATGAGAACAAGCAACTTCTTGTTAAAGTACATGTGGAGGTATTACTTCAGGCCCCTTCGGCTTCCTACAAGACACCTACCTTGTTGCATCGAAGTGAAAAAAAGGGACTTATTGTGGTTTTCAATAATGTGAGATAGTTTAGATGCTCAGCTTAACCTCAGTGGGAGCTCGCACTTGGTCGTGAGTTACCCACACTAACCGAATTCATCTCATTCCTTGAGGAGCACTGTCGTGCCCAGGAGACAGTGAGTGCAGCAGCCACCAAGATTTTGGGGCACACCCTGAAATGCCCAAACCCACTTCTGCAGTGCCCTTGTGGAGACAGCCTGGTAACCACCAGTCCACCAAGCAGTCGTCAAAGTGCTTGGCAAGTTGTACCCAATTAGTGTGTTGTTTGTGTAAAGGTGCTAGTAGGATTTTCATTTCTTTGCTTTCCTACTCTCCAGCCGGCCGGTGACGTGACATTAAGCACAAATCAGGTCTTCGCTACCCCCCGCTCTGCGACCACCTATACCTTGCATGGGCAACAATGGATAGGGAGGTCGCCTAGTCACAAGTGATTTATTCAGCACTCCACATTCCCATCCCCTGCTTATTCTACACCGGTCACCTCTTCCGGTTCCTCATTGTACCATCTACCTTCCCGGCAACAGCTTGCGCCAATGTAGGAGTGATAGTATGTCATCAGGTGTGTTTCCTATTACACAGAAATAAACGTGAGTTAATTCAATCCCTGTGTCCCACTATTCCTGTAGACTTGCACCTAGTTTCTAGATGATTCCACTCATAAAGGAAAGACAGGTAGGTTACTCAGATGAGCCAAAACACCAGTGTTTACCCACAAGCACCTAGCACGGCTAACCATTCTGTCTACCTTGTAGATAGAACAACGGAGCCTACACAGGTACACTGATCCTAGACGAGCTTGTTGGCTCGGTGCTCACTGGCTTTTCTACTGCACATCTGTGCTAGGAAAAGCAGGCATTCCCTGAGTTGGGAAAACTCAACCAGGAGAACACCTATGTGCTGTGACCCAGAGACAGTGCAGCCAGACTTCCAGTGCGTACTACGCTTCCACGCCAGGTGCTGGAATAGGGTGTCCACTCAGTCTACAGGCCACACGTGGCTGGATACGTAAATACAATCACACGGAACCTGCTTTTCTTCTCACGCTTGTGAGAGGGTGTGTGTGTGTGAATCCAGATGACCCACTCCAAATGGCTTGGTCTGAGCGAGAGAATTAATGCTTAATGCCTCTGGACGCCTACACAAGCTGTCTGCCACCTTGGTAGCATCCATTGCAAAGCTTAACCCCAAGTAACAGACCCAGGCCCTGAGGCACCTACAGGATCCAGTAACACCAGAGGTACTGGAGTTTTTTTGCTGACCCCGTACGCACCGGCCCTGAAGAGTTCCCATGTTGGGTAGTAGTCCACCTCAGCCAGCCAGATTGCCTGCCTACCCCAGCCATTGTGTACCTGGTTCCTGCAGTTCTATGCCAATCTCTACAACCAGTGCCTCCACTACACCACACACCTACACCTGCGGCACCTCCGCTGTCCATTATTCAGTTCAGAGTTGCACCCCGACCTGTCGAAGTATGTCACCCAGGTATACCCCACAAGGCAGCTGTTCTCAAGCTCAAGATTCTACTACCTGAACCTGACTTTGTGCCTTGCCGGAAAGCAACCACGCCTATCTTGTATAAGACAGGACCCCCACTTGAAATAGGAGTGCCCGATCTAGCACTTAGACAAAACTTAGCCTCCTTGATGTGTAAGTACTCTCTCTCACTTTCCCCGTACATCATGCCTCGGTCATAGTTGATGGTCTGAATAAAATGGTGGCCCTTCTTGCTTGGTCTGTTGCAGTGTAATTTAATTTACCTTCTCTGGTACATGGTGGCTAGTTTCAGGAAAATTTCAGCAAAATTTGTGTGAGGTCAGGGAATTTAAATAAAATAGTATAAAGTATATTTAATAAGGAAATAAATATTTGGTTCTAGCACTTTGCTACATGCAATATTATGAATTGTAATGTTGCTTTATTTTATTCCACGTTCATAGGAAGATTTTTACGAACCTGGGGACAATTTGACTGTCATTGGTTTAATTTATATATATATATATATATTTTTTTTTGCTTTTTTTGTTGTTGACATATTGTGGAAAATATGTTTATAGATATAAGATTTTGCAAGTTAATATTTCAACGTTTCAAAAATAAGTCAAACATTTTCAGTGTTTCTCATTGAATGGATACATTACATTGTGTTGTTTTTGTATTGTGACATTTTCTGGTTATGAGAATGCTAGTATTTAACCTTTGTGTCATTTTTTTCAATTTTGCCAATTTTGTACCTACCTTTTTTTTTTATAAATATTTGTTTCTGCATAGGAAAACTTCCATAAATGTAGGCCAAGTTATTGGTACCCAAAAAAAATCTGTAATTTATTTTATGGGGGGAAAAAAAAAAAAAACTTTAAAAAAAAAAATATTTGTTGTGTAAGTTTGTCTGGGAAATGAAGAAGGATATGTGGAAAAGTCAGAGAAATGTCACGGAATTTGATATAAGGATACTGCTAGCCATCCTGCTGGTAGAATATTTGCATATTTGTTCTGTTAGCGGCTGAAAAATGTCGTATTGGAAGGTTTCCGTCCTGAAAATTGTCCAGGGAAAATGTTATTATTCTGCCTGGAAAATGGAGAAAAGTCAAGTAATTCATAAATGGAATTTTAATGGATACCCTGAATATTTCTATTGTTGAGCAACTGTAAAAATTTGGGTAATTTAAGTAGACAATTGGAGGGAAATCTGCAAAAAAATTTTTTTATTGCATTTTTTTTTTGTTATTATGCATTGCATTTATCTTTGTGAGTTATGCTATACTGGAAGTAGGTAGGGCATATTCAAAGAATGGATACAGTGGATTTTTTATTATTTATTTCCTTTATTAACATTTTACAGTACTTCCTGTTGGTTCTTTTTTTTTTTTTTGGGTCCATAAAAAATTTTTTATTATGACTTGCACACAATGTTGGGGGTGGGAGTAGAACTCTATTTTCCTCCTTTATGGAAGACTATTCAAAATGACTAAAACCTCGTAGCTCAGAACATAAAGAAAGGTATTTGGAATCACATTGATTTTTTGGCGGGGGGGGGGGGGAAGATTGAGTGATTGTAGTATGCTGTCAGTTAGCTCTACTGTTGTTCTACTACCTTAAAAGGAGATTGTTTTCAAAACAAAAACAAGTGTAATAAAAAGCAGAAAGTTATGAACTTTAAAGGGTATGTATCATGTAATTGTACGGCCACCCCGCCGAACACTAAAGTTGATGCTTTACATCTTGCAAACATTATTTGTGACCCTACATAATTACAGCCGAAGCCTTCTGGCCACACTTTCAACACATGGAAGCTTTTCCCACAATGTTTGTCTACTAACATTGTGATGTGTGGAGCCAGCTTCCTCCGAACTGATAAGTTTTCCCTTCGAACACTAGTTAGAAACAATATACCCGTCACATCTCGATCAACACTCCTTTACAGTTCCACCAACTTCTAGTTAAATAAACATAATGAACCGACATGTGTATTGCTGGATACTGCTTTTGGCACACTTTGCAGCTAAAATCCTCCCCTCTACAATCATCAACACGAGTGTGGTGTACTCTTTAGCTCACGTGTTGTTGGTGTTTAGGTGGGGGGGGGGGGGGGGGTTGGTGGTTGTGCAGGTGTAGGTGGTGCTGGAGTTGGGGGGTGGTTGGGGGTGGGTCTGGTGGTATGGGCAGTGCGGGTGGAAGTGTGGGTTGTGGGGGGAGGTCAGTGGGAGGTAGAGGATGGTTTGGGGGTTGGCGGTTTGGAGTTGATTGGCAGTTGGGCGGTGGTGAGGGGGTTGTCAATGGTCACTCCCTTCTCACTCCCTCCTTTTGGTGTCACAGTTTATCATAAAGTTTCTGATTTGTTTATGCTAATAAGAATAATTCTTTGCGTTGGTTATTGAAAAACATTGGCACTTTTTTCCTCTTCCCGATGAGCGAGGGACTATGTTAGGAATCAAGGAATTCTGTTTTGTCAGCAACATGATGCTGATAAAAAAAAGAGCAAAAAAGATAAGTGTTATAGGAGTGGAGTGGGAGGGTGACTGTCAGGGTTGTCTGTCAGCTTGCCGCCACTGGGTGAGATCATACACAGTCCACATTTAGTCATTTTTTTAATTCATTTTTTTAATGCGGTAATTAGATGAGAAAAGTAAAGAAAAATTTACTGTATATATGCATATTTCTGCTGATGGTGTGATGTGCCCTGAAATAAAGACCGTGACAAATTTACGTTCGCCCTGCGTCACAAAGGGGGAAAAGAAAATGCTTCGCTGCAGAGGCAAAGTGGGTCAAGTCGTGAATATAATGCCCACCCATTTCCAAGCGATATGTTTGTTCAGAAGGTATTTAATTTGAGTACCTTGACGCGTGCCCCATTAAGTCTGACTGACACGTATGTCGAGGATTTTTCCACTAAACCAAAAGCGGGGTGGTTTACTCTGGTTCTACAGTACGGAGTGAGGGGTGTTGGCTATTGCTTACTTATATCGTCGTTTTGGGTGTTGCTATTAATGAGGGTTTCATCCAATAGCAGCGTGCTCAGTCTACTCCGAAGCGGCATTCCAATCGTAGGTTTCACAGCTGCAGAAGTTTGGGTTTGACCAGCCGTATCTTGTCTCTGTTCGGTTTAGCAACCCTCTTACCATCATGTGGCATGATAGGTGAATGTGAATGCAAGGTGACAAGAAGATTAATGTTACTGAAGCAGGCGCGACTGTTTGGCATCTAAGTTGGGTGGCATGGTCCCGTTCCACTTGCCTGTCCTACATACAATGCGGTAGTACTATCCACGGTTTGATAGTAACTTGAGCTAGATATTAATTTCTACGCCTCTTGCCACTTCTTATCTTGTAAGGCTTAGTCTACACCGGTCTGACAGCCTACGCAGTGCACTTAAACAGGAACCGTAATTACAGTGTAACCCAATAGTTAATTGCCAGCACGAGCTCGATAAGAGTCCCCGCTGATCAGGGACGTGGAGCCGTGTGGGCCACCAAGCCTCTACTGGTTGTGCGGTAGCGCCAGGTTGGGTGGTTAATCCCAGGCTAAGGTCACTTCAGCACTATCTTAGTGCTCAAAGTGAGAGATAACCCGAGCGCTTGAAGCCCCTTCCTGTACAAAGGTGTTTGTAGTGGTTGGGGCATTGCTGTTTCTCCGCACCATCACTGACTTAGTGCTCGGGTGTTGGGAAGAAACTGGTAGCCGTCTAATGTGGATGTCAATACTCTGGGTTCCTGTTGGCGGTGCATGTTGTACTCTGTCCCTGACCGTCAACACAGACAAGTACCCTGCAAATGAGAGGCAAAAGGGTAGTGAACAATGGATGTTTATTGGAGACTGAATAAACACGTGACCTGTGCTACCTCCTATCAAACCGTGGAGAGCTGAAGGTAACTGCGGTTCTAGGTGTAGTCGACCTGGTTCTAGTAAAAACGGGAGTAGCTGGTTCTAGACGAATGCAAAATTATTCAAAGTTAAACTGACTAAGGAAAGGGTGTCTGGAAGAGACAAAGTGAAGTTAAATATATGTGTACGTTTTCAATGGATATCGACGCATGGTGAGTAGTTGCTGTGGGCGTACTCGACGAGATTCCTAGAGGTTCAAGCACTAAATGAGTGCTCTGGGATGTCACGAGAGAGTTTGCGAAAGAATGATTACCCGAGCCCGGCAGCATCCAGCCTTATATAAGTGAAGCTTGTAGTCTGCCAGTGCAGGCTGTGAGGAGGGCGAATCTCCTGCCCTGGTTGGCGTGGGAGTCTAGAAACTCTGGTCAGTGTTTCTGTTTCGTGTCTTGTTGGTGACGTTTGGCTTTGCCTGGTGGCGAGCAGTTTGTTGGCTCTCGCGAGGGGGGTGGAGGGGGGCAGAAGTAGGCTGCCGAGAATTCATGTGGAAAATTCTCTCCTTTTGTAGCAGTGGAAGTAGTATGAACATTTAACGATGAATCATAATCGTTGTTAATTAATAGGTTTAGTGGCATGCGTCAACCTATATACAATACCAGTCTTTAACAACAATACCTCTAAACTCCTGTTTACTGACGTTTTGTACGGTGTCCGTATCCATTCACTTCCATTTTTATTTGTCATTGTGCATTCGTAAGGTTATGCTATCAATTCTATCCATAGATTTGTCTGCTTCCATCACTGTCGAAATGATAATTATATACAGTAAAACCCTCTTAAGAAGTTTTCTGTTATAAAGTTTATCTGCTTAGCAAGCTTTTTAAAATGTTTGCACTTTGTCTATTACAAATACATAATTTTACTCTTTTAAGAAGTTTTCCTGCTTAATAAGCATACATTTGTCAGTATTTTTCTGAAACCTCTTAACAGGGTTTCACGGTATATCTGTATTTATGTCAGTTTTGTACACTAGCGTTTCACCATCTCGTTGCTGGGATATATCGTGAGTCATATAGTTTTATCACAGCCGAACATTACAAACATCAATTAAGTGTCAAGGCATGTAGCAGAGTTATTGTTTTTATTCTGGCACAACTTAAATGGTTTAGCATTAGCGTTAAATTGATTTTTGAGAAATCAAAGGTGACTCTTAGGTGGGATTATTTGTTGTGGCTAACCTAAAAGCATCATGACTCTACGAGCGCATAAGTGTCTATCCATAACTACTTATTATGTGAATTTTTTTTGGACCTGTCTACATGGAAACCTACACATTAACTCACAAACTTCACACATGATGACACAGCCAGATACATTCTTGCTTCCTCACTTCCATTATTTTTGTCCCCTTTTTCCCCACAACCATTATATTAATGGGTTTATTAGATGGAGCTGCTTAGAACAGACACACAATGCTCAGCTCTTTGCTGCCTTCTTTCATCTTCACAGCTTTCTCTTCCTCTTCATGTACCCCCGTGCTGGCCCTATGTTTCGGATATAAATAGGACCCACGCTCCTTAATTCAGGGCTGATTATTGCAGTTCTTGTGCAAGGGACTCGGAGTTGCTTGCGACATCCCAGCTTCTCCGATAACCAAGGAATAGGGATAGGTTCTATGCAGGCAACGCACCATAAGGGAAACTGCTGCCCTCTAGGAGGTTGCCCAAGCTCTTCCACCGTTAGTATGTTCCCCCTTTTGGTTACGTCAGGCCACATTACACCCACTATTACCCACCTCTGTCCTGTCTCGTGTTGTTATATCTTGCCATTGGGCAGGACTTGGGAAAGTGGCCAAACAGGCTTTGGCAGTGGTTGGAGACCTGGATTGAATCGTGTATAGGATCAGTAGGATGTACTCGTGTAAAAGGGAACCTGCTGCATTTTAGAGGAGAGTCACAGCCAACTTCAGAAGAGAGCACAGATACCTTCTTCTGCCTCCAATGGCACGTTACATGTGCTGTCTCACCACGTATCTCTAAACCAGACAGATGATACTGTCTTCTGCCTCCTCCTGTGGCACATTCCACGCACTGTATCGCGCCACTTTGTACACCGCACAGGAAGTCCACCAGGGTTCTCAAACACATACCTATTGCTTCGAGCAGTGTTCTACCACTTGTCCAGAGGGTCATTGAGTTGCCCAGAGCTCGGACTCCTTCCTCCACCAAGACGACACCTGTTTCTCTGCCAATGGGGAAGTGGAGTCTTTAATGCTAGATACCAATAAACTCTATTGTATTCATCAGGTGAGGCCTTAAACAGCGTAAAACCCCTACATTATGACCCCATTTATTACGACCACCTCTCTATTATGACCCAATCGCAAGGAACCGTAAAAAGTTTGGGTCGAAAAAGTAAAAAATTTGAGGTACGTATAAAAAAATATAGTAATCTTGAACCGCTGTTACAGTTATGGGTGAATTTGTTATTGTAGTCCTTTTCTACAACCGCGGTACTAGTTTCTATTATCCAGGGTTTTCAGCCTATGGAAAGCTATCCCTTACTGATGTTAGTGGTTGCACATTTCTCAAGCTACCATCATAGACTTTGACATTTGTTGCCTCAAGCAGCATGAAGCAATAAATTACTTAATGCCAGAAGGGGACATAGGTGTATTGTCCGTGGATGGTTCCCCAGAGAGGGGGAGGGGGGTACCTCTGCCTTACCCTCTCTATTTTTATGCTTCCCTTATCCCTCCTCTTTTGCTGTAAAAACAGCGGCACATTACACAGACAAGTTTCTTAATAAGTGTATGTATAAACTCAAATTTTATTAAATGCCCTTTTTTTTGATGATTATTTTTTAGGTTTATGTGCACCCCTGCCTACATAATATGCTAATTTTTAATGGTTGGCTTTTGTTTTTTTTTTCTTGTGAAGTGAATTTTATGTGTAACGTAAATAAAGAAAGTGTGTGCAAATTAAATGTGTTCTTATGTTACTGGTACCATATTATGGTGAGTGAGGCAGTGTGCATGTATAGGCAACGTCATAAGTTTTTGATGAAAAATTCGGGATAGTTAATATTTAAAGTTGACTGCACTAAATATTTATATTCCCGTAAGCATTGCAGGGCCTCATCGTGCCAGTGCAGAGGCCAACACACTGCCTACATTTCGTATAAATTCAACACATTGATGTAAATCACATCTATCAGCATATTTTCCCAATGCTGGGATGCTGTTTGGAAATGAACCGGCCCTGTAACAACGGCAGGGGCTGTGGGCGGGTGGCCACCACCCGCCATCTTGTACCGACCGACTGACAGCTGCCCAGCCTGAGGATCTAGGGCTGAGCTTCAGCAGTAAACACCCACGTCTGCGCCCGGCTGCGCTGCAGAGGATCTAGGCGCTCACCGGCCCAGCTATGTACACGACACGGCCAGACCAAAGCGAGAGCACGGCGCACACACACATACTGTGCAACGCCACCTAAACTTTTTGATCGCTACGTGCCGCGTAGTAATGTATGGCCCACGAGACCTGTGTAACAAGTCTTTAATAATAACTTTATATTTTAAATATATCTATAGTCTAATCTTTTCACCCATTTTCAATGGCCATGTCATACTGTGTTTAGGCCTTCTTTCTTATGACAAGGGATGGTCCAATATGCTTTTCTTGGGTATCAAATTAATCAGGATACGTCCAGCTATTAAAATAGATGTACATATCTATATTTAATTTAAAAAGTGGTGTTTTATGCAATAGAGTCGATTGAACATGAACTTCATGCAAAAATGGCAACTTTGGAAAATAGAGGTTAGGGGTGGATCAAAATTGGCCCAAAATTCTTCCAAATTATTTATTATGACCCTATTCTCGGGAACTGTGAGGGGTCGTAATAGAGAGGTTGTACTATACTTCATATTGTCTTGTTTTGCTGTAAGTTCCATAATCATTGTGTGTGTCTGGCAAATGAATGCTGATTGATTTTCACATTCTCAGCACTTCTTCATAAGAAACAGTTGTGTTTTCCATTTTAGCATAATTAGACCAATATTTGGAGTTTATGCTAGTTTGAGCTAAACAGCAGGGACTTTTTTTTTTTTAATGAAGATGTTTGGAGATTCATTTTATTCAGAAGACGTCTATTAATATTTAGTTGAAATATTCTCTGATGTTTCTACGAGAGGCCACCAAACATTGAATTTGTGCTCAAAAATAAGTATGTATACAGTGTCAAATGTTAACGTGGTAACATTTTTGTAATTGATTGTTGATAACAGGTCTTCAAAGATACCTTTCTGTGGTATCATTTTATTCAGGAAGCGTGCATTTTGATGCTTTTTCAATAATGGAGATTTGATTTGATGACTTCCGCTCCATCCTTAGGTCTGTTTGCTTCGCAGTTGGATGTTAACATTTTCATTTGCCCCGATGTAAGGTGAGATTATACTCTCTGTCGTGGAGATTGTTTTATTCACTTGCGCACCATAACAATGTTTAGATGCAATGAGTTCTTTTATTCTCCACTAGATAGCGCTAGTAGGAGTATCATTTGTCTTTGCTTTTGTTTCCTACGAGCCGGCTGGTAACGTTACAGCGATCAGTTATGCATTCGCTACCCCCCAATCTGCGACCACCTCCTCATCTTAGTGGCACCACAGCCAATCAGCAGCAGGCATCGGTCCGAATTAGTATTATAAAAGGAGAGACAGCCTGCATCTCTTGAGCAGTCTTAGATTCTTGCACCAGTCGCTCATAATTGTCCAGATTGGTCAGTCTTGGTTCCCTGCTGTAGTCTATCGGGTTCTGACCTTTTCACCATCGTTTAAACGTCGCTTATGATATGGTTTGTTTCCAGCGCTAGCCGCTCGGAAAGTTAGTTACGCTAGTCAGTGACTCTCCCCAAGCTTCGTACCTCGCATACCCGCTCACCCCTGTAGTACACGGATGTTACTGCAGGTTTACCTTTCCTTAATTCCTTTTTTGGACAAATTCAGAACACGCCTTGCTTAGTAAATCTAGTTTCGTGTCTGCCCAGTGTGCAACATCGTTGTTCACGTACCACACGCCTCAACAATACAAAAGAAGATCTTTCAGTAACATGATGCATCACACTCCGCATTCCCTAGTTTATCACTGGTTGCCTCTACCAGCCTATATTGAACTGTACACTTGCTTCCTGGCCAAGATTCGCGCCATTGACCAGGAGTTGGGGTGCACTCACCACATGTCTTTCCATTACGGAAAACATACGTTGGTCGGCTTTTACTGTGAGTTATTTCCTGTAGACATAGCACCTTTACGTGGTTACTCTTACGTAACAATACTGCAGGTGATCTCTGGAAACTTATTCAAATGAGACTGGCCACATAGTTTTCTCACATGTACTAACTTGATCCAGCTTGTCAGTTATGTGTCCGTTGCCCTCTCCACTGCTGAGCACCGCCAAGAGAGAGAGAGAGAGAGAGAGAGAGAGACATTCCATGACTGAGAAGACTGTCAAGCTCACACATCCGTATGCGACCTTTGACAGATGAGGCCTGATCCTCTGACGTATACTGCACCGTTGTGCCAGACGTAGGAATTAAGGTGTCCGCCAGTCTCCAGCCCAGATGTGGTGCTCACACGTAAGTTGAATGCACGGAACCTGTCGTATTGTTGCAGTAGCAGAAGGATAAGTCAACCTACTGATGCCTTATTCCAAAAGCAGGGGTCTCAAGAGCAAAATGTGAGGCAGATTCTCCTGGCTTCTGGCCATCAGCACGAGTTGAAGCTTGGTCTAGTAGCCTCCCTAGCTAGCTTAGAACCAGGAGTGCAGGTCCAGGCATTTCGACATCTGCAAGACCCAGTGGCTATTGAAATCCCCAGAAATCTGTTCACCTCCCCAGAGAAGCAAGGTCTGACGGAATACCCTTGGTGGCTAAAATAAGACTATCTGAACCAACTTGAACAGTCTCCTACACCATTCATTGCATATTTGGTTCCAGCCATTCTGCGCTTTCACTTCGTCCATCACCATTATTCACACCTTCCTTTGCAACTGCACTTTCACATGCTACTCACCCTACTAGTGCAGCTACCGTGACATGTCACTCAGGTATCGTCGCAAAGCCGGTGGCACCACGGCACAGATCAGCTTACTTGTACCAGACTTTGTGCCCTGTAGAATAGCTACCAAGCCTGTCCTGTATAACGGGAAAGCTCCCATACACCATCAGGATTAAGTCCCCAGTGTTATAGGAGCGCTTGGCATAGCTCCTAGCTAAAAAGAAGTGGACACAGCCTACTAGCCAACTGTTTAACCGAAGAATGGAGGGAGGGTTTTTTTTGGGGCGAGGGGGAGTTGAGGTGAAATGAACCCCAGGGTGAGCTTAAGATATGTTTGTCACGTTCCTACTCACCTGAAGGTTGCCCAAATTCTGGATGCCAGCTGTCCAAGGTTAAATTGTAATAATTAATTTGAAAGGGTGATGTGTTGTGAGTGATCAGTAGAGCGATTAGCATGAAATGAGTTATGGTGTCGCTGGTTGTCCCTACTCTACATCTGTTTGGTAATAAAATCTCCCAAGAGGAGATGGTCTAGTAGGCTTATGCACGGGAGCGTAGGCTGGGAGTGGGGTAACAATAGACTGGGGGTGGGGTAACAACTAGGCGTCTCTGAATTGGAGGAGGGATCACCACCTTTATCGCCTTCCCGGCGGTTGTGTGTATGATACCCTTTTTTCACACAAACAGTCTGTAGCTGGGGGCGGAGTAGGCTGTTCAGTGACCTGGGTAGGCGGAGGCGCACTCAGTTAACTGAGATTGTTCTAACAAGACCACGGTCAATATGTTCCTAATATGGAGTCGAGTTCGGACTCGTTTGTGTTGATCACCATTGGCGAGATAGGATGGGGTACGGGCGTAGTGACCTTGGGTATTAGCGAAGGGGGCATGCTATTCTGATGGGGGTCGTTCATCTGACGAATAGCGGATTTATCTATCTCGTGTAGCAGCGCACGTTGGGGCTTGCGACGTAACCTATTGGGAAGTACATCTCCCTTCTTTGTCATTTGAACACAAACTAGGAAAACAGTAATTCTATTGGAACAGAATACTCTTACTCACACTAGGCTCACCAACTATACAAGGGACACACCTTCTCTAGCTGTCGTCCAGTATTCCTTGATGAGTGACTTTTCAGCAGCTCATAGGCCTTACTGGAAAACCACAGCTAAAGTTGTTATGTATTCTATGGGGAGGCGTAGGTGTCCCGGACTTACCCAGATGTCGGAGCTTGTCCTTTCGGTTTTAATATCCTTTCGGACCCAGTGACACCGGGGGGTTCGGTCCGGTCACACGTGTCATGCAGAGGAATGTTTAAATGGTATTTGAGCCAAACTATATTTAAATGCACTCACAGAAATCAATTTAATTTTAAGTAGTTGGGGAAGGCAACTAGTGAAATTAAGTTTCAAAAATTTACTTTTTTTGTTCTTGCATTTTATTGACGATTTTAGAAGATACTGGGGAAGACAGATTAATGCAAACCTAAGAATGGGTGTTTTTAAATTGTGTTAATCCAGGTGAAGGCGAACCTGTATTACATTATAACATCCAAGCTAACATCTAAAAGTTTACTATCACACTTTACAGCGATGGAACAAATGTCTGGAATTCACTTTCACACTTTACAGGGACGGTTTCTGAGGGGACCTAGGACGTCGTGACGGCCTGTTACTGCGGAGTTAGGGATGACTGGGGTAGTGGGTGCAGGATGTGGATGTAGGTTATCTTTAGAGAGTGAGCCTTGTCAAGCTGCAGTTGTTGGAAGTGGAAGCCTTGCCAGGCTGTATGTGTTGGAGGAGCCTCTTGTATGCTGTTGGAGTTGGAGATAGAGCCTTCTCAAGCTGTGGGCTGGGAGAGGAGGCAGAACTCCTTGCAGACCCTGGATGGCTCACTGGCTCACTGACCAGTGTGGTTGGTAAGCCGACGAACTCTGGCAAGGGCAGTTTGAAACTTCCTTATATAGTCCCAGCTTCCTCGTGGTGGCTCTCCCAGGTGTGTGGGGGTTGCAAGTCTCCCGACACGGGGGTCGGTTTTTTCTAGTAGCTGGTGGTGTAGCATATTTTCTTATCTCCCTTTTTTGAGATTGACGAAAGTTTTACCTCCTCCGCCCCAGGTTCGGCATCTGTGACGTCACAGGGTGCAGGGGTGCTGCAATCTTGTGGGTATCTTCCCAACTTCTTTATCTAAGCTGGCGGGTCCACGGCTCATGTGGTAAAATAATCTTGAGAGAAGGGGTGAGCGACTGTTAATTATGTGTGTGGCCGTGGTTGTCCAGGCACGGGGAACCAACTCTGTCGGAAAGGGAATTTCGTATGCCACTGTTTAGACTTGCCCCAATCTCTTGAATGCTCGTTGATGGGGCGAAGTAGCCCATATAGTACACAGTCGCGCTGTGCAGCAGTGTGGCATGCATCAAGTTTATTAATATAAACTAGCGTTTTGTTGAAATATCTTTTGGTTTCTCTGCTGATGGCAGTTAAATATTGATTTTTCTCCTGCAGTAATGCACACAGTTTTTAAATTGTTTGGAGTCAGGAGAGGTCACAAATACTCTGTGGTATCACTTTCGTTGGGAGATGTTGCACTCTTAAATTAATTTTATATTCCATGCAAAAGTCATGTTGATTTTACACTAGAGATGATTGAATATATGGACTTAAGACGTGGTAAATCCTCGCTATGCTCGTTGTTTTAAATATTTTGTGGATATAGTTTTGGCGGGGGGTTGGGGGCAAATTATACACGTCTTTAGAATTATTCTGTCTATTAATATAAATTTATGATCAATTTTAAGAATATTTTATTCTTGAGCTAGAGAATATTGAACATTGACTTTGTACAAAAAATTGCAAATTTTGATGTGTAGAGATTGATGTGGGTCATTATTGGTCCAAAATATGAATAGGGCGTCTTCTTTCCATAAACTAATTTTTTTATTGATACAGTGATGGGTCATTTTAGAAATGTTTTACTGTAGACATTTGTCTGTACATGCAGTATTTTTCATAAGTATCAATAAAAATTTAGTTTGCACTTGCTGTACCTGCTATATTTTGCACAGATTTTTTATCTCTTTTACTGACTCATAAAAATGCATTTTTACCTATGTAGTATAAATTAAATTGCAGTGTTTCGTAATGAAATAAACATAGTTATGTATTTTTTTACTTTTCAGTAAATGTCTATGACATGCAAGCAATTTGTCTTTAAGACTGTTAGTTATGTAAACAAAATTTTGATATTCGAAAGACATATATTGCACATGGAAACTTAGAAATGTCCAGTTTGATGTTTGTTTTGTGATGAGATTAGGGTGATGAAAAGTGGCATGCAGCTGTTGTGGAAGTGTGTAGATTGTGTATACATGAGTACTGAAGAATTGTCTTGCAGGCACGCGGGCGTTGCTGGTGAATACAATGCGGCAGACGGTACTGCAGCTCGAGAACAGCATCCAGAGCTCTTTCATGCATCCCAACTGGTTGTTGCTCAGGAAGCCGTGGATCACAGCCGTCAGCAGCTGCATCAACCCCCGTGACTTTGCTCGCGCTCTCATCGTGCTGCAGGCTTGTATCAAGCCGGTGGTTTTCGCCACTGTCTGGCATGAGGCTCTTGGTGAGCATCACACATTATCCACTGCCACAGACAGTGGTTTGTGGTTCATTCTTATTTTTGGATATTAGAATTAGTTCTTTGTTTTACAGGAATTTTATATTTTTATGTATAGATAAAAATTTGGGTACATTAAAATGCTTAACACCACATTAAACTCTCAATTTGCAACAACAAATTTTGCAATGGTAGTGATTTTACAGCAAAATTCTCGAAAACTGTTTTAAAAAGAAATTGGAGACAAAAATGCAAGTCACAATCAGTCAATTAACAAATAAGATTGTTTGCAAGCAGCATTAAATTGTAGGATTTGGGTTGCTACCATTAAGTGGTTGATCATAATCCTTAAAAAAATATATCCTGCAAAAATAGATCAAAATATTTTTGCCAGGCTACACTCGCAAACAACTAGTAAGCAAGGCCATGTGAATGACTTGTGACATCGTAAAGGTCTAAATCATTCCTTTCTTGCCAACTATGCACCTTTATCTCTGTTGCTGTGTTCAATGCTGCATGCTTAGCAATAGTAGTAGATTTGTTAGGATACTTTGCCTTTTCCCGATATATCTGTATCGGTTATGGTATTGGGCAGATACAGATACATTAGTATCGGTTGTAGACAATTAAGTCAGGTTATTACTTTCTTTCAAAATTACTGTATTTCTGTGTGTATACAGTAAAACCTCGTTAATTCTAAGTCAATTCAAAATCATATATTATTCGAAGTGTGTATTTGCCCCCAAATGGATGAAGAGGATTTTACATGATAGTGCCAGAGTTATCACGTCTGTTGACTAGTTTTCGTCGCCTCTTCCACCCGCTGAAGAGGTGAAAAGATGGGGCATTGCCACACACTGCATGAAGTTAGGGAGAGTAGGACCAAGAAAATTCTGGGCTGCCTGTTGTGAAAGAGGTGAGTGAGGAAGGAAGCTTGGTGCTGTGTGGGCGTGGCTTGATGGAGAGAGAAAAGGAGAGTAGCGGTGTGGGCGTGGTGAAAGGATGGGAGGAGGAAGGGTGGAATGGCTATGGGGAGGAATGAGGGACAGCTGGTTCAGGGTAGACTAAACTAAAAAAAAAGGGGGGGCAGCAAAGAAGAAGGGAGCGAGCAATGTTTTCAGAGGCCAGTTCCAGCTTAGCGAGAGGCTGCTTAACACAAAAACCACACTGCACTTGGCTCCAATGTCGGTTGGCCGGCCAGGCAACGTGGGATTGAGACAACATTCACCGCAATTGCATTCATAGTAGTGGTAGCATGATAATTCTGGCTACCACGGCTTTAGTTTTTAACCAAACTTTACCAGTTTTTTGTTTTTATATTTTGGCGTACCAATTAAAGGCATCAGTTACAACACCTGTATTTTACTGCACGTGAACATAATCAATGACCAAGATAAATGCAACAAATATATATTTTGGGCAATTTCCTTCAAATTTTGCCTTTTCTGAACCAGACGTTTTATGGTTCCCCAAAACAGGGTTGTAACTTCGAGAGAGTAGTTATTCCCAGTGCTGTAGTGGTGCTTACTTTGGAAATGGAAAGTGGGAGTTTCTTTAATACACATAAAAAACTTTTTTTTTTTTTTTCAAATTCGATCATTTGAATCATGTGATTTGTAATCGAAAAATTAGGTTCCGAGCACTTCGAATTAACGAGGTTTTACTGTACGCAAAAAAAAAAAAAACTCAGAACTAATAAATCACATCCACTAACAATTTTCTCTGGTCCTGGCGAAATTCCTTTTTAAATAATGTTAGTATAATCTTTCATCGTTTATCACATTTTGCACTGATTGGTATATTTTGAGTCCTGTCCAATAAAATTTCCCACAACTATAGTTTTTAAGCTTGTTGTTTATGCAAACAGCTAGTAACTGGATGTGAAATACGTCACGCACCGCCATTTATAAGAGTTCTGTGCCGTGCTGTCTGATGTCATGTCTTCCCAACATGTCTGTTGAGTCAACACTGGGGTCATTTTCAGTAAGTTCTTGTAGGAAAATTGGAGGTTTTATATTAATTTATTTCAATAGACACGCGTCCTTGAATAAACTGATAATATGCAAGTGCCTATTAGACACCTTTGGCCATCTAATAATGGTTAGATAAGCACCACGCCAAGTGCAGTGTAACTCACGACAGGGAAAATCAGAGGACGTGGTTTTGAATGATTAATTATTAAAGACAGTGAAGAGATCAGTTATAATCACCTTATTTCTGTCTCAAAATTACAAGTTTTCTTTGTAGTAAAATATGTTTAATTACTTTAACAAGGTGCAAGGTGTCTCCAACAAGTAGCGGCATGGAGAGGAGAGGTAATCTTCCTCCTGCCACCCCCCTGCCATCAAACCAACAGCCATCACATTGCCTGATCAATAACTTCTCCGTGTGCTCTTATCTGATAGTGTGCGTGAAACATTGAAAATTTTACTTGCATTCGGTGTCATGTTATTTTCATTTACAGAAGGGAAAGTTTTAGGTCAGCTCTCATTTTGTGTCGGATTACAATAAATTATATATGGTATTTTAATATGTAATTTTCTTTGTTTAGATGAGTCTTGGAAAAATGTTATTGATTTATTATTAACAGTAATACTTCTAAAATTCAGTGCATAGGGCACTGGTATGGGGGTATCTGTGTCAGAAAACATGGTATTAGAACAACTCTAAATAATAGTTCAAGTTTTACACTTATGTACATGCATACTCTTTTTCCCTTTGCACCTAGCAATGGGGAGAGCTCTTAGTAGTGAGAGTTTCTTTTGCTATTTCCTCTTTTCATCACCTACAGGATGCTCTACGCACAGAAATCTGTCCACATGTTCTGCCAGCAAGTCCATGTATTGCTTGCTGGTGAGGGATGATTGCATGTTAACCAGGATACCCATCTCATCCCACATAAACTGTCCTCATGCTGGTACCACCACCATCCTAAACTGTACCCTGCCGTGTGCGTGCTATAATTGCAGTATTTACAAAACAGCAACAAATTGCTCAATAACATTTTTACAAAACCCACAATTCTGTCCTTTTTTTTTACCATGATAACTCGTACAAATTGTAATTTTTTCCTTTTTTAAAGTATAATTTAGCATTATTTCTCATTTATTTAACATATGTGTTGATGACAGTTAAAATTATATTTGGTAATCACATTGGTGCTGCAGATTTAAACAACGTTTACTTTCGAACGAGAACAATTTATACATTGATCGGTAGTAAAGTCAAAAGATTATTGCTCTATGTATGATTCAATGTATGGACTCGAATCACTAAGTTTATGTTCATGTGCGTACACATGGATAATGGAATAACCTATTTTCTATTATTTTTAAATGGGCAGTTCTAACCAAAAAGGTTTTGTGATTTAGAAAATAAACTTGTTTATATAAAGCATATGAATACTTTTTTAGATCAGTGAAATAAGTACATGCTTAACATTCATGCAGGAGTCTTAAACACTCCCGACTGTACTTGTCTTCTGTGATTTGTGGATAGGTTTGTAACGAGCGAGGATACTAATTTTAGTTGTCTACTTACGTTGCAAAGTGTGTTATGTTTCATCACTTTGAAATACTCACAATAGAGAAATGAAGGGACTCGAAAATGAACTGTAAAATGTCTGAAAAGCACCTTAATAGGTGCTACACAGTTCATCACAAACGTGGATGAAACATGTCCAACATAGTGACCCGAGCACACCGCCTTCAAGTTTAAAACAGAACTAAGATATTACTTGATATGCATGTGTGCCAACACCAAACTAGTAAGATCCAAGGTCACTAAATAATACTAGATGTCGCCAGAAGTCACTAACTGTGTGTATAAGTATCAGTTTAGTCCTCACATGTTAAGAATTTCAAAAATAGTAACTGTTATATCATACCCAGGAGTTTTAAAGTGAAATCATCTGTGTCTTTGATAAACTGTATGCAAATAGTGTTGTGTAAACTTTGAGTGAATGCAAACACATGTGTGCGTAAACACTGCCGAACAGCCATTCTGTATCCACAATGAACAGTAATACCGCAGCCTATGCTAAGTCTAAAAGCCCTGCGTAGCGCTTATGGTTTTTACGCACCACTGTATCAGTACTGTAGCTTCGTTCTGCGGATGCTTGGGCCCCGCTGAACTGCATTGATCTGGACCGTGCCTTGACGTTGCGGTGTCCTGATGACCTTCATGCTGGGCCCGGGGGGGGGGGGGGTGCGGGGGGCTGCATATTTGCAACGCCCTCATATATGTACGCACACCCGTTGGCCTCCTTTCTTTTTGCCCACTCCTGTTTAGGAATCCTCATCCCAGACACCACACACTGCACCTCTTCTACTCGCTTAAGTCCTCGGCACCACTGCCGTGAGCGCCTTTGTTACAGGACCCTCCTGCTTGGATCAAGTTTGTCTCATGTTATGGTGCAGAGGAACTCAAATGTCTATGGAAGTGTCCTTGCACACTTATTCACTTAAATTCCATATAAGCGTGAGATGGGACTGTCTAGGATATTTGGGTGGGTTGATATTTCTTACATTTACTTTGTTATAATTATTCTATCTACTACTGTCTAAGAGTTTCAATAATTTGTATATCTTTTGTTATATTTTTTCCTTTTACATGCCACAATATTTAATATAATTTTTTAAATATAATAATCTTTACGCTAGTATAACCTTATACACACACATACATATTAGCATACTTCGTTGAAAAATATTTCTTTTACAAAGCATTTGCTGTATAGAAACTTATATAAACTAACATAAGAAACTAAATACCACATTCATATCTTGATAATAAATAACCTTTACACCGTATTTCTGTAATTATTTGTCTTTTTGCATTTTGCATGATTACTAACTTGCTATATGATCTAATGACTTTTATTTATTACTACTTTTGTAAACTATACTTATATATTTATTTTTATCACATTTGAAATTGTGTAATTTATTTGCTATTATAGCTAATATAACTTTTTATACATACAATATTTGATTTTCACTGTGTTTTAATAATTGTATTGCTCTGTAGCTTTGTGTCGCCACATGGAATGAGGAGCATTGTCGGTGCCATTTAACCCCCAAAATAATTTCTGGGTGCTGATCACCGGGGATAATGGTTTTAGGATAGGTTGACTTTGTATACTTTCTGTTGCGACATTCCACAACATTATTTTACTTTGATTCTAGTTTGTAGATCTTTGGTAAATGCTGTACGTTACAATACTATATTATTTACTTGATTTTAATTTAGTACAGATTTATATATACTGTACTTTTGTTTTTTCACTCCTTTTTATTGCTAAATAAAATAAATAATAAATGTTTTTGACTATGCTACGGTAAAATACGTAGTTAGCAATTTATGATGCTGCTAAGAAGCGTGGACGCATATCATGCTTTATTGTGAGACTGCCGTGTTGCAGATATTTTAAGCGTTGGTGGCATTAGTGCTGTTCCCTATCACAACTACGGGTGATTATTTTGTTCACAATATCTTTTAGGTTTGAATTAATTTTGCGGTTGCAACTTACGTGTGCACGCTTACCTTTATGCTATGTGTATGTGCCAGCCGGCTTGAATTAATTGTTTGTTTTAAACAGTGAAACTTTAACTTTAATAGTCTCTACTATTAATCGGGTTTCAGTTTGTTTTTATAAATAATAAACTCGAACTGTTTGCTTATGTGATGTGGTACTACGAACTATACTTTGTGCTGGTAGTTGTGTGCTGGTCCGGTTGCTTAACATCACAGCAGATAGCGTGCTGTTTTGTTTGTGATTCGTGCTCTGCTGATAAATATTTCCAGTGCTGCTCCTGAATGGTTTGGACTAATGTCCAGGTAAGCTGTGGGGAGAAGTAGGGCTTTTTCCGGGTACATTTAATCTCTTTCTTACAGTAATTTTTGTATTTATTGATTTAATATAGTTAAATCTTTTAATATTGTTGTAATTACTAGGCTAATTGCCTGGTTGAGTTTGTTAGAATTTCTTCTTTTGGTCCTTACTTCTTTCTGTGTTGACTGTTTCTGTTGCTATGCATGTATTTTCGACCGGTGTAGTTCAGTAAATATGTGTCGCTAATTGATTCTGGTATGTGGTGATTGTGTATTTGAAAGTCTCACTAGTTTGCAAAATTATTACAGTTTGTGATCTAAGCTAACTGGTTGTCTCTTCCTCAGACGTGCATGTTTCTGTGGATTTGTTGTGTAGTGAAAAATTTTGAGAACTGGGGTTAAAACTTGTCTTAATTTTGGTGTGCGTGGAATGAGTAGTTCAAGGCTTCACATTTTGTTGCGTGACAGAAATATTACTGTCATCTACTGATGTACTTGCTGCGTCATGTGCCTTAGCGTGTGTTTCTATCTCCCTATGTTTTATCCCGCACCTTACGTCTGACACATCTATAGTCACTGCCTTTACTACTTTCTTTGCTGTGGATGGGACTGATTTACTTTTATTACTCATGATTGTTTCGTGTTTTCACGTAATTTTGTATTTCATTGATGTTATGACAACCTAAATTATGTAGTGTAGCATTTTCCATGCACTGTGTAGCACTTTTTTGTATACTAAATTTCTACTCACTACAAAGCTTGTGTCTGCACATATGCCTCACTCACACACAATGTCTACCTGCTTGTGGAGAACACGTTTTGCGGCAATATTTGTTTGTAGGTTAACTGTGTAAGGGGTGGTAGCAAGTCAGACTTGTATGTTGCACCATGCAGCAGACGTATTGGGTGGGAAGACAGACATTGTGCCGCAGAGCAGTGACAAACGGCGGCACACATGATGTATTTCACATCAGTTACTAGACATTTGTATAAACAACCGGCTTAAGAAAACAACCGTTGCGGGAAATCGTATGTGATGTGATCCAAAATATACTTTGATCGAAGTAACATCCGATAAAACGATACAAGCGATAAGCTTTATCGTTATTTATGTAGGAGTTTTGCTAAAACCACTGAAAAGTAACTGTAGATACAGTTTATCAGTACATGCGTTTACGGTACGAGAGTCGACAGTATTATCAATACATGTATGGCTTGGTCCACCATTTTAGGTAGTGTTGTGTGTTTAAGTGCTGTGTCTTTTGTTCCACAGTGTATTAGCTTCGGGAAACTTGCGAAGTGTCTTATTCACTGATTGATTCTGCATATTATTTTCTAGTAGTGGTAGAAACGTGTCCAAAAGTGGCCATGGTATGTATGTTCAGGAGTTGCAAATAGGAATTATGAACTGTAACTCAGTGTGTTTTGTATTTTGTAAATAATGTATTTCGAAATGGTTATTGTAATGTTTGATGTAGATGCAGCTTAGAAAACAACCATTCAGCGCTGTTTTGCGGTGAAAAAATAATGGGGATAGGCTGATGTATATGCCGATGAACCAGCTGATACCACGACCATAGGCATTGGCGTCATCTGTACATTATTTGCCATTTATTATTCACTGATTAGTAGCACTTAAATTACTTTACTAGCATGTATGTAGCACTTACCAATGCCACGTCAACTAACGTGAGACTGTTCACTGTGCGAGGGCTTGTAATACAGTGGATTGTTTTTCTCATTATCCCCATCCCTTTTATTCTGTTTTCGTGTGCAAGTGTTTTTTTTTAGACAGTCCCGACAAATATCCTATATAAACAATGTTTAATAAACCTGTATGCTAAATCTTATGTAAAGCATAAATTTACTGCATCCATCCATCAGATATTCTGTCTGAAACCCAAAATATATTTGGAACATGTGTTTTCAATGATTTGTTTACGTTGTTTACGCCTTGCGTAGTATTTCCTTTCCGTACATTCACCAAAGATTATGTGCATGATTTGTTTGTCAACACTATGTTGACGCATGCCGTTCCTACTACTGATCAACTACGATTATGACTCATAGCCAAGTAACCTACTTCCACTGCTACAGACGACAGGCACGTAGAGAAAATTTTACAGATGCATCCTTGATTGACTATTAACAGGCAACAGAAACTTATGAGAAAATTCTCTTCACCTGAAGGTTACGCAACCTGGCAGGCATGCTCCCCTCCCCCCCGATCCCGCACTCACAGCCGACAAGCTGCCCAGACCTTGGGCAAGGCTGAGCACTGCCGAAGAGGCATGAGGCAGAAACGCTGACTACTGCTGACCCAAATTTTTCGACTCCCACGCCAATCAGGGCAGGATGCTTGCCCTCCCTGCTGCCCATGCGGCACCCTACAAGCTTCACCTATATAAGTCCGGACGCTGCCGGGCTCGGGAGTCATTCTTTCGCATCCTCTCTCGTGACATCCCAGAGCACTAATTCAGTGCTGGGACCTCCGGAGATCAAGTACATCCCAAGTGGCTACTTACCACGTTTCGAAGACCAGCGAACACGTACATACGTATTTAACTCTTTTTAACTATTTAACATTTTGTCTATTCTAGACACCTGTTACTTTTTTCAGTTTAACTTTAATTCACTTTGTATTCGTCTAGAAGCAACTATTCCCCTTTTAACGTAGGACCAGTTCGCCTACACCTGGAATCCCAGGTACCTTCAGCATCCATGGTTTGGTAGGGTGTAGCACGGGTCATGGGTTATTGAGTATTCAATAAACACTCATTGTTCACTACTCTTCCGCTTTTTATTTACAGGGTACTTGTCTGTGTTAACGGTTAGAGACGGAATACAATGTGCACTGCCGACAGGAACCGGGAGATTGTTGACATCCATATTAGACGGCTACCTGTTTCTTTCCAGCCACCCGAGCACTAATTTAATGCTGGTAGGCAGAAACAGCGATGCCACGACCACTAGAAACACCTACAAGCGGGCTACAAACTCAGGTTATTTCTCGCTTTGAGCACTAATTCAGTGCTGAAGTGACATTAGCCTGGGGTTTGCCGCTAAACCCTGAGCGAACGCACAGCCAGTAGTGGCTTGGTGGTAAATACGGCTCCACATCCATGATCAGCCTACATGCATGGGGGATTAGTGGGGACTCTTATCGAACTCTTACCAGCAAGTCACTATTGGGTTACACGGTAGTAAGTGTTCATGTCTAAGTGCTTTACGTAATCTGTCAAACCATTTTACTCTATGCTTAATATGGTAAGGAATGGCAGATGATGTAGGGAACAATACCTAGCTCATGTTGCTATCAAACCGTGGCTGGTATTACCACCACGTACGCAGGAAAGGCAGGTGGAATGGGACAGTGCCGCCCAACTTAGGCACTGAGCAGTGGCGGCTGCTCCGGTCCTAGTAATCTACTTGTCGCCTTGCGTTTGTACTTATCCATCATGCCACCCTATGGAATCGCCGCTTCGAGTGTGGACCAAGCTCGCCACTATTGTGTGAAACCCGCATCAACACCACCACCCAAGACGACAGTATAAGTAAGCTGTAACCAACACCCCTCGCCATACACACCTTCTAACCAGAGTTAACCACCCCGCTTTTGATCTAGTGGAAAAATCCTTGACAAACGTGTCAGTCAGTCTAACTGGGCACGCGTCAGCATGAATGCAAAACAATGTGGATAATCAACAACTGCAGCTATTTATAGTATTGGTTGTATCCTGCAAGAGTTTTCCGTGTTCTATTTTCTTCGTACGTCTTTAGTGCATTCGTAAGTTGGCAACAATGAGAAAGCAGCAGGGATTCTTATTCTTCTCGTGTGTACTGAACTTGTAGGTTGGTAACAATGTATGACATTGTATTTTGATGGGCGTAGTTATTATTAGAAACTGTCATTGCAGTTTTGGTTAGAATTTTAAAGGTTTAAATAAGAATCAGCAAGTAATAATTGGCAAAAAGTGTCGAGAATAAATCAGTTGTCTTTTTAACCAAGGGATTGAATATGGATCGGCCAACAAAGGAATATTAGGCAAAAATATTTTGTAATTAAAAATAAAATTTTGCTTAATTTCAAGTGAATATTTATTTATAACTTGATTTAAATAAGTTCTTTTGAATGACATCTTTAAGCTGTAGGTTGAAACAAAAATGCAATTTGTGGTATTGTATAATATTTCTCAAGTTGAAATCCAAGTCCGCATCAGATTGTTTGAAGTTTTAAAGGTTGTCTTTAATGAACTCATTTTGTAATGAATGCTTTTATTGTCTGGTAACAGTTTTTGCTGGAGTGTTAAGTTACTTATTTGCCCAGTTAAATTGTCTATCTTATTATTTATTATTAAAATTAGTGTTGTATTTAATTTGTATGCTGTAGACACCTAATACAAAGTGGTTAAAGTGTTCACAAATCTGAAGACTTAAATTTAAGTAATAAAGGTATTACCAAATATTGGAAATTGGGAATTATGATTGTGCTCATCAAAACTGGTATCTGTGTCACTGTAATCGGTGGCATTGGCCTCTGAAAATTGGTACTGTTTGGTAAAATGTGGAATATGTTCATCCCTAAGAAAATAACATGCTTATTATATGGAAAAATATTTACGTATGTAAAGATTGTGTTGATATTCACATCAGTACAACTAACCTTGTATTTATTGAGTTTTATTCTTTCGGCATGGTTAAAAGTTAAAACTTTACAGGTTATAATCATTTGTATGTTACACCCATACAAACAAAATTTTCTACAGGTTCATTAAAATTTAAAACAATATGTAATTTAAAATTATACCTCCTCATAAGAAGTGCCGCGAAACAATGCCGTCTCATGAAAGACGTAAATATAGTGTCTCCCAACCCCATTTACCCACATTAAAATAATTCGAGCCCCAGCAGTATAACTTACCCATAACAAAATAAAGTAAGCTGGAATGGGAACTTACATTGATTATAACATTTGTTTATTCACTTTGTTTTTTTTCTAGATAGAACAGATGCGGCAGAAGGATACAACATAGCCATGCTACATTTCTAGAACAATCAAAATTTAGTGAACTTAAATGAAATGGAGTATAGTTAAGTCTACTGTATTATGTACATATAGCTAGCAATACATACAAGACGGTATGGTTCAATTCAAATGTCAACACACACACTATTCACTTATTTTGGAAATCCTTTCATATCTCGGGAACTAGATTATTGTACCAGGATTCTGTAAAATAATGCGAGAATTAAGCCAGTATCTACTGTATATTAGCTTCAAATAACAGAAGTACATTTTTGTGTAATTGATTTTTAATGGACTTTTAGGAAAATACATCATTGTTTGATATGAAAAATACAATACACTGTGTTGGAGTGTTAAATCATTTATAATATTGTTTCATTCCTTGCAATTACATTATACATTCATTGGTGGTAATTACTTAATGTGTTTATTGTTACAAAAACAGACCTTTGCATATGAATGTAAATGAATATCCTGCTCATAGGGCATGTGAAAATGCAGAGGATGTCTGCAACGGAAAGAGAGGAAAGGAAGAGGCAGGACAAGAAAGAGAAGAAGGAGAAGGAAGAGGAGGAGGAGAGGAATAGACTGACCTACAATTTTGTCAAGTATACTTTAGGATTAAAGCATCAGGTTGGTTTTCAGGAATATTTATTTTATTTTTCTTCCTAGAAATTCATATCATTTTAGAAAATGTTGCGAATTATTTTGATTTTTTCTTCTACTAAGATACACAGTAGAATCTGGAAGCTTTATAGATTTTTATTGAAGTTGCATTTGGAAAATAAAAATGTTAAATTGATGTTGACAAAACATATACACTGACATTGGAACTTAAGCCTAATACATTAGAGAACTCAGAATTTCCAGAAATAAGGTTGTTATGACAGGTTGGACGCTATAGATATTTTGGGTGATATTGGACCAAATTTGACCCACCCCCGATCCCTATACACCAAAATTTACAATTTTTTTTGCAGGAAGTCTGTTTTTATTTATCTCTACTACATCATTCTACACTTACGTTGGTGATGTCATGCTCATGTGGTTGGGGTGTATTTTTTTAAGTAATTAATCATGTTTTATTTACAGTGTGTTTTTGAGACAGAGATAAATTTAATTTAATAAGGCGATTGAAATTTATTTCTTTGCTGTCTTCAATAATTAATAATTCAAAACCACGTCCTTGGGATGGTGATACTACTGACTGGAATTTGGTGGCAATTTGGGGGTGCACAAATTTTTTTCCAATTTTGGATGGGAATCGGTGAAGGTCATTGAGTAGGTGGGTGAGGGATTGTTTTAAAACAATTGGGTTGGTTTGAAGAAAAAGTTTTGTGTGAGTTGCGATGAGGCCTGCTCCGATGTTACACATCTGCACTCTTAAAGCTAATCCACATAAGTAGAACTTTAAAGATGTTTTAGTTTCCCCTGCGCCTTTGGGACTTGCACTAAAGGCAATCTGCCAAAGCCCAGATTGTTTTTACACTCTTAAAACTATGTCACATAGGTAGGAAATTTCAGTTTCCCTTATGGCTTTGCAGTTTGTACTAAAGACAATCTGTTAAATGCTATCTTGTGTTTACTAAATTCTAAATATGTACTTCTATCCTTATATCTCATTTTCTTACTTTAGTAAAGGAAGCACTAATAAAAGCAACATACATATGTACAAGCAAAATTAACTAAAAGCTTCTGGACATTTTTATTAATTCTACAGCAATAAGAGGGAAATAATTATTTAACTTAAATTAGTTGCGCAGTGCCACTATTAAGAACTGATTCCCCCAAATGATGTGCTCAGAAAATAAAGTAACTCGGTTCTAACACTGTGACATATCATTCCTGAACTTTTATGCCACCCTATACAAGGGGAGGCTTCTCCTTGTACCTGGATTGTTGGCGGAGCACCGTACTAAATATGGTTTGTGATGTGAGGAATCAAACTTCGGATGCCAACGTGTGTAAAACACAGGGAATGTACACCATTATCAAAGCACTTATATACGGAGTCACCTGGAGGAGCGCATTAGTCTTAGGCTTTCCAGTAGATGGGTTCTTTCTACGTCGAAGGGGAGGCTATGAGATAAGAATACGTGTGGCATGTTAGATGTCGGTAGGTGACTCGAGGATGGGAACCTCAACGAACAACTTTAACGTAAGTGTACACTCGTATGCAGTTCGTGTACTAGAGGCTAGGATGTCCTTCAAATTCTGAAATATGAGTGTTGCATAAAGCATGGAAAGTTGCTCCCGTTTGGGCAAGGTGCCAGCATATAACGTGGGACATGTAGGTTAGCATGTCGAGACACAGTTTGAAACTCTAGGCAACACTCCTCGCCGACATGTTACCTGTGGAGTCATAGGCAGCTGAGTTCTCATATGCTCTGTTCGTGGTGCTGTGGTGGCCGGCTGAGGAACAGCGGCCAACTCTGGTTGTGGCAAAGTGGTGCTCGTGCTGCTAGGTGAGGTATAGGTAGGGCGTGAAGGGATGTCTGTGCATTCTGTGGAAATTACTGAGGGATCTATGCCCAGTATGGGTATATCACTATGTAATATTATCAAATACTCTAAGGGTATCCTTCCTTGTGTTCGGGTTGGTAAGTAAAACATGTTACTTTGTTGTGGCTCTGGAATTGAGTTACTGTTGATTTCTTTCTTAAGGATTCTTAGCTCCTGTTTAAGACGATTATTGTCCCCTGTCTTAAAATTCTTCGGCATGAGGCCTGTCTTCTGATATTTACTCTGATATAATATGAATTGCCACACAAAGAAATGTGCTTGACATGAAGCCGGTTGTAGTTAGCGGTCCTGTAGTGTATGTCCAGGTAAACGACTAGATCCGACGTGTCTTGCAGCTTAACCTCTTCTGGCCATTCGCTAGCCCGAAGCGTTATACAGGAGAACACGTGAGCAGCCGCAGTACCAAAGTATATTGAGTTCCTAGTGAAGTGCTCTTCCGAAGAGAATTTAAACTGTTGCTTATACTTCAACTTATAGGGGACACAAGGTTTATTAATACTGTGATTAATAAGTGTCTGCAAATTCACAAGTCTGAACACATTGTGAATTACACTTTGTACAGAAATCAGATGTATTAACTAAATACTATTTTATTTTTTTAAATTAGAAGTGTTTTGCGGGTAGTAACCTCTGCTTATTGTCACAAAATCATAAACATTTTGGCATACACCAATATAAATAAATTTTTTACCATTATACATTTTTAGTCTGTGCACAGAACTTTGTTACTAAAATGAAATGAATGAATTAATAAACAAACAACAATTGTTTATTGACTGCACCACAGTGATATTTTCATTTATCCAACACACAGACAACCTTTAACGGCTCACAAGTTGTTAGTCAACATGATTGTGCTCAGCTGGTGTGAATTTGGTCTCCTACCTTTCAAGTGCAACTGGTGATAGGTGCTTTTGAGAAGTGAATTGGGTTGCAGCGGAAGTGGGCAGTCCTTAATATTTATGTAATATATTGTGTTGATTTATATGTAACACTTGTTTGCTCTCGTATCATGAAATCAAAATCCAAAGTCACAGCCAAAAAATGTAAACTACAGTACACTCCTGCTTATTCGTGCTTCGCTAGACCGCTTTTCGAATTATCTTTGCGGCAGTAAGGTAAGTTATGTCTATCGCTGTGCCACGTTTATCTTTTTAAACTGTCAGCCTGTCACAGAGACCTGTGTGAGTCATCCATTTCCGCCCGTTGAAGTGTGCATCTGATCACACACTGACTCATCACGGGCCGTGCCTGAAATGGCAGATTTTGTTGACAATATCACGTGACCCGACTTTGTATACAAAAATGATGACGTATTTGGTAATTCAGTATTTTGTATTTTCTATCTAGCGGATGTTAGCAAAAATACAAACTGAACACATGCGCGAATGAGTTCTAAAACAAATAATTGTTTATAAAATACACGAGGCATGTTTTAAAAAGCAAGTAACAATTGTGCTTTGTTTATATATTTTGCAACAATTTCTTATTTATAAACATATCCGTAGTATTCCAGTGATGATTGTAGATATTACGTCCATTTTAAGCATAAATTTAGATTAAAATATTTTTCACTGTTAATGTAAAAATGTGTTGTGGCGAGTGCTAAACAAGTGACTGTCGACAACGTCCAAAGTGAAACTTACGAAGTAATGAGTTTGCATATCGGACACAGTCTCAGTTATCACCACCCCCCCCCCCCCCCCCCCCCCCCCTCCCGTCTCACGCGAATTACGTTTGGCTAGTTTATCGATTGCTCAGGCACGGCTGTTCACTGTTTGTAGTGTCGTTTTTACAACATCAACAAATTGTAAAACGACAGGTCTATCACTGTAAAGTTAGAAAAAAAATTTTGAGCATGTTGTTTGTAAACAAAAACATCAATCCTGGTACCCCAAAGAAAAAAAAAATTGAAGACTTTTTCAAGAAAGGCACTGTTTGACTTTTCTTACATTTTTTCATATCATTTGTACATTTACTAATTTTCAAACTTTTGCTTGTGCGTATGTGCATGTGTGTAAGTAGTGGGGATTGTATTGTATTGTTTAAATGCCAGGTTGTCTCATTTAAAGTCCCGTTACAGTCTTCATTGCATTGCATTCTAAACTTTCAACTAATTCTGCCATATCAAGGATGCGTGACTGGTCCGTGTGCATGATGAGGAAGTGATACACAACTATGCACCCCACCGCCGGCTTGCCACAGTGCACGCGCTGGCTGTGTATACTTGATGCGCAGTGAATTAGCTATACTATGTGCAACATAAATATCAGTTAAATGTTGTGTACTTTAAATCCTGCTCATACAGTGCGTGACCTGTGTTTGCTTTGAATTGTATAATAGGTGCAAATTTTTTTCAATTTTGTTCGGAGTCAATATCAATGTTCCATTAATAGTAAAAATGTGTATACTTGATTATCCACTTTTTTAATACAAATTCACTTATTCGTGTTTTCTCTGTCCCCGATTAACATGGTTATCGGGAGTTTACTATAGTTGCGAATTATTAAAAAGTGCAAAACCAAAATTTAAAACTGTAAATAAAATCTTATTCCAATGAAAATATCATCATGTTGACAACAGGCTGTGCAGTTAATTTCAATCTCAATTCATTATCGGAATCCAAGAAGAAAAGCTAAAAATCAAAGTTATACGTAATAATAGTCTTGAAAAATGTATCCCGAAGCTCTAAACACTGCACTCAATGACATACGTACTTGATGTGGTCATTTAATAAAAGTTGCTCATGGGAGGTAACTGGTAAATCTGTAATCCGCTCTGTTATTTTTACTGCTGTTGTAATGCACGCATGATTGGATGGTAGTTATCCGGAGGGGTGCAAAAAATGTTGAGGGACCAATATTTCCCCAGAATACAATGTTTTGGCTCAAAATTTCCCCCAAAACTATTGCACAATTTCATACACTCTGAGCAACAATTAATTAGAGCATGTTGAAAATGAACTATCATTTAAACCTTAAACCTATTTATTTTAAAACATACCTGAATATTTATCATAATGAATACATAAAAAAACATACACTGATTTCTGAAGTCGGTTATCTCCGATAAACTGCAACCTTCCCCTCTCTTTGTGAAGGTTGTCAATCACCTTTGAAGTCTTGTACACCTTGAGACGAGATGCTGAAGAAAATTGTGTAAAATAATATATTCCACCGTGGAAATGCCTGTCCAGTATTCTTTTAAAAGCTGCGAAGCCTTGTGAACAGGAGGTCCATTCCAAGAAATAAAGACTTCATTGAAAAAGGTGTCCAACTGAATGTTCTGATTGTGGAGTTGGTTGCCAATTGCTGATCCAACTGATTTACGAACTAATTCACTACAGATTTTTAAACAGTTTTCAAGCAGATAAATTATTTCAGGTATGTGGGCATACACTTCAGGGTTAGTAAATGCTTCTTTTAGTACTGTGTTGTCATGGATGATTAATTTTGGTTTTTGATATTCTTCTGAATATTTTTTGAAGAATGGTGTGTTTAAAAGGCTGCTTTTCATAACATTCAATTGGTAAAATGTAACATCACTCTCCAGCTTGCATCCTCGGTTTTAATTGACCCATGTAACAAGTGTGTCTAGAGATTCCTTAATTGTTTGCTCAGCTGTTGTATCTGGAGGGCTCGTTATTTATTTGCTGCTGAAACATTTCTGCATATTTTCTACTATTGGAGGTTCAGTGATTTTAAGTGGTAGTTTTTCAAGCAATGTTACACAAAGATTTTATAATCTTTTTCTGGAATGTTGGAAACTTTCTTCATCTGTTACTTCATCCTGATGCTGAGTCTGGGAACGGCTTGATCTTTGGCAGTCTTCATCAACCAATAGACAGTCCTGGTAAACATTATTTTTTAATTACTCAATTGCCTTAAGAACTGATGGAAATTTTTTTCAGTTAATCTCCCTTGTTTCATTTCCATTGTCATGTCATTAAGTGTGTTTTTCATACAGTCATAACAATCAACGATTGTCCAAATGCAGGTGTTTACATTCTGAGAGGTAAAACTGAATTTTGTGACAAACTCAAATATGTCAGTCGTCCCTAGTAGTTGATATATAAAACAAGACTTGGAAAAATTATTGAGTTCCAATGAATAATCCGTAGCAAGAGTATTGTTGCCTTCCCAATGCATTCAGTGCACTTCTTTTGTAAGTCAATAAAAAACAACTTGAAATCTTTTTGGAATGTTTTGTAGACTCTTAGTTCACTTTCAACCAATCATATTTCTTGGAATGATTTTGGATTCACAACACCCACTTGAAATTTATCTGCTAAAGCAATTGATTCTTCATAGCCAATACCCCAGTTGTAGCGCTTCATTAGATGGCCTATTGTTAAGCTATGATAATGACTGAACTTTACGAACATAATTTAAAACACTCTTTAATGTATGGGCCAAGTCCCACATAGGAAGTAGGAAGTCATGATTGAAATTTTTACAAAGACTTACCAATTTTTTATCCACACCAAGATCAAAATATTGTCCATCAAATGCCATTCCATTAAGTTGTTCCTTTAACTTAATTTTACAATTTTCAAGTATACATTGCAGTTTTTCAACAAGGACACCACTTTTGTGTGCGGTGCCACATAGTGAAATGTCAATCACAATTCATGTCTGAACCCCCTCTACAAGTGTAATCAGGCAAGTAATTTGGTATGTCAGGTTTAGTTTCGTTTTGTGATTTTGTCTGCTGTGACTGATACGAGAGGTAGATGATTTGTCACTGGATTGTGTTGTACTTATAAAATCACATATTTTGGCATTCATAGTAAGTAATATGTTTTTCCAATATTCACTAAAAAATTTGGTTGAGTGATTAAGTTCACCAACATCAGCATAATTTAGAACATTTAAAGTCAATAAACTTTTAAAATACTTCCCACCCATGCCTTCTTTAATTGCACTGTAAGCAGTTCTGACAACCCTTAGTCCCACCTTTTTGTGTTCTTTTTTTTACCATCATCTATCTCTTTTTCCATTGATTCAGAAAATTTTATACGTCATTTATGTACACTTGATTCTAAATTATCAATAAGGCGGGTCTTCAAATTTCGAAACTCAATACTCTGAGTAGGTTGTGTTAACAGCTTTTCACTTGGATGAGAAAAATACCAACAGTGCCAACTTTAAGAATGGTTACCGCCTTGGGAACATTTTTATAATTTTCTACACATGGACAGCATTGAATTGTAGCTGTACCTCCTATACATGGCATTATGACAAATTTCTGGAGTCGATTTGCAAATTCTAATTAACTTGATTTTTGTTTCAAATTCTTTATTATTGTGTGTTAAAGAGGGGGTAACGTCTTCTGCCTTTGTCACATTGATTTGGTTTCATTAACTCGTTAACTGGGATATGGTTGATAACTGTTTGTTGATCTCGGCAGACTCTTTAGCATCGTCGTTATCCTGCGACTGGTAATTCCCAACCAAGTGTTCCCTCATGTTGAATGATAGGTCTATAATCAAGTTTTCTTAGTTTGTTTAAAGGTTTACACCTACTATTGCTAAACAAATCATTTCAGTAAAAGTACCATGTTCTTCAAAATCACAGGTTTTGACTGTCAAAAATCGTGAAATACTACATTGATCGGTAGGATTCATTAGGATGTTTATTCAAAACGTGATTTGTGAGCTTATCGTGTCTGCCTCGCCACGCACAAAATGCGCAGTTTACTTCTTGTCTACTTTTAAAAGTAGACATAGTATCTTTTGTAGCTTTCAGTGTACATAATATAGCACAAAATAACACTTATATATGCCACAAAATTTAATAAAGTAATAGGTACACAACAGAGGCATATATTTTGAATAGGGTCACGGCACACTATATATAATAAACAGTGTACATGCACAATATCACCAAACTTTAACGTTTGCTTTATTTGCTTGCAATTGCTTCCAAAATAAATAGGAAGAAACATATGCAACAGTTGACTATGTCTGTTGTCTTTTGTTCGAGAAATCAGTTGATAGTTTTTGCGGAAACCATTTTCGACCTTGAGGAAGAGTATCGAATCAAAATACTTCACTCGCTGCATCCCACGTCGAAAATGGCTGTGTGTAATGCTGCCGGGGAAAGGGGCACCAAGCATTCAACAGCAGAGCGCACCTGAAGGCTCCCGGAGTTGCCCGAAGGAGTGGAAAAATACCATGGAAAGACTCCCCCACTAGGTGGCATGAGAGAAAAGGGTGCCTGCAGCCATGTGGCCTCCTGCTCCAAACATTGCTGGTTCATACATGAATGCAGCAGCCCTTTTGAATGTAAATACTGCAATTTTTTTCCAACAAAATATCCACTGAGCTACCGTATTTTTTCCCGAACCTCTTTCACCCAATTGGATATATTCTGCACCCCTGGTTATCCGTTCAAAGTGATGAGTGGGTGTAGTGCGGAGAGAGGGGTGAAGAACAAAGGATCTCCTCATGGCATCATGTGTTGTGCAAAGTCCATCTACTCGACGTAGTCTCTGCAGCCAGTTTAAGGGTACCTACCCACTGAGAAATACCTACATATTGCCTTGGCCTAGTGAATTTATTTTTATTTGAATTTTATTGGAACTCTTTCCATTTTAGCAATGATATTTCATAGTTTTCTTAAATTTTGATATTTTTTGACAGTTCTTGAAAACATTTACTTATGATCGCCATTTTCGGTACTTCCATGTCTGTTATATCGAGGTTCGAAACTGTAACTTTTCAGAAGAAACAATAGTAATCTTTAAAGGCAGTTTTCTACCATATTAATCATGGTGCCAATGTATGTGTTGACACATGCCACATTGCTGCGCAATGCGCTTGCGCTTTTTACGGGCTACTTTGCCCCATCAACGAGCCGGCAAGAGCTTGGGCCAAGTCATGAACAGTGGCAAAGTACTTTTCACGTACCGATCAAAGTGACTCCACACGTTGGACAGCCTCGGATATAAAGATGATTAACGCAATTCAATATGAAGGCCCACCCAGAACCCGGCATGTGATCGTCATACTTTTGAATAAATAAGATTTTATTTGACGGACCACTACCCTGAAATTATCTGAGGAAAAAGTTCCAATTAAACCGCATGATCACAGCACCTCTGCTGCCCTGTCACGTCACATCCACCAGCCTCAGGCCAAGGTGGATAAATTTGTCGTCGCCTCCACGCAGGGAGATAAATGAGTGGTGTCGGTGCAACCCTGATAAACCAACCCCTGCGTTGAAAGGCTAAGGTACCCCGCACCTCCTGAAGACTGCTGATCCAAGAGGTTTTTTTAGTATATAAGGAGATGAAAGCACACCACTCGCCAGAGACGTCGGGAATCATCGGCCACATAGGTCAGTGAGCACTCCTTGCTCTGCGAAGACCTCCCTACTCTCCTGCAGCCTGCAACACGGCTTCAACCACTCCAGCAGCTTGAAGAAGGCTCTTCCTGTTCCAGAAGACTCCAGATGTAACCAGATGTTATATATTCTGAAACCCCTTTACCTCAGTCAAGATTCCTTGACTCTGCGGCAGCAGGTCGTTGCGACATTTTCCCTTCTCCCCAACTCCTTTCTCGAGGAAATTCCGTAAAGAGCGTAGACTTACGTAAATTAACGTAAACATAATTTTTACTTTGTTCTTTTACCAGGTTCACCTTTGCCTGCATTAATTTGAATAATTAATTATTTGAATTTAGCTAGTTTATAATTCAACCGGGATTTTCCCACTTTCCAAACACACGTTATAAATGTTACATAACTGAATAGTAAACTACCGTAATTTTAATATTTGTTTGATGCGTGCCACTGAACATACTAATTAACCACTATTATGACTCATCGCTAAATGTTCCTACTTCCACTGCTTCAGACGTAGAGAGAAGTTTCTACATGACTTCTAGGCCACCTACTCTACTAGGCAATAGGAACTTATGAGCGAATTCTCTTCACTTGAAGGTTACGCAACCCGGCAGGCATGCTGACCCCCTACCCCGTGCTGAAGGCCTACAAGCCGCCTGCCACCGGAAGAGGCACAAAGCAGAAATACTGACTACGCTGACCCGAGTTTTTGACTCGCATGCAAGCAGGACAGGATGCTCGCCCTCCTCGCAGCCTACAAGCTTCACCTATATAAGTCCGGACGCTGCCGAGCTCGGGCAGTAATTCTTTCTCTAACTCTCTCACGACATCCCAGAGCACTACTTCAGTGCTGTGACCCCCGGAGATCTCGTAAGCTTTAAGTACGCCACAGCTGCTACGTGCCACATCTCAACGACCAGCGAATACATACACACATATTTAACTTCACTGTGGCTCAGTTTAACTTTAAACAATTTTGTATTCATCTAGCACCAGCTACTCCCCTTTTGCATAAAACCAGGTCGCCTACACCTGGAACCGCAGTTACCTTCAGCAGTTACTTTCAACTAGACCAACCATACCCTAAGAACTAAGGGTCGAAACCAAGCATCCAAGCTGACTTGTGGGTATCCACAGAACACCCCGTGGCGCCCTGAACCACGAAAATGTCGGACTTGGAAGTTAATGCCATCGCCGGCGAGAACCACAACAGTGAGCCTGACGTACACTGTAGCCAGGCCGACTGCACCAGCAGTGATACACTGAAAATAGAATGCGCATTCTGCGCTAAGATGTTTCATTATGCCTGTATAGGCTGGCCTGAAGTTGAACATGATATGGACGGATTAGAATAATGCTGTGCCAAGTGCCTTCAATAACACACGAACTTCTGCAATGATATCACGTGTCCTGGCCGAGGCATAAATTATAACAGGTGCACAACATACAGCGAACCCTATCATCACTTGTATATAGTGTTGCCAGATGAACGCGTTTCTATACCAGGAATGTCCTACCAATGCGAAAGAAAACACATCTCTCACTCCCGCAGATCCAAGCCATCCCGTATCTATATACAACTGGTAACGGCACCTGGCCATCCGGCAACCAGTAGAGACCGAATTTGCAGGCCGACCCCATGAATTCCTGGTAGTATTCACGCAGAATGCGAAAAATAATTCAGAGAAATGGACCTGCCACCAGAACTATGGGTCAACAGGCCCCAACTACATTTGAAGGGACTCGCTCTTACCTGGTGGGAGAGAGATGGCGGATTCCTAACGGACTGGCAGCAGTTCTGCAACAGGCTCGCAGCAGAATTCACGGGCGAGGATGTGTTGGCCTGACTGACTACTGAATGTTATAGCCAAACCCAGGACTCGGATGAAGAGGCCGAATTGTTTATAAGAAACAAGGTGCGAATTTACCACTGCCTTTTTCCGGCAGTACAAGGCGAAGAAAATTGTGTATGCTTCATAGCTCGAATGCTATTACCAAAGCTGTGTAATTTTCTACAAGCCCCGAAGCAGCATTCAATCGCAGAGCTTATAGAATGCGCACGAGAAACAGAGCACAATTACACAGAACAAGCCGAGCTAGACCGTAGGCAGGAAGAAAAGGGAAGGAGGGGATAATGCTGAGAGGCCACGCACCCACCCCTACGCCACTGGAAACCCCGACCTTGACGTCCCCTCCCTGCTATCACGCGCTGCCAGTGTGTCTGTACTGTGCCGGCCGACATCGCAACAGTGACTGCCCCACGAAGAAAGAGAGGGCCAATCCGGAACCAGAACAGCGGTGAGTAGAACCTACCCACAATCTCACTCCAAAATTTAACAAAATGGCTTTATTCCAGTGAAGTGCTCTGTGTAGAGGTCCGCCTTAATAACGGAAACACCGTGGCGATGCTAGATTCGGCAGTCACTGGTAAGTTTATAAGGAGCGAACTCTCCACACCACGCCAACGAGCCCAACTGACCCCTGTTACAAGTGACAGACTCGCACAACCGGATCACTTCCTTCAAGTGGAAGGAGGCATAAAGTTAACTATCGGGTTATATCGTAAGACATCCCACGTTAATTTTATAGCTACGCCCCATATCAGGAAATCCATGATTTTGGGGTGACCATGTCTACTTCAGCAGCAGTGTGTCCTCGACTATGGACAACGCCGCCTTCAACTGGGAAGTGACTGAGGATGCCTCATTAAGTGGGAAGGCAGCCAGATGAGTGGTGCCCCTCTCTCCGTACCCCGATCTGCCTCCAACAATTGCTGGTAGAAACAAACCAGCCGGCCCTAAATCACCCAACTAGAAGTCAAGCCCGAAGAGCCTGTCAACGTCACGCACGTCCTCAGACCGGAGATGCCCCAGATCCAGAGCTTTCGAGGCCCCCCAACTTCCAACCTGATGCCACCGCATACCGCCAAGGCCGCCCATATGCTTAGCCAGTACTGGGAATCACCATGGAGACCCATAGCAAAGTACATGTGGTTGTATCCTCTGCACGCTGCTCTTTGTCAGGGGGGGAGGCCCACAAGAGGTAAGGATGAAGATCGTCAGTAAGTGCGCAAATATTGCAGACTGTGTAGTAGCCGTAAACCGCTACTTAGTATGGGTGACCGGCGACTCGTTATAGACCTGTCACATACACTACATTAAATTTATCTGCAAGTCAAGGACAGTGATGTAAGCAGAACAATCACATTTAGGCTAAATTAAATTCAAAGTGTCCCGTAAACGTGCCTCAACCCCACTGTCACCAAGAGGCGGGTTTAGATGGGTGAGGGGGAGAAATGTAATAAACCAAAGAGGTAAATAAATGCAACCGTAATTAGTCACTTGACGATTTCCAAATAACTTTTAAATACAACCGTTAACAGCAATACGTCAAAGAGTAAATTTTTACCACAGTGTAATATAGACATTTTACACCACGAGGTTCCGTAGTTTTTAGTGGCAGACAGCCCACTTAAGTATTATCCAATCCCGATTGGAAGCGACTCATGAAAATCAACCTTTGAAAAAACACTCTAGGCATAACATGTCGGCTGTTTTTTTTTTCAATAACCTGTATTCCGGTAATAAATAACACTGTGGTAAACTTTAGAATACTGTATTATTGAATAAATGAACCTTTACCTTAATATCTTCTATAACTTGTAATATTTATTATGAATTAACAACAGCGAGTGCAGGGACGTGTTGGCAACGACCGGTAAGAAATAGTTCACAGTTAAAATATTATTTTAACCTCGTTTTTTAGTATAGTGTTTGTAAATTAAACGGTGTCTATCGAAATATTTAAACATATCTCATTTTTACAGTTTAAAATAATAGCTGAAAATATTGTGAGTAAGCTCTATAGGTACGATATTGTTTTATCGAGCGAGAAAGCAATTGAAAAACTGTCTGTTGGGGAGGCTTGTCGCGCTCTCTTTCTTTCTTCGTCTCTTTCACACTCTGGAAATTTCACTTCGCTAGTAAGTAGGGACATTATACATGTTTTCAATTCTATCGTATTTCATACTTATTACAGCAAAATAATGATTTTTGAATTTGTAATCTACAACTGAAAACAGATTTCAATGTTTGAATACGTATTCTAATATATTTATATGATGGCGGGGCAGTTACCTAGTGAAGTTGGCAGACGTGGCGAGCCATGACATGGGGTGTTGCTTTTTGTCAAACGAAACGTAAATTATTTTTAACTTCAAATAAATACATCATGTTTGTAGACATTGTGTTTTTTAAACATACGTAGGCAAGTTTTGCTGTTGTGATAAATCTGTGTTTCCACGGCAGTAATAAATATACTGTGCTGTATGTTTCGTTAATCATTGCGTCTGTGAAATGGCGTGCCTTTGTGCATCATGAATTATGCGCAGTTTTGAGTGTTTATCCATAGATCCGTTTTAGCATTAAAATATCCATGAAAACGCATTATCCATAGATCCGTTTTAGCATTAAAATATCCATGAAAACGCATTATCCATAGATCCGTTTTAGCATTAAAATATCTGTGAAAACGTATAAAATCCGCTTAAACTGTAACTCTGAAAATAAGTGAATATTCGAGATCTCAATGTATTTATATTCAACATTGAATCAAATTCGAGTATTCAATGATTGGAAACAGTATTTGAAAATCCGAATATTTGTACAGGCGTACACATAAACCTATGATACTTTGAATTTAAGATACTTTGCACCTGGTTGCACCATAGTGAGTTCATGGGAGCTCTGTGGTTCACAATTCTGGTTCGATTCTACGTTGGTGCACAAGATATTTCAAAAGATAACACTAGAAAAATATGAGAAAATCATAATGGAAAACACATTCCTGCAAGATTGCATTCTTCTTGTAGGTGATCTTCACACTGACACTTTCTTTTAAAAACTGATATTTATATTGTTATATTTTTAAGTATAGCTACACGGCAAGACTTATTTACAAAAAAAAAATCTAAATTATCTAATTCCTTTTACAGGAGTCCATCTTATTCGTAGTTCTAAGCTTACATGTATTGTCAGTGAAGTCTCTGTCTTCAATCATCATTGGCACTGTGATGAGCGTCTATACGTGATACACTACTGGTGTAGTAATTACCAGCACTGTGGAGAGTGTCTGTAAGTAATGCTACGAAATCCAGATGGGCTGTCGGCCACCATTTTATAGAACCTTTATACTCGGTGAGGCGTAAGTTTATTTGTACTGACCGGTTACTAACAGCGTAATTACTGCTGATTAAAGAGTTCAAAGTTTAACACTTAGTGGAGTGTCAGCAAAATAACACCTTGATCTCACCGGTTCCTAACTTCCCCCCGTTTGATGACTGCTGTGTTGGCTAATGTTGCATGTTACACACTATTAAACTAGCCTGGTGCGAGTCTTTCTGCCTATCTCACTGTCTTTGACTGGCGGATAGTTTAAATTAATACCGGTTACAGGTCTGTAATGAGTCCTGTAATGTTGTGTCGTAGTGGTTTACAACTACGTGTTTTGTTTACATCTTGTTGAGCACTGCACTTACATGTGTTCTGTGGGTTTCAGTTTGGCTGGCCTTCCTCTTTGACGGAGGGCAGCATGAGCCAGGTATGGCCACATGTACCTGGATGTGGGTCGTCACGGTGATTTACGGTACCTGCCAGGCATTGAATCTGCCTTGGCGGCACGTAGTGGCATCAGGCGTCGTGGCTCAGCCCGTAGTGTAGTGGAGTCTGCTTCTGCAGCAATATATGGGGAGGGCAAATGTACAAGGACATGGTGGCATCCGGCGTGGCATTGAGTGCAGTGATCTTACGGAAACTGCTCCTCGGCACTGTTCTACATCTAGCCACCATGGTGCTATGTAGCTGGACTCCATGTCGGTGTCTGCTGGTCTCGTCTTTCGCCTCTTCGTTTGGCCAGAGCTCGACTTCGGGAGTTGCCCTTCTGTATGTCTGTTCGTCCTTGTCTTCAGAATATCCTGATGTTTCTCCTATTGTTTCGCTGTCTTCAACTGGTGGCATGTCGCCTGGAAATGGTTGTATTTGGCCTCAGGTGGCCTTCTGGATCCGTCCTCGCAGGTCTTCGGCCCAGTAGACATTGTCTCTCCTCAACAATACAATAAGATCCGTCCAATTTGTCAGTGAGGCCAGCGCTGAAATGGTTGCTGGCCTTAGTGAGGTATGTGTTTTGAGTAGTATGGCTTTGCCGAGGTTAAATTCACTTACCGCTGTCTTTGGCAGGGGGTACTTCCGTCGGATGTAAGCGTCCTGGGCCTTCTGGGTCGTGGTGGTTAGGGCTAGTGTGGCTAGTCGGATGTCCTCTGGCTGAGGAGTACACTTGGGCTGGTATCTACCGCTTTGTTAGTTTGACTACAGAGGGCAAACAAAATGGTTGGGACGTGTTTATCCAGTGGCGGTGGTTGTTCTCCACACTGATTCAGAGACACTTCTTGATCTCTTTGTTCTTCCGCTCAGTGGGGTTGGCCTGTGGGTGGTATGGAGGAGTAGCCCAGGTTTCTACCCACTATCCCTGGCAAGCTGACTGCCATTGGCGTCTCGTGAACTAAGTGCCATTGTCAGTCCGTATAGCCTTCAGGTATCCCCAGCATGCATAGATTTCAGCTTCTATTTTTTGCACAATTGAGGCAGTTTCCTGGCTAGGTAGAGGGAAGGCCTTTATCCACCTGGAGAACTGGTCTGTAACTACCAGTAGGTAGTAGTTTCCCTTTGTTCTATGTGGGTATGGTCCCATGAGATCAGTAGCTATGTGCATCCATACTGTCTTGGTCTTGTTGTAGGAGGGGAACCGGGTAGGTAAGCAGCAGCGGCACATAACTCAGTTGTTTTTGTACTGCTGGACGTCATGGCTGATCCCGTCCCACCCATATCGGATCCAGATGTCCAGCAGGGTTTCTCGAGTACACCGGTGTCCAGCTTGATTGGTTGCTGGGATGGGTGGGGGGGTCGTGGTGGTGTCAGTATATATTGGCGTGCAACTGTTGTAGAACCCAGATCTTTCATGTGCAGTGGGTTGACCGCTACGCGTCCACACATTGTCATCCCTTACTTTAAACCGTTGCGAATGTTCCCGTAGCAGGTGGTGAATGTCAGGGTCCTCCTGCTGGCTCATCGTGATTTGATGACGGCTGATCGGTTACTGGAGGAGGCAGATTTGTTCTCCTGGATTTCGTTCTACCTGTATACGGGGAGACGTTTTCTCCCCTTCCTCCTCTTTGACTTTCTCCTACAGTGTCAGGAAATGGGACAAGGCGTGTGGCAGGTCATTCGTCTTACATGAACAGTGCTCTACCTCAAAATCGAATTTGGTGTGAAACATGTCCCGCCGCCCGAGTTTCGCCTTAGCATTCCTCGACTCGTGTATCTATTGGAGGGCTTTTGAGTCTGTGCGCAGGATGAAGTGTTACCCTTCGAATTAATATTGCTACTTCACCGCCCAGATGACCGCCAGATGTTCCTGTTCATTGATGTAATAGCGCTGCTCAGTCTAATTTAACTAGGTTGAAATATACATCACACGTGGTTGGCTGTCAAGGTCTACTTGATTCAGGACAGCTCCTAGTCTGTTCTGGCATGCGTCTGTCTGCAGGATCATCTGCTGATCTGCTTGGGGATGATGGAGTTGTCATATATTGCCAAAGATAGTCTTCAGGTCATGGAACGCCTGTTTTTCCAGTCCCCATAGCTATTGGGTGTCCTCCTCTATGAGTGGGTGAAGTGATGCCGTGAATGTTCAGCAGCGCTGGGCTGTGCCCCGAGGTGGCTGACAGCTTGAAGGCACTCAGCGTGGCGAAGGGGAGGGCGGCGTGCTTGTTAGGTTACGCAACCTCGATATCCACGTGTTTGGGCGCCCTCTAGGATTGTGGTGGCCCGCAACGTCCGTGTACAGGTTTACGGGATCGACTCTCACTTGGGTTGGAGTAGGAATACTTGACGTGATTAGCAATTAGTCGTAATCGTTTAAGTAAGATGAATAAGTGGGCATGCATCAATATGAAGATACATATTCAAAATTAAATAATTTGTGTGCTTGGGCTAGCAGCAAAAACATTGCCATGTGCATGTAGCTGGGCGTGCGCCTAGATTCTCTGCAGCTTGGCTGGGCAGAAGGCTTGCTGCTGTTGCTTTCCCCTAGAATTTTGGGCGGGGCAACTGTCGGTCGCTACACTATTATTCTGGCGGGTGGCAGGCGTCTGCCACCCGCCACTACCATCGTTACAAGTCCAGTTCGCTTGGTAACAGCGGCCTGGTGTTAGGAAAACATGACTTGCACGTTAAATTCAGAAACAACAAATTTTTGGCCCGCTTCTCTATCGCCGTGTTCCGCTGCATACACAATTACCTGAAGTTTAAATGTAGTAGTTTTTCTATCATATTTACCCATTATGCATTTGTACTAAACAAAAGTTATTATAAATGTAAAATATTCCCTTCGCATTTAAAAAGCCACCTGCATACAAATAAGCACAGTGACTGAATTAGTTTACATGTTTGCAGTGTGGGCGCGGCAGCCAGAAATCGATAACTGGACCAGTGACCTTGAAGTGTCAGCGACCTGGCATGTTCCACAAAGCATGCGCCACGTGGACCTGTTAGCATTTCATGCCTTGTTGAGAGAAACATTCTGCGTGAAATATGAAAGGAAAAGTTTTCCCCTCTAGTTCGGCACCATAAAGACGGGATCATGAATTGTGTCAGTGCAAGAGTTATGCCAGTAAATACGGTAGTCACTGGAAAATTATACGTTTTCAACTAACAGAACCTGCATGGTGCTAGACTTACTGAAAACCAGCAAAATTCAAGAAAACTTTACAAAAATGGATTAATATTTAGTTTGCTATAGCACAGCGATAAAATGTAGCAGTAGGTCGCTATCTTTAATTGGTATGCCACAGTTTGGTAAAAAACCTGCAAATTTCTGTTAATATGTAGCTGTATTCAATTCCAGCTATCACTTGGACTGTTATGTTTAAATTTTTTTTTTTCATTTAACAATAACATTCGACCCACATATGCCAAGTTGTTTGAAACCAAACACAATTGACAGCACAATGACCGTGAAGGACTATGAAAAGCAGGACTGATCCATGAAAAATGTGTCAAGTTATAAAGGGTGGTATTCTATTTATAGAACAGTGTGCTTGGTTTGATAGCAAAGGAGGTTAGAATGCAAGGTGGATGAATATGACACATGAGAGCGGCACAAGATACCTAGGGAAATGTGGTGGTGGGGCGAGGGAGTGCAGACAGATAACTAAAGCGCGCCTCACACGGCCTCGAGTCCTGCTGCAAGTGTGCTTCACACAATCTTGTCACACGTTTCAATTCGTACAATTCAAATTTTTCATGGAATATTTTTCGATTTTTTGACAATTCCTCAAAAAGACCTCATTATAACCGTGTTGTATCAGTTGCTGTGCTCGCTACAACGGGATTATAGTGTAATTGTGTTAGCCCAAAATGTAGTAGAGAAAGACATATTTTCCTTAAAGAGGAAACCCCTGTTAAAATTAAAATTTGGCTTTGCCAGTTGAGAAAATGAGTTGGCCTTAAGAACTGAACATGTAAATTTAATGTAAGACACCGGTAGTGCAGCGAGAGCATAGTGCCTGCTCAGATGAGCTATATAATCTCTATGTATTGAAAAGTAATAGAAAGAATTCTCTCTGCCCTTAAACCAATCGTAGATGAAGTGTGAAAATGTTAAAATTGTCACTCTAACCCACAGTAGAAACTTAAAGTAATCTCATATCTAAGTGAGTCTGTTTTAAAATTTGTATTAGATCATAATTTTTTCACACACTTAACCTCAAAAGAGGAATTTAACATCTTGTAGTTAGGCATAGTTTAACAGAGGTAAAGAAAATCCTCTCACTATCGTTACATAACATAAGATTAAAGAGAAGTAATTTGTGTAATTCTAATTATTGTATCTTGCCTGAAAGAAAGAAATGGAGAACTCCTTGTAAACACGTAAAATTTCATGCTAGTGCAACCATTTTTATCTAATAAAGTAATTGAGGCCAGTGCCAATAAGATTACGTAACCCTATGTGAGTTGCCCAGAAAGCATGAAAAAAGCAAATTACTTGAGTGTTCCCTAGTATGTAAGAAGTGGAAAAGAATAAGTACCCTATGTTTACCATTAACATGCATCCCTAAAAGAGAATGAGGATAATATGTAACCTAGTTTAAGAGTGTCATGTCCAGCAAACTGCTGAAAACCTAGCCTTAAAAATTCTTGTACAAATGGTAATTTAACCATTGAGCGTCTTGTGGTAACATGTGTGTGCCTTTTAAAAGAGCTTTGCTACTTGTGTTCTATCTCGTTTCTGTATGGGAAACCCACGGAGTAGTGTAGGGGGTGATATTTTTTTTCCTTGAAAGCTTGCACCCTTTCACACGTAAACTGTTTACTGTGTATTTTCTTACGTGAATGCATGGACGCGTTACCAAAAATGCTAATTACAGCAGTATTGGCCATTTTGCCGCCATGAACTGAAAAAGTCTTCCAATAGATTATTCTGTTTGGATTAATTTCACTAATATCCGTTGGTGCAGGCTCCTTCTCAACATGAGACCTTCTGAAGAAACACATTTCCAACAAACCACTGCCAGCTTTAGCAGTTATTCCTTGAAGACCAAAATGGTACAAAAAAAGACAAGAAAAAATAACTCATCTCTATCGAGGATCTTACCTGTCCAAGACCTATCATTTTTATTGACATACTTAGTAAAAGACACAATATTACAATAAACCATCTTCGGGTAATACCCAGAAGAACAAATTCACCTCAGATTCATGTCAGGATGAAATCTGCAAAAAAACATAATCAATACTGTTAATAATTGTAAAAATTAATATAATATGCAGAAAGGAATTAAACTATTAATACAACACAGATACATACATGCTGATTTTCACATGTCACATTGCTGCGCAACGTGCTTGCGCTCTCTAGGGGCAACTTTGCCCCATAAAAAGCCAGCAAGAGTTCAGGGCAAGTTATGAACAGTGGCAGAGTACTTTTCACGTACTGATCAAATGGACTACACGCGTTGGACAGCTTCAGACATAAAAATTGTTTAAAATGCAATTAATTATGAAACGTACAGCCCACCCATAACTGGGACATGTGATCGCCACCCTTTTGAATAAATAAGTTTTTTTTGATGCACCACTACGCTGAAATTATCTGAGGAAGAAGTTCCAGCGAAACCACACGATTGCAGCATCTCTGCTGCCCTGTGACGTCACACCTGCCAGCCTTGGGCTAAGATAAATTTTTCGTCGCCTCCACGCAGGGAGATAATAAATTAGCTGCGCCACCTCAATCCTGATAAACCAACACCTGTTCTGAAGGTCTATGCTACACCACTCAGCCTCGGAAGATCTGTGAGCCAAGAGGTTTTTACTATATAAGGAGTTGCAAGCACGCCTCTCGCCAGAGACGCTGGGCTTACTGGTCGCATAGGTCAGTGAGCACTCCTTGGTGTGCGAAGACCTCCCTTCTCTCCTGCAGCCTGCGACATGCCCTGAACCACTCTAGCAGTTTGAAAAAGGCTTCAACTCAAACAGTTTGAAAACGGTTTCACTCCAGCAACTTGAAGAAGGGTCTTCTGCTCCAGAACACTCCAGAGGTAACCTGACGTCCTATACTCTGCAACCCCTTTACCCCAGTCAGATTCCTTAACACTGCGGTATCAGGTTGTTGCAACATTTTCCCTTTTGGACAAACCCCTTCCTTGAGCAGATGCTGTAAAGAGCGTAGACTTACGTAAATAACGTAAACATAACTTTTTCTCGGTTTTTATTTTCCATGCTCAACTTCACCTGCATTAATTTGTATGATTAATTATTTGAATTTTGCTAGTTAATAATCCAATCGGGATTTTCACACTTTCCAAAATAAGTATTGCGTAAATTGAAATACTGGACTACCGTAATTTTAATATTAGTTCCTAGTTCATCTATCTTGTTAATTATTTGTCAGAGAAACTTATTTTCAGGTGCAACAGAAAAACCCCGCTGAGGATTAGTCGTGAGGCGTACCGAATTACACAGCCACTGCTCATGGTTTCCTGTGCTCCTTTACCTACCCTCGGTGGTGTTCTAATACCAGACTGCATATCTGTACGTCAGGGCCATGGGTGTGATTGAATAAGACACACCCTTAGGACTACACGTCTGCGGGAAGGTTACAAGGCTGGTCAGATGCATAGCAAAAAGGGTGGATTTAAGTGCCGTACATGGTGCAGAGAACGCAGAGCCTTGCAAAGATTAATAACCTTGCAGCTCGACGTTGAGGTTACGAATAAGGAGACACCCCTATCTGCAGAACCCGAGCTTGTATGTGGACCTTTCTCACCTTTCATCCCTCTCGACCACAAGTTAGAATTAGATGCATATTTAGGTGCTTATTGGCTGGAATCAGAACCAGAATTTAATACTTCCGTTCCAGCTGGAGACTCTTTAACGCCTGCCGCAGTCGTCACCCCTTCTAAGGAGGCAAAGAGCCAGGACGTTCAGAATATGTGCGTTATATAGTTGGCTTCCGGGAAGATAACCGGATTCAATTCCCATCTAAGGTCGTCCTGAAGTCTCATGCAGTTTTTTCCCCCGAAAATTATATTCCTGCATGCTGACCTATCCTGTCACTGCGTATAAGAGCAATCCCTTCTGCACGATCATCCATCACCACCATCTATTAGCTCGTCCCAAGACTTACACACCCCCGGGACAGCTGGGCTTCCTGCTTATTGGCAGCCCTTGTAGTGAGGAGGATTGATCTCCTAGGAAGGGATAAAATAACGGTTCGTCTCACTCTGTGGTTTGATTCCCCTCTCAGACGGTTGCCTCCCACTAAGCGGCCCCCACAGAACCTACCACAACCCACCAGGCCAGGAATAGTAACTAACATACCGCTGTAGGACTACTTAATGAACTCGGGAGGGTCACCAGTACCTTAATTACTGTCATGAAGATAAGAGCGTGCGTCAGTGTAAACATGTGTTTTGAAGGAATTAGTTTCAGATGTGTTCAGTTGGGACCTTTCATGGCCTGCATGGCATCCTCATGCCATCCATCTTATGGCAGACCAAATTCTGGTGAAGGTAGCCTGTGGAGGGGTCATCACTCTGTCCCACTGATCAAGGTCTCGGTTGTTTTCTGCATATCTCCTGCCCTTATCAATCTGTGTATGTTAGGCTCACTCTAAACTATCTCGGATGACCTTTTTGTCCAGTTTTGACAAGTTTTTTAGTTTTTTGTATTTTGGTTATACCAGTTAATGGCAACAGCAATTTGTTGCTCGCAAACATAATTTTGATTTTGTTTGTAATTACATTGGCATTCTTGTGTGGAGAAGCATTGGTGTCTTTGGGAAGGGCAGACAGTTAAGGGCATGCTGTGGTCTGTTTTTATATTTGACCTTCTTACAGGCAGCAAAGGGCTTTCAAGGAGAATTACGGTGTGTAAGCAACTAAGATATTTGAAATAGTTCTTTTCTGCTTTTTTTTTTAAACCAAATTTATGATGGTTCCCAAAAAAAAAAAAAACTAAAGGTATTTATTGTTCCTGGGTCATAGAATCAAGAGTTAACTATAGCTCTTAACTCTTCATATTGTAATGTCCTAGTGCAAGGAGGCAGGAAAAGTATTGTACATTTAATGCATGTCTATTTTGTGACAGGTGTGGAAGCAAAAGGGGGAAGAGTACAGAGTCCATGGCCAATGGGGTTGGTTGTGGCTGTCTACTTCTCGGCGGTACAAGCGCCTGGATTGTCGCTTGGTGGGACTCAGGTCTGGCCCGCAGAAGATAATGGTGCAGGTGAAAGGTAAATATTTCCAGTTTCTTTGTATACATTTCACAAAACAAATGTGTTAATATTACTTCACACTAAGAATTTAAAAAAGGGTTATTTCTCAGGTGGCCTCTCACTCAAGAACTTTGGGAAGCCATGAAAAGGCAGTAAATTTACTATTGACCATGATTTAAATAAATAAATAAATAAAAAAATAAATTAATTACAAAAATTGCAATGGATTTGCGTTTGGCATTTAAATTTTTCATGAATTTAACTGACTACTGATGGGTGTTTTTGGATATTTTTGCATTGGTTTTGGACATTGCAATCTTTATTTTATTTCTTGTACGGTCAATTTTTTCGAGTTGTATGCAAATTCCTGATTATTGCAAGAGTTTAAAAATCGTCTCTATGTGTATGTCTGTTTATTAAATAACTAGTTGTTGCTATCATGGTGGCATATGTCGTGGTATTAAAAGTTTGTCATACCATGTGCATTCAGCTTTATTTGTTCCATCGTAACCACATTTTAATACTGACGGGTGCTCTTCGTCTTCGAATTAAGGAGATAGAGCTTAGGGCGCTAACTGCCCTCTCTGACACGTTGGTGAAACGGGGAGTCAAACCCAAGAATGAGGTGGAACGAGATAGTTTCCCATCCAGGGAGTACTACCCGCCTCACTACTAAGGTTGCTAAAATTTGGGATGCCAGTTGTTCCAGGTTGAGATGCTCTGAGCATTGATTAAGCGATGCGGGGGTGGATGTGGATGACCTGGTTGGAGAAACTAAATTAATACGCATTGGACTTATTGGACGGCGTTTTGGGACGTAATCTGCGGGTGATGCCACAACGCGGGGTTTAGGGTCTATGTCTGGCAGGAGTCGATCTCGAACTGTCTTAGCGAGGCCAACTTTATTGTGCAGAAATTTGCAAGAGCTACATCCTGCCGATGCCGAACTCAAATAAGCTTGCCCCAACTTTACTATGCTAGAGTGAATAGGGGCTTTTATCGGGGGCTATCTGAGTGGGGGCCACACTAGCTATCGGGTATGACTGCCTGTCTCCCTCGGGGTCGTATTCTGGCCAGCATGCTCCTAACAGATGTTTGAACCATGACTCCTTTGTGGGCGGAAGTATGGGCAAGTCTGGCCGTTGAGGTGGAATATTTTTCTTAGACTGTGGTTCTACTGTAGTGGTCAGTGCATTTGCGGCATTGGCGTTAAGTGCTCTTTCTAACGCACATTGTTCTTGGCATTATTGATGACATTGTAAGCCGCCTTTCTTATTGTACATTTGATTTGTCCAGTGATCCGTTCTGCATACGCAAACAGTCCTGGGGTGTGGCTTCTGCACGCACCTAAGGCCCTGATGTGCAATCAGCAGTTCGGTATTGGGGCTTCACTGGAGGTAACTGTGGGAAACTGGAAACCCAGGAGCTTCAGCGTGTCGTTTTCAGACTAATGCTTTCTTCAAGCTCACATTTTGTGTTGAGTTTGTTGCGCAGCACAGCTAAACTCCAGTAGAATTTATTTTACAGATCTTTCTAAGCACTGCGTAAAATTACCAGAAAGTAAAATTATTACAGTGACACAGGAACTACATAGAAAATAACGGTAAACTGAGATGTAGGTTTCACGTAATTTTTCTTACACCAAAAGGGAGAAAAGCGGTAAGTACGGGCTAAACTACCATTTTATGGCGTGTATAGGCTGTACATTTTTACAAAAAAATATTATTGCAAAAAGTGGGGTGCGGCTTCTATATGAGATATTGGTACGGAACATTTTAATGTTTTAACTTAAAGGAAGGATGGATGGTTGGAAGGAAGGATGGTAGTGTTTAGGGGGGGGGGGGGGGGAAGATAAAGAAGAAGGGGAGGGAAAAATCTGTGCCATTATTTGTTCACTAATGTTCATAACCAAAATAATCATCTTGCATGTGTAAAATGTAAACTTGTAGTCACGTTACCATCTGTGGAATAGTAATTGCACAACGTATATTTGTAAACATTGCAACATAATACACATTTTCTGTTACAAATGGTTTTTTAGATGATAAATTAAGTCGGAATTTATAATGTACTGTGTTTGTACGGAATTGCGACTTAATATTTACAGGAATACTAAAATTCAGTGCGGTCCATACGTAAAATATTAATACCCTGATGTGTGCTGCTTTTCCCAACTATGTACAATGATTATGACTCATCTCACTTCAACCTGTTATACTACCTACACATGTGAGATTCAAATCCCACGCCAACTTGTACATGCCCAGAGGTTGCCACCAACTGCTCAACACTCTTCAGCAGCCAACAGAGGCTGCCTACATTGACGTCGCCGTCAGAGCTCTGTAGCACCTGCGACCAGAGCTCCAGCGACGCCAATCAATAATAGCTACCAGAAGCTTTTCTGTAGGTGCCAGAAATACTACTCTTAACTTCTTTGTCTCCTACAAACACCCCTATTAGAATTAGATTTGTAGTAATCAATTTTGGACAGTTTAATTTCACTTCCCCTATTAGCCTAGGACCAGGTCGCCTACACCTGGGTGCCGTAGGTTTATTTCCAGTCACCGGTTTACTAAGCTCTTAATAAACACGGATTTGTTTTTTTTATCTTCAAGTCTCGTTCATATAGTACTTTGTAACCAACTGCTGGGAGAATTTCGAGTTCAGTACCGCTGACCGGTAATGGGAAATTATTACTACAAACTAGCTACAACAGGAGACTTCCCCTCAGGCGGCTCCAGTTGCAATACACATGTATTGGTTGGCCATCTATTCTATTCCTGCCAAGTATATAGGTACTAGAGGAGTAGATAGAGGAGCCCCGACCACTAGCAACACTTTTCCCAAGGAGAGACAATACGACTGACATATCCCTACTGGAGCACCTGTGTGCTGGCGTGGCTATCTGCTTAGGTGCTACCACCTGGCCATGGTTGGGATCGCACACCCAGTAAAATTCTTGGTAGCCTACACTTCTTCAACGCTTCTGGTTCACCCACTATGGAGTGCGGGGGGCGGGGGTCTTCTGAAGCACTGAGCTCGTGTTACCAAACGACTACTGGCCATCACTATTCTAGGGCTACTCGTGTTCGTAGTGCTCGATTCATAGTTCTCAGCAGCTAACCCACTTTCATAGTTCTCAGCAGCTAACCCACTCTATGCCATTTAAGGTGAGACATGGCGCAAGCAGGGAGGAGCAAAGAATTGTGTGCCTTGCTGCCAAGTAGCCGGCTGGTTCCGTTCCCCTTACAGCTAATTGACGACCCGAAGGAGATTGTGCTGCCTTGCTCAGATCCTTAGAACAACCTATGTCTACCGCAGGGTATCGAGCTACTTTCTCATCATCACCTCTTTGCATGCATCCTGCCTGCCACCCAGTTGTGTATGGGTTAATTAAACGGATTGAGGAACGCCTTGGCTTCTCAAACGCCAACTTCTGGAGCTCAGCAGCTACCAGGTGGAACGGTAGTTTTTGCGTTGCTACACCTCAGGCCCTCGCTGCTGCCCGGGCAGAGAACGATCGGCTCAACCAACTATACCCAGTTAGTCGTCACACTCACAACATTAGTAAGCCTGCTACCGTTAGCACCTCCCACCAGTTGTCTACAGTAACTAGTCACACCATCAGCCATAGGGCAGACTAATCCAAGGGATTTGTCAATTGCAACGTCAAGAACTTTGTTCCTTCACGTAAGGCCACGTGTCCAACTACCATATCGAACCGTCAATGCCAGTAAGCACAACCGGCTGAAGTGCAACCAAAGTCACAAGACCGTGATCCAGCCTTAGCTAACTGGACACGTGTCACCCCCTAATTTTTCATCAAAAACTACGTGTGCGGCCTATACATGCATTTGACCTATACAGCCAAAATACAGTAAATTAAATCATGCTACAGAGAAAAATCAGGCGAAGGCGAGCGTAGGGAAAATTGATTAATTATCTTGTTAGTATGCATAATTTCTACGGTACGCAATTTACAGGGTAACTGGGATTTTTCAGAATTGCGACTACCTGCTACCGCGGGAGTCAAGTGAAGTTGACTGAGGTAAAGTGTTGTGGCTGCAGGAAGTGTATTACCTTTGGCAATAAATACTGCCCTCGCGGTCAACTGGGGCAGTGGTGGACGAGCCTAGTCGAAGTTGCTGGGAAGTTGCAGTCTTCGCAGTCTGCGGATGCGGGCTGATGACTTGTGCAGACTTCTGGACCTAAGCTGTCTTTAATTTCAGGGCGGAGCCGTGTTGCAGGCTGGGAGAGGAGAGAGAGTCTTCTGCAGACCAGGGAGAGCTCACGAACCTCTTCGGCCAGCGAGCCTGGCATCTCTGCTGGACTCTGCTGTTGGACCTCTATTTATACTGAAAATCTTGTGATCAGCAGTTTTTTGGGGTGCGGGGGGTGGTGAGGGGTAGGTTATCAGCGTAGCAGGCGTGCTGCTCTTTTCTCATCTCCCCGCTTGGAGGCGACGACAAATTAAAACACCTCGTCCTGAGGCTGACGGGTGTGACGTCAAAACACCACAGGTGTGCTGCCATCTTGGGGTGTGTTGAAACTTCTTCCATGGCTAAGCGACGGGTAGTGGATTATCAAAAATATTAAATTTATTCACAGGAGGTGATGCTTGAATGCGGGATTCTGGGCGGGCAACACATATTGTAATTAAGCTTGTTAATTATAGTTTAGTATTCGTCTGTCCAGCTTGTGTAGTCTTCTTGCTCGATACGTTTTAAGTATTCTTGCTACTGTTATGACCTGCTCTGAGCTCAGCCTGCTCTTGTATGGGGCGAAGTCACCCGTAGAGTGCGCATCTGCACTGCACAGCATATTGACATGTGTCAATACAAAATAATGTGGTAAGATGAAAATTCTCGAACGTGCCTTAAAATATTTGTTTGCTAGCTTCTACAATTAAATGAAGCCTGTAAAACTTTGTTAATCATAAGAAATTAACATTAGGGATGTGCAAAGCTTTGAAAATTCGAAGTTGAATTGAAGCCTTCTTTCCTTCGTCTTCGACTTTGGACATACATAATGAAAAATTTCTAACGTTCCAAAAATTTTTCCTTATAATTAGTAAGATAGGTAAACTTCCATATTTTGTGATTTTAGCCCATTTTACACACACAAACTGCATAATTCGTTTGTAATATAACTGTGAATACAATAAGTGATCTACTTTTTCCAAGAAGAATTAAACGAACTGATTTTTACTTTTATAGTGATGCATCGCAACATATTGTAGCAGTAATTACTATTAAAAATGAAATCTTACCTTTGCTGAAAATCTTATTAAATTCTCACATGAAAATTATTTTGAATGTACTAATTTAACTCCCAACAAAAGTAATGACGCGTGACGTCCTTTGCTTATGGCAATGGCACTGTTGGGCACAGTTTTGGGTCGTGTCGGTCAGGAAGACAATAGTTAACATCTGTTTCTACTATTTGCAAGCCGAAGCTCGGCCAGTTTAGAGCGCCGGCCACGTATCCTGTTGGCTTGGTACGTCAAGTGCTGCTAACATTGTAAGGTGAATCGGTTGACATACTGCCACAGGTAAGACTGAAGGGTGACTCGGGGTGGCTGCTCATTCAGTTGCTGCGACCATAGACAGCTGGTGCTGTGACTGGTATATTACTGGTAATGTTATGGCTGTTGTGGTTGGTCGGGGCCCGGGATAAGTTATTGCTTCTGCTGCTGTTACCCCCGAACTTGGGCTTGGTGATGCCAAGGGGGATGTGCTCGCCTCTGCGGATGTCCGCTGTGTTCGGGTAGGGGTACTCAGCTCTCTTGATTGTGTCTGAAAACCAGGCGGACAGCTTGATCTCGTTCCCGGGGGGGTTAATCGTACAGAGTGCAGATGGAACTGGGTTGGAACTCTCGTTTGCTTTGGAGGCGGTAGATGCCTTTCTCTCCTGCCACTGAGCACAACTGCTCTGGTTGTATAGCATACAGGAAGGAACAAATACTAGCTTCGAAAGTGGGAAGCATGCGACAAAGGTCCCTAACTATGTGTAAGGCCTACGGTCGGCAGACGCTTCATGTGACTGTACACCAGGTAGGACAACATGTCACCTGCTGTTACTCCACGGACGTGAGAGTGTGATGCAGTCCAGGTGCTCTACTCGCATCAGAGTTGTGTTCTGAGAGATGGGGAAGACAGAGACTTTCTGCATCTGGGCGTTTCCATGAGCTTACTCCTCCCCTCCTGACTATACTAACAAAACTCTCACCAAGGGACCAATCCCAGGAATTGGACCACCTGCAGATACCGGTCATACCAGGGATTCTCAAGGACCTCGTCTGGGACCCCATTCGTCTGAGCGAATAAATACATCCCGTGTTAGCAGCATATTTGAGCATACAGGACCAGTCCTTGGGACTTGCCAACGCATACTTCAGGGGATTTGAGCCAGCGATGCTAACCCATATGACCGACACTACCTTTGAGCCACTGCACATCAACCAACCTACCTCACGCCAACCGTAGTTGATACAGATTAAGCAGGCTCACAGGTTACGTGTCGCCCAGGTTAACCGCTTATAGCCAATCGGTTGAAACGCAAGATCACTCTCTTAGAATCTGATTTTGTGCCTCGCTGTAAAGACTTAATCAAACCAGAACCCCCTGCCACCAATTGTGCCTTACCTAGCACCCACTAACAACCCTTAAGAAGTGGTGACGTCCCTCCACCAGCATCAGTGCGTCAAGCGCCAACCTGCCTGGTTGAGGATCGCAGTGGCAGGCTGATGCAGGCATCTCACTCCATGGCTGGCTGTCCTACTCTCCTGAATGAATGGTTGCTGTTGGAGGTTTGGGCTCTTGACACCACAAAAACTCTCTTGGTCAGCTGTCAGGCTCATCCTTCTATGCGGGCTGGGTGGTGGCCTCGAGACACTTCCTAGTACCTCGACCTGGGTAACCGTCAGAGGTAGAGGTTTTTGATGCTCCTGTGCCTCCTCGGCTGGTGGTTCGACCACGCCCTCCTGGGCTGTCATGGTCTGGGTAGTCGTTGGAGGCAGAGGCTCTTGGAGGTCCTCTGCCTCGACGGTGGGGTCTCTGGGCTCATCCTCCCGTGCGCAAGGCTGGGTCCAAGTGTCAATCTTGGCATCGAGGGAGGTCGGTACCTGGGTGGCTATCAGAGGTAGCAGTTATGGTGTTCCTACTAGGGGTGGGATCCTTGATACTATGATATCTTAATACCCTTGAGTATAGGCCATTCACAGTAAATTGAGTATTTCTTGAAGCTGTTTTCTCAGACATAATGACCAATAAATACTTTCATTGTGGCCTCGGACTTTTGGTTTTACTGTGGTTATTACTCTCATGGCGGGGTTTACGTTAAGATATGGAAGATATAAATTAGTTGAAAGAAAAAAGTAATTACGACCAAAATGGCTCACTTTACCCTGAACAAAACAACCTATACTGAGTATGTATTACATGAGAATATCGAAAAGTATTGATTTTTAACACATATTATATAATGCCATAATTATGGTACAGTTGTACCATAAGCTTTAGAATCATTGCAATAATTTCAAAAAGTGTACCATAACATTCGGAATATGCACAATAGTGTTGGACAGCATACCATAATTTGAGTACAAGTGTACCACAATATACCATATTTTATTCTTAACATTATATTCACATAGCTGCGAGCACGTTCAGGCGTTTTTAGGGTATCCAAACATACCAAATTATGATTTTTGACATTTACTTCAATTGTACAATAAAAATGGGTTGAGAGTTGTGAGCAAGTGCTGATATCAGCGAGTGAGCAACTTGTGTAGTTACTGTACATCCAATACATACCACAATTATATGTTTCACCGAAATTTTTCATTTTATTAATTTTTATCCCATCAATCACTTATGGTATATATTTAAGGTGCAATAAAATCAGGTAGAGAGTTGCAAGCGAGCGCCGATTGTTATGAGCAAGCAAATTAATTAGTTATTGTACATCGCACACATATCATAATTATCTGATGCAACTTCATTATCAGATATTCACAAAAATAAATGCCATAATTATCTGATACACCTATTGTGGCCTTGCCGGCATCTTTATTTAACGTTACTGTGATTTCCTTAAAGTCTCAAAGTAAAATAAACTGTCAAATCGCAAAATAAGTGTTTACGGAGCTATAATTTTCCTCAAAATTTGATTATGGCTTTTACTGTGTAAACTTGATTCTATAGAATCAATGGAGACTGTATTAGTTTATTATTTGTTAAGTACATTTTGGTTACAAGCTGTCCATTATTTGTTTCCAGTGCTATGTGGGTTTTGATATAGTTTGTGTGTGTCGATGATACTATTAAAATGAGCAATTTTCTTCGCCAAGTTGTTTTGTGTTAATGAAAATTTATATTTGGTATTGAGAAAAGTATCAGTATTGATTATTCGTGAGAATGTTTTGGTATTGAAACTGGAATAGAGTATCGAGAAAATGTAGTATCGACCTACCCATAGTTTAGACTATTTGTATAGCTAGGGATATGATGGCACAGCAGTAAAAATGGGCAATTAGTGTGTTGCCAATCATATCACTCAGCTGTGCATTTCATTGCGCATGCCATTCTCTAAGTTTAGCTTTGATATAATCTTGTGTGTAAAAGATATTGAAAACTGCATAGGGATAGTGACGGAAGTGGTGTCATTCTTTAGGTGCGTAGTCAGTCTGTGAAATTTGATGGAGTGAGCAATGAGATTCATTGTTTTTGTTTAATAAACTCAGAAACCACTATAAAATCACTCAATAATCATTCTTCTTTGTACCAGAGTAAGATTATACTAATTTCACTTTTCGTATGTTATAAAATATTTAACCCAACATTCAGTTTTTCCTAATTGCTTACTGTGGTGTATTAGTTTAGAAAAAACCAATCACTCTTTCTTTGACATCCTGTGTGTCTCACAGTAAGCAAAAGAGGTATGTGTGACATAATGGAAGGTTGCTAACCTCGGGCCTTGTGTCACCCGGGCTGGCTAGCTAGCGGAACAAACGAGTGTACTTTAATAAAGGAATTTAACCCAAACATATATGCTTACGGAGGTCATCAGAAATACAACATATAAACACTCCATCAATAATTAAATGCTGAATTTATACCATTGTACCTTGATAATTTCGGAGAATTTTAGGAGCTCTGTGGCCTGGAATCATAGGTTTGACACTTGGTCGGTATAACAAGGTACACAGAACACTGCAAAGTAAACAGCAAAAATTTCTTAGACATCAGCTATACATTATGTACAATTGGGTTAACAAATTACTGTGAATATTGATGGATGCTCTTTTAAGAGAGTGGGTTCTGATTTCGTTGGTATCGTTTGCATACCAAGACACTGGTGCAAAAAAATGTACAACTTCGTGTATGTGACGCTAGCACTGTGGTGAGCATTTATAAAGGTCACTAGTGGATTATAAGTGGACTGTCTGCCACTAACTATTTGTGACATGATGTGGTGAGAATGTTTTACGTGAAAGAGAAAATATACAGCTTAACAAGAAAAGCTATTTTTCGGCTATTACTTAAGTTCTTACCATCACAGGATACTGTTTATACTTGACAAGATTTGAATTACTGCTACTCGTTAAAGGTCCATCTTCACATTTAAACACTTTTATAACCTAATTCTGATAGCACTAATGTGATTGTGTGGAAGTGGTAATGTCCTGCATTGCTCTCACTGGCTATTAACTGGGGGCTATCACTGTGTTACGGTTTTGTTACTGAGGGCTATAACAAGTCGTAAAAGTAACTGTGATGGCAGCTTTGTTATTACTACCTATTATAAGCCCGTTATTACGGAGCACTGACTTACTTGTTGGTGGTCATATTCTTTGCCGGTCTTCCCCTCTACCATAGTACTGCATGTACAGGATACTGCCACATGAAGCGTGATGTCGGCCTTCACGGAGACTTTTTGTACTGGCCTGGCACTGCTACTGCTTTGGTGGCACAAGGGGTCATCACTCTCCTGGGTTCAGCACGTGGTGCTGAGGAATCATCTTCAGCTGCAACCATTCGGGAGGACTTAACATGCATTTGCTTGGGTTCCTACCCAGAGGGTAAGGAGTTTCTGAACGTCGGGAGTTCTTGCTGTTTGGATTGGTGGCCAGAGGGCCTTCAACCTCGGCGGCTCTTGTGGTTTCTTCGGCTCATTCAGAAGGTGGGTGTAGGACGTCGGTGTCGCTGCTGTTTACCATTCCTATCATACTGGTAATCTCCTGAGCAGGGGCCCTCTTCGGTCCCTTGTCCTGGGTGATACTGGTGGGTTCTTCTGCTCATCCAGAAGACGTGAGTAGGGCATCGGCGGCACTATTGCTTGCCATCTATATTGTACTGGTAATCTCCTGAGTGGGGGTGCTCTCAGTCTCCTTGTCCTCAGTGATACCAGTGCGTTTTACTTATGTACCTTCACAAGGTTTGTGGTGGTCGTAGTTTTCGCTGTGGCTCACCTGACCTACCACATTGGAGGATGTCTGCCGGGGGGGTGGGGGTAAAACAGGCCCTGTACTCTTGACGTTATTGGATGTATCCTCAGGTGCAGAAGACGGAAGTGGAATGTCAGTGTCTCTGTTGCTCGGCATGCCACGTACCATTGGAAGTTCTAGCTCCTGGTACGTATGACCAGTCTCATCCTCCCTTCCCTTTTGGAGGTGGCCAACTTGGGCCATCAGGACTCACCCATTATATGTGTAGTCTACTCTCTTAGATATGGTGTAGCTTTGCCTCTGTTGGTATCTGGGGTTCGTGCCACGGGCCTCCTGGTAGGCCTTCTCTGATTTCTGGAGTTGTTGTCATTCTTTGGTTGCCAGAGGCAGAGGCTCTTCGGAGTTTCCTGCCTCTGAGGCTACATCGACCATGTTGGCGTCTACATTTTGGTCGGAATAATGTCTATCCGACATTTTACTGGACTGGGCACCACAGGGTGTTTTAAGACTTCCTAAAGTCTGGTTCATAGATCCCGGCTGGTTTCAGCCTACTTGGGGCCGTTCTGACCTGTTTTTGTGTTACTCGTTAGTAATAATCATCGCTAGGCCCCATGTTGGGTGCCAGAAAGTCACTTTATGCATTACGCTTTCTGAAGCCTGAACTGAGACATGGTCCATGTGGTTTTGGTTGCACTAGTTCAGGCATGCTGGATCAAGATTACAGGTTACTGTCTGAATACTGGGGCCTTGGATTATGCGGAGTAGATCGAGTTGGCATCTGGCTTGGCACAAAGTCTGGGACTGCAGGAACACCTTACTTAATCGTTCAGGCTTCCTTACCTTGCCCACCTGACTTGTAACCTGTTTCTCCAACTGCAGGGGTGGTGGCCCCAAGCCCTGTTGTATTACTGCTGGCGTCAACTGCAGGAATGCAGGGTTCTGCGCTAGGCAGGCTGGCTGCTTGTCGACATGTGGTGCGAGTAGGAAATACACCTCTTGAATAAAAACACTCGGGTGGGAACAGTATGTATTTATTATGTAGTAATAAACAAGGTGGCACGTACTATCTCCTACAAAGCAAAATGTTGGAAGTAACCAACGGTTAAACAGTGGAGGTGAGCTGCTCCTAAACTAACTTGGTATAAAATGGCTTTGACAGCTATAAAAACAACTCGGTTGCAGCTACTCTAACTTGGGATATCTCGAAGAGACGTTAAGAAAAAAGGTGCTACTAATTTTAATGGCAGTGGGTGTAGTTGCTACTACCAGAAAGTAGTGGCGTTTGTCAAACCAAGAGGAAAATCTGAGAGTGTGGTATTGGTTTCTGCAGGTTTTATTGTCGAAGAGCTGCTGGTAGATACTGCAGAACCTTTGGAGCTAGTGGTAGCCATTGACGGCAGCCTCTGTGGCTGCTACTGGCTGGTGGTAGGAGCCACTGGAAGTCCTGGTGGCTGTTGAGAGAAGACTCTGGAGCTTCTGGTTGTTGGTGGTGGCAGCCTCTGGAGCTGCTGGTAGGCTTGGCTGAAGCCTCTGGAGTTCTTGGAGAGGGCAGTGAGGGCCTATGTTCAGTAGAGAGCCCCAGCACACAAAGTGTTGAGGCGAGCTACTGGAGAAGATAACTGCGGTTTTTGGCTGTTCACAGTCTTTTAAAGTGCCTGGTCAGGTCCACGCCGTGACCAGAGAGGGAGGTGTGACATCACCTCATGACATCCCTGTAGTGTGAGGCCGGGTGGAGGTAACACTTTCTCTGCCCAGCACTCGGCTTCTGCATTGTTCGGCCGTGCTGTGGTTTCTTCATAGCAGGTGGTGGCTTGGTGACTGTTGTGGCGTTGCTGGCGTGGTGTGGTGTGTGCGGAAAGGGGGAAAGGGGGGAGGGGAGATGTTTTTCTTGGCCGCTTGAGGGTCTAATTTGTGTGTCTAGAATCGCAGTCCAAGATACTGGCAATCTAAATAGTACTCATGAATGGCGTTGCTCAGTTTGACCCTTCCTCGTGTTACGTAGAAGTATGTGAGGTTGATGAGTCGTAGTCAATTAGTAGTAATACTGGAAAGTGGCACTTGTTAAATTTTTCTGTATTTTTGCATAACCTGTACTGTTTATTGCTTGGTATGTTTTATAATTGGTCAGCATATTTACATACATATTTCAAAATGGTAAACGTTTGTGCAATTTTTTTTGTATCCACACATTTTGAAGACCATGTACTTAGTCAAGTTCACACAACAAATGTGTAGTCAAAGGTAATGAACTGTCTGTTAGTGTAGGAAGATTTTGTTTTCATGTGGTCTTTTAGTCTTATGCATTGATGTATTGTTAATTGTGTTATGAATGTCACAATGCTTAAGACTTGCTTGTGTGTGCATGGTTTTCCATAAAATGTAATGTCCCTAGGTAAGTGTCACAATATACAATTGAAAATATAAGTTGGAATTTAATTATATGTAGACCCTTATTTTTAAAGTTTGTCATGTTGCAATGCACATTGTGTAAAGTAAGAATCTTGTCAGAATGGGGAAGACTTTGTTTTATGACATACATTGTTTATTTGTAATAGAAAATTGTGAGAAAATTGTGATCATTGCAATTTTATAGAAGTAAATACTAAAGTACTGTGAAACCGTCTTTTTAGGGGATAGACAGATTAATTTTAACTTATTCATAAAGCCACGAAATGGTTTGGTTATGTTTCTAATGCTGTGGTAGAAAAACAATTGTAAGTTATTTTTACCATATACTGCATTGGAATAACACTATAGTCTGTATCGTGCAAGGTTTCCAGATTTTGACAGATTGCATGTAAGTAGTACTTTGTAAACAAACTGAATACGTATCCTTCTGCCACCATGTGCTGTCCATGTGGCTGTCAAAACATGTCAACATCATGTGAATTTTTGCTTGACATTTCAAACATGTCAACTACAAGTGAGGAAAATATGTGATTGCACAGATTCTTTGTTTTATTTCTGATGGTAACATCTACATTGTGTTATCAAAATACTATCAATTAAATATATATTCATATTCTTACCATTAATTAAACAGATATTAATTACTATAAAATCATTAATCACAAACAAAAAAAAAAGTATTTTAAATCAAGAAATTTCATTGGACTTGCAAGTTTGCAACTCTGACAACAGGAAAATATTTGAGGCAAGATAGAAATACATTGATGTTTGTTACAGTTAACACTGTAATCAAAATTAAATCACACATGTAAAACAATTTAACGGAGAATACAAAAATTTTCCTGGCCCGAAGAATGATGAGAATTGCCTTCTTTGTACGCCTCTTGTAAAAGTTATCAACGAATTCATTAAAAAAATGTGTGTCTCACATAGTTAACTGATGTTAGCATCAGAAAAAAACATCATTAATTGTCAATTGAGCAGTAAAATAAACTATGAGAAAACAAAAGTGTGCTGGAGTTCTGTGTAAAGGCAATGTTACCAGTATACCTACCTTGAAACAATTATTAGGCAGTGAACAAACACAATGAGTTTGCCCTGTCAAATCATACACAAAAATAGTTAATTAGAACTGTAAAAGTATTCTACAGTCAATAGCTACGGAACCTATTTGTAGCAATTACAATAAAATAATCCTGTACAAAAACATTCCTCAGAAATGGTGAAGACTGGTAGGCGTCTGATCATTAAGTAATGAAATCTAGGGGCAATTACATCAAACACATGGCCTATGTACTATTACAGTAACGTGGGATTTTAATATACATGCACATTGTCACCCAAAAAAAAATTTTTCAGTACTATTTGTTGTCCTATACGATTAGTATTTATTACCATAGCTAAAAAAATTTACCACAGAAAGAAAATGTACTTTACATAGTCTTTCTGGACAAACAAAACATTATATATCTGTTTTATCATAATTAGGTCTAAATAATTAGTATTTAATTACATCTGCATTCGTGGTTTTGGTCTATACACAGGCGAGCAATGTAACCTCAATGTTTTGGTGAAGTCAATACTATTTGTTGTTTATTGAACAAACAAAAATTAATACAACTGCAACATTAACATACTTTTTAAGAAAATTGAATGTTGAACATTCAAATGCTGTCTACTAAAAACCGTTACACAAACTTAACATGTTTACCTTAATTATAAAAGAACTAACAAATATTTGCCTAAGATATTTACATTTTCCCCATCAATATACATCACACTCCAAATATTCACGTACATAATTTATCACTATTTACTTTGCGACTGTTTTTGATGAAATTCCAAGCAATCGGCCGGTCGTTTATACTAGCACAGAACGACTTTTGAGTTCTCCCATTAGTATTATGTCTTCTACTCCTTTGGCAACACGTACAATGTCTTGCTGTCGTTGGTGATTGCATGAAGTATTTTTAAGTTTCTACCTTTTAAATAACTATTCACACAACTATTTGGAAACTTACTAAACTGATATGCCAACACACAAAAATCGCATCTCATAATAACAACATGGCGTCCAGTCATTGGTTGGTGAAGATAAACAGCCATCCTTTTTCATTATTTCTGTTATGCAATTTAACAAATTTGAAACTATAAACACATTTGATAACATAATACAGAATACTATAACGTAATATTATTTACGTTTATTTCAAAATGTTAACTTATTTTTTTATTTGTATTGTACACTATTTTCTTTTTCGCTGATGTAAGAAAGAATACATGTTATTCAGAGATACCACCATTGCTTCTCATGGGAGTCAGCTGACATTCGTTATTTTAAATACGACGCTACTGTATTACACTTTAAATATGTTGGCAGCAGTAGCTGTCAAATTGTGGAAACTTTAAATATGAGAGACTATAATTGTTGAAGCAGACGAGTAACTGTTACTTGCATATATTGTAGTTCCTTGAGTTATTTAGCAATGTAGCGTTAGGGAAAACAAACTGAAGTGTTGCAGATTGTTTTTAAATGAGTATGATCTGTAAATGGCAGCATACAGTATATTGTGTTAAACCGAATTTATTTCAGCAATACATATATATTTTAATGATGTGATAGAAAACCTTTTGTTTTTAAGGCGTTAACCTGGGAAACCTGGAATTAACTTGGAAATGGCTTGCAGAGTGGGCACCCTGTCTTTATAGAACCCCCAAGAGACCTAGTTTTTTCAGTTTGTTATAACAATATCTTTGTTAATAGATTTTACCTTACCTCTTACAATGTTCACCCTGTTTCTGCTCTTCCAAGATTTGCTCAGATATCTCTTGGCCACAGTATTTTAATGTATTTATGTGTGAATGAATGTTTTTGCTTAAAAATTTAAATAAGCCAAAATAGAATAATAAAAATATTGAAGTTTACCATGTACAGTATTATTATACATACATATTTTTGATTACTGTCTCAATAACGTTACCTACCAGCCCAACTGCAAATTTCTTTGGAAATTAACCTTTCTTACTGCATGTTTTTGGTATACTGGCATTTTTGTATTATTGTTATTTTTCATTTGGAGCATTTTGTTATTTGTAGAATTACACTCAGTTTTAAATTGACTGTGAACTGTGCCAATATTTTTATGTTGCAGACGATAAGGGAATAAAGATACTGGCAGTTGATCCTCCCACATTCAGGTACCTGATGAAGCGAGGCATGGAGGATAATGCAGCAGAGAAAGTTACGCAGAGTAGTGCTGATTTATCTGTCTGTGACAATAAAGATGTAAAAGTTAAGTTGGAGTGTGGGAGCAATGAGCAAGTACAAAATAACTGTATTGAACAGAAAACTAAACTTGAAGTAAAGACTGAACAAATCAATGGCTTTGAGAAGCTTGACAATGTACCTGATAACATGAATGACCATGTAAAGAAAGAAATCAAAGATGAGAAGCCTGATCCAAAAATCGAAAGTGAGTATAGAATTTCATGTGTTTTTTAATACTGGCTAACAGAATTTTTGGAAACATACTGTAGTTTTTGATTCTGCTTCAGGGAGACGTCCTTTTTTTATTTTTATTTTTTTATAGGTAGCGGAAAGATTTTATGGTGTTACTTAAAAAGTCATATTTGTGGATTTTGTCTTTATTGACATAAAATATTTTTTTGTGTGTGTTATTAGAATTGTTTTTATTTTTATGAATAGTCATGTACTGTATTTATGTATGTATAGCGTCAAGAATTTGTGGTGTTATTTTCACGTGAATTTCATCATTAAAAAATGAATTTGTCTTTATCGTCGTAAAGATTTAATATACTCTAATACAAAGTCTAGTTACCTAATTCTGATGTGTGAAATAGAAGCTAATCAACTTATATGCACTATAACAGCACATAAAATATACAGCATACACATGCACAAGCACACACTCACAGATGCACAGACACACAGACACACACTTATTAAACACTTCTGTATTAATAACAGCATTCACAAAAATTGCAATGTACGTAAATCATTGTTCATGTTCCTGATTCAGGAAAAAGCAGCCACTGGTAGCTCAGTATTCGCTGGTTTTAAAGTTCTCCTCGGGTCGCTTACAATCACTGAATACTTGGAGAATGATCTTTCAGAATGTACACTAGTTGGTGAGATTCAAATTAACTCGAGTGCAGCAGATGCAAATTCTAGGTAGAAAATCATCTTTCAAGCTGTACAATGTGTCGACAATGTCCACATGGGTTACATACGGTTTCTTCTGCTCTTCAGAAACCAATTTTAGGAGTGTTTTGAAGACCGTTGCTAGCAGGTTCTTCAACACCTTTGGTAGTAAAGGTAAGTTTTCAACATGATTCTGAAATTGTTTACCCTCCACTTGTATGCTTCCTATATTGTGAAGATTTAGTAAAGCTCCAATTCCAAGAAATAACTTGCAGGTTGGGTCACTGTTTATCAAATTATTTAATTGCAGGAGACTTAGCTTTGCAGTGTGGTTAAACTTCTCTTTTAAGTCTGCAGACTTCACTGCCTTCATTTCAGACAAAATATTGTCAACAGCTTTTGGCAGGATTCCTGTAGCTAGCAGCTCAAGAGCTGTTTGTAGTTTTCTCAATTTGACTGAGAGTTGATGAGCACTGGGATTCAGTGATCCTTTAAGAAAATTGATAAACTCCACAAAGATGGCACAGTTCTGAGCAACGAATGTTAATATTGCCTCAAGGCTTTGTATCCCCGCCTTTTGAAGCACATGTTTTTCCCCTGCGTTATCCTGACTAAGCTGATCAAAGAATTCAACATTATCATGCAGGTGTAGTGCCAAGTTGAAACTGATTCGAACCACGTATTCCATCTTGTTACTATGGGCACTGGGATCAGTGTCTCAAGTGCCTTGTTTTCTTCTCCAAATGCTAGGTATGCATGTCTCGTTTTCCTTGTGTTTTGAAAGGCATTCTTCACCTTGCTTACAAATAGGTTCAGCTGCTTTAAATTATTTTGCCAGAACTGTCCAGCAATATTTATCAGATTTTGCCATATATCTGGCACCATCTGTGTAATAGGCAATTACATTTTCTTCTTGCACATGATATTTGGGGCACGCATCGATCATAGCCCTAGAACAACAAACACTATTAGCTGTATCTAGTATACAAGATGCCCCCTTAAAGAACTTAGTGTTCAGCAACTGGATTCAAAATTTTAAATAATATGTTGAAAATACAGTTATTTGCCTTATCTGTAGTTTCATCAGCAAGTATGACTAAGTCCTTCGTACTGACTTGTGTTATCTCTGCTTCTTTTTTTTGCTCGTAGCATAGGAATGTACTTTATCCTTATCCAGTCTGCAGTTGGGAGATCACCAGAACCACTCACGTGTTTCTGCATCCAGGTTTTCAACTTGATGTTGAGTTTAACTGCTATGCCTACAGCTAAAGCTTCCACCATTTCCAGCACAAAATCTTGTTTCGTCTTTCACACGCTTTAAAACAGCTCCCGTTTCTACAATTGGAAAGCGGTCATTTTAAGTTTGACAAGTGTTTTGCAATCTTGTGTTTGTCGCTTATAGTGTTTGAAAGTATTTCTCCATTTGTGTTACAAGCAGCAGTTACAATATTTGCAGAAAAATATTTTTCCGTCACTAACATAGAAACCTTGATTCTTAAACTCCTCTGCATGCGATGCTGCCATAGCTTTATTTTTAGGCATTGTTACAACACGTCTCGACTGTAGATCAAAATCAACATTTCAGGTTACCAATGTTTGTACAGTCAACTCTCGATGTATCATATCACAAGTACTGATAAACTGCATCCAACAACAATTGTGTGTCATTCCTTTGAAATTCCCGTGTAAATAATATTAACATAAACCGCTTGTATGATTTATCGCATGGTGCGTTGGTCAAAGTATACATGGTGTTTATCAATTAGACAGACAAACTTTCTGAGGTGATTCCTTATGTAAAAATAAGGAGATAATATATAGGACACATACTACCTAAACTGAATATTAAGGTAGTTATAAGCCCTTGAAAAGTGAGATTTTGAAGTGTATTTTGGCAATATATTGGAAACATAGTGAAATGAAATTATAATACTCAGATCATTGTTCTATGGATCTTCAACTTGAGAGCAAACTCACATAAATACCTTTCCCAGTACACGAAATAACAATGGTGGCCACCCTATTTTTCCTGGCAACTCATTTAGAGTCAGGAATTTTGTACTTTTCATAATAAATTATTGAGCAGCATACCCTAAGTAACATTGTTTGACCTCTTGTCGTATCTGCCCAGGACCTTCCGTTTACGTGTAAAACGCACATAAAGATTCGCCTGCAGTGATTCAGCACATAGCACAGATAGTCCATTCCCCATTGGATGCAACTTTCTCGGAGCCCTGCTAAATATCTACTTGCAGGCCCGTTTTGTATCCTTCCGCCAAATGTAAACAAACATTTCCATGTGACTGCCATATAGCATCTGTCAAAATCAATGTTTACATTCCATTGTGTGTGTACATATATTCGTATACTTCTGCTACACCTAAAAATAAACATTGAAATAGGACTTCTACTTTGAAACCTGTCAAATGTGTTGTTTACTGTTTACAGCTTTGCAAAGAATTCATTGTCATATTCCAAAAACCATTCCGTATGAATATTCACAGTTTAGACCTCTAACGTTATTTAGGTTAGCTTTACGACGTTTTAAAAATGCCTGAATTGAAGACAGTTCTTATGGTTATTTTACATTAACATATTTGTTTTCAACGACGTAGCTCAATACATGTAATGGAAGTTATTATTTTGCCGCGACTTTGTTTAACACTGTTACAACTGTGAGGTAAAGGGCTGTACTAATTGTAATTATCCTTTTGTTATTGATATGTGTTGGGTCATTTCTCTAAAAGGACAGCCTCAGGTTGAATAAATATTGAAACGATGGAACAACCAGTGAAAAAGGCATATTAAATTCAAGCACGCAACTCGTGTTGCACATTTTTGTCATACGAACTTTAAAAGATAGTGGTAAAAATGCACACAAATAAGCATACGATAACTTTTATTCCGTTCATATTTCTATGTATTGCTACTTACTGTTTATTAGGTTTATTGAAATTTATCGGGCTGGGCTTAATATTTTTCTTCTGGGAGTGTGGCAAATTTTGTTAGACGACAATGTTTCAAACCCCTTACGGGAAAGGTACAACATTGTAATAAATAAAAAGACGTGGATGTAAATAAATAACCTTGTCCTAAAAACAGTTCACATTTAAAAACGTATAAATAGTGCTGATCAAATATTTGAAATCACGCACACACAGGGCCAGCATATCGACAACAATGCACAAAGGCACGCCATTTCACAGACGCAATGATTAATGAAACGCACTCCACAGTATATTTATTACTGCCGTAGAAGCGCAGAATTATCACATCGTAACTTGCTTACGTAGGTTTAAATTTCACGTCTACAAACATGACGTATTAATTTGAAGTATTTTTCGGAGTAAGAATTATTTTTGTTTATTGTGGTGCCGGAGCGGTCTAGGGCCGAGCACAAACACTCAATAAGAAATTATCTAAGTCAATTTAACACTTTTAATTCAATCAATCACTGAAATGGTTACACTTTTAATTAAACACCTACTTACTTGGCGATGTAGCGGAAGACATGGGAATTTTTAATATAAAACAAAATACAATCTCAGTTAGAAGCAATAACATGATATAGCCACGGTGGTGAAGGAGAGTTGAGTCTCAGCACAGCTCAGCCGAGTCGTCCCAGGCGTTGATGTGCAGTCTCTGGCATCCTCTGCTGAAGTATCTTGGAGTTATGGGACGAAAATACTGTGAAAAACAGGACGTATTTCCTGTCAAAAGTGGTTAGCAATTGCAGTCATGCGGTGCTTAAATCACCGCAGGCAGTATTAGAGGGGATGCAGCTTCCTGTCATTGTTTTCATTTAACAATAATGTTCGACCCACATACGCCAAGTTGTTTGAAACCAAACACAGTTGACAGCACAATGACCGTGAAGGACTACGGAAAAGCAGAACTGATTCATGAAATCTGTGTCAAGGTGTAAAGGGCTGTATTCTGTTTATGGAATAATGCACTTGGTTTGAAAGAGAGGGAGGTTAGAAGGCAAGGTGGAAGAATGTGACACATGAGAGTGGCACAAGGTACTTCTGGAAACGAAGAGGTGATGCGAGGGAGTGGAGTTACGGCAGGCAGATCACAAAAACGCACTTCACATGGTTAGGAGTCTCGCCGCAATCTTGCTTAATACGATTTTTCCGCACATGTTTCAACTCGTATAGTTACAATTTTTTATGGATTATTTTTGCAATTTTTTGACGGTTCCTCAAAAAGACTCCGTTATACCTGTGTTCTTGCAGTTGTGCTTGCTACAACGCAGTTTTCTGTATTTGGTAACGTTTTAAGTTCATGAATTTAAACAAAGTTACAAGTGCCTGAAAAGTAAAATACTGTTATAAAACTATCTTGATTCTTAAACAATACATGTATAAAATTGCAAACGTTATAGTCCATTCACAGTTACTACAACCTTTTCTGAAGGCCTTCTAAAGTTCTACTTCTAGGATATTCCTCCGCCTGGCACAAACTAAGTTTAGCTAAGCCTGGGGAATTAAACCAGAGAGACAACGCACCACATTCGTGAGCACTCAGTATACCAGTATTCTGTGTGAGGAGTATTTCTCACTAGGCGCTACCAAAATGCCTATTTTCTCCCTGATTTTTATTCAGATTATTTATAATTGAAGCATTATAATTTATAGATCAAATAGGAATAATATTTCAATTTATCAGAAATAAAAGTAACTTTTACGAACACAAATATTAAAATGCTTGTGATACTGTGCGTATTAAGGAAATAACTAATAACGTAATACATGGGGAGATTTTTCATAGGGTCAATTTAAAAAGGCCTAAGAAACCGTGATTGGACTATACTATCTTAATGCTTGTGAGCAGTGCATTAATTCAGCTGCTAAAATATGTGTATAGGAAAGTGTTTGTTCACGCACAACTGAACGCCACTCTCTCACATGAGCTGTGTTCATAACAACTGAGTCTCTACTAGAATGACATTCCACTGACTTTACTAGTGGCAGTATACAGTGATCGTGGGTGGCTATTTGGAGGACTGGACACACTGGACCCCTTAGCATGGACACGTTCGTCTACATAGGTTTTTCGCATGTCTTTTTGGTTATCCCACACCTTCCTTCAAGTTGTCTGCTGTCCTCTAGTGATCATGAGATGTACAATATAGCTATTCGTAATAGTTTGCCACTGTTTCACTTTATTTTGTTGTGTCACAGAATCCGTTAGTTTATTTTTAATGATATTGAAATGTTCGGTTACTAACTTATAAAATGTTTTTTTCATGGGATGAAAAATTTCTGCTGCGCTTTTTCCTTATGACCAAAATACCTCCATGATTTGCAAAAATTTTCTCTAAATGATTTGTCCATACAAGCTCAAATCAAAACCTGAATGTTTACCAAGAGAAAATCAGGATTATGTCAATATCAAGATAATTTTAACGAGATATTTTTAACTGCTCTTAAACGTGGTGAAACACACTCAACATTATCGAAATTAAAGTCAAGGTTAATCCTGTCATCTGAATAAAATTATCTCTATATTCTGAAATGTTTTTCTTTGTTGGTGAAACTGGCCCTGAGTATGGAAGTCTCTAACTGGTAACACTGGAACACTGTTTTTCTTGTTTATTTACATCACAGCACATTCATTAGGCACAATATACATAATTTTTGCGTGCCTGATTTATTATGCAATATAGGCAGGCGTAATAGTTATGTGGTTAACGTCTGTATTTGATGGTCACTGTTACTTTATCAGTCTTAAGTTGACTTTCTACTCTTGAGACTCGCATGAAATAATAATCACTTCTCAAGATGTACTTATTATTTTTAAGCTTCTCTTCTTAATTGGTATTTTTTAGATTATTTTATTCAGCCTCACGTAGGTCTATTCAAAACAAAATCAAGCCATTTTTTTATAAGAGTGCTTGTCGGACGGTACACTCCACTGTTTTTTGTGTTAATGAACATTTTTTCCTCATTTCTTGTTTTGAACAACACATTTAAAAGTAAAAATTACATTGTGTTGAAAAAAAAAGAGCAATTCTACTTGTAAAATACAACTAGATAATTGAGAAATACTTGTGATTCACATGTACGTTGAATAAACACAGTAAAAAACTATAAGCTAAGATTTCCAAAATTTATGCACGAAAAGAGCAAAATTTTGATTTTAATTCCTCAAGGTCTGTTGTTTGAGATGTTTTATAGCTACAGTTGTATTATAAACATCCATTACGCAAGGCTTGTAGCTGGCGACAGTAGCACATTGCTGCTTCCTGAGGTGGGACCTCAGGCCCACAGTACTGGGCCGGATCGAAAGTATTGAGTATCGCGACGTCCATATTGATACTTTTATTCCATCCAGATGCTGTCTCCAGCTACTGGCCTTGTGTAAATGTACCTTAACTGACAGGTCATTACCTCTAGACAACCACAGCTCACACTCCCTGCCCCCATCTCCTCCCGTGGCCAACGTAACAGTTCATGACCAGTTGCATACACCTCAGATGAAATCCTACTTCCAGCAACTGCTAGTAGCGCCATCTCTCGATAGCGAAACAATTTAAATTTGACTTCCATTCAACCTTAAGCAGAGCGACACAGATTAGTTTCAGTGGAAGACCCAATGCTCTTAAGCAAAATTGTCTAGCCATATGATATGCATTCACCTTGAAATGCCACCTTGCCACACATTCTTGTACATTTTCACCCTTCTCAGTATGGTGAGGTCATGTGCCTTCCAAGGCTAGAGCTGTCCATCCCAATGAGCTTACCATCATTCTTAATTTTTCAAAGAATGAAGGGAGTTGACCCCAAAATCTCAATAGAATGTGCCCATTGCCCTCCATTGTTGATTAAAATTAGGATGACCTCTCATATTTTGCAGTTATGTATTTGATACTGTATTTTATGTATTTTAAAATGCCATTCGTATGTAAATAAATGAAAATGGTTTTGTTGGGGAGGAGAAGTTGAATGGTTGGTTTTATTCTCCATTTTTAACTATACATTTTTTCTTTGTATTTCTTTGTTATTGTGTACCTGCAAATTTGGAATATTGTATTTTATTCCAGATATAATGAAACATTTGAAAGTCTACAAGCCAATAAGCGAATTCGAAGAAATAGATATTTCAAAAGCTCTGACATCACCTGGGCGACTGCATTACCCAAAAATTGCAAAGAAATCCAAGCTTGATGATTTTCTTACAAGAAGAATGCATCTGAAAATTATTGAGGAACGAAAACTAGCACATAATGTAAGTTATTGTGAGGAGCATAATTAAATTAAACTAAAGGTTTGTTGTGCATGCTCTCTTCGAATGTTTGGTTTTCCAAAAGTTCAAACTATTACAGCAGTCAAAAATTTTTTATTTTCAGTTTATAAAGGCTGGCTTGAATGTAAATTTGTGAACTGGTTCGTAGATGGACTTGAAATTAGGATCATGACTTAGTTAATGTCTCAAATTTAACTTTGTTTTCGTACTCTCATGATTGCAGGTATGTTAAACAAAGAACCAGTGTTATGCCTCAACCAAGTGTATCTGTCTGTTTTCGTCTAGTTAATTTAGGTTCAACATAGTTTCACTACATTTGTCTTTGTGTTCATGAAATAAGTGTGTACTGTTCGCTCTGTGTGTGTGTGTGTGTGCGTGCGTGCGCGCGTGTGTGCGCGTGCGCGCGCGCGCGCATGCGTGCGCGTCATTCAGATGTGTTCGTGTGTGTGTACGTACATGAGCTGTGCGAGTGTGTGTGTTTTTTTTGTGGGGCTGCTCTTTTCGCTGTGGCAAGGATGCTTGCCTTTCGCCAAGGTGAACCAAGAATGATTCTGGGTGAGATTGTTCTTGGATTTTCGCTCATAAAAATTGTGCTGGGCGATGCTGTTGGTTGGCAGGTTTCCCCCATTTCTCGACCTTTGCATTCTAGTAATGGTCCATATTCACGTCACTTCACCCTCGTTGGCTCTCCCAAGACTCTTTGACGCGTGACACTTACTGGCTATTAAGAATAAATGTCTTTGCTTTGTTTACACGCTACATCTACAAGCAACGATGAACGGGGTTTGGAAGCATAGAATGTCTACTGGAGCACCTACAGGATTTTCTCTAGACCGGGGATAGTTACAGACGTGTCAGAATTCTACGTTTAAACAATGCCCCTGCCCAGTAAGCCATGCAAAGCGCTACATTCCCTCGAGAAGATTACAATAACTGATTATCAGTGATACACTTGTCCCTACACCCTAAAGAATTCCAGGGATGCACCAAGAGATTTTGCATGTCTTAGCTCTACTCAGAATGTGTGCACATTGCACCCGACACCACCAGGCTGGCAAACCCTTGACTAAACAGATTATATTCCCATACAGAGGCTGGAATCGTCAGTTGATAGTCGGCTCTTCTGAGAGCCACATTGCCAGTTGAATGATAGTTACACAGCGCTTGCTCGCCACAGTCCTGACCAGCCACCGCTATACCAGCTAGATCTTCAGCTCATTACTGACTACTGCAGAACTTAGAAGTGCTCCCCCTGGGAAACCTTCCAGAAGTCAACTGCCACTCTAGCTGCTTGCACCAGCAACGGCTACCCCATGCGCCCTTCACGACGTGGGCTCCTTTAAGCCCCATCAGGACATACGTAACAGTTAGAAAGGTAAAGTTGTCATTAGCAACCTAGTTGAAACTGCCCTCAGCCAGATTAGAAACAGGTCCTCTTCAACCGGACAGCATAGTTTATGGCTTCTGGTCAACTCTTGGTAGACAGGACATAATATGGGCCACCTTGTCTTATTTCTCATGGAATAAACACATTCTAACCCTAACTAATCTCTCCTTATCCGTTGAGTACTTCCAGACTATCATACTAAACACCTATATCCCACAGAGTTGAGCAGGAGACCGGGTTTGCCATTACCAGTTCTTCCGGATGGGGGAATTCGTACATCAGAACACACACCATTCTGCAGCCACCCATTCTGTGTACCTAGTGTACAGAACAGTAGTTACAACTACTAGTCATACGTCTACTTGAGAGGATAAGTCATTAAACCAACCGCACTTGTCCACTGCACTGTTTGTGTGTGCCAGAGAAGTGCTTGGCTGGCTCTGTATCAGACCTGTCTGCTCAAGAGGCTCACCTGTTGAAGCTATTGCAGCACCTCCGAAGGAACCTGCTCTTCAACCACCGCACTATTTGGTTGCTGGTTGAAGAATGTGATACTCGGCGTCGTTCTTGTGTGCCTAGATGGCAGAACACATTTAGAAAGGGAATGTATGTCACCTGCTGCCTCTATCTCCCAGGATAAGGTTTTGCAGCCTATTCCTTTTACCAATAGAGGTGGGAGGTAAGTGAACAAGAGGAAGACAACTACTGCCTACGATTCTACTGGGGTTGCACCCTACCCAGTAAGGCACTCTGCCAAATAACCCCACGGAAATGAGCTCAAGCCTTCTGTTTGTCGGTGGGGCTTAACTCCCCGACTCCCTACTCTTCTTTGTTTCAGACTCCCTGGAAGGTTCCTGAGAGCTATAGCCCGCCCCCAGGGAAAGCGGCCATTCATAGAGGAGAAAGGGTACCTGTCAGCCTTGTGTGCCCTTGGTTCTCCATTCACCTCCATCCCAGCCTGCAGAGAACATCTTGCAGCCCATGGAGCAGCAGCCGGACCGGCAGCAGCACCAGTTCTTGGCTCAACTGTAATAACTCCAACAATCAGGACATAGCCAGTAAAACTGCCCCGACTCTCAGCTGACCTAAGGTCATTGATCATAAACCGCAGGTCACTAAGCCCGCACCCCGGCCAGTAGCTAAGGCTTTCGTAGACTTCATACCCAGCCGCCAGCCAACACAGCCAGTGTTAATTTTAGTATGACCTGTTGCACACAAGTAGAACTAGCCAGACCACCCTTAGTAAGTGCTCGTGGCCAGCGCTAACGGGGTGCTCTGTTTTTGACTACGAGTATAATAACCCTGACCCAGATAGCATCACATGTCAACTCCATTGTTCAGAGCTACGTATTTTTCTCCACCACTTTATGCGCATACATATATTCACGTGCTCACAGTAGGAAAACTTAAAGTACTCGTGGAATTTATCATATCTGAAATAGTTTGAAAAATATATAGGAACTTAATGGGACATCAGGTAATTTAGATGAAATAGTTAAAAATGAATGACTGCATTTTGTTTTCAAGAATATCTGCAGTATGCCATTCTATCAGTAATGTTGTGCTTTGCTTTGCAGCTCATCATTGCAACATTTGAAAAGCAATACTGTGTTGTTAAAATTTTTCACAGTCTTTAAGAGAATATCATCAGATGTTGTTGCCACGTTGGTTGGTTAGAAAACCGTATTGGGATTATAAAATCGTCAGTAAAATGTCTGTGGATTTTTCACTAGGGATTAGTTGGGCACCTTGGCACAATTTGTTCTGTATAATGGGCAATTAAAAAATGCCTATGAATATTAGATTTTCTGTGAAATGACCTTTACTGGCCCATCATCATTTGAGGATAATTTTCTTCACTCTGTAATGTACACCTCATATTTACTTGTATGTAAAGAAGTACCGTATTTTGGCATGTATAGGCCGCACATTTTCACAAATATGCCTACAAAAAGTAAGGTGATGCTTATATACGAGATATTGGCATAAAATAATTTTTGAAATTTTTTTTCCCCCATAACATGTATAGAAATTTGTCAACTTACAGTAAATTTTAATGTTTTAATTCTTAAAGGCAGGAAGGAAGGGAAAGGAAAATAATAATAATAAAAAACTCTCGTGAAGTTATTTGTTTACTTGCGTCGATAAACAAAATAACCTCCATCCCGCATGTGTAAAACGTAAACATGTTGGAGCTCACCCTTATATGTCGTACATGAGAAAATAATTTCTCTACTGTACAAGAGAAAGATATCTTGTGTAGTTTGCACGTCCGCCATGACTCTTCAAGTGCACATTGATAATACGCCATTTTGTATAACATGTTGCTGTGGTTTTGCTTTCTTAAGTCCATTACCATCTGTGAAATAGTAATCACGGAATGTATATTCGTAAAAATTGAACATGACACTGATTTTCTGTCACAATTGTTTTGTACGGAAGTAATTAATTCGGAATTTATTATCTTTGTACGGAATTGTGACTTAACAATACTTACATGAGTATAAAAATTCAGTGTGGCGTAAACATTAAATATTAATTATCCCTAATTTTTCATTAAAAACTTCTGGTGCGGCTTGTACAGGCATGCGGCCTATGTGCGCCAAAATACAGTAATTATTTCTGTTGCAATGAAATAATGTTGTATGAAAATACTTGTGGTTGTTGCTGCTGAATGTACCTAGAATAACAACTTTTCACATTTAAAACATGCCTTTTTGTGTAATATGAGCAAGGGATTTCATAGGTTAATTTAATATATAGTACTTACTGTGTAATTGTTGCATATTGTTTGCTGCAGGCGACTGTGGATGCAAACAAGAAGTTGCTGGTGAATGGGGAAAAGGCTGGTGATGTAGACTTGGATGTAGAGCAGGGTGAGGATAGTGATGTGGATGGGGACTCCCCATCAGAGCAGTTGCTGCCCTCACTGCTGCTGGGGAAGCTGTGTGCACCTACTGCTCCGGCACACAAAGACGTAATCGCAGGGTTGACACGTAGGATTAACACAGTGCGGCAACAGTATGCACGGTTGAGTCGACTGGGGGGCCGCACCCTGCAGTGTTACAGCCGACAGTGCAACCTGGCAACAGGTAGCTGCTACTCCCCGTTGTGCATCCAGAGGCATGCACTGCGCAAGGAGCTGCTGGGACTTCTCAAGAGGGTCAACACCAACAATCTGCTGGCCAATACAACCACTCCCAACTCCAAGGTCGTCAGTGCCTGTGGCCAGAAGCCTTCAGAGGAAGCCACTTTGTCAAACGGCAATGTTGAAGGTGACCACTGAACCCCATTTGCAGTTGATGAACTTGTTATCAGGCAGGCATTGTAGATTTATGGCTTCCTGTGTTGTTACACCAATTAAAGTCACTTGATCTTTTTTGAATTACCATATTCATCAATTTATCATCTGCCTCCATGAAAATTCCTAACTAAACATTTAAAATATCATCCCAGAAAAATAGTATTTTTACACATTAAATTCTAAAAACTTGTGTGTTTCAGTGCTTAGCTGTGCTGCAAAAACTATACATAAGTTACAAAACTAAATGGGGCATGAGCTTAATGCAACTCCCTCTCACGAGATTTAAACCAAGTAATCCTGGTAGGTGGGGAGGCTGAATTCCCACCTGGGATAAGGTGATTCAAGGTACCCCTTTCAAAGGAAAATTATGAAAAGTAGGTTCGCCTGGCTGCGTCGCAGATCTTCCCACATTCGAAAGTTGTGTTTTGGGCCCTTTGTGCTGGGTGACCTTGACAGGAGGGGATCCAAACCCTAGAGTGAGTTTAACCAAATACGTCTCCCATCCCGGGAGTTTGATTATGCTAACTTTAAAAGCTGTCAAAAAGGTTTGGGATGCCAGCTGTCACAGGAGTGAAATGGAGGTGAAATTTAGACTGAGTTGGAGGGCTCCTGCCGGTGGCATCCGCTATAGGGAGACGGTCTAGTGGGGATGCATGAGGGCGCGAAATAGGATGAGGAAAGCAACTATGTGGTGTTGGCTAGCTGTCAGCCAGGGAATATGGATTGTGATCACTTTCCCGTTGCGGTCTGTACCTGGCACGTAGGGACGACAGGTCCCGGATTCGGTGTGGGCAGAGGGGATTGTATTAATTCTGTAATACGCTGGTCTGGCTTATAATTATCCCAATAGTCAACCGTATGATGGGGCCAGTCTAATCCTAATAGGTTGTCCCTTCCATGCTTTATAGCCTCACTTCCGAAAGGTGCACTTTCGTCCAAATAAATTCGTAATTCAAATAATGATTCTGACATGACAGTAGGATTGGAATTATAAGCTTCACTTGTCAGATTTAATTTCAATACATATGGTGTATATAGACGTAATAGAAGGCATCTCTTTTAATGATTTTAAAATGCCAGGATATATTCGGTTCCACCGGGTAATATTGTCCTCCTGTCCAGCCATGTGGAGGCTGGGATGGTAACAAATTATATGAAACCAGCCTGTGGTTCTGGCATTACATCCCATTGAAGGGCTGGGCATCTTGGTGGTGTTCCTGGAATAGTCCGGCCTTATTCAGGCTGGGGCTATCCAGAAAACTGCCACATTCCTCCCTCTCAGGACAATAACTATAGATGCGTTCACACAATAGAAGGTCCTTGTGAAACTAGAAAAAGTTCACAATTCCAGGCAACATCTGCTGCCTCCTGGATCCGGTCTTATTCATGCTGGGATCGAGATTGTTGCTGGATTAACGGCCTGGTAATGTGAAGGTTCGACACTCTGTTAGGTCAATTGGTCTCAATAGTCCTAGGACCTTTTGGTCTTGTGCTAACTGAAGGAAATTGGAGGATATTATACTCACCCACACTAGTCGGCGAGTGATATGGTGAATGCCCTAGGACCATTAATAAATTAATTGACTAAGAAAATTGTTTGCATTGGGAATTAGGTAAATAATGGTACTTACAAGTTGGAAAAGATTACATATTTTAATAAATACGTTGAAAAACACAGAGATGCGTAGCTCTTATTAAGACAACAATTAATTAAATTAATTATCTGGCAGAAGAGGGCTTTCTGCATGAAAACACGTGTGTGTAATAAAGAGAGCTAGATTTACGTGCTTGAAGGGAGAGCTAATAGGTCTAGTAGTCCAGAAGGGGCGTCATCTCGACCGGCTTTCGTGGATAAGAGAAAATGATATCTGGGTAGGGATACAGCTGATGACATAGAGATATCTCTGGCTGGTGGCGCTGAGACATATGCTTGTAGTGACTGATGTGTTGTTCTGCGAAGTCGTAGGAGACAGTACTTCAATACGTGGAGTCTAGCAACGTCTCTCTCTTATATAGCTCGTCATCATGGACTGTGAGAGACAGAGCAAAACAGCTTACTGCCGGAGACTTTACTGCCGGTACGAGTGGCCTAATGGTCAGAGTCCTGGAGAGTTCCTTTTGAGTCTTGTTCAGACTGAAGACAAGATCGGTATCACTTAGTCTCGACTTTTTATGAAGCCTTACTCAGGTCTGATGGTTCCCTAACTATCCTTGCTGGTGCCCTCTGCCTTATTCAGGCTGGAGGACCGGCGAATTCTGCCGTGTGTGGATCTCGCACCTCCTTACATACCAGAAATCTCAGCTTGTTGGCTGTTAGAAGGCCCAGGGGGTGCTAGCCTCTCTTCACGGCAGTTGGTTTATTTTGACTTCAGCGCTGCAGTACCATTTCTATCTTCCCCGTTGGAGGCTGTTGACGTTTTTATTGCTTCTGCAGGAGGCTCTGGAAGCTGCGGTGTCAGTGTAGTGGGTGTGCTGTGATCTTGCATCATCCTGTGGAACTTTCATATCTGGCGACTGGTGTCGATGGTTCCATCAGAAAATAAAATCTGAAGAGGGACATATGGGTGACCGCATGGCGGCTTCGCAGACAATACAATTTTTCCTTCTTGACCCGTGTCTGTAATCACTTACAAGGATCGGAGTGATCCTGTAGGCACAGCATTCATTGCCCTGTCATAGTACGACTTCCCCATAAGCGTAACAACTCTTGAGATGGGGTGAAGTCGAAATATAGAGTGCGCATGTCAGATGCGCAGAAATGTGCCATGCATCAAACTATACTGTATTTCCTTGGAAAAGTCTCCCAATTTTTCCAAAATATTGGCCTCTCATAAATAGAGACATTGTTATATTGGTGATTGAGGATGTTTTGCCACCCAGCAACATGCATTGCTGCCTTCCTACTGGTCAGGCTGATAGATCAGATAACACTACTTGAAATTGTCACCAGTTACAGTCTGTGCACGTCACAAATAGACAAGGTATTTAAACACAAAAGGCCAATTATCTTGTGTTACACCAACTTTATATTAAGGAAAATGGAAAATTTTTGAATAAAAAACTCTGAATGTCTTCTGCTTTCCACTGGGCTGGCTGTGAGCTTGTGGACAATCCTAATTGCCATGCTTGCACACACACACAACTTTGTGTAACAAATATCTGTTATGTTTATATATACCTCACATGGCAGCTGATATCATCTCTGCTGTAGCCATGCACTTACAGCCAGGAAGGAAAAGCATTTTATCTTATGATGAACCTAATTACCGTATTTTGGCGTGTATAGGCTGACCATTTTTACAAAAAATGACTGCAAAAAGTGGGGTGCCGCATAATTTCAAGATATTGCATAAAAAAATTTCTTGTCTCCAAAAACGAGTATTAATAAGTGATATTTATAACCATGTACAGTGTAAACTGGAACCATTTAACTCAGTTTGATCGAAAGTCCGTGCCTATAGAGCATTTTATGTGGTCCTGAGATAAAATCTCAATTTAAACAATGCTATAAAAGTGTTTGCTGAACTCAAAATTCAATTTTTACCACATTGAACAAACAAAAATTTCTGTAGCATCGCAAAAAATTACATGCTCTAATCATTAAAAAACTAATTATTATCAAAAAAGTATAAGTATAAACTATACTTGCCAGTGCATACGAAGTCAGAATACAGTATATTATGTACATATGCACCAGTAATAGTAGTAAATAACACAAATGAAATACATGTTTAACAAATATTTTTGCTTACGGCTCACTGCGATGCATTTTGTTCTATTTATGTAATGACGTGTGTCCAATTAGACTGACTGGACACGGCAGTTACAGATTTTACTCACTTGACCAAAAGCGACTTAGGTAGCAGAGATGAGGCAAGGAGTGTTGGCTAGTTCTGATGTACCAAAGTTGGGCTTCTTTCGTCCAGAGGACCACGTTGTCCCAACCTACGCGAACTTCCACTCCGGTTAAGAAGCTGTAGACAAAGTGATACTTGTAGCTGGTTCGAACACACGGTGTAAACTCCATTAATATTACTGGTGCAGGCGCGACTGCTTGACGTCTTGAGTTCGGCGGCTTGAACCCGTTCCGCCTGTCTATCCTGCGTAGGATAGGGTGATACTATCCTCGGCCAGGCAGCAGGGTGAGCCAGATGTTGCTTTCTACGTCTGCTACCACTCCTCTCATGAGGCATAGGGTAACAGTTCTATAAATCACGCAGTACTCTGAAACAGAAATACTAACAGTGTACCCCAATAGTGACTTGTCTGCCGGCTCAATAAGAGTCCCCACTGATCCCCCACTGTAGGGGGACTGATCAGGGACGTTGAGCCAGAGCCTCTACTGGTTGTGCATCCACCTAGAATATCCGGCAGCACTGCAGGTCACCATCACAGCGCACTAATAGAGCGAGTGGTGAGAAGCAACCTGTATGTGTTGTGCCTCCTGGTGTGAAAGTGTTTACTGTTTCTTCCCCATGAGCACTAATAATGCTGTGTGTTTGATGGAAAGAAACAGGTAGTAGTCTAATGTGTATTCTTTAGTTTGGTTTAATAACTTCCCTGGATTTCATTGGCAGTGCACAGCGTAATCTTCCTCCAACTGTTAATACATACATATACCCTGGAGATAAAAGTAGCAAAGTAGAAAGCAATGTGTGTTTATTGAAAGTTCAGTAGACACATGACCTCTGCTACCTCCTACCAAGTCGAGGATAGCTGAAGGTTCCTGAAGGTTAGCATGGTTCCTTATGTAGGTGACCTGGTTCTAAATAAACGGGAAAAGCTGATTCTAGATGAAAATAAGTTACAATTAAACTACTAATTAAAGGTGTTGAGAGGAGACAATTGAAGTTAAAAGAAGAAAGTTCGTGTTGGTATGTCGCTGGGTTGACTGGTCGTCGACGTATGTAGTTGGTTTGCTGCGAAGGCGTACTTGTAGGCTTCGAACTTCTCTAGAGTTCCTGAGTACAAAGTTTGATGTGGACGGTGTAAGAGATGCGAAAGAATGACTCCAGAGCTCGACTGTGGCCGGACTTATATAGTGGTATAGTGGTATGCTGCCTGCACGGGGAGTGGGGGTGGCATGACGTCCGGCCCTGGGTGGCATGAGAAATATTTTGTCAGCGGTTCTGGTTTCGTGCCTCGTTGGGTCTGCTCGGCCGTGCCCGAGGTCGAAGCAGTTTGTCAGCGTCAAGCTAGGAAGGGGGGAGGTGTGGCTGCCAGGATGCGTGCCTTCCAGGTGAGAAGGAAAAACACAGAAGTTCCCGTTGCCTTTAGGGGTAGGTAACGTGTTGCTCACGTCTGTAGAGAAGGAAGCAGCACTCCTAGGTGATGAGTCAGAGTCGTATTATAATAGGTGTAGATGCTGCGCGCGTCAGTAATTTACCACTTCTGAAATAACCTCTTGTTGATTTAGTATCGAACTCGTTCTTTGTAGCAAAAACAAATAAATAATAATAGACATCTTGGATACACATTGTGTATTTAGAGAGCAGGAAAAACAAAAACCAAAATAAATCACTGAAAAAAATGTGGGAATACAGTAAATATGTATATGAAATTTGTACTGTAGAATTTTATTAATGTTTAGTAAACAATATTGCAATGTTTTCTGCGCTGCCATGTTGATAACGACGAGTAAGAAGCAGCGGTGCCATATTTTCAAGATTTTGTTCCACGATGCGACATTGCCAACATCACTAGCAAATTTTCATTTGATTATTTTTTCATGAAAATTACGAATATATTATCTGTAAATATGTAACTCTAATAAATATTCCCGGAAAGTTAGAAAAAGGCAATGTAAAATTAAGGTACCCTTTTCACTCCACTTTATCAACCTCAATATTCAAGACGTACATGAGAGAATAATTTTGCTGCTTTACAAGAGTACATTACCATCTGTGGAATAGTAATTGCGTGTTGTACATAATAAACATCGTAACAAAATACAATTTTCTGTCACAATTGTTTTGTAGCGGAGAAATTAAGTCGTAATTTACTATGTTTGTGTGCAATCACGATTTAACAATATATACAGGAATACAAAAATTCGGGGCGGCTTTTACTTGAAATATTAATTATCCCTAATTTTTCATCAAAAATTTCTGGTGCGGCCTGTACACGCCAAAATACAGTATTTTCAGCCTGGTATTTTTCTCCAATACCTTACTCTACATGTATATTGCTTCGATCTGAGGTGATGCACTTGGTCTGTGACTATTCAGTTGATCACATTGGTCAGTATCATTGAAAATTCTTTCTTTGTTAATCTTTTGAATTTTGAATAATCTCATGACGTTTGTGTATGGTTGCAGGTCTGGACAGCATGGAAGCCATCAAGAAGGACCTAGAGTCAGCAATTGCTGTGAACACGACGACTGAGGATGAAGCCAAGGTGTCCACTCCTGTGATAAGTAAGGCAGGGAAGGTGCCACCGAAGAACACCTTGGAGCCTGCTACGCAGCTGGAGAAGGCGATAGCCAGCATCATGCCGGAGGGGGAGAAGAGCTTCGGAGAGGATTTGTGTGGGCCGGAAATGTGCAATGAGGTGGAGGTTTCTACATCAACTCCAGCACCTTGCAGTGAGGTGGAAGTGGCTACCTCGGATGATGCACAGGATAATAAGCTGGTACTGATTGCTGCCACTGTCTCTCTCTGTGTACTATAAAAATCATTATATTTGACATACTATTTATTTAGAAAAATTATCTTTACTAAATATTATAAAGAGGTACTAAGAGTTTGTTTATTTGTTTATATTATATCTTGGGTAATCTCGGACACTACACTGCCGATTCTTATAATACTTTACACTCTTAGAAAGCTACATTCTTTCAGCTGGACATAGATATGGACTCTGAAAAATGGTAAATAAAAACTACAAATATCGGTGCAAAAATCTGGTTGAAGCGGTGTAAAAAATTGGTGCAAAAACTGGCTGTGGTGTAAAAAATTCAAAATAAATAATAAAGCTGTAAAAAAATTTGTTACACTTTACACATAGTACGTTTGTGAAACTAAGCAAATAAATGCAAGAAAATATAAACAATGTAAAAGTTGACACTCACTCCCCCTTCTCCCTTTGGTAGGCAATATATCTTAAAACCCCTCTATTAGGACCCCATTTATTACAACCACCTCTCTATTACTGAAGAACCATGAAAAGTTAGGGTGGAAAAAGTAAAAGATTTGAGGCACATCTAAAAATAGTTACAGTAATCCCTTGCCATCTAAGGTATCTTCAAAGGCCAGTTATGCACTGATTGGTTTTTGTAGAGGCATTCTTCAATAGCAGTAAAAGTTTCTATTATCCATGGTTTCAGTCTATTGAAAACTGGCCTTTACTGATGTTAGCTGTCACCCATTTCTCAAAACTTTGACAACTGTTGTTCCAAGCAGTGGGAAGCAATAAATTACTTCAACTCAGAAGGGGACTGTGGTATTTTTTTGTTGGTGGGCTTTTTTTTGGTGTGGGAGCATGGTGGAGTGTGGCGGGGGGTGTTCAGGCAGGGTTCAGAATGCTTTGTCTAGTCTGGTATGTACTGCCACTTCTGCCTTACCTCTCCCACTTGTTTTTTATTTCTGTCAGCTCTCTGCCCCCATATGTAAGGTGATAATTTTTATGGTAACCAATTTATTTTGGTGAGGTAGGTCCTGTGCATGTATATGCCATGTCAGAATTATTTAATGAAAAATTTGTGTTAATTAATATTTCAAGTAGGCCGCACTAAATTTTTGTATTCCCCTAAACATTGCTGGGCCTCATTGTACCAGTACAGAGGCCAACACGCCACCTAAATTGAGTAGAAATTCAACACATTGATGTGAATAGCATCTATCAACATGTTTTCCCAACACCAACAGTTACGACGGCAGTGGTGCTGGCTAGCCGCCGCCCACGAGTAATCTTGTAGCGATTGATCGACAGCTGCGCGAGGTAGTCGGCCCCAGTATGAGCAACAGCTCAGCGGCATTCGGGCGCCCTGGCACGAGCGTGATGCTCGTGCCAGGGCTGCATACTTCACAGCCCAGCCAAAGGATCTAGGCTCGAGCGACAGCAGTAAGCTGCTGCGCTCAGCCGCCCTGCAGAGGATCTAAGCGCTCGTCGAGCTCCGTACACACAACAATGTATTCACTGCTATCCGCAGCTCATGACTGATTTAATCTAAATAATGTATCTCCATATCTATTATCAATAAATAAAATGTGGTGTTTTACTTCAAACGTAAGGTATCTCCAATAGTGTTTTTAGTTACTGCTTTGTGCGTAAAACGTCAGATTTTCTAGCAATGAAACGGCCAGAGCAAGGCGCACACATATGTATTGCGCAATGCCACCTTAACTTTTTGATCACTACATGCCTTATGGTAATGTATGACCCATGAGTCCTGCATTATAGATCTTTAATAATAACTTTATATTTTAATAATACATAGTCTATTCTTTTCACACACTTTCAATGGCCATGTCGTACTGTGATTAGGCCTTCTTTTTTTATTATAAGGGGTGGTCCAATATGCCTTTCTTGGGTATCAAATTAATCAGCAGACGTCCAGCTATTAAAATATACATATGTATTTAGATTTAATTTAAAAAGTGGTTTTTTATCCGCTAGAAAGATTGAACATGAACTTCAAGCGAAAGAGGGCAAGTTTGGTGGCATAGGGATTATAGTTGGATCAAAATTGTCGCAAAATTTTCCAAATTTTTTATTACAACCTCTATTACGTCCTTATTTTCAGCAACCGTAAGGGATTGTAATAAATATGTTTACTGTGGTAGTTATTAACGCTATCCTATCTTTGCTAATTACTGTATTTATAAGCACGTATCACCAACGTATGCCTCTCTGTGAACAGTGTAGTTATGTATTTATAAAACATTTTTCTGGTCGCTTACCCACGCGCAATGCTTGCTTCAAGAAAGTTTTTTTTCCAAGGTGACCAGCTTTTTTACATCTGTAATAGCTGTTCTTATCTCTCCTTAATTACGTTACTTGCCAGTTGGTTAATGGCCTGTTAATTGCCATGTAAAGTTGTTCACGTGAACTCTTGGACACATTAGTGACAGTGCCACGTATTTTAAGTGTTAAGATGATGTCGTGTCTGTAAAAACATTTAAGACACCAATTCTTGTTGAAAAAACTATGGACATAATCATAACAAAATTTCTAAGGATATTAACAACAATTTTTCAAAGACTTTCAACGTACTTTGCTTTGTATAGAATCACTTCAAGAAAATGTAAAAAATTTTAGAGATGTGTGGAACGTTCAAATTTCGAACTGACCCCAAATATAATGTTTAAGTTTGCCATGTTAAAGATCGGTTCTAGTTCGTTTCGAAAAATTTACACAATTTCCTGTTTGGTTCGTAAATGTGCTAGAAAGGAACATCATTAACGAACTTTGAAAGAAACTTAAGTATTTACTAGTGTATAAGGTGCCTTTTTTCCCCCAAAGTAAAGGAAAACCTATATGTGGTGTGGAGTGGTAGTCATAAATTATCCACTCATAAACTGTCCTGTGATGTTTAAAGGGAAGTGTAGTAGAAGAGTCTAGAATATTGTTGCCTGTGGTGGTGTTGGGAGGGGGTTGGTGAAGGGAAGATGACACTTTTTTTTTAGAAGTGTAGTGTCTCAGATTCGACCAAGGCAAAAAAGGGACCAGTATGGCAGGAAAAAAAAAAGCACAGCGGAAGAAAAAATAACCAGCATAATAAAAAAAAAACAGTATGCCACTGCCAAAAAGAAGTAAAAGATAGAAAGTCTGCCATTGTTCTTTTAGCAATTGGCACTGCATAAAAGAAGCAAAAAAAAAAAGGAAGTTAGCTGTCCACCTCAGTTATTGACATTCTTCTTTTAATACTAAGAAGACCCCACAAATTTAATGGTGCAATTTAAGTAATAAAAAAAACTTTTCCCTGGGACTTGCTGCAAAAATCATGGTATGCACTATACACGAGTAAATACGGTACTTCACTTCAAAGAAGTTGAAAATTAAAATGCTACACAACAAAAATTACTGAACAAGTCATATTTGATTATTGTTTTTGTAGCAGTGATGACATAATTATATTTTAAACTCTGTAGTGTGTAAAACCAGGTGCTATTCTTTATTTAAATGATTGTATACAAAATAAGTGATTTGCTAGAGTTTTTGAAATTGACATTTTTAATTAACATTTTTTTTGTGTTGCTAATTTGTGGTTTTCACATACCGTGTCTAAAAGATACATTTCTCAGGGTTATGATAAATCATCATATTAATGAAATCTATGAAAATCATAAGTTAATATTATATTAATTTTGTACCTTTTTTTCCACTTTAGAAAAATTTTGCCATTACATTTTGAATCTATTAGTGGTGGAACTGTGTGGGTTGTGTGTGTGTGCGTGTATATATGTGTGTGTGCTCGTGCGTGATTGCGCGCGTGTGTGTCTCTCTCCCCCCTCTCTCTCCCCCTCTCCCCCTCCTCTCTCCACCTCTCTCTCCCCCCTCTCTCTCCCTCTCTCTCCCTCTCCTCCCTCTCCCTCCCTCTCCCTCCCTCTCCCTCTCTCCCTCCCTCTCTCTCTCTCCCTCCCTCTCTCTCTCTCTCTCTCTATATATATATATATATATATATATATAATGTATGTATGTGTTTACTTTTTATTTAAGGCCCACATGTTTAAAAAATTAGATATGAGATTGTGAATGTGGTTGTATTAGTTTGTGTTTTATACTTGAACAAATAGGGGCTGAACTATAAACGTTGTATGTTTATACGTTTTCACTTTACATCTCGTAGCCAAGTACAGAGGTCCAATAAATAACAAAACTCATTCTTTGAGTGGGCAACACTGCTAAAAAGATACACGGGACAAGTGTAATTGATAAGTACTTAATTTCCAGATGTGTGTGTGCACACACTGATTACTGTTTAGCATCCATAATCCACTATTTTTATGGTGGTTCTCCATATCTGTTTTTTGTTATATAGATACCTATTTAGGGCTGAACTCTGAAGGTATATGTACTATGATAAGGCATTTTTTAGAGTTCGTTTTGAGTTCAGTTCAAGTTCGATGAACTATAGCATAGTTCGGTGCAAGTTTGGTTCGTGTACAAATTTAAAGAGTCGGTTTTGGGTTCGGTTCGATAAAAATATTCTGGGTTAAGTTCTAGTTCGATTCAGTTCCAAAATCTGGGTTTTTCCCACCTCTAAATATTTTCTTTGCATTGTGTAGAATCCATTTTCAACTTATCTCTTTTCAAAGCAAATTAAAATTCAATTTAATAATGTAGTAGTTTTGCATTTTTAATAACTTATTCTGGTTTTTTGTATAGAATCATTTCAAGAATCCTCAAGCCTTACTGATTATATTATAAATAATCAAAGCATTTCATATTTTTTTATTGTGTAGTCACCTCATAAGATCACAAACCTACCACATACACCGTAAATGAAACAATAGATTGTGATGAAATTTGCGTAATGTGTGTATAATCCCAGTGACTTGTGTTTTAAAAGGACATTCTTGATGTTTCTATCCTCTGTCAATGTATAGTGATGTTTTGCACAAATTGTTTGTTAGTAAAATTCATTGTCACAACACTCGTTTGCAAAGATTAGCAGTTGGCTGAGTCCACACAAGTGCTTATCTTGACTAAACCCCTTGGCTTTCTTTTACACAAGTTATATTCCTGCTGTGCGACACGTAGAAGACGCTTTTTATTTTTCTGCACGAGGTGGCCACAGCGGGATAGCTTAGCTGACACAAGCCTTAAGAGTCTGGCTTTGGCCAATTTTTATTAATGATTTTTTAAATTTTAATTGCATCAATTACAGTCGTACTTTTATTCCCCTATGGTCAAATTTTATGTCGTGTGCCATCCAAGTCTTTGCATTTTTCCACACAAGTTTACCTCCGTAAAAATTTTATTGTATGTACCCAAGCCTTACCGCTATTCTTGTAAAGCAGCACACATTAAAGAAAGAAGGCTCATGTTACACCCGTTCCGCGATTCCCTTTTATGCATGTCACACTTGCGCATTGGACATGCACACACTATATTACGTTCTTGCCCCATTATCAAGTCTCTACACTCATATGGGCAAGTCACACGTTGGCAGTTCAATTAATCATGTTCCTACAGGATCACTCCGAGTCTAGTGAGAGATTACAGATGCGTGGTGAAATTTAAAAATTGTACTGTCCACGCAAAGCCGCTTTGCAGTCACTTTTTTCCTGCCCAAGAGATTTTACTGTTTGACGAGGACACTCAGCTTACAGAGTTGCTAGTTCCAAGGGTTGCTGCAGGTTAGCAGCACCCAGTCTACAAGGTTGCCACAGTCGCCAGTGCCTCGTGGAGATGCAATAGAGGAGGATATAAAACGGTGGTCCGCCACCAAGCCACCTCTGACAGCCGTCAGGTCACAATTTTTTGGTATTTAAGGAGGTTCTAAATCCTAGGTTAGGACAGTCGCCAGCCCTCCAGCTTGAATATGGCTGAGGGCACCACCAGGGGGAGTGGCTATCACTCTGACCTCACAGTATGCATAGACTCAAGCTCATTTATCACAGGGTACTGACCACTATGCCACTCTCGCTAAGGTCATGGAAGTAAAGTCTCAGAGGTAAGCCGGTCTCAGCCTGCCTCGACCCCATCAGCAGCAGTTGAATGATGCCGCAGCTACAGTATCCAGAGGAATCGTGACATCCTCATCTGTTCCCTACATGGGAATTTTTTTCGCGTCACTTCCGCGGTAGCAGGTTGCGCATATACGTCCCTTCTGGGCTGCCCCCCCCCCCTCCCTCTTCTCCCAATAGATTCTCACAATTCTAAAGTTTTAGTTAAATTTAAATTTATTATATGCTGGTCCCCTTCTCCTGCTTAAGTTTCCTTCCATCATTTATATGAGCTATGCAGCCCCCTGAATTTTACATAGTGTATAAATTAAAATACACGTGTTTAAATTGCAGTAAAACCCTGTTGCTAACATGTAAATTTGCCCTTATAAGAAGTATTCCCTTTTAATAAGTTAAAAAATTTTTGTCCCTTCAGAAACTTCGCAACAAAGTTTTACTGTAGTACTTGTTGACTAACTTTATTAACTCGGAATCATGCTTTATGATAAATTTTGGTAAAAATCTCATTGGCTCTATTAATTTCAGCAAACTCCTACTGACAGGTACGATCAAACTGGGTGTCCTTGGAATATCCCCAGCCGGCAAAGTCGACATAAGTTATACACATTCCACAGTCTGAACAACTTTCTCCAACTACGTGTCTGTAGCCGTTCATGACGTGCAGTCCACGGACCCTGTAGGCACGTGACTATTGTACTATTGGGAGTATCACTTGTTCATATGAGCACGCTGTTGCTCGATGATGGAGCGAAGTCATAAAGTAGAGTGCGCATGCACAATGTGCAGGAACGCATCATGCGTCATTACCTAGAACTGTAACGGAAGTTAACCTACGCAAACTAGGTGATGGGGACCTGGGCCTGAAGTAACAAAGCAGATGCGGCTAGGTAGCTATTATACTGGCTATCCCTAACTAACTCGATGCTTGCTGTCCAGAAGGGACTCGGGTACCACTACCAGGGTAGAGGCTGTAGAAAAGTGATGTTGATTTCTTCTGTCTGGAAGTGGTGGAGTGAGCTGTAGAGACTGAACTGCCATTCTGTGGTTATGCACGGATTATATTCCACCTGCTTATCCTCCCGTGGGTGGAGCTGCGTTCTCTGGTACCATCTCTCTGTCCATGGCTAACACAGGCGTCTGTTATGCGGGATTGATTCTGTGGTGGGATCTTAGGTGCTTAGCTGGCTTGCTCGGCTGGTTTCTATCACACAAGAGGGGTTGGCGTGGCTTCTGATAATAAGGCGATTTAACTTGGCTGCCTATGTGAGTGCCCTTGCATCTAGGGCAGTGCTGGTAGACTATGGATGCAAGTTAAGTTTCACATCCTGCCCTGGTTTCCTTGATTCCATTTGTTGATGAGGGGTTGCTCATTTTAATCTTAAAAAAAAAAAAAGTTTATGCTGTACCCACTTTTGGAAGTAAGGATATCAGTGAACTGCTCAGAATTTATTGTTTGAAAAATTATTAATGTTTACTGGCGTTTTTCTCTGTTATAACACTTGCCAGTTTCTCTAGTTAAAATGAAGGGTTTCTGCTCCTGTCTTTGGTGAAATTTATTTGCTGCCAAAAATGTCTTCATGTTACCCAAAATATTTTCTGAAAATTGCAATAAATATAAATTGTAGGCAGTAACTGATTTTTTCATCAGTAGTGACTAAAATTTTCAAATGAAGGTTCATTAAAATAAACACTGCTTATACTTGTTAAAGCATGATATTTGTTGCATGTACACCCTTTGAGTACTGGGGATGTTTAACATGTTTTTTTGATTGTAGGGGCAGGTGGTGAAGACGAACGAGACGAGGGTGACTGAGAGTCATGTGGTCACGACGACGACGACAACAACGACAACGACAACTACGTGTACCACGCAACACTCTGAGGTTGTGAAGACAGTCACCTCCAATGATGCTGTTGGCAGGACTCACAATTCACGCAAGAGCTTACCTGTTATCGACAAATTTCCCAGGTACCTTTATCTCGTTTTTGCTTGATGAAATATTTAAGTTTCATTGGTGTGTTCTGAGTAGGGATGTGCAGGATTCCATAGCTTCGAAAAAAAGAATTTAGGGAAAAGGCCTTTCCTGAAATTTTGGGCCAGAATTAATGGCTTCCAAAATTTTCTGGAATATGTAGTTTATTGCACATTCCCAATGATTTTGTTTCCTATAAGTAGTGTTTTGACTTGTGTTCTTGTAAATATGTGGTTTGGTTAGAAGTTTAGATCAGTAGTAATTTCTATGCAGAACTTAATATATTTTCTAATACTGACCTCTTAGTATTTGTGAGGGGCCCCATTTTAAATTTCCCACGTGTCTTCTGATCTACAGGCAGAAGAAAGCAGTTTTTGTGTTGGACATCATGGAGATAAGTTGAGTCATTTGCAGCTGTAGTCGTTCGTTTTTATTGCTGTAATTTATTGTACAATCCTCAGTGTCAATTTAATATTAGTCGTGTTAAATTTGCCACAACAAGTAGGGATAGGAGTTTTCTGCACACCGAATACCATACATTCTGCAGTAGGAGAAAAGAAACACTGTGATATGGGAACGGAAATTCTTCGACTGAGAAATCAAGCTATATAATAAACAAAATTCTGTAATTTGGCAAGAATGTTAATATATAAGAAAAGCAAGTGTCTCAAGTTGATCTCATGTTATTACTCAGTTCAGTCAAAATAATCTAATAGAGGACAAATTAAAAAATCTGTGGTAATTATATAGAAAAGGGGCTTTTCAAGAATTACAGAAAAATTCCCAGAAAATGGCGTAAATAGACATTCTATATAACTTCCAAAACTCATGATGCATTACTAGTCAAAAGCTGCTATTAGAGTATTGATTTTTAGATTGTAGCCATTTTGGAAAAAAATTGATTTATCGAGCTATTTTGATTTTTATTGCAGCAAATTTGCATTTTTGATCTACTGATGAGTGAATAAGAATGTAAAATTAACTAAAGTATATTATATCCTTTATTTAGGACAGTACTGTCAAGCGCACTTTCTAATTATTACAGTTTACACCATGCATCATGTAAAAAGAGTAGGTAATTTTCATTTAAAGATGTTAAAACAATCGTAGATTTCAGGGAGCAATACATTGGAACCTCTATACATTTAATTTCAGGGAACTGATATAACAATTCAATAGATGTGGACTAGACGTATTAGTAAACCAAAAAAACTCAAGCTCATTAAACTTCATGATAAAAACAGTCATAGAATTATGTTAAGTATTTGTCAAATTTTACGTGTGATGTCTTGTTGAGGGCATCATTGTAGTCAGGCAAGGTTTTAGTAATGTCGGACAGAAACACAGGGCTAACTTTGGCTGTTCCCTCTACTGGCTGACCGGGCCCTGGCTGGTGTACAGAATTTGGCGCATGGCCTGTCAGCGCGGTAAAAAGTCAAATTCAGGCGTCGCTGTCCAGCGTGTACGTTGGTTCACAGCCATGGGTTTACTTTGACTATAGGTGGCCTGGGATGGCTTCTGACCTAGCTGCTGCGACTGCTGGTGGCTGTTGAAACTGGAGCCTTGAACTGATGCGCTGGTGATGCAGTGGCTGCTGGTGCAGTGGTTAGTCCGGGGTGGGCTGCTGCTGTGGGGGCCCCGGAACCAGGGTTTGGCTATGCCTAGAGCGACGTGCTGTTCCCTGCGGAACGCTGATTCAATCGGATGTGGATGGCTGGCTGTCTTGCTTTGGTGTGCTAGTAAGGGGAAGGAGGGAGCTTATGCCTCTCCAGATGGCGAGCAGTTTGTACTCATTCTCAAGGGGTAGTGCTGCAGAGTGCAGATGGGGCTGCGGGAGTTAACGTTGGTTTTGGAGGCGGCTGCCACCTTCCTTTCTTGCCACTTAATACCACTCCTCTGGGTGTAAGGCATAGGGCAGGTATAAGTACCGACCTCGTAAGAGGGAAGCAGGTGATGATAGACCTTAGCTGGGTATAATACCAGAGGCAACAGTTCAGCATGGTGGCCATCGACTGTTTGTATTTCTGACTTGCGTACACCTTATTAAGGGAGTCCGTAGTCCTACACCACATTCGGAAATTTTTTGGTAAAGTCCGCGGTTTCGTGCTTCACTGTAACAGGCTCATGTCTACAGAGGAGGAAAGTAATCACCCTTAGAAATGAATACACTGAGGTTTGTGAGAAACATGTTTTTTTCTGTAATGAATAAACACGGTGACTCATACTAACTCCTAGCTATCCAAGAGCTTACCGGAAGTAACCTACGTAAAACATGCTGAAGGGGAACTGGGTCTAACTTGAACAAGGCAGATGCAACTAGATAGCTATTACAACTGACCCTAACTCAAATACTGATGTCCAGAAGGCACTTCCGGGGGCCACTACCAGAAGGGCAGTGGGGTGCCATTGCCAACAACATTCGCAAGTTTGACACGTGATAGTCCCAGCTGGTTGACTGTGCTTGTGTCGGGTGACTTACTCAGAGCGAGACAAGTCACATCTCATGGTAGCTATTCGTCCCGTGACACTGGGGCCCGCCCAGAGTACAGCTCTGGTCTGGTTGGCCGTTGACTTGGTACAAGGTCTGGTTGTTAGTTTCATTTTACGTGGAGTAGGTTTAGGTGGTGGTGCAGTGGGATGGCGTGATTGTTTGATGGGTGGCTGTACTGCCCCTGTTTCCACTACCTGGGTGGCTCTCGACTGAGGGGTGGTTGGTGTGTGAGGTGCTAGATAGTGGTGCTTGTGTACTGGTGGTATCTCTTGCCAAACAGTGCCTCTGCATCTTTGGTAGGTGGCTAAAACATATCCACTGGCGTGACGGTTGGTACAGGTACGGTGAGCCTTCTCAGTAGTGCAGCCTGTTCACGTGTATTCAGCAGTCCGAACCTGCTAGGAAGGATACGTAGCCCCTGTGGATTCTTTGAGATAGCCCTCGCCTTCTTGGCCCGTCTCTCAACTCCGCCCCTACGGGTTTAAGGCATTAGGCACAAAAGTCGGGGCTGCAGGAGGTAGGCACTTGACGTGTGTGCCTAAGTGTGGGTGCCAATTACTGCCGTCAACATTACGTCTCACTCTTCACTCCTCCACTGGGGTGGAGAAGGTTCAAGCTGCATTGCGTTGGTTGCAGGAACTGCACTATGTTGTCCCACTGGGGTTGGTTTCCCTGCACCAGAGTGCAACCCTCTTGGCACCACAAAGTGAGCGGTGAGAGTTGAGCACTCCAGCTGGCGAGCCCGATCCCACCGAGCGTATACCTTGTGTCGTGGCTCTACCGTTCCTCCCACCTGGTGCAAGGAACGGGTGGCCTTCCAGTACTATTGAGGTGAATGGTCACGGATCTCCTAGGATTCCAAGAAGTTCCCCTCCTCCACAAAGTGAGCTGCGGGGAGGGAGCGACACCGAGCCGGCAAGGCAACTTCCAAGGGATGGTATCCTATTGTCTTGACTACTGTTCGTTGCCGGGGTAGAGAAAGGGTGGCCTTCCAAGGATGTTCTGTTGTGTTGTACGTGTATGTTCGGTACTTTCAGACCTGTTGTTTTGCTGATTCCTTTAGCTCCGATGTAACACAATGATGGAACTCATGAGTAAAAGTCTAGAAATCTGGTAAGATCAGTGTTTATTAACCCTAGGGAAATAAACCCACATGTTAGAAAAATTATCTCCTTAATCCACATGTTCTAGGCGAAAGGTGAACACCCTATTGTAAACCATCTCTCTCGGTGTCATACACAAGGCTGTCTTCTTTCTCTCTCTGTATCTCTCTCTGATGCTCTCCTTCGCAGCTGGCATGTTGTAGTGGGTTGGAGTCTATTGTGAGTTTTGCGAGGGGTATCCATTGTCGGTGATTGCGCGTGGCCTTTGATTAGACTTTGCTGCCATCGGTAATTTCATCATTAGCGGCTTCCTTATAACCAACAAGCTCACCTATACCCAAGGGCAAACCTGTGTGCATGGCACAACCCGACAAAATCCTGAGAGAGTAGAGGGATCAATTATCCTAGGAATACGCATGGGCAACAAAGTTACTGAAGGGGAATTTTTAGTGGCCCCACGCATGGTATAGACGTCATACTGGGACAACCGTTGACCAAGATTCAGTAATTCGCCAACTGAAAGAACGGGAGTTCCAACAATTGTATGAAATACTAACCAGGTATTCCTGCGCCTTCGACATGGAGGTCTCCTTTGTCAGACCCGAATATCCATCATGAGATTTGGCTTACCCAAGACAAGTAAAGTTATTGCCGCCCCTACAGGATGTCTGCAAAGAGAAGAGAGATTATCATGAACCAAGTCCAAGCCATGACGGACAGGGGAATGCTAAAATCTTCAAATTAACCCACAATTCACGAGTGGTATTCGGGTCCAAAAAAGACTGAGAATTACGGGTGTGAGTGAACTACCAAGTATTGAAATACATTACTATCCTTCCGCTGGCTATCATCTTCATGCACACAGTAAGGGATAAAGGTGATGCCAAAATCTCTTTAACCCTTGATGTGCAAGCAGCATATTGGCAAATATCCTTGCACACAGACAGCCGAAAATACACTACATTCACTACACCAGAGGGAGTAAAATTATAATTTAAAGTGATGGCCTTCAGTCTGAAGAATGCCCCAGCTATTTTTCAATAACTAATGTCAGCACAAGTACTCGTGGGCATTGGATATAGATTAACCCTAGAAGGAACATCCAAATGGCCGCATTCTGTTGTGGAAATAGGCTGAGGTTGAAGTAGTTGGCCTAACGGACAAGACATGGCAGAGGTCGCAGTGGTGCTCATCGGTGGTGGTGTGCAGCGGTGGGTAGGACTACTACAACACTATCGTCATGCTAGTCTTTCCAACATTCTTGTCGCTTTTTGCTTTTCAAGGGTGTGTGCGCATGCATGTGAGAGTATGTGTTGCCCTTGATGAGGGGAGTGTGGGAAGGGTATTAGAAACGCTCACCAAGGCCATTCCAAGGCAGTCTGTGACCGTGGTTGTCCCTTCGCTTTTCGATCTAGACAAACAACGGATAGTGACAGACTCTTCCGGCAGCTTGCAGCCTGTCATGGGCCAGGCGGACAGGTGTGGCAGGTGCATGAGCACATGCTAACATAAATCACGAGAAACAAACTGTTGTGTAATTTTTGTGTGGACGCATACTAGCTTTTGTTATACTTTTCAATCTGCATTTAATTCACTGTGTCTAAAAATTAACAAGTTACGTGCAAGTCCTTTATGGCTTTAGTGTTCATTTACGATACCGCAAGCAATTTTTTGTAGTAGTCGAAAAAATTGCTCACAGTATTTTTGTATTACTCAATGTCCAAAAGTACCTTAAAACCATTTTTAATTGATAGTCAATGAATAAATTTCTTACTTATTACTACACTGCTAAATGCATCTGGGATCTGGCATTGCAGGATTATACTGTGTTTTTTCATTTTGTTATTTGTTTATCTCATTCAGTACCTCGAGGACAGCTGGGATATGGATATGGAGTACATCGGTACAGTTGTATACATGCAGCACTATAGAAGATTGACGCATGCCTGGTTAGACTGACAGGCACGATGGTCGAGGATTTTGTCTGCTAGACCAAAAGTGGGGTGGTTGTGTTTAATTAGACTGAGAGAGACGAGGGGTGTTGGTTAACATACTCTTGCTTCTTGGGTGCCATGGTCGTGGTGGGTTTTACCCAGACGTAGTGAGCTTATCCCATGCCGAAACGGCAATTCCACAGGTGGGCTTCGAAGGTTCAGAAGTGGATGTTGTCCCAGCCGAATCTTACATCGGTACCAGTCAACAATCCTCGTACCACAGGATGACACAAGGGGTTAATCCGTAGACATGGAGATACGAATAATACCATGACCACAGCTGTCGTCACTGACTCTTGTCTGAGTTGGGCGGCGCTGGCGCGTTCCACCTGCCTTTCTGGTGTAGGTTGAGGAAGTGTATCAACTGTCTGGTGGCAAAGAACGCTGTGTGTCGTTCCCTTCATTTTTGGCTGTGCCTTTGGTCATGAGGCATTGAGTGTTTGCTCACATTATACTAGGTATACCCTGACACGAACAACTAAACATAATTTACAGTGTCAGTCCGGTTTTGGCTTGCTAACCAGGCAGGCTCTGTAAAGTACCCACTGATCCCCTACGTTATGTGGGCTGATCAGAGACGTGGAGCTCTTTGGGTCACCAATGCCACTACTGGATGTGCAAAATAATGGGCGGCATGTCTCAAGTTACGAGAGATCCCAGCACCAACAGTGCAGTGGGATAAGGCAATAACTCAAGACTGTCGCTCCTCCCTGGGTGAAGGTGTTACTAGTGTTTGGGGCTCCTATGTTCCTCTCCACAGGCACTGAGAAAGTGCTGTGGCAGTTGGAAAGCAACAGATGGCCATCCTATGGGTGTGTAAGAAAATATGACGGACGCCTAAAGAGTACCTGTAGTGGAAGTTAATTCGGTTATTATAAATTTCCCGGTTCTTGTCAAGTGTGTACGTAGCAACCTGTATCTAGCAGGCAAACAACAAATACTCTAAGAAATAAAAGCTGAAAGGTAGGAAACAAAAGTAGGTTTTTTTAAGTCTCTATAAACATGAGACGCGTGCTACCTTCTACCAGGCAATTGAGTGCTGAAGGTTACTATGCTGGCCAGGTGTAGGCGACCTGGTTCTAATGGAGAACGGGAAATAATTAGCTAAACGAGAAAATATACAGTAGAACCTCTTATTACGACCCCTCACAGTTCCCGAAAATAGGGCCGTAATACAGAGGGGGTCTTAATAAAAAATTTGGGAAATTTTGGGCCAATTTTGACCCATCCCTAACCCCTATGCTCCATTCTATCTTAACATTCAACCCAGAGTTTAATTTTTTAATTCTGATAAGGCGAAAACAAATTTATGAGTAAAATACATTTGAAGTTTTTCAGTGTATAACTTGTTTGACATAGACTTTTTGCAGTTAAGTGAGCACTTGTGAATGTCCTGTTTAGGATCTGCTTTTCTCACTGACAGAAAATTGATTGTTTCAATTTAGACTTTGAATATTAGCTCTCCTGTAAAATGCACTTGACAGACAAGACATGCCTTTCCCCTTTCCGCTTCACGTATGTAAACAGTTTAAATATGTTAATTTGTAAAACTATAGTTAGTAATCAAAAATGTTTACATTTGAAAGTGCCATCGCAGTGTGTGATGCATACAGAATGTGATTTTATGTCTGCCTGCCAGTTCTTTTACCACAGAAGGTCTTACAGTATTTATTCTATTTCATAACTGTGAAGTATCTTGAGCTGGTGACCCCATCTTCCTTAGTCCATTTAATTAGAGGAGGGAGATCTAAAAATAAACAGTGTGATGTGTTGGCCTGGTGCCATTCCATCTGTCTCCCCCTCATACCACCCGTTTGGACTGCCTACATTCTCTGTCTCCCTCGTATTACCTCTCCCTTGTTAACTTGCCTTATATTTGATATTTATGGATAGTTTCATTATATGGAATATATGTAAGGGAGGTTTTGCTGTATATTGTAGCAGTGCTTTTTATTTTTATTTATTTTTTCCATACTTTATTGCCTGCAGGTATCATAAATATAATTTTTACTTTGAATTGGCATAAATAATTACTATTCGGTTCGCACTTTGATATACACTGGGAAAATGAATATTTGCGTATACCTAGTTAAGGTTTTGGAAAAAAAACAAACAATACTGATAATTGTAGGGTTCGTCACAACATAGGCTGCTTTCTCCCACCTGGTGATAGGCACATGGCTACCGCAGGAGTGGTGTCAGCCACGTGACATTTATAGAAGTAGAGGGGAAATTCGTTATGGTAGATAGAGTGGTAACTTGGTTTGCAAGCATGCAGTCAGACTCGGGGGGGCAAGTAGTCCACAATGAGAGTTTTGTCAAAGGCATTCCTGTTTGTCATAAGCTGAAGTTGATATGACATTAAACAAATGGTTTTTTGTTTTCAAATATATTGTCTATTCGTGTATTCTTAGTAGAATGATATCCCAGTTATGCAGAAAAGATTTTTGAACAAGTTTAGATTTACGAAACAGCAGAGAGTAATGCAGTTACATTTTCTGAGTAGAAATTACATTGTGTATTGTTTTCATTGATGAAATATAAATTAATTCAATAGGGCCATGTATTCTCAGTAATATTATACCCCAGTTATGCAGAAAAGATACATAGTTATACATATGCAGTTTTAAAAATGGCTTTGTATGTGTGTGTGTATGTGTGTGTGTGTGTGTGTGGTGGACAAACGCACGCACACACGCACAATTTTTTGGAGTGGATAGGCGTGTGCATGTATAAGCCGCACCAGAAGTTTTTGTTGAAAAATTAGGAATAAGTAATATTTCAAGTTTAGGCCGCACCAAATTCTTGTATTTCTGTAAATACAGTATAGCACCACTTTAACTAACTTCAAGTTAACGAACACTTCACCATAATGAACTTATTATTTGGTCCCGCCAAAACACCATACATTGATATGGAAATAACTTTCAGTTATACGGAATTGTCGGTAAAAATTTACGGGAGGTTTATTCAATATTCACGTTAACAAACACTTTGTAATCCGAATAAAATGTAATAAACAGCAAAGTTACATTAATTTTTTTATGTTAAAACCATAAACAAACAAACTTCAACTGTTTTTTTTTTGGTAGATAACTCAGTCATTGACGATACAATACATTGGTGTGCCAATATGACACAAAAATTGTAAAGCGCAGCACTACTAGTGTTTATTGCTGCAACTAGTGCGCTACATAATTGTGTAGGCACAGATAAGAAGTCTCTGACTTCGCCGAAGTTTTGCGTACATCAAAATGCTGTCGCTATATCTCTGGTCTGTTCTCACATCGTTGTATTTTACCATGAATTGCTAATGAGGTTACCTTAACCTCTAAACGTATTTTCACAGCATTGCAAATAAATTTTACCATTCAAATTGCGAACTTCAAAGGCTCACAGAATAAAAATGAAATCTTGGAACGCAGACTTTTCTGCGTATCTTGATATTTAAGGCACTTGTGTTCAACATGCATATGGTCTGTATTACCGACAGTGGCAGGATATTTAAATATTTGCCTATGAACTTGGGACTTTGTTCGAGATGTGTGCTCAAATTGCAAAATTCAAATGTTTGCAGCATAAAAATTAAATTTCAGAACCCAGACTTTTCTGCATACCTTGACAGTAAAGGCACTTGTGACCTACGTGTGGTATGCTTTATTGAATTATTATGCTTAGTTTTCTTGTAAGCTTCTGAACATTCTACTTTCAAGCACCCGTTTGAGCATTCCCGATGCAACCATGTTGCACATGTGCAGTTCTTGTGTTGAGCACGACCTGTTATCCTCCTGTATGCGGCGTGAGTCAGTTACTTTCTTGGCCAGAGGTTGGCAATAAAGATTCGAAGCTAACTTCATTTGAGTAACATTTCACCTCATCTAATTTTACCTCAAGAAAATTTTTTTGTATGCTTCACTATAAAGAACTTCACTATATCAAACTAGCCATATTTTTTGTCCCTTAAGGTTTTTTAATAGTGAAACTCTACTGTATTGTTATGTCATTCTATACAAATGTGATAAATTCCGAATTAATTTTCCCCTACAAAACATTCGTGATAGAAAATTTGTACTAATAATTGCACATTTTTCTTTCTTTCCCTTTCATTCCCTTCCATATCTTCCTTCCAACTTCCTTCGCAACTAAGTTAGAACATTAAAACGTAGTATGTTGACAATCTAAACATGCTTTGGGGGTAAAATTTTTTGCCAATATCTCGTGTATAAGCTGCACCTCACTTTTTATAATAATTTTTTGTTAAAAATGTGCGGCCTATACACGCCAAAATACTGTTTGTGTGTGTCATATATATATATATATATATATATATTTATTTATTTATTTATCTTCAGTACTAAGATATTATTGTATTGATAATGATTGTTCATTTACTTGTTTAAAAGCTTCAAATTTCTTTAGATATTTTCTTTAAATATGTAATAATTTTTATAATGTGGATTTCAGGGTTTCATTTGAGAAAGCATTTTAGTTTGATTTGGTTTAATGAACTTCACTTAAAAAAAATATAGCTTATCTATCTATAACAATACCTTTACAGTTCAGTCCCTAACTGTTCAAGCTTAAAAAAAACAATAAACATGTTGAACAACCTTCACAAGTCCACCCTTATTGTTTAAACATGTACTACAACCAACATGGGACTGCGATTTTGTGCGTAGTGCTTGTTTGTAGCTGAGGGAAAAGGAAAGATGAAAGGCTGATGGCTAACATGCTAAAAATAGCACAATTTATAATTATTATAATTATTTAAGCTACTCTATTTTAATATTATGTTGGTGTTTTTGTTTTCTGATACTTGACAATAATTTACAAGTAATCTGAAGACCATTTCCTTCCTGGTGTATTATTTTTTGGCGTGTGGTGTAGGTGAAAATCAAATGTCTTTTTGACTGCTTCTGTTATTCAAATGTGTTTGAGTGGTGTGACACTGCAATTTGCAGTTCAGTGTTTAAAATTTTATTTTAATATTTTGATTAATCATTTCATTTTGAAAAAGAGTATGTTGTTGATACAATTGTTTAGTTAAGGAATTGTCTTAAAGTATGAGAGATATGTATGATATTCTTGCTTGACCACTCAAAGTTGTTCTTGTATTTTATTAATCAAACTCTTTCTGTATGAAAAGTTTGTTGGAAAGAATTTCAACTTCAGCATAAGGATAATCAAGGACTGGAATTTTATTACATATTTTCAGTGGGTACCTCCTGAGTTCGATCTTGACTGCAAAAAGCAGGTCGTCAGCACGGTCTGTGTTTTCCAACGACAGGAAAGTCACATTTACAAAATCAAACTCAAGCAGTGAGTCGGTGAAGACGGAGGTGAAGGTGTATGATGGTGAGGCAGAGAGGATGTACTCGACGATGAGCACCAAGGGGAGGGTGTACCTGAAGAAACTGGCTCTGTCCTTGGGTGACAAGCGTAAGAAGAGGACCCCAGTGCGCTATCCACTTTGCTCCACCTTCCACACCCGCAGCAAAAGGCGCAACATTATGATCCTGCCACAGCATGAGCTCAGGAAGCTGGCCCGCATTGGGGGCAAGTTTGCTGTGCAGGGTTACCACCATCTGGCCAAGGTAAGCTATGCCATCTGTGCAGTGACAGTTTCCTTTTTTTGTGGTAACATAACTTTTTAGTGAGAAATTAATTGTGGGATATTTTCTGTGCTGCTAGGTGCATCTGGAGATGTGTTTCCATAATCTGTGTAGGCAGTGCTGTTCAGCTTGGGAGCTGAGCCCACGCTTGAGGTCATCTATGAAATATGCTAAGCATTAGAGACAAGAAATACTAGGATAATGAAATTATATGTTCCCCTGAATTTCAGATTGAATAATACAATTCTCCAGCATTCATAATGCACTTTCTTTACCTTAAAAAAAAAGACTGACGCCTTATTGGAATTCAGGACAGAACTGAGAGTAAGGGAATGGTTCATTACTGGAGTTGATAGTGGGTGAAGAATTTGGACAGGAAGCAAGAATGGAAAAAGGTATTGGGATAGAAATATTTAATAGGAGGGATGTGCGCAACACTAGGGAATATGTGAAAGAATCCATCTGATAGCCAAGAATGGCATGGGGAATCTGTGGGGAGTATGGAATGGGAGGAGAAATTGAGATAGCAATAGAGAATGATAGGAAGTATTGGGGCTGGAGTAGAGAATCGAAGGAGTTTCTTCAGAAATATAAAATATGAGGAGAATGAAGCGTTACAGCAATTCAAATTGGGCAGGGCCTTAGGCGGGGGGTTACGTCTCTCCAGGAACACACTCATTGAATCCCTTGTTAAGTAGTTTCCTGCTTAAGTTCTTTTATTTACACCTTGTCTATATACAAATGTATAAATTATTCCTTCTAATAAGTTTTGTGGCCAATAATTATAAGCATGATTTTTTTCGTCCCTTCCAAAATGTCTTAACAGAAGTTTATTGTAATGGGAGGAAGAAGCAAAATGGGTGTGTGTAAATAAATTGAGTATCGGTGAAGGAATCAAGGCAGGATATTGGGGTCGGAGTAATCTGTATGAAAATGATCAATTGGGAATTGCGATAAGTAGAGAATTAACTTAGGAATATGGACTGGAATTGAGAACAATTAGAGAAATCTGTGGTTGAATAGATAATGGGGAGGTTTAATCCATTGAAAGTGGTCCAGGAAAAAAATAACTTGTTGCTTGACCACTTAAACAGTCCTGTTTAATGCTGGTAGTTAAAAATTATGGTTTTCTTATTATTATATTCACTTGTTTATGAATGGTGGCTGCTTTTATTGATTGATATGTTCAGTTTCACATTTGTAGATGTTTGCATCAAAATCCATATAGTGGAGATATTTGATTATTCATTTCTGTTATTTACGTCTTACCGTATTTCTTATGTAATTTGGTCCTGTCAAAATTCAGTTGTAAACAATGCTTATTGCTGACGACATTCAACAATCGCAGGTTGTTTGTTTTCCTGTAATGTCTGTTCAGGTCAGACTGTACAGTCACCAAAAATTGCTGCCATCAATAATTTTTTAACTCTTTGAATGCAAAACAATGCATATAATGGATAGCTGGTGCTATTGATAGTATTGTTTATTGAGGTGCTATTGATAGTATTGTTTATCGAAACAGTTTTTCATGTTGTATTGACTACCTTATTCTTCTTACATCTTTACTGCACTCATAAGTTGGCGACAATAAGAATGAATTTAACATTCTCTGACACTGTCCAATAATCTACGATCTTGTTATTGTAAACTAAATTGGGAATAAGGTTACAGCTGTGGTGGTATTTTGATGGGTGTGATTATCATTGGAAACTATCGGTTGTGCATTTGGTTAGAATCATAAATGTTTGAAAACGGCGCGACAAGTAACTATTGGCAAAAAGAAAATTCAGTTGTGACAATTTTTACCTAGGGCTAGAGCATGGCACGACTGGCGAAGGAACACTGGACGAAAACCTTACAATAAATAAATTTATATTTCATTCATTTTCAGGAAGTAATGTTTTTAATTTAAAATTAATATTTAATCATTAATTGACTTGAATAAGTGTTTTTTTTTAATGCCATCTTTAGGCTGTTGGTTTAAACAAACATGCATTTTCAGGTTATGTACAATATTTCTCAGGTCCAAAATCTAAGTCAGCATCCATGGTTTTCCCACGTTTTTTTTTTGTTCGTCCACTGAAAATCAAATTGTCTATAATCTTCTGTATCAGTTATGGTTTGTCATAGGAATCTAAAACAAAACTGTTATTCTTAGCACATTTAAAACTGCATTTACTGTACAAATATAATTTGGTGGGCTTGTTTTCTTATGCCTGAAATTTTTTTCATAACTTAACGCTTAAAATTTAAAAAGTGTCAGTTTTGGAAAGTCTATTTCTTGGCATGGGTTTAAATACTAGGCTTTCAGTTTTCTTTTACAAGTAGGTATGTCAGAGTAGTTTATGTAAAAAATTAATTGAGTCCAGATGTTTGTCTTTTTTATTTTCTATAAGCCCACAAATACGCTATTTTTAAAATTTGATGCAAAAGTTAGGGAGAAATATATCTATTGGGGAGCGTATAAAAATTTGAATTTTGCGCACAGTAAAGTAGTTTATGGTAGTAAATTCTAGAACAAGTATTCAGTTTGACAATCCACTGCAAGCATAGTTATGCCAGGTACAAAGTTAAAAAAATGTGCATAATCAAGTAACATGTGGTGATATGTGGCAGCTTGCTTTTGGCCCTTCCCCCTCACCCATCGGACATGCATAGTGCAGTCATCCCAGGATATGATTTGCAACTGGCAAAGGTGAGGTGAGCAGTATGCACTGCAATAATGCTAACACCCATCACAATAACACTATCAGGACTGATGTTACCTACATGTCTGGAAAAGTAATTGACTTGGTAGGTGCATGATGGTTTTGGTCACCACCTCCATAGTCGTGACTTGAGGTGTGAAGAACCTTCTGAGCCAGATCAGCTCAGCTGTATAAGCTGCAGCATGCCTAGGTGTTGAAAGTTTTGAGTGGCCATTAGTGCTGGGTGTGTGCAGATATCTGGATGACAGGTAGCGGTTAAACAACCAGCTCGTGCAGTGTTAGGTCTTTGTGATGTTCATTTAGTTTAGCTCATGATCATAATCTTTTGTGCTTTGATGATATACAATAAAATTTCATAACATAAATTAATAAACCCCTTGTCTTTTATATATCTCTATGACATGGATTCCTGAAATTATGACACAATTAGTAATTTCAGTGAAACCCTTTTAAGACGTTTCCGAAAATTGTATGCTTATTAAGCAGGAAAACGTATTCAAAGGGTAAAATGAAGTATTTGTAATATACAAAGTGCAAGTTTTTTAAAACTTATTAAGCAGGAAATCTTCTTCAGAAGGTTTTACTGTACAAAGAAATATTTTAGAAAAGCGAGGATAAAACATTAGTTTCTAAAATATGAAAATGCACAAACTATATCCTGCAAATATGAAGTAATGCATTGTTTGCAAATACACGTTGCTTACTTATTTTTTGAAGTTTCCTTTTAAAAACTATCACCACGTACGCATAACAAATAACTCTGAAGTGAGTTTCTTCAGAAAAATAAATCTCTTGAAATAAATTATTTAGGAAACAAATCATCTTTATTTTTCCCTCGAGAAGCACTTGGAAATAGTTGCATTTGGTAAATTGTGCAGCTCAGTGTTCACAAACATTTTTGGTGACAAGGACTACAGAGTTATCATTTTATTTGCAAGATGTTTACGAATTTGATTTATATTAATATTTCTCATAAAAATAATTTTTATCTTACGGAGACAATGCTTAAACACTGTATTCAAATGGGCAAAAACGTTCTTTGAGAATCTTGTAAATCAATTTGGGCATCTTAAAACACGAATGTGGTATGATCCTATCCATATATTTTTGTATTTTTTTTCTGAAGTTTTGTACTTGGTATATTTTTGCTTCAAATGAAATATCGAACTCTGATTTTATGGTAGAGTTTATTGCTAGTACTGAGATGATAGCGATTTTTACATATACTGGTACAAACCTATATTTCCTTGCCGTTACCCGGTACAGATACAATGGACATATGGGTAATGAACTGAAAGACTTACACTTCCACCAAAAGTATTTGGAAAGCTGATGGAAATCTGTGTTAAAAGTAATTGTCACACAATGTACTATTTGATGCTTTAAGTAAAAATACAAAACATTTGGAAAATTAATATTACATAAAGTCTTCAAAATGGGAGAATAAAAGAAGCACTCAAAAATACGTAGTAATATATTTTTAATTTTATGTCAGGGCAATTTAAACAATCTATATTTTAAACTTATAAAATAAAAATATTAACTCTACATGGTTGTATACCACAGTACTCAGCATAATTCAACTATAGTCCATTCCCGATTGGAAGAGACTTATGAAAATCAACCTTTGAAAAATACACTCTAGGCATAACATGTCAACATGTTTTTTCAATAACCTGCATTCCTCAAATATATAACCCTGTGGTTAGCTTCAGAGTACCATATTATTGAATAAATGAAATTTTACCTTAGTATCTTCTATAACTTGTAATATTAATTTTCTTTTTAAATATGAATTAACAACAGCGAGAGCAGCGACGTGTTGGCAATGACTGGTGAGAAATAGTTCACAGTAAAAATATTATTTTAACCTAGTTTTTTAGAATACTATTTGTAAATTAAATTGTGCCTATTGAAATATTTAAATATTTAGGTAGCCCCGATGACAACATATATAATTTCTACAGTTTAAAATAACAGTGCAGTAATGGTGCGGTGTTGTTTTATCGATCGAAAAAGCATTTGAAAAACTGTCTGCTGGACGAGGCTTGTCGCTTTCTCTCTCTTCGTCTCTTTCAATCTCTTGAAATTTCACCTTGCTAGTACACGTAAATTGTACGTGTTTTCAATTGTAGCATATTTCATACTTATTACAGCAAAGTAAAGATTTTTGAATTTGTAATTTACAACTGGAAAGAGATTTTAATGTTTGAATACGTAATTTAATATATTTAGATATGATGGCGGGGCAATTACCAAGTGACGTTAGCAGAAGTGTCGAGCCATGACATGGTGTGTTGCTTTTTGCCAAACGAAACTTAAATTATTCTTACTCCAAAAAATACTTCAAATTACCACATCACATTTGTAGATGTTGTGTTGTTTAAACCTACCTAGGTAAGTTACGATGTTGTGATAAATCTGTGTTTCCACGGCAGTAATAAATATACTGTGATGTGTGTCGTTAATTATTTCGTAGGTGAAATGGCGTGCCTTTATGCATCATGGTCAATACGCTGGCCCTGTGTGTTCGTGATTTCATATATTCGACTAGCACTATTTATACTTTTTAACTGTGAACTGTTTTTATGACGAAATTATTTACATCCACATCTGTTTATTTATCACAACATTGTACCTTTGCCCTAAGGGGTTTGAAACACAATCGTGTAACGTAATTTTCCACAATCCCAGAAGAAAAATACTAAGTTCAGCCCGATAAATTTCAATTAAACTAATAAGCAGTAAGTAGCAATACATATAAATATGAGTGGAATAAAAGTTATCGTAGGCTTATTTTTATGCATGTTCACCGTTATCTTTTAAAGTTTGTATGACAAAAATGAGAAAAATGAGTTGCTTGCTTGAATTAAATGTGCCTTTGTCATTTGAATGGTTGTTCCTTCGTTTTAATATTTATCCCAACTGAGGCAGTCCTTTTAAAGAAATGACCCAACACATAGCAATAGCAAAAGGATAATTAGTACAACCCTTTACCTCACAGTTGTAACAGATAAACACAGTTGTGGCAAAATACTAACGTGCATTACTTGTATTGGGCTATGTTGTGGAAAACAAATATGTTAATATAAAATAACCGCAAGAACTGTCGTTAATTCTGGCATTTTTAAAACGTCATAAAGCTGACCTAAGCAATGTTACAGGCCTAAACTGTGAATATTCGTACGGAATGGTTTTTGGAATATGACTGTATTCTTTGAAAAGCTGTAAACAATAATCAACACGACAGGTATAAAAGTAGAAGTCACATTTCAATGTTTATTTTTAGGTGTAGTGAAAGTATATGAACATATGTACACACACAATGGAATGTAAACATTGATTTTGACAGATGCTACATGGCAGTCACATGGGAATGTTTGTTTACATTTGGCGGAAGGATACAAAACGGCCTGCAAGTAGATATTTAGCAGGGCTCTGAGAAAGTTGCTTCCAATGGGGAATGGACTATATGTATGTTTTCATATTCAAAAAATTAAAAATGATTAATAAGTATAATTTTTAAAATAAACACTCCCTTATTTTACTGAGAGTAAAATTGAAGCACTGCCAGTTGCCAGGTAATGAATGTCAGATTCCATATTGCTTTTAATAGATTTCAAATACTGAAATGACAAGATGGAGCTGCAGTGTGACACCTGCAAAGCGGGTAATTCAGCGACCTACAATACAGCCTTTAGATGATTATCTCTTACAGTGCCATTCACAGCAGGCCACAGTGGGGTTGGAATGGCATCTCACTCTCCCGTGAGTACTTCTAGTAAATGATTATTTCACAGCAGGGAAGCGTCTCCTGCCTTCCCTTTCGTCACCTTGGAGTGATAGTCGGTCAATTCGTTCTTGGAATAATAACAGCAACTGCTGCCTCAAAACAGCAGCCATTGAGCCTTCCTTACTCCAGCATCCCCACAATATTATCCTCTGGTGTTATGGTCAAGCATAAATGAAAACATCAGTCTCAATAGCAGCTAAATAGAAAAGTGTTTCTGGTGGGTTCCAATATAGTAATATGTTTTCTGACATATATTGTAATATACGCAGAATCTTATATTCAATAATTCAATATCCGTGTCGGCTCAGCTGTATTGCTACCATATAATTCTTGTTTGTATGTCAATTTCAAATTTTTAGTAGCTCCTTCACAAAAAATATGTTACCGTAAATTTTGGAAAAAAAAAAAAAAGTTTAAAAAATCTCAAATTTATAAGTTTTGGTGCCAGTAACAATTTTTAATTTGTGTTACTTGACACAGTTTTGCATGCAGTATGTGACTGTCACACTAGCACTGCGATTGGTGGTAAACAGCAGTTATGCAAAGTAATGGCGGATGGTTTGTGTCATTATTTTTGTGTACTCATACATTTTGGTCCTCCAGGGTTGGATTGTAACGGAAAATGAATATCATCTGTGCGTAATAAGTGATGTCATATCCTCAAAGTAATGTTATTTATAGCAACTTACTGTTTGAGCAGTAAAAAATATGTGACTTAGTCGCGACAATTATTTTGACTGCAAGAGCTTGGAACGTTGAAACTAAGATTTTGAGTGGATGATAAATTTAATCGCGGTGTATGGTATCGGGTGATTGTCTTTGAGATGCAAGTAGTGCACAAAATTTCACATGAAGGAGCGCCAACAGTTCACTACTGGCAAGAGAAAATGGCGGTGGTACAAAGGCCTGTGTTGCAACACACAATTATCTGCTTTCTAGTGTGCAAAACAGACGAAGCATGTGTGTTCTATGAAGAGTCACTTCAAGATGAGTCGAAGTTAGAGGACTTCAAAATAATCTTACAGGACGTTATTGACAAACAAAATAAGTTACTGGCAAAGTTTTGTGTGTTGTGTGCTAGCCCACCAGCAGACGACAAAAGTGATTTTATTGAAGTTAAGGAACAGTTTGCAACTTACAAGATTGTGTTTAGGTATCTACGTAAAGTGTACAATAAACTGCTTTAAAAAAAGTGAGGTCAGGTTTTCTGGGAGCACTATTTGTGAGGCACAAGCTGACTTGTAGCCACAGGTGTCAATGTTGCCAGCGTTGCCACTGCCTGCTTTCAGTGGTAACCGTGAAGAATGGAAGAGATTCGCAAAATTATTCAATTCCATGGTCTGCCAAGTTTCCCACTCAACCAATGTGCAAAAAACTAATTATTTGGTGGGTTGTCTTACAGGTGAGTCATGGGACATTGTGAGCAATTTTCCATTCACAGAAAATAATTATGACATTATATGGGGTCTTGTAGAGGAAAGGTTTTTGAGTGTACGCATGACGGCAACCTTTCATGTGCAAAAATTTCTCTACTTATCCTCGTTGGACAGCAGTAGTGGGGGTCTATTACCAAATTTGTACAGTGTGTAGAAGAAAACCTGAATGCTTTTAATGCACAAGAATTTCCAGTTCAAAAGTGAGATTTTTTCTGTTAAATATCTTGTTAGAGAAGCTGTACCACCTTTGAAGCGGGTATTTGAAATGTCACATGAAAAGCACCTCTCCTACTACCAAATAATGAAGTTTCTTAATCGGAAGGCAAGAGCAGCAGAACAAGTGCAGTTGGCAACACTTCACAAATGCTAGGTATTTCTCACAGTGTGAGGAAAGACATATGTGTGCAAATGGAGAGACTGTGTTTTAATTGTCAAAGAGGACATCATGGGGCAGCACAGTGTAATTCCAAGTATCACTGTCAGCTCTGATAATGCAGTCACCACACACTCCTCCACGTAGCAGATAGATGCAAACCGAAGTCTCCACCCGCAAGCTCAGATGAGGATGAATCCGAAGCCGTAGACGACAGTGCAGTTGTGATGTGTGCAGCAGAAGGGAGACAAGTTGACACTCAAGTTTTTACTGTTTTGTTAGAAAGACTTCATTAATTCTGCAGAAGGATGGGGCAGGACACTTCCAGGTGGATCATATATTACTAGACAGGGTGTCTCAGTCCTCCATCACAGAGGCATGCATATGACGACTGAGTCTTGGATGACATCGGACTGAAGTTAACATCGCTGTGGTCAGGAATGTTGCGGTTCCAGAAACAAGAGTGGAAGTTTTGTGCGAGATTGATGATCTTTGGTTGCCAGAGCTTCACATCATCAGCAAAGCTCTTATTCAGAAAAAGATTACCAGATACATGCCTTGTGTACCAATTGCAGTTGGAGGTTTAGCACGTAGATGTTGTCTGCAGAGATAGTTACAAGGTTATGATAGGATCCAAGATCACTGGATAGCCACATGCCTTCCATAACAGGTTTGGATGGGTCTTGGCAGGTAATAGACCATGTGCGCAGGCTGCCCAGCAAGTGTCATCAATACTGGTATGTACTGATTTGTCCCTTGATTTTGCTGTGGAGAAATTATGGGTAATTGAAGACCTACTTAGGAAAATCTTCATGTCTGTTGGAGACCAACAGTGTGAGCATCCTTTCCAGGACACCCACATGCGTGAGGGTAGGTATTTGTTGAGGCTCCATTTGCAACACAGATGTCGCACTTGTTAATTTTTATGGTAGTGCACTTAAGTTACTGCAGGGACTGGAGTGTAGATTTGTAGGTCACCAGAGTTGCTTCAACAATACAGGCAGTTCATGGACGAGTTTGAGACTAGGGCACATGTCGCAGACTGGAACGTTAAGAGTTGGTACCAATGAGAAGGGTGCTGTATCCTTAACATCAGAGTTGTGTAGTCAGCCAGTATACTTCATCCCTCATCATGCGGTCGTTAAAGAGGAAAATGTGTCAACTAAGGTGAGAGTTGTGATTGATGGCTCTTCGAAGACTAATAGTGGACCTTGTCTACACAGTTTGCTCCTGTTGGGGCCTAAGTTGCAAAAGGATGTGGGGTGACATAGTGCTGAACTTCAAGACATCACCAGTTGTTATCACAGCTGATATATGTAAGATGTACCGCCAGGTTGTAATTGACCCTGTGGATCGGAAGTTCCAGTGCATTCTTTGGCAAAACTCTACAGCACTGACCCAAGTGAAGGTGCTATAAATTTTGAAAGTATAAGCTTAGTGAAGGTGTTAGGAATGCACTGGGATGTGGTAAAGTATCAGGTCTGCTACAAGGCAAAAGTGCCAGTGTTAGCAGCTACCAAATGCGTTATTCTATCACTGATTGCACTGTTGTATGATTCGTGTGATGTCTGTGCTGCCATAGGTTAGGTTGAGTTAGGTGAGAGCCTTCTGTGCAGTTGGGACTGATTTTGGTGGCCCGGTTCGTGCTATGCCAGCCGTGTGCGTCGCAAGAGGACTGCACTAAAGGTGTATCTATATGTATTTGTCTGCTTTTCCACCAAGGCACTGCACACTGAAATGGTGACATCTGTCAGCAGCATTTCTATCAGCTCTAAAGCATTTGGTTTCCATCAGAGCCTTGCCATCATACATATAGCAGACAGTGCGACTGAGCAAGGAATCAAATGGCATTTCAACGCACCTGCCAACCCTCACTTTGGCGGTATCTGGGAGGCGGCTACAAAAAGTATCAAGCATCACTTGACGTGAGTTGTAGCCAACCAGCTATTCATGTATGAGAAGTTAGCAACACTTCTGGGTCAGACCGTTGTCAGCATGTCCAGATGATTTTATGTGGTCACCCCTGGAGATTTCCTTGTTGGGAAACCTCTTGTTGCTCTACGAAAAATAGAGTTGGAGTTGCCTATTCATCAACTAAATAGGTGGCAAATGGTCACATAGCTTCATCAGAGAATTTGAAAACAATTAAGTCTGGATTATCTACACACTTAAGGAGAGAGCAAAGTGGACCAAACCCACTCCAAATATCAGTGTTGATCAGCTTGTCCTTTTGAAGGATCCAACACTGCTCCCACTGAAGTGTAAAATGGTATGAGTGACTGCAGTGAATTGTCCTCACGGTGTTGCCCAAGGGGTTTCACTTCGGTCACCTGCCGCTCTGTCTATGAGTAAAGCAATGAGTGTAAACAAACAATGCTATGATCAATGTAGGTTACCATTCCAACCTACCTTATTTTTGTTATGGTTAAGTCATACTGCTGGGCCTCCATTACTTTTATTGCCAGTGGAATGATTGGGGTTGGGAGAGACTTTAGTTTAACGTCTTTCATGAGACTGTATCATCTTTACTTGCATATTGTTTTAGTGGACGAGCCAAAAATTAGTATGAAACAAACATTACAATTATTATATAACCTATTAGTTTTAACCTCACCAAAAGAAAAGGTGATAAATATCTAGTTTGTACTGTAATTCAAATATTAAACACATTTGGGGTGTATGTATTTTAGGCTAAATTAGTTTTCCATACAGTAGACGTGTTATTTTTACACTGTAAAACAGAGCAAGAATGGTGGTTTTTTATGCCACGTATATTAAAAATATTCTAATAACCATTTCAAAAACACGATATACAATGCACACTTTCAAAATACGTTATTTACAATACACACTGACTTACTGTTCATAATCACTACATGAAACTCCTGAATACATGTTCTATTACAATCCTTACTACAAGTTTCTCTGCCATGGATACAAAATAATTAGCTGAATCATTAAATAAATATGAAATTTCACTGACTTTCCGAAACTAGTAAACTGTTGAAAGAAAATAAACGCCAACGGTGTCCCTTCCTAACAATAGGGAAAATGGTGTACCAAGGTATTGATATACACATTGCGATACTTCATACTTTCGATACTACCTAGTATCGAGGGGTATCGAAGTATCGAGAGGCCCGTCCTCTAATATTAGTTAAACTTTATTCACAGATAATATACAGCTCTCATTACACTCAACATGAAGTTTAATAAGGTTAGAAGTGTATTTTATTGATGTACGTTTCAAACCCTCATCTACTGACATTCTAGATGTATGGAGTTTTTTAGACAGTCCCGTGAAAAATTGTACATTGGGAGTATATTGTATAAAGTATCAATGGTATTGAGGTATCACAGCCTCAAGGATCCCATCTGTAGGACAGCAATGAATGAGGTACATGTATTTCCCCAATTTTGAAAGCCCTAGTTTTGTGACTAGGGATTTTATGACAAAATTCTTTGAAACCTAAATGTTGGAAAAGGTGTTGGGGGCGGGGGGGGGGGGGGATAATAAACAATCGCAGACAAAAAAACAACTCATAGAGTTGATAAAAAAATATTTTTATCGCACAACAGCATGAAAATTTGTAGAAGATTTATCACTTGTTAATTAGCAGGCCACAAATTAAAACAGAAAAAAAAATGAAATTTAAAAGAATCTTAGCCTGAATCACACCCAGTAAGTTAGGCTGTGCACATCTTTCGTGTGACTCTTGACATATAGAGAAGCTTTGTCTCAATCATATTTGCCCCACTATGTGGTCTTACCAGTGCATGGCTATGCTTATTATGCACATGGCATTAGAGTGAACCACCTCAGAGTTTACGCGTACAGATTTTTTAATAATGGCGGTTTTATGTGGTAGATTTTGGGGAGTAAAAAAATTCCAAATATTGAAGACAAATGTGTGTGCATGTGGATAGGTGAGGCCCTCCATACTGAAGCAACCCTCCCACCACATGCTAAAGTATCTCTTCCTCTACAGTATCCCCTAACCCTTACCCATGTGATCATCAGATGGAGGGTTACTAGGCAACCATCTCCCAACTTGCCAACCATATAAAGGGAGAAATTGAGGTCACACTTGTCTGTTCCAAGTTTATCTGAGGACTGGTGAATCTTTTATACGTTCACTTAACACTTTATAAATGCCACAGGCTAGAGATTGTGGGTAGAAGGCTTCCACTTTGACAGGCATGTACCTTTTAAAGTAATTAGTATTAATTAATTTAAAAATCTTGTAATTTTTGAGAGTGGCAATTAAACATGGTCATTCAAAATTTTTTTAAATCCATACCTTTGTAATTAATAATTCATCACATTTTTTTTTATATTTCTTCCCCCGTAAGTTACCACATGGTGCTTGGTGTGAGTTATGCAACATTCCATCTGGTGATTATGTATTATTTGGCGACAAAGTGGGGTCATATATGACCTGGGATATCTGTTTATTTAGGAGACGTATTCCTATTGAAATTAATTATTATTTTAATAAAACAATCTCTTTTTTGCCCTTGTGAAGCTACTGAAAGTGGAATTTGCACTTGGTAAAACGTGCTGCATGTAAAGACATTTTTATAATTTTAAACAATATTGAAGGGGTTAAAATGGGTGGGTTTAGTTTTGTGACGGACGTAGTATTCTTGGGAGGAAGATAGAAGCCAGTGTTGGAATAAGGAATAAATGTATACTGTATACTCTATCAATGTTTGGAGGAGGAATTGGTGCAGGAATTAATTGTTTGAAGATATATAGGTACCGGTTTAAGGAATCTATTTTCAGTAGATGGACGTATTAGGAGGAATTGTTAATTGAAAGAGGAATCAAAACAGTAATTGAGAATTAGCACATTGTACCTGAACATGAATTAGGATGCAGCGGAATGTACAACAGAAGAAATAAGAATGGAAGAACCATTATAGAATCAGTACAATATTCGAGAATTGGAGAAAGAATCTCTACAATTGTTGGAAATAGTTGACTAATATGGACATGAATACGGATGATGTGGAGAAATCATGACAAATATCCAGAATGGGTGAAGGAATCAGGAAGTGATCTAGAATGGGAATCAGCAACAGGAGTTGAAAATGTGAAGAGGGAGTCTGGACAGGAATTCAGAATAAAATTAGTATTCTGAACAGGACTTGTGAGTGGGAGGAAGAATTTGAACAGGAATTTAGAGTGAGAGGAGAAACATGGGTAAGAATTGAGAATGGAAGGAGGAATGTGGGCAAAAATGAGTCTGGATAGGAATTGAGAACATAATGAGGAACCTGGACAATAATCAAGAACAGGAGGAATATGTAATGGGAATAAAAATTTCTTTGTGGGAGGACACTGCAGAGGAATTTTAGAATAGAATGAATGAATGAATGAATGGGATAATGAAATAAATAAAAATTTGAATGAGAATGGTGTGGTGCAGTTACGAGCAGTGGTGACTAGGAAATGGGAATAAAAGAAGACTTGAATTATTGTGTGTTCTTAATAAAACGATAAAATATCTTCCCATCAGTAAATAATGCTTAACTTGACTTAATTTTCTAATCTTAAAGGTACTACATGGTATAAAATTTGTTGTACACTTTTGTAAACTTCAGGAAAAAATTTTTAATCTAAATATGTAACTACCTATGTATTTCAGTGATGTACTAGTATTCTTTCTTACACCAGACCATTGAACATGTTCTATTACGTTTTATTCTGTGATAAGCCATTTACCATTGCCGTTTGATGCATTTTGTAATATGAACATCTGTATATGCCGATAATATATCCAAACCCTTAAAAAAAAAAAAAAAAAAAAAAAAAAAAAAAAAAAAAAAAAAAAACCATTTTCTTTAATGAAAATGGTAACGTTGAAATGAATATTAAAAAATGAAATACTCCATTTTTTTTAAATTTAAATCCTTTTTACATTGTTGTTGTTATTTGGAACTATGTATTGAAATGAGGATATTCTCCTTAGCATAAGTGTGGTTTTTACTGTTTACTACGAGTTGTGTGTATGTGCATGTATGTATGATTATATGATGATGTGTTGTGCAGCCGAACCTGCAAGTATGGCCATATCCGTGCTCACGACCATTGTTCAAGACTTGCTGGCTCTACCGCACCGTAAATCTGCGCTCCCTGGCGGCTGCTGCTCTGCAGCTGCGAGTGGTGTGGGCATGTCTACGCTGGGATGACATGCAGGTACAGTTGCTTTGCTGCACATTTATCATAGCACATCACTTAATTAAGCTTGGTTTTGTATATGATTGAAGTGTTTTGTGTGTGGGTTCTATGTTGCCTATTTATTCACAGGAAGGAATAAATACAATTGGACTACCTAATAATTAATTATTAGGTGGTTCACAATAAAATGAGCTCTTTAGAAACCAACCTCTGGAAAAAAGTCACTATCCCGTAATTGCAAACATTTTAACGTAAGCAATGATTGCAATACTCTCAGTAATGTTGGTAGTGAATTAGCACATCTTTGTCTTATTAGTAGAGGCTGTGGAAAATAGCATTAATTTTGTCTGCTTGTAGCATTTTCGAAGTGTGTTCATAGAATTTATTAGCATTTGTTGTTATATTTATGTAATGAAAAGGATTTTACCAGCAATTTAGATGGTAGAAAATGGCATTCCTTTCTTTTATAGAAATAAAACACGCTCAAATGAATTTGTTATTCTACTGCAAAAAATTATTTTCTACAAACAGGTATGTTATTTGTAGAAAATACTCTTTAAAAATATATCTACATTAATTCATACTGTTTTTTAGTGCCGACCTGATACAAATTTAGACCGGTATGAACTGATACTTCCTTGCCAATACAGCCAATATCCGATACCGATACAATGGATGTATGATTAATGAACTGAAAGACTTCTACTAGCACCTAAAGTATTTTGGAAAGGTGATTGAAATCTGTGTTAAGCCAGTATCACACTATGTACTATTTTATGCTTTAAGTAAGCATACAAAAAATAAGTAATTTAATCTCACATAAATTCTTCAAAATCAGAGAATAAAAGCAGCATCAAAAATTACTTTAGTAATATATTTTTAATCTTAGGTCATGACAACTTAAACAATTTATGTTTTAAACTTATGATATAAAAAATATTAAATCTACAAGGTTGTGTACCACATTTGTCAGCAATTAAGCTTTGTTTATAATCAAAAAATTAATAATTATTACAATTTATAGTTTTTATATTCTACACACCCTTAATTTACCGAGAGTAAAATTGATGCACTGCCATTTGCTAGGTAATGAATATTAGATTTCATATTGCTTTTATAAGATTTAAAATACTAAAATGACAAGGTGGAGCTGCAGTGTGACCCCTGCAAATCTGTTAATTCGGCAACCTGCAATTCAGGCTGTTGTTGTTTATCTTTTACAGTGCCTGTCACAGCAGGCCACAGTGGTGTGGGAGCTGCATCTTATTCTCTCCCTGACACTTCCTGTAGATTATCTCACAGCAGGGTGGTTTCTCCCACAACCTTACATATTGTTGTGTGACAGTGTCATTTGAGTTCTTAGAATAAGAACAGCCACTGCTGCTTGAAAACAGCAAGTGAGCCTGTCTTACTCAAAAGTCACCACTCTATTATCCTCTGGTGTTACTCCAACCATGACTGGCATCTTGCTTTCTTCTTTGTATCCATTGAGGCCTTTCTTTCAGCCATTCTCCACCCCTCCTAGCCCCTTCATGAAAGGCACTTTCTGCTCCCTCTTGCTGGCACTTTCTTCCGCCGCCTCTCTTCAAGTCAGCTGCCTCACTGGACCTAACAAGGTCACTAATGCCAACAGGATGCAGCTGTCAACATACTCTCTTGCCTCGTAGCCTGCAATGCTCCCTTTATCTTGTATTGACTAAGGCGCCAGCTGCCCCGTCTGGAATACAGAAACATGCACTACGGGAAACGATAGTTTCCCATGCATTGCCAATGAATCATCTTATGCCAATCACCGGCTCATGGGTGAACAGTTTCTTCTGTTTCTACAAATTAATTCTAAAGGTATCATTACATAGTACAAAATGATGTCCCTGGTGCACGTGTCTACGTCTGTATGACTGCACTAATCTCGAGAACCACTGAACTGATTTGGATGCAGTTTTTACTGTTATAATCTTTATTTATTGAGAAAGGTTTATATGTACTAAAAATTGCCATAGCACTTATATGAGTTGAGCATTAACAGTATTAGTGAATCAAGTCTGGAAATGATGAGCTATTTTGCTTCTTTCTAAACATTTTCTACGAAAACTGCAGGGCAGATTGTTAGAATTCTTTCATTGTTAGCAAGCTACAATCTTCCGTTTAGCTATAGACGTATATCAAGTGGGGCCGCAGTGACTCAGTGGCTATAGCGATTCCAATTTTCAAAATAAATAATTGCCCAACGAAGCGGGTGAGGGTACAGCTAGTGTATATATAATACTAAGCCCACTATTTTGTGAATCTTTTTGACAGTAAACATTTTCTTATTCACTTTTAAATTTAACTATAGCATTTAATTGTAAAAATTCGAAAAAACTATTTTCCGCCACTTCTACTTATATTTAACATTAGCCGCATCTGAAATTCAGCACTTTCTTTTTACTAAATGCACATAAGAAAAAAGATTATGCAGTTACACATTTGTATTTCTAAGATATATCATCACGTGGCTAAAACAATGTTTCAAGTTATTGTGCTGCTGTTTCATTTTATTATTATTATTTTTTTCAATCTAGTTCCATTGGAGTGTTCATAGCATTCGCTATTCTGTTTGTTCCATTCCTTGGCTAGTTGTAGTTTCGTGTCTCGAACAATGTGATTTGTGTGGCAGTCGTAACCTGAAATATAAAATTCTCTATTTACTTTCTGTATTTTGTCACGTATGGGTCGCATCAGAAGTTTTTGATGAAAAAGTAGGGATAAATAATATTTCAGAGTGTAGGCCACACTGAATTCTTCTATTCCTGTAAATGTGGTTAAGTCACGATTCCATACAAACATAATAAATTCTGGTTTAATGTTTCCCCTACAAAACATTAGTGACAGAAAATTTGTATTATGTTGCAAGGTTTACAAATTTACATCACAGGATTACTATTCCACAGATGGTAACGTGACTTTAGAAAGCAAAACAGTGGCAACATTTACACAAAATGGCATCTATCTATCTGCACTTGTGGCACGGCAGTAGGCATACAAACTACACAAGATATCTTTCTCTTGTACAGCAGCGAAATTATTTTCTCATTGTTTGAATATGATTGATAAAATGGAGTAGGGTTTCCTTAATTTGGTATTGCTGTTCTCTAACTTTCTGAACATATTTATTAGAGTTATGTTAATACATAATTATTTATATAGGTGTTTTGCCAGGAACACTGGAAGTTATGTGGGTACGGTTTATCGGTACATGCGTTTTCGGTACAATGCAGTTCAAAGGTGGGATTTGCACTGCTAAGGTTGATATGAGGAATGGTTGTGGTACAACAGCATGAAAACTCGTTTTAAATTGTTTCCCACTTGGCAATGATGTCAGGAGGAGCCTGGCAATCACAATCAACATTCACCAGCCACAGCTGTTGTACCAAATGCTTGGCAAATATTGGCAATGGTGAAGACTATCCCAGAGGGCGAAAAACCCAGTTATGTCAAATATTCTAAATTTTTCGGAATCATGGGTCTCGGTCAATTATTATATTCAAATGTGTCTGTGCTGGGGTTTCATTACAGCCCTAGAACCTTGACTTGTTGGTTTTCATGTAGGGAGTAGGATGTACTCGAGAGTTGCATATCTCTGGATAAAAAGCCTTCCAGCACAGCAGGGCAGTTGCTGTTGAACTTGTAAAGCTGAAACCCTTGCGAAAGCAGTTCTCTCAGGTCCTGTCTCAGTTCTGCAGCACAAGTGACATTCCTGACGTCCGTGACCACATCATTGACATATGTGTCAGCCAATATAACACTTGTGGCACTCCCATAGACTTCCTTGTTATCTTCTGCATGCTGGTGCAGAGTTCGGAGTGTGGGAAACGGGGGCAAGCTTAATCCGTAGGTAACAGTGTTAATATGGTATAATTCCAGAGGCTGATCTTTAGACTCCATTTAAAGGATGCGCTAGTAATCTCTTTGCATATCAGAGATCACTGGAAGTTGAAACTGAAACAACACTTCTACCATATCCCTTTGAAGCTTAGGTACTGTCAACAGTAATTTATTCAAAGACAGTCAAGAACTAACTAGTCTTCACGGATACAGTGAACACAATGCGAAGATTGGTGGTGGTACTATAAAGATTGTGCATACAGTGACGTCTGTTGTTATAGGAGCTACAGGAACTCTTGTCTTAAGTGTCAACAGGGCTCAAATGACCCAAATTAATATAATCTTGCCTAAATGTGACACAAACTTCCCTTCTTGTTTTAGTCTGAGCTTTTGCGCTCCACAAGAAAATATTAAATGTTCCGTGAAGAGGAATAAAAAAAAGGGCAAACACTGATTCCCTCCTTTAATGTTAGCTAATTATGGTTCTCTCCTGTAGTGTCTGTAGATTTACTGATTTGTTTGCCTGTCGGGGCATGGATCTATCCAAGTTGGAAGATCTGGGGTTACACTGTTTAGGTGGAGGGATCTTAATAGGTTGAGGGAGGGGAATGAATCCCGCAGGCAGGGTATCTCGACCACCAATATCTCCCGCCTCGGGAGTCTGATCCGGCCTACCGTAAAGGCTGTTAAAATTTGTGATGGCTGTCACTAGGTAAAGAGGAATAAAAAATTAAATACAAACAAAAGGAAACGCAGCTATGAATTATTTGGCTACCTCAAACTTTACCCAACGCTTGTAAGAAGCTGGTCTGGTGGGCTTTCTTACAGGGACGAAGTCCAGGGTAACTGATACTACCCTGCAGGTAATGACAGGTTTGGGAGGTATGTGGATATTTAGTACCTTACCGGTGGCCATGTGAACTGTGCACTTGACAGCCGGTTCTTGAATGAGAGTACCAGGGTGGCCGGTGGGATAAGTTCAGAATACATTATAGTGGCTCTAGTGAATCAAAATAATCAAGTTTGTGTCAGTGCAAGTTTATACCAAAAATCCTCACCTATGGGCAGTTGTTTGTTATGTGGCTTTCCCTCATGTCTAAGTAGAGGTTCAATCTCAGGAGGGGTCTGATTTATTTTATTGGTAGTACCTGAATTTACACTTTCAGGCAGTGCCTGTAATTCACTTTGATATGCCCGTCGTGCTAACCTGCGGGTATGACTAGTTTTACCTCTGTTCTTGTGTGGCATTTCTTAGAATGCGCAACACACAGGAGCGTGTTCCCCCGTGAAACAAAGTGTACAATCAAGCCCTCCTGGGTCTGGTCTTTATTCCAGCGGGGACTGAGGTTATGAACGACAGATTGACCTGAAGTCCTGGGTTTGGTGGTTAGACTTGTGACTCGTAGAGAAATATTCACAAAGGCACACTCTCACTTTATCCAGTTGTTACTCCAGCCCTCCTGAGTCCAGTCTTACTGCAGACTGGGACTGAGGTAATGAGTGTGATTCTGGAAAACTGAGAGTGAATCCCACCGGAGGTGCGGGCACCCCGGCAATATTTGAACATTTCTAAGTCTTATGCAGATAATGGCCTTATGCAGGCTATAGGGTATCCAAGTAAGTTCGGACCGTCAGTTCCTATCAGTGAGCAGTCTCTAGTAAAAGAGCCACTTGATAAAAATGTAAAATTTGGGTAATGATGTTTCTAGGGTAAATGAGCAAGAAGAGATTTCAAATTTTACACAGTTATGTATTTTATTCATGTGTTGGAAAGTACACAGGGATGCCTAGCTTTTTACAAAAAATTTTAAAATGAAGTTAAGCTTAAGGCTGGTGAAGGAACCTGCTTATACACAATTGCAAAGAGAATTGATTAATTGGAATTTATACTTTATTCTATTGGGGAGTGGAGGCAGGCCAGAAGGGAGGTCAGCACAACCTGCTACCATGGAGGCTGGTGTTTAGGTTTGTTTTGGTTTTTGTCAATTAGTGTGTGTACTTGAATTCAAATTCAAACTTAGTGCCAAGTGTTGCGAGTGCCATGGCTGGTGGCCATCTTGACTTTTGGTGCCATCTATGAATGAAATCAGTTAGTTACTGTTACTCCAGTGTTGCTGGACGTCACACAGCTGGAATGTGTTACAAAATATATTGTGTGGAAACAGCTGGAATTAGCTTGCAGGTAACAAAAGGTGGGTACGTCGAGATACCTCTGGCTGGTGATGGCGTTCTTGGTTGCTGACGATGTTGGTGGCATCGTAGGAGACATTTGCATTCTTCCTTCAGGAGATTTCTCCTAGTGTTTCTGCTAATGAGGAAGGCCTAGTAAGTGTGCACAACTCCGGTTGTGATCTGCTTGGAAAGTCTTTTACAGACTGCAAGGTCAGGGTGACAGCCACTTCCCTTGCTGGTGACCTCATCTTTATCCAAGCTAGAGGGCGGACATCTGTCGGCTCTGTGCCCTCAGACCTTGTGGGCTGGAGGGCCTGACAAACTGTCTTGAGCTGCGGTTTGGCACCTTCTTATATACAAAAAATTCTGGCAGCTTGTTGGCTGTCAGAAGTGTGCAGGGATGGCAAGCATCGCCTCACAAGGGTGGTTTATATTATGGTTGTGGGCCACGAAACGCTTTTCTTATCTTCTTATCTCATCGGCGGGAGGCTGTTGACATATCTATGGCCTCTCCACTAGGCTCTTGGTGGCAGTGATGACCTTATGTGTTGGGTGTTGACTTCTTGCAGAACCTTTCAAACTAGCTTCTCTGGGTCCAGCATGTCAGTGGCTCACTGGATACTACAATTTCTCTGGAGGGAAAAGGCAACCACATGTCAACTGTTGAGTGGGCAGTACAACTTCAATTTAATTGTCACGTTTCTGTAATTTATGCTGGGAGCAACCCTGTAAACATGGAATTTATTTTCTGCTGGCGTGCGACTTGCCCATATCAGTTTATTTGCTCGATGATGGGGCGAAGTCGACAAGTAGTTTGAGCATACCCAATGCACAGGAAAGTGACATGCGTCAAATGAAAAATAACTTGCCTTGAGATCTGGCTGGTGTTTAAAATGATGCTCAAGAGATTGGAAACAATGAAGTGCAGTGAGGTAAGAATGTAGATCAGTCATGTATCTCGATGGCAAGTACAGCACTATAGCCACCATTTTAATCATGAGCATGAGCTTTTGCGAACAACTTTTCACAGAGGTGGTTCTTTGGTGTTGTGTTAGTTCATCAGCAGGTAATTTTTTTTTTCTAGTCTCCAGAGTTGTTCCATAATAGCGTCCAGCGAAGCGCCTAACGAACTGGAAGCCACAGAGAATGACAAAATATGTGATGACTGCACGTAAGGCGAACTGTTTGTTAATCTTTCCAATCACGATATAGCCGAAGTGCTTATCCAGAGCACTGAAGTACCAGGCTGTCCTTCACACTTAGGAAAATAGTTCTTTACCCATCAGTAAGTCAGTTGCCTCTGGAGTTACAAAGGCTGGGTCTGCCAACTGAAGTCCACAGTGGCAAATGGGAGTTTTCTTGTTATTTAAGTGATGTAACACTAAGGCATTTGTAAATAATGTATTTTCTCTCAAAAGACTTAAGTATACAGGATGCATCACCATGAGCAATCTTATGTGGTGCCTTGAAGAACCCCTGAAGTGGTGAGCTTTTATATTATGAGGGATACCCAAGTGAGACAAACATTTCTCCGAGATTAAATTGGCTTGATTATCAGAATTCAGATCCAGGATCAAAAATGGGTTGAAGGCCACTTGCACATAGATTATAGCTGTGGACAGCATAACCATAATACTGCTGGATGTCCTTGAAAATGAAGAGCATACAGTCACAGTGGAACTTGTACTACCACTTGAGCTGCTATCTGCACCTCTACGGATTGTTCTGATCCACCTGAGATGACTTGCTTTGAGATGATTCTTCTTGAATGAATAGTTTAGGGAAGTGCCATAGTGAGTGATGAAGTGACTAAAAGTGCTGACATTAGTATGCTAAGCGATATTTTGTACACTGGTGTGAGAGCTGCAAGTATAACAAATATAGTTTGAGGTCCTTGGCAAGTGTAAATTGTTTCTTATGTGGTTTCTGTTGAAACTGGGACATTTGTACAGCAATTGTGCAGTGTTGCATAAACTGCATGAAGGTGTAGGTTTCACCATAGACATTTGGTGAATGGTAACCTTAAGCCAGTTTACAATCTGTTGAAACCTCTATAGGTCCGGTCTTTGAGGATGTCAACTTACGTATTAGTGTAACGGCTTCCATAACACGGCAATGTTTTTCTAAGAACAGCTCGAAGGACTCGAAATTTGGGGAGCTCAGTGTATGTCGGGGTCATCTCTTACTGTTTTTGGAGTGGGACATCCAGTACCCTGCAAAGGATTATTAGCATGATTGAGTCCCAGTGTTGCAAAGAATCCTTCAGGTTTCCAGTGCTGCCACAGTCTCCGTTACAACTGTCAGCATCTATTGTAGTGAGGTGAGTGATTCAGAGGATACTCGTGGGTGCTTTTAGCATAGCTTCTGCATACACAGAAACAATTTTTTGTTCGAATATCGCTTCAAAAGAAATTTCCAAGTGACTTCAGTATTTGCATTAGACATAGGCAATCCCTGGGTCATACTTAATGGTTCACCATTTGTATGAGAGTAGATTTGTTTGCTTATATTCATTGTTTACGTTGATCGTAAGTAGTAGAGAACTGTAATTTAATAATTGCTTTGCTGCAGGACCATCCTGGATGTAAGATGTAGGTGTGGGTAGTGTATGGTCATCTAGGTTGGCTGGCCCAGTATTCATTGTACAGTAGGAATGCTGGATTCATAACGTGTTGTAGATTTCTGTTAACTGAGTGTAAAAATAATATTATGTGTATTATAATTATATACTTGAGTTACGTAGATATTTAAGTGGAGCATTATGTTATTCATACACATGACACAGAAACATAATAACGTAACTCTTGCAGAAGTTCGCTTTGTCCAAAGATTCACATTATAAAAATCAGTTGACCCTAAAATTTCTAATGCTTGTTATTAATTCTGCTGTCCAAAAAATGCCTCTGAAATAGTATATAAATTCTTAGTTTATTTATCCCATGTGTAGTTGTGTGTTTGTATGGAAGTACTGTCTACAACACAGAAAGCAGTTTCATGGACTGCTGAGTTTGTGTTGTGCAGGTGAAGCCACTGTCTGTGGATGGAAAACACCAGGTGACTACGGACACAGAAATTATGTCCCTGGAGATCCTGAGACACAGGCATGTGGGGCAGTTCATGGAGAAGACACAGTACCTGAGGAGGAAAGTGGTGATCCCACTGGAGCTCCCTAAAACTATAAGAGGTAAGTGCTGCAACTGTACTGTTGCATGACGGCTGGGGATCTTGAGCACATCAACATCCCTAGGGGCTTTTATCTGTGATCAAGTCAGGGAGCACACTCAGGGCTGGCTTTATCAGGGTGGCATCTGGTGAATCTGCAACTTTTCTCTCACAGCATTCGTATATACTGTAGGTCACATTTCCGGTTATTGGGCACAAAGTCGGGCAGTGCGAGGTGATGCTTCTAGGTGACTGGGGTACAGGCGTGCTCGTGTAGCCATTGAATGATTTATAGTCTGTTCGCAGAATGAAGTGTTGCCCTTTGAGATAGTACCAATATTTCTTCACGGCCCAGAGAATGGCCAGACACTCGTGCTCATTAATGTGGTAGCGCTGCTCGGTCTCATTTAAGCGGGTTGATGCATACACTATCACAGGGGGTTGTCTTCCTTTGTCTTGCTGGTATAATACTGCACCCAGGCCGTTCTGACACGTGTCCGTTTGCAGTGTTTAGGGTTTGTCTCCTTGTGGCCGATGGAGATGGTGGATATTCTTGAAGCTGTTCTTCAAGTCGGAAAATGCTCGTTCCATGTCCCATCACCAATGGGTGTCTTTCTCAAGAAGTAGGTGCAGTGGAGCCATGTATTCTGCAGTGTTTGGAATTAAGTCTTATAGCCAATTACACAGACCCAAGTACTGTCGTAGTTGCCGCTTATTTGAATGTCCGTACACTTCTTCGATCGCTCATATTGAAATATGTTTTGGGAAATTCCCTTAGGGTGATATGATGTGTCCCAGATAATCAATTGATATCTTGCCGAAGAAGCTTTTCGATAGCTTACAAGTCATCCCATGTAATTCGAGCCTTTCCAACACTCGTTGCAGTTGGCCTAGATGCTCCTCCGAGCTGTTGGAGTATATTATTGCATCATCGAGATAAGCAAAGCAGAACTCGCAGATGTAACCTGTTAGTACTATCGACGACATTAATCGTTGGTGTTGCGGGGGCGTTTTCAAGTCGAAAAGCATGACTCGAAATTGTAGGGTTTCACCCTTGGGTGTCGTAAATGCAGTATACTTTCAAGTGTCCGGGTGGATGGCAATCTGCCAGTATCCAGACTCCATGTCGGGTGTATTGATTATTTTGGCCTTGCCAATATCTCGTAGGGTATGAGACAAGTCTATAGCTGGGGGAGCAATCGGGTGGGCGACTTCATTTAGCGATTTGTAATTCACGCAAAATGGCAATTTGCCATCCTTTTTAGGTACCAGTGCCACGTGGAGTTATATATAGATTTCATTGATTCTTCTATCCCCTGGTCCTTCATGTCATTGACCTGTTCCATGATGAGGTCACGGCGGCGGGCTGACAATCTGTATGGCCGGTTGTAGACTGGTACGTCAGTGGTAGGCCATATTTCATGTTGTATGGACCGTGTTTCTTAATAGCTCTCCTTGTCCGAAGATGTGGATGTGCTCATCTAGTATGGGTTTTAATTGGCGGAGCTCTGGTTCTTCGAGTTCATGATTAATGCTCATTGGGTCAATGGACATTGGTTGGATGTTGTCTGGTTTTGATCCCAGTTTACAGTAATAAGGTTGTTTTCTCCCAAGTAGGCCCTACGTTGTCCGTGATCAAGAATACATTGATGGCGGATAAGCCACGCCACGGACATCCCAGTATTATGGATTGGACATGATTGGTGAAACAGTAAATTCGTTTGGGGGTTTCAATGTATTGAATTTTTATGGTCAGTGTAATTCTGCAGGTTACTTCCAGGATGGCATCGGGTTGCTCTATTCTTACCACTTCGTTTTGTGGTCGGAGTTTGGCGAGCCGGTTTGCTGTTAGCAAGTTTCGTGTAAATAAAATTCCTGGTAGCCCGCAGAGTCAAGTAAGGCTAATACCCTGTTGTTGTTCACCTCTACCTGTATGTTTGGGGCTACAGGAACCGGTGTTTCCTCACTTAATCCATGGAGGATGAGCCCTTGTGCACCGGGGGTGGTGGCCCATTTCGTACCTCAACCCCGGCGTTTCCCGATTTGATTTCAGGATTTGGTTTTCAGCTGGTCAATGTGGGTTGTTTGTCAGCGTTGTGCCAACGTGATTTGGTGGAACAACAGCTCCTTTCTGCTTCCGCAGACAGTCCTTGTTCCAATAATTTTCCGGGCAGAACCAGCATTTGGGTAGGAAGGCCATGCAAGGGGTTGTGGTTGGTACGCTTTTAGGAGGCGCAACAGGTGGCGTTTGTACCTCGTGTGTCTTGGTGGAGTCTCATTTTTCAAGGCTCGCTCCAAGGTCTTTGGTCTTGTTTCAGTAGTACGTTCCGGAGATTTGGTGATAACATTCGGCAGATTGAGCGAACGGCGGTAGCTTCATTGACTCCTTGGAATACCTGTCGAAACATTTGCTCTTTTCTTCGTATGAAGGTTTCTGTTTCCTCATCAAGTACCTGTGTCTGGCTGTAGAACTGCGTGGTTAGCGTAGCCAACACCTCCTCTTCTGTGAACTCTGTCTTACAGTTGCTGAACTGTTTCCAGTCCGTTAAAAATTTCCCGTACCTTTCCCACCAAGTGAGGGCAAGACCCTTTAAATGTTGTTGAGTCTGGTTAACCCATTGTTTTGGTGGCAGGTTCATTTCTTTGAATTCTTTTTCGCATTCCTGCGTGAATGTGACTGGGTCTTCGTGTGGATGACCTGCAAAGTCGGTTATTAGAATATCGTCGTCTCTACCAGTAGCTGGATGGCCAGGTGCTGTTTGAGGTTGGATATATATGCCGGAATGCTGGAGTGAGAGATGTGTTTTCTTCGACATCTCTCGCACTGTTAGGCCATCCCGGGTGTAGAGATGCGTTCGTCGGGCTACCCTATGCATAGGTAGTGATAGGGCTCACTGCACGTCGTGTACCTGATGCGGTTTATGCCTCACCTAGGGCACAACTTCATTACAGATACTTATTGGCTGTTAACGGCACAATGTACAGCGGTACTCTAACCCGTCTGTAACTAGGGTCTATTCAGGCCAGCCTATGCAGGCATAATGGAAAAGTTTTGTGCAGTAGGTGCATTTTACCCTTAGTGTGCCATGGCCTGGGCAGTCGGCATGGCTACACTGTACATTAGTTACGTTGACTTCGTTGTCCGAATTCTTTCTGGCGACGGCATTGACCTTGGCATCTGACATGGTCATGGTTAAGGGCACCATGGGGTGTTACAAGGACTCCCCGAAGTTAGCTTGTCTGATCTTATTGACCCTTAGTTCTCGGGGTATGGTTGGTCTAGGGTATAGTTGGTCTAATTCGTGATTTTCACTGCATACAGCTATTCATATGACGTCCCACATTGGGCGCTAGAAAATCTCTTGATGCCCGCCCAATTAAACTGACGGAACACATTAGTCTAGGATTTTATCCGCTAGACCAAAAGCGGCTTAGCTAGCTGGGATGGAGGAGGGGTTTTGCCTGGTTATTGAACACTTGGTGTGGATGCGGACACACGGTGGAAAGTTAATGAACGTAACCGGAGGAGGCCTGACTGCTCATCGTCTAAGTTTGGTGGCACTGTGCTGTTCCACCTGTCTATCCTGCATAGGATGGGGTGATGCTATCCTCTGCCTGAGAGTAGGGTGAACCAGGTGATGCTATCCTCTGCCTGAGAGTAGGTTGAACCAGGGGATGCTATCCTCTGCCTAAGTGTAGGGTGAACCAGGTGATGCTCCCTGCGTTTTCTGCCACTCCTCTTGTGAGGCATAGGGTAACAGCTCTATAGTTCACGCAGTGCATTGAGACAGAAATACTAACAGTGAAACCCAATAGTGACTTGCCGGCTCGAGCTTGATAGGAGTCCCCACTGATCTCCCACCGTAGGCAGGCTGATCAGGGACTTGGAGCCATGTGGACCAAGCCTCTACTGGTTGTGCATTCCCACTGGGATTCCCAGCAACACTGCAGGCCACTGTTACGCACACTATTCAGTGCGAATGGTGAGAAGCAACCAAAGTCTGTCTAGCCTCCTGGTGTGAAGGTGTTGCTACTGTTTGTGGCATCACTGTTTCTCCCCCACGAGCACTGACAGTGCTGATGTGTAGCTGGGAAGAAATGGGTAGCCGTATAATATGTGTCTTAATTTGGTTTAATAAAATTCCCGGTTTCCGTCAACAGTGCACAGCGTAATCTACCTTCAACTGTGGATACAAAGAAATACCCTAGAAATAAAAACAAAATGGTGGAGAGCAAAGTGTGTTTATTGAAAGCTCGATAAACACGTTACCTGTGCTACCTTCTACCAAGTCGAGGATATTTGAAGGTAACTGCGTTCCAGGTGTAGGTGACCTGGTTCTAGGCTTAACTGGAAAATAAATAGTCGACTGATAAACAGAAATACTGTTGCTAATTATTCGTGTGGTGTCTGGGCGAGACAAAGAAGTTAAGGACCACTGCTGTAGTAGCAGGGAGTGTTAATGTTTCAGACTGTAGCAGAAGCAGCTTCTGGTAAGTGGTAGCTATTGGCGTCACTGAAGCCTCTGGTGATGGCAATGGTGGCAGCCTCTGGTAGGCTGCTGAAGACTTGTAGGTCGCTGGAAACCCCAGCACTAGAAATGGTGGAGAGAGCTTGGGAAACTGCAAGAAGTCACCTGCAAGCCCTGCCATGCACGGACTTCTATAGTCTGAAGGACAGGTGCAACGGAAGGTCCCTAGGGGTTGGGGGGTTTACTGTCCTCTGGTGCAAGGTCTGAGTGCGAGTAGCAACCTTCTAGACATCTCTCGGCTTCATGAATATTCGGTGGCGCTCGGCCATGCCCTGAGGCGGCTGACGGTTTATAGGCTCTCAGCACAGAGGCGGGGAGGCCGTCGTGTCTGCTGGCTTCCACAACCTTCGTATCCTCGTGTTTGGGCACCCTCCAGGATTGTGGTGGCCCGCAATGTCCGTGTACTGATTGGCGGGTTTCGACTCTAACGTGGGTTGAAGTTGATATACTTGGCGTGATGTGAGATGTCATAATTGTGTTGAGTAGTATGATAAAGCGGCACACGTCAAACCTTATGTTATCGAAGCTTGATCCAGTAACAAGAGTCCAGTTTTAAGTAGCACATAAGACCATACAGATGCCCACGTTTGATCAGCTGCTTGAATTTCTGGAATCACATGGTAAGGCATTTATGATGGCTAACTATTCAGCATTATGGTACACTTTTGTACGATCAACATTTAAGAAGTTTGTAACTTCAGGCACAAAAATCAAAGCTTCATTCTTGGCAACTGCTGAAGATTTTTGTATAACCTGTGAGGGCACACACCGAATTCACAAGTGTCCTAATTTCAATGGTCAGTCAGTTGATGAGATAATAGAGTTGGTGCGACAAATGATGTTGTATTTCTACTGTTTGCAGAACCATAGGGTGAAGGATTTCAAGTCAATGTGAAACTGTATGTATTGTAGCAGGAGATGCCACATTCTTCTTCTCACTGATGTCTCCCCACATCAAGGGGAGCAAACTCCAGATATTTCTATCCAACAAGAATCAGTCACTTCCATCCCCAATGAGGAAATTGCAGCTGTAGTCTCACTTACTTCTTCTACGTTTTAGGTACAGCAGTCGTTAAGAGTACAAGATGTAAGTGGCAAGATGCAGAAGGTTCTAGTGTTGCTAGATTCAGGTTCCCAGAGCTCATTCATCTCTGAAGAATGTGTCCGCAAGCTAGGGTTAAAATGCCAAAGGACTCGTGTTCCTGTTGTGGGGACTACTCAGTCTGTTGTTCTTGCAAACAATTGTTCTGTTACTTGTGTTTCGACATCTGCGACATGTGAAAGGCCTCAATTAATCACCAATGCACTGGTCTTGAAGGATATAGCCGCCAAAATACCCAGCATTTCACTTCCTCTCCACATGAGGGATATGTATTGTTATTAGCTGACCCATCGTTTGATACTCCAGGGACAAACAATCTTCTTTTGGGGGCTGATATATACCCAGATGTGTTTGAGGGTGTGTTACGAACCACCATTTGGGTTCTGCATTGCTCTTCACAGTATATTTGGCTGTGTTTTTGCTGTCTGAGACGTCCCTAACAGACACTATTCACAATTTTTGGGAGAGCAAGGAAGTACCTTCTGTTCAACACTGTAGCCCAGTAGATATTGAATGTGAGTGTCAGTTTGTTGAAACCCATTCGTGAGAACCAGAGGGTAGATGTGTCCTGAGACTACCTTTCAAGGAAAAGGAACCAGAGTTATGAGATTCCCATAGTTTTGCTGTCAAACGGTTGCATCAACTTGAACGCACATTGCATAGTCGGCCAGAAATCAAATGGTTGTATTCCAATTTTTTGCACGAGTTTGAAGAACTTGGACAGATGCATCCGCTTGAGAATGGAGTTGGACACACTCATTGTTATTACGTCCCACATCACTATGTGTTGAAGGATCTAGCTCAACCACCAATGTTAGCGCGGTGTTTGATGCCGCAGCGGTTTCCATTTCTGGATTTCTCTTGATGTTCTTCTGACTGGACCTAAACTTCAAAATTACATTGTGGACATTATTACACATTTCCATCTTAATCCTGTTGTAATAACGACAGTTGTTTGTAAAATGTATCAACAGGTGTGCGTACATCCTTATCATATAATTGTGTGGCGTGAATCCCCTAATAAGCCAGTATGTGAATTCCAACTTGACACTGTCACCCACGGTGTGTCAGCAGCTCCTTTCACTGCTATGAGAGCCTTACAACAGCTTGCATTTGAAGAAGGTGGCATGCATCCTTAAGCGGCTGAGGTCGTGCTGGAAGACGTAATTGTGGACAGTGTCGTGAGAGGTGCAGCATAAGTTCCAGAAGTCCTCAAGTTGCAACAACTGATAAATCTCTTAAAGAAAAGGGACTTTGAATTAAGAAAATGGTCAAGTAATAGTCAGCGGTCTTAGATGCAGCACCAGAAAACGACTGATAGAGTCCTCTGAGCTTTGATGCATGTGCTTTGGGGGATGACTATCTTAGAAGGTAGTACAGTAACGTTGACCACCCTGCCAAGCCCAGCTTGGCCTACAGTGGCAAATATTATACCTTCAATTAGGCCTAGGCGGCGTTAGGGGTTTTGATACAGTATTCGGCCGCTTGGGGGCAGGTTTCCTGAGCGTAGTATTCCAACAAGGGGATAGGGTGGGGGACATTTATCGGGGGTGCAGAAGCGCTGCGAGTTTCTTATCGTTCCGTGTGGAGGCGACGACAAATTATTAAACCTCTGTCTCTGAGGCAGGGTGGCTGTGATGTCACAAGGTCACAGGGGTGCTGCCATCTCTCGTGATTGCAGGAACTTTTTCCAGGTGCCAGACATGAGTAGTAGAATTCTCAATAAATATAATTCCAATTGCGGGGGTGCCTTTTGCATGCATAATTCTGGATGGGCAATGGCAATTGCATTTACACACGTAATATTCAATGATGTGATCGGCCACCCAAGCTTGTGGGCTTATTAGTGCAATACATTTAATTTGCATTGCCTCTTTTATATTTCGCTCCGTAGCGCACTTGGCTCTTAGATGGGGCGGAATCATCCATAGAGTGTACAGTCGTGCTGCGCAGCATTCTGGCATGAGTCCATCGGCCACCCTCTTGAGCGAGGAAGGCCCATCTCCAGTTCTACTACTATGCTGCCGCAGTTCTACTACTATGCTGCCGGTTTTGGAGGTGGAAGGCCCAATCATCTAACATCTGATATGTTTCTAGGTGAACGCCACATCTGTCCATCCATTGCCTTGAGTGATTTGTGCTTCTGGGTGCCCATTATCTGGGCTGCGCACCATATGGTAGCAATTTCTGCGGTGGGTGTGTCATTGGATGAAGCTCCACCTTGAGATGTGCTGGAAAACTGGCAGCCTTTCATCTGCCAACTGGATGTTGTCACCAAACTTTTTATACCTTGGCTTGTGTCAGCACCGCAGTCAGAATATCAGTTTCATGGCTTTAGCGTTGCATCCAATGAAAGTTGTAGATCTTGGAAGACCACTTGTCACTCCTGCATTGGCATCTTGGGCATGTTGCAGTGTTACATGCGGGCAAGTATGGAGTTTGCAGGATGGCCACCATTAAGCAGCAACATTGAACAGTGAAGCACTCCTTTATCAAGCTATGTCCCTTACCCAGTCACTGAGAACCACACATATTGTGACATTGTACAGATTTGCTAGTTTGCTTCAAAATATTATTTTTTGTGGGCAGTATGTTAAGGTTTTTTTTTTATTTGTGTCTGTACTTGGATTAAAATTCAAACTTATCACGAACTGTTGCGAGTGCCATGGCCGGTGGCCATCTTGACTTGTGCCATCTATGAAAGAAAAAAGTTAGTTACTGCTACACCGTTTTGCTGGACGTCACAGAGCTGGAATGTGTTACAAAATATATTTTGTGGAAACAGGTGTATTTGTCTCCAATTATTTGGTATATGCGTTCAAATATTGGGATTTTTTCACATGGGTGCTCCGAAGTCGCATGTTCAGAGGCTTTTAAAATTTAAGTGAAACTTATTGGGTTAATAAGGTTGACCATGCTTTATTTGCAAGACATAGTAGTGTATAGGTATACTTAAAGATCCGGGGGACTAGCACCCAATTACAGTGAAAACCCGGAATACTACAGCCCGTTATACATCAGATGCAGATTCAGTTATACAGCGGTGCAATTTATGTCCCCCGGCCTGAATCAATAAATATTAAGTGGAAAGCATGCGGTCAGTTACGTGTGAGGTTTGTCAGCGGGTGGATGTTGGCGAAGGGAGCAGGGACACTCTCTCCTGCCTTTCATTGCTGAAATCTATTTTACTGATTCATTACAGCTAATATTGTATGTTTTTCTGTATTCAGTTTCATTGGCGTGGTGCAATGTCTTTTGACAAAAGAATTCTTAGTGGTCCTTTTTTTATGTGGCCCTATTTTACCTGTTCTGCTATTTGGTTCTTAACAGGCCAAAGAAGTGTTAATGTAGGTACTAAAGGGCTGGCTACAATAATTGTAGCATACCCATAACAAAATAACAAAAAATCCCGTGGAGGTATGAAAGTGTACTGCTTACATCCGTAGTAAGTAAACTGTTATGCGGCCAATGAGAAATGAGCACAAAAAAAAAGACAGCCTGTACATGTTGCGGGAATCGTGGTTGGGTATATTTAAATTTTGGTATACATCGTAATAGTTGTGTTGACTATTTAAATAAACGAAAATTGGAACAGTAACACAAAATTAATTTAATAACTTTGTCCTTGTTTTAAGTTTGCACTGCACTGACACTCGGGGCTGGAAATGTTTTCTCACGATTGGCTGGTGTAGAATTCTAAGTAAGAGAATATAAAATATTCAATCCTATTTTCGCAGTTACTGCGAGCCGGCCACCATCTTACGCCATGGTTGTGTTGGAGCTGGTCTTTATATACAAGTGTGTATTCAATTTTTTGCTGTTATTTCTTGCGGTGATTGTATCACACCCTTAAGTCATTTACGGGCCTATAATTAATCTCCTACGGGATATAGCACAACATAATCATAATAATTATGAGGTAGACACTTTGATTATAATGTGTATACAGTAGATTCAATGTATCGTTATTGCAATTATCTATAAACCGCATCCATCAACTATTTTTATGGTCTCTGTAAAATTGCTATGTAAATAGTGTTACCATAAACTGATTGTATTGTTTATAGCATGATGCGTCGATCAAAGTATATTTTGGGTCCCTTCACCTAATATTCCAGTAACTCATTTTAAAACTGGTGGTTTATGCAAACTTTCTGTTTTTTTCTCTCTATTCCCTCTTGGAATTTTCCGTCGTTGTATTCCTATATTTATTTTCTTAGTCTATAGGTGGCTTGTCATTTTTAAGTTTTTTTTTGTGTTCAGTCCTGTTTTTTCCATGACACATCTGCATCACAATGGAGAATGTCCAAAAATTCTCCATCTTGCAACTCCTACTAAAATTGCACAGAAGGAGCCACATTATTTGTGTGTAGACGGTGTTTGATTGGTTGGATCTTCAACACTAATGTGGTGAAGACTAAGCTGGATAGTAGGATGGCTCCGGCAACGAGTTGCAGTGTAAAGACCAAGGAGTGGAGGGCCCTTCTGCACGAATGCGGTGAAGGAAGGGCAGGTAGAGCTAGGGAGCAGGCAGGCTGGTCAGTTCCCTGGCAGAGTCTGTGGTGGAGACGATGAAGACTGGTCACGAGTGGGCGAGTGACTCACTGTTTATATTCTGGCTGTGGTCATTCCCATTCAGTCAGCTGGATCGGGGTGATGTGGAAGAGGAGGGGTAGCTGTAGCATAGCTTCCTCATGGCATGACATCACCAGCCGGCATAGAGAATTGAGATGTGATGGAACATTTCGGGTACAGCCATCTGGTGGCATGTTGTGGTACTAAAGAGCCTTTAATGTACAGCCATGGGGGCTGCTGGGCTGGTGTATAATACAATCTTCGACTTGGAAAGTACATTCTTGCCATCGGTAGATACTACAATCTTGCATCTCATGATGCGTGGCAACTATGATAACTCTGTTTAAATCAGGCGGCAAGGCTTACTTACTGGTGAGGTGAAGCCGTGAAATCAATGTTTGAAAGACGTCATGCATGATAACAATATTTCATTTTATTGACTTTACATATGCTTTGCATTTTAGTTTACACAGTTGTTATGTCTTCTTATAATCCTACGTTAAGTATAACTGTATAGACATGGTATTCAATAGTTGAGAATTGAAGTATTTATTATATTTTCATTTGATTGTATTTGTGTGGTGGACTTTTTGTTGGCAGTTTGTATTACTATAATTAACTGACATGAACCATATTCCAAGTGTCCCGGAGTACACTAAATTAATTAAAAAATAAAAATAAAAACATAGATGATTAGAGAACACAAATTGCAATAAATCAGTTAATTTTTAATACAAATATGACACATGTATTTTTGTATTTGCCCACTATTGGGAATGTCTAAAAAATATGAAATATTGTGTTAGTTTCTTTTTCTACTTATCTTTTAATGTTTTGATTTTTTTAGAGGTTACATCTATACGTAGTGGTTTGCGAAAACGTAAACGCGCAGAATCCCCACAGAGCACAGAACCACAAGTTTCAGAAGAATGGATTGATGAAGATAAGTTGGAACTGTGGGAGATTAAGCAGTATGGAGACAGGTAATGTTTGTTTTGGATTGAAATCTTATTACTATGTTTCATTTTTACACTAGTAGTTTCTCATGTGTTTGGTGTCATCCTTGAGGCTGTAACAGTTTCTTACAGTGCTCAGGACTACGATTAGTGTCACTTGTTCTTTTTTTTTGTACGACACTTTCGTTGAGAATTACCACAGTGGTGGTGGTATATGTCATGTTAGATGCCAGTAGTTTTGTTTTTATTATTTTTTGTTAAATTCCACTGCAAAACTCTTTCCATATGTTCTACTGAATTATTTGGTTATGTGATTTATTTTATAAATTTAAATTGTTCATGTTTTGCTTTTGATAATGCCAATTTGTTGCTGTGTCTCAATTATTCCTCTTTTCCAATCTCCATCTGTGATATACTGTATTTCGGAGTGTATAGGCACATTTTAACAAAAAAATATAACTATAAAAAGTGGAGTGTGCCTTATTTACGAGATATTGGCATTAAAAATGTTTTTCCCCCTAAATCATGTTCAGAAATTTGTCAACATACAGTACATTTTAAGGTTTTAACTTAGTTTCTAAGGAAGTGAAAAAAAAAGAACAAATGAATAGTTTATCACTCATGCTTGATGCGTGCCCGTCTATTGACTGTGTGGCACAATCGTCGAGGTTTATTGCACTAGACCAAGTGCGCGGTTATAGGTAGCTGACGGTAGGTGTTAGAAACCTGACTTACTCTGAATGTCTTCGGTTGGTTGATAACATGGGTTGGCTGACTGAGCGAAGCTGGTGCTACAGTCCTTGGGTTAGATTATGTTGTACTGAATTGTCTCACACCTTACTCCAAGTTCCAGGCCGCTGACTCTTGACTCCAGAAGTTAGAATTGTCTAGTTCGTACCTAGTTTCAGTCCGGTATACTAGACCCCTCAACACCTACCATATCACGTGGACAGTCGAGACTGCCCGTCATCTCGGTGAGGTGGCGAAGTCCCGTTCTGCCTGTCATTACTGCGTAGGAGGGGCTAAGGTTGACACGTGACCGGTTAGATTAATAGTCACGAAGGTCGAGGATTCTGTCCACTAGACCAAAAACGGGGTGGTTGCGTTAGTTACGTGATGAGAGGCGAGGGGCGTTGTTTAGTACTCACTCCTGCTTCTTGGGTACCGTGGTTGTAGTGGGATTTGTCCATATGTGGGGAGCTTGGCCCACACCGAAACTGTGATTCTACAAGTGAGATTCGTTGGTCCAGACGTGGACGTCCCAACTGAATCTAACTTCCGTACCTGTCAACAGTCCTCTTACCACGGGATGGCCCTATGGGTGAATGCGTATACATGGAGATATGAATAATACCACAACCGGAGCAGTCGATACTGACTCGTGCCTGAGTTGGACGGCGTGGTTCTGTTCCGCCTACCTTTCCAGTGTAGGGTGAGGAAGTGCATTCAACTGTCTGGTGGCAAGAAGCGCTGCATGTCGCTCCCTACACCTTCGGCCGTGCCTTTCGCTGAAATGCATCAAGCCTCCGTTCACAGGTTACGGGGTACACCTTGACGTGAACATTTAAACAAAAGTTACAATGTAAGTCCGGTTTTGGCTTGCTGACCAGGTTCTGTAAAGACTCCACTGATCCCCCACGCTATGCGGGCTGATCAGAGATGGGGAGCAGTTGTGGTCACCAATGCCTCCACTGGCTGTGCGTCCACACAGGATTGGACGGCAGATCTCAAGCCACAGTATATCCCGGCACTGACAGCAATGCTGTGGGATAAGGCAATAACTTGAAACTGTCGCCCCTCTCTGGGTGAAGGTGTTACTAGTGGGCGTGGGTCCTCTGTTTCTCTCCACTGGCACTGGAAGCAGTGCTGTGGTAGTTTGGAAAGCAACAGATGGTCGTTTAATGAGTGTGTGAAAATATGACAGACCCTTGAAGGGCGCCCGTGGCCGAAGTTAATTCGGTAGTTATAAATTCCCTGGTCCTCATCAAAGGTGTACATAGCAACCTGTATCTAGCAGGCAAACATACAGATACTCTAAGAAATAAAAGCTGAGAGGTGGGAAACAACAGAATGTTTATTGAAGTGTCAATAAACATGCGACGCGTGCTACCTCCTACCAGGCAATTGAGTGCTAAAGGTTACTACGCTGGCCAGGTGTAGGCGACCTGGTTCTAAAGGAGAATGGGAAAGAAATAACTCTATGAGAAAATATATGCTACTACTAATTTGTGTGATAGCGATGTCTTGAGGAGACAAAGTTAATTTAACGTATTGGTAAGCGTGTTCGCTGGTTGTCGGGTTGACTGGTCGTCGAAGATTAGGTAGCTGCAGGGGGGGTACTCAATGCTTCGAAGATCTCTGGTGGTCGCAGCACTGGCAGTAGTGCTGTGGTATAATGCAAGAGATGGAACAAGAATGACCTGTGGCGGGCAGCATCCGGCCTTATATAGTGGAAGCTTGTAGGCTGCCGGTGCTGCTTAGTGCCTCTCGTGGGTGTTGCTCGGTCTTGCCCAAGATCTGGGCAGCTTGTTGACTTTCAGCGCAGGGCAGGGGTTAGGGTGCATGCCTGCTGGGCTGCTGCCTGTAGGGCAATGTGTCACTCACGTCTACAGTGGTGAAAAAGGTACTCTGGGCGATGAATCGTAATTGTATTAGATAAGTTGTATAAGGGTCATGCGTCAAGGTATTCCGCTGCTTGGCAGCTAGATGAGCAATATTTTGTTCCCTACGTTTTTGGTCGTGCCTTTCTTATAAGTCATAGAGTTTGGTTCGCTGCCATACAAAGTACATCGTGCACTACGGACGAGAAACTATTCCCTATAATAGTGTAGGTTCAGTAGCTGATTCATGGCACAAGCTAGGCAAGTCTCCACCGATCCCCCACGTTAGCGGGCTGAACAGAGACGATAAGCCGTGTGGGCCACCAATGCTACTACTGGATGTGATATCCAGCCAAGGCCACACCGCAATACCCAGGCCAATATCGCCTCCGTCATCTAGGTGCTCTGGTAGGTGATACAACCAAGGCTTCCTTTCTCTCCGTGGTGGAAGGTATTCCTAGTGGTTGTGGCTCCTCTGTTTCTTCCCTCCAGCACTTGGGTGCTCGGGGTAGTAGGAAGCAACAGGCGGCCATCGAATGGGTATTCCCAGACTAGAGGTCACCAGAAGGGGACCCCTCAGTCAAGCTTATTCGGATTTACAAAAGTACCCTGTTTCTGTCTATAGTGCACAGTGTGACCTATTCCTAGCGGGCGAAGTAGGCGTTACTCTAGAAATAAAAGCATTAGGATAGAGAGCAAAGCTATATTTATTGAGGACTCAATAACACGGTGACTCGTGCTATCTCCTACTAGCAGACAGAGTACTGAAGGTTAACTACGTTAGCCAGGTGTAAGCGACTTAGTCCTAGGCTAGAGGGAAAGTGAACTAGAAATCTGAATATACAACTACTAAACTAAAGTTGTCTATTTGGGGGTGTCTGGAAAAGACAAAAAGAAGTTATGTTATAGTATCAGGTAGGGGTCTGTGAATCCAGGATTTCTGATTCGAATTGAATTCCGAATTGAATATGAAATTATTCACGAATATAGAATTTTCTTCAAATAAAATTATATTTTTATTATAAGCCAGTAAAATAATTTCAGGAATGTATTTTGTTGAAGATAGATACATAGCAATAAAGAATTTTATTAATTATTTGAATCATAAATAATTTTTACATACAAAGAGCACACTTTTCTGTAGAAATCAAATACTATAGGTTTCCGAAAACATAATCTGTTTAGCTCCACACAGTAAGTGCTTAAAAAGAACATTCACTGTGAGTTATCATGAAATCCAATTCTGTATGTCTCAATAATGTAAAAATAAGAAATATATAGAAATAAAATGTATTCAGCATAACATTGTTTAAGCCATAGAAGATAGTGCTTTCAAAGATGTAGAATTAAAACTATCTTAAAATAAACACATCTGAGATATAGTGTGTGATTTCATGGTAAACTATTGTCATTAAAAGAAAAAGATCAACTGCTTTGGGGCAGGCTTTTTTTTTTTTTGGGTTGAAGGCCGCTGCCTGTTTTCTTTTTGTTTCTTTTTGAGTGGCTTTTTTTTTTTGTTTCCTTTATGCAGTGACAAGCTGTTCAGTATTTTGTTTTATAAGCAAGTGTGTAAATATGTCTCAGTGAACTTTGTGATTGGGCGCATGAATACTTGGTCCTGGACGTAGTATGCGCCACCCCCTGATGATCAGTGGAACTCATGATGGCATTGGGGTAAGTTGTTCGTAGTGATAATCTCTCTATCATTGGTTGTCCGGCAAAGTTTTTGGTCCTCCGGGCCGCATTCCGTCATTTGTGATACCGATCATCGTTTATGTGTTTATTTCGTCACTCGATTGCATTTGCTACGTAATTGAAATCTCCTGCGGTTGTCAATCAAGTACCGACGCTACCGCAGAAAATCACCCGCTGTTCAGGCATCGTGTGAAGAAACAAGATATCTGCCCTCATTTCACCATTTACAAGGGATTCTACATATTTGTGATTGCTTATGCAATGTTGATTGGGCTGTGTTAGTTTCCATTTTTGTGATGTTATCCACTCAGTCGCAAATTAGTTTGCCACGTGGGTATTTTACCCATTTTTCTCTTCTCAGTTGTGTTTTTTACTTTGTGTATTTTTGAATTAGTTAGAATATTTTCGATTTCTGCACCTAATCTGCGCTATAACACTATAGGTTAGGGCTTTGTATTCTCTGTAGGCCTACCATTTCTTTCGCTTTCTTCATTGTAGAAATTTTGTGACATGGGTTTCAAGGCATTTTTACTGAAATTTATACTTCAGGAAACTAAATTACGGCACACCAGTGAGAGTCTTGAGGCATTAACAAGTGCTCCACTTATTACTGTAGAAATTGTGCACGAGATAAATGCACTTGGTGTACAACTGAAGGCAATTGATAGTACTGTAAGTTCAATATATGACATCTTACTGCAGTCAGATCCAATTCGTGATAACTTGGATGAAAATATTTTGACCTCTAAACATAATGAGCTGTTTAGCTTACTGTCTGACACTCGTGGTATTGTGGCTTCGTTTTTGGGTAAGCATGCTGTTCAAAGTGAAATAACTCCTCCTGTTGCAGGTCCATCTGTGAACGTAAGGCTTCCCGAGATCAATTTACCTACTTTTTCGGTCAGTGGGAAGACTGGCCTATGTTTTTGCAGTTGTATCAGGCCACCATTCACAACAATTGTCTGTCTGTCTGATGTTGAAAAGTTTTAATATTTATTGGGTTGTCTCATAGGAGAAGCCTTACAATTAATAACAAATCTTCCAATTTCTTCTGAGAACTGTCCTGTGGCATGGTAACTTCTTACATCTCGGTACCAAAATTTGAGAAAGCTGACAACATTGTATATAAACAGAATCCTCAGTTTGCATTCTGTGAACATCACTAATCACAAATCCATCAGGCATTTTATCAGAACATTCAATTAAAATGCATGAGCCCTTGAGGGATTAGGCTGTAATATAACTGAGGAAAATCCTGTTCTTGTCACAGTCTTGATGAGAAAGTTGGATGTGGAGCTGCACACTCAGTTTGAATGCTCGCGTGCAGGGGGACTAATGATATGCCTAAGGTTTCAGTAGAGTTTCTGCTTGAAAGGGTTTCTACTATGGACTCTGCCATTAATATAGGAGTCAAACCATGCACCAGTCAAATCACCCAGAGACCTAACTTTCAAAAATAAGTCATGTAACACAACCACCCAAATCAGTATTTGTAACTAATTCTGAGCTCAATCAGTTAAAGCAGTGTATTGTCGGTCAGCAGACCACTCATTCTGTATATACATGTTCGGAGTTTGTTAATGCCTCACCATCAGAAAGACAGTCGATAGCTCGCAGTAAGAAACTCTGCTTCAACTGCCTGGGAACAGCCCATACTGTGTTGTCATGTTCCTCAGCTCATACGTGTTTTCGATGCAAACAGAGGCATCATACTCTACTTCATGCTGATGGTCAATCTAAACCTAATCCAATAACTCTTGTTGAAAATGGTACTTCAAGTGCTGATATTGAGACTGAACAATTTGTGGGTGTCCTTTCAGCTCGTAGTCGTACTTCAGTGTTGTTATCTACTGCCCTGGTAACTGTGTATGATGCTGACAGTAAACAGCACGTGGTTTGATGCTTCCTGGACAGTGCGCCCCAGGCGTCCTTCGTGACAGAGGCAGCTGCAAAAGTGCTGTTTTTACCTGTTCAAAAGGTCAACGAAAGGGTCTGTGGTCTCACGCATGGTACTGTCAACTTGAAGGGAGCTGTTAGATGTAAAATCCAATCCTCTCTTATATCTCAATGTTCCTTTACTCACTCTCTTTTCGTGGTCTCTAAAATCACCAGCAATTTACCACGAGCAATTGTGTATCTATGTGTTCGTAACCAATTGGGGTCTCTTCCATTAGGTGATTCCCAGTTTGACAAACCTGGTCCTGTTGACATGTTGCTAGGTGCTGACATCTACGCATGAGTTTGTATGAGTGGGCGACTTGAACTACATCTGCACATGCCTGTTGTGTTGGAGTCTTAAGTTTGGTTGGATGCTCCTGGGAGAATACCCTGAACTGAATGGCAGCTCTGATCAGGAGCTGATTTCCATGTTTGTGGGGACTGAGGACTCGCTAGACTCAATTCTCAAACAGTTTTGGGAAACTGAGGAACTCCCTCATGTAGATGCGAAACAATAGGATGCTGACTTCTGTGAGATTCACTTCATGGCTACTTACTCTCGAGATGAATCGGGTAGATACAAGGTTTGCCTCCCTTTCAAATCTGAGGGACAGCATAGCAGAAGTTCATACGTAAATGCAGAAAACAGATTCTATGCTCTGGAGCGCAAACGCGCATCTGAACCGGACATGAAAACAATGTATAAGGACTTCATGGCTGATTATCCTATTTCAGTTCATAGGGAACCCTATGTCCACTCCATCCAACATGTAGAAAGTCGAGAAACCTCTGAATGTTTTATCCCTCACCATGGTGTGTACAAACTGGCTAATTCAACTACCAAATTGAGGGTGGTTTTTGATGGTAGTGCCAGGACTTCAAATGGTATATCCCTCAACGATATTCTCCTCTCTGGACCCAAGCTTCAAAATGAGATATGCAATGTCATCTTACGGTTCAGACACTATAGTGTAGTTTTCTCTTGCTTCATAAAGCAAATGTATCAGCAGATTCTAATCCAAGAGGATGATTCACCATATCAATTTATTCTGTGGCGTGAAGACCCCTCTCTCCTACTTGCAGTGTTCCAACTTAATACTGTAACCTATGGACTCACACCTTCTCCATTTCTAGTGATTCGTACCTTATACCAGTTGGCCATTGATGAGGGTCTCCATTATCCCCTGGCACAAACTGCTCTTCAAAATCACATTTTTGTTGATTATATTGTTACTGGTGCATCATCGGTGGAGGAAGCATTTGTGCTAAAGATTCAGTTGATTAAACTCTTACAAAGGGGTGGATTTGAACTTAGGAAATTGTCGAGTAACCAGCTACTGTTGTTAGATGACATTCCTGTATCTCATTGTGAGAATCCCAAAGTGTTTGACTTCTCATCTGAGCCTGTAGTGAATATTCTGGGTCATAAGTGGAGCCCAGAGACTGGTGTCTTCTTTTACCATTTAAATATCTGCAATGGTGTCCCAACCAAACATTTTGTTTTGTCACAGATAGCTCGCATTTACGATCCCATGGGCTGGTTATCTCCAGTGGTAGTGTAGGCAAAAATTCTGCTAAAGTGGTCGTGGACCCAAGGAGTGGGTTGGGACGACCCCTTATCGTTACCCACATGACAGAAGTGGAATCAGTATATCGAGAGACTTGTCCACCTTGAAACCCTTAGTTTGCCACGTTTCGTTTGTCCTGATGCAGCTTGTGTAAATCTACACAGCTTTGCAGATGCATCTGAATGAGCCTACGCAGCTGTCGTGTATTTGAGAAGTAGTGATTCTAATGGTAATGTGAACATTCATCTCATACTGGCCAAGTCTAGAGTAGCTCCACTAAAACAAGTTTCGCTTCCTCGACTTGAGCTGTGTGGTGCTCATTTGCTGGCAAAATTGATGCACTATTGTCATGTCTTCCACACTCAACATTTAACAGTCACACAGTGTAGCTCTCACCTGGATCAAGACTCAACCCTACCTGTTAAAAACCTTTGTCGCAAATAGAGTTGCTCAATCCAGGAATGGGTTCCATGTGTGTTGGAAACATGTTGTTTCTAGAGACAATCCTGCAGATTCTGCATCTCGTCGTCTACTTCCCCATGATCAAATTGTCATGTCCTCTGGTGACATAACCCTCATTGGTAATGGATCCACCTGACCTGTGGCAACTGTCCCTAGTGAATGAGTCTTCAGATGTTCCAGAACTTAAGTCATCCCAGCAAGTTCTTGTGAGCACTCATGAGATCCCTGAAGGCTTCCACTGTTACAGAAATTCTTGTCTTGGTCAAAACTTGTTTGAGTCATGGCCTATGTTATGCATTTTGTGAAGCATTGCCAGGGGCAACCTCCTAGCAGCAAAATCCTATCATCTGTTGAATTAGAGCAAGCAACTTCCATAGTGTGTAGATGTATCCAAAGGTCATGTTTTGAAGATGACTTGAAACAGTTCTAAAAAGGGAAACCTTGTTCTACGCGACTGCAGCGTTTGACACCATTTTTGGATCAGCAGACTATTCTCAGGGCTGGCGGGCGTTTGTCACATGTAAATGGTGAATATGTCATAAATTATCCTATCATGTTGCCAAAAGACCATAGTGCTGTTGAAGCTTTGGTAGACTTATCATCACATAAAGTACTTACATGCAACACCATAAATACTGCAATCTCTTGTGTCTCAACAGTTTTGGATTTTGTCAGCTCAATCTTTGATCCAGTCTCGGGTCTTCAAGTGTCAACGTTGCTTCCGGTGCCGGCCTGTCAACAGTCCCCCCACTAATGGCTGATTTACCCACTGAACAAGTCACACCTGCTGGACCTTTTGTGCGAATTGGAGTGGACTATGCAGGACCGATCTCCATCAGAGTTAATATGCTGCGTTGGTGTGCTACCCAGAAGACATACCTATCTATCTTCATATGTTTTGCCACAAAAGCTATCCATGGTGAAGTTGTAACTGATCTGACTGCAGACAGCTTTGTTGCTGCTCTTACTCAATTTGTGTAAAGTCGACGTTTATGTGCTAGACTGTATTCCGATTGTGGCACCAACTTTTTTGGTGCTTCAAGGCAGCTTCGTCAGTCTTTTAAACAGTTGCTCAAATCCTGCTCCTGGAAAACTTTTCTTTGACTCATGACACCAACTTTTTTGGTGCTTCAAGGCAGCTTCGTCAGTCTTTTAAACAGTTGCTCAAATCCCTGCTCCTGGAAAACTTTTCTTTGACTCATGACATCAGTTTTCATTTCTTGCCTTCTGCAGCTCCTTGTCAGGGAGGATTGTGGGAAGCTGCAGTTAAATCAGCCAAATACAATCTTAGGCGTACAATCAGCAATAAGTTCTGACACTCGAGGAACTGATGACACTCACCACTCGAGTTGAGGCTGTCCTAAATTCATGGTCTCATGTCTCTTCTGATCCATGTGACATGGTAGCACTTACACCTGGGCACTTCCTCATCGGTGGACCTCAAGTTGCTGTACTTTATTCTTATGAAGTTGACAATGGCAGTATATGTTTGTCCAGAAGATGGAAAATGCTATGCACACTAGCCAACCAGTTCTGGATACGTTGGTATAAAGAATACTTAGCAACTACAACACCGGTGGAAGTGGCAAATCCAGCAACCAGGACTCGCTGTGGGAGAGCTCATTCTGGTTGGAGAAGAACATGTTCCACCCCTGGGCTGGTGTTTAGCAAGGGTCGTCAAGCTCCACCCTAGAAAGAATGGCGTTACTCGAGTGGTGGATTTACATACGCAGATGGGACATCTGTGCAGACCTGTACATATGCTGTACCGTCTGCCAGTTATGACTTAACTATACATAGTGAATGTGTATTCTGACTAAAAGTTGGAGACTTCAGCTGGTCTCGGCGGGCGGTAATGTTCAGTACCTTTTTTTTATATAAGCAAGTGTGTAAATATGTGTCAGCGGACTTTGTGATTGGGCGCATGCATATTTGGCCCTGGAAGTAGTGCGCTCCACCCCCTGAAGATCAGTGGAACTCAAGATGGCATTGGGGTAAGTTGTTCGTAGAGACAATGTCTCTATTATTGGTTGTCCGGCAAAGTTTGTGTATGAATTGCAAAAACACAAGGTGTCTTTTTAATGCAGTGCTGGAATGTGACCCTTCCCTTTTCTAAAAAAAAACTGTGTTGCATCTGGCCTCTGCCCTCCTCATCTCCCTTGTATTTTTGGATATCCAGAGATAGAGAGAATGAGAGAAGGGAGAATAGTGATGATGTAAGACTGAGAGATGAGATAACAGTCTCTTTCCCTACACTTCCCTCTAAATATTTCTTGACAGTTTCCGACTACCACTCCGCCTTCTTTTATTTTTGTTCGTGTATAGGTCCCACCCCAGACATTTGTTGCTTTATTTTGTGAAAAAGGTGTGCTATACCCAAGTTAATACGGTATAATACCATGCACGGTAGCGACGCGATTCTGAATGATGCGATGACTGGTATTTGTCTAGGTTTTATAAGACCAATATCATTTATGAATTATTAAAAAATCAATGTGATTAGAATTATCAAATAGAATATCTATGTATTCAATTCAAATTCAAAATTTTCTAAGCTTTGCAGACTCCTAGTGTCGAAGACTGTTGTCGTCGCAGGTAGTAGCCACGATGGCTACTGAAGACTCGAGGTTCGCTGGAGGCCCCAGGACTAAGGAGTGCTCGGGATTGACTCTAGAGAATAAATATGAATTACTCCTGGAGTCCTGCCGTGCACGGACATATATAGTCAGAAGTCTAGGCTGCCGCGACGGGGTGCGGGGAAGGTGCATACGTCCTGCTGTGAGGCTGACGTGGGAGGTGGAAACCCTCTCGTCAGCAGTCTTGATTCGTGGATCTTTGGTGGCACTCGGCCGCGCCCGAAGTGGCTGACAGCTTGCTTGTCGGCACTCATTGCAGAGGGATGGGAAGGGGGAGGGAGTGGCATGCTCACTGGTTGCATAACATTGTAAATACGTGTTCGGGTGCTTGGTTAGTTTAAGTGGCGTGCAACAGCTGTGTATTGGTTTGCAGTAACAACTCTTACGTAGGTTGAAGGAAGGGTATACTTAACATAAAGATCAATGAGTCTTAGTCGTAGTTTATTAGTGGTATAAGCGGCATGCTTCTACAGGCCTCCCAGTGCATGCCCAGCTTGTTCGCTGTCTTTCTTTTCTTTCTCCCTTTCACTCGGTGTCCATCCCTTCTGCCCCCCCCCACCCTGGCAAACCGGGTTCTTTTATCACACCCTTCCTTCAAGGTCTCGGGTTCTTTTATCACACCCTTCCTTCAAGGTCTCTTCCCCCTCTTGTAACTTGCTGTTGCTCTACACATCCGCTTGGTTGTGGTTGGTGGAGAAATTGGAGGGGAAGTGCCATGACTACAGGGTGGCCTACCGGTGTTGTAAGAATGCCTCGTTCTCTCTCAATCTCTCTATATCTATCTCTATCTCTCCATATCTTTCTCGCTATCTATATCTCTGTAAACAAAATGAAGCAGCAGCTGTGTGCGTAAAAAAAATTCAATAATGCAATCAAATTTTGGGAAACTACATTTTCATTATTCTCTATCAAATTATGATGAAGAAATATTATGCAAGATAATCCTACAGATGATTTAAACAAATTTGAAATTCATATAACTTAGCAGTAGGCCTGTCAAGTGTTAAAAAATTATAAATATTTATATGATACTATAAAAGCATATCAGGGATGTCAATTTTCGAATTAAGAAAGCTTAATTTTTATCTAGAAAAAAAGTATTAAATTATTTTCTGGATTAAGTCACGTGGAATTGTTTATCGCCAGATAAAAAACAATAGCAATTCTTCTGCTACTAGTAACAAGGTAAATTTATTATTCTGTTTGTTGTGTTGCATTGGTCGTTTTCATAGATTGTGTACACTCAAAACACGTACAATAAATATGCAATACCGGTTGTAAACTGGCACGTAGAAAATAAACGTAGTACTTGCATTCAGAATATTGAACATAAATTTTGACGGTTCTAGAACCCTAGCACAGCCACAATGTATGCTCGCACCACAGCTGCTCTGTCTATGAATAAAACAATGAGTGTAAACAAATGCTATGATCAATGTAGGTTACCATTCCAACCTACCATGTTTTTGTTTATGGCTTAAGTCATACTGCTGGGCCTCCATTAATTTTATTGCCATTGGATTGGATAGGGTTGGGAGAGATTTTAGTTTAATGTCTTTCATGAGGCAGCGTTTTCCCTCACCTCTTTTTATGAGACTGTGGCAGTCTCTGAATAGGCAGATTTCGTTGACAAAATGATAATGTGCCCCTATTTTGTATACAAAAATGACGACATATTTGGTAATTAATTAGTTCGTATCTAGTGGATTTTAGCAAAAACAAAATGATATCTGCGCCATTTTTTTTTTAAAACACGTGTTTAAGTGGGTAAGTAAAATGACTTTTAAAACAAATATCCGTACATAAAATACACCAGCAGTGTTTTAAAAACCAAGTAAGTCATGTGTTATGTAAATATATAGGCCTATACCACAAATAAAAGTTTTTTTAAAGTCGTTATTGAATAATTTTTTTTCTTATTTATCAAGGTATTCTTAGTATTCCAGTGATGATCGCAGAAATATTACGTCTGTTTTAAGCGTTATATTTAGATATAAAATGTTTTGTTCTATTAATGTAATAATCAGATGCCGTGACTCCCAAACACGTGACTGTCGACAATGTCCGAATTGATACCTACTAAATCATGAATTTGCAAAATAACTAGAAATTTGTCATTCGGACATGGCCTGTATCATCTTTAATTACATATGGTTTTAGTTGAAGAGTCAAAAATTAGCTCATATGAAAGAAAAATTCAAATTATTCTATAACCTGCCAAGTGCTAATCTCACCGAAAGAAAACATGATAAATATGTCGTTCGCACAGTAATTAGAATACTAAACACATTCAGTATGTAAATGTTTTTTTTTTAAGTTCGTTTTCAGTACAATACACGTGTTATTTTTACTCTGCAAAATGAGTTGAAATGTTGTGTGTGCGCGTGCGTGCATGGATGTGGGGGGGGGGGGGTTTCTCGTACATTTAAAACATTGTGGTAACCCTTTCAAGAAACTTTATTTACAATATACACTTTCAAAACACGTTATTTAGAACACACACTGACTTGCTGTTCGTAATTCCTATTTGCAACTCCTGATCGTATGTTCTATTGAAATCCTTACTACACGTTTCTCTGCCATTGATACAAAATAATTAGCTGAATCAGTAAATAAATACGATACTTCGCGGGCTTTCAGTTACTTGTAAACTGCCGAAAACCAAATAAAAGTGCCGCTTCGTGACAATATGGAAAATGGCGGATCAAGCATCCAAGCCATATACACGTGTCGATAAAAAGTATTGAATAAAAGAATCTATATGCGCCTCGCGATACTGTATACATTCGATACTGAAGTATCAAATGACCCATCTCGAATTAATATTTTGTAAAGAGAGAACAAATTTCATGCTTATCCCTCCGAGCAAACACAACGTAAAACTGAAAAAGCCATTCAGATTATCATAAACTGTTGTAATTTGCCACACAAGCTAACTATCACATCAAATCTTTTGATCTCAAAACAACAGCCATCGACGATAAATGTAGTTAGATAGAACCATCATATAGAACTAAGTACAGTTGTTTTCTTACGAAATTAAAACATTATATGCACTTTAATATTTTTCAGTAAAATTCGTACAACAATAATTCATTTTAATCAAATAAAACATTGCACATTTAGTTCTCTGTACTCTACCTTCGTCAATAACATTGCTATTAAAAATAACGAAAAATGTGTGCATAATTTTTCCAATCACACAAATCAACTAACGGAATATTTGGAGTGCATTCGATATAGTAAATAATCTTCCACGGTTTTCCATTCCTCATATTTCTGTTTCGAATAAAACGGGTTGTTTTTTTTACATTCAATGAGATTCAATTGGTTTTCTATCGAGTCAGAGATTACTCTTTTCTCCTTTTTTTTTTTTTTTTTTTTTTTTCAATATTTAGTTTCGAACCACTTGCAGTATCATCCATATTTTATCTCCATAAAATTAAATTATTGGCCATTGCGGAGACTTGATAGAGAATATTACTTTAACACACGTATTACAATACCAAAACAAATAGACAGAACTTCTATGGTGAAAACTACGCCTACATTCATGATGTCATAGATTATGAACCAATAGCAAAATTTGTCTCATACTTAATCTCAAATCTCAATCACTCACTTTGGAACCAAGATTGGCAAATTGGAGATAGAGAATGGTGCAATTTTGTTGGTGCAACACTTTTACAATGGAACCAAGATCAAACTGAATCCTCGTTCGGAACTAGGATCATTCAATCTCGTATCGGGGAAGAGGTTGGTGCACCCGGGCATAAGCGATAACTGTTGAGAGGGGGCTTTTGGCTATTCCAGGAACACTGAGAAAACCTCTGCGCTCTAGATATTGTATCCTCCCTTCTTCAACACATAATTTTTTTTTGTAACATTTTTGTTGAAATAGAATATTGTAATTGTGTTCACCATTATTATTAACACCTTTGAATTTTCATACAAATAATTTTTTAAAATCTTTTTTTAAACAATGAATACATATAGATTGCTCGTTTTCCAGTCCCGATGATAATTTACAAACTTGTTTCAGCAATTGTAATTCTATTAATTATTACAAATATAAAATTTAAGATGCCTTGTCATCACACACGTATCCATTCTGGATGGTGGTGGCAGTATTTCTGAAAAAGAATTTGTTCAATTAAAACTTTAGCATAATATCTGTTGTTACATGAGCTCTGCTTGGCTGTCATCTGACCGTGTCACACTACTCGTCCAATCAGCAATGGCGAATTGAGAGCCAATCAGGAGACTTTTCTTTAATTTTACGTGATTTACAAATTTCAATACTTACTACCCTCTAAGGACCAAATGAACAATAATCTCTAAAATATCTATCTGAAAACTAAACAATTCACTTCTTGATACCCTCTAAGGAAAAAATGAATAATAGCAATAACAATAGCTGTTACCTCTAAATTACCTCTACATCAATAAACTCATGATATAACCAAAATTACATTACACTTTGCTTAAATCATACACCTATTAAATCTTAGTTTGAAAATGAGTGTACTTAATGATCACCACAACCAAATATATAATATAAAACCAAAGACAAATATGACACCTGGAAAATCACAACATTACAATTTCTTGTCAAGCTATGTGTTTCATCCTTATTTGACACTACTTCCTTGCAGAGTATGAAAAAACTGCAATTAAAATAAGTAGATACCTGAAATTTCCATAATCAAAATCATGGTAATATGAAAAATGTGAAAAATTATAATTTTTTACATTTTAAGTTATATTTCACAAAGTATACAAAGTCATATAGTGTATTTTCTTGAATATGTATTGTTTCTGAACTACAGATCTTACTCTTAAAAGGATTTTATGTGCGTTTGTAGATTTTAATTGTAAAGCAGAGAGTTAATAATTGATTAATTTTATTAATTTAATCACAGTTTACACATGTGTAAATGTTTCCTTAAGCAATACAAGGTAAGTTCTACATCACTTTATGTAAACAATGTATTGTTCAGCTCTCCACAAGTGTATTAGTCCATTAGCAGCTTCCAAACACTCTAATGTTCCCAGAGCCATTGCGGCCACAAGACCAGAACCGGGGGTTATTTTTTATTAGACCCACTGACGATCTTTTGTTTTTTTCAAAACTAACATCTTTTCACTTTTGATATGTTGGGTTACAAGTTTTACTAGAGGTGGGACAAACCCAAATTTTGGCACCAACGAAACTAAAATCAACTTGGAAGGAATATTTATTGAACTGAACTTGAATGAAACCTTTAAAACTATCCACAAACCGAACTGAAACTGAACCGTTCTATAATTCATCAAACTTGAACCCAACTTCAATAAATGCTTTTTCCAAAAAATAATGCCTTCACAGTTCAACCCTTAATTTTTAAAGGATATAGCAAATAAACAAACATAGAGAACCACCTCAGCAATTCCATAAGAGTTTAGCAAGTACCCTGAAATAATATCATTAATATGTACAACCTTCACATCTGAGCGCCCATTTGTTCCAGCATATAACCCAAACAAACATGTATAACCACATTCTATATACACCTCTAATTGTTCAACATGTGGCATAAACAATAAACACACATTTAAACAATGTGCACAGTTCCACCACTAATATAGCCAAAATGTAATGGCCAAATTTTTTCTAATTTAACAAAAGATGTCTCTTTGAGGTGAAGTAAGTTTATTTTAAAATTTGTTAATAATGTTCGTTTCTAGCAAATTTTCTGAACAGAAATAGCACCGATCTTTACATGAAAATCAGTTTTGAACCAAACAGAATATTACGCTTAAGTTTGGGTTCGGTTCGAATTTCGAAATTTCGGCCCATCTCGAGTATTTACACATCAGTGTTTGTATGTCAGAATGTGTTCACATGTTTTGTGGTCTGTGACAGACTTCGTTCAAATAATTTTGCTGGTTTCAGGTTACTGTGTGTGTGTGTTTGAGTGGTTCCAGGTACACATTTAAAACTGTTAACCCCATGTTGCGCTCTTAATAAATTAACTTGTTTTTTTTATTCGTTGTTTCTTCACATTTTTTATCAAGTGTTTGAAAAATTCCCTAATGTACATCATGTTCAATTCTTCCGTAAATAAGGCATTTATCACAAGTGTTTTATAAATCTTTAGGTTTCTGGGTTTGAGTTGCATCGTGGATTTCTTCTCCAACGTTTCTGCAAATTGTTGCAGCTGCCATTCAGGGAAAAATACCTGACCTGAATTTGGTCAGGTATTGTTCTCTGATGATGGCAGCTGCAACGACTCCCGAAACGTTGAAGTTATCCACGACGCGGTTCAAACCCAGAAGCCTAAAAATTGATGACAATGGCCGCGAATGCCTGCAAACTATTTTCAGTGTTTTATACTTCTGATAAAATAAAATTACCATATTTTTGGTTGAATATAAATTTTATTTGTATTTTAGTTATATATTATAGTATTTGGTTTAATTTTCGAAGTTTGTTTCCATGAGGCAGAGGATGTCCTGGAAATAGAACTTAGACCTGGCTACAGAAAAGAGAGAAGTAACCATGAATGTACTATAGGTGTTTCTGCTGCTGAAGGTGGCCTTGTGCATGTACAGTAAGGATTGATGCATCACCCTTTTTCTTTTGTGCACAATACAGGATGTTCAAGGTGGAATAGCACCAAGGTGTAAAATAGGAAAATGCCAGGCTGGGTCGGGAGTTCCCCACGTTTGAGATAGTTACTGTTGAGCACGAACGAATACAAACCATCACCCGCCGCCATAATAGTTAATACTGAGTCAAAACAAAAACAATGGCTTCAGTGTGGCCAACCAAACAGCCAGTCACACGCACAGAGAGTATTATGCACTATTGAAATTGTGAACATACTGCAAAACTGAAAATGATTATTTTCAAGTTCACGCACAAAAAAAAAACTATACAATATAAACATGAAATGGGTAAGTCTACTATCACTGATGTTAATCCACAGGAAGTGGACAGATCTTGTTGAGAGGTTGTACGAACTCCCCCTCTGGTGTTCTTAAGGTTATCACACGAACTACACCATCTTGGCCTGGATGTACTGCTGACACTCTAGCAGTCTTCCACATTAGTGGTGGCAAGATGGAGTCTTTCAGTAGCACCTGTAGGTTGTGTAGGTACTCCACACTCCATCTCTTCCATATGTGTTGGTGAAACTGCGTGATTAATTGCCAGTGATCAAGACAGTTCAAAGGAATATCACACAGATTGTGATCAGGTACAGCTACCAATGGCTTACCCACAAGGAAGTGGCCTGTTGTCAAAACATCATACTCCCGAGGATCTGTTGAGAGGGCACATATAGGTCTCGAATTCAACACTGCTGAAACCTGTGCAAACAGTATTGAGAGTTCTTCGAAGGTCAGCAACTGAGTACCTACAAGTCTGTATAGATGCTGCTAGGCACTCTTGATTTCTGCTTCTCACAGACCTCCAAAGTTTAGAGCTGCTGGAGGATTGAAGTTCCACTTCGACCCTCCCAGGTTCACCTTAGCTGCAATCTCTTCCTCATTATCCTTTGAAAGTAATGTATCATACACCTCCTTGAGTTGTTTATGTGCTCCCACAAAGTTGGTGCCATCATTGGAGTACACGTCAGTAGGGATTCCTCTTAATAACACAAATCAAAACCATGCTTTCGGCAGTGTGCCCATTACTGAATTATGGGTGACTGGTCTGGCCTGGCCTTAAAACACTGTATGGACTTAAGAATCATATTTTGCACCACAGAGCGTGCAGAAATTATCCAGTACTCTCGGGGGACTAGATACAAGGTTGTGGATTGCCCTGGGTGTAAATTGATGGTATGACAATGGACAATAATGAATCTGGGCAACTGGCTTTGCTTTGGAAGCAAAATGGGGTGTTTTGCAGTGTCTGGTAGCGAAGAATGGTGTAGCCATCTGCCTACCCTGATAACTCCATTTGAATCAAGAAATGGCATCAGTGGCTGTGTAACCCTAGGGCACCTACTCCCTTTTTGAAGAGCAGACAATTCTTCCCCGAAGCTACACAACTGTACATGTTTGACCAATGTTACCTTAGCATTTCTCAACTCCTCCAGTGTTAGAAAATAATTCTTTGAATGGCTTGTTTTCTTGAATGCTGCTCTTGCCCGCAATACCCATGCTGTGATGCATGTCAACTTGGCCAGCGAAGATGACTTGTCAATTAAAACAAACAGATCTTCAGGGCCATTACACTCAACCTGGTTTGCCACCAAGACAACAGTTGCAGGTGGATTCAATTCTGGCACGGACTCTTGGGTATAATGGCCTGTATCTGGCCATTGTTCCTGCGAAAGCTTCAGCCACAGTGGGCCTGTGAACCACCACTAGTGCCTGAGAAGCTGCTCAGGAAGAGCACCGCGTGATGCCACGTCTGCTGGGTTCTCCTCAGATGGGACATGCTTCCATGTACTGGGGGGTATGATGGCCTGAATCTCTGCTACTCTGTTAGCTAAAAATGTCTTCAACTGGCGTGGTGACAGATGTAACCATGCTAATACTACACTTGAATGTATCCAAGTATGAACCTAAAACTCTTTGATCTTGTCAAAATACAGCCTGTTGATGTGCTGCCAAAACCTACTCAATAACAATGCTGCACATAACTTAAGTTTGGGCACAGTGAGTGTCTTCAAAGGGGCCACCTTCGACTTTGAACAGAGAAGACCGACTTGAACTTTCCCGTCCCTCGTCAAACTCCAGCATAGGCTCTTTCACTGGCATCGCAGAATCCATGAAACTGCATCTCTGCTGCTTGAAGTGGAATAAATCTAGGAATTTTAACCTCGCAAAGGCGAGGAAGTGACTTCTTAAAATCTTCCCACTGGTTAAGTACATCCTGTCCAACAGGTTCATCTCATCCAAGACCTTGGGTCCATAATAACTGAAGTAAGAATTTGCTAGTTGTGATCACTGGGACCAACCATCCACAAGGGTTGTACTAGTGGGCATTGGTTGAAAGATTGCCTCGCTTGGTGTTTGGTGCATCATATACCTGTACCCTGTATATGAAACAGCCTTGGCATGGATCCCAGCGCAACCCCAACACCTTCACAGATTCACTGCTGTCCAGGGTTCTAGACTCAGATGCAACTCCTGACTATTAGAACACCATTTATGTAGTTGATACCCTCCAGCATCCAATAATCTAATGAGCTATTCCTTTAACTCTTTAGCTTCAGTGATGGTAGATGTTCCTGTGACAATATCATCGACAAAGACATCCTGCAGTAAAATGTGTGCTGCTAAGGGGTACTGGGCTCCTTCATCAGTTACCAATTGCTTAATTGTACGCAGTGCTTGGTTGTGTGTGAGGATGCTAACTCGTAAGTCACAGTATTTAATTCATACAGTTTGACTGGTGAGTCTGGGGTTGGTAGCCACAATACACATTGATACTTCCGGTCTCGTGGGTCAATACCTATCTGCCTGTACATCTTACGCACATCAGCTGTAAGTGTTACACTTGACGTTCTGAAGTTCAGTACAATATCATAAATACCCTTCTGGAGCTTGGGACCACACAAGAGCACGTCATTAAGAGATGATCCATTACCCGTTGGTGCCGAGGCATGGAACACAACTCTAACATTTGAGGACACCCTGTCTTTCTTCACAACTATTTGATGAGATGATATAAGCAGGTTTTTCATGTAATAAAGATGTCCGTTCCATCTCACAATATTCATCAGATTTCAGCGTACGTACATATGTCATATGGCCTAATTGCTCGTATTCCACCATGAAATGTTTATATTCAGAGTGCAAACTTGACAACCTTCCCAACTTTTGCTCCTGACCACGAAGTTGTCTGAGAGCCACCCCACGTGAATTCCCCAATACAGTATCACAGTCATCATTTTTAAATGGAAGACTTAATATAGGCCTTCCTCTATCATCTCGAGTGTGCGTACCTACAAAGTGCTCTTCACACTTCTTGCCATCCTTGGAAATGAAATGGCCGCCTGGAACCTCCTCAATGTCCCAGAACCTCTGCAGGGTGCTGTCAAGACGTCTATTTGTGCACACAAGTAATGAAGTTGACTTTGGACTACTGTGTTCACACAGGGCTTTTCCAGCCAGCACCCAACCAAATTCTGTTTGAAAGACATGTGGCTGTCCAGCAATGTTGGCACCCGTCATTACCTCTGCAACAACTTCTGCAGAGAGAAGTATTTCTGTAGAGAGAAGCATTTCAATTGTCTAAGGTGTTGCAAACTGTGGGTCTGCCAATGGGAGATCCTTTAGGTGAGCGAGGAATGACGTATCTACCTGTACTGATGGCATGTCCCGTGTTATTTTGTTTAGGATCAAGGATTTAGTAACAAGGTTAAACTTCGAGTGCAATGATGCAATTTTGCACACCACCTCTCCTCTTACTTCAGCTGCAGACATCTGCCCAATCCTAGATATGCTGACCCTTGAATGGCAACGCTTCAGTTCTAAGTGCTTCACGCATGCATCTGTGATGAAGGATGATTACGATACTCCATCTAGAAGGGCTCTTGCTGTTTGAAATTTTTCTCACCATCCATGACCTTGACCAATCTGGGGTTAGCAGCATAGTTGTTGCTTAGCAGCATAGTTGTTGCTTGCCTGTCCTGGACACCTTGAGCTTAGCACATCACCACTGGACTATCTTGACAAGCAGCTGCACTGTCATTATTTGTAACTGGTGTCAGATCTACTTCCCCTCCATTGTCTGCTATGTGAAGCAAAGTGTGGTGTGATTTCCCACAACGTTGACATCGAAATATTGATCCACACTGCACTTCTATATGACCATCTCTGAGGCAGTTGAAGCACAACTGTTTCTCTAGCACGTCTCCTTTTCTCATTAGGTTTAAACGTCAAGAATGACTGGCGTCGTGTCAGTGTATGTGATCCATCATGCACATCACACTTTCGTTTTTCAGATGCTTTTTTACTAACTGATACTAGTGTGGTCTTCGAAGGTTTGACCGGGCCAGGCTGCATACCTGCACTTACTGAGCTTATCTTGTTTGGCCATGTACTTGACATCTTATTACTCAGAAAGTCTTAAATGAGTTAGGCCTTTGTTCTGAGGGAGTCAACAACTGTGCATGTTCCTCAGCAAGTGAGTTGTGTTGCGAAAATTGCAACAGCTGTGTGTATGATGGAATTTCATCATCCTGTGACTTTTGAATGCCTGTCTCAAGGATTTATTAATTTTCTCCAGCAATATATTCAGCAACAAAAATTCCCACTTGTGAACTGGAGTATCTAAAGACTTTAGTACATTAAGATTTTCTTCAACTGTGCACAGAAAAGCTGAATATGATGCATCATTCTTACTATTTATGGGTGGAAGATGCAGGATATTTTGCACGTGAATGGTAGCTGTAAGCCGTATACTTTTGTACCTTTTCTCTAATAAATCCCATACTACATTATAATTCTTATCAATAACTGGGATGTTGCTTTCCAGGTCCCATGGTTCTCCCTTTAAACAGCTCATTAAGTAGTGGATTTTTTGCACTTTACTTATGCTAGGAATTTGCACAACCATTGAGTTAAATAGTTCAGAAAACCCTGTCCACTCGGCTCAATTTCCAGTAAACACAGGCAGTGGTAAAGTTGGCAGGACTGCTGCCTGTAGCGCAGTCTGTATATTAGTTGCATTGTACTCGCTACCTGACAAGTTTTATGATTGTAGTTTGGCTCTGTTGTATACTTTACGTAAGTCCCGAAACACTAGTTTGTAAGCAACAAATTGCTGTTTCACTTCTTCTATATCGATGCCTTCGTTGGGGGGCTTTGCACATAAAGGACAAAAATTGGCGACCACTTCATTTCTCTTGCTTATAACCTCTTCAACCACAATCTCAAAGTCCTCGATTTTTGAGGCATTTTCTTCTATTTCTTCACATTATTCCCTTGCACCTTCAGTTTGTGGCAAGAGGAAATTAAGTCACATGTTGTAATGTTGATGTTGTGTTGCTGCCATTTTGTGCGACATCGTTGACCGTTTTAACTCTGAAAGTCTGTATAATCAAATTATTTCCGCTCTCATGGTTTACCAAACCGCACAGTTTAAAGCAAGTACTTACACACTGCAGTTATTTCCAGTACACAAGTCTACTTTGACTTTTCACTTATAGGCTATCCCGTTAGCCAACTTTACCCGTACGAGTGTCAAAAGCCACAAGGGGTGTCACACATCGTTATTTTAATTGCGTTGCGTGCAATTACGCTTATTACACATTCCGCTTGCACTAATCCAGGCCGTTAAGACAAAAAAATGTTGAGCACTAACGAATACAAACCATTACCTGCCGCCATGATAGTTCACACTGAGTCAACAAAAACAATGGCCCCAGTATGGCCATCCAAACAGCCAGTCACACACAGAGAGTACTATGCACTATTGGCTTCGTGAACACTTACACTTTGGATTTCTTTATTCTATTGGCTACACCAAAGATGAAGGGGGTGTAAACCTTACAGTACACTTGACCTGATGTATTTCCTGGTAGGTGACCTTGGTTCAATTCACTTTTAGAGGTGTCGGGTATCGTGAAGCCAGTTTCATGGGGAGCATTATGGGATCTAGGTTGGGACCTTATGTACCTGAGATGCCCTGCCTTTATATGAAGTTGGCCTAGTAGGTTGATGTGAGGGTACAATGTTTGGGGCTACACTTACTACCCTAATTTTTTTAGGTACCTGATTTTTTATTTGAAGCAGAATGGTCCTTCCTGTTACCGTGATGACTCTACATGTGAGCGGTAGTGCCGTCGTGGCCTCTATGATGTGGTGAGTGGCAGTGCTCGTGTCAGTGGGAATACTAGACTGCTGGAACTCTGGTAATTCTATCCTATGCAAAAGCCAATCTATATCCAGAAGAGCTTCCCCTTTCTGATGGATGACCTCGATAGCAGGATGTTCTGTAAAAAGTAGTTTTATTGATGGTCCAAACAAAGGTATTGTTGATTAAATGGGTTGGAGCGATCACAATTATCTACTGTGGTTTCAACTGACGTTAAAATAATTAAATCTCTTGTAGTGGCCCGCAGGACACTTCTACAAATTTTACTGAGATTGCCCTGCTGGGCGTAAGGCATTTCAACTCTGTTGCAAACTGTAGAGGAGAAACTGGTAGTTAAACGGCCCTAACGTGTACTTCCAGGACACAGTGTTTACACCCTGTGTTCCCAACGTCCGACCTTTGCAAGCTAGGACTAACAGAGGGTGGTGCAAATTACTGACTCCTGGGTAAGTAACCCACAAGATGTCAATCAGGCCTGAGTGCTGCTACTCCCCCTCCGGCCTTTGCAAGCTGGGAGAAGAACCTGGTCGGTTCTATACGAGGATAAGCGTGCCTAGTGTCTTTGGGCACAGCCGAAGGTCTAGCTGTTGGCAGACCTTAGTTTGCCTCTTAATGTGTGGGTGTTCTTCCTTAGTGGTTTCATGCAGCTGCCAGGTTTCCTGAAAGCAAATTAATTACCTTATTTTCTGAAGGGAAAGAAGTTTAAATTGTATAATGTAAGTTAGGAAGAATGGTTATACAAGTCACATTAAAATGACACAAGAATATGGTAAATATTCATATTTTACTGTACGTAATGTGTAAAACATGGTGATATCACGCTAACTCATAAATGAGTTTACAGAAGCTACCTATGATTAGAACAGGCGAAGGCGACCTGTGCTAGTTGTGTTAATTAGTGACATCTGAAGTAAATGAATAACTAGTGCATGTAACAGCACCTAGTCTATCAGGGATGTGTTCTTAAAGGATTCTAATCAAATTTCCATTACCTGAAGGGTGATTGAAGTAACCGCACCATCCATTGGGGTACAAGAGGTCCAGAAGGGACATCGGCACGACTTGCTACCAGGGCAGAGCTATGGGTTACCAGAAGGTGGGTCGTAGAAGCGGGCAATGTGTTTGGGAGCCTCTGGGTGACGTTGACCAGCAGTGGCAGAATCTGTGGGTTTGCTGGCTGCTGCTGCAAAGGGAAGAGTCTCCGGTGCTGTCTTCCGAAACACGCTTACGAAGAGGCCTAGTGGTCAGTGCCCTTATGAAATTTTTCCGATCTTCTCAAACTGGGAGAGAGAAGGGTTGTTGACCATTTGCCCTGGAGACCGTAGACGTGGCAACATTTTGGAGACTTACTTCTGAAGCGCATTTGCGAAGTGGTCTATTTGTCAGCGCCCTTATGAAAGTTCTCCGGCCTTCACAATGTGTGATAGAAAGGTTGGCAGCCACTCACCCCTACTGCTACCCTTCAGCCTTTGTGAGCTGGGAGGTGCAGGGACTGCTTAGAGCCAGGGTTGTGCTGGCCCTTTTATACTAAATATCCAAGCTTGTTGGCCCTCAGAAGGGCGAAGGGGTGATTGGTCTCTCTCCGTAGGGGTTGAATATTCTTGCTTTGAAGGGGTGCCTTTCATTTATTATTGCCTCTGCTGGAGACATTGGTATTCCTTATCGTGTAGGTGAGAGGTTGAAGACTAGAACCTTTGGAGTAGACTGCATGCTGCCCTCTAGTGGCAAACCAAGGCGCTAGCTTGACCTTCCTGGAAGGTGCCGATGTCTCAGTCAACAGTAAAATCCCACGTCAGGGGTAGGGCGACAGCATGACAGTGACGCGTGCCCCTCTTGGGTCTTATTGGAGAAGAGGTTAATACACTGACCACCTACCCGGTTTCTTCAAAGGAGAGGGGATTCAAATCCCAGAGTGAGGCGAAGTGATATGAATTCCCTCCCAGGGAGTTTCACCTTCCTCACAACCAAGGTGTCCAGCAGTCCAAGGTGTATGATTGATGGCTTAGTCGGTGATTACATGGGGGTGATGGTGGCAGTGGATGATCTGGCCGGGGCTATGGGGGCTATCTGCAGCAGCCTCGTCGGTTGACGTGCAGTAATATAGTTGGCTAGGGTCTGATTTCCTCGTGGTTCAGGAACTTCCTTCGGTGGAGTCGAACCATAATGCTTTTCTCCGATGCCAGCTTTATCACACAGTTATTTTGCAGATCCACTGTAGGCGGGTGTCGAACCCTGACTAATTAGCCTGAGGCTAGTTTAATAATACTAGAACTGGATGACTCCAACTGAACTGGGGGTACCTGGTGGTCAGGGGAGTTTAGGGTAACGGAGTCTCCGATTGTACAGGATGGGTATCCTGGTTGTCTTCCAGCGGACACCAGCCTAACCAACGATCTAGCAGGGACTCGTGTGTGGGTGACACAATGGATTCATAGCACAGCTGTATTCTCTGGCTCACTGGGCGGCAGCTCTACAGCACAATAATTATTTCAGTAGTAGTCTGCCTATGTAAGGCACATCTCTCGCGACGCCTTAGGCGAATTTTAGCACTGTCATGCTTATTGTGCATCTGAATGAAAGCCTTCTACCTTTCTGCGGATGCTCAGACCTGGGGGTATGACTGTCAGTCGCACCCAAAGCCCTGCCCTATGATGTGCTGTTAAGGTATCTAGGACTACGTCAATTAGCAGTCGAGGGTACACTGGAAACTCAGGAGCACCGGAATGCCCACTGCAGGCTCTAAACCAATACTGCAGGCTCCGTCTCCTCTAGAGTTCAGTGCACTTCACAACTGATTATTGACATGGTAAACTATTGCACAGATTAATTTTCACTGAAATGAATCCACACAATTAATTAACAGGGATACTATTACTAAAATGACAGTTAGCGAAACGATGTTTTAGGTTCACATAATCTTTATTACGGTTAATTTGAAATGTGGAAAGTCCCGGCTGACTAATAACTCCAAATTTGCTACAATATTAATAATTATTATTATGAGCTGAAAACTGACGAAGGCCAGCCTAATAAAATAAATACAAATTGCAAAAAAATTCTAAGGAATGCGCAATTCACAGCATAGTTCTTTATATATGGCTTTTTCCAGGGGGGCGCTTAGATCGTGATGACCTGCTACCACGGTAGTAAAGGGAAGTTGACTGAGGTAAAGGGGTAGTGGGTACAGGATGTCGGATTACCGTCTGGAGAGAGTGGTAAAGCTTTATGGTCAGCTGTTGTTGATGAGCCTTCGCAAGCTGGCAGGCTGGAGTGCTGGCTGGAGAGAGTGCTACCTTCACAAGCAGCAGGCAGGAGTTCTAGCCATATTGCAGGCTGAGGAGAGGAGAGTCTTTGTATACTTGGGAGAGCTCGCGAACCTATGCGGTTGGCGAGCCCGGCGTCTCTGCGGGACCACGCTGCTGGATTTCCTTATATACGGAAAAATCCCTTGATCAGCGATTCTTCAGGCTGCGGGATGTAGAGTAGCCTTCAAGCGCAGAAGTAGGTTTATCAGGGTGCCGGAGCACCACTCATTTCTTCTCTCTTCTCTTGGAGGCGATGACAAATTAAAACACCTCATCCTGAGGCTGGCGGGGTGTAACATCACAAGGTCTCATGGGTGCTGCCATCGTGGGGGTTTGTTGGAACTTCTTCCGTGGCTAACTGAAGGTTAGTGGATTACCAAAAATATTTAATTAATTCATGGTGGTGGTTCTTGCATGAGGGGTTCCGGGCGGGCTGTAGATTTCATAATTAAGCACGTCCATTATTGTTACGTAGTTGGCTGTCTAGTGCTTGGAGTCTCTGCTCAACATGTGAAATTACATTTGCCACTGTTAATGACTTGCCTCGAGTAAGGGTCACTCGTAGATGGGGCGAAGTCGCACGTAGAGTGCGCAGCATGTTGGTATACATCAACGGCTTCTTCGAGTTTCTTGGCAAACACTACAATTTAAGACCATGTGTCTTTAGTCTCTCTTGATGTGCGCCTACATACTCTGTAGGCATATGTCCTGTTGTAATGTTGAGGAGTGATGACTTGCCCCTGTATGAGGGGCGTACTCGAAGATGGGATGAGAATAGAGTGTGCATTCCTAATATGCAAAATGCATCACACGTGAGGCTGAAAGTGGGTGGAAACCATGTGCACAGTGAGAACAGTACTGTTACTAGCTCTCTGAAGAGTATGGTCATGCTTCATATTACCTCTTGCCTGCAAGCACAACTGTCTACTGTATGGCGTGTGATATGAGCTACTGAATAGTGGGTCATTTTATTTTCATAACTTGCCCAAGGTACCTCGAGAGTCAAAAGGATGGAGTCCATACACCACTTTATTTCTTACACTTGGATTTTGGCCCACCACACAACTTTGTCAACTGTGTTTTGTTACTGTTTACCATTGACTGGAATTTGCTTTTTGCTGTCCCCATTGTGCTCATTCTCACATTCCATGTAGTTATTATTTACAATTCAGAAATAGCAATTACACTAGTTTGAAAAATCACATGATTCAATCTCTACCAAGGTAATTAACTCAAAGGGCTTCAGCTCTCTGCTTGGGAAGCAAATTTAACCATATTTTATGTGATGAAAGTTGTGTACGTTTTAAGTAATCACACTGTAACTTTTTTTTTTGTATGACAGCATTTCAGTTCCAGCATGTTACTAGAATTTTGGGGAATGGATGTACAATATTGACAGCAAATATGCCTCTCTTTTTTTTTTTTTTTTTTTTTTTTTTATAGCAATTGTTTTCAGTTAAAACTATAGACAAATATACCAAGGTTATATATTTTAATTAAATATTTACTCATTTGTATTACATAAAAATTCTAAGATATTACTTTTTACAATTTTTCCTTAGCTTTTGTTATTTAGGTAATGTTTCGAAACTTCATTCGTCAAGCATTTGATGTTTAATTCGAGGAGTGAATAGTCTTGGTATGTATAAATGTCTTGCAGTTAGAATACGATTTTGTATTTTACAATATATTACAACACATCAAAGTGCAATGTATTTGTAATGTTGCAGCCATCAAAAACCAACGGCTGAAATTTATTGCTCTGTTTTCTCACTTGGCAGAATTATGAAATGTGAACAAAGGCATTATAAAAAAAACTAATGTCTAATATTTTAGTCAGAGATTTATTCAGTCTTATGCAGCTTATTTACTTCACGTATCAGAGACACGAAACAGTTTGCAATATGAGCCTGGCAGATAATGAGAACTGCGTCCCAGGGCTCATTAATTATTTAGGCAAAATGCCCACCACAGCAACTGTTGTCCTGCATTATGGATGGGCCGCTGAACTGCCTAGTGCAAAGTCCAATTGACAAATGCGAAGTGGGAAGTGGGAGTGGGTACTCAAGGCTGATAACTCCCTAGTGCATCACCCCCAGCCCTCACATCATTGCACCATGGACATACACAAACAAGGACATTGTGCAGCACTACTCTTATTGTACGCTTTCATCGCTACCTGAAAAGGCATCGTGCAGTACAGAGAGTCCCTCTGGACACTGATAGGGACTCCACGCAACCACTTACGTGCTTGCTAGCCAAACTGTGCCAAAATAAATAACTGTATTTCCAGAATGTACTTGAAAGAAAAGAATACCAACGAACATCGTAATGTACCTTATTACTAATCCCTTAACACAACTTAAAAAATTATGTTTGAAGAAAAAACAAACTCATGACAGATACAGATACTAGCACTACCAAAATGTGTAAAACACTGAAAAACATGTAATTGAAATAAATTTTTTGCAACTATAGCTCTAATAGATGAAAGTTTATGTAAAAGATAAAGTAAATTAGAAATTAAATCAAATGGATGTAGGATTTGTAGCACACATAAATTTTATGGATATTTGAGTGTATTTTCTGTTATATTTTCTGAAAATAAGAAAACAGGCTATTCTTTTCCGTAACTTTATTTGTTAACTGAATTTTATTCTTGAGGATGGCTTGTATTTTATTTTTATTGAGAGTAAAATCTTTTGTTGTTTACTTTTAGTTGTGTCATGTATATGTAAATTGTAAAATACTGTGCGTTTCCAATTTTATGCTAATTTTTTGTTTGAGCATGCTTTATATTAGTTGCTGCTTTTATGTAATTGTGCATGCTTGTAATTTTTCTTCTATTTTTGAGTTTCTTATTAATTTAATTATATAGCATGTGTTCTGCATGTTAGTTAAAATTTATCTTTTTTTTTATCATTATTATATGGTAAATGCTGTTAGTGGATAAAGTCAACAAGAATTTATTAAGGGGTATTTCATTGTGTCGGAAATGTAGTTCCTTTATGCTGTTATCAGTATTCTTCAGTTAGACTTAACTATTATTTGTTGTTTGCCTTTTGTAAAATGTATGCATTTAAGTTCCAACTTGCTGTTACGTTTGTATGTGCCTTAAGTATGGTAAGTTTGCATTAATTTCAAAACTGAATTAGAAACATGCTTATTCAATTAAGATTTGTGTGCTCTTGAATATACATTTTTTTTTTGGGGATTGATACTTATGTTGCATCTTTACAAACACATTTTGCCATTATTCTTCGACATTTTGATCATTACTTTTACTAATAAGCTCACTTGTAGGATTGTCTTGTAATATGGGCCCTTTTTCAGTTATTCTTGTGCTTTGGAATATCTTGCACTCGGTTTCTTCTCAGTATTTTGCTCACACTAATGATTGTTACAGTTTCAAGGTGATCAGGTGTTGGCTTGTGCAGTAACTTAACTCACGAGGTAGCTGGTATATTCTTGGGGGAATAGGCAAACATCTCTTTCCAATGTGTGTGTGCGATTTATGTGTCATATCCAAAGTGGTGGACTCAAATTAACTTACATACTTGGCTTCTGCACATTGGATGTGAACCATCACTTCTGGTTAAGTCTATGCAGCTGCAAGCGTTTTACATCCGTAAGCTATTTTTTTTCAATATGATTGACGTTAATAAATGCATTGATAATTTTAGTATAGGAAAGAGTTACAATTTTGCCTTTGTCTTCTTGGTTTTGAATTTAACAGTACAGCACCATATTCAGTAATACAGAAACATCCTTAAAATTACACATTGTATAACGTGAAGGTTGTATAACAGTACCGGACTATCTGGCACTTTATCTCCATTGCAGCATGTTTGAAATGCCTCTATAAAAATTACATTGGAACAAACAATTGCCACTTTGTGTTATTACTCCTTTTGTCACTCATTCAAGAAACTGAAACATGTATACAAATTTAAATATTAATCTTTAATGGTTGAAAACATGTTGCATAATAAAAAAAAATAAAAATAAAAAAAAACAACTAATTTTTTGTCCATACATTTGTACATACAAAATGTAGGATAGGAATTTGTTGCATGCCTTGTCCACCTCATGTGATACATTTATTCGTTCTTCTTTGCCTCTGCCTTGGATGGCTACTATCCACTTCGGAGTTCTGCAGTTAGCAGGTCAAGGACACACTCTTTGGCGTAGTGCATCTAACTTGCTGTCAAAGATCTACCACTTATTGCTTGATACTTACATCTGGTGTGTTGACAGGAGACTATGTTGTGGGTGGCAACCCAGAAAGAGTTTCCAGGATCAGAAGGTGGATATGAGTGACTAATTTGCTCTGTCGTTCTGTAGCTTGAGATTGTGATTGTTTCTCTTTTTATCATAATTTCATTGTACGTGAAAGTTTTGGATTAAAAACAATAAAACTATGTGGAGATGTGGCATTGAAACAATTGACAGCGAGTCAGTCGGATGCATATCTTGATAATCCTTCATTAACCGGTTTAATTCCTGATGTCCAGTTACGCCAACTGTTGGTATGCTGCCTTGATCAAAGTTCTGCTAACGGATTATTCACAAGTGTCAGCAGAACAGGAAATTCAAATCCAGATTTGCCCAGCACACAGAGGAGTAAGTCATTAAATGCACTATTTGTCCAGTAGACACAAGAGAATGTTTCTAACACAGAAAAAAATGAAATATTCACATATTTACAAGTCCAACAGTCATTGATAAACCTCATACTGTATTTGCCCATTGGTCTGTCTAATGCCATGATGTAAGGCCTTCTGTAAGTATATGTTGGCCCTCATCTTAGCTCTATGACCATCTGGAATGGAGGACTTTGAAAAACAGATCTACGACCCACTAGTGTGCAACAGACAAATGGTAGGAATCATTAATTTTATTGCCAATCTTTTTAGTGTTACTATGTACTTGAAAAGCTACCTTTATTCTCAGGGATACTGCGAAAAATTCCTGACTATAAGGGCAAGACAGAAATGCGTAAAACAGTTCCATGGAAATTTGTAAATTATAAAGATGGGTATTTCACTGAAGGTACCAGTACAGTCTAAAATATTGTACTATAATGCTTTTTATAAATGGCCCAACCATGAGTATTAATTATAATAATCATGAGAGGAGATATACAGTGGACACATTATTCATCGAACTTGGATAGATTGAAAGATCGTGTCCACAGAACATTTTCTGTGGTTACGACAAAATTCCTATGTAAATAATGCTAGAAAAATCAGTTTTTGCCGAGCTGAAATTAAAATTTTTATACTATCGATTGAACAACAATTTCTGTAGCATCGCGGAAAATTACATGCTCCGATCATTTAACAAGAAAGTATTAACAGAAGGTTTAAGTATCAACTTTACTCAGCATGACATATGAAGAATGTATACAGTACAGTGTGTACACATGCACAAGTAATACTTATAGATAACATAATTAAAATAAATTTTCAGCACACATTTTTTTCGCTTACGTCTCACTGCCCTGCATTTAGTCCTATTTATGTAATTTACCACTTCCAAAATAAACTGTTGTTAATTTCATCACAATGTCGCACTTAACTCATATTTTGTTAAGAAAAAAAAAATAAAAAAAAATAGATGTCTCGGATGACACATCATGTATTTGGGGGACTGAAAAATGTGAAAATACAGTACACATGTGTATGAAATGTGTACGGTAGAAGTTTTATTAAACGGTCAGGAAGCAATAGCAATGTATACTGTGGCAACCATGCTGGTAACGGACGACCAGCAACCACAAGAATCAGCATTGCTATATATTTGCGATATTGATTTACAATGCGACGTTGCCAACAACACTCGCAAGTTTTTCACTTGCGTATTTTTTCCATAAAAATACGGAAAGTTAGCAAAAAAAAGGCAACGCAAGATTAAGAAAACACTATTCACTTCACTTTATTAATCATAATATCCAAGACTTTTTTTTCTTAGCTACTAACTGTGACTGTTATTAGTTGCTCCATGGATAATACTTCTGCTACTTCTGCAGCTAATTCCTCTGTACGTGGTTTCAAATGAGGTGTGTAAATACAGATTTTATGAAGTTTGAGTGTGTGTGTATAAGAAAAAATTAGAGTAGTGTGTTTATTTGTGTGTGTTTGTTTTACATACAAGGTCAACACTTCTTGGTTCCCTTGAGAACTTTATAGCAGGGTTCTACTGTATTATGAATGTTTTCTTTAATTTTACCATTTGCATTGTTTTCTTTTTGTTAAACTTGACAAATACCTAACATAGGCATATCAATTTGTTCAACATAAAGTTCAATGAGGTTGGGGTTTTTTTTTTTTTTTGACTAATATGTCAGAATCCTGAAATTCTATGACTAGAGGTTCCACTTTATGTTTGCATGTTTACCATTTGGTTTTTGGATGTGTAAAAGTTTTGAAAATGTGAAATTCATAAGGATATCTAAAAATTATAGTTTGCTGCTTTTTGGATTTGGAGCTTTAAATGTGAGCATGGGTTTGCATGACTACATTTCTTGCTTACTTCAACATATGTTGTGTTTGTCAGAACAGCTAAATGAATAGGCCTGAAGATGTTCCACTGCGTAAATTTTGACAAACTCAGTGAAGTTTATAATGCTTACCACAAGAAGCACTAATACTATCTCGCTAAAGTTTTACTCCCTCTTCAAAAGAAAATTAATTTGTCTCAAAACAGGCCAAGTCAGAAATTCAAGTGCTGGGAACAATTTTGAAACTTGCATCTTGGGGGAAAGTAGGGTTGTGTAAACATGGCTTTTTTAAATCAAATTTATATATTAATATAAAAAATATATTACTAGCTTTTATGAAATTGAAACAAAATTAAAATGTAGCTTTATGAGACCTCAGTTTCAACAAAAGTTTAACGAAAATCTTGAAACTTTAGAGTTGTTCATTATGTATTGTCAAATCATAGTAGCACTTTGAGGTAAACTAAAAATAATCAGATCTAAACTGTATCGTACAAAAAATAGTTGGATAGTATAGTAGTATTAAAGAAAATTTTTTTTATACAAGTTTGAAAAATACAGTTTTTGATGAACTAAAAAAAAAAAGTTCCGAAGTTGCAGTAAGATTTCCTGAGCATTTCAAATTAAGTTTTATGTAATTTCTTTAGTAAAATGGTAATGAAAATGAAAAAGATATACGTAGACAAAATTTTCAACTAAACAACCATTTGATAAACATTAGAATTTTTATTGAATGTGAAAGTAATTGTTTCATTGTAATTTGCTGTGACCAAATTTCTTAACAAAATTTAAATGTTACTTCTCATTTTTAATTTTTGTTTCATTACCCCAAATATGTGCAGAACTGTATTGGAAAATGCATAGTTTGATCTAAAGTACCCGGATACTAACAGTCACAATTTCTTGGAATTTGGGAGGGAATAAAAAAAAAAGTTTTGTCAATTTTTTTTGCCATTTTCTCAGCTTTATAATTTATTGAGAAAGCTTTCCACTAAATTTTCTTTCATTGCTTCAAGAATTGCTATTTCTGCTAGGTCATTTGCTGATGTTTTGAGTTCCAAGATTTTGATTATTGTAATTGTGGTCAAAGCTTTGTGTAAGCCGGACAAGTTTTTAAACACCTATCGTTAAATAATACTTCCATAATATATAAGGTCTCTTTCACGGTTCAGCAACATTTGATTATATAGTACATATAACTTTTGTACTCAGTTGAAGAATCACGTAAGCACCTCATGGCTTTTTGTCTTCTGTCAGATGTAAATGTTTATTCTCTTTGTTGTTTGTAGTATTTGACTAATCCACTTAGTGAAATGTTGTGTGTAGTGCACTCTCTGTGTTTGGAGCAATGCATGCTGTACTGCTAACACTCTTGTGCCCTGTGATTTCTGTGCTGTTCGCATTCAGGTTAGAGAGGGCTAATGCACAAGTTGTTACTAGGAGCCGCTCGGGTTCCCTAGCCCCCAAGACGGATGCTGCCCCCATGGGTGGCACGGCTAAGGTGGAAACTGTGAGTGGCAAGGCCACACCCGAGGAGATAAAGGAGAAAATGGAGCAACAACTGAGGATGCAGAGGGCAGCACACCAACAGAAAAGGGCACTCGAGACGTCCCTCAAAGTGCCAGTGACGGGACAGGTGCTGAAGATGGTACCCTCGACACAGCAAGGTTGGTCTTCTCATGTGGACTGTCATTATAAATCGTGTTTTTAATAACCCTCATGTTCCTTCATTTATCATTCATATTTTAGTCATCATTTCATGTGTTAACTGTATCTTTGATGGTTGATTGGACAAATACATGTAGCATTAGAGATGGTCCAGTTCTTTTCTTTCTTTCTGAATATGAATTAGATTTTTATCCAAAATCTTTGTGGAAAAAATTTCCTATATGTTGGCCTTGTAATGCAGCACTGTCAGTAGAAAGTGTATTTTTGTTCATTAATATGCTTTGTGTGTTTAAAACAGTGATAGTATATACAAGAAATTACCAGCAAAACCACTGTAGAATGAATTAGTTACAATGGGTTAGTGATTATTCATTCCTGTTATTTACGATTTCTTGTATTTCACATTTATTTATTTTGGTTCTCGTGAAAACCCATATGCTGACCACATTCAAATATTGCTGATTATTTGTTTTCCTGTAACGTCCAATCAAAACAGATGCTACGTTTGCCAAAGATTGCACGCATAAATCTTTCTGAACACTTGCAAAACAATACAGACAATCGACAACTGGTGCTATCAGTAGTATTGTTTATTTCCCGCAACAATTTTTCATATGCTATTTTCTACCATTATTCTTCTTATTTTGTCTTTACTGCAGTCGTAAGTTGGTGACAGAGAGAAAGCATCTCGTATTGTTATTCTACTACATGCTTACTTACTCATAGGTTGGCGACAATGGAAACAAATCGCACAATCTCTGCTACTGTATCCAACTGTCTATGATTTTGTATTGTATATTGGATTTGGAATAGTGTTATAGTCGTGGTAGTACAGTTGATCTGTCGGTGTTCAAGGGGTTGCCAAAAAATTTCCATTAGTGCAGGATTTCATTAGATGCGGTTTCTGACGTGTATATTAGTCAAATACATCTTCTAACCTTAGAAAACTTTATATTGAGTATAGTACGAACTGTACATTATCTGTGAATAAAGTTGAGCTAATAAACACTACAAAAATGGGAATTTTAGAAAAATATAATTGTAAATAATACATTAAAAAATATTTCACTTAAACTCGTTTAAATTAAGAAAATAATGTCTCAAAATACTGTATACAATTGATTATAATCTTACACCATCTGCAAGCTGACCTAAAAATTTCAAACCCTCTGAAAATGAAAATAATATGGCACTGAATGCGTCAAATTTTGTGTCCCACGCACACTCGTACAGCAAAGAGCATAGGGAGAAGTTATCGATCGGGCAGTGTGCCCACGGTGGTGGGCATAGGAGGGGTGATGGCGGGAGTATTACCACTCCATGCCGCTACATATTGCAGACAACTTGCATGCATGGCAAATGTTTTGTCTTTTAAAGTACAGTGGAAGCCCGGAATGCCGCGGCCTGGTATATGGCGGATTCGGTTATACCGCGGGGCAATTTATGTCCCCCGGCCTGAATAAATAAATAAGTTGAAATTGTGCTTCAGGTTAGCCTTTGGTCTGTCAGTGGGTGGTCGTGAGTCGGGGACATTGATGTAAGAGGTGGAGGCGCGCGGGAGTGCATTCTTCCTCCTTTTAGTGCAGAGATCTATTTTACTGATTCATTGCATCCAATATTGTATGGTTTACTGTATATACAAGTAAAATGGGTTCATATATTACCATATTGGCGAGTAAGGCTGTGCCCGTGTATAGGTCATGTCAGAAGTTTTTGATGAAAAATTCGGGATAGTTAACATTTCAACTAGACCGCACTGAATTTTTATATTCCCGTAAACACTGCGTTGCCTCATCATCCCAGTGAAGAGGCCTACGTGCCGCCTAAATTTCATAGAAATTCAACTCATTGTCGTGAATTGTATCAATCAGCATGTTTTCCCAATACCGGGCTGCTGTTAGAAATTGAACCGGCCCTGTAACGACGGCAGTGGTGGTGACAGTCTGGCTGCTGCCTGCCAGAATAATCTTATAGCGACCGACCGACAGCTGCCCAGCCCCGACGTTCTAGGTATGAGCGACAACAGCAAGCCGCAGCGCCAATCTCCTATGGGGTATAGCTCTACACAATCATTATAATTATGATGTAGATACTTTGATTATAATGTATACATACTGGCTATAAGGTATGTCTTCCCATTACAGAAAAAAAATTCCAAGCGGACGAGCTATTGTGGACAAGACTTAATGCAGAAAAGCAGTCTTTCTTTGCATGCCACAAATAATTAGCTTTTTTCTTTTCCTTTGTAAAATGCAAATCAGACGAGCAAGCAATATGTTTACCAACACGTGAGGCACTGATAGATCCCATCTGTAGTGCAAGCAGGCATTCTGCCTTTGGATGTGAGCTTCCTTTCTCATTTTCACTTCCTCCCATTCCGGCTCAGCAGGTGGCAGGTGGTGAACCCCCTTCTTCAACCCACATGACAAACAACTCGCAGCAAACATCGCCCTTGTTGGAATAAGTACATACTTTGGCTGGAAAATGAAGTATTTTTTAGTTATTCTTGCGTGAATGCATGTGACCCCCTTCATCACTGCACGTTTCTCTTCTTGTTTCCTTCCCTTGGGTGCTGTCAAGTCCAGTGATGCAGATAAGTTCCGATAACAAGGGGCTAAAGTTTGACGAGTTACGGCAGTAAATAACAACACTTGCTCCGTGTTTGACAGACAGATGCCACACCACATTAGAACACTGGCTTTTTTTGCTACTGTACTCGGTCACTCCCAGAATAGTGTGGAAAGCTATACCGTTGGTCTGAGTTATGTCCCCCAACAGCGGCGTTATATCAAGCTTTTACTGTAATTAATTGTATTTTACTGCAAGGAAAACTTGTAATTTTGAGACAGAAATGAATAAATAATGTGATTATTATTGATTTCATCATGGTCTTTAATAATTAGTGATTCCAAACCACGTCCTCTGATTTTCCCTGTTGTTAGTTACAGTGGACCCGGCTTGGTTGCCTACCTACCTATTATTAGACAGTAAAATGTGTCGAATAGACCCTTACATTTTATCTGTTTCTTTAAAATATGCTTGTTTATTTAGATAAATCAATATAAATCCTCAGATTTCCCCACAAGAAGTTACTGAAAATAAACTTTACACTTGTAATACAAGTCTAGATGAGAAACAATTTTTGGTGATAAGGGGAGGTCAAGTATATGTATATGGGCATATAATTATATTCGTGAAGATGCTGTCCTCGTTAAATAAATATTATGTTTTAAAATCACGTTAATTTTATGCCAGATACAATAAAACACCAACCTTAAGGGAAATAAGACCTTTAATCACAAAAGATAACATTTTTGCAAATAATAATTCCTAGTTAAAATGTTTTGCGTAACATTTTCAGGCGAAACTATTTGCTTTGAAATATAAGTGATGATATATGCAACTATTTTGAGCGATGCTTAATCTTGATAAAATTACGTTTGCCAGGCCCACATTTTCTCTAGGCTGACGTGTGAAGGCAAGCAAAGTGGAAATGGGTGAGAGAGAAAGGACGTAGTTTATCTTATGCTAGACAACTGTTTCCCCCCTCACTGGCTTTTTGAGGGGAGGAAGGAAGGTTTGTGGCTGAGAGAGACTGAAATAAGGGAGAGAGAGAGGATTCTAGTTTGCCACGCTTGTTGCTATAGGTAACCACTTTCCCTCGATAAAGTGCCGCAGAGCAGTTTTAAATGACTGCGTGCGTGACATTTAACATCCAGTTTGATGCATACCACACTGCTGCACAGTGCGCCTGCATACTCTATGGGCGACTTTGCCCCATTGAGTGATAAAGAGCTCGGGGCAAGTCACAACAGTGGCATACGAAATTCGAGTGCCGACAAGAGTTCATTCCATGAGCCTGAACAAGCACAGTCATTTCTATACAGTAGAGTCCCATTATAGCGAGATATCACGGTTCCAGGTTCGATCCTTGCTATAAGAGTGTCCTTGCTGTCGCCATATTGGACCAATTTTGTTCCTCAGTAGGCCCTAAAATTACTTTTAAATTGTGTTTGAACCACCATAATGTAAAAATATCCTATTATAACAGATTGCGTGAAAATGAGCGGAAAATCTGATAGTGCCACGTAAGTATAGCCGCTCGGCCTGTAATCAGTTCCTTTGCCTACGCAACATTCTGCAATCAGTTGCCTGGCCTGCTCAGTATTTCCCGTTATCGCTTACTCAGCCGATGAAGCACTGCTATGCAAGTGATAACTCGCCCGTCACAGCTCCGCATGCATAATTCTCGCACCTTTTTTTACAGGAGTTTAGTGCCAAAAATTAGGGTGCTTGAATTATGCAAGAAATTGCCAAGACACGTGCATGTAAACATTAAAATGGGGTCTACTATAAGTAATTCCTCGCCAACTGCGGGGGATACGTTTTTAAAAACACAGCACTTTATTTATTATTAATAGATATGAAGATACATATTCAAAATTAAATCACTCGTGTGCTGGGGCTAGCAGCGAAAACATTGCCATGTGCATGTAGCTGGGCAGGCACCTAGATCCTTGCAGCATGGCCGGATGCATCGGCTTGCCTCTGTCAGTCGCTACACGATTATTCTGGCGGGCGGCGGGCGCCCACCACTGTCGTTACCGGTCCGGTTCAGATCGTAACAGTGGCCTGGTATTGGGAAAACATGACATCCACGTTGAACCCAGAAACAGTGTATTTTTGGCCTGCTTCTTTATTGCAGTATTCCTCTGCACACGCAATTACCTGATGTTTAAATGTAGTAGTTTGACTGGTATATTTATTTACCCATTATGCATTCGTACTAAACAAAAATTAAAATGAATGTAAACTATTCCTTTCGCATTAAAAAACCACCTGCATACAAATAAACTCCGTGACTGATTTTGTTTACATGTTTGCAGCGCTTAACGGCAGCCAGAAATCGATAACGGGACCAGTTACCTTGAAGTGTCAGTGACCGGGCGTGGTCAAACAAAGTGCGGGCCCGTGAGCATTACATGCCTCATTGAGAGAAACATGCTATGTGATATATATGAAAGGAAAATTTTTTTCCCTAATTCAATGCACCATATGTGCGTGAATTGTGCCAGTGCAAGAATTATGCCAGTAAATATGGTAGTCATTGAAAAATTAGACTTTTCAACTAACAAAACCTGCATGGTGCGAGACTTAGTCAAAACCAGCAAAAATTCAAGAAAGCTTTATGAAAATGGATTAAAATTAAGTTCATTATAGCACAGATATAAAATGTAGTAGTAGTTGTGTCCCTATCTGAAATTGGTCTGCCGTAGTATGAAAAAAAAAACCGGTGAAAATCTGTTAATATGTAGCTGTATTGATTCCAGCTATCGCTTGGACTGTTATTTTTAAATGGAATTTGTTCTTATTTAATAATAACATTCGACCCACATACGCCAAGTTGTTTGAAACCAAACACAATTGACAGCACAATGACCATGAATGACTATGGATAAGCAGAACTCATTGTTGAAACTTTGTCAAGGTAGAAAGGGCGGTATTCTATTTATAGAACAATGCGCTTGGTTTGAAAGAGAGGGTTGTTAGAAGGCATGGTGGAAGAATGTGACACATAAGAGCGGCACAAGGTACATTGGGAAACGAGGAGGCAGGGCGAGGAGTGGAATTACGGCAGACATATAATTAAAGCATGCTTCACACGTTCATGAGTCCCCCCGCAAGCCTGCTTCACACGATGTTGCAGCACATATTTCAAATGTAAAATTACAATTTTTCATGGAATATTTTTCTGTTTTTGACATTTCCTGAAAAAGACAACATTATACCTGTGTTCTCGCAGTTGCCGTGCTTCCTACAACGCGATTCTACTGTAATTAAAAGATTAATTATAAAATTGTACTGCCCACCCGAATTCCGACATCCGTTCGCCAACCCCTCAACCCAAGATTATTTTTTACCCGCATAGCTGCAAACCCACCAACTTAGATTAAGGAGTTGGAAAAATACCCACAAGATCGCAGTACATCTGTGCCCAGTGACATCACAAATGCCTCGGGCTGAGGAGGTAAAATTGTCGTCAGTCTCAATCAAGGGCGATAAGAAAATACTCTATGCCGGCAGCTACCAGAGATAACCAACCCCTGTGTCGAGAGACTTGCAACCCCCGCTCCCTTTAGGGGGTCTAGAAGCAGAAGCGGGGACCATATAAGAAAGCGTCAAAGGGTCAAACTGCTCTTGCCAGAGTTCGTCGGCTCGCCAACACCATCTCTAGCAGCTCGGCCAAGCTCTCTCTCCTTAGGTAACCTCTACGTCCGTATCCTGCACCCTTTACCCCAGTCATCCCTGATTTCACGGTAGTAGGCAGATACAATGTCCTAGGTCCCTCCTCAGAAGCCGTTGCTGTAAATTGTGACATAGATTTTGGAAGTAGGATTTTGAAGTTGTAAATTCCCAGGTTTGCCTTCACCTGGTTAATCGTTACTCACAAGGGAAAATATAATTACTTAGCAGCTTGTACTAACCGAGTTTCCCCAGTACTTCCAAAAGTGTGAATAAAACACTTGAATCAAAATTGTAATTAATTGTGTAATTATTTATTTTGCTTTGCTCCCTGTTCATTTAAAACTGAGTTGGTTACTTTGTTGCATAGTCCGGCTGAAATCTCATTCTAAATCTTCTCTGTTGGATAGTATTAGGGGGCCAAGTTTCCTAGAGTCGAAAGATCCGAAAGGGATCTCTGATCCGTAAGGACATACTCTGACATCCGGGTAAGGCCAGAACTCCCATTGCCTCTCCACAGATTCATACCAACTCTGAACATGGTCATCTGGTATAACCTCCGATTGGCTGAAAAGTTACTCGAGAACAGGAATACTGTATGATGGTTGGAGAAGGCTTGACCAGTGTCATAATTGGTGAGTCTAGAATAAGTAAGAGTATCTTTTTTGTCAATAGTAATTATTCACGAGTAACAAATTTAGATGACAAGGAAGGGCAGTGGTCTTCCCAGTAGACTGCATCGCAAGGCCCGATGTGCGCTGCAATGCAAATTAGAGTGATTGGCTACCCCTCCGGCGACTGACACCCCTCAGGATAACACACCCCCGTCCTCAACTGCACCAGAGATCACCCTGCCCATACCATGACCAATCTCGCTGGTGGTGGTACCCTCGCACCAGTCCAAACTGGGTTCCTGTTTAGGAATTTGTTGGCAGTGACCCAGTTATGATGACATTAGTTACCTATGTGCACCCCCACCTGCCCTGGCCAGTAAATCGTCAGCTCCACTCTGGGCAATAGGAAAGCAGAGTACCAAGATGTGCACCGTACTCACCGCCGTCAGGAAAGTAATCAAGGTGGTAATCCCACCTCCCGTTAAAAGGCATAGGTTCGATACTCCCCTTTCCACTTACATGCCTGCCAACTAAATGCAGAGTAGGGATAACCAAGATCGCCATATCGCATCTCACACACAACTCGACACCATTTTAAATTAATTAATTTTTTTTTTCTCTTTTCTTTTACACTCACCCCTGGACAACTGACATCCAGATTTTTGGTAGCCATATTGGTGAGCAAGATCGTGCTCCCTGGGAAACAGACATGTATCGTTAAGCTTACCCTGTGGTTCGATTCCCCCCTACCCCTACACCATTCAGATAGGTGGACCATGAACGTGAACCCCAACGTAGGCAAACCCCGATAGGCATGTCAATTACAAAGATTCACCGCCGAAGGGACTATCGCATTCACTAGGAGGGAATCTGCACTCGAGAGGACAGAATTCAAGTGCCTAAGGCCCTGCAAATTAAGTTAACATTGCAATACAGTCAAAAACTCGAACGATCAAACCTACATGAACTGAAAGTCTGTATCCAGGGAGCATTTGCTGTGGTTCCAACCAAATTCCAATTTAAACAATGTAAGCAATGTCAGTTTTTGCCAACTCATAATTTAATTTAATCTGCATCAATCAAAGAAAAATTTCTGTAGCATTGCCGATAATTACATGCTCCGACCATTAAAGAACAAAGTATTAAAATAGTACAAGTCAACTGTACTCAAGGCATACAAAGTCTATGTATAGTACATTATGTAAACATTCACACGTAATGCTAATAGAAATCTCAAATAAAATAAATTTTCAACCCACATTGTTTCGCTTACGTCTCGCTGCGCTGCATTTAGTCCTATTTATGTAATTTACGATTTCCAAAATAACCTGTTGATTCGCAATGTCGCACTTAAAAAAAATTTAAAAATGTTAGATTACAGTACATAGGAATAAGAAATATGTACTTTATAACTTTATTAGATTATCAACAAACAATTGCGATGTTTACTGTGGCAGCCATGTTGGAGATGATCAACGCCAACAGCGGTGCTATATTTTTGATATAGCGATTCACAGTGCGATGTTGCTAACTTAACTCTAATAAATATGCCCGGAAATTTAGAAAAAGGCATTTCAAAATTAAGAAAACCCTATTCTCTGCAGTACTTGTCAGTGTTTGAGACAAAGGAGTATTGGAATAGGGGGGCAAATAGTGATAGGGGTGTTTAGTAAGTTTGAGATGTGGGAGTGGGAGATAGAAAATGTAATTAGGGGTTTGAAGAGTGAAGAGCAGTAAGGCAGGGTGACCAGATGGGATAGGAAACGCAGCACTAAAGTTTGGTGGGAGACAGTTGGTGAAATATTTGGAGGTGCTGTTTAACAAATCCTTAGAGGGTAAGTTGCCACAAGGTCGGAAGGATGCGATGGTGGTACCTATACAAAAGCAGGGAGATTATAGGGGGAGGCCTGGTAGCTACAGACCGGTGAGTCTCACATTGAGTATGGGAAAAGTAATGAAGAGACTGGTGGTCTAGTATGTGGTGAGGGTTATGAACAAGAGGAATTGGATGGAGAAGTCACAGCATGGTTTCAGGAAGGGACACTCACGTGAGACTCAGCTAGTTAGACTATTAGAAGATCTGGTGCAGGTAGTTAATGAGGGGAAGCAGGTGGTTACCTGCTTCATAGATTTTGAGAAAGCATTTGATAATGATAAGGTGCTCCATGGGACATTGATGAGAAAAGTGGAGTAGCTGATGGACAAGAGGGTGGTGGAATTGATAGGGGACTTCCTCAGGGGGTGAAAGTGGGGGAGGGAATATCGGAGGAAAAGGAGGTTACGTCAGGGGTGCCACAGGGAAGCGTTTTGGACCCTTTGATATTTACCATATTGGTAAATGACATGGGTTTGGGGATTAGGGGAAAATTAAGATTGTTTGCAGACAGTTGTGTTGTGTATGCAGAAGTGTGGTGGTGGGGGAATTTGCAAGTGGACATTGACAAGATATGGTTGTGCACCAGGGAAAATAAAATGAAGATGAATGTAAGAAAAACTGAGGTAGTGAGGTTTACAAGGAAGACGGTGATAAGGAAGGACATGTACAGATGGGAGGGTCAAGGGATAGATGATCTAGAAATTGTACTGCAGGGAGACCTCAGGTGGAAAAAACTGGTACAGAGGGTTCTTGCAAAAGGAAGAAGGGCTCTAGGTATGTTGGGAAGAGTGCTGAAGGGAGTCAGCTGTGAGGTGAAGGAGAAGGCATATGGCACAATCGTACGGTCAATGTTAATGTGGAGGTGGAAGTGTGAAAGCTGGAAAGGCGCAGAGAAGGGCAGCAAGATGGGTGAAGGGTAGGTGGAAAAGGCAGGGGCGGGATTATGAGGAAGAAGGAAACTATAGGTCATCAGTGATTATGAAAGAATTGGGGTGGAGCTCATTGAAGGACAGAAGGAAAGTTGAACGGCTAGTCAGGATGTAGAGGCTGGTGAATGAAGATGGAGGATGAGGAGGGCTACACTACAAGCTGAGTAAGGGGCTATTTAGAGGAAGAGGAAACAACAGTGAGAAGCTTCAGAGGGTGTGGAAGAGAATGGAGCGAAGTAGGCAGTCCATGCTTGTGAGGTCTGTGAGGGAGGAATTGGTACCTGTTAGGGGCGTTGGAAAGTTCAGGAAGGGAGTGGAAGAGGAGTTGTTGGGTGAGGGAGAGGTGAGAAAGCTTGTCACTGGGCGGTAGCCTAATTGCGAGTGTATGAATTATTATTATTATAAACTGTCAATAATAATATTCAAGTTGTAAAAGGAAAATAATTTAGCTGCTGCATGAGAGAAAGATATCTTACGTAGTTCGCACGGCCGCCACTGCAGCATTATAAGTACATGTAGATGCCATTTTGTGTAATATTTTGAGGTTGTTTTTCCTTCTCAAGTCACGTTATCATCTGTGGAATAGTAATTTCGCGACATATAATTGTCAACATTGCAACATAATACAAGTTTTTTTATCAAAAAGGTTTTGTAGTGAAGTAATCAAGTTGGAATTTATTATGTTCATAACTTAACAATATTTACAATAATACAAAAATTCAGTGTGGCCTAAACATGCCAAAATATGTATTATTGAACAAGTGATTTTAAAAGAGGTGTTTAAATATGGTTTTTATTAAGTTCGAGTGCGAGTATACCGGAAATATTTTCTTTAATATTGCCATCTGCATTGTTTCATTTCAATTACTCGCAACAAATACATAGCACAGGCCAATCAATTTGTTCTACATAAGTTTAACTAGGTTATTTTTTGTTGTGTGACTAATATGTCAAGTCCACATCTACAGAATGTCCGCACCTATATAATTCTTATGCCAGTCCCTTGAAATTCGTTTGATAGAGTTTCCACTGTATATATGCGTTTCGAGGAGAAGCAAAAGAGATAGTGACTGCCCTATAGAGAAAGAGAGAGGGGTGTAAGTGGGTCAAGGTACTAGACGTTTGCATTGACGTTTGCCCGGCTAGACTACTAGGCACAGTGTTAGAGGATTTTGACTGCTAGACCAAAAGCGGGGTGGTCTAGGTTAATAGAAAGAGAGAGACAAGGGAAGGGGTGTTGGGTAGCACGTTCATATCCTTGCTTCTTGAGTGATGTGGTCGTAGTGGGTTTTACCCAGACGTAGTGAAGCTTGACCTACGCCGCACTGGCGAGATCCCACAAGTGAGCTTCGTTTGTCCAGAGTGGACGTAATCCCAGCCGAATACCATGGGATGGCACGAGGGATGAATTTGGATACACTGAGATACAAATAAGATAGTTACCAAAGCAGCTGATACTGACTCGCACCTGAGTTGGGCTACGCCGTCCCATTCCGCCTGTCTCTACGGTGTGGGGTGAGGAAGTGCACTCAATTGTCTCGCGGCTAGGAACGCTGCGTTTCGTTCCCTACTTTACGACCATGCCGTATGGTCGTAAGGCATTGAGTCTGTGCTTACAGTATAAGTACACCTTGGTGTGAACAAACTAAACACAGTTTGTAGTGTCAGTCCTGGCTTTCTGACCAGGCTCTGTTAAGTCTCCACTCATCCCCCAGGCATGCGGGCTGCAGAAACGGGGAGCTGTTTCGGTCGCCAGTGCCATCACTGAATGTGCATTCACACAGAGATGGACGGCAGGTCTCAAGCTACAGATATCCCAGCACTAACAGTGCTGTGTGATAATGTAATAACTCGAGACTGTAGCTTCTCTCTGGGTGAAGGTGTTGCTAGTGGTTGTGGCTCGTCTGTTCCTCTCCACCGGCACTGGTACAGTTCTGTGGCAGTTGGAAAGCAACACGTGGCTGTCTAATGGGTGTGTAGAAAATATGACGGACCCCTGAGGGGCGCCCGCTTTTAAAGTTAAATCGGTTATATCACTTACCCGGTTCTTGTCAATGGTGTATGTAACAACCTGTGTGTAGCAGGTAAAAAGATAGATACTCTCAGAAATAAAAGTGGTAAAGTAGGAAACAAAATTATGGATATTGATGGTTCAGTAAACATGCAATGGATGCTACCTCCTACCAGGCAATTGAGTGCTGAAGGTTACTGCGCTCGTCAGGTTTAGGCGACCTGGTTCTAATATATAAAGCGGAAAGAAATATCTTAACGAGAAAAGATATAATACAACTAATATGCTCTAATAACGATGTCTTGAGACAAAGTGAATTTAATGTGTTTGTAAGCGTGTCCGCTGGTTGACATTCGTCGACGGTGAAGTAGCCGCAGGGGGGCGTACTTAATGCTTCAAAGTTCTCTAGAGCTCCAAGTACTGAACAGTGCTGTGGAAAGTTGTGAGAGAAGAACAAGAATGACTCTCGAGCATCCTGACTTATACAATGAAAGCTTGTAGGCTGCACTCCCTAGGTGTGGTGGAGGCATGATGTCGTCCTGCCCTGGTTAGCGTGGGAATACTCTGGTCAGCGTTTCTGCTTTGTGCCTCGTCAGTGGTGCTCGGCCTTGCCCGAGGTCTGGGCAGCTTGTTGGTTCTCAGCCCGGGGGAGGGGGTTGGCGTGCCTCCCAGGAATAATCATGAAGATGATGATGGCAATTTTCTCGATGCACTGACACGCTCCTCCAACACAGTTGCTGCAACAAGCGACATGAAGAAAGTATAAGACGCCGAGAATACTGGCTGTCTATTTTCCGAAGACTCGAATGAACTTGTTGATAGACTCAGATGTTTTATTAACCTTAAAAAACTCGGGGATCTCAATCACATTAATGAGATGTCTTCAATCATTAGTAAACTGAAAAAACGGGGATATATCCCGAGGTCTGGGCAGCTTGTTGGTTCTCAGCACGGGTAGGGGGGTGGCGTGCCTCCCAGGATGTGTATCCTCCAGGTGAAGAGAATACTCTTACAGATTCCTGCTGCCTGTAGGGTAGGCTATGTGTCCCTCACATCTGTAGTGGTTGAAGAGTTACTCTTGGCGATGAGTTGTAATCGTATTAGATTACATGTATATCCAGCACGCATCAGAATAAACAACCAGTTGAAAATTATAGTTGTAGGAAATATTAGGAAATATACGTATATCGACACCATGCAATAAACTGTACAAGCGGTTTATGTTAACTTTATTTACATAGGGCTTTCACCGGGACCACACAAAATTGTTGGTGGATGCATTTTATCAGTACATGCGATAGCAATACATGGAGAGTCAACTGTATTTTGATGAACATTGTTATTATCTGAAACTATTGGTTGAGTGAATGTTTTGTATTTTTACTTAAAGCATCTAATAGTATATTGTGTGACACTGACTTTAACACAGATTTTCATCAGCTTCCCAAAATACTTGTAAGTGCTAGTAGAAGTCTTTCAGTCCATTACTCATACGTCCATTGTGTTGGTATTAGTAAAAACCTGTATCGGCTCAACACTAGTGTAGATGAAGCAAAGTCATCATTCAATAGTCTATTACCGTTACCCGTTAATTCACACCCCCCCCCCCCCCCCCCCCGTGGTGTGACTGAGGTTCATCTAGGCGATTCAGTAGGATGTAGAACTGTCATCCCTCGAAGACGGTCCACCCTCTCGGAGACAGTGTGGTACTGTCGTCCCCTTAAAGACAGTGATTCATCTGGGGTGCTCTCTTCTCAGTCATTCCTTGAAGACGGTCCATCCTCTCAGAGATGATGTAGAACTGTTGTCCCTTGAAAACGGCCTATCCTCTCGCAGACAATGTAGAACTGTTGTCCCTTCGAAAATGGTAGTTGCGCTTCTGCTCTGCTTTCTGCTCTGGCTGGTGCTGTCTCTCATACACTAGTCAGCTCTGTGTGGCGGCTGGGGTGTTTGACCGCTGGTGGTATTTCCTCTTCTCCTCTCCCCCAGGGTCTAAGTGCGATGACGGATAAAAGAAATTATAATGATGTGTGTCACAATTTCTGGTTATATACTCTCGAACCCTTCATTTTTAAAGCTTGCCCTTCTCACAAAATCAGCGTGAAAGGTCATCACCACGTCAAGGTGGGTTCATGTGCTAGGCCAGGCACCCTTCATGCAGGAATTGTGTGTTCTTTCTTAGTCCTTGGGTGGCACAAAATCCAGTTCTGCGATTATGATTTTTGTTTCAAAGGGATGATTCTCAGCAGTATACCTGGGCAATGGATAACCTCAGATGACTGTTCGACCTTGTTGGTCTCAGACGGGCATACGTGAGCTACATGCGGGTTAGAGGGCCGGTGTTCGAAGCTTGTGTGAGCATTCGGGGTTGGCTCTGCTGATTCAAGTCTGAAGCTGGAATCTTGGAAGTCCAAGTACTGATCTGGCTGGCTTAGGTATGCTGCAATCCAAAGGTGTGCCTTCTTGTCAAGACATGTTGGTGTCTTTAATAGGTCCTTGGGTTTCTCTGGTGTGACTGGTAACTGCAGACAGCGCAATGCTGGGCTTGATACTTTGACGAGAGCTGATTGAGCGAGGTGATACCGGAGGTGGTAAGCTCTTGCAAGCGCCCAGAGACAGTTATCATCTGTTTAATTTTATTTTGGATACCACTACGACATGAGTAAGGCATCTAGATTGAAACACACGCTCATGTCCTTGAAGTGATTGCATGTGATGTGTTGTTGCACCTGGTGTAGACCATGTAAAACATCTGCCAACTCAACGGACACCCTATCTCAGTACTAGGCGCCTGAACATGGTGAGCACTAAGTCGGGCCTCGTTATTGACAGTCCCTATATGGTGGAGAGAGTAGGCTCTACAGTTCTGGACTCCATGGAGCACAGAATGGGTGGTTGTCTAAGGTGTGTGTGTGGGTACTCAGTTGTTGGGTATGGCTCATAATTTCCCTGGTCTCCTGCAATCCCTTGAGAAGTATGGGGTACCCCTGGGAGAGGTTCTACATGTATGAGAAAGGATATGCTGAAGTCGGTATAACAGTTGTTTATTCCTTGTGACAGGAAATAAGCAAGTGGTGTCTCACTACCTCCTAACGTAGGTAAGGACTTAACGGAAGCTTGACCCTACGTTATCCAGGTAGACACGATTTGGCTCTAGGCTAACAATGGTGGGGTAGATAAGTGCTATGAAAATAACGTAATCTATTTGGAAGGATGTACTCCCTATGCATGTGTTGCCCAGAAGGGGCCACAGTGTCTAGGTGTGTAGACAACTTTTTACATGAATCTTCGGCACAAATGCGAAGAAGGTAGGGTGGTTTGAGTGAGGAGCGAGACGAGCTGGATAGCTGGGTAGCTAAAACCTAATCAGTTCCTTTGGCACAAATGCGGTGAAGCAATGAAGACTGGTGTGGCCCATAGATGAGCAGATAAACAACTGTCGTTTAATTCTTTTTTGTAAATTTTTTTATTATATGGTGAGCCCTCAAATCCCGCTACGTCTGCGTGAACACCTTCACAATTCTGTGTGCTCCGGCATGCATGTTAGTAACTAAGACCGTTGGAGAATGGGATGCGTCTCAGGGCAAGCCCTTTACGCCTTAGGTCGGGTTTATTTTAATAAAATGGGTTTATTCATCGTGGCTATAGCAGGGCCTTCTGGTGCTGTGGCAACATTTGTAACCATAGACACATCCCGATAGAAGAAGGGTCTAGGTGGGAGAGCATAGCTAACCAGGCAAAACTGAGAGGGCCGTGGAAAATCTATACGACAGTTGTTGAGGATAAAATAATTTCCTTTAACTGGATTAGGACTGGAGAAAGTTGTTAGTTAGCAAAGATATACTTTTGTGAATTTAGCGGAGGCTGATATGAAATGAGGTCTCAACTGGTGTGTAACCAGTCTCGCGCTGTGAGGCCCTGGTGGTGTGGGACAGAACTGAGCCACCCACCAGACAGATGCCAGCCATCTCTCTGTATCACAGGAAAGAGTATTAGTGTGTTACAGAGATAAGAAGGTAAAAACTTATACAATTAGAGGTAATATTTCTATCACCTTGCCTGCGACCTTGCGTGCAGCTGATTGTGGTGATGTGTGTGTTTGTTGGTGAGTGGAATGTGTGTTAGTGTAGGTGTGCCACTCCACAACCCCCACCAGCTGCTGCAGAGAGCACTCTACCAATCGTTTAAGTGTGACGGCCTGCTATTTATACTGTGGGTTGCTATAGCTTATCTCCAATGCGTGATGTCACCGGCTGGCTTGGAGATCGAGATGCGACGAAGCTTACTGGTGTAATCATCTGGCAGTGTGAAGTGTTACTTGAATGTCTTCGATGCATAACCGCTGTGGCCAGTGAACAATACAATCTTTTGATGGAACGTCAATTCTTGCCGGGGTAGACAGTAAAAGTTTGTAACATCTCATTGCATGTCAACAATAAAACTCAGTTGCTATCAGGCAGCTAGGTTTGCTCCCAGATGAGGTGAAGTAATTTATATCATTGTTGAAAAATGTCAATCATCAAGCTGATTGCTTCAGTGTGAGGTTACAAATCTTAGTTACAGTTACTTCCTCTTGAGAAAAACAAAAGCGAAACAAGTGACATGCAAAACACTTTGATGTGTGCTAGGCGTCACTGGTGAAAGGAGTGTCTGCTACATAAAATTACCAGCTGTGACTGCAGAAGACTGAGAATAAAATGGCTCTGCCATGACCGTCGTATGTGTCGCACAGCGGTAAAAAGCTGTGTGTGACATGGTTCTAGGGTTTGCCGAATTAGGACCTTCCGACATCCTGGCTGATGGGAAACTAGCTAGAATCTCAATGCAAACACGGGTGCACTTGAAAATGAAGTTAACTAACACAAATGGTGTACGGGGCGCACCTAAATTAAAAAAAAAAGCAAAGAACCCTCAACACAACTACACCGTGAGCACTGAGTATTTACAACAATACGTCTTAAAAATATTATTTACAACAATTCAAAACAAAATTTGCTAATTGAGAATGTCTTTGTTTATCTATGGTATATTCTGGCTTGTTTGTTGACTTCAGGTCTTGGCCTGTTGCCGTCTTCTCAGTATGGGAAGTCTCCTACACTGGATACACTGGAACACTATTCTTCTTGCTTACTTACATCACAGCACCTCTACACTGACGTTAATAAACAATAAAGGCCATTTGTTGATAAGTCTGTGCATTCACTGGTAAAATGTAACAATCTGACGGCTACAAATGAAAATTTTCAGGTATTGTGGAATTTAATCTGGAACAAGGCGGCAATTGACGACCATATTATCACTGTTCATACACACAGGGTAGGGCCACGCAAAGTGTCTTGATGACCTCCATGGGGGCTTCTCTGTAGTGACCAGGTTGATGGCAGTGGCAGGTGTGTGCGGGCTGCTCTCTTCTCTTCTGGCCAATAGGTGCTGGGTGGTCATCCCCTGCGGCAGTCGGCTCTGGAACACTGGGTGCTAGGGGACGATCGTCTGCAACCTCCTCGAGGATGGGTGGCGTAGGGATGGTCGGCAGATGTGGAAGCAGGGCCAGGCTCTAGCGTCTCAGAGGCTGTGCAGGTGGGATCATCCTCTGGTTATGGTGCTGGGGGACTCCAAGACCGGCTGGGTGACTGCGTCGTCCAGAAAGGACACGGCTGGCATTGTCAGCTGGGTTGGGGTCACCAGGTTTACCTCGACGTCACTGGAAGTTCTGGCGGGGGCCTCCCTCTCGGAAGATGATGACTTATAGGCGGCACTGGAAACCTCTGATGACTGTTGCTGGGTGGCGGATGGAGACAGTCTCTCTTCGGATTCCTCTACCTCCTTGGCTCGGCTGCGACTGGGCTCATCTTCTTTCTCTGGGACAGCAACCTCGACACTGGGTGGCGCCAAGACCAACTTGGTAGCCTAGTCGTCCAGGCAGGACGCGACAGGATCATTGATATGCATTGAGGTCGCTAGGTGAACCTAGACACCACTGGGAGTTCTCGCAGGTGCCACCCTCTCGGAAAGTGACATGTGGCCAGTGGCTGTGACGTCATCTGATGCTGCAGTCTCCTCGTTGGTTTGGCACTCCAGGGCCGGGGTGGCCGATCGAGGTGGCGGTTCCTTTCGTCCTCTAGTCTCAATGGCGCTGGGTTCTTCGCTGTTCTCCAATACCGGGCTGGGTGGTGGCTGTCAACGGTGTGGTTGTCGGTCCATTGGCTGCACCAGGAGATCTTTGTCATTGTGAGACAAAACTGGGCATACCAGGCGGTGGCTTGATATAGATAGCTGCTGTGGGTGGAGGGTAGAGACCTCTTCGATGCAGCAACTCGTGTTGCAGCTAATTCTATTCTGATTGGTGTTGCCTGGTGACTTGGCGGTTGGACCTCTTACCCCCTTCTGGTCCTTGGAGGCGAAGATGTTCTGGCAGTTGCAGGTTCTGGTAGGGGATTGTCTTCTTGCTTGTCGCCAACAGATCTCTTGGGACTTGTGGAGGGTTCTAGCACTTCTAGCTCTGGTGGTTTTCCTGATGTGGCTTCTGGCGTCCTCTACCTAATAGACGTTTTCTTGATGGCAGACAATTTGGTAGGGTTCCTCCCATTTCTTGGTCTTTTCTGCACTGAATTGGCCACCTTTGCTCAATGGGTGATTTCTGAGGAGAACGCTTTCCCCCATATTGAAGCTGCGAACCCCGGTTTCGGGTACTACCTTTTGTCAATATAGTGAGCTTGTGCTGCTCGTGCTTGGTCCGTCAGGGCTAATGCGGCTTTGCGAATCTCCTCGAGTTGCAGGATTTCAGTTGGCTGTTGGTCCCATTGCCAGTCCCTGGGTCAGTGCAGTGTCTGTCCAAGGAGTTGTTGGCTTGGGCTTGAGTTGGTGCCTTTGTCCGTTATTCTGAATAGTTCGGATAGTATGGTTGGGATGTGCTGGTCCCTATGGCGGTGATCGTCATCCACATTGAGTCAGAAATTTTTCTTAAGCTCTTGGTTACTCCGCTCCATGGGTTTAACTTGCTGGTGGTAGGGAGGCATTGTCCACTTCTCAACTCCCCATGAATTAAAGGCTTTCAACCAGCGTTTCGTGGGGAATTAAGTACCATTGTTTGTGAGAATGCATTGCTGGTAGTCTCATATTGGAAAGATCTCAGTCTCGAACTTCCTGATGATGTTATGGGCTTCTTGGGTAGGTAGTGGGAATTCTTCCACCCAACGGGAGAATAAGTCCGTAACTATGGTACTCTCCCGCTTATTTGTGCTTCGCCTAACTGGCTTTCGGCTTATTTGTGCGGCGCTAAGGTGTAAAGTGTGTCGTTTAACAAACAGCGGTACTGTAAGTCGTCTATCGCTGTGCCACGTGAGCTGATGTTTATCTCTTTAAACTGTAAGCCTGTCACAGAGATCTGCGTGAGACACCCATTTCCATCCGTTGAAGTGCGTCTGTCTCTGACTTATTTCAGGCAGTGTCCAAAATGGCAAATTTTTTCGACAAAATGATCATGTGACCCGATTTTGTGCTTTGTTTATACGTATATTTTCAACAATTTTTTTAAAGTCATTATTGCATAACTTATTATTTTCTTGTCTTTTTACATATGCACAACATTCCAGTGAAGAATGTAGAAATACAATGTCTGTTTTAAGCAGAATATTTACATAAAATATTTTTTCACTGTTAATGTAAGAATGTGTCACCGCAAGTGCTAAAGAAGTGACTGTCAGCAATTTCCGAAGTAGTGAAGAATTTGCTATTTCGGTTTTGGACATGTCTTGCCAGTTTATCGAATGCCGGCGTGTGTCATTGTTAACTGTTTCTAGTGTCGTTTTAGCAATGAAATAATAAAACAATTTGAGCATGGTGTGTTGTAAACAAAAAGGTTAATTCTGGTGCCAAACAAAAGAAATTTGAAGCCTTTTTTCAAGAAAGGCACAATTTAAATTTTCTTACATTTTTTCATATCAACTGTTTTCTTTAATGTTAGCAAAAAACTAAACATTTCAGAAATTTTAAACTTTTTTGAGCATTTGTAATTCAGTAAAATTTTAAGAATTTTTTGTATTGTGAGGTTTATTTGTTTAAATGGGGATTGTACTGTATTCTTTAAATGCGAGGTTACGTAATTTAATGTCCCGTTATAGTCTAGTCTTTATTGCATCGCATTCTAAACTTTCAACCAACTCTGCCATCTAACGCACGGTTCTGAGAGATGCACTTTGTGAAAGTGACATACAACTACGGACTGCATATCTATCGCTCCAGTTCGCCCACCCAACGCGCTCGCTTGACGCCGGCGAAAGGCCTTGTATACTCGCTGCGCCGTGAACTGCACTACACTTGGTGCAACACAAATATCAGTTAAAGTATCGTGTACTTCAAATCCTGCAGATACAGTGCGTGATTTGTGTTTGCTTTGAAATGTATAATAGGTAGGTGCATGAACTTCATAATTGTGAATAAACGACAATAAATGCAAAATCAACTGAATTTGGTTTTTACGGGTAATATGGTTTATCAGACTTAATGTGCTAAAAAAGTCATGTTTTCTAGTAAAACTTTGTTTATAGTATTAAAAAGCAAACACACACTCATGTTTTAAAATTAGCACTGAGTTTCTGTATTCCTATAAAGATTGTTAAGTTACTATTCCGTACAAACACAACAAATTCAGACTTAATTTCTCCCATACAAAACATTTGTGACAGAAAATTTGTATTATTGTTCAGTGTTTACAAATATGCGTCGCATTACTATTCCACAGATGGCAACGTGACTTGAGAAAGCTAAATCACTGCAACATGTTATACAAAATGGCGTCCATGAATGGGTGTTTGTGGCGCAGCAGCAGGAGTGCGAGCTACGTACAATATCTTTCTCTTTTACAGTAGCAAAATTATTTTCTAATGTACTGCAACTATGATCGAGGTCCATGTTTACATTTTACATGTGCAGGATAAAGGTTATTTTGTTTACAAACATGATTGAGCAAATTATTGCACAAATGAACTGTTATTCATTTGTTCTTTTTTATATTACTTCCTTGGAAACTAAGGCCGTATTCAGTTACCTTCACAATGAGAAATATGTGCCGCAAAGTAGTTCCGATCTCCTTGCCAGTTTGGAGGTTAGCATCGGCGGCAACCCACCAAAGGACAAGTTTGTTAGTTTTAGGAAACATGTGCAGTGACGATTTTACTGAATGATTCAGCAAATAGATTTGATAATAATAGTGACGAATAAGCGTGACTTTGGTGAAGTAAACTTGTAAGAATTTCCATAGGAAAGCATGTGTTCAAGATATCGCGAATTGAACTAACAGTAAGTTAGCGTGTTTTGATAATAAAGTATTTGCAAACTGTTACTATAATTATTGAAATGCCAGTGGCCTGAAAAGGTCGCACTTTTAACATTTTTGTAGTGTGTAAATAATATTTGTTTCTTTGCCCATATCGTGAATTTAATGAGTGTAAGGTTAACTTCAGCCAAAGTGTGCGTGTGTGTATTGCTGCATCTGTACGAATATGAACAGCTACATATATATCGCATTTTGTTTTTTCATTGAAGTAAAAACTTTCGAAGATACGATAATTTGAATGTTATTTCCATACAAGCAAAATTTCCCACTGCTCGCATCAAAACAATATGCAACTCAGAATGCCACACACTTGGCGAGAACATCAAAACAATGCCGTCTCATGAAATACATTTAACTAAAGCCTCCCCCCCCCCCTCCTCAGCTATATTTACTTCTCCCCGTTTCCCTTTTTTTTCCCCCTCGAAATAAAGTAAACATAACCCATACAAACTTAACAATGCTAAAATAAAACAGGTCTGTCTGAAATTCTGCATTTTATTGAATTATTTCCAGAGTAATTACTTACAAGACACTATTTCATTGTTTTTAAGCGAGTTTTAGCATCAGATTTTGAAGTATCCCTCACGAATGGTAAAGTTTTTATTTACCGCCATAATGTTTTTAAGTGAATTTTTGCACCGCTTTTAGCAGTTTTTTATGATGAAATTTGGAAATTTTATTTACCACTTTCAGGGGTCCCTAAGTGCTGTGTTTTATCACGATTTTCGGAGCAGATATCATTGTTCCATTAATAATAAAATAAGTGTAAATTTGTTTATCCTGGTATTTTAATACAAATTCCCTTATTCATATTTTCTATGCCCCAATTAACATGTTAAATTGTGCGTTTACTGTACCAGTAGGTATGCGGTTTCCCCGGGTGCTCCATGGGTAGGGTTCCATTAAATGTCTGCTGTAATCTTCATCCATGCAGTATGTGGGCTTTAGGGCTTGGCGGCTGGTGATGGTATGGAGTATGATTTGCCAAGGCAGCGCGTTTTGCAGCTGTTGATGTACTGCCGTACATCTCTATTCATCCTGTCCCACATGTATCGGATGCCCATGTCTCGCAGTGTTTCCTTGATTCCTGGATATCCGGTTTGAGGTTTTCATGGTAGTGTTTTCAGAGGTCAGCTCGTAATCATTTCATAATCCAGATCCCCCAGTCTTCTCCAGGTCCGCTGGTCCGAGACCATACTAAATCATAGTGGAACACGAAGTGCTGGCGTTGGTCTTGCATGATTCTCTGGATGTCAGGATCTTGCTTATGGTGGTTGGCAATCTGATACTTGCTCAGGAAGAATTGGAGTAGCCGAACGTTCTCTTGGAGGGTGCGTTCATTTGCTGGCGGAGGAACCATCCTCTCCCATTCCTCTTCCTTTCTCGTTGCTGTTTAAGTCGGACTGGCGTGGTAGGCCATCTGGTAGGTCATTGGACCTCCCGGGCAATGCGGACCACGCCGAGCCGGCCGAGCTTTGCTTTGCATCCTTTTGACTGTTGGACAACTGGAGTGCCTTACTATCAATTCGCAGGAAGAACTTCTTGCCTTCCAGGTGCGAGCGGTATTTGCATATCTCCCGTCTCACAGTGAGGCACTCTTGCTTGTTATGGTACCATCAATTAGTGGCATTCAGAAGGGTACTTGTGTGGGCAATTACCTGGCATTGGTCCTCGGCATCGTCTTGTTATAGAACTGCCTTGAGACTGTTCCGGTAGGCATGTGTCTGTAGAATAAGAGGGATATCTATTTGTGAGCGGTGAGGAAAAATTACGAGATGAAAGCTTTCTTTTAGGGCCTGAACTGCATGGCGTGGTTCTGGTCCCCACTTCCATCTTGTATCCTTTAATAACGTGTGCAGGGGAGCCATCTTGCTTGCGATGTCTGGAACAAAGTCTCTTAGCCAATTGCAGAGTACTAGGAAGCGGTTCAGCTGTTTCTTGGTAGCTGGTTCTTCAGCCTCTTCAATGGCCCTGATCAACGATGCTTGAGTGTAGTTTCCATTCGGGGAGATGACGTGAACCAAGTAGTGTATTTATGTCTTGCCAAATTTACTGATAGCTTACGCAATTGATGCAGTTCCAAGCTCTCCAGTACATGTAAGTAGCCACAGTGCTCTTTCCGGGTTTTCGAGTAAACTATGATGTTTATGTAGGCGAAACAAAATTGTCCTATGTAGTCGGTAATGGCCTCTGCTATTATAAGTTGTCGGAATGTTGCGGGGCCATTTGTCAGGCTAAATGGCATTACCCAGAATTGGAGCGTTTCCCCTTCTGGTGTGGTAAGTACCCCGTACTGCCAGTACCCCAATTGCATATTTAGGGTGCGGAAGATTTTGGCCTCCCTTATGTCTCCCAGCGTATGGGTTAGGTTGATTACTGGCGGTATAATTGGATGAATGCTCTCTTCAGATAGATCCGGCGAGACAACGAAGTCTACCATGCTGGTATGTTTAGGTATTTGTACATGCAATGTGGTAGGACCTTCTACTGGGAACGTAGCATGGTACTGCACCATTCGTACAATATTTTTCTGGGGTCGTAGTGGTGCCAATTATTGAGTACTGAGGATATCACTGCTGATAATTTTGCCAGTTTAGACGGAGTCAGGCAAGGCTAGTATGGGTTGCTAGTTAATTGTGACCTCTATGAGAGGGGCTTCTGGTGTTTCGGTGTTTCGGATGCCTTCCTTAGTTCTTGGATGCAGGGCCCTTTGCTCCCGGATATGACTGCCCATATTTCGTTCTGGCTCCGGCTTTTCCCGTCTGATTTGGCTTGACTTCATGCTTGGGTACTGAAGGAGGTGCAGGTGCCCTTGCAGTTGCTCCTTTCCTCACCTTCTCCTGGGCTGCTAGTCTGTCTGGGCAGTCCCAGTTATAGTGGCGGCTGGTACAATATCAGCATCTAGGCAAGGGGGAGTTGGGAGATTGTGGAGGAAGCATCGGAGAGTGTGCTGGAGGGGAGGACGGGTGACTCCACTCTTACCTGTCTGCCTCTTTGGTTCCGCTTGCTTCTGACTTGATGGAATTGCCTAGCTCATACGATACAGTGGGCTAAATTTATGCAGTGGCCTGTGAAGGTCATCCAACTATAGTAGGGTGATTGGCGGCTTCAGCAATCCTGACGTCTATGTTCTAGCACGTCCGTGAACCATACATCGTCGGCCCATCCTAGGCACAGATAATGAAATATTCTTTGCAGTCAGTGCACGAAGTAGAATTGATGCCAGTTCTCGGGCAGGGAACTATATTATATGACAATGCGTGTAATTTAGTGTGGCCATGGTGGCCTCTTAGGCTTCGTTCAGGCTGGCCTTGCTAGGCAACATAGCTAGTTCGGTAGTTGGGCACCACGAGGTCTTGTAGGACTCCCCGAAGTCCGTGGTCTGGCTATATCTAGTATATCTGGTGGTTTTATTAGCTTTGCAGTTCTCAGCTTGTGCTGGCCGGTTTCTGATCCTGCTATTCTTATTGCCAAATGTTTTGATTGCCAATTAACCTATTATGTTTGGGTGACCACCGACGTCATGCAAATTAGACGTGCCTGACTGAACTGTACGTAACCTTAAAGTTTGGGTTCTGTTCGAGATTCAAACGTTCGACCCATCTCTAGTAATTTTTTGTATCCTTATTTTATTCGCTGAATAGTCTAATGATTATTTGAGGTTTGTTAAATTTTTTGAATACTCATATTTTGATAAATACAATGTTGTGATGATGTAACCCTAAGATTGTAATTTCATTTATTTCAGAAAGATTTACGTGTTATTTGTTTACGCATGACGCTTAAACTCCGGTTGTATAAGATACGTTTGGTTCAGCGCTAGGTCAGTCGCGCTTACACTGAGGACTCTGTTCTGCCTCTTTCCGGACACCAGTGTCAGCCTCGTAGGCTATCTGCTGGGTAAGTAATCGGGTGTGGTCGGATGAGCAATATGCCTTACGACACTGGACCTCTAGGCAGCGTGTGCCTTACCAGAGTTCAACGGGGTGTTCTTAGTCGGTGATGTTGCTGTGCTGCAGGTGGGGCGTGTGGAGTCCTGGAGTCCTTTGGTCTTTATGGAGGTAGAGCTGCTATAATTTTCCGCCAGGTAGCGATGGTTCCACTCGGTGCTGGCCCACCTGCAGATGTGCGGGTTGGCCCATCTAAACCTGGTGTCGCTCTCGGTAACCAGAGCTCGAACTGCAGTATGCACAATGTAGCCAGTCCTAACAGGGGCGGATTAGAATACGTAGCTCCTGACGGGGAGATGCCGGTCTCCCCGCGCGACGGGCGGCTTGAGCCTGCCCCCGAGGAGTGTCGACTTCCGGTGCGAAGGGGTTTGCAGCACAGATGTGCTTGGTGGCACTAAACTCTGCCATCTTTTCCACCCTCAGAGCTCTGTGTTGGCTATTGAATGGCAAAGATGTGTAGTACATTTGATTCTTAGCTAACTTAGATGTGTAAAGTTGACAATCGCTGGCGATGCGCTCCCTGGGTCCTAACAGTGCAAGCACCTGGAGTTGTGGGTCGTAAACTGCCTTTCTGCCAATGCCGGGTGTTGTCTATAGTTGTAGGGTTCTCCAGCCCCAAGCAGCTACCTCTGCCTGCACCTTGGGTAGGCGCTCTGGTCAGCAATACAACTTTGGTTGGCTGTCCTGCCTCTGTGGGGTGTGTCCTAGTGGTGGAGGCTCTACCGTTCTGAACACCGAGATGAACAGAATGGGTGGCCTTCGAAGATCAGATGTGTGTATATACTGACAGGCCCCTGAAGGGGTCTAACGTCCTACTCTAGGTTATCGAAGCTCTGTCACTTGCTTGCCCATTGAGGTCGAATACTAGTGCTAGATAGGTTCTGCGACTATAAAAGAAAACTCTTTGATATGTGAAGACTTAGTATGTATTAAGTAATAAATACTTAGGTGACTCGCACGTGCTGTGTTGTGGAAGTATTTAGCCTACGCAGTAAACGGTTGATGGTTACCCGCTCCTAAGTCTACTTAGATGCAAGGGTAAAATAAACTGACTGTCGTAACTACTACTATTGGGGTTTGCTTGAAGAGGCCCAACCTTTAACAGGGGAGCCACTACCAGCAAGTAGTGGCAGCTGAAGACTCACGAGGTGTCAACAACTGAAATCTTAAGTCGTGTCAGGTAGACGAAGCTTCTGGTGATGGCGATTACCAGGAGGTGTTGAAGTCTCTGGTAGGTGGAGGCAGCAACCACTGGAGAACTGCAAGTTTTTGGAAAGGCCCATGATGGCCTATAGTCAGTAGAACCCCAGCACAAAAAATGTTGAGGCGAGCTACTGGAGATGATATCTCCCAACCTTGGCTGCGCACTGCTGTATATACGGCTCTTCTGGAGTGCATGGGAAGCCCGGAGTGGGAGGTGTGGCGTGCCCCTGTGACGTCTGCCGGGAGTGTGCGGGGTGGGAGAACTACCAGCTTGCTCTCGGGATAGGGCCTCAGGCGCTTGGTGGCTCTCTACCATCTTCAGCGGTGTGGTGACAAACTGTCTGCCAGGTGCGTTGGGGGGGCTGACGTGTTGCACGACCGCTTCAAATATCTTTAGTTTCATATGTATCCAAAGTGCTTTTGAGTTGACACTACTCCCTGCGCATTCGTAAGATGTTAAGCTTGGTTTGCTCCTTCACTGGTTTAGAAATACTTAGTAGAGAGAGAAGCGTAGGTAAGGAACAATTCGGGAAACCAAGTATCTTCCATGTCCCTGGCGAGATCACATCCGGCTAGACATCTGGTAGTTGTTTCCTATAGTTGGTAGAAGCACGTAGGATGGACTGTAGTCGTTTATAGTATATATAGGTATAAGCGACACGCGTCACTGTTTACAAAGTTATTTTATTTCTAAATAAATCAAGGCATGTTAGATACATGTGTGTGTGTGTGTTAGATTTTACATATGAGTGGTTGTTTTGTTACTAGTACTTTAAATATTTGTTACACTGTTTCATAGTCTAGAGTTGTGTGCTTGTAGGTGATGGAACAGTAAAGATGGTGACGAAAGTGGCCATACCACCCTCTCCGAACTCCTTGTCTGCTGGCAAGAGCACCCTTACATCCTTGCTGACGAGCACCCCGAACAACAGCACTGGGAAAACATTACTTGGCACTCGCCGGGTGTTTATGACCAAAGGTTAAAATCTCATCTTATATTTTTTTTGTGAAGTATATAGGCACTAGTAATGGGAGGTAATGAGTGTCAAGGTGATACAATTTCATATCTGGACACACAGTGGTTATGTTTCCTCATTGTACCAATTTATGTTTTCTTTCTAGAGTTTTAGTAGTCGCACAGTGGCTTGTTCTCCAGTTTTTAGTTGTGTTGTGCAAAAAGAAATTTAAGTTTGAGACGAGATTAAGAGAGAAGTTTAGAAATATTTTAGTCTTGAGATGAGACAATCTAATTTTTTCCCCCTAATAACCATAATACAATAATTTGATATCAATGCTATTTGTCCCATTTAACATTTCTTTATAGCAGTAATTATTAACAGGTTGAATTTTAAAATAAATTTTTGGTAAATTCACAGAACATATAATTGGAAACAAAGAAGTTTAAAAAAAAATAGTGATTACAGTGTAACCCCTATTTTACACTTATGAAGGGACTGGGAAATAATGTTCAAAATTTAGGAAAGTGTAAAAAGAGGGAAATTTATGCTGTAACAACAGACATTGGGACCACAAAAAAGTGTGTGTAAAGTTTAGGAAAGTGTAAAACTAGGGGGTGTAAACAGGGGTTCCATTGTATTTGTTTATATTATACATTAAAAATGTTAATGCCAAGGAATTGTGAATTACATACATAAACTAGACTAGTAGTATCCATGTAATATCAATGTCATCCAGATTCTTTAAAACACAATCTCTTCTTAGTTCAAGGCATGGTAGTGTAACTGTCATCCATGGTGATACACACAACTTAGCAGCTACCAGATGAACATGAACCTCATTGCTTCCTGAACACCGTTACACAACTCAGGATATACCTCTGCACCAAGCAGAATGTCAATGGGGCTAGGTGTGTCAAAGGTCAGGTCTGCCAGCTGAATGCTCTTATAATTTGAATGTAGTTTGAGAGGGAGAGGAACACATTGAAGTCGAGCTGTACATGATTGATCTCAGGATCAAGGCAGTAGTGACAACTTGTTTGCTGTCTTTAGGTGAGGGCTCGACACATGTAGTCAAACCTTTGTTGGCTGGTACAGCAATGTCTGAAAGTCCCACGACAGGAATCAGTACTCTCCGACAATACAAGCCCAATCTCTGAGCATTTCCCTCAGTGATAAAGGATGACTTAAGATCCCGAATGAAATACCTACGGCGTGTGCTTACTGGGAATGGCCACAAGACTGGCGTATATGCAGAATGGCTGTTCCCCAAAAAACAGTTGCATAATTTCATGGTGAGGCCAGTGACATAACTGAAGCTGTGCCTTCAGCTGACACTGTTGTGGAAGTAATTGTATCTGATGTGTCTGGTCTGTTCCTAGTAAGGTATAAAGCCTCTTCTGGCACTTCATGCATTTTCGTTGGGAAATACACTCCTTTACCTGGTGAGGCCTTAGCCAATTATAACACATCTGCTTTAGCACAACTTCACGCTGCTGGACCACAGACAAGGCTAGAAACTCTGGACACCAGTATATAATGTGACTGTGTACATTCTTCCTCTGTTACTGCTGCAAAAATGCTGATTTCACATATGGAACGTATTTGGTTGTTTGCCTATTGCATGCGAATCTGCGGTAGAAAAACTGTTTGCTGATAGTAAGGTCTTAGACCAGGGCTGCCACCAGTTGTGAAGCTGAAATCCTCTTTCTTGTATATAAAAAACCTGTTAAATCCTGGAATCATTGGGTCAAATCCTGTAAAATTCTTAGAGTTAAAAAAATCTGCAAATTACAGAAAAAGTGTACATAAAGGACATTTACTTAAATATTTAATGAAATTATTTTTGTTTGTAATCTACAAACCATGGTAATTCTTTTCTCCACTCACACTTAACTTTTGTTTATACAACTACCGTATCTGCGGTTATTTTCGTTCCCATTGTGTTATTAATGCCAAACAGAAAAAAACAGTCGCCAAATTTGGATTGCGTGTAAGGGATAGGCATAATCGAGTGACGAAATTTGAAGTATTCAATTATGAAAGATCATCCGAGTGATCAATTATTTGCACTCGTCATTCAAAGGTTTTAAACAGAGCTATTCAGACCTACTTGCGACGTTTCACCCCTATCTCTAGTACATAAGGTCACCCCGCGTCCCATCTTCGATAGCTGCGCGTGACCATGAATCGGGACTAGATTCATACCTAGGTATCTGTTGGCCATGGCCTGACTGTGAACACCTGCGTAATAGATATTTAATAATAACTTTATATTTTAATAATTCATACTGTAATCTTTTAACATGCTTTCAATGGCCTTCTTTTTTACGACAAGGGGTGGTCAAATATGCCTTTCTTGGGTATCAAATTAATTAGAAGACGTACAGCTATTAAAATACACATACACATTTATATTTAATTTAAAAAGTGATTTTTTATGCGCTAGAGATGATTGAACATGAAATTCATGCAAAATATGAGAAGTTTAGGGGCATAGGGTTTAGGGGTGGTTAAAAATCTGCCCAAAATTTTCCAAATTTTTTGTTACTGCCCCCCCCCCCCCCCCCCCCCTTTCTAGTACGATCCTATTCTCAGGAACCGTGAGGGGTCGTTATAGAGAGTTTCTACTGTAGTACAGTAGTCTTCAGATTCTTCTTTTTTTTTTGTTTTTTAGCTGTAGTATTTATTTAATTTTTTGAAAAATAATTTTTGTAAGGTGCTTATATTTTAGTGTAGTATGAGCATAGAGTAATGTTTGCAGGAGCAGACGGTACGACTCGAGTGGTGTCTGCTCCGACGAGCATCTTGCCAAAGACAACCCAGAGCCAGTCTCTCATACGTGTGCAGGCCCCATCTACAGGAACAGCAGTCCAGCCAGGTATGTACATTGCCAACCACTGTTCTATTTATGTTTGTGCACTTGTTCTTATGCACCAAGCAATTCACCTCTCCTTGTGTGTTCACAGCACCACCATTGGCCCAGCAGAAAGTGCAAATTCTGAAGGGCCCTGATGGGAAGATACAGGTGCGCGGATTGCTGCCTGGTAAGTGTGAGGCTGTTCTACTCATTTCCATCAGTTTTTTTTTTTCTCCTATAACGTATCGCAGCAAGTTTGTTGGAAATGTTTGTAGGATGATATGTCTTGCTAATGTTTTAATATTTAATATCGTATTTACCGCATTGTAAGCTGACACCGAATGCAATCCGACTCCTAACTTTTAAAACCTCTTGGGTTGGGGGTGGGTGGGGGCCATAACATTATGCTGAATGCAAGCCGACTTTGAACGTCTCCCGCACAGTCATATCAGCTGAGAGAATGTGGTGAGGTCATTGTGCCAAATTTTTCATGTCTGTGAATGGTTCGTGTTCTGAAGGGAATGGAAGAAGGAGGAGGGGGAGGAGGAAAGGAGTGGAAATGGTGAAAAGACATGACAGCTAAGTACCACGGTACATGAATGTAGGGAGAGGACAAAAAAATGCCTCTGCATGTTACGTATTGATACGTCTTATTTGGGCGAGGGGGGGCGGAGGAGGAGGTTAGGAGTAAGAGGATGAGAATGCTTTTTTCAGTGCTCACCGGTTTTTTGTGAACCCCAGGAGGAGGGGAGGAAGAGGAACTGAACAAGAGTGAAGAGGCAGTGTGGGAGAGAGAGGATAAGGGGGATCTTGGAGCTGTGAGAGTGGCTGGCAGTGTCGTGCGCAGAGTGATGTTTGTGGGAGCGCAGAGCAGTTTGGCCGGGGCTAGGAGGAGGAGGGATTGGCGGACTAGGGGAAGAGAGCTAGGATGAGTAGAATGGAGAGGCTGGCAGCAGGGATATAATGATGTTTGTTGGGTGAAGGAGAGCATGGCAGGAAGCTGATGCTTAATGGAAGCGAATAAAGGATTGCAGTTGATGCTGTTTAGACCATGAAATCACATCTCAAAGTATTTAACCATTACATCTAATTATGTATTGTTACCTTACACCAAATGCTGTACCGTGCTGTGGTTTTAGGTTTTTTAATGTTAATATCTATTTTCAAGAATTGTAAAAAAAATTGTTATGAGTAATTATTAATTTTAATAATACCAATTTTCAAGAATAGCACTACTGTACAAAAAATTGTAATGAGTAATAATTATTAACTCATTACTATTTATTGCACATTGTTCGGCCCTAGCTGAACATCATTGTTCGATTCTGTGTCATCACTGGACAATTCCTTATCACTTTCAGACCACAAAGCATCATCATGTGTACCATCCAGTGCATTTGAAATAAGAGAACTTTTTAAAGGCTCGAACAATGACGTCACTGCTAATACTTCGCCACGTGACGTCTATCCATGCACACACCTGCAACAAGCTTGCATATTTCACCCGTCCAGTAGTATTAACATTTTGTCTCCTTTGCAAACCCAGTCTGCGTAAAGCTTTTTAATAGATTCCTTGAATGGTTTATTTATGTAGAGATCCAGTGGCTACAAAACAGACTTCATTCTCCCTGTAATAACTGCCAGGTCTGTCTTCCCTTCTCCTAGTGCCCGCTTCGCTGCTTCTGTTCTGTGTAGGTATCCAGTACGAGCAGATTAAGTGGCTTTAACAATGCTCCAGGACAGTGTTTCCACACAAGTTGAATCCATTCCTGCATGTTCTTCGATGACATCCATCCATTTTCATTTGCTCGAATGACCATGTTCTTTGGAAATAGTCCATTCTTTGGTACGTTTAAAAGTATCATATAGTGACAATTTATGCCCATCTCCTGTGTATGTCAGCATCAACGTCATGCACTGTTTTTCGCAGCCGGTACACAAAATATGAACTTCTTTGTTTCCTGTTTTGGCTACGGTATAGTTTGCAGGTATGTCGAAATATACAGGAGTCTTATCAGCATTTCCAACCTGACCAAGAAGGTAATTCTTTTCTCGTAGCAGGTTCATGATGTAACACTGGAATTTCATCAGTTTTTCTTTGTAGTCTGATGGCAATTTCTGTGCATCTGATGTACTTTGTCGAAGAGAATATCCCCAGCTTTTCATGAACAACTGCACCTAGTAGCAGCTGCCTTTAAAATCTGTGATTTTCATAGTCCGGACTATTTTGTGTGCTTTTGTTTGGATTATTTGTGCATTCACTGGCAAACATTTTTCCCGCTGGGTGTTAAAAAAATCTTTTACAACCATCTCCAGTGCGTGATAATCCATGTTTTGGCCCCCCAAATGTTTTTCTTTTGTTTGTACATAAGTGGAGTTCTTCCTTTTGCTTTCTCCGCCGTCGAACATGTGTTTCGTCTATACCGAAACTTCTTTGAGCCCCAAGATTAGAATTTTCTTCGCATACTTAATTACTTTCCTTTTGAACTCGGCTGTATAATGTCTTCTCTTCATTTTGAAACTCCGCAGCCGCTTGGTTTACAAAACACAAGGAACTAAAAAATACGTATGTGATGCCTACTTCAAGATACTCTAAAAATCAGTGTTGCCAACATGAGAGTTCCTACAAATACTCCGTAGCATAATAAAATTCTTTAAAAATGCTGCACTGAAGAAAAAAATGCCAAAAGTATTATTAACGATTATTAAATACCACAACTACTAGACACTTTACACTTAATGTTGTTTAGCATAACTTTTTAATGTTTCAAGCGACACACAGTTGTGGCAATGCTGCACATTCTCCACCCTTCTCCCATATTTTCAAACTTTGTTTGTGAAAGCGGCGTGGCACATGGAATGAGGATGCATAATAAATTACACTGAAAGGATGTGTTACAAGTTTAGGCGAACAGCAGCAGCATCTGATAAAAGTTGCTTTTTTTTATCAATTATCTTCTCTGTGGCCAATATTGTGTTTTAGGTTTTCAAGTAAAAAAATGTTTGCTCAGAAAATTTTATTTAAAATTCGTGGATGGTAATAACCATTTCAAACGACGGTAGTTTAGATAAGATTTCTGTGATGTCGAATACAACTGCAGATGGGTAATGGGACTGGAAGATTGTAGATACGCCAGTGTGACATAGATGACTAGTTGGGTATACTCCGCGATTGCAGCCTCCCGCCTATGACCTTGTTAGTGGTCACACCCAGCCAAACAAAAGGGGATACAAAGCGCTTTATTTATTGATAATAGATATGAAGATACATATTCAAAATTAAGTCACTCGTGTCCTGGAGCTAACAGTAAAAACATTTCATTATGTATGTTGCTGGGCGAACGCCTAGATCCTTGCAATGCGCCCGGATGCAGCAGCTTGCCGCTGTCGGTCACTACACGATTATTCTGGCGGGAAGCTGCCGGCTACTACCCGCCACTGCCGTTGTTACAGGTCTGTATCACAACGAAACAGCGGCCCGGTATTGGGAAAACATGACATGCACTTTAAACTCAGAAACAGTGTATTTTTGGCCCGCTTCTTTATTGCCGTGTTCCTCTGCCCACACGATAACCTGAAGTTTAAAAGCAGCAGTTTGACTGGTATACTTACCCATTATGCATTCGTATTAAACAAAAATTAATATTAATGTAAAGTATTCCTTTTGCTTTAAAAAACTACTTGCATACAAATAAACTCCTTGACTCATTTTGTTTATATCATGTTTGCAGCATGGGCACGGCAGCCAGAAATCCATAACAAGACCAGTGACTTTGAAGTGTCAGCGACCTGGTGCGGTTGAACAAAGTGCGTGCAGTGTGAGTCCATTAGCATTACATGCCTCGTTCAGAGAAACATGCTGCGTGAAATATGAAAGGAAAATTTTTTTGCCCAAATTTGGCACCATATAATTTGGGTGCGTGAATTGTGCCAGCACGAGAATTATGCCAGTAAATACGGTAGTCACTGGAAAATTATACGTTTTCAACTAACAAAACCTGCATGGTGTAAGACTTACTCAAAACCAGCAAAAATTCAAGAAAACTAAAATTACGTTCGTTAAAGCTCAACGATAAAATGCGGTGGTAGTAGTTGTGTCCCTATCTTTAATTGGTATGCCATGGTGTGGAAAAAAAAGTGGGGAAAATCTGGTAATGTGGAGCTGTATATTATTCCAGTTATCGCTTGGACTGTTATGTTTAAATGGAATTGGTTTTCGTTTAACAATAACGTTCGACCCACATGCCCACAAGTTGTTTGAAACCAAACCCAGTTGACAGCACAATGACCGTGAATGGCTATGGATAAGCGGAACTGGTGATGACAACAGGGTCAATGTAGAAAGGGCGGGTTTTCTGTTTACTGAACAAAGCGCTTGGTTTTGTTAAAGAGGGAGATTAGGAGACAAGGCGGAATAATGCGGCACATGAGAGCAGCACACGGTGGCAGGGCGAGGCAATGGAGTTATGGCAGACACATAACATAAGCGTACTTCACACGGTCACGAGTCCCGCCGCAAGCCTGCTTCACACGATCTCGCCGTACATGTTTCAACTCGTAACATTTTTTCATTTTTCCATTAAATATTGTTGTGATTTTTTGAAGGTTCCTCACAAAGACCTCGTTATACCCATGTTGCTGCAGTTGCCGTGCTTTCTACAGTGGAATTCTACTGCATTAGTATTAGGCCTGCTACGGTACTGGTAAATTTGCACTGTGCATTTTATCTGCTTGTTTTATAAGGAACTGTATATAATTTTGCCTGTCCCTATTCTAAGCCGAGGGGTGATTTCGGGAGATTCAAAATGATAAAGATCAGCTTTCAATGCGGTAAATACCGTATTTAATGGGTGGGTAGGTGGATTTGCAGATGAGCTGCTATAGTCCATTCCCAACTGGAAGAATCTTTTACGGAGCCCTGTTAAATATCTATAGTCCATTCCCGATTGGAAGCGACTCATGAAAATCAACATTTGAAAAAACACTCTGGCATATCATGTCACCTGTTTTTTCAATAACCTGTATTCCACATATGTATAGCACTGTGGTTAACTTTAGAGTACTGTATTATTGAATAAATGATCCTTTACCTTAATATCTTTTATAACTTGTAATATTTATTTCTTTTTTAAATATGAATTAACAACAGTGAGTGCAGCGACGTGTTGGTAATGACCGGTAAGAAATAGTTCACAGTTAAAATGTTATTTTAACCTGGTTTTTTGGTATACTAATTGTAAATTAAACTGTGCCTATCGAAATATTTAAGTAGTCCCAATGGCAATATATCTAATTTTTTACAGTTTAAAATAACAGCGGAAAATAATGGTACGGTATTGTTTTATGGAACGAGAAAGCAATTGGAAAACTGTCTGGTGGCGAGGCTTGTCTTTCTCTTTCTTCGTCTTTTTCAGACTCTGAAAATTTCACTTCGCTAGTAAAAAATAAAATTATACATGTTTTCAATTGTAACATATTGCATACTTATTACAGCAAAATAATTATTTTTGAATTTGTAATTTATAACTGAAAAGATATTTTAATATTTGAATACGTATTTTAATATATTTAGATATTATGGCGGGCAGTTATCTCTTGACGTTGGCAGACATGGCGAGCCATGACATGGCGTGTTGCTTTTTGTCAAACGAATCATAAATTATTCTTATTCCGAAAAATACTTCAAAATAATACATCACATTTGTAAATGTTGTGTTTTTTAAACCTACCTAGGCAAGTTACGATGTCGTGATAAATCTGTTTCCACTGCAATAATAAATATATTGGAAGTGTGTTTCGTTAATCATTTCATCTGTGAAATGCCATACCTTTGTGCACGTTTTTGATGCGCAGGTCTTGTGTGTGCATGATTTCATATATTTGATTAGCTCTATTTTTACGTTTTAACTGTGAACTGTTTTTCTGACGAAGTTCATTGTTTAGATCCACGTCTGTTTATTTATCACAACGTTGTACCTTTGCGCTAAGGGGTTTGAAACACAGTTGTGTAATGTAATTTGCCACAATCTCAGAAAAAAAATACTAATTTCAGCCAGATAAATTTCAATGAACCTCATTAACAGTCAGCAGCAATACATAGAAATATGAGCGGGATGAAAGTTATCGTAGGTTTATTTGTGTGCATGTTCACAACTATCTTTTAATGTTTTATGACGAAAGTGAGCAACCCAATTTGCGTGCTTGAATTTAATGTGCCTTTTTCACTGGTTGTTCCTTCGTTTAAATATTTATTCCACCAGAGGCCGTCCTTATAGAGAATTGACCCAACACATATATCAATAACAAAAATATAATTACAATTAGTACAGTACTTTACCTCGTAGTTGTAACAGTGTTAAACACAGTTGCAGCAAAATACTAACGTGCATTACATGTATTGAGCTACATCATGGAAAACAATATGTTAATGTAAAATAACCGTAAGAACTGTCTTCAATTCTGGATTTTTAAAACATCATAAAGTTGACCTAAATAATGTTAGTGGTCTAAACTGTGAATATTCATACGGAATGATTTTTGGAATGTGACAGAATTCTTTGAAAAGTTGTAAACAGTAAACACATTTCACAGGTATAAAAGTAGAAGTCACATTTCAATGTTTATTTTTAGGTGTAGCGAAAGTATATGAACATATGTACACACACAATGGAATGTAAACATTGATTTTGACAGATGCTACATGGCAGTCACATGGCAATGTTTGTTTACATTTGGCGGAAGGATACGAAATGGGCCTGCAAGTAGATATTTAGCAGGGCTCCGAGAAAGTTGCTTCCAATGGGGAATGGACTATACTTCAAGTCCGTTTTGTATCCTTCCTCCAAATGTAAACAAACATTTCCATGTGACTGCCATGTAGCATCTGTCAAAATCAATGTTTACATTCCAATGCATGTTCGTTTTTGTGTGTACATGTGTTCGTATACTTTTGCTACACCTAAACATAAACAAACATTGAAATATGACTACTACTTTTATACCTGTCTGCGTTGTTTATTGTTTGCAGCTTTTCAGAGAATTCTGCCATATTCCAAAAACCATTTCATACGAATATTCGCTTTTAATACCTGTAACATTATTTAGGTCAGATTTATGTCATTTTAAGAATGTCTGAATTGACTATATTTCTTAAGGTTAGCACATTACACGTAATGTACATTAATATTTTGCAGCAACTGCATTTAACACTGTTACAACCGTAGGATAAAGAACTGTAGTATTTAGCCATTTGTTATTGATATGTGTTGGGTTATTTATTTAAAAAGATGGCCTCAGTTGAAATAAATATTAAAACGAAGGAACAACCTGTCCAACAAAAGACACATTACATTCAAGCACGCAAATCATGTCGCAAATTTTTTTGTCCTACAAACTTACACAGTAGCGGTGAACACGCTCACAAATAAGCCTACCGTAATTTTTTATTCCGCTTATATTTCTATGAATTGTTACTTGCATGAGGTTTGTTGAAATTTATCGGGCTGGGCTTAGTGTTTCTTTGGGATTGTGGAAAATCATGTTTACATCCGTATTTTAAACACCTAAGGCAAAGGTACAATGTTGTGATAAATAAACAGATGTGGATGTTAATAATTAAATTCATCATAAAAACAGTTCACAGGTGAAACGTGTAAATAGTGCACATCAAATATTTGAAATCACGCACACACACAGGACCAGTGTATCAACCACGATGCAGCAATGCCACACCATTTCACTCGCCACGGTTAACGAAACACGTGTAACAGTTTATTTATTACTGCCGTGTAAACACATATTTATCACAACATCGCAACCTGCCTAGGTTGGTTTAAAAAACACAACGTCTACAAATGTAATGTGGTAATTTTAAGTATTTTTCAGAGTAAGTATAGTTTATGCTTCGTGTGGCAAAAAGCAACTCTCCATATCATGGCTCGCTACGTCTGCCAACACTTCAGATGGTTACCGCCCCGCCATCGTATCTAAATAGATTATAATAAGTATTCAAACATTCAAATTTCTTTTCAGTTGTAAATTAGATATTCAAAAACCATTATTTTGCTGTAATATGTATGAAACATGTTGCAATTAAAAACATGTATAATTTCAGCTTAGTAATGATGCAAAATTTACAGAGTTTGAGAGAATCAAAGAGAGAGAGAGAGAGCGACAAGATCCGCCCAGCGGACAGTTAGTTCCTCAGTCGATAAAACAAACACTGTGTCGGTGGGCCTATGCACAATATTTTGCGGTGTAATTTTAAAATGTAACAATGAAATTTGTTGCCATTGGGGCTACCTAAATATTTAAATATTTCAATGGGCAACATTTAATTTACAAATAGCCTACCAAAGAACTAGGTAAAACAATATTTATCTGTGAACTATTTCTTACTAGCCGTTGCCAACACTTTGCTGCTCTCGCTGTTGTTAATGCATATTTAATACGAAATAAATATTACAAGTTTTAGAAGATACTAAGGTAAAGTGTCATTTATTCAATAATGCTTTACTCTTAAGTTAATCACAGTGTTATATATTTGTGGAGTACAGGTTGATTTTTTAAAGGTTTGTTTTCAAAAGTCACTTCCAGTCGGTAATGGACTGTAGTAACAAAGTCTCGTTCATTAATTTTCTAAGTGTTGTCAAGAGCAGCATAATAATTGATATTTAAAAAAAAAAAATTTTTTATCTACGGTATATTAATAAATTAAAATATACTTCAAACCAATATTTCTTCATATTTTATTGAGCAGCTTTTAGGGTTTGCAAGTAGTGGATTTTGACGTTGAAATATTTCCAAATTAAGCAGCCAAAATTTTTTAATACCGTATTTACTCATGTATAGTGTGCACTCATATATAGGTCACACCATGATTTTTGCAACAAGTTCCAAGGGGAAAAAATATTAAAAATAATATTGCACCAAAAATTTGTGGCGCCCTATTAGTAAGTATGGAACGTAATTCTTTTTTTACATTAATGTGTGTGATTGTGATATGTTTGGAAAATACTTTAATTAAATAACTAAGGTGCAAAAAGCCAAAATAAAAAAAATCCGGAACTGTCTTGCTCCTACTACTCAACGTTTCCTGCTTCTTTTTCCTTTTCGTCTTCCTCCTATTAGCAGTGCCCGGCTCTCATTTTTTTGCCATGCTTGAATGTCACACTACTCCTATCACAAAAAAAATGGACCCCCCCCCCCCCGCTCTTCCCTTCTTTGCCCCCCCCCCCCCCTTATCCTTTCTCCCAGGAACATGGGTCCCTAGCCTCTACCATGGAAACAAAGAGGAATGGTGGATTTATCGACTGGCAACATCTGGGTGTTATTACAAGGGGCTGGGGGCTGTAAACATGTGGCATCTCAGGTTGTGGTGTGACAGGATGCCATTTTTGGTGGAGGGGGAAGCTGGGTTTTGACCTCGCATAACTGTGCATTTGTTCTAAGTTTCTGGGGGAATCTATCAGCAGGTCTCAATGTCGAGCTCCACAGTCAGCTTGTTGCCAATCGGGAGGTCGTTTGAAACTATCGTGATCAAAATGTGCCCAAATAGATATTCTAAGCACACTATCGTTTTGAGACCTCTCGCCTTCGGCAGTCCTCAGCTTTTACCGACTCTCACCACAACTCGCTTCCCTTCCTGCCTGTGCATTCAGACAGGCAACGTGGGTGGTACATTTTGCTCTTATGGAAATAACATTTATATTATTGTATCTTCAAAAATTGTAACATTAATAAAAAAAACAAAACGTGATACATACATTGCCATTCATATTCTTACAGATGCAGCAATATACACACCCACACCATGACAGAAGTTAACCATACGCTCGTTGCATTACAATATAGACAAATATTATTTATGCACTACAAAAGAGTTGAAAGTTCTGCTTTTTCAGGTCACGTGCATGTTTGCATTTTTAAAATACATTATTTACAAAACACACACGTTTACTGTTTTGTTAACTCCGCAACCTCTTGAACACACTATTTCTATGGTATTCCTTTGCACGTTTACTTCACTAAAATCACGTTTGTTAATCGTTAGCATTAAATAAATAATTTGCAGAATCATTCAGTAAAATCAACACTTCACACATTTCCTGAAACCAAAAAATGTAACTAAGTAAATTGTATTCATCACTCACCACAGACTGCATTAAAAAAAAAAAGGCGGCACGAGCACAATTTTCGACACCTTAAACATGTGCCGATTAATATTACACATTTCCGTCAAGTAAACACACTATGACAAACTATTCTTGAAGAAAGAAAATAAAATAATGAACTACCGATTAATTATTCCGACAACACCAACAAGATGCTCATATAAACACACAACCTCTCAGCCATTGCTACACTATAAACTCACGATACAGAAATATAGCTCCACACTCCCGAATATGTGTGGATACAATTAGATGCATATAATAATTTTCCACGTGTATTATAACCTTTCTTATGTTATATTTTACATTTCAGAAGTATGAAGCTATAAGATTCATGCCAGTTTGCAATAAATATGGCCACCACGCTTCTCACCCGCCATGTTGAATTTCCGCTTCCCGATTGGGAACTCTGCTTTCGACAACACATAGTCTGTCGAGTGCTCTCGATCGTTTTCTCACGAGAATCGGGAAGTCTTCTTTAACTTAGAATACCAAACACTGGGAATATGACGTAAATCGTTATTTCACGATCACTAGCTCCATTTCTACAAACTTAGAATAAATGCTCTGAATGGTCGCTGAAAGAGAGACAGAAGGGAGAGGAGTGATGTAAGAGGGAAAGGTGAGACAACAGACAGTCCTGCCACTTTCCTCAACACCCCGGACAATTTATGGCTACCTCTCTCCCTTTCTCTTCCCCCCCCCCCCCCCAGTGTGTATAGGGAGCACCTTAGAATTTTTTTCCTTCATTTTGGCAAAAAAGGCACGGTATGTAGGAGTAAGTACGATAACATACTGACTTGTGATGATATCTGGGTTTGGGCAATGCGTCTGTATATCAGAAGCAGTGAGTTTGTTAGTGCAGGCCAAGTGCACTTACTACGGGCAGTTTGGTCCGACTTAACTTGGGTACTGGAGCTCGTCCTGTATACAAGGTGGGCCATGTCAGTTGGCGACTGGGTACAAAATCCACAACTGCTTTGGCTATTGGCAGAGCTGGTGACTTTGTGGCCTGAGGCTTTCTTACTCCAATACTGGGTCGGTTGGTAGGCTTGGCGGGCTTGCTGGTGGTGTTTATGGCTGCTGGTGTTACTGCTACTGCTACTCCAAGGCGGTTGTTCTCGGCGGACTGGGGTGGCTTCGTATGAAGAACTACGGGCACATTAACCCGACTGGCACTTTCTCTCCTCATCTTAAGGCTGCTACCCTAGGATATGGTGGCTCATGAACATTCCGGGGAGGCTGAAACAGAGAAGGGGAGGCAGCCGAGGGTTAAGCCACACAGACTTGCGGGCGGCTTGAATTAATTTCCTAGGCGACTCTTGGCAAAGTTACCTTACTGGGCTGGATGCAGCTCTAGGTAGACTGGCAGGCAGTAGTAGTCTTCATCTCCTTAATGTCCTTCCCAAGTTTCTTTCTGAAGGACATCAGGTGCTAAAACAGTATCTCGGGAGATAGGAGCAGGTGACATGCATTCCCTATCTAAGCGTGTTCTGCCATCTAGGCACAATGGTCTGGTGCAGAGCACAACCTTGTTCCCCACCTGACCACTCAAACTGTGCGGTGGTTGGAGAGTGGGTTACCTTGGAGGCATCACAATGGCTTTGGCGGGTGAGCCTCTAGAGTAGACAAGTCTGGTCCAAACCAACCACACACTCCCTCTGGCAACACAAATTATACGGTTGAGTGCAAGCTGATCTCGCAACTTATCCTCTCAAGTAGGGGTATGACTGGGTGGTTGGGGTTCTACCGTTTGTTACATGCAACAGATGGGGGGCGGTCAAAAGGTGTGTGTATTCTCAATGTATGAATCCCTGAGGGGGAGCTCGCAGTCCTGCCCTAGGCGACAAACCAGTTTATTCAATTCCGTGTCTCTTGCTCCACGCTTCTGGGACGCAGGTGTTTACTATGGAATTCTGAGAGTACTCTAGATAAAATAAGATAAGATAGGATTATAACGTGTTTATTCCGAGAGGAATGAAACACTGTGGCCCGTACTATTTCCTGTCTACCCAGAGTTGAACGGAAGTAGTAAACTATCCTGTCCAAGTGAAAGGGACCTGGTTCTAAACTAACTGGGGGCAGTTTCAATTAGGTAGCTAATTACAAGTTACCCAGCCTACTCTGGGTCATATATCCTAAAAGGACTTAGGTGGCCCACGTCATGAAGGGCGCATGGTGTAGCCGTTGCCAGGGGCAAGTGACTAATGGTGGCTGATAAGTTTTGGAAGGCTTGCTGGGGGAGAGCTTCCAGAATTTCTGGCAGTAGGTGAAGGCGAGCTGAAAGATCTGTAGGCGGAGTAGGCGGTGATATGTCAGAGAGCTCTGGTGAACGTGTGCAGCGAGAACTGACTTTTCGGCCTGTGCATGGCAATATACCATATTTCTGCGTGTATTGGCTACACATTTTTACAAAAAAAAAAATTAATACATAAAGTGGGATGCTGCCCAATGACAAGAAATTTTCCCCAAAAAATCGGCATTAAGTGATTAATTTATAACCACATACAGTGTTAACTTTAAAAATCAAACTTGGTTTGAAAGTCTGTTCCACAGAGCATTTTCTGTGGCTCCTTTTGTAAACAATGCTAAAAAAATATGTTTTTGCTGAATTCAAAATTCAATTATTACTGCGTCGATTAAACAAAAATGTCCGTAGCACCACCGAATATTACATGCTCCAATTATTATACAACAAATTATTAACAAAATGTATGTATGCATTACTGAGTACAGTTAATACTTAGTATAGTATGTACACATGCACCAGTAATACTAATAGGTAACACAAATAAAATAAATTTTTTATGTCCTTTTTTTGCTTACGTCTCACTGTCCTGTATTTAGTTCTATTTATGTAATTTACCACTTCTGAAATAATCTGGTTGATTTAGTCGTGAACTAGTTCTTTGTAGCAAAAAGAAATAAATAAAAACTATGTAGATCTCAGATGAAACATTGTGTATTTACAGAGCACAAAATAAAAAAAACACTGGAAAAATGTGGGAATACAGTACTTATTTATATGAAATAAATACCATAGAATTTTATTAGATGTTAGTAATCAACATTGCAATGTTTTCGGTGGCAGCCATGTTGATAATGATGAGCAGGAATCAGCAGTGCCATATTTTTTAAGATATTGATTCGCGATGCAACGTTTCAACAACACTAGCAAATTATCACTTGAATATTTTTTCATGAAAAATGTGAATGAATTATCTCTCTAAATGTATCTCTAATTAATATTCCCGGACAGGTAGAAAAAAGGCAACGCAAAATTAAGGTAACCCTATTCACTGTACTTTGATATTCAAGACTGATGTGTGCCACTTTGTGTAACTAAATACGATTACGACTCATCTCGCATCATGCCAAGTATATCTACTTCTACCTGTGTGAAAGCCCAACTACACGAAGCTGTACAAGGATGTTGCGAGCTGCCACAATCCTGGAGGGTGCTCGAATACGTGTATACGGAGGTTGTGCAAGCCAGCATACACTGCGCTCTCTCCTCCCCCTGCGCTCAGAACCTGCAAGGTGTCAGCCGCCTCAGGGCACGGCTAAGCGCCACCGAACATTCACGAATCCGAAAGATGACTAAGAGGGTTGCTACCCCCACTCCGACCTCGCACCAGAGGGACGTCACCCCCCCCCCCCCCCCCGCCCAATATGTGATCTGTCGTCACACCTGTCCTTCGGACTATATAAGTCTGTGCATGGCAGGGTTCGCAAGTTATTCTTGCAGTTTCTTGAGCACACTCCACCACTTATAGTGCCTGAGCCTCCGACGACCTCCAAGTCTTCGGCAGCCTACCAGAGGCTGCTCCCATTTCTGCCAACCGTCAGGTAATCTAGTATTACTGTGGCCTGACGCGTTTAGAAGGTTTAACCTTGATTGTTTAAAATGGTAGAGATATGGAGCCAAGCCTTCGCCTGATACGGTGTCAGTGCAATAAGATATTGCGTGTGTTTTTCTTTTTGTGTTATCTTTGGTATTTAGTTTGTAACTTGTTTGTGAAGTTTATAAAGGTTGTATCTTGTTCGTGTATTTTATTTCATTCCATGTCATTAGAGAAGACACATTAATAATGGTTCCTCGGCATACTCGCATGTCTAGGTATTATCCTAAGAAGGTATACCGAAATATTTTGTCTTTTACTATGGATGTCAATAAGGATGATAAGTCTTGGACTGTTAAGATTGTTGATATAGAAGAGAGTTCTATTTTGTCGTCATTTTAGTACCGTTTTGGTCTGCATGGAATAACCGCGAAAGCAGGTAGTGGTTTGTTGGAAATGTGTTTCTTTAGGAAGTCGCATACTCAAAAGGACCCTGTACCTAAGGAAATTGGTGACATTGACCCTCGTGATATAATATGTTGGAAGACTTTTCCAGTTCATGAAGGGAAGGCCGATAATACTGCTGTTATTAGTGTATTTGGTAACGCTTCCATGTTTTTGCGTAAGAAGATGAAGTTTGAACTTGATCAGATTTGGATACTAGTTGCCAGCATCTTGGCAACTGGTTTGTGGGAGGTGCGGCATTCCGTCACTTCATGTCTACTGCGTGCATTATAGGGGGTGTGGCAGGTGCGATTTTCGTGTGAGCGTATGCCTTCTGCTTTACTAAAACTTCCTGTTCTTGGGTTTTCGCTCTCCTGACAAAGTCTTTGATGTGTCATGGCTCTGGTTCACTTGAATGGTGCTATATCTCTGACAGCATGAGTTGGGTGACCATCTCTACTTCCTCATCTTCCTCTGCGCCTGGGTGAACTTTTTGGAATAAGAGGGCCATGTGGCAAATGAACAACTCTTGTTTCCCCTGGCCTCTGGGGTTGAGTGTAAAGTTCTTCCTGCAACCTGGGTTCTACTCTTCTGCCCGCGAAATGCTCCAGTAGTAGCTCTTCCAATTGTTCCCATGTGACTATAAAGCCTCTGTACTCTTGCCACCATTTATCTTCTCTATAAAGCTGAGCTTTAGTCTGAATTACCCTTGGGTCCATGTGATCTCCGTTTCACAGCCTGTTAGGAATTGCCTAGGGTACCCTTGCAACATTTCAGCGTACTCTGGTAGTAATCCAGGCTCTGTAGTAGGGTATCTAGGGTCATGGTGGTGCTCCTGATAGCCATTTGACTCAGTGTGAGGCATTTTGCAAATCTGTTAAACGTAGGTTAGGCCAGTTATGTCCCATACACGGTCCGCACATCTTAACCATAGGTGGTGGATCCATTTGACTTGGGGCGAGGTATTTTGCAAATCTGTTAAACGTAGGTTAGGCCTGTTATGTCCCATACACAGTCCGCACATCCTAACCATAGGTGGTGGTAACTGCGAACTGCGTAGTCATTTTTCGCACATGATGCGAGTGCGCCTACCTCTTCCCAGTTGGGGTGGTTATACTTTTCTTGCTGCTCGCGACATGCTTATTTTTACTCCAACCCATCTAGTTCTCTGTTTGCCTCTTCCCAGCCGAGGCAAAGTGGAAGGTGTCACCTGTATGAGCGCACTCTGCCGCGCATACTCCGGTTCTGGTGCAGTCAGGTATTATGCAGGGGCTGTGAGTGACTTTGCTTCTCTCTGGGATTTCTTCAGTGTGGTTTTCCCTGGCCATTATCTGTATATTAGGAGATGGGTGCTATAGGATGTTTATCTAGACTCCCTGAAGTTGTTTTAACTTGGTGCGGTTCTGTGTAGCTCAGATGTCATCTCAGGTAATAATCTCGGGTACTATCAAGTCTCGTACCTGAATGAGAAGTTATGAAGGTCTCTTTTTGGTTGCCAAGAAAGATCTTGATAGCATGTTGTTTTTCATCAGTAGATTCGTCAGTTCTCCCTAGGTGCTAGGTAGCAGTGTGCTCCGTTAACAGGGATTTAGTTTTGGCTGTTCTCTGCCTGACAGCATGCTTTGTCTGGGCAAGTGCTACCTTAGATGCCTTTTTTTCCTCCCATCATGGTGACCAGGCATGGGGGTAGTTGTATGTACTGAAGGTACACATGCAGATGGGTCTCTCTGAAACCTGTAGACTCAGGCATGACTGGGTAATGTTTAATGTACTCGATAGTCGAAGGTAACATTAATCTGGTGTGGTCTTCCCAGTCATCTGACAATGCCCCCTGGTGCTGATGCCATAGGGATTCGTCTGGGCTTACCTTCCCATCAACAAGGAGTAAACTGCTTGATCGCCAGGTCTTACTTTTGGGTTGAGGGTTGGTAATTACACACAGTCTCAGAGGAGTGTGCTGTCATGGTCGTTTCAAGGGGCTAGTCTACTGTTAGTCTGCAGCAGTGAGGGGGTTGACAGGATTGCTCAAGTTTCATTTGATTGAGGGTACTGATTTTCCTCAAAAAGATCACTAAGTTCTCCTTCGATTCTCCAGTCATGTCCGAGTGGTGGCCGACCTCTTGAGTCAGGCATACAGCTGGATCTTCGTAACTTTCCTTCCTTTGGCTGTGGAGGCTGGGAAAGACTCTATGCCCTTACCAAGGGAGTTCCCAGGAGATCAGCATGACTTGCTGGCAGCCAAGCAGCCAACTCTGGCAAGAACAAGGAGCTTCCTTCTGGGCCTAATATATGGAGGTTCGCGTCACGATGAAGCTGTGCGTGAGGCTAATGTAGGATAGTGGTATATAAGGTAGCTGTGAAAGCAGAAAACTTGAATGCAAGTGTCTAATCACAAAGTGCCGAACACAGACTCCTAACCTATACCCAGAAAAGCGTAACGGGCAAGAACTAAGTGTAACATAAGGCACACAATACAGTCTAAAGGAGTGGGCATGTGGCAAACTCGTCTGTCTGTGCAAACTGAACTATCCATAGAAATAGCTGGCTAGCCAACAACGTGGCACTCTGGCTCGGGACCTACTCCGAGTGAACTCTCGAAAATGCTGTTACTGACGTACTTGAGGAAGACAACTGGACTAGTGTTGTAGAGTTCAGGTTGGGGGACCTACATCCAGTGAACTGCCATGAAAATGACCTATCCACAGCCTACATACTGCTCTGTGGGCTGTGTCTAGCACTAGAAAGGGGGTGGTGGGTCTGCATGGAGCTGCAAGAGAGTGGGAGCTGCTAGCCCTCCTGTGTGTCGAGGATATGCGTATGGTACAAGCTGGCCCAATACAGCCTTGGGCAGAGGGTGGTGCACCCACCGAAGTTGCGAGCAGTGGTTGTGCTTCCTACTGGGCTGAGGCGTAGAGAGGATGTGGGGGATGTTTTAGCAATGGTATGTATAGACTCAGAACAGGGGCAGTGACAGAGGCGCAGGCTACTAAGAGCCAAGGACATTGCCTTGTGGCATGTCAACCTGCATTCACTATTGCAGCAGGGAAATCTTGGTCATTGAAATACAGGTGAAGTTTCTGTGCTACAAATATAAATGCTATATTGGAGAAGGAAGCTAATTTACTGGCATTGGAGTTTTATTTTCAGCAATAAACCGGTTTTTTTTTTAGTGATCATTGTGTACGACACATGTAGAGTCGTGAATTTTGTAAATAGGCTTATTTTTGTGGTAGTATTGGTACCAGATATTCTGTAATCACTGCAGTTTGTGCTTGCAACTACACTGCTATTTGCTAAGGTACTGCATACTGTTTGCAGGTGTTTGTAATTTCTTTCTACCGTGGTGCTGACTCTGTAGCAGAATTTGAAGATAAAATGTTAACTCGTGTATATTTCTACTCTTTTGTAAATGAAAATGTTTGGTTGTAAACACTTGCAACCGAATTGCAATATTGCGTGCTCAACACATTGCAGAAATGGTTTACTTTTGATTTAGTGTGCAGAAATAAAAAGCCATAATTTTTCTCGAACTACCAAAAAAAATCTGGTTCGTTAGTCACATAGGGGTATATGATTTGTTGATAAAAGCGACCCAAGCACAGATGTTTTTGTTAGTGCACAGTCACAGTACACATGTCTCTTCTGCTGCAAACAATGGAAACTATATATATATACATATATATATATATATTAATACTATAGTGGAAATTATTCCTTTGCAATGGTTGTATCTTAATAATTCTTTCTGTTATCACATTTGTACACAAATTATTCAATAACATACCAATGTAAACAACAATACCAGGTTCTAATGGTTGTTGATATTCCACCGCATTAAATTGCAACAAATTCATAAAAATTTCCAGTTATTGTGATCAGTAACTGTCTAGCTCTTAATAACTATGGAATAAAAGTTAAATGAATCACTATTTTACATCTCCCGTTCCTACCTCCTATCCTAACCTCTGAACCGATGATATTTCAAACACAATGCCAGTCTAGGTCATACATGATTGGGGGCGTAACTCCACTGGTTTACTAACAACTCAGGATTCAAACACAACTGCCTTATTGAACATTGGTTAATATAGCATGTAGGAAATAGATACAACACTTCACAAACGAATACTAATTAGACAGTACTCAGATAACAATTATAAGCGGCTGGTTGTCGTTACATTACAATGCAATGATATTGATTCCCTAGCCTTGCCAGTTAATATCAATTAGTATTTAAGGGGCCGGCAGGGTCTCGAAGGGAAACGTTGCATCCTAACTGCTAATTCGACTTATGCTCACCAATTAACACTGAGGGACTTCAGAGCTCCTCAAGGCCTCGATGTCGTGGTGCTCAGGTTACCAGTTCTGGCAACTAAGGTTATGGATACTTCAATCATCTTAGGTCACCGGTTGGGGCGGGGGGGTGGGGTGGCCGTATTATACACACTGCCCCAGTAGGTCAGCGTGGTCTGCTTGCAACACTCTGTTAATCCATAACCCGCAGAACCTTAGCTTGTAATATCCTTACGGCCGTCATAGCTTAAGTAATGACGTTTGTGGGTGGGTCTTCCTGGCTCCTACAACTAGTAGACTTTTAACAGAGTCAAACAGATAATCACATAGATGGTAATGTAATTATTCACAATTTTTGCAAAAGATATCCTAAATGAATGTGAATAATTTGTACAATACTATCTGCAGCTATTCAAATTTTTTTATATTCACACATCCCTTGCAATTTATAAGAATTATTAATTTTCATGTATTATATGTCCCTGGTAGTTGTGCATGTGACATTAATTATGTTCCTTTCAATTTTTGATTATTGAAGTGGTTTGAAGTGAGATCCGTTTTTGTAGGTCAGGGATGCGTAGGTTCCCAACATTCTCTCCTAGAGAAAAAAAAAATAACGTAAGTGGTGTCAGTAAAATATTCAAGAACAGGGCTGCTATGCAGATACATAGATGGCACTTGGGAAGTGTGTTTAAAAGAAACTTTTATTTCAGCTGGGATGCTGATAAGATTTACTGTGTTTGGCTTTCAGTCTCATAGTCATCATCGAAAATGTGTAATAATGATAAGGATACAGTTAGTGGTGTTCTCCTACTTGCCATATCTGAACACAAGGGTGTGGAATTTAATTGCAGGAAGTGATATTTTAGCATCAGATGTTGTATTGGTGTGTAGCAGTTTAGTAAACTTGCCTGTCCTTGTAATGCATTATTTCATGCAGACATGGCAAGTAGTGGCAACAGAATAAGTTTGTGTTGTTGTGTTTCAGGTCAGCAGCTGGTTCAGATGCCGGATGGGAAGTTGCATGTGTTCAATGCGTCTCAGGTGCAGGCCGCCCAGGCGCAGTCAGTAAGCATTTTATTTGTATTTACATGTTTGTTGCTAGGTTTGGGTAACAACACTGTACAACAATTATGCAAACAGAACTTCTTCACAGTGTATATGTAGAACGAAATCCAAATGAGTATTTAGGGTATGGGGTCTAGCCCTGAAACACTTAATTCCCGTCTCTACCGTGGGTTCACACCTAACACTTAGTTTTAGAGTAGGTTAAAAAAAAAATGAACATCCATTGCTACTGCAAGAAGGTGTGGGGTTGTTCACTTGTGACAATGGCAGAGTATGGTTAGGTGAGAGCTGTTCTGCATGTCTGTAATATCTGCTGATAAAACGTACCGTATTTACCCGGAAGGAAGACGACCACGAATTTAAGACAACCCCTCTTTAGGGAAAAATATTTAAGCCTAAATTCAAGACTACCTCTGTGAAGCGCTGAAAAGATTATTTAGGATAAAAGTATGTTTGCATGGATTTTTGACAAACCCTTCAAGAAAAAATGCTATTATATGAGTATTATGATGTACTAATTTGTTTATTTTTAAATAAAAGCTAATCACAATGAAATAGGTGTGTTTAACCTGGCTGTATGGTAGCAGCATCTTACTTACAGTGTCAAACTTTTGTGGGATATGCCTAAGTTTTGAATTGAAGACTACCCCAAATTGTAGACCACACCTTATTTTTTCTATTCCTTTTCTATCAAATAACCTCGTCTTCTTTCTTGATAAATACTGTAAGTTTCATCTATGTGTTTTAATGGTGTAGTATTCATTCCATTTGAAATTTTTTTAAATGAATCTTTGTAATTAAAACTTATTTATCTTACATAAAAAATCAAAGCTATACCTGACATAGAGGACTACCAAATGAGTCTTTTGAATTTTGAAGTCTTTCAAATATTACTGTATGTTCCCATTTGGGATTGACATTATTAAATAGGTAATATTTTATTATGGTTACAGATGTGAAACTTATCGTGTGAGAAATAACTGTATAAGATGTTCACTATGCATCGACTCTCAAGACCTTATTAAGACCTTCCCATATCTCTCAACTCCTATATGCCATGACTGGCTTGGTTTGTTTTTTAAATAGTGACTTTGAAAATTAAGTTATGGAGGAAAATACGTAAATAGAAAAGGGCAAGATAGTACTTTTCTCTTAACAGCTTGTTACTAGAGGGAAATGATATCAGTTTGATGTGTATAACGCCTCCAGCGACTGACATTAGGGAGAGCCCTCCCCTACACTACCTCCCTCACATTTCCTCCTTCATAGCTGTATGAAGATTATTTTCTGATTTGAACTTTACTATGGCTGTTTCCGGATTCTCAAGAAATGCACATTTTTGTGTACCTGTCCCCAGAAGTGATATTACCATGTACCAGCTCTATCCGAATTCCCACTATAGTACACAAGTTCTATACTTGACAAGTATTTGTAATTGTATACTTGCTGGACATACTTGCGTACTTACGACAGTTGCCATATTGTATTTCATTTGTTAAAATTAACATATTCACTTTGTGGTTATAAAGCTCGCATGTTTTAAAAGTTAATAACTGTTTACTAAATGTTATTGTGATGTGTGTGTGTAAATAATTGTATGTGCAATAAATGTGCTTCCAAGTATGAAAAAATTCTGAGCGTTTTGTAGACATCTGCAGCATATTTCCCAGCTGTATGCTTACAAATAATATTACCATTTCAATTCGCATTTCCACATTATTACAAACCCCATTGAATTGTATTTTTATTTCTTTTGTTATATCGTTTGTGTATATTTCAAACACATAATATGGTACTCATTGAGGGATGAGGAAAGGATTCTAGTTTCTGTGTAATACCGCTTTACATACAATGAATAAATGCAAAAAATCCCATAACAATGTCCCTCATTTGTTTAGAGATATGATATAGCAATATCCCAAGGCTGCTGGTGTGATATAAATACTTGTGAAATCTAGAGAAGCCGAACAGATAAACATAACCTTAGGATACTGAGGTGCAAGTCTTTCTATATGTATTCCTACAATTTTTTTTGCTGCTTTATAATTTGTATTGAAAGTGTACAACGACCAGAAACGGAAATTATATTGGCAAATTTTTGTGTATTTGCTTTTGTTCAAAACAACATTCACCTGTTGTCTTGTTGCTCTGCCAAGCAACCAGTGTACAACAATATTTCCGCGCCAAATTTCTTTCCCTCTTGTAAATAATACGTGCCCACTAATGGTCCTATTATTTCCTCATTCCCGGCTAAAGCCATGTTTCAGCGCTTAAACTCGTTAGATGTCAAGGTACAAAACCATGACAGAATTACATAATAAATGTTTTATGGTTATGTTTTTTTATGGATAACTATAGAAGTTGTCATAACGTGTATATAACCCCATGCACCACATTTTTCTGTTGTTACATAGTTTCTGATATTTCCACCAGAATATGCAACCAGTCTAACATGGGTGATGATCTCTCTGAATAGTTTCAACATGTACATGAAAAGTACACATATATATATACTGACTATCCAGAAATAGCCTATATTGAGAGTAAAGTGGAACCTCTATCTATAGAATTTCTGGGGACTGACATAAAAATTGTATAGATGCAGACATTCTGTAAATATGGACTAGACATATTAGTCAACCAAAAATAAACCCAACCTCATTAAATTTGATGCACTCCCAGCTTTCAGCTCGTTACCCACTTTTGCAGGGGGAGGAGTAGGGTGCGAGACCCTCCCTCCGGGCCTTTTCAGAGAGTAGGGCTGATATCGGCGGATATGAGTGCTGATTCCCTCTGGAGTATGCCTAATTTTCCCTTCTGTTGTGACAATGATTCTAATGGGCATTTCTTTCGCCTGGCGGAAGGACCTAGTGGGGGCACCGATTGATAGAGACTTGAAAATGGTGGTGTTATTTTTTACTAAATATGGTGTTATTTTTGCCCAAAAGCAGTGTAAATAAGTAGTGTTATTATTTTTCCTTAGCATTTCAAAACAAAGTGTTTTAATTGTGTGTTAACTTAGTATTGGTTTTACTTAGGCCCTAATTCATTTTCTTTGGTAAGATTACTTTTCTCCTAATCGGAAAAAACACTTTTCACTCCACTATAATGAACATATGAAACTCCAAATACCAAAGTTAAAAATTCCACAGCACTGATGGAGCTAAATTCCCATACAAAAAAGGTTTAGACACAGCTTTGTTAATGCACCGTACAGTACGTAACAAACTGAAAAAATGTCAATCATCCAAAAAAAAAAAAAAAAGAAAGATAAACACTTTCACTGCACTGACAGTGGGTTTAAAAATTCCCTTAAATGTTTAGACAAAGTTTTGCCTAACAAACTGTACTGTAATGATCTGCACATGAAAAGCTTTAAAACAGTGTCAATCATCAAAAGACAGCATTGTAAACACTTCAATATTCTCTTCTTTTAAGTTCTGCCTTCTATCTGAAACAACAGTATTATATTGACTTAATAACCTCTCACTCTCAAAATTATTTGTAAGCATCCATATCACTTTAAGCACAGCTGAAGCAAACTGTTGGCAGTCAGTTGTCAGTGCTGTGAGAATTTTCACTACATCATCAAAACCCATTCTGCATGCTGATTCTGCTTTTTCTTTCAGGGAGTGATAGACACTGAAAAGGTCAACATTGTCTATCTTCTGTAGGTCAGGAATGGAATTTAGTTGTGTCACTGTGATATCAGTGTCATTGAGCTGTAGGTTCTGGGGGTTGAACAGCTGGTTCAGTAATCAGTTTACAGATGTAAACATGTGCACAAGGATCACTGTTCGTGAGGGTCTTCAGTTTGTTCATGCAAAGTGACGTGGTTTTTTGGCATGTATGTTTCACATGTGCAGTGTCACTGATGTTCAACTTTTTGAGGACAGCTGTTTTCGAAAGTATTGGAAAATATACTTCTTGCTGCACAGTCCAAGGCTTTTTGTATATTTTCCAGATCCCCATAGAGTATGAGAAATGGCATATTTAGACTAGTGCTGAGCGGATACCGATACCCAATGTCAAAAATCTGTCGATATAAGTAATATATGCCCACCTGAACCGATTAAAATTTTTAGCCGATATTGAGGCCCAATATTTTGCTGTTAAACCAGTGGATGATAGGGTGGCAATTTTGTTGTAAGGGGTCAAAACGGCAGTTGCAGTTGTTATTCCAAGCACTAAACTGACAGTCACTCCAGAACAGCAAAGGGAGGAAGGGGCATGCCTCCCTATTGTGAGATAATCATCTACAGGGCATTTATTCTAAGTTTGTCGAAACAGAGCTCCCGAACGGGAAATAACGATTTACGTCATATTTCTGGGTTTTGGTATTATAAGTTAAAGATGACATCTTGATTCTCGTGAGAAAACGATCGAGATCACTCGACAGCTATATGTTGTTGAAAGCATGTTCGGGAGTCTGATGTTATATTTCTGTATTGTGGGTTAATTATGTAGTGTAGCAATGGCAGAGAGGTTATGTGTTTATACGAGCATCGTGTTGGTGTTGTCAGAACAATGAATCTGTAGTTAATTATTTGTGTATTTGCTTTCTTCAAGCATAGTTGGTCGTAGTGCATTTTCTTGAGTGAAATGTGTAATAGTAATTGGCGCTTGTATACAGCTTCGTAACTGTTATTTTTCTTAAATGCCATCTGCAATGAATTGACAAATATAATTTACCTAGTTAAGTATGTTAATTTCAGGAAACTTGCACAGTGTTGATTTTACTGAATAATTATCCAAACAATGTATTTAATGCTGGCTATGAACAAACGTGATTTTACTGACGTACAGATGCAAGGATTAACCTAGTAAAAGACAGTGTTCAAGAGGATGCGGTATATACAAACAGTAAGTTTGCGTGTTTTGTGAATAATGTATTTGTAAAACATTACTATAATTATTGCAATGCACGTAGCCTGAAAAAGCTGCACTTTCCACACGTTTGTAGTGCGTGAATAATATTTATTTGTCTATATTGTAAATGCAACGAGTTAAGGTTAACTTTGGATAATATCCGTGTGTATACTTCTGCATCTGTACAAATACGAACAGCGACATATGTATAGCATTTTATTTTTCATTAAAGTTACAATTATTTCTGTACGAGCAAAATTTACCACTGCTCCATCGAAACAATATGCAACTCAAAATGTCACACACTCATAAGAGCATCAAAATATAGTTGTCTCGTGAAAGACGCTATAAACTATAGCCCCACCCCCCACACCCCCCAACTCCTCATACCTACGTGCAATAACAAAATTAATTAAATGGGCAGCTTCTATAATTTTATGAATAGCTATATAGGCTACAGTCTTTGTGTACGAAGCACGTCACTTCACTAGTAATGGTAATTCCTGCATTCCTACAAGAAATCAATTACACAGACTATTATGTAAGATTTGTTGTTTAGACCTAACATAATTTTCGAAGCAAACTTTACCGTTGTATTTATTAAAATGACATTTTATGTATCGTCTATACATTTTGTTGCATATATCACAGTGAACACTATTTAAAACGACTGTTAGAGAGAAGAGGGAACAGTTGTTTTTATACTTGAAACAGTATGTTCCTTTAAAACGAGTTATATTTTCAACAGCCAACCTGTGTGTATAACAAATAACCATTGACAGTGACACCATGTTCCTCGCCAAGCATCTACAATGAGATTGTAGCCATATAGAGAAATTTCACTCTAAATATCCCGCTTACGCTTCAATATGGAATAGTATTTGTTTTAAATAAGACAAATTATAAATAATAGATACATGTATGTGCACTTTTATGCGTCAACTAACCACTTAAAATTCACAGATTATAAGAATAGCTTTACTTTAATTATACATTTTTGCAGGCACAGCGTGTGTTTGCATTCGTCACATTGCCTGCCTGAACACCAGCAGGGAGGCGAAGCGAGTTGTGGTGGGGTGGTCGAACCCGAGGATTGCCAAGGTAGTGAGGTCTCTAACCGATAGTGCATTTAGAATAGCTATTTGGGCATCATTTCAAACAGCTTGTCTCAATCGGCAGGAAGCTGTCTGTCGAGATTGACATTGAGATCTGCCGATAGATTCCCCCAGAAACTTAGAATAAACACCCAGGAATAGAAAAGAGTGAGGAAGAGACAAAAATGCAGCTCTCACTCCACTGTGGCCACCTGTCCTGATAAGCACTGTGGAGATAATCATCTACAGCTTGTAGTTCGGGTTGCCGAATTACCAGCTTTGCAGGGGTTTCACAACTGCTCGCTCTTGTCATATTGGTATTTAAAATCTTTTAAAAGCAATGATTCGGACATTCATAACCTGGGAACTGGCAATGCTTCAATTTTACTCTTAGTAAAAAGGGAGTGCTGAATTTAAAAACTAAACATAATAATTTTTAATTTTCTGAATATGAGCAAAGTTGAATTATGCTGAGAATTGTGATATACAGTAAAATCCCAATATAATGTGGTTGTTAGGGACATAACTCAAACCTGCATTATAGCTTTCCACGCTATTCTGGGAGTGACCGAGTACAGTAGCAAAAAAAAGCCAGTGTTCTAATGTGGTGTGGCACCTGTCTGTCAAACACGGAGCAATTGTTGTTATTTACTGCCGTAACATGTCAAACGTTTAGCTCCTTGCTATCGGAACTTTATTTTTTTTATCTGCATCACTGGACGTGACAGCACCCAAGGGAGGGAGACAAGAAGAGAAATGTGCAGTGATGAAGGGGGTCACATGCATTCACGGAAGAATAACTAAAAAATACTGCATTTTCCAGGCAAAGGATGTACTTATTCCAACAAGGGCGATGTTTGCTGTGAGTTATTTGTCATGTGGGTTGAAGAAGGGTGTTCACCACCTGCCACCTGCTGAACCGGAATGGGAGGAAGTGAAAATGAGAAAGGAAGCTCATGTCCAAAGGCCGAATGCCTGCTTGCACTGCAGATGGGATCTATCAGTGCCTCACGTGTTGGTAAACATATTGCTTGCTCGTCTGATTTGCATTTTACAAAGGAAAAGAAAAAAAGCTAATTATTTGTGACATGCAAAGAAAGACTGCTTTTCTGCATTTAGCCTTGTCCACAATAGCTCGTCTCCTCGAAATTTTATTTATTTTTTTCGAAAATAGGAGACATACAGCATAGCCGGTATATATACATTATAATCAAAGTGGCTACATCATAATTATAATGATTACGTAGAGCTATACTCCGTGGGAGATTGGCGTGGCAGCTTGCTGTTGTCGCTCGTGCCTAGATCGTCGGTCGCTACAAGATTATTTTGGCGGGCGGTGACGAGACTCCCACGCCACTGCCATCATTACAGGACCGGTTCAATTCGTAACATATTGGGTATTGGGAAAACATGCTGACTGATGCAATTCACATCAATGTGTTGAATTTCTATGAAATTTAGATATCATGTTGGCCTCTTCACTGTCACGATGAGGCCCGGCAATGTTTACAGGAATATAAAGATTTAGTGCGGTCTACTTGAAATACTAACTATCCCGAATTTTTCAGCAAATACTTCTGACGTGGCTTGTACACGCACACTGCCTTACTCACCAGTATGGTAATGTTAGAACACATTTTATTTGCATATACGGAAAACCATACAATATTGGCTGTAATGAATCAGTAAAATATATCTCTGTGTTGAAAGGAGGGAGTACGCGCGCCCGCACTCTCCGCCTCATCCATCAATGTCATGACCACCCACCGACAGACCACAGGCTTACCTGACCGCACACTTTCTACTTATTTATTTATTCAGGCCAGGGGACATAGATTGACCAGCGTATAACCGAATCCGCGGTATACTGGGCCGCGGTATTCCAGGGTTCCACTGTATTACCTTGTGGATGTAATATTTTTAATTTAATTTGTTTAAAACATGTACTGCTTAAATTGCCATGACCTAAAATTAAAAATAAATTACTTTAGTATATTTTGAGTGCTGCTTTTAGTCTCTGATTTTGAAGAATTAATGTGAAATTAATTTTCCTAATGTTTTTAACATTTAATAGTATATTGTGTGAAAGTTACTTTAACACAGATTTTCATCAGATTCCCAAAATATTTTTTAGTGCTAGTAGAAGTCTTTCAGTCCTTTACTTATATGTCCATTGTATCGGTATCGGATACTGGTTGTATCGGCAGGAAGTATCGGTTCGTACTGGTTTCAGTAAAAACCTGTATCGGCTCAGCACTAATTTAGACTCTTCAAGTTTGATTAGCAGATCCACTATATCAGAGGCATGCTGCTGTACAAAAGTGCACTGTGCTAAAATAATAGAGACATCTTTGTTTGAAAGCATGGTAAGGTACCTAATTCTTGTATTGTTACTATCCTGAAGCTCACTATCCCTGAAAAAGTTGATAAAAAAAAAAAAACTGCCAAGTAGAAAACTTCACGAAACCACAAATTCCGACGGGTATTGACTGGCATGGGAAACATGTTGACTGGTTTTGAAGTTTCTTCTCGCAGAGACTGCAAATACTGATGTTTTCTCTTCCGAATATTTAAAAAGGTAGACTTTACCTTTTCTACAGCATCGTTTAAGTTCACATTACAACACATTTCCCACTAGGGCAAGTTTGTGGACCCAGCACTGAATATGGAGAAAGTGCTCTCCGTACAGAATTTGCAAGCTGTTGACACACTTATTCTATTCCGAGCAGAGTTTGTGACAAAGCCACTGATGTTCTTGTACACAATTCCATACTTGTTTACACATTCTGAAATAACTTGTACACATATTGTGCATCAGCTTTGGCAAGAAAATTAACAGGAGCTACTACTACCTGGGGCTCACCTACTGGTTCTGGTAGAACTTGGAACAGAATTACGTAAACACATCTTCCCTTATTGTCTGTGGTCTCATCTGAGTAAATAAAAACGTGTTTATCTCTGACAATTTTCTTCACATTTTTAAAATTACTTTCAGAAAGTTGAGGTACATACGTTTCTCTAAGTGTTTTGACACAGGGTATATCTCCAGAATGTAGAAGAACAAATAATTCTGCATCAATTTCAATGATGATAACAATCTTACCAAACCTACATATTTTTCAGCTACTGAAAAAAAAAAAAACTCCAAATAAAACACTGTGGGCAGTGTCAACAGTCAGTGTTTGTCATCATAAATCAAAGTAATGAAACTTGTTGCGATTTTGTCTTTCTGCTTTTCAAAAATACCTTAGGGAAAAAAAATTAGAAAAATCATAAATTCTTTAACAAAATCAAATTAAATAAACAAGCTGTGACTATTTTGTGACTTGGATCATTTATTTTAATGTTAGCTTAATTAGATAGGACTTTACTTAAGCTGCTGCTTGTATTAAGCATAGACCTACGTGAAAAACTAAACTCCAGTACCTGAAATTTATTAGCTTTATACATCTCCTTAGCAGCCTAGTAGCCAGCAGTAGAGTGCATTGAAACAAATACAATGTACATCATTACCTTCAGCCAATCAGAATTGTAACTAAGTCCGTTTGTGTATATAAAGTGTATCTGTGGATGATAAAGTCAAACCACAAAAGGACAATAAGGCACCAAGAGCGCGATATTAAAAGAAAATCTTTTGTCTCAATTTGTCAAAGAATTTGAGTGCATTATGTGAGACAAGTGTTTTCTGTGTCTGTCTTATTTATATCTATGTAAGATGGTGAAGTACATCTTTTGTTTCCCTGTTTGCTAATACACTTGCATCCCCACTTTAGTGCGCAGGCGAGATGACTGAGGGTCTCGGCTGGCAAACCCCCGTAGTTTTTTACAACTTGTTCTGCTGTGCATCAAAATAGGGAGGCTGAAGGCAGTGTCTAAATACTCTACCACATCAGGCAACCACAGCAGTAAACTATAATACACGCCTTGCGAGTGAGATCGTAGGCACATTTTCTTTTGTAAATATATTGACGTGCGTTCCTCCTTTGTTTTCTGTGGATAGAGGTTAGGGCCCTGACCACCCTCCTTGGTGGACTGGGAGAGAGGGGAGTCAAACCCCATTGTGAGGCATGTGGTGATCATTTCCTGCCCAGGGAATTCGATCTTTCTCACAGCTAGAGTTGCCAACAGGTGAGATGTCAGCTGTCCCTGGTTGTATGAATGATAAAAATAATGAAAATGATAATTAAATGGGGGTGTTGGTGGCGATTTTGATTCACTTTGCAACCAACAAGCACCTAGTAAGTGATTGTATTGGGACGCTTGTGTGGGAGGTAGAATAAACGAGTAATCCAGGGGTAAACTCTTTGATTCCAGTGTCGGAGGTTGTACCTTTGTGATTTCAATAGTGGTTTGGGCTCGGAGCTTTCTTTCTTAAGCACAATGTTTTCTACGTCTTCTACGGCACTGTATGCCACCCTTTTTAGTATACATCTGTCTAGTCCTGTGACCTTTCCCGCGACATACAGTCCTGGGGCGTGACTTATGCAGGCACACCCAAGGCCCTGACACGCAGACCGGTATTGAGACGTCACTGGAATTAGACTCGGAACACTGGAAACCCAGGAGCTTCGGCGTATCTTCTGCATACTAATGCTTTCTGCAATCTCACATCTCGTGCAGAGTTCGGTGCACCGCACTGCTAATCTCCAGCGGGATTTAGTTGCTGAATCTGACACAAGCTGTGCTGTCACACTGAAAACTAAAATGATAATGCCACAGGGACTAAGGGTGAACGGCCAAGTTAAAAGTTTACATAAATTTTATTTTGGTATATAAGAAAATGGAAAGCCATGGCTAATCAATTACAGAAAATAACTTAACTATCTAAAAGGAATATAATTAAAATGATTATTGCACGAAAACAGGCGAAGGAAAGTCTGAAAAAATTGATTAATAAAAAAATATTCAGAATTAAATCTACGGTAAAGTATATGCAATTTCACAGTGTATCCTAATTTATAGGAATTTATCCCGTTGGTAAACTAAGGCGCGACGACCTGCTACCGTGGATTCACGGAAGTTGACTGGGGTAAAGGGTGCAGTAGTGAGATTACTTCTGGAGGTGAGTAGTGAGATTACTTCTGGAGGTGGTGCTGCCCGCACGGTCAGTGGGTGCAGTGGTGGATAAGCTTTTTCCGAGCTGCAAGGATGTCACAGTGTTCACAGTTTGCGGCGGAGGATGAAGTCTTCTTGCAGGCTTCTGGAGTTTGAGCTATGTCAAAAGCTCTGGAATTGACCCATGCACCTCTCGTCGTCTTGCAGACCACGGAGAGCTCACTAACCTATGCGGCCAGCAAACCCGGCGTGTCTGCTGGAGCATGGTTCTGGACTTCCTTATATACAAAAAAAACATGTGATAGCTATCTTGTGAGAAGGGGGTGGGGAGGGGAGGGGGCTGCGATCGTAGTATAGCCTTCCAACGTAGGGGTAGGTTATCAGGTGTTGCGGGAGCGCCACTCATTTCTTATCTCCCCGCTTGGAGACGACAAATTAAAACACCTCTTTCGGAGGCTGGCGGGATGTGATGTCATGAGGTCACAGGGGTGCTGCCATCTCTTGGGTTTGCTGGAACTTCTTCCACAGCTAAATAGTTGTGTAGTGGTTCTTCAAAAATACTTTATTGAATTGTAGGGCTGGTACTTGCATGCAAGATCTTGGGCGAGCTTTATATTTCATAATTAAATGCGTCAATTACTTTTACGTATGCGGCTGTCCAACGTGTGAAATTACATTTTCCACTGTTAATTACTTGTCCCAAGTTCAGGTCACTCGTAGATGGAACGAAGTCGCCCGTAGAGTGTGTATCTGCGCCGCACAGCATATTGGCATGTGTTAATATAATACTATAAACTTTTATAGATTCTATATTTATTATAACAATCAGTTCTGCTATGGTCACAGCTTATTCCGTGTGCCTTACAGCAGATGATGTAGGTCAGCATACTATAATCAAGAAGGCCATGCGTTATCACAGACACTGGATACCCCTCGCGACACTCACCTTACACTCCAAGAAGTTGTATGCTGCTTCCAGCTCACCAGCAACTGGGAAAAGAGTGAGCGCAAGAGGGGAGGGGGAGATAAACCATGTATGTGACACACAGAGAGAGATGGGTTTGTCTAGCCAACACTGTTACTACAAGAAGACGTCCAAGCCACCCACATGCCTCGCGCCGCCTGCCAGCATGTCATTTAGGTAGTGAGAGCGAGCTGCACAGAGCACAGAGCCGGAGGTCCTAGAGAAACCCAGTGAGAGAGAAATAAATTGTTGATGAGGGGATAGTTGTTCATTCCCTCATGAGAATTTTTTTCTCTTCTCTACTGATTGCCAGATGAGTCTATGTCGCAGGAGGATAGGGAGAGAATTGATGCCCGAAGTCTTATATATTTATTAATAAATGACTGCTTCTGATCACGGGCTGGGACAGACATCCCAATAATTGAATTAATTTTTACCAGCTGAGCCACTGGGACCATGCAAGACATCCGGGACAAGTACAGCAGTGTGCCGCGGGATGCCGCCACAAGTATGATGCCTAAAACCCACTACTCTCCACTATGCTATTCACACCAAGGATCTAGGCACTGGGCTTGCACCCCTCTCTATACGTTCTATGCCAGTGAAGGAAGGGATGGCTGAGGAGTATATAAGGCGATGCTCCCCAGTCTCCAGATCGTCAGTTCCGCTTCAGTTCTTGATCAGTCTTCAGACTCCTCTCCTGGGCTCTCATTGCACATGCAATTGGTGCCCAGGCCTGCACCAATTCAGAACACTTCATTACTACATCACAGGGCTGAAGATCCTCTCCCACTGTCAACCAAGGAAGCTCCAGCGGCGCGTCATCAGCTCCGCACACTAATACACGTTCGGTCCCTTATGGATGACCAAGAGTAGAGCTATCTCAGAGGAGTAAGCTATGTTCTCAACCATCAGTACTGCCTTCTCCCTTTAGTTTTGTACAGGGCGCCTTCCCCAGTTTTTTGCTAAGGTGTTTACCTTCCGCCCAGTCCGAGTGGATAGGAGGTAGTACTTCCAACATCTTTGTTTATTTTCCTTAATGTGAAAATAAACATTGATCTTGCCCATCTTCTGGAGTATCATTCTGCCGTCCTACTATTCACCCTCATCGGATCTGACGGGGACAGCAGGAGACTGGGTTTGCTCTTTCCGAATCCACACTGACAACAGGATAAAACATCTTTGGAAGGTCACCCATTTTCTGCCCCATGCAGTGAACAGTTGAGCCGCGACACTAGGATACCGTCTCATGGAAAGTGGCTTGCCAGCTTGAAATCGCCCCCGCGTCACGGCACACTCAGCGGTGCCGAGGAGGGGAACATCTTCAGGCCTGGAGAGACCAGTGACCTCGGGACACTTACCTCACCACTATTGGAAGTCCACCCATTCTTTGCACTCAGGTGGAAGGAACGGTAGAGCCACAACATTTGGTACGCTGCCAGTGGGATCGGCCTACTGGCTAGGGTGAATTCTTCTCATCGCACACTTAGCGGTACTGAGTGGAGTTACACTCTGGTGCAGGGGAGACCAACCGTATTGGGATAACACTGTGCTGTTCCTGCAACCAACACTTTGCAGTTCGAGACTTCTACATCTCAGGTGGAGAAGTCAGGAGTGAGATGCATTGTTGGCGGTAGCAGTTGGCACTTATACTTGCGCTCCAATACGTTGACTGCCTAACTCCTGCCGGCCTAATTCTAGTCTAGAGCCAGATGCCTTATACCCGTAGGGGTGGTGTTCAGAAGAAGTCGTAGAAGGTGGGGGCTATTTATAAAGATCCACAAAGGCTTAGCATCCTTCCAAGCAGGTTTGGGCGACTGAATTCACATGAAGAAGCTGGTTTACAGCAACGACTCACCGTACCAGTACCACCCGTCTCTCCTACAGCACTGTTCGAGCCACCCACCCGTACAGCGGAAGGATATCATCCAGTGGTATAGGAGATCCTGTTCGGCAAGGGGTCCTCCTACACTCCAGCAGTACCTTGCGGGCCAACGACTGAAGTAAACACTAACACCTCAAACACACACCCCGCGCTTCAGTGAAACGCAACCAGGGCCGAGGGAACTACACTTGAGAAACCCAGTATGGGCCAGATGCACCGTCCCGCTCACTTGAACTCAGTCTCACACCCAAAGCCTGCACCACGCAGAGTGGTTTTGCCAGAACCTGACTTTGTACCAAGCCGGCGGCCTACGAGGCCAGTATTATGTTACGGTTAGGCACCAGTGCCAAGAGATGACTAGATTCCTAAATACGTGACTCGCCTAGCGTTGAACAAATCACCCAGGAGTGTGGGCTGCCAATCAGCTTGTTCTGTCATGCATCAATGTTATCGAGAGTGTGAAGCTCTGCCCGAACTGGCTGGCAGCTTCTCATCAGGCAAAACAATGTCAATCGAAAGTAGGCATGTGGAAGACTCTTAAAATTCGAGATTGAATTGAGAAAAAATTACAGTCTCGATCTTAAATCAAACTTTTTTTAACTCTCGAAAAATTTCGAGAATGTAAACCTTAATTACAACTTTTTTGATAGCCTAATAGTTTCCTGTTTACTTCTGTGAAAGAATTGTCTTGATTTGCAGCATGATATTGTCAACTCTCGTACCGAAAACGCAGGTTCAGTTGATCCTCGATTAGTCATTCCCTTTACGTACGTTTTATCGTATTCCCCATTCGTTTATTTTGGTCCCGCTGAAATTTCCATATGAACGATGCTAATTACTAATCGCTTTCTACTATTGCCGATAATTTGTTTTCCCGTAACATCTGTTCAAAACACACAGTATATTCGCTAGAGATTGCGCACATCAATCGCTTTTAACACTACATGAATGCAAAACAATGCCGATAATAGACAACTGGTGCTATTGATAGAATTATTTACATCCTGCAGTAGTGTTTCATGTTGGCTTGCTTAATATTCTTCTTCAGTGTTTACTGCACTCTTAGGTTGGTGATAGTGAGAAAGTATCACACATTCTTCTTCTTTTGCAAAAAGGTCAAGGGCTGCCTCTAAATCTCCCCTGGGACTTAAATCGCTTCCTGACGGGTTCGAGCTACTTAATCTACGAGAGTAAGCTGCAGTTCTCCATTGGCTCACCTCTCCTGTTCCACCTGTTGCCGTACCAGTTATCTTAAAGCCACCAACTAAGATATCTTAAGGGTACCACCCAGTAATTCATGCCATACTGTACAGCACTGCCAGCATCCGTGGAAGGAACTAACCCCACATCACTTAGTGTACTAGCCGACACGTCCGCCATAAGCCACTGGACCACAGAAACCACCCCTAGCATGTCTAATGATGAGTCTGCATCAGTTCAGCCTCAGTGAAAATGCTGTCCAGATATACCCGCACAAGCCAACAGTCACTCATCGAGCAGTCCTAATGGAATCAGATTTTGTGTCTAGTCATCAGCCGAAGAGGCCAAAGTTGTATACTGGAAAAGCACCCTTCCCGCATAAAGAATAAGTCACACTCCACCAGCGGACGCGCCTAGCCTAGCATCCGACCAAAATCACTTTGGGTCAGTGATGGGACTAATTGCTACAGCCCGTCATGTGTCAAAGCATAGGAATAGCAGAAAGTGCATTTGTTGCTGTCCACTTTTAACATACCTTCCCAAGGGAACATAGGTTTTTATTACTACTGAGAGTATTAAATTCATTTACAAATTGCATCTTCGGAAATTAATTCTTAGTTATGTTTTGGCCAAGGTGGTGCAGCAGCTGGACCAATCGCCTCCCACCTGGTTGAATCAGTTTAAATTCCCGGCGAGTTTGTTCTGTGTAAAACGTTACTGAACATACTACTGCACTCGTCGCTGCACTATTAGAAGTGACTCTCTTCTGGTATTTTAAATTCTTACGTAAAAACGAAAACATAATTAAATGAACTTAACTTGTAACAGTAAACCACAATTTCAGCACTAAACCAATATTGGTTCCATTATGTCACAAACCTTACCTTTTTTAAATTGTTTTGTACAATATTTAAATTATGACTTAGGTAATTTTGGTCTTTGCTTGTTGGTACAGTCATTTTAATTTTCTTTACTTTGAGAAACGTACGTCGACTGTAAGACTATTTTACCAAAACAAAAACTTCATCCGTGAAGTGAAAAGTATTGACGGGCATGTACATTATAATTTTTTTTTAACCTGAAAGAAATATTTTGTTTTTTGCCAGTGAAATAACCATGGCCATCTCAAATTTGTACAGTTTTTTTTATGATTGCATTTGTTTGTTGTTAATTGCTTATCGCCATTTTAAATTAATACTCTTTCAGTCGCATTGCTGCATACATATATTAGGAGTTGAGGAATAAAGTGTGTAGCAGTGGAGAGGGTTAGGTTGAGGTTAGAATGGCCATTATTGATGTGCAATATTTTAGTGCAGATCTCTAATATTGATTATCTGTTATCTATATTTAAATCCAGTCTGCGAACCATCTGATCTGATGCTGAGGACCTGTTTGGATTTGTGACCTGGTAAATATGGATTGGATTAAATTTTAGATCAGCAGTAATTTCACGGCAAAACTTTGTCTAGTTTCATTTATTGGCCTCCTAATACTTGTACGGGACCATTTTTAAATTTCCCTCGCTCCTGACTTGGTGCTTGTTCATCAATTATCAACCTTGTCTCAACGGTTGGCGGTCACTGAGCTGCAGGAAGAAGAAAGCAGTTTCATGTTGGACATCATGGCGGTAAGTTGAGTCGTGTGCAGCTGCCGCGAGTTGATGGTTTTCTCGCTAGAATTCATTGTATAGTTCAATAGTGGCAATTTAATTTTAGTAGTGTTAAATTTGCCACAACAGGGTCTGTTGCTAGTCACTTGATTCTTTAGCAGATTGGGAGACAATGGTGAGACAGCTCATGGGATGTGCAACAGGAGGTCGTAATATAGGCTGTGACTTCCTCTGGTTTAACTGGTTGCAATTACCCTTCTGTCAAGCTGCTTCCTCGTGCTTCCAGGAATACACCCAGTTTGCACTTTGAACAACCCCAATCAGGACTAGCGCCTGTTTGGTTGTTATATCAGCCCTGTGGCAAGGCATATGGCATTTAATAGAGTAGAGTGTGATGTGTGATGTCAAGTTGCTGAGGGCAACGTCATGGTTGGGCAAGGTTTTTATGGTGTTGGTCAAGAACACAGGTTTCACATTGGCTGTTCTTCCTACTGGCTGACTGGGCCTCTGCCGGTATACAGGACTGGGCGCGTGGCCTGGCTGCATGGTACAAAGTCAGTTATGGACTTTGGTGCTCCTGTATGGGAGTCATACAAGCTATGTGGGGAAATGTAACTCTGATGGAGAACACAATATTATTTCACTATATCATGTAATTTAAACCATTAAGTGTACATCCTGTTACATTATAAAGTATAAAACACTTCACATTTTACGTAAATACCTTAAACTACATGAGGGGAGCATGTTATGTTAAATTACTCTTTACCTGCAAGAATTCATACATTATATAATAAAGGAAGCCATGCATTGGATTAAGAGTAATTTTCCTAACTGCCGGAACGTCTTTACCTTTGTGTTGCCAAAGGCTGGTTGCTATTATGGCTACGATGTACAAAACCCCATCTGCTCATCCATGATGTCGCTGCATCGGTTGGATGTTGTCAGACCTGAGCTTAACTTCTTGGCTTCCCTATTTACTTGGTAGTTTACAAATTACTCAGTTTGTTTGCAAACTGCTCCTGCGGCTTGTGTCCATGACCTCGCTCACCTTGGAGGTGTGCTGGTTCATTCATACAAGCCCCACAGCAAGGGCATGCCCATACCATAGTAATATCCTCCTTCTCTGGAGTATTGATCATCCTCGATCGATGGATATTGGGTGAAGTATTAAGGGGCGGCAGTGGCCAGATACCAGCATCTGGATCCCAGAAGCTGCCGGTGGTACCTCAACGTGTGGTTTAGATGGAACTTGATTAAAGACACCTACTAAGTTTCATGAAGTGGTAATGTTACTGGAACGTTCCTGGATGTCCACGTCTGCTTCTCAGCAGCGGGAGTAAGGATAGGTTGGAGCCTCTTCAAGATGGATGGGAGTATAAGGAAGGAAAATGTAACGGCACAAGGAACATAGTCATAAGGTAATTGTTTTATCCACCCAAGGCAAAGGATGGATGCTCCACACCATATATAATTTGCCGGCCGAGCCACCGAAGCCATGCATCGAGGTCCACAGAATACAGCAGTGCACCACCAGATTCCACTACTAGTACAAGCATCAAGACGTGAGTCTGGATCCAGCGCCGGCCACTGACAGTACACAACCTGTGGATCTATGTCACTCACTTCGCAGCTGCTTATGCCCTCTCCAGAATGACCCCCTATTCCAGGCAAGCAAGGGGCACGCCATCGAGGAGTATAAATAGAGGGCCGCACCAAGGCTCTTGACCAGTCTTCAAGCAATTGACGTCTGTCCTGTTCCTTCACTGCACTTTTGGTGCCGCGGGAAGCATATCATCTCCTACCTTGGTGTTCATCGTGTCCTAGTGGTGCCGAAGAGTTTACCTCTCCTCTACTCTTCACTATTCTTTTTGGGGGGCCTAAGATCCTTGTACTCTCAGCTCTTTACCGAAGAACCTACATCTTACATATAACATCACCGTAAACACTGAGATTCGTACCGATCCCTTCAGGACAACATTCTTAGTGCTAGTTAAAGTCAGAGTTGTTTTTATAGCCACTTTATTGCCTATGCTGTGATGAATGCCAGCTTCTGTGCTACAGATATGTGCACTCTACAGCCAACTTTGCCCCATCTGAGCACATCAAGCACAGGGCGAATTCAAATTCATTGGCCGCTGAGACTTGGAAATTATATATGCAAATTACTTCAGGTCTTAATGAGTCAATTAAGTAACTGAACTTCATGTCTGAATTTCTATTCTTCCACATCCAATCGAGAAGGAACGTGTCGGAGAAACTCTGACAAAGATATAATAAAATTTAATTGAATCATACTATGCTACTCTGGATGGCCAAGTAGTTCCACAGAACCCTCAAGATAGCAGTATCCCCGTGACCTTCTGACATCATGGCCTGCCTGCCTCAGTCTGAGGTGCAAGAAAATGTCATTGCCTGCACCAGGGGAAATAAGACATTGAGCGGCGCTCCAGCAGCAGAGAAATCAACCCCTGTTTTGGAAGGCTATCCTACCTCCCGTCCTGCATAATCACTGACACAGGGAAATTTTTGTATGACTAGAAAGACGGCCCCATGGTCCAGCAGAGATGCTGGAGCTCGCTGGCCATAAGGTTTGCGAGCTCTTCTATAGTCTGCGGAAGACTCTCTCCTCTCCTCTGCAGCCCGCCCAGGGTTTAGCCTCCTTCACTTCAGCATCCCGAAGCAGGGCTCGAACCACTACCTCAGCCGGCATCTTGCAGAAGGCTGCCAGCACTCCAGCCCCTGTTTGGACAAGGCATCCTTCAGTTGAGCACCCAGGGACAGCTCTCCATGTCTGGTAAATCCCACACCTGTTCCCACTTAGCCGTACCTCAGTCAACTTCCCTTGGCTCCACGGTAACAGGTTGTTGCGCGATTTACGTCCCCCTGGATAGAGCCCCATATATCGATCACGCTGTAAATAGGGTATTCTTTAATTTGGTTAATTAATTAGGTATCTTGGTAGGAAAATATTATTTCTTTTTATTAAATTTGGCCAGGATTGCCTTCACCTGTTTATTTGATTCAGTATTGAACATCATTCCTTACCTAGCTTATAGTGTGTAATTATTTAGCAGGGTTTCTGCTAACTCATCGTTTTAAATATAATAAAATATATTACGTATCAAACTTAAATTCCCATGTGTTGCTCACCATTATTTTAACTTTTAGAACCTGTACTATTTTTTGCTTAATAATTCAGTGTTGTGTTTCCATTCAGTGCACATTTAATTTTAACTTAGTTCACTTCTTTGTCTGGCTGTGCAGTGTGCTGAATCCCTTAGAAGGCAGGGCCTGACATTGGACCTAATTCCTGAGATTCCAATGCACCCACCGCCAATAACAGACACGAGGTTCCGTTACTTGGGTTGCCATTGTGAACAGCAGGTCTGCAGTAGTAATTGTAGATTTTGCCCTGCCCAGGACTGCTTGTACGCAACTCCTGTTGACAACCTTTATTTATTTTTATTTGCTATGTTTCATTTATCCATGCACAAACAACACAGTGGTATTGGAAGCTGTCAGAGGCGACGCAAGTCAGAGGTGCCTTAATATAGCAAGCTTTCTTGAACCAGATATGTAATAACTCACACTAGAAGTACTTCCCAACTTCTGCACAATCTCGTTGGCTTCCGGACTGACAATCAGGGTTTGAATCTTTCCTAAGGCAGTTCCCTGCAATCAGCCGGAACAATCCGTAGCCAATTTCATCCTCGCATGACAACCCACGATGCCACGGCGGATCAATCCTGTCAGTATAAACCACCTTGCTCACCCCCAAAATCACTCATAACTTGTAACCAATTGAACTCGTTCGCCCCCTATCGGGACAGCTGGCATCACTACTATTGATGTCCCTTGTGGTACGGAGAGTAAGGCTGCCCAGAAGGGATAGTCTAACACTCCAAATTACTCTGGGGTTTGACTTCCCTCTATCTCCGAAGGTCAGTAAGTGCAGTCAGCACCCTAACCACTTATCCACGAAGGGGAGCACACTTCAGCTGTTAGCCTAGATGCAGGTCGCCTTCACCTCTGTTCAAGTAGGGTGTTCAACTTACGTAAGCTCATGTGGATAGGAGTTAATATATATTGACCATAACTGTTTATTTCCCTCAAAAGAAATGAACAGCAGTTTTGTTCATGTAAGAATATCACTTCAGTAGCCATTGTATTGTACCTTTCCTCTTAAACATCAGGCCCGTACGAAGGACAGCAGGTTACCGGGGTTTTATTCTTTCCGTCAAAACACACAACACCAAAACAATACAATCTTGGAAGACCACACCTTCTCTGCACTCATATAATGAAGGGTAGAGCCACAACACTAAGATACGGCTTCTGTTTAGTACTGTGTGTATAGACATGTTTGTAAATATTACTGCGTACGGATTTGAACTTCCTGCCATTGCTATCACTGGCGCACTCGTAGTGCTTCTAGGAACTAGCAGATTTAGACATTCAGTTGTTCACAGTTTGTTCGGGAAAAATGGTGTTTGTTATTCCACGCCAGTTTTCATGTTAAAAAACTTTTGTGTTATCACAATGTTCGACACAACAGCTTCCTTAGGAATTGGACTGCCATTCTGAGGTTTGCTCTTCTCATCGTGCACTAGTGGTGCAGAGAGGAGTATTGCCCTGTGCTTGGCAGGACAGTTTCTCTGGGATACTCACCACAAAAAAGTTGGGAGGCCACCCATCCTCTGCATCTAGTGTAGTGAACAGTAGAGCCACGACATTAGGTACTTGCTCCTATTAGGTTCGCTTGTCAACTCTGATGTTGCTCTTCTCATCACGCACTGTGGTGCCAAGGGGAGTACTTCTCCGGGTCTGGGGAGACCAACTCAAGCAGGACCTCACCCTGTATTGGGACTGCCGCCAGTGTTACACAGCTCAACTCACCACGCACCCTTGCTCCAGGAGTTTGAGAGTGAGATAAGCATTGGTGGGTAATCGCATTACCCACACTTCTTACTCACACCTACACGTCAACTGTCCCACTTCAGCGAGGTCCGATCATAGATTTATCTTTACTTATGCCCTTTACCCACAGTGGTGGTATTCGTATGAGGGTTCGAGATTCTCAGTCTGGGAGAGCAGACAGAAGCCATCTGCAGACTCTCCGTACCAGCTGCACCAGTCTACGAACCTGCTATGTTTGAACTGCCTACAAGAACCACCGAGAGACTTCACCCCGCAGTTCATGCCTACCTCTGTGGCCAAGACTGGTCAATTGGAATAGCCAACCTCTGGATCTGGGGAACGCCCCCAAACCCACCTACCTCTGCAACAACCGAACCCCGCACACCTAGGCCGATCAGCACTCACACCACAGGAGCAGCCCCTAGTGTGGCATCAGTCGAGGCTCAGTTGGCACAGCCGCAGGGGTTAACCATCACCCAGATATATAAGTACGAGTGGTATCGTCGAAGCTTAAAATAGTGTTCGCCGAACTAGATTTTGTTCCTTTCTGGAAGGCGGCTCATCTCAATCAGTACTGTACACTGGCCAAGCTCCCATTCCGTGCAGTGATTAAAAATACCTTCCACTAAGACTCACCTAGCCCAGCATCCGCCAAAAATCAGTTTGGCCACGTGACGTGCCACTTACCACAGGCTGTCACGCATCTGTACTTAGACTTAATTGTTTTAATTGTTTATGGATGTGTTATGGATAGATTGTTATGGTAATTAAATTTTCTTTGTCATTAAGTGTCTGATAATGTTAGATGAACTATAGTTTTTTCTTTGTGATGCACTATCATAGCCTACTGGATGATGAGAAAAGAATTCATAGGTTAATTCTGGAGTTTGGTTCAGACATTCACATATACTGATGTATCTAAACATTCAATTATGCATATAATATGTGTGGATTTACACCCATGTTTATAGAAAATAGTGACTTCCAGAACATGAGTAATGTGCATATATTATTTGTGAGGTAGAGTATACTCGTAAATATATAAGTTTCTGTCATATTTATCTCCACTGATTACATTCTAATTCACTAACATAAAATAAAACAATTGTAATACAGTGCATCTTGGGAGTTATTTTGTGACTGTGACATGCCTTATTGGGATGTGAAGATTCATACTGTACTTTTATGTGCAATGCCTTCTATTAAAAACCAAAAACAAAAAATAAGTGTTTTATAGCTTTTATTGGATATTGTAGGCTGGTGCCAAGTTGGCGGTGCCTGTTAGCAAGCCATCGGCTGTGCGGACAACGGTGGCAGGAGCAGTGCCCACGCTTGCAGTCAGCCAGTCAACACAGCAACTGCAACCACAGTCATCATCGCAACCGCAGCCATCATCGCAAGCGCAACCTCCATCACTGCAGCAACAGCAGCAGCAAGGACAGCAGCAGGCAGCAGCCAAGACTCCGCCCAACAGTCCGGCCAAGCAGGTAGCTGCTACTCAAATTGTGTCTCCTGTCAAGACTGTCACACTTGCCCAATCGGGGGCCAAGCCCCATTCACAGGTGCCACAGGTAACGCATACAATGAAACATGCTTCGCAATTTTCTGAAACATCAATAAAATTTAGACATGAAACTTTAAAATTATATTTAGGGATGGGCCAATGCCGATACTGGTGAACCGGCTGATACCACGGCCCTAAGCATTGGTAGCATCTGAAAACATTATTTGCTGATAATTATTCACCGATTAGTATAGACTGTTCACGGTAAAGTGAGCACTTTTAAGGCCCTAGTAACTTTTTCCTTTCAGCCATTTTTTTTTTATCCTTTAACCGCCATTTTATTGAAATTTTGCCATTTAATTAATAATCATATTGTGTGGATTCCACTGCATTCGGAAGTTAGTGTTAAGGGTAAAATAAAACATATTTATTGACTATTATCCCAAATAAGAGGATTTACAAAAGTGCTCACTTTACCATGATTAGCCTATAGCAATTAGATTACTGGTTTTACCATACAAGTATTTTTTTTATAGTCCCGACAAAGATCCTATATAACCAGTGTAAAATAAACCTGCATGCTACTTCTCATAAAGCATTAAATCTGCCGCATACATCTTTTAGATATTCTGTTTGAAACCCAAAATACCACATTTACTCGTGTATGGTGTGCACCATGATTTTTGTAACAAGTTCCAGGGAAAAATTTTTTAAGAATAACATTGCACCAAAATTTTGTGGCGCCTGTTAGTAAGTATGGAACAAATTATTCTTTTTTACATTAATGTGTGGTGATTGTGATATGTTTGGATAATACTTTGATTAAATAAATTGGTTGCAAAAAGCGAAAATAAAAAACATTCCGTAACCCTCACATTTCCGGCTTCGTTTTTCTTATTTCTACTTTCTCCTTTTTGAAGTGACCGGCCCTCTTTTTTTGCCTTGCTAGAATGTCATAGTACCTTTCTTAAAAAAAAAATGTATCGTGCCTTCCCCCCCTCCCCCCCTCTAGAGCATGACTCAGTAGCCTCTGCTGCCATGGAAACAAAGAGGGATGGCAGAATTTTCGGCCGGCAACATCTGGGTGTTATTACAATTGGGGGGGGGGGGGGGGCTAAACACGTGGCAGCTTTCTGGTTCGCGGTGTGACCAGATGCCATTAGTTGATGGAGGGGGGGTGGGGCATTGCGATGTACACATAACTGAAGGGTCGCTGAGAGAGAAGGGAGAGGAGTGATGTAAGAGGGAGAGATGAGACAACAGACAGTCCTGCCACTTCCCTCAACATCCTGGGGGATTTATGGCTACCACTTCCCCATGCTCTTTTTTTTTCATGTATATGAAATTTTTTCCTTTATTTTGGGAAAAAAGGATGTGCTATACACGAGTAAATACGGTATGTTTGGAACAATTGTTTTTCCAATGATTTGTATCAGTTGTTTGCGTTTTACCGTATTTCCTGTCTGTACATTCGCCAATGATTGTGTGCATTATTTGTTTTTGAACACTACACGAATGCGTAACGCAGATAATTGACAACTGATGCTATCACTATTATTGATTACATCCTGGTGCACTCTCCTACTTTTTCTCTTTTCCTATTGCTACTCTCCCCCCTAGATTCTATCAAGGGGGCTGTGTATCTAATATAATACGGCCGCTTACCTTTATGCAGCTATAACATTACGGTTGGGAAAAGTTGATATGAGTGCGGATTTCCCTCCAGGATATGAGTATAGTGTCCTTCGGCAGAGGAAGAGTTTCTGATGGGGTTTTCGCCTGGCAGGTTGAGGATACCGCCTGGTTTAAGGGTCATGAATAGTTGTGGGGAATCAAACCCCAGGGTGACCTTGATCATAAGGATCTCCCCGTCAAGGAGCTTGACCTTGCTCACCGTAAAGGCCGTCAAAATACAAATGACATCTGTGACTAGGGACGAATAAAATTAAATGAATTACGTAAAATGGAGATGAAAATGATAACAAAATGATGTATGAGATACAGTTCTGGATAGCACCCTACTAGGCCTCTCACTCACTTCCAGGACACCAATACGGGGCAGGCCTCGTGGGCTTACAAGTGGGTACAAAACCAAGGATAGGGGATGCTATCCTGGGTTTACGCACTGGTTTTGGGATGATTGACGAGTTTGAACATTTTCTCAGCAGCGGTGTGGATTCTACACATGGTAGGGGATGTAGTTCTACTGGGTTGTGGTCATAGTTTCTCTACAGGTGTTGGTGGGTTGAGATAACTTACGATATCATAATTTGACTTTGGCCAGCAAATCCCTAATAGTGGATCCAGGTATGTGTCATGATGTTTGCTGTGTGAGTGGACTTCCCCTCGTGGTTCAACAGTTCTTACCTTGGGCAGGGTTGGTGAGGGCTCACTAGCATGTGCAACAGGAGGTATTCCCTCTGACGGGGATAGCTCTCGGTACAGGGCTCGACGAGCTAAACAACGAATACGACTATTTTGACCTCTTTCTTTCTTTGGCATCAGAAAAAATGAATGAGGGATGAGAAATGACAACCTCACCAACGGATTATATTTACTGATCGTGTTTATTAATGCTTCGGAAAACAGTGAGGATATCTGCTCTGTATAATGAAAGCTAAAGTTTGACGCGCGTGCTTCCTCTTCTGATTAAGGGGATAGAGGTTAGGGCGCTGACTGCCCTCTCTGATACATCTGTGAAGAGGGGAGTCAAACCCCCCTTAGTGAGGTGGAATGAGATAGTCTCCCGTCCAGGTAGGTCTATCCGCCTCACTACTACGGTTGCTAAAACTCAGGATGGCAGTTGTCTCGGGGTGGGATGCGGTGAGAACTGATTAAGCGATTTGCTTGACATGAAAACGCCGGCCCGGTAGTGTGGGATTGAGACAACATTGGCCAGAAGTTTATTCATAGTAGAGGTAGCGAGAGGGTTCTGGCTAACACAGCTGCAGTTTTAATCCAAACTTCACTTTTTTTTTTTATATATATTCTGGCATTGCCATTAGGCTTAAAGGCAACAATTACAACACTTATGTTTTATTGCACGTTATCATATAATTAAAGACCAAGATAAATGCAACAAATTAATTTTTCGGTTATTTCTTTCAAATTTTTGGTTCTTTTCAACCAAAAATTTTATGGTTCTCGAAACAGGGTTGTTACTTTGTGAGGGTAGTTATTCCCGGTCCTGTAGTTGTGTTTACTTTGGAAAGTGAAAATGTACATTTCCTTAGACGTTACTTTTCTTTACTTAAACGAGTCTAGGAAAAAAGTTTTTTACCTGACCCGCTACCACAGGAATCAAGGAAAGTTGAGGTAAAGGTTTAAAGGTACAAGACGTGGATTACCTCTGAAGATAGATGCCACTAAGCAGTGGTGGACGAGCCTTGTCCAACCTACTAGTAGTTGCAGTATTCACAGTCTGTGGATGTGGGATGAAGACTTATGCAGACTCCTGGAGCTGAGCTATGTTTCTAGCTCAGGGCGGAGCCATGTTACAAACTGGGAGAAGAGAGAGAGTCTTCTGCAGACCAGAGAGAGAGCTTTTGAACCTCTTTGGCTGGCGATCCCGACATCTCTACTGTACCACGCTGCCGGACTTCTATATATACTGAAAATCTTCTGATCAGCAGTTCATCAGGGTGCGGGAGGTAGCGTAACCTTCCAACACAGGGGTAGGTTATCAGCATAGCAGGTGCGCCGCTCATTTCTTATCTCCCCGCTTGGAGGTGACGGAAAATTAAAACACCTCGTCCTGAGGCTGGCGGGTTGTGGATTATCAGAAATATTAAATTTATTCACGGGGGTGGTGCTTGCATGCGTGATTTTGGGCGGGCAGTGCATATTGCAAATAAGCGTATTAATTACAGTTACGCATTCAACTGTCCAGGTTATTTTGCCATTGTTATGACTTGCCCCTGATTTATGCTTTCTTCCAAATCGTTCATCATAATAGCCAACCTAACAACACGGATCCCACAGCAGTTCATTAGCTGATACTATAGTGTAAGAGCTAGAGCATTTACTGTTTACATAGTGTGTAGGTTGGTTACATTGTCTGTCAATTTTGAGACCACTTATATGAAATGGACTATACCAGCACTGTTAGTTCACATTCTGCTGCTTTGCTCCAGGTGTCATGACTGTGACAACAGTTGACTTGTTAACAGCAGAGTAAACAATATTTTGTGTTTAAGTAGAAGTAAGTTCACATTTATAATGGCAAACCCCATTTTTAGTTTGAGTACATCCAGTAAAAATTATCATGTGTTTTTTTAGGTAAATTTGGTATTTCTGATTTATAAAAAATATTTATAAGAACATGCGTTCACATATTACTATGTTTAATGAAAAATTCTTGGTATCCAGTGTCCAGAAATTGGCATTTTCACTGTACAAAATTTTTGGCTCCAGAGAATTAATATTAGTAAGCAGTTTGTTTGTTCTGAATTAATTTGCCAGTTCTGAATTAATGTTTAGTCCCCAAAATTATTTATGGTTACTAGTATCATACAGGAGGCTAATCTGTTTTGAAGTCCAGCCAATATAGTTTTGAAATGAGACAGAGTAGTGCATTACTGGAAGGGGGTGGAGGATGGGTGGGTGACTAAATGTTTTGATATAGCCTAAGTGGTGATGGGTTACAGACGGTGATGATCCGGCAGCAGATAGCAGGGACACCTGTCCTGCAGAAGGTGGCAGCCCAACAAGGCACGGTGGTTGTGAGCGGGAACCAGGTGTTTGCTCCGGGCCAGATCGTTGTTAGTGGCAACCAAGTGCTGGGCACCCCTACCCAGGTGAGTCTTGCCTGACCCATTGTCTATCTGAACTCTCCCCAAGAACACTGCAGATAGTGAAATGCATAATAATCCTATACCATTCCTGCTTATTACACTTCTGTTTGAGTTGCCTTTTTGCTCGCAACTAGAAATTTTATTTGTTCCTTAGTTGACATGAACTGTGCTACTCCATGGTTACCACTCATCTCGAAAACCTGGAGAACAGGGAATTATGGATGAATTTTGAATGCTGTAGCTAAATTTCAGGAATTCTGTGATACACAAGCTATTTTTGTAGTTATACCTTCAATTGTGTACCACTTTCAGAATTGTGTCAAATTGTTCAAATTTTTTTGGACGAATATATGTAAGAAATAATTTTATTTTGAAATATATAAATATTTTGGTGTAAATGTGTACTGTAGTACAAAGGCTTCTTTACAAAACATTACTAAAGGTTGGGGAAAAAAATGTTATTATCTGCAAACAAGGAAATCTCAGGGAATTTTGAAAGGGAATAAAGGTGGCAACAGGGATTGGAGCAGGTCGACGGTCATAGTCTGGAACTAAACCAGCTAGTTGTTGTGTATGCTGTAGTTACTTGTTAGTCTGGTTGATCATGTAATTGTAAAACAAGAAATTTTTACAGTTTTTTGAAGTTAAATAGGTAGTAGCATATTTTAATAGAAATAAAACCGAAATTATTTCGAAATAATTTTGACAATTTTAAGATAATACCTTTTACACACTGTTCAGTACTTTTGTAAATAAACTAGGGATGGGTCGGTACTACATTTTCTCGATACTCAATACCAGTTTCATCACCGAAACATTCTCACGATCCTCTATACCGATGCTTCTCTCAATACCAAATTAAAATTGTCATGAACACAAAACAACTTGGCCAAGCAAATTGCTCATTTTACTAGTGTTGTTGACACACACTGAAACAATATATTAAAACCCCTATTACACTAGAAGCATATGGTGGACGGCCTGTAACCCAAATGCCCGTAACCAATGATAAACCAACACTGTATCCTTCAATTCGATCGAATCACATTTCCCCAGTAAAAGCTGTAGTCAAACTTTGAGGAAGATGATAACTAAGTTCACACTTTCTTTGCGATTTTGCAGTTATTTTAATGTATTTTGAGACTTCAAGGACATTACTGTAACGTTAAATAAATATTGTAATTATTAGTGGTGTGCAGGAATGGCATTTCGCCATCGTGAAAAATTTGGGCGAAAAATTAAAATTTGTGTGGAAATTCGGGAAAAATTGGGGAAAATAATTTAGGTTAGATAAAGAAGTTTGTGGGTTGCTAAACTTAATGAATAACATTATATTACAACTATTCCATTAAAATAAAAAATAAACATGTAATAATGACTGTAAGTGCTAAAAATTATGTTCGAGCTAGAAAAGTCGTTATTGTTTTATATTTTTATACACTTATTTGTTGCACAACAAATTAATCCTCTGGGTTTGGAGCACTTCTTTAAAATACTTGCTTTAATTTTAATAAGGAAACAGCTTGTAACATTTTTAAAATAATTAAAAAATTGGATATACGACATGATAAAACAAAAAGGTCAATCTAAATTTGTTTCAAAACATTGCCTTGAAATTTTCAGTTCACTGTTATTTTCTTTATAATTTGATGACGTCTACCAATGAACTTTCACATTTTTCGTTCCATTTTTGGTAGAAAAAATGTGTACATTGACACAAATGTACTCAAATTAACTTTCAGTGTAAGTTTTAACATCCTTGAAAACAACGCTTCGAATTACGCAGTTCAATCACAGCCAAGTCGCACTGTGCAGGTGCAGGTTTTTTATATAACAGACCACATTTGTATACTGACATAGCTAATTCCGCTATTGACAATGCAATAAAAAGTGGGTAAGTAAATTAATTATATTTTTCTCATAGCAGATTTGCTGTGTTTGGAGTTTGTCAACGTCTCGGCAATGAGTGAACACAGCACACAGTTTAAAACACACACATTCCGAACAAAAAACAAAGACAATTGGCTGGCGTGTTATGAATCGTAGGCTATTAACCAAACTCGCAAAAAAAAATCATGTTAGAGCTCAGTCAAATATTTAAATTTTGGAGTCAAATTAAACATTCATTGTACACTAGCTTATTTTAATGCGAAATTTTAGGTCATGTATCTCGAAACTCTTGTCCCACAAATTAACCAGCAATCAATATTTGCAACTTATAGATGTCGCTCGCTCATAAGACAAAGTCAGTGTGCACGGTTCACCGTAACTTCATAATAGTGCAAGTTTGCAACCAGTTTCAGTAAATTTCACAATAAATACGTCATGTTAACGTTACATTATATATGATTGAAAGAAATAATTTTAACTTATGTAACGAATTTTGAAATCTGTGAAGCGGAAAAATCACAATTATCTCGACAAGTGATTCATCAAATCATAATCGCTTATGTAAAGAGTCGATAGAAAGCTTCTCGCACAAAACCCGACTTGTATTTTAGTTGTAACAACCTACAGAAGTGAACATAAATTATTCCCGAAAAAATTATTTCCTTCAGGCCGAGAAAATCATGTATTCTAGAAATTTTTCCCGAAATTTGGGAAGTCTATGGTATTTTTTTTGTGAATACCCATTTAATAATGCAGTTGCATCAGTTAATTATGGAAAGTGTGGGATTACAATAACTATTCAATTTGCTTGCTCGTACCTTTCGGCGCTTACTCGTAACTCTTGACCCATTTTTATTGTACCTCAATTATGTACCATTAAAGTCTATGTCAAAAATCATGATTATGGTATGTACAGGTTGCCTAAAAACACATCAAGTTGCTTGCACCTATGTGAAAATTTTGCTATGAATAAAATATGGTATATTAGTGTACACGTGTACTTTTAACATTTAATTATTTGGAAACCGTTCATCCGATCTCGACCCGTGAAGGCTTTTTGGAATGTTTGCGGTAAGGTTTTGAATGCTCACTGCCAACCGAGATAATTATGGTACACATTCAAAAGTTGCTGTTAATATCTTGCGATCCATTGGACCGAGGTCAAATTTTATGGGTGCGTAGGAATGCCCGAAGGAGGCACATTCAATTACAGTACGCTTGTCATAATTATCGTACACATCCCAAAAGTTACGATATGCTCATGCTATAACTATGGCACGTGAAAATGGGTCTTTAAATTCGATACTTTTAGATATTCTCATGCGATACTTTATCCTATAGGCCGTTTACGGTATAGTGAGCACTTTTGAGGGCCTAGTTAGCTTTTTTCTTTCAGCCATCTCTTATATTTTAGCCACATTTATAAATAAATATTGCCTTGTAAGTAATAAATGGTGTGTGTATATTTCACTGCACTTGGAATTTAACGCCTAAGGCTAAACTAAAACACAACACTTTTTTTGACCATTATTCCAAAAGAGGGCTTTTAAAAGTACTGACATTACCGTGAACAGCCCATATAAAGTATCAAGGTATTGCTGTATTGAGGCTTCCATCCCTAAAATAAACTGTTGCTTATTCATACGCATACAGACTGGTATTACGCTCAAGATATTTGTCCTCATCTCATTATTATTTATGATGGCATTGACATCTTTGATACGTGACATCCTGTGATGTCTGGAGGCACGTCACGCAGTGTTTTTCGTGTGTTCTAGGTAGGGGTGGTTTGATACCCCAAATTTTGGACATTATTTCGGTTAATGGAAATGCCCAGAATACCGGACGGGTATTGTGTCTGCCTGAATAATCGGGCCAACATTCCTACCAATATTCATCCATAGACACAACTGTTTTTGGCTGTGCAAAAAATCACGTAGTAAAAGCGCAGTGCACAGTTTCTCGCAAAAAAAAAAAAAAAACAAAACACACGGAAAATTTGCGGAAAAGTAAATTTCCGTTGTGACTTCTCATGTTTACGACACTAATTCGATAAATTGTGTCAATATGTAGTCGGGATCGGAAAGTCAACACAATCAATGTATTGAATTTACACTGCCAAAGAGATATTGCCAACGAGCATCTACTCTATGGGATACCACTATGTTTTGGAAAGAAACTGATCTTGGTGACTAAACCTGAATTCAAGACTAGCCCTGTGAAGTGTTGAAAAAATTATTTAGGTTGAAAGTATTTTTGCATGAATTTATGACAAACCCTTCAAGAAGAAATGCTATTATTCAATTAATATGATATATTTGGTTTACGTTTTAAGAAAAGCTAATTACAATGAAATATGTTTGTTTAACCTGGTTGTATGGTAGCAGCATCTTTCTTGTACTGTAGAACTTTTGTGGTGTGTTATATTTTTGTGACTTGAGCTATTTTGCTTCCCAGCAAAGTGCTTTCTCTTTGAGTTGGTTATATCAGTTAAGGGGACCCTTGTCAAAGTTGACAGATACAGTCTCAGCACTACAAAAATACGTACAACCATAGGACACAGGTTATATAAGCATGAATAGCCGTTGTCAAATTCTCTGTCTCATGGTACGCCAATTTTGGAGGACTGACTACTACCTGAGTAAAAAATTATGAATAGAAACCTTAAGTACTGAACCGGGTAAATACAGTAATTTTGCTAGTAGTATACAACTGTAATAAATAGAAAAATTACTAAACACTTGTCTCAAAAATGGTAACAAAGTTTTCCGCTGCCACTAACTGCTGGCCGCATGTTTATTCGGCGAAGGCACGCAGTATGCTCCATTAATTTGTGTATCTATGGTTTACAGAAAAAAATTTTTGGTTACATTTTATGTAAACACGTTTTTAAAATTATCAGTGGTTTGTAAGGACTACTTCTTGCATCTGGCACTGTTTTGACCAAGTGATATATCAGTTATATTTCTGTATATTTTATTGGTGGGGCAGGGAACTTTATTTTATCACATTTATTGTCTTTCCCGAGATGAGGTTGTTTTGCACCTCCTACAAGAAAATAGCAATTAGAACTGCTAATTGTTTTGTTGATGCAGTGCAAAATTTTGCTCGTATCAAAATAACATTTAAATTACTATAATTCAGAAGTAGGGTTGCGACTGCGAAGGACGCGAGCCCACCCTCCAGTCTGGCGAAGAGTCTCGTCAGTCCGCAAGGCCTCATCCTTCTCAGTCTGCAATAGTACTCATCCCCCTCAGCTCTCAAGGGCTTACCTTTTCTCCAGTCCGCAAGAATTCTGCAGCTCACGACCTCTCTGCATATACCCAGCTTGCAGAAAGCTCTCCTTCGGGCTCAACCAAGAGCTACTCTAATTCTTACCACTGACCCTCCCTTCTTGACCTGTTCTATAACCTGCATCAAGAAGCTCTCTCTCGACCTGCACGTCATCAAGGACCTGCACATGAGTCAGCCAACAGCTGCAGGTATACCCAACCTCCACCCGGTATATTCTACATAAGTCAGCTTCCCGTGACTTCTCGGTAGCGAGTTGTCGTGTTGTGTGTTAACTACCTGTTTAGCTTGCCCCACTTAACTAAGCTTTGTTGCTGTAAATTACATGCTATAATTTTCATTTACCTAGGCATAGTAAATTGTGTGCTATAATTTTCATTCATTTAGTCGCTGTAAATTGCGTCGCCATAGATTCCCGTGAACAGTCACATCATAGTTACCGAGCTATAGTTGCTACCTCAGGCTCGCCTTCTCCTGATCCCCGTAATACTCGTGTAGCTATTTTTTATTATTTACTCATATTGTGTATTTTTGTATTAGTAATTATCTTTGCGTTTACTCCCCAGGGAACAAAACTCCACAGTAAATAACTACGTAACTTAATATCTTTGTATCGTTACTGTAGTAGTGAATCCCTGCTCCGTCAGTATAATTTGGTGTTTGTTGTTGCTCCTATGTACAGAATAAAAGGTGGTACACCCAGCAAGCAAAGGCATAGGGAACGTTGTACCTTTGCCCGAGCCAACGCCCAACCTAAGTCTTTAGAGGAGCCATCTCCTGAATAACCTGATCTAACGCCACGAGCCATTTCTTCTCTCATTCCGCTAGACATTTCTTCTCCCCCTTGATCACGCACTCGGTGGAAGCTGGCCGGGATATCCCACTACAGATTATGAGATCCAAGAGCAATTGTTGAACCGGGAAAACGGAGCTACTCCCAAGGACAACCGTGCTAGCCAACCCGAGAAAACCATCAGTAATGTCTAGCTGAAATCTGGACGGAGAATCCGAGTCACACATCCCGTGGGCACAGTCTTACCTAAGTTCTGTACCATGAAGCTAGCAACCAGGAAATTAATCCGGATTCGACTCACAGTGCAGCCTGACTCCCGTACCCGTGTAGCAAGCTCCTCTGATGATTATGTCCCAGTACGTTAACCAACCCACTCTGCTAAAGGTTCGTCAGCCAGGTTACTTATCCCTATCATCTCATTAGAACAAATTTCTCCTGCTTTTATCCAGACAGGATCGCTGGCATCCTACGTATATTGGCGGCCCTAAATAGTGAGACGAGTGACACTCCAAGGCGGGTTAACCACTTGCATTCAACTCACTCTAGGGTTTGGCTCCCCTCAGGCCCATGGCAAACCTGCCCCCAAGCGACCGAATGCTACAGTAAAATTCCTAACGCCCCAGAGACCTAGTTGAAGGTATAGTATTTGTCGTGGAAGGATAGGCTAGGGCTTGGCAGGGCGGTCCCCGTACCGTACTACCTTCTAAGATAGTCCACATACTAAGATAGTAACATGTGTCAACATATAAACAGAATTGTAAAAATAAATAGAATCCCTAGGCCTGAATGATTAAAATGCTAATTGGCAAAAATTTGTATGATTGAATATTCAACATAACATAACAAGTAAAAAAAAAAGTATTAATTAATTTGACAAACCAAAAATATAGTTGTGTTTACTGTATTAAAAATCTTAGAAAATAAATTTAAAGTTAACTTACTCGCTGTGGAATAAAAACATACTACGTACCTATTTAAATTTCTCATCTCTTGCACACCAAAGTAACAGCGCCGTAGACATTTCTGACGTAAGTTTTTGCTTTAACACAAAAATAAAATTTATTTTGCAGTGTTTGGAATCTATAAGTAGTTGCGGTGAAAGCACAATTGTTCCACGTGTTCTGGGCTAAGCTGTGTTCTTCTAAAACTCAGTGTTTTCTGCTGAGGAAAACAATGACACACTGGTAACAGATGTGGCAGGAATAGGCAAGTATTTTGCAGCAATTCTTGCGATGTTAGGGTAGCTATTGCAACCAAGAGTTTTGTACCAATTGTAAACATATTCTTTCCTGTTTACCAGAGGGCTCTCCAGATACGACTCTTATTTCTTTTTCTGCAGTTAATAGAACAAGGGATTTTTCTGCCTGTTGGACAGGAGACCGAAGGGAAAATTCTTGTGTGTCCTGAGACCTGCAACTTCCGCTCTTCCTTTTTGATGTGCATTATTACACTTTGACGTTCCGAATCATTCAGAAGAGTAACCTTAAATCGGGGATCCACTGCCATTGCTGCGGCTTTTACAGGATCTTCCTTATAAAATGGGAATCGTGTCTTGAAGGACTTCATCAAATTCTTAGCAAACCCTTTTCCTTTTACACTGTTACCAATAGCTCTTTCAATTGATGTTTCAATGAAATTCAAAACGGGCATGACCAAACAACGTGTAGTGTACTTGTTTCCACTCAAATAACTTGTAGCCTGGGCAATAGTTCAAGATTTCCACCTATCCTTCAACTAACAACCCTTCCTGGCTGTCAAAGCTGTCAACTGTGGTGTTTGATGATGCTAACTCAGCAGCAATGTACTCTTGCTGTTGAAGTACGCACTCGGGCATATAGAATTCATAAGTCCATCTGGTCTCTACATCTTGGATCACCCCAAGTGGGTTCTTCTGGTCTCGCTCTTTGCCTCTGGTCTAATCACTCTTTTGCTAGACCGCTCTGCTTGTACCTTCCAACAATTGCTCTTGCTTAGGAAAGCATTTTATCCACACCTGGGGTTTAATTTTTGCCATCCTTAATGCACAGTTAAGAGTGTGTGGGCTAGGCACAGCATGTGTTTCCATGATGGAGTACCAACTACTGCAGAAATGAAATTCTTCCCATTATCAGTGACATAAAAAATGCATACATAATCATCATTTGGAATGCCCCATTTAGCCATTAAAGTTTTAAGCAAACCCTGAATATTTTCTGCTGTTCGGGATTTTGGAAAGTGCCTATCACTGTATGGCTCTTATATTCTCACTGCATCGTAACATAGTGTATTGTCAAGGACAAATAACTCTGGTTTGCTTTTGAGATCCAGGAGTCACAAGTGAATGCTACAGATTTGACTTCTTCTGGGTCTTCAGCCTATTCACTTTTCAATCTTGACACACATACGTGGTACATTGCAGGAATTAACGATCTTGAAAATGTGGTCCTGGAAGGAAGATTGCATTGTGGTTGACATGCACGTATCAATTCAATGAAACTTGGTTCTTCTACAATGTAATAAGAATGAAATCCTTTGACAATGAATTTTGATACTTTATCATTAAGATTCTTGGTTGCTCTGCTGTCAGAATCCCAAGTAACGTTTGCCTTAAACACTTCTACAAGGGACGGCTGTCTGCCACGTGCCTGTTGAGACTTCCCCTTTTCATTTTTCACCTTTTTTCACTGTTTAGTAAGTTGAACTGTCCTTCTAGCTTAGGGTGCTGACTTAGGTAGGATACTAATCCAGAAGTGCAACCGGTACACATGAAGAAAAAATAATTGTTTGCAACCATTTTATTAATGCCTAGATGTTTATTATGTAGTAGATTATGTAGTTACCATATGAAAATCAATTAATGGATTAAACACAGAAATACTGCAGTTTGGAAGTAAACATCTCAATGAGACAAATGCGGTGTTTGTATGCTGTTGTGCACAAACTGTACCGGTTGACCTTGACAACTTCCGCTCGCTCCCTTACACAGTAGCGTTCTGCAAAGCTTTAAAATTAATGAATCTTGAATCAAATCTTTTATAATTCATTTCATTTGAACGAAACAAATCTTTCTTTAAAAAGATTAGTTTACCAAATAAGCATTATTCTGCACCGGTAATAATATTTTACTTCCTACATCATGGAATTTAAACAACTTACCGTATTTACCTGAATGGAAGACAAGATTTTTTGACAGAAAATTAATAGAAAAAATGAGGGGTCGTCTACAGTTCGGGAATCATCTTCAATTCAAAACCTAGACGATTTTAACAAAGGCTTTTCATGCTTAAATACCATGTGTCCTATGGTTGTACATATTTTTTGTAGTGCTGAGACTGTACCTGTAAACTTTGACAAGGATCGGATCTCTTTATCTGATGTCGTCCAGCTTAAAGAGAAAGCGGTTTGCTGGGGTGCAAAATGGCCCGTCAGAAATAGGTATATAATACCCACAAAAGATTTACAGTGTAAGAAAAATGCTGCTACCATACAGCCAAGTTACACACACCTATTTGTTTGTGATAAACATTTCTTTAAAAGTAAATCAAATATATCATATCATTCATATAATAATAGCATTTCTTCTTGAAGGGTTTGTCATAAAGTCATGCAAAAATACTTAAACCTAAACAACTTTTTCAGCTCTTCACATGGGTAGTCTTAAATTCAGGTTTAAATATTTTTCCCCCTCAAATATTTTTCTAGGAAGGGGTCGTCTTAGATTCAGGGTAGTCCTCCTTTTGAATAAATATAATAATTAAAATTACCCTTAGAATAGTACTTAAAGATGAAATAAACAGCAAGAATATGTCATCAACTTTTAAAAATGAAATTATAAAAGAGTCATGGCGTACCTTAAAATTCAATTGTTTACATACATGACACAAGGCCGTAATCAAATACAACTGTAACCGTAATCGGCAGACCTTGACGAAAAGTAGTTAATATTTTGGTGTTTGTTGTTACAATATGAGGCATTTAAATCAGTGACAGACAATGTCAAACAGGAAATTAAAATCCATAATACCTACTACATAATAAAATTATCCTCAATTTGGTAATTTGTCAATTGTTATCAAACATGTAAAAATTAACTCTATCCTAATTTAATCACTATCTGATAATTCTACCTTCTTTCTTTTCCTGTTTATAATGGCACAGATCTGAGTTGATTATATTACCGTATTAGCAAAAGTTGTAGTTACTTAGGCAAAGTTAATAGTTTTAATTTCTGTTTAAGTAAAGCCTTGTTTTGGATATGGTCAAGTGTAATATGTTTGCATCAAAATTATGTAAATTGTGTACTGAAATTGTCAAAATTCTACCATATATTATATGTTAGTAGATAATTACAAAATACATAAATTAAACGGAATATTAGAGATTTTCCTGCAGATAAATACAACCAAACAATGTGTTCTTTGTTTAAAGTAACTTAAAATTTATTCACTATGTTAAGATCAGTAGTTAGGAAGCGCTTTAAATTTCTTGACTGTGGGTACTATTTGTTTTTCATCGCTTGAAAAAAAAAATTCCATATGACATTTTTAAATGATATGACTCGTTTACGATTCGTGTTTCGTGAATCTTTTAAAATATGATACGAGATTTGATTCGTTTTAAAAGAGTCTGATTTGCAGAATCATATTACACACACACACTGGCTAGGCACAGTGTCCGTACATTTCAGCTGCCACGCCCGCTACTCATATCTTGGAAGTATAACAGCCCATGTTCCAGTGATACCTCACGTGGCAGTATCGTAATGTTGCGTGTTTTGAGTCCCATTCAATTCTTAAGGCATTGATTCTGTTTTTTAAAAAAAAGTAGGTTGTATACACGAGTAAATAAAGTAGAGTCCCGTTGTAGCGAGATGTTACTGTTCCAGGTTCGATCCTCTTGCCAAGACACATGCATGTAAACATTAAAATGGGGTGCACTGTAAGTAATCCCTAATCAACTGTGGGGGATACACTTTTTTTTAAACACAGGGCTTTATTTATTGATAATAGATATGAAGACACATATTCAAAATTAAATCACTAATGCTCAGTGGATTAGCAGTGAAAAAATTGCCATGTGCATGTAGCTGGGTGAGCACCTAGACACTTGCAGCGCGGGCGGATGTGGCGGTTTGCCACTGTCAGTCGGTCGCTACACAATTATTCTGGTGGGCGGCGGGCGGCCACTACCTGCCACTACTGTCGTTACAGGTCCAGTTCACAACAACAGCGGCCTGGTATTGGGAAAATATGACATGCACATTAAACTCAGAAACAGTTTATTTTTGGTCTGCTTCTTTATTGCAGTCTTCCTCTGCACACTCAATTAACTGATTTTTAAATGCAGCAGTTTGACTAGTATATTTACTCATTATGCATTTGTGAAGGTATGAGACAATTCAAACACAACCTCTGTTACTTCAATACTGAATAATTCTGCTTTAGACTACATTTAATAAAGTCCTGGAATTTGTGACGTTAACATTTCTAATGAGAAATAACCAAACACTGCGAGGACCCATGTGGCTATTTCCAACTAGTAATTGTAGAAATATTTTCTGTGATAGTAAACCAGAGATCGTGCAATGAGGCTGATTCTTCAGCAGAGACAGGAGTGCCTGCAACAAGGCTTCCACATGAGCACTGGTAAGCAACTGCTTATTCTCGTACTTAATAATGACAGAATCCTAGACTACTTCGAGATAGGTGTTGAACATCGGTAATAGCAAAATCATTGCTAGAGGCTTCCCATGAAGCAAAGACTTTGAGTAAGCCAATTTTTCAACAGTGGAGACATCATTTCGGGCCACTAATCTGGCAAACAAGTTAGCGAAATTTGGTCACTTTTGTGTTCACCATCAAAATGAGGCAGACTGATGTTAGGTAAAACTACAGTTGACTCTCAGTGTTTTGTTATTGCATGTATTGATTAACCGCATTCACCAACTTTTTTTTTTGTGGTCCCGGCAAAATCCGTTAAGTAAATAATGTTAACATTAACTGCTTGTATTATCTATTGTGCACTTGCCTCACTGTTCAGTTCTCGGGCGAGGAAGTTGTGGTCCACCTATCCACAGAATTTTACAAGACAGCACTCAGAAGAGGAGGCCAAATTGATTATTCGCCATAAGGTTCAACTATGCAGCCAATTATGCCTACTGGCGATGAGGAGAGCTGCGTAGGAATCATTGCAAGAATGCTCCTCCCAAAATTTTGTAATTTATGGCAAATCCTTATGGCTACAACCGTGGAATAACTAGTCGAAAGAGTACATGAAAGCCAACACAATTACTGTAAGCAGGAAGTGCTATACCGCCAAATGAGGGCAGGGGGAAGGAGGATATAAGAATGACACGCCGCTTGCCCTCCCCTACTCCACCAGCGCCCGCCTCTGTAAACAACCCGCTGCCTCACTTCCCCACTACGTAGACCAAGGGAGAGCAGGGAGAAGAGAGAAAGACATGGTCATGCCCGTCCCATCCCTTCACTGCTTCTCTACCCAGATGCTGGTATTGTACCAGCCGACACTTTAGCCAAGATTGCCGAACAAAGACAGCTAACTGGAAAGGGAAGCTAGAAGAAAGCCCGCCACTACAATCAGTTACGGGGAAAATGAAAGATGAACCCAACGTCAAATTACAGCCTCCCTGTATTAAAGTGAAAATCAACCGGCAAGCGGCTGCTGCCGTGATAGACACCGCAGCCGCCGGTAGTTTTTTTAGGAGTTACCTGCTTACTCCTCAACAAAAAGTCACACATAATGCCCCATGATGGGATATATAGATGGCCCAACCTGACCACCTCCTACAGGTTGAAGGAAGATTAAGACTGGCTGTCCACCTTAACCAGATGACCACCCATGTAGAGTTCTTAGTAGCACCCAGAATAGGGGAGGCTGTAATTTTGGCAGCCCTGGCTCCAGAAACAAAAATGCATAGTGGACTGTGAGCAACGCCAGGTATACGTCAGAGGGAAAGAAAAGCCCCTTGTGATGCTCTAGGAGCTAAGCAATGACATGGCCTTCCAGCCTACAGTTCTGCCAGGAAGAATGAGGAAACTGGTACGGTTGCTACAGCTACAAATGATGATGAACCGGCTGGCCCCATGTCCATCAACGAAGACCCGAAGTCAAGCCCTTAGAGCCAAACGCCATCGGAGGAAATTCGAAGAACAGGAAGACAACCAAGCACTCAAACTCGCCAGAAGCACCAAGGGCTCTTTTGTTGACAAGCAATAATACGAATCCATACCAGAACCCGCAACTGCCATAGCACCTTTGCCCCCAGGGACCGGGGGGGATACGGGGTCCGACCGGCAATCAGAATTGAGTTCCCTGCAACACAAGTCGACGTGTCAAAGAGGTCTCTACCCTCCACCCACAGCATTTATCTGCGTCAAGCCACTGCCTGGTATGTCCAGATGTCTCCCGCCAGGACGGAGATCTCCTGGCGCAGCCTGATGAACCGACAGCCACCGTCGAGTCCCCAGTACCAAGGTGAACCCAGCACTAGAACGAGTGGATGAGCCCACCTGTTCAGCCGTCCTGACGCTGCCTATCCTCAAGGCCACCAATGTTCGTCCTGCGGCACCCGGTGTTGCAGAGCCGTCTGCTGCCAGGAATGACAACCCAACGCAGACTGGTCAGGCGAGGAGAGAGCAGCTCACATGTACCTGCCGCTGCCCTCATTAACCTGGTCGGTATAGAAAAGCCCCTTGGAGGCCAACGAGGTGCTTTGTGTGGCCCTACCTGGCCCCCAGGCTCTTGGGAAGGGGCCGACCACCGAAGAAACCTCGCCAGAACCATTGAGTGATAAACTTTTACCAGCTGTCAATCGCTTAAGTTCATAAACAGTGATAGTGTGGTTATCAATTGCCACATAGTTCCAGTCTAAATTCCACAGCATATTTTAATTTGTAGATGTCAAATTGCTGCAATTTAACCAGTGAATGAACAGACTCGTTCGTTAAAAGCCGCCAATTGTTACCTAGTAAACGCCAGTGAAGAGAGAGACATTTGTTTTGCAGAGTAAACAACTGCCTTAATTCATTATGTGGTCTTCCTTTGAACTTCGGAGACAGACTTTGACCAATTAATTAATTATTATGCCCATCTATATTTTGCGTAATAAACCAGGCACAGAAGGATGCTATTAGAGTGCCTAGCGTAATGTGCTGTGGTGTAAATAAACAAGAACAATGCCCCAGTGCAACCAGTGTTGGAGACTTCCCATACTGAGAAGCAGAAGGTGATGCCCAGTGAAACAAACCTGTGTATAAGACTTCCCGTACTGAGAGGCAGATGGCAACATAAGGGCCTGAAGTCAACAAACCAGCCAGTTATACAAAAGGTAAACAAAGACTCTTAACAAGCAAATTTTATTTTTGAATTGTTATAAATAAAATTTTCAAGACATACTGTTGTAAATATTCAGTACTAATGTTGTTGTTTGAGGGTTTTGTTTTGCAAAGTCTATTTTTTAATAATTGAGGTGGGCCCCATATGTCATTTGTGGTAGTTAGGTTCATTTTCAAGTGCACTCGTGCTTGCATTGAGATTTTAACTAGCTTCCTGTTGGTCAGGATGTTGGAAGGTCTTGATTCTGCAAACCCTAGAATCATGCCACACGTAGCTTTTTACCTCTGTGCGACACATTAGACAGCCTGGCAGAGTCATTTCATTCTCTGCCTTCTGCGACCATATCTGGTAATTTTATGTAGTTGACACACCTTTCACGAATGAGGTCTAGCAGACACGAAAATGTGACAATTTTTGAGTGTCGCTAGTTTTGCTTTTCTTTCTCAACAGGAAACACTGTAATTGAGATTTGTAACCCCACATTCAAGCCATTGGCTCCTTTTGTGAACGGCATGCTTTAAAAACGTTGGGTCCGCGAGCATATCACCCGACACCATAACACACATCTGTATCCTCTTTTTTATCTCTCGTCGCATCAACCATTGGTGACGGAAGATGAGGAGCAATCGCCAGTGGTCAAGCACCCCGGCTGCCGCCCAGCTGACTGGTGTATGGGAGAGAGAGCATTGGTCTCCCGCCAGCCAGAGATGATTTATCTCAGTATGCGCTGTCATCCTGGTAAGACTCTGGTGCACAGAGCAAAGAGCAGAACAGAGGAGCAACCACCGCCAACTCCGTTTTCGAACGGACAATGTTTCTACAGTGTTTCCAAGAGGATGGACAGTTTTCAAGGGATGATAGTTAGACATCATCATGAGAGGATGGCACCTTACTGAACAGCCCAGATTACCTTCAGTCACACCGAAGGGGGAGGGGGAGAATTGAAGTGTGACACTAATGGCTATTTGAATAAAGGACTTACTTCATCTACACGCTTCATCCATGAGCAACAACAAACAGGGTTGGGATGCATAGAATTTCTACCGGACCGCCTACACGATTATCCCTGGACCAGGTATAATTATAGACGTATCAGAATTCTATGTTTCAACTATACAGACAACCATGCTAAGCGCTGCCTCTCCTCGAGAAGATGCCAGTAATCAATTATTAGTAATTGACGCCTTGCTCCAACCCCGAAAAAGTACAACCGCGTGTCTTCCAGAAGTCATCTGCCACCCTGGCAATGGCTTCCCCTATGCACCCTTCAGGATGTGTTCACTCTAAGCCCCATCATTGCACGCGTACACAGTGAGACAGGGAAAATTTTCATTAGCTACGTAGTTGATACTGCCCCCAGTCAGATTAAAACCAGGTCCCCGTCACCTGGACTGTGTAGTTTACTATTCCCGGTCAATTGTGGGTTGACAGGTTATAATATGGGCCACTCTGTCTTATTCCTCATGGAATAAACACATTCTAAACTTAACTACTCTCTCATTATCCCGTGAGTTCTTCCAGACTACCATAGTAAACACCTACGTCCCGCAGAGTGGAGTACGAGACCGGGTTTGCCAACACCAGTTGCCTCTTAGTGTAGGACTACAAGTTCTTCGGGACGAGAAATTCGTATCTTAGAACACACCACATTTGACAGCCACCCATTCGGCACACCAGCTGTATCGAACGGTAGAGCCACAACCACTAGTCATACCTCTGCTTGAGAGGATAAGTCACTAGACCGACTTGCATCCATTTACTGCACTGTTTGTGTTGCCAGAGGTAGTGCTTGGTTGGGTCTGGGTGGGACCTGTCCTCTTAAGGATATCACTTGTTTAAGATATTGGAGCGCCTCCGAGGGAACCCGCTCTTCAACCTCCGCATTGTTTCTGTTGCCGGTGGAAAAATAATGTTGTGCTTGGCGTTGTTCTGGTGTGCCTAGATGGTAGAACATGCTTAGATAGACAATGCATGTCACCTGCTTCTATCACCCTTCACCAAGAGAGATGGGAAGGACGTTAGGGAACGACAGGCAACTACTGCTTACCAGTCTACATGGGGTTGCACCCAACCCATTAAGTCACTGCCAATTAACACTGCAGTAACGAGCTCAAGCGTCCCGCAATTCGGTGGGGCTTAACTCCCCGGCTCCCTCATCTTCTTTGTTTCAGCCTCCCAGGAAACTTCCAGGCCCTATCTATCGTGTCGTCGCCGCCTTCAACCAAGAAGAGAAGGTGCAAGTAGAAGCAGCCTGTACCTGTTTCAAGACCTGACACTACCCCAGCCCACCGAGGTCCTTCAAAAGCAGCAGCTTTTGGAGTTCCAGTCGCAGCAGTCCGTGGGGATAGCCAGGATTTACCGACTGAGTAAGCCACCGGCTGCTAAGCAAACCAGCAGACCTGTAGGCAAACCAGCATCTGACTTGGTTGCCAAGTCAGCAGCCGACGCTACCCACACTATATTTAGATGATACTCCTATTCTGCATTAATTGAGATGCAGGTCACCCCACTAAGCACCTCCGATGAGCCCTAACAAAATTAGTCACTTCAATATGTATGCCTATAGAGTAGATTCTCGTTTATTTGTTCCCGTTATGTACAATTTACCGTAATCCACAATCATTTATTTTAGTCCCGCAAAAATTCTTATATAACCACTTTCAACTATCACCGATTGTTTGTTTTCCCGTAATGTCCATTCAAAACATACATTAAATTTGCCACAGAATCCACACATCATTTGTTTTAACACTACATGAATGAAAAACAATGCAAATAATCGACAACTGGTACTATCGATAGTACATTGTTTATATCCCACACCAGTTTTTCGTGGTTTTTCCCCAACTCTTCTTCTTTTTCTTCCCTGTTAACTGCACTTGCAGATTGGTAACAGCGAGAAAGCACCTCAAATTATTATTCATCGTTTTGAGAGTTTACTACACCTAGGGCCTCTAAAATTCCCATCAATGGTGTAATTTTGCAAGAGAAGGCACTTCAAATTGCATTAAGATTAGTTGTGGAAAACTTTGCTGCATCAAATGGATGGGCAATGAGATTTAAGAAATGCCATTGCCTTATGTACAAGAAACTGTGTGGAGAAAGTGCAGTAGTAGATGAACAGACCAGCTCATTGGTTCAGTACAAAACAGTTACATTTAAAAGTGAAAACTGTCGTGGCGGGAAGCAGTCTAGAGACAGATTTACTGTTTTATTGTGTTCAAACAGTGAATGTTCAGACAAACTCAAGCCTGTGGTGATTGGGAAATCCAAGAATCCCAGATGTTTTAAAGATATTAAGATGCTCCCAGTGGAATACCATGCCAATAAAAGTTCATGGATGACAGCAGATACATTCACATCATTCTTGCGTGCACTGGACTGCAAAATCGGAGCTAAATGTAGAAAGATTTTACTTTTCTTTGACAACTGTGCAGACATCCTCAAGACTTTTCTTTTTTGGGAAATGTCAAAGTGGTGTTCTTTCCACCAAATTGCATTAGTGTTTGTCAGCCACTTGTCATGGGTGTATTCAAGATTTTCAAGCACCACTACAGAAAGATGCTGGTGCAGAAGGTTGTGGGATTGTTCGACAACAGATGTGAAGGCACCAAAGTGGAACTGAAGATGAATGCACTTCAATCTGTTCACCACATTGCAGCAGCATGTAAGAAGGTAACTCTTACGACCATAGCAACTGTTTTGCTAAATGTGGTGTCTCATTTGAAACTCCTTCCTCATGTTGTGAAGAAGACGATGCAGAGTTTGATAATGACTTCAAGAAGCTAGACAAATGAATGTTGGCTTCTATGTGTATGCAAGTTGTGATGAGGAAGTTACTACATGTGGCATTCAAAGTGTTGAAGCTTTGTGTGATACCAAGCAAACAGTGAAAGACAGCACTGGTGAAGAATCTGACTCTGAATCAACAGCACAGACTGTGACTGTCCCAACATTTTCAGAAGCTTACATTGTACTTCAAACATTTAAAGCATATTGCTATTCCTGTCTAATGAGTGAGACAGATAGTGACACACTTTTGAAAACAGAAACCATGTTTCTTCATTTAGGGAAAACTGTCACTCCAAGGCAAACCTAAATTAAAGATTTTTTCAAGGAGTAATGACTTTTTTTTTTCTCCATGTAATTATTAATTTAATATTGTGTTTCCTTTTGCAGTATAACATTTTTTTTTTCTTTTGTGAAAACTGATGTGTTGGAGCCTATTTCAAGAACTGATTTTTTGTGTGTATCGCCTACTGTTTTATGCATTTTATTGACAAATGTTTGTTTCGTAACTTAATGTGAATTTAAAATAAATAATTAATTTGAATAGGTTTTTTATGACATATTTAGGCTATTGGTTCAACCAAACATGCATTTTGAGGTTATGTATGATTTTCTCATTCTAAAGTCTTAGTTTGCATCCATTGTTTTCCCTCGTGCTTCATTTTTTTCCCTTGGCCCACTGAAAAACATATTTTCGAGAATCCACGGTACATATTACTCGGAACCAGATCCCCTCATGCACCACTGTGTTTCGTCATTTCTGGTAATTTTTGCATATCTTTCATCAGTTGGCCATTGATGAGGGTCTTGGCTATCCCCAGGAACAAAATTTTCTTCAGAATCATATTTTTTGTATATGACGTAACTAATGTATGTGGACGATACTTTTGTATTTAAGAATCAGTCAATTGAACTCTTAACGATGGGGTGGATACTCAAGAAATGTGTAAGTAACCCTCCCCATTTGTTCAGTTAAATTTTTGTATGTCATTGTGCGAATCTGAGAGTGCTAGATGTCTCATCTCCGTCTGTAGTAAATATTCTGGGTCTTCTGTGGAGTGCAAAGGCAATTTTTTTCTTTTGCTTTTTAAATATCAGCAATGGCATCCTAATCAAACCCTGCTTTTTCACGGATATACATCATTTATGGTTCCACGCGTTGGTTATCTCCTGCAGTAAAGTGGGCAAAAATTTTGATATAGTAATTGTGGAACTGTGGAGTTGGTTGGGATGACCCTTACCTTCACCAATCCGAGAGAAGTTAAATTAATTTATTGATGAACTTGACCATGTTAAAACCCTTAGTTCACCCTGTTTTGTTTGCACTGTTGGAGGTGATGTAGAGCTACATGGCTTTTAGGTGAATCTGTGTATTTGGAAAGTAGTGATGCTCATGGGGATGTGAACATTCATCTCCTACTCGCCAAATCTCGGTTAGCTCCACTAAAACAAGTTTTCTTCCCTGATTTGAGCTGTGTGGTGCTCATTTATTAACAAAATTGATGCACTATTGCCCTGCCTTTTTCACTCCGCATTTAGCGGTCACTGCTAGTCGTGCGTGCACCGACTCTAGGGTAGCACTCACTTGAATCAAGAACTGAGCCATACCCGTTGAAAACTTTTGTCACACATCGGGTTGCTGAAATCCAGGAATGGGTTCCTTTTCACGGTTGGAAACTCGTAGTTTCCAGAAACCATTTTCCTCATTGCTCTTTTCATGGCCTGCATCTCCATGAACTAAGTTTTCATGCCTTCTGGTGTCATTTCCCTTATTAGTTAATGGACTCACTTGACAAATGGCCTCTGTCCCTAGTGAATGAGACATAACCCAGAACTTAAGTCATCCTAATCAGTTCTTGTTAGCACAGGACTCTCCTGAAGAACTTCCGCTGTTACCAAAATTCTCCTCTTTGTAAAAACTTGTTCATGTCATGGCCTATGTTATGCATTTTGTAAAACACTGCTAATGGCAACCTCCTAGCAGTAAAATCATATCTTTTGAATTGGAGCAAGCATCTTCCTTAGCGTGTAGATGCATCCAAAGGGTGTGTTTTCATGATTCCTAACTGAAAACTTTGTTAAACGCGATTACAGCTTTTGACACCATTTTCATATCAGCAGGGTGTGCTCAGAGTGGGTGTTCCTTTGTCAAATGCAAATTTTGGGTTCCCAACATAACACACTATTATATTGTCAAAAGACCATACTACTGTTAAAGCTATGGTAGGTTCTTACCACATGAATTAGGTATCTGGTATCTACATTCTCCACCACAACTACTGCAGTCTCTTTGTGTTTCAACAGTTTTTGTCAGCTTGGTCATTGATTCAGTCTAGGATCTTCAAGTTTGCTCGATGCTTCCAGTGCTGGCCTGTCAAGACAAGAGTTCTCCACTAATGCCTGATTCACCTACTGAAAAAGTTAGACCTGCTGGGGCTTTTGAGCTGACTGGATTTTACTATTCTAGACAAATTTCTATCAGAGTTTACAAGCTGCATCATTGTGCTACCCAGGAGGCGTACTTATCTATCTTCATATCTGTTAAGCCACAAAAGCTTTCCACATTAAAGTTGTAAATGTTCTGACTGCAGACAGTCTCGTTGCTGCTTTTACTCAATTTGTGTCTAGAAGAGGTTTGTCTATTACAGTGAACTCTCAATTCTAAGACCTTTCATGGGGGCCAAGAAATAGTTGTGTTGAAGGGGTCATTATTGAAAAAAACTATCAATTGAATTTTTGTATGGTTCCCCAAAAAGAAAGGGTTGTTATTTCGAGAGGGTCACTATTCCAGAGGTCTTGGAAAGAAGTGTTTGACTGTAATCTGAATTCTGATTTTGGCACCTACTTTGTTGGTGCTTCAAGGTAACTTCATTAGTCCTCTAAGCAGTTGCTCAAATCCACACTCTTGGAAAACTTCTCTTAGCTCATGAAATAAATTTTCATTTCCTCTTTCCTGCAGGTTATCGGTGAATATTGTGAGAAACTGCAGGAAATCCACTAAATACCATCTCATGCGATAATTGGCAATGAAGTTTTGATGCTCGAACTGATGACAGCACTAGAGTTGCAGCAGTCCTAAATTCACTGCCCCTAACCCCAGTTCCTTGAGCTCCATGTAACGTGGTATCACTCATACTCAGGCATTTCCTTATCGGTAGGCCTCTTGTTGCTGTACCGCAGCCATATGAAGAGATTGACAATGGAAATATCTAGTGATGAGCTAATTTGATATTTACAACTTCAAGTCCAGCCGAGTCATGTTGTATGAATCTCGAGTTGAATTAAGTAGAGTTTCAAGTTGTATGGAAGTCAAGTTCAGTATAAATTTTTTTTAGTTAAATTCGAGTTTGCACCATAAATGTAATGTGTACCTATGTACATGTTACATGTGTATAACGCCAGTCCCCTGTAACTTCCAGCCCGTGTGACGTGCCATGAGACACAGGCTTTTCTTGCTTGATTACTGTGCGTCCTATGGGTGTACGGATTTGTATTATGCTGAAACTGTACCTGTCAACCCTGACAAGGGTCCTCTTTTCTCTGATGTTGCCCAGTCTGGTGGCAAAGAGGAAGTGCTTCGCTGGGAAGCAGAATGGCTCAAGCCACAAATTAACAGTCACCGGATTTTATCGCAGCCAATCATCACAAACATGAACCGAGTGTCTAGACATGTAGCCTAGTTATTGTTTTTATTCTGGCTCAACAATAGCGGTTTAGTAACTTAACGTTTTTGATTCGCGAGACACAAAAGGTAATTGTTAGGTGCAAATAAATGATGTTGAGCATGTAGAAGCACTGTGACTCGACTTGTATGTTCAGTAGCTCAGTATCTGCTGTAAAAAAACTCTAATCAAGTGACAAATCACTCTTTGTTGACTCGATTGGACTCTTATTTTTTGAGACACTATCCATCACTAGAAATATCTATTCGTCCAGAAGACTGGAACATGATATGTGCACTAGCAAACCAGTTCTGGACAAGGTGGTATAAAGACACAGCAACTATAACCCGGGGGTATGTGGCAAATCTAGCATTTAGGATTTACTGTAAGAGATATAGTTTCAGTTGGAAAATAATATATTACCGCCTGTGGGCTGTTGCTTAGCTAGGGTTGCTAAGCTCCACTCTGGAAGGGATGGCATTACTAGAGTGGTGTATTTGTGCTTGCAAAAGGGACCCTTATGCAGACCTGTACTTAAACAGTACAGTCTGACAGCTCAATAGTATTTTATCACCAGTTGTTAATTATTGTATACCGTAAATGTGCATTGTGACTAACATCTTGACTAGTCTCTAGGAGACTTCAACCGGTCTTGGCGGTCAATAATGTTCATTACTTTTGTAAGTAACATTTTGTGCACATTTGCACCAGTGGACAGCTGGATTGGGTACATGACTAGTCTCCTGGTAGTAGTGCTTGCCGCCACCCGAATATCATTGGAACTCAATATGATGTAGTTAGATATTGGGTAATGGCCACAAAGTACAAGCTCCTAGAAGTAACCAAAAAAATACTAACAACTGACCTAACTGAACTGGGGGAATACTTCCGTAAATAGAGACTCCAGATAAATGTAAGCAAGACAGAGACTTTGTTTCCATTTAAACAATAAGATGGATTTGAAGACAACCTTATAGTGCATAATAAATCCGGGAAATACTTGGGAGTCACCCTTGACTGCACACTATTTTTCAAACAGCTTAGTTCAAAAGTTGCTGCTGAATTATAAACCAGGAATAACATCATGCAAAAGCTTTGTGGTATCACTTGGGCTGTCTAGCTACTACGCCATGGTTTGGTAGAAGAGCCCTTGTGTTCAAATTATTGATGCATAACTGAACAAAACAACACAATCAGGGACAATAAGATCAACTCCCATGTACTGGCTCCCTGCTCTAAGCCACATAGAACTTCCTTACCTACGTAGATCATACACCGTAATCAAAGAATTAAAAAAAGTCTTCCAAAATCGAGAGCTTCCCTATACTTGAATACCTTGCAGATATAAACATTAATGCTTTGCTCAAAACATCCACTGCGCAGAAGTCCACAACTTATACTTAGCGACAAATTCAACCTCGTGGGAGCATTGGTAAACAATGAGCAGAAAAATCACAAGCTCAACACCACAAAATACCTTGCATAAAGGAAAATCCTCCAGGGTTTGAATTGTGCCGAGAAACCTGGACAACTCTTAACAGAATTCACACAGAGCACGGTAAATGTAATGACATGCTCTACAGATGGGGAAAATTACTATACCCTCGATTGACTGTGGTGATGATAAGCAAACTGTTTGTCACATTATGCAAGAATGTGCATTGACTGCTCATAAAGGGAACCCTGATGATTTCCTCGACTTTGACTCCAACACTGGTGGAATACATTAATAACGTAGATGTTTTTTGTAATATGTACTTATTATATGATTTTTGTGATTGCTTTATATGATTATCAATATCACTCATAGTACCAACTATTGTCTATTCACGCTTTCTTTGGCCTTTTGGAATAGAACCTTTGAAAAATCACCGTTGGCGTAACATGTCAGCCTGTGATTAACGTTAAGGTGCTGTGTTCTTGAATAGATTAATAATCTACTTAGAATCTTCTATAACTTGTAATATTCATTTCGTATTAATAGGAATGAACAACAGCGAGAGCAGCGACGTGTTAGCAACGGCCGGTAAGAAATAGTTTTGTTACAATATATTTTAACCTCGTTTTTATATATACTATTTTTAAATTAAATGTTGCCAATTGATGTATTTGTATTGTTACGTAGCACTGATAGAAACACATTTCATTACTGAAGTTAAAAAATATCAGCGGTAATTACGTTGCATAGGCTCGTTCTAGTTACACTGTGTTTTTTTTTTCCGTCCGGAGTAAAAGTTCAATAAGCGAAGCGGATCCTGTCACTCTCTCTTGTTCTCTCTCTTTCTCTCTTCTCTCTTGGGAAATTCGTACCACCTGTCTAGCAGGAAGGTATAAATCTTGTTATTTCTAATTTCAGCACATTTCATATTAATTACATCAACAATAATGATGTTTGAAGTCGTAATTTACAACTAAAAGGGGATTTTATTGTTTAAATACCTATTACATGCTGTTTAGATGCGATGGCACAACACTTACATTTCCATGATGTTTACAAATCCAGCAGGTTGGCAGACGTGGTGTGGAAAGGATAATCTACAATTTGATCAGCTTTCCCGTAGCCTTGTGCTTGTCCCAACATGGCGGGCGATTATACCCAGTTTTTATAGTGCCTTACGACTGGCAGTGGTGTGGCGAAATGTTAATGACACGGCGTATTTTTGAACGAAGCGTGTAGTTCATACTCATGTTTTTGAAACATCCTAGACAAGTTACAATGTTGTGATAAATATGTGTTTCCACAGGGTTAGATGTGTTGTGATCGCTGCATAGCGTGTAAACGGGCACGGTGTCAGCGTTGTAATCGTTACACAGACCAGGTGTGTGTAGATTTCAAATATGTGCAAAGTTTATATGTTGTAACCATGAACTGATGTTATGATGAAGTTAATTATTTATATTTATATCTGTTTATCATAACGTTGTACCTTCGCACTAGGTGTTTGAAAAACAGTTGTGTAACAAGCTTACATTTCTGTGATTTGAATGTCTGCAACAATCCCAACAAAATACTAAGCCCGCCCAGATAAATTTAAATAAATAATAAAAATAAACCTACGAACCAGTAAGTACCAATGCATGTAAATATTAGCTGAATAAATGTTACGGTAGGCCTATGTGTTTGTGTGTTCACCACTATATTTTACGTTTGTCGATGTACAATAAATAAGCGACACGAGTTGCGTGCTTGAATTTACTGTGTCGTTTCGTTGGACTGGTTGTCCCTTCGTTTTAATTTTTATTCCAAACACACATTAATAACAACAGGTTAAGTACTACTGTTATTTAGGCCACACCGTCGTGGCAAAATATGAATGTGCGTTATTTGTAACGTCCTATATCATATGTAACAAATAGTTATAAAGCTCACCTAAATATTGTTATAGGCTTAAATTGTGAACATTCGTAGGAAATTATTTCTGCAGTATGACATAATTCTTTGAACAGCCTTAAAAAGCAACCAACTCACTTGACAGTTATAAAATTAGAAGTTACATGGCAGTGTTTATGTTTATATGTAGCGGAAGGATACATAATTAGTAACCAAAAGTAGAAATTTAGCAGGGCTTTAGAAAAGGCCGAAGTTATCATGAATCAACTATAATGTACCAATATCACAATATGCTTGTGTCATATGCTAAATAAATTAATAGGGAGTCTGGGTATGTGTGCTTGTGACCATTATCTACCGTATTTACCCAAAAGGAAGAAAAATTTTTTTGGCAGAAAAGGAATGGAAACAATGAGGGGTCATCTACAATTCGGGAATCGTCTTAAATTCAAAATGTAGGTGATTTTGACAAAGTTTTTCATGCTTAAATACTGTGTGTCCTATGATTTTACATATTTTTGTAGTTCTGGGACTGTACCTGTGTACTTTGACAAGGGTTCCCTTATCTGATGTCCCCTGCCATAAAGAGGAATTGCCCAGCTGTAAAAGGAAGCACTTTGCTGGGAAGTAAAATGGCTCAAGTCAGGAAAAGGTATATAACACCCACAAAAGTTTTATCATCACACTACTATGTTAAAAAATAAGTCTTCTACAAATAAAATATAACATAAATTAAATCTAGGAAAAAAGTTACCCAAATGCACATTAACATGCACGCATGCACACACACACATATAAATTCATACATTAATATACTGTCATATACCAATGCTGTTTGCACCTATGTTAACTAATGAGTTCGCCTTGATCTGTCTTGGCCTTAGACAGTTTTGTTTTTATACACAAGTTGTGTGCGATGTTATGTTAGTGCAACAACACATGACTTGTAGGCATCAACATCCCGCTCACTAAAAATAGTCATTTTCCTAATGATGTTAGTATGTTGTACACACATCTACATATAATATATTAGTAACTAAAACTGTTGTAGCTTTCAAGATTGGTAAATAGAGTTTTTAATCAAAATATACCAAACACTTCTTTGACACCAGTCGAGTTGACTGTCACTTGAGGTGTCTTGAGGGATGCAACCCTCACTATTCCCTCTCAATCCTGGTTCATAATAGTCCTGTTATTTTATCATTAGTTGTTGCAGATTACTGTTACATAGTGCTTGTAGGTGTACCATTATTGGCATATATATTACCATTATTGGCATATATTACAGTTACTGGCATTAGACGTAACTGCTGATTAAATACAATTTGACATCCATAACACAAATAATATCCCAGGTCCGAGGACCATAAAATGTTTTACCCACGTTAACCGACAAGTTCACTTCAAGTTCACTTCGCACCATCTTGGTCTCTATGGTCACTTTCTTCTTCCAACACAGGTTGCATGTGATGCCAGTGCAACAGTGGCGCATCACTCCGAGCATGCTCCAACAAACACAACAAAAATTATGGTAATAACTTTGACGCGTGACACACTACGGTCAGGTTAAGGTGATGTTACGGTAGAAGTAGTGACTTTATTAGTACAGACCGATCACACTGGTTTAAGGTGGCTAGTTGCAAAATTACTTTGGCACAGAGGCTCGACCTGTATAAAGCATGGGCCGGGTTGCATGCCTGCTGGGTACAAAGCCTGTGTTTGGCTTTGCTATCGGTGGCTTACTCACGCCAACACTGGGGCGGCTGAGTAGTGCTGCTGGCAGAGTTGGACTGCCCCCAAAATTTGCTGCAGCTGTAACTGCTACTGCTGGCTGCGTGGGGCAAGTTGGGGTAGCAGCAGATGCTGAACCAAGGACAGGCCTGTCCTAAGGGCACCTTCTCTCCATGATGTATGGCGGCTATGACCGGTTGTGGTGTCCCTGGAACCTTCCAGGGAGCTAAGAACAGAGAAGGGGTGGGAGCGGGGGGCTGAAGCCCCACCAACTTATGGGCGGCCCAAACTCATTCCCGGGGGGGTTGTCGTGGCCAAGTGCCTTATCTGTCTGGCTGCAGCCCCTGGTAGCTTTGTAGGTAGTTATAGCTTTCCTTTCCTTCAAGTCTTTCCAGCCCCTTTTGGTACAAGGCATAAAGGTGCTAAACCTTGCCCTGGAAAAGCGGAGCAATCAATATTATGGTCCCTGGCTAATAGTGTTCTGCCGACGCCGAGCCTAACCTTTACTTCAGCTGGCAACACAAGCGGTTTGGTGGTTGGAGAGCAGGTTTTCTCTAAATCGTCCCAATGACCAACAAGGGGTCTAATGCTAGGATGGACAAGCACAACCCAGATCCACCAAACACTCTGTCTGGCAACTCACATGGTGCGGTGGATTGAATGCAAGCTGGTCTAGAGGTCTCTCCTCCCTAGGGGAGTATGACTAGTTGTTGTGACTCTACCGTTTGATGCACTGGGTGCACCGAACGGGTGGCCGTTGAATGTGTGTGTGGTCTCTGATGTAAGTGTCCCTGAAGGGGAGCTCGCAGTCCTACACTAGGCGGAAAAATATAGAGTTCAAATCTCAGTCTCCTGCTTCACTCAGTCTGGGCATAGTGTCTACTAGGAATCTTGATGTACCCAAGGAAGTGAGAAATTAATGTAGGTTAGGAACATGTTTATTCCGAGAGGAATAGAATACAGTGGCCCATACTACCTCCTTACTACCTTGAGCTGACAGGAAATAATAGACTATGAATAAATCCAGGTGAATGGGACCTGGTTCTAGACTAAAGGGTGGCAGTTGTCGACTAAGGTAGCTAAGTAACCTTCCGTCTCTATGCTGTGACCGTGTCCTGAAGTGACTTATGAGACCCACTTCCTGAAGGGAATGTGGGGTAGTCGTTGCTGAGAGAAAGTGACTTGGAGGGGTGACATCTTCTAGGTCAGCAAGGGGAGAATTTCTGGAAAATCTGGTTGCTGGTGGCAGCGGTACTGAAGAGCTTCTGGGTGTCTAGGCAACCTAGAGGTCGGAGAGCTCTAGTGCACAAGGTGGTGGAGCAAACTGCCAGACTGAAGTGGCTCTAACAAGAGCCAGGTGGCAATTTGCGAGAATGGCCGGTGCATGGGTACATATAGCGCCGGCGTAGGCAATGCCAGGCCTAGGAGTGGGGGTGCGATGCACACTTGTCTGTGGGTGGAGTGAAAGTTAGTGTGATGGTGGCCATTGCTGATAGGTTGCACTATCTCTCTGCACACCCTTCAATAAATATCTGCTCACTCGGGGGTGGCAGTGGTGACTCACCCACTGGCTTATTCAAACTTGTCGTCTTCTTGAATGAGACCTATGCATTGCTTATCACCCGTGCTTATGATGAAAAGTATAATTTTGTCACTTCTTTAATTTTCCCTGCAACCAGGAAATATCCTGTAGGTACTCTGGTAGTAATTATCAAGTTCAGACCCTGTCCAATGCACTTTGGGAAATACATGTAGATGAAGCGAAGACATTTTATTCTGAGTCAATAAGCATCGCGCGCCAGCTCTATAGTCAAAGATTTACTATTAATTTTTGTGTATTGCAAAGCACAACGTTACGTGAACAAAACTTACAAAATAGGTTGACCATACAGATGTGACAGTAGTGTCTCATTTTAAAATATTCCAATGAAATTCATAATTGTGATGCTCTAAGAAATAAAGAAAGAAAATTAATGGCATGGAGCATCATATCAATACACAGATTGGTTGTGTCAACCAAGTTTCTAATTGATTATATAGTGGATCATTCAGGGCTTCTGATTGTTTAAATAATGTAGCAACAATGAACATTTCAACTAATTTCAATTCTTGTTTTTAATATTGTGCTCAGAGAAGTACTTGTCTCTATTCTCAATTGTAACTTGTGAGATTGAGTTCTTGCTGTTAAATCCGTGTATGTAGTACTGTGTTAGTTGTTGGCATGTCTGTAAGGACAGTGAGGATAGTGGGAGTGCTAAGAGGAGTGTGTGCAGGTGATGACAGCAGGCGGGCTGCTGAGTGCCGGACAGCTGGTGGTGAGCAGTAGCAGCCTGGCTGCTCAGCTGGCAAGTGGCAAGGCTCAGTTGGCAACCATCGGGGGTCAGCAGGTGCTCATACGCACCTCCATTCCAGGGGCTCCCCTTTTAGGCACCACCGCTGTGCCTCCTCTTGCTACCTCCACCGGTAGCCTGCTTATCAAGACTTCTGCTGCCCTACCCCAGACGTCCTCTGTACAGGTCTGTTCACCTGATGTATCTCGCCTTTATTGCTTACCTCACCAACAGCTCATCTTCACAACCCTTATGTGGCTCAGAAATTTGAGCACTTTTATCATTACAACATTCCATAATCATGTTAGTAGAATGATTGTGCATTGTAAAAAATACTGGTACTTACAATACAAAAAATTTATAGGAAATTTACCTATTTTATGGAGTTTCAGTTCAGTTGCACCATAAAACATAACACTCAAATACAAAAGTATGCTATGCCCGTGTTTAATCAAAAATATTGTAATGTTTGGTTATTGTCTGTTTCATTTTGGGGCCTGTAATTTTTGTAACACAGCAAAAGTTTATTTTAAATTTTAAATTTTAAATATATACTTCAAGCGAAGAATAAACTTGTATAAAGGAATCACTTTCATGTTACGTGGCTGAAATTGAAGTTGGCATATTTACTTTTGAGTTAGACTGTTTTTATGTGGGAGGGATTGTAATAACCATACATTATGCATTAGTGTTAAAGTAAGTGTTTATCTATCATTAGAAACTGAATGTAGTAATTTTTTATTGTTATATTACCAACTAAATAAATGTTAGAGTAACTTTCTGTGAAAATTTAAAATAGTGAAACATGTCTAGATTGAATTTTAAAACTAAATGTTTTGTTACTAAAACCTTATGTTTTATAAAAAAAAAATATTCCACAGTTAAATTAATTTATTAGGCTTCAGTTTGAAAATTATTATATAGTTGCTTAGTCAATGTGTAATTGTTTTGGCACACTATTTTTACTAATAAATAGTTTAGTCACGGATAGTGTGTATGTATCGACTTGCGCTTATAAAAATATATTACATACATATTTATGTAATTGTTACAAATAATTTGGGCTAGAAATTAATATCTTAAGTGCATTAAGTTACTCTTTCATTTTAGGGTCTGTGTATGAGTTCTTCAGTCTGTGACATTAAGTGATAACACAAACAATTAATGTTAATTTTTTAAAGTTTTTTCTTGTAATAATGTTTCAATCATTATTATTTTAATTGCAGCTGATGATTATTTTCATATGATTAATTTGTAGGGGTTGGACGATACCATGTTTTCGATACTCAATACAGTTTTCAGCTCGATACCCTCAATACTTTCGATACTTTCGATACTCGATACTATGAGTAAAATAAATTCAATAATGCAATCAAATTTTTGTAAACGACATTTTCATTGTTCTCAACCAAATTCATGATAAATTTTTTAATCAAAGAAATATCACGCAAGATAATACTACAGATGACTTGAACAAATTTGAAATTTATGTAACTTAGCAGTAGGCCTGTCAAGTGTTAAAAAATTATAAATATTTATATGATACTAAAAAAAGTACATCAGGCATGTCAATTTTCGATCTAAGAAAGCTTAATAATTTTGATTGAGAAAAACAATCATTAAGTTCTTTTCGGATTAAGTCACATAGAGAAAATGTACATATTGTATATCGCCAGATAAAAAACATTATCAATTCTTCCGCTACCAGTAACACGATAAATTTATTATTTTGTTTGTTGTTTTACATTGGCCATTTTCACAGATTGTGTACACACAAAATATGTACAATAAATATGAAATACCGGTTGTAAACACAAATGGCACGTAGAAAAAAAAAACTTAGTACTTGCATTCAGAATATAGAAACGTAGCATGGACACAATGTATCCTTGCGGCACAACGGCTCTGTCTATGAATAAAACACTGAGTGTAAACAAATGCTACAATCAATGTAGGTTACCATTCTAACCTAACTTGTTTTTGTTATGGCTTAAGTCATACTGCTGGGCCTCCATTAATTTTATTGCCAGTGGATTGGATGGGGTTAAGGGAGATTTTAGTTTAACGAATTTCATGAGACAGCGATTTTCTGCACCTCTTCTTACGAGACTGTGGCCATGTCTGAATAGGCAGATTTTGTTGACAAAATGATCACGTGACTCACTTTTGTGTACAAAAATGATGACGTATTTGGTAATGGAGTATTTTCTATTTTATATCTAGCGGATGTTAGCAAAAAGAAAAAGATAACATCAGCACAATGTTTTTTTTTAAATACGTGCACAAGTGGGTAAAAAAAATACTTTTTAAACAAATAACCGTACATAAAATACACCAGCAATGGTTTTAAAAAGCAAGTAAGTCATTTGCTTTGTGTGTGTTGCTGTGTGGGTGTGTGTGCATGCATGCATGCATGTGTCTCTGTCTCTCTATGTCTGCCTCTCTCTGACTCTGTCTGCCTGCCTGCCTGCCTCCCCTTCTTTCGCTCTATCTGTGTGTGTGTGTACACACACACACACACACACCCCCCCCCCCCCCCATACACCACAAATAATTTTTTTTAAAAGTCGTTATTGGATTATTTTTTATTTTTTTATTTATTAAAGTGATTATTGCAGAAATGTTACATTTGTTTTACGCATTAAATTTAGATAAAATCATTTTGCACTATTAATGTAATAATGTGTTGACACGACTGCTAAACACGTGGCTGTCAACAACGTCCGAATTGATACCTACCAAATCACAAATTTACAAAATAACTAGAAATTTGTCATTTGGACACGGCCTGTATCATCTTTAATTACATATTGTTTTAGTGGACAAGAAGAAAATTTGCTCGTATGAAAGAAAAATTCAAGTTATATATATAACCTGTCAAGTTTTAACCTCACCAAAAGAAAACACCATAAATATGTCATTCGTATGGTAATTTCAATATTAAACACATTCGGGATGTAAATATTTTTGGTTAAGTTCATTTTCAATACAATACACGTGATATTAATACACTGCAAAATGAGTTGAAATAGTGTTTTTTTTTTTTTTTTTGTCACGCACATTTAAATCATTGTAGTAACCATTTCAAAAAACTTTATGAACCATATACACTTTCAAAATATGTTATTTACAATACACACTGATTTCTTGTTCGTAATTCCTATTTGTAGCTCCTGAATACATGTTGTTCTATTGAAATCATTATTACACGTTTCTCTGTCATCGATACAAAATAATTAGCTGAATCGTTAAGTAAATACGACACTTTACGGGCTTTCCGAAACTTGTAAACTGCCGAAAACCAAATGAAAGTGCCACTTCGTGACAATAGGGAAAATGGACCAAGCATCTAATCCATATATACGTGCCGATAAAAAGTGTCAATATGCACGTCACGATACTCGATACTTTCGATACTGCCCAGTATTGAGGGGTATCGAGGTATTGAAGTATCGAATGGCCCATCTCTATTAATTTGTAATCTCAACACATAAATTAAATTTTTTTGTGCTCATAGTATGTAAATGTAAAAAAAAAAAAAATGAATCCCACCCTCTTGTCTACGCATACTCATACTTATTATTTTTTTTATTTTTAGGACCACGGTAGTGTCAGAATACTTGCCTTCCATCTAGGGTATGTTTCCAGGCAAGGTTGCTCCCGGATTTTCGCATGTGGGAATTTTGCCGGACAATCCCACTAGCCTGCAGGTTTTCTCGGAGAACCCCTATTTCCTGCGCCCTGATAATCTGGTGCTGCTGCTCACCTCGTTTCACTCTCATCAGCTCTCAAAACCTTGCTATTAAGAGCCATCCAAATCTCTTCATTCGCTCACTATTTTGAGTATTCTTTTTGTGTAAACACATGAAATAATTTTTGTTTGTAAGTTTATTTAAATTTCTGATGAGAGGGAATCTACTCATTTTACATAGAGAAATGGAGGAGAATTAAACTTGATACATTTGACACTCCTGATGAGATATGGTTGATTGTTGTTTAAACGCCAGTAGATACTTGCTTCTCTGTACATGTATAGTATGATGACAAATTACATGCGTGTGATTTTCAGGTGCCGGTGAAGCAGATAAGGCCAGTTGTCACCACCAATGGCATGAATGCACCATCTTCAACTGTAATGGTCACTCCGACCACGAAAACTGTGCAGCAAACTGTTGCTGTGACAGCTCCACAAGCGAATACAGTCATCCAGGTCTGTTTGCTGAGTGGTCTGTTTAATTGTTAAGGTGTCATGCTGATGCAAAACAAATGTGAAAGGCAACCAGCTGTCCAACCTCCTAGGGACATGTGTGTATCCAATTCTGAAGGCAGTGCACATTCTCCTAAGTCTGTCCTATTTCTTCTAGTTGTGAATGAATTTTTGTATGTGCATACCCCTGCCACTTCACTCTTCAGAAATCCCTGTAGCCATGAAACAAGTTGGGAAGCGCTCGACTCGCTGGAAAAACCCTTAGTTTGCAATAATCAAAGACATAAATTTAGCCTGCTCTGTGACACGAGGAGACCTGTTAAATTTGTTCGTGTAGACGGCCACAGCAGTGCTGCAGGATAGACAAAGAGTGACGTGTTAAAATGGTGATGCAGTTTGTTATAGTGACTTGCACTGGTTACCCTCCAGGGCTCTGTCTAATAGCCCTTCCGTGGTGCGAAATATTTGTCTCGACCCACTGGGTCGTGGTTTGTTCACGTGGGTGCAGCCTAGTAGAACGGTTATTTCTGAGCGGAGGGGAATCAAAACCCAAGGTGATGCGAATCAAGAACATCTCCCGTCCAGGGATTGCAATTTTACTCACCAATAGGGCTACCAATAAACGGGACGCCAGCTGTCCCAGTCACTTAGCCACGGTAGGAACCGCAGATGGTAACTAGGTTACAATGATTAGGGGTTTCAAGATCCTGTTAGAGGTGCCAACTCAATCCTACTCTCATTACCGGGTAAGCCCCAAGAACTTGGTCTTGTCTGTCTACAACAGGGGAATAAATTTAAGGGAGTGGTAACTATGCAGGACTTGGGGTCGATTTTAGGTTTTAGGTTGATCTTTATCACCTTCCCTGTTGCGGTATGGATAGTACATGTATTGGGCTGGAGGTGAGGGTTTAGCCGGCTGGTAATAACTAAGGTATTCTAAATCAGGCCACAGCCAACAGATTCCGTGCAAGTAGAGCTTATAGCAATCAGTATTTACAGTTCTCTCTGTAGAGCTCTCCGCTCTCTTCACCCTATTCCTACTAGGTATGCCACCTCCCTTTCTATTCATTTGAATGTCAGAAATCTTATAGCAAAACCAATACTCTTCCCTTCCTGCTGATGTGCTGTTATGGGGAATGTCTTCTCCAGACATGCCCAAGGCACTGATGGCTGGATTTGGAGGAGAGAGTTGAGCATCGCTGTGGGTAGACGCGGGAGCATCGGACACCCAGGAGCTTCTGTATGTCCTTGCGGACTAAACGCCTTCTTCAGGTCCCGTTTCCTGTGTGATTCGGTCTGCATGGGGATGTTAGGCAACACAAAACACTTTCAGTTAACAGTAACGTGAAAGGGTAATAAAAGAAAGAACGAAGTCAACTGAATTAGGTTTGGCGTAAATTTTATTTTTACGTCTGAAAACACTGGGGTCTCCCGGTACTCTAAATAATTGACGCTTGCCACTTATACTACTATTAACCACGATTATGACTCATGAAATATACCCTTACCTCAACCTACATGAGCGTTGTTACCGCGAACCAATACACGGTTTGCCGCCTCGCCCCTCCTTCCTCTTCCCACGCTGAGTGCCTACAAGCTGTCAACCTCTTCGGACATGGCTGAGCCCCACCGTAGATACACGAACCAAGAATACTGACGAGAGGGTTCCCACCTCCCATGCCAGCCTCACGGCAGAAGGACGTTACATGCCTTCCCCACACCCCGCCGTGGCAGCCTAGACTTATGACCATATAAGTCAGTGCGCTGCGGGGCTCCAGGAGTTATTTGTATTTCTTCTCTAGAGTAAACCCAGAGCACTCCTTAGTGCTGGGGCCAAAAATGGTAGAAGGACAATATGGGAAAGTGAGACGTTTTAATACCATCAACATGCGAAAAACTCTACAACAGCGCTCCTAGCGGCTTGTACTGACGAATACCCGGGAAATTCAAATTTACATGGCTCAGCATGCGCGATTTAAGTGCAGTTGTCGCCTCGTATAATATTAAAATGCGTTGTTTTGCCGAATGTAATATTACTATGCCGTATTAAAAGATGTACTTAAAACATAAATATTATCACTTGAAAGAAGGGCAATCGGCTGTAACAGAATCATGTTATTGGGCGCAGACTTAGATGTTGCAAATTACAAACGACAAATGTTAATTGATTATAAGTAAGACAGTGGAATGCTAAATGGTATTTCATTTTTCAGATAAACAACTTGCTGTATGTACTCAATAAAAAATTGTGAATGGAGCTGACCCCAAACTTAAATTTGTGCAAAAAATATTACAAAAAATATTTTTTTAATAATATATGATATTTAATATTAACCATGCAACCAAGTAAGTTCCCGAAATACTAACTTAACCTACTGCTTTTGATGTTATCATTAAATTAGCAACAAAACAAATTGTTCACAAATTTCTATTCCTAACAGAAAAGAGTTTTGTTCTGCTTTCTTGTTTCGTAGAAGGTATATTTTGGTTTGAAATAAATTTCTACTCAGTAAAAATGTATACTGAATTATTGTTTTAAGTTTTAATTTCCTGAATTTACCAGCAAGATAAATGAACTCATTTCCAGCATATTGCATTTTATTTCAAAGTGTGTATTCGTGTACAGAATCTCGTCAGAAGGTGGGGGCCCATCCGTCAGTTCGCCGAAAGTTATAGTTTGAGATATATTTGATGGATAGAAAAACGTTGCCCTGTAATTGGTCGAAGATCATGTCACCGTGAGACGGTAGCGACAGATGGTTGCGAGTCCACCTTTACACGTATAAATCAGTTTTGTCATGCATTTATGCCACAACTACACTGCCTCAAGTGAAACAGAGGCAGCTATGGGTAACCCACTGGCAGCCATGCTTCAACCATAAGTAACAAACAGTTTAAACCTCAGTCACTTCTTCATAATATGAGTAGACCAGTTATGAAATTTTGGAGGCTGTAACCAACAATTATACTCAAAGGACTATTCTGTAGTTTGGCAATATCTAGTGCCTGTTTATCAACAAAATGTAAAGTATCTTTGCAGTACAGAGCAACTCTGGATTGGGGGAAATTTTAATTGAAGTGGGCATGCTGTCAAATTTGTAACTGTACTAAAGGCAATGTTGAGTACAGAAAGGGCAAGAAAATCTACCCCCTGGTCTTTTCAAAGTCTGGTTTGATAGTTACTAATTGATCATTTAACAAGTTATTATAAATTATTGATTTCTCACCTCACTATTTTTAAAATGTTTTATTTTTACATCTTTATGTAAAACGAAACATGCAATCCATAGTTACCAGTATTTTAATATGTAGTAGCATTCAGTTAAGATGCTATGAAGTCATTTATTCATATGTGGTTGCGATTTGGTAATTTAGTATTTTAATAATAAGTTTCATTCAATAGTAAAATATCAAATATGTCATTATATTTCTCTACTAATTAAGGTCAAGTTACCTCTCTTACAAAACTATGTCAGTGCCTACAGAGAGTACCCCAATTAAATTTTGTAGAACTTTTATGATCATTACTTTGAACACCACACATGGTGTGTTTATATAATAGATACGTACATGCATTGGAACTTAACTTCCTACTTAATACAGCCACTTTCTTAGTTATTGTAGATAATCCATTGAGGAAGCAGCAATATTGACTGCAAAATGCTTACAGCTTTCAATAACACAATGGTACTCCTATATCAAATATAAAAGTGAACTATCATCTCTGATATCATGCCACTTAGGTGACATTTGAGAAATTATAGATGAGATAAATAATTTAAATTCTAACAAATTACAAATAAGGTCTATACTGTATTAAGGAGGGTATTTCAGAACATAACTAGATGGCAATCTTTGTTTAATCAACCATTTTCCCCACCCTTTACTAATGCAATTTATGCAGTACAGCTGGCACTAGGATGAAGATGCAATTGGTCAAAATATTTGATAGTATATACTAACATATGTACTCAAGCCATTCAGCTAATATACTTCACCTCTCATGTTTACATGCATTAAGCACATTTAATTTTGTAATTCATTTTCAATAACAAAGTTTATTCCCAAATTGACAGGAATCCAAATAATTTTTATAACGTTATTAGATCATCATGAATACTTCTAATAACCAACCTGAATACATGTGTTTTACAATAAATTTTACCACAGATTTTCATACGCTTCATGATGAGAAGACTGGAAAATATGTTGCAGAATTCCAAAGCAATAGAACTGAAAATATCTTACATTGGTCATGATTTTGATGTACTTTCTGTTCATATGCATGGCTTTTGTTATTGTAATGCAATTTGCAAGTACTTTCTCCAATACTTTGATCACCACAAACAAAACTGTGTAAATAGGCTAACAGGTCAAAAGAAATGTGTGCATGTCACTATCACTGACTTACCTGCATTGCAGAATGTGGCAAAATAATTCATTGAAAAACACCTCATTTAAGTTAATACTATAGGTGTATGCACAAAGTTAAAATACTGAGTACTTCAGGGAGTAATTAAGAGGAAGTGAAATTTTTAAAAATCCTTTATTTATTTGTAAAAAAATTTTATAATAAATATCACTGAAATGTAACGAAGACTCTCAGGAGTGAAATATTATTGTTTGAAAGTTTTGTACACAGTTGTGTAAACAAATCTGAATACTGCAAAGAAGGGGGAATGTTGCTACTACTTTTGATTGGTTTTGACAGTAAATCTCACTTGACAGCTGGTTCACACTCTGCAATATTTACACTGACTTGTCAACTGTAGACAACCAGACGACCTAATGACATCTCCACTGCTGCAGTTAAAGTGTCTAGTGTGTGGTGTTAGTACAGGATGTCACACAGAATGAACTTTGATCCACTGGCTGGAGAAGAATTATTCTCACCACCAAGAACTGTACTCAAGAACTCTCCACTCATTCAAATGAAAATTGCTTGCAAACTCAGTATGTAAGGAAATTAAAATATTTGCACAATAAAACAGTACTGTTATGTAGACCTTAGGGTGTGAAAAGGGTAAGCGACTACCTAGAAAGGAAACTATTACAGTTTTCATTCAGTTGTTTCTTTAATACATCATTGAAATATTTGGTAGTTTGTGCAAACATAACCCAAATAATATACAAATTAATATTCAAATGCGTAGTTTCCCAATTGTAAACAATAACATTTCAAAGTATTAAAATACACTGAAAAGTACATAATCAGTACGGAAGTGTACATAAACAAAATAAATACTCTATGCTGAAAACTGGGTAATTCTTAAGCATTTTCTAAAAAAAAAAAAATCTCGGAAAGTGGTATGATTCCACTTTACTAATTCACGAATTTACTAGGGGCATCAATATTTTACCAATAGAATCCCCAAAAACTATAGTGGGGATGTCTATGAAAAGAAGGGAAATTGTGTTGTAAAATGGGTGAAAAATTTGTAAATAATATAATATTTATTTATGAAAATACATTAAATTACAAAAAGAATTGAACCAAACATTAACTAAATAGTCAATATTACCATTACAAGCTACAAATACGACAGTGGGGAGGGCTATGAAGATCAGGGAAATTGTGGTGTAAAAAAAATACAAAATAAGAATATTTTCAATATAAACTTTTACTCCCCAATTTCCGTCGTGTTCATAGCCCTCCCTCCCCATCATCCTATTTTTAAATTTTATTTGTAACATTGTTAATTTAGGTAATGTTCAGTTCAATCTTTTTGCAATTAAATATGTTTTCATGAGACAATATTACAGTAATATTACAAATAGTACAAAAATATGTTAAATTGCAAAAAAACACACATTATTTCTCAGTGCAAATAGGCTACACGTGACAATCATTTATGGGGAATGTCCCTGTTTCACTGATGAGTGATGCTTTGAGAGTCACCACCTAAGAAAATTGCCACGCTTTGAATCATGGTTTTGGGGATGTATTCTCCTGCTGGCACTGGGACTCTGGCTTGTGCATAATGTTTGGCTAATATATTAACATCGTAGGAGCAATCACTGATACAAATATGAAAACACTATTTTAATACAATTAATCAATTTTATCCCCAGCTCAACTTGCTGAACTACACAAACATTGAAGAGGCCCCAACCAGTTTAATACATGGACACTGATTATGTAAACTTTTTACGAGTAATCACCGACACACATACCTATGTGAGCAACTTATCTGAAGCAATCAATCAATTAAATCCTAGCTCAACTTGCTGAACTAAACACACACTTTAACAAGAGACTTCAACCAGTTTGATAGGCTAATATTGAATTTGAAAACATTGTTTAATTTTATATTTCGAAGGTGTCGCTCCAATAATAACAAACCTGCACCTTTCACGTTAAGGGCTATCAAACTTCGCTGAACCCTGTAGTGTACAAGATTAGAAATAGCAGCTGTGATATTCAAGTGACTTCGTTCTTGGTCTTGTGGAAGCAAATTTGGGTTGCGAAAATCCTCTTTTCTGAAAAGGTTGGAACACACTATTCTCGCGTAGGTATAAACAGCCAGACCCTTTCTTTGTTACATCCAGGTCTGCTCTTACATTTCTGCACCCATTGCTTGCACCTAGGAAATGACAGAACAGTATTTAAGTAAATTATGGTATTGTGTGAATGGAATTTTCAATAAAAACACACTGACAGTAATAACACTAATGAAAAATGTTATCCACTACAGCTCGTGTACTTACAGACTTGCATCCTTTAGAAATCTTAAGAAGGACTTGCTGTAGTTCGCAACATTGTAATTATTGCAGCCAAAAACTACACAAATCTTTCTTGCCATTATATATAATCACGCAAGCAAGAAAATTTTAATTAAAACGCATCCGAAATACTAAAAACTACCCATTCAATACACAACTTATCATCGTATGAACAGTACAAACCGCTAGGAGCGTTGGCATAGGTGTTGCACGTTTTTTTCTGTTTCTTTCCCATATTGTCCTTCTACCATATTTGCTGGGTCCTCCAGCAAAACCTCGAGTCTTCAGTAGCCATGGAGGCTACTCTCTGCAATGACGACAGTCTTTGACACCCATCGAACACGAATATATCCTGCTACTAATTTAACTTCATTTTATCTATTCCAGATACCCTTTAGTTTAGTAGTTAAATATTCAGTTTTCTAGTTCACTTTCCCTCTGTCCTAGGACCAGGTCGCCTACACCTGGCTAACATAGTTTTCTTTCATTACTCTGTCTGCTTGGTAGGAGATAGCAGGAGTCACTGTGTTTATTGAGTCCTCCATAAATACGGCTTTGTTCTCTATCCTAACGCTTTTATTTTTAGAGTAACGACTACTTTCCCACTAGAAATAAGTCGCATTGTGCACTACCAACAGGAGCCAAGTTCTTTTGTAAATCCAAACTAGCTTGACTGATGCCCCCCTTCTGGGGACCTCTAGTCTGGTAATACACCCATTCGACGGCCGCCCGGTGCTTCCTGCTCTACCCCAAGCACCCACATGCTGGAGGAAAGGAACAGAGGAACCACAACCAGTAGAAATACCTTCCACCAAGGAGAGACACCATACTTAGGTTATATCACCTACCAGAGCAGCCAGGTGTGGAAGGTATTGCGCTATTGCGGCCTGGCCTTGGCTGGATATCACATCCAGTAGTAGAATTGGTGGCCCACACGGCTCAACGTCTCTGATCTGCCCGTTGACGTGGGGGATCAATGGATTCTTACCGAGCTTGTCCCACGAATCAGCTACTTGACCTACACTATTATAGGGGAATAGTTTCTCATCAGAAGTGCACAACGTGTCTTGTTCAGCGGAGAGCCAAACTCTATGACTCAAAAGATAGGCATGGCCGAAGGCATAGGGAACAAAAGATTGCTCATCTAGCTGCCAAGCAGCGGAATACCTTAGCCCCTCCTACGCAGGAAAGACAGGTGGAACGGACAGTGCTGCCTGGCTGAGATTACAGGCAGTCTGGACTGTCCACGTGGTACGATATATATATATATATTTCCCACCGCTTGTCCGAACCAGTCCTCGCTACCACCCTGTGTTGAGGGGTCTAGTATACAGGACTGAAGCTAAGTATGGACTAGCCAATCCTAGATTCTGGAGTCAAGAGTCAGCGGCCTGGAACTTGGAGTACGGTGTGAGACAATTCAGTACAACATAATCCAACCCAAGGACTGTAGCACCAGCTTCACTTAGTGAGGCAACCCACTTTACCAACTGACCGAAGACGTTCAGAGTAAGTCAGGTTTCTAATACCTCCCATCAGCTACATATAGCTGGGCACGCATCATAATTATAAACAATTATTTACTTTGTGAGTTTACTCAGGTGAATGTAAACCTGGACGATACTCGTAAATTGTAATACAATAAAGTAATAATTACTCCCGAGGTGTGGTTGTATAGAGGGGACGTAATGACGACCTGCTACCGCAGTGTCAAGGGGTGACAGTGGTAAAGGGGTGTGAAGTTCGGATGTCAAGGTTACTTGTGGAGCGTCATGCAGGAGCTGCAGGTTGAGCTTGGTGCAGGAGGAGCCATCTCAATCTGTAGGTGCTGGTAGAGCTTTGTACAAGCTAAGAGAGGAGGAAGTATTGGTCAGACCAGGGAGACCTCGCTGACCTATGCGGGCGGCGAGCCGGCGAACTCTGGCTAGACGCGCTTCTGAGCCTCCTTATATAGTTAAAAAATGTGGGGTTCAGGGTTCTTCTGGGGGTGCAGGGGATGATAGCCTTTCTCAACAGGGTCTGTTTATCAAAGGGTTGCGGTGACAGCGCACATTTCTTATCCCGAGTTAAGAAGGGGGACAGGTTTACTACCTCCGCTCAAGGCTCTGCTGCTGTGCCGTCACTGGGTGCAGGGAAGCTGTGATACTGTGGTGTTGCTTGTAATTTTCTTCTCTGTTATCTGTGGTCATTGGCTCATTGGATAAAACAATCTTGATTTGAGGGGGTGGTGACCGTATGTTTGAATTCCAGGTGGGCAGGACAATTTCATAATTAAACGCGTTAATTATAAGTGTGGCGGAGGTTGTCCAGTGCATGGATTCAACACTGTCTGTATGTGAATGTTAGTCTGTCGCTGGTGTGACTTGCCCTGAGCTCTTCCTTGCTCATTTATGGGGTGAAGTCGCCTGTAGGATGCGCAGCAGTGTGGCTTGCATCAGTAGGATAGTCTGTCTAATGATATTTCCTCCCCAGTCAAATATTTGTGCGTGCTGATCACGTGTTTGCAGTGAGTCACCTAGTAAAGATAAGTTTGTGAATGCACACACTAATAAAAAGAGACCCGTGAGACACCGCGGTGATCCCCAGAAAAAAAAACCGAACAAAATGTAGACAAGAAAACACATATTTTAACTTGAGGAATTAACAACAAGAAAACGACGAAGCACCTCCTGATACCAACTGGATGCTTGGCTATCCGTACCTTGGTTATTCCCTGGAGCGACAGAGAGCGAGTAAGGAAGGAGGTCAAGTTCAATATGAGGGGAGCAGCAAGCTATTTCACTGTGCCAAGAGGGGCGTCCTTTACAGAAGTGCCGAAGGAAGGAAAATTGCTGTTAAGAGGACAGCTCCGCATTCCTGCAAAGGAATTTTCTCTTGGTTCCACCTATCCCTCTGAGTGTTATGGCCGAGAGGAAGGATGATTGTTGATCAGAGAGAGCACGCTTTTGTGTCAGGTTGCTAGGCAGCCTAAGTTGAGCTGAAAATTCATTCTTATGTTCAGATACCTTGATATCTAGACGATAGGAATATGTTCTGTCTCTGCTCAAGGATGTCAACTTGATTGCCTGCAATGGTGGCTAGTAGAGGGTGACACTCTTCCTCTCCAAGGGGTTGGGTTACAGCCCTTTCCCTTGCAGTAAGCTAGTCGAGACGAGTGAGAAGCATGGCAGTACCTGCAAGCTCCGGACACTTCTTCTGCGTATGACCAATCACCTGCATCCCTCTGCAGCGTGATAACTGAATGAGAAGCATGGTTATCCATGCTAGATATTCTTCCATCTCTCCTCAGGGATGAGATATAATCTGATCCTATTCAGACGGAAGCCAATCGAGAGAAAAAGCTATATTGTCCATGTGAGAATATACCCTTTCCACAACCTCAAAGATGAACTTCAGTCGCAACAAGGGGGCAAATTGACGCATGACATCTTTTTCAGCAATGGAGATTAGACTACTTCCGCTCCATCCCTAGCTTGGTTTATCGAGGAGACGAAAGTTTCCATTTTCATTTGTCCCAAGGTGAGATTGTATTGTGTACCATCCAGATTGTTTTCTTCACCGGCTCACTGCAACTATGATTAGATGCAACGAGTTCTACTTCAACTCCCTGCTAGATAGCGTTAATAGTAGGATTATCATTTGTCTTTGCTTTTCTTCCCTTCCAGCCGGCTGGTGATGTCAGTCATGCATTTGCTACCCCCCGCATTGCGACCACTCCTCGCCGTATTGGTAACTCAGCGTCAGGCAGTGGCTCGAATTAGTATAATGGGAGAGACGGCCCACATCTCCAGAGCAGTTTGTATTTCTAGCACAATTCGCTCAGTTTTTGTTTCTAGCACAGTTTGCTCAGATCTGACCAGATTGAGCAGTCTTCATTCCCAGTGCTCGTTACTCAGGAATTGACCAAATATACAGCAGTCTCCAGCACGCGTTGCTCAGACACTGATCAATGCACCCCATTCTCACCATTTACAATAAGGTTTGCTACCAGCGCTAGCCACTTGGATTTTAGCATTACATTAGTTAGGCGCTCTCCCTGCTATGTAACTCGCAAAGCCCATTCAGCCTGCAGTATATGGATGTATCTGTAGTTGATCTATCGTCTAGTCCTTCTCAGGATTCGTGTCACATCCTTGCTTAGTGTACCTAACCACATGTCAGATTCTGTACATTATGTCTTGTCACATTATCTATACGTCCCACAATGCAAGAGGAAATAGCGTAGACAGTCAGCGCATCACACCTCGCATTCCCCTGCTTCATTATCGGTTGCCTCTACCGGACAGGGGGCCGTGGTGGCTGAGTGATTAGCATGCTCGCCTCCCACGAAGGCGAACGAGATTCAATGCCCGGCCGGGTCACTGGATTTTGCAAGTGATAATCATGCCAAATTATGCAGTTGGTCGACGGGTTTTCTCGAGGATCTCACATTTCCCCCACCCCTTCATTCTGGCGCTGCTCCATATTTACTTTAAACACCGTCATCGGCTCTCATGACTTCGCTGTAAAGAGCCACCCAAATCTCTTCATCTATACCGGCCAGTTTCTGTATTCTAGATTCCCAGTCAAAATTCCTGCCGTTGGCAAATAGTTAGGGTGCATTCACCATGTTACTTTTCTTTACGGAAATAAAATGTGAGTTGACCTTCACCTACTCAAACGAGCCAAACTACTAAACGTTACCCATTCACACTCGCTTAGGCTGCCCTTCCCGTCAACCGCAGTGTTGAAGGAAAAGAGGAGCCACACTGTCCTATACTGTCCTAACTCATCTTGTCGGCTCGGAGTCTGTCTTGTCTTTCCACAGCAGTTACCACCAAGAAAGTGAGGTGTTCCTGAGTTGGGAAGATTTGGACAGGGCCACACGCCCATGTGCGACCTTGGACAGGTGAGGTCTGGCTTCCATCGTGAACTGCAGTATCTGCCAGACGTTGGAATAAGATGTCCGTAAGTCCTTGGCCCGCACGTGGTGCTAAATTTAAGTTGCACAAGGAGCCTGCAGTCTTGGTACAGTAGCAGAAGAGTAATTCCTCTTTCCGATACCCTATTCCAAATGGAGGGGATTAAAGGAGAAGGTGCGATAGATTCGCCTGCTTCTGGCCGATTACACGAGTATAAGTCCACGTTGGTGTCACAAATTGCTATCCTAGAACCACGAGCTCAATCCCAAGTCCTCAGGCACCTACAAGACCCAGTGGAACTCGACATCCCCAGAGATTTATTTGATGCTCCATTTAACAACGACCCGACTGAGTACCCTAGGTATGGTAGATAGTAGAACACTTGGTTCCTGCCATACTGTTTCCTACACTTTGAACGACACCTCAGTTCACACCAACCTTCTCTGCTGTTCCATAACCTACGTCTAGTAACACAGACGCTACTCCTGCAACTCATCACCCAGGTATCGCCAAGAAACCCATGGCACCCAACTGTGGAATTTTTGTACCCACACCTCATATTGTGCCCTGCCGCAAAGTGACCAGGCAGCCAGTTCTTTAGAACGGAAAGGCACCAGTACCTGATCAGAACTGAAACCTCTAATAAGAGTATAGGAGATCCTGGCTTAATTCCTAGCCAAAAAGGAGAACACCATGTACGATATAAGACAAGTGAGTATTAATTCCCAGTATGCCACGCATCAACATCATATCTGTGTATTCAGAAGAGTTGTGTCCAATTTGAAATTAACATTTTTTGTAATTTACATTCACAAATAATTTCACACAACACACTATTTCAACAATTTTGATTATATTTTTAGCCTTTGGATACAGTGCAACATTCATTGACATGTGGGTTTAAAACATAAAAATATTTCAGTCATAATAAACCTTAAAGGGATTGGTTGCAAACGTAACCATCAAAAACTACCTACATTTCTCATTTGGATTCTTTAATCATTTCAGACATACATGCTTTCTTAATTATTAAGTACGGCTACTGGTAAATCTAGCTATTTAGGTTTGCAGACGGATAACAAATGTTCTCTCACATTACGTACTAACTATAATTTGAGTTATTATAGCTATTAAATAAAAAAGGGATGGGTTTCTCATAACACAATAATTCTGTAACATTTTCGTTGCAAAATGTAGCCATTAAAAATTAACAAAACATCTTATTTGTATTCATTAAAACATTCCAGATGAAACACATTCCATAAATTGTGTGTGTTAAATGAACTTACCAACTCCTTGGTCAGCCTACCCATATCCTATTAACATAAACAGCAGATAATATAATATATAAATAAATAAATATATATATATATATATATGTGTGCGTGCGTGTACGCGTGTGTGTGTAATCATGCCTCTGTGGGGCTAGCCCAAATTGGGTGCAAACCTAAGGAAATCTGAAATATTTTAAAATGTTTGTATATGAACGTAGATGACTAAATGTTAATACCAATTACAAATGTAATTAAATGTTGGTCACACTTTTACTATTCCTGTTACTTTATCATATATCTACTGCCACTTGTCATCAAAACCAATAATTTTATTATTCAATGAGATGCAAGAATTCTTAACAAGTCGTGTACTAATTCATGATTTGGTAACCTGCGCTATGCTTTGAAATGACGTAGGAAAAAAATACAATATTTAACTTAAATTATAAAGATCACCTTCATAACTATTAACTTACGATCACATCAGGTTCAGAATTGTTTACCGATTCCACTATTGAATGCTTTTTAACTGTGAACTGTTTTGATGACAAATTTAATTATTTACATCCACATCTGTTTATTTATCACATCGTTGTACCTTTTCCCTAGATGTTTGAAACACAGTCATGTTACGTGATCCCAACAAAATACTATGGCCAGCCCGATAAATTTCAATAAACCTAATTAACGGTAAGTAGCAATACCTAGAAATATGAGCGGAATAAAAGTTACTGTAGGATTATTTGTGAACATGTTCACCACTATCTTTTAAGTTTGTATGACAAATAAATAAGCAACACATGTTGCGTGTGTTTGAATTTAATGTGCCTTTTTCGTTTAACTGGTTGTTTCTTCGTTCTAATATTTATTCCTACTTAGGCCGTCCTTTTAAAGAAATAACCCAACACATATCAATAACAAAAGGATAAATACTACAGGTTCTTTACCTTGCAGTTTTATCAGTGTTAAACACAGTCGTGGCATAATATTGACGTGCATTACGTGTAATGTGCTATGTCGTGGAAGACAAATATGTTAATTTAAAGTAACCGTAAGAGCTATGGTCAATTCAGGAATTTTTTTAATTTCATAAAGTTGACCTAAATAATGTTTAACAGGTCTAAACTGTGTGTATTCGTACGGAATGGTTTTTGAAATATGCCTAATTTTTTGATCAGGGAAATTGTGGAGTAAAACGAGTGGAAAATATGTGCTTCATAATAATATTTATACGTGAAAATACATGAATTGCCAACAACACAAACTAAACCAATACAAACACCTAAATTGGTGGTGGGGAGGGCAATGAAGATCAGGGAAATTGTGGGGTAAAAAAATACAAAATATGTACATTTTCATTATAAACTTTTACCCCTCAATTTTCCTACAGTTCATAGCCCTGCCCATCAGGTGAAATATTGATGCACCTCATGAAATCTGTGTTCTGTATTAATAATAAAGTGGATTTATACCATTTTCTGGATTTTTTCTTCTTTTCTTTTCAGAAAAGCCCCTCTGCTTTACAGTACCTCGAAGGTATGTTTATATTTACCGGAACCTGCTTTCCGTGAGCACCCACAAAATATAATTTCCACTTCTGTCTCAATTCACGAAAATAGTAATTTTGATTACAAGGTCAATTCACCAACTTTTGTGGTTTGTTGCCAGACTGCTGTATTGTATAAATTCTTAGCATTGCAGTTTCAAGCTGCAACATCATAGTCCATTGCACCTTAAATATTTCAGAGCACTCAATTAAATGGATACGTAAATTGCTTACATGTTTCCATGCATAGGCTTATACACTGCAATCTCAAACATGCAGGCTGGTTTGATATTAACGTAATTCTTCACAAAAACAACATTTACAACCCTACATTATACAACTTACCAGCAGTTTGTTTTATGCCATCTTTAACCTTGCAAAGCTAAATTTGCGATTTGCACTTACTTTCCAGCCAGCAAGTGCTTGAAAATGTTCAATTGTATTTTATTTGTCGATAATTTTGGGTACATATGGGTGATATACCATACTGCTACACCCTACCGTGGACCTTTGTTTTGACTAACAAAAAAAATGGCGGACAGAGGTTCAAGTGGCATCAGTCTGGAAACGCTTCCGCCACTCTATGTTTACTATATAGCTGGTTGCCTTAAAGATTAACAATTGTTCACCAGTGAACCAAGTGTATGCCAATGAATACAATTTAAACTACATGAAATATTATTACATGATTTTCTCTCCAACACGAAGCAGAAATCAATACCTGTTTAAAAGGCCAGTGAATATCTATAAGGGACTTCAACATTGACCCAAACAACGTACTCAAGCATGTTATATAATTTACTCGTTGCCCTAGCAAATTGTAGACCAACGAAGAGAGAGCAGCTAGGCCAGTTCCTAAAAGCCTCGTCCCTGTAAAATACATGAAAACTAAAAATTTCACTAACATATACTTTAAGAAAATATTTGTACAGCAAGTGTGGTGACCAAACCAATTTGAAATCAAGCAAAAAATGATCTAACACTTTAAGGCCCACATTCTGTAAATCGTAGGTACATGGTTTAAGGTAAAAGAATTAAATTGGGCACCAAACACATTCATCAGCCACAGCTTACACTGCACAGAAAACTTTCAAATTACTCAAAACCTTTTTCAGGGGCAGGCCAAAACCATATTTGGAAAAATCGTTAATTACTATCTACATCCAAACTTTAAGCCAGAAAACCGCTACAGTGAATTCAACAAATTAGCAACTCACCATGTACACTTGTTGCGGCAACTTGAGCCCTAGCATAATCACTCAAGGTGCTTCATTTCACACCCAATCTCAGTCGACTTGATAACATTGTGAAAGAGAATTGTGTCGTCCAGAAGCACATCTCACCTGATAGTAGGAGTAGAGTAGAGTGAGCCGGGAACACTCCCGCAACCACTTTAAATAAACTGTCATAACATGTGAGAGAGTATGAAGTAACAAGGTGGAGAAAGATGGAGAGGACAACAGGGGAGGAAAAAGGGCTGGTTGCCGAGCCGACATGGAGGAAATCACAATACTGGAAGAAGACACGGTTTCTTTAAGGCGCCAGGGGCGCTTGTGGTACATTTTGATTACAATTCCTCTCATTTCCAACAAGATGGAACTGAAAACTGGTTTTTGTACTTGGTAAAACTTCTGAGGTATAGTTTTTTCTGAAGGCACTTGCATTTTGTAAAATGTTTATAGTTAATTAGCAAACTTGTCATTTTGATACCAGAGAACATTACACTTAATGGGGAAAATGCAAATTTTTGTATACAGTAGATTCTCAAAAATTCGTTTTTCAGTGGATCAACAAGGAAAAACGAAGAATGCAGGAAAACAATGAATGCAGACATGGAATTTGAGAAATATTTTGTACATAACCTGAAAATGCATGTTTGTTTAAACCAGCAGCGTAAAGATGTAATTAAAACAGCTTATTCCAGTAAATTTATGTTAAAATATTCACTTCAAATTAAAACTTTAAGTTCTTGAAAATAAGCAGAAATAATTTTTTTATTCAAAATTTTTTTTCAGTGTTCCTTCGTTGACTGAGCAGTGCTCACTACCATGGTTAAAATTGTGACAGCTTAGCCAACCATTACTTGCCGAGGCATTTTGAAACCCTTACGATATTAACCAAACCCACAACCATTAGTTTCTGATAATAAACATGATGTTAGAATACTGCACCTTTAGCAAAACCCCTCTATTACGACCCAATCTCGAGGAACCGTGAAAATTTGGGTCGAAAAAGTTGAGAATTTGAGACACATCTAAAAATAGATATAGTAATCCCTCGCCAACCCAGGTATCTTCAAATGCGGTTTCAGTTATGCTTGGATTTATTTTTGTAGACCTATTCTTCAACTGTGGTAAAAGTTTATATTATCCACAGTTTTCAGTCTTTGGAAACCTGGCCTTTAATGGTGTTAACCATCACCCATTTCTAAAAACTTTGACAATTGTTGTTCCAAGCAGCTTGAAGCAATAAATTACTTCAAGTCAGATGGGATTTTGGTATTTTGATGATGGCCTAGGCGAGGGTGCGTATGATGAGTGGGAGGGGGGAGAATTCTTTATCTAGTCACGCGCTGTACAGTACTGTACCGTACCACCACCTCTGCCTTACCCCTCCCACTCATTTTTTTTTACTTCTGTCAACCATCCACCCATCCGTAAGGTGATAAATTTTTATGGTGAGCAATTTATTTTGGAGAGTTAGGCCGTGTGCTTGTATATGTCATGTCAGAATTTTTTTCATGAAAAATTTGTGTCAATATTTCAAGTAGGCAACACTAAATTTTCTATTCCTGTAAACATTGCTGGGCCTCATTGTACCAGTACAGAGGCCAACACGCTGCCTAAATTTAGTAGAAATTCAACACATTGATGTGAATAGCATCTATCAGCATGTTTTTCCAACACTAGCAGTAACGACGGCAGTGGCGCTGGCTAGTCGCCGCCCACGAGTAATCTTGTAGTGATCAATCGATAAGTGCGTGAGGCAGTCGGCCCCGGTATGAGCAACAGCTGAGCGGCATTCGGGCAGCCTGGTGTGCCCGTGATTCTCTTGCCAGAGCTGCGTACTTCACAGCCCAGTCAGAGGATCCAGGCCCAAGTGACAGTCGGGTAGGGGTGTCTGCTTCCATGGTACACAGTAAGACAGAAGTTGCAATATCAGCGTATCACATAAAGCTGGAGCTGTGTCAGCTTTAGCTGTTGGCCCCCTACGAGTTGGTTGGTTGGGCGCAGGGGGGGAGGGGAGTCTGTGTCAGACCTAAGCACTCAAAGAAGGTAGCAAAAGTCAAGAGAACCACCACTCCTAATATGTGGGGTTCGAAGATGTGAAGGATGATGGGATTTGGGGGTCTGCATGTATCTGCTCCTGCAACAGTGTGAGTGGATAATGGTTATAAATGGGAAAATAACTGGAAACAAGGTGGAGGAAGAAAGTGTCTGAAAGTGATAAATCTCATCCAGCTTTGTTTATACCTGTTTATTGTTAGAACAACAAACCACATAATCCAGCCTGTATCCTGACTGGGGCCTGAAATGCCGACCTATTATGCCTATTATGTCACTGTAGGAGCGGAGGGCATGGGTTACTGCAAATGGTGAGGCTAGCGTGGTAGCTTTGAAGCTAGTAGGCATTGTGAGCTGCGAGGTAGCTGGTATTTTAGTCTATAAACTTAAAAACTGGCTGGTAACAAGCAAGACTTGTGGCGGGAATACACTGTGATTTGTCTGCGTCCGAGTCATCCGGGCAGAATGGTTCTGCAAGAGAGCTGTGCGACTTTGCCTCGGAACTCGGGGCTGCAGTACGTAAGCCCATCAGGTCGCACAGTCACATGCAACACTGCACAGTAATTTAATTACACTTACTTTCCACGTAAAAATTAGACTTTAAATTACTTTACACTTACAAGCTGCAAATATAGCTCCTTAATGATGTACTACAAATAACTCTTGTATAGGACACATTCACTTGTAGTCAATTTGTCATAACTCCACAAACACTTGTATTTCCGTACAATAATTATATTTTAATACTTCACATGGAAATAATTTTAATGAAAAACTCGTATTTCTGTGCAATAGTTAGATTTAACCCTTCATATAAAAATAATTGCAATAAAACATGCGTGATACTGCTCATAAATTGCAAGTTTTCTCATGGTTAAATTGAATCGGAATACCAAAATCATTGCACATTAGTTTCCTGTCTCTGTGCGTAGTAATTAAACAACTGTATCATGGTGATACACATCAGCTACAAGTAAACAACACTGGAGAATATTTTGTGCCATATATTCTGTAGATTTATGTTTTCTACTACTTACATGTTACATAGTACAATCATCTATTGAATATCGTGAAGGTTAGGCTTGAAAAATTCATCAGAATTAAATGATATTCTGAGTGTGCTTTAATACCTTGGTTTATAGCTGTACTCGCTACCCGTCCCAGCCTCCCCGGGTGTGATAATACAAATATGGCGTTGTTTAGGTTTGCAACAAGTATGTACACTAAATGCTTAAGGTAACTAACATAGGATTATTACTGTGTTGTTCACATCATCTTCGTAAGTAAACCCTTTATTTTTAATAACATTTTAAAAGACGAAGATGGTTACTGTGGGTCATATTTAAAAGATAAACATATGCTGCCGTGGACGTTTTTGTATACCTTTTTGAGATATACGTTTCTGTAATTCTTTAATTTGGTAAATCTCTTGTGGGTTAGTCAGCGTAAGCCATGTAACAACCTGAAAGGCTGCTTTTTCCGTCTATTATAAAACGTCGACATTTTTCATCTATCCTTACATTAAATATTAATGTATTAATACCTAAACCTTCCTCAAGAAATTTTCTAACTGATAGTTAAAACCACATCAAAATCCATCGAATAGTTTAGAAGACTTAGCCGGATACACACACATTCACAGCTGGACAACTTTGTTTTATACTATGTATAGATAAAGAACATTAACGCATTGGCAAAAACATACCCTTTGACTAACGTTTTTTAAAATGTTTCGTTTCTAGAAGCTGTCTCAGATTAAACACAATTTAGTGACCTGAAAGAAATATACTGTATTTGACATAAATTTAGGGTTTTTTTTACCGCATAAACACCCTGACCTTCATAGCCTCCCTCGCCATAATATTTCTTGGTATATATTGAAAATTACGTGAAGCCCAAGTAAAATTTATACTAAGAATAATTAGTAATAAACATATATACCATTTACATGTATTATTTTTCCATTTTTTTTTAAAGACCCTCTCCTGGATAATTACCACAGTATTTCTTTAGAAGAAAAAAAATTTAGAAGCTTCCCATTTTCCATTATTTTATGGGGGTTTTTATTTGTATTTTCATTTGAACGAATTTGGATAGTTAATTTATTGTATAAAATATTTGTGCTGTGGCACAGTAGTGAGGGGAGTGGTTTTGGCAGCCTGCCCCAGTGACTCACCTTCAGACCAACCCAGCACTGCAGCCCCAGCCACCTCCACTACAATCACAACCGCAGCAGTCACAACCACAACCATCACAAGTGCAGCCACAACCAGAGCCGGACCCGCTGTCCATGGAGCAGGCACTACTGGCAGGCCAGCCGCCAGGCACGGTGATCAAGTGTGTGACAGCACAGGTGATCCAGACTGCACAGGGCCCCAGGATCGTTCTACAGGGCTTGCAGGGGGCCGAGTTCACCCAGCAGCAGTTGGCAGTTGTTCAGCAGCAGGTCAAGCAGCAGCTGCTGAAAGGTAAGTGTTCTTTCTGCCGTTCTCTGCCAGCTGTCCTACTGCTGGTTCCCTCTTTGTGGAAAATAACCATCCACATTTCTGACTACACTCTTAAAGAACAAATCTTAAGACTGGCATGAAAGTTGCCTTCCATCTTGGCTGATTAATTTCACTAAATGGCCACACTGCGTTATCAAAGTAGTGCTAATTTTACTTTTAAGTTGATACACTATGCCTTAGGTTAAATACCATGAAACCCCTGGGTACGTGACTTTAGAGGTAAGAGGCGGTTGTGGTCAGTATTATGATTTTGGCTCGTGATGCTAGTATAACGAGAAACATAAGTGTGACTTGGTGTTTAGCAGATGCTTGGCCGGTTTATAACACAGGTCGTGTGGCCTCTCTAATCGGGACAAAATCAAGTTCCAGTGTCATGGCTCGACGAAAGGGCTGGCCCTTAGCAACTGATTTACCTTGTTGTATGAGGATTCATTGAGGCTGGTATCCGAGTTCCTGCGGATGCGGATGGCTGCCGTGGTTCTCACCAGGACGTGGTGCACTGTTGATCATGAGGGAGTATGGGTTGGGCTGATGGTTGACTGTCTTGAAATCACTAAACCACGGGTTAGCAACACCCAGAGGAGTTTCTTCTCCCAGGCGAATGGTATCTACCAGTGTATGGGGTGTTTCTGTAGCCTTGGCGAGTGGAGGGATGAGTGATTGTAGTGGAGCTGGTAGGTTAGGCCCTCTCCAGTAGGAGGGCAGTATGAACTCTACTCCATGGGGGTGTTCTTGCAAAGTGCAGGAGGACTAATTGGATCGTGTAAACTGCTCTTCTAGACTTCCTCTGGGCACCAACCTTCCGGTTGTACGGCATAGGAGAAGGTACACATTAATGCATCAAGAAAGTGAATCAGGTGACGTGGTCTCTACTGTGTCCTGCCAAGGCTCGCAGCCACGTAAGCCCGAGTTCTACCCTGTGCCCCTTTCGTCCAGCCCTATAGAGACGGTGGATAGAGTTGGGTTCCCTTCAGCTGTACACTACGACATTTGGGTGTGGTATCCACAGGGGATAGTTTGTCAAAACCAATTCTTACTCCTTTCCGGCCCTGTAGAGAGCGGTGGTGGAGTATTGGTTAGCTTGATTGGCTAGCCACCAGGTGAAGGTCCTAATGGTCGGGGTTCTATCGTACTATACCCTGGGGCACAGCATGGCTGGCCGTCGTGTGTATTTTGCTTTAGTCAGCGTGGTCTTCCATCGCCAAGAGTACTTCCCTCTTCAGGCGTATTGTCACATTGCCTACCCTACAGGCTGCAGGAACTTATGAGCGAATTCTCTTGACCCAGATGGCACGCTCCCCCCTACCCCGCACTGAGAACCTATAAGCTGCCCAGACCTTGGGCAAGGCCAAGCACCTACGACAAGGCATGATGCAGAAACACGGACTAGAATTTTCCTATGCCAACCATGGCAGAGGGACGTCACACCCTCATCGCACCCTGCGCCGGCAGCCAACGAGCTTCCACCATATAAGTCCGGACGCTGCTGGCCTCGGGAGTCATTCGCACGCATCGTCTCTCATGACATCCAGCGCTGACTCGGTGCTGCGACCTCCGGAGATATTTAATTTAACTTTAATTAATTTATATTAGTCTAGAACCAGTATTCCCCTTTTTAACATAGAACCAGGTCGCCTAGACCTGGATGTGCAGATACTTTCATTCCTCCGCGGTTTGATAGGAGGTAGTATGGGTCACATGTTTATTGAACATTCAATACACACTCATTATTGTGTACCTTTCTGTTTTTCTTTTCCTGTGTATTTGTTTGTATTAACGGTTGGAGACAGAATACACCGTGCATTGCAGACAGGAACCGGGAAATTAATGTAAACCAAGATAGCCTGACTGTGGAACCGTTTCAGGTGTCTGCACATCAGAAGACTTACATATTAGATGGCTACCTGTTTCTTCCCAATTACATATTAGCACTAAGTCAATGTTCGTGGGGGAGAAACGACTACGCCACAACCACTAGAAACACCTTCACATCAGGAGGGGTGACAGTCTCAGGTTATTTCTCACCACTTGCACTAAGTCAATGCGCTGTGACCATAGCCTGAAGTTTTGCGGTTCAAACTAGTGCAAACGCACAACCAATAGAGGTTTGGCGGCCCTCACGGCTTCACGTCCCTGATCAGGCCGCATACTATAGGGGATCAGTGGCTTAATCCAGAGAAAAATTTACTGCTTGTTTTTCTAAATATAAGTTACTAAGATTTGTTAGTTCAAAAATTGACATACCTGCTGTGTTTTTTTGGTATCATATAAATATTTATAATTTTTTAACACTTGACAGGCCTACCGCTAAGTTATATAAATTTAAATTTTGTTTCCATCATCTGTAGTATTATCTTCAGCAATTTTTCTTTGGTTTTAAAACTTTATCAAACATTTGGACAGTGAAAATGTAGTTTACAGAAATTTAAATTGTATTATGGAATTTTTTTTACTCAAGAGTATTGAGTATCGAAAATATTGCGGTGAAAACTGTATTATTGAGTATTGATTATCAAAAACATGGTATCGTCCCACCCCTACTCATAACACATCATCGAAAAAAAACATAAAACTGAGAAGATCTGAACACATGCTGAAGTAATTAGATTCTCTATCAGGGTGTTCTTGTTGTTTCCCTGCCAACATAAAAGGTATACATTTGATTACAATGCAATTGTCATATTATATCATTCACTATCACCGAAGTACTGTGCATACTGCATAGCGGTGTTTAAGCACATGGTTTTTCCCACCTACTCATGTCTCGTGACATAAAATTTTGTTTGCGTTTTCAAGTAAACAACGTGATCACACAAATCATTTTGTTATCCGCACATAAGTGAAGTATAACAAATGGATAATTTAAAACTTAATATTAGTAAGAGTGTTCATTGGTAAAATTAGTTTGCATTGTAATTTTAGATACACTCAAACAACCAATTTTGTCTGTGTTTCCCAAATATGGTAATTAATAAGAATTTTCAAATAAACATAATTTCTCAGTAGTTTCTACCTTTCCAAACTAGTTGGCATCCACAGTGAGAGCACAAGGATGCTATGCTGGTTGCTAGGCAACTAGCTCCTTCCCCACCAGCCGTGTTAGGGAAGGAAGCTAGTTCTTCTGAGTATCACAGAGGATGGCAGAATCTTGCGCTTTCTTAGTCTAGGCCACATATCGACAATCTAAAATAACCGCAATCTATACTTAAGTTGGCGATGCCAAGTTTGTGTGGTATTTGTATATTTGAAGTGATTAATATTATTTCACTTTAAAAAAAAAAAAGTTCTTTTGAATTAAGATGTGAATAAATAGGGTGATTAAAATTTATTTCTTCTCTGCCCGTAATAATTAATCATTCATAACACAGATTACCAGATCATGATTGAGAAAGGAAACAAACTACTCACAAGATGTATTCAATTACAATTATTTGTTGTGTGGCATTTTACCCCCTCTAGTTTTTCTTACATTGTATGTGATAACTTTGTGTGAAGTTGTGGGGTTTCACTGTTAGCTGTATGCAGTCATATGCCAAGACAGCCTTACAGTTCTGGCTGATGTTATCCCATAGCAATTAAAGTATCAATACAGATATGAGAGTGCCTTTTTAAATTATGTAATTCCACAACAGACTCCGATTTTTGTGAAAAGCATTTTAAGTGCATTTCATGGATTTACTATTTACAATGCTAACCTAGTGGGTTAAGTTCAACATGACATGGCATGCTGTAAAGGTTGGTGTGGTTATTTACAGCACAAGCCACAACAGGGAAGCAAGGAGTCCTGGGGCCAACAAAGATCTATCTTGCAGTGCAGCCCCCACAGCCACCAGTGTCTGGCAGCCTCCAGCCATCGTTAGTCCCATCTCAGCAGCCCTCGGAACCACCACCGCTGCTGCCAACACCACCACAACCACCTCCGGAGGTCACCGCCCCTCCTCCACCGCCCTCGGTCATGCCAAGCCAGCCCAAGGTTGTCGTTCAGCAGGTGGGCCAGCCAGAAGCAGCCAGTGTACAGGTGACTCTTGTGGGATATAAGTTAATGCCACAAGCCTTAACTGAAGTCCACAGGTTTTTTAGATCCAACAGGAAAAATAAGAAAGGGAAATCCCTGGTGATGGTTTTTTTCCAACTTTGTGAGCAAATATTTTACCAAATTGAATAACTTATTTATCATAATTTGGCTGCAATAACACAGAACAGATTTGTGGTGGAAGAAATAGATTGACATAAATGTGTCACTCCGGTAAAATATTTGTTGGAAAAATGGTAGCAAAACTAGCTTTAAGATGTGTTTCCTTGGTTTTTCTGTACACTTGATTACATTTTTACGGTCTGGTACAGTGCAGGAAACAATTGACAACTAGGTTTGTGTAAATATTCAGTATACCAAAACTAAATTCGAAAAATTGTAACACTCAGTTCCGTTTTGATAAGAATTTACTTTAAGTTTCCGAATGTCGCCAAGAAATAAATAATATAAAATAAACTAACATTTGATTCATTAACAAATTTTCGTTTCGTGTATCTATAAATTGTCATATCTATGGATAGTACTTCAGGTGGTGTTCAGATGTGTGCTTTTGTGTGTATATCTATGAGCCAGATTAAAATCATAAAGTAAAAACAACTGCATGGTTAAAGCTAAGAGATTGAATTCCTGAAGATGTTTATGGCCATTTTCATTTTTTGTGCAACCATGGCTGTATCTGAATGCTCTGGTTTACAAGATAAAATCAATTTGTAGGCGTTGAGCATTGGAAATCTTTCAAGAGAACAGAACCATAATTTTGCAATTTTTTTATTTATTTATTTATTTAAAAAAGCATTCTGTTTGTCCATACAAGAGAGAAACTTCCACAGGCATTTTGAAAATAATATTTGCTGTGGAAGAGCTGCTTGCTTGATCATCGTCTACATAAACACTACCAATGATATCCATTGTTAGTAAAAATTAATATAGGCCTACATCAAATTAGTATAAAATTATTCGCAGTTAGTTTCCAATACTCATACAAGTTATAACTAAGTGGTATGGTATTGCATCAAACTTCGGTTAGTTTAGTGCTGGCACAAAAATAAAATACCATACACTTAATTTGAATATACAAACAACTGTCATTAAACACTACCATATTAGTTGGCTTTTGGTTTTTTCTTTTGTCAGTCATTATATTCCCGACATTGAGAAACTTTTCAGTGTCTATATTACTGTCTTGGATTCATACTAATTTCATCTATTTTAGTGTAGTTCATTAAAAAATGCCAACGATTTTCAACTTTACTGAAAATGATTATTGTGTAATTATCGCTTCAGTTTGAATAATGTCACATTTAACGCGTTTTGTTCTTTTGGTACTACTTTTGAATTGTAGTAATTTTAATGTTATTTCGGTATTATCAAAATTTGTTGCTTCAGCAATTATAAGTAGTCTCGCTAGCTAAATTCCAATTTAATGTGCATCTCCAGCATACGCGTATCAAAAATTGAAAATGAACAAATAGCTTTAGTTCCTACGCAGTAAAATATTTTTGGAAATTAGCTCCTGTAAAGCTGCTGTTGTGCTGATTATGTGTTTGTGATCTACGAGTTTGTAATCTCAATCAAGGAACCATTTTTTTAAATCAAGGATATATTAGTGCAATATTTGTTTGCTTTACTGGCCAGTGTATGATCTAGACGTGTTTTTTTGTCGTGGGGGGAGGGAGGTTTAAGTTGTCTTTTTCCCGCACCCCATTTTTGTTTTCAATTCTAAAGTAATTTTTTGTTTAGTAAAATGTTTATACCAGAACATGGATGTCAAGCTTCGGAAACTTTGTGTTTCATGTTATGTAGTGCTGGAAATGAGTAAAAATATTACAAAGATATTTGTTAGTGGAAAAGTAAATTCAAAAATGGAATAGATTTTCGAGAACTAATAGTTTAACTGGAACAATTATACACAGTGAAAATGCTACCTGCCATGTTAATTCATTTAACATGAATCACTGAAATCATTAAAACTACAGTTAAACTCAGGTAAGACATTTTTTAAGGAACTGAAAAAATAATGCTTTTTAACCAGGAAAACTTCTTAGAATGGTCAAATTATACATGTGCATATAGAGGAGGTGCAAAATGATTAAACTTATTAATCAGGAAAACTTCTTAAGTGGGATCATTTTAACAGGGTTTCACTGTACTTAAAACATAAGCAATTCACAGTCTAAAATGCATGATGGTAAATGAAAACAAATTTGTCGCCGTCTCAAGCAGGTAGTGTGCAGGGCAATCATTTTTTGCATGTAAAACCGCCAACTGTCTGTTCTTATTAGTCTGTATAGTATTTGCCCTCACTAAGATGGGTCTGTCCTCTAAAAAAGGTTTCTGCTCCCTGCGTCTTCTTTGTTCCTCTCCCCCTTTTGTCATCCCCCCCCCCCCCCCCCCCCCCAATGGCTGCCTGTCATCCCTCCCATTGGTCATGCCGCCCACACCACTTTGCTTCCTTTCTCCTTCCATCCTCCAGCCACGCCCTCACCGATACACTCCCTTTCTCTTTCCATCATCAAGCCACACCTACACCACATCAAGCTTCATTCCTCCCTCCAACTGTCAACACGCAGCCTGGAATTTTCTTTGTCGTATCTCCCAAACTTCATGCAGTGCGCACGTGGCACTGTCACATATTTTCACCTCTTCAGCGGGCGATAGAGGTGACGAAAACCAGGCAACAGACGTGAAAACTCTGGCACCATCATTAAAAATTCTATTCTTCCATTTGGGGGTGAATACACACTTTGAATTATATATGATTTTCTGATTTTGAATTAATCTATTTAGAATTAACGAGGTTTTACTGTATACACATAGAAATATGATACTTTTTGTCTAAAGAAAAGAAATTAAATTGACTTAATTGTCTACAACTGATACTAATGTATCGACCCGATACCGATACATTGGGAAAAGGCAAAGAATCTGCAGATACCGTTACTTAGTATCGTATCGGAAGAACTCTATCCAAACACATGCCATATTCCTAGATGTTGAACTCTTTCGCCACAATGGCACAATTCAAACTGCTGTACACACCAAATTCACCAAAACCTCCAGTACTTATCAATTCGACAGTTACCACCCATATCATGGCAAAAAAAATCTCTACCCTGCAGTCTTGCCACAAGAGCCAAATGTATCTGCTCCACTAACAGTGATCTCAACCAACAGTGTGATGGACAAATAGCCAGAGGATTCCTCAATAGGGTCTACCCCATTCACCTCGTCCACAGACAGATACACGAAGCCATCTCAAATACCGGAACACAAACCAAGGTCATCCATTGGTGACCATTTCATGAAAGCTTAAAGAAACTCAGAAACATTCTCCACTCTGGATACAAAATTCTAGCTTCTTCACTGCAAACACAGGACCTGCTCTCCAAACCATCCAGATTGGTCTGCAAAAGGCCAGCTAACCTCAGCTACAAACTAGTTCGTCCAAAGCTGCAGCCCACCACAAATGCCAATCAAACTATCGCTCCCAAACGATCCCACCCCTACAATAGCTCTCACTGTGGCACCTGCACCATTTACCAACCCTCAACTTCTTTCAACAGCACACTCACTAACCATAGTAAAAGTCCTTTGTAACGACAGTTTATATCGGCACAAAAAATTGTCGCTATAGGGGACTTTCGTTAAAAAAATTTGGAAAATTCCAGATTTACAAATTTTTTATTTGTGCTGTATATTAACTTTAATGGCACAACCCAAAAAAGTAAAAAGATTGATGATATAACTCATTAAAATAATATTTATCTGGTGTAAAATTCAATCACTAACGGAGAACAGACGTGTCTCATGCAAAGTTTTGGAGTGGAGAGCGTGACGAGGTAACACACAATGTGTGCAGCTGTGTCCACACGCAAGGTCGGCCAAGGTCATGGCGCTTTCTGTCGCCATTGTGGCGACTGTGGGCGGGAACACGGAGACAGACAGGCGATGTATGCACGCAAAGTTATTATGTACAACTGTCACTTGGCATATTTTTTTGATAAAATTGAGTGAAGAAATTTTATACTATTAACAGTTAACAAAAAATCCGTGTTGATCAATGTAGATTGATTCACGAGATAAACATTAATTAGCAAAATGTGCGATAGTTTAGAACCAAAATACACTTAAAAAAAACTCACAATCGCTCATTCTTGAAATAAGAATCAATGTTTGTTCACTCTAAATAGCTTGCCCTTATGACAAATGACAGGTTCTCTTGGAAAGCTAACTACTCTCCAAATACTCTGCATTATTTACAGGTGTACAAGGCAGTTACATAATTTAGGCCCTTAAAATTTCTATACCTACTCATCTTATACTGTGTGATAATATAAAATAATTTGGCAATCTTAAAATCGCCCAACAGGTTGCTACTCTAATTTACGTGATGTTAATATTAGTATAAAAAATTACATATTTTCTGAATGTCGCAAAACAAAAATGTTCACAATTTGAAAGCCTGAGGTTTGTGAGGTTTGTTCACATACGGGAACAACCGACTGTCAACTGCATGCTCCCGTGAAGCGATTGCACTTGCAGTCATCCTTCAACAGCAGCACAATATTGTGATGCGTGTGACTAAAGTGCTAAAGCACATGACTAGGCCCTGCTCTCTCTCTCTCTCTCTCTCTCTCTCTCTCTCTCTCTCTCTCTCTCTCATGTGCACTTCCCACCTCACAGATAAACAAACGTGAGGCAGAGTGTTCTAATTCGTTTCTAGTTTCATTTTTCTTAATTTTTGTCTGGCATTTTGTAGGGTTGTTTGGAAACAGTATGACGTTTAAGTGCCTAGCATGTAATGCTGTATTATTTTGGTGTTATCGTAATATCAAAAATAAAATCTGATATGGTGGCGATTTGATTAATTTGTCAACTTCAAAGTTGTCAAAACTTAAATTACAAAAATACGTAGTAGATTTTGTAGACAAACAGGTCACATCAGCATTTTGTTAACAAGATTTGCCAATTGGAACATTGCTTCATGGTAATGGAAAAGGAACGAGCGAGTGATTATGCAAAATTTAAATTGATGGGTGTGGAATAAGCACATGAACATGGAAAAAGGGCAGTTGGTCGACGATAAAAATGTACGGTGCTGGTGTGGGGTAAAGCATACGCTGTAAAAATTGCCCAAAAAGTGCTTTGCGAGACGAAAAGTTTAAATAACCGGAACTGGAATATTTTTTTTTAATAAAGTGCGCACCATTAGGAATAATGGTTTTTCTTTCACCACAGAAATGCTTCTGTTTGAAGCCAGAGAAATTGCAACTTACAAAAAAGTTCCCGTAACAGCATTTTATCCGGATGTTTGCTGGCTATTCTATTGCACAATATACTGGCGATCAGATTACCCAATTCTTAGCAACCGTTCAGTGCAAAATATAGCACATATATAGGCCATTCACGATAAAGTGAGCATTTTTGAAACCCTGCTTAAGTTCTTCTTTCTTGCCCATTATGCATCCTTCCGCCACATATGAACAAACATTGCCATGTGATTGCCACATGTTAATAAAATTAGTGTTTACATTTCAGGACTGCTAAATGTTTCATGTATATTATATATAAAACATGTAACATATATAATGTATATAACACCTGATATATATATAATATGGTTTGGGTCATGTCAAAGCTCCGATAGACAAAAACTTTACACAACAAACAATTGAAAAATGAACGCCCTAGCGATGAAGTCATGGAAACCGTAAAAAAGCAAACATTAAACTTGGGTGGTGAAGAAGGACCAATATGGCACGTGTTAATAAAGGGCACACATTATTTAAGCTGAAAAATAATTTGGAAGGGCAGCCATTTCCAGATTTTGATATAATCTAGCACTACGCACACCCAAAGTACAACACCACTTGTCACACAAATTACCAAACATTTAAAAACTGTACCGCAAACATAACATTTCCCATGACTCACAGTTTTCTAAGTGCCCCATCGCTCTGTAGCATGACTAGTAAAACCTAAGCTAGAAAACATGGTAGTTGTGTTTGGCCTCAGCTGACCGAAGTTAAGTGCAACTAATCCACCAGGAAAAAACATACATCCTGAAGGCATAAGGTAGTGGCGTAACGTAGCAGACGTCTGAAGCGTATATAGTAGACATTGCGAGACCGTGCAAGGCCTTAAATAAAAAATGACAATTAAAAATATAATGATGCACAAAGGGGAAAGGGGAAGGCAGTGATTCAAGAAGAGATGAGGGGATCTGAGCCGAGCAACGAGTACACCACTACACAGAAGTATATGGTGCTAATAAACTTAATGTGATGGCAGTACCGTGGCAGTATATAAAAGTATGTAATATATAAAAAATTAAAATATATAAAATATGTGCAAGTGTATGTACATTTTAAGGATAGTTTTATATACACCTTTATAAATGGAGATAAATATATTTCAACATAGGCCTATTACTTATATAAAATTAAAATAATTTACACTAAAAATATAAACATATTAACAAATGCATTTGTGTATATATGTACATATATATTTTTTGACACCGTTACTCTTTGTTCGTATGCTTCTGAAACCCTCCAAAAAAAGAACTGAACATTTATACTGTGAATTGAAGTGGTAACAGAAGGGTATACCAGGCTTGTAACTAGCATCACCTTCATTTGTACAAAATAATTCTAAAAATAATGTATATTATTTATAGCTAAGTGAAATGCCGATCCGGTGATGGCCACATTTCTGGTGTCCCTTGTGGCCCAAATGGGTGCGACATTACCTTTTTGTCAAACCCACACAGACCTCAAGAAACAAATTTTACAGGGAAAGTGCATGAACTCTCATCATTGTTGTGGTTCCTTCATTGCTATGACTGCAGCAAAGCTGAAAACTTATTTAAATTATTTAAAGAAAATTAAAAGAAAATGAGTGCACACACAAAGCTGAAAGAAATGTCTTATTATTAATGTAAAACCAATACATATCCACAAATGACAACAAAATGATAATGTAAAGGACAAATTATAAAAATAATACTTACAGGCAAGTTACTTTTATTTAGTGTACGACAGACACACACAACAAAATTACATATTAATATACAACTTAATTTCTAAGATGTAAAGCTATTATGACACTTATATTAACAAGATTCCAAACATGTTAACATGTTACAATGACATTTTTGTTAACATGTAACTCAATATACACGACCTTATCGTACCATGCAACACACATTTGAACATTTAGAACAAATTTTGCAAAAACTGTATATATTATGTAAAAAAAATCACTAATATTTATTTTATACTAGACACTAAAAACCATATAACATATCTTAACAAACAACATGACAAATACGTAATCACATGTGGACTCCAATAACAAATCGTACCCACCCATAACAGATATGTGTATACTACAAACAAGCAGCTGCAAAATGCAAATACGTTTACTTGGTCATACAAACTTTACTGCCAGTGACCATCCAGCACCTACTGTGCAGTAGAACAGTCTGTGGCACTGCCAATACTTCATCGCCACTGCCAGGATCATCTTCATCAGTGGTGTCCGAATCCGGATCCAAGGAGTTGATGAATGGAAGTATGTCAGCGGCTTCGTGCACTTTCTTCTCCCAGTCCTCTGCAATCAGCTTCTCCATGTGGTCGACACATTTTGCCCAGCAGTGTGTGTATTTGCATTTTCGGAACGTAATGTGTTAATAGAGGGGTATTTACACTGCACACGCTAATTTAGTGTGTGCAGTGTAAATATTATAAATTAAGTATATCATCATCACCACATTATTGATCTGTGTTGCCTATACCTTCACGATACATCCTATAAATGGTGCAGCGAATGGCTGCAACGGTGAAGTCAACACTCTCAAATGACTTTCACTCTTGTGGCCACTTCTTTCTCTTCTTATCCGGAGTGGCCATATCTTCAATAGCTCTCTTGTAATACCTGTAATGTTTTACACAGCAGTGACAGTAAAATCAAATTTATTTGTATTTCACAATATTACAGACTAGAGCACGTATTGTGGGACTGGTACAGTTAATGCCGGGCCACAATTGCTATATGCATATCACTAACACAACACAGTGATATGCATATGAGCTAAACGGCTTGTTTTCAGTTATAGTGGCTACAGCTGTGCATAGTGATAAGCACTTAGTTAACATTCCTTGTTACTATAGCTGTGTGTCAATAAACAGCCAATCAGAAGCTCCGACATTTATACAATGTTATCAATTGAAAAACTTATTTACAAATCAAGAAAGTGTGTATTTTGACTTAATTCCTTGGGAAGATATTTTTTTTTGTTTATTTCTGGATAATCACACCCCAGAAGTTTTGTAACACTTTTAGGTAAAGTTTACAGTAAAAATTGAAATGTAAATAATATATCATTTTCAAAATGTCTCGAATCAATTGAGAATATTTATTTTTGGGGGAAAAAAAACTCACTGCCAACTCTATGTACCGACCTTAATTTCTTCGGTACAAATGTGCTTATCGCTATACTGCAAATGTGTTAGGTATGTAAATTGCAGCCCAGCCATTTTTGAAAGCTAGCTCATATAGATTCTTTCAAAATACTTAATTTAACACATGCAGTGCGTAATGTAATCTAATCTATACTAAACATGCATTCGCAAGTAAACAGGCGCCATGAAATTTACAGCTACATTAAATTTCAATAAGTACAATATTTTTGCGGCCAAAGTGGCAGATATAACAAACAATTATGCCTACTCAAGAATGCATACTATCTTCGTTGATATTTCTCAAAAGGTAGCAAGTTGTCTTGTCAAACATCCATTTCGAAATATAAACATGGAATTATATTATAACTGTTGACAATGAATTGTAAATACTTTCTAATTCTTATTATGGCAAGCATTTCCAAATAAAACAATTACACTTGCATCAAGAAATAATGTTGGGAACAAACACTGCTATAGGTCTGTAGTTAACAAAACCAGTTTCAAGATTTGATAGTTTATGGGATGTTAAAACACCTTTGGTGTAGCATCAAACTGTGATGTTTATGTTCTGTTAACAATAGTAAAACTTAACACTGTAACATGAGATGAATAACTACATGAACACAATTTTGAGATTATGCCTACGTTACAAAATAACACAGTGATTTGAAAACGTTTCAAAATCGATGTATAATTATTGGACACATTTGCACTTCTTCACAAGTCAGGTTTTAGAAAGGTTACATGGCTGGGCCTAAATAGATACGTACAGACATATTTGAGGTTAGGCCTACATTACAAAACAAAACAGTGACATAAAAACGTGTAAAATAACGTATTATTACTGCTGGCAAAATTTTCACTTGTTATTAAGGCAGATTTAAGAAAGGTTACATGGCTGGGCCTAAATAGATACGTACAGATGTATTTGAGGTTAGGCCTACATTATAAAACAACACGGTGTTATAAGTGTAATTGTTGATGGAAAAATTTGCACTTATTATCAAGACAGATTTAAAACAAATGTTAAAGAGATGGGCGTAGGTACATAGGTACTCGTAACTTTTTATAGTATTTGTCAAACTTAGGATATAAAATGTACTTCGCAAACTCACATGAATATATTAATGTCACGTTTCTGCTGTTGTTCATTTACTTTCATTACTGTTGCTTAACTTTCCGTTTATAGTATCACGTTTCCAACTGTCAATTCGTACTTGTTCTTTTTCAACGATTTACTTCTACGTACCCGTGATATGCGGGAATAACACGTCGTAAAACACATTTACACTTACCTTCAGGCAGTTGCAGTTGAAATTTTCATCATTTCTGCAACTCATTCGATGACCTTGCACGGCTTCATCTCTCCTCGACGAATTAACGAATAAATACTTTCTGCGAGATTCATACTGTCTTCCTGACGGTGACTATTCGTACGTAGTTTGCTGGAACTCATGACTTTACACAAAATCACTACAACACAAACACTATGCGACATCTAATAAAACAATGATGACTGCATATAAGCTTAAAAATAATGAGAAATGTTAAAACACAACTTCTTCCAACATCCAAATTTGTATAACTTGGCTCGTAACCACTCTACACAAGCAAAGCGTATCAACAAGCACGAAGGAACCGCAACAATGGGCCGTTGGTTTTGACCTTTGCGCCGATCACGTGACACAATATAATTATGAGTTACAGTAAATACATTATCCTTGATCAAATAATTACTTTAAACTGTATAAAATACACTTCAAACAACTTAAGTAGCCATAAATTTAAACATTGCACTTGCAATACAGCATTATTTCTTAGAACTACTTTTCAAATTTCATAGCCAATATAACTGGGTATGTTCATTCCCAGCCTATGCGGTAACACACATGGTTATACATATGCAGTTGTGGACAGTGGTATTTTTCAAAGGTTGATTTCTATAGTGCTCACTTTAATGTGAATGACCTTTAAATGATTTACTTGTACTCTCAAGTCTATTGCTTGACGATGCAGTGCAGGACCCGAGATGTCGTTTTATTATGGCCAGAAACTTTTTTTCAATTTATCCATTTATGCTCCAAAAAGTCTCTTGTATACGCAGCATCCTATATTTTCACATGAAAAAATACAGTAATTTCCATTGATTAATTCGAAGAAGTTTAAGTAAAAACACTCATCCGTTGGTACACTTACATTCAATTTTATTTTACAGATAGATATTCATGTTGCATTTCACTATTAGCTTTGGTCTATGGTGAAACTTTCCGCTTTGCGTTTACACAAATACACAGTGGCAAGCGCACAAGCAGCACACAACATAACACATTCGAGTGCCGGAGCCGGACTGAACAGCACGGCATGGCACGAGTCACACAGTCACAATAGGCAATCCGTGCGGCGTTGCCAAGTCTGCGCACAGTCAGCTGGCGGCAGCAATGTTGCCTTGTTTCACGCACTGAAACCAAAAAACCCTTTCTTATTTATTTATTTTTTTTCGCAATCATTTCTTCTTGCATTGTTTTTAAAGGAAACTGCTGAGTGTGGCTATGGAGCTATCGTTATCGCGAAAATAAGCCCACACTGCATTCGTTATTTCTGACTTCTTTTTCCCACTGAGTATACGGTGGCGATAAAAGTTACCGTTATAGCTGACTTTTTATTTTAAAGCATACTCGTTACAGCGGACTTTCAATGTATACCCCATCCAAGGCTACAGTGCCAACATTGTAACGAAAAATACATTGGCCTCACCGCCAACACACTTGGGAAAAGAATGAATGGCCATAGAGCAGACACCAAACAAGCCATAGTTCAAGCCATAGTTGGTAACATCAATAACCTACAGGACAAACCAGTTGCAGCACATGCAGCATAACACAGCAGAGATTTTGATTTTTGCTACAGTACCAAAGTTGTGAGAGCCCTACCACCTTCAAGCAATAGCTCAGACTCTGGGAATTAGCTCACCAATATATAATAATATCCAGGCAGCCGCCTGATCTCAATAATCACAGCTCCTTACAACACTATAATGATATAGCTGCAATTTTTCATGCCCCTCCATAGTTTGTCACTCGGCTGCTGGGGTTACTACTAACAGTGACCTTCCACCATACTGCAGTGTCCGACAACTCGCTGCCTGATGAAGCTGGCTTAGCCAGCGAAACGTCGCGATTGTGCAACCGCGTGGAAAAAAATGTGTCATCCTAATTTGAGTGTGTGCCTATCGACAAGTATTAGACTATGAGTACTTGGAATCCTGCCCTTTATATATTTTTTGAATAAAATACAATAGAATCTGATTGTACCGAGCATGGCAACTGCAAGAACACAGTTATAAAGAGGACTTTTTGAGGAACCGTCAAAAAAATTGCAAAAATATTCCATGAAAATTGTAATTTTACAAGGTTGAAACATGTGCCGCAAGATCGTGTGAAGCAGGCTTGCGGCGGGACTTGTGACCATGTGAAGCGCGCTTTTCTTATCTGTATGCCATAACTCCATTCCCTCGCCCTGCCTTCTCGTTACTCAAGTACCTTGTGGTGCTCTCATGTGTCACATTCTTCTGCCTTGCCACCTAACTCCCCCTCTCTATCAAACCAAGTGCATTGTTCTATAAATAGAGTACCGCCCTTTCTACCTTAACAGTTCTGCTTTTCCGTAGTAGCCCATGTTCATTGTGCTGTCAACTGTGTTTGGTTTCAATAGCTTGGCATTTGTGCGTTGAACGTTATTGTTAAATGAAAACAAATTTAATATAAACATAACAGTCCAAGTGATAGCTGGAATTGAATACAGGTACGTATTAACAGATTTTCGCTGGTTTTTTTCCATACTGTGGCATACCAATTAAAGATAGGGACACAACTACTACTACATTTTATCACTGTGCTATAACAAACGTAATTTTAATCCATTTTGATAAAGTTTTCTTGAATTTTTGCTGGTTTTGAGTAAGTCTCGCACGGTGCAGGCTTTGTTAGTTGAAAACTTGTAATTTTTTCAGTGACTACCGTATTTACTGGCATGATTCTCTCACTGGCACAATTCATGCACCCAAATTTTATGGTGCCGAATCAAGGAAAAATTTTTCCTTTCATATTTCACGCAGCATGTTACTCTCAATGAGGCATGTAATGTTAACGGGCCTGTGCGGCACGCACAATGTGCGACCGCGCCAGGTTGCAGGTCACTCGTTCCGTTATCTATTTCTGGCTGCCGGACCCGCTCTGCAAACATGTGTACAAAATCAGTCAAGGTTATTTGCATGTGGGTAGTTTTTTTAATGTGAAGAGAATAGTTTACATTTATATTAATTTTTGTTTAGTACGAATGCATAATGGGTAAATATACCAGTCAAACTGATACATTTAAACTTCTGGTAATTACGTATGCAGAGGAACACTGCAATAAAGAAACAGGCTAAAATTCACTGTTTCCGAGTTTAACGTGCATGTCATGTTTTCCCAATATCGGGCAGCTTTTACGAAGTGAACCGGGCCTGTAACGATGGCAGTGGTGGGAGGCGGCCATCCCCCAGAATAATCTTGTAGTTACTGATCGACTGACGGCTGCCCAGTCTGGGGATATAGGGCCGCGCTATAAGTACCAAGCCACTGTGCCCGACTGCGCTGCAGAGGATCTATGTGCTCGTCCAGCTATGTGCACACGCAATGTTTTCGCTGCTAGTCCTAGCATAGGAATGATTTAGTTTTGAATATTTATCTTCATATATATTATCAATAAAGTCGTGTTTAAAAGAAAAACGTATCCCTTGCTGTTGGCAAGGGATTACTTACAGTAGATCCCATTTTAATGTTAACATACACATGTCTTGACAATTCCTTGCATAATTCACGCACCATAATTTTTTGCATTGAAATCGGTTAAAAAAATTTCAAGAATTATACCAGTAAATACGGGTATTTGGTTTGAGGCAGTCGTGCGAAGCTGTGACGGGCGATTTATCGCTTGGAGGGCAGTGCTTTGGTGGCTGAGTAAGAGTCAGCAGGAAATGCTACATAGGCTGGGTAACTGATTGTGTGACATTGCTGAGTAGGCCTAGCAACTGATTGCAAGGCAGAGCGGCTATAGTTACGTGGCAGGGTCAGATTTTTCGCTCATTTTTACGCAATTAATTTATATATATCAGTAATTTTTTACGTTATGGTGGTTTGAACACAATTTAAAAGCAATGTTAGTGTGCTTTTTAAGTAGTAGGCCCTACTGGAGATCAAAGTCTATCTAATTTGTAAACAGTGAGGACATTCTTACAGTGACATTTGAACCTGGAACCGTGACATCTCACTACAACGGGACTCTCTGCTGTGGTGTCTTGAAATTTTACAAGTACCAACAAGCTTCAGCCACTTCGGGCACAGTCGAGCGCCGCCGAAGATGCACGAACCAAGGAACGTTGACAAGAGGGTTCCCACCTCCCACGCCAGCCTCCACGGTAGGACGGCACGAGCCTTCCCCGCACCCCGTTGTGGCAGTGTGTCTGTAGTCCCACTTGACATGTGCCATCGTAACCTGTATGTACGTGTCCAATTGTAATGTTTAGGAGTGATGACTGGCCCCATTGTGAGCAGTGTGCTAGAAAATGGGGGCGGAATCCAAGACTAGAGTGCGCATCCCCAATGCGCAAAACAAGTCATGCATTAAATCTTTGACGTGTGCAGCTTTATCGTACCACTAAATACGATTACTACTCATCTCACACCACGTCAAGTTTTGAATTCATTAACCTCTGAAGAATCCAGAGGACTATTAAAACTAAACATAATGCGTGAGTTTCTATTGAAAATCTGTTGACCCGCCGCCATCTTGCAAAAAACACTGATCGCCTTTTTTGAGTTGGACTTGCTAACTGTAGCATCTCATAATTTAATGATGAAGTCACATAATATTATTTACAATCCAAACAACACTGTTTATTACAAAAACACCAAGTATATCTACTTCAACCCATGTGACAATTGAACCCCGCCAACATGTACATGGACGTTGCGGGCTGTCACAATCCTGAAGGGTGCCCGAACATCTGGATGCAAAGATGGCACAAGCCAGCAGACACGTCGCCTTCCCCACCCCCCGCGCTGTGAGCCTAACAAGCTGTCAACCGCCTCAGGGCACGGCCGAGCGCCACCGAACATTCACATTCACGAAGCCAAGAGATGACTATAGTCCATTCCCGATTGGAAGTGACTTATGAAAATCAACCTTTGAAAAAACACTCTAGGCAAAATATGGCAACCTGTTTTTTCAATAATCTGTATTCCACAAATATATAACACTATGGTTAACTTTAGAGTACTTTGTTATTGAATAGATGAAACTTTACCTTAATATCATCTATAACTTGTAATATTTACTTCTTTTTAAATATGAATTAACAACGAGAGCAGTGACATGTTGGCAACGGCTGGTAAGAAATAATTCACAGTTAAAATATTATATTAACCTAGTTTTTTAGTATACTATTTGTAAATTAAACGTTGCCAATTAAAATATTTAAATATTTAGGCAGCCCCGATGGCTACATCTCATTATGACAGTTTAAAATAACCGGAAAATATTGTGAGTAGGCCGTAATGGTACTGTGTTGTATTATCCAACAAGAGCAACTTTGAAGCAACTGTGTGCTGAGTGAACTTTGTTGCTCTCTCTCTGTCTTTGTCTCTTTCACACTTGGGAAGTTGTACTTCGCTAGTATGCAGCTATATTGTACATGTTTTCAATTGTAGCATATTTCATACTTTTTACAGCAAAATAATGATTTTTGAATTTATAATTTACAACTGAGAGAAATTTTAATGTTTGAATACTTATTTTAATATATTTAGATATGATGGTGAGGCAGACACAAAGTGAAGTCGGCAGACGTGGCGAGCATGATGTGTTGCTGCTTTACCAAACGAAGCATAAATTATACTTATTCCGAAAAATACTTCAAATTACCACATCATGTTTATAGACATTGTTTTTTAAACCTACCTAAGCAATTTACAATGTTGTGATAAATCTGTTCCCACTGCAGATATAAATATACTGTTGCTGTGTGTTTTGTTAACCACTGCGTGTGAAATAGCATGTGGCGTGGCTGTTTGGTGATAGTTACGCTGGATCTGTGTGTGCGTGATTTCAAATATTTGATGTGAACTATTTATACGTTGTAAAAGTGAACTGTTTTTATGACAATGTTATTTATATACATCCACATATGTTTATTTATCACAACGTTGTACCTTTGCCCTGGGTGTTTCAAACACAGTCGTGTAACGTGATTTACCACCAATCCCAACAAAATAACCAAGCCCAGCCCCAATAAATTTCAATAAACCTAATACACAGTAAGTAGCAATACATATAAATATGAGTGCAATAAAAGTTTCAGTGGGTTTATTTGAATGCATGTTCGCTGCTATATTTTAAGTTTCTATAACAAAAAATGAGCGACACGAGTTGGGTGTTGATTTTAATGTCGCTTTTTCGTTGGACTGTCTATTCCTTCGTTATTCGAACCGAGACCATCCTTTTAAAGAAATAACCGAACACATATCAGTAACAAAAAGTTCAATACTTCAGTTCATTACCCCGCAGTTGTAACAGTGTTTAAAACAGTCGCTACAAAATATTAACGTGCATTACGTGTAATGTGCTATGTAGTGGAAAACAAATACGTTAATGTAAAGTAACCGTACTATCGTTAATTCCTGCATTTTTAAAACGTCCTAAAGCTGACTTAAATAATATTATAGGTTTTAACTTTGAATATTCGTGTGAAATGGTGTTTGAAATAGGCCTATGACAGAATTCTTTGAAAAGCTGTAAACATTAAACAACACATTTGACAGGTATAACAGTAGAAGTCATATTTCAATGTTTATTTTTAGGTGTAGTGATAGTATACAAACACATGTACACATGCAGTGGCATGTAAACATTGATTTTGACAGATGCTACATGGCAGTCACATGGCAATGTTTGTTTCCATTTGGCAGAAGGATATGAAACGGGCCTGAAAGTAGATATTTAGTAGGGCTCCGAGGATGTTGCTTCCAGTGGGGAATGGACTATGTATGTGTGTGTCTATATATATATAGTGTGATCTAGGCTACTTCTTATCCCGTGAAAATATCTCATTCCTTCAGGAAAATGTAAAGTACACTTACCTAATTTAGTAGGTAGACAAATAAGAAAGGCACTACATTTCTCTTTGGATTGCATTTTTTGATTTGGTATTTTTTTGCTTACTTTTTGAAATGTCAGTTTTGTGTTTAGTATGTTAGTCTATTATGCCTCGCAAACACAAAATCAAGTCTTTCGAGAGTAGCGAAAAGACTTGCTCGGTCGCAATAGTCTTCGGAAGATGCTGAACTGAGAAGACGAGGAAGCACAACAACCCTCATATCATCTTGCAGCCTTTCAAATCCCCAAAAGTTGTGGAATAATTACAAAGAGTACATGTTGGATGACATTTTGTGACTGCTACAGCAGACAGATGCGGTCATAACATTTAATGAACACATTTATAACGAAGCCCTTGCAAAAATTGAATACAAAATAATGGCAATGGTGGGGGAAAAGTTAAGCGAGTTCGGAATGATTATCCCTTCAAGTTCAGATGCAAATTACTTAACTGATGAAATTTCTATGGAATTAAACTATGATGTCTCAGTGTTACTGCCAGAACGAAGACACATCTTCGACCAATTGTTACGGCAAAGAGAGTCAGAAAATGGTGCACTCTTCTTTCTAGATGCCTCTGGAGGAACAGGAAAAGCATTTTTGCTAAGTTTATTGCTGGCGCATATCAGAAATTATAGAAAAATTCCTGTAACAGTGGCTTCTGTAGCTGCAACACTACTTAGTGGGGGCCACACCGCGCATTCCGTGTTATAATTGCTACTGAATATTTCTCAGGAAGAGTCACTAATGTGTAATTTCAGTAAATATAGCGTTCGGGGTATGATGCTGTGTCAATGTAAACTATTATTGTGGGGCGAAAGCACAATGTCACACAAAAAAGCTATAGAGGCACTAAACCAAACTCTCCAGGATTTACGAAACAATATAGAAATTGTGGGAGGAATAGTTGTATTACTGGCTGGTGACTTCCGCCAAACTCTACCCGTGCTTCAGAGGGGCACACCAGCCGATGAAGTCAAAGCCTGTCTCAAATCATCAAGCTTATGGGCAAATGTCAATGAATTCAGCTTTACAACAAATATGAGTGTGCACATATACAATGACGTTGATATGGGACACTATGCGGATAAACTATTAAAAATTGGAGATGGGCATTTGGGAACTGATGCCGATGGCTGTGTGTCACTAACAATGAATTTTTGTAATTTGATGCAGAGTGATATGGAACTGATTGCTAGCGTTTACCCAGATCTACAAAGTAATATAAATGATGACCAATGGCTATACCAAAGAGCAATTCTTGCACCAAAAAATGACATCGTTAACAGAATTAATTCTAACATTTTGAAAGAGGTACAATGAGAAATAACAGAGTATTTGTCTGTAGACACAGTCATGGCTACAGAACAGAGCACTACATATCCTGTACAGTTCTTGAATTCTCTAGAGTTGTGAGAGTGTTCCTTCACATAAGCTCCAATTAAAATTAGGCATTCCTGTCATGTTTAGGCGAAATTTAGATGCTCCGCCATTATGTAATGGGAAGAGGCTTAGTGTCACACAGTGTTAAACTCTGCAGTGCCATATGCACAGTGATTTAGTGTTAGTGAAGGACATAAAAGAAAAGATAACTTCATTGAAAGCAAATTTGCATAATTTTCATATTGGCAAGAAAAGAAAAACATAATTTTTTGCTACTTCTTTGTAAAAACATTTTTACTATGCAAGAAGTATGCATATGGGATTTTATCAATTATAAGAGTGAACCAAAGCTGTATGTGGTTGATGTAAAAAAATTTTAAAACTAAAATGCTAGTGAATGTTCGTGGGCAGTTTTAAATGTCTCAATAAAGTACAATATTGCACAAAAATTGGTGTGGCATGACAATGTGTGTTACATGACAAATGTGCTCTCATATGGTTGCCCTTTCATCTTTATCATTAAATTTTTTTTAATGATTTCCACTTAACTATGTACCAATTAAAAGAATGAATTAGTTCCATTTATTTTGAGTGAAATCAGTTACATAAACAACAGCTTCACATTCTAATAATAATGCATGCATTTTCTTTGCTGTAAAATTTATTTGATGAAATCATGAAAGTTTACTGATGAAATCTGCTTATTTTATTTACTGTAAAAGTAGGGCTCTACCCATGGAATATAGTGATAAACATGAACATTTCTTATTTACTGTAGATATTAATACTACAGCAAAAGTGTGTAAGTATTTTAAAAAAAGAACACATATTTGATTCTTTATCTCAACAGGCCTTTTTAATGCGCACTTTTGGAATTGACGTTGACTGCCTTTCTTCTTACAGCACTCAACAGAGAGCCTGTGTACTGGTGTGATTGCAAACAACCAGCAACAAGTTGTTGTGAATGGCATCCAAAGCACTGATGGTTCAGGGAAAGACTCTGGTCTCACCAACTTGACGGGGATGACAACTGAGCAGCAGACGAATGCAGCTAACCTGCTGATGTTGGCGGGAAACAAGCAGTTGATTGGGGGCAACAAGTTCATCATCACACCAGACTACATCCAGCAGAGTAAGTATCATGCCTTGTTCTAACAATACTTTTAGTTGTCGAGTATTCTTACCTAATTAATATTCAGCATATGTAACCTTACATTCACTGCAAAGAAAGTCTTTGTAATTATTTTTCCCATAAATATGAAACTTAAAACTAGTTGCAAATTGTTTCCTAAACTTAATGCCGTATATTCGTGCTCCGCTTAACCGGTTTTCAGCTTATCCGTGCAGCTTTCAGGCTTTTTCCAAAGTCTACCGTAACTTCTGCGGTAAGGCGATGCCGTAACGTATGTTACCATGTATGTCTATTGCTGTGTCACGTGAGCTGATGTTTATCTCTTTAAACTGTCAGTCTGTCACAGAGACCTGCATGAGTCATCCATTTCCACCCATTGAAGTGCATATCTGATCGCACTCATCTCGGTTACTACTCCAACAGCACGTGTTGCAAGTATATTGATCACTGTTCACTGTTTGTAGTGTCGTTTTCACAGCGTCAATGAAGTGTAAAAGGACAGTTTTAACTATCACAAAAAATTTAGAAACAATAAACAATTTTGAGCATGGTGTGTTATAAACAAAAACATCAATTCCGCTGCCAAACAAAATAAAATTGAAGCCTTTTTTAAGAAATGCATGGTTTAACTTTGCTTGCCTTTTTTCATATCAAGTGTTTAAATTGAAGCATGATGCTATCTGGGTCCAGTCAATGAGTCTCTAGATCTAGAAGCAGTGACTTTGTTAGTGCAGGCCGGGCACACTTACTGAGGACTAGTGACTGCTTTACTTGTGGTTCGGCGCATAACCTGTGTAGAGTGTGGGCCGTGTCGGCTGTCTGCTAGCATGAAGTCTTGTCAATGGTTTGACAATTGGCTGGGCTACTGGCTTTGGAACCAGTTGCTTACGTACTTCGGTGCTTGTACGGCTGGTTAGAGCTGTGGGTTTACTGGTGGTGGGGTGTGGCTGATAGCGGAATGCTGCTGTCCCCACGGGCTGCTGGCGGCAGTTCTCGGCGGACTGTGGTAGCAGCGTATGGAGAACCAGGGGCAGGCCAATCAAATAGGCACAGTTTCTCCATGCTGGATGGCGGCCACCATGGGGTGTGGTGTCCCTAGAACCTTCTGAGGAGGCTGAAACAGAGACGGGGAGGGAGCAGGTGAGTTAAGCTCCACCGACTGATAGGTGGCTTGAGCTCGTTCCCGGGTTGTTTGTTGGCTATGTGCCTTATTTGGCTGGATGCAGCTCCAGGTAGTTTGGTTGGTAGAGGTAGCCTTCCTCTCCTTCATGCCCTTCCCACCTTGCTAGGTAAAGGGCATTAGGTTCTCATCCTTGACTCTTGAGATAGGAGCAGGTGACAAGCAGTTCTCTATCTAAAAGTGTTCTGGCATCTAAGTACACTGGACTGGTACCAAGTATAACCTTATTCCCCAACCATCAACACAAACGGTGCGATGAATGGAGAGCCAGTTTCATCGGAGGCATCCCAATAGCTTTAACGGGTGAGCCTCTAGAGCAGGCAGGTCCGACCCAAAACCAGCCTAACATTCCCTCCGGCAACATAAACGGTGCGGTCGATGGGTGCAAGTGGGTCTAGCGACTTATCTTCTCTAGTATGGGTATGACTAGTGGTTATGGCTCTACCATTTGGTACACGTGGTGCACCGAACAGGTGGCCATCAAATGGTGTGTGTTTCTCGACGAACGAGTCCCTGAGGGGAGCTCGCAGCCCTACACTAGATGGTAAACTCGTATTGTTAAAACCTCGGTCTGATGCTCCACACTTACAGGATGTGGTGTCTAGTATGGATTCTGGGAGTACTCAAGGAAGATGAGAGAACAAGATAGGTTAAGAATGTATTTATTCTGTGAGGAATAAAACAGTGCACGTACTATCTCCTGATAACCTTGAGCTGACTGAAAGTAGTAAACTACGCTATCCAGGTGAAGGGGACTTGGTTCTAGGCTGATTGGAGGCAGTTTCGAATAGGTAGCTAATTACAACTTTCCCTGTCTACGCTCTCTCACATGTCCTGAAGGGCACTTGGGTTAACCTTTGCCATGGGCATGGGACTAAGACTACGCAGGGGAGGGCTTCTGGGAGTTCTGGCTGCAGGCAAAGGTGATGCAGAAGATCTTCTAGGCGGTGTAGGATAAGAGGTCAAATACCTCTATCGCACGAGGCAGTAATGCGAGCTGTGTTGGCTGGTGTGGCTCTCAGATGAGCCAGACTTCAACTGGCGTGCATGGTAATATATTCCGTGGCAGAGGGCTCGCCAGCCCTGGAGTGGGGGAGCCATGCTCACGCATCTTGGGCAGAGCTAGGGGCGGCCATTGTTGGTAGGTGGTGTCATCTCTTGGTGCGCTCTTGAACTTGCTCGGGTTTGCAGCGAAGAATCAATCACTGACACTCAATTGTTGTTATCTTCTCGAGCGGATGATGGGCTAGGTTTTCTTACTCACTGGTCGATTCTCATGAAACAGACAATTCTGTCATATCTGTAATAATCCCTGTGACCAGGGAAAATACTGCAGGCGCTCTGGTAGAAATTATATGCTTCCAAACCCCCTTAATGCACTTTTATTGAGGCACGTAGATAAAACAAAGTAATTTATCTCATTAGCCAGTATGCATCATGCCTCAAAATGTTCACAAAAAAACTAACATTTCAGTATTTTTAAACTTGTGTATGGATGCGCGCGTGTGCATGCGAGCATGTGTATGTGTTTTTTTTTTTGTGTGAGTGTGCATACGCGCAATCATGCATATACCGCATTCACCCGAATATAAAATTGTAAATTGTTCCTAATTTCACTTTCAAAAATTATGGGGTCGTCTTATTTTCACATCACAAAAAGAATACAGTTAATATTTACGTATAAGTAATACAATAGAATCCTGCCGTAGCGAGCACGGCAACTGTGAGAACACTGGTATAACGAGGTCTTTTTGAGGAACCGTAAAAAAAATCGCAAAAATATTCCATTAAAAAATTACAATTTTATGAGTTGAAACATGTACTGCGAGATTGCGGCAGGACTCATGATCGTGTGAAACGCGCTTTTGTTATCTGTTTGCCGTAACTCCACTCCCTCCCCTTGTCTCCTAACCACCCTCTTTAACAAAAGCAAGCGCTTTGTTCAATAAATAGAATCCCGGTCATTGTGCTGTCAACTCTGTTTGGTTTCAAACTACTTGGATAATGTGGGTCAAACCTTATTGTCAAATGAAAACAAATTCCTTTTAATCATAATAGTCCAAGAGATAGCTGAAATTGAATACAGCTACATCTTAACAGATTTTTGCAGGTTTTTTCCCTCATACTGTGGCATACCAATTAAAGATAGGGACACAACTACTACTACATTTTATCATTGTGCTATAACAAATGTAATTTTAGACTATTTGATAAAGTTTTCTTGAATTTTTGCTGGTTTTGAGTAAGTCTCGCACCATTCAGGTTTTGTTAGTTGAAAATGTATAATTTTCCAGTGATTACCATATTTACTGGCATAATTCTCACGCTTGCACAATTCACACCCAAATTTTATGGTGCCGAATTAGTGAAAATAAATTTCCTTTCATATTTCATGTAGCATGTTTCTCTCAATGAGGCATGTAATGCTAACGGGTCCTTGCAGCACGCACATTGTTCGCCAGTGCCAAGTCGCTGACACTTCAAGGTCACTGATCCTGTTATCCATTTCTAGCTGCTGTGTCAATGCTGCAAACATGTAAACAAAATCAGTCAAAGATTTAATTTGTATGTGGGTGGTTTTTTTAATTCGGAAGGAATAGTTTACATTAATATTAATTTTTGTTAAGTACAAATGCAAAATGGGTAAATATAGCAGTCAAACTATTGCATTTAAATTTCAGGTAATTGCGTGTGCGAGGAATACGCCAATAAAGAAGCGGGCCAAAAATACACTGTTTCTTAGTTTAATTTGGAATATGTATCTTCGTATCTATTATCAATAAATAAAGCACTGTGTTTTAAAAAAACGCATCCCCTGCAGTTGACGAGGGATTACTTACAGTAGGCCCCATTTTAATGTTTACTTTCACGTGTCTTGGCGATTTCTTGCATAATTCACACACCCTAATTTTTGGCACTAAAATCCTGTAAACAAGGTGCGAGAATTATGCGTGTGCGGAGCTGTGACGGGTGAGTTATTGCTTGCAGGGCAATGCTTCGGCGGCCGAGTAAACGTTAGCGGGAAATGCTGCGTAGGCGAGGCAATTGATTGCAGGACAATGCTGCGTAGGCAGAGGAACTGATTGCAGGCTGAACGGCAATACTTACGTGGCACTGTCAGATTTTCCACTCATTTTCTTGCAATGAGTTATCATAGAACAGGATATTTTTGCGTTATGTTCGTTCAAACACAATTTAAAAGCAATTTTAGTGTGATGTTTAAGTAGTAGGCACTATTGGGGATCAAAATCTGTCTAATTCGGCGACAGCTAGGACACACTTATAGCAAGGATCGAACCTGGAACTGTGACATCCCACTATAATGAGACTCTACTGTAGTTAGAAACCTGAAAGGATCATCATAACATGAAAAATAACATTAATTTTCATCTTAAACACGAAATAACACGATTTTTCGTACTTGGGAGCTACGATTCACGAAATTTTCAAAACTAAGTATTATTATCACAAATTTTTATTTTTCATATACCACAAATCTGCTTCTTGGACTGATTGGATGTGCTATTGTGGATTTAGAAGCGTAAACGGGAGTCAATTAGTTGATTTCTTGAATAATTATTCACAGTACTTGCAAATGGTTATGTTTACTTTTTGTCATGTCTGTTTACGCCATCTGTGTAACGAGCGCAGTTGATGAGTAACTTTAAATGAACACTTCTATACACAGCGCTGTGAAATTTTATTTGGCCACAACAAAATCAAGTAACTTTGTGAAATGTTGTCAACCGCTCGTCATATTATGTAATGTGGGCTAGCCGAACTCATACAGCCGAATATTTGGTGCGATATGTTTTGTTTACAAAAATGTGTAGTTATATTTTGGAAAAATTTCTCCTTTTTTCATAGGCGAAAATTGAAAATAAAAAAGAGGTTGTGCGCCGTTATTAACATAAGCGGTATTATTAAATTAAATTATCATGTTTTATGTATTTGTGGTAAAATTGGATTTTTCCCAGCAGCAAAGGGCAAATGAAGGGGGTCGTCTTAAATTCAGGTGAATATGGTATGTGTGTGTGTTTGTGGGCGTGCTTGTGTGCCTATTAAGACTGAATGAGAAAGCAGCCTACACTTATTGATAGAGGTGAGTAGTTAAGTTTTTGTAGAATTCACTATGGTTGTCACAAGTTTTGAAAAGACTGATTTTAAACTTTTTTAAAGTGTATTTTCCTTCTTTTTGCAAAAGTGGACATTACGTTCTGCTATTAATAAAAAAATGGGAGTGTACTGTATTGTTAAAATCCCAAGTTCCATCATTTAATGTTCCGTTATTGTCTTTGCTGCAGTGCATTCTAAACTTTCACCTCACTCGGCCATCTCAAGGACGGTTCTCTGTGTACGCTGAGGAAGCGACACACACATACACTGTGAACCACTGTTCGCTCCGTGCCGCCTGCTTGGGGCTGGTGCCGATTATAAGCAATGTATACTCAATGCGCCGTGAATTACGCTACACTCGATGCAACATAAATATCAGTTAAAGTATTATGAACTGTACTACATGCAGTAAAGTACAATACTTTAAATGCTTCACATACAGTGCGTGATTTGTGTTTGCTTTGAAATTTATAATAGCTATTGTGTTTTGTCCCATTTTTCGGAGCCAATATCACTTCCATTAATAGTAAAACTGTGTAAATTTGATTATCCAGTTTTTTTATTCAAATTTGCTTATTCATTTTTCTCTGGTCCCAATTAATACGCTTAATTGGGAGTTTACTGTAATGTTTTAATTCTTACCAAAATTATGTTTGGTTAAAAAACTTTTAATGAGCTAGTGGAAAAATTTTGTTTATGGTATGCATCCCCACTTCTGGATATAGGTATCGGAGCCTGCCATTCTCCACCTCCCTATCTTAGTAGGAAATATTGGTAAGAATAGAATAAATTGGTTAGGGCCTAGAAATGTTTATGAGTCATGAAGTAACGTGAAATAATGTGAAATGTGGAGAAATAAATTTTTTGTGCGAAATTTTGTACAACAGTGAAACCCTGTTACAAGTTTTTCTGCTTAATGTCTATTTGTTTATGTGTAATTTAACCCTTTTAAGAAATTTTCCTGGTTAATAAGTATTATTTTTCAGTCCCTTCAGAAATATCATAACAGAGTTTTACTGGAAATCCCACATTTGCGAAACATTGACAAAATTGCTTATTTAAGTGTATCTAAAACCACAGTGTGCGCTTCTTTTACCATGAGGCAACGTAAACTGCAACACTGGTACATGGGTCAGATAGAACATGCATAATTTATGCACCCTGAAGTATTGGGGTAGTTGCTGGTTGCAAGATAAGTGCTTGCGTATGCATGCATCACATCTTGTTTGTGTTATGAAAAAAAGGCATAAGTGAAATAGAGCACACAAAACACTGTAGGTATGTCTGTGGTTAAGAGTGCTTCAAACCAGGACGTGCCCAAGACCAACATGTGTGGAGTGATAAAGGTGGTAGTGTCACCCTGACGCGCAACGCCTGTGAAGCGCTGATTTCCCACTGGTAATGTCACGAAAACCCTTGTCGCATGATGGCCTAGAGTAGGTGACACGTGAGCTTGTTACGTGACAGCCTCTACTAGGAGGAGGTCATTATGGTCAATATTTTAGCTTTATTCATGACACCAGTATTACTAAAATGATAACTTTTAATGACCTAGTGTTTGGCCGGTGCACGGCCGGTATAAAGTACAGGGCATGTGGATTGTCTGGTTGGAACAAAGTCAGGTGCTACTGTCATGGCCCAGCGGTCAGACTGGCCCTTAGCAATGGGTTTACCTTGTTGGCTGGTGTCCCGTGGGGGCTGCTGCTCTAGTTGCTGTGAAGGCTGGTGACTGCTGTGGGTCCCACTGGGATGGGGTGCACTGCTGACTTGGCTGGAGCCCGTAGTAGGCTGGCGGTTGACATTCTGCTGGCCTCCGAACCAGGGGTTGGCTATGTCCAGAGGAGGGTTCTCTCCTGTGCGAATAGTCTCGACCAGTGGATGCGGCAAACCCGCTGTCGTGATGAGGGGTGGGAAGAGTGGTTGGGGTGGAACTGGAAGGTGGGGCCTCTCCAGTTGGGGGGTGGTATGAACTCTGCCCTGTGAGGATGTGCTGCAGAGTGCAGGCGGTGAAGTTTGGTGGCAACTCAAGTTATTTCTGGCGGCGTAATATGCCCTTCTAAACTTCTACTTAGCACCACCCATCCAGGTGTACGGCATGGGAGAAGATACAACCTACCGGCCTCATGAGAGTGAAGCAGGTGACGTGGGTCCCTAACTTTGTATTATGCCTAGGTCGCAGCTGCACCGACAAGAGTTACACCCTGTGCCCCTTTTCGTCCGGCCCCATGTAGAACAGTGGATTCCCTCCAACTGTACTTCGAATGCTTGGATGTGGTATCCACAGGGGTCAGTCCTCCAGAACCAACACTTACTTCCTTCCGGCCCCGTATAGGTGAGGTGGAGTATAGGTTAGTATGATTGGCTAGCCACCTAGTGGAGGTCTTGCTAATGGTTGGGGCTCTACCATACTATACCCAGAGGGGAGCACAGCATGGATGGTCTTCTAATGGGTGTGTGGACTATTGCTTTGGTAAGCATGGTCCTCCGGTTTCAGTCTAGTGGGCTGGTTTCTACTTGAAGTTAACACAGTTACACATAGAAATCAGTACTCAGAAGTAATTTTGAATGCTCGAATATATTCCATGAGAATATACACAGTGGCCCGTACTACCTTAGAAAACTAACCTTAAATTGAAACAGAAGTTAACCTACCCACAGCAAGTGAACGATACTTGGTTTTAACCTGATAAGGCAATAAATGGCTAGGTAGTTAACTACAACTTTCCCTAACTATCTGCTTGTTTGTTCTGAAGAGACCTTTAGTGACCACACCACTTCCAGAGGAGAAAGTGGTAAATATTTTAGTTACCACCCGGAACGTCCTGACGGGACCATGGACGACTTTTTACCAGAGAGGGGTTGTTGACATCTTCAGGAGCTGGTGATGTGTCTTCCAGAAGATCTAGAAGGCGTTGCTGCAGGTGCTGACGATGTTTCTGGTGGTGCTGGTTATAGTAGTTGGCTTCTTCCGGCCAAGAGAGAGCAATGGAATTGGCAAGGCAAACCAGAGAAGGAGCTATCTGTGGCTTCCTCTGACCCCTTCCAGAGTGCTGGAGGAAACAAAGACTTGAAAATCAAGTTGCGGGGGGTTGCTTCCTCCAGCCCTGTTCAGAGCCGTGGAAGAAGCATGAATTCTCGTTTTCGGGCCGCACAGGACCGTATATATTGGTTGACTGCTGGACAGATATAGGCGAGGGGTGAGAGGAGGAGATAAACTCCATCCCTCGTGTCGTCTGCTGCTTGAGGATTGCTGACATGGCGAACTTCATCCCATATCGCTTCTTAGTTTGGTGGGTGCTCTATTTGGCGTGGTATATAACTTGGGTAGTGGACTCGGTGTCTCAGCTGATAGTACAATCTCTCTGGGGGGATTGATGTGACGTCTGCTTGGAGAGTAGAGTGAATAATACAAGGTAGATGTACGTGTCTGTAGTATCCCCTCTCATTGCAAGGGCGTACCCTACAGGCATGTGATCAGGCTCTTCTAGTACTGTTGATGACTTGCCTAGCTAAATGAAACTCCATTCAGATGAGGTTAAGTTGAGTGTGTATCATAGTTGTGCAGAACATCATCTGTCAACTTGGATTGCGTATTATAACGCCTCTATAATTCACTACACTCAACTTGGCGCATGACAGTCTTCGGCAAGCGGCACGTCAAGTGGCCAGAATTATTTTTAGCGGACGCTGGGCTAGGCTCGTCCTGGGGGCAGGTATCTTTAATTGCTGCGTGGAATGGGAGCTTGGCCAGTGTACAGTACTGGTTGAGTCGCCTTCCGGCAGGGCACAAAATCTGATTCTGCGAGGATTAATCTGCAGCTGTGCTGGTTGAGGCTGGACTGGTGGCACACTAGAGGCTGCTCCTGGAGTGAGTGTACTGGTTAGCCTAGGTGGGGTTCGGTTGTCGCTGAGGTATGCAAATTTCATGGTGTCCCCCCAAATCCAGAGATTGGCGATTCCAATTGAATTATCTTGGCCACTGAGGTAGGCTTGAACTTCAGGGGTGAGGTCCCTCGGTGGTTCTTGTAGGCAGTTCAAATGTAGTGGATTCGTAGGTTGGCGAAGCTGGTATGAAGAGTCTGTTAACTACTGCAGCCTGCTCTTGTGGACTGAGAAGCTTGAACCCGTCAGGAAGGTTGTTAAGCCCCATTGGATAATTAGAGACAGCCTTTGCCAGTTTTACCCTCATATGAATACCACCACATTGGATAAGTTGCATGAGGAAAGATAAATATACAATCAGACCTTGCAGAAACAGGCAGTTGATCTTTAGATTTGTGTTATTAGTGTTCATAATGCGATCGCCTGCTAATGCCATATCTCACTCTCAAACTCCGGCACCAACGGTGCGGGGTCAGTCGAGCTGCATAACACTGGCGTTAGTCCCAATACAGGGTGATGTCCTGATATAGTTGGTCTCCCCAGACCTGGAGAAGCACTCCCCTCGGCACCACTTGTGTGCTATGAGAATAGCAACCTCAGAATTGACAAGCCGACCCTAATAGGAGCGAGTACCTAGTGTCATGGCTCTACCGTTCACTACAGTAGGTGCAGAGAACTAGTCCCCCGAAGCCCAGAAAAATGCTCCTCTTGGAACCGGTAGTGCACGATGAGAAGAGAAAACCTCAGATTGGCAGTCCAGTCCCTAAGGAAGCAGTATCCTAGTGTCGTGGCTCTAATGTTTTTTACACAAATACACAGAATGGGTGGCCTTCCAAGATTGTATTGTAGTTGGTGTGAGGTGTTTTGACAGAATGAATAAAACCCCAGTCACCTGCTGTCCCTCGTACGGGCCTGATGTTTACGAGGAGAGGTACAATGACTACTGGAGTGATATTCGTAAGTGAATTCAACTGCTGTTTATTTCTTTTATGGAAATAAACTGCGATGGTGAATGTACATGAGCTTACGGAAGTTGAACATCCTACGTGAATACAGATGAAGGCAACCGACCTTCTTCTGGGCTAACAGGGTAGGCATTAAAGTGGTTATGTAAACAACTCTGACTGTGATTAGCGCTACAACTGTTGTCCTAAAGGGACTGGTACTTGTCTCAGTGTTTACGGCGACGTAATACGTGACACGTAGTTTCTTCGGTGAAGAGCTGATAGTACAAGGTTCTTTGGCACCACTAGGATGCGGTGAAGACCAAGGTAGGATAGCTGATGGTTCCTGCAGCACTCAAAGAGCGGTGAAGGAACAGGACAAACAGCAATTGCTTGAAAACTGGTCAAAAGCTTTGGTGCGGCCCTCTATTTATACTCCTTGGTGGCATGCCCCTTGCTCGCCTGGCGTAGGAGGTTGACATTGAGAGGTGGTAGCAGTTGCAAAGTGCTTGACATAAATGCCCGGTGTGTATGACGTCAGTGGCTGGTGCTGAATCCAGGCTCATGCCTCTGTGCTCTTACTAGTTTGTTCCAAACCTGCGACAAGTAATTAGACTTACACCTTTTGTGTGTATTGTTCCTTTTATTTATTCAACTCTTCCACATAAAGCTTTTAACATCAAGGTAGGGTTTGCATACACATTTAGTTTTTCTATATAATTCAACACACATGTACACAAAATTTTAAAGAAAGCCATTCATGGTCTGAACGCAGTAGCAATGCACATTTAAAGGAGTGAATCATGATTATCAACAGACCATTCAATTCACTAAAGTTGTTCCGATACCATGTTTTCAGATACTGATAACCCGATACCAGAGCCAATACCAATGCCCTTCGCACTGAATTTTAGAAATAGAATTACTGTTAATAATATATTAAAAAACATTTTTCTAGACACGTTTAAATAAAGAAAATGTCAAATTTTAAATGTCCTGCTCACACTATCAGCTAAGATAGCAAGGCGAAGTTATCAATTGGGCAATGTCATGGTTGTCAGGTGGCGGCAGCGGGGGGCATTACCTCTCTTGTTGGCGACATCTTGCGTGCATCGCGTGGTAAATGTCTTGTCTTTTAAAGTAAGTAATCATATTTTACTGCAAAGAAAACTTGTAATTTTGAGACAGAAATAATGAGATTATTATTGATTTCTTCACTGTCTTTAATAATTAATGATTCAAAATTACGTCCTCTGATTTTCCCTGTTGTGAGTTGCACTGTATTTGGCTCGGTGCTTACCTACACATTATAAGACGGCAAACATCGAATAGGCAGGCACACATTATCAGTTGATTCAAAGACGCGTGTCTATTGAAATAAATTAATATAAATCCCCTGATTTCCCCGCAATAAGTTACTGAAGATGAACTTGACACTTATAACACAAGTCGCTTGATGTTAATCAATTTTTGCTGACAAGTGGTAGAGTATATGTTTTTGGGCATATAATTTTATTCGCGAAGGTGCTGCCCTTTGAGATAAATAAATATTAAGTATTAAAGTCGTGTTAATTTTATGCCAGATACCATGAAAATCAACCTTATGGGATAAACTGACCCCTTAATCACCAACCTTATGGGATAAACTGACCCCTTAATCACAAAAGAAAACATCTTTCCAAATAATAATTCCTCGTTAAAATATTTTGCGAAACATTTTCAAGCGAAACCATTTGCTTTGAAATACAAGTGATGATAGGTGCAACTATTTTGAGCGACCCATAATCTTCATAAAATTATGTTCGCCAGACACACATTTGCTCTGGGCTGTCCGCCAACATGTGAACTTCAGTGTGAAGGCAAGGCAAGCATAGCGGGTGTCGCCGTGATGGAGAGGGGGAGGGGACATGCTTTATCTTTTGCTGTACAACTACTTCCCCTCGGGATGGCTTGTTAGGTATGTGAGAGTAGGAAGGAAGGTACGTGGCTGAGAGAGAGAGAGAGAGAGAGAGAGAGAGAGAGAGAAAAAAAAAAGAGAGGTTGCTAGGTCGCCACGCTCGTTGCTATAGGTAAACACTTCCCCTCTCGTAGCCATGTAGGGGAAGTAGCAAGCCAGACTCCCATCACACTGCATGCCCGCAGTGTCGAGAGACGTGTTGGGAAGACAAGATATTAGACAGCGCGCCACAGAACAGGTATAAACGGCGGCGCATGCAACGTTTTTCACATCCAGTTACTAGCAGTTTGCATAAACAACAAGCTTAAAAATTATGGTTGTGGGAAATATTAGGTGACGGGACCCAAAATATATTTTGATCAGTGTAACATGTGATAAATGATGAAAGGTTATGTTAACATTATTTAAATAGGAATTTCATCGGGACCACAAAAAATTGTTCGTGAAAGCAATTTATTTGGTGTTTTTTTTGTGCTGCGTATACACACTGAAATATGGTAATTTTTGTGTCTAAAGAAAGTAATAAGTAATAACCTGATTTCACTGTCTACCAGATACTAATGTATTAGCCTGATACCATGTCCGATAGATATAAATAATAACCTGTATCATCAAAAAATTTTAATACAAGAATAAAATGCCAGTAACAGACCCTAATTATATATGAAAGTTCACAATGTCATTATTTGCCTAAAACATAAATTCAAATATGAATTTACTAGATGATGTATTAAATATACGGCACTAACACCTCCTGGTAACCAACGCAATATTTAATAATTCACTCCTCTGCACAGGGGCGAGAACTTAATTTCCCAGTTCAGATTATTTTCAACCTTTGTGTAACCTTTAAAAAACACGCTATAGTATATGCAGATACATTAAAATGTTAATATTAGTAGGGCTGTAATTCTTACAATATAGTTCACAAAAGCAAGCGGCTGGTTCAACTCTGACACCAGCAATTACCACAAAACACTTAGCTGTAAAATCAATATCCTTTTTGCAATAAATTCATTTTGTATTCAAGACATGTCTCCATACTCCAATAAGTGATTGGTTTCAGAAAATTTTATGTGCAAAAATAAATTACTTTGATCACTATATTGACGAACTCTAGCATTACCAATAAATACGAAGTGTATTTCTTGGTCTTTAAAAGAGGTTGAAGTGCAAACACTAGCACCATTAAATTTCTTAATCAAAAACAGATTGAAAAGTACTAATATCTCTCAAAATAGAACACCTTAATTGGTTACACAGCATTACCAATCGCTACCACTGGCAAACTTTGGTTCTCAATCATATTAGTCTGAATGATGACATACAAGCCCAGTTTTTTTTGGACAGGTTGTAGACTACTTGTTATTTAAGCACAGTTTCTGGACTTCTTTATATTGCATAGAAACAAGCCTTTGCCTGCATGCATTTGTGAAAAATTAATTATAAAACAGCCTTGTTACAAACACAGGATCTGCATGATAGCCACCACATTCTCAAACTGGGACAGCAACATATTCAACCCAAGAACTTGGTATAAACATGAGACTCAAATGGAGCCATATTGAATTAGAAAAAAAGAAAGGTGTTAAAGTCTCGGAATAGTTCCTCAATTTTATTTAAATACCAAATAAGTTCACAATCTTCCAGTAATTCAGAGGCACGAATAGTCAACTTAATGAGACAAACAAAAATCAGTGTCGCGGTAGTTTATTAATTGACGTCACTTCAAAATCTTGCATCGCGAGATAAATTTACGAAGGTAGGAGGGAAATAGATTCCCTCCTGACACCCTATGACCTCCCACACTAGCGGAAATAATTTAGTAGAAAGAGTTTGTATGCCGAAAGTACTTTCGGTTAAAAAAATATATAGAAGTTCAGGTCATGGGTGCTTGCTGGTATGGGTCTGCCTCGTTCCATTTCTTTCACAGTCTTATAATCATTTGCTAGCGGACAACAGACACTCGACGCGCTCTTTGACACGTACCTCCCCATTCCTCACACCAAATATGGGCATGCGGACACAAACTCCTTCCATTGGCTATATCAAACTGCGTTGCAGCCAAACTTTATCGATCTTTTAGAACAAAAACTGTTACGAACGTAGTAAAAAGCTTTTATCTCCAAATACTCGTGCAACCTCACTACGACTTCAGAAAAGCAAACCCATTACCGATAAACATTCGAACATGGCCCAAACTTCAAATACTGATAAGGTATTCCTATTCCACGTGGCAGAAAAGAAAATTAAATTTTACACTCACTTGCAAAAAAAAAAAAGTAAATTAATCTCATGCCTCGATTTAATTGTTATACTTAACTACATTATTACAATGTACCATAAGTGGTGGCCACATTCCAGCAAAGTGCCTTTTATTGTAAACCATATCACAGCCTTAAAGATGACCTTTATGTCCAGGATGGAATTGTGTTCCTTGGACACATGATAGTAGTCCCTTCAACCTTAAGGTTGACGCTTGCCCAGCTATTGACTGCGTGATACGGACATCAAGTTTTGATGCGCTAGACCAAGTGCGCAGTTATATACAGGTTTATCGGTGGCTGGCGAGAGGTGGTAGCTACTGACTTAATCTGATGACATCCATGATGCTGATGAAGCTGAGGTTTCAATCCTTGGTCTCAATTCAGTGGATACTGGGTTGCCTCATGCCATATTGACTATTCCAGGCAGCAGATTCCCTGCTTCAGAACCTGGGATTGGCCAGGCCGTACCTAGCCTGGGTCCTGTAAACCAGTCCTCTCTGAACCAGGTGGTACTCTTGGCTGGTGTGAATATGTGGTGGAAAATAAACAAATACCACGGGAGCAGTTGCGACTGCTAGCCGCCTTAGTGCAGCGGCACAGTCCCGTTTCGCCTGCCTTTCATGCGTAGGAGGGGTGAGTGCAGACCACTGTTTGGCAGCAAGAAAAGCTAGATTTTGCTCCCTACGCCCTTGGCTGTGCCTTACCTTGTAAGGCATAGAGTGTCGCTGCTTAAACAACTCACGTAGTGCACCTTGACGAGAAACAATTTAACAGTGTCAGTCCAATAGCTGCTTGCTTGCTGGCACGAGCTCAGTAAAAGTCTCCACCCATCCCCCATTCTTGGGGGGCTGATCAGAGACATTGAGCCGTTTGGACCACCAATGCCTCTACTCGGTAAATTCTGGCAAGGTTGAATGGCAAGACTGAGGCTATGGTCACTCAGCACTATCAGTGCTCGAAGCAAGGGAATAACCTGGGCTTGCTGCCCCTCCTTGGATGAAGGTATTCCTAGTGGTTGTGACTCCTCTGTTCCTCCCCTCCAGCAGTACCAGTGCTTGGGTGGTTGGGAAGAAACGGGCGGCCGTCCAATAGGTGTGTTTTTAGAAAAATACTCTGTTCCTGTTGGAAGTGCATGGCGTGAATTTTTCCTAGTGGGTGAAATAGAAAAATACTCTATAAATGAAAAATCGTAAGGATGGAGAACAAAATTATGTTTATTGAAAAATCTATAAACACGTTACTTGTGCTACCTCCTACCGAACAATGGTATGCTGAAGGTTACCTATGTTAGTCAGGTGTAGGCGACCTGGTCCTAGGTTAAAAAGGGAAAGATTGTTGTAGATGTGAAAAATACTTTACTACCAAACTGTACTAAAGAAAAGCAGGTGTCTCGAAGAGACAAAGTGAAATCAACGAATGTTAACATGTTTGCTGTTCATGGGTTGACTCGCCGTCATTGTTGGAAGTAGCCGCTGGGGGCGTACTTAAGATTTGGTAGATCTCTGGAGGTCCCAGCACTGAGCAGTGCTCAGGATGTCGCAAGAGAGGATGCAAGAAAGACTCTGGAGCCCTGCTGCGCACTGACTTATATAGTGCTGAAGTCTAGGCTGCCGTATGGCTAGCGTGGGAGGTAAGAACCCTCTTGTCAGCGTTCCTTGGTTTGTGTGTATTAGGCGGCGCTTGGCTGCGCCTGAAATGGCTGAAGCTTGTTGGCACTAAGTGTGTTGGTTTGGGGGGGGGGGGGCAGCATGCCTCCTGGTTGCGTAACCTTGTAGCCATGTTCGGCCAGCCGGTAGATTTAAACGACCAACTCGTGGGTGGTTGAAGTAGACAACTCTTATGTAGGTTGAAGTAATGGTATACTTTACGTATAGAGCAATGAGGTGTAATTGGTGTATATTAGTAGTATAAACCGCATGCGTCAAGATGATAAGTATTAAAGTTGGTGTATGAAGAGCACTGTGCTATTGAGCGAACACAGGTTAGGGTCATACAGTTGTTCTACTGGCCTGGCATCTCAAAAGAAATTTAAGGTTTGGTTGTCAAGTGTGGTACTTATGAGACATTCAGGTCAGCTAACTATAGAGAACTTTTGATTCCCAATGAAGTGTCAAGAGTCCCATACATAAAAGTAGGAGCTGATCTTCTAGAGAATTCAGGTTGCACTTACCTTAATCTCATAGACTACTATTCCCACTGGTTAGATATCTGTCCATTGCCAAATAAAAGCTGAAAACCAAGTCATAAACGCTATGCAAAATGTATTAATTTGCATGGATTTTCCAAAGACATAGCATATAATGTATCATTTTCGCCATATGAGAGTAATAGATACTTTAATAGTAGGAGGGTCTCTTAACGCTTACAGCCCTCATTACCACTGTGGCAATGGAATGACTATAAAAACAGTTGGCATCAGTAGAAAGATGCTTAGGAAAAGTAAACTGGAAAGAAGTGACTTTTGAGATCTTTTGAGGGATCAAAATAGTACATTGGGTACAGGTTTCAAGTCCTCCCCAGCACAGATATGGTTCAGTCGTTGCGTTCGAACCAATATACCTGTTTCATTGGAGGCACTTAATAAATTCAAAGTGCAAAAAAGTATTTATGAAACACTAATGACAAAGCAGGAGCATGACATGACTGCAAGAAGGAAGGTGACCAGCTAAGCAGGAGACAAGGTAGTTACCAGAACAGAAAATTATACATGCTGGGAACCGGGGATAATAATAGCACAGAATAAGGAACCTAGGTCTTACTGGGTCAGAAAGAACAAAACCAACAGGGTAGTGAGACATAACACTAGCAACCTGAGACATTCAAGTGCAGTTCAGTGTGAAGCGTATTATTATGTTCCAGATGAGTTCACACACAGTCCAGCTAACCAAGTAGTAAAGTTAGGAGGTGAGGTAGCAGACATGGTACGTGACTCGGTTCATAATTATGTAAGTCATAACTCTGCGAGTCCCCAGAGAAGGGAGGGTATGGAGAATATAACTGAGACTGTGTTCAAAGAATTTGATTCTATCCAAGACAATTTTGTTAGAAGTAAAAGTGTTAAATGGGTGAATAGCATATAGTGTAAAGCTGCACGGATACCAAAGTCACAGTGGAAAGAAAACTATGTTACTGGGAGTTGTAGATTGCTAATTACATAGATATCTTATGACCCATCTATACAAAGAATAACTAACTCTGTTAAGGGGGAGGTGCTGCAGTAATTGGTACTACTGCTTCAGGTGGTTGTAGCAGTTTTTAGGTTACCAATGGTGTGGGAGACAGTTATAAGAGAGACGTGCTATAATGTGTAGAATAGTTGTTAATAAGTGTAAGTTCTATCAGGATGATGATTGCAGTAAGAATGTTTTATTCACAGATGATAACAAAACACTGGCAGTTACCGGGTGTCCAAATAGCTGTTGATAATAATGGCAGAGAAAAGTGATCCATACGGAATGGAGTAGTATAGTATACTGATTTTTACCTTTATGAGCACGTCCCCAACATTTTTCCGTACTGTTTGCCAATGGTACTTTCAAAATTTTGTGACTGAATGGTGACATGATGTTTGTTTAGATTTAGTTTTTAAAAATCAGAAACTGCATAGGTGTAGTGGCTAGAGCGCTCACTTTCCACTGAGGTGGGTCAACCCTGGATCTTCTTAGCAACGTATGGGAAATGTGGCAGATGTGATCACTGGCTGGTGGGTTTGCTCGGGGTGCTGCTGTTTCTTTCACTATTGCATTCTGTCTCTCCTCCACCTGCACCTCGCTTTGCCATCATTAATGAAGCACCACTATCCCGGAATCATTGGGTCAAATCCTGTAAAATCCTTGGAATTAAAAAAATTGACTACGTACAGGCAAAAGTGTATATGGAGGATGCTGACCTACATATTTAATAGAATGGTTTTTGTTTGGAATGTACAAACCATGGTAATTCTTTTCTGCACTCACACTTAGACGTTTGTTTACTAGTTTCACATTAATTCTTCAAAATCAGAGAATAAAAGCAGCACTAAAATTATACTTTAGTAATTTATTTTTAAATTTAGGTCATGGCAACTTAAGCAATTTATGGTGTAAACTTATGAATTTAAAAAAGATTAAATCTACAAGGTCGTGTCGTGGATCACATTTCTCAGCATAATTCAAATTTGTTCATCTTCGGAAAAATAAAAATTATTAATAGGTATGTATAGTTTTAAAGTCAGTACTCCCTTATTTTACTGACGGTAAAATTCAAACACTGCCACTTCTCTGGATATAAATGTCAGAATTATTGCTTTTAAAGTATTTAAATACTGATACAATATGGTGTAGCTCAAGTGTGACACCTGCAAAACTGAATTCGATGACCTGCACTTCAAGCTGTAAATGATTATCTCTTAGAGTGTCTGTCACAGTAGGCGGCCACATTGGGGTCGGAGCGGCATTTTTCCTCCTCCTCCCCCCCCCCCCCCCCCCCTTCCCTTTTCTCATAGATGATTATCACAGAGCTGGGTAGCATCTCCCTTCCTCACTTCACTTTTTTACCTGGAGTGACTGTCTGTTTAGTACTTGGAATAAGAACGGCAACTGCTGACTCAAAAAGGCAGCAGTTGAGCCTGTCTTGCTCCAACATTGCCAACCCCATCATCCTCTGGTTGAGTTTCAATATTGGTTAAAAGAAAATTGGTTCTTTCACAGAGATTTTCTAGAGTAAAAAAATCTGTTGAAACGGCAGTCCTGTGCTAGCACCAAAATGCAGTCCATAAACAAAGTTTAAGGGAAAATCATTACTACAATAGCTCTGTGTCCAACTTAGTTGCAAATTTAAGAGAAACAGAAATCTTTGACCGTTAGGAACATCTTAAAAGTCCTTCAGTAGCTTAGAAATATAAACATTTGGTAGGAGCGGAGGAAAGAAACGCACTCTAAGGTTTGACAAGACTAAGGATGGAGAATTAATTCGTACGAAAGGATCAGATAATTTTGTGTTGATGTATATCATGTAATCCTCGATACACTTGGGAAAAGCTGTAAATGCAGATTGCATGTTTAGAGTATTTTTACGAGAATGACCTTGAGTTACCCATAGTATGAGGTCATCTGAAGATGAAGGAAATGACAACATGACAAAATAGTGCAAATTTGTACACCAAGAAATTTTTGAAGTGTAGCCAAATGTAAATATACCACAGTAGCTCCAGCAACTAAATATTTAGCAGAACATTCATTTTATTCTTTTACAGCTGCTGTACCGGATAGTCATCCGTCTAAATATATACATATGCACCAATTAAATACTGTGTATGTAATTAGTGGTGAATCCCTTATTCAGTGTGCTTTGTAATAAGCATGTCATGAAACTGTTGTATGGGGTTGCTGGTAAATGATTAGTACCAAAGACGCACAATTAACAACTTTTATTCTTCCACAGAGTACAGTCATCTGTCACGTCTACACTCTTACATCCTCGATAGCCACGTGCCATTCTCTGCTACGCCCGATCCTACCTCTGCCCCGGGAACTGGCCCCAGCACCCCCTTCTACGTCACGTCCACCTGCTTCCTTTGTTTCTAGGGTAACCCCGAGTCATGAGGTTGTCCTTGACGTCAATTTACAGAGTCCACAATCAAGCAATGTTTGTGCTGGTTCAAGGAACAGGGGCTGAGAAACAGTGTGACTCGGCGGGCAAATCGTGTATTTGTTGTTAACAGATAATTGAAACTCCTGCAGGCGTGCTGACACCGAAGCTCTCCGCCGCTTACTGTTTAGTATTCATACACATTCTAGAATTATAAAATATGCTTTGATTAAGTTTAGTATTACATAATATCATTCTCTCATAATCGAATGTACATATTATTTCATTATTATTATTATTATTATTATTATTATCATCATCATCATTGTTAGTATGATTATTATTAAAGCATTTTAAATGGCTACTTAAAAACTTTGACTTTAATTATTTACGATTTTCTGAATTAAGAAAATTAGTGAAAGAGAAAATCAAAATTGACAAACAACACTGGCAATCTAGAATTAATGATAATTTGAAAAATAATCCTAATAAATTTTGGAATTTTGTGAAAATCATGAAAAATGGTTACAGAGAATCTATATCTTTATTATCTGATGGCAAATTAGTTCAGGATCCAAGCGAGCTTGCAAATTTGTTGGCTGTGCATTTTGTTAAAGAGTTTTGCACAAACCACGAATAATATTTCTGTTACACGTAGTGATAACATAAGTGGTCTTCCATTAGTCTCCATGTCAACATTCAATCATATTAAGTAAATTATAAGCAAGTGGTTTGGATCATTTTTATATAAAATGGTATTTCAATTATTTATCAGAAAGGTCTTTTGTTGTTAATATTGATAACTCTATCTCTTTTTCGAATTCAGTTTTTTCTGGGGTTCCACAAGAAAGTACTTTAGCTCCTCTAGTTTTTAATGTCTTTGTGAATAATATTGTCGGTGTAGTAAGACAGTCTCAGGCATTTCTTTATGCAGAAGATCTCAAAATGTACAGAGGCATTAGGAATGCAGAGGACTGTATGCAGCTTCAAGAAGATATTTTGGCCATTAGCAATTGGTGAATTTTGAACAATATGGCACTTAGTATTAGTGAAACTATACTATCAGTCTCTCATTTACTAGAAAGACTAATCCTATTATGTATAAATATTTTGTTAGTAATATTAGAATTAAAAGAGTAGATAATGTTCGAGATCTGGGAGTCATCCTTGATTCTAAATTATATGTTCATGTACACATCGATAATCTTATTAATAGTGTTAGTCATACTCTAGGCTTAATAAAATATATTACATATTCTGTTACTACTCCTGATTCGTTGTTATGTTTATATTTTTCATTAATTAGATCCAAATTAGAATATTGCTGTGTAGTTTGGAATTACATCAATAGTACTGATACGAAGAGATTAGGAAATACACAAAGAAAGGTATTGAAATTAATTGCCTTTAAATTTCCCCATAACACAGATTTTATTTATAGTAGTGAACTTCTTATATTTAAAACGACATTGCATGAACATTATGACACTCATAATGCTCTATTTTCCATTAATATTTTTTTAGCATATGTATCTGGTGTTACTAAGCTCAATAAAATAGGTTTAAAAATTCCAGTATACAGTCAAAGAGTTACTCACTCTTTCTGTACTCCATTTCACAAAAAAGACTTAGTCAAAAGATGTGTGACAAACTACAATAAACACATACAAGTTTGATCCCTTTTTAGGAAAAAAAGTAATTTTTACAGAGTTACATAAAAACTATGTTAGTCATTAATTTGTTTGTATTTTATTACAGGCAATATATCATAATAGATCAGGTTTCTGATTGGCTATTTTTCAGGGTAGGGTAATTTTCTCAATGGTCCCATGTTATTTACAAGTTATGGTACAACACAGTATTTCGGTTGTGTAATTTTATCATACCTTCTTCAAATATTATTTGGAATCATAAATTATTTTGCTATTTCCTTGATTTTGTACTTATAACATATTTCCATTGTATTTTTCTTTTTCATTTGTTACTTTGCATTTTATTTGTTTGTGTTTTGTTCTGTAACTGTATCTGTTTGTATTTGTAATTGTGACTGTATTGTCTTTTGTCTGTATGTATGATGAGCCACCCAGTAATTGGTCTTTACTGTTGGGTGGCACAATAAGAATTAATTAAATAAATAACAAAATAAAAAATAAATAATAATTATTATCATCATCATCAATATTATGTTGTCGCTCGTGGAATAAGGATGTGTCGCAAATCTGCTCCTGCAAATGTTAAGTTTTTTCAAAGATTACTGTGAATAAACTGTTGGAGACACCGGTTAATTGGACTTTAGGGGTTTCTACATGCTCCCGGTTCAGACGTTTATTTAATTTGTGGTGAGCCTTTTTTTGGTAGGCAAAATTTCAATGAGTGCGTGGGTCAGTGCGGGACCAGGCTACACTGCTGCTGTACTGGTGTATGAAGAAGAATATACATGTGCGGAATGTATGAACACGTCTGGTTTTTTTTTTTTTTTTCTGAAAAGAAAAGTAAATAGTGGCAATAGTAAATCTTCAATAATGGAAACAAAAGAACAGGAACTGGTAGTATCGTTAGATGATAATGACTTGACATCGTCTGAACAAGAAAGATCCATTAAAGTAGCAGGAAGGATGGACACTAATGTACAAACCATTTTGGAATTGCTTTGTAACAAGATTGACGATCTGGTAAAAAGAGGTTCAGGATCTTAAAGAAGGTAACTCCGTATTGAGAGTTATGTTCGGAAGTCTCCAAACGTCTAATAATAAAAACCATTGTACAGCTTGTGGGGCATCCTTGGAGAACATAAGGGCAGCAAACCCCTTCTCAAAATGTTATACAGAAAACATCATATTGTGGAGTAGCAGGGAAGAAGAGTGAGTCCACATCTACAGACATTAACCTGGAAAATTGTAGATTTCCTAAAGGTAAACCATTGTTGGCAACATGAGCGCACAGCAAAGGCAAAGATAATCAGATTCACAAACATCGCAATGATGAAGAGGGTTTCGTGATAGTCAGCAGACGCAGCACAAATGCTTCTACTGCAAGCGGTTCTTCAGCTACTAGGTCTGTAGCTCCTAAGGAACAAATACAGCTAGGTATATATAACATCAGCATTAAAACTATTCCGAAGACGGCCTGCCCCTGCATGAAGGCTTTGTTTGTATCTCGTTTTGCGTCAGAAGTGCAAGACAATGACATAGTGTCTTATATTAATCAAGAAATAAAAGTTTTGAACTTAAAAGTGGCAAAATTGAAAACAAGATACAATTCATGTTCGTCATTTTAAGTAGCAGTGGCCAAAGAAGATTTTGAGCGTATCTTTAATACAGTTTTCTGGCCGGCAGGATGTTAGATCAGTCCTTTTTACGTGCGACTACAGAATGATGAACTTTTCAGTTCAGAACCCGATCTTACACAAGCAAATGATGTGCAGCCTACTTTAGTGGCCGGAGCTTAGATGGAAACATCTTAAGCTATGTACAGGTTTTCGGAGGTACCAATAGTAATGGTTGATGGCAATTAGGGCTTTTGAATTATACTATCAAAATGTAAGGGGCCTCGTCACTTATCCTTTACATTTTCAGAAAACATAAATAGTACTCATTATTCAATAATTTGGTTAATGGAAACTTGGTTCAGTAATTGTATCATAAATTCTCTTTATTTTCTGGAGCACTACACCATTTTTCATAAGGACCGTGACACAATTTTAACAAACCTCAATAGAAGTTAAACAAATTTATCTCTCTGTCTCTATATGACCGTAGAGCCATCATAGATGTATTCTTAATTAATTTATTTTTAAATTATTCATCTTGTTTGGCAATTAAAAACCAAGTAAACATGAAAATCCCATCATACACACATAGAACTTAACCTACTTTCTCTTCTTTAAACTGTAAAATTGATTTAAATAGATGTATAAATAATTTTAATAAATATTTTTCCAATTATGACCCTTTCATAGGGAAAAAATTTACATTTAGAGAACTTTATAAGCGCTATTGTAGCCTGTAAGTTTTGTGCAGTTTATGTATTACGTTTTGTTAATCAACCTGATATTTGATTAAAAATCACTGGTCTATAATCTGTAAGTGCTTCTATGTTTGTTTCCAGTTTATATCCAACTTTGTGTTGCAAAATTATCTTAATTTCAACTATGTCTTTATTACTTGAATGTCATTGAGTTTTTTAAAATTGTTTTTGTTTAATCTATCTTGTCATTCCATTTCTGGATAGTAAAATTACCTTTTAAGACCTCAGTAAACTTAATAGTATCTAGATTGTATCTTTTTGTATATTATTTAGTTTACAGTCGGGAAAACATTATAAGGGAAATACAATTTACGAAGTTTATGGCACAGTGCTCTTGTCCCCATGTAGAAAACACAGCCGGATTTCCCACATTGCCGCCTGTAGGCCTATGGAAAAGTACGGCCCCCTCCCCAACTTATCTGTTTGCATTTTATCCATTTTTTATTTATTTATTATTTTCCAGTTCACAGTGACGAGACCATGTACAATGTTCTCACTTGAGATCGGAAATTTTCTTCCATGTTATGCATGCTGCATTCGGGGTTTTCAATTAACTGTTAATTACATATTGTAAAAAAAGGTGTAAATAAATAAAAACACAATAATTAATTTTAAAACATTTACACACCCTTTTGCATCTTGTACAAAGCTAATTTAAAAATAGTTTAAACCTCCTCTTAAAATAGATTAAGAATGCCACAAAAAAGTAAAAATGAGAACATTCAAAACAATAGGATTTGTTATTAACGCTCCACTATTCATCACTGTGTTCCAGTAAAAGTATAGATCTTTGGTCACAAGAGAAAGAACTTCATGTAATTTTTAATTAATAATAAAATATTTCTGCAATGAGATGCATAGCCAGTATTATTTAATTGCTAGGAAAATCATTTAAATTTATTTAACTTCTTATAAAAGTACAACTTTTAACATTAGTAAATTATGTTAATTATGAACTTCTTATCTGAAGATAACATTTCAAGCCTTCATTCGATTAAAGGAAGTGATACTGTCCTCAAAGTTCACATCCCCCAACAACTTACCCTCTATGTTCATTAGTGCCATTCAGATAAACTATCTTTTAATATGGTTGACCGCAAGTAATTTCTCATATGCCGTGTTGTGCCAGCATACTCTGGTATCCAGTAGTGTACTCATAAGTTAAGGGCAATAATATCAATTATTTTATTTTATTTTGAACAAGCGTAGCGTGCCACCCAACAGTACAGAAACCAATAACAGGGTGGCACATTACATACAACATATAGAAACAGGGGACATACAAAAATTACAAAAACAAAGACAGAAACATCTGTTTACATAAAAAACAAGGACAAAAACTAACATCATAACACATCACAAACATGTAAATTTAAATGATAAAAAATAAATACCTAATAGTAATCTGAACTATAGTATGCTCTTGTGTATAGTGCTCAGCATGATTTTTTCATTTTTAGAAAAACAAATTTTGTCAATGAATTAATGAAACTGCTTCAGTGATTTGTTTTACTCTTAAGTAAATATGCAATTAATTTATTTTAAGCAATGGGGTGCTGGTATGTGACACTCCACTCATAAAATAAAGTGTTGCCTCTTTCCTCCTCTCCTACACCAGCATCAAAATCAAGTTTTTCCTGTATTTTCCGTCATGCATAGATATTGGGTATTGCCATGTCAAATCGCTGAGTCTGCAAATTTTATGAACAACTTAAACTTCTCAGTGTAAGAAGTGCGCAAACTCCAGCATTCATCATAACGCACCTTTTTTCCCATTAATTGCTGAAGCTGTGACGGGAAACACCACTAGCAATAGGAACATAGAAAAGAACGAAATAGCGGTGCTTGCAGTGTATGTTGCTGAGAAGGGGTTGAGGGGCAGAAACAGACAATTCCTTTACACTTTATATCCCTCCAAATGTTTTATCCATGTATAACGTGCACCTCAGAATTCTTTAATTTTATTTTCGGGAAAAATGTATAAGCTATATACGAGAATATACATATGTGATGCATTCTCATAAAAGATACATTAGGGTGAAAAATGATTTTTGGGTAGTGGGCTGTTTCTATAGACAATTATAGGAATTCAATGAAACAAGTAATACCCTTGTTCTGTTCATATCTCAAAAACTATAATTTTCACATTTTCAACTTATTTTGTGCCTCATGAAACACGTACGTTTTCACCCTAAGGTACCTTTTCTGAGAATGTGTCACACATATATTATAATACTTGGTATTTTTTTTTTTTTTTTTTTTTATTGTGGTATTTTTGAGGGTTTCAAATTGTTGCCCTCATTAATTCCCTACCTGTAAAATTGAGGGTTGCTAACACTGATGATATGGGCACATTGAGCATAGCTTTGCACTGATAAGTGTGCATAGTGGTAGAGAGAGCAATGCTACATACAAAGCTTCTCTTGCAATGTCATGAGTTATGTGTGTGGCCTAACCTAACAGGCGTGCACGCTAAGCATGGCCGGGTGGAAGTTTTAGGCCGAAATTTTTTGTTGTACAGATTGTGGCATGCCAAATAATGGTAGTTACACAACCCCTATATTTGATTACTGTGCAATAACAACCACATTTTCTTTATAAACTTAATTATAACAACTTAAATATTTGCCTGTAATTTTTTTTCTCTTAAATTTTTTTGTTTTCTCTTAAATTTTTTGCAATTTTTTGACTTCCCAAGAATGGTGTGAAATTGCTACTGGTGCAAAATCCATAGTCATTAGTTTGAGGCTTTAGTGTATTTATCACTTTATATCAACTTTACTTCAAGTAATTTGTGTTGCCACAGCATAGTAAACTTCAATTGTCTAGGCACTTCAAATTACACACCACAGTTTTAAGTAAGAAAAATTTTGCAACAAAATTGGAAATTATTTTTTACATTGCCAGCCTTTTCTGCCTTGAATTATGGTTTTCAGTCCGGAGAAAAAGTGGTGCAATATTTGTGAGATACCGACTTGCCCTGCAATAATGCCACAACTTTCGCAAACTTAAATATTTTCTTAAGACAAATATTAAAATACTACATTTAACAAGAATTGACTTCTGAAACAGTGAAGCAAGGAGGAGATGACTATGAAACAAAACACAGCTGATGCTGTAACTCGGTAATGTTGCATTGGCCAGTGTTGTAGTAGGACTTTGTCGACTGGAATGCTGCTAATAGAATTTTGCTATAGGCTGTTCGCAGTGAATTGAGCACTTTTGAAATCAACCTTTAAAAATGTCTCTCTTACTTTTTTTTTTTTTTTTTTAAACAGGCACACTGGTTTGCATGCACACAGTGAAGTTTGGGACAATGGAGCGAAAGAAGTTACAGGCAAACTATTTACTTTTGTTATAATTTCACTTGGAAAGACACACAAACAATGTGATCAGACCCACTGCAATGTTAATTTTACATGTGATGGAAGAATACACAATGTGCAGCCAAATAAACCTTTGGCAGGTCTTTCAAAAGTGCTCAGTTTACCATGAACAGCCTAATAGTAAAATGATGGCTGGTGTTTTCTGGCAGGCAGTGCTGTGGGTGTTGCAGCAATCAAGAGTGCGCTCAAGCAGGAGAACCTCAACCCGGAGATTGAGGAGAAGCTGATCCAACTGCAACGTTACCAGGAGAAGCAGATGCGGCAGGACAAACAGGATCCGCCTGTGAGCACGGTGGTGACTACGACTGCGCTCACCTCGCTGTCCCGTCCCTTGCAGGCCAAGAAGAGGCCCCCGCCCTCCCCTGGTCTCTCATCCCTGGTGCAGGCTGCAGAGCGTGATGATTGGGACTCCCCCAAGCAGCGCAAGGTGCCCCGTCTCGACCTCAAGGAGGCCCGGTTAGTCATATCAGTATTCGTTGCTATAGCTCAAACTGTTTCTAACTGTGCTTGTGGCATTTGTTACTTTATTTGTAGGCACCTCTGTTATGTTGGTTTCACTTCTGTGTTATACTGTATCACAGTATTTTTGATTTTGTGATATTGTTATGGGTTTAATGATCGGTTGGCTGTGGATTTTTTGTTAAACGCTCCAAGTTATGTGTTAATCTCGGAAAAGACTTTCAGTTCTGTAAGGTTCTTTGTCGGTCATGCACACTGAGAGGATTTTAATATTCTGTGAATAACACAATAAAACAAGAAAGTGACATAATTGCATGGTGTTTTTAGACTATTGTTAACACGTTAAGCGCCATGGCGGGCCTATGTACCGCCCAGTCCTCATTTGTTCTTTTGGCAAGTGCCAGGATGGTCCGATGGTTCGACTGGCTGTCAGTGAGATTTTGTTCCCTCAACGCCACAGGACCGCCCGTCTGTGGCGTTTCTCAGGTAAATGTACCACTCTGGCGGTGATCAAATGCCAGTCGTTTTTGGTATTTTACTTATATATTTTTCTCGTTTTTATACTATTATGTATTTTATCATGGTTTCATAACTACACAGAACAAAAGTACTTATAAATATTATATCTTCTGGTTTGTTATCTTTACATAAATAAAAAGCTCTATGGCTGCCCCTCGTACAAGCCGGACTATAAGTGTTATTTGGACAAGTGCCAGGGCGGTCCAGGGGCTCTTTCATTGCATCCACGCCACAGGAAATCTTAGCTTTACAGGAGCGCTATGGCTTTGAACAATAGCTGGTAATTGTTGGTTTCAATCTTGACATCATTTTAGTGTAGCATTGGTCGGACAATAAGTGAAGAAGTGATAAAAACATAGAAAAAAATGCTTGGAAGTAACCAATGTTCAATCATTTTATGTAACCATAAATAAAAGTTGTAATTTCAGGCTCTTTTGATTGCATGCATTTTCCTAGAACCAATATTTAGGAATGATTTTTGTACGTTATGCGATAACTTACTTTCAAAATATTATATTATTATTAGGGAATTTATTTTCGCAGAGCACTGAGTTACTTTCAGTACTATACAAAAATATTTATTTTGAGAGAAACATGGGCTGTCTCTGGCCGTCCCAACAAACTTATCACATGCAGTGTTTGGAACCTAGTTAGAATGTACAAACATTGCATCACACCATTACTTTCTATTCTTCACTGAACAGCTGCAATACACAGTCATCACAAAAACACACACCATAAAAAACATAACCTAACAATATAATCCAACTCTTATACAGATAACGTAAACTCTAATGATGTTCATTGAAGCAAAGAAGGCAATAAAATGGTTCTCCAGGACACTGGGTGCAATAGGTCACCACTTTCTTTGTCTTGTTTTTCTCAATTACTCCTTCAATCTTCTTTCTTTTGCAGCTGCTGCAGCGTTTCCGGACCTTCCTGTTTCCTCCTTCGTGACATTCTATATTATGCTGAAGACGTTTTCGAGGATGAGGGATTTCTATCGCTGGTTGAGTTCGTTGTAGCAAGACAATTAAAACTTTTTCCTTGAATGTTGTAACTGACGTACTTTTCTTAGTCACAAGTTTGAAAAGAATGTGGGAATTTACCAGACTTGTTCCAAATATTAGCTCTAGTGCTATTTTCGTATGCCACCAAAGGTTTTTTCTCAAAGATGTGTTGTAGTGTGACATTTGGTTGTATATATCAATGTGTGCTTTTCAGGGTATTGTAGTCTTTAACTGCTTTGGGTGTGATTTTTGGCCTTCGTTTGGTCATGACTTCGAGCATTTGGTCTCTATGCTTTGTTGACAAAATTATAATTTCTCTTTTATCTTTCCACTTCATGACAGTTATTCCCTGCTTGGCAATAATTTCTCCTTTATTTTAGTGTAGTAGGAACCACCTGCATAAGCAGATGTTTCCTATCCTTCTTAAACGTTCCCCGTAAATTAGTTTTTTGGTTGAGCAGTACCTGGGCAAATGCCACACTAGTATACCAGTTGTCTACAACAATGGTTCTCCCCTCGTCTAACAACCTTTCACTAAGTCCCAAAACAATGTTCATTGGCATTGTTCCTTATGGTTCTGCTTCCTTTCCCCCATAAATTTTTAAATGCCATGTGTACCCATTGTTGTAACATAATTTGAATACTTTTACACCGTCTTTGCGGGCTTTATTCGGCAGGTTCTGTCTTATGTTTAGTCTTACACGATACAGCACCATCGATTCATCCACACACACTACTTCACCAGGTGAACACAAATTGGCAAAATTGTGTTGCAGTTTTTCGCACAGGGGTCTAAGTTTATGTAGTCTGTCATCGCCAATACATTTCTCATTATCTGCAAAATGCCACATTTTAAGTTCAACCTGTTGCGGGGCATTGCATTACGACAGACAGCTGAAAAAAAAAAATATATATATATATATATATATATATATATAGACATACACACACACTCTCTCTCTCTCCCTCCCTCCCCCCTCTCCTCCCCCTCTCTATCCCCCTCCCCCCATACCTGTTGGTTTCAGTCACAATATTATCAATTATTCTGTCATCCACAAATAAGCAAAAAAAAAAAAAAAAAAAAAAACCAATTGAGTCTTGATTGGACATTTTTTCTGCAAGGGCAAAATCAATAACATGTCCATGGTTAAAAGTAAAACTTTGGATTCTGTCTTGTACATCGCTCCATGCAGTATCTGTACAATCCGTGACTGTTTCTGATTGTAAATCAATTTCAGGTACCAAAACACTTTGCCTCTTCATAGATGAATTCAGCACACTTGGTCCCTGTAAATTCCACTCCGAAACGCTGGTATCCATTATGCTTTCGGAAAATTCAGCACTAATAGGAAGGTTTGCATCTGGTCTGCATTGCACACGGAGTGGCTTGCATTTATCTTCGCTTGTCATTTCCTCTTCGTGACTGTCTGTTGGAGAATAATTAGGATCATTGGACAAATTATCCAGTCTAACATGAGTCTCCTCAGGTTCTGAATCTGAAAAATATTACAAGAAACAACATAACTGTAGACGCAATGCACCAAATATCTATTCCTGGAAGAAAACGTGATCCACTCGCATCATTGTCGAACACTTTCTAAAAATGCACTGAACTGTGAGAAAGAAAGGATGTGTACAACAAACAATAAAAGTGTGCCACGTTGATGCTCGTTGCATGGCCATGCAGTAAACATGTGCCTTTTTTTATCGTCAGCAGATGTTGTAGTTTAGAGTAAAAGTATTGGTATGAATATTTCTAACAATTGGTGTTTGTTCAGGTGTTTGAAAAAAAGGAATATGTTTGTTTTATAAAATGAAAATAAAGTAGGTAAATAAGGAATACGTGTTTGGATAATTACTAGAAACAAAATCATTTTTGTAACACAAATTATATAATTATTTTCAATGTTTTATTGTGTATGGTACCAGCCTACAAGTTACATACATCCCTTTAATGAAAATTGCCAGAGAAATTTTACTATATTCACACACAGCCTTTCCCCTCACACCAAGACATTCACATTCTTCGCTTACTCGCTTACACCTTCAGCTCTTGGCCGGGGTGCCCCTCTGCTTGCCCGTCACCTTCATTTCCTTGCTAAGGTGGTCCTCCGTACCACTCGCATAAATGCAATTTTTATCGTGATTTACAATAGAAAAATTAATACCATTATAGTAGTGATTCACAGATGACTAAACCATTAAGTGCCAGAAAAAATGTTTGGCCTCTCACAAATTATCAAATATCACGCAATTATACTATGGCTCTTAATGCGTTAAACTCATATATGGGGTAAATTTTGACAGCTTTAGAAAAGTATTGTGGCACAGTGTATCCTTTTGCCACTTCTGTCAATATAGAAAATCACTTTCAAAAACACATGGTTCAAGTCCAACACACACATTCTCGTGCACACACCCCCCCCCCCCCCCCCCCCCCCCCCCACCCTCCTCAACAGCTCCTCCATGAGCTAGCTAGTAAGATTGCTGTTTGTTTTGTGGGAAGAAAACTGGAGGGGTTTTTAGTTTAACCTCCATCATGTGATGCCATTTTTTGCACTTCTTTTTACGTGGGGTCCGTGGTGGTGTTGTGGTCAGACTACTTGCATCCCGCCTAGGCAAACCGGGTTTTATTCCTAGCTGGGTTGCTCCTGGATTTTCATTTGTGGGAATCGTGATGGATGATGCAGCTGGTTGCTGGGTTTTCTCGGGGATCTTCCTAGTTTCTCCCACCCTTGTGTTCTGGCGCTGCTCCAAACTCGCCTCGCTTCAACCTCGTCGGTTCTCAAGACCTCAGTGTTAACAGTCTCCCAAATCTCTCCAATCCACTCCACTTTTCTCCACTCCACTCTCCTTATGTGGTAGTGTAATTTTGAATTGAATATTGTTTTGAAGAAGCCATGGAAAATTTTGCACATGTGGAAATAACATTCAAATTAATTTAACTTTGAGTATTTTAATCTCAAAGAAAGAACAAAATACTATACATGTTTCACTGTTTGCACAGATGCATGTTATAAACACACGGTACATTAACATTTTTACCACGTTAACCTCACGCTCATTGGATTTTCATTATTGCCTAATAAATAGATGTCATGTTTATTCCACAAAACTGTTCAAACTTTGGAAGTTATTTAGCCACGTTTATTGGAAAAATTCTTGTAAATTTTTTGAAATACATTATGTACAATACTCGCTAACTTACTGTCTGTAATTTCTGTTTGTAAACCTTGAACACGTTTTGTTCTACAGCAATTTTTGGATGAATACTTAACTAAGGTCTTGTTAGTATGTCATTGATATGAGAGAATTAATTTGCAGAATCATTAATTAAATACGGCATATCATCTGTTTCCCAAAACATAAACTTCAACTTCATAATGTAAATATATTTGTGGTGCTTCATGGTGCAATTACGGGAAATGGCATACCAAACCATTTTCATTTTCCGAAGTGGTTGATACGTGCCAATAATATTACATTTCATTCAAGCAAATACACTAAAAGTGCATTTACAGCTAACTGTGATTAATGTAAGCAAATACCAAATAATTAAATAGTGACAAACACCAGAAGGTTCTCGCTTAAACATGATTAAAAAAACACTTGCGTAATGGCGTTCACCAGGCTGGAAACATTTGACCAGTCGTAAGTATCCACATGCTCCATTATAATTAATAAACATGTTTTTAAAACCACTTTGGTGAACTGAAAAAAAAAATTTATATTACTTTTATAAACATAATATATAAACTAGTGATGGGATGGTTCCACAATTTTTCGGTTCCGTTTCTCGGTTCCAGTTCTTCAATTCGGTTCTCGGTTATGATACCGGTTCTTGTACTGTCCTAAACTAAACTTTCACATTTACTGCTCATGTTTGTTTAAGGACTTCGGAAATAAGTGAGCGACCAACATATTAATTTTGTCTCAAGATTTATGCTAAAACTGAGTCTTTAACCTTTATTCAAATTTTTTCTAACACTGGGAATAAGTTTTTTCACGACAATGTGTTTGTGTTGGGTGTAAACATGTTTTTTGAGATTAGAAGTGCTTTTTGACACACCCCGAGAGATCCATGCACCACAGTGGTTGCAAATTGCATATTTGACATTGTTAATGTAAACCTTGAAATTATTCTACACCTCTGACATGTTTAAAATTTATCATGGTTCCCAACTAAATTTATTCTATTCTGAAAGAAAACTAAAACACGCACTTGTGATAATGACACACAACAGTTAGTGCAGTGATGCCAAGATGAAAACTTATAATGTACCCTTCTACAATGAATTCCCATTGAAATTCCAGCCTTGGACGTGGAAAATTTATTTTGGTTGTGTGTTATTGTTGATATAGCAGAGCATTTGCAATATTGAAACATTTGTCTGTGTCACATTAACATTATTAGCTTCCAAAAAATGATGTGTCTCAGCAAGAAAACATTGAATTGTTGTGTTTAAATACGTCAGATCAGTCAACTCGCTTTCAGCAAGTCGTAAGGAAAAAATATTATTTTGTGTAACAAGTGAGAAATAATGGCACTCTGTTTGGTGCGGGTTTCCTAAATTAAATTACAAAACAGATTACCACAGCACAGTGTCTGTTATAAAAGTTTAAAATTTTGTCAAATACCAAATTACGACTGCGTATGTTGTATCATTTGTCGTATTGAATCATCTGGCTTTACGGTTTACATCGAGGCCAACAGTGCACTTTTAGTTAGTTTACATTCTCATGTATCATTTAACTACTTGTTATGAAGTGTAATGATTCCACCACAGAGGTCGGTACATTTTAATTAAAATACAGTATTAATACACGGGGATACATAAATGTTGGTTTTATTTTTGTTTTGAAACTAAACAAAGCAGCAGCCACAACATTAATATTTTCGGCAGCATGCAACAGAAAAATGAGACAATTTATTAATGCTGTGTTAATTTCCCATTAAAGGGCCGTTTTAGTATATTACGATGGTACTGCTAGCGAAGATTTACACCTCATTTAGCACAGAAAGTAAAGAGTACACGACTGGAATACAAATTTGAAACTACCCAGTAGACAAGGTAAGATTTGACTGATACAGAGAACCGAAGGTATAATCACGTCGGTTCCGGTTTGGTTCCTGTAATAATCGACGGTTCCAAGGAACTGATTGTCCCATCATTAATATAAACCATAAATATTGTAAGTATAACTAGTTTTTAATTACAACTTCTAATTCAGATTACTATTTTCTTCCTTAGTCATCATTAGTATTGCCACCAGAACACAGCATCCATCCCACAACAACTCATCAGCTGATATATGCCATTTGCTGTTACATCACACTTTTCTGATGCTCTGCTAAAGTTCTGCTTTTGAGTACAGATTATGTATCCTTCTGCTACAAGCAAACCAAAACACTGCCGTGTCACTTCCATGTTTCAACTGTTTTGAGCTTTTAAAATAATACTGGAATGTTTAAAAAATCATCATGTGTAAATGTTGATAATTGAGGCCTATATCTGTGTATAGGTCAGTTTTATGACTTTCTAACAATATCTGTATTGATGGTAGTTCTTATGGTTACTATTTTACATATTAACATATTAATGTTTTTAATGTTATAGCACAGGGTTACCGATGCCCTTTTTCTACTAAAATCCTTTAAAAAAATTTTAAAATTATAATGTATATATATGACTCGCGATGGACAATAAGTCATTAATATTCATAAAATATGGAGCACTCCAAGCACGCTTACTATAGTTCACATTGTTTTAGTAAAATTTGTAAACTTAACATCTCCACAATTAGAAAAGGGAGAGAATTTTCTATGCTTTACAAACTAGGCAAGAAGAGTATATTATATTTGTAAGATTTTATTTAGCAGTAACTTGTGAACATCATTTTTTTTTTTGTAATTGGGATGTTAACAGGGGTTAGAGCGCTGACTGCCCTCCCAGGTTCAGCAGGTGATCCTACCGTGGCATTCTCGTTGCTACCCTAGACCAGTGGGTTGTGGTAGGTTCTATGGCGGTAGTTGGGGGGTGGGGGTAAATGGAGGATGCCATATGAGGGGAGGGGAATGAAACCCCAGAGTGAGTCGAACCGCGATCATTTCCTGTCCAGGGCGAACAATCTTCCTCACTACAAGAGCTGCTAAGATGCAGGCTTCCCCCTATCCCGAGGTATGAGTTAGGTGGTGATTTAATCAATAAGAATGAGTGTGCTGGATGATCCTGCCGGACGGATGGGCGCTATCCTGCGAGAGGGGTTATAATTGACAGAAGATGGAACTACTCGAGGTTTTGGGACAACCTTCGGCGGCAATCGAACCTGTATAATCTTCCTGAAAGTTATCCATAAAGTGCACATATTCGGTACGTCTTTCCTCAGAGCTACCTTGGATGGGGTTACCTTGTGTGTTATTGAACCTCTATAATGCTTGCCGCTCTTTGCATCGGCCCTTCTTAGCCCGCAGCTAGTCCTGCCTTCTGACCTTTCCACAGACATGCAGTCCTGAGGGTGCATCTTATTCAAACACACCTAAGCCACTGACGGAAAGATGTGTGGTCGGGTATTAGGACGCTACAGAGGTTAGGTGAGGGAACACCGGAAACCCAGGAGCCCCGGTATGTCCTTTCGGACTCTAAGCCTTCTTCAAGACTCATCTCCTGTGGAGTTTGGCATGCCTCACGACTAAGTATCAGCAGGATTTAGATGTAATAAATTTGACTGTTGGAATTAAATTAACAAGTGAACCAGGAACTATAATTAAAATTACGGTAGTTAGTGTATTCAAATGTAATGTAATATTTATTATTACGAATTATGAAAGTGGGGGGTCCCGGTTGGATAATACAAGTTAGCTAATAATTAACTAACTACGCTAATTAAATACAGGTTAAGGTGAGCCTGGTAAAATAATAAATCCGTAAAATACAAATTTAAAATGATGCTCATTACAGCATTCCTTTCAGGGGAATTTGTTCAGAAGGGTAATATGTCACGAAGACCTGCTACCATGGAATCAAGGAATTTGACTGGGGTAAAAGGGTTGCAGGGTATGGGCCGTCGGGTTACCTCTGGAGTGACGCGCAGTCTTCTGTTCCAGAAAGTGATAAAGCCTTCTACAAGCTGTTGGAGGTTGAGGCCTTTTCAAGCTGCTAGAGCCGTTGCAGGATGTAGGATAGGAGAGAGATCTTTGCAGGCCAGTGTGTGCTCACGGACCTATGCAGCCGGCGAGCCCGGTGTCTGGCGAGAGGCGTGCTCATGCCTCCTTATATAGTCGAAAATTCCTTGATCAGCATTTTCTGAAAGTGCGGAGTAGTGTAGCCTTTCATTGTAGGGGTTGGTTTATCAGGGTTACGGCGGCGCAGCTCATTTCTTACCTTCCCGCCTTGAGGCGACGACAAATTTATACACCTCAGCCAGAGACTGGTGTGTGTAACGTCACAGGGCAGCAGAGGTGCTGCAATCCTGTGGTATCACTGGAACATCCTTCTCAGATAATCTCAGGGTAGTGGTCCATTGGATTTATTAAAAGGGGTTGCGCTCACATGCCGGATTCTGGGCGGGTATTATAGTGCATAATTAAATGCGATAATTAATTCTGTGTCTGAAGCTGTCCAACGTGTGGAGTCCTTCAGTGGGCATGTGAAAAGTAGTTTGCCACTGTTCTTGACTTACCGCAAGTTCTTGCCTGCTTGTTGAAGGAGCGAAGTCGCCCGAGAGAGCGCAAGCATGTTGCGCAGCAATGTGGGATGCATCAAGGTGTAATGTCACCTTAGTTTTGTGTGCTGGCAAATTTAAACTTTTGTTACAAATTATTTTACAGAATAGTCCTACGCTTTGTTCCCTACTAAAAGTTCAAAGACCCCTGAAATGACACCTTTCAATAAAGACCCCTCCAAAATAACTAGCGCTGGACAGATACCGATACATCGGCCAATTTACCCAAAATCGGTATCTGTTACATTCGGCCATGATCCAACCAAATCATTTCAGAAACCCTAATGATTGAAACATTATATTTTTGAATGTGTGAACTGAATTTCACGCAACTCGGTATACATATAGTAGTAAGTAAGGACACTTGACTTGACTTCTATAGTTTTCAACCATGCCGGATACTTATTTTCAAAATGGCAGCTACTGTAATATTTAAAGTTTGTCATATCTCTGAAACCATTTACCCGATTTATACCGAATTTTGTATGCTGACAGCACAAAGTGGTGAATATTGTTATAGGTCCGCCATTTTGGAAAATAGTGCCACATGGAAAAAACAAAATTTTTACATTGTATCTCTAAAACTACTCAACCAATTTTCGCCAAATTTGGCATGTAAGAAATGCATTGATAGGCCAGGTACATATAAGTAACTGAACATTATTAGGCACTTATTTAAAAAATGGTGGCCCTTGTAAACATTGTAGGTTTATTTGGCATAACTGCCACACTTTGACCAGTTTCAACCCAATTTTGTATACTGACAGTATCTATTACAAGTAATATACACTAAAAACAACCACTTTGGTCTTCTATTTTGTAAGATAGTACTACATAAATTGGAGTTTTTGTGTAATATCTCAGTAAACAATTGACAGATTCCAGTGATGTTTGACAAACAAGTAATACTGCAGCAATTTATACGAACAAATATGTATCTAGTATATCATATTATTATTTTGAAAATGGAGGCCATCTAGGTTTTTTTACCGTAGTATGCTATATCTTCGAAACCATTTAGTTAATTCCAGCTTAACTCTGTATGATATATATATATATATGTTTGTGTGCGCACGTGTGTGGATGCGCACGCATGGATCCTCTTTCGTCCTCCGTTTTGCACGATAGGGCCACACAAATAAATAACTTTTTTTGTCATATCTTGGAAAAGAATTGTTCAATTCCTACCAAGTATGGCAAACAAATAGTAGTGCAGCAGGTAATGTTAATTTATACAATTTAGGTATATCGGACATTTACTATGAAAATGGCAGCCATATAGCTATTCTAGTTTTGTATGGTGTATAGTGAACACATTATAAGTAATTGTAATCAAACTTTGTATTCTGGCTGTATGTATTAAATTTAAAACTATCAAAAACATCCACACAAAATCTCTCCTGTCTGCCATTTCATAAAATAGTACTATATGACAAATTAAAATTATGTGATATCTCTTAAAATACAACCAATTCTACCAAATTTGGCAGTCCAGTAGCACTATGGCAGGCCATGTAAAATTATAAAGTTTGAGAGGGTCAGACATATATTTTCAAAATGGCATCCATATAAACATTTCAGTAGAGCTGTGCAGATACCGATACTGATAAACCCAAAATCAATGTCAGTTACAATCTGTCATTGTTCAACCAAATCATTTCATCAACCCAAATGATTTAATCATCATAGAAATTTCCACACTTGGTTATCTTGCAGGACATTTTTTCACAAACAAATAATTGAATTTTTTTTCAGCCGAAAAACTATCATCTTAATTTTACTTTTAGTAACAGGTGATTTGAAATTAAATGGAAACTGATATGGCTGACTTTAGTGTTGCTACATATTTAACTTTATTTTTGCATACCTGGTTAAATTCGTAAAATAAAATGTAATTAAACTCTGGTATCTGCTTTTGAGGTGATTGAAATTCATTTGTAAAAAATATGTTTTAGCACTATAATATAGTCATTGTTGTACATTTTTATCAGGTAAACGTTAACTGTATATTGATCTATCGCTCCCACATTGTATATTGATATTTTGTTCGCAGCGTGACACAATTCATAAATTGTTTAGTAGCAATATTTATTGTTTTATGTACGAATCTAATTCAAATGATCCAAATCGCTTAGGCGGTGGCGCTCATTCATGGGCAGAATCATAACGTTTATTTAATTTATTTATAAACAAACATCTCTAACCATAAATGTTGGCTATATGAAGAGAGTAAATGGTGTGCATATATAAAGCAGATGAATGTAATTTACGCACTGAACATGTATTGCAGTATTTAAAAACACTCCAGTTTTTAATCATCTTCTGTGTTTTGTGGTTAGGTTCTTGACAAATATGGCATTTGCAACTATTGGGCGAGTTTGGTGATTGTAGTTGGCTATTTACGTCGCAAAACCGGTTAAGAATGCAAAAAATATTTACTGTTTTATATCATTCCCCGGAGTTAGATAATGGGAAATATTTTTTATAAACTGAACTGCAATGTAAACATTGAGTGGATGGGAAAAGGCAAGTGCTTAAATACTGCAGTGTCGTATGCACAGTGATTTATAGTGTGTATATTGAATAAGGAATAATATGTAACTCTTTTGTATTTATTGACATGTTTTTCCACATTCTGGAGACGTGCTCATTTTACAGTTAACTCCGGCAGTATATAAAAATTACAAATGAAATTATTTGTATCTGCACTTATCTGCGGGATCGGCCACAAAGTATCGGTATCTGTAATATCGGAAAAATGGCGCTTGGAACCACCTCTAAAAATTACCTTTTTCCTGGGTACCTTGGAAGGTCTTAGAATCAAGAGTTTGATGTAAGTGTTCCAAATCAACCCGTAAGTTAATTCACAAAATATTTTTTTAAATTGTGCACCATTAGGATAATAAAATACAAATCATTATTGTGACTGCTTGTGATGTCACTAAAATTCTTAATGTAAGTAGCAAAGCGTTTGATTTTTTTCCCCCTGATGCATGCCACACTGGTGTGCTGCGCGATTGCGCACTACAGGCCGACTTCGCCCCATCAGCAAGCACTGAGCCTCTGGGCAAGTCCTAAGCGACATGCATGATTTCAAGTGACTAGAAGATTGATCCACGAGCTGGACAATTATAGACACGGAAGATAATTAACGCAATTAACTATTTAAATTGGACTTCCCACCCAAACTGTCGCAATGTCCCCTCAGGACAACCACCCCCTTAAGAGTAACTTGCTGTGAATTGCGACTTTACTAGGAATAGTTAATTGTGGTTAACGTTTCATTTTGTTTTGCCTTCACCTGGAGTAACTACATAAATAAAATTACATTCTAGATTATACAAGAACCGGGACTCCACTGGGTTTTCCTTGGTGTTAATAAACATTTCAGCAAAGGTTATTTGGTTGAATTTGTTCTTGCTTACACATTTCATTAATATTTAGCTTAGTGTTTACAGGTGGGCTCATTTTTCATAGTTAAATTCCACACTGCAGAATAGGTGTGAGTGTGGAGAACCCTCAGGATCCAGGGCCTGAAGAAGGCGACAGTCCGAAAGGACTTACTGAGATTCCTGGAAGCATCCTGTATACCCACACTTGTCCACAGCCTCACTCCAACTCTTACTTGCCATTTCTTCCCGTCAGTGCCTCTTGAGTGTCTGATTAAGACATTTCCAGCATGACTGAACATCTGCAGCAAAAGGGGAAAGGTGCAAACAGTTACTAGATATTTTATAGAGCTCCCTTTTGAGGAGGTGTATTTATTAGAGTATAAACGTGGTATTATATATCAAAGCTTCAGATGACTAAGCATGGAGGTGGGCTACCTAAGAGAAATTGACGTAAAGCATGATGAGCCCTTCAGCATGAATTATTGCAGCCTAATATCATGCTAGTGGACTCCCCTCGTGACGTCGCACCCCATCCCCATTACCTGAAGTCACGGTTCCAGCACACTGTCCTATTTTACCGATTGCTGCTTGTGAATATGAATTGGAACTATTCTCTTAATTTGGTATCTGTTAGCCATGGTCTGACTAAGAGTACATGAGCTACTACCAACCGACTACACCCATACCTGTCGCAACACTGCCTACCCCTAACCCGGTTATTGACACCAAGTCACCCACTACGTGTATGAGCCATACGGCAGCAGGGAAGTTGATCAAAATTGCTTTAGCTCACAAAACCACCCCTAAAGTCCGGATAGCTCCCCCAGAACTTAAATTTGTTCCCAGTCATAAATCTACTAGACCAGTGTCTTTTGGTCGCTCAGGTTGTGCACAGGAACCTAATCTGCCGGAGCATGATCCACATCCATTTCATTACCAAATTCGTCACCACACCCGGCAACCTCATAACTTTTTAGTTAATTGGGACAGCTGGTATCCCACTTATTGACAGCCATCACGGTGAGTGAGATTGCACTCCCTGGGCGGAGATGTTTGCAATCCGACCTACCTTGGGGTTTGATTCCCCTCCACAATGATATAGCCCTTCTACTAGGCGGTACCCAAATAGCGACCCTAACGTGGGTAAACCACGACCCGCCAGGCAGAAAGAGGAACCTCGCGAGTAGTGAATACGCCACCAAAGGGTTGTAATTAATATTCAGGAGGATAATCAGCACTCTCAGTGTATCGTGTCTGACGGAAGCACCTTCCCCACCAAGACGACATAAGACCCAGAGTTGAAAGCAACACCGTAACCAGAAAATGTGGGGGGAAAAGATAAATGGCTGCAAAGAGGAAGCGCTTCACTGGGAAGCAAAATGGCTCGTCACCAATATAACACTCACAAAAGTTTTACAGTGTACGAAAGATGCTGCTACCTTATAGCCGGGTTGCATGCACCTTTTACATTGTGATTATCTTTTTTTTAATAGTAAATAAAATATATTTATATAATAGCATTTCTTCTTGAAGGGTTTGTCGTAAATTCATGCAAAAATACTTTCAATCTGAATAATTGTTTCAGCACTTTACAAGGGTAGTCTGTAATTCAGGCTCAAATATTTTTCCCTCAAAAATATTTTTTTAGGAAGGGGTGGTCTTAGATTCAAAGTCGTCTTTCTATCGGGTAAATACAGTATTATTTAGGCTGCATCCCTGCACTGTGTAATTTTTACGAATATATTAATTTTAGGTTACGTTCAAGGTATATCAAAACTAGAAATGTTACTTGACGTGCTTAATGCCGCAAGTACTGATACGTTTTCCGTACTTTAATGTTTCTTGACGACTACTTTTTTCTCTCTACATTTTGCATTTGTTGTGTAACTGGCTAAATTATTATACGACCAGAAATGTGTGGTGTGTCTGGAGAAAATTTAATTCGTGCTTGACAGCCATTCTGGCTATATTATTTTTCATCAAGAAATGAGAAAATTTGAACTAGCTTGGTTAGTTGGTTCGTATAAATAATATTTTTATAAAATTTGTATTTAATATAAGAAACGTTATGCATTATGCAGGCAAAAATACATTTTCATGTCACAGCCATTCCACTTATTTTTATTCATCTGATGGTACATGACTAATATATTTAATGAGAATGCAGTTACAGAATACCATCTCTAAATTTCTAAACTAAGTGTTACTCAAAACATACAAACTAGTGAGACTATGTTAGCACAAACATTTCTCTGCATTGCGTGGGTAAAATCAGCCGATGCCACCCATTATTCAGGGTTTGACTTTCCCTGTTCAAGCTATTTGTTGAGGCTATTGTTGATGAGGGAATAATTTACTGGCAGCTTATCTCCTGCCTTCTTGTTTTGTAAAATTTATTTAAGCAAAAACCTGAGTGGTGTTATTCTATGTACAGTAATTATTACATTAGTTAAACATTTGTAATTCTTCATTAGGACTTTAGAAGTATGTATCTAATTACTGTATTTTCAATATATCAGTGCATTGGCAGCAGATGATAATGTCATACTGGATCTACAAAATGTCACGTGACCTTGTTGTACAGTTGTGTGAGGTTTAAGCGTGGTGCGAATGTGATGTGTTTGTGTTTGTAATGGAGCAGCGTGTCCCCTGAGGAGCGAGGGGAGAAGGTGGGTGCATCACCGCGGTCACGACCGGCCAAGGGGCGGGAGACACAGGAGGAGAAGCGGCGGCAACAGGTGCAGACCAAGCTGCAGGTGCTTCTGTTCAGGCACAAGGAGCTGCTCAAGAAAGACATGATCAAAAAGCGTGCCCTACTTGAGAAGGAGCTGCAAATAGAAATACAGGTACTGCTACTATTGTTTTCTTTCCACAGTATAGCTGGTGGTTTTGAGGTTTAGGGCCATTAGGGTGTGGTGTTGATGATTGCAGCTTGGAATAGTGCCCTATGCAAATGACAAGATTACTAGTGTGTACAAATGCAACTTTTAGCCTAAACAGTTGGTAGGAAGTTCAGCAGCTCAGTTCCATTACATTTATGATGTACAGTAAAATCCCTCCATTACAACCTCATTTATTACGACCCAATCTCGAGGAACTGTGAAAAGTTTGGGCCAAAATGTCTAAATATGATGCACATCTAAAAATAGATACAGTAATCCCTTGCCAACCGCGTTTTCAGTTATGCATGGATTTGTGTTTGTAGACCTATTCTTCAAAGGCGGTACAAGTTTCTATTATCCACTGTTTTCAGTCTATAGAAAACTGGCCTTTACTGATGTTAGCAGTCACTCATTTCTCAAAACTTTGACAACTGTTGTTCCAAGCAGCATGAAGTAATAGATTATTTCAAGTCAGAATGGGACTCGACTCGCTGTAGTATGGGGAAAGTGGGGTGGGGGGATGGCTTGCTGGCCCGGTCGAGAATTCTTTGTCTAGTCGCGTACTGTACCTTACCGCCACCTCTACCTTACCTCTCCCTCTCAATTTTTACTTCTGTCAACCCTCCTCAGCCCATACCTACGTAAGATAATAATTTTTTATGGTGAGCAATTTATTTTGGCGAGTTAGGCAGTGTGTATGTATATGCCACGTCAGAATACTTTCATGAAAAATTTGTGTTAGTTAATATTTCAAGTAGGCCGCACTAAATTTTTCTATTCCTGTAAACATTGCTGGGCCTCATTGTACCAGTACAGAGGCCAACACGCCGCCTAAATTTAGTATAAATTCAACACATTGATGTGAATAGCATCTATCAACATGTTTTCCCAACACCAGCAGTAACGACGGCAGTGGTGCTGGCTAGCCGCCACCCACGAGTAATCTTGTAGTGATCAATCGATAAGTGCGTGAGGCAGTCGGCCCCGGTATGAGCAACAGCTGAGCGGCATTCGGGCAGCCTGGTGTACCCGTGATTCTCTTGCCAGAGCTGCGTACTTCACAGCCCAGTCAGAGGATCTAGGCCTGAGCAACATCAGTAAGCTGCCGTGCCCGCCCGTGCTGCAGAGGATCTAGGCGCTCGCCCATCTACATACACATGATGTACTCACTGCTAGTCTCAGCACACCAGTGATTTAATCTAAATAATGTTTCTTAATATCTATTATCAATAAATAAAGTGCGGTGTTTTACTTCAAACGTAACGCATCTCCAACAGTGTTTTTAGTTGTTGCTTTGTGTGTAATACATCCGATTTTCTAGCAATGAAACGGCCAGACCAAAGCCAGAGCATGGCGTGTACACACGTATTGCACAACGCTACCTAAACTTTTTGATCACTACGTGCCTCATAGCAATGTATGACCCGCGAGACCTGCATAATAGATCTTTAATAATAACTTTATATTTTAATAATACATAGTCTATAATCTTTTCACACATTTTCAATGACCATGTCATACTGCGTTTAGGCCTCCATTTTTTACGACAAGGGGTGGTCTAATATGCCTTTCTTTGGTATCAAATTAATCAGGAGATGTCCAACTATTAAAATATACATATGTATTTATATTTAATTAAAAAAGTAATTTTTTATACCCTAAAAATGATGGAACATACACCTCATGCAAAAAATGGCAAGTTTGGCGGAATAGGGGTTAGGGGTGGGTCAAAATTAGGCCAAAATTTTTGAAATTTTTTATTGTGACACCCCTACCCCACCCCGCACCATGTTAAGACCCTGTTCTCTGGAACTGTGAGGGGTCGTAATAGAGAGGTTCTACTTTATTTATGGAGATTTGAGAAGTTTACACACATTGTCGTAGCATCCATTTCAGAACTTGTGTGTTATGTTACATCATAACTAGAGACCTCAAAATTGTGGTGTTATTTTTATTGTAAGGCCGGGTTTTAATTTGAAGGAAAAAGGTGTTATTTTCGTGAAAAACTGGGTAGTGGCGGGGGGTATTATAGGGTTTTATTTTTTGCATAAATTTTCCTTTGTGTCCAGCATGTGGGTGCTTGTGAAAGTAGTAGCACAAACCTTACTGTATTGTGGGTTGAGCCCCCCCCAAGTTTCCAGTACTGTGTGTACGCGTGAGAGTGGACCCATACATAACCTTGTTCTAGTTTGTGTTGATTAGGGTGCTTTTCCAATGTGTTCCATATCTGTGGGTCATTCTGCTGATACAGTTGACTTTCGTACCAAAAAAAGCATGTACCTATAAACCGTATCCACAGTTAATTTTCAATGGTCCTGGCAAAACTCCTATATAAATAATGATAAAGCTAACCACTTGTATCATTTATCGGATGTTGCGTCGATCAAAGTATATTTCGGATACGATCACCTAAGATTTCCCGCAACAATCGTTTTAAAGCTTGTTGATACAAACATCTAGTAACTGGACGTGAAATACATCTCGCGCACCGCTGTTTATCACACATCTGCGGCACGTTGTCTGTCTTCCCATCTCAATGCCAACATGTCTGGTCTGGGGCGAGACCGAGATGTGCAAGTCTGGCTTGCTACCTCCCCTTACACGCATGACAAGAGGGGAAGCTGTTACCTAGCAACCAGTGTGACCATCTAGCCTCCTCCTCTTCTCTCTCTCTCTCTCTCTCTCTCTCTCTCTCTCTCTCTTCTCTCTCTCTCTCTCTCTCTCTCTCTCTCTCTCTCTCTCTCTCTCTCTCTCTCTCTCTCTCACACACACAGAGCTGTTATCTCCTAGATCCAGCCTTTGATTCAAGCTGGGATCGAGATGATGGCCGACATATTGATTTGGTGGTTTTTGAGTGTTCTACCTCCTGGAAGTTTGGGTGGTGAACAATGAACCTTGAACCCCTCGGTCTTGCTCAGGCTGGAGGAAATCAAAGATTATTGGTTCCTCCTACACTAATCAGAGAGTGAAGCAATTATTACCTAGGTCCGTTATTAGAAGTTTAGTTTATTAATATACTCGGAACTAGGTAACAGAAGGTACGCATAAGTACTGACAAATCACATATTATTTATTTAATACGCTGTGAAAACAATGGGATGCGTAGTTCTGTACAATACGAATAATAATTATACAGTAGGCGAAGACTACCTACATAATAACATGTATAAAGCAACGAGCTATAGATTGATTTTGTAGGAGGAAGTTAATTACACTTCTAACTCCAGAAGGTACAATGTCACGACCTGCTACCATAGATAAGAAAGGAAAATGTTTTCCGGGTAGTGATTCAGGTGAGGATGTTGAAATACCTCTGGGTGGCTGTGTGGAGACTTCTTGATGCTGACAACGTAATTCTCTCACTGAGACTTTGGAGACTGTACTTTTGGCGCGTGGAGTAGCATTGTTGCTCTCTCAGATAATCTCAAGTCCTTGCAGACTGTGAGGGGTCAAGCAACACAGCTTACTCCCGGAGACTTTAACTTGTTGCTGACGGTGCATTTTGCGTAGTGGTCAGAATCCTCGTGTGTGTTTGTGTGTGTGTGTGCGTGCGTGCGTGCGTGCAATAATGGTTAGAGCCTTGTGCGGACTATGAAGTCAGGATTTGAACCACCTACCCCTGAAAGAGGAAAAATGGGTGACCACATGGCTGCTTCGGTAGACAGTACAATTCTCCCTTGTGTTTCCACGTGTCTGTAATCCCTCACTACGCAGGGAGTGATACTGTAGGTACGTGATTAATTTATGTGTCGTAATGACTTCCCCATTCAGTGTAGCAACTCTAGAGATGGGGTGAAGTTTAAATGTAGAGAGCGCAGGAATGCGCCTTGCATCAAGGGACATGCCTCGATATTTTTACTCTTCTTGGGCTCTCCCTTGATTGGCTGTGGAGGGGTTGGCAGCTGTGAAGTAGCGTTTGATCCTCTGGAAGTGTGATGTCGCCAGCCGGAGCTGGATCCAAGTTTCCATACGGCAATCATACTAGTGGTGCCATCCGGCAGTGTACTTTAGTACTTGGAGGATCTCGAGTTATAGTCTCGATGGCTCTGCCGGTGAACAGTACATGTCTGGCATGGAGCATCATTCCTTTGTCTTGGGTAGACAGTACAATATCTGCATCTCGTGATGTGTAGAATCAAACAACTCCATGGAAAGGTGCAGCTGAGTGATGCACACTGATGAGTAGAAGTCAGTTTAATAATCATGAAAAGATGTCATGCTTCAATATAATGCATGATAGTACAGTCTTGGACAGCTAATCAAAGTAATATTACACACCTGAGTTTTTCTTTAACTCTAGGTCATTCAGCATAGTTTGTTTATTCTTGTTTGACAAAGTAAGACTTACCATCATAGATGAATTTGTACCTATGCTGAGTTTGAAATGGTGACACTGAATACTATGAAGTACAGTTGAATTTTTTTTAACTATAGATGTTTGGTTTATTGATTACTAAATAAACAAGTAGAATGTCATTTACGGGTGGTACAGTGTGTTAGTGCTTGAGAAAACACGATTCAATGTGTAAACTATGTGTGTCGTGTGTCCTAAATTAAATGTCATACATTACAATGATACTTTTTTGCTTTAGGTTACGTGGGTTATTTTAGTATACGACTGTAGCTTTGTGAATTGCATATCTGACTAGCTTTGTGAATGGCTTATCAGACTATTATTGTATGTGTGTGGCTAGAAGGAACTGTCCAACGAATTGGCAGCGAGAACGAAGGCGGAGCGCAGCAAACAGGATGAGGTGCGGACGGGCAGTGGGAAACGCAAGTCAGCAGCTGTCTCTGCATCTGCCCTGAACCCCGTTTCAGTGAGTCGAGGGGCTGGGAGTGGGCGAGGCAAGCGGCAGCCTCGGTCCATGTCCAGCAGCAGGGCGGCGAGCCCGGGGAGCGGTGGAGCAACAAGTCGCAAGAAGGAGAAGCTGTACTGCATCTGCAGGACGCCTTATGATCCCTCCAAGTAAGTCATATCCTCCTTTCTATCCTATATTTAAACTGGCGTGGGGGAATAATTTTTTCCGTAAATTTTTTGGGAAAAAAATTATTTATATTATTTTCATATTTTGCTATTATTTCTGTGTTCTACAAAAGAGTGGACCTTCAAATCTTGCATTAGTAAATAATAAATAAATGCAAGTCAACGTACCTATGACTGAATGTTTTCATGTAAGTATAATGCATGCGCAGTTTGCCACCGGCCATCATATGTAAACGGAAAATTTTGTTCATGCGGAAATAACATTAAAATTACTATGATTCAGTAGTTGTAACGTCACCAAAGGAATGAAATGCGATAAATATGACACTTTTATTCGTACCGGTGTGGGAATTACACAATAATCAATTTTATTAAAGTTGAAAATCATTGGGATTTTTTATGAACTACACTAAAATCAGTGAAACCAATACTTATTCCAGTCAGAAATGTAGACACTGAATAGAGTTATTCAGTGTAAGGGAATATAATGACTGACAAAAGAACAAACCAAAAGCCAAGTAATGTGGTAGTAATTAATGACAGTGCTTGTATTTTCCAAGCAAGTGCATGCTACTTTATTTTTGTGTAGCCAAAGTTTGTTGCAATATGAAATATATGTGAGTGCTTGCATTTTTTAACCAAATATATACAATTTGTTTTTGTGTTATTACTAAACCATTTTTTTCCCCTGCTAAATTTTTGATGAAATGAATAAAACATTGACGAAAGATTCACCGAAATTGGCCCAAAAGTTGACAAAATCTATCAGAAATTTTCACCACAAACATATTTTGAACCCTAGTATACATTTCACTTGGAACATCCTATATTGTGCATATTTGTAGTTTTTATTTACCATTTTTCAGGGTCCTTATGTATCACGCACTCGTAACTTAGTTTAATTTTGCGAACTTATAAACACTACCAAATAATTATGTCGTGTGCCGAAAGACATATCAAACGCATACACGCAAAATCACTTTTAAATTGGCGTGAATGTAATTGCATTTTCACTTAAGCTCAGAAAAATTGGAGAGATCATGCATTTTTACGGCTACTTGCTTCTTGTTAGGTTACACTGCAGAACAGTTGCCGAATGCGATGCATCAATATTTAAGGTTGTACGTTATTGGCCAGAACAGCACGTGACGTAGAATGTCGCCCAATGATAGTTATTATTAGGAGCATACTGATCGTGTTTTTATTTTGCTAATCACCGGTACGTTTGATTTTATGACGTAACACAATTAAATTTTCATTCTGAATTTTTTTTTATCATTAAACTTGTAGTTTTGAATGAAATTTTTAATATTATGTGATTTGTAGTACAGTAACGTATACCTATGACATGTTAATTTGGTACAAAACATTATTTACCCTTTTTCTTAATGCATTATTTACTCATTCTACAGTTAGTTTACGTAGTTCGTTAGAAGCAATATGGATATCAAAAATAGTGGTGAGAAATTAAAAACCTCTATTTAGCATTTTTACGAGAAAAAAATTGCAATGCAACATGTTAGCAAAATGCAAGGTTTCCTCTAAGGTATTAAAAACACATTTTGGTAGGACATTAAATTTGTTTTTATTTGTACATTTTGATAATTTTCTAGTGTAATGACAAATTCCTGAACCCGTTCTGTTTCCCACGGGAAATTTTTTTTCTCGCTCTAAATTTTCCGAGCCCAAATTATTTATCCCGCTCAGCTCTAGAAAAAAAAATGGTTATATTGTACAGTAAAACCTGCATATAGACCCCTTTCATAGTGACCCATTTTTATAACAGCATAAAGGTTGTAGATGTTGTAATTTCAGCAACATTGAAGTTTCTGATGTTTTGCAGGTTCTACGTGGGTTGTGACTTGTGCAACAACTGGTTCCACGGGGATTGTGTAGGCATTACGGAAGAGTCCAGTAAATCCCTTGCAGAGTTTGTCTGTACAGAATGCAAGCATGCTCGGGAGACACAGGAACTTTACTGTCTGTGCAAGCAGCCATATGACGAATCTCAGTGAGTACCTACTATTCCCAATTTTGGTATACTAGTATTGTAACTCTGAACTATATTCATCAGAGATTGTTCAATAGCCCACAGTCAGTTTTTTTATACAGCAAAACTCTGTTAAGATATTTTTGAAGGGACTAAAAAAATAATGCTTATTAACCAGGGAAACTTCTTAAAAGATTCAAATTATACATATGCAGATAGACAAGATGCACAATTATTCAACTTATTAAGTAGGAAAACTTCTTAAGTCGGAACTCTTTAACCGGGTTTCACTGTAATTAATTTACCACACTCCAGTTTTTGCACTGAATTCATAAATTAGTTTAGTGTACTGATTTTGTTTATTGACTGGCACTTCTTTTACTTAGAATACTAGTTCTAATAATTCGTAGCACGTGAGGAACTTGTGATGAGATAGCTTCTGAGTTCACAAGAAGCTAGAGCCGTTTAGATTCACAAAATTATACAAATGTGATGAAGCAGTGTCTTTTTCACAAATAAAGATTTTTATTAATGTAGTAGGAATGGGCCGATACCGATTAACCGGCAGACACCACAACCATCGGCATTGGTGACATCTGAACATAATTTGCTGATTATTATTCACAGATTAGAAATGCCACTTTATTTAACACAATGGTAAATAACCCGGCATGCTACATCTCATAAAACCTTAATTTACTGCATCCATCAATCAGAATTATGTCCGAAACCCAAAATATATTGGGAACAATTGTTTCTCAATGATTTGTTCCCGTTGTTTACATTTTACCGTATTTTCTATTGGTACATTCACCAAAGATTGTTTGCATCATTCATTTTTGGACACTACGTTAATACAAAACAACACAGTTAATTGACAACTGGTGCTATTGGTAGTAGGGATGCAACAATTTCACTTTTCCTTGATTCTCAATCTCGATACCACTCTCGATTCAGGATTCCAAAACTCTATATTCCTTAAGTTACAGACACATTAATTAATTAATATATAGGAGAGTGTGAAGTTTAATTATTAAATCTTGGCCTACACTTAGTAGTATGCCTATTACTAACATAAATAATATACCATTTGAACAGTGGGAGCATATTCATATGAAATTCTTAAAAGTTCAAAAGAGGCATATGAGATACTATTGAAAATGTACATATATATCATTATATATTTTGTCCACGTAGTTTATTCGAAAATATTTCCAAACCTCACTTGCCATGATAAATGTTCACTAACAAATAAATTATTAAAATGTTTGCAAGACTGGCACTTGTTAAAAATTAATCATAGTTAAAAAAATTTATAAGGCTCCAATTTTAAAATACAGTATCATTTTGGTAAATTCACAAACAATTTTTTCTGGAAATGCAAAGAAGTTTAAAATATATATATATATATTATTTACACTAATAAATTGTAATGCAAAGGAATTATGAGATACATACATAAACTAGACAAGCAGTGTCATCCACATAATATCAATATCATCTGCATTCTTTTTTTAAAAAAAGACTTCTCAGACCAGTTCAGGTCTGTGTTTGTATTAATTTCTTGCACACTTTACCCTTGCCTCTGCACTTTTATCTTTACATAAAATGTCCAAATGATAGACATTTTATGGTTTTTTTTTACATTGGGTGCAGCAGCTTCCATAATTTATGAGACTAGATATTTAATGAAACAGTCAGTTTAATGTGTCAATTTAGATATCACACATTTGTTTCATGCACATCCATCAATGTAAGTAAACAAATGGCTGCCATAGATTACTGCACACATTTGAGTTGTGTGTGTTCACTTCGCACAATTGGAGGCGGTTTGTTGTCAAACTCTCTGTAGCTTATCTCGAAGTACATGTGTCTAATTTTTGGAATGTTTGTTTACATTTAGTTTCACAAGAAAAAATAATGTATTTACGTGTGTTGTAGCATTTAAAACTATGATTTCCGAGATTTAGAAATTGTCTCGAGACGAAATCGAGAATTTTTTAATCTCTAGAGTTTCTCAATATTCCCAAGACTGGCGCATGTCTAGATTTTTACAGTGCCGAAGTAAATTTGTGATATAATATAGGAGAAGAGTTTATTTCTTTTGGAGAAAGTTAATTACGTGATATATTGTGCATTTGTTGAATTTCACGTTTTAACTTGAATTTCAGTGTTATTTCGTTTTATCGCGATTTACAAAATCGTGCCTTTAGTGTTAGATTATGTATTTGTAGGTGTCTGGTTTTAATGCTTCGATTCTTTGTCTTCCGATTCTCGATTATACGATTCTTCAAGGTTTTCGGGTATCGAGGAATCGTGGAATCGACTTTGACATCCCTAATCAATAGTATTGTTTACACCCCGTTAGAGTTTTTTTTTTTTTTTGTTATATTTTCTTTTTTATTGTTTTTACTGCATTCGTATGTTGAAGACAATGAGAAAGCAACCTGTATTTTTATTCTTCTTATGCATTTACTGCACTTGTACGTTGGCGGCAATGAAAGCACTGCTTTTATTAAACAAGTGATTAGTGAAACCAACAAAAATTTTACGGACATAGTTCATATTGGAAACTGTTGACTGCGGTTTTGGTTGAATAAGAGACTTGGAAATTAATAATTGGCAAACATTGTCGCAAATGTATCAGTTGTCATTTTAACCATTGGATTGAGTATGGCTCGGCCGCCGAAAGAATACTAAGCAAGAATTTTGAGTGAATTTTTAATATGAAATTGATTTTAAATAGTTATTTTCAATGACATCTTTAGGCTGTTGGTTTAAACAAACATGTATGTTGAGGTTATGTATGGTATTTTTCAAATCTAATATCCAAGTCCGCATCAGATTGCCTGATGTTTTGAAGGTTGACTTTAATGAACTCAGTTTGTAATTAATGCGCTATTATCTGTGTCTAGTAACATTTTTTCCTCGACTCTTAAGTTACCAATTTGCCCAGTTAAACTGTATATCTTAGCATTTATTTGTTATATTAGTGTTGTATTTCATTTCTATGATGTAGACCCTAATACAAAGTGCTTAAAGGTGTTCGTAAAACTGAATACTTAGATTTAAGTAATAAAAAGTTCCTCCAAATATTGGAAATTGGGGTTTATGATTGTGCTCATTAAAACTGCTATCGGCATCAGTGTTATTGGCGACATCGGCAGTTGAGAATCTGTATTGTTGGTACTATCTGCAAAATGTGGCATCGGCCCATCCCCAAAATATAGACAAACATACTTTACTTATATTCACTGTTGAAGTTCACATGGTTTGTTATATTACTCTATTTACTCTTTGGACTGACGCGTGACCGGCTAGGTTAATAGTCATGACAGTCGAGGATTCTGTCCGCTAGACCAAAAGTGGGGTGATTGAGTTAGCTAGGAGACAAGAGGCGAGGAGTGTTGGCTAGTACTCACTTACTCCTACTTCTTGGGTGCCGTGTTGGTGGTGTACTTCGTACAGTCGTAACACGCCTGGCCCACTCTGTGGCTGCGGTTACACAGATGAGATTCGTTTGTTCTGAAGTGGATGTTATCCCAACCGAACCTCACTTCCATACTGGTCAACAATCCTCTTACCACAGGATGGCACAACGGGTGAATATGCATATGGACGGAGAAACGAATAATACCACAACCAGAGCAGTCGATTCTGACTTGTACCTGTGTTGGGCGGCGCAGTTCCGTTCAGCCTGCCTTTCCGTTGTAGGCTGAGGAAGTGCATTCAACTACGGCCGTGCCTCTGGCTGAAAGGCATTAAATCCCCACTCACAGGTTACTGGGTACACTTTGACTCGAATCCTGAACACATGTCATAGTGCAAGTCCAGTTTTGGGTTGCTGACCAGGCTCTGTAAAGTTTCCACTGATCTTCCAAGCTATGCGGGTTGATCAGAGACTTGGAGCTATTTGGGTCACCAATGCCACCACTAGATGTGCGTCCATACAGGAATGGACGGCAGATCTCAAGACATTGTATATCTCGGCACTGGAAGTAGTGCTGTGGGATAAGGCAATAACTTGAGACTGTCGCCCCTCTCTGGGTGAAGGTCTCACTAGTGGCTGTGGCTCCTCTGTTCCTCTCCACCAGCACTGGAAGCAATGCTGTGGTAGTTTGGGAAGCAACAGATGGTCATCTAATGGGTGTGTGGAAATATGACGAACCCCTGAAGGGCACCCTTGCCTGAAGTTAATTCGGTAGTTATAAATTTTCCGACCCTTGTCAAACGTGTATGTAGCAACCTGTATCTAGCGGGTAAACAAACAGATACTCTAATGAAGAAAAGCTGAGAAGTAGGAAACAACAGTATGTTTATTGAAGTCTTAATAAACATGCAACGCGTGCTACCTCCTTCCTGGCAATTGAGTGCTGAAGGTTACTATACTGGCAAGGTGTAGGTGCCCGGGTTCTAATGGACAATGGGAAAGAAAGAGCTTAACGAGAAAATATATAATACTACTAAACTGTCTAAAGAAGATGTCTTGAGGAGATAAAATTAATTTAACGTGTTGCTAAGCGTGTTCACTGGTTGTTGGGTTGTCTGGTCATCGACGGTGAAGTAGCCATAGGGGGCGTACTCAATGCTTCGAAGATCTCAGGCGGTCACAGCATTGGCAGCAGTGCTGTGGGATAATGCAAGTGATGGAACAATAATGACTGACTCGTGCTCGGCAGCATCTGGACTTATATAGTGGAAGCTTGTAGGCTGCCGGCACAGGGTGCGGGGTGGGCGTGACGTTCTCCTGCCCTGGTTGTCTTGGGAATACTCTGGTCAGCGAATCTGCTTCGTGCCTCTTTGAAGGCACTCGGCCTTGGCCAAGGTCTGGGCAGCTTGTTGACTCCAAGCACGTGGCAGGGGGGCGGGGGGCAGTGTGCCTGCTGGATTGTGTATCCTCCAGGTGAGAAGGAATCACTCATAGTTCCTGCTGCCTGTAGGTAGGCAGCGTATTGCTCATGTCTGTAGTGGTGGAAGAGGTACTCTAGGCGATGAGTCGTAATCGTATTAGATTAGTTGTATAAGCAGCACACATCAGGACACTGTAAACTAAAATAAGTTAAAAATTGTTAATTGTACTGAACTGCACCAATACCATCGTTCGAGTATAATACTAACCTAAACTTAACGAAAATACATAAGCAAAAAGTTTTTTCTTACATTGGCAGTACATCAGTAAATCTGCATCACAAAATCGGTACACGGTGATGCATGCCAACATGCTGAACTTTGCAAATGAGCACTCTACGGGCGACTTTGCCCCATCTGCGAGCGACCCGAGCTCAGGGGAATTCATAACAGTTGTGTAATAAAATAAACGTATCGAGCAAGCAGACGCCAAGAATTGGACAGCCAATTACGTAATTGTAAATTATCCACGTATTTACAATCTACATTTCCCGCCCGAAATCCCACATGTAAGAGTCGCCCCTGGGAATAAAATTAATATTTCTATTATTCTACTACGTGTATCTTAGCCCTGGAAGAAGTTCCTACAACCACCAGAGATCGCAGCACCCCTGTGGCCTTGTGATGCCACAACCCACCCGCCTCAGGACAAGGTGTTTTAATTTGTCTTCTCCTCCAAGAGGGGCAATAATAAATGAGCGGCGCTCCGGCACCTCAGATAACATACCCCTGCGCTGGAAGGTTTACGCTATCCTCCGGACTCCAAAAAATCGCTGATGATGAGATTTTCAAGTATAAATAGAGGGCTATCATCCAGCATCGGTAGATACGTCGGGTTTGCCGGCGGAATAGGATCGCTAGCCCTTCCTAGTCTGTAAAGACTTTTTATTTTAATTGACTAATTATTTTAATTTTTCGTTGCCTCCAAGCCGGACGATAAGAAATGAGCGGTGCTCCAGCACCCCAGACAACATACTCCTGCGCTGGAAGGCGAGTCAAGAAAGAAAGCAGAAAACAGTCTGTGATACCATCTGTGGAACCATCGGTCGACCAACCCCAGCTGCTCGACGAGTAAGGCCAGAGAGGATGAGAGACGTACTGTGGCATCCGCGAGAACAGTAACCACAAGTGAACGCAAAATCTGTCCATTAGCGGGAGTGGATAGTGAAAGTCTTATTGCACGCCATTCACCCGTGCCACTGTGGCTAAGCTACAACAGCTCACTACACAGGGGACACAGAAAGAAGCAGATGCCAGCTACAGTACTCCCACTGTGAACGAGAAGGATGAGTCCAGCAGCTCCGCCACTTCTACTACAGCATATGTCATCGACACCCGGGGTGCTGGCCTCATGCTGTCTGCCACCGCCGGGCTGACACCACAAGTGGCCCCACTGCTTGCCAGATGCATGTGCCGCTACAAGGAGGCGCCATGGCGGGCGCCCACTGCATTCCACTGGCCTGCCGCCTCTGCCGCAGAGCCACGCAAACAAGGGTGCCCGATGAAGCGACAGAGTATCAAACGTCTATACCCTCCACCAGTTTCTACCTCAACTTCTGAGTGAGTACCTGGCTGATGCCAGTAACAATAGACTAGCGCGTCACTGCTATATAATCACTGGTAGTTAATTTGAGTAGGGAGTGATAGATGTTAGGAAAGCTCGAACCCTAAGGCAGAACGGGCATACAAGAGCTATAACTAATTTATTAGAGACGGCTAGGTGTCAATTATAAACACCTATATAAATCCTAGCCAGATCGGATTAGGCAGTGCCTTGAAAGTGCCCCCACCATCACCCAAAAGTTAAAATTTTTGCGTGTATCTTGTAACTGTAATTGCTTTTTATGGTAGAGAAATCAAACTCACATTGATAGGAACCGAGGTCCTACACAATGATAAAAGAGTCCTATTTAACGTAGTCAACCTCCTATCAATGGACACTGTAAAGTAACGTACAGAAAATTAACAACTTTAATTTTGCAATTTGGTCCCTAGCTTGCTAGCCAGGAAAGTTTTGTTTGCTGAAGGAAATTTAAGTAGCTTCACACCCTCTCAGCAGACTGAAAAGTTGCATTTTCCCCTGCAAATTTTCCCTAAGTGTTCACGTAACGTAAGCATTAATGAGAAAATTAAATTATTTGTTGTTGCTATTTTGAATATATAATATGACACATTTAATGTAATGCCACGGAACTCCGTGAGCACTGTTAGGAAGTGTAAATGCGAAGTTGAAGCCTATCAGCATGCCCGTGAACATAACCTCGCTGAAACACACTCCATTTCTCGCAGTGCTACTGGGTTACATTTGCTCAAAGAAACTGTGTAATTTGCGTAAGAGCATGAGGCTAGATCTCGCTGTGAGTGCGCTGTAACCTGCCACCCAGGAAATTCAAAGCCTTCGTAAAATATTAATTCCCGAGTGTAAGAATGTTAAAATTTGCCTGTTAATGTAAAATGTTAATTATCTGTAACTTGTAAGATTGACCATTTTTCGAAGTGCATAGGTAGAGCACCTCTTAAAACTTTTAAATTCCTGTTATGTCACTAACGTAAAATTTCTTGTAGGTATGGCCAAACCCTCATGTAACAGAAACGCAACCCCGTAATGTTTGAAGGTTAGATGTTTATATTTGACACTGAATATAATCAACCTAGCAAAGGAGACCTAGTTATTTTTACTTAGAAGGAAAACCTCTATCTAACCTCTAGTGTTAATGTGAGTTGAAATGTTTCATTGTAGCATATCCCATGTGTTAGGTTAGATTTTGTGACTTGTGAATTATGTTAGTCCCGAGATGTACTATCAAAATTTCTAGCTTGTGTAATGTGTACCACCGTCAGTACGGATGACATGTTATTATCTACTCTATGCGAGACGGATATCCCATGCACTACAATCACGAGAAATAAAATCTCGTCCCTCAACCAGTCAAGCTGTTATTTGTATACAAATTGTGGTGATAATCGTGCATAGCACCAATTGTGTA